>CM071598.1:118030147-120530147 GCA_036435485.1 Saposhnikovia divaricata | reverse complement strand
CAAGCACAGCACCTAAACCTGTACGACGTGCATCCTAATAAATTTCCAGAATTCTCCTTCCTCCATTAGATAACGCCAATGCTGGGTCGTCATCAATTTTATCTTTAACTCCAGGGAGATTTTACCCCATTTATCTTGTACATTCAAACTTTTAGTCTTACAATTAAGTCTGGTTACGGGACAACACTCTTTGTAAAGACCTGAGCAGATCTTTGGTAATACCTCGTGAATCTTATGAAATTTCTCACCTTTGCCAGTGTGGTTGGCCTTTCTCCATTTGAAACTGTCTTTAACTTGGTGGGGTCGATCAATCACTACTTCCTATTGCTCATATGTCCTATTATCTGGACTTCATTTTGCCAAAACTCTTACTTCGAGAACATGGCCTACACCTGTTCTTTCAGGTTTCATCTACAAGCATTCTCAATTATATCTCAACCACTGCTTGCCTTACCTAATCCATTTATGATTCAGTGTCGGAATAAACTTAAGGTAACTACCATAATCCATTCAAGGAAAAGAAAGAATTTAATATTCCTCTGAATCACATGCATCTAATATTTCTGGTTCATCATTCTACTGAGTTAAAATAACCTTATACTTAGGCTCTGACAGTAGTCTCGTTACGAGTTTATCACAGACTCACTGGTCTCCTCTTGTAGGTTCTGAGATCATTGTCTCGCTTACTACTTCCTTATGTACTTTATCCAATCATACCATCACCTTCCAATGTCTTTATTTTCTAAGTTGTTCCATTCATAAAATGAACATTTCCCTGAACCAAACCACGTCACCAATCTCAGTTTTGACTTTATAAATTATAACCTATGAAATCTGCCTTCTCATGGCGAATTATCATTAACAATGATCACACTAATCCCTTTATCAATGATATGGCACTTGATGCCTCTATCCCAACTGCTCCTGGAGACTATGCTCCATGTCCTCTATCGTTGTCTTTGATAATCATGTACCACTCTAACTCTTTTCTCATTAATATGAAGGTCTCTAATGATTCTCATCTATTCCCGTATAAGATCTCAAGTAATTCTTCCAATCCGTCTTACTTGCTGGTACTACCTCCAGTAGTCCAGCCACGAATCCAACATGAATCTTCAATTCTCTTGCTAATAGCTTAGTTCTTTATGCCCACTTTTCTGAGCACTATATCTTAATCATCTCAGTCTTTCTGGCTACAGCCCTCATTCCTCGAGGGTAAGCTCCTTATCCTAACAGGATTTTCCTTATCTGCTGGAACCTCTTCCGGGTCTCCAGTAGGGTACTCTATTGAATTTACCCGCTGATCTTCAACATATAATAAAGCATCATCGCGCTGCTGCTCGTATGCCTCAAGGTCTGTTGCCTTACTTGTCGATGCGATATCGAGCTAAGTTACTATCATGATACTTAATAGTTCCCATAAGGGTTTTATAGGTCATCACTACATTAAGTAGTCCTACTATGAACTTGGCAAGAGTTCTTCTTATCTTAGTGAATTTATTGTTTTAACGTCGCCTCATCTCTGGGGTTTATAACGTACGCTCTGATACCACTTCTGTAACACCCCCAGATCCGGGGTCCGGGATCCGGTGGTTACGGTTTCCAATTCCGTCCACAACAATTGAACTTTCCTTAACATAAAATAAATTACATCTCTATGACCCAACACAACAATATAAAACACACCCGTTATAGTCCCAGAGATGAAATCAGAGTAACAATCAAATTTTTATTAATCACATTATGAGTTCTTACAATCCGAAAGAATTTCAATATAAATACATACTCTTTGCCATCCATTTACATAAGTCATACTAGACCATATACTTGGAACTGAAAGAATAAATCTATCATACCAATAGCTTCTTCTTTAGCTCTGGTAGTCTCATCGTCCTCGCCTACGTCGAGTGCACCTTGTGCGAGTCATCTGGTCTAGCTGTTGTTGTGATATAATAATAAAGCAAGGGTGAGCAATAGCCCACCAACAATAATATATAACTGAACGATAATATATAACAGTTCAAAAGTATCTTTCAAACCATATGCCATGCATTTACGGAAATGATGCCGGTATAATATGAATGATGAAGTTACAAGGTAACTTAAAGTATTTGTTTGTAGAAATATCTGCTACATCAAAAGTAAGCGAGATATTCTCATTGTCATTAAAAAGAGGAACTTGCATGAAAAGATAGCAATTCCAGTTATGAACACTTTTCCAGCTCTACCAACAGTAATCATGTTGCAGGAAATAAATAAGTTTGGATGATGAACCAATGATGGAGTATTCACCGCGCCCGCTGTTCCAATCTTGATGATCAGTCGAGATCGTACAGCTCAAATTAGATTTACTACCGGTAGAAGGAAGAACTGACGGCTTTACTTGTCTACCGCCTTACTAGCTCTCCCCGGCCAACGGTTGGGCCAAAGGGGATGGACCGGCGCTACTCGGCCTCTTACACGACTCCTAGTTCAATTAGAATTCATGATTCTGAATGTAATGTTCGTCCCCCTTTCCCCAAGTATAATACTTGTTGATAAGACTCTACAAAGTAGTCGTATCTAGTTGGAAAGGAAAATTCACCAATAACTTCCAAGCTATTGCTTGGTAACGAATATCAACTTGTTCCAACAATCTTACCCCTCGAAAGATGAGAAGGTACACAACGACTTAATAAGTCAATAGCACCCGCATTGCGAGTGAAGAGAATAATTTATGACCGGGAAGTCGACAAGATAAATAACATTTTCCAAGTACGGTTCCCTTATTATTAGGGAGGTAGAATCAAAGAAGAATGATGTCTGAGAACCTTTCTTGATATAAGATTGATAATAATATGACTCCGAGATATTTTCCGTAATAATCGAAGAAGATAAACCTTATTGAGGTTATCCTAAGTATGGAATAAATATTCAGAGAATATTTATTGAATTAAAATATTTAAAGAATATTTAGGAATATGAAAGAATATCATTAATCAGAGTATTTCTCCAAATAATCCTTGAAGAAACATCAAGAGAATATTTATTGAATAAATAAATATTTAAATGAAAATTCAAAATAATATTCATTAATTAATAAGGAATTTAAATGAATATTCAAAAAGTAATATTCATTTAATGAATAATATTCTAAATGAATATCAAGTAATATTCATTTAGTAATCCAAGCTTTAAAGGAATATTCGAGATAATATTCGATAAATAAATCAAGCTTCAGATGAATATTAGAATAATATTCATCAAGTAATTAATATCTTAAATGAATATTCAAAAGTAATATTCATTTAATAAAATAATATTCTAAATGGATATTCAAATAATATTCATTTAATAGTCCAATCTTTAGAAGAATATTCGGAATAATAATCGATAATCTATTCGACTTTGAATGAATATTGAAAAATATTATTCGTCGAATGGTTACGTTCAAATAATTATTTGAAGTAAGGATCGTTAAATAAATAATCTGGAACGAATGTTCAAATAATATTCGTCGCCCAAATAATAGAAAATATTCACTTAAATATTTTCATCCGAGGTAGTCTCGATATGTCAAGAAATATTGACTCCCGGTCTATATTTGATGAATAAGATGCATACACCCTTCTCTAAGGGTCTTACAATAACCGGCTTATAATTGATACGATAGCTATCTAATTTATAAGCCAATAACAATCAGGGAACAAGCATAATGATATAACTTGAAAGTAGGCATGCATGCTATGGCATATGTATAACAGAAAACATATATATATATATATATATATATATATATATATATATATATTCAATCACAACAACAGCCTAAAAGAAGGGAATTGAAACTTGCCTGGTAGTCGAGTACGATAAGGGGTAGTGGTAGCGGGTCAGCTTGGTGATCTATAAATAGCCAAGACATTCGGGATTAATCACTTAAAACTTTAAAGGTTAAGTTATACTTAAATCGAAACACGTTCTCGAGTTATCTCGTTATACCCCTTTTAGTGGATTTCTTTTATCATCGATCCGACCCGACATTCGTTCGTTAATACGACATGTCACTGTACTTACACTTGGTATATACTGAAGTCATGTAAGTTTTAAGGTCGATCATTTACGAACCAAGAGTATACCTCGAGATTTATCGCCCGTTTTCTAAGTACTTAACCAAGTTTATAACCAAGTATGCTTTTAGGGGTTCGCTCGCGTTTAACCTTGATTCGAACATTTTTATAAAATTGGAAAACGATCCCTTCGATATGTGGTATTCTCTCACACCTTCCTTTTTACCTCTAATATTTAATTATCAAGATTCGCCACTGATTTCGTAGTATTAAAGGAATCCAATTTCAGTTACGAACTTGCAATTACGGTTTCGAACTACTTTTAGTAAATCGGCTATAATTCCTAAACCGTAAGTCCATTTCACATGATCTTTATATCAAATCGAAGCTTATAACATCATCTACCTTAACATGGCAGAATATAAAGCTAGGCTGTGAGCTAAAGCTACTGTGATGCACGGTTTTCAAGGTTTAACGAAAATCGGGCATTACGACGGCTATAAATCGGATATTTCCAAATTCCAAACTTTCCAATAATCATAGTTTCCACCCCAAACAACATATACATGTTATTCAACCATGAACTAAGGCCAAACAATTCCTTTCCGTTCATCTAAAACATTTTAACATTTAACAAAGCCCAATCATGTCTCTAAGGTAACATACATGCATAATATCACTAAAACTCACTTAAAACTCATGATCCATCAAGAACATGCTTAAACTCAAAACAAGATCTAGGGTTTCAAGTTGTTATACCTTCTTGGGAGTATGAACTAGCCTTAAAAAGCTTGGTATAGTCCTTAGGAGTGTTTAAGCTTGCTAGATCAACCAAAGAAATCAAAGAAAACAAGATTAGTTCATGAAGAACACTATTCACCCTCATCTTGGATGATTTATTTGAAAATGGAAACAAGGGAGTTTGAAGCTAATATTTTTAGGAGATCATTTTTATGAAATGTAATACTCACCATAAAAATTTGGAGATCAAACAATGGTTGGAAGTTGGATTTTGAAATCTCAAAACTTCAAAAATTCGAAGTGGGTTTTTCAAAGGGAAAAACAGAGCGATTTTGTCGAATTTATTTGACCACTCAAACGATCTTCAAAAATTATGAAATTAAATCCACAACTTCATCTTGATGTGTAGAAGCTTCGTGAATTTTTTCATGATTTTTAAATGAGTAGAACTGGGCGAAAAAAAATCGTAAAGATCCCCCTGTCCTGGAAAACCAAACTGATGGAAATGGGGGAGAAAGAGTATTTGCTTGGTTGCCTTGGTTTGCTCTCATCCAAATGAATTATTGTGATAATATCTTGTATAGATTGCCTTTATTAAAGTGGTGATACAATGGATGAGGTGTTTGGAGAGACAAGTGTTGATGATTTGGTGGTAAGATGATAAAGTGTTGCTAAGTACTAGTTAGCTTTCTAATCTTGCTAGTTGGTATTGTAACTAGCTTGGTTACTTTGATCTTATCTTGCTTAAAGTGACTATGTCACCTTCCACTAGCTCATCACACCCCTTGGTTCTCTGCTTGTCTTTTTGTCCGGTTATTGCTCAATTTCATTTGATCGTTCATAGGAATATCTCAAAGGTTTCTAGTTAGGGTTTTACCGAAAACCTTCTTAACAATTATAATACCATTCTCCATCTTTCTTAATACTTCTCGAATTTAAATTCCTTAAATCCCTTAAATAAATACTCAAGTCTTGCAGTGTCCAGGGAAATCTCGGAGAAAATAAAAGTGCTATTTTTCTGAATCCGATGTCGTTTACATACACTTATTTTCCCCCTGGATCACTAATACGAACTTGGAAATTCGTTCCGAATACTTCTATATAGTGTCGTCTAATAATATTCTCAATTACACCAAAATCACTATTCATCCTTATTCTTTACTTATTCATCTAGGGTTGTACAATTGTCCGTATTCTCTTTCGATCGTTCCTTAACCTTTTTACGGAACCACTGGATTAATCGCTATCGATCTGGATGACATGATAATATTCTTCTGCTTGGAATTGCCATATCTTATTCCCTTAGGAGATAGATTATTCTTACCTATGTTGTCACCCTTTAGCATTCTTCAAGACATAGAAATAATAAAGTCGAATTCCATTCATTCTTTTAAAATATCAACTATTACATTGTAGCTGTAGCCACTATTCATTTTTACATCATTAAATAAATAAAAGTTTTAATTCTACCCAAAATTTGGGTTCTTACACATTATATGATTAAATAACTGTGGATGTGTGTTATGTATATAATTTCTAGATGTGTTGATGTGAATTTATATTAAATTTTGCATATCTTTAAAATGTGAAAATATGATTTTCTTAATTCGCTTAAACATTTTTGTAAAATTATTGGAGCTAGTAAAATTCATGAAATTTCTTGTTTCATTGTCTGTATGTATTTAGAGACTTTTTAAAAATAAAAGTTTAAAATATTTTCGAATTAAAGTATTTTATAATGATTTTTCTATTTATTATTCTTTCAAAATATTAAAACTTGTAAAATCCAAATCTTTTTATAAAACGATTTTTTAAAATGTTTTAAAAATATCTTGAGGAAGAGAATTGTATGTTTTAAATTTATGTGCCAATAAATTATTTTTAAATCCAAAATATCTTGTAATTAGGATTTTATAAGTCTTTTATTTGTTAAAAATGTATCATTAAAATAGTGTTTATATGTGTGTGACTATACAAAACCCAACCCTTCCCTTTTCTTTTTCTTTTTAAACGACCCCCCCCCCCCCCCGGTCTCTTTCTCCCCGTGCTCATCTCTCTCAAAATCTCTCTATATTCTCTCAACCTCCATTAAAGCTTAACCTCACCATCCAAGGTAATTTCTCCATTAAACCTTACAATATTAGTTACAAAATTACTCCCCTTTCAATTCTCTACAACCCCATATCCATGGATTTTGTTTTCTCAACTTTTTGAACTAGGGTTTTCGAAAAATCAAGAATCAAGGTAAGTTTGTGGGTGATTGTGATTGGGTATTACTCCATGGTAGACACCCACGAATTTTCGGGCTCTCCGGAGAACCCTAACCTTCGGCCATGATCGAAAGTGAGCCAAGGGTTTACATGCATGGCTTAATTTAATGATATTGTATGATTTATATGTGTTATATGATTGCATGTGAGTTGTTATAAGTTTTTAAGTTGAGTTTTGTAATGGGTATGAATTTTTATGAGTTTAAAAGATGTATGCTAGTGTATATTGATAATTGGTGTTTGTTAGTAGCTTTTTTATTTAACAAGGGTTTGAGATTTTGATGTTATATGTTATGTAAATTGATGGGTTAAAGTTATAAATTGATTTTGGGTTGTAAATCTTAAGTTATCAATGGTGGGTTGTTG
The DNA here is from genome assembly GCA_036435485.1 of Saposhnikovia divaricata. NCBI lineage: Eukaryota > Viridiplantae > Streptophyta > Magnoliopsida > Apiales > Apiaceae > Saposhnikovia > Saposhnikovia divaricata. The sequence goes on along the minus strand of CM071598.1, from coordinate 120,522,724 downwards.
TAATATTGAATTTTTAATTAAAATATGTGTGTAAGTATATGTGTAAGTAATTGTTATGGGTTTTGTGAGTGATGGTGGTGATGAAGAGGGAGGCCCTGAGAGAGAGATTGAGGAGAAGAGAGAGAGGCAGAGAGGGAGAAGAGAGGGAGAGGGAGAAGCCGAGAGAGATATTGAGAAAGAGAGAGAGAGAGAGGCCGAGAGGGAGAGAGAGTGAGAGAGAAGCCGAGAGGAAGGAGGAGGGAGGAGAAGAGAGATTGTTGTGAAGTTGTGTGTTTGCTTGAAGGTTAATTACTTAATCATGTGTGTATTACTTGACTTAAATTTTTACTTGAAATTGTTCTCAGTAGGAAAGTATATCTAAAGGTGCATCTTTGCTAGTATGTAGATTTGGTGATGAAATTGCTTAGTGTGGTTTGTAAGTGGTTTATCGTTGGAATTATATACATTGTGAGTATGATTTGATTGCTTGGACCGGTTGTATTCCGGTATGGTATGACGACTGAACAAAAGGGATGCTACCGAAATTTCTAAAGATTTATATAGACGATTTTCAAAACCTTATGGCACACCTCTAATGTTAGTCGAGATATCATTATAGTGATATGTTATACTACATTATATGACCTTACGTGCTATGTGACTTATGTGATTATGTGTATGTAATTATATATGTATATAAATAAGATAGTATCGTTGGGGCGTTAGTATTGTTAATTCATCTTGTGGTATGTAAACAATGAGGGGAAATATAAGATATTGATTATATTGTTATAGGTCCGAGTAGGAGACCTGGCAAGGAACCGATCGAAGAGGAAGCTAATTAATTAAGTGCAATCTCGTATAGTAAGGCAAGTGTACTACCCTAACCTTGTTGTTACCATATGATGAATGCCATGAGAAATTGAATCGTTAAATTGTTCCAAGCTAGTATCATGCTCTTTTGACCTTATTACCTTTGTGTACCTTATGATTGATTATATAACCCTTGAACCTAATTTGACTTGTTAACCGATATCCATAACTTTGCACCTCATTTACTTAACTAGATTCGTAACTACATCCTTTCAATCCAATTATTAATCGTATTACTTGGAACCATTTCATATTTCTTGAATTCTTAAACCAACTAAATAATACCTTCTTTTTGCGATAAACTCCTTTTTACCCCAAAACATTTATTGATTCTTGATTAACCTTTCTTGATTCAACCAAGTTATACTAAACAGAATCCCAACTCCCCAGAATCCAAAATGATTAACTTTCTTCACTTTGCCTTGACAATTATTTGAAATCTTAAAGTCCTATTCTTGTTGATCAGATTCTTGATATAACATTGATATTCTTATTTCATTGACATGAATTGAACTTGACAAATTTTATTTGACCTTAACGGAATTGGATGGAAATTTTATTTTGATCGAGGCGCCGGTCCAAATTATTATATTATCATTATAGGCCAATGTGTGCCTGGGATCCCCTTATATTTGAGAACACGTATTGGATATACGGGTTCGAAGCTCTGACGTGGACTGATCACCCAGCTTTGCTCGTAGCGTCTTATCAGATATTCCAATTCCTATTCATTATACTTGTTGTTGATTCAGTTGATAACTTTCATTTGCTTATCCTGCTAGTTTTTATATTGTTGGATTATGCACTTGCTGGGCTTTTGGCTCAATTATTTTGCTTTTCCCTAACCTTACAGTGAAACTTAAAGATGGTAAGGACACTTGAAACTGCTCGTAAGAATTGTGGCGGATCAGGAATAGCCTATAAAAGGCGTTTTGCTCAGGTAGGAGGGAGTGGAGATCTAATGGCTTGTGTCTTAGTAGAACTTTAGAATCTGGTCTGTAATAACTTTTGGGTTCTAGAATTTAATGATGGTTTGTAATAATAATGTTGTTGACTTGTAGTTTATATTGTTCAAACTCTTACCTGTTGGCGATCTAGGCGTGGGATTTGTTAATGTTCATTATATATATATATATATATATATATATATATATATATATATATATATATATATATATATGCATGCGTTATCATTATCAAATTTATATTAGTTAAGGGATTTGGAGTCGTCACATATGAACTCCGGCCAAAACCACCCGGTAAATGTTTCAATAAGGGTACACGTGCCTTATGCGTGCAGAAGTGAATATCTGAATCCCCTTGCCAACTGCCTACATATCCTATTTATAGGAATCAAGCCTCATGTAGTTCCCTTGAAGCCAACCTCTCCTTTTGGGCCACCAACCACGTCTTGATAAGCCAAATGCCATTATTTATAACTGATCCAGCTGCCAATTGATAAGCTCCTAGTGTTCTAGTCCGAACATAATACCAAAAACCCATAAATCCATGAATTAATCATATATATCGCCTCTATTTAATGTTATCTCATTTTCAGGAATAGAATCCTAGTTAAACTCCACCTCTGAAAGATATTTCCGTGTTCTTAAAAAATAGGAACAAGAGCCCTTACATAACTTCTCTTCTGAGGTGCGCAGGTGGAGCTACGGCAATATTGGCACCTCCACAGCTTCCAAAACATCCGTACCTCTCAGCTACGGCTGTATCCTTACCTCACAGCTACAGCTGTATCAGGACGTGATCCTATCCATGATAAATTCAACCCACTTAAATTGGGACTACTAGGTCCATGGGCCTTAAATTGAGTCATGCAAAATTTTGGGCACAACAACTACCCCCGGTTCCTTGTAGCCACTAAGTGCGAAAGGAATCTTTCCATCTTGCCTTAGGTACAGCTACGTTTCCATGACCAACCCTATAAGAAAAGAATTCGTGAATCCTGAAAAGGGCACCTAAAGAATTCAATTGGGTGAAAAAATTCGACTGGTCGTCAAATGAATTCTTTTTTGCTTTAGGGAGCACGAAATGAATCCATCCGGGCTCTAGGTGAATCATGGCAAGAGCACGAAGAGAATCCGGTTGGGCACTAAGTGAATTCATTTATGGCATCATGTGAATCCTTATAGGCTCTAAGTGAATCCTAAATAGAGCACAAAAAGAATCTATAGGGCACATGATGAATAATTTCTAATTCTAGAGGCACCAAGTGAATCCGTAAGGGCACAAGGTGAAAGAACTTGCATGATATTTACTTCTACGCACATAAAACATGCATGATAATGGATATGTAAAAGCATGAGAGTAGAACTTATCTTTTCCTTATGGTTCCAATTTAGATTCAGGTTCGGCCATCGAACCTACTTGGTAGAAGCTCCCTCTCTGTAAGCTTATGATGAGATCCTCTTTTCCAATCTGCCAGCTCTTCCACAAAAATTCGATGTACCCCCCGAGCCATTGGATTTCCTTTCGATATAACATGTAAAACCTTCTCCAACTTGAATCTTAAACTTGTTGAGAAGTTCAGAAGTTGTTGGCCCTTATAGAGATTCCAACAAAGACACCCCTGAGAGGCCACCTCCTCGAAAGAGCAAAGAGGGCCTTAGCGTTATCAGCAGAGCTGGGAGATTGTGCTAGTCTATTAACCTGAGATAAGCTCTTGAGATGTGGATTTATTCCAGGAGGTCCAGCTGCATCAGTTGCAATCGTTAATGGAGCTGCAGCTGAGTCCCCCATAAGTTTTAGTCGTTACTGAGTCCTCCATTGTATTTGAGTCCTCCACATACCCGTATATGCCAAAGTTCTTCCAGATGACAGGAAACCAGACTCCAGAGAAGATTGAAACATGGTGAAGAGATAGTCAAAGCCGCGAGGGATGACCAGCAACTTGCAGAGGAGGTGCAACAGTTGAAGGCCTCTATTAAGCCCAGGGATGAGGAGAAAAAGAAACACTGAGTATGCCGAGCAGATCCATGAGTTGGAGCTAAAGGTGGAGTCTCTTATCGTGACCATTATTACTGAAAGATCTGAATTGGACCCTGCTTGGTGAAGATGCTGTCAAGATTATGACAGATATCAAGGAGAAGGAGGCTGCAAAGGTCAGTAAAGGATGGAACAATCTAGTTGTGTAGAACGTGGAGGTGGAAGTCCAACCAGGTGAAGCTGAAAGTGAGGTCCAAGTGGAAGGTCCCGATATAACAGAATCTGCAGCATAAATAAGTAGTCATAGCTGAGCCGTTCTTCCGAAACTCTTGAGCGTGTAAGCATGATCCATACCATAACTTCATAGACTCTCATTTCCAAATCTTCAGGTGCACCATTTCTTTGACGTATAACTTTCCAAGATCTCCTTTCTCCCACCATGAAAGGGCTTCATCACAAGATCCCATTTCTCCCTCCATGAAAGGGCTTCAATACCAAGATTAACGAGCTCATATTATTTTCCAAAGACCAAGTCCATACTCCCCGTGGAGGTTCGTACCTAAGAGGTTCATACTTAAGAGGATCTACCTAACAGATCCATACCCCACTACCCCTAGTTATTTGACATATGACTAATGATAATGAAGAACTAGGTTCAACAATTCAGACATTCAAGATTCATACATATACCATTAATAAAAAGCATTTTCCAAATAAACTGAACAAATATGTTTCACATAAACAAAGAGCAAATAAACACATAAACATATAATCCACATATATCATGTAAAAATATAATCCACATAAGTCATGCAAATAAAATGGCACACATTTTAGTGACGACTAAATAGATCAAAACCTGAACCTAAGAGTGATATTCGTACCTAATAAGCCGTTTTATCTCTCCTAAGCCTAAAGAGGTCTACCGAATGCCTACCCAAAGGTGTCTACTGGGGAGGTTTCTCTAAAATTCCAATATCAAAATTTGTCAAAGCTACGCTTGAATATCGCAAGTTAGAAAATATAGGGAAGCTCTACAAGAATGTAAACCCTGCATATTGTAGATGAAACCAGTGAACCTATAGCCAGCATGTGAAGCCAATGAAGCTGAACCCGTAGGTGAACACCAATACAGCTACGACTAGCAAATAAATTAAATCAACCTACAACCAGCAGGTGAATACCAAAGAAGCTGCTACTCACAGGTGAGTGTAAATGAACCTGCAATAGCTACAACTACTGGAGAAGAGAATGAACCTTCAACCCGCAGATAAATATCAATGAACCTGACTCATTCTTTGCTTCCAAAATCCTATTGGCTTGAAAATTTAGCACTTTCAAAATGTCATCCTAGGCAGTATATCATCCACTACCCCCTGATTCCTTGTAGCCATTTCAAGAGGAACCTTATATACTCCGTAGCTAGGTTCGACTACCCTTCACCATGAATCTTTAGGTTTACGTGAGCATACTCATTGTAAAAAACAAGAGGTATCACAGAAGAATCAGCCACGACTTGTAATACCCCTTCCATGAAAGACCATGTTCCTCTTCCTTAATGATGATTCCATAATTCCAGTTGTAGAACCTTCTCGTAGCTCATGCTTGATGCAAATATACCCACACTTATTTGCCATATAAATAAACCTTTACACCCTGATAATTGTATTCACACCATCATTAAGTGAATTCTTGAATCAAAGTGTGTATGTTATCCGTTCTATGACTCCCTTGATGTCAGAAATTATATAACTCCAACTTCCATAGGTTCAGTTGTTTGAACATTCTGTTACTGATTTTAGGTATGCATACTTTTCAGATCTTGCTCCATGTGGATGTCATGAACACAGATGTGGTCGCCTGTAAACCTAAACCTCATTCATATATTCATTTGCTTGGAAATCGGGTGCTTTCAGAAACCTTTTTAGTTGTATGGTTTCTACTACCCCTCGGATCTTCGGTGCATTTTTCATTGAAGAGAGATCTAAATAAACATCCCTGAAGCTGGGCATTGCACGACTCATCATTGCTCCAACAGGTACCGATATAATCGTTACTCTAATAGGTGCCGATATAGTCGTAGCTCCAAAAGACTTTGCAACTCATGCGCGTAGTTGCACCTCTCCTTATTTATGGGAGGTTTTCAACCTTTTTCTTTTTCTTGATAGAGATCGTTCTCTATCTGACCTTCACTTGGTTGCTTCCGCTAATACTTTCAAGTATATATTTCATTAAGTATTTCAACCTTTCCTCCATCTTCTTAATAAGAAAGTTGCCAATGATAGTGCCATGGGGGAAGCTACCTCTTGACAGATAACAGCCTTCTTGTAGGGTTCATCTTCGAAACTGAGGTAAATATTTTGCTCATATGTAACCCAAGTTGCCTTTCTGTAAGAACCCCAAATTTTGGATATAATTAAAACTTTTTATTATGTACTGAGGTAATGGTGGATAGTGATTACGACTACGATGTAACGATTGAGATAATGAATGAAAGGAATAGATTTGGATTCAAATATTTATATGCCATGAAGAATACTATTGGTTGACACTTTAGATAAGAATTATCTATCTCCTAGGGAATTGAGATTTGATAATTCTAAAGGAGAAGATTATTCTTATGTCATCCAAATCGATATCCGTTATTGGTCCAGTGGGTCCGTAAAAAGGTTAAGGAACGATCGAAAGAGATCAGGGACAATTGTACAACCCTAAGAGAATAAGTAAAGAATAAAGAATGAATAGTGTTTTTTTGTGGAAAAGAGAATATTATGAGACGACACTATATAGAAGTATTCGGAACGGATTTCCGAGTTCGTAATAGTGATCCAGGGGGAAAATAAGTGTATGTAAAAGCTGTCGGATTCTGAAAAACCGTACTTTTATTTTCTCCGAGAGTTCCCTGGACACTGATAGACTTAAGGATTTAACGAAAGGATTTAAGGAATTTGAATTCGAAAGTTAGTAAGAAATATGGAGAACGATAGTATTAATACTAAAAAGATTTCCGGTAAACTCTAATTAGAAATCCGTGAGATATTCCTACGAACGATCAATCGAAACGAGCAATAACCGGACAAAGAAACAAGCAGAGGAAGCAAGAGTCATGCATAAGCTACTAGAAAAGATCTAGCAACCAAGTGGACTCAAGTAACTAGGATACTTAGCAAGGAAACTAGTACTTAGAAAGCAAACCACTTAGTTAGCTTATAACCATCCAAAACACAACACATGTCTCTTGGATTGCATCATGCATGACCGCACCACCTTTAATAAAGCTACTTTAGCTAGATATTATCAAGATGAGGTGTATTATGCAAGAGAACGAAGCAATCAAAGATCAAAAACTCCATTCTCTCCATTTTGTTCAAACTGCCCAGCAGAACACCATCAAAGATGAAAATTCATATCTCCATTTCTATCCATGATAAATCACCAAACTTTGACCACAGCCTCTCCACTCCATGGGCAATATTCGCTCAAAATTTCATGGCAATCTAATGAGTATAGCCTAGTCAAATCTCCTCCCCAAGTTGAAGAAACCAAACTGCCCTGTTCTTGACAGTTTCTGTCCAGCGGAAAAAGGGGGCTCAAAACCCTAGCTAGGAAGCTTCAAATTTTATAAACTAGGACTCAAAACAAAGCTTATGAAGAGGCAAAGATGTGGTAAAAATTTGAGAGCAAAACTCTTATTTTTCGATTTTCTATGATTTTTACAAGAGGAGGGTGAATAGTGTTCTTCAAGAACTAATCTTGTTTTTCTTTGATTTTTATGGCTGATTTAGATAGCTTAATGCCACTCAAGGATCATACAAGGCTTAGAAAGGTCTTTAACCACTTTATGTAAGGTATATCACTTGAAACCCTAGCTCTTGTTTTGAGGTTAAGAGCATGTTCTTGGTAGATTTAGCTTAGTATGGTTATAAGTGATGTTATAAGCATGGTTAGCCAGTGGTTTAAATTGATCTAAGCATGATGATGATTATAATGTTAAGGTCAGTGGTTATTGGTCTTTTAAGATGGATGATGTGATTAGGAGATGTATGGTATGCCCGGTGTGGCTTGGTTGTGTTGTTACGATTTTTAGGACGTCCGATTTATAGCCGTCGTAATGCTGAATTTTTATTAACACTTAAAAACCAAGCATGGCAGTTAATATAATTTCCTGACCTTGGTAATATTGTGACTGGTCCTTGTAGATCTCGAGCCATAGATCGTTTTGGCGTGAGAATCGAAACATTCCGACTTACGTTTTAGGAGTTATGGTCAAATTACAAAAATTTGTTCGGAACCGTAAGTAAAAGTTCGTAACTTCAGTTGAACCCTCGTAAAGAATGTTACTCAGTGGCGAATCTTGGTAAATAAATACTAGGGGTCATAAGGAAGGTATGAAAGAAAACCACATATCAAACGGATCGTTTTCCGATTTTATAAAAATGTTGGAATCGAAGTTAAACGCGAACGACCCCCTAAAAACCCCCTTGGTTATAACTTTGGTAAAAACACTTAGAAAACGAACGATAAAACTCGAAGTATAATCTCGGTTCGTAATCGATCGACTTTAGAACTTATACGACTTAAGTATATACCGAGTGTGGGTATGATGACATGTCGTAATAACAAACAAATGTCAGATCGTATCAGTAATAAAAAGAGTTACACTAAAGGGTGTATAACAAGATAATTCGAAAACGTGTTTCGATTTAAGTGAAGTTTTACTTAGACTTTTAAAACGTGTTAAGTGGTTAATCTCGAATGTTCTAATTGTTTATAGATCATCGAGCAGACCCAGGATACGCTATCTCCACCCACACCCGATTACCAGGCAAGTGTTCAAAACTTTGAACCTGTTGTTGTGATAATATATATATGTGATTGCCATTTTACATATGCCATAGCATGCATGCCTATTGTCAAATTATATTATGATACCTGTTCCCTGAATTGATATTGGCTTATAGACTAGATACGAATTATCAGTTATAAGCCGGATTGTTTTGATAAGACCCTTAGCGAAGGGCATATGATATTCATTCTTAAGTATAGACCGGGAGTCGGTATTTTGAGATATAGATAGTCGTGGAAACCCGGAGGGATTCCAACGGCAGATTATTATTTATTTTAAGGAATGTTATTATTAAACGTTATTTATATTTCCATAAAGTATCAATTACTTGGAAATATTTCAAGGAATGTTATTCGAGTATTATCTCAGTCGAGAGATATTAAGTGAATGTTAGTTTCGAATATTCATTAGAGTTGATTATTTAATGAATATTATTTTGATATTCATTGGAATTTTATTTATTAAATGAATATCACTTTCGAATATTCATTTAAGGTCTTATGTACTTAATGAATATTATTTTAAATATTCATTGGAAGTTCTATTTACTTAAGGAATATTATTTCGATTATTCCTTTAAAAGTTTTGATTACTAAACGAATATTATTTGGATATTCATTTAGAAGATTATTTATTAAATGAATATTATTTTTCAAATATTCATTTAAGGTTTGACTTATTTATTGAATACTATTTTAAATAATTATTGGAGTTTAATTACTTAATGAATATTATTTTGAATATTCATTTAAGGAGTGATTTATTTAGTAAATAATTCTATATATTCATTCGAGGATTACTTACGAGCAACATTATGATTTAATAATATTCCGTAATTATTATTGAGTTAATAAATATTCTTGGAATATTTATTTAATTCTTTTAAATTCTTTTAAAAATGATTTATATTATTTGCAGATTATCTTTCATCTCCAGATATTACGTAAAATATTCTTTCATTCATTAAATACTTCCGACTCAATAAATATTCTATAAATATTTATTCAATACTTAGAAACAACTTCAATGTTGTTTATTCTTCTTCAAATATTATCTTCGACCTTCGATCATTCTAAAAATTCTTCGGAGTCATACGATTAATATTATATTAAGAAAGGTCCTCAAGATTCCATTCTTCACTCGAATCTATCTCTTAAATTATAAGGGAACCTTACTTGAGAAAGGTTATTTATCTTGTTGACTTCCCGGTCATAATTTATCCTTTTCACTCGCAACTTGGTTGCTATGGACTCATTAAGTCTGTGTGTACCTTCTCATCATTCGAGGGGCAAGATTGTTGGAACAAGTTGATATCCATTAACAAGCAAAAGCTTGGGAAATGTTGGTGAATTTTCCTTTCCAACTAGATACGACTACTTTGTGGAGTCTTATCAACAAGTATTTCACTTGGGGAAGGGAGGACAAACTCTACGTTTTAATGCTGTGGATTTATTCAAACTAGGAGTCGTGTGTAAGAGGCCGAGTCGCGCGGTCCATCACAAGGCCTAACCATTGGCCAGGGAGTTACTATTAAAGGCAATCGACAAGTGGAGCCGTCAGTTCTTCCTTCTACCGGTAGTAAACTATACTGGGTTGTACCATCCCCGACTGATCATCAAGGAGTGGGACAGCTGGCGCGTGATAACTCCAGTATTGGTTCATCTCCCAAATTGGGAATTCCCTGCAACACGTATCGAAGAGACTTCTTTCAGGTTGACGGTGTCTTCCGCAACACGTATCGAAGAGACTTTTTTCAGGTTGTAGGACTTCGAAAAATGTTAATAACTGGAATTGCAATATTTTCCTTGCAAGTTCCTCTTTATATGATAAATGATAATATCTGGCTTATCTTTGACATAGCAGATATTCCCACCTATATATGCATTTTGAGTTACCTCGCAATTTCATCGTTCATGTTATTCTGGCATCATTTCCGTAAATGCATGGCATATGGTTTGAAAGATACTTTTGAACTGTTATATATTATCGTTCTATTAAATATTATTGTTGGTGGGCTATTGCTCACCCTTGCTTTATTATTATATCAGAACAACAGCTAGACCAGATGATTCGCACAAGGCGCACTCGATGCTGGCGAGGACGATGAGACTACCAGAGCCGAAGAGAAAGTTATTGGTAGGATAGATTCATTCTTTCAGTACCAAATATATGGACTAGTATGACTTATGTAAATGGATGGCAAAGAGTATGTATTCATATTGTAACTCTTTTGGGTTGTAAGAACTCATAATGTGTTTAATAAAATTTGATTGTTACTCTAATTTCATCTCTGGGACTATAACGGGTGTGTTTTATATTGTTGTGTTGGGTCACAAAGGTGTAAATTTATTTTATGTTGAAGTAAGTTCAAGTATTGAGGACAGAAATGGAAACCGTAACGATCGGATCCCGGACCCTGGATCTGGGGGTGTTACACTTTCGATCCTTCAAATTTCATTAGGATTAATGACATCTACCAATATTAAGATGGTATCTTCAGTCGTACCTGATTTCTTTCCATTGCCTTAACATACAAAAGTCCAAATCCTTTCCAACCGAGATTCCATTGTCAGCTCTGTTGTTTTCATAAGCTTTCATAGTTTCTGGCGATTTTTCCCTCGAGAGGTTCTTGCTTACATGCCTTTAACATAGATTTCCATTCGCACATGTCGATTACTAGGTAGCTCCATATGTGCACCTCGCACCACTTCCTTTTAATAACCGAAAGGTCATTCGTACCTCCTTCTTTGTCCAGAAGCATCTTTTCCAGAATCTGATTTAGTCCAAAACCATATGCAATTCCTTCCATGAGGTATCCCTAAATCCCAGGTTCCAATATTCGAGGAGCTTATAACAGGAGGACCTCCTTGTGAAACAACTTCCAACTTACCGTGTCTAAGGGGCTTACAGTATGTGAATCTCCTCGAGATTCTTCATCATGAAGATTACCGTAATTATATTGTTCGAAGCTTTCACAAGCTGAGATGGTTCCTTTCTAAGAGTTTCCTCTTTTACTCTTATTTTTGGCTCCTATATTAGCTGATCACCTTAGAGGCTTCATATGCCCTTCCTGCTATATCTTTTAGAATAGGTCACTCTTCTCCTTCAGTTTATAAGAGGTACCAATTCGCCTTCAGCTTCCCTAATAACCTTTTTTGCTGGAGCTTCAACGTCATTTAAATCATACATTAACACCATTTGCTCGATGCCTTCAACAGATATTCTGAGCTCCACCTTCCACTATTGGTGAAGCTTCCGTTATGAGCACCCTTATAAGTTGCTTTCACCTACTTCTGTAGATGCTGCCACATGACCAACCAAGAACTTTGCAAGGTTCCCTTGTACTTTTTTTTGAATCCCCAATCATAAGTTCCACATGGTGTACCTTGCCTTTATTATCCTTTATTAGAGCAGCCGTTTGCATCAATGCCATGGTGGTACTGCCCCCCGAAAAATTGCAACCTTCATCGTGAGGTTCCTACATTAAGGCTACTAGTAACATGATTCCTTCGTTATTCTACATTGAGCTTCCTCAAGTTGCATGGTAGAACTGCCACGAATTACCCTTTAGATCGAGATCCACTATGTTATATTCTTTTTTTTCCAAGAGATTTGGAATGAGATTTCTTATGACATAAAACATTTCCAGATTGCTTCCTTTGCTCTTCTAGCTTCCCGTAGAGGTTCTTGTTATTCGACTTCTTGTTAATTCCAGTAGTTAAACCTCTACCATGAACCTCATTCCCCATGGCTTTGTTGCCTGTAGCTCAGAAGTAGTGTTAGAGGTTCTCTTTCTGAGCTCCTCCCTGGAAAACTTTTTTTTACATTCCTTTAGTAGGTCCTTTAGCTCGACCTCTTTGTCTCGATTTTCTTCCTTAATTAGGAGCCTCGTCATCAGATGTGAAAACTAGATGTTTAGAGAATCCTCCAGATGAATGGATCTTTCATCATCGAACCTCTGGCATGAGAACCTCGTTTCTATGAAGCTCATTTCTTAACGAGCTATTTTCACCAGCCTTTTCCAAATTTATTAAGCCTCCATCAATCATGGAACCTTCATTCTAGTTCCTCTTCATTAATCTAGAGATCCACATCTTCATGATTTTCCATGCTAACCCATACCTTCATAGCTATATTTGCACCTCCTCAGTCCTACCTTTCCCATCTTTAGATACAGCTACATCCAAATATCCAGTAGATTAAATAAATAGCTTTAACTACGTACCTGGTTCATATGTACCTCCTTGGTCAAGAGATTCGCATTTAGCTTCACATGTACCTCCTCAATCGGGAGGTTCGTACATTTTTTCCCACGCAGATTCACCTGCTTACTCCCCTTACGACCAGTATATGGTATGAACCAGATCTTTACTCCATAATTTTCACTGTGGGAACTTCAATAGTCCTTTACCTCCAACCGATTGAACCTCTAAATTGAGATTCACCATTTTCTGCCCATGAAAACCTTCTTATCATATGCCAAGATGAAGTATTTGGGAGGTACCTTACGGAAACCGTCTACCATAGGTGCAACCTCGAGATTGAGGTATCTCCTGTCTTTGCCACTAGAACTCCTCCAGATGGTCGTACCTCCATTAGCAGATGGATGTTCAGCTTCACCTCTCCCGTTGAACATATTAGCAATCCTGACGTGAGAAGCTGCCGGGTCATAGAAGCTCTCATCGGGGAACCTGGTTTCTGGGTATTTCTGATCGGAGTTAACATCTGAAAACTTCATTTTTCGGCAATTCTTTCTAGGCCTCTTTCATCAAGCCGAAAGTATGTGCATCTCAGAGCCATATATCATCCTTTATGCCTTTTCACTACCAAATGACTAGAATGAAGGTGATTACCTCCCTTCTTCTTCACCTTTCTTCCATCAAGCCATGATTTCTCCTCCGTTTCTCCACCTTTTCAGGTTTATTTTCCAGAGTAATGATTCTCCTGCCCATATGTGGAATTCAATCCAAATTCTTGCTTAGTGACCTTCTTTTCAGGCCAATTTCACGATCACCTCCGTCGTTCTTCAAGGTACGATCATCACCGGAGCTTATAGACATCATTATCACCGGAGCTTTTAGACATCATTCCTCTCAAAAGATCAGAGGTTGGAGCCCTTTCTTCTAGCGCCAAAAATGTTGTGAGAAAAGTTTGCACCAACACCCCAAGTAATCCTTACTGGAATAATGGAATCTGCCCTTGGATCTCAGACAGGTGCGCAGGCCCGCGAACCTTAGCTACAGCTCCAACTACCGGAGCGGGTGAAGATTTGTGGTGTTTTGGGACTAAATTAGCAAGGTCACCAGGCCGGAATGGTATGACCACTGGCCAAAACCACCCGGTAAATATTTCACAAAGGGTACACGTGCCTTACGCGTGTAGAAGTGAATATCCGAACCCCCTTTCCAACTGCCTACAGATTTTATTTATAGGAATCAAGCCCTATGTAGTTCTCTTGAAGCCAACCTCTCCTTTTGGGCCACCAACCACGTCTTGATAAGCCAAAGCCCATTATTTATAACTGATCCAGCTGGCAATTGATAAGCTCCTAATGTCTTAGTCCGAACATAATACCAAAAACCCATAAATCCATGAATTAATCATATATATCGCCTCTATTTGATGTTATCTCATTCCCAGCAACAAAATCCTAGTTAAACTCCACCTCTGAAAGATATTTCCGTACTCCTAAAAAAATATGAACAAGAGCCCTTACATAACTTCTCTTCTGAGGAGCGCAGGTGGAGCTACGGCAATATTGGCACCTCCACAACTTCCAAACCATCCATACCTCTCAGCTATGGTTGTATCCGTACCTCACAGCTATGGCTATATCAGGACATGATCCTATATCCATGATAAATTCAACCCACTTGAATTGGGCCTACTAGGTCCATGGGCCTTAAATTCAACCCACTTACTAGGTCCATGGGCCTTAAATTGAGTCATGCGAAATTTTGGGCATAAAAATAATCATGAGTCATTAAAGTTGATCCTCGATCCCCATAAATCCCTTATACAAATTAAATTAAAGTAATTTCATGATCAACATATAACACAAGCAAATTAAATAAATTCAATTTATTTAAACCAATGTTTCGAAAGTCCAATAAAATAGATTAAGTGTAGTACAATGAAATGTCAAATAAAATCAAATAAGTCAACTTCAGAATCTAAAAACCAGGAACTATCTTTATTAATAGATATTTGACCAACAAAAAAAGGCTAGACATTAAATCCAAGTTTACTTGAACCATTTTGATCTAAGTTTCATTCTCATTTTCGTCAAGAAACATTCACTATCTCCTATAAGCTGCATTTTCACATAATATTCCTAGAGTCAAATGATGCAAATGATTTGTTATTTTGAACCATAAAATTTAATGCATTGATCGATCATTTTTTTCTGAAGTTGTGAGCTTATAAAAGTTTTAAGTTTGAAAACTTTAACCTGTAATCCCTAAACTTCGATGTTATGAGGTGAATTAGTGTGAAATTGATTAGAAAAATTTTCGAACTCAAAATAGGTCTTTGTTGGGGTCCGCCCCGAATTCCTAATTAAGTTAAGAATCCTATTATGAGAAGAATTCTATTTTGTGATAATTGAGGTAATTCTTATTCTTGGTAGGAATACTAATTGTTGAAAGTTTTCTATCCAAGATAAGAAAAGATGGTAATTATCACAAATAGAATTGAAATAGAATAGGATTAAAATATTTGTGGTGCCTATAAATATAGATATTTGTAGGGGTTTTGATGTATTTCAAAAGTTAGAGAGTTATGTGCGATACACAAGAGAGCGCTTTTGTAATCAAGGTGAGGTGATTGTATTCAAGAGTGTTGAGTGAGGGAGCGACTCCAATCTTGTAATACATTCGTATTTAGTGGATTTGTGGTTTTACCCTCCCTTGAGGGGTTTCCACGTTAAATTGTTGTGTTATTTACTTTCGTGTTTGTTATTGTGTTTGATTAATGTTGATCTATAGTGGATGCGATCCTAAAAAACTGGTATCAGGAGCTTGGGTTCGAGAAGTAGATTCGGCATTAAAGAGAAGGCAATCACGAAGTAATTGGTGCGTTGTTAGTTGGTCGTGAGTTGATTTTTCTTGGCTTGATGGAGGATCTAAAGTCGCTAAGGATTGATGCACCCAAGTATGATGGGAAGACGGATTTTACTATGTGGCAGTTGACCGTCAAGGATGTGTTAATTCAACAAGGACTTGATGATGCCTTAGAGGAGAAGAAGCCAGAAAAAATGAGCGATACAGATTGGGCAAAAATCCAAAAGAGAGCGGCGAGTACAATCAGGCTGGCACTTGCACCCGAGGTGAGGTATAACGTGTTGAAGGAGTCGACACTGAACGAGATATGGGACAAGTTAGCAAGCATCTATGCGTCGAAGTCGTTGACCAACCGACTTAATTTGAAGATGGAGTTGTACTCTTTAAAACTGGATGAGGAAGGCAATCTCCATGATCACATTAGTTGTTTTAATCAACTGGTATGTCATCTGGCTAATGTTGATGAGCCAATGAAAGACGTGGAACAAGCACTGTTGCTGTTGTCATCGTTACGGAGTTCCTTCAAGTATTTTAAGCAGATGCTGCTAGTAGGGATGACAACTCTTACGCTTGATGATGTGTTAAAGGCGTTAAGAGATAATGAGAGGATGAAAAATGATGCTATTTCTCAAAGTGGTGAGACAGTTTTAGCTGTCCAAAGTGCTGAAAGAGGGAGGAGTCGCAGTCGCAATGACCTACAAGGAAGAAGTAAATCTCGGCCGAGTAAGAAGGATATGAGCACTGTTGAGTGCTATTATTGTGGTGAAACAAGTCATGTGCGAATGTTCTGTCCAAGCTTTAAAGAAGATTTGGAATCCTTGAAGCAGATGAAGGGAAGAACAAAGATGATGATGCGAACTCTACACATGTGATCAAGGATGGAGAGTTTTTGATGGCGAGTGAGGATACCGTTCCTGGTTCGGTGAAGAATAAATCAGAATGGGTGATGGATTCTGCTTTCATGCATATATGTAGAGATCGAGCGATGTTTGAGACTTTATGCACTGATGAAAATCTTGTTAATATCGTTGTGGGGAATGATGAGAAGATGAAGGTTCAAGGAGTTGGAATTGTTTGTCTTAAACTTCATGATGGTACGATCAAGAAAGCTCTCAATGTGGGATATGTACCAGATGCATCAAAGAATGTGTTGTCTTTGAGTGTGTTGGCATCACGTGGGTACAGATTCGTTGGGCGAGGGCAAAATAGCAAGGTGTATAAGGGAAAGAGCTTGATTCTACAAGGGATGATGAATAAGAAGAACATCTATTGTTTAGATGGGGAAGCAACAACGATGAAGACCGAGAAAAAGGTAAGATTCTCGGAAACGGTTGAGGTATTAGGAAATTCGAGCCGAGGGAGGATTTGTTGGGGTCCGCCCCGAATTCCTAATTAAGTTAATAATCCTATTATGAGAAGAATTCTATTTTGTGATAATTGAGGTAATTCTTATTCTTGGTAGGAATATTAATTGTGGAAAGTTTTTTATCCAAGATAAGAAAAGATGGTAATTGTCACAAATAGAATTGAAATAGAATTGGATTAAAATATTTGTGGTGCCTATAAATATAGATATTTGTAGGGGTTTTGATGTATTGCAAAAGTTAGAGAGTTGTGTGCGATACACAAGAGAGAGCTTTTGTAATCGAGGTGAGGTGATTGTATTCAAGAGTGTTGAGTGAGGGAGTGACTCCAATCTTGTAATACATTCATATTTAGTGGATTTGTGATTTGATTAATCAGATTCACAAACTTCGGGTTGTGAGTATATAGTAACTAGACATGTAACCATATAGTTCATGCATCAATTTGCCTTATAAATGGATAACATATATTTTGAGAAGAATCTTGTAGTTCTTCGATGAACTTCCATATAAAATTTCAATTAATATTCACATTTTTTATAAATTCCCATTGTTTAGTCAGTCATACCAACTATAAAGTTATCAGTAAACTTCTGGTTTACTTTAATATATATCTCAACAATTTTTCTATGCAATATGAAATATCGGAACTGCATAGTCGATTCTCTTTCATAAGGGAGAGTATAACTAATAATATTAGATATTTTTTCTCTCAATACCATGATAATAATATACCTGCTCTTCTGGAGCATTAATATAGAAAAATGTAACGAGACATCCAATATATACAATACTCCCCCTTTGGATGGCTCATATTTGTTTTATATTATTGACACAAGTCAACTTTATTTTTAACAAGAAAATATTTCTTATGCATATATTAAGGAATACAATTAAATTATAACCCTAAACTCTCTGCCTCGTTTTGAGAGTCGGCCGCCTCCACCCATCCTTCACCCACCCTTCACCGCCCCATCCTTCCATCAAATCCACATCCATCCCACCCATCCTCTCATCCTGTTTCCTCCATTTCTGAATATTTAATTTCTATTTTTTTTAGTTTTTCAATAAAATCGAGATCCAATCCTTTTTGGGTGAGATCCCTTTTGCCGTACCCATCTTTTTGGGTTGTTGATTGTCCCCAATTTTTTGGGGTTGTTGATTTATCCCCAATTTTTAGGGTTTATGTTTTGGTTGTGTTTTCTATTTGCTGTCTTGTTTGGTATGTTGGCTGCAGTTCGGAATTTGTTCCAGGTTTGGAGGGAAGATCAGGTTGGAGCGAGCTGTTCTCAGATAGAAGGTAATTGGCAACCACGAGAAGTTGAAGCCATTAGCCTTCGAGAAGCCATTTCTTGGACAAAATCACTAAAGCACATTGATCAAGTGCTAGTAGTTCGATTATCGGTCTGCGAATCGTGTGGTTCTTTTGCTTGCAAATGCTGCACAAATTCTATGCCATGCTATGGAGAGTGGTCTGTCACTCCTCCTGCATTTATTAATCATGTACTCGAAAGTGATAATTTCTAAGTAATGCAAGTACGATTTGTTTCAAAAAAAGAAAAAGGAATACAATTAAATTAGTTCATATTAGAAGATCATAACCATACAAGGTTTATGAAATTTAATTTCTTTATACTATCACATTTACTTCAGGGAATGGTGTGGATACTACTTGAGGAAGTTCATAAATTTTTACTAATATTTAATATATTAACCAACCATAAGGATCAAGATATCAACTCATGATTTTAACAACCCAATTTCATAATATTGTATCCGTGGGATACTTTATAATATTTATTTATTCGATTAAAATCTATTATATCTAAACATCATACTATTCTTTATATAGATCCATCCTTCAGGGATATTATATCATTTAGGATAAACTCATAATCTGAATATTATACTAATATATCATTCTTCTGGAATGTAATAAGGTGTTTAAACACATTACTTTTACTCTATTGACATCCCTCAGTGTCATATATATGAAAAATTATGATTAATATCCTTCAAAAATTAAACACATCAAAAAATTTGTGATGAAAAATAAAATAATTTTACTATATAGAGACTTCTGGTTGTTATTTCATGCAACTTCTGGTTGCAATCATCTACCATCATTTTATTAAAAAAAACAACATCAAATGGTTGTTGTCGATAATGCCAACATCATTTAACTCAAGTCATAAAAATAATCAAATTTACAAATGCTAATTTTAAATCAACTATAAATTTAAAAGGCACGTATTAATATTAAAATTATATCATTTACCAAGAATATCATATGAAAATTTCACAATATCACTTTATTTGGAGCATGCATAATATGTAATACTCTCTAATATGTGAGCAAGATAACTTGATACAAGTGACATAGGGTGTGCGCACAAGTCATTTCTTTCAAACCATAATACATAAAATTTTGACTATCTCAAAATTTTGGGTGTCCTCATAAATTCAGTGATTAAATATAGATATGTAAGGACCTTTTTAACATATATTAATCGTGAATTCATTGACAATAATTAGATATAAGGTCGCACATAATTTATCTAGATAAGAAGTATAGAAAACTTTTGCCTCACTCATACAAATACTAGCTACCTCTAATCTGTTTGTACATTTTTGCATATTATGGTAATTAAACTTAGTACAATTCAAACTCTTATTAAAGTAGGCATTGACTTGAGGGAGGCGACTTTGGATTAAAAGGTCACATATGACTCAATTTTTTTTTGTTTGGAAAATAGGATGACTTACTATCTACTGACCAGGTACGATTTTTGGATTAGAGAATCACTAATAACTAATGATTTTTGGATTCATTTTGAATTAAACTGATCACTTATACAATTTAAATTTGACTTATATCCTATTTGTCAAATATAAAACAATGTATTTTAAGAATAAGAGAACACAAGTGACAATCATCATACTTGATACATGAATAATTAAGAATATATTTTCAAGAAGAAAAGAAATGAATCATCATAATATAAATGAAATCTACACGTATTTTGGAGTGACATAATAGAACTCTATGGTTATCCACAAAAGGTAATCAAAAATATATATAAGACATGACCACTGGAAATATAACATTGGCACTATTGTATATATAAGACATGACATAACATTGGCATAGGAAAAATATTAATCATATTGAGGAGGGACAATTTAATATGCTTATAACAAATATATAGAGACACAAGCATATCAAGGTTAAGCAATGGAATTATCACTTAACTAGATGAAAATTAGTTTAGAGTACCTACTTCAGAAATCATACCATCAATGTATGCATGTTGAAGAATTCACGAACTTACATGTAGAATATTAAACACACTAACCAATTAAAGTTGTAGAAAATCAAGGGACTTTTCAGAAGTATCTAAAATCTCTCGATTCTGGTGTAAAACAAATTTAGTATACTTTTAGGAGAAATGCAAAACTAGCATAACTCAAAGATATACATTTTGTACAGTATTATAAAATGAAAAGAATGATGAATGGAGGTGTACCTAAAAATCTTACAATTTGATGATCAATTATTTTAAGTTCAAGATTCCTTACTTCAAGAAAAATCTTTGAACAGAGTATTGATATGAACCTCTAATATCGAAAGAACAACTCAATCTTCGTAGCGAAATAAGTCCTCATCGATTAACCCATCGAAATTTAACAAACCATGATCCTCTTGAATATAAAGTACACCAACATAAAGCGGAAAAGTGATTCGTGCTGATAACGTGTTATATAATAATATATAATATAGAAATAAACTTGAGAGAGCTAAGAAATAGAGATGAGTAGGATCATCTTATTATTCATATCCATAAACAAAGTACATACATGGCTTTATATAGCCTATCCAATCATGAGTTACAATATAGTGAAAGTCCAAAAGTTTGGAGTTTGGGAAACAAAAGGTTGAAGCAAATGAAGAGCTAACAGTCATTCATAATATTTACATAACATATACTTAGTAATTGTGCTTAAAGATAGACTAGCTTAAAACCCGTGCGATGCACGGATTCTTTTTAATATTATATGAATTTTTTTCATTAATTTAAATTATTTTTTTAAAACATGAATTTTGGAGGCTTAAATTCTTTTATGAAATGATTTGATAATACAAATATATATGTTATCCGTGATATTTATAGAAAATGAGGGATTTTAGTTAGAAAATATAGAAAAGATGATAGGTTTTAGTTGAAAAAGGTATTAGGTTAATTGTTAGTAATTATTAAATTATTATTTTATTTTATTAAATAAAATGCCCGTGATATGATTGGAAAAAGAGAGAATTTAGTTAGATAAAATTAAAAAGATAACATGTTCTGGGTGAAAAAGGTAATTGATTAGTTTATAGTAATTATAATTTAATTACGTTATTTTACTAAATACAATTACTCATAATATTTTTAAAAAATGAGGAATTAATATTGTCCGTGATATTTCTATTAAAAGAGGGATTTTAGTTAGAAAATATAAAAAAATGATACGTTTTAGCTAAGAAAGGTAATCGATTAATTATTAATATTATTAGTTTATTGTATTAAAATAGAACCGCTTGTGATATAATTGAAAAAATAGAGATTTTAGTTAGAGAAAATTGAAATGTAACATGAAAATTAAAAAAGTGACATGAATATTTATGTGAAAACGGTAATTGATTAGTTTATAGTAATTATAATTTAATTATGTTACTTTACTAAATAAAATTACTCATAGTGTTTTTAGAAAATGAGATATTAATGTTGCCCGTGATATTTCTAGAAAAAAAGGGAATTTAATTTAAAAAAAATAGAAAAAATGACACGTTTTTGCTGAAAAGGTAATCGGTTAATAATTAGTATTATGATATTCTTATTTTATTTTTATTAAATAGAATGGCCCGTGATATAATTGGAAAAAAAGAGGTTTTAGTAAGAGAAAATAAAAAAGTTAACGTGTTTTGGCTAAAAAAGGTAATCGTCCATGATATAATTGGAAAGAGAGAGAGAGAGAGAGAGATTTTAGTTAGAGAAAAGAGAAAAGGTAACGTGGCTGAAAAGTGTAATTGATTAGTTAATAGTAATTATAATCTATACTATTATATAAAAGCTGAAACATTAAAAGTTTTGGTACCTGTTTTTTGGTATTTCGTGAATTTACTTATTTACCCTTCATATAAAGAAAAATAAATACATCTAAAATAAATAATAACCTGCTATAATTAATGGTAATTAGTCGAGATATTAACTTTTATAAACACCTAAAACATCAATTGTATCATATCTTTCCATCTTTAATATTTCCTTTCGAATTAAAACATGTTACCTTTTTAATTTAAAACAAATCTTACAATCATTAATATATACCCGAAAATATCACACCATAATTTTCAAGAAAAATATAACACCTAAAATAAATAATAACATATTATAATTAATGATAATTAGTTGATTAACATAATAAAATTAATGGTAATTAGTTACCTTATTTAATTATTTTACTTTATTACCCTTAATTACTTTACTTAATTATAAAAAAATAAAACACAACACAATCTTTTCTCAAAATATTACACGCAGCCCTTCCCAACACTTCTCCTAATTAATAACTAACCTGATATGGGCTAAAAATAAACCTAAAAACACATTTAATGTGGCATTTAATAAGCCTAGATTGGTCCAAGGTTAAAGCCCCTTAATAAGGCCCAAAACCTTATTTATGATAATAAATTCGTAATTAATAAATCAGCCAGTTTCAAACTTCAAGATTGAGTCTTAAAAGGAAACTAAATCATATTAGGAGTAGCCTCCAAGGCATACACCTTCAGTACTTATCTTCTTATTTCTTGGAAGTCTCTAGAATTGGGCCAACTGAATAACTTGCCCACCAAGTCTCCTATTTCAACTCTAATTCTAGGGTTTTCAACACCTATATAAGGACATGCTCCTTCACACCTAGAACTACGTTTTTTGGCTTGATTCTTGATATTTGCAAGATACGTAGGCATCTTGTGAGGACCCGAGTTAAGTCACAAAACACTTGATCAGCCATTAAAGCTCGAAGCTCTCATAAACCTTAGCATTAAATACGCAGTAAATACACCCTATATCTCGTTCCACAACATTTGGCACAGTCTGTGGGAAACGATATCAACCATGGTTACCACCCGGAGAACACTAACACTTTCTGAAACCATCACTAACACCACCGCACCCCCGATTGGGGAACAAGTGCCCCCAGGGGCGAATTCTCAACCGCTGGTCACTCGGCCACAAGGAACTGAAGCACAACCTCATGAGTCGCTACCCTTAGTGACGAATCCCACCACCCAAGGGACGAATCCCCTTCAGATGGTGGTCGCCCCTCTCGGAGGGCAGTCCGCTCCACCCACCGCTCATATCTCTACTACAGTGATCCCCGCAAGCACGAACCCGATATATGGGTTGCTTAATTATCCCCCGTATCAGGCTGGACAAAGTGGTCACGCCCTCCAGATACAAGAGTCGTACAATCCACCTTACATCAGGGGTTTAGGACCCAATCAAGCCCAGCAATACTATGACTACTCAGGCCCGTATTCTGATGATTCATCCCTGGAAGAAGATAGGGATGAAGCCCCGAGAAGACGTCGTCCAAGTAAGGAACCTGTTGGACGCCGAAGAACCCATGATCGACCTCCCTTAACGGCTGCTGAAAAAATCAAGGCTCACGAGGCCAAGATCCAAAAACTAAAGGAGGACATATAAAGGGAACAGCGAAGACAGAATCAGAATCGACCCCCACCAGTGACGGGAGGAGACATTACTTTTGTTGATTTGAAAAGCACCCCAAGGAGAGAGAGAAGGGCCGAAGTCCCTAGAGGTAGGAGCACGAGGGTCGAAACCCCCAGAGGCAATCCTGAGGACTTGATGCAACTTGGAGATCCTGATGATCTAACCCCTCCATTCACTGAGGAGGTGATGAATGCGCATATATCACGGAAGTTCAAGATGCCTACCAAAAAGGTTTACGATGGAACGGGAGATCCCGCTAATCATGTAAGGACGTTCTCTGACGCATTGCTGTTACAACCCGCCAGTGACGCCTTGAAGTGTAGGGCGTTTCCCCAAACATTAGCGGGCATGGCACAACGTTGGTACAGCCGCCTACCACCAAACTCCATTGCCTCTTTCAAAGAGCTAAGCAATGCTTTTGTCAGCCAGTTCATAGGAGGAAGAATTCATGAGAAAGATTCCGCATCTCTCATGACTGTGATTCAAGGAAAGAATGAAAATCTCAGAGACTATCTCAAGCGATTCACAAAGGAAACGCTCAACATTACAAACTTGGAAAACAAGGTAGCCATGGTGGCGTTGCAGAATGGAACTTCGAATGTTTATTTCAAAATGTCATTGGCTAAGCATCCCCCTGAAAATATGGTTGAGATCCAACAAAGGGCGAGCAAGTACATCAAGGCGAAGGATAGTCTGAAGAAAGAGTCAGGAACGGGGAACACCGGAAACGGTGACAACTCTAAGAAGCGGAAGTCGGAACAGGAATATGATGCTAAAGATAAGTACCCACGCATGGGCAGGGATTCTGATTCAGCCCCTAAAAAGAGGAGTCCCGGGCAAAGGTTTACGGAATACGCAAGGCTGAATACTCCAAGAAGTCAAATCCTGATGGAGATAGAAAAAGACAGGGATGTGAGATGGCCGAAGCCACTAAGGACTGATCCTGAGAAAAGAAACAAGAATCAGTACTGTCGGTTCCATAAGGATGTGGGTCACGATACCGACGATTGTAGACAATTGAAGGACGAAATTGAGTTCTTGATTCGTAGGGGAAAATTGAATAAATTCTGCAAAAATGGGGATCGGGGAAACCCAAGGCGGGATTATGATAGGAAAGATGAGGATCGTAATCCCAATCAGCAGCCCCGGGGGCCAGTAATCAACATGATCTTTGGTGGCCCAACAGCGGCCGGGACAAGTAGAAATTCCAGAAAGGCGTATACACGAGAAGTGATGCACATTGTAGGGGAAGCGTCAAAACGTGCAAAGACAGAAGTCTCGATTGGATTCGATGATTCGGACCTTGAAGGGGTAAAGTTTCCCCATGATGACCCCCTGGTTATCTCACCTGTGATAGGCAATTCCCAAGTGAAGAGGGTCTTGATCGACAATGGAGCATCGGTGGACATTTTGTTTCATGATGCCTTCTTAAAAATGGGATACGCTGAGTCTCAGTTGACGCCGTCAAACATGCCCATATATGGGTTCAACGGAGTAGAGTCGAAGGTCGAGGGTACAATTCAGCTACCCATGACTATAGGGCAGGAGCCCCGGGAGGCAACTCAGATGTTAAATTTCTTGGTTATCAAAGCTACATCCACATACAATGCTATCCTAGGTAGGACGGGACTACATGCTTTCAAGGCAGTTGCCTCTACCTATCATTTAAAGGTTAAGTTCCCAACTAGAAATGGAGTAGGAGAAGAGAAAGGGGATCAAAAGATGGCAAGGAGTTGTTATGTGGCCGCACTAAGGCCGGATGGAACCGGGGGGCAGGTCCTCCCAATCGAAGATATGGATGTTCGGGAGAATGAAGAGCGGAGAGGAAAACCGGCAGAGGACTTGCTTCCCGTACCTTTGGAACTGGGAGATTCTGAGAAGGCTACTTACATCGGGGCATCTTTGAAAGACCCTTGAAGAGCAAATTGATCTCCTTTTTGCAAGACAATAGTGATGTCTTCGCATGGACAGCAGCTGACATGCCAGGGATAGATCCCCAATTGATAACACACAGCCTGAATGTGGATCCAAACCGGAAGACAGTGAAACAAAAGAAGAGAAATTTCGCACCTGAGAGGCAAGAAGCCATAAAACAGGAGGTTGACAAACTCCTAGAGGCAGGGTTCATTGAGGAAATCCAGTTCCCGGAATGGTTGGCCAATCCTGTGATGGTCAAGAAGGCTAATGGAAAGTGGAGGATGTGTATAGACTTCACTGATCTGAACGACGCATGCCCAAAGGACTGTTTTCCCTTGCCAATGATCGGTACGCTGATAGATGCCACGACTGGGCACGAGATGTTAAGCTTAATGGATGGCTTTAGTGGTTATAATCAAATCAAGATGCATAAGGATGATATTCCTAAGGTATCGTTCATCACCGACTTCGGTGTGTATTGTTACCTGGTCATGGCTTTTGGACTGAAAAATGCAGGAGCTACCTATCAGAGGTTGGTAAACAAGATCTTCGCTCATCTCATTGGAAAGACTATGGAGGTTTATGTGGATGATATGCTGGTGAAAAGCCTACACAGGGCAGATCACATTGAACACCTACGCGAGGCTTTCGAAGTGCTGAGGCACCATAAGATGATGTTGAATCCGGCCAAGTGTGCTTTTGGTGTTGGGTCTGGAAAATTTTTGGGTCTTATGGTCTCAAAACGGGGAATTGAGGCCAACCCCGACAAAATCAAGGCTATTTTGGACATGGAACCACCACGTTCTATAAGGGATGTACAGAAGTTAACTAGGAGGATTGCTGCGTTAGGGAGGTTCATCTCCAAATCCAGGGACAAGTGTTTGCCGTTCTTTAAAACCTTGAAGAAGGTAAAAAACTTTGAGTGGACTGAAGAAAGCCAAGAGGCCTTTGAGCAGGTGAAGAAGTATATGTCTGAGGCCCCGCTGTTGGCCAAGCCAAGTACGGGAGAAATCCTTTATCTTTATTTGGCAATTTCAGGTCAAGCTGTGAGTGCGGTGCTGGTAAAGGAGGAAACAAGGTTCAGAAACCCGTATACTATGTGAGCAAAGTTTTACACGGAGCAGAGTTGAACTACTCCACTATTGAGAAGTTTGCCTTAGCTTTGGTAACTGCCTCTAGGAAACTAAGGCCCTATTTTCAGGCACATAAGATTGAGGTCCTTACAGGACAGCCGTTGAGGAATATTTTGCACAGCCCTAAGGCCAGTGGTAGGCTCATCAAGTGGGCGATTGAGTTGGGAGAATTCGATATTAAGTACAAGCCCAGGACGACCATCAAAGCTCAGGCACTTGCTGACTTCGTGGTTGAATGCACCATTGACAACCAAGAAGTCGGGGGGCAGGAGATACCTCAGAAAGGCAATAAGGAAGACAAGGAACCCATAATAGAAGAGAAGGAATTCTGGATGCTCTATTTTGATGGGGCATCAAAAACAAAAACAAGTGGCGCAGGTCTTGTCTTACAAAGTCCCGATGGATTCATGATTGAAGCAGAATATGAAGCTCTGATAGTTGGACTTGGCTTAGCAGGAGCCCTAAGGGTCAAAAACCTTAAAGTTTGTGGAGATTCAAGGTTGGTTGTGGCTCAAGTCAATGGAGAGTTTGAGGCGAGGGATGAAACCATGGCTAGATACTTAAGGTTTGTGAAGGCAATAATGACTCAATTTGATGAGTGCTACATTGAGCACATTCCGAGGGAGGAAAACACCAAGGCTGATGCCTTATCTAAGTTTGCCTCCTCTGAGATAGAGAATTACTCTGGAAGTGTCTACTTCCAAGTTCTGAGAACCCCTACCATCGATTCAAAGTTAATCGCACCTATTGGAGTGAGGGAATGTTGGATAGATCCCATAAAAGCACACCTCGAGACTGGTTGGCTCCCGACTAATGCCATGGAGGCACGAAAATTATCTGTGAGAGTGTTGAGGTATGCTCTGATTGAGGGGATACTCTACAAAAAATCTTTTGTGATTCCGTATCTAAAGTGTTTAAGGCCCGAAGAGGCCAAATCAGCTATTGAGGAGGTCCATGAGGGAATTTGCGGACAACACTTGGGGGGCAGGGCCCTAGCTCACAAGATAGTCAGGCTTGGATTTTATTGGCCTGAGATGATGGCTGATGCCAAAGAGTGTGTGAAAAAGTGTGATCGGTGCCAGAAACATGCACCAGTGGTTAGACAACCACCAGAGATGTTGACATCCGTTAGCTCCCCCATCCCGTTTGCTATGTGGGGGATGGACATTCTTGGGCCCTTTCCTATGGCCACTGCTCAGAGGAAGTTTCTAGTTGTAGCTATTGACTACTTCACAAAGTGGATTGAGGCCAAACCTTTGGCTAAAATCACAACCAAGCAAATCATGCAATTCTTCTGGGAGAATGTCATGTGCAGATATGGGATACCACGAATCCTTGTTACAGACAATGGTTTACAATTTAACAACAAAGAGTTCAAGGACTATTGTGACGAGAATGGGATTGAGCTTCGATTCACCTCAGTTGCCCACCCTCAAGCTAATGGTCAAGCTGAGGTTGCTAATCGAATCATCCTCGATGGACTGAAGAAAAGAGTGGAACGCTCCGGAAATACTTGGGTGGATGAGTTACTACCCATACTCTGGGCATACCGAACCACATGCAAGGTGACTACTGGAGCAACTCCAATCATGTTAGCCTACGGGGCTGAAGCTGTAGTACCTGTGGAAACCATGCATGTATCTCCACGAGTGGAGGCCTTTGAACCAGACACCAATGAGGAAGGGATGAGACTAGCCCTCGATCTGATCGACGAAGTAAGGGATGAAGCCCATGCTAGGAATGCAGAGCATCAGAAGAAAGCTTCCTTCTACTACAACCTAAGGGTGAAAGAAAGGTTCTTCCGTCAGGGAGACTTAGTGCTCAGAAAGATTGAAGCATCCGGAGTTGGACAAAAAGGAAAGCTGGCACCAAATTGGGAAGGCCCATATCGGGTCAAAAGCACACTGGGTCGAGGATCATACAAGTTGGAGACTGTGGAAGGAAACGAGGTGCCTCGCACTTGGCACGCATCGAATCTCAAGGTCTATTATGTTTGATTATCCTATGAAGGACGTAGCTTATATCTATTAGGAAAGTAGAAATAAGGTCGACGAAACCATTTTGGAGTTTTTTAAACTCTGAGTAGGAAGTAGAGTATTGTGTAAGGGCTAGGCCCATTTCAAGTTTTAATGCAATTTGGTTTTCTCCTCCTTTAGTTGTTGATTTATGTCTGTTATGTGTCAAAAACATATTTAGAATTGCTAGCTAAAGTAAGCCAAAACACAAAAGGCAAAGCAACTAAATAGAAGGAAAAACCAGAAAATGCATAAATCAAATAAGCAAAGCCCGGAGGCTATAGTTTCAAGGTTGCAAATTTGAAGAAAGCAAAACATTAAAATTCATGCCACGCAGGGCCAAGGTAAATAAAATCAAGGTGCCTTAGTCTTCCCAGTACTCCTAGCAGGAGAATCTCTGTCAGTGCTGGTATGGGTAGTCGAATCCCCAGCAACTGAACCGCCAGATTTAGCACGGAGAGGGGAGCGGTCAGGGTTCAAAATCCTATCAGTAGCATCCTCCCTTCCTCCTCTTCCTCCTCCATGGGGGTGATTCTCTGAGACTCCAACAACTTGGCCAGCTCCAACGGGGCCTCAGGGCAAGGAATATCACCAATATGGAACAGCCCGGGGTGCGTCTCAGAAACAGCATCTAGTGCCCCCTTCCAGCCACTAAAGTAGTTGGCTGGATAGATAAGATCATCATGTTTATCCATAAGCTTCTGAAAGTCCTCGGAGTCCATATAATCATCAATAATATCCTCCTTGCCTTGGCGAAGCTCAGCAATGCTGCCATAGGCTTTCTCCAGCTCCTCCTCCTTCGCCTTCAACTTCTCTTCCAAGCCTGTAACTTGGGCCCTCGACTGGTCAAGATCCTTCTTGTGAGTCCCAGCCTGAGTTCGCCAAGACTTGGCATGATGCATGGCAGCCTGGAAATAGGTGTTGCCCTGAAAAACAACAAGTTAAAAATAGGCAAGAAGTAAAAATTTAAGGTACCGAGATAAAAACAAATACTTACGGTGGCAAGAGCTTGAGCACCCATTAGCTCAACCCCCTCCAAGTCACGGGAAACAACAATATCGCGATAATCAGCAGGAGTGATTGAGTGGTAGGACCAATCCTTGGAGTGTTTGGTGCTTCCTACAACCGAGTCCTGTTTTCTGATGCCCCAAGCAGGTCGAAAAACAGAACTCTTAGCAGAGGAGGCAGCCCCACTGCCCTCTTCTACATCAACAGCATCATGAGGCCTTAAAAAGGCAGGCTCTGTAGGCTGTCCCCTAGGGTCCTTCGTAGCTCTTCTCCTCTTCATATGGGGAGTTTCCCCAGCCAAATGCTCTTGGAGCTCATTAATGGCTCTAGCAGCTGAAAAATCAAAGACAAAGTTAGTAACAAATGAAATGTAACATGTAAAATGAATGAAAAACTAAGTAAAAGAATGGAGGGATTTACCTTTATCAGTAACAGAAGAAAGACCCACAGACTTGAGGGAAAATTCCTCAAGAAGAGTGAAGAAGTGAGTTTCCCCTTTGTCGGCAGTAAGGGTGTTGAAAGCAGCTCTTTCGGAATCATTTAACTCGATGTCATCTGAATTCCCATCAGTTACCTTCCCAAAGGAGCTACGAAAGAGGGTTCCCCAATCACCCCCCTCCCACACAAGGTACATGAACTCCTCTTTCCATTTAGGGTTACTATCAGGAATTGAAGAGGGATCGTAGATATTTGGGATCGTAGCACGAAGGCTGATATATACCCAGCCAGGATAAGTGATTGAACTATTTTTAAATTGAAAAATTTTCCTAAAAAGAGGAACAGATAATGGAAAGTTGTTTTTCAAACAAAGGACCATGAAGCAAAGAATGGCCCTCCAAGCATTTGGGACTAGCTGACAAGGGTTTATTTGAACATCCGCCAATAAGGTGGGGATGAAATCATGGAAAGGAAAACGAAGCCCAGCCATGATAGCATCCTTGTATATGCACAAGGCATGGGGCTTCCAATGACAAGAACGATCCCCTGGTTCAGCTGGGACTAATTTTAAGGGGGAACGAACATTGAAGAGTTTGTTGAATTTTTTTATTTTCTCAGCATCAAAAAATCTCGAATGATGATTATAAGAATCTAATGCAGATACAGAGGGATATTCATCTCCTCTTTGATTAATCATGTCTATCAAGGAAGTATATTTTGAACGGATAGTAGGGAAAGAGGTACCTCGCGATGATGCACTCATCTTGCTCAACCTCCTAGCTTCTCTGTCATCCGCCATTGATATTCTTGGGATGAAAGCTTCAAGAAATGATCTTCAAAGAAACCCAGAAAACCGCCTTGGGGAGAACTTTGGACGGAATTTTCTGCCGGAAAATGCTTGAGAACTACGAGCTCTAGAGAGAAATTTTTGGTGAAATGTTGAAAGTGAAGTGAGAAATGAGATTCACCTCCTACTCTTTTATACCAAGTACAACCGGTCATTTAACCGGTTAAGATGCTATGGAACAGGTTATAACCGGTTAAAGCCCATAGGCCCAAATAAGGGCCCAAGATCTAGAACTTGAAAGAAAGTTCTGGAAGGATCGAGAAATTCGTATAAGTAATTGGCAAAAAAAAAAACCTACGACATGAAACCAGGTCGTATGGTACATTGTACGAACTTAATTCAGGTCATAGATCCCCCACGAACTCATTCCAGTTCGTAAGATGAGGTCGTAAAGCCCACGAGGAGGCCTATTATTACTCCTTTCACGAACTCAATTCAGTTCGTGAATTGAAGTTGAAAACAGTACGAGCAAGCCACGCTAAAGATTTTACACGACCTCGACTCACCTCGTAGGATGAGGTCGTATCTAGTTCGACGAAGTCAACTTATGGACCATGGACGACCTCGACTCACCTCGTTAATCCAGGTCGAAAGATCAACGAGGAGGCTCATGGAAGAACCGAACACGACCTCATATCACGTCGTGATATAGGGTCGAAACGCTCGCGACCTGCCTCGTTTGATGACCTTACACGACCAGGTTCCTCGTCGTGAGACGAGGTCGTAGGTCGCACGACCTGCTCCATCTGGCGCCTCTACACGACGTCGATTCACCTCGTGAATCCATGTCGGGCATCCCACGACCAGGACCCCCTGGTAACCTTGTACGACCTCGATCCTGGTCGAACCACGAGGTCGCCAGCCTCACGACCTGGGCACCTCGTGACAACCTTGATCCTGTTCGAAGGATTTTTAGAGAAATATCAGAAAATTATTAAAAATGATTACGTTCCGGAGATAAAATTTCAAAAATTCCAGAAACATGGAAAAGTAATTTTATGCTCCAAGCACAATTTAATATTTTCAAATTAGTGATAATTAGCACCTGTTAGGTCCAAATGTGTTGTAGAGGGGGGGTGAATACAACTTTTCGAATATGAGAAGCAATAAATACGATGCAATAAATGAACACACAGATTCAAGGAATATATTTCTTATATATAACTTGAAATGGTTGCTACAACATTCATTACAAAGTATGACAGAAGTTCAGAGAGAAGTGAATGATACTAAGCTCTGTGAATGCACTCTCTCTCTTTTTCTTGTGTTTCTCTCAACTATTGCTCTCCTTAAAACATTACACAAGTACTTCTATTTATACTACATGTAATCTATGTCCTGTAGTCTTCAAAGACTAAGATATACGTGGCCCAATGATGTCCACATAAATCTTGCCTTATCTTGAAAGCTTGGAAATCTGCCAATCAGAAGATGCCATGTGTCATGTTGAAGCTGCACTCTAAGTAGAACTTCTACTTGAGAATTTCTACTTAGCCATCTCGAATTTCTAAGTAGAACTTCTACTTGAGAATTTCTACTTAGCCATCTCGAATTTCTACTTGAGAATTTCTACTTAGCCATCTCGAATTTCTAAGTAGAACTTCTACTTGAGAATTTCTACTTAGCCATCTCGAATTTCTAAGTAGAACTTCTACTTGAGAATTTCTACTTAGCCATCTCGAATTTCTACTTGAGAATTTCTACTTAGCCATCTCGAATTTCTAAGTAGAACTTCTACTTAGAAATATTCTACTTGGTCATCTAGAATATTTAGTACTTAGAAAATATTCTGGTCTTCAACTTGAAACTTCAATGCACATCTTGAACTTGTGATATCTTCATGTCTTCTTTATTCTTCACCAAGCTCTTGAACATGGATCTTTATTACTGACATAAACTTGCTATCAATGTCCTGACACTTGATGCACTGGTCTGGTTCATAAGTGACTAGTCTTGATAGTGTTTTTGCTTCTTGAATAAATTACCATATTCAATTAGTAATGTGGCTTTCCAATTTTTGCTTTCCTTCTTGTTCACTTGAAATCAATTGGTCTTATTGATACTGATAGTTATGATCTTGATTCTTGGCTTTTCAAATCACTGAGGCATGAACAACTTTGTCTTGAACTTCTCTCAATGATTTCTTCTTGGCTTGATCATAGTTAACATGTTGAATTGTATCAATTACCTTGTCTTCATTTATTGTTGATTTCTCTGTGGCTTCTTGTTCTTGATTGTCTTCTGGTTAAGTATCTTTTCCTTTAGTTGAGTTACATTAGATATAGTGTTACAAGTTTACACACTCTGCCTTTCAATCTCCCCCTATTTGACTGTCTAACAATGACATTCAAATTAATGAAGGATAACTCAACTAAACAATGAGACGAGAAAAGATAACTAACATTAAAGTCTTGAATAATTTACAATTGAAATGTACTTGAAGACAATGCAAAGAACTTAAACTAGAAACAGAATTCGAACTTCGAATTAAAGATCATTTGAGTGATTCCTATCACCTGGATTATTTCATACCTTTTAGTCAAACTTATATCACCTTATTGGATTCACTCTAAGGTGAATTTTCCTCAAGTGAGTTAAAGCAACCGAAAGACATGAAGTTTTTCCAACTTCAAGTTCACACCACTCTGACCTTTAACCCTAATTCCGTTTCCTCTTTCTAGCTTCAGCAGCTTGGTCTCTCTCTTCTTTCTGCCTTTTGAGCTTCTCCTTCTGCTGCTTTTCTTTCTTGTATACTGGATCTTTAAGCTGCTTCCACCTAGCATTCAACAGACTTACAGCTTCCATTTCTAGAGGGTTCTTGGGCTCTGGATAAGGATGTTTGAAAAGCCTTCTGAGTTTGTCCACCTCCTGAGTAGTTCTGATCTTTGGAATATCCTCGAAGTTCTTCATGATGAGCTGAGGTTTCCAGTGAGATTTATCAGATTTGAACTGACAATAGATCATCTTGGGGTAGCCCTTGACACGGTCAGTATTGTGGACACTGGCCGCATCTCGCTCCATTCGCTTCTTTTCCACTACTACTTCAGACAGGTAACTCATGAGTCTCTGCTTTTCTTCAACAAACTTATCTTCCACTTCGCCCCATTTGAATACATATAATACTCTCTCCAGAAATGCAGCATCTTGAGTCCGTAGCAGCCATTGTCTACTCATATGCAAGATTGTTTGATTTTGGTCTGCATATATGAATACTAAGGCATCAGCTGTATCTTCAACATACGCATGTATCCAGTATACACTTTCACTTCCTGGAACACCAATAGCCTCCCTTATTTCTCCTTGTTCTAGTGCTCCAGAAGGAAGAGTCAGAGCTTCATCTACATTCTTTATGGCTTGAAGAATATTCCATTTCTTCTCTATCAGCTCCGGCTCAATCTTCACGTCATCAAGAGGGTTTGGAGCAATGACATCACACTTCCACACCTCATTGCTCTTCTTGAATATAACTCTTTCAATGATCTTCACGGATTTATCTTTAAGCTCAGAAGCGAATCCCTTACTCATCATTTGTCTACAGACAGCTTTGAGAGATTCTACTGAAAGCTCCATTAGATCATTTTCCTCCATGCTAACCCTCTTCATCTTTCCATCAACTACCATCCGGACAAAATTTGGATAAGCTGAGAAT
The DNA here is from genome assembly GCA_036435485.1 of Saposhnikovia divaricata. Taxonomy (NCBI): domain Eukaryota; kingdom Viridiplantae; phylum Streptophyta; class Magnoliopsida; order Apiales; family Apiaceae; genus Saposhnikovia; species Saposhnikovia divaricata. Next base: position 120,487,875 of record CM071598.1, on the reverse strand, counting down.
TCTGGACCCTTGTCCTCTGCTAGCTGCATTAACTGATCCCTGTACAGAATGCTTAGCTCCTCAGATTGAGAGTATTGAATTTTAGTCGCTAGCAAGAACAACTCTGACGCAGATCTTCTCATAATGAATTGGTCATCCACATATAAGAAAGATGTTGGGACTCCTTCTACCAACGACAAGATAACCTGCCACTCCTTAAGATTCGCATTGTATCCAACCCTGACTTTAGAAATTAATCTCTTCAAAGCATTTATATAGTCCCCAGTCATTGGATTCTGCAAATTCAAGTTGTAGAACAGATCATCTGCATCCTTGTTATGAACTCCTTTCGCACAGGGTCCCATCATTATCTTCCTTGCTTCATCCCATTTCTGCCCTATCCTTCGTTTGTCCAGATCAACTTGAGGATTAGCTAGCCTTCCAAGCTCATACTCATACTGCTTCCCTTGTAGCTCCCCTTTCTTTTCTAGGAATGCATCATGTTCTTGCATCATCTTCATTTTATGGAACTGAGCTTGTTCCAAGGCCAACTGTTGAGCTTTAAGGGTTTCCTCATCAACAGGAAATTCTTCAGGCAGTCCGGAAGACATCCCAGCACCTCCACCTTGTTCCTTCAAAGATCTTTTTGTAGCGTGTGCCAACGGTACGTCTTCCATGTCAGAATCTGAGTCAAGTACCTCCTGTACTGTTTCCTGATGACTCAGATCAACAAATGGTTCATCAACCATTACTGCCTTACCCTTTCTCATCCTCAGAGCCTCTTCATCAACAGACGGCTCAACTTCTGGTTCCTTGACAAGATCAGCGGGTTCTTCAATTTCTTCGATGTGAACTGCCTGCTGTCTCGTCTCCTTTCCACTCTCCCCCTTAGGTGAGTTATCCTGAGCTCCACCATGGTCTTCAGATCCACCAGCTGCATAGGAACCTCCAAAACCAGAACCAGAGGCTCCCGCTCCACTAGCACCACCTGCACCACCTGCACCAGCATCGGGGGGAGGTTGTTGGGACTCGAAGCACTCCGGGGGCACAAAACTCCTGACTGCGAACATCATTCTACTGATCTCCACAGTCATTGTAAGCATTGTAGACTCCAATGCCCCCATCCTCTCATTGAGAGTGCTTCCCAAGACACCACCAGCATGGCCCAAGTCATTGACCTTATTTGTCAAATCATCAAAAGCTGTAGCTTGACTTGCCATTCTTGCTGCGTAGTCGTCTAGAGCCCTTTGGTTGTTTCCAATATTAATCCCGAACTGCCCCATTGTCTGCCCGAACTACCTCATCTGATTTTCCATTGAAGTCATACGAGTATCAAAATTTTCAATATTAAGGGACGGTGTTTGGTTTAGGTGACCTCGCTCTAATACTCGTTCTGTTGGTATTTGACGCTCGGTTTCGGGCCTTGAAAATGAAGGTCCCTCTCTCCCTAACCTCTCACACACACTCCCTGTCTCACGCTCGTGTATGTCTTCAATGATTGATCCAAATAGTGAAGCAGTACCTGCAGAAAATTGATAAGAAATGTTGTTGACAGTTATGGGATCAAATTCTGTTTGTTCCTGAGTTGGAATCTCAGGCTGAGAGGCTGCAAAGTGTCCTTGTACGACATCAGAACCGATCCTCTTTGCAGCATCAGTACGTACCGGTGAAGGTACGGCTGAAGTTCTTAAGACTTCATGTCCTCTTGAAGCAACAGTATCTTCAAGAGGCACATCATCCTCACCAAAATCAAAATCCCTATGTGCAGAATGTTCAAGGGGTGAACCACTCGCGTGAGGTGGAGTGGTTGCGTGTGACACGCTAGGGTTTGACTGTGGTTGTGAAGTAGTAGCGTGGAAAAGTTTGGCTTTCTTGCGAATAAGTTGCTGCTCTTCGGGTTCACTCTCCTCATCATCTTGTATATATATACGTGCTGGTTTTCTGACTTCCGTTAACAGGGGTGATAGAGAATAGGAATGTGTATCAGACTCAGAGTCAGAAATATGGCTCTTACCCTGGGATAGATCCTGCGGGTTAGCAGTCTCTTGGGTCGCGGAATCAGAAACATAGGAGGAGGAATGAGTAGTATGCATGGAGAGATTACCTGATTGATTACCTTGTGCATCATCGCTTTCCTCATCAGGGATCTCATCAAATGCCTCAGCATGAACAGATGGATTTTGAGCATGTGATGAAACTTGTGATGATGCCTCCAAATTGGTAACTCTTGCATCATATCTAAGCCACATTTGAATATTTTTAGGAGTAGACATTGGTTTACCTTGATGTTTATCCTGATTAGCAATGGTTGCAAGTGACTTAGTGCCCATCCCTAGCGATTCAGATGTGGGGCTTCTGGCAAATCCCTGTCTAATAGCAAGAGCATCCTTCGGTATTAAGTCATTGATTAGCATTTGAAGAAACCGAGGAAACCAGCAGACGACATCAGTGGTAGAGAGGTCTCTGCTTGCAAGGGATCCCATTGAGGCCACTATCTCAGAGAGAACTATGCGCCCATAGTTTATATCCAGTTCTCTTGCTAGGGCAACTGCAAAGGTTTGCATTGGAATTGGAATTTGATGAAAGTCTTTTTCTCGTGCCCGAAAACATCTTGTGATGGCCTCGAAAAAGTAATTCCATTCCGCATGGAAGAATTGCTTTTGGATATTTCCCGTGATTGGGCCTTTTGGAGGATAACATCCAATTTCTTCAAAGAATCTGAGGCGTTCTGCAGCAGTAGGTTCTGGATCATAGGCATCTTTAATTGGGAATCCCAGAACTCTGTTGACAATTTCTTCAGTCACCTCATATTCCTGACCCGCTAAGGTAAACCTGAAACCGTAGGGGGTTGATTTACTCCCAAAAGTAACCGCACTAGTCCATAATTGCTGTAAAGCATCATGTACTAGTGTAGGTTTAGCAGTAAAAGCATGGCTAGCTTTGGAATACAAATTGAGAAATCGTATCCAAAACTTAAACCGCGGGAGTTGATCACCAATTTCCGTAGAAATATTATAAAAATTGTTTTTAGCAAGGGAAAATTGGTGAGCCATTTTGATTAAATGTTTTTCTTTAAAAAGATGTGATTTTTTGTTTAATTTTGAAAAACAAATAATTTACGAATTAAATGATGTATCCCTTTTAATTTATCAAAAAGAACAAAAGTCCCTTAGAGAAAATTAAACTACGGGATGAACAATCAAAAACCAATGACCAAATCTGAATATTCAAAGAAGATGAATATTCGTGTGTACCAGTGAAATCGTGTGTGTTTATGAATGGTGAATATGGAATTGCGTTTTATGAACAGTACACAAACACTATATGTTCGTGTGTATGTATATGCGCGTGTATATTGATGAACACAAAACACACCCACACAAAGATTAAGGATAACACAGTCAAGATTAGTCCAAAAATTGGCAGTAATTCGTGATTAGTACGAGTTTAATCACAAAAACACGGGTTAATCAGTATGAAGTTATGAAATCGCACTGTTCTTGTGAAACGGCTGCTGTGAAAAAGAAATTAGGTAAAGTGAATTGGGCATCGAGTTAGAGATGTATATATAGGTGAATGTGGAATGACAAAAATGTCCCTGTTAAAAAATGTGAAAAGTACTAAGTCCATACAGGGGACATCTAAGTCGAACTCTATCTCGAACATTTCTATCTCGAACATCTCTATCTCGAACATCAAGTCGAACTTCGAGATAAAGTTCGAGATAGAGGTTAACTCGAACAATTATGCACAAATAAGCACTTTAACCAATTTTACAGCAGAAACTATAGGGAAATACTATCTTGAACATTATTGATTTGTAGTAAACTTGGAAAAAAAAGAAAATTCAAGATACTTTTCGAGTTAGAAGTCTATCTCGAACATCAAGTCGAAATTCGAGTTGAGTTTCGAGATAGACTAAGAGCTCTATCTCGAACATCAAGTCGAAATTCGAGTTGAGTTTCGAGATAGACTAACTCGAAGTTAATCTCAAATTCTTTCCAAAATACCCCCTTGAATCAAAAAGTACAGGGTAATTCAAGATATGTTTCGAGTTAAGAGTGTAACTCGAAAAATTCCCTTTAGCTTAACTGAGAACTCTATCTCGAACACCAAGTCGAAATTCGAGTTGAGTTTCGAGATAGACTAAGAACTCTATCTCGAACATCAAGTCGAAATTCGAGTTAAGTTTCGAGATAGACTAACTCGAAGTTAATTCTCAGTTCTTTTCAAAATATTCCCTTAATGGAAACCTCATCTCAACCTTTGAGATAAGATTCGAGATAGAATTTATCTCGAATATTTTGAAGATAGAACTAGGCACACTGGTAACTCGAATTCGAACTCTAAGTCGAATTTCGAGATGAATTTCGAGATAGCCAACTCGAAATTCTTCCCAGACTTAGAATTTTTCAAAAACTTCACTCTGACAGCTTAAGTCGAAATTCAAGTCGAATTTCTAGATGAGTTTCGAGATAGAACCTAACTCGAAATTTTGAAGTTTTTAAATTCTAAGGCCTCTAATTACATGAAAATCATAGGTAAATTCAAAAAAAAAATCATGCAATATTTAGAATATTATGAATTTAACTCCCCCTATGATCATGCAATCTAACAAGCATAAATTCACAGATTTGTGCTATAAATGACACTTAAAACACAATGAATTCATGCAAAATCACACTATATGCAACCTATAACAATCATTAATTAGGCATATTAAAGTCTAAGCACATAATGATTGATTAGCTTGCACATACAAACATAAACATGGATTTTACAGATAGAAGGCTTTACTAACTTGTGTTAAGCATTCCCAATTCACCAACCAACCTATTGAATGTTACTTCATCAAGAGGTTTGGTGAATATATCTGCAATTTGTTGCATTGTGGGCACAAAATGTAGCTCCACAGTCCCCTCCTCGACATGTTCTCTTATGAAATGATACCTGATGTCAATATGCTTGGTTCTTGAGTGATCTACAGGATTGTTGGTTATGGCAATGGCACTTGTGTTGTCACACATGATTGGAATTTTCTTGTGCTCCATGCCATAATCCTTCAATTGGTTCCTCATCCACAGTATTTGAGCTACACAGCTTCCAGCAGCAATGTACTCAGCTTCAGCAGTAGAAGTAGATACTGTATGTTGATTTTTACTTTGCCAGGACACCAATCTTCTGCCAAGAAATTGGCAAGCACCAGATGTGCTTTTCCTATCAATCCTGCAACCTGCATAGTCTGAATCCGAATAGCCAATAAGATTAAAACCTGTATCTCTTGGGTACCAAATCCCTAGATTTGGTGTGCCCTTAAGATACCTAAAAATTCTTTTGACGGCTACGAGATGTGATTCTCTAGGATCCGCTTGGAACCTTGCACATAAACAAGTTGCGAACATTATATCTGGTCTACTTGCAGTTAAATAGAGGAGTGAGCCAATCATACCTCGATAGCTTGTGATGTCAACTGATTTACCTGATTTGTCTTCATCAAGCTTCGTGGCTGTTGCCATGGGAGTCTTAGCTGCTGATGCATCTTCTAGATTATACTTCTTGAGTAAATCTCTGACGTACTTAGATTGACAGATAAAGATACCATCTTTTCTCTGACTGATCTGTAATCCAAGGAAGAAGGACAGCTCTCCCATCATGCTCATCTCATATTTTTCCTGCATTAGCTTGGCAAATTTCTCACACAAGCGCTCATTTGATGACCCAAAAATAATATCGTCCACATATACTTGAACAAGTATTAAGTCATTTCTCACAACTTTATAGAACAATGTTTTATCAATTACTCCCCTAACAAAACCATTTTCAATTAAGAATAAGGATAGGGTTTCATACCATCGCCTTGGGGATTGCCTGAGGCCATAGACAGATTTGAAGAGTAGATACACAAAATCTGCATGTTCTGGATCAACGAAGCCAGGCGGCTGTTCCAGATACACTTCTTCTTCTAACTCTCCGTTCAGGAAGGCACTTTTCACGTCCATCTGGAAAACTTTGAAGTTCTTATGTGCTGCAAATGCCAAGAACATCCTGACTGCCTCAAGTCTTGCAACTGGTGCATAGGTTTCATCATAATCAATTCCTTCTCGCTGAGAATAACCTTTTGCAACCAAACGAGCCTTGTTTCGTGTTACAAGTCCGTTTTCATCCAGTTTATTTCTGAATACCCATCTAGCTCCAATTACGGATTTGTTCTTTGGTCGGGGTACCAGTTTCCAAACTTTCTGCCTTTCAAACTGATTGAGTTCCTCTTGCATTGCAATCACCCAATCAGCATCGCCAAGAGCCTCTTCTATTTCTTTAGGTTCAAGCTTGGATAAGAACCCAGAATATAAGGAGATATTAGCCATGTCAGCTCTTGCAGTTCTTCTAGTAGTCACACCAGCATCTGGATCACCAATAATTAACTCAAACGGATGGTCTCTATTCCATACCCGTTCACCTGGAAATTGTCTTGATGATTCAGCTTGATTTTCTGAATTGGGGTGCTGACCACTTTGATTATTTTCACTAACTCCCCCTGAGCTTGTGCCAGCTCCTACAGAACTAGAGTCAACTCGACTCGAGCCTTGAACAGTAGTCCTTGAGCTGCTATTTACTCCCCCTGAGTTGTTACCGGTTGGTACTGAAGAAGTCTCTCCTGATCTTGTAGAATTAGCTTGTTCACTAGACTCAGGTTCTTCACGTACACTTGGAACATTTAATGGAACAACCAACTCAGGTTCATCTTCAAGATCTTCTAAGTCCAGATTCTGAAATTTTAGGGACTCAGGTTCACTAGAATCTCTTGAAATTGATGAGAGTTTGGTATCGTCGAATCTGACGTTGTAACTTTCAGTCACTTTTCGATCATTCACCAAGAACACTCTATAAGCTGCCACCACGTCTGTAGAGTAACCAACAAAAATTCCTTCACGAGCTTTTGCTGCAAACTTGCCTAGATTTTCATCATCTATAAGCACATAGCATTTTGCTCCGAAGAAATGAAAGTATTTGATTGTTGGTCTTCTGTTGTTCATTAGCTCACATGGTGTCTTTTCTTTATCTTTTATGATCAAGGTTCTATTTTGAGTGTAACAAGCGGTACTCACTGCTTCGGCCCAGAAATACAAAGGAAGTTTTGAATCATACAACAAAGTTCTTGCTGCTTCAACCAAAGTTCTATTCTTCCTTTCAACTACTCCATTTTGCTGTGGAGTTCTCGGGGCTGAATACTGACGACGTATTCCCTTAGATACACAGAAGTCATTTAGCACTGCGTTTTTGAATTCAGTGCCATTGTCTGATCTAATCGTCTTCACAGTAAGTGTTGAAACATTCTCAATTTGAGTGATATGATCAATGATTAAGAAAGGTACTTCGTCTTTCGTCATTGCGAACAATACCCATGTATACTTGGAGAAGTCATCCACGATTACCAAAGCATATCTTTTCCTAGACAAAGATAGGATATTCACTGGGCCAAACAAATCCATATGAAGAAGTTGTAGAGGCTCAGTAATACTAGAAATTTCTTTGCTTTTATGCGATGCTCGCTTCGACTTTCCCATTTCACAAGCTTCACAGAGTCCTTTCGGAGCGAACTCCATTTGAGGTAGATCTCTCACCAATTCTCGCCTCGCGAGAGCATTCATCGTTTTGAAGTTTAAGTGAGATAACTTTTTGTGCCATAACCAGCTTTCATCATCCGAGGCTTTGCTGTAGAAACAGGTGACCTCATCCTGATTTGCTGAATCCATATCTGCAACAAAAAGATCTACCTTTCGAACTCCTCTCAAAGCCAGTGAGCCTTCCTTAATGTGAGTGATTGATACACCTTTCTTGTTGAAGACAATTTCGTAACCTTTGTCACATAATTGACTTATACTCAACAGATTGTGCTTTAGTCCCTCAACATAGGAAATATCTTCAATGATGACATTGCCAGTCTTCAGTTTGCATATCCCTTAGTCACACCTATGCTGTCATCTCCAAAGGTAACATAAGGGCCAGCTTTCATAACCAACTCTGTAAGCAGGGACTTGTTTCCAGTCATATGCCTCGATGCTCCACTGTCTAGCACCCATATAACTTTATTTCTATTCTGCTTAATGCCCTGCAATGACAGATTGGTTAGACATTCTTCGGAACCCAACTTTGATTGGGCCCGGCTTTTCGATAAGATCGAGAATCAACAGATTTAACAACAGGAGATGCACTTTTCTTCACATTACTAGAGCTTTCGACTATCTCCTTTCCTTTCTCAGACTTGACAGATTTGTCAGTCTTAGGAGAAGGTTTGTCACTCCTAGCTTTAGGAGGACTGACAGTCTTGGCTCTCCCATACTTTTTCTTGATGTTTGAACTAGCAACAGTATTTGAGCATGACTAGCTAGATGCATTCATTAAATGCACAAAAGTTTGCATGATATTAAAAGTGCATGGCATACAATTAGGTTGACCACACTGTGCATGATTCTGATGCAGATTATTCATTGTATGTGTGGTAGGCATGGCATGTGCAGCAGGAACATTCATGTTAGCTTTGCATGCATAAGAAAGATGTTCAGTAGATTTACAATGATAACATGCTTTCTTTATTCGTTCAGCCTTAACCTCTTTTATGCCTTTCTCTCTTTTTCCTTGTTGTTTAACAGCCTTAGCTCCTAATCCCAGTCTAGATTCATCTCTAGGGAAATTGATTTTCACTTGTTTAATAGGAGTTATAGGTTGTTCTTTCTGGCGATCTTCCATCTCAATCTCATATCTAGCTATCAATTCAGTCTCTTCTTCTTCTATTCTAGGAACAAGATGTTTGTAGATAGGTTTGACAGCCGATTTAAGAATTCTAGGTGTTTCCTGTTTAAGGTCACTGGAACTAGGGTCAATAGGTCTCTTTCCTTCTTTCTTAGGAAGGTCAGAATAATCAAGTCCTATACCTACTCCAGTTATTTTCTTAAATGTGTCATTATCTACATACACTTTACTAGCAGCTAGTTTGTAAGCTTCGCATGTAGTTTCTAACTCAGCTAGATTGTTCCTAAGACATGTTTCTACTTCTTCCTTAAGGACGAGCTTGTGTTCCAGAGATTTAATAAAATCTCTTAGAGAAGTATCTACAGTGCAAGCAGCCTCTAGCTCTTCCACTTTTGCCTCAAGCATTCTGCATTTGGCAACAAGTGTTTTCTGTTCCTTTTGAGAAGAGTCTAGGCTTTTGCACAACATATAGATCTCTTCACTAAGAGCCCCGTTCTGTTCCTTATAATCATCAATAGACATTTCTACTTTAAGAGTCAGAACTGGTACCTCTGGTTCCTCTGATGTCTCAGCCATGAGGGCAAAGTTTGCTACATGAGTAACATCTTCCTCATCTGAATCATCCCAAGCTCTTCCTTCTGTCACTAATAAAGCTCGTTTTCCATGTCTTTCCTTCAACAGTGCTTCATAGTTGCTTTTGAGGGCTTCAAATGTCTCTTTTGGATAAGTCTGTTTAGGCTTTTTGCAGTCCGAGGCAAAGTGTCCAGCTTCACCACAATTATAGCATTTGAACTTCATTTTGAAATCCAAAGGAGATTTGTAGCTGGTATTCTTGCCTTTTCCTTTGTAGCCTGACGAACTACCACCACCCCTAGCAGCCCGATAATAAGATGAAGATTTTCTCTGTGGTCGGTTGCTCTTTCTAAATCTCATGTTGCTGAACTTCCTTGCCATGTATGCCACGACACTATCGTCCATGTTGTCCAGCTCTTCTTGGGTGTAGTAGTCATCATCACTGTCAGATGCGCACTCGTCATCATTATCAACTTGATGTGGTGCAAGTGATGATTTAGGCTTTGCTGCAACCATTGCCTTCTTAGACTCTTCCTCATCAGCAACTAATCCTGATGCACTTTCTTTTCCCTTTGAATCATTGTCCCATGCTTGATCTTGAAGTGTTTCCAGCTCATAGGTCTTTAATATTCCATAATATTCTTCCAGAGAAGTTGTATGCAAATCTCTGGTTTCTCTTATTGCGTAGACCCTATGTTCAATGCTTTTTGGCTGGTTCCTCAGATATCTCGTATTAGTCTCAACCATGGGGAGAGTTACACCTCTCAGATTCAAATCCAATACCAACTGACTGAATCGTAGGTAGACATCTGTTATGCCTTCTCCTTTCCTTATTCTAAAGGTGTCATACTCCATCTTGAGAATGAGTGTCTTGTTGCTTCTGACCTCTGCAGATCCTTCCATGACAACTTCTATCTTGTCCCAAATCTTCTTCGCTGTAGTCAGACCTTTGACTATGTTGAACATTTCATGATCAAGAGATTCCATCAAGGTTTGTCGTATGGCAGTATCATAAGCTATTTGTTCCTTGTCAGCATCTGAAAACTCCGAGACCTTTTTAGGCTCAGACCGAGGTGGTATAACCACTCCTCCTTCCGTATGTGCAGGAATAACCACCATTGGGACAAATTTACCCTTGTCAAGGACTTCCAGATATTCAGGGTTAACAGTCTCTAGATATAGTCTCATTCTGAAAACCCATTCTTCATAGTGATCTTTGTTGAACATTGGGATCTTGAATGCATTTTTAGGAGCCATCTCAATTCTGGTCACTAAAAGTTTCTAAGTACCCAAGACTAGGCTATGTAGAATATTTATGTAGAACTTTTGCCTAAGTCGAAATTTCTCTAAGTAGAAATTTTGCTCAAGTCGAAATCACCAAGTAGAAATTGTCCAAGTCGAAATTCTATGTAGAAATTCTCAAGTAGAAATTCTATGTAGAAATTCTCAAGTAGAAATTCTATGTAGAACTTTTGTCCTTAGAATAATTTTTCTGCAGATTACTTTAATATTGAATAAACAATATTATCTCTTTAACACCTTTTGACTTTGAATGCTTTACTCACCTAACCCACCTAACCCACATGCTAGGTACTGAGTATGTCTGTATACTTTCGGCCGAATAAAGCAAATCAAAAAGTCCAAAACCACCTTTTTATTCTTTTACTTTTGAAAAGGAGATCAAAAAGTTGTTGGGTTGTCTTCTTTGATAAGAACAGATGATGAACACTCAAGAACACCAAATATGAAAGTACCCAGATTAATTCACAAAAATTAATTAAAATACATCCAAGCTAAATAATCACACCTGGAGCATTTAAATAATTTTTTAGATGAGTTTTCAATACAAACGATTTAAGGCACACTTTTCACGAAAATGAAAAGTAGATCTAGAAAATGAAAACTCACGATTCTTCTACTCAACACAAGGATCTATGTTTTGTATGTTAAACATATAGCTCTGATACCAATTGTTAGGTCCAAATGTGTTGTAGAGGGGGGGTGAATACAACTTTTCGAATATGAGAAGCAATAAATACGATGCAATAAATGAACACACAGATTCAAGGAATATATTTATTATATATAACTTGAAATGGTTGCTACAACATTCATTACAAAGTATGACAGAAGTTCAGAGAGAAGTGAATGATACTAAGCTCTGTGAATGCACTCTCTCTCTTTTTCTTGTGTTTCTCTCAACTATTGCTCTCCTTAAAACATTACACAAGTACTTCTATTTATACTACATGTAATCTATGTCCTGTAGTCTTCAAAGACTAAGATATACGTGGCCCAATGATGTCCACATAAATCTTGCCTTATCTTGAAAGCTTGGAAATCTGCCAATCAGAAGATGCCATGTGTCATGTTGAAGCTGCACTCTAAGTAGAACTTCTACTTGAGAATTTCTACTTAGCCATCTCGAATTTCTAAGTAGAACTTCTACTTGAGAATTTCTACTTAGCCATCTCGAATTTCTACTTGAGAATTTCTACTTAGCCATCTCGAATTTCTAAGTAGAACTTCTACTTGAGAATTTCTACTTAGCCATCTCGAATTTCTAAGTAGAACTTCTACTTGAGAATTTCTACTTAGCCATCTCGAATTTCTACTTGAGAATTTCTACTTAGCCATCTCGAATTTCTAAGTAGAACTTCTACTTAGAAATATTCTACTTGGTCATCTAGAATATTTAGTACTTAGAAAATATTCTGGTCTTCAACTTGAAACTTCAATGCACATCTTGAACTTGTGATATCTTCATGTCTTCTTTATTCTTCACCAAGCTCTTGAACATGGATCTTTATTACTGACATAAACTTGCTATCAATGTCCTGACACTTGATGCACTGGTCTGGTTCATAAGTGACTAGTCTTGATAGTGTTTTTGCTTCTTGAATAAATTACCATATTCAATTAGTAATGTGGCTTTCCAATTTTTGCTTTCCTTCTTGTTCACTTGAAATCAATTGGTCTTATTGATACTGATAGTTATGATCTTGATTCTTGGCTTTTCAAATCACTGAGGCATGAACAACTTTGTCTTGAACTTCTCTCAATGATTTCTTCTTGGCTTGATCATAGTTAACATGTTGAATTGTATCAATTACCTTGTCTTCATTTATTGTTGATTTCTCTGTGGCTTCTTGTTCTTGATTGTCTTCTGGTTAAGTATCTTTTCCTTTAGTTGAGTTACATTAGATATAGTGTTACAAGTTTACACACTCTGCCTTTCAGCACCGTTTAGTGCCGTTTAGTGCCGTTTAACGCCGTTTAACGCCGTTTAGCGTCGTTTAACATCGTTTAAACGTCGTTTAAGGCTGTTTAGCACCGTTTAGTGCCGTTTAGTGCCGTTTAGCGCCGTTTAACGCCGTTTAGCGTCGTTTAACATCGTTTAAACATCGTTTAAGGCTGTTTAGCACCGTTTAGTGCCGTTTAGTGCCGTTTAGCGCCGTTTAACGTCGTTTAACATCGTTTAAACGTCATTTAAGGTTGTTTATCGCCGTTTAGTGCCGTCTAGCACCGTTCAATATTGTTGGCATAATCTAACATCGTTGTATACGCGTCGGTCGCTCCACGCTTTACATCAAAACGATATCAAAGGTAAACCCTGACCCAGGTCTCGAACAAGGCCGTAATAACTTCAAGGAAAACCTGATCAGTTTTCCTAGAAGTTGGGGGGCAAATGATATGGGCTAAAAATAAACCCTAAAAACACATTTAATGTGGCATTTAATAAGCCTAGATTGGTCCAAGGTTAAAGCCCCTTAATAAGGCCCAAAACCTTATTTATGATAATAAATTCGTAATTAATAAATCAGCCAGTTTCAAACTTCAAGATTGAGTCTTAAAAGGAAACTAAATCATATTAGGAGTAGCCTCCAAGGCATACACCTTCAGTACTTATCTTCTTATCTCTTGGAAGGCTCTAGAATTGGGCCAACTGAATAACTTGCCCACCAAGTCTCCTATTTCAACTCTAATTCTAGGGTTTTCAACACCTATATAAGGACCTGCTCCTTCACACCTAGAACTACGCTTTTTGGCTTGATTCTTGATATTTGCAAGATACGTAGGCATCTTGTGAGGACCCGAGTTAAGTCACGAAACACTTGATCAGCCATTAAAGCTCGAAGCTCTCATAAACCTTAGCATTAAATACGCAGTAAATACACCCTATATCTCGTTCCACAACATAACCAATTAACTTTTTCAGCCATTACTTTTTCTAACTTTTCTAACTTAAATCTCTTCTTCCCTAAAATATATTTTCTAACTAAAATATCAATAATAACCAACCAATTATCTTTTTCAGCTATTACCTTTTCTAACTAAAATATCTTCTTTCCAAAAATATGGTAGTTCTAATTAATGAAATAAATTAAAATATCATAATAAGCAATAACTAACAGATTCAAGAAAAATATAACACCTAAAATAAATAATAACATAATATAATTAATGGTAGTAGTCGATTAACATAATAAAATTAATGATAATTAGTCAATTGCCTTTTTCACATTAATAGAATAAAATTTATGGTATTTAGTCGATTGCCTTTTTCATATTTACTTTTAGTTGAAGATATTACCTTTTATAAACACATATAAACATCATTCGTATCATATCTTTCGATCATTAATATTTTCCTTCGAATTAAAACGCGTTACCTTTTTAATTTAAAACAAATCTTCCAATCAATAACATATATCCGAGAATATCACACCATAATTTTCAAGAAAAATATAACACTTAAAATAAATAATAACATAATTAATGGTAATTAGTCGATTGCCCTTTTCACATTTACTTTTAGTTAAAGATGTTACCTTTTATAAACACCTAAAAAAATCAATCGTATCATATCTTTCAATCATTAATATTTCCTTTCTAATTAAAACACATTACATTTTTAATTTACAACAAATATTACAATCATTAATATATACCCGAAAATCTCACACCATATTTTTCAATTATTAATAAAATATATTAAAAATCTTATACGTTGTTTATAATAAGGAAACATTATTATATTACCCGTAAACATGAGTATATTAAATTATATCAAATTAAAATTAAAAAATTTATTTAAAATAATAAATATATAAAAACATTATTATAATATTAAATAAATTTATAACATAATACAAGAAATCCGTGCATTGCACGGGGTATAAGCTAGTATAATTGTTCGTAGTGTTTTTAAAAAAAGGAGGAATTTTAGTTAGATAAAATGTAAAAGATATTGTATTTTACCTGAAAAATGAAATTATTTTGTTTTTGAAAAATAGAAAAGGTAATATGTTTAATCTGAAAAAGGAAATTGATTAATAAAGGAAAAATTTTAGTTAGATAAAATATATAAGATATTATATTTTATCTAAAAAAGGAAATTATTTAGTTACTGAAAAATAGAAAAGATAATATGTTTAACCTGATAAAAGAAATTGATTAGTTCAAAGGATGAATAAGGGTAAAAAAAGTAAAATCAACAGATACCGCACCGACCGACCGACCAAATTTTCAATATTTCGGCTTTTATATAATAGTATAGATATGATGTACTCAAGTTTACTTTACTCAATTAGAAAAAAAAAATATTCAAAACATATTGAATGAGATATTGAAACCAGGCATTAAATATAAATTTGTAAAGAATGTATTTATCAAATGAAATTATATAGGATTAGCTCCAAATTAGAAGCTTATTTTAAGTTATAACTCATATTGTAAGAGATGTCTTAGATTTTACCTAATCAACGGTCTTTATAAATCCGTTATGTTACAATGCTTTGTATTTTTTATTTATAGAACACAATATGCTAATTGTAAATTATAAAAAATGATGAACTTCTACAGTGTACTATATATTTTCTCAATAATTATATAATATTTGTAAAGAAACATTATTTTTATACATAAATATATCTATTTTTAGCTCTTACAATATGTAAAAAAAAAAATTATATGTAAAAAGAACTAAAGTATTAATTTATTTAACAAAAAAAGTACTATTTTCTTTAGAAGAATAGATAAAAAAAAAAAAAATTGACGAAGAAGATTTTATTAATGCTAAAACATTGAACCAGTCGGGATAAATCCCGAACTGTCAACTACAACTTGTGAAACAATGTAAAAATTCTAATTTTAAATGATCATGTGACGTTGCATTTATAAAATTTCAATGACTATAACAAATTGTCCATGAAACAAAAACGAAGTTCCATTTCAAATTACATACACCGTTTTGCACATCCCACTGAATAAATTTAATGGCATGCAGATATATCCATACTTTTGTGTATGTATAAACAAAAATACATAATGTGTGTTTTGAGGGTAAACAGTTGTGTAAATTTGCTTTTCACTCTTGCGAGGACATGACAGTTTCAAAGGCTCCAACCAGTGCTAACACTTTGTTTTTCCTTGTAACTCTAAGTTTAGAAGCTGCCTCCTCTATCACATCATTGGATGCAGCAGAGGGTTCCTTCTTGTTACTCCCTCCAGCTGAATTATGGTTAATCTTCTTTTTCGTGTCGTCGTTCTCACTCTTTACTTGCTCTTCACCTCCACTCACTTGATGGCTCTTTACTTGCTCATCACCTCCAGTACTCACTTGTTCAACTACTTTCTCTTTGTCAGCTAATTTTTCACTGTTGTCATCCACTGGCTTCTCTTCCTCGGCAGCAGCTACGGAATTTTTTTCGTTCGCTTCATTATTAGTCACCATTTCTTTCTCTGATTCTAGTCCATCTTTATTTGAATTTTCATCATCGGCATTGTCTGCATCACTTCTTGACTCATCATTGTTAGTATTGTCCTGTTGCAGCTTCTCGGTTACTTCATTAACCTTGTTCTCCAATTCTGCTTCACTTTGTTCAATTTCTGAGACAACTGTACTAGCCTCCGAAAGAAGATAAGCGTCTTCATTTGTTTGTTCCACTTGATCATCATGTAGCAGATCAGGTGACAATTCGTTATTGTCATTTTCATTGTTTGCATCAACTACTGATGAACAAATTGATTCTTGATCATCACTGTCTTGACAAGATTCTGTTTCTACCTCGTGATCAGACTTTCTAGCATCAATTTCATCAGTACTATCAGATTTTTTAGGTAAGTCACGGTTAGCACTACTACTGTTAGGTTTCAAGGTTTTTGCAGCAGCATTGCTCTGAGGCTCCTTCTTTTTATAAACAGCAGTGGTAGCTGGTCTTGTTGCTGGTCTCGAAGATTTCACAGGTACAGGTTTTCTAGGACTAGAAGTAGTATCAACCTTAGACCTTGGAAATGCACTTGCTGGAGCTTTTAAGGATGATGAGCTGCGTGACCTCTCGGTGCGTGGTTTTGGGCGGAGGACTGGGCTAGTACTTGTAGGACTCCTTCCAGAAATAGCAGCAGGAGCTGGTTTTTTTGGCTGAGAAAGAGTCCTGCTGCCAAAGGATCTTCGTCGAGCTAAGTCAGGTTTCTGGAGGGTGCTGCTGGAGGGTTTGGTGGTCACCGGCTTTACTGAAGGATCAACATTTGAAGATTTAGTAGGTTTATTGTAGCTTGGTGCTATTGTTGTTGTGGTGGTTGTGTTTACACTCTTTTTGGTTGTGCTGGTTGGACGAGAAAATGAAGGAGAAGACAGCATTCTCCTTTTTTCCTTTACAATGCCAGGAGTTGAGTCTTTTGCTCTTGTTGCCATGTGTGCAGGACCTCCTAAAACATACAAATGATCATCACATTACTTGTACAAGGTCACTCTACATCAGCATAAAATTTTTGGTCTATAAATTTTTTATCGGTCACACACAATCTAGTATCAGCACACAATTCCGTTCATTCTTGAATATCGTTCGTTTCATTCTTGAATCGTTTTAACCAGAAACCTATTCTGAGCTTCACTCTTGATTTGTATCTAATTAACCCATGAACATGCATACAACTTATATCATGCAATCCTTTACAATAACTTGATGAACTAATTTTGACAACTTTGCGAAAACTAAACGAAAATATTAATACAAACAAAGAGGGAAAAGAGGGTTTACCTTAGAGTTGAGCAAAAAGGATGCCCTTAGTTAAGAAAGCCAAATGAATCAAGATTTGATGAGGTGAATATAAATGTCAGGCAAGTTTGGTTGGATTTACCAAAAGGAGCGCCAATAATGCACAAACTTATATCTCAGAATGTCTGTGGTAGAATACAGCTTTATATTTATGGAAATGAATTTTGAACCTCTCAAAATTATTAAACCAACATCATACATTTATTTTACAAACAACCATAGCATTTATCAAATTCCCCAAATTTAGACACACTCTCAAACCAGACAATTCTTTTTTTTTTTGAAACAACCAGACAATTCTTTATGTCTGTGAAAATAGCATAAAACATTTTACAATTCTTCTACCTTACTCTGTTGCAGAGATGGTCATTATATCAGCTGACAGCTGGGTGAAGATGATTTTTAAAAAATTATAATTGAGTTATCTGAATTGAATGCACATTTTATTTTCCCAAAAGAAGTAGTTTTCGGCCATTCTTCAGGCATGACCAAAATTAGCAGTAACTCTGCATTACGTAGATTATTTGTTTATATATCATTTTTGATAAATTTGGGGGGAAAAAATGTTGTGTACAGATTGTACAATCCTTGCATGTGTGTGTTTCAGTTGGCTGAAAATACAATTTTTGTTGCATTTAGTGAATGGAATGAAATGGGAGCCGTGGTAAAGATAATGAAGTTTGAAGCTATCTAACGTGGATTTCTGCGTACAGTTTGAATCAATGAAAACAAATGGATTCATAAAAAAAAAATTAAAAAAAATGTGAAGAGAAACAGAACTAAAATTGTTTCATACACAATGTGTGCCACGAAAATCGAAATATAGACATGTTCTTGTAGCATCCACAACTACATCAAATTTCATTTTAGGTTGGACAGCGGGACATCCTGGTTGATTTATGTTGATACACTCATTGGCGAAGCCAAATCACCTGTTGTTGTTTGTCTGCCAATGTGCTATCCCATCCACTAGCCCCTCCTCCCTCTTCTGCCCAAGAGAAAGGAAAGAAAAAAAAAAAGAAAAAAAAAAAAAAAGCGATCTACTTTAGTTTACATGATAAAAAATGTTAGTAACTTCATATAAACAGACCAATAAAATGGCATTTTAAACCTGAACTCAAGAAATTAAGCCTCCATCCTGACAAGGACAACAACTTTGGCCAATTATAAACTGGAAGCAACGCAGAAGGCTAACTCACTTATGGATGGAACTACAGCAGTTTGTCAGCAGTTTTTGAGCGGGTGAAACGAACACATCCAAGGCAAATCTAAGAAACCACAAGGAGCCTTGGAATTAGCAAGAAAGTAAACCTTCCAAACTGGTAATACTTATTATCTGATAAACACAGATTCAAATATATAGTAAAAATCTTAACGAGTGAATAGAAGGATTTCCAATTTGAGTAGTCATATTTCACTCACTGAACTAAAGTTATCAGAAGTCTCTCCCTTCAGGAACCTTTCTTCTACCCCTACTAAAAAATGACCATAAATAAAGGAGTTAGTGTGTTTTCAAAACACAAACATATGAATTTGCAAAACATGTGGTCACTAGAGCATTGTCACAGAAAATATAAACAATAATATATTACTAATATGAATTGTAAACAATGTCGTCAAGCAACAACTGTTCTTGTAACTAAGATAAGGAGTTTCAAAGAAGCAAACTGTGCCTTTACTTCAGGATCTTTGTACTCGCTAATTATCAACTTGCAAATATTTTACATCCACAGACTTGTTTGACTGATAGTTACATTTTGTTTGCCACTAATTGAGCTTTGTGGAAACTAAGAATCATCTTTCTGCCCCTCCTATTAGTTTTAATCTGAATGAACAAACATGTATTAACGGAAATTTTATTCTGGTTATGTGACCAAATGATAATAAAAGAAAAACAAGGAAACATATACTCTTGACCAACTGATTCAGTTGAAGAGGGACTGAATTGAGACGTAAGAAGATAAGTGGTAATGCTGAAGATTGGAAAGGACGGCTACTAAATTAAATGTCCCAAAAATGTAGAGGCTTAAAACATGTGCTAAATGAATTATAGGGCAAAGATGGTGATTTTTCAGGAGATACCTCTAGGAGTTCACGGCTTCAACCTCATTTTTTTCTGCATAACTAGGTAGCACCCGTGATGGTTGGAATTGGATGAAGGGCATTTGTAGTGGTTAAAATGGTGTCACCTTACGAGTTTAACCAGGCAGTGTCACCATAACGTTGTGATGATATAATAAAAGTTTTTATCGGTATAAGTTGACATTTAAATCAGTTTAATTTTACAGCAACTAATTCAAAAAACTTAAACCTTTCTGTTGTTTTCATTAAATCAACCGGAATATTATATACTTAAAATTATTTGATTAATCATTTGATTAATCAAGGTAATCGGATCATTTGCTCATTACTAGTCACAGACCCAAGTAAAACGAAAGTAACAATAAAACCCCTAGAATTTAGGCAATAACTTCGACAGTATTATCCCAAAAGTTTGCAGGAACTTTGTGTCAACCTATGTCTGCATATTAAAATTTACTGGGTTCAAGCTGCATGTAAAAACTAAATTGCAAGTTACAGTTTGAGCAAATTTGCCCTATATTTATCAGCAACAAAGTATACATAATATGCAACTGCTGTATCTCTATTATGTTTTGGCTTATGCTATGTGTTTTGACCAAATAAAAAAAATCATTCCAAATTTATTTGATTAAATAATTCTCTTCTATGTACAACAGAAGCAAGTGGCTAGACGATTTAATATATTGCTAAGTTATGCTAGTAAGGAACTTGACACTCAAGTTAGCAGACCATATCAAACCAGATAGTATTTTGCTAAAATCGCGGCATTGTTTTTATATCCTGCAGTATGTAGTCCCTTACTCTTTTTTTTTACTTACCTGAGACACAGATTCTTGACTGTTGTTGGGTGAGGGACCATCACTATAGAATACTGACTCCGGCATTTGGTCTTCTGCAAGTTCTCTCAATCTCTCGAGTTCAGGCATGACAACACTGCCAAGATCTGGTCTGTCCTTTCTTCTTAGCTCAGCACACTTAAGGGACATCTTGGCAAATCCTAATGCTTCTTCGACAGGCCAATCAGGAACAGCTTGATCCAGAATTTCATGAAACGACTCCTTTTCTATTGCCCTTTCAACATGGTGAGTCAAACCCATAGGCGGCTTGGCAGTTATTATCTGTAAGAACATGATTCCTAGAGAGTATACATCAGACTTTACACCGAGCATGCCTGTTTGTTGATACTCTGGATCAATATAACAGAAAGTTCCAGCCGTGGATGTCATATGATACTGAGTAACAGCATCCGCAACAGATGGAGGAACAATCCTGGCCAACCCTACGTCGCTAATCTTGCTCACAAAGTTGCGGTCAAGCAAAATATTTGCAGGTTTTAGGTCTCGATGTACAAGTGGTTCTGGTTTTGTCTGGTGAAGAAAAAGAAGACCAGCCCCAATTTCAGCTGCAATCCGAAACCTATGCTGCCAAGAGAGTGGTCTTGAGTTTCCTTTCAGGAGGAGCCGGTCTTCTAAACTTCCATTTGACATATACTCATAAACTAGGCATCCATACTCAGGACAGGCGCCTAGGAGAAGAACCATGTTAGGATGCCGAATGCAACTCAGTATTTCCACCTGCAAATGTTTTTCACAACGTGCACAGTAAGAAGACATACAGATATGTTGATTATGAAGAGAAGTAAAACTAATGGAATATGGACATGTAGCAACAGAAAATTGCATGTGGCAGTGTAAAGAATTCTTATACTGTCTTGTTTGTTCTTCAACATCTGGTAGTATATCACCACGTGTTAGCTCCACAGTTGTTATAGAAAGACCGTAATGAAATATAGTTTAAGAAATGCGTGTTACATATAGTAAAGAGGTTATTCGGCAAGAATGACTATAAAGTTGGTCCGTTGTTGTAATGAGTTCAGACTATATGTTAGTTTTGAACAGGTTTTGGAGCGACTGACAGTGATTGTTAAAAAAAAATAATAACAGAAACAAATGTACAATGGAACATAATAAACATGTATCATACTAATTTAATTGTGTTCATCAACCAAATATTACCTCTTGTTGAAACTGTGTTTTTCCCTGAGCTGCATCTGGCCGTAGAACCTTGACAGCTACAGGCGTATGGTCCAGGTAACATTTGAATACTGGTCCATAGCCTCCTTCACCAACTTTACGTTTTTCTGCAAAGAACTCTGTTGCAGCTTCAATCTCCTCGATTGAGTACTTTCTGTACCTGACATCTGATTTACCTAGGGTATCTAGTACCTCATTTTTCTCTTCCGCCTCTTTAAGTGCTTTCATCTCTGCATTTCTTCTTTTCTGTGCTTCAATCTCTGCAAGCCTCTGAGCAGCCTCAGCATGCTCTATAGCCGCTCTGGACTTGGCCTTTTCTTTTTCCACAACTGCGAATGCAGTTTCTTCAGCTATTCGTGCCTCTTCTAGTTTACGTTCTTCTTCCAATTTCCAGCGCTGTAGCTCCATTGCCTAAACTTAATTAAGATTACATGAGCAAGCCAGAAAATATTAGTAAGAAGCTAATGTGTCCCTTCCTCAATCACTGTATCAACATTCTTATGTTCTGGAGTACATCACCATTAATTGCACATGTTTATTTAGGAACACTATCATCATTAAGACAAAATATAAAGGAAAAGAAAAAAGATTCCACCTTTTGTTTTGCTGAGAGTGCTTCTTTACAAGCTGTACTGTACATGTCCATTGTTTGCTTGAGCTCCAGCTTAAGCCTTCTCATCTCGGCTTCTACATCATCCTGCAAGTTAAGGATATAGCTTAAGTATATACATACCAATACTCTTGGTATCAATACATGAAATTAAACAACACAATCTTAAAACAAGCATGCTTGGTCAGCGGGCTTCTAATGGACTTGGATCTTAGACCACTTGAAGAGTCTATTTTGTCCCACAAAAGCATTATCTAAGGCTAGTTAACTAAAGACATGACTCTGTTAAATAATACATGTTGTACCATAAGATCTTGTTGGGGCCTTCCTCTAACACCTTAAGGTTTTAGAGCGACTGGTTACTTAACATGGTATCAGAGCTCGGTTTAGGAGGGGTCTCAGGTTTGAGTCCCTCCACCCCCATTTATTTAATTCACTATCTAATGTCTTCAATATTTGTTGTCCGCCTGGTTCCATCTGCCGTCTGTCTAGTCAATTGTAGCGAAACGTATCGTACGATTGAGGATCTTATATATGACACCTTAATCTGGTTACTTAACAGGACATTACTAGATATAAACTTGACCTGAAGAGTTACCATAACAGCTCTCCAACTTTACAAAATATACTAGAGAGAAAGAATGAGAAGTATAGGCATTGTCCATTTGACATACCCCTTTCCTTTTACACCTGAAGATACAACATGATATCCCTTTCCTTTTGCAGTAAATGTATGATTACCGTTTATTAGGCATATTGTTGGTATCAACCACGTAATACATTGTGGATCTCCCCATCATTGTTTCAAGATAGAGAGTTAGAAAATATCTTTCCATATTTCTGTCTTTCATGCGGGTAGAATTAAGATTTGATTACTTACCACTGGCTGTGAAGCAGATGAACCACCGTCAGAGGAGGAATATGACAGTTCAGTTGCCGTTGCGGTGTCCACTGATATACGCCCAAAGTCATACCCTTGGCTGTCTGAGTCTGACATGTTAGAAAGCCGCGGGGGAGTCGAGCTCATGTCGAAACTGTCACCGAATGACGGAAACATGCGTTCTGTGCTCGGTCTACCAGAACTAACAAATGATATGTCTAGATTAAGTTGTGACAAATCACGATACGATTTTCCATTTGGGCCATTATTGTGTGAGAATGGTGATCTGTTTCCAGTGGCAAATATATACCATGAGTAATTGACTTCATTCCTTATAATCAGTTAAACCACACTGTTTTTATATTCCACAACTATTCCTTGTGCATTATAAATATAAATCCAAGAATGGCTTTATGGCGTGTCGTGTGCACATTCTGACAAAGCAGGTGCTAGGCCTTTTTTTCCGCCAGGACACCTAGGCGACGCCATAACAACCATGGTTGGTCCTCAAATTAAGTGTAACCTACTAAAACTGCAACCTATCTAAAATCAGATGCATACAGTTTCAGTTAATCTATTCAAAGTAGTCTGGTCAAGTTAAGTTTTGTCTTACTTGAAGCTGGAATCAGTTTGACTGAATTGTGACGATTGATCAGATGGTGGTCTCGGAACTCCTGTAAGAAATTACATATGAGTTAGCAGAAACAAAGCATCTGGAGGCAATCCTACTCCCTACCTTTTAAGTTTTAGGATAAATTTTCATAGATTGTTAGCTTGGCTTTTAGCAGGGTCCTGATAAAATTCAGTGCATTGAATATTTTATGACACATTAGGGACTTAATGTTATCTAATTAGATGGGTGAACTTGATTATGTAAGAAAGATGGAGAAGGTTATAAGACGTTGGAACATATGCAGTAAAAGTTAACTAGAAGAAAATGTTGTATCCATTGCATGTTGTACTTGTTCATAAACCTTTTGAGGCGAAGGTATATGGTGAAGGCATCTCTGCATCAGTTCTTGAGCTGGCCTGATTCAGTATTTGGCTACGGATCGGTGAATAGATTGGAGCAGATCGAGAAGCAGATCGCGTAGTAGAAATCTTTCCTTTAGATATAACATAGACAGTACAGAAATCTGGTAGCCCTTTTAATACACTTCCTGGAATATCTTTCAACTTGAATCTCCTGTGAGAAAATAGAGGTAAACTCAGTATATGAGATTATGTGAATATGAATTTGAACCTTAATGTTGTGTTCGGTGGAATGGAATGTGATGGGAATAGAATGAAAAATGTGTAGAAGAATAGAGGTAAAATATAACGATAAATTAAGTGAGTCAATTTATGATGGTGAGTGTTGTAAAAGATATGACTAGTAAATGAGAAAAAGCATTCATTTAAAAATAAGAGGAATTGGAACTAATTTAAATTTAATGAACAGAATTGAAGAAGGAATGAGTATATTCCATATACGACATGTAGTTTAAGCTTCCTTCTATTCTCAACCCATTCCATTAAAAGAATACAGCATAAATAGCAAGCATTCAGACATATGATTTAATTTGATTGGCCAAGTCCAAATTACTAAGTAAAAAGTAAGGACTCCTATCAATAGGAATATTTGGGGAGATTATATTTTTGTCAGATCTGTGAACTTGATTTTTAATAAAATGTTGACGTGACTTCTGCTGACTTCTCCTTAACAAGAAACAGACTTGAGCTGTTATATTTAAATACAAGCTAAAATGTATATTCGCTAGCTATGCTTGAGGATGCAATACAAAGAAATATAAATAGAATGGCAAAGTAAAAAATGAATGCTGAAGAGCTCAATAATCTTTGTTTTTTGGTTCTGCAAAAATGCATGACTTGGAAGTAGAAAACATCATAGATAATACATATCCACTGCTCCCTCTCTTCCAGAATGATACATCACTTTAAAGACAATTTTTTGGGTGGGAATAGTGTTAAAATCGTAGGTCAAGACCTGTCTTCCATATTAATATATCACTTGTGGTTTTTTAATGAAGAAAAAAAAAACATGATGTTAATGTAATTATAGGTAAACACCATGATTTGCTTCCATACGAAACCCAAATTTATCAATCTATCATAAAAGTACGTTACTATCTCGTGATGGCTTCATAAATTAATTTATTTTTAAGCCACCCAAATAATCTCATTTGCAAATTGCAACTGAAAAAAAGAATAACTAACTCAAAATGGTATGCTTACCTGAAAAGACCACCCTTTGAGCCGGCACCCAGAACTAAAACCTCTATTCCTGATTCTGTAACGTAGTTAACTATTGCTTTGGCTATATCTGTATCTTCTATCACGATATCTTCACAGTGAATCTGATAAAAATTGATGATATGTGACGTGGCATGGAAGTCAAGATGTAAAAGAAACAAATCATTGGTATGCTAATTATTTGCTATGCTTCAACTGTTTATTCTCAACTTATAATTAAGGAACTGTTGAAAACATAAATGTATAATGCTTACATCTTTACGCGTACAAAAACAACGGAAAGGAAGAAACAGTTCTTTGGTTTCCAGTGAATTAGCATCTCCAGTTTCATCAGAAATCTGGTTTGATCCTGAATCCATATACTAAACAGAGTTAATCTTACTGTATAAAGACTTGGCTCAATTTTACATGTCACATACGGTGAAAAAACAAGAAGAAGAGTATTGATTTTAAATTTAACATGTCACTGATAATTGATAAAAGAACAGTCACACTAAATAACATCTATATCTATTGCTAGATCAAATATGCTTTAGACTTCGTCTTATTTTCATCTTTCTTAATCCTTCAACATACAAAAGAGTCTATCTTGCTGCAGAGCTGCTTAAAGAAAAGGGAATGGAAGACCAAATAAGAACAGATTAAGAATCTACTATGTGATGACCGAAGAAGAGAAAAGAAATTAGCACTGCTATACAACTGGGGTTCCAAAAATTGCTGATATATATGATGGCATAATACAAGAATGAATATGCATTTAGGAATATGAGATACAAGGATCTTATATCAATTGTTGCATTTGCTTCGCATCCTATTATTCACACATATGAAGTAAATTATTTGGATTATTTCAGTAAATTTTTGGGATCTTATATCACAGAATGTACTATGTTTCACGACTTCCCGTCGAGATAAAATCGGTTCCTGCAGCAAAATTCCAATAAAATTCTATTACTTGCTTTTAGGGTGTTTTTACACTTGTCCTCAGTAAAATTTTATCGGTAGAACTTGATTGTTTTCTATGCACACTCATTATTATGTTTCATCCTTCGCTGAACTTCTACTTCTTATAATGCGAGTCAGATGCTTTTGCCATACATATATTCTTACTTCCTAAGTGTGTCCTATCTTCCACCAAATAATGAAGTAAATAATTGCTATACAGCCAAAGATCACTTTGGCTTCGCAGCGCGCGCACACACCGAGAGGGAGAGGGAGGGAGGGAGGAGAGAGAGAGAGAGAGAGAGAGAGAGAGAGAGAGAGAGAGAGAGAGAGAGAGAGAGAGAGAGAGAGAGAGGTACTTGGAGGGAAAAGGGATGCAGAGGATGTACTTGGAGGGAAAAGGGATGCAGAGGATCCCTGTAGTTTAAGCTTGACATGCAAAAGAAGAACTGTTTGGCCCTTATTGAGAATAGAATCAACAGCCCATTTCATAGCTACTTGGCTTCCTTTATCCCTGTCTATTGCCACTGCCACCAATTTATTTTTTGTAGCAGCAGCCATTCCTCAATTGCCAATTCTTTGTTCTTGAAACCCTTCACTTTATTTTAACAGGTTCAAAAATCTTGCAGACATGCTTTTTTTTTTTTTTCTTGGCTTCTAAAACTTCTTGATCACAGAAATTCTGATTCTACCTTCCAGTGATTAATAAAACCATGTCATGTGTGTTCGAAAAATGGCAATGTGTTAGTTCATCACAATCTTTGTTTTAGGGATTGCAAAAAAGAAGATTGAGTATAGATACATATGGGTATTATGCATTTTTCTGTGTCTTAGTGTGAGGAGGTCCATCTTTGGCGGGTTTGCTGTTTCTCCCATTGCTGACTTGTGCTTTTTACAAACGTTTCTCTCATCAAACAAATAAACTTGTATAGAAAAAGCATAGTGTTAGATGTGCGTGTGTGTGTAATCTAAAAAAAATATGCTAACATATACAGCACATAATATAATGTGTTATAAAGTGTCAGAAAGAATAGATCACCTTTTAAGATTGTTATTTTCAGATTTCAAAAAAAAAAAAAAAACGTTATTTTCAACATATATAATTTTTAAAATTTGCTCAAAAAAGATCACCAGCATTTATCAGTACGATATCTTTAATCTCTTGAAAATTAATTATGATTTTGGATGTGACAGATTAATAATGGAGTATTAATAATTTTTTACAGGATGAAAATATAAGAGAGGTTAAACAAATAATACTGTACGAACTCATAATGTTGTCATGGAAGTAAGGAAGAAAATTTTACTATTTTGGAATTGGTTTCTCATAGTGGTGGAGTTATGTATTTGCTAAAAACTTTTATATGAACCTATGGAATGGCAAACGAACTCATGGACCTAACAGCAAGCATGTTGCTTCGGCTTATGTCAAAGATATTTGATCAGCAAACCATCTTTCGCAGAAAGCCAAGTACCACAGATATGGACTACACTTACTGGCTCACCTGATAAGCATGGAACATAGTGAGAGCACAAAAGTGGGATATACAAACAAAATGACGGAGTTACAAAGTAAACAGTACAAGTTCTGCAAGTCTTCAAGGTGGTACTACTTCCCAGCTAGAAGCCCCTGCAATCTATATATAAGATACTGTCTTTGCAAAAGCACCAGGAAATCTTTAGATAACAGCAGTAGCAGGCACCTCCACCAGTCATTTCAGCACCATCATAAAATTATGAATGAACTCCGAAGGGTGGGGGGAGGATCAACGACAACTCCATGGTTAAATTTATTCAATATGTTGCCAACAACAGCATTGTACTCCTCTGTCATGATCAATTAGGTCAACAAATTGATAACATTTTCCTTAAAAGTGGAACTTTCACGTGTCCCACCGTAAAAAAATTGTTCAAACCCCATGAGAGACACTTCTCCCCATGCCACATTGGCTATTGGTGTGGCCGCCACGAGTTTGCAAGACCTGCTTTCCAATTCTCTTGAGCTTTGTTCACTGGGATGTTTACGATTAACTCTAGGGTAAGAATTAAGAAAATCAGTTTCCACTTAGATGCTAAATATCTCTCTACCACTTGCACTCCCTATGAAAATGGCTCGTACCTCGTGATAACTTAAAGCTTTGCAAAGAACTCATATTCTGCCAGCTAACAGCTTAGGTCATCTATGTTAATCAAACCTGCCATGGAGGAGTTTGATCTGCACAAGGCATGAGCTACATATTCTGATAGGAGACAAATAAACAGACTGGCAGCGGAAAAGGGTACTAAGATAGGGCAAAAGACTGATTAATATAAGAGTTAAGGCAGAGGTTCTGGGTTCGATTAAGGCAAATATTGTTAAGCATTGGGAAGGCAAAAGAACTGCAGAAAAAGGTTGCTGTGTATTGCCCAAGAGTAAGACATGCTTTTTGTGATGTGTGATGGAACTGCAATCCTGCAAAGACGAGATTCAAAAAGAGAACCAGCAAAGAGAGCTACTCTGAGATAGGGACCTACAGCATTTATGTCTAAACTGGGAAATTTTAAACAAGACTGATGTTTAGAATTTTTTAAATAGGAGCTTCAAGCAAGAGAGAGCTTCCCATTGGACTACACATTGCATGGTGAGAAACTTAACAAATCATAAACCTTTTCGTAAATAGTGTAGATGATATTTATTGTCCTGCCTTTCTTTGAAAATAAGTTTCTTTAAGAACCATGTAACTGCTACAATCTCGGTCGCCAACTTAATTGTAGAGTTGGCAAGATGTTACTATAGTGGGTGTTTTGCTGATTGTTGCAGCTTTTTGCGGTAATCAGGAAGAGTCTGAATTCGTTATCATTATATAAGAGCTTAGAGTCAATCTTTTGTTCTTAGCTTAGTATAGAACATTCAAATAGGAGTATAACACGAGCTGGTCTGTAATGCTCATTGATTCATTGTCAATTGACTTTTAAGGACTGTCATGTGAGCTGAAAAAAACATACCTGGAGATCACTCCCAGGTCAATATATGAGTATCATGATTCTCCACACCTTGCGACTGTACAAGGTTAACCTTCAGAATGTGACTTTCCACTTTCATCTCTTCGTATAGCATGCCAAGCACTTGGTAGATATCTTCTGAATCAATGTGTGATGAGTCACCAGAGTAAAACTCATATATTTGAGTGCTAATCTCGATACTGCTAAAGCCTGGTACTTTCGTGACAGCCCTTTCTCTCATCAACAACCTCATCTTAGCTGCATCATCCCACCTCTTAGAATTTGCATACATCTTTGAGGAAATTACATAGTTTCCAGAATTTGATGCCTCTGTCTCCAAAAGAATCTGAATAACCCGCTCACCAACATCCACATTACCAACTTTATGACAAGCACCAAGCAATGCACCCAATGTGATTTCATCTGGTTTTTCAGGCATCTTAACAATAAAGTCCCATGCTTCATATACTAATCCTGCACGTGCCAAAAGATCAACCATGCATGAGTAGTGCTCAACTTTTGGTACCAATCCAAAAGATGACCACATTAGGTCAAAAAAATGACGCCCCTCGTTAACAAGTCCGGCATGCACACATGCAGATAGTACACCAACAAATGTGATATCATCTGGGCATGCAGCTGCATCCTCAATACACATGCGCTCAAATAACGATAAGGCCTCATGAGCTTGACCATGGAAAGCAAGCGCGGAGATCATAGCATTCCAAGATACTGTATTTTTTTGGGGCATGTTTTCAAACACTGTGAGTGCTTGCTCCACACTTCCACATTTTGCATACATGTCAATTAGAGCCGTAGATATATACACATCAGACAGTAAGCTTATTTCTGATGCATATGCTTCAACCCAGTTCCCAATATCAAGTGAGCCTATAGTAGCACAAGCAGACAAAAGTCCAATCAGTGTGATTCTATCAGCGGAAACTCCTGCCTCTATCATGCTTTTGAATAATGAAATCACTTCATTTGACATTCCATTTTGAGCATATCTGCCGTTGATTAAAAATTTGACTCAATAAAGAATTATATCATATTCTTCTCGATAGAGGTGATAAGAATACTACCAAAAACACAACTAACATGCAAAAGCTCAGATATTTGGACTTTGAAGACACAATTTAAAAATAAATTTATCAACTTTTAATTTTAATAATTGGTCAATTTGGCAAGAAAATCAATTACGCCTTAAAGATAAATAATGAGATTTTGAAAAACTGTTGCAAAAAACTGATAAACCAAACTTGGGATCACGGAGACCAGCAGATCACATCACAAACTGACGCTTACTGCAAGTATCATCAAATTTTCGAAAGTAATTCTGTCACCTTGTTGCATTATGTCCATGTCTTTTGCAAATGACAAGAATCGGCTATAAAATTTCTATTATTATATGTGAAATTAGAGAAAGAATACTTGCCCTGTGATCAAGGCATTCCAGATTACCACATCTTTCTGCTTCATCCTATCAAAGATGCTCCTAGCTGAAACCAAATCCCCACATTTTCCATACATGTTAATTAACGCAGACCCGACATATGAATTCAAATTAATCTTATTATCCACAACAAACCCCTCAATCAACTTCCCGGAACTCAAATCTCCAAGATCGCCACACGCTACAAGAACGCTAACAACGCTCATTTCATCCGGTTCAAACCCTTCCTCCCTCATTCTCCCAAACAAACTCACAGCATCCCTCGCAAACCCCATCTTCGAATACCCCGTAATCATCGAATTCCATGACACCAAATCTCTCTCAGCAATCTCCTCAAACACCTTTCGAGCACAACCCATTTCCCCGCACTTGGAATACATGGTAATCAAAGAATGCCTAACATGACCATCTACAACCAACCCAAGTTTCCAAACCATGGAATGTCCTAATCTACCATGATCAACAACCAAAAGATTCCCACAAGCAATAAACAAAAAAGGGTAAGTAAAATTATTAGGAAACAAGCCTAAAGACTTCATTTTGTAATAAAAAAACAAACAAAGATTGTATTTTTTCCATGTAGTAGTGACCCCACGAATCATAACATTAAAAGAATAATCATTGGGATGTGGAATTTGAGAAAAAAGCTTAAAAGAATATTTAAAATGTTTAAGATCAATCAGCTTGGAGAGTAAGTGATTGGGTTTGTGAATGGAGGATATAAGAAATTGTGTATGTATTTGTTGTAATGTTTTTACAGATGCACATTGAGTTATAAGTGTTAATAGCTTATCAATCCAAATTTGTTTTGGATTTGTAGAGAAATGTGGTTTTGTTGTTTTAAAACTCAGGTAGCGCGAAAGAAGTAAAGAGGTATGCTTGGGTGTTACCATGATTGGTAAAGATATGATTTGCTTGTAATGTTGTTTGCTCCTGTGACATCGCAAACTATAGTCACAGCAACTCCAGAGGGCAAGTAGCCTACATTTATTAGAAATAAGTTTATAGCTTAGCGTGGCCAAAAGAGAACAAAATATTACCAACAACTGGGCCACGCAACAGGTCGGATTTGGATTGGATCATTCTAAATCTATATCCAAATTTGTTAAAAATTTTCGGATTTGGATCGGATCATCCAAAATCCATATCCGAATCCGTTAAGATTTTTTGAATTCGGATTGGATCACGAGTCGGATATTTTTTAGGTCGATCCATATGCGATCCGTTCGGATTTCGGGTTATCGGATCGGACCTCCAATCCGTTTAATAAATTTTAAAAATATATTTTTTTTACTTTTTAAATTTGAAAAATGTATTTTAAATTTTTTTGACGAAATAAAAATTGAAATTATGATATATATATTGACAAATCCAAATTTATATTCTAAAATAATATTATTTATATAAAATTTTATATATTATATATGTTATATATATATATATATATATATTACATAAATATATAAAATTTATACTATTATATAAAAACCGAAACATTAAAAGTTTGGTCGGTCGGTCGGTTGGTCGGTACGGTACCTCTTGATTTCACTTATTTACCCTTATTCAATTAGAGATAAAATTCATCCTACTAACTAATCAATTTCCTTTTTCAAGTTAAACATAATATATTTTCAATTTTCAATAACTAAATAATTTCTTTTTTCATGTAAAATACAATATCTTTGATATCTATACTATACTATTATAAGCGAAATAGGGTATAATTGGTTGGATGGTCGGTCGGTTAACACCTTCCCAAAAATTTTGCTAACACCTTCCAAAAATGAAAAAATAAATTAAAATACATATAAAATGTAATTATACAAAAGATGAACCACATATTTAACTTAATAACAAACTCCTTTAATACACTCCAATTAATATTCAGTTACATACTCTTTTGGTTATACTTGAGTTAAAATTCTTCAGCTACACCCAACTTTTTTAGACTCTTTTAATTACTTGGAAACCAAATATTTTCAAAATTATTTTTAATAATTTTAATATCACATATTTATTAACAAATTTATAACAAATTTTGGTTGGTCGGTCGGTTAACACCTTCCCAAAAATTTTGCTAACACCTTCCAAAAATGAAAAAATAAATTAAAATACATATAAAATGTAATTATACAAAAGATGAACCACATATTTAACTTAATAACAAACTCCTTTAATACACTCCAATTAATATTCAGTTACATACTCTTTTGGTTATATTTGAGTTAAAATTCTTCAGCTACACCCAACTTTTTTAGACTCTTTTAATTACTTGGAAACCAAATATTTTCAAAATTATTTTTAATAATTTTAATATCACATATTTATTAACAAATTTATAACAAATTTTGGTTGGTCGGTCGGTTAACACCTTCCCAAAAATTTTGCTAACACCTTCCAAAAATGAAAAAATAAATTAAAATACATATAAAATGTAATTTTACAAAAGATGAACCACATATTTAACTTAATAACAAACTCCTTTAATACACTCCAATTAATATTCAGTTACATACTCTTTTGGTTATATTTGAATTAAAATTCTTCAGCTACACCCAACTTTTTTAGACTCTTTTAATTACTTGGAAACCAAATATTTTCAAAATTATTTTTAATAATTTTAATATCACATATTTATTAACAAATTTATAACAAATTATAAATCAACGAAGTGAAAATAAACTAAAACTATATAATAAACAAAAAAAAAATTTCACACAATTACAAATTAATATTAAATTCTATTTTAAACAAATAATGAGTATTACATTATGCATTATTATGGAATCATAATTTGAATATGATAATATCAACAAAAACTTGAATGTAAATATATACGATACTTTCATTTATATTTATATTATTATGACAAAATATAGTCATAATTCGAATAATATATCATATCTTGTTAGGTCCAAATGTGTTGTAGAGGGGGGGTGAATACAACTTTTCGAATATGAGAAGCAATAAATACGATGCAATAAACGAACACACAGATTCAAGGAATATATGTCTTATATATAACTTGAAATGGTTGCTACAACATTCATTACAAAGTATAACAGAAGTTCAGAGAGTAGTGAATGATACTAAGCTCTGTGAATGCACTCTCTCTCTTTTTCTTGTGTTTTTCTCAAGAATTGCTCACTAACTAAAACATTACACAAGTACTTCTATTTATACTACATGTAATCTATGTCCTGTAGTCTTCAAAGACTAAGATATACGTGGCCCAATGATGTCCACATAAATCTTGCCTTATCTTGAAAGCTTGGAAATCTGCCAATCAGAAGATGCCATGTGTCATGTTGAAGCTGCACTCTAAGTAGAACTTCTACTTGAGAATTTCTACTTAGCCATCTCGAATTTCTAAGTAGAACTTCTACTTAGAAACTTCTACTTGGTCATCTAGAATATTTAGTACTTAGAAAATATTCTGGTCTTCAACTTGAAACTTCAATGCACATCTTGAACTTGTGATATCTTCATGTCTTCTTTATTCTTCACCAAACTCTTGAACATGGATCTTTATTACTGACATAAACTTGCTATCAATGTCCTGACACTTGATGCAACGGTCTGGTTCATAAGTGACTAGTCTTGATAGGGTTTTTGCTTCTTGAATAAATTACCATATCCAATTAGAAATGTGGCTTTCCAATATTTGCTTTCCTTCTTGTTCACTTGAAATCAATTAGTCTTATCGATACTGATAGTTATGATCTTGATTCTTGGCTTTTCAAATCACTGAGGCATGAACAACTTTGACTTGAACTTCTCTCAATGATTTCTTCTTGGCTTGATCATAGTTAACATGTTGAATTGTATCAATTACCGTGTCTTCATTTAGTGTTGATTTCTTGTGACTTCTTGTTCTTGATTGTCTTCTGGTTAAGTATCTTTTCCTTTAGTTTGAGTTACATTAGTTATAGTGTTACAAGTTTACACACTCTGCCTTTGATATCTATACTATACTATTATAAGCGAAATAGGGTATAATTGGTTGGTTGGTTGGTCGGTTAACACCTTCCCAAAAATTTTGCTAACACCTTCCAAAAATGAAAAAATAAATTAAAATACATATAAAATGTAATTTTACAAAAGATGAACCACATATTTAACTTAATAACAAACTCTTTTAATACACTCCAATTAATATTCAGTTACATACTCTTTTGATTATATTTGAGTTAAAATTCTTCAGCTACACCCAACTTTTTTAGACTCTTTTAATTACTTGGAAACCAAATATTTTCAAAATTATTTTTAATAATTTTAATATCACATATTTATTAACAAATTTATAACAAATTATAAATCAACGAAGTGAAAATAAACTAAAACTATATAATAAACAAAAAAAATTTCACACAATTACAAATTAATATTAAATTCTATTTTAAACAAATACTGAGTATTACATTATGCATTATTATGGAATCATAATTTGAATATGATACTATCAACAAAAATTTGAATGTAAATATATACGATACTTTCATTTATATTTATATTATTATGACAAAATATAGTCATAATTCGAATAATATATCATATCTATACTATGCTATTATAAGCGAAATAAGATATAATTGGTTGGTTGGTTGGTCGGTTAACACCTTCCCAAAAATTTTGCTAACACCTTCCAAAAATGAAAAAATAAATTAAAATACATATAAAATGTAATTTTACAAAAGATGAACCACATATTTAACTTAATAACAAACTCTTTTAATACACTCCAATTAATATTCAGTTACATACTCTTTTGATTATATTTGAGTTAAAATTCTTCAGCTACACCCAACTTTTTTAGACTCTTTTAATTACTTGGAAACCAAATATTTTCAAAATTATTTTTAATAATTTTAATATCACATATTTATTAACAAATTTATAACAAATTATAAATCAACGAAGTGAAAATAAACTAAAACTATATAATAAACAAAAAAAATTTCACACAATTACAAATTAATATTAAATTCTATTTTAAACAAATACTGAGTATTACATTATGCATTATTATGGAATCAAATTTGAATATGATACTATCAACAAAAATTTGAATGTAAATATATACGATACTTTCATTTATATTTATATTATTATGACAAAATACAGTCATAATTCGAATAATATATCATATCTATACTATACTATTATAAGCGAAATAGGGTATAATTGGTTGGTTGGTCGGTCGGTTAACACCTTCCCAAAAATTTTGCTAACACCTTCCAAAAATGAAAAAATAAATTAAAATACATATAAAATGTAATTTTACAAAAGATGAACCACATATTTAACTTAATAACAAACTCTTTTAATACACTCCAATTAATATTCAGTTACATACTCTTTTGGTTATATTTGAGTTAAAATTCTTCAGCTACACCCAACTTTTTTAGATTCTTTTAATTACTTGGAAACCAAATATTTTCAAAATTATTTTTAATAATTTTAATACCACATATTTATTAACAAATTTATAACAAATTATAAATCAACGAAGTGAAAATAAACTAAAACAATATAATAAACAAAAAAAATTTCACACAATTACAAATTAATATTAAATTCTATTTTAAACAAATACTGAGTATTACATTATACATTATTATGGAATCATAATTTGAATATGATAATATCAACAAAAATTTGAATGTAAATATATACGATACTTTCATTTATATTTATATTATTATGACAAAATATAGTCATAATTCGAATAATATATCATATCATTAAACGATTATATATTATGCCAATATTATATTAAGTAATATATATAAGATAAATAATTATTTAAATATAAATATAAAATTATTTAATTTTAAGAAAGCCGTGCATCGCACGGGTTATAGGCTAGTTTTATATAACTAAAATTTCTCCTTTATTAATCAATTTCCTTTTTCAGTTTAAACATATTACCTTTTCTATTTTTCAATAACTAAATAATTTCCTTTTTCAGGTAAAATACAATATCTTTTACATTTTATCGAACTAAAATTTCTCTTTTTTAAGAAACACTACAAGCAATTTTGTTTAATAAAATAACATAATTATATTACAATTACTATTAACTAATCAATTACCTTTTTCAGTCAAAATATGTTACATTTTCTCTTTTCTCCAATTAAAGTCTCTCTTTTTTCAATTATATCATGAACGGTTACCTTTTTCATCCAAAAGAAGTTACCTTTTTATTTTCTCTTACTAAAACGTCTCTTTTTTCAAGTTAAACATATTATATTTTCTATTTTTCAATAACTAAATAATTTCTTTTTTCATGTAAAATACAATATCTTTGATATTTTATATAACTAAAATTTCTCCTTTATTAATCAATTTCCTTTTTCAGGTTAAACATATTACCTTTTCTATTTTGCAATAACTAAATAATTTACTTTTTCAGGTAAAATACAATATCTTTTACATTTTATCTAACTAAAATTTCTCTTTTTTTAAAAACACTACGACTAATTTTGTTTAATAAAATAAAATAACATAATTATATTATAATTACTATTAACTAATCAATTATCTTTTTCATCCAAAACATGTTACATTTTCTCTTTTCTCTAACTAAAGTCTCTCTTTTTCCCATTAGATCATGGACGGTTACCTTTTTCAACCAAAATAAGTTACCTTTTTCATTTTCTCTTACCAAAACCTCTCTTTTTCAATTATATCACGGGCGTTTCTATTTAATAAAAATAAAATAATAATATTATAATATTAGTAATTAACCGATTACCTTTTCAGCAAAAATGTATCATCTTTGCTATTTTTTCTAATTAAATTTCCTTTTTTCCTAGAAATATCATGGGTAACATTAATTTCTCATTTTCTAAAAACTATGAGCAATTTCATTTACTAAAGTAACATAATTAAATTATAATTATTATAAACTAATCAATTACCATTTTCACATTAAATCATGTCATCTTTTTAATTTTCACATTACCTTTCTATTTCTCTAACTAAAATCTCGTTTTTTCCAATTTATATCATGGACGGTTCTATTTAATACAAATAACTAATAATATTATAATGTTAATAATTAACAGATGTCCTTTTTCAGCTAAAACGTATCATCTTTTCTATATTTTCTAACTAAAATACGGTAGATAAAATCGATCCTACTAACTAACCAATTTCCTTTTTTCCGGTTAAATATATTATCTTTTCTATTTTTCAATAACTAAATAATTTTCTTTTTCAGGTAAAATACAATATCTTTTATATTTTATCTAACTAAAATTTCTACTTTATTAATCAATTTCCTTTTTCAGGTTAAACATATTACCATTTTTGTTTTTCAATAACAAAATAATTTCATATTTTAAGTAAAATACAATATCTTTTACATTTTATCTAACTTAAATTTCTTTTTTTTTTAAAAAAAAACACTACGAGCAATTTTGCTTAATAAAATAACATAATTATATTAGAATTAATATTAACTAATCAATTACCATTTTCAGGCAAAACACGTTAACTTTTCTCTTTTCTCTAACTAAAGTCTTTCTTTTTCCATATGTATCATGGATGGTTACCTTTTTAAGCCAAAACACATTACCTTTTTTATTTTCTCTTACTAAAACCTCTCTTTTTCCAATTATATCACGGGCGTTTCTATTTAATAAAAATAAAATTATAATATTATACTATTAATAATTAACCGATTACCTTTCAGCTCAAATGTATAATCTTTTCTATTTTTTTCTAATTAAATTCTTTTTTTTTCTAGAAATATTACGGGCAACATTAATTTCTCATTTCCAAAAACTATGAGCAATTTTATTTGGTAAAATAACATAATTAAATTATAATTACTATAAACTTATCAATTACCATTTTCATATAAATCATGTCATCTTTTTAATTTTCACATTACCTTTATATTTTCTCTAACTAAAATATCTTTTTTTCCAATTGTATCACGGACAGTTCAATTTAATACAATAAACTAATAATATTATGTTAACTCGAATAACTTGTAGAAGGGGGGGTTGAATACAAGTTATATAATCGTGTCTGATTTTTGCTTGATTAGATGAACAAGAACAAACGAATGAATCAAACTTTGTTTGTATTAAAATAAATCAACTACAAACTCTACCAAAGGTGTACAATACCTTTAGCAGCTGCGCAAATCTCCCTCTCTGTTTATTTCGAACTCTCGAATACAAACCTTATACAGAGCTTCACACGATATGCACTCTACAATTCACAATTCCGCTATTCGCTCTTTTTACAATAATATAGAGAGAGTATTTATAATGCTACCTATCAACTAATAACAGAATTATAATCTATCTATGACAATGTTCTGCCGTCTAGTTGATAGTTTCCATCAATAGAGAATTCGTTTCCTTCACGATATCTTCTTGCTTGTTCTTCAAAACAACGATCCTATTTTATAGCACTTGCCAGTTTCTGTAGCATCCATAATGACATCATCAGTAACACGACTGATATTAGGATTTCCCATTGCATCAGGATCTGATCATCCCATCAGTATTTGATCAGGATCTGACTTGCTGTATCAGGATCTGCTCTTAGTTCCTGAAATGTAGTCTCTGACGCACTGTTCCTGACTAACCTCTACAGATTATTGTCTAACACATATATCCTATACAAAGTGCTAAATCCTTTATAAGATCAGGATATACAAGAAGTATTAGCAAAATTCTATTCTCAACATCACAACTTATGAATTATTCCTAACAATCTCCCCCTATTTATACTTTAGAATCTGAAGCATAAATCTAAGTTGTAGATGTCAAAACATATAACAATACAACCAGAAAAGAATTTATGAATTTAAGATCATGAAGTTAAGTACCTCCTTCTTCAGATGTAGATATGTATCTAGTACTTAGAAGAAAGAATTCAACTATTTGATACTTCTTTCCTTTACCACTCCCATGATGAAATTTACCAACTCTGTCACCCTTAGTTATGCTCCCAGTCTGTTTATCTCCCCCAGTCTGTTGTTGGTGTTGTTTCTGAATTGTCTTTATCTCCCCCTTTTTGACATCAGCAACATTAATACCAAGAGATTCAGTAACAGAACAAATGAGATTCATCAGAACTGCTTGATTGTCCATAATAGTGACTTGGTTTTCTTCAAGAATTTGAAGTCTCGATTGAATATCACTTTGAAATTTCTGAATGTCCTTAAGAAGTTCATAATTGACTTCAATGTTGGAAGTGCTTGTTGTATCTTCAGATTAAGATACAGAAAGAACTTTATCTTCAAGCCTTGTAGAAGAAGTTGCCTGTTTAGAATGATATTCAAGTAATAATACTTGAGTAGAAGTACAAACATCTTCATCTTTCGGATCTGAAGCTGAAGTATGATCATCCTGTCCTTCACCAGTATTCTGTGTACTAACATCTACAAATCCTGACTCCTCCTTAGATTGATCAGATACTATTGATGTCTCAATTCTAGCTGAAATTGGAAGTACATACAAAGGAATACTAGAATCATTAGGAATTTCTTCTGGTACTGGTTAAGTAGAAGTTTGTCTTAGCCTTTTACCTCTTCTATTGATGATTCTTGCAAGCCTTTCTTTCAGTTTCTGAGCTTTAACTTCTGGCTTTGCATTGTGATGTGCTAAGTCATTCTTCTCATACATCTTGATAAAAGAATAAGTACCAGCATCCATACCAAGATTTTCAGACCAAG
Organism: Saposhnikovia divaricata; assembly: GCA_036435485.1. Classification (NCBI taxonomy): domain Eukaryota; kingdom Viridiplantae; phylum Streptophyta; class Magnoliopsida; order Apiales; family Apiaceae; genus Saposhnikovia; species Saposhnikovia divaricata. Next base: position 120,447,574 of record CM071598.1, on the reverse strand, counting down.
ATTCAGGAAAAACCTGATCCCAGAAATCAAACGTTGGTGGTTTCCTAATTTTCTCTCCCTCACTATGGAGTTGATCATCCATACCCTCATTCTCACTTTGACTATCTAAAGTCAACACTCTTTCTACCTCTCCTTTTGCCTGGTCAGGAGCCAGCCTCTCTGTGTGTGGATCTATGTCCATATTTTCAAGTGTATCACTCAAATTTGGATAAGTGCTCTCATGACCTACAGAAAAATAGGGGTTAGAAGAAGTTTTTATACCTAAACTCACATGGAAAGAGGGTTCCTCATATGGCATGGGGCTTGAGGTTTTCTCCAAGGAGTGAGCTGCTATAGTCTCTGAACCCTTACAAACATCTACTTTCTTTCCAGAAACTACAGGCTCCAGTATACCACTTTCAGGTTTTACACTAGACTCTGATGTCTTCAGTAATACTTCATTAGACATCATAGCTAGTATGTCACTATCTTTAAGTGTTGGTTGCTGAGACACACCCTCAAGGTGGATAGACTTTGAAAGAACAATATTGGTTTTATCTTCAGGAAAATTAATCAAAGTCATTCCTCCCATATCATAGGGTCTCTCACTTGCAATCTCAGTCATCACAGAAGACCTTTCAGCATCAGCCATCACAGTTCCTGAGTCATCCAACCTCTGACTAGATGGTTCTTGTGTTGCAGTGACTGTGATCTGATCTATCCCACTATTCACCACTGGTGCAATAGTATCTTCTGTTGACTGCTTCCCTCTATCAACTACCTCCTCTTGTTCACCTTGAGCTGAAGCATCTTCAACAATGACATCCTTGTCAAATAGATATGCATGAAGTGATTGAAGTGCAACATGCTTAGGAAGTCCAAATTTCTTGTGCAATTCCTTTCTGACTGATACATAGAAGTACATCTTCATTAAATCAAGTCTTTGATGTATCAGTCCATATTCTTCAGGAAATGAAAGTTTGGGAACTCTTTTCAATCAGTAAATCTAGAACAGGCCTGGAAAGCTTCACTTTCAGAGAAATAAGTTCCATAGCCAGTCTGTATGTCAATGTAGTTCCCCATGAAGAATCAAGATCCAGATCTCTCTTGTCAGATACTGACTTGGATATAGTCTTATTTGTAGAGACCTGCATAATGTTAGTTGGACTTGACACTGTATGTGTAGGTGACAAATGAATCTTTCTCCTTGTTCTCCTAGTATAGTGAGCAACAGATTTATCTTGAGAAGACTCAAGAGGTGTAGACACAGAAGTGATCTTGGGATGAGATCCTTTTTCAATAGACACAGTCTTTTGAGAGACAGTATCCAGTAACTATTTTCCCTTTTTAAGAACTACAGTCCTTTGGGAGACTACAGCCTGGCTGTGACTAGGTATTCCATCTCTTTGTCCTAGCTTAGAAAGTTGAATTGCAGCCTTCAATTCTGCTCTCTCAGCAAGAGATATATTATCATCATCTTCACTAGAACTACTACTTGAAATGACAAATCTTCTCTTCCATACAACTGATGTCTTTTGAGAAACACCAGAGGTTGGCTTCTTTGAAACAATAGGTTGTGGATCAAAATTTGGTTCTAGACTTGTTTCAGAGATTGTAATGTTTTTGGCTACTTGGGTAGACACAGGGGGGTTCTCCTCCAATTGAGATTCCTGAGTCATTTCACCCCCAAAGAAAGAAGAATTATAGATAGTAGGAAGATGAGTTCTTAGAAGTACCTGAACATGATTTGGATAGTGTAATGCAGGTATTTCATCTAGATTCTTTTCATTGTCCTTCTTTGTAATGTCAGAGAAAATTCTCTTTTGCTGTACATAAGAAGAAACACAATATTCTCTACCAAATCTAGCTTCAACATCAGGAATGAAATGGTTAATAAACAGTTGCATGAATCTGTAATAATAATCCATATTCCTGTCATGATCTCTTGACCCAAGTTTAATACACATCTGACTTAAGATAATGTGACCAAAATTAATTACTCTGTTATAAAGCGAGGCATATGCAATATGTGATGTAACAGCTGTAATTTGTTGAAAAGAACTACATTTACCAGTAAAACATTTAGCATTTGATCAAAGAAAAAAGACCATTCTTTCCTAAGAAAGGATCTATTTAACTGGCTCATGTTATCTAGAGGTCCATCATAACCTAATTTAGATAACATAGTTCTCACATCATCATCAGATGGTACATTCTCAAAATTCGTACTAACAGGTAAGCGAAGTACTGAATTAACAACAGATTCAGTAAGATCAAATGAGTCTTGTCCTAAGTGTAGAACAATCTTACCTGATTGACTCTGAGTAGAGTCAATTACCTCAGCATTCTCCCAAGCTTGTGAAACAGCTACTTGATTAATTTATGGAGATGCTGTCAAGGCATAACTTAATGGTCCTTTCGCCATAAAGTCCATTATTGGTTGAAAATCAGTTAACACCCTTTCCTTGTTGGTGATAGCTACAACATGATTGTTCATCATAAAATCACAGTCACCAAACTTGAAAGCTACTGATTTGGGTAGTCTTCTTTGAGTTTCCATTTTGATCTGAAAAGAACTTAAGAAATCTTTGAAATTGATTAGTGATTTTGAAAAATCGAGAGTGTTTTTGCTTTAGAGAATGAAATTAGAGAAAGCAATTACACGATTAGAGTGTCAAAATAATTATATTTCAAAAATCCTTCAGACCCATTATCCCACGTTGACACGTAGGTTGACAGGTGTTAGTCTCTGAAAAATGCAGTTACCTACGACTTTTGGAAAATAAAATCCAAAAATAATTTCAAGTAAATAAGTCAAGGTAAAATCAAGATAAAAATCAATATTGATCAGCTTCCTTTTCCTGGTGTGATCTTCTCATCAGGATAATCACACGATTCAATGTGATTTCTGAATAAAAAGAATTACTAATCCTGATGTGAACACACTTGTATTCCTGATCTATATCATCCTGATTCCAAAGACTAAATGAAGTTTCCACATGGCAATTTCTTTTACCTGTAAAAGAAATAAATAAAATCTGAACAAAATTATTTGGTTAAATTCATTCAATATTTCTTGAAAATACAAGAAATATAGTCACACATAATTATGATTGACTGCATTGATATCTCCCAAATGACTGTTCAGCTTCTCACGTCTTTCTATAAAAGAAACCGACGTCTTATGCCATTCTCCAAAACCTTTTCTTTCTTTTCTCTTTCCATCATGGCTTTCAACCTAAATCTTCATATGAACCCTAGCTTTTGGTTCATTACCACTGAGAAGTTCTTTACTCTTGATGATCAGGAGCAAGTGAACTATCTCTTAGAAGAGATGACTTTTCTCATCGAGTCAGATATGGCTGGTCTTAACCCAGATAATTTCCACGAATCTCCTCTAAAACATCTACCAGTAGGATACAATCCTCCTATAATCTCTTCACACCTTGAGGATGAAGAATTTGGTGAAGAGTCTGAGGTTGATCTTGATGGAGATGTTATTCATCTTCTTCAATAAACATAAAGATGAGTCAGCTGCTCTCATTCAAGTCGCCCAGACAGGAAATCCAATCTTGAGATGCTCCTTGTCCTGAAGTCGATCATTGAGGATTGAAGCAGTAACAGCTTTAGACAAGAATAGAATTATCAGTAGTAGTTAGACAAAAAGAAGAATTGTATTTCATTTCCAAGTATGTAATGCTTTTGATTAATGAAAATACAAGTTTTCTTAATATCTACTTGTCTATCGTTGTTTATTGACTGACATGGATAATGATATAAATTATCAGTATGCATGTAATAAAACTTGCTAACATAGACTTTAACAAAACTCAGAATTGAAGCACTAAATAACATGAACTTCAGAATTTGAAACAGTAAGACACACAAATTTCACAATTGTAATATACGTGATTTTAATAATAATAATGATAATAATAATAATAATAATAATAATAATAATAATAATAATAATAATAATAATAATAATAATAATAATAATAATAATAATAATAATAATAATAGCAGGAAAAGGAGTTACGGTTTTATTAAAATTTTCAGAGTCCTAAATATAATAGGGAGTTGTAGGTTATAAATAATTTAGTTGTGTTGTATTTATAATCACGCTATCAAAACCCTTCCTAGAAGCCGCAGAGAGAGAAGCAGGGATCGAAAAACAGAACCACAATCTAGCAGCACAGTCTAGTTAAATAGAAGTAAGATGATTTCTTTTATCTATTTTTATAATCTTTCACCGATTAATTATATATATTCGTACAGGTGTTGTAGGTTCCGATCCGTGAATTTGTTTTGTTTGCTTATTATTATTATGGTACAATTAAGTATGAATCATGGCTTAGGTGGTAGAGTCATTAAAGTGGTAATTGTTTCGTGTTTAATAATTAATTACTAAGTTATTGTTTTACTAGTTGAAAGGCAGAGTGTGTAAACTTGTAACACTATAACTAATGTAACTCAACTAAAGGAAAAGATACTTAACCAGAAGACAATCAAGAACAAGAAGTCACAAGAAATCAACACTAAATGAAGACAAGGTAATTGATACAATTCAACATGTTAACTATGATCAAGCCAAGAAGAAATCATTGAGAGAAGTTCAAGTCAAAGTTGTTCATGCCTCAGTGATTTGAAAGCCAAGAATCAAGATCATAACTATCAGTATCAATAAGACCAATTGATTTCAAGTGAACAAGAAGGAAAGCAAATATTGGAAAGCCATATTACTAATTGGATATGGTAATTTATTCAAGAAGCAAAAACCCTATCAAGACTAGTCACTTATGAACCAGACCAGTGCATCAAGTGTCAGGACATTGATAGCAAGTTTATGTCAGTAATAAAGATCCATGTTCAAGAGCTTGGTGAAGAATAAAGAAGACATGAAGATATCACAAGTTCAAGATGTGCATTGAAGTTTCAAGTTAAAGACCAGAATATTTTCTAAGTACTAAATATTCTAGATGACCAAGTAGAAGTTTCTAAGTAGAAGTTCTACTTAGAACTTCGAGATGGCTAAGTAGAAATTCTCAAGTAGAAGTTCTACTTAGAGTGCAGCTTCAACATGACACATGGCATCTTCTGATTGGCAGATTTCCAAGCTTTCAAGATAAGGCAAGATTTATGTAGACATCATTGGGCCACGTACATCTTAGTCTTTGAAGACTACAGGACATAGATTACATGTAGTATAAATAGAAGTACTTGTGTTATGTTTTAGGCAGTGAGCAATAGTTGAAGAAAACACAAGAAAAAGAGAGAGAGTGCATTCACGGAGCTTAGTATCATTCACTTCTCTCTGAACTTCTGTCATACTTTGTAATGAATGTTGTAGCAACCATTTCAAGTTATATATAAGAAATATATTCCTTGAATCTGTGTGTTCATTTATTGCATCGTATTTATTGCTTCTCATATTCGAAAAGTTGTATTCACCCCCCCTCTACAACACATTTGGACCTAACAATTGGTATCAGAGCTATATGTTTAACATACAAAACATAGATCCTTGTGTTGAGTAGAAGAATCGTGAGTTTTCATTTTCTAGATCTACTTTTCATTTTCTCGAAAAGTGAGCTTTAATTCGTTTGTGGTGAAAACTCATCTGAAAAATTATTTAAATACTCCAGGTATGATTATTTAGCTTGGGTGTATTTTAATTAATTTTTGTGAATTAATCTGGGTACTTTCATATTTGGTGTTCTTGAGTGTTCATCATCTGTTCTTATCAAAGAAGACAACCCAACAACTTTTTGATCTCCTTTTCAAACAGATAAATAGTAAAAGAATAAAAAGGTGTTTTTGGACTTTGTGATTTGCATTATTCACGGCCGAAAGTGAAACAAGACATACTCAGTACCTAGCACGTGGGTTAGGTGAGTAAAGCATCAAAAGTCAAAAAGGTGTTAAAGAGATAATATTGTTTATTCAATATTAAAGTAATCTGCAGAAAAATTATTCTAAGGACAAAAGTTCTACATAGAATTTCTACTTGAGAATTTCTACATAGAATTTCGACTTGGACAATTTCTACTTGGTGAATTTCGACTTGAGCAAAATTTCTACTTAGAGAAATTTCGACTTAGGCAAAAGTTCTACATAAATATTCTACATAGCCTAGTCTTGGGTACTTAGAAACTTTTAGTGACCAGAATTGAAATGGCTCCTAAAAATACATTCAAGATCCCAATGTTCAACCGAGATCACTATGAAGAATGGGTTTTCAGAATGAGACTATATCTAGAGACTGTTAACCCTGAATATCTGGAAGTCCTTGACAAGGGTAAATTTGTTCCAATGGTGGTTATTCCTGCACATACGGAAGGAGGGGTGGTTATAGCACCTCGGTCTGAGCCTAAAAAGGCCTCGGAGTTTTCAGATGCTGACAAGGAACAAATAGCTTATGATACTGCCATACGACAAACCTTGATGGAATCTCTTGATCATGAAATGTTCAACATAGTCAAAGGTCTAACTACAGCGAAAAAGATTTGGGACAAGATAGAAGTTGTCATGGAAGGATCTGCAGAGGTTAGAAGCAACAAGACACTCATACTCAAGATGGAGTATGACACCTTTAGAATACGAAAAGGAGAAGGCATAACAGACGTCTACCTATGATTCAGTCAGTTGGTATTGGATTTGAATCTGAGAGGTGTAACTCTCCCCATGGTTGAGACTAATACGAGATATCTGAGGAACCAGCCAAAGAGCATTGAACATAGGGTCTACGCAATAAGAGAAACCAGAGATTTGCATACAACTTCTCTGGAAGAGTATTATGGAATATTAAAGACCTATGAGCTGGAAACACTTCAAGATCAAGCATGGGACAATGATTCAAAAGGAAAAGAAACTGCATCAGGATTAGTTGCTGATGAGGAAGAGTCTAAGAAGGCAATGGTTGCAGCAAAGCCTAAATCATCACTTGCACCACATCAAGTTGATAATGATGACGAGTGCGCATCTGACAGTGATGATGACTACTACACCCAAGAAGAGCTGGACAACATGGACGATAGTGTCGTGGCATACATGGCAAGGAAGTTCAGCAACATGAGATTCAGAAAGAGCAACCGACCACAGAGAAATTCTTCATCTTATTATCGGGCTGCTAGGGGTGGTGGTAGTTCGTCAGGCTACAAAGGAAAAGGCAAGAATACCAGCTACAAATCTCCTTTGGATTTCAAAATGAAGTTCAAATGCTATAACTGTGGTGAAGCTGGACATTTTGCCTCGGACTGCAAAAAGCCTAAACAGACTTATCCAAAAGAGACATATGAAGCCCTCAAAAGCAAGTATGAATCGCTGGTGAAGGAAAGACATGGAAAACGAGCTTTATTGGTGACAGAAGGAAGAGCTTGGGATGATTCAGATGAGGAAGATGTTACTCATGTAGCAAACTTTGCCCTCATGGCTGAGACATCAGAGGAACCAGAGGTACCAGTTCTAACCCTTAAAGTAGAAATGTCCATTGATGATTATAAGGAACAGAACGGGGCTCTTAGTGAAGAGATCTATATGTTATGCAAAAGTCTAGACTCTTCTCAAAAGGAACAGAAAACACTTGTTGCCAAAAGTAGAATGCTTGAGGCAAAAGTGGAAGAGTTAGAGGCTGCTTGCACTGTAGATACTTCCCTAAGAGACTTTATTAAATCTCTGGAACACAAGCTCGTCCTCAAGGAAGAAGTAGAAGCATGTCTTAGGGACAAACTAGCTGAGTTAGAAACTAAATGCGAAGCTTACAAACTAGCTGCTAGTAAAGTGTATGTAGATAATGACACATTTAAGAAGATAATTGGAGTAGGTATAGGACTTGATTATTCTGACCTTCCTAAGAAAGAAGGAAAGAGACCTATTGACCCTAGTTCCAGTGACCTTAAAAAGGAAACATCTAGAATTCTTAAATCAGCTGTCAAACCTATCTACAAACATCTTGTTCCTAGAATAGAAGAAGAAGAGACTGAATTGATAGCTAGATATGAGATTGAGATGGAAGATCGCCAGAAAGCACAACCTATAACTCCTATCAAACAAGTTAAAATCAATTTCCCTAGAGATGAATCTAGACTAGGATTAGGAGCTAAGGCTGTTAAACAACAAGGAAAGAAAGAAAAAGGCATAAAAGAGGTTAAGGCTGAACGAATAAAGAAAGCATGTTATCACTGTAAATCTACTGAACATCTTTCTTATGCATGTAAAGCTAACATAAATGTTCCTGCTGCACATGCCATGCCTATCATACATACAATGAATAATCTACATCAGAATCATGCACAGTGTGGTCAACCTAATTGTATGCCATGCACTTTTAACGTCATGCAAACTTTTGTGCATTTAATGAATGCATCTAGCCAGTCATGCTTAAATACTGCTGCTAGTTCAAACATCAAGAAAAAGCATGTGAGAGCCAAGACTGTCAGTCCTCCTAAAGTTAGGAGTGACAAACCTTCTCCTAAGACTGACAAATCTGTCAAGTTTGAGAAAGGAAAGGAGAAAGTCGAAAGCTCTAGTAATGTTAAGAAAAGTGCATCTCCTGTTGTTAAATCTGTTGATTCTCGATCTTATCGAAAAGCCGGGCCCAATCAAAGTTGGGTTCCGAAGAATGTCTAACCAATCTGTCATTGCAGGGCATTAAGCAGAATAGAAATAAAGTTATATGGGTGCTAGACAGTGGAGCATCGAGGTATATGACTGGAAACAAGTCCCTACTTACAGAGTTGGTTATGAAGGCTGGCCCTTATGTTACCTTTGGAGATGACAGCATAGGTGTGACTAAGGGATATGGCAAACTGAAGACTGGTAATGTCATCATTGTAGATATTTCCTATGTTGAGGGACTGAAGCACAATCTGTTGAGTATCAGTCAATTCTGTGACAAAGGTTACGAAATTGTCTTCAACAAGAAAGGTGTATCAATCACTCACATTAAGGAAGGCTCATTAGCTTTGAGAGGAGTTCGAAAGGCAGATCTTTTTGTTGCAGATATGGATTCAGCAAATCAGAATGAGGTCACCTGTTTCTACAGCAAAGCCTCGGATGATGAAAGCTGGTTATGGCACAAAAAGCTATCTCACTTAAACTTCGAAACGATGAATGCTCTCGCGAGGCGAGAATTGGTGAGAGATCTACCTCAAATGGAGTTCGCTCCGAAAGGACTCTGTGAAGCTTGTGAAATGGGAAAGTCGATGCGAGCATCGCATAAAAGCAAAGAAATTTCTAGTATTACTGAGCCTCTGCAACTTCTTCATATGGATTTGTTTGGCCCAGTGAATGTCCTATCTTTGTCTAGGAAAAGATATGCTTTGGTAATCGTGGATGACTTCTCCAAGTATACATGGGTATTGTTCGCAATGACGAAAGACGAAGTACCTTTCTTAATCATTGATCACATCACTCAAATTGAGAATGTTTCAACACTTACTGTGAAGACGATTAGATCAGACAATGGCACTGAATTCAAAAACGCAGTGCTAAATGACTTCTGTGTATCTAAGGGAATACGTCGTCAGTATTCAGCCCCGAGAACTCCACAGCAAAATGGAGTAGTTGAAAGGAAGAATAGAACATTGGTTGAAGCAGCAAGAACTTTGTTGTATGATTCGAAACTTCCTTTGTACTTCTGGGCCGAAGCAGTGAGTACCGCTTGTTACACTCAAAATAGATCCTTGATCATAAAAGATAAAGAAAAGACACCATGTGAGCTAATGAACAACAGAAGACCAACAATCAAATACTTTCATGTCTTTGGAGCAAAATGCTATGTACTTATAGATGATGAAAATCTAGGCAAGTTTGCAGCGAAAGCTCGTGAAGGAATCTTTGTTGGTTACTCTACAGATGTGGTGGCAGCTTATAGAGTGTTCTTAGTGAATGATCGAAAAGTGACTGAAAGTTACAACGTCAGATTCGACGATACCAAACTCTTATCAATTTCAAGAGACTCTAGTGAACCTGAGTCCCTAAAATTTCAGAATCTGGACTTAGAAGATCTTGAAGATGAACCTGAGTTGGTTGTTCCATTAAATGTTCCAAGTGTACATGAAGAACCTGAGTCTAGTGAACAAGCTAATTCTACAAGATCAGGAGAGACTTCTTCAGTACGAACCGGCAACAACTCAGGGGGAGTAAATAGCAGCTCAAGGACTACTGTTCAAGGCTCGAGTCGAGTTGACTCTAGTTCTGTAGGAGCTGGCACTAACTCAGGGGGAGTTAGTGAGAATAATCAAAATAGTCAGCACCACAACTCAAAAAGTCAAGCTGAATCATCAAGACAATTTCCAGGTGAACGGGTATGGAATAGAGACCATCCGTTTGAGTTAATTATTGGTGATCCAGATGCTGGTGTGACTACTAGAAGAACTACAAGAGCTGACCTGGCTAATATTTCCTTATATTCTGGGTTCTTATCCAAGCTTGAACCTAAAGAAATAGAAGAAGCTCTTGGTGATGCTGATTGGGTGATTGCAATACAAGAGGAACTCAATCAGTTTGAAAGGCAGAAAGTTTGGAAACTGGTACCCCGGCCAAAGAAAATATCAGTAATTGGAGCTAGGTGGGTATTCAGAAATAAACTGGATGAAAACGGACTTGTAACACGAAACAAGGCTCGTTTGGTTGCAAAAGGTTATTCTCAGCGAGAAGGAATTGATTATGATGAAACCTATGCACCGGTTGCAAGACTTGAGGCAGTCAGGATGTTCTTGGCATTTGCAGCACATAAGAACTTCAAAGTTTTCCAGATGGACGTGAAAAGTGCCTTCCTGAACGGAGAGTTAGAAGAAGAAGTGTATCTGGAACAGCCGCCCGGCTTCATTGATCCAGAACATGTAGATTTTGTGTATCTTCTCTTCAAATCTGTCTATGGCCTCAAGCAATCCCCAAGGCGATGGTATGAAACCCTATCCTTATTCTTAATTGAAAATGGTTTTGTTAGGGGAGTAATTGATAAAACATTGTTCTATAAAAATGTAAGAAATGACTTAATACTTATTCAAGTCTATGTGGACGATATTATTTTTGGGTCATCAAATGAGCGCTTGTGCGAGAAATTTGCCAAGCTAATGCAGGAAAAATATGAGATGAGCATGATGGGAGAGCTGTCCTTCTTTCTTGGATTACAGATCAGTCAGAGAAAAGATGGTATCTTTATCTGTCAATCCAAGTACGTCAGAGATTTACTCAAGAAGTATAATCTAGAAGATGCATCACCAGCTAAGACTCCCATGGCAACAGCCACGAAGCTTGATGAAGACAAATCAGGTAAATCAGTTGACATCACAAGCTATCGAGGTATGATTGGCTCACTCCTCTATTTAACTGCAAGTAGACCCGATATAATGTTCGCAACTTGTTTATGTGCAAGGTTCCAAGCGGATCCTAGAGAATCACATCTCTTAGCCGTCAAAAGAATTTTTAGGTATCTCAAGGGCACACCAAATCTAGGGATTTGGTACCCAAGAGATACAGGTTTTAATCTTATTGGCTATTCGGATTCAGACTATGCAGGTTGCAGGATTGATAGGAAAAGCACATCTGGTGCTTGCCAATTTCTTGGCAGAAGATTGGTGTCCTGGCAAAGTAAAAAAGCAACATACAGTATCTACTTCTACTGCTGAAGCTGAGTACATTGCTGCTGGAAGCTGTGTAGCTCAAATACTGTGGATGAGGAACCAATTGAAGGATTATGGCATGGAGCACAAGAAAATTCCAATCATGTGTGACAACACAAGTGCCATTGCCATAACCAACAATCCTGTAGATCACTCAAAAACCAAGCACATAGACATCAGGTATCACTTCATAAGAGAACATGTCGAGGAGGGGACTGTGGAGCTACATTTTGTGCCCACAATGCAACAAATTGCAGATATATTCACCAAACCTCTTGATGAAGTAACATTCAATAGATTGGTTGGTGAATTGGGAATGCTTAACACAAGTTAGTAAAGCCTTCTATCTGTAAAATCCATGTTTATGTTTGTATGTGCAAGCTACTCAATCATTATGTGCTTAGACTTTAAAATGTCTAATTAATGATTGTTATAGGTTGCATATAGTGTGATTTTGCATGAATTCATTGTGTTTTAAGTGTCTTTTATAGCACAAATCTGTGAATTTATGCTTGTTAGATTGCATGATCATAGGGGGAGTTAAATTCATAATATTCTAAATATTGCATGGTTTTTAGATGAATTTACCTATGATTTTCATGTAATTAGAGGCCTTAGAATTAAAAAACTTCAAAATTTCGAGTTAGTGTCTATCTCGAAACTCATATAGAAATTCGACTTGAATTTCGACTTAAGCTGTCAGAGTGAAGTTTTGAAAATTCTAAGTCTGGAAAGAATTTCGAGTTGTCTATCTCGAAATTCATCTCGAAATTCAACTTTGAGTTCGAGTTCGAGTTACCAGTGTGCCTAGTTCTATCTTCAAAATATTCGAGATAAAGTCTATCTCGAATTTTATCTCAAAGGTTGAGATGAGGTTTCTATTAAGGGAATATTTTGAAAAGAACTGAGAATTAACTTCGAGTTAGTCTATCTCGAAACTCAACTCGAATTTCGACTTGGTGTTCGAGATAGAGTTCTTAGTCTATCTCGAAACTTAACTCGAATATCGACTTGATGTTTGAGATAGAGTTCTCAGTTAAGCTAAAGGGAATTTTTCGAGTTACACTCCTAACTCGAAACATATCTTGAATTACCCTGTAGTTTTTGCTTCAAGGGGTATTTTGGAAAGAATTGAGATTAACTTCGAGTTAGTCTCTATCTCGAAACTCAACTCGAATTTCGACTTGATGTTCGAGATAGAGTTAAACTACTAACTCGAAATGTATCTCGAATTTCCCTGTATTTCTTTTACTAGAGGGGAATTTTCCAAGTTTACTACAAGTAAATAAAGTTCGAGATAGGATTTCCCTGTAGTTTTTGCTGTGAAATTGGTTAGTGATTATTTATGCTTATTTGTTCGAGTTAACCTCTATCTCGAACTTCATCTCGAAGTTCGACTTGATATTCGAGATAGAGTTCGACTTAAGTCCTCCCTGTATGTACTTAGACTTTAACACTCTTTTTAACAGGGATACTTTTGTCATTTCACAATCATCTATATATACATCTCTAACTCGATGCATCATTCACTTTACCTAATTTCATTTTTACAGCAGCCGTTTCACAAAAGCAAGGCGATTTCAAAAACTTCATACCATTAATCCGTGTTTTTGTGATTAAACTCATACTAATCACGAATTACTGCCAATTTTTTGACTGCTATTCACTGTGTTATCATTAATCTTTGTGTTGGTGTGTTTTGTAACCGCATATACACGCGCATATACATACACACAAACATCAAGTGTTTGTGTATCTGTTCAAAACACGATTTCTACACACGAATATTCATTCTCTTTGAATATTCAGATTTAGTAATTGGCAACTGTTCATATCCCGTAGTTTAACTTTTCAGATTGTCTTTTGATATTCTCGAAAAATTAAAAGGGATAAAACTGTTAATTCGTAAATTATTTGTTTTTCAAAATTAAAAAAATTCATATCTTTTAAAGAAAAACATTTAATTAAAATGGCTCACCAATTTTCACTTGCTAAAAACAATTTTTATAATATTTCTACGGAAATTGGTGATCAACTCCCGCGGTTTAAGTTTTGGATACGATTTCTCAATTTGTACTCCAAGGCTAGCCATGCTTTTACTGCTAAACCTACACTAGTACATGACGCTTTACAGCAATTATGGACTAGTGCGGTTACTTTTGGGAGCAAAACAACCCCCTACGGTTTCAGGTTTACCTTAGCGGGTCAAGAATTTGAGGTGACTGAAGAAATTGTCAACAGGGTTCTGGGATTCCCAATCAAAGATGTTTATGATGCAGAACCTACAGCGGAACAACGCCTCACATTCTTTGAAGAAATAGGATGTTATCCTCCGACTGGCCGGATCACTGGAAACATCCAAAAGCAATTCTTCCATGTGGAATGGAATTACTTTTTCGAGGCCATCACAAGATGTTTTCGGGCACGCGAAAAAGATTTTCATCAAATTCCAATTCCAATGCAAACCTTTGCAGTTGCCCTAGCAAGAGAACTTGATATAAATTATGGATGCATAGTTCTCTCTGAGATAGTGGCTTCAATGGGATCTCCTGCAAGCAGAGATCTCACTACAACTGATGTTGTCTGCTGGTTTCCTCGGTTCCCACAAATGCTGATTAATGATTTAATACCGAAGGATGCTCTTGCTGTTAGACAGGGATTTGCCAGAAGCCCAACATCTGCACCGCTAGGGATGGGCACTAAGTCACTTTCAACTATTTCTAATCAGGATAAACATCAAGGTAAACATATGTCAATTCCTGAAAATATTCAAATGTGGCTTAGATATGATGCAGGAGTTACCAATTTGGAGGAATCATCGCAAGTTTCTTCATATGCTCAGAATCCATCTGCTCATGCTGAGGCATTTGATGGGATTCCTGATGAGCAAAGCGATGAGGCACAAGGTAATGAATCAGGTAATCTCTCCCTGCATACTATTCATTCCTCCTCCTATGTATCTGATTCCGAGACCCGAGAGACTGCTAACCCGCAGAATCTATCCCAGGGTGAGAGCTATATTTCTGAGCCTGATACACATTCTTATTCTCTTTCACCCCTGTTAACGGAAGTCAGAAAGCCAGCACATGTATATGTAGGAGATGATGAGGAGAGTGAACCCGAAGAGCAGCAACTTATTCGAAAGAAAGCCAAAATTTCTCATGCTGCTACTTCAAAACCCCAATCAAACCCTAGTGTGTCACACGCAACCACTCCACCTCACGAGAGTGGTTCTCCCCTTAAACAATCTGCACATAAGGATTTTGATGACAATTATGTACCTTTTGAAGATCCTGTTGCTTCAAAAGGACATGGAGTTTTAACAACTTCAGCCGTACCTTCACCGGTACGTACTGATGCTGCAAAGAGGATCGGTTCTGATGTCGTACAAGGACACTTTGCAGCCCCTCAGCCTGAGATTCTGTAACACCCCCAGATCCGGGGTCCGGGATCCGGTGGTTACGGTATCCAATTCTGTCCACAACAATATAAAACACACCCGTTATAGTCCCAGAGATGAAATCAGAGTAACAATCAAATTTTTATTAATCACATTATGAGTTCTTACAATCCAAAAGAATTTCAATATAAATACATACTCTTTGCCATCCATTTACATAAGTCATACTAGACCATATTCTTGGTACTGAAAGAATAAATATATCCTACCAATAGCTTCTTCTTCAGCTCTGGTAGTCTCATCGTCCTCGCCCGCGTCGAGTGCGCCTTGTGCGAGTCATCTGGTCTAGCTGTTGTTGTGATATAATAAGAAAGCAAGGGTGAGCAATAGCCCACCAACAATAATATATAACTGAACGATAATGTATAACAGTTCAAAAGTATCTTTCAAACCATATGCCATGCATTTACGGAAATGATGCCAGTATAATATGAACGATGAAGTTACAAGGTAACTTAAAGTATTTGTTTGTAGAAATATCTGCTACATCAAAGTAAGCGAGATATTCTTATTGTTATTAAGAAGAGGAACTTGCAAGAAAAGGTTGCAATTCCAGTTATGACCCTTTTCCAACTCTGCCAACAGTAATCATGTTGCAGGAAATAAATAAATTTGGATGATGAACCAATGATGGAGTATTCACCGCGCCCGCTGTTCCAATCTTGATGATCAGTCGAGATCGTACAGCTCAATTTAGATTTACTACCGGTAGAAGGAAGAACTGACGGCTTTACTTGTATACCGCCTTACTAGCTCTCCCCGGCCAACGGTTGGGCCAAAGGGGATGGACCGGCGCTACTCGGCCTCTTACACGACTCCTAGTTCAAATAGAATTCATGATTCTGAATGTAACGTTCGTCCCCCTTTCCCCAAGTATAATACTTGTTGATAAGACTCCACAAAGTAGTCGTATCTAGTTGGAAAGGAAAATTTACCAATAACTCCCAAGCTATTACTTGGTAACGGATATCAACTCGTTCCAGTAATCTTACCCCTCGAAAGATGAGAAGGTAAGCAACGACTTAATAAGCCAACAGCACCCGAGTTGCGGGTGAAGGGAATACTTTATGACCGGGAAGTAGACAAGATAAATAACATTTTCCAAGTAAGGTTCCCTTATTATTAAGGAGATAGACTCAAAGAAGAATGATGTATGAGAACCTTTCTTGATATAAGATTAATAATAATATGACTCCGAGATATTTTCTGTAATAATCGAAGAAGATAAACCTTATCGAGATTATTCTAAGTATGGAATAAATATTCAGAGAATATTTATTGAGTTAAAATATTTAAAGAATATTTGGGAATATGAAAGAATATCTTTAATCAGAGTATTTCTCAAAATAATCCCTGAAGAAATATCAGGAGAATATTTATTGAATAAATAAATATTTAAATGAATACTCAAAACAATATTCATTAATTAATAAGACCTGAAAAGAATATTTAAGGTAATATTCATAATTAATTAGGAATTTAAATGAATATTCAAAAGTAATATTTATTTAATGAATAATATCCTAAATGAATATCAAGTAATATTCATTTAGTAATCCAAGCCTTAAGGAATATTCGAGATAATATTCGATAATTAAATCCAGCTTCAGATGAATATTAAAATAATATTCATCAAGTATTCAATATCTTAAATGAATATTCAAAAGTAATATTTATTTAATAAAATAATATTCTAAAAGAATATCCAAATAATATTCATTTAGTAGTCTCATCTTTAGAAGAATATTCGAAATAATAATCGATAATCAATTCGACTCTGAATGAATATTGAGAAATATTATTCGTTGAATAGTTACGTTCAAATAATTATTTGAAGTAAGGATCGTTAAAATAATTAGTCTCGAACGAATATTCAAATAATATTCGTCGCCCAAATAATAGAAAAGATTTACTTAAACGTTTTCCTCCGAGGTAATCTCGATATATCAAGGAATATTGACTCCCGGTCTATTTTTGATTAATAAGATGTATATGCCCTTCTATGAGGGTCTTACAATAACCGGCTTATAACTGATATATAACTATCTAGCTTATAAGCCAACAATAACATTTAGGGAAACAAGTATATCAATTCAACTTGAAGGTAGGCATGCATGCAATGGCATATGTATATCAGCAATCATATATATATATATATTTAGTCAATCACAACAACAGCCTAAAAGAAGGGAATTGAAACTTGCCTGGTAGTCGAGTACGGTAAGGGGTAGTGGTAGCGGTTCCCGGTTCAGCTTGGTGATCTATAAATAGCCAAGGCATTCAGGATTAATCACTTAACATATTAAAAGTTAAGTTATACTTAATTCGAAACACGTTCTCGAGTTATCTCGCTATACCCCTTTTAGTGGATTACTTTTATCACTGATCCGACCCGACATTCGTTCGTTAATACGACATGTCATTGTACTTATACTTGGGACATACTTAAGTCATATGAGTTCTAAAGTCGATCGTTACGAACCAATACTATACTCCGAGTTTTATCGCCCGTTTTCTAAGTGTTTTACCGAAGTTATAAAATAGTCGTCTTTTAGGGGTTCGCTCGCGTTTAACCTCGACTCGAACATTTTTAATAAATCGAAAAATGATCCTTTTGACATACGGTTTTCTTTCACGCCTTCCTTTTTACCTCTAGTATTTATTTACCAAGATTCGCCATGACGTTACATAGTTTACGAGGGTTCAATTACAGTTACGAACTTTTGTTTACGGATTCGAACTACTTTTAGTAATTTGGTCATAAATCCTAAACCGTAAGTCCGTTTCACGTGATCTTCATATCAAAACGAAGCTTAGAACATTACCTATCCTATCATGGCAGATAAGGTCTCTGGACAGTAGGGGTTCGACATGGAAAATGGCATACAAAACATGGTATTGTAAAATCGGGCATTATAACGGCTGTAAATCGAATATCTACCAATTTCGAATCTTCCCATAAACATAGTATCCAACCCAAACAACATATACATGACTTATATACATGAACTGAGGCCAAGCAATGCCTTTCCGTTCATCTAGCTATTTACATCATTAATCCAAAATCCATACATAATCATGCTTATAATCTTAACATAACCATAACTAAGTTATAACTATCATAAACATGCTTAAATCTCAAACAAGGGTTAGGGTTTCAAGAGCTTTATACCTTCCTTGGAGTGTGTAAAGGCCTTGCTAAGCTTTGCATAGTCCTTGTATACCCATAACCAAGCTTAGATCATCCTAGAAATCAAGAAAATCAAGAGTTGTTCTTGAAAATCACTATTCACCCTAGTCTTTCTTGATTTTTTTGAAAATGGAAACAAAGGAGTTTGAAGCTAAAATTTTGAGGAGATTACTTTCTTGAAATATAGGACTCACCTTAAAAATTACAAGCTCAAACAAGGAGTGGAAGCTTGATTTCCCCTTTTGAATTTATGAAAAAGCCGAATGGGGCTTTTAGAGAGAGTGTTGGAGTTGCTTGGTTGTTTCTTTGATAATAATGCATAAAGTGAAGTGTTTTGCATAATATCTCATCCTTGGTTGCTTTAATAAAGTGATGAGGTACTAGATGATGTATTTGGCATGGACATGTGTTGAGTTTTGAATGGTTTTCATGCTAAGTATGGGTTTGATATCTAAGTACTACTTCCATCTCCAAGTATGCTAGTTACTTTAAGCCACTTGGTTGCTAGATATTTATTCTAGTAGCTTACACAAGACTCTTGCTTCCTCTGCTTGTTTCTGTGTCCGGTTATTGCCCGTTTCGATTGATCGTTCGTAGGAGTATTTCACGGGTTTCTAATTAGGGTTTACCGGGAATCCTTTTTAATATTAATACTTTCATTCTCCATCTTTCATTCTAACTTTCCAATTTATATTCCTTAAATCCATTCGTTAAATACTTAAGGCTATCAGTGTCCAGGGAACTCTCGGAGAAAATAAAAGTGCGGTTTTTCAGAATCCGACAGCTTTTACATACACTTATTTTCCCCCTGGATCACTAATACGAACTCGGAAATCCGTTCCGAATGCTTCTATATAGTGTCGTCTCATATTATTATATACTCCCACCAAAACACTATTCATTCTGTATTCTTTACTTGTTCTCTTAGGGTGGTACAATTGTCCGTATTCTCTTTCGATCGTTCCTTATCCTTTTTACGGAACTACTGGATTAATCGTTACCGATCTGGATGACATGAGAATATTCTCCTGCTTGAAATTGCCATATCTTATTCCCTTAGAAGATAGATTATTCTTACCTATGTTGTTACCCTTTAGCATTCTTCAAGACATAGAAATAATAAAGTCGAATTCCATTCATTCTTTCCAATTATCAATTATTACATTGTAGCCATAACCACTCCTCAGTGGTTTCCTACCTTCATTCTTAAATCAAATATAATAACATCCCAAAATATCAAATCCTCAAAGTTAATATCTCAATTCTTGCATTATAATAATATTTAATCCACTGTCCGGTCAAATATTATACCGAAAAGAATTTGGAATTTCTGAATTCCGATCGTCTCTGCATTCACTTATTTCCTCCGCGTATTACTAATATGACTTCGAAACATCCATATCACGTCCCGTACATAGGGTGGAGTGAAAAGTTTTCCAACTTACAAAATCACTATTCATCCACCAAATTACTATGCACGTACAGGAAACACTATGCACGTACGGGAAATACTATGCACGTATGGGAAACACTATGCACGTACTCATTTTCCTTCAAGGATCCATTAGCTCCTTCCTGGATGGTAGATTATTCTTATCTAGGTCCTCAACCATCGAATTACTCTATTCTGACAATATACCAATGCATCAGGATCATTGTCCAAAGCAATATCCATTCATTACAATCATTGTTCTTTGAAACCACCATTCATTAGAGCTGGTGACCTTGTTGTCGGAATCATTGTTCCTCATTTTATCATTACTTAATAAAAAGTTTTAATTATATCCAAAATTTGGGGTTCTTACAGTCTCCCCTCCTTAAAAGGATTCCGTCCCGGAATCAGGTAGGAAGCAAAGAGTCGTTTGCCTGTCGTTCACTCTTTAGCTTCCCGGTCAATTCTTAGTCGTTCTACCCTTCCTCAGCACATCTTCTAGTGCTACAATTCATACTTTATCCTTTTTCCATCAACGTTGCTATTTTTCGTACAACTCACTATCCGGGTTATACTCTTACTCAGTCTTATCCTTATTGATACCTGCAGTAACATTGGTATCACTATCACCCTACGAATTCGGAGGTAACCTCGTTCGTACTGTGCATTTCCTGATTGCTTTAATCTTCGCAATCTCGATCAATATAGAGAAGTGGAAAGATTTATTGAGAGATCACTATGATCAATTGAACATTTGTTATATTGCATAGTTAGTACAGAAGGGGGCCAGCCTTTAGTACTTGACAAGCAATTAAACAAGTCATGGCATTCCACTTAGACTTCTATCACATAGACAGATAGTCCCGTAGCAGTACCTTCCCTCCTAAAAGGGTTGTTCTTCTCAATTCATAAAGAAGATGAATAAGTGAGAAGAAGAGAAAAGAGTTCTAAAGGATTATAGAAAGCTTTCATGATTGTAGAATATCATACTCAGAATTTACCTCTGAACTATAGAGGTTTATCAAAGAAGAAATTAATCATAATTATATCCAATACTATTCGATCGCAATCTCACGTGTCAACATATCTTGATGCTTTGTCCATTATTCTATGGACAAATACTCTTGTTCAATCTTAGCGATACTCACATTCGGGAAATCCTTCAACCTTTCAGGTTAAATCTTAGATTTCTCACTTGACATCATTATTACTGACATCCCATATCATGTTACTAGCTTTTTCATAACTATAATATTGACACTATCAGGTTGTCATCCTGAGAATTCATTAGAAAACCCATTCATAACATTCCTTGCTTCTCATTCCATAGTTGCTTCCCCAGCCTTTTCTTTATCAATCACATCCTTCTTATTAGCTGATTCTTACTCATTTCTATTATTTACTTTCACCTTCACCTCTTTATTGAGACACCTTTTTGCACTTGGTACCTCCTTATCGGTATTCCGTCTCATTTATTCTATAATCATCACGTTATTTCAATTTAAACTTTCCGAAATGAATCCGGCCCGATTCCTTTAACTTAGATTCATATAATCTACTTCTGCCAACCTTGTTTCTCATTACTTGTTCTTTTCTATCCGTGGTTTTCCACAGGTTGTCTTTCGTAAGTCAGACCAGGTCGTATATCTACATGCTCGTACTCCTATCATCTGTTGAACATCTGCATTTTACTGGCGTAGCCTGGCCACATGAAAACCCGTTATGACCGTGCTATAATTTTGGGGGTAAGGCTGGCTCGAATACCGCCGTCCGAACACTTTAAACTCTCAAGTGGCCCAATAAGTCTTGGGCTCAACCGCCCTTCCCTCCAAGTCTCATTAATTCTTTCTACGGGAATACGTTTAGCATCACGAATTATCAACCTCATATTCTCTATCTTGTTTGTGCAGAAGTACACTAACACAAACTTGCTTGTCATTCATCAACATGCCATTTAGCTTACTAATAGCAGCACTTTCTTTATCTTTACGTTGTCATCTCCTTTCTTAGAAGTATCACCATCGCTTGTTGTTTACGTAGTGCGTTAATAGCTAACCCTACGGGTTCCAAATCCCTTAGGGAGACAAAGTAATCATTATTCCTTATCCATAAGGAACACTTCCTGAACTTGATGTAGATATAACGTGAAGCAGATAGAATTGCAGAAGAGTTTCAAGCATCGCAGCTAGGTCCGGTTGATGAAACTATCACTTATGCATCTTCCATAAAAGACTGGAAACTTAACGGTTTACTTCATCAATTTTGTACCATGGTCCTGGTTTGCCTCAAAACGGGACCTTCTAAGGTACGTAATATGCTTAAGACTCCATCAGGAATCGAATCTTTACTTAAACTATTATTACTGTTAATTCTTGCACAGTCATCAGAAGGAATGTAAATTCCTCCATTCCGATATGACCTTCAAGGTCCTTCCAAATATCATCCTGTTTCTTCGGTATGAACATTTGTAATTATTCCTTTATACTTAGATTGTCGGCCACCTCATTGGCCTTTCTTGATGATAATGATTTCTTGTAACCCATGTTTTCTGGGTACATTCCAGCTCAAGTTTTTTTTTCTACCTCATTCCCATCACTGTTGGGTTAAAGCATTCTCCCTTAAGCTTTGCTGAAGGAGAAAATATAACTATCAGTCATTTCCATAAGTCATTGCTTCCACCTACCCGTGGGAACTTTATCACGTTTATTCCCAATCCTACTTAGGATACTTCTTTTCTTAGTTCTTTCTTTATCTTAGGATAATCTCAACCTTTATAGGTTCAACCCATACTTCCTCAGGGTTTCATACATGCCTCATCTGGCATTATTGTTACGATGTCATACATTCCTTACCAAACTTCCATTTTTGAAGTTCGGAATATTACCCTTTTTCCTTGTAAGGTTTCGTAGGCCATCCTTATCATTCCTCCGGTATTTTCTGGGTACCGGGTATATCAAAATGTCATTGATCAATACTCTAATAATTCTATCTATGTTCTTTCCAAAACTCTTTTTAATAATCCTTACCGGTCATTGTTGCCTTAGCAAGTCCAGCTCATATCATCTGAAGTCATAATGTCGTTATTAGGGTTAATGCCACCCCTTGTGCATTCCCCAGGGTTTGTCTTAATTTATGGATATCCTATCCTTAATTCAACTGCCAAGGAATTCTTGCATCTTATAATTGGCAATCAGATCATGTATTCTTAATAAAGGTCTCTTTTCAATCATTCTCATTTGATAATCGATCGGTGGTTTAATGCCACCCTCTTCTTTCAGATAGTTGTCAGCCTATTTGGCCTTCAAAAAAAGGCAACGTATGCCAATCTCTTCTCTTACCGAACTTGTTAATGGTAGCAAGGATGTTCTGGAAGATATTGGTCGAGTTCAACGTGAATCTCTTAGTGCTTATCGTTCTTCGCAAAGGTACTTGCCTCAGACAAAATTCCTACAACATACTGTTCAATTTCTGACCTTTTCTATACCCTCTTCATATACCTTCATTGTTTACTTTCCTCCGTCATAATATATTCATGGTATTCATGATACCCTAACATCATACATCTCAAGTCACTATACTTCCATTTTACTCGAAATCTTGGACAACCATATACACATGAGTCACTTTAGTACGGGTGACCCCATCTCAAAAAGGTCTAGTGAATTCCCAATCAAAACATGGATTGTTCGGCAGAAGATTCAAACGATCTCATTAATGTTTCCTTTATATCAGAAGCCCTTGCAGTCGGTGCTTTCTTAGAAGCAACCCTGCTTTGTCTTTTCATTGCTGGTCTAGTCACTTTATAGTCCGTTGTGACTTGGCCTCAACTGGCCACACATAAAATTATATGATTTTAGGGGTTGGCTAATAGCATTACTTTTCTAGCAATTGCCGGCATAGTGCCTTCTTCTTTGATACCTTTCTACCTTTCCAAAACTTTACTCCATATAAGTCTTAATCGACTACCCGGCACCGTCTCCGGTCACCTTTCCTCCACTTTTATCTTTTCAACTATTCTTATCAATCCTGCGTGCCACACAAGCTTACCATTCCTGGCATAACAGCCTTTTCATTTAAGTCAATCCTGGAATTTCTCAGTCCGGCTGGTTTCTTACTTACATTTCCTATTTTCGTCCAATCTCACTTCATCATTTTATCACTACCGTCGATTGTAATGCTCAGGGTCCGTTTACTAACCCATTTTACAGCATCCTTACCCAAATCACAGGGTTTGCTCCAATTTTTACTCTCTTCCATGACATTCTCTGATAATCAGAAAGACAAGGTTTGCCAAAATTCACCGAATTCCTTTCCAGACTCAGGGAAATTTTGATCAATCTACCCACCTACTGGTAACATTAAGGAGACCAGTTTCGAAACCTGAAGAATAGTTCTATGAACCTCCAAGCAGGTGGAATCATAAGCAGTCATAGTTAACGAAATAATCATCATCGGATTGGAAGTTTACCCACTGGAGAGGAATCAATTATATCCATCCCTTAGAAGGGAATCAATAGTTTCAAACTGAAACCTGTCACAACGTCCTGATATTCAATACTACCAAATGTCGGTCTACCTAACCCTTTATGCGAAGCGTCATTGGAAGCACAAAGTCTCCTTTTTCCATTAAGCAATGCCAGCTCTTGGTCATTACCAATTTCACCTTTTAGCTCCAGGAAGATTTCCTCACATTTTTCTCTTTAACTGCTGATCGTATTTCTTGATCTATCATTATTCCGTGTCGGAGTAAACTTAAGGTAACTACTATAATCCATTCAAAGAGAAGAAGGAATTTAATATTCCTCTGAATCACATGCATCTAACGTTTCTGGTTCATCATTTAACTGAGTTGAATTAACTCTATACTCAGTCTCTGGCAGTAGTCTCATTACGAGTTCACCTTGACTCACTGGTCTTATCTTCCGGTAGGTTCTGAGATCATTGTCTTGTTTACTACTTCCTTATATAACTTTACCCAATCATGCTATCACTTCCCAATGTCTTTACTTTCTAAATGATTCATTCATAAAATGAACATTTTCCTTAATAAAACCACCTTATTAACCTCAATTTGGTTCCATAATTTACAACCTACGACACCTGCCTTCTCATGGCGAATTATTACTGACCATATTCATACTAATTCATTTATCAAATGATATGGCACTTACTGCCTCCTTCTCAACTATTCCTAGGGACTCTGCTCCTCGCCCTAAATCGATGTCTTTGATAATCATACATCCCTCTAGCTCTTTCTTTGTTAAGATGAAAATCTCTAAGGATTCTCATCTATTTCCGTATAAGATCTCAAGTAATTCTTCCAATCCTTCTTTCTTGCTGGTACTACATCTGGTAGTCCGGCTATGAATTCAACATGCATCTTCAGATCTCTTAATAATATCTCGGTTCTTTATACTCACTTTTCTGAGCACCATATCTTAATCATCATAGTCATTTTGGCTGCGACCCTCATTACCCATGGGTAAGCTCCTTATCCTAACAGGATTTTCCTTATCTGCTGGAACCTCTTCCGGGTCTCCAGTAGGGTACTCCATCAAATTACCCGCTGATCTTCAGCATATAAAGCATCATCGCGCTGTTGCTCGTATGCCTCAAGGTCAGTCGCCTTACTCGTCGATACGATATCGAGCTAAGTTACTATCATTATACTTACGAGTTCCCATAAGGGTTTTATATGTCATCACTACATTAAGTAGTCCGACTATGAACTTGGCAAGAGTTCTTATTATCTTATTGAATTTATTGTTTTAACGTCACCTCATCTCTGGGGTTTATAACGTACGCTCTGATACCACTTCTGTAACACCCCCAGATCCGGGGTCCGGGATCCGGTGGTTACGGTTTCCAATTCTGTCCACAACAATATAAAACACACCCGTTATAGTCCCAGAGATGAAATCAGAGTAACAATCAAATTTTTATTAATCACATTATGAGTTATTACAATCCAAAAGAATTTCAATATAAATACATACTCTTTGCCATCCATTTACATAAGTCATACTAGACCATATTCTTGGTACTGAAAGAATAAATATATCCTACCAATAGCTTCTTCTTCAGCTCTGGTAGTCTCATCGTCCTCGCCCGCGTCGAGTGCGCCTTGTGCGAGTCATCTGGTCTAGCTGTTGTTGTGATATAATAAGAAAGCAAGGGTGAGCAATAGCCCACCAACAATAATATATAACTGAACGATAATGTATAACAGTTCAAAAGTATCTTTCAAACCATATGCCATGCATTTACGGAAATGATGCCAGTATAATATGAATGATGAAGTTACAAGGTAACTTAAAGTATTTGTTTGTAGAAATATCTGCTACATCAAAGTAAGCGAGATATTATTATTGTTATTAAGAAGAGGAACTTGCAAGAAAAGGTTGCAATTCCAGTTATGACCCTTTTCCAACTCTGCCAACAGTAATCATGTTGCAGGAAATAAATAAATTTGGATGATGAACCAATGATGGAGTATTCACCGCGCCCGCTGTTCCAATCTTGATGATCAGTCGAGATCGTACAGCTCAATTTAGATTTACTACCGGTAGAAGGAAGAACTGACGGCTTTACTTGTATACCGCCTTACTAGCTCTCCCCGGCCAACGGTTGGGCCAAAGGGGATGGACCGGCGCTACTCGGCCTCTTACACGACTCCTAGTTCAAATAGAATTCATGATTCTGAATGTAACGTTCGTCCCCCTTTCCCCAAGTATAATACTTGTTGATAAGACTCCACAAAGTAGTCGTATCTAGTTGGAAAGGAAAATTTACCAATAACTCCCAAGCTATTACTTGGTAACGGATATCAACTCGTTCCAGTAATCTTACCCCTCGAAAGATGAGAAGGTAAGCAACGACTTAATAAGCCAACAGCACCCGAGTTGCGGGTGAAGGGAATACTTTATGACCGGGAAGTAGACAAGATAAATAACATTTTCCAAGTAAGGTTCCCTTATTATTAAGGAGATAGACTCAAAGAAGAATGATGTATGAGAACCTTTCTTGATATAAGATTAATAATAATATGACTCCGAGATATTTTCTGTAATAATCGAAGAAGATAAACCTTATCGAGATTATTCTAAGTATGGAATAAATATTCAGAGAATATTTATTGAGTTAAAATATTTAAAGAATATTTGGGAATATGAAAGAATATCTTTAATCAGAGTATTTCTCAAAATAATCCCTGAAGAAATATCAGGAGAATATTTATTGAATAAATAAATATTTAAATGAATACTCAAAATAATATTCATTAATTAATAAGACCTGAAAAGAATATTTAAGGTAATATTCATAATTAATTAGGAATTTAAATGAATATTCAAAAGTAATATTTATTTAATGAATAATATCCTAAATGAATATCAAGTAATATTCATTTAGTAATCCAAGCCTTAAGGAATATTCGAGATAATATTCGATAATTAAATCCAGCTTCAGATGAATATTAAAATAATATTCATCAAGTATTCAATATCTTAAATGAATATTCAAAAGTAATATTTATTTAATAAAATAATATTCTAAAAGAATATCCAAATAATATTCATTTAGTAGTCTCATCTTTAGAAGAATATTCGAAATAATAATCGATAATCAATTCGACTCTGAATGAATATTGAGAAATATTATTCGTTGAATAGTTACGTTCAAATAATTATTTGAAGTAAGGATCGTTAAAATAATTAGTCTCGAACGAATATTCAAATAATATTCGTCGCCCAAATAATAGAAAATATTTACTTAAACGTTTTCCTCCGAGGTAATCTCGATATATCAAGGAATATTGACTCCCGGTCTATTTTTGATTAATAAGATGTATATGCCCTTCTATGAGGGTCTTACAATAACCGGCTTATAACTGATATATAACTATCTAGCTTATAAGCCAACAATAACATTTAGGGAAACAAGTATATCAATTCAACTTGAAGGTAGGCATGCATGCAATGGCATATGTATATCAGCAATCATATATATATATATTTAGTCAATCACAACAACAGCCTAAAAGAAGGGAATTGAAACTTGCCTGGTAGTCGAGTACGGTAAGGGGTAGTGGTAGCGGTTCCCGGTTCAGCTTGGTGATCTATAAATAGCCAAGGCATTCAGGATTAATCACTTAACATATTAAAAGTTAAGTTATACTTAATTCGAAACACGTTCTCGAGTTATCTCGCTATACCCCTTTTAGTGGATTACTTTTATCACTGATCCGACCCGACATTCGTTCGTTAATACGACATGTCATTGTACTTATACTTGGGACATACTTAAGTCATATGAGTTCTAAAGTCGATCGTTACGAACCAATACTATACTCCGAGTTTTATCGCCCGTTTTCTAAGTGTTTTACCGAAGTTATAAAATAGTCGTCTTTTAGGGGTTCGCTCGCGTTTAACCTCGACTCGAACATTTTTAATAAATCGAAAAATGATCCTTTTGACATACGGTTTTCTTTCACGCCTTCCTTTTTACCTCTAGTATTTATTTACCAAGATTCTCCATGACGTTACATAGTTTACGAGGGTTCAATTACAGTTACGAACTTTTGTTTACGGATTCGAACTACTTTTAGTAATTTGGTCATAAATCCTAAACCGTAAGTCCGTTTCACGTGATCTTCATATCAAAACGAAGCTTAGAACATTACCTATCCTATCATGGCAGATAAGGTCTCTGGACAGTAGGGGTTCGACATGGAAAATGGCATACAAACATGGTATTGTAAAATCGGGCATTATAACGGCTGTAAATCGAATATCTACCAATTTCGAATCTTCCCATAAACATAGTATCCAACCCAAACAACATATACATGACTTATATACATGAACTGAGGCCAAGCAATGCCTTTCCGTTCATCTAGCTATTTACATCATTAATCCAAAATCCATACATAATCATGCTTATAATCTTAACATAACCATAACTAAGTTATAACTATCATAAACATGCTTAAATCTCAAACAAGGGTTAGGGTTTCAAGAGCTTTATACCTTCCTTGGAGTGTGTAAAGGCCTTGCTAAGCTTTGCATAGTCCTTGTATACCCATAACCAAGCTTAGATCATCCTAGAAATCAAGAAAATCAAGAGTTGTTCTTGAAAATC
The DNA here is from genome assembly GCA_036435485.1 of Saposhnikovia divaricata. Taxonomy (NCBI): domain Eukaryota; kingdom Viridiplantae; phylum Streptophyta; class Magnoliopsida; order Apiales; family Apiaceae; genus Saposhnikovia; species Saposhnikovia divaricata. The sequence goes on along the minus strand of CM071598.1, from coordinate 120,418,748 downwards.
ACTATTCACCCTAGTCTTTCTTGATTTTTTTGAAAATGGAAACAAAGGAGTTTGAAGCTAAAATTTTGAGGAGATTACTTTCTTGAAATATAGGACTCACCTTAAAAATTACAAGCTCAAACAAGGAGTGGAAGCTTGATTTCCCCTTTTGAATTTATGAAAAAGCCGAATGGGGCTTTTAGAGAGAGTGTTGGAGTTGCTTGGTTGTTTCTTTGATAATAATGCATAAAGTGAAGTGTTTTGCATAATATCTCATCCTTGGTTGCTTTAATAAAGTGATGAGGTACTAGATGATGTATTTGGCATGGACATGTGTTGAGTTTTGAATGGTTTTCATGCTAAGTATGGGTTTGATATCTAAGTACTACTTCCATCTCCAAGTATGCTAGTTACTTTAAGCCACTTGGTTGCTAGATATTTATTCTAGTAGCTTACATAAGACTCTTGCTTCCTCTGCTTGTTTCTGTGTCCGGTTATTGCCCGTTTCGATTGATCGTTCGTAGGAATATTTCACGGGTTTCTAATTAGGGTTTACCGGGAATCCTTTTTAATATTAATACTTTCATTCTCCATCTTTCATTCTAACTTTCCAATTTATATTCCTTAAATCCATTCGTTAAATACTTAAGGCTATCAGTGTCCAGGGAACTCTCGGAGAAAATAAAAGTGCGGTTTTTCAGAATCCGACAGCTTTTACATACACTTATTTTCCCCCTGGATCACTAATACGAACTCGGAAATCCGTTCCGAATGCTTCTATATAGTGTCGTCTCATATTATTATATACTCCCACCAAAACACTATTCATTCTGTATTCTTTACTTGTTCTCTTAGGGTGGTACAATTGTCCGTATTCTCTTTCGATCGTTCCTTATCCTTTTTACGGAACTACTGGATTAATCGTTACCGATCTGGATGACATGAGAATATTCTCCTGCTTGAAATTGCCATATCTTAGTCCCTTAGAAGATAGATTATTCTTACCTATGTTGTTACCCTTTAGCATTCTTCAAGACATAGAAATAATAAAGTCGAATTCCATTCATTCTTTCCAATTATCAATTATTACATTGTAGCCATAACCACTCCTCAGTGGTTTCCTACCTTCATTCTTAAATCAAATATAATAACATCCCAAAATATCAAATCCTCAAAGTTAATATCTCAATTCTTGCATTATAATAATATTTAATCCACTGTCCGGTCAAATATTATACCGAAAAGAATTTGGAATTTCTGAATTCCGATCGTCTCTGCATTCACTTATTTCCTCCGCGTATTACTAATATGACTTCGAAACATCCATATCACGTCCCGTACATAGGGTGGAGTGAAAAGTTTTCCAACTTACAAAATCACTATTCATCCACCAAATTACTATGCACGTACAGGAAACACTATGCACGTACGGGAAATACTATGCACGTATGGGAAACACTATGCACGTACTCATTTTCCTTCAAGGATCCATTAGCTCCTTCCTGGATGGTAGATTATTCTTATCTAGGTCCTCAACCATCGAATTACTCTATTCTGACAATATACCAATGCATCAGGATCATTGTCCAAAGCAATATCCATTCATTACAATCATTGTTCTTTGAAACCACCATTCATTAGAGCTGGTGACCTTGTTATCGGAATCATTGTTCCTCATTTTATCATTACTTAATAAAAAGTTTTAATTATATCCAAAATTTGGGGTTCTTACAGATTCCAACTCAGGACATAACAGAAATAGATCCCATAACTGCCAATTATATTGCTTATCCAATTTCTGCAGGTACTGCTTCATTCTTTGGATCAGTCATTGAAGACATACACGAGCGTGAGACAGGGAGTGTGTGTTAGAGGTTAGGGAGAGAGGGACCTTCATTTTTAAGGCCCGAAACCGAGCGCCAAATACCAACAGAACGAGTATTAGAGAGAGGTCACCTAAACCAAACACCTTCCCTTAATATTGAAAATCTTGATACACGTATGACTTCTATGGAAAATCAGATGAGGCAGTTCGGGTAGACGATGGGGCAGTTCGGGATTAACATTGGAAACAATCAAAGGGCTCTAGACGACTACGCAGCAAGAATGGCAAGTCAAGCTACAGCTTTTGATGCTTTGACAAACAAGGTCAATGACTTGGGCCATGCTGGTGGTGTCTTGGGAAGCACTCTGAATGAAAGGATGGGGGCAATGGAGTCTACAATGCATACAATGGCTGTGGAGATCAGTAGAATGATGTTCGCAGTCAGGAGTTTTGTGCCCCCGGAGTGTTTCGAGTCGCAACAACCTCCCCCCGATGCTGGTGCAGGTGGTGCTAGTGGAGCGGGAGCCTCCGGTTCTGGTTTTGGAGGTTCTTATGCAGCTGGTGGATCTGAAGACCAAGGTAGAGCTCAGGATAACTCACCTAAGGGGGAGAGTGTAAAGGAGACGAGACAGCAGGCAGTTCACATCGAAGAAATTGAAGAACCCGCTGATCTTGTCAAGGAACCAGAAATTGAGCCGTCTGTTGATGAAGAGGCTCTGAGGAGGAGAAAGGGTAAGGCAATGATGGTTGATGAACCATTCGTTGACCTGAGTCATCAGGAAACAGTACAGGAGGTACTTGACTCAGGTTCTGATATGGAAGACGTACCTTTGGCACATGCTATAAAGAGATCTTTGAAGGAACAAGGTGGAGGTGCTGGGATGTCTTCCGGAATGCCTGAAGAAATTCCTGTTGATGAGGAAACCCTTAAAGCTCAACAGTTAGCCTTGGAACAAGCTCAGTTCCATAAAATGAAGATGATGCAAGAACGTGTTGCCTTCCTAGAAAAGAAAGTGGAGCTCCAAGGGAAGCAGTACGATCATAAGCTTGCAAGGCTAGCTGATCCTCAAGTTGATCTGGACAAACGAAGGATAGGACAGAAATGGGATGAAGCAAGGAAGATATTGATGGGATCCTGTGCGAAAGGAGTTCATAACAAGGAGGCAGATGATCTGTTCTACAACTTGAATTTGCAGAATCCAATGACTGTGGACTATATAAATGCTTTGAAGAGATTAATTTCTAAAGTCAGGGTTGGATACAATGCAACACTTAAGGAGTGGCAGGTTATTTTGTCTTTGGTAGAAGGAGTCCCAACATCTTTCCTATATGTGGATGACCAATTCATAACGAGAAGATCTGCGTCAGAGTTCTTCTTGCTAGCAACCAAAATTCAATACTCTCAATCTGAGGAGCTAAGCATTCTGTATAGGGATCAGTTAATGCAGCTAGCAGAGGACAAGGGTCCAGAATTCTCAGCATATCCAAATTTTGTCCGGATGGTAGTTGACGGGAAGATGAAGAGGGTTAGCATGGAGGAAAATGACTTAACGGAGCTTTCAGTGGAATCTCTCAAAGCTGTCTGTAGACAAATGATGAGTAAGGGATTCGCTTCTGAGCTTAAAGAAAAATCCGTGAAGATCATTGAAAGAGTCATATTCAAGAAGAGCAATGAGGTGTGGAAGTGTGATATCATTGCTCCAAACCCTCTAGATGACGTGAAGATTGAGCCGGAGCTGATAGAGAAGAAATGGAATATTCTTCAAGCCATGAAGAATGTAGATGAAGCTCTGACTCTTCCTTCTGGAGCACTGGAACAAGGAGAGATAAGGGAGGAAATTGGTGTTCCAGGAAGTGATAGTGTATACTGGATACACGCTTATGTTGAAGATACAGCTGATGCCTTAGTATTCATAGATGCAGACCAGAATCAAACAATCTTGCATATGAGTAGAAAATGGCTGCTACGGACTCAAGATGCTGCATTTCTGGAGAGAGTATTATATGTATTTAAATAGGGCGAAGTGGAAGATAAGTTTGTGGAAGAAAAGCAGAGACTCATGAGTTACCTGTCTGAAGTAGTAGTGGAAAAGAAGCGGATGGAGCGAAATGCGGCCAGTGTCCACAATACTGACCGTGTCAAGGGCTACCCCAAGATGATCTATTGTCAGTTTAAAGCTGATAAATCTCACTGGAAACCTCAGCTCATAATGAAGAACTTTGAGGACATTCCAAAGATCAGAACTACTCAGGAGGTGGACAAACTCAGAAGGCTTTTCAAACATCCTTATCCAGAGCCCAAGAATCCTCTAGAAATGGAAGCTGTAAGTCTGTTGAATGCTAGGTGGAAGCAGCTTCGCGATCCAGTGTACAAGAAAGAACAGCAGCAGAAGGAGAAGCGCAAAAGGCAGAAAGAAGAGAAAGACCAAGCTGCTGAAGCTAGAAAGAGGAAACGGAATTAGGGTTAAAGGTCAGAGTGGTGTGAACTTGAAGTTGGAAAAACTTCATGTCTTTCGGTTGCTTTAACTCACTTGAGGAAAATTCACCTTAGAGTGAATCCAATAAGGTGATACAAGTTTGACTAAAAGGTATGAAATAATCCAGGTGATAGGAATCACTCAAATGATCTTTAATTCGAAGTTCGAATTCTGTTTCTAGTTTAAGTTCATTGTATTGTTTTCAAGTACTTTTCAATTGTATATTATTCAAGACTGTAATGTTAATTATCTTTTCTCGTCTCATTGTTTAGTTGAGTTATCCTTCATTAATTTGAATGTCATTGTTAGACAGTCAAATAGGGGGAGATTGAAAGGCAGAGTGTGTAAACTTGTAACACTATAACTAATGTAACTCAACTAAAGGAAAAGATACTTAACCAGAAGACAATCAAGAACAAGAAGTCACAAGAAATCAACACTAAATGAAGACAAGGTAATTGATACAATTCAACATGTTAACTATGATCAAGCCAAGAAGAAATCATTGAGAGAAGTTCAAGTCAAAGTTGTTCATGCCTCAGTGATTTGAAAAGCCAAGAATCAAGATCATAACTATCAGTATCAATTATACCAATTGATTTCAAGTGAACAAGAAGGAAAGCAAATATTGGAAAGCCATATTACTAATTGGATATGGTAATTTATTCAAGAAGCAAAAACCCTATCAAGACTAGTCACTTATGAACCAGACCAGTGCATCAAGTGTCAGGACATTGATAGCAAGTTTATGTCAGTAATAAAGATCCATGTTCAAGAGCTTGGTGAAGAATAAAGAAGACATGAAGATATCACAAGTTCAAGATGTGCATTGAAGTTTCAAGTTGAAGACCAGAATATTTTCTAAGTACTAAATATTCTAGATGACTAAGTAGAAGTTTCTAAGTAGAAGTTCTACTTAGAACTTCGAGATGGCTAAGTAGAAATTCTCAAGTAGAAGTTCTACTTAGAGTGCAGCTTCAACATGACACATGGCATCTTCTGATTGGCAGATTTCCAAGCTTTCAAGATAAGGCAAGATTTATGTGGACATCATTGGGCCACGTACATCTTAGTCTTTGAAGACTACAGGACATAGATTACATGTAGTATAAATAGAAGTACTTGTGTTATGTTTTAGGCAGTGAGCAATAGTTGAAGAAAACACAAGAAAAAGAGAGAGAGTGCATTCACAGAGCTTAGTATCATTCATTTCTCTCTGAACTTCTGTCATACTTTGTAATGAATGTTGTAGCAACCATTTCAAGTTATATATAAGAAATATATTCCTTGAATCTGTGTGTTCATTTATTGCATCGTATTTATTGCTTCTCATATTCGAAAAGTTGTATTCATTCCCCCTCTACAACACATTTGGACCTAACACTAGTTAATCTGTGCAATCATGTTTGTTCACTACACACACAAGCAAGCACGTGTACTAGTACTTAGTTTTATAATATATAATGTTTAAGTTGTTGTTGTGCATCAGGATAGTTGTTAATAGATTTTTAGATATTTGTGTATATAGCCACAAAACCTGTACGTATGAATTGTCCACTGTATTCACATTCGAGTTTAGTTAATTACATAAGATATGTACCACTGTTTGTGTGTTTATGTAGAGTTAAAACAATGGTTTTAAATATTGAAGTGGATGCTTTTAGTTCAGTTAGTAATTAAACCGTGATATTAATTCAGGATTCATATGAAACTGATGGGATGATTGTAGTGTCAAGTTAATTCTTGTACTAGTTAACTGGAATTATAGGTTATTAATATTTTAATAATTGGAATGTATTTAATAGTTAAATATAAAATTAATGTATATTAATAATAAATTATATTTTGTAATTAGATCGTGGGACGGGAGTTTAGAAGATCATTTACGGATTTCGTTAGTATTTTAGTTGATATTTTCGAGGTACGGATTCTCTCTCCTTTTATTCAGCGCTATTCTTAATTCTAAATTTGTATATCTGATTCGTTTTACCCTCAAATCTGTTTACTCTATTTATATCTGATTTGACTGTTTTGATTCTGAAAAATATTTTAAAAGAAATCTGTTTTGAAAAATATTTGATTACCTGTTCTACGATTTTAAAAAAAATTCTGTATTGAAATATCTGTTCGGAAATGTTTAAAATATCTGTTTGGAAATATTTGAAATATTTGTTTTACGTGATTTAAAAGATTTTGTGAAATATTTATTTTGAACCCTTAGCGATATAGGGTATACCGAGTTAACAAGCTGTAGGGGTACTACAGCCATGTCATTGCGGCACTAGTGACATGACACTTCCGTGGCAGTGTGATTGGTCACGACGTATCCTTCTGATAGCTCAGGTGGCGAGCTTTTGCGCAATTTGATATTTGTTTCAGGATACGTGGGTGCACCCAAATTTGATTTGATTTGTGATTTGATTTGGCGGTGACGTTGTATATGCCGTACACGTTATCCGATTTGTTGCACACATTAGGTACCTTATGATGTGTGTATCTGTATTTGTTCTGTTCTGATCTCGGTATGAAATATCCTAACCCCTCGTTGCTTTAGACATGCATATTTTTATAATAAATGTTTTATTATAACTATCAAATATACTTATCTGTTTTTCTGTTTTTATAAATTGTATTCCAAATCGGTACTGGACGTTTGGCTCATGCCGTATTCTTTTTCTGGCAGGTGCTTAGGGGGATCTGGGACTGTGTGATGGAGAGCTACCTATTATTTCGCTGCTTAGGATTTATGGACTTCTAGCTTTATTTAGACTTGATTATTTAATTGGAGATTTTGGTTTTCGTATTTATTAGTTTGAACTGTAATTTGGAGGTTAATATTATTCGAAGATTATTAGACTGTTTATTTATTTATTTAGAGAATTATTTTAGTGCTCTGTTTGCAGGTTTATGGATTATAAGTAATATCCCCTTCCATTTTAGGAAGGGGGTGTTACAAAGATGGTATCGGAGCTAGGGTAATCAGTTGGAGCCATTTGCATGGTTGGAGAGGTTTTCTAAGCAAAAACCAGATTCTTTTCATTCAGCATCGACTCCTATTGATGCTGAAAATTGGATTGTTCATCTTGAGAAGATTTTTGATGCCTTGGGTTGTGATGAGGTTCCGAAGGTCAGGTTAACTGTGTATAAGTTGGAAGGGGATGCTCAGAGATGGTGGAGAGGAGTGAAAGCTACTAGAGGAGAGGAATTTACAGAGACATTGGTATGGCAGGGATTCAAGGAGGTGTTCTATGAGCAGTGCTTTTCTAATGCTGACAGAGAGGGTTATTTGAGGGAGTTTCATTCTATCGCGCAGAATTTTGATGAGAGCATTACTGACTATATAACGAGGTTTATCAGGTTGGCTGGATTTGCTGGGACAGTTGCAGGGACTGCTGCACAGCAGGCTGAGAAATTTAAATGGGGGTTGAGGCCTAATCTGAGAGGTGGTATCATTTCACCGAGGTTTCCTAATGTGGCTGAGGTGGCAGATGCAGCTAAGGATATTGAGAAGGTGCGTACTGAGTATAGAGCTTACAGGTTCCAGAATGATCGCAAGCGGAATAGAGATGATCAGAGTTTTGTACAGGGTAAGCAGTGGAATGGAGGTCAGGGTACTCAGCAGGGACAGTGGCGTGGAAGATATCAGAATATGAGGACTCAGTCAGCTTATGGTCAGAATCAGTATGGTGGTCAGAAACAGAATCAGAATCAGAGATTTAAACAGCAACAGCCTAGGCAGTGGCAGGGTCGTCAACAGGGGCAGAGTCGTTATTCAGTTTATGGGGGCAACCCCAATATGATTCCAGGGGCTCCTTGTGCTACTTGTGGTGGACATCATCCGGGGAGAGCTTGTTATAAACAGACCGATGCTTGTTTCTTGTGTGGTAGCATGTCACATAGGGCAAAGAATTGTACCGCGTCACGTAACACTGGTGGAGGAGCAGGTGGTAGTGGTAGTGGCAGTCAGCAGAATACTTCAGGCAGAGTGTTTGCATTGACTGCTAATCAGGCAGTAGCTAATTCAGGTACCGTCTCAGGAACACTTCTTGTTGGTAGACGTGATGCTTATGTGTTATTTGATACTGGTTCGACTCATTCTGTTGTGTCTTTATCGTTTGTTCATCATCTTGGTGTTGTACCTTCATTACTATATCCTCATATGTCTATTGCTACCCCGATGGGGAATTCTGTTATTATTTCTGATGTGTACCAAGAGTGTCCGATAGCTGTTGGGGAGAGAAATTGTAAGGTTAACTTGCTTCCGATGGAGATGCATGACTTTGACTTTATTCTGGGTATGGATTGGTTGAGTGAACATCGAGCTACAATTGACTGTCAGGGGAAAAGGGTGATCTTTGGAGATGCAGATAAACCAGAATTTTTATACCAGGGTTCTCAACCGAAAGGAGAGGTTAAAATGATTCCAGCTCTAAAGGCGAGTAAAATTTTGTCTAAGGGTTGTGATGGCTATCTTGCTTTTGTGAAGGATACGTCTAAGGATGAGCCTCGCATCGAGGATTATCCAGTTGTTAATGAGTTTACAGATGTGTTTCCCGATGAGCTACCAGGTTTGCCACCACAGAGAGAATTAGAGTTTACTATTGAACTTGTTCCAGGTGCAGAGCCTATTTCTAAGGCGCCATACAGAATGGCACCGCTAGAGTTGCAGGAATTAAAAGTGCAGTTGCAAGAGATGTTGGATAGAGGATTTATCAGGCCAAGTGTATCTCCATGGGGTGCTCCGATGTTGTTTGTGAAGAAGAAGGATGGTTCTATGAGATTGTGCATCGACTACAGGGAGTTGAATAAGGTGACTTCAGAAATAGGTATCCTTTGCCACGCATTGATGACCTGTTTGATAAGTTACAAGGGACGATATTCTTTTCGAAGATAGATTTGAGATCGGGATACCACCAGTTACGAGTAAGGGAGGAAGATATTCCGAAGACTGCATTTCGTACTCGTTATGGTCATTATGAGTTTCTTGTGATGTCCTTTGGCTTGACGAATGCACCAGCGGTGTTTATAGATTTGATGAATCGGGTCTTTCATGATTACTTGGATAAGTTTGTTGTGGTCTTCATTGATGATATCTTGATTTACTCGAGGAGCAGGGAGGAGCATGAGGAGCATTTACGTATTGTACTCGAGAACTTGAGGGGGAAGAAGTTATTTGCAAAGTTTTCAAAATGTGAGTTCTGGTTGGAGCAGGTGGCATTTTTGGGGCATATTATGTCTTCTAGAGGGATTGAGTTGGATCCTGCGAAAGTCGAGGCTATCACTAACTGACCGAGACCTAGCAATGTTACAGAGGTGAGGAGTTTCTTGGGTTTGGCAGGTTACTACAGGCGTTTTGTGCAAGGTTTCTCATCCAAAGCTTTGCCATTGACTGAACTGATGAGGAAGGGTGTTAAGTTTGAGTGCAATGATGATCATGAGCAGAGTTTTCAAGAGTTGAAGAAGAGGTTGGTTTTGGCTCCTATTATTATATTGCCGTCAGGGAGTGGAGGATTTCAGGTTTATAGTAATGCTTCTAAGACAGGATTAGGGTGTGTTCTTATGCAGCATGGGAAGGTGATTTCGTACGCTTCTAGGCAGCTTAAACCTTATGAGGTAAACTATCCTACTCATGACTTGGAGTTAGCAGCAGTGGTATTTGCTTTAAAGATTTGGAGGCTTTATTTGTATGGAGAGACTTGTGATATCTTCACTGATCATAAGAGTCTTAAGTACATTTTTACTCAGAAGGAGCTTAACATGAGGCAGCGAAGATGGCTTGAACTTCTTAAGGATTATGATGCTAATATTCAGTACCATCCAGGGAAGGCGAATGTTGTGGCAGACGCTCTTAGTAGGAAGAACTTGGGGAGTGTTGCATCTCTCATTACTCAGCCGCATCTTATTTCAGACATGGAGCGCTTTGGTATTGAGCTGTATGTTATAGGATCAGATGGTAGCATTGCGAGTTTGAGAGTGGAACCAAATCTGGTTTCAAGGGTTAAGGCAGCTCAGAAGAATGATACAGGATTGGAAGGTATTAGATCAAAGGTGGCAGAAGGTAAGCAAAAATATTTTCGTGTGGATGATGAGGATGTGATATGGTTGGGTAGTAAATTGTGTGTGCCCGCGGATGTGGCGATTCATAAAGAGATTTTGATTGAGGCTCATAGCTCTTCATTCTCTATTCATCCAGGTTCCACCAAGATGTATAGAGATTTGAAGAAACACTTTTGGTGGAGTGGAATAAAGGGAGACATAGCTGAATTTGTGGGAAAATGTCTTATATGTCAACAGGTGAAGATAGATCATCAGAGGCCTAGTGGATTGTTGCAGCAGTTGGATATTCCACTTTGGAAGTGGGAGAACATTACTATGGATTTTGTGACTCATTTGCCGAGAACCTTTAGAAAGAATGATGTTATATGGGTGGTGGTTGATAGACTTACTAAGTCTGCTCATTTCTTGCCTATTAGAGAGACTACTCCTGTTCATGAGTTGGCAGAGATTTTTCAGCGGGATATTGTTAGACTTCATGGTGTGCCTGTGTCGATAGTTTCTGATAGGGATACAAGGTTTACATCGCGTTTTTGGAAGGGGTTCCAGCAAGCTTGGGGTACGAGACTTAATTTTAGTACTGCTTATCATCCGCAGACCAATGGACAGTCAGAGAGGACGATTCAGACATTGGAGGATATGTTGAGGGCTTGTGCTTTGGAGTGGACAGGTGATTGGGATAAGTATCTGTATCTTATTGAGTTTGCGTACAATAATAGCTGGCACGCGAGTATTGGTATGCCACCATTCGAGGCTTTGTATGGTAGGAGGTGTAGGGCACCATCTTGTTGGGATGAGGTTGGTGAGAGAGTCATTGAAGGACCAGAACTAGTTAGAGTTACTAATGAGAAGGTGGAGAAGGCTAAGGCAAGCTTGAAAGAGGCTCGGTCGCGTCAAAAGAGTTATGCAGATCAACATAGGAAGTTTGGTGGATTTGAACCTGGTGATCATAAGTTCTTGAAGGTGTCTCCTTGCAAGGGTGTTAAGCGCTTTGGTATGAAAGGGAAGCTTAGTCCGAGATATGTTGGCCCGTTTGACATTATAGAGAAAGTGGGAGAAGTGTCTTATAGAGTTGCGTTGCCACCACAGCTATCGCATGTGCATAATGTCTCTCATGTTTCGGTTTTGAGGGGCTATAAGTATCATCCGTTTCACATAGTTCAGTATCCATTGCATAAGATTCGAGAGGATCTTTCTTGTGAGGAGAAAGCCGAAGCTATCTTAGCTCGAGAGGAGCGGGTTTTGAGGAAGAATACCATTCCATTTGTGAAAGTGTTGTGGAAAAATCATTCTGAGAGAGAGGCTACTTGGGAACTAGAGGAATCTATTCGCGAGAGATATCCGCATTTATTCGATTCAGGTACGAGTTTTAGTTTCGTTTGATTCCGGGGACGGAATCCTTTTTAAGGGGGTATATATGTAATATACGTGATTTTAATAATAATAATGATAATAATAATAATAATAATAATAATAATAATAATAATAATAATAATAATAATAATAATAATAATAATAATAATAATAATAATAATAATAATAGCAGGAAAAGGAGTTACGATTTTATTAAAATTTTCAGAGTCCTAAATATAATAGGGAGTTGTAGGTTATAAATAATTTAGTTGTGTTGTATTTATAATCACGCTATCAAAACCCTTCATAGAAGCCGCAGAGAGAGAAGCAGGGATCGAAAAACAGAACCACAATCTAGCAGAACAGTCTAGTTAAATAGAAGTAAGATGATTTCTTTTATCTATTTTTATAATCTTTCACCGATTAATTATATATATTCGTACAGGTGTTGTAGGTTCCGATCCGTGAATTTGTTTTCTCTGCTTATTATTATTATGGTACAATTAAGTATGAATCACGGCTTAGGTGGTAGAGTCATTAAAGTGGTAATTGTTTCGTGTTTAATAATTAATTACTAAGTTATTGTTTTACTAGTTAATCTGTGCAATCATGTTTGTTCACTACACACACAAGCAAGCACGTGTACTAGTACTTATTTTTATAATATATAATGTTTAAGTTGTTGTTGGGCATCAGGATAGTTGTTAATAGATTTTTAGATATTTGTGTATATGGCCACAAAACCTGTACGTAATCGAATTGTCCACTGTATTCACATTCGAGTTTAGTTAATTAGATAAGATATGTACCACTGTTTGTGTGTTTATGTAGAGTTAAAACAATGGTTTTAAATATTGAAGTGGATGCTTTTAGTTCAGTTAGTAATTAAACCGTGATATTAATTCAGGATTTATATAAAACTGATGGGATGATTGTAGTGTCAAGTTAATTCTTGTACTAGTTAACTGGAATTATAGGTTATTAATATTTTAATAATTGGAATGTATTTAATAATTAAATATAAAATTAATGTATCTTAATAATAAATTATATTTTGTAATTAGATCGCGGGACGGGAGTTTAGAAGATCATTTACGGATTTCGTTAGTATTTTAGTTGCTATTTTCGAGGTACGGATTCTCTCTCCTTTTATTCAGCGCTATTCTTAATTCTAAATTTGTATATATGATTCGTTTTACCCTCAAATCTGTTTACTCTATTTATATCTGATTTGACTGTTTTGATTCTGAAAAATATTTTAAAAGAAATCTGTTTTGAAAAATATTTGATTACCTGTTCTGCGATTTTTAAAAAAATTCTGTATTGAAATATCTGTTCGGAAATGTTTAAATTATCTGTTTGGAAATATTTGAAATATCTGTTTTACGTGATTTAAAAGATTTTGTGAAATATTTATTTTGAACCCTTAGCGATATAGGGTATACCGAGTTAACCAGCTGTAGGGGTACTACAGCCATGTCATTGCGGCACTAGTGACATGACACTTCCGTGGCAGTGTGATTGGTCACGGCGTATCCTTCTGATAGCTCAGGTGGCGAGCTTTTGCGCAATTTGATATTTGTTTCAGGATACGTTGGTGCACCCAGATTTGATTTGATTTGATTTGGCGGTGACGTTGTATATGCCGTACACGTTATCCGATTTGTTGCACACATTAGGTACCCTATGATGTGTGTATCTGTATTTGTTCTGTTCTGATCTCAATATGAAATATCCTAACCCCTCGTTGCTTCAGACATGCATATTTTTATAATAAATGTTTTATTATAACTATCAAATATACTTATCTGTTTTTCTGTTTTTATAAATTGTATTCCAAATCTGTACTGGGCGTTTGGCTCATGCCGTATTCTTTTTCTGGCAGGTGCTTAGGGGGATCTGGGACTGTGTGATGGAGAGCTACCTATTATTTCGCTGCTTAGGATTTATGGACTTCTAGCTTTATTTAGACTTGATTATTTAATTGGAGATTTTGGTTTTCGTATTTATTAGTTTGAACTGTAATTTGGAGGTTAATATTATTCGAAGATCATTAGACTGTTTATTTATTTATTTAGAGAATTATTTTAGTGCTCTGTTTGCAGGTTTATGGATTATAAGTAATATCCCCTTCCATTTTAGGAAAGGGGTGTTACAACAATCCTGATATTGACGATACAATCCTGATGTCAATACTGATGACGTCAGCATACTGATAGCAATCCTGATGTTTATTAACAAGTCTATCATACTGTAATTTATCAAAGTAAAGTGTTACAGCTTAAGCATTTAACAATCAAGTACAGATCCTGACAAAAATATCAAGTCTATAAGCTGAAACAACATACCTTGCTACTTTTACAGATGTTAAAGATCTAAAAATTTAACATTCCTAACTCACTAACCAATCTAATGAATGTAGCCTCATCAAGTGGTTTAGTTAGAATATCTGCAAGCTGTTTGTCAGTAGGAACAAAATGAAGTTCCACAGTACCATTTTCAATATGTTCTCTAATAAAATGATACCTGACATCAATGTGCTCAGTCCTTGAGTGTTGAACTGGATTTTCTGCAATTTTGATAGCACTAGTATTATCACAAAACATAGGAATATTACTAAATGTCATACCACAATCCATCAACTGATTTCTTATCCAAAGGAGTTGAGCACAACAACTGCCTGCTGCAATGTATTCAGCTTCTGCAGTTGAGGTTGAAACTGATTGCTGCTTCTTGCTTGCCCAAGAAATCAATCTGTTTCCCAAGAATCGACATGTACCTGTAGTGCTTTTCCTGTCTATCTTACACCCTGCATAATCAGAGTCTGAATAGCCAATTAGGGAGAAATCAGATTCTCTTGGATACCACAAACCAAGATTTGGAGTTCCTTTGAGATACCTAAAAATTCTCTTCACAGCAATTAAATGAGATTCCTTAGGATCACTTTAGAATCTAGCACATAAACAGGTAGAGAACATTATATCTGGTCTACTTGCAGTTAGATATAACAGTGAACCTATCATGCCTCTATAGCTAGTGTTATCAACACTCTTTCCCTTAGGATCAGAGTCTAGCTTAGTGGCTGTTGCCATAGGTGTCTTTGCAATTGCACAATTTTGAAAGTCAAAACTTTTTAAAGATCTTTGATATACTTTGATTGATTAATGAAAATACCAGTCTCAGTCTGTTTGACCTGCAAGCCTAAAAAGTAATTTAATTCACCCATCATGCTCATCTGATACTTAGACTGCATAAGCTTGCTAAACTTAGCACATAACTTTTCATTAGTAGAACCAAATATAATATCATCATCATAAACTTGAACTAAAAGTAAATCACCTTTACCAGTACTGTGTTCTCCTTGATTGAATTGCTCCCCCTCAACAGTAGCATTCCTTTGAGAATCAATATAGATTTCCTCTGTAGAATCTTCATCATCACTGGAGAGAATCTCAGAATACTTAAGATTTTCAAATTCCAGATTGTCATGGCTTTCATCAGTTTGCAAAATTCCAAACTTCTTATCATCAAATGCAACATGAATTGATTCCATAACAATGTGAGTTCTGAGATTGTATACTTTGAAGGTCTTTGATGCTGAATATCCTAGAAAGATTACTTCATCCGATTTGGCTTCAAATTTTCCAAGTTGTTCTGGATGAACTTTCAGGACATAGCATTTGCATCCAAAGATGTGAAAGTATTTCAAACTTGGTTTCTTTCCTTTGATCATCTCATAGAAAGTCTTACCATGAGCATTTACCAAGGTACAGTTTTGAGTGAAACATGTAGTGTTGATAGCTTCTGCCCAGAAATAGGTTGGAAGCTTTGCATCTGCAAGCATGGTTCTTGCTGCCTCTATGAGAGTTCTGTTCTTTCTTTCTACTACACCATTCTGCTGAGGTGTTCCAGGTGCAGAAAACTGTTGAGTAATTCCTTTGTATGCACAATACTCCTCCATTGTAGAATTCTTAAATTCTGTACCATTGTCACTTCTGAGCACTTTGACCTTGTACTCAGAGCTATTTTGAATATTCTTGACAAGTTCAATGATTTGCTGAGGAGCTTCATTCTTGTTATGTAGAAAGAATGCCCATGTGAACCTTGTGTAATCATCCACTATAACTAGAGCATATCTTTTCTAGTTGATAGACATAATGTTTACTGGACAAAATAAATCAAGATGCAGCATGTGATATGGTTCAGTAATTGAATTTTATGTCTTGCTCTTGAAAGTGGTTCTTCTTTGTTTTCCAAGCTGACAAGCATCACAAAGTCCATCTTGCACATAATTTGCCTGAGGTAGGCCTCTCACAAGATGATGCTTAACAAGTTGATTAAGCTTCTTGAAGTTGAGATGTGAGAGCTTCTTGTGCTAGTTCCAGCTTTCATCATTTGATGCCTTGCTGTAAAGACATCTGACAGTTCCTTTAGATGTGTCACTCAAGCCGGCTTCATATATGTTACCATGTCTCTGACCAGTCAAAACAATGTCTCCATTCTTCATATTCAAGATTTTGCATCCTTTACTGTCAAAGATTGATTGGTAACCCTTATCACTCAGTTGACTTATGTTTAAAAGTGTGTGTTTCAAGCCTTCAACCAGTGCTACGTTTTCTATGATGACATTCCCCGAAATAATTGAGCCATATCCCAGAGTTTCTCCTTTGTTGCCATCTCCAAAGGATATTACTGGGCCAGCTTTCCTCTCAAACTTTGTAAGCAGGGACTTCTTTCCAGTCATATGTCCAGAGCATCCACTGTCCAAGATAATTGAATGCTTCTTTCCAGTGCCCTGCAAACAAAAAGTAGCTAGTTAGAATTTTTTAGGACCCAACTTTGATTGGATCCTTTCTTACTAACTTTTGAACCAACAGGCTTTGAAGATTTTGCTTTTAATTTACCTGTTGCAGAGTCAACCTTAGACTTTGATTTCACAAACTGTTTGTGACTAGGAGTTTCAGATTTCAGAGAATAATAGTCATAATACAGTTCATGATATTCCTTACACATATAAATGGAATGAAGTAAACTACCACAATGATAACAGGGTTCTTGTGGCTGGTATTGAATTCTCTGAGTCTTGGGGAATCTGGACTCAGTTTTCCAAGAAGGTTTTTGATTGCAGTCTAGGGCCAAATGATTATGATTTCCACATTTATAGCATTTCTTCCTAAGTGCATCAGGTATATTCTTGTAATTATTCTCTTTGTTAATACCTTCTTTTCCATTCCTATTTCTTCTGATCTTGCTAGACTCTGAAATACTTTCTAGTCTCTGTTTCAACTGAGTCTTAGACAGAAAACCTATGTTGACATTCTTATGTTTTTCTAATACTCTCTCATCTGAATTGTTGTTGTTAATTCTTTTGTGCACAACTGGGGTACCTTTAGAATCAATAAATTTAACATGTTTAGGTTCAGAAACTATCTTCTTACCTTCAGACTTAGATGTGCTAGCTTCAATTTTACTATCATCATTGACAATAGCTACAGTATCTTCTTGCCTAGCCTTATCAAAACCTGAACCATTAACTTTACCAAGAATTTGATTTTCAATGATTTCTTGAGTCTTTTTACCAGAATTGTTAATGGTTTTAATCACATCTCTCTCTTCCTCTAGTTCTTTTCTGACATAGTCATAAGCCTCAAGAATAACACTATAATAATTCTTAGCTTTATCAGAACTTAACCTATATTCTTCCATTTGAATTAACTCAGATTCAAGAAAATTATTTCTACTAACAAATTCATCATTCTTAGCCTTAAGTTCATCTTTTTCACTAGTAAGAATTTTGAAATTAGTCATAAGATTCTTAAACTCAACATGAATAGATCTAATATCATCAGAATCTAAGCTATCAAATGAATCAAGAGAGTGAAGTGATACCTTAGCAGAAGATGAAGAAGTTTTCGTTGGAGATCCAGGATTGTCTGAAGCACTTGCCATCAATGCAATGTTGTCATAATCCAATTCATCTTCAGAATCACTGGAGTCTGCCCAATCCTTCTGTGTGACCATGAGTGCATTACCCTTCCCTGAATTCCTAGGCTTCTTGCACTCGCTAGCAAAGTGTCCAAGCTCACTGCAGTTAAAGCACTTGATCTTGGCTTTATCAAGTTTGATAATTGTACTTTTGCCTTTGTCACTCTTCTTCTCCTCTTTCTTCTGAAAAGAGCCTTTGCTAAATCTTCTCCTGTTGAATTTTCCTTTCTTGAAAGCTTTAACAAACATAGCAAAGAGTTCTTGCATCTCTGATTCAGAATCATTATCTTCAGAGTCTACATCTGTAGTCTCTGACTCAGAACTTACTTTGCTCTTCTTCTTCCTCAAGTCTCTTTTAGTAGATTCAGACTTTTCTTCTAGAAGCTTCTTTGATTCAGATTGAGCAGTGAGCGCAACAGTTTTCATCTTTCCTTCACTTCTGCTCTTTTTCTGCTGCCTGTCAAGTTCATAAGCTCTCAATTTTCCATAAACTGCTTCTAATGATATTTCATCCAAATCATTAGCTTCCTCGATTGCAGATATCTTCTCATTGTAGAAATCAGGTAGAGCTTTCATGAACATAGTATTCATATCCTCCAAGTTATAATATTTACCATGCATGGCCATCTCATTGATGAGTTTAGTAAACCTATCAAAGGTGTCAGTAAGTGACTCACCAGACTTGGATTCAAAGTACTCATACTGTTGTATGAGAAGTGTCCTCATATTCTTCCTAACAGGTTTTGTACCTTCACAGTGAACCTTTAGATTGTCCCATATCTCCTTAGCAGTCTTACAAGAGAGAACATAGTTAGTGAGAACAGAATCAAGACTGTTGAACAGTATGTTTCTCACTTTAGCATCCTTAAGAACGTTCTCCTTTTCCTTATCTGTCCATTCAGATTTAGGCTTCTCTGTTCTGGAACAACTTTTCCTTCGACAGTTGCTTGAGGAACAAGACTTGTTGGAACAAAAGGCCCATCTCTGATTCTGTCAAGATAATCAGGATCTGTTGCTTCCAGGTGATGCAACATCTTCACTTCCCATAGAGTATATTCATTTCTCTTGAGCATAGGGATCTTAGTATTAGCATCCTTGTAACCAGACATGATTGCAGATCTTTATGATTATTCGAAATCAACCTGCTCTAATACCAATTGTTAACTCGAATACCTTGTAGAAGGGGGGGTTGAATACAAGTTATATAATCGTGTCTGATTTTTGCTTGATTAGATGAACAAGAACAAATGAATGAATCAAACTTTGTTTGTATTAAAATAAATCAACTACAAACTCTACCAAAGGTGTACAATACCTTTAGCAGCTGCTGACAATACAAATCTCTGTCTCTGTTTGTTTCGAACTCTCGAATACAAACCTTATACAGAGCTTCACATGATATGCACTCTACAATTCACAATTCCGCTATTCGCTCTTTTTACAATAATATAGAGAGAGTATTTATAATGCTACCTATCAACTAATAACAGAATTATAATCTATCTATGACAATGTTCTGCCATCCAGTTGATAGTTTCCATCAATAGAGAATTCGTTTCCTTCACGATATCTTCTTGCTTGTTCTTCAAAACAACGATCCTGTTTTATAGCACTTGCCAGTTTCTGTAGCATCCATAATGACATCATCAGTAACACGACTGATATCAGGATTTCCCATTGCATCAGGATCTGATCATCCCATTAGTATTTGATCAGGATCTGACTTGCTGTATCAGGATCTGCTCTTAGTTCCTGAAATGTAGTCTCTGACGCACTGTTCCTGACTAACCTCTACAGATTACTGTCTAACACATATATCCTATACAAAGTGCTAAATCCTTTATAAGATCAGGATATACAAGAAGTAATAGCAAAATTCTATTCTCAACATCACAACTTATGAATTATTCCTAACATATTATAATATTAATAATTAACCGATTACCTTTTTCAGCTAAAACGTATCATCTTTTCTATATTTTCTAACTAAAATCCCTCTTTTAATAGAAATATCACGGACAATATTAATTTCTCCTTTTCTAAAAACTTTGTATTTAGTAAAATACGTAATTAAATTATAATTACTGTAAACTAATCAATTACCTTTTCACCTAGAACATGTTACCTTTTTAATTTTTTCTAACTAAATTATCTCTTTTTCTAATCATATCATGTGCATTCTATATAATAAAATAAAATATTAATTTTATAATCACTAATAATTAACCGATTACCTTTTTCAACTAAAACCTATCATCTTTTCTATATTTTCTAATTAAAATCCCTCCTTTTCTAGAAATATCACGGATAACATTTATATAATTATTATCAAATCATCTCAAATAAAAAGTAAACCCTCCAAAATTCATGTTTAAAAAAATTTGTTTAAAATAATGAAAAAGTTTCATATAATATTAAAAAAATCCGTGCATCGCACGGGTTTTAAGCTAGTATATAATAAATATAATATATTCGGATCGGATCGTTATCGGATCATACAAAATCCATATTTGCTCGTTATTGGATCGGACCCTTATTGGACCAGATCATTAACGGATCGGATTTTTTTTTGGAAGAATCCATACCCGCTAATTTAGCTACGGATCGGATCAGATCGAGTCGGATATTCAATCCATTAACAGGCCTACGAAGAACCATCTTAATTTATCTAATTTAGCTAATTTAGTTACGTATTTTGAAAGTGGGTAACACTTATAGACATGCACATAGTCCACTTGTTACAAATCTAGTAACAGACAAATTCGTTTTCTAACTTTTCTATTCATTTTTGGTGCAAGTCTGAGCATCTTGTGATTTAACTTTCTTTTTAACATGCTCAGATCCACTTCTTTAGCTGCTAGTTCCCATGAATATCTCTCCAAGCTTTTTTGTAGACTTTCTATGCACACGTTACAATTATATGTCACTGTAATTGTCTTGGTTTATGTAGATTTTCAGACTTGAGTATCTTCAGTAATTTGTCTTCAAGAATCCATTCGAGAACTAAGTACTAGATTCGAGAACTTGAGTTGAATTGTTAGATAACTCTGAGTTCTCGAATTAGATTTTCTTGACATATCGAATCACTGCTCGAATGAGTCTTTTCTTCTGGAGACCTTGAGTTATCGAAAAGTGCCTTTTTCTTGTGGAATCCTTGAGATGTCAAATAGCTTCTGAGTCCTTGAGATATCGAACAGTGTCCTAGTTCAATTCGCTAAATTAAAGTACGCCAAACCTACAATTCGATCATATCAACCTCAAGAGGCTCAGGATCCTCTTAGACATCTCCAAGTTTTCCAAATCCAAAGGAAAAATTCGCTAAATATCAATTCGCCAAATTAAAGTACGCCAAACCTGCAATTCGCCAAATTAAAGAACGCCAAATATCAATTCGCCAAGTCACCAAGTGCACAAGGAAATCAATCCAAAGTTATGCGATAAATATGCCAAGGGCTCTAAAATATGTAAAGTATGTCAAAACCAGGCTCTGGTACGCCACAAAATAGCAAACCAAAAGAAAAGTAAGTAAAATCATGTCAAAGGACAAAACACCGATCACCTCAAACATCTTAAGAAATTCCGGGTCCTCTCGGACATCTCCAAATTTTCCAAATTCAAAGAAAAAGGGTAAAGTATGCCAAGCCTACATTCTAGTCACATCAAATAAGTCTTCACCAAAGAAAAGGTAAGGATTACTCCATTCCGTGAATGACAAACCACACCAAAAAGCCCACAAAGCTCAAAAGCTTTGATGGTACCTCTGAACTACCAACTAAAAAAAGGTGAGACAAAAATTCTCCAAGTACACAAAGAAGTCACTCCAAAGTTATGCAACAAATACGCCAAGGAATTCAAAGAAAGAAAGAGGGTTACAATAACACTCGGTAATCAACTCTGATTTTTCATTCAAGGCAGCAAAAAGTTTATCAGCAGCAACAGTATTGTCGTCGGTTAAATTCTTAGAGGTCTCCTCCAACCCCTCGTTGAAGCTTCTTTAAATCCCTCACTTCCTCACGGAGCTTCTTCACCTCAGAGATTTCCACAACGTCCTCAAGCTTCAACAACCTCTCCAACTCCATGGACAGCTACAAAGTAGAACAAACAGAAAGAGTATGAGGGCAAACACATCATATCCAGGACAAAGAAAAATGAAGCAAAACAAATAAAGATAAAGAACCTTATCAACAAAACTCTTACAGACATGGAGACCGTTCCCAATAGCCACTCCAAAGACTTCCACGTTAGCTCTCATTTGAGGAAAAGATCCCATGTCATTTTCAGAAAGCGAACCCACCCCACCAGAGCTCGAATAGCTCAATGGCTCCTTCAACTTCTTAGAATGATGACCTTTAGAGGAATGCCCATCACAATGTCTCCTCTTCTCTCGACCTTTCATAACATTGGTTTCAGAGGCACCAATACCAACCACACCAGAATGAGGTGCAAGGCTCTTCGAGACAATCTCAGGTACACTTTCTACTCCAACACTAGGCATCACAGTCGAAGCCCCTGCAGCTTTACTCTTAACAAGGCGGACTAAAAATTCATCGGTCGGCATGTTTTCAAACAACTTTACCAGTTCAAGCAGCTTTGGACCAACCACTGCAAACAAAAGAAGAACAGTCAGAAAACCAAGGCAGAAAGAAGAGTAGACAAGTACACAAAAACAAAAGGAAGTACGCAAAAACAAAACATTTTAGTAACTTACAACATTGTTCATTCAAAAGTCTGACATCTATGAAGTCCTCAGGATGGTATCTAACAGTGGGCCCAAGGAAAACTTGCAACTACGCAGAGGTCCCAGAGCTTAAACGGTTCACCGACTTCATGCGGCCCGGGGAAGAATCTGCCACAGTCCAATAGCCTGTTAACACAAAATCACGCAAGTGTACGTGGTCACAAGTAATATAGATGTAAATCAAGTTCGTTCCACAGAGATCTGGTTTAGGTTCCAATTCAGTAGATGTACTTATACAACAATGTATGGTTTTAACTCACTGCTAAGACAATTAACAAATTGGGATTTCTAATTATCTAAATTTAACTAAGATGCAGATTATCAAACTAAGAATTAATTAACTAATGAGAATTAAAATCGAATTACTTATATGAGAATAAACATGGGATCCTAACTTCGTTAACTACTTCGCTTAGAGATGATGCCTTTAATCAACGCATGTGATGGTTTTGATATCTGATCAGACAACACGAAACAAGTATAGGTTACCTCTCAGTATACGAATACCAAACTAAACATACATCCAAAAAAGAGATAGAAGATGAATAGACACCAATTATGTTTAGACCCTATATCTCTATAAGATTTGAAAACATAACGGTTTAAGCACAAGTTATCCATATAGATCACATAGGGCAGTATAAGTATTCTCATCTTATGCAACGAATCATGTTGATAACAATCATGAACCTATGCTAGCATGGAAAGTTCTAAATCTTAAGATCCACTCTCGTTTCGCAAAAGATAAACAAATTACATGTTCGCGACACATATATCAATTAAGCTTAACCATACTAGGATATCAAGAATTCACCACACATAAATCTTTAAAATAATCAAACTACTAAGCTACATAGATAAATCCATTAGAATCCCATGATAACGATTAGTTCATAATTGAACCGTTCGTCATCATGGGATCAAGTGAAAACATGATAATAAAACAAGATCTGAATAATAAACAAGAGTAATAGAGTAAGAAAACAAATCCCAAAAACATCCAAGAGTTTCGCCTTAATAGAAGAATACAACAGAAAAGTAGATCTTGGAACTCCGTTGATTGTCACGATCTTCGGAATCCTTCTTTGATTATGTTTCTCCGTCTCTCGGCCTCTCTCTATTTGTTATAAGAAGTGTTCCCCACGTTTCTTGATGAAGGATGTGTTTATATAGGCCCCCGGAGTCTTAATCAGCTAGAAAATACGAGAAAATCCGATTTCTATTGGAAACGGGACTCTAATTTTCGTCACAGCTCAAGGCCTTGAGATTCAAGGTAAAGGCCTTGAGTTTCGCTACTGTTCATGTAAAGGCCTTGAGTTTCCGATGTAAAGGCCTTGAGATTGCCTCTGTTCAGCTAAAGGCCTTGATTTGTTGAGTAAAGGCCTTGACTTCTTCACTGAAAATTTCTAAACATCTTCTTGCCTCTAACCAAAACATTCCTCCTCTACTCTTGCCACTTTAAATACTTTAATTCACGCTCTTGATTCCACCATAAAACATACAAATGAAATTCCCTACCTCAAGATAGAAATCCTGCACAATTCCACTAAAAACGAATCAAAACACGACATACTTGAGGCCAAGAGATCAATTTAAGCCAATTCGAAGCGTTCCAAGTGGATATGAAATCCACTTATCATAGCCCCCAACTCATGGGAAAGTGGAAGGACAAGTCAACCGACCACTAAAACCACAACCGCGTGTCATCGCAAATTTCAAAAAAATGAGGATTTTTTCTTTTGTTTTTTCGGTTCCTCTCGTCTGTTTTGTATTGTAAACTTTTAAATATACAGTTTGGGCCTTGTAAAATAGGTGATTAAAAGATCTAAAAGATCTTTTCTATATACTTAAAGGGTTAAATATCAAAGTGGTCACTCAAGTGAAGCCCATATACTATTTTGCTCATCAATCTTAACGGGGTATCATTTGAATCACTAAAGTTATAATATATATCAAATAGATACCTCTAAATATGTGTTCGGAAAGTAAAGTAATTTTTTGTTTAGTTCTACACATTTTTCTTGAATACTACCACAACCAAATAAAAAATTGTTAACATCTAGTATTTCAAATAATATATTTAAATTTTAAAAAATTTATTTACTATTTATTTTTAATTAAATCAAAGAAAATAACTATAAAATTAAAAATAAATAGTAAATTAATTTTTTTAAATCTAAATATATTATCTGAAATACTAGAATTTAACAACTTTTCATTTGGTTGCGGCAGTATTAAAGAAAAATGTGTAGAACTGAACAAAAAATTACTTTTACTTTTTAAACACATATTTTGAGGTATCTATCTGATATTTATTATGACTTTAGTGATTCAAATGATACCCTGTTGAGATCGATGAGAAAAGTGAGATATGGGCTTCACTTGAGTGACCATTTTGATATTTAACCCTATACTTAAAGGGGGACTGAATGTTGGGCCGAAGGCCCATTAAAAGCCCACTTAGGAAGCACTATGTATATCTTTCTACCCCCAACTTGTAAAAGAATTGACATTTATTCTATTATGCTTCAACAATTGGATTCCTATTTGTCCTAGTACCAATGTTATAGAAATCTCTTATCGGATTAAATCGGTTGAGCTACCGATTTGCGATTTATCGGAATGATAAATAAATGTCTTTTAATAATTTATTATATAATATTTATTAAATTAGACCATTATTATTATATACAAAATTAAATATATATTTAAAATATCAAACTATAGTTAAATCACTACTTTTTCATAATATATCAAATTAATATATTATATTTATATACATATCATTACAACAATTGGGCTTACATGGATACGGTCCATTGACTTACATAAATTTAGCCCATGCCACTATTATCATAATATAATACGATACTAGTGATTAGATATAATGTCAAACACGTGCCCCTAAACTATCCTACAATATTTTCTATTCATCTTCTTGTTCCGCCATCTCCTTGCTTGCTGTTACCATTGCCCACCTTGATTAAACCTGATAGAGAGATATTTGATCCGATAATCGTAATAATAATATCGATGATAATAATAAGGAAGAAATCTAGAATAAAGTGAAGTAAATATTCATTAAAATGTATCTCTCCTCTTTTAGGAGGTACAACTCTCTAATTCTTAATTTCCAACCTCTTTCTCAATGGGGGGGAAATGGTTATTTATAGGGGCCCTCTAGTGGGTCCCCTAAAACCTACTTTGCTTGGTTGTTAAGTTTCCACTTGTGGGATTCAAGGCCCAAATATAATTACAATGCTCAATGGGCCTAATACAATCTAATTTTACTCTTTAAAACATAATGTTTAATGGGCCTAATACATTATAGGGTAACCAATCTGTTTAGCACAAATTACTCCATTGGGCTTCATGGTCCAACATTTGTCCCCCCTTAGTGAGGTGGGTATCTTTAGATCCCTTCTTTTTTGGTACTTGTTAAAAATATGATAAAGAAAGAAAAGAAAATAGTGTAAGGTTAATTTTGGGTAGGTAAAAAAAATCTTTGTTTTTAGTAATAGTGTAAGGTTTTATGGCGTTTTTTTATATATATATACTTCTTTCTGCTATGGCGTTTCATTTTTCCGTTTTATATTTTCGAGACATGGAAGGATTTCTCTCTGAAGAGGCTTATATCCATCTTCTGCGCCTTTTATCTTCACTACTTTGAATAAGGTACGTTCTTGTCTTCGCTATAATTTCTTGTTCTTAATTTGATTTGAAAAATATTTTATAGTCTTTATAGACATGAGAGAAATGTCTTTCTCTTCCTCTTCTTCGCGTACGCCTAGTAATAGAAATTTGGAGAAGATGCCCTTAAAGGAAGAAAGTTTAGAGAGTTCTGTTAATTTAGACGATTTAGAGATCCCCAAAATGTCATCCGATCATAGTTTCGATTTTATGAATGAAGAGGATAATGTTCAAGAGGAGGTTCGTGTTTCGCCTCCTTTAAGTCCTCAAACTGTAGCCAAGTGACAGAAGTTCGTGGTCGGTGCTTTGGCTGCGGGCTCGGCTGAGTTGCGAGATAAGCCTAACCTAAATTATGCTAGTATCTTTGTTGATCGACCTGTGGGCGTTAACGTAGGGGCTTGGGTTGATTTGAAAAATGGCTATGAGTGTAAAGTTCCATTGGCTGAGGATCGAATATGGATGATGCCTAGTTTTGGTATGCAAGGAATTCTCATGGTTCACTTTGAATTGGGATTACGTTTACCTATGCATCCCTTTCATTTAGCAATCTTAGAAGCATTGGGTTGTGGGGTCTTACAATTTACACCCAACTCTGTGGCCCAGGTAAGTGGGTTCATCGCTTGTTGTGCGGAATTAGGGTATGTTCCTTCTATTCGCTTATTTTTCTCAATTTTTGGGATAACGTATTCTCGATGGCAAGTTTATTTTGACAAATTAACCGGGAGATCAAAAATTGTAGACGTTAAATCTTCGAATTCTGGATGGCATGGTAAGTGGATGTATTATCTTGGTCCAGACTTAGAATTCGTGCCTCCTTGTCAGAAGGTCTTAAAGAAGACTATTGATTATCTAACTAATATGGTGAAGTATGATGGAGTGTTTCTAAATAGATTTCAGGGTACGGGACCTTTGTATACCCATTTAATGTTGAAGGATCGTAAGTTCTTAGAGGTTCATAACCGTAAGGACTTGTGCTTTTTCTCTCTTTTTCCCTTTTTTTGCTGTGTATTAAGGATGTAAGAGCTTTACTTTGCAAATTGTGCTACTTTGATTTTTATGCTCTATTTTCGTTTGACTAACTTCTTCTTTTTTGCTTTTAGTTGCCGGAGAATCTCAGAAGGAGGTTTTAGACATCGGAATTACGAAAGATATGCATAAGGCAATGTTGGTTCTGGCGAAAAGGGGAAATCGAGCCCCACAGATGAAGGAGGTTTCCAAGGCTGACGATTCTGTCGTTGTTGAGAAAGTAGTAGGTGATAATGCTTTGACCGTCGAAGGTGTGGATGTTGAGGGAGAAGTTCGTGAACGACCTGGTAAGAGACCTCGAGGAGAAGGTGATGAAGAGACCTCGAGACATGGTTCTTCGACGAGGCCAAGCGAGCCTTCCCGTTTTGGGCTCGGAAAGTCTTTGACTATCACTGGGATCAACAAGGAGACCCTGCCACCCATTATTCAGGGTTGTTCTTCAGATAAACCTTTGCAAATTAAAATTCATTCAAACGAGCGCTGGACCGCTGGTTCACGTTTTCCTACTCAAGTGTTTCAAGCGTTTGATCTTCCCCAGGATAAGGGCTCATATGTTGACAAATCTCAAGATGAGATATAAGATCGATGCCTGGATCGTGGCGGACGGGTAATTGCTTTAACTTTTTATTTATTATCTTAACTTCTCTTTTCTTTTCTTTTCTTTTCTTTTTTAAATTGACTGTTGGTTAATTCCTTGCATTTTGTAGCTCCTTGCTGACTTGGCTCACATCTTTAAAGATTACCGAGCTGATGTAGACCATGAATGGCATGTGAATACTGCTCGTAAGTTAAATGAGGCGAAGGAGAAGGTGAATGCATCACTCCTACGAGCCATTGAGGCTGAAGGTCGGGAGAAGAAGCTGACATCTGACATTGAGGATTTGAAAAGAGAGTGCCAAGAATCAAGAGATGGTAAGAAGGTTTGTGAGGAAGAGCTCGTTCAGTTGAAGGCGGCTATGGAGGTGGATAAAGGGAAAATATCTACCCTCGATAATGAAGTGCTTACACTTCGAGGAGAATGTGATGGCCTGAAAGCAGAAGTGACCACTTTGAAAGCCGAGATTGAAAAAGCTGCTGGTAAGTTTGCAAATACTATGGCCTCGGGTTATCAAGGATGCTATGATCGGCTAGAGAAAGTGGGGGTGGACCTGACAGGGCATTCTTCGGATGACTATTGTGCTGACTTGTCGAGGACCTTTAAAGAGTCCAAGGACGGTAGTTCAGATGCCGTGGCTTGAAGGCGGGGGATGCCTCGTGAACAATGTAACGTTCTTTTACTCTTTTTATTATGCCGGGATTGTTGAATTTGCTATGTCTTTGGTCATCTTTTAAATAAACCTGTTTTAGGCTCGTGGGTGAGTCCTAATCTTAACTTTGGTTTTTCTATCAATTCGTTCGGTTTACGTTGGGATGTTATTTAACGAAGTTGGCTTATTTATCGTTAAATCTGGAAATTGTTTGGAGATTGTTTGGTTTGATTTTCATGTGTTACTCTCATAGATTATCATGCTTTGAAAGAATAGGCTAGATGTGTTCTAGGATTAAAAGCATTTAACATTAAGTTGTACGTCGTTGACGATGTGTCTGGATTTATCTTATTCTAGTCGTGTTTAGAAAATTATGTTGTTTAATGAATAGAGATTTGTAGTTCTATTGATTAGCTTTTGGTAAGATGGCTAATTGCCTTAGAATATTTTTCAAATAATGGTATGGCGGTTATGATCGGTACATTACAATTTATATGCTTAATTGTAATGCCTTATTTTTGGTTTTTAAATTTTAAGACTGTTAAGCCTTTAAAATCTTGATGTTATTTCGTTGCTGTCGTATGCGAAGTACGCCTCATAAATGATGTATTTAAATTTAAGTTGCGTTGGTTAACTTTAAATATTTGGAAGTTGAATTATTATGAGGTTGAAAGCAGAGAAGAACGTATTTAGTGGCTTTATGATCTGAAAACAGAATATGTATCATTACTATGCCGTTTTCCGGTTCTTTAAGTTGACTGCTGCTATGACATGTTTAGGATTTTGTAATAGAAATTCCTGCAATGGCTTTAACTAACGTTCACATTTTATGTTTTATATGCTCCTCTAACTTTTGCAAATTTTATGCTTTGTGAACCCGATCGATGGCATTTGTGGAGGATAGAAGGTTCCTTGTAGCCTTGTAATTGTTTTAGCTCTGGCTTCTTTTCCCTGTACTGTAAATTTTACGCAAAAGTTCGAAGTTTGAACTAGATCAACTTTCTCATGGTCGTACTTTGCGACCTTGAATTATTTTTGCTTTACCGTTCATTTTGAATCGAGTAACAAGAAATGTTTTGACATTAGCAAATTTTGTCGAATATTTTGTCAAGAGGAGAATTATGGACAAAGACAGATTTTTATTAAATAACTTAAGGGAGTTAAGGTGGGAACCTCATATCAGCCCCTTTTCACCTTAATACATTGATGAAAATAAAAAGATAATTAACTTGTCTTTGTCAAAATGGAGTAAAATTACTTGTAGAATTTTTTCAAATGTATGCCGTTCCAGGCATTTTTGACTATTTCTCCATTGAGCTGTGCGAGCTCGTAAGTTCCTGGTCGAATCACTTTCAGAATTTTATACGGACCTTCCCATGGGGCTTTGAATTTTCCCGATGTAATGGGCTGAGATGAGGCCGATTCTCGCAAGATGAGGTCATTGACTTGAAATTTTTTTGGCTTCGTGCCCTTGTTGTAGTACTTCGCTACCTTGGCCTGATATTTGATTGTCGACTACATTGCTTCGTTTCTAACCTCCTCAAGGAGATCGTTATCCAACTTCAATCCCTCCAATGAGCTAGCTGTTTCAAAGTCCTCAACTCTGGGAGAATTAAGAGACACCTCGACTGGGATGACAGCGTCTGTGCCATATGCGAGGCGGAAGGGGGTTTCACCCGTTACGGTCCTCGGAGTTGTTCTATACGACCACAGGACGTTAGGGAGCTCATCTACCCAACAACGAGGGCAATCTTGAATCTTTTTTTAAGGCCTTGGAGTATTGTTCTGTTAGATATCTAGACCTGTTCGTCGGCCTGTGGATATGCTACCGATGCCTTAAGGTGTTTTATTTTCAATTCTCTCAACATTGCTTCAAAGCCCTCGCTAACTAACTGGGTTCCGTTATCGGTAACGATGGATCGAGGTATGCCAAATCAGAACACAATAAACTCCATGAAGAACTCAATCATTTCTTTTTATCGAATTCTTGCGAGAGGCTTCGCTTCTATCCATTTCATCGTGTAGTCGACTGCGACCATAATATATTGGAGTTGTCGTTTTGCCTTTGGGAATTGGCCCACAATGTCGATGCCCCACTGGAAAAAGGGGCACGGGCTTAGTACCGGAGACATCGGATGTGAGGGTCTGTGGCTGACAGGACTATATAATTGGCAGGATGAGCATCTTTTTACGTACTCTTCACATTCTTTACGGATCGTGGGCCAGTACAGTCCTTGTCTTATGATCTTATATGCTAGATTTTTTTCCTCCAAGGTGTTCTCTGCATATCCCTAGGTGGACTTCAGTGATTGCTAACTCTACTTCTTCGGGGCCAAGGCAGCTGAGAAGGGGTTCTGTTAGAGCACGCCTGTATAGCTTCGAATCTTTGGCACAATAATTTCTTGCCTTGAACATTATTGATCTAGCTTCGTTTTTGTCCTCAGGCAGTTGATTTTTAGAGATGTAAGTAAGGAATGGAGTCCTCCGATCAGGTTTTGACGAGATGGCATTTACTGTAGGGGAGTCCACAGTTGGTGTCATGAGCTTTTCAACGTACACGGGCTCTCCGCTCATGGGTATTGTAACACCCCCAGATCCGGGGTCAGGGATCTGGTGGTTACGATCTAACATCCATTCATAATACTTGACTTAAGTCCACAATAAATAAATCACATGCTGTGACCCCACAATAATATCCACTCACACACACAACAGTTATAGTCCCAGAGATGAAATTGAAACAAGTCCATAATGCCAGAGTTTACGAATAAAAGTTATTACAAGCCAAATGATATGTTTAAAGGTTTTGCCGTTGATTAACGTTAATGTTACATATAAATAGACTGATAAACAAAAGCTGCCTATCTATGCTACCTCAGCAATGGCAGCAAGGACATCAGTGGGTAGTCCTCGAACGGCGGTAACCTGCTTGCGCCGAGTGCGCCTGACGCGGGCCATCTGTCCTAGCTGTTGTTGTGATAATATGAACAAAGCAAGGGTGAGCGAAAGCCCACCAACAATAATATAACTGAACAGTGATACATATATACAACAGTTCAAAATATCCTTTGAAAACATATGCCATGCATTGATGAAGTTATTGCCAGTATAATATAAAGGATGAAGTTACCAGGTAACTTAAAGTATTTGTTTGTAGAAATATCTGCTACATCAAAAGTAAGCGAGATATTCTCATTGTCATTAAAAGAGGAACTTGCATGAAAAGATTGCAATTCCAATTATGAACACTTTTCTAGCTCTGCCAACAGTAATCATGTTGCAGGAAATAAATAAGTTTGGATGATGAACCAATGATGGAGTATTCACCGCGCCCGCTGTTCCGATCTTGATGATCAGTCGAGATCGTACAGCTCAAATTAGATTTACTACCGGTAGAAGGAAGAACTGACGGCTTTACTTGTCTACCGCCTTACTAGCTCTCCCCGGCCAACGGTTGGGCCAAAGGGGATGGACCGGCGCTACTCGGCCTCTTACACGACTCCTAGTTCAAATAGAATTCATGATTCTGAATGTAACGTTCGTCCCCCTTTCCCCAAGTATAATACTTGTTGATAAGACTCTACTAAGTAGTCGTATCTAGTTGGAAAGGAAAATTCACCAATAACTTCCAAGCTGTGGCTTGGTATCGAATATCAACTTGTTCCAACAATCTTACCCCTCGAAAGATGAGAAGGTAAACAACGACTTAATAAGCCAACAGCACCCGAGTTGCGAGTGAAGAGAATACTTTATGACCGGGAAGTCGACAAGATAAATAACATTTTCCAAGTAAGGTTCCCTTATTATTAGAGAGGTAGACTCAAAGAAGAATGATGTCTGAGAACCTTTCTTGATATAAGATTAATAATAATATGACTCCGAGATATTTTCTGTAATAATCGAAGAAGATAAACCTTATTGAGGTTATTCTAAGAATGAAATAAATATTCAGAGAATATTTATTGAATTAAAAATATTTAAAGAATATTTAAGAATATGAAAGGATATCTTTAATCAGAGTATTTTTCAAAATAATCCCTGGTGAAACATCAGGAGAATATTTATTGAATAAATAAATATTTAAATGAATATTCAAAATAATATTCATTAATTAATAAGGCCTGAAAGGAATACTTAAGATAATATTCATAATTAATTAGGAATTTAAATGAATATTCAAAAAGTAATATTCATTTAATGAATAATATTCTAAATGAATATCAAGTAATATTCATTTAGTAATCCAAGCCCTAAAGGAATATTCGAGATAATATTCAATAAATAAATCAGGCTTCAGATGAATATTTAAAATAATATTCATCAAGTAATTAATATCTTAAATGAATTTTCAAAAGTAATATTTATTTAATAAAATAATATTCTAAATGAATATCCAAATAATATTCATTTAGTAGTCTCATCTTTAGAAGAATATTCGAAATAATAATCGATAATCAATTCGACTCTGAATGAATATTGAGAAATATTATTCGTCGAATGGTTACGTTCAAATAATTATTTGAAGTAAGGATCGTTAAATAAATAATCTGGAACGAATGTTCAAATAATATTCGTCGCCCAAATAATAGAAAATATTTACTTAAATATTTTCCTCCGAGGTAATCTCGATATGTCCAGAAATATTGACTCCAGGTCTATATTTGATGAATAAGATGTATACACCCTTCTCTGAGGGTCTTACAATAACCGGCTTATAATTGATACGATAGCTATCTAATTTATAAGCCAATAACAATCAGGGAACAAGCATAATGATATAACTTGAAAGTAGGCATGCATGCTATGGCATATGTATAACAGAAGACATATATATATATATATATATATATATATATTCAATCACAACAACAGCCTAAAAGAAGGGAATTGAAACTTGCCTGGTAGTCGAGTACGGTAAGGGGTAGTGGTAGCGGGTCCCGGGTCAGCTTGGTGATCTATAAATAGCCAAGACATTTAGGATTAATCACTTAAAACTTTAAAGGTTAAGTTATACTTAAATCGAAACACGTTCTCGAGTTATCTCGTTATACCCCTTTTAGTGTATTTCTTTTATCATCGATCCGACCCGACATTCGTTCGTTAATACGACATGTCACTGTACTTATACTTGGCATATACTTAAGTCATATAAGTCCAAAAGTCGATCGTTACGAACCAATATTATACTCCGAGTTTTATCGCTCGTTTTCTAAGTGTTTTAACGAAGTTATAAACGAGTCGTCTTTTAGGGGTTCGTTCGCGTTTAATCTCGATTCGAATATTTTTAATAAATCGAAAAACGATCCTTTTGACATACGGTTTTCTCTCACGCCTTCCTTTTTAACTCTAGTATTTATTTACAAAGATTCGTCATGACTTTACATATTTTATCGGGGTTCAATTTTAAGTACGAATACTTGTTTACGGCTCCGAACCACTTTTATGAATTTTATCGTAACTCCTAAACCGTAAGTCTGTTTCACGTGATCTTTATATCAAAACGAAGCTTATAACATAAGCTATCCTAACATGGTAGATTACAAAGCTAGGCAGTGAGTTAAGCCTACTGTGATGTACGGTTTTCAAGGTTTAACACAAATCGGGCATTATAACGGCTATAAATCGAACGTTCTAAAATTCACAACAATCAAGACAAGCCACACCGGGCATCCATACATCATTTATACATGATTCTCATCTAAACAAGCCCAAGAACATCATGCTTTACCATAATAATCATTATGCTACTTAAATCACTAAATCATTAACCAAGCATGCTTATAATGTTACCATAATCATAACTAAGCCAAATCATCAAGAACATGCTAAAAACTCAAAATGAGATCCATGGTTCTTAAGAGTTATACCTTCCTTAGAGAGTGTACAAGCCCTAATAATCCTTGTATGGTCCTTGTATAGCCTCCATGTATGTAATAACCCGAATTTTGGGTAGAATTAAAACTTTTCTTATTGTGGTTAAAGAGCACTAGTGAATGGTGGTTTCAAAGAACAGTGATTGTAATGAATGGATATTGCTTTGGACAATGATCCTGATGCATTGGTATATTGTCAGAATAGAGTAATTCGATGGTTGAGAACCTAGATAAGAATAATCTACCATCCAGGAAGGAGCTAATGGATCCTTGAAGGGAAATGAGTACGTGCATAGTGTTTCCCATACGTGCATAGTATTTTCCGTACGTGCATAGTGTTTCCCATACGTGCATAGTATTTCCTGTACGTGCATAGTGTTTCCTGTACGTGCATAGTAATTTGGTGGATGAATAGTGATTTTGTAAGTTGGAAAACTTTTCACGCCACCCTATGTACGGGACGTGATATGGATGTTTCGAAGTCATATTAGTAATACGCGGAGGAAATAAGTGAATGCAGAGACGATCGGAATTCAGAAATTCCAAATTCTTTTTCGGTATAATATTTGACCGGACAGTGGATTAAATATTATTATAATCCAAGAATTGAGATATTAACTTTGAGGATTTGATATTTTGGGATGTTATTATATTTGATTTAAGAATGAAGGTAGGAAACCACTGAGGCAGTGAAACAAGCGTTCTAGAAACCGCTAAAACGTTATAACGAGATTAATCAATAAAGCGAACGAATCCTAGATTACGGATTAAGTTCGTATCGAGATTAAATATCCTATATGATCATCAAGAGAATTATATCAAGTGGATTAAATTATTTAATCAAAGATTAAATCAAAACAATTTAGGAGTTAAGTGATTTAAATCACTTAAATCAAACAAGAAACAAAACAAATATCTATCAAAACTTATCCAAGAATCTTGGCTCTTACCCCAATGCTATCAATCTCATCCTACCAGCTGATAATATCTAGTTATATGAGCAAAAAGTAGATGATCAAGTGGGAGAAAAGAGAGAAAAGCAAAAGAAAACATAGAACATACAAACTGTCCAGCAGAAACATAACACAAAGAAAAATTCATATCTCCATTTATGTCCATGATAAAATCACCAAATTTTAACCATAGCTTCTCTACTCCATGGGCAAGGTTCGTTCCAAATTTCATGGAAATCCAAGTACTATAGCCTAGTCAAATCCATGCTTAAATTTGGAGGACAAGAACTGTCCAGGTTCTGATCAGAAGAAAGATGGGGCTCAAAACCCTAGCTCCCATGGTTGGATTCTTGTGTTCTATAGCTCTAAAGAAAGCCCTTGAAGAGTAGAAGGTGTGGTAAAAATTTTAGAACCAAACTCTTAGTTTTTGATTTTATATGATTTTTACAAGATTGACGATGAATAGTGGATCTTAGAAACTAACTTTGTTTTCATGATTTCTTTGGATGATCTAAGGTTTGATTAAGCTAGACAAGGACCATACCAAGTTTATTAAGGTTATATCATACTCCAAGGAAGGTAGATCTCTTGAAACCCTAGCATTTGATTTGAGATTTATGAATGTTTTTGATGGATTTAGCTTGGTATGATTATAGTGATAATTATAAGCATGATTATGTAATTAGTTATATGATTTAAGATGCATGATGATTTTGATGCTAAGATCAGTAGCTTCTGGACTTGTGAGATGATTATTATGTGTGTAAGTTGTATTGATGCCCGGTGTGGCTTGGGTTGTTGATTGCGATTTTTGGAACGTTCGTATTATAGCCGTTATAATGCCGAAATTTCGTTAATCATTGAAAACCGTGCATCACAGTAGGTCTAATGGCTGAAACTGGACAAGTATCTAACATGCCCTTGTAGATCTTGAGTCGTAGATCATTTTGGAAAAAGAATCGAATCAAACAGACTTACGGTTTAGGATTTATGACCGATTTACTAAAAGTAGTTCGAATCCGTAAACGAAAGTTCGTAACTGAAATTGAACCCTCGTAAAATATGTAAAGTCATGACGAATCTTGGTAAATAAATACTAGAGGTAAAAAGAAAGGTGTGAAAGAAAACCGTATGTCAAAAGGATCGTTTTTCTATTTATTAAAAATATTCGAGTCGAGGTTAAACGCGAACGAACCCCTAAAAGACGACTCTATTATAACTTCGGTAAAACACTTAGAAAACGGGCGATAAAACTCGGAGTATAATATTGGTTCGTAACGATCGACTTTAGAACTTGTATGAATTAAGTATGTCCCAAGTGTAAGTACAGTGACATGTCGTATTAACGAACGAATGTCGGGTCGGATCAATGATAAAAGGAATCCACAAAAAGGGGTATAACGAGATAACTCGAGAACGTGTTTTGATTTAAGTATAACTTAACTTTTAAAATGTTAAATGATTAATCCCGAATGCCTTGGCTAATTATAGATCACCAAGCTGACCCGGGACCCGCTACCACCACCCCTTACCGTACTCGACTACCAGGCAAGTTTCAATTCCCTTCTTTTAGGCTGTTGTTGTGATTGAATATATATATATATATGTTTTCTGTTATACATATGTCATAGCATGCATGCCTACTTTCAAGTTATATCGTTATGCTTGTTCCCTGATTGTTTATTGGCTTATAAATTAGATAACTAACGTATCAATTATAAGCCGGTTGTTGTAAGACCCTCATAGAAGGGCGTATACATCTTATTCGTCAAATATAGACCGGGAGTCAATATTTCTTGATATATCGAGATTACCTCGGAGGAAAATATTTAAGTAACTATTTTCCATTATTTGGGCGACGAATATTATTTGAATATTCGTTCGAGATTATTTATTTAACGATCCTTACTTCAAATAATTATTTGAACGTAACCATTCGACGAATAATATTTTTCAATATTCATTCAAAGTCGAATAGAATATCGATTATTATTCCGAATATTCTTCTAAAGATTGGACTACTAAATGAATATTATTTGAATATCCATTTAGACTATTATTTTATTAAATGAATATTACTTTTGAATATTCATTTAAGATATTAATTACTTGATGAATATTATTCTAATATTCATCTGAAGCTTGATTTATTTATCGAATATCATCTCGAATATTCCTTTAAAGTTTGGATTACTAAATGAATATTACTTGATATTCATTTAGAATATTATTCATTAAATGAATATTACTTTTTGAATATTCATTTAAATTCCTTATTAATTAATTAATATTATTTTGAATATTCATTTAAATATTTATTTATTCAATAAATATTCTCTTGATGTTTCTTCAAGGATTATTTGGAGAAATACTCTGATTAATGATATTCTTTCATATTCCTAAATATTCTTTAAATATTCTAATTCAATAAATATTCTCTGAATATTTATTCCATACTTAGAATAACCTCAATAAGGTTTATCTTCTTCGATTATTAC
Source organism: Saposhnikovia divaricata (assembly GCA_036435485.1). NCBI lineage: Eukaryota > Viridiplantae > Streptophyta > Magnoliopsida > Apiales > Apiaceae > Saposhnikovia > Saposhnikovia divaricata. Next base: position 120,381,050 of record CM071598.1, on the reverse strand, counting down.
GGAAAATATCTCGGAGTCATATTATTATTAATCTTATACCAAGAAAGGTTCTCAGACATCATTCTTCTTGAGTCTATCTCCCTAAAAATAAGGGAACCTTATTTGGAAAATGTTATTTATCTTGTCGACTTCCCGTTCATAAAGTATTCTCTTCACTTGCAACTCGGGTGCTATGGACTTATTTAGTCGTTGTTTACCTTCTCATCTTTCGAGGGGTAAGATTGTTGGAACAAGTTGATATTCGTTACCAAGCAATAGCTTGGAAGTTATTGGTGAATTTTCCTTTCCAACTAGATACGACTACTTTGTAGAGTCTTATCAACAAGTATTATACTTGGGGAAAGGGGGACGAACGTTACATTCAGAATCATGAATTCTATTTGAACTAGGAGTCGTGTAAGAGGTAGAGTAGCGCCGGTCCATCCCCTTTGGCCCAACCGTTGGCCGGGGAGAGCTAGTAAGGCGGTATACAAGTAAAGCCGTCAGTTCTTCCTTCTACCGGTAGTAAATCTAATTTGAGCTGTACGATCTCGACTGATCATCAAGATTGGAACAGCGGGCGCGGTGAATACTCCATCATTGGTTCATCATCCAAACTTAATTATTTCCTGCAACATGATTACTGTTGGCAGAGCTGGAAAAGTGTTCATAACTGGAATTGCAATCTTTTCATGCAAGTTCCTCTTTTTAATGAAATGAGAATATCTCGCTTACTTTTGATGTAGCAGATATTTCTACAAACAAATACTTTAAGTTACCTTGTAACTTCATCGTTCATATTATACTGGCATCATTTCCGTAAATGCATGGCATATGGTTTGAAAGATACTTTTGAACTGTTATATATTATCGTTCAGTTATATATTATTGTTGGTGGGCTATTGCTCACCCTTGCTTTATTATTATATCACAACAACAGATAGACCAGATGACTCGCACAAGGCGCACTCGACGCGGGCGAGGACGATGAGACTACCAGAGCTGAAGAAGAAGCTATTGGTAGGATATATTTATTCTTTCAGTACCAAGTATATGGTCTAGTATGACTTATGTAAATGGATGGCAAAGAGTATGTATTTATATTGAAATTCTTTTGGATTGTAAGAACTCATAATGTGATTAATAAAATTTGATTGTTACTCTGATTTCATCTCTGGGACTATAACGGGTATGTTTTACATTGTTGTGTTGGGTCATAGAGATTTAATTTATTTTATGTTAAGGAAAGTTCAAGTGTTGTGGATAGAATTGGAAACCGTAACGACCGGATCCCGGACCTCGGATCTGGGGGTGTTACAATGTAGCTTGAATCATCCACCAAAATCAAGATCCAAGAGTTTTGTTCTTGAGGTTACTATTCACCCTCTACTTTGATGATTTTATTGAAAATGGAAACATTGGATTTTGAGGCTAAGATTTCTAGGGTATCATTTTTATGAAATATAGGATCTAGGATAAAAATTTGGAGATCAAACAAGGAGTGGAAGCTTGATTTCTTCCTTTGAATTTCTTGAAAAAGTCGAATGCTCCATGGATGAGAGAAGTGGAGTTGTTTTGCTTGGTTGATTGCATAAAGTGATCAATAAGACAAGATATTTGTTTGGCTAACTATAGTCTAGTTGATGGGTTAAGGCTTGGTTAAGGATTTGCTTCCATGTGGACATGTATTGGTGCCTTATGTTACACCCTCATGCTAACTAGTTTAGTTTGTCTCCAATGATACTTGTATGTATGAAACTTGCTTGGTTCCTTGCATTATTTTGATGAAGAAGGGATAAGGATGAGTGAATTATTTAGGAAGATATTTGTTTGACACAAATGCAAGTTGCCCCCTCTAGTTTGGTAGAAAAACAAGCTTCTTGAAGAAGATAACTTAGCTTAGATAATATCTTCATAAAGCTACCTTAATAAAGTGATGATACCATGGTGGTGATCTCATCCACTTGCACATGGTTGTCTCTTGGTTCTCAGCTTGTTTCTTTGTCCGGTTATTGCTCAATTCATTGATTGTTCGGAGGAATAACTCAACCGTTTCTAGTTAGGGTTTTATCGAAAATCGTGATAATATTTACACCATCATTCTCAATTCCCTTTCACAATTCTTGAACCTATTTTCCTTAAATCCCTTTAATAATTCCTTAAGTCTTTCAGTGTCCAGGGAAATCTTGGGGAAAATAAAAGTGTTGTTTTTCAGAATCCGACAGCTTTTACATACACTCTTTTTCCCTCCGGATCAATAATACGAACTCAGAATTTCGTTCCGGGCTATATAGCGTCATCTAATAATATTCTCAATTACACCAAAATCACTATTCATCCTTATTCTTTACTTATTCATCTAGGGTTGTACAATTGTCCGTATTCTCTTTCGATCGTTCCTTAACCTTTTTACGGAACCACTGGATTAATCGCTATCGATCTGGATGACATGAGAATATTCTCCTGCTTGGAATTGCCATAACTTATTCCCTTAGGAGATAGATTATTCTTACCTATGTTGTCACCCTTTAGCATTCTTCAAGACATAGAAATAATAAAGTCGAATTCCATTCATTCTTTTAAAACATCAACTATTACATTGTAGCCGTAGCCACTATTCATTCTACATCATTAAATAAATAAAAGTTTTAATTCTACCCAAAATTTGGGTTCTTACAGTCTCCCCTCCTTAAAAGGATTCCGTCCCGGAATCAGGTAGAAGACACTTGAGTACTCGTGGGTTATTTCACTTTCCAGTTTCCCAGTCAATCCTTAATCAATCCCAATCCTTTTTCAGCACATCTTACTAGTGCTACAATACATCCTTTTATCCTTTTTCATTAATCTCTGCCACTTTTCGTACAACACATTATTCAGGTTATGCTCTTAACCAGTCATATACTATTTTCCTTATTGGTATCTGCAGTAACATTGGTATCACTATCCCACTGCGAATTTGGAGGTAACCTCGCTCGCACTGTGCATTTCCTGATCGCTTTAATATTCGCAATCTCGATCAATATAGAGAAGTGGAAAGATTTATTGAGAGATCACTATGATCAATTGAACATTTGTTATATTGCATAACTAGTATAGAAGGGGGCCAGCCTTTAGTACTTAACAAGCAATTAAACAAGTTATGGTATTCCACTTAGACTTCTATCACATAGACAGATAGTCACGTAGCAGTACCTCCCCTCCTTAAAGGGTTGTTCTTCTTAATTCATAAAGAATATGAATAAGAGAGAAGAAAAGAAAAGAGTTCTAAAGGATTATAGAAAGTTTTCATGATTGTAAAATATCATACTCAGAATTTACCTCTGAACTATAGAGGTTCATCAAAGAAGAAATTAATCATAATTATATCCAATACTATTTGATCGCAACCTCACGTGTCAACATATCTTGCTGCTTTGTCCACTATTCTCTGGACCTGTACTCTGGTTCAACCTTAGCAACACTTACTTTTGGAAAATCTTTGAACCTCTCAGGTTAAATCTTAGTTTCTCGCTTGACACCATTGTTACTGACATTCCATGTCACGCTACTAGCTCTTTCATAACTATAATATTGACACTATTAGGTTGTCATCCTGAGAATTCATTAGAAAACCCATTCATAACATTCCTTGCTTCTCATTCCATAGTTGCTTTCCCAGCCTTTTCTTTATCAATCACATCCTTCTTATTATCTGATTCTTACTCATTTCTATTATTTACTTTCACCTTCCCTCTTTATTGAGACACCTTTTTGCACTTGGTACCTCTTTATCGGTATTCTGTCACATTTATTCTATAATCATCACGTTATTCCAATTTAAACTTTCCGAAATGAATCTGGCCCGATCCCTTTAACTTAGATTCATATAATCTACTTCTGCCAACCTTGTTTCTCATCACTTGTTCTTTTCTATCCGTGGTTTTCCACAGGTTATCTTTCGTAAGTCAGACCAGGTCGTATATCTACCTGCTCGTACTCTTATCATCTATCGAGCATCTGCATTTTACTGGCGTAGCCTTGCCACATGAAACACGTTACGATCATGCTATAAGTTTTGGGGGTAGAGCTGGCTCGAATTCCACCTTCCGAACACTTTTAAACTCTCAGGTGGTCCAATAAGTCTCATTCATTCTTTCTACGGGAATACATTTAGCATCATAAATCATCAACCTCATATTCTCTATCTTGTTTGTGCAGAAGTACACTAACACAAACTTGCTTGTCATTCATCAACATGCCACTTAGCTCATTAATAGCAGCACTTTCTTTATCTTTACATTGTCATCTACTTTCTTAGAAGAATCGCCATCGCTTGTTATTTATGTAGTGCGTTAATAGCTAACCATACGGGTTTTAATCCTTTAGGGAGACAAAGTAATCACTATTCCTTATCCATAAGGAACACTTCCTAAACGTGATGTAGATGTTACATGAAGTAGATAAAATTGCAGAAGGGTTTCAAGCATCGCAGCTAGGTCCGGTTGAGGAAACTATCACTCATGCAGCTTCCATAAAAGACTGGAAACTTAACGGTTTACTTCGTCAATTTTGTATCATGGTCCTGGTTTGCCTCAAAACGGGACCTTCTAAGGTACGAAATATGCTTAAGACTCCATCAGGAATCGAATCTTTACTTAAACTATTATTACCTTCGATTCTGGCACAATCATCAAAAGGAATGTAAATTCCTCCACTCCGATATGACCTTCAAGGTCTTTCCAAATATCATTTTGTTTCTTCGGTATGAACATTTGTAATTATTCCTTTATACTTAGACTGTCGGCCACCTCATTGGCCTTTCCTGATAATAATAATTCCTTGTAATCCATGTTTTCTGGATACATTCCAACTTAAATTTTTCTACCTCATTCCCATCACTGTTGGGTGAAAGCATTCTCCCTTAAGCTCTGCTGAAGGAGAAAAATATATCTATCAGTCTCTTTTTTTCTTTTTCTTTTTTTTTCATAAGTCATTGCTTCCATCTACCCGTGGGGACTTTATCACGTTTATTCCCATTCCTACTTAGGATACTTCTTTCCTTAGTTCTTTCCTTATCTTAGTTCTTCTGGTTCTGCATCGCGCGGAGTATGACTGATGTAATATATAGGCATTTCATTCCCAGAAGAAGATTTAACTAATACAGCGACTATCGTGGTGTCGCATGCGGACAAGTATTCTCTGAGAGGCTCTTGGGGTTGAGCTTGTGTTAAGATCGGAGGCGAGCTTAGAAACTGTTTTAATTCTTTGAGGCCTTTCTCGCAATCTTCAGTCCAGTTTATCCTTGATTGTTTCGAGGCGTTTTTGATAGCCTCGAAGAAGGGAGCGCATCGTTTTGATGATTGTGGAATGAATCTCCGAAGGGTTGCGATGCAGCCTGTCAATGTTTGTATTTCCTTCAGTGTTGTTGGGTCTTGCATATCCATGATGGCCTTAATCTGGCTTGGATCAGCCTCAATTCCTCTTTGAGTTAGGAGAAATCCCAGAAACTTTCCAAAGGTCATTCCAAAAGAGCATTTAGCTGGATTGAGGCGCATGTTATGGCATCGCACATTGTCAAAAGTTTCCCTCAAGTCTTTCACGTGGTCCATGGACCTTTTAGATTTTGCGATGAGATCATCGACGTAGACCTGGAGATTTTGTCCAATTTGCGGAGCAAAAATTGTGTCCATCATTTGTTGGAAGGTTGACCCTACATTGATGAGGCCAAAGGGCATGTTTTTAAATGCGAAGACACCTCTATAAGTGATGAAGGCCATTTTTTCCCAGTCTTGACTGTCCATTTTTATTTGATTATATCCTGAGAATGCATCCATGAATGATAAGAGCTCGTGGCCGGCAGTAGCGTCGATCAATTGATCAATATTTGGTAATGGATAAAAGTCTTTGGGACAAGCTCGATTGAGATCAGAATAATCGATGCACATTCTTCATTTTCCATTACTTTTCTTCACCAGCACTGCATTGGCGATCCATTCTGGAAATTGCACGGGCTCGATGAAACCGGCCTCGAGGAGTTTTCGATCTCGGCATCGATTGCCATGGTTTTTTCTTCTGAAAATACTCGTTTCATTTGTTTCACTGAGTGTACTCCTGGTTTGACATGGAATGAATGACGGGCTATCGTCTCGGGTATTCCTGGCATATCTTTTGGATCCCACGCGAAGATACCAGCATACTCTCGAATAAGATTAATGATTTGTTGGCGGAGATCACCTTCGAGATGTTTGCAAATTTTAGTTATTTTGTCAGGATTACCCTCTTCTACCTCAATTTCGATGGTTTCTTCTATGGAAATACAACTGTTCCATTGTGGATTCCATGGTTGCTCGAGGATCCAATTCAATGATTTGGTTGATAGAAGCGTCATCGATGCACTTTGCTTTGGGAAGTACCGTAGATAGGTAGCATTGGTGAGCTGCATGTTGGTCGCCCACGACCTCTCCTACTCCAAATTCAGTGGGAAATTTCATTTTGAGATGAGGAATGGAAGTAATGGCTTTTAGGACCGTTAATGTTGTCCTGCCGAGAATGGCGTTGTAGCTGGAATTTGCATTGACAATGTGAAACTTGACAACCTGCCATGTCTGGCATGGGAAAGATCCGAAGAGAACAGGGAGATCGATGGTACCCACGACTTTGACCTCGTTACCGGTAAAGCCATACAAAGGCATGTTTACATTTTCAAGTTTTCTGTCTCCATAATCCATCCTTGCAAAAGCATGGTGATATAGTATATCAACGGAGCTACCGTTGTCAATCAAAATCTTTTTTACTGTGTTTGTGCCGATCTTGGTTGTGATTACAAGAGCATCTTGGTGAGATTCAATCAGCCCTGAGGGGTAATCTACATCAGAGAATGAGATGATTGGGGTAGGATTGGGCCAAGGGCGTTTGGGCACCTCGGGATTTATATGAAACACTTCCCTAGCGTATAGTTTTTTAGAGTTATTTGACGTGCCTCCTGCGGCGAGCCCCACTGCTATGACGTCAATAACCTGATCTTGATCATGAGGGCGATCGTTTTGTCTTACGGCACCGTGGTCGATGTAGTGAGTTAATTGTCCACTTTTGATCTTGGACTCAATGAGATTACTCAATTGATAGCATTGGTCTGTCGTATGACCTGTGTCCTCGTGGTACTCGCAGTAATGGGAGCTTGGAGGTCGTCCCGGTTTCATCGGCCTTGGTGGTCGATAATCAGGTTCTGACTTCAGAATGGCCAAAATTGTAGCCTTGTCAACAGTGAGCTTTGTAAACTCTTTTTCTTGTTTTTCTCTTGGCTTCCACGATTTATCCTGATTATCCACTCTTTCAGTTCATGGTTTTCGAGGACTCCGAGTATCGTTCGACCTTGAATATGAATCATAGCTTCGTTTGTGATCTGTCCTCGGCGAACGTCATCGAGGGCTTCTACTTTGTTCTCGTCTGAACGCTCTCCGAGGTGATTGGATGCTCCCCACAGCTTCTTGTAGGCTCATTCGATGTTCTACAACTTGGAAAGCTGATTGAAGTGTTCGGGGATTTTTTCGAAGAATTCTTCTAACAGATTAGCGTGGCGATGTTTATCAATCCCTGCAGCCAAATAATTGATCGCCAGCTCTTCAACTAAGGTAGGTATGTCAGAAATTTTGTTTTGGAATCGAACTAAGAAGTCTCGCAAAGATTCATTGTAACGCTGTCGAACTGTCATCAGTGAGGCAGTTATTTTTCCGCCCTTGTAGTTGCTAGAAAACCTGGTTTGAAATTTTGCCTTTAAAGGCTGCCAAGACTCTATGGAGCGAGGGGGAAGACTGTTATACCATCGTAGGGCTGTTCCTTGGAGACATGTAGAAAAGAACTGACACCTCACTACTTTCGAGTGTCCAAAGAATGCCATACGGCCATCAAATGTATTCAGGAACCCACTAGGGTCCGATGTCCCATCAAAATGATCCAAAGAGGGCATTTTCAACGTCCTGTCAATACGTGTTATCTCGATGTCTTTCGTTAATGGGCTCTCCGTAGATGTGATTTGACCAGCTCGATTCCAAATGAACTCTCTACACATGGCAAGATCACTTCGGATGTCCGCAATGTCTTCGGGTCTGACTGATTCATTAGAATCACTTCGCCAAGATGAATGACTCGCAGACGGCATTTGTCATCTTTTGCGAGCAGAAGGTCGTGAGTAAATCGACTCAGTCGATTCCTCATCCCCCAATTCGTCATATTCATTTTCCTGGAATTCATTCTCGGCATCGACGTCCTCATCACGAGACAAGGTAGTTGTATTTCTCAACCCTTCTTGCAAATGACGAGCTCGTCGATGCCTCCTTAACTTTTCCTCTAGGGCTCGCTTCTGTTGTTCCAAATTAAACAGTTCTTCGTCAGAATCTTGGGGACAATCTTCGGTCCCGACAACGGGCTCCTTCTCTCTCTGAATCTTTTGCAGGTGTAAACGCATGTCACTTGTTAACTCTTTTTTTCCTGTATCTGTGATGACCCTCATGCGAGTGTCTGGTTACGCTTTTCGTCTCGTACTTAAGTACTCTGATCCGGTGGGTCACTGGGATCCACCTGCATCATCTTCTATTGCTGGAAATAACTGTCTCAGTTTTAAAGAAGGAGGAGGTGCCACCTGGTCCCCGGCTCGAGGGGTCGTTAACATCTCCATTTTCGTACCGATTCGTTCGATCACCGGCTTATTCGTCTCCATTTTTGGTTGAAATCTTCAAATTAAAGAGCTCCTTCTAGCACCAAATGATAGAGAGATATTTGATCCGATAATCGTAATAATAATATCGATGATAATAATAAGGAAGAAACCTAGAATAAAGTGAAGTAAATATTCATTAAAATGTATCTCTCCTCTTTTAGGAGGTACAACTCTCTAATTCTTAATTGCCAACCTCTTTCCCAATAGGGGGAAATGGTTATTTATAGGGGCCCTCTAATGGGTCCCCTAAAACCTACTTTACTTGGTTGTTAAGTTTCCACTTATGGGCTTCATGGCCCAAATATAATTACAATGCTCAATGGACCTAATACAATCTAATTTTACTCTTTAATACATAATGTTTAATGGACCTAATACATTGGATAGCCTATCTGTTTAGCACAAATTACTCCATTGGGCTTGATGGTCCAACAAAACCATTCAAAACCACCTCTTCGTTTTTCTGGGCGATTGGCGATTTATCGACCGATTAATCGGCGATTTTCACAACACTGCTTAGTATTAGTTAATTCTCACCTGTCTGTTAATGGCGTTGTTGTCTCCTGTTGCTCTGAACCCACCAACGAAGAAAAGGAGTAGACCCTCTGTATTTAAATACGAAGGAAGGAGGCTCTCCTTCAGTGATGCGAATGATCAATCAGAGGTACTACTCAACTCTGGATTCAAAAAGCTTTGGATTGAAGATCAGAAGAGACTGAAGAGTACCAAAGAGGAATGGGACCGTAAAATACGTGTTTTAATGTCGATGAGGTGATTTTAATTCTCTTTTTTTAATTAATTAATCCTAGGTTTTTGATTTCTTAACTATCTTTGTGTTTTATTTCTTCAACGGTTATTAGTTGATTTGTGTGTCTGTTCTCTTTAATTTCTTAATATCGTTTGATTTGAATTGTATTTTAGGGTAATATTTGATTTGGTTTGTATATGCTAGATTCGATTGTTTTGATTTTGTTGTTCGATTTTAAAACTACCAATTGGTTTGTCTGTATGTATGTGTTGATATCAGACCATTCTTAGTAGTAATATTTAGATTAGGAGATCACTACAAGACCAGAATTAAGCACCTCAATTACATATTTTAAAGTTAGATGATTATATTGAATTAGTCAATGAACTAAACCCTATAATTTTCTAGGGTTTCTGAATTAGACTCCCGTATTTTCTTGATTCATCTTCCATTCGCCTTGCCTTTTTTTTCGTCTTCGTGGTGGTATGCAGATTTTTGTCAAGACCCTTACTGGAAAGACAATTACTCTTGACAATGTGAAGGATAAAATTCAGGACAAGGAAGGGATTCCTCCTGATCAGCCAGAGGCTGTGAAAGCTAAAATTCAGGATAAGGAAGGAACAACAGAGGCTTATTTTTGCAGGGACGCAGTTGGAGGATGGAAGAACATTGGCAGACTATAATATTCAGAAGGAGTCTACTCTTCACCAAGTGACTCGTTTATTAAGAGTGTGTTCCATTCATTTTGTTTTTAGATTTGCAGCCTCTTTGAAAGTTTAATCAATCATTTTTGTTTGCAATTTACACAACCTTTTTAATGAGGTCAACATATTGTATTAGAACAACAATGCACATCCATACAGGATAATGGCAGAAGCCTTAAGGCGCAACCATGTATATTAATATGTTAGTATTATGCTCTAGAAAGTATTTAGATATTTTGATGTGCAAAGAAGTCTATGGTTTATATGCCTAGCATCGAAGCACTTCTACTGTAATTACAAGGAGTATAATTTATTTATATTTGGTTATTTACGGACAATGGTTAAGGAGAATGTATGGGCATAGCTAATATTAGCTTTCGGTCGCTAAGAAAGCATTGAACTTCGACCGGGAATGTTAAGCTTTCATTTTATTCACATGTCGAGCATGAACAATTTTAGTATTATATGAACCTTCTTGTGATTTTATTAGAGTTTCAACCTATAGGTTAATGTTTTTAACTTTAATGTTCATAACTTTGTAGAAGTACTCAGAATTTGACATGCCATATTCTATTTTTAAACCTATGTATATATATTATCAGGTGATTGGGCAATGTAATACCCAAGGTTGCATATATTGTATCTTCCAAATTATATTTAGATTTCTTAAGTAGTTTGTTTTTATGAATTTACTTAGGCTAAGAAATGTATGTGTCCCCTCGATATATAAATAAAAGTATATTCTCTCTGTCACCACTTGAGTTTTAATTTTTTTCGATTCATTCTGTCACCACTTGAGTTTTAATTTGTTTCGATTCATTCTGTCACCACTTGATTCTTAATTTGTTCCGATTCATTATATTTGTAATTTTTCATTGCCGATAAATATATGTAATCCTTAATGCTCCTGCCCAAAAGTATTCTTTGTTGTATTACCTGTATACATTATCAATGTTATGGTAAGTTCTTCTAAATACACCTTTTTACTTGCACTTACTACTACTATCTGTTAGGAAACACAATTATTATGTTAATCAGGTTCATAATCAGAATGGAGGATTTGGTGGATCAGTTACATAATTATAATAAGTGATTTGTGCATCAGTTATAGATTTGGAATGGAGGAATTTGTGGAGTTAATAATTTTGTTAGAATATATGAACAAGAGAGAACTAGATTGATATTTGGATTGATTGGGGTTATCTTACAAGGAGAGGCAATTGTCTCTTATATAGAACTAAACTTCAACAACCCCCAACAACCATCTACTATTACAACAACCCCCAACAACCATCTACTATTATAACAACTCCCAATAACTCTTTGACACGCCCCCTCACTCGAAATCCCATCTTGGGATAAAAAACCTATCTTGGCATTGAAGAGTGGAACACTTAGAAGCCCTTGAGCATAACCTAAGCTTCCAACTAGACCCATCTCTAGGATTGAAATTGAGAATTTTGGGAATACCGGGACTCGACTTCGCGACCACGCCGTACATTTTAGGCCATATCAAAAAACCAGAGGAGCTGCAAATGTATCTTTTATTTTTGAACGAAAACAACTAGAACAATAGATTTGGTAGACTGCATCCCTTAAGATCGTCCACGAATTCGTCCTTCTGTTGAGGAAAATGAATGTAAAGAAGTAACAGTGAACTGTGTTGTATAAAGTACAACTACTTCTGCTGCTTTGTCTTTATGGCAGTGAACTGTGTGCATGTATCTTAATATATACTACTACTTCTGCTGCTTTGTCGTCATGGCAGTGAACTGTGTGCATATATCTGAATATATAATACTACTTCTGCTGCTTTGAATCGTCTAGATGAATGAACTCGCCTTGACAAGGAACATCACCTGCCTAAATTTAACCCCCTAAAATATTTAATTTACAGCAACATAATAAAATGGTGGGATACCGTAATATCAATCAACCAATTGTATACTGCACAATTAAATCTTCAAGCATGGCAAACTCTCAAACTAAAATGATATGCTTGTATCCAAGATCCCCCAACAGAATTTTCCCTTAAGAAAATAACTGTTAAAAACAGATCTAAATACATATAATCAATTTATTTAAGAAAATAATAACTCCTGCTAAATTTTAAATAAGGAAGCTGACTTCCTTCCCTTCTAATCATTAGAACGGCCTAGCCCATTTGACACAGGTCACACAGGCTGTCCATGTAACACCCTCACTATCCAATATTAAGATTATATGCTTTTATAATTAATTAAACATTAATATAGAAGAAATTTTAGAAAATTCGGCATGATGTGTTTGTAAATAGGACTAACCACCTGCCCAAATCAACCAAACCAACCAACTAATACTAGAACAGTTCACTTGCGTGATAATAACAAAACCATAGAGAAACATAACTACACCAACCAAGACCGCTCACAGGCCACAGTATGAAACAACTACTAATTAGCTATTACAACCCAATACTGAATAAAATAATATACAACTCCATAGAATAAAATAATTTGTCTACTAATACAGAAATGATATGAAACAGGGTTATAAGCTCACTACCCATCCCACCACCTCGACTCTCTGGCTACCTCTATGGCTACCCCAACCAGACGGTCCACTCCTTCTAGACATCTTCGTACTTAGATGAGGAAACAGAATTAGCAATCAAGTGAGCTAAAATGCTCAGCAAGTATATATATAATTAAAAGCATAAATAAACTGAAATGTTTGCAAGTCTGTCAAGAATTAACAATCAACAATATATAAGCTCAACTGAAAGATACGTCTTTTGTCTGAATCATAAAGTAGAAGAGGATTGGACTATCATGCATTTTATAGATAAAAACAATCATAAGGTTAGGTTGCTGATCAGTCACGCACTAACCCCGGACAAACGCACACAGCAATGTCCTTAATGGATCCACGGCACACATTGGCCTTAATAAATTCTGACCACGAATCTGGTCCGACCCTTACGGTCCACATTTTAAAAAAAAAACTAACAGTCCAATCCTATAACTAGACATCAGGTGTCGGAACAATCGACCACCTCAACTGCCAAACACCCTGGACACTTTCGTTCCAGATCAACATCTCAAATCTCGCAAAATGAAATAAGGTCGGGTAATTTCTGGCCTAGGTATCGACAAGTTTGATATATATACAAGGGGTATGGATGTAAGTCAAGCCACTAAAAGAATCAACGAAATCAATATAATCGATTTGGGGTATAACAATTTAATATTCGAAATTAAGGGAAATTAATGAAACAATTATATCAAGGATAATTCGAACGAGCATATGAATCAAGTTATAATAATCATAATTCACTTGAAAGATAAGTGAAGTAATTTACTTGCCTTAACCAGGAAATCACAGGATTCGAAGAGTCTTTACGTCCTCAGCTTTAGCTTTCCCTTTATCCACGGGATCTACACACAATATAACACTATTTTAGAATTCTATTCAATATTCGCTAATCGATATTAACATTTAACTTAATCTACCCCCGCGAATAGTTTCCTAATTTATATTTATTTAGTCATATACTAACATTATATAAGCCACGGATAAAAATATTTAATCATAATTGACACATTAACATATAATCAATCAGTTTTAAAATATGAAGTCCGACTTATAACTTATGCAAGTTGTATAATTATACATGCACATTTTCAAGAAATAGGTTAGGATTTTTAGAAAAATTTTGACGGCATCCCCTTTATACGGGTGACTGCCAGTCGGGATACAGCCGACACAACCAACATAATCATCCTTACTAATCAAATCCATATCTCAAACTCACTTTTCCAATACAGTTTAAATAATTAATACTAAATCGATAATAATTACAATTTATTATGTAAATATTAAATGTAAATACTTGGCTCAGAAAATCATCATCATCGCCAATTACCATCGACTCAATTTATTATTAATATCATTGTCGATGGGGCAAAGTTTCGAGGGTACCCTAATTTGGGTTTCCGACTCGAAACTCTACACAAAATAATTATACGAATAAATTTACAATTCCACTGAATTGATAGAACCAAACATCGTTTGTAACCAAATCAGAATCTCAGGCAATTACGAACCAAGCAACAATTGTAACATCACAAAAAGATCAGAACAAAGCCCGGATGTAATGATGTATCAAATTGCCACAACCCAAAAGTCACACACATGAATTCGGAAAAAACCCCCTTCGAGTTTCACTGGAAACACAAGAATACACTCACACGAGCCACATAAACCGGCCCAAGCATCACAGCCATAACCATAATTTAGAACCACAACCAAGTCGCACATAACCCAGCTGAACCACACACACATACAGTTCGATGTACACACACACTCACTGTTTCGTTTACACACACACACAACCCACAATTACACTAACTCACACACACGATTTACACTAACTCACACACACTTCGCACAGTTGAATCGCACACAACCACACGGCAGAAACAGGGGAACACGGGGTAAATTGCATCGGAAATCAGGAAAATCTTCCGAATTAAAGCTTACCCAGCCACAATCCCACACCAATTCCACTCAATTCGAAGAAAGAGTCGAAGATATATATACAGGATTTCAAAGCCGTACTATGAGCACGTCCCACACACACCACACGCTTAACACAGGGAAGAAGAAGAACAATCAGGGGAGAGGGAAAAGAGACTAGAGAGATTAAGAGAGGGAGAGAGATTAAATGGGTAAAGAGATTGAGAGAAATGATAGTAGAGAGACAATACCGAGAAGTCTCTAGAGACCGGTTTCTGAAAAAATGAAATCTAATTTAGGGATTGGATTGAACTATAAGGGATTTTGGGGGAGAATGGAAAATAAATAAAAATGATTTAATAATTATACTTTACTGAAAATAAAACCACTCCTAAAATCGAAATCAAGTATAAAAATGGGTATGACATTAAATTTTAAAATTTTGAAATGAAGAATGTAAAATTACGATCACCCACATATTTTTAAAATATTTTTAGGATTAAAAACGAATTAAATATGGATTTTACAAGATTAAATCCTTAAATTGGAAAATAATTCGTAAAATCATTTTAAAATCCTTGAAACCCAAAAATAATTCACCAAATATTTTTAAAAGTCATATAAACTAATAAAGTCAATAATGAAAAAGATTTCAGGATTTCTGCTAATCCCGAGGATTTTATAAAATTCAAAGAAGGTAAATATAACGCAATTAAATAGGAAATAAATTCTCAAAAATATAATTAAAAAAAATAGCCGGGCTTACACAACACATACAAAACATCAACTAGGCCCCCAAATATTATTCCACAGATACTTCACCTCCTCAACCAATTTATACGCCACATAATTCACATTTAATATAAAATAAATAATTTTAGTAATTAAAAATTCTGAAAATTTCTAAGGCGTTATAGTCCAACTCCCCCTTTTATGACCAGATGAGTCCTAATCCAACCCAAGAAATTAAGCCCACTGGTTTTTTTTTCTCCTGTAAAGCAAAGTAACAGCCTTAAACAAATCCTAGATGTCTTTGTTATACTGAAAAAAGCTCCACGCGCTGGCTGTGTGACTGCTGGAGGCGGATTAACCGGAGGTATGTGGCAGCGTATATAGTTGTTGTGGTTTCAAGCCAGATTTTCACCAGTGCCTCGCTTCTTGAAGATCTGCACTGGTATTCTTTTGTAACTCTGTTCTGGTTTGGTTTGGTGGGATATGAGGTAGAAACAGAAACTGAGCAAAGTTCCTTTAAGAACTTATTTCAGATTTATAAAAACTGGACATAATAAGACTCTCCTGCCCTATTATTCTGCTACCTGCTCTGATACCATGTTAGAATATAGGAACAAAAGAGAACTAGATTGATATTTTGATTGATTGGGGTTATCTTACAAGGAGAGGCAATTGCCTCTTATATAGAACTAAACTTCAACAACCCCAAAACAACCATATACTATTACAATAACCCCCAACAACCATCTACTATTATAACAACTCTCAACAACTCTTTGACAAATATATCAGCTATAGTTTAGGAATTAGGACTTTGATGTGGGATTATAAATAGGAAGGCATATGCATGTTTCTAGGCATCAAGAAATAAGATTGAGTGAAGTGTGTGGGGAGAGCAGGTGCTCTCTTGAATACCACCTAAATATCGTGTTTTCAGTGTGTGTGTGTGTGTTTATCAATAAAAGAGTTTGTTTTTATAAAAACTATAGCAGATCAGACCTGGTCCTAACACTATCATACTAGTGTAACCTTGGTACTGGTCTATGTTCATTCCTTTTCGCCAAGGACGCTGTTGAACTTGTAATATGAGGGTGCTGTTTGTCTTTTTAATTTCATTAGAGTACATTTTTGCTAAAGGGGTCATTCTGCTTTCAAGTGACTTTTTATGCAGTGTTTGTAGTCTTTTTTCCTTAAATTATTAGGCAAACATATATTGTACTAGTAAAAATTATATTTTTCTGGACATGTGTAACATAAATGCCTGTGGAAATCCATTTCTGTTCATGAACTGAGATGTTGATTTTATCATATGTAGCATTCACGGGCAGTGTGCCACCATCATGTTTGATGTAACTGCGAGATTGACCTACAAAAATGTCCCAACATAGCATCGAGATCTTTGCCGGTTTGTCAAGAATTCCATTCCATCTTCTTTTATTAATGTAAATAACTCTGTTACATGCTTAAGTGTTTAGATCTTAATATTTTGTACCTTGTTTACCCAGTGTCTGTGAGAATATTCCAATTTTGCTATGTGGAAACAAAGTTGATGGCAAGCGAAAGCAAAGCAGGTCATGTTCCATAGGAAGAAGAATCTGCAGTATTATGAGATATCTGCAAAGAGTAACTACAATTTTGAATAGCCATATCTCTATCTTGCTAGAAAACTTGCAGGGTAAAGTGACCATCTATTAATTTTTTTGCTTGGTTCTTTTAGGTGCAAGTCCGGTTATTTTAATATAAAGATGTTATGTGGTTGTGTAGGGATCCCAATTTGCACTTTGTGGAGTCTCCAGCTCTTGCTCCACCTGAAGTACATATTGACATTGCCGCTCAGCAGCAGTAATTTCTTTTTTTTGTGCAAACTTATTGTTAACTGCTCCTCTTTTCTTATTTTTTCTTATATTTTTATTTTAAAAAGACAAATGTTTAAAGTTCCATGCGTGATTTAGAATCTCTATTCTTCAATAAACTTGCCAAGACATTACCACCTTGGTAGTTTGGTATGATTGGCAGCAACCACTACAGGCTTCCTATTAGCCTGATGTAATTTGTTTCCTGACCCTTTCAACCTGTTGTGTTTGGTTGGACAAAAATCTTTAATTGTCAAATCAAAGTGTGCCAAGAAATCTTGTTTCTTATATAATGTATTTGAAGGAGAAAAATACAAGGCACTGCTGCCTAATTTGCGGGGCAACTTATTTGTGGGGTTATCATGTGGGTAAGTGATAACGTTGGACAAAATTTCTGGATTTTGGCTTATGAATCTAATGACAAGACATGAATTGCGTTTTCCCCTCTTGCCTGAAGATAAAATGCACATCGTTGATACCGATTTTTGTTCTATACTCGTAAAGTCAACTCGGATTTCACGGTTCCTGATGTTTGCATTTTCAAGCTTATATAATTATCCACTGTTGTCTAAAGATGGTGGTAAAAGGTGGAAGGTCTACATCACTTTACCAAAAGCAGCTACATGAATTGCAGATGTGAAGGTTTTTGAAAAGAAAATTTATGTTTTATCAATCAAAGCAGAACATATTTGTATATACGATCTCAGTACTGCTGACACAAAGCTGTTTAAAGCAAACATCAGGATCCAAGGAGACCGTGTTTTGACGAAGTTAGTGATTTTCTAAGTTACCCGGACCTGGCAAAAAACACTCTATACCCGGGTCGACACAACCCGACGCGGATCCGGGTACGGGATATGGGTCCGAACCTTGGACTCGATTCTGGATCCGTTGACTCGAAATGAAGAAATGGCGACTACGACTTGATTCCGATAACTTGTCTGTGTGTACATATATGTTTATGTATATGGGTGTTTAACTTGGTAACTTGACAATGATTTTGCAGTTGGGATGAGGAAGAAGAATGGATGGCTTAGAGGAGGAAGACGAATGGAAGAAAAGAAGAGGAAAAGTACCGTGTATCTATATATGTAATAGCTACAACTTACGAGGAACGAGAGTACTGATAAGTTTTGACCTGTTTTAATGATAGTTTTAATTTTAATATTATTTTTGTAGGTGAGAGTTGAGACTCCCAAAAATGACTACCCGCCTACTACAACAATTTATTTACTCCTACAATTTAAATTATTTTTTTTACGAAATGTACTACAGTAAAACCTCGTTAAATTAATACTCGATAAATTAATAATATCTTTAAGTTAATAATTACCTCCGGTTAGGGATGGCAAAAAAAAACTGATCCGATGGATACCCGATCCAATTCGACCCGATTGGATCTTACCGAACCCGATTTTTTGGATTTGGATTTGGATTTGGATTTGATTTTTAAACCCGAAAGAGTTTGGATTTGGATTTGGATATTAACTATATCCAACCCGATCCAAACCCGAAACCCGAAAACCCGATCCAAACCCGAAACCTGAAAAAAACCCGATATATATATATATATATATATATATATATATATATATATATATATATACATATATATTTATTTATTTATATATAATATATATATATATATATATATATATACATATATAATCTTAAAAAAAATACATATTACTTAGTTACACTAAGTAATATGTCCCTGGATAGTGATATTTAGAGTGGTGTAACTTGGACATATTTATTTTTATGTTTTTGGAATCTGAATATTTATTTGTAATTGTACTTTTATTTTTTATGAAATTTTTATGTAATTCGGGTTTGGATAAACCCGAACCCGATCCAAACCCGATGGATCGGGTTTGGATTTTGAATTTCCAGATCCGATTGGATTTGGATCGGGTTTGGATTTGGATTTCAGATTCGGGTTTGGATTTGGATATCACAGGTATCCAACCCGATCCAACCCGTTGCCATCCCTACCTCCGGTCCCAACTTGGGCCAGTTCAAAAAATTATCAATTTCGATAAGATAATAAGATAATAATTTTTTTGAAAAACCTTATATAAATATATGATCCCAATAATATTATAAATTAATAAATCCTTTATAATCATAAAAATATATGTATTACACTATTACCCCTATTATAAAATATGATTTTAGGGTTCTTAAAATTTGAATCTATACGAAACTCATTCTTAACCCTCTTTGTTACATCCAAAAGTTCGAATGTAGTATTTTCGTAAAGCATGAAAAAGTCATTAATCAATGTTTTTTATATCTTGAGTACTTCTTTACGTGCAAAAGATTTGTTGTGCCCAAAATTTGTAATGGACTTAATTTTAGGCCCATGGATATTTGGGGGCCCAATTAAGGTGGTTGGAGTAATATTTGAGGAGGCTCAGTTGTGGAGTTTCAGTTGTGGAGGAAGCTGTGGAGGTGCAGGTACGACTGCAGCTCCACTTTTATCTCACAGGGCTGCTGGATGGATAAGGATTAGCTCCTAATTTTTAGGAGGGACGATTTATCTCTTTATAACAATTGGATTTATCAAGGGAAACGTCCATAATTGGATAAATATCGATTAAAGGAGATATACATTCATGAATATACATATTAGCATTATGGATAAGCTATAGGTGATATACTTGGAGTATGACTTTGCTGGCCAGCTGGTTAAATCAAGGATAGAGCACGTATCTGAGGGAAAATCTATCACTCTTTGTGACTTGTTGGTTAAGAAAAGGAATCCTTAATCTATAGAACTACATTGGGCTTGATTCCCATAAATAGGATATGTAGGCGTTGGCAAGGGGGTCGGTTCTTCACTTATTTTCGTACACAAGGCACGTGTACCCTCAGTGATTAAATTCTGGGCATATGTGGCCGGAGTTCTCAGCCATTATTGTCCGGTGACCTTGATAACTCAGCCCTTTAAACAATAAACACCATTATTATGTTCAGCTGCCCCGCTCTCATACGGCGGTTAGATCTGTTCTGCTATCCGAAAACCAATTATAATTCCTGTTATTCCGGCGAGATTTACTCGGGGTGTTGTGTGAATTTTTTTGTATAACAAGATTCAAAAAATGTTGTTTTATCTTTGATATCATCTAAATATACATGAATCTTTACTTTGAATCTTGCTAATTTGTAAAACAATGTATATTGAATTAAGTATAAAATAAAAATTGTAAAATTCATTCTATTTAAATGTATATAATTGCAAATTAATTTTCTTTGATATCAAAAATCCTCTATAAATTAATAATTATTAATTTATCGATTAGTTAATACCTCTCTAAATTAATTAAATTCTCCGGTCCCGACTATATTAATTTATAGAGGTTTTACTGTACAATTTAATTTTAAGAGTAAGTGAAAATTTGATAAAAAAAAAAGTAAGTGAAAATCATGTCGTGATTTAAAGATTTTTAAAATTTTGCTTAAAAAAAGTTTTTTTTAATTTTCATCTCTAAAAATCGTTCGATTTTTCAAAAATCCCCGATAAATCACTGATCGATTTATCGTTAAAAAATATTTGACAAATTTGATTTTTAAAATCCAATTTACAGTTATGAATTATTTTTGAATGTTATTTAGATTATAAATTAGGCTAACATATTAAATATTATTGTTATGAATTATTCCGATTTATCATTTCGATAAATCTCTAATTTGTCGATAAATCACTATTAGGTACAGAAACCAATTTGTTCCGATTTCCATTTCAATGATAAGATTTATAAGATTTATATAAAATACTAGCTTATAATTGTGCAATGCACGACTCTTTTTCTAATATCATATTTATGATTGGAGTAGTTGGTAATAGTATTTAATTTTTTTTATGAGAGATGCATATTGTTTAAATTATAGGACAAAAACTATAAATATTATTATTATATGCTAAATGTATATACCGAGTCCCCGCACCCGTATCCTACCCGAACCCGAGTCTCCGCACCCGTGTCCAAATTCGGATCCACATCTAAAGATCTTAAATATTTTAAAATGAAGAATGAAGAACCCGATGCTTAAATCTGCACCCGTGTCCGACACCGTGTCCAGGTAACTTAGGTGATTTTAGACAATCGGGTCTGTGTGAAAACAGTGTTTTGGTCAAATTCCAATGGGAATTATGAAATGACCGTGTTGCTTGGACTTGACACGACAAAAGTGGTATGGGTAAAAATAGAAGAAATGGGCAAATATTCCTTGTTTGTCAATCATTGGAATGCTACTGCAGTTGATGCAAGTGACTGGGGAGCCGGAAACTGTATCTGCTCTTTAGGCTCATCACGGAGCTCACAGTCAAGTCTTAGAAGCCTAGCTAATATTTGGTCTTTATCTATTTTGGGTCATGATAAAAGGTTGGCAAAAGTTCCTATTGTTTTGTTTTAATTGAATATTTGAAGATCTAATAATTATAATATTGGATTGGTTTTTGGATTGGATTAATTCTACAAAATGAGCCAAGCCATTCTGCTTCGATCAAAGCCGCATGGCTTGGATCGCCAAAGCTACAACATTGATTGTGTCGATTAATTTGACAATTGACATGTAAGAGTAGAGATGTTCAAAAAGCCTGAAGCCCGAAGCCCGGCCCGATCCGGCCCGAAAAAAAGCCCGAAAAGCCTGGCCCGAAAAAAGCCCGGCCCGGTTCGGCCCGGCCCGGAGGCCTAAAATGGGCCCTCTATTTTTCACGAAGCCCGGCCCGGCCCGAAGCCCGAAAAGCCCGGTTAAAAGCCCGGGCTTTTAAAAAGCCCGGATAAAGCCCGGGCTTTTAAAAAGCCCGGATAAAGCCCGGTCCGAAGCCCGGTTAAAGCCCGGCCCGGATAAAGCCCGGCCCGAAGCCCAGATAAAGCCCGGATAAAGCCCGGATAAAGCCCGGATAAAGCCCGGATAAAATTTTTATTTTATTAATTTAACTTATAATCTTCAACCAAATTAATTTTTTATTTTTTGAAAATTTGGGAATATCATTTAATTAGATATATCTTGACATCTGTACGGTTGGATCGTCGAGAAATATTTTTAAAAATATAGAAACAGTAATCTGGGATGAAACACTAGTTAGGAGTACTAGACAATATAGTAATGTTCTATTAAGATCTCCAACCAAATTAATTTTTTATTTTTTGAAAATTTGGTTATATCATTTAATTAGATATATCTTATCATCCGTACGGTTGGATCGTCGAGAAATATTTTTAAAAATATAGAAACAATAATCTGGGATGAAGCACTAGTTACGAGTACTAGACAATATAGTAGTGTTCTATTAAGATCTTCAACCAAATTAATTTTTTATTTTTTGAAAATTTGGGAATATCATTTAATTAGATATATCTTGACATCTGTACGGTTGGATCGTCGAGAAATATTTTTAAAAATATAGAAACAATAATCTGGGATGAAGCACTAGTTACGAGTACTAGACAATATAGTAGTGTTCTATTAAGATCTTCAACCAAATTAATTTTTTATTTTTTGAAAATTTGGGAATATCATTTAATTAGATATATCTTGACATCCGTACGGTTGGATCGTCGAGAAATATTTTTAAAAATATAGAAACAATAATCTGGGATGAAGCACTAGTTACGAGTACTAGACAATATAGTAGTGTTCTATTAAGATCTTCAACCAAATTAATTTTTTATTTTTTGAAAATTTGGTTATATCATTTAATTAGATATATCTTATCATCCGTACGGTTGGATCGTCGAGAAATATTTTTAAAAATATAGAAACAATAATCTGGGATGAAGCACTAGTTACGAGTACTAGACAATATAGTAGTGTTCTATTAAGATCTTCAACCAAATTAATTTTTTATTTTTTGAAAATTTGGGAATATCATTTAATTAGATATATCTTGACATCTGTACGGTTGGATCGTCGAGAAATATTTTTAAAAATATAGAAACAATAATCTGGGATGAAGCACTAGTTACGAGTACTAGACAATATAGTAGTGTTCTATTAAGATCTTCAACCAAATTAATTTTTTATTTTTTGAAAATTTGGGAATATTATTTAATTAGATATATCTTGACATCCGTACGGTTGGATCGTCGAGAAATATTTTTAAAAATATAGAAACAATAATCTGGGATGAGCACTAGTTACGAGTACTAGACAATATAGTAATGTTCTATTAAGATCTCCAACCAAATTAATTTTTTATTTTTTGAAAATTTGTTTATATCATTTAATTAGATATATCTTATCATCCGTACGGTTGGATCATCGAGAAATATTTGTAAAAATATAGAAATTACATATATATAATTTTTTTTAAAAAAAGCCCGAAAAAAGCCCGGCCCGGCCCGGCCCGAAGGCCTAAAACGGGCCTCATATTTTAGAGAAAGCCCGGCCCGGCCCGGCCCGATTTTTGAAAAAGCCCGGCCCGGCCCGGTTGTTAAAAAGCCCGGGCTTTTTAAAGCCCGGATAAAGCCCGGTCCGAAGGGCTTTTTGTGCATCTCTATGTAAGAGTAAGCAGACTTCAATGTGTATTTTGCATGCTAGATCAAGCAGTTTGTAATTCCAATAACATTTGGAGGATATAGTATGTAAGACTTGTTAGAAAATGGAAATTTGAGTCCTTAATTTTTAGACTCCTCAATGTATTTCCAGAAACTAATAATTGTAAGTTCATCCTATTTTATTAGGACATGAAATTTGACATATGGGTCTAAGAATTTTCTTAGTGAAATCCATATAGAGAATTGAGAGCAAATTTAATTATTTAAAATGGGATATGTGGATTATTCCTTATTGATTTAAATTTGATATTTATTTATATTGATTTATCAATTTAATGTTACAAACATATTTATAGAGTAAGGATTATTATTTATTTATAAATAATAATTAGGCTCTAATAAATGTATATGTTTAAGTTATTAAATTAAATTTGAAATATAAATAATTGAATTTATTAAATTCCATTTTAATGATTATAAATGGTTGGCCGATTTGGACTTTAAGTAGTAGACAAAATGGATGGATTATTTTTCCTTACTGTCAAAACTGGGACTAGCTGCATGTGTTTTTTTTTTTGTCAAATATGGCATGCTGATTGGTTTTTCTACATTGACATGCGGCACACCATCTGTTTTGCATTGTCAAAGTAAACCTGCTACTCCCTCCGTCCCTCACATTTCTTTAAGGTTACTATTTTGGGTTGTCCCTCTCATTTATTTATATTACCAAAAATAGTAAGTTTCCTCTACTATTACACCCACTACTATCCCCCATTATCTCATATTTAATTATAAAATACACTATTACACCCACTATTTTCCTCCACTATCTCAAATCTATTATTAAATATTGATAGGTCCCACCACTTTACCCACTTTTCATCTAATTTTACTCATGTTTTAAAAATTGTCTTGGTCTCCGTGCTAATTGCCAATGTAAACTTCTAAGAGGGACAGAGGGAGTATTTGATATCTATAAATAGCTTCAGCTATGTTTTCGGAGAAAAGAAGAAGCACATCCGTTAATGCTCTCTCTCTATAGTATTATATAAAAGCCGAAACATTAAAAGTTTTGGTACCTGTTTTTTGGTACTAAGTGAATTTACTTATTTACCCTTCATTATAAAGAAAAATATATATGATATCTATACTATTAAAACTCCTAAAATAAATAATAACATAATATAATTAATGGTAAGTAGTCGATTGCCATTTTTCACATTTACTTTTAATTGAACGTATTACTTTTATAAACACCTACTAATCTTAAAATCATTAATATATACCCGAAAATATCACATCATATATTTATGATATCTATAATATTAAAACTCCTAAAATAAGCAATAACAATATATTTATGATATCTATAATATTAAAACTCCTAAAATAAACAATAACATAATATAATTAATGGTAAGTAATCGATTGCCTTTTTTCACATTTACTTTTAATTGAACATATTACCTTTTATAAACACCTACTAATCTTAAAATCATTAATATATACCCGAAAATATCGCATCATATTTTTCAATTATTAATTAAATATATTAAAAATCTGTATACGTTGTTTATAAAAACATCAATCGTATCATACCGTACAATCATTAATATTTCCTTTCAAATTAAAACACGTTAACTTTTTAATTTAAAACTAATATTATAATCATTAATATATACCCAAAAATACTACATCATATTTTTCAATTACATTAAAAGTTTTGGTACTTATTTTTTGGTACTAATTGAATTTACTTATTTACCCTTCATTATAAAAAATATATATATGATATCTATACTATTAAAACTCCTAAAATAAATAATAACATAATATAATTAGTGGTAAGTAGTCGATTGTCTTTTTTCACAATTACTTTTAATTGAACATATTACCTTTTATAAGCACATATTAATCTTAAAATCATTAATATATACCCGAAAATATCACACACACACACACACACACAAATATATATATATATATATATATATATATATATATATATTACTCATATATATATATATATATATATATATAATATCTATACTACTAAAACTCCTAAAATAAATAATAATATAATATAATTAATGGTAAGTATTCGATTGCCTTTTTTCACATTTACTTTTAATTGAACATATTACCTTTTATAAACACCTACTAATCTTAAAATCATTAATATATACCCAAAAATATCACATCATATTTTTCAATTATTAATAAAATATATTAAAAATTTGTATACGTTGTTTATAAAAACATCAATCGTATCATACCTTACAATCATTAATATTTCCTTTCAAATTAAAACACGTTAACTTTTTAATTTAAAACTAATCTTACAATCATTAATATTTACCCGAAAATATTACATCATATTTTTCAATTATTAATAAAATATATTAAAATATTTATACATTGTTTATAATAAGAAAACATTAGTATAATCCGTAAACATGAATATATTAATTTATATTAAATTAAAATTAATGGTAATTAGTCGATTACCTTAATTAAATTATAATTACTATAAACTATTCACTTACCTTTTTCACATAAATCGTAAAATCTTTTTAATTTTCACGTTACCTTTCTATTTCTCTAGCTAAAATATCTCTTTTTCCAATTATATCACGGGCGGTTCTATTTAATATAATAAACTAATAATTTATAATATTAATAATGAACTGATTACCCTTTTCAGCTAAAACGTATCATCTTTTATATATTTTCTAACTAAAATCCCTCTTTTAATAGAAATATCACGTACAATATTAATTTCTTCTTTTCAAAAAACATTACGAGAGCAATTGTATTTAGTAAAATAACGTAATTAAATTATAAATACTATAAACTAATCAATTACCTTTTTCACCTAGACATGTCAAATTTTAATTTTCTCTAACTAAATCCTCTCTTTTTCTAATCATATCACGGGCATTATATTTAATAAAATAAAAAAATATTTTATAATTATTAACAATTAACCAATTAGTTTTTTTAACTAAAACCTATCATTTTTTCTATATTTTCTGATTAAAATCTCTCCATTCTAGAAATATCATGGATAACATTTATATAATTATTATCAAATTATCTCATATAAAAATTTAAGTCTCCAAAATTAATGTTTTAAAAAATTAATTTCAATTAATGAAAAAAATTCATATAATATTTAAAAAAATTCGTGCATCGCACGGGTTTTACGCTAGTATTTATAAATATATATTTTTGGTTTTTTTTGGCGAACTGAGGTGATAGTCGTTGTTGCTTGTTCACTGTCTGTGCTGTGCTCAGAAAAAATGCTAAAAATAACACTTTTTTGGATAAAAATGATGAAAATAACGTTTTTTGAGGTAGAGTGCGAAAAATAACGTTTTGGATACGCATTTTCAATTTGGGTAACATAATACGCATTTTGAATTTGGGTATCAGTGGGGCCAGCAGGGGGAAAAGCCAAAAAAAAATTAAAAAAAATCGTGATACGCATTTCCAAAATGCGTATCAGGCCCAGATAAATGCGTATCTGGGCCTGATACGCATTTTGGAAATGCGTATCACTATGTTTTCAGATACCCAAATTGTAAATGCGTATTCAAAACGTTATTTTTTACACCCCATCCCAGAAATTGTTATTTTCAGTTTCTTGATTAAAAAAATTGTTATTTTCAACTTTCACCCCTGTGCTCAAGCTGTGCTGTTTTATCCTGTAAGGGAAATTGCAAGAACCATCACAGTAAGTGGGGCAATTATTTCTTCAAGAACAGTTAATTTCTCTCGAAAAATTAGCGACTCGGCTGTGATTTCGATGATATGAGCTAAGAATTTCTTTCCTCCGTATTATTAAATTTTCTGCTCCTTTGTCACTGAATATATATTTGTTTTGCCTACACTTTTGTTTTCTAACGGTTTCGTTATAACTGTTCTTGATTTGCTATATATAATATTTATATAACTTCATTGCTTGTGAAATTTTCCCTACAAGACTTTTATTCAACTATGTTGTTATGTACCCTATAAGGCACAAAGCTCTTTCTGTTTCTTTTTAACCATCTCATTCATATTGCTATGTCTTAGAGTCGAGATTGCTATTTGTTAAAGAGAGAGGTTATTCTGAAATCATATTTTTTCTCAATTGAATCTCTTAATATTACAGATTCTGTGATTATGGGCAATTTGCTTTATGAATGAGTGCATATTGCTACTATTCTGGATGCAAAAGTTCCTGTTCTTTGGATGTTAAAGATCTGTTGGTACCGTTTATCTGGTATTTTTCCAGTAACATTGGGCTATAAGATGAGCAGGGCCTGAATGGCAGCAGAGCTTTTTCTGTCTGTTTTATGCTCTTTCTGGTATCTTTTTTATTTTATATTTTAACCCCTGCTTTGTTTCCTCTTTCTTTCTTCCTTTTCCTCTTTGTTTCGTATAATTAGTGTTATGCCCAAATCTGGCATAATGAATAAATTGATTTGATTACCTAAATTGATGGTTCATAATCTATGATGGGCCTAGAAGATGAAGATTGGGTCACTAAAGCCCACTATTGGAATCAGCCCGGCATATCTTGGCAATAATATTACAAGAGCACCTCGCGATGATGCGCCTCGCTGGCGATGCTTGCAGGAGGATCGCTTCGCTTTGCACTACATATGTAACTCACAGCGAGATCATTATCTCCTCTTCTCTGGAAGGCTCATGGCCGGACTTAAGGTCGCATGAGTAGCTAGGCACAGGGATCGCTTCGCATGGCCAGGCCTCTCATGGTCGCATGCAAGGGCCCTGTTGGATCTTTCATTCCAAACCTATCCATTCGAGGCCATGGGTTTCTACAGCTAGACCAAGGATCATGGATAGGATTGATGACTCATTGCCACGTCAGCCCTAGCTACATGGGCTTGGACTTTGGCTTATCTCTTAAAACCCTAGCCCGCCTAGGTAACTTGTGGCCCAAGAACTACGTCAGGCTTGATCCCTATAAATAGGGTACGTAGGCACCTTGATACGGATGAGAAACAGTTTACCTGAAAACACCTATCAAGCTCAGCCACATTCATACACACAAACCCTAATCCTTTGTTCTTCTTTTAGCAAAATATCCGATAATCCAGCAAACCTCCAAAATATTGTTATACAATATTCTCCCTATAACATTTGGCGCTAGAAGGAGGGGCCAGTCATTGAATTGGGAGAACAATGACTAAATCACACAAGAAGAGGAACGATGGTGAGACCCCGGGGTCGCATAAGGTGAACAAGGACGATCCGCTGACAAGAGGTCCCCCAGAGGACGAAGCGTCCAAGGACAACTCTCAGACTGGGAACAGGGAGGAGCACACTCCCCCAGCACAGAGGGTGACATTGAACAGCGAGGTCATGTCTTTCCTAAAAGGCCTCGGTGAGCAGGTGACCGCTGTGCATGAAAGGGTCGCAAAGGTAGAGAGGCGCTATAGTTCTAGAGGATCGAAGAGGAATGCAAGGACAGGCGGTAGAGCACCTGGGGAAGGAAGCAAACTCCCCCCTAAGAAACTTGTTGATGACTTCGATGATGTCCTAACAGATCAAACCAACCCTGACTGGAATGAGGGGGAGGACTCGCTCGGACAGAAAGGGGGATCGCATGACAAGGTCGCCTCATCTGAAGGGAGATCGGTCAGTGTTTTTTATCGTCTCGGGAAGAAGCTGACTGAGCACGACCTTCGTCTAAAGTTGGAAAAGGCTAATGCGCCTCGTCATGAAGGATCTAAGAACAGAAGTCAGGGCACGCATCGACAATTGTCTCCTCGAGATCGCGAGCGGTCATATTGTCGTGATGACAGACCCCCCTCTCTCCGTAGAGAGCGCGAGCGGTCCCATCGTCGCGATGACAGACCCTCATCTCATCGAGACCAGGAACGATCTCAATATCTTGAAGAAGATCGTAAAAAGAAGGATCGCAGGAATGACCAGGAGGAGTCCAGTGTCCTAAAAAAGACCCAGTCTCATCATGGAAGTACTGGAGGTAAAAAGGAGGCTGAAAAGGAGGTCAAGGTAGGAGACTATAAGCTGGAGGAGTTGAAGAAGGCCCTGGACGCGATGAACAGTGAGAAAGGGATCTTTAGCACTATGGGCTCGTCATCGCCCTTTACTCACGAGATTCGAACCGCTCCGCTTCCTGCAGTGTTTCGAGGCCATCAGCATGATATGACCTATAATGGCGACACTGATCCAGCTGAGTTCGTGATTCGATTCAACAATGAGATGGATGTTTATCAGGTCTCATTATTAGCGAGGTGTAGACTATTTGCGGCCTCGCTGAGGGGAAGTGCTCAGCAGTGGTTTTCAAAGCTAGGGGCATTAATTGTCATCGATTCTTGGGAGCAACTCGTGGACATCTTTATCAAACAGTTCCAGTCCTCGATGCTCTATGCACCCCCTGTGTCCACCCTAGCAAACATAAAACAGAAGGAAGGCGAAACCCTCCATGATTACTTCAAAAGGTTCAATGCTGAGGTGCCTCGCGTGCAAGGTTCGAATGACGAAGCTGTGAAAAATTTCCTCATCGCTGGAGTAAGGGAAGGTACAGAATTTTGGAAGAAGCTACAAGAACAGACCCCTAACACTCTCTCTGAATTGCACAAGATCGCTGAGCCTTTCAAGCGTGTTGAGAAGTCACTCGCAGATTTGAAGAAGAACAATGAAAGGAGTGGCAGTTGGAATAGGAATCGGGGGGTAAAAAGAAAGGACTCCAGGAGTCCGAGGCGAGGACGGGATCGAAGTCGAAGCCCCAGCCCAAAAAGGAGAGATCGCGATCCTTTGAGGCGATCCCCACCGAGATCTCGCCCCGCGAGGGATGGAGACAAGTATATCCCTCTGGTCGCCCCAATTGATCACATTTATGCAGTCAATGAAAACAAGGGGATATTCAGGAAACCTACACCGATGGGTCTGAAAGGGACCGCAAACACGAGCAGGTATTGTGCCTTTCATGAGCAAACAGGGCATGACACATCAACCTGCCGAGAGCTGAAGCAGCAAGTGGATCAGTTAATTCGTGAAGGAAAGTTAACTGAGTGGGCCGTTCGCGAGGTGAAGAAACATAATCCCAAGTCTGGCCTTGGGTATAATCAAGCCCCCCCACCTGAACAGAACCCAGTCATTAAAGAAAGGGAAGCACGAGGTGGAAGTATTCATGTGATAATGGGGGGACCCCACATCGGGGGAGACAGCAACAAAGCCAGAGAGAGGTATGCTCGCGAGGCCAGGGAACGACCCCTCACTAATGTACATCACTTGCAAGAGCGACCCCCAAAGCTCTTCAAGGGGGAAGATACAAACATCATGTTCACTGAGGAGGATGCGAAGTGGGTTCATCACCCTCATTCTGATGCCCTCGTTGTTCGAATTCGCATTGGATCGCAGAATGTCTACAGAGTTCTGGTTGATAATGGGAGTGCTGTGAATCTCCTGACATACGAGGTCTACCAAAAGATGGGCTACGCGGATAAAGATCTCATCCCAACTGTGGGACACTTGTATGGTTTTACTGGAGCCTCAGTGAGTGTCAAGGGTCTCATACGACTTCCTGTGACTTTAGGAGACGAGCCCTGCATCACTACCCAGATCGCAGACTTCATGGTGGTGGATCAACCTTCAGCATACAATGCTATTGTAGGGAGGCCTATACTTAAGGAAATGAGGGTGGTCACTTCTATCTATCATCTTTCCATGAAGTTTCCTACCCCAAATGGAGTGGGATGTGTCAAGGGGGCGCAGCATGAATCACGAGAATGTTACAACAAGGCCCTTAAGTCCGCTGAAAGGGGTAGCATATCTATGGTAGACAGGATGCAAAGCGAGGAGGAAGATAGGGCTCGCAAATCGGCCTCGCGACCCTTAAATGAATGCAACATCATATCAATCGAGGAACTCCCAGCTGGTTATTTTGATAACTTGAGAATCCAGGTAGAACCAGTACCAGGTGCTTTAATGATGGAAACCTCGCAGCCAGTAATGGTTCTCCAGGAAGGGATTGTTGAAGAGGCTACAGATAGTGATAGCGAGGAGAGCCCAGAGCAGGCCGCTGTGCGAGCCCGAAAGGGAAAATGGGTTCGCAAAGAAACATCTACATTGACAGAACTGCCAAATGGTATCACACAGACAACAACTGTTGTTAAGGAGTATGGGAACGCAGGTGTCAACCCCTGCGAGGCAGAATCTAGTCAGGCTCGTGAATATGATCTAGACCTGGATCCTCGCATCCCAGAGCATGTGGAGCGAGCTGGGGCAGCTGAAGACACGATCCCTATTCTTGTTGATGTGCAGGACCCTTCAAAGGTGTTGAAAATAGGGTCGCAACTCAACCTTGATCTGAGAGAGAGATTGATCACTTTTCTGAAGGCCAACCTTGACGTGTTCGCCTGGTCGCATGAAGACATAATTGGGATCGATCCTAATGTGATGTGTCATAGGCTCAACTTGGATCCAAGCAAAAAAGGTGTTAGACAGAAAAGGCGACCAATAAGTGGAGAGCGAGCCGAGGCTCTCAAAGAAGAGGTGGATAGACTACTCAAGGTCGGGCTCGTTAGGGAATCATTCTACCCTGACTGGCTCGCGAACCCTGTCCTCGTGAAGAAACCAAACGGAAAATGGAGAACCTGTGTGGATTTCACTGATCTCAACAAGCATTGCCCAAAGGATAGTTTCCCATTGCCAAGGATTGATCAGCTAGTGGATGCAACAGCAGGGCATGCACTCCTCTCTTTCATGGATGCTTATTCTGGGTACAATCAGATACCCATGTACGGTCCTGATCAAGAGCACACCTCGTTTATCACGGATAGAGGTCTCTATTGCTACATAGGGATGCCCTTCGGTCTCCTTAATGCTGGGGCCACCTATCAACGGCTCGTTAATATGATGTTTGAGAAGCAGATTGGGAAGACAATGGAAGTTTATGTAGATGACATGCTGGTGAAATCCAAAGAGGCTGAGGACCACATCGCCCACCTCGCTGAAATGTTTGATATACTGAGGAAGTACAGAATGAAGCTCAATCCACAGAAGTGTGTCTTTGGAGTTGAGTCTGGAAAGTTCTTGGGGTTCATTGTCAATCACAGGGGAATTGAAGCGAACCCAGCAAAAATAAAGGCCTTGGTGGACATGCGATCCCCAAGAAGTGTTAAGGAAGTTCAGAGTCTAACAGGACGGATCGCAGCCCTTAACCGGTTCGTCTCTAAATCATCAGATAAATGCCATGAATTCTTCAAGGCAATTAATAAGGTTGGAAAAAATTTTGAGTGGACCCCTCAATGCGAGGAGGCTTTTCAGAACATCAAGGAGCAACTGGGCTCGCCACCAGTATTATCTAAGCCCAAGAACGGGGAGACGCTCATTGTCTACCTCGCGGTGTCAGAACATGCGGTCAGTGCAGTGCTAGTTCGCGAGGAGGGGAAAGTTCAGTATCCTGTGTACTATGTTAGCAAAAGGATGTTAGATGCTGAGACTCGCTATACCAACATGGAGAAGCTATCCTATGCCCTTGTGCTGGCCTCGCGGAAATTGAGGCCCTACTTTCAGGCCCACAGCATCGAGGTTCGCACAGCCTATCCATTGAGGCAGGTAATGCATAAGCCAGAATCCTCAGGGAGATTGTTGAAGTGGACAGTGGAGCTCAGCCAATTTGATGTTGAGTTCAAGCCTCGTGGTCCCATTAAAGGTCAGGCACTTGCGGACTTCATTCTGGAATTCCCTCCTCAATCTGAGGAAGATAAAATGGCTATCATACCGATCCCAGAGACCGCATCTAGCGAGGCTAAGAAAGAAAATTCCGCTTCGTGGTGGAAACTATATGTTGATGGAGCATCAAACAAGGAAGGAGCTGGGGCTGGCATCGAGTTGGTCACTCCAGAAGGTCGCAAGATACAAAGTGCGGTACACTTCGCCTTCGAGGCCACCAATAATGCAGCAGAGTACGAGGCCCTCATCATTGGTCTTAAACTTGCATTGGAGATGAAGGTGGAGAATCTGACAGCTTACAGCGATTCCATGCTAGTAACATATCAACTCTGGAGTGGGTGGCAAGCTAGAGGTGAGCAGATTGAACTATATCTGCGATGTGCACAGAAGTTAATGAAAAAGTTCAACAATATCAAAGTGGTTCATATTAGAAGAGAAAAGAATCAGGGGGCTGATGCACTAGCGAAGCTGGGGTCGCGTCGCGAGGCCACCTTACTTGGAATTATTCCACTGGAAATTCAAACAAAGCCCAGTGTGCCAGAGGAGTTTGTTATGGAAATAGCGACCCCAGGATCAACCTGGATGACCCCCATATGGGAGTATGTGAAAAGTGGAGCCCTGCCTCAAGACAAAAAAGAGGCAAGAAAAATCAAATATCAGGCGGCTCGCTATGTCATCTATGACGAGGTCCTATATAGAAGAGGGTTCAACACCCCGCTCCTAAGATGTGTGGATGGAGAAGAATGCAACTACATTCTCAGAGAAGTTCATGAAGGAATATGTGGCAATCACTCGGGGGGTAGTTCTCTAGCCCAAAAGATTCTTCGCCAAGGGTACTACTGGCCTACTTTGAAAAGAGATGCTTTTGAGTTCGCTAGAAGGTGTGACAACTGCCAAAGGATCGCTAATTATAGCAACGCTCCTGTCTCGCACCTCACATCGTTAACGAGCCCATGGCCCTTCGCTATTTGGGGCATTGATTTAATTGGGGAGCTACCTAAGGCCAAGGGAGGTGTCAAGTATGCAGTTGTGGCCGTTGATTATTTCACCAAATGGGCCGAGGCCGAGCCACTTGCCACTATTACTGCAAAGAAACTCAAGGACTTTATGTACAGGGCAATAGTGTGTCGCTATGGGATTCCTTATCAGCTCATATCAGATAATGGAAAACAATTTGATAGCAAGGACATGAAAGAATTCTGTGAGAACCTGGGGATCAAGAAGAGTTTTTCAGCTGTGAGTCACCCCCAGACAAATGGTCAAACTGAGGCCATCAACAAAATCATCAAACATACTTTGAAGGCCAGGTTAGAGGAGAGCAAAGGCAATTGGCCTGAAGAATTACCAAGGGTCTTGTGGTCATACAACACGACCCCAAGGACCACAACTGGAGAGACCCCCTTTTCCCTAACATATGGCTGCGAGGCCATGGTCCCAGTTGAAGTGGGCTCCGGGTCGTTTAGAAGGGAACACTACGATCCCGAAGCAAACGAAGTGAATCATAGATTGTACCTGGACATGATAGAAGAAACAAGAAGCGAGGCTCAGCTTCGCCTCGCGGCTTACCAACAGAGGACAGCGAGGTACTATAATGGAAAGGTCAAAGCAAGTTCTTTAAAGACAGGTGACCTCGTGCTTAGGAGAGTCATGCCTAATACTAAGGTCCCGGGCCATGGTGTCTTTGGTGCTAATTGGGAAAGACCTTACAAAATCTATGCTACTCTCTCAGAGGGAACTTATTACCTCACACACATGAAGGATAAGGTCATTCCACGAGCTTGGAATGCGGAACATTTGCGCAAATACTATCAGTGAAGGCATCGCTCCTGGTAGTTTCTATCTATTTCGCATGAATAAATTCATACAAAATACTGGGGGGTAGTGGTCGTATTGACACCCTCCCTTTATGATGTAGTGACATTGGGCCTCACCCCACTTATCATTTATTGGGCCTCGCCCCATTTTATCACTTATCGGGCCTCGCCCCGCTTGTCAGCTTGTTTGGGCTTCGCCCCGTTTATCAATATAAAAGTTCAATTTCTCTATGAATTACTTTTTATTGTGTACTTTACTTGCTTGTTTGTTAACGTTAACATACTAAGGTCCAAGCCATCTCAACGATGCAAGGATCGCATTTGAAGTTACTGCTACAACAATCTAAGGAATCTAAGCAAGGTCATGCAAATCTAGTACTATTCAAGACAATTTAACATGCAAAGACGAAAAGTAAAGATATAATTTCGAAGCCAAGGTACTAAGCAAGCGAAGCTAAATTACTTGTGCAAATATGTTATGTGCAAAAATAACGAGGCAATATTGGATGGAAAAGTTAAAGTGCATAAATTCATAAATAAAGGGTCGCCGTGCGATCCCAGTTCAGTTAAGGGGTGATCAGAGTTAAAGCAAACAATATTACAAATCGCGAAGCATTCTAAGGGTGCCCGCATCCCGAGTTCAAAAGACTACATCAAATATATAACAAATTTTAAGAAGCAGGTGGATCTTGATTGGCAGTAGAAGTTTCTTTCAACAGCCTCGCTTCTTCAGCCAGCCTCGCCTCTTCCTCCAGCCTCGCTTCCGCAGCGTCCTCCTCAGCGATCTCCTTTTTGAGTGATTCAGCATACTCAGCATTACCTGGCCCCAGCTGATCCCAATCAAAGTCAGGGATCGTTCTGATGAACCCCTTCATGAAGGAGACTTGACCCTGGGCCAGAAATGTGTCCTGAGCAGTGGCCAATTCAGCTTTAACAGCATTGAGGCTGGCTGGGACGATCCGTCAGGTTGCCCATCTTTCCTTAGCCGCTTTAAAGGGCTCTGATTGGGAGAATTTGGGGTTTGATCCCTAGCAGCACTTTGCTGGAGTGGAGGATCGTTGGAAGGCTTAGCCACAGGGGGCTTAAGAGGAGGAGGAGGAACCTTTGAGGCAGAGGTCACCTTTGAAGACGCCCCTTTCTTGTTGGTTTGCAAAAATGGGGGAGGTTGACTCTTTCCACCTCGAGCAGACATATCTGTAGAAAAATGAAGAATAAGTTACAAAGCAGTTCAAATATAATTCGGCATAAAGTAAAACAAGTTATGCATATGAGGTAAAAGGGAATGCGATGCGATGCATATTTCGGTCCTAAGAGTACCCTCTTCATCAGTTATCGCGACATGAGAAGACGAGGCCTCTTCTCTTGCCTTTCTTTTCTTCGAGGCTCGCCTCGCATGAGAAGGCCCCGCCTCGGGGGAAGCATCTATCCCTTCTTTAAGGAACCCACATTCTATTAGGTTCTCAATGGAGAGGAGAGTCCTAATGTTCCTTTCCTCGGCAGTGGATTTTGTTAATACCTCGTCGGCTCGTTGTTTGTCAACACCTTTTAAGACGGTGCGAACTGGAGCGACTGCGATGCCAAAGGAGTTGTCAGTTTTGAGAATAAAAGGTAAAAAGTATGATAAAGGACTATTGCCTTGGTAGCTTACCCGGGAGGTAGTTGAAGCTTGTTTTCACTCGAGGGACCTCGTGTACGTAGAAGAAAGGCTCCTTCCACGAGCCCGCATTACTTATCCCGCCAGGGAGGAGGCTTTTTTTGTTGAATTCTGGCCATACCGAGAAGTAGACATAACCGAAATCCTTGGCTCCGCATCGCTTCAGCTGAAGGAAGTAGCCCATTGTCTTCGCATCTAAAGGAGGGTATCCAAGTTTGTGGTAGAGTACATACAAGGCGATCATGGATCGGTATCCATTGGTGCTGATTTGGATGGGAGCTAAATAGTATGTCTCGCAAACATCCCTAATGAATGGGTGGAGAGGAGAAGAGACACCTATCTTCATAAGAGGGACCGTCAGGACCATTCTGGGCACTCTGCCTCCGTTCTCGTCATGGTTAAAGCGATAGCATCGCATTTTCTTCTTGGGCAAAATGATCTTGCCTTCAGGGCGGAACCTTTTAACACCCTCTGTGATAGTCTTCACGATCAGTGTTGAGGGCATATCGCGACATGCAAGTACGCGAGGTTTACCTGGCTGGACTTTTGAGCCGGGCTCGATGTCCTTGGGGTCAGGCCCGTCAACATAAATAACTCCCTCCAGCTCTAGTTGAGGGGTAGGGACATAAGGATCAGGTGAGGCTTCAGGAACATAATCGTAGTCTCTGAAATTTACAACTCTGGCCACTTCGTCAAGGCCACCATCATCTGAGGAAGGCTCCTCGTAGTCATCATCATCAGAATTGGCTTCGTTATCAGCACCTCCCTCGATGTCATAATAGGCATCGCCTAATGAATCTGTTGGAGAATCACTTATGTGAATAGGCGACACGGTTTGTGATGGAGGCATGGTTCGTGATGGAGGCACTTTAGAGAGAATTTCCGCTGCCCTAGCGCTGAATTCATCTCCTTTCTTTGTCAAAGTTTCGATGTCATGTTCGATGTCAGTCATGGAGTGAGGCTCGTTCTTAGTTGGGAATACATCCAGAGATTGATCCCGCGAGCTCGAAGGGTGCTTTGTTCTCCACGAAATCAGAGGCACCTCACGGGTATATTCTTCGTTAGACCATAAAGGGTCGAAGTATAGCTTGAACGAGCTTTCGCTGGTGCTCGTGGCTTTTGCGATGTTGGCTGCGGCAGCATCGCTGATTTGTATATGAGGCATAGGAGAAGGTGTCCTTGAACTATCGTCTTGAGACATCTGAAAAGGGTGAAATGATTAAGTGTGTGCTCTTACAGAAAACAAATGAAGGAGGAAAGAAACAAGCGAACAGAAAGGCTCTATGTGTTCTCGCATCGTTCACAGAGAATATGAGGGGTCGCAATCCTAAGGGGAAGGCTAACGTTCTTAACCTATGTTTCTATCTAAGTAATTACGGATCGCGCTCCTACAATAGCGAGGACGGGTCGTGTCATAAAATTGGCATTTT
This sequence comes from Saposhnikovia divaricata, assembly GCA_036435485.1. NCBI lineage: Eukaryota > Viridiplantae > Streptophyta > Magnoliopsida > Apiales > Apiaceae > Saposhnikovia > Saposhnikovia divaricata. Next base: position 120,342,724 of record CM071598.1, on the reverse strand, counting down.
GGGATCGCATCTATTTGGGTTCACATCGCATGCAATTTAAGCTATCTAATCATGCAATTACAATGAAGAATAAACATTTAAATGCAAGAAAAGAAAAAAGACTTACTTTTTCTTGAAAAAGGTTGAAGAAATCGAAAGAAACTCGGGATCGCTGGTGTAAGAGCCTGAAAATTCTTTGCGTTTGATCTGAGAGCAAACTGACAGCACTTCGACAATGTGTTTGTGAGAATGAAAAAGGAAATGATAGTGACAGGGGTATATATAGCTATCAGGAGAGAGAAAGACATGGGACACGTGTTGAAATCTCGTCCGTTGGACACACATCTCGAGACACGACAGCTGTCAAACCCTTTCAAATTCTTGGGGTCGCGACTACTTCAACGGTTATATCTATTCCTGGGTTCGCTTCGCGGTGACAGCTCGTATTCTTTGAGTCCACATCGCATCTCCAATGGCAATATGGACTCGGGGGGTAGTTGTTATGCCCAAATCTGGCATAATGAATAAATTGATTTGATTACCTAAATTGATGGTTCATAATTTATGATGGGCCTAGAAGATGAAGATTGGGTCACTAAAGCCCACTATTGGAATCAGCCCGGCATATCTTGGCAATAATATTACAAGAGCACATCGCGATGCTGCGCCTCGCTGGCGATGCTTGCAGGAGGATCGCTTCGCTTTGCACTACATATGTAACTCACAGCGAGATCATTATCTCCTCTTCTCTGGAAGGCTCATGGCCGGACTTAAGGTCGCATGAGTAGCTAGGCACAGGGATCGCTTCGCATGGCCAGGCCTCTCATGGTCGCATGCAAGGGCCCTGTTGGATCTTTCATTCCAAACCTATCCATTCGAGGCCATGGGTTTCTACAGCTAGACCAAGGATCATGGATAGGATTGATGACTCATTGCCACGTCAGCCACGTCAGCCCTAGCTACATGGGCTTGGACTTTGGCTTATCTCTTAAAACCCTAGCCCGCCTAGGTAACTTGTGGCCCAAGAACTACGTCAGGCTTGATCCCTATAAATAGGGTACGTAGGCACCTTGATACGGATGAGAAACAGTTTACCTGAAAACACCTATCAAGCTCAGCCACATTCATACACACAAACCCTAATCCTTTGTTCTTCTTTTAGCAAAATATCCGATAATCCAGCAAACCTCCAAAATATTGTTATACAATATTCTCCCTATAACAATTAGTAACAAGTTTTCCATCTCTAAAAATATATAAATAATCTGAATGTCATAATTATCTATACATGATGTATGAAATTTACTTTTTCTTAGAAAAACATAATTTAGGGGGTGATATTAGAAAAAATTATACCAATAATATCACAATGTCTAAAATTTAAATTTAAAAACATAATTATAAATTTGGAATACAGAACATTTTCATAAAAAAAAGTAATATTTTGGATAGTTAGACGTAAATTTAAATAAGAGAAAATTTTCATTCATTTTTTATTATTAAAAGTTAGAACATATTTTGTTATTCTTCAACATCTCCAAAACTTAGTTGTTACTTATCTTGTTCAATGATATTCATAAGGCTTTCGTTGCATTTATATTTCAGAGAAAATATTATCATAATTTTGGAATATGACGAGAGAGTTAATGTATTTTCAGGTGTTCAGGTTTTTGGCAGGAATTTTTGATACAGAGTAGCATAACAATTTAGATTGGTACTGCACATATGGTGGTTGTTTATGCTACTACAAATATTATTCAACAGTTACTATCTTTTTCTAGTTGTTCTCTTCATTATTTGTGCAGATTTAGCTTGTTTGTCTTGGTTCCGTGATGTGTTCCAGTAATCAATTAAGGATTCCGATCCTGAATCAGTTAGAAATTTAAAATTTATTCATGTTGGTGAAGTTTGTTTATAGATGTTGCTATTTTGTATCCATTTTTTCATGTGATGTAGTGTAGAAGCTTGAGTAGCTTGGAGGTTTTGTAGGCTTAAAATCACTGCTTTTGTTTACAGATAATACCTGGTATCGAAACTGTAAACATAAACCAAAGTTTAGAGTGCATCGCAGCGGTTATGATGTTAAGCTCCCTAATTAATGTGCTTTACCGGCCGGCCTCTGAAGTGGTCTATGATCTGTTTGCACCGTGATCTTGTTTTATGCGTAGGGTATATAGTAGTAAATTGCTATGATCCATAAAAATATTAAATCTGTGAACATTACAAAATTAACAGGATTAGACAGGAAAATATATACATCAATGGAGAACCACGAAACATGAAGAGCAATGTTATTATTTCCGAAAAGGATTCATCTATGTTACATTAACTACCTTGTGTTTTGGTTACTCTGTAAACGCTAAAGATATTTGAACGAAAAAGAAAAAACTCGAAAGCATTCCTAAACAAGGCTCTCTCACATTTCAAGATCTTCGAATCCAGACATCTAAATGCAGCATATTTGTACAAAGCCACGCCAGTACTTATCTGCCTGGAAACACTTTGACATGACGATATTTTGAACTTAGAAGTTATATATAATCAGGTTCCAAAAGCCTTAAAGATAAAACAGTGAAAGAAATTGGAGTATGCTAAAACACTTCTAATTAACAACAAAACAATGGCCCATGCAGGTCTCGAACCTGCGACCTTCGCGTTATTAGCACAACGCTCTAACCAGCTGAGCTAATAGGCCAATGGTTAGGGATTTTGGTCATAAGCTATACATTCTATATATATTAAATTCTTTTCCAGTTTAATTTTTTCAAACTCGAACACGAAATAAAATTACCATTTACTCGAGGGCTCATCGAATAACACAATGTATGAACCCTAAATAACAAGCATCATGGCAGGGACCAAATCAATTCATCCTTATACTTTAAATAGCACTGCATCGAGCACAGTGGTAGAATTATGTATACCAAAATTAAAAAAATGTCATTCTTGATCTTAACAAAGTCCAGTATACTTGTTAGTCTACTCTTTTTCGTGACACTGATAGGGTTTATGATCTTCTCCATCATATAAATCCTACCATTCGTAGTCCTTACTTATTTGATAAAATTATCAATTTCAGTAAAAATGACGACATCACTCAAGATGTCGTCGTTCTTAGGTGGATTTATGCCACCATCTCTCCTTGTTTACTTGCGAGATTACTCGCTCAATAAACATCTACCACGGCCAAGGATGCTTGGGCACGTCTACGTGATATGTGTCAACAACATGACAATGCCATGCAGAAGAGGAGAAAATTTATTCAAATCGATCTCAACGAAGATTATCGGGGTTTTGATGAAAATGTTAATGATTATCGTGTTGATTTAATAAGCAACTTACCTGATGATGTGCTTATCTACATGCTATCTTTAGCCAATGATGTTAAAACAGTGGGAAGAACCAGCATTAATCTTTCCAAGAGGTGGACTGTTATGACTCCACAGCCCAAGGACTGGAACCAGCCCAATGACTCAATTAAGTACGCCACATATGGCCCAGAAGCAGGTCAACGAAAACAGTCAAGGGGTAAAGGAGTAAAAGACAGAAGTAGCGAAGGAAGACAGAAAAAGGAGGCGGAGGGTTTGGATGGAGATATGCGAATATTGTTATTGAGCTGCCGTTTTGGCGAAAGGGAGAGCCAACATCTCGAAGTGTTGGATTAGCTTCATTTGTTTATTGCAATTAGCCGTTGTAATATTCAAGTGATTCATATCTTGTTTCCAGTTATAATTTAAGTCGAGAACTCTTTAATTCTGTGATTTCCATTAAATATTCAGTTAAGTGGTTAGTTCATTACAATTGGTATCAGAGCATCGATCTAATGGGTATACTAGGTGTGAATCAACAGTCCTTAATCGAGCGTCTTACCCACACCATGGCCAAGACATCGCAGCGGTTGGAAGCTTGTATAGATCGATTCTGTGAACAACAGGAGATGTTGATGAACACACTCAAGGACGATCAATTAAGGTATCATCAAGAGGTATGTTCTTCTCTTTATTCGATAATGGCTCATGATAATCACTATGTGTTGGGGGGGTCCTTCGTCTGGATTAGATGGTAAAGGCGCCCTAACTGCGAAGAAAGTAGGGGTTGAATTTGAGGAAAAAGTGGTGAGCAGTGTCAATTCTCCACGGTGGGCGTCTGCAAGCCTCAATTCGTCACTGTGTGGATTTGACGAATTGAGCAAGGGGTTTGTTGGGCAAGATGCTTTTGAAACTGGGTTCGTTGGAGAGGGATCGGGTTGGGGGCCTGGGGGTGGTACGGTGACCATGGATGTTGTCACTGCTAACCCGCACTATTCAGTAGAGTATAGACCACCACCCGCACCACCACACATGTTCCATTTTACAGAGCCACCTCCATCAATTCCATCTTATATCAACACTTCTGAATTGTCTGCACAACAGGTGTTTGAGGTAATTCCTGATAGAAACTCTGTTTCAATTAATGCAGCTTTTAACACCACTCTCCCTACTGGACAAACATACTATAGCATTGATACTACAACAGTGGATGACGGTTCCAAAATGATTAGCTCAGTTGAATATCCAAATTTTGACACGATGAATTTTGGAGTCCATTTCAATATTACATCAGGCTCGGGAGGAGGGCATGGTATGTTTGTTTCGTCTCAAGGTAGTATATATGATGAAATGTTGGTAGAAGTGTATGCAAAAAAGAAAGGAGTGGGAGATGCAGTTAAAAAAATTGAGAATGATAGGTGTGTGAATGGCGAAGGAAATGAGACTGTTCTCATCTTTGATCCTGGTGGAGACGAGCATAAAAAAGGGACTAATGTATCAAATGGTACTCCACTGCAAAATAGTGTTGAGGAGCTTTGGGTTGTGCTTCACTTTCTTGATCCTAATAAGTTCATTATACAAGCAGATTTTATCTTAGCATCATCAAGGGAAAATATTCTCCTAGATAATAAATGGAATAAGGGAAGTCTTGACTGTGTTTCTAGCGCTTTCGTCAGTGCTTTCACTTCTCTCATGAAACATACAGAAGCTCCCATTTCAACTCTGCCTCATATCTTTGGGTTCTTGGCCGTCAATGCAGGTCCATTCTTGGAGCTAAATGCTGTCAGGGAGTCTATCAGGAAAAAGCTATTAACTCAAAGTATTGTTCCATGTGAATCGTACTCCGAACAAAAGTTTTTCCATAAACCAGGTGAAGTTGGTGGGATATTGCCAGCCTTTTGGGATATACTGGATAAGGCTAGGGGTCAAGGTGTAGCGTTCAACAACATCTCTTCTCATGGAACTTATATTTTGAGTTTTTCATTTGACATAAGGGAGTATCATGAAATTCTAGAATTCATGGGAGTGAAATTGGTTGCATATGTGGTATGCTAATTGCACCCAGAGTTCTAATATCGTATTGAAGGTGTCCGAGGATGTTTATCTGGAGCTTCTTCTTTTTGTTGCTGAGAATTGGGAATCTGTTTTTCACGGAACCATCATGAAGAATGCATCATTGTTGAAGTATGTGGATATTCATGATAACGTTTCTCTGACCAGTGTCAGTTTAGTTTCTGGATGTGATGCTGGAAAGTTGTTTAGGTCTACTGAGCAAAGTTACGCATCTTGGTTAATCAACTGGAGTAGTTTGTTCAAATCTGCAACACACCACTTCTTCATGCCAATTTCAACCCAACAAGCTATTGAGTTATCGAGTAAAAAGCGGATCCTACTTGATTGGTTATCAGACCAAGCTAAAGTCAAAGCAGTAACTGTGTATGATTATGCACTTGTTCTCACCAAGTTAATAAATAATGATAGAGACCTTGCTATTGTATACAATCATTTTCTTTATCACTCTTTTTCAAAGAAATATGTGTCTGAGCAGAATGTTAAAGAAATTTGTAGTAGCATGCATCTTGTTGATAGTTATGGGAGGATGGTGGCACAACAGAGAAAGGTTATGCCTCTTGTTGATAGTTATGGGAGGGCGGTGGCGTACTATTTGCTATTAGACAATCGATTCCGTACCACCAATGGCTATCTTGGAGCTGAATTCCAGGAGTCTACGGATGCTTTTACCCATATAAATCAGAGTGAAACATCACCAACTTTAGGGCAAAGAATTCCAGGATATATGGATTACCGAGGAACAGGTTCAAGACCGCAGGTTCTTGTTGACAGAAAATGGGTTCTCGGACTACAGTCCCGAGCGCATCCACGTGAGATAATGACGGAGGTTTTGAAAGCTCTCCAAGAACTGAATGTTTGGTGGAAAAAAATAGGGCACTACAACATGAAATGTAGGTGGAATCCTGGCATTTCTAGGCATCAGGAAAGGATGGTAAACAATTCTATGCGCAGTAATCATTACTTTGGGGACGACTCTACTATCAGTGAGAGTGATGGTGCTGCAAGGGAGATTGTTATGGAACTTTTGCGCTTCAGGGTGCGACATACAGAGACATGGCCAGACTATGAAGCTACAGGGGAGGACATGACCACAGTTGCGCACCAGTTCCCACATTTCCACCTTGAGGACAAGGTGAGTCTTTGGGACCGGGGTATTGTTATGACTCCACAGCCCAAGGACTGGAACCAGCCCAATGACTCAATTAAGTACGCCACATATGGCCCAGAAGCAGGTCAACGAAAACAGTCAAGGGGCAAAGGAGTAAAAGACAGAAGTAGCGAAGGAAGACAGAAAAAGGAGGCGGAGGGTTTGGATGGAGATATGCGAATATTGTTATTGAGCTGCCGTTTTGGCGAAAGGGAGAGCCAACATCTCGAAGTGTTGGATTAGCTTCATTTGTTTATTGCAATTAGCCGTTGTAATATTCAAGTGATTCATATCTTGTTTCCAGTTATAATTTAAGTCGAGAACTCTTTAATTCTGTGATTTCCATTAAATATTCAGTTAAGTGGTTAGTTCATTACATGGACACAGGTTTGAACTCACCTCATGGATCTCGGATTTAACGACCCTGTAACTGTTGCCACTCTATAATCGAAAGGTAGTATCAATTCTGAAATGGATAAATTTGTAGACGGTTTTTGTTGGCGTGGTTAACCGGGTTATAGATGCAAATCAAACTCCATATCTCAATACCTTCAGAATACATTTTCCTCTTAATAGTTCTTATGCTGCTTATATTCACAGTTGGCTTTACAACATCTTTTTCAACAATCCTGCCTTGATTCTCAATACTACACTTGAAACTCTTCACTTGGAATCAGTGACTATATATGGACCTTTGCTTCAATGGGTTTAACAAATTGTCTTAATCTTCAACGTCTGTCGATCCTGATGATGCTGCCTCTTCCAAACACCATTGGAAACTTGTGGTCTTGTTCCCTGCACTCAAACACTTTTCACTGCTTATTTTTTCTCAACACTGAAACACTTCATCAATCTGCTCCAAATCTTACTTCATTTATATTTTATGAGAGTGAAACTGATGTGGAGTATCATAATATTCCATCACTTGTGGATGTTACTTTTTGAGGGTCGTGTTTTGGTCATTTTGATACATTATCTCGCTTTTCTTCTCAGCCTGAAAAACTTTCAATTCGGAGGTACAAGGTTGGTTCACTGCATGCTACAACCTTGATGCTTTTGCTCCATTTTAATTTTGTAGGTGCACTCTGCATCTAGTGGTTTTCCGACTTGTCAATGTTCAACAATTGGAGATAGTAGTTGATCATAGGGATGTTAACCTTATTCACTCTACCTCCTTGATAGAGGCATGTCCTTTGTTGCATACATTCAAGTTGAAGGTTGAATGCACCTTTCATACATAATTTCAAATTTGATCATCAGTTTTGTTGTTCACGATTAATGCTCTCGTAGATGTTGTAAATTGGAATTTTTTGCTTTAAGCCGTTTGTATCCTAGGCTCCTCTACAAGTATTCCATGGATAATGGACTATAAAGATTTTTGTGAGCTTTCCTAGCTATGATCAACTTGTGAATCCCCTGTACTTAATTACCTTTTGTTGTCACAAATTTTACAGTAGCATTTTTCCTCCCTGATATGCGAAAGTATTCCATATCTTGTTTAAGATGGAGCACATCATCAGTTCTTATGTTCTACCTTTGTAAACTTGTTTGCATAATGCACTTTTCCCTTTGAAGTTGGCATGGCAAGCAGTACTGACACAGATTTATGTTGCTTCATAGAAGATGTGTATTACTCAGATACAACGACGCCCAGATGATGCTCAAATAAAAGCAATGCGTTCCCATCAGCACCTTAAGACTGTAAAGTATGCTGGATATGCTGGATCTGCATCTGCTGCCGAGCTTGCATTTTGTCTCTCTCGACATGCTCCTCTACTTCGGAGGTTCATTTTTGATACTCGTCAACCCGAATTCATAGAAAAGCCCCATGAAATTCGTACCTTTAATTATAAGGATCGAACTGCTATTGTGAGAAAAACCGAATGGCATGCCAAAAGAATTCAAGGAAGCAAAGGTCTTGTTGATATGGAGATTCTCTAATTTGATTAATTGAGTTTGTATCTTTTTGTGCTTTAAGAAAACTTTGAACTTCAGTACGGTTTTAATTTTTCTAGATTAACCAAACCCAAGTAAAAACAAAATAATATTTGTTATATATAATTTTATTACATTATATAAATAACAATGGACATGTGTTATGTTTACCTTTGCTATGTTGCTAAAACTTTGAAGTGCTAAGTTTTACACTCATTATTGTGGCATGACCTAAGAGAGCTAAGATCAGGAGTAGTGACCTATGACCATAACAAAAGAGATGTCATTTCCTCAATGTTGTAGCTATAGTAATACTTCTTCAGGATAACAAACAGTTCATCCGTCTGTATCGATCATCCTGAAGCCATGAAGAGATTGAGAGGCACGTTCATTCAAAATCTACTATTTGTCCCTTCTGATTTTACAAGGACTGTAATTTAAATTAGAAGAATGACACAGATACTTCAGGTGAACTGTAAACACAGATCATTCTGCTACTTTTTTTGTATCAAAAGATAAAATTTAACAGTTAGTAAATATCACATTCCCTTGAATTATCATTGCAGATTTTGACATTTAGTATCCTCTCATATCACTCAATACATAACTAACATCATATCACATTCCCTTGAATTATCATTGCATCTCCTTGCAGTTTCACATACAGTATATTTCATGGTAACACTGGACAAAATATGTGTCCTCCGCATCATGGTTGTTATATAATTTTCGTCTTAAGAATGTCCTTCATGGTTTCCTGATAAACTATCGAGGAGGAACGAAGCAAATTGTACTGTTTGAAGGGTAACTACTAGCATGTGCTAATTACTATCGACATCCTGAAGCATCTGCACATCTACCTTCTTATCTTATAATGCTTACATAACATGTATCAGTAGTGTGGACATGTAGCAGCCTCTAATGAATTTAAAAAAGAAATTATTATCAGGTTATCACTAAAGAAAAATGGTTGGTGACTGTGTTCTTTTGTGGCTGAAAGTTTGCTAGTAAAGTTATGTAAATAAGTTCTAATATTTAACAGGTCCAATATTTTCATCAAAAAAATGAAAAAACCAAAATGGTCTGCAGCATGAGGGAGAACATACTGAGATCATTTCCGACGTAAGAAATCGAATTTACCTAGAAGAGTAATGTAAAACTGCAAAATAGCATACATTCACCTGTATGCATGACAACAAGCTTTGTTATGAAGTTCCTGCTTGAGCTTTCAAAGGATTTGGATTCAAAGTGAGCGCTACCTCAAAATAATCGACTCGGGGCATACCTGAATACAGGCTACAGCTTTCAGTACTTTATGATGAATCAGATTTGCAACATACCAAAACAAGGGACCAGTACTTTATTCCATTCAATCACCTTCTGTGTAGTTCATTTCTCCCTGTTTCTAAAGTGAATGGGCCACTCTTTACTCCTTCTCATTTTCATAGACTAATCCATAATTCCATTCTTATATCCCCTGTTTTAAGTTCTTTTCGTGCACCCACTTTCTTTAGAAGACAGTCTTGTTTTGAACTTGCTTTCAGTTTACACAATCTAAGCTAATTCTTACTAAAAAAATTGAGAAACTCGTGATAAAACTAAAATTAAAATTAGATTTATTATTAGGTATTTAGACATGTTCATGGTTTCGGATTAGCCCCGTCAATGGATCGAATATCCGATCCGATTCGATCCGACCCGATCCGCACTTATTTAAATGGATATGGATTGATTAAAAAAATATCTGATCCGGAACCCGATCTGATAAGAACGATCCGAATAATAAACGGATTGGATATGGATTTAGGTTGATCCGATCCGTTATCCACGACCCGATCCGTTTAATTATATAGTAATATATATATGGAAACTGGTCAACAGCCTGAAAGGCAGAGTGTATAAACTTGTAACACTATAACTAATGTAACTCAAACTAAAGGAAAAGATACTTAACCAGAAGACAATCAAGAACAGGAAGTCACAAGAAATCAACACTAAATGAAGACAAGGTAATTGATACAATTAAACATGCTAACTATGATCAAGCCAAGAAGAAATCATTGAGAGAAGTTCAAGTTAAAGTTGTTCATGCCTCAGTGATTTGATAAATCAAGAATCAAGATCATAACTATCAGTATCAACAAGACCAATTGATTTCAAGTGAAGAAGAAGGAAAGCAAATATTGGAAAGCCAAGTTATTCAGTGAATATGGTAATTTATTCAAGAAGCAGAAACACTATCAAGACTAGTCACTTATGAACCAGACCAGTGCATCAAGTGTCAGGACATTGATAGCAAGTTTATGTCAGTAATAAAGAACCATGTTCAAGAGCTTGTTGAAGAATTAAGAAGACATGAAGATATCACAAGTTCAAGATGTGCATTGAAGTTTCAAGTTGAAGACCAGAATATTTTCTAAGTACTAAATGTTCTGGATGGCTAAGTAGAAATTCTCAAGTAGAAGTTCTACTTAGGAATTTCGAGATAGCCAAGTAGAAGTTCCATTTAGGAATTTCGAGATAGCTAAGTAGAAATTCTCAAGTAGAAGTTCTACTTAGGTGCAGCTTCAACATGACACATGGCATCTTCTGATTGGCAGATTTCCAAGCTTTCAAGATAAGGCAAGAATTATGTGGACATTATTGGGCCACGTACATCTTAGTCTTTGAAGACTACAGGACATAGATTACATGTAGTATAAATAGAAGTACTTGTGTAATGTTTTAGTTAGAGTGAGCAATTCTAGAGAAAAACACAAGAGAAAAAGAGAGAGTGCATTCACAGAGCTTAGTATCATTCACTTCTCTCTCAACTTCTGTTATACTTTGTAATGAATGTTGTAGCAACCCTTTCAAGTTATATATAAAGAAATATATTCCTTGAATCTGTGTGTTCATTTATTGCATCGTTTTTATTGCCTCTCATATTCGAAAAGTTGTATTCACCCCCCCTCTACAACACATTTGGACCTAACAATTGGTATCAGAGCTATATGTTTAACATACAAAACATAGATCCTTGTGTTGAGTAGAAGAATCGTGAGTTTTCATTTTTCAGATCTACTTTTCATTTTCTCGAAAAGTGTGTTTTAATTCGTTGGTAGTGAAAACTCATCTGAAAAAAATTATTTAAATACTCCAGGTGTGATTATTTAGCTTGGGTGTATTTTAATTAATTTTTGTGAATTTATCTGGGTTAGTTCATATTTGGTGTTCTTGAGTGTTCATCATCTGTTCTTATCAAAGAATACAACCCAACAACTTTTTGATCTCCTTTTCAATAGTAAAAGAATAAAAAGGTGGTTTTTGGACTTGTTGATTTATTTTATTCGGCCGAAAGTAAAAGACATACTCAGTACCTAGCATGTGGGTTAGGTGGGTTTGGTGAGTAAAGCATTCAAAGTCAAAAAGTGTTAAAGTGATAATATTGTTTATTCAATATTTAAAGAAATCTGCAGAAAAATTATTCTAAGGCAAAAATTTCTACATAGAAGTTCTACTTGAGAATTTCTACATAGAATTTCGACTTGGACAATTTCTACTTGGTGATTTCGACTTGAGCAAAATTTCTACTTAGAGAAATTTCGACTTAGGCAAAAGTTCTACATAAATATTCTACATAGCCTAGTCTTGGGTACTTAGAAATTTTTAGTGACCAGAATTGAGATGGCTCCTAAAAATGCATTCAAGATCCCAATGTTCAACAAAGATCACTATGAAGAATGGGTTTTCAGAATGAGACTATATCTAGAGACTATTAACCCTGAATATCTGGAAGTCCTTGACAAGGGTAAATTTGTCCCAATGGCAGTTATTCCTTCACATACGGAAGGAGGAGTGGTTATACCACCTCGGTCTGAGCCCAAAAAGGCAGCGGACTTTTCGGATGCTGATAAAGAGCAAATAGCTTTGGATACTGCCGTACGACAAACCTTGATGGAATCTCTTGATCATGAAATGTTCAACATAGTCAAAGGTCTGACTACAGCGAAGAAGATTTGGGACAAGATAGAAGTTGTCATGGAAGGATCTGCAGAGGTCAGAAGCAACAAAACACTCATACTCAAGATGGAGTATGACACCTTTAGAATAAGGAAAGGAGAAGGCATTACAGACGTCTACCTACGATTCAGTCAGTTGGTATTGGATTTGAATCTGAGAGGTGTGACTCTCCCCATGGTTGAAACAAATACGAGATATCTGAGGAACCAGCCAAAAAGCATTGAGCATAGGGTCTACGCAATCAGAGAAACCAGAGATTTGCATACAACTTCTCTGGAAGAGTATTATGGAATATTAAAGACCTATGAGCTGGAAACGCTTCAAGATCAAGCATGGGACAATGATTCAAAGTCAAAAGAAAGTGCATCAGGATTAGTTGCTGATGAGGAAGAGTCTAAGAAGGCAATGGTTGCAGCAAAGCCTAAATCATCACTTGCACCACATCAAGTTGATAATGATGACGAGTGCGCATCTGACAGTGATGATGACTACTACACCCAAGAAGAGCTGGACAACATGGACGATAGTGTCGTGGCATACATGGCAAGGAAGTTCAGCAACATGAGATTTAGAAAAAGCAACCGACCACAGAGAAAATCTTCATCTTATTATCGGGCTGCTAAGGGTGGTGGTAGTTCGTCAGGCTACAAAGGAAAAGGCAAGAATACCAGCTACAAATCTCCTTTGGATTTCAAAATGAAGTTCAAATGCTATAATTGTGGTGAAGCTGGACACTTTGCCTCGGACTGCAAAAAGCCTAAACAGACTTATCCAAAAGAAACATTTGAAGCTCTCAAAAGCAACTATGAAGCACTGTTGAAGGAAAGACATGGAAAACGAGCTTTATTGGTGACAGAAGGAAGAGCTTGGGATGATTCAGATGAGGAAGATGTTACTCAAGTAGCAAACTTTGCGCTCATGGCTGAGACATCAGAGGAACCAGAGGTACCAGTTCTGACTCTTAAAGTAGAAATGTCTATTGATGATTATAAAGAACAGAACGGGGCTCTTAGTGAAGAGATCTACATGTTGTGCAAAAGCCTAGACTCTTCTCAAAAGGAACAGAAAACACTTGTTGCCAAATGCAGAATGCTTGAGGCAAAAGTGGAAGAGCTAGAGGCTGCTTGCACTGTAGATACTTCTCTAAGAGACTTTATTAAATCTCTGGAACACAAGCTCGTCCTTAAGGAAGAAGTAGAAGCATGTCTTAGGAACAATCTAGCTGAGTTAGAAACTAAATGCGAAGCTTACAAACTAGCTGCTAGTAAAGTGTATGTAGATAATGACACATTTAAGAAGATAACTGGAGTAGGTATAGGGCTTGATTATTCTGACCTTCCTAAGAAAGAAGGAAAGAGACCTATTGACCCTAGTTCCAGTGACCTTAAACAGGAAACACCTAGAATTCTTAAATCGGCTGTCAAACCTATCTACAAACATCTTGTTCCTAGAATAGAAGAAGAAGAGACTGAATTGATAGCTAGATATGAGATTGAGATGGAAGATCGCCAGAAAGAACAACCTGTAACTCCTATTAAACAAGTGAAAATCAATTTCCCTAGAGATGAATCTAGACTGGGAGTAGGAGCTAAGGCTGTTAAACAACAAGGAAAGAAAGAAAAAGGCATAAAAGAGGTTAAGGCTGAACGAATAAAGAAAGCATGTTATCATTGTAAATCTACTGAACATCTTTCTTATGCATGCAAAGCTAACATGAATGTTCATGCTGCACATGCCATGCCTACCACACATACAATGAATAATCTGCATCAGAATCATGCACAGTGTGGTCAACCTAACTGTATGCCATGCACTTTTAATATCATGCAAACTTTTGTGCATTTAATGAATGCATCTAGCCAGTCATGCTCAAATACTGTTGCTAGTTCAAATATCAAGAAAAAGTATGGTAGAGCCAAGACTGTCAGTCCTCCTAAAGTTAGGAGTGACAAACCTTCTCCTAAGACTGACAAATCTGTCAAGTCTGAGAAAGGAAAGGAGATAGTCGGAAGCTCTAGTAATGTGAAGAAAAGTGCATCTCCTGTTGTTAAATCTGTTGATTCTCGATCTTATCGAAAAGCCGGGCCCAATCAAAGTTGGGTTCCGAAGAATGTCTAACCAATCTGTCATTGCAGGGCATTAAGCAGAATAGAAATAAAGTTATATGGGTGCTAGACAGTGGAGCATCGAGGCATATGACTGGAAACAAGTCCCTGCTTACAGAGTTGGTTATGAAGGCTGGCCCTTATGTTACCTTTGGAGATGACAGCATAGGTGTGACTAAGGGATATGGCAAACTGAAAACTGGCAATGTCATCATTGAAGATATTTCCTATGTTGAGGGACTAAAGCACAATCTGTTGAGTATAAGTCAATTCTGTGACAAAGGTTACGAAATTGTCTTCAACAAGAAAGGTGTCTCAATCACTCACATCAAGGAAGGTTCACTAGCTTTGAGAGGAGTTCGAAAGGCAGATCTTTTTGTTGCAGATATGGATTCAGCAAATCAGGATGAGGTCACCTGTTTCTACAGCAAAGCCTCGGATGATGAAAGCTGGTTATGGCACAAAAAGCTATCTCACTTAAACTTCAAAACGATGAATGCTCTCGCAAGGCGAGAATTGGTGAGAGATCTACCTCAAATGGAATTCGCTCCGAAAGGACTCTGTGAAGCTTGTGAAATGGGAAAGTCGAAGCGAGCATCGCATAAAAGCAAAGAAATTTCTAGTATTACTGAGCCTCTACAACTTCTTCATATGGATTTGTTTGGCCCAGTGAATGTCCTATCTTTGTCTAGGAAAAGATATGCTTTGGTAATCGTGGATGACTTCTCCAAGTATACATGGGTATTGTTCGCAATGACGAAAGACGAAGTACCTTTCTTAATCATTGATCACATCACTCAAATTGAGAATGTTTCAACACTTACTGTGAAGACGATTAGATCAGACAATGGCACTGAATTCAAAAACGCAGTGCTAAATGACTTCTGTGTATCTAAGGGAATACGTCGTCAGTATTCAGCCCCGAGAACTCCACAGCAAAATGGAGTATATTTCTGGGCCGAAGCAGTGAGTACCGCTTGTTACACTCAAAATAGAACCTTGATCATAAAAGATAAAGAAAAGACACCATGTGAGCTAATGAACAACAGAAGACCAACAATCAAATACTTTCATGTCTTCGGAGCAAAATGCTATGTGCTTATAGATGATGAAAATCTAGGCAAGTTTGCAGCAAAAGCTCGTGAAGGAATCTTTGTTGGTTACTCTACAGACGTGGTGGCAGCTTATAGAGTGTTCTTGGTGAATGATCGAAAAGTGACTGAAAGTTACAACGTCAGATTCGACGATACCAAACTCTCATCAATTTCAAGAGATTCTAGTGAACCTGAGTCCCTAAAATTTCAGAATCTGGACTTAGAAGATCTTGAAGATGAACCTGAGTTGGTTGTTCCATTAAATGTTCCAAGCGTACGTGAAGAACCTGAGTCTAGTGAACAAGCTAATTCTACAAGATCAGGAGAGACTTCTTCGGTACCAACCGGCAACAACTCAGGGGGAGTAAATAGCAGCTCAAGGACTACTGTTCAAGGCTCGAGTCGAGTTGACTCTAGTTCTGTAGGAGCTGGCACTAACTCAGGGGGAGTTAGTGAAAATATTCAAAGTAGTCAGCACCCCAACTCAGAAAGTCAAGCTGAATCATCTAGACAATTTCCAGGTGAACGGGTATGGAATAGAGACCATCCGTTTGAGTTAATTATTGGTGATCTAGATGCTGGTGTGACTACTAGAAGAACTGCAAGAGCTGACATGGCTAATATCTCCTTATATTCTGGGTTCTTATCCAAACTTGAACCTAAAGAAATAGAAGAAGCTCTTGGCGATGCTGATTGGGTGATTGCAATGCAAGAGGAACTCAATCAGTTTGAAAGGCAGAAAGTTTGGAAACTGGTACCCCGACCAAAGAACAAATCCGTAATTGGAGCTAGGTGGGTATTCAGAAATAAACTGGATGAAAACGGACTTGTAACACGAAACAAGGCTCGTTTGGTTGCAAAAGGTTATTCTCAGCGAGAAGGAATTGATTATGATGAAACCTATGCACCGGTTGCAAGACTTGAGGCAGTCAGGATGTTCTTGGCATTTGCAGCACATAAGAACTTCAAGGTATTCCAGATGGACGTGAAAAGTGCCTTCCTGAACGGAAAGTTAGAAGAAGAAGTGTATCTGGAACAGCCACCCGGCTTCGTTGATCCAGAACATGCAGATTTTGTGTATCTACTCTTCAAATCTGTCTATGGCCTCAGACAATCCCCAAGGCGATGGTATGAAACCCTATCCTTATTCTTAATTGAAAATGGTTTTGTTAGGGGAGTAATTGATAAAACATTGTTCTATAAAGTTGTGAGAAATGACTTAATACTTGTTCAAGTATATGTGGACGATATTATTTTTGGGTCATCAAATGAGCGCTTGTGCGAGAAATTTGCCAAGCTAATGCAGGAAAAATATGAGATGAGCATGATGGGAGAGCTGTCCTTCTTCCTTGGATTACAGATCAGTCAGAGAAAAGATGGTATCTTTATCTGTCAATCCAAGTACGTCAGAGATTTACTCAAGAAGTATAATCTAGAAGATGCATCAGCAGCTAAGACTCCTATGGCAACAGCCACGAAGCTTGATGAAGACAAATCAGGTAAATCAGTTGACATCACAAGCTATCGAGGTATGATTGGCTCACTCCTCTATTTAACTGCAAGTAGACCAGATATAATGTTCGCAACTTGTTTATGTGCAAGGTTCCAAGCGGATCCTAGAGAATCACATCTCGTAGCCGTCAAAAGAATTTTTAGGTATCTCAAGGGCACACCAAATCTAGGGATTTGGTACCCAAGAGATACAGGTTTTAATCTTATTGGCTATTCGGATTCAGACTATGCAGGTTGCAGGATTGATAGGAAAAGCACATCTGGTGCTTGCCAATTTCTTGGCAGAAGATTGGTGTCCTGGCAAAGTAAAAAGCAACATACAGTATCTACTTCTACTGCTGAAGCTGAGTACATTGCTGCTGGAAGCTGTGTAGCTCAAATACTGTGGATGAGGAACCAATTGAAGGATTATGGCATGGAGCACAAGAAAATTCCAATCATGTGTGACAACACAAGTGCCATTGCCATAACCAACAATCCTGTAGATCACTCAAGAACCAAGCATATTGACATCAGGTATCATTTCATAAGAGAACATGTCGAGGAGGGGACTGTGGAGCTACATTTTGTGCCCACAATGCAACAAATTGCAGATATATTCACCAAACCTCTTGATGAAGTAACATTCAATAGGTTGGTTGGTGAATTGGGAATGCTTAACACAAGTTAGTAAAGCCTTCTATCTGTAAAATCCATGTTTATGTTTGTATGTGCAAGCTAATCAATCATTATGTGCTTAGACTTTAAAATGCCTAATTAATGATTGTTATAGGTTGCATATAGTGTGATTTTGCATGAATTCATTGTGTTTTAAGTGTCTTTTATAGCACAAATCTGTGAATTTATGCTTGTTAGATTGCATGATCATAGGGGGAGTTAAATTCATAATAGTCTAAATATTGCATGATTTTTAGATGAATTTACCTGTGTTTTTCATGTAATTAGAGGCCTTAGAATTATCAAGGAATGTTTTAATTATGTTATATTTTAAAATCCTTGAATTGATATTTATATTAATTTGGCAAAATTAATTGTTGAGTTTTTCAAAGAAAAAATTGTCAAATTATTCTAAGTATCTTCAAAATTTCGAGTTAGTCTCTATCTCGAAACTCATGTAGAAATTCGACTTGAATTTCGACTTGAGCTTCCAGGGTGAAGTTTTGAAAATTCTAAGTCTGGGAAGAATTTCGAGTTAGTACCTATCTCGAAATTCATCTCGAAATTCGACTTAGAGTTCGAGTTCGAGTTACCAGTGTGCCTAGTTCTATCTTCAAAATATTCGAGATAAAGTCTATCTCGAATTTTATCTCTAAGGTTGAGATGAGGTTTCCATTAAGGGAATATTTTGAAAAGAACTGAGAATTAACTTCGAGTTAGTCTATCTCGAAATTTATCTCGAAGTTCGACTTGATGTTCGAGATAGAGTTCTTAGTCTATCTCGAAACTCAACTCGAATTTCGACTTAGTGTTCGAGATGGAGTTCTCAGTTAAGTTAAAGGGAATTTTTCGAGTTACACTCCTAACTCGAAACATATCTTGAATTACCCTGGACTTTTTGATTCAAGGAAGTATTTTGGAAAGAATTTGAGATTAACTTCGAGTTAACTTCTATCTCGAACTTTATCTCGAAGTTCGACTTGATGTTCGAGATAGAGTACTTAGTCTATCTCGAAACTCAACTCGAATTTCGACTTGATGTTCGAGATAGACTCTAACTCGAAAAGTATCTTGAATTTTCTGTTTTTCCAAGTTTACTTCAAATCAATAATGTTCAAGATAGTATTTCCCTATAGTTTCTGCTGTAATTTTGGTTAAAGTGATTCTTTGTGCATATTTGTTCGAGTTAACTTCTATCTCGAACTTTATCTCGAAGTTCGACTTGATGTTCGAGATAGAAAAGTTCGAGATAGAAAAGTTCGAGATAGAGTTCGACTTAGATGTCCCCTGTATGGACTTAGTACTTTTCACACTTTTTAACAGGGACATTTTTGTCATTCCACATTAATGTCTATATATACTTCTCTAACTCGATCTATTCTTTCACTTTTACCTAATTGAGTTTTACAGCCGCCCCATATACATACAGGCGATTTTGAATTACAACCACTGATTCGTGCTCTTTGTGACTAATCTCATACGGACAACGAATTACTGCCCGATTTTTTACTGCCATTATCTGAGTGCCAGTAATATCTGAGTTTGTGTGTTTGTGAATTTGTTCTTTCTCGACATATATACATACGTATATACACACACCGTTTCACAATCATATACACACGATTTGACTGGTGTGTACACACATAACTTCACTGATTTCACTGATTTCACTGATTTCACTGTTAAATTGGTTGTTGATTTTCGCCTCTCACAGTGATAATTATCTATAACCCGTAGTTTAATTTTTCAAGAGTGACTTTTGGTCTTTTTGTTAAATTAAAAGGGATATAACTGATAATTCCTTAATTAATTGTTTTTCAAAAATTAAAATAAAAAATTCACATCTTCTTAAAGAAAAACATTTAATCAAAATGGCTCACCAATTTTCCCTTGCTAAAAACAATTTTTACAATATTTCTACGGAAATTGGTGATCAACTCCCACGGTTTAAGTTTTGGATACGATTTCTCAATTTGTATTCCAAAGCTAGCCAAGCTTTTACTGCTAAACCTACACTAGTACATGATGCTTTACAGCAATTATGGACTAGTGCGGTTACTTTTGGGAGTAAATCAACCCCCTACGGTTTCAGGTTTACCTTAGCGGGTCAGGAATATGAGGTGACAGAACAAATTGTCAACAGAGTTCTAGGATTCCCCATTAAAGATGCCTATGATCCAGAACCTACTGCTGCAGAACGCCTCAGATTCTTTGAAGAAATTGGATGTTATCCTACAAAAGGCCCAATCACGGGAAATATCCAAAAGCAATTCTTCCATGCGGAATGGAATTACTTTTTCGAGGCCATCACAAGATGTTTTCGGGCACGCGAAAAAGACTTTCATCAAATTCCGATTCCCATGCAAACCTTTGCAGTAGCCCTAGCAAGAGAACTGGATATAAACTATGGACGTATAGTTCTCTCTGAGATAGTGGCCTCAATGGGATCCCTTGCAAGCAGAGACCTCTCTACCACTGATGTCGTCTGCTGGTTTCCTCGGTTTCTTCAAATGCTAATCAATGACTTAATACCGAAGGATGCTCTTGCTACTCGACAGGGATTTGCCAGAAGCCCCACATCTGAATCACTAGGGATGGGCACTAAGTCACTTGCAACTATTGCAAATCAGGATAAACATCAAGGTAAGCCGATGTCTACTCCTGAAAATATACAAATGTGGCTTAGATATGATGCAGGAGTTACCAATTTGGAGGCATCATCACAAGTCTCATCACATGCTCAAAATCCATCTGTTCATGCCGAGGCATTTGATGAGATTCCGGATGAGGAAAGCGATGATGCACAAGGTAAGCAATCAGGTAATCTCTCTCTGCATACTATTCATTCCTCCTCCTACGTTTCTGATTCCGCGACCCATGAGACTGCTAACCCGCAGGATCTATCCCAGGGTAAGAGCCATATTTCTGACTCTGAGTCTGATACACATTCCTATTCTTTATCACCCCTGTTAACGGAAGTCAGAAAACCAGCACGTATATTTATACAAGATGATGAGGAGAATGAACCCGAAGAGCAGCAACTTATTCGCAAGAAAGCCAAACTTTTCCACGCTGCTACTTCACAACCACAGTCAAACCCTAGCGTGTCACACGCAACCACTCCACCTCACGCGAGTGGTTCACCCCTTGAACATTCTGCACATAGGGACTTTGATTTTGGTCAGGATGATGTGCCTCTTGATGATACTGTTGCTTCAAGAGGACATGAAGTCTTAAGAACTTCAGCCGTACCTTCACCGGTACGTTCTGATGCTGCAAAGAGGATCGGTTCTGATGTCGTACAAGGACACTTTGCAGCCTCTCAGACTGAGATTCCAACTCAGGAACAAACAGAATTTGATCCCATAACTGTCAACAACATTTCTTATCAAGTTTCTGCAGGTACTGCTTCACTTTTAGGATCAGTCATTGAAGACATACACGAGCGTGAGACAGGGAGTGTGTGTGAGAGGTTAGGGAGAGAGGGACCTTCATTTTTAAGGCCCGAAACCGAGCGCCAAATACCAACAGAACGCGTATTAGAGCGAGGTCACCTAAACCAAACACCGTCCCTTAATACTGAAAATTTTGATACTCGTATGACTTCAATGGAGAATAAAATGGAGCAGTTCGGGCAGTCGATGGGGCAGTTGGGGATTAATGTTGGAAACAATCAACGGGCTCTAGACGACTACGCAGCAAGAATGGCAAGTCAAGCTACAGCTTTTGATGATTTGACACATAAGGTCAATGACTTGGGCCATGCTGGTGGTGTCTTGGGAAGCACTCTCAATGAGAGGATGGGGGCATTGGAGTCTACAATGCATACAATGATTGTGGAGATCAGTAGAATGATGTTCGCAGTCAGAAGTTTTGTGCCCCCGGAGTGCTTTGAGTCGGAACAACCTCCCCCCGATGCTGGAGCAGGTGGTGCAGGTGGTGCTAGTGGAGCGGGAGCCTCTGGTTCTGGTTTTGGAGGTTCCTATGCAGCTGGTGGATCTGAAGACCATGGTGGAGCTCAGGATAACTCACCTAAGGGGGAGAGTGGAAAGGAGACGAGACAGCAGGCAGTTCACATCGAAGAAATTGAAGAACCCGCTGATCTTGTTAAGGAACCAGAAATTGAGCCTGCTGTTGCTGAAGAGGCTCTGAGGAGGAGAAAGGGTAAGGCAATAATGGTTGAAGAAGATGAACCAGTTATTGACCTGAGTCATCAGGACACAGTACAGGAGGTACTAGATTCAGATTCTGATATGGAAGACGTACCTTTCGCACATGCTGTAAAGCGATCTTTGAAGGAACAAGGTGGAGGTGCTGGTATGTCTTTCGGAATGCCTGAAGAAGATCCTGTTGATGAAGAAACCCTGAAGTCTCAACAGTTAGCCTTGGAACAAGCTCAGTTCCATAAAATGAAGATGATGCAAGAACATGCTGCTTTCCTAGAACAGAAGGTGGAGCTACAAGGGAAGCAGTATGAGTATGAGCTTGCAAGGCTAGCCAATCCTCAAGTTGATCTTGACAAAAGAAGGATAGGGCAGAAATGGGATGAAGCAAGGAAGATAATGATGGGACCATGTGCAAAAGGAGTTCATAACAAGGATGCAGATGATCTGTTCTACAACTTGAATTTGCAGAATCCAATGACTGGGGACTATATAAATGCTTTGAAGAGATTAATTTCTAAAGTCAGGGTTGGGTACAATGCAAATCTTAAGGAGTGGCAGGTTATCTTGTCTTTGGTAGAAGGAGTCCCAACATCTTTCCTATTTGTGGATGACCAATTCATAATGAGAAGATCTGCGTCAGAGTTGTTCTTGCTAGCGACTAAAATTCAGTACTCTCAATCTGAGGAGCTAAGCATTCTGTACAGGGATCAGTTAATGCAGCTAGCAGAGGACAAGGGTCCAGAATTCTCAGCTTATCCAAATTTTGTCCGGATGGTGGTTCAAGGAAAGATGAAGAGGGTGAGCATGGAGGAAAAGGACTTAATGGAACTTTCAGTGGAATCTCTTAAAGCAGTATGTAGACAAATGATGGGTAAGGGATTCGCCTCTGAGCTTAAAGATAAATCCGTGAGGATCATTGAAAGAGTCATATTCTTGAAGAGCAATGAGGTGTGGAAGTGTGATGTCATTGCTCCAAACCCTCTCGACAACGTGAAGATTGAGCCGGAGCTGATAGAACAGAAATGGAATATTCTTCAAGCAATGAAGAATGTAGATGAAGCTTTGACTCTTCCTTCTGGAGAACTGGAACAAGGAGAAATAAGGGAGGCAGTTGGCGTTCCAGGGAAAGATAGTGTATACTGGATACACTCTTATGCTGATGATACAGCTGATGCCTTAGCATACATAGATGCAGACCAGAAACAAACACTCTTGCATATGAGTAGACAATGGCTGCTACAGACTCAAGATGCTGCATTTCTAGAGAAAGTGTTATATGTGTTCAAATGGGGCGAAGTGGAAGACAAGTTTATTGAAGAAAAGCAGAGACTCGTGAGTTACCTGTCTGAAGTAGTGGTGGAAAAGAAGCAAATGGAGCGAGATGCGGCTAGTGTCCACAATACTAACCGTGTCAAAGGCTACCCCAAGATGATCTATTGTCAGTTTAAAGCTAATAAAACTCATTGGAAATCTCAGCTCATCATGAAGAACTTTGAGGATATTCCAAAGATCAGGACTACTCAGGAGGTGGACAAACTCAGAAGGCTTTTCAAACATCCTTATCCAGAGCCCAAGAACCCTCTAGAAATGGAAGCTGTAAGTCTGTTGAATGCTAGGTGGAAGCAGCTTAAAGATCCAGTATACAAGAAAGAAAAGCAGCAGAAGGAGAAGCTAAAAAGGCAGAAAGAAGAAAGAGACCAAGCTGCTGAAGCTAGAAAGAGGAAACGGAATTAGGGTTAAAGGTCAGAGTGGTGTGAACTTGAAGTTGGAAAAACTTCATGTCTTTCGGTTGCTTTAACTCACTTGAGGAAAATTCACCTAAGAGTGAATCCAATAAGGTGATATAAGTTTGACTAGAAGGTATGAAATAATCCAGGTGATAGGAATCATTCAAATGATCTTTAATTCGAGGTTCGAATTCTGTTTCTAGTTTTTATGTTCATTGTATTGTTTTCAAGTTCTTTTCAATTGTATATTATTCAAGACTGTAATGTTAATTATCTTTTCTCGTCTCATTGTTTAGTTGAGTTATCCTTCATTAATTTGAATGTCATTGTTAGACAATCAAATTGGGGGAGATTGAAAGGCAGAGTGTATAAACTTGTAACACTATAACTAATGTAACTCAAACTAAAGGAAAAGATACTTAACCAGAAGACAATCAAGAACAGGAAGTCACAAGAAATCAACACTAAATGAAGACAAGGTAATTGATACAATTAAACATGCTAACTATGATCAAGCCAAGAAGAAATCATTGAGAGAAGTTCAAGTTAAAGTTGTTCATGCCTCAGTGATTTGATAAATCAAGAATCAAGATCATAACTATCAGTATCAACAAGACCAATTGATTTCAAGTGAAGAAGAAGGAAAGCAAATATTGGAAAGCCAAGTTATTCAGTGAATATGGTAATTTATTCAAGAAGCAGAAACACTATCAAGACTAGTCACTTATGAACCAGACCAGTGCATCAAGTGTCAGGACATTGATAGCAAGTTTATGTCAGTAATAAAGAACCATGTTCAAGAGCTTGTTGAAGAATTAAGAAGACATGAAGATATCACAAGTTCAAGATGTGCATTGAAGTTTCAAGTTGAAGACCAGAATATTTTCTAAGTACGGAAAATGTTCTGGATGGCTAAGTAGAAATTCTCAAGTAGAAGTTCTACTTAGGAATTTCGAGATAGCCAAGTAGAAGTTCCATTTAGGAATTTCGAGATAGCCAAGTAGAAATTCTCAAGTAGAAGTTCTACTTAGGTGCAGCTTCAACATGACACATGGCATCTTCTGATTGGCAGATTTCCAAGCTTTCAAGATAAGGCAAGAATTATGTGGACATTATTGGGCCACGTACATCTTAGTCTTTGAAGACTACAGGACATAGATTACATGTAGTATAAATAGAAGTACTTGTGTAATGTTTTAGTTAGAGTGAGCAATTCTAGAGAAAAACACAAGAGAAAAAGAGAGAGTGCATTCACAGAGCTTAGTATCATTCACTTCTCTCTCAACTTCTGTTATACTTTGTAATGAATGTTGTAGCAACCCTTTCAAGTTATATATAAAGAAATATATTCCTTGAATCTGTGTGTTCATTTATTGCATCGTTTTTATTGCCTCTCATATTCGAAAAGTTGTATTCACCCCCCCTCTACAACACATTTGGACCTAACACAGCCACAGTTGGATATTTTAATATATCCAACCAACCCATCTTATACCATTAAAACGTCTAGTCAACGGGCAGGATGAACAGTAGTTACGCTATATTATATAGCGTACTACGCTCTATTATAGAGCGTATACGCTATATAATATAGCGTAACAAATATTCCCATTTTACCCTTATTCTGTTCCGCTCTATTATATATCTTAGCCGAGAACAACACCAATTTCAGCTCAAACAGCCCTTCATGTTTTGAAATATCATTTCAAGAGTGTTCTTGAGTTTATACCCAATCTTAAATCATTTGGAGATATATTTTACACCATTACAAACTTAATCTACACCAATCTATACCTATTTCTACTTTACCAATCTTAGTTTATTTGTCAAATCTTACCCAAATTTGAAGATTTTGAAGATTGAGCTTGGAGTACCATTCCCAAATTAAGATTTTTGAAGATTGAGCTTGGAATTCAAGGTTAGCTCTCTATTTAACCCATGGCTTCTTTCATTTTTTCGAAATTAAAATCTCCTAATAAGACACCTAGTAAGATTGAGATTGAGGTAGAAAATGAAGATGTTAACGAACGTCCACACACACCTAAAATAATAGATCTTGATGATGATAATAATGAAGATGTTAAGAATGATGATGGTGATGTTGTCTATGATGATGTTGATGATGGTGATGATGTTGAAGATGTTGAGAATGGTGTTTCTTTGGATGATTTGAATGATGTTTGCCCATGTGTTGGTCAATTATTCGATAGTTTAGATGAAGCGGAGAGGTTTTATAGAGATTATGGTAGGCGTATTGGTTTTGAAGTCATAATTAGAACTACACATAAACGTTCAAAAAACAACAAGATTTGTTCGCGTTTGTATATATGTCGAAAGGGTGGGAGATTAGCCTCAAAATCTTTGGATGATGAAGATGAAGTTCCCAAAAAAAAGAGAAAAAGAGATTCTCTTGGTAGAACGAAATGTAAGGCGCGAATGTATGTTGTTCATAGAGAGAAATCAAATAAGTGGGAGGTAACATTGGTTCATTTGGTACACAATCATGAGATGGTTTCACCTAGTAAGGTACATTTCATGCAAAGGCCAAGAAACATAACACCCATCATGCGAGAATTGATTATAATTTTGAATAAGTCGGGTATTGGGCCTCAACAATCTTTGAATGTAATGGGTGAGCTTACGGGAAGCTTAGAGAATATTGGATTTACTAGTCAAGACATTAGGAATGTTTTGCGTGATATTAGACATCATGTATTTGATTCGAGTGTTGCCAAAGAAGGTTTGACATTACTCCAAGAATTAAAATGTAATAGTTTTGGGGATTTTTTCTATCGAGTAGATGTTGATGAGGATAATCGGGTGCGTTCCATGTTGTGGGTTGATCCAAGATCATTAAATGCATATAAAAATTTTGGAGACGTGGTAGTATTTGACTCCACATACCGCACAAATAGGTATAGTATGCCATTTGTACCTATTATGGGGGTGAACCACCACTACCAATCCATATTGTTTGGTTTTGCACTAATAAGGGATGAGAAAGAAAGTTCTTATATATGGGTTTTGAAGAATTGGTTGGAAGCTATAGGAAACAACCCTCCAATCTCCATCATCACCGATCAAGACATTGCACTTGGAAATGCAATTGCCGAAGTTTTACCAAACACGAACCATCTTTATTGTACTTGGCATATAAGTACCAAATTCGGGGAGAAGTTATCCGGTTTGTACGCATATGAACCACATTTCAAAGAAGATTTCAACTTATGTTTGTACAAGTCAATGACGGTTGAACAATTTGAAGATAGGTGGAATGATTTGGTTGAAAAATATAACTTGGTTGATCATGGTTGGTTGCAAGAAATGTATTCCGTTCGACATAAGTGGGTTCGTGTGTACACTAAACTTCATTTCACTACCGGGATAACCACTACCTCGAGAAGTGAGTCAATGAATGCATTTTTTGACGAGTATGTAAATGCTAGAACCGGTTTGAAAGAGTTTATAGAGAATTCACAAAAAGCATTGGAGAAACAATATCTTCGTGAGAAAGAAGCGGACTATGAAACAAAGGAAAAGGAAAGGTCAAGAATAACATCCTCCTCATTGGAGAATCATGCGGCATCTTTTTATACAAAGGAAATGTTTAGACGTTTTCAACACGAACTTAAACAAAGTGGAGCCTATGTTGTGAATGAGAGAGATTCCATGAGTACGATGCTATTTAAGGTGTACGAAACATATAAGACCACGGTGGCGGAGGAAAATAGAAAAGTGTATCAAATAACCGTGACCAATGATATGATAAATTGTATTTGTCGGAAATTTGAAAGTTCGGGAATGATTTGTCGTCATGTTATTCGATACTTGAATATGATGCAATGGACGGAGATCCCTAACTACTTAATTAACTTGAGATGGACAATTGGAGCAAATAAAATTGCCGGGTCTATATCGTATAAACGTCCTATCATTGGCAATATTCTTCAATCACAACCCGCCCGATATACAACTTTGTGCAAAGCCTTTCAAGATTTAGCGGCTCGTGGAAGTTTTTCGATTCCAAGATTTAAATATGTCATGGGATTGATTGAAAAAGAGGTGGAAGTTGTGGAAAATTTTCCTATAGAGAAGCCTTCTACGAAAAAAACTCCATCATGTGAGGATGAACGTGAAGGTGAAGATTTTGAAAATTTGGAAGACCCTATAATTTCCACCACTAAAGGTCGCAAGAGGGAAAGAGTGAAGAGTGGCATTGAGTCCAACTCAAAAAAACCAAGGAAATGTAATTGTTGCAAAGAACTTGATGCTAAACATGATTCACGAAATTGTCCAAAAAAATTAGGAGAGTCGATTCCCGAAAATTCCAACTCAAAAAAACCAAGGAAATGTAATTCATGATTTTACTTTTGATTTTGTTGATTTGGTTAGCAATTTTCAATTTGTTGCTTTTGATTTTACTTTTGAGTGAATTTGGTATTGATTTTGTTGATTTGGTTAGCAATTTTCAATTTGGAATTTGGTGCTTTTGATTTTAGTAGAAATTTGGTGCTTGAATTTGGTATAGGAAAAAAGAAAAAAACAGAGGAAAAAAAAAATTCTGTAATTACGCTCTATAATAGAGCGTAAGTGTTGAAAACAGGGGAAACGCGCTAAAATTTCCTGTACTTACGCTCTATAATATAGCGTAAGTACAGAAATTTTTAAACGCGTTTCCCCTGTTTTTTAACCCTTACGCTATATTATAGAGCGTAAGTACAGAAATTTTTTGCCCTGCTTCCCCCTGTTTTTGCAACACCCCCTGTATAAAAACAATCTCTAAAAACAATCTCAAACACAATCTCTAAAAACAATCTATAAAAATTTCAACATTTGAAACACAATCTCTAAAAACAATCTATAAAAATTTCAACAATTCAAAATCAATTCAACAATCTATAAAAATCTCTAACTTACAATTCAAAATAAAACAAACTAGTAACTTACAATCTTTAAAATTTCCAAAAACAAACTAGTAACCTACAATCCCGCTAGTCTACAATCGTGGGAATACAAAGACAAATGCCGAGCTTCGTCTTTATGGAGCTCCCAACCAATACGCCGTCGGAATGTGTTAATCACATCATCATTCCATTGGACACCACACCAAGCTTGGGTATTGCAAGTCAATATGCAATCTATATACTTCATAACAAAAACTCCGCAATCCATACCATTGGTTTGCCTAGGTCGTTCATAGACATTTTCAACATCAGGGAATACGACATGTTCAAATTTTGTAGGATCCAACCGATTCAACATGAGAGGGACCAATTTTTCCTATCAAGCAAACATGAATTGTCTTAATAATGTATCAAACAAACATGGACTACTAGAAATTAAAAAAAGGAAGATAAAATATACCACAATGTAGAACTCCGTCTTGTATAGCTCTTTTAATTTCATGTGCTTAGTATCGTCCCTTAGAGGATCAAACAAAGATACTAATTTCATGTGGTTGGATCCTATTCTTGTGGTCAATGACCAATTTTAGAGTATCTTTGTTTGATCCTCTAAGGGACGATACTAAGCACATGAAATTAAAAGAGCTATACAAGACGGAGTTCTACATTGTGGTATATTTTATCTTCCTTTTTTTAATTTCTAGTAGTCCATGTTTGTTTGATACATTATTAAGACAATTCATGTTTGCTTGATAGGAAAAATTGGTCCCTCTCATGTTGAATCGGTTGGATCCTACAAAATTTGAACATGTCGTATTCCCTGATGTTGAAAATGTCTATGAACGACCTAGGAAAACCAATGGTATGGATTGCGGAGTTTTTGTTATGAAGTATATAGATTGCATATTGACTTGCAATACCCAAGCTTGGTGTGGTGTCCAATGGAATGATGATGTGATTAACACATTCCGACGGCGTATTGGTTGGGAGCTCCATAAAGACGAAGCTCGGCATTTGTCTTTGTATTCCCACGATTGTAGACTAGCGGGATTGTAGGTTACTAGTTTGTTTTTGGAAATTTTAAAGATTGTAAGTTACTAGTTTGTTTTATTTTGAATTGTAAGTTAGAGATTTTTATAGATTGTTGAATTGATTTTGAATTGTTGAAATTTTTATAGATTGTTTTTAGAGATTGTGTTTCAAATGTTGAAATTTTTATAGATTGTTTTTAGAGATTGTGTTTGAGATTGTTTTTAGAGATTGTTTTTATACAGGGGGTGTTGCAAAAACAGGGGGAAGCAGGGCAAAAAATTTCTGTACTTACGCTCTATAATATAGCGTAAGGGTTAAAAAACAGGGGAAACGCGTTTAAAAATTTCTGTACTTACGCTATATTATAGAGCGTAAGTACAGGAAATTTTAGCGCGTTTCCCCTGTTTTCAACACTTACGCTCTATTATAGAGCGTAATTACATAATTTTTTTTTTCCTCTGTTTTTTTCTTTTTTCCTATACCAAATTCAAGCACCAAATTTCTACTAAAATCAAAAGCACCAAATTCCAAATTGAAAATTGCTAACCAAATCAACAAAATCAATACCAAATTCACTCAAAAGTAAAATCAAAAGCAACAAATTGAAAATTGCTAACCAAATCAACAAAATCAAAAGTAAAATCATGAATTACATTTCCTTGGTTTTTTTGAGTTGGAATTTTCGGGAATCGACTCTCCTAATTTTTTTGGACAATTTCGTGAATCATGTTTAGCATCAAGTTCTTTGCAACAATTACATTTCCTTGGTTTTTTTGAGTTGGACTCAATGCCACTCTTCACTCTTTCCCTCTTGCGACCTTTAGTGGTGGAAATTATAGGGTCTTCCAAATTTTCAAAATCTTCACCTTCACGTTCATCCTCACATGATGGAGTTTTTTTCGTAGAAGGCTTCTCTATAGGAAAATTTTCCACAACTTCCACCTCTTTTTTAAT
The DNA here is from genome assembly GCA_036435485.1 of Saposhnikovia divaricata. Taxonomy (NCBI): domain Eukaryota; kingdom Viridiplantae; phylum Streptophyta; class Magnoliopsida; order Apiales; family Apiaceae; genus Saposhnikovia; species Saposhnikovia divaricata. The sequence continues at coordinate 120,312,129 of CM071598.1, read as the reverse complement.
CAATCCCATGACATATTTAAATCTTGGAATCGAAAAACTTCCACGAGCCGCTAAATCTTGAAAGGCTTTGCACAAAGTTGTATATCGGGCGGGTTGTGATTGAAGAATATTGTCAATGATAGGACGTTTATACGATATAGACCCGGCAATTTTATTTGCTCCAATTGTCCATCTCAAGTTAATTAAGTAGTTAGGGATCTCCGTCCATTGCATCATATTCAAGTATCGAATAACATGACGACAAATCATTCCCGAACTTTCAAATTTCCGACAAATACAATTTATCATATCATTGGTCACGGTTATTTGATACACTTTTCTATTTTCCTCCGCCACCGTGGTCTTATATGTTTCGTACACCTTAAATAGCATCGTACTCATGGAATCTCTCTCATTCACAACATAGGCTCCACTTTGTTTAAGTTCGTGTTGAAAACGTCTAAACATTTCCTTTGTATAAAAAGATGCCGCATGATTCTCCAATGAGGAGGATGTTATTCTTGACCTTTCCTTTTCCTTTGTTTCATAGTCCGCTTCTTTCTCACGAAGATATTGTTTCTCCAATGCTTTTTGTGAATTCTCTATAAACTCTTTCAAACCGGTTCTAGCATTTACATACTCGTCAAAAAATGCATTCATTGACTCACTTCTCGAGGTAGTGGTTATCCCGGTAGTGAAATGAAGTTTAGTGTACACACGAACCCACTTATGTCGAACGGAATACATTTCTTGCAACCAACCATGATCAACCAAGTTATATTTTTCAACCAAATCATTCCACCTATCTTCAAATTGTTCAACCGTCATTGACTTGTACAAACATAAGTTGAAATCTTCTTTGAAATGTGGTTCATATGCGTACAAACCGGATAACTTCTCCCCGAATTTGGTACTTATATGCCAAGTACAATAAAGATGGTTCGTGTTTGGTAAAACTTCGGCAATTGCATTTCCAAATGCAATGTCTTGATCGGTGATGATGGAGATTGGAGGGTTGTTTCCTATAGCTTCCAACCAATTCTTCAAAACCCATATATAAGAACTTTCTTTCTCATCCCTTATTAGTGCAAAACCAAACAATATGGATTGGTAGTGGTGGTTCACCCCCGTAATAGGTACAAATGGCATACTATACCTATTTGTGCGGTATGTGGAGTCAAATACTACCACGTCTCCTAAATTTTTATATGCATTTAATGATCTTGGATCAACCCACAACATGGAACGCACCCGATTATCCTCATCAACATCTACTCAATAGAAAAAATCCCCAAAACTATTACATTTTAATTCTTGGAGTAATGTCAAACCTTCTTTGGCATCACTCGAATCAAATACATGATGTCTAATATCACGCAAAACATTCCTAATGTCTTGACTAGTAAATCCAATATTCTCTAAGCTTCCCGTAAGCTCACCCATTACATTCAAAGATTGTTGAGGCCCAATACCCGACTTACTCAAAATTATAATCAATTCTCGCATGATGGGTGTTATGTTTCTTGGCCTTTGCATGAAATGTACCTTACTAGGTGAAACCATCTCATGATTGTGTACCAAATGAACCAATGTTACCTCCCACTTATTTGATTTCTCTCTATGAACAACATACATTCGCGCCTTACATTTCGTTCTACCAAGAGAATCTCTTTTTCTCTTTTTTTTGGGAACTTCATCTTCATCATCCAAAGATTTTGAGGCTAATCTCCCACCCTTTCGACATATATACAAACGCGAACAAATCTTGTTGTTTTTTGAACGTTTATGTGTAGTTCTAATTATGACTTCAAAACCAATACGCCTACCATAATCTCTATAAAACCTCTCCGCTTCATCTAAACTATCGAATAATTGACCAACACATGGGCAAACATCATTCAAATCATCCAAAGAAACACCATTCTCAACATCTTCAACATCATCACCATCATCAACATCATCATAGACAACATCACCATCATCATTCTTAACATCTTCATTATTATCATCATCAAGATCTATTATTTTAGGTGTGTGTGGACGTTCGTTAACATCTTCATTTTCTACCTCAATCTCAATCTTACTAGGTGTCTTATTAGGAGATTTTAATTTCGAAAAAATGAAAGAAGCCATGGGTTAAATAGAGAGCTAACCTTGAATTCCAAGCTCAATCTTCAAAAATCTTAATTTGGGAATGGTACTCCAAGCTCAATCTTCAAAATCTTCAAATTTGGGTAAGATTTGACAAATAAACTAAGATTGGTAAAGTAGAAATAGGTATAGATTGGTGTAGATTAAGTTTGTAATGGTGTAAAATATATCTCCAAATGATTTAAGATTGGGTATAAACTCAAGAACACTCTTGAAATGATATTTCAAAACATGAAGGGCTGTTTGAGCTGAAATTGGTGTTGTTCTCGGCTAAGATATATAATAGAGCGGAACAGAATAAGGGTAAAATGGGAATATTTGTTACGCTATATTATATAGCGTATACGCTCTATAATAGAGCGTAGTACGCTATATAATATAGCGTAACTACTGTTCATCCTGCCCGTTGACTAGACGTTTTAATGGTATAAGATGGGTTGGTTGGATATATTAAAATATCCAACTGTGGCTGTTGACCAGTTTCCATATATATATATATATATATATATATATATATATATATATATATATATATATATATATATATATATATATAATTATTTTCAAAATATTTTATATCGTAATAAGTTACGTTATTGAAACCCTGAGCTTTATATCTAATTTAATATTTTCTTGCTCTTCCATGCAAGGCTCCAACGTGATTATATTTTTCTTTGATTAGCAAGATATTGAGTCTTCATTCTTAAATCTTAATCATGGTACATTTGCAGTGATTCTTTCTTATATTTTCTTAATGATGAAGATTATAATCTGATTTTGATTTAATCTGTGTTTTTTGTTTTATTTTTTAGGCTAGTAGATGTCATAATACTGTGGGTAATGATCCAAGTGATTTTGATCTAATATGTTTTTTTGCTTTATTTTTTTGTTTTATTTCATTGATAAAGCTTTTTGCAAGCATTGTAAAAAATCATTTGTTGGGGATGGTAATCAGGAACTAGTAATTTAAATATTGTGCTTGAACAATAAGATTACTAAAGTAGTTTAAATTTTTAATTGCTACTTAAATTTACACACTGAATTCTAGATTGTAACTTCTCAAATTTTACTAATTCTTTCACATATATTAATTGTAATTAATTTTTTATATTTTAAAAAATAAATGGAGCAATGGATATCCGACATCCGATCCGTTTATCTCTTAAAATAAATGGATTGGATATGGATCGACCTCAAAAATATCCGAGGTGTGATCCGATTCAAATCCAATAAAAATAAATGGATATGGATATGGATTTAGTTCGATCCGATCCAAACCTGACCCGTAAAATTTACTCCCTCCGTTTTATTTTATGTGATCCTCATTTTTTTGGGACGTCCCAAAAATAATAAATCTATAAAACTTTTCAAAAATAGTAAATTTTAACAATATAAAACAAAGTTTCAAAAAAAAAAAACATAAAACACTATTACACCCACTACTTTTCTCCACTATCTCAATTATTATTAAATAATCACTATTACACCCACTACTTTTATTTACTACTCCCTCCGTCTCAAAAAACTCTTCTCATTTCCCTTGGACACGTTTGCCAACGCACACTTTTAATCGTTAATATCTTTAATTTCGTATTAGTATTAAATATAAAAACTTCACTATATTAAAGTACTCATAAATACGAATTCAACAAGATCACTCATGACTATATTTGGTTTTATAGATTAGACGTAAATTAGTAATTTGTCTCTTGTTATGAACAGTACCGACATATCAAACGAGAAGAACATTAAGAGACGGAGGGAGTATCTCAAATCTATCATTAAATATTACTTTACCCATTTTTCAGCTAATTTTACTCATTTTTTATATATTTTCTTAATAAGTCAACTTAGCTTTCTTAAATTTTGTGAAAGTCAAACCATCTCACATAAAGTGGGACAGAGGGAGTATTTTATAGAACTTTTACAAGACCATGGCGAAATCTATCTATACTATACTATTTATAAGCAAACTATGGTATATTTGGTTGGTTGATAGTTTGGTCACTTTATTTGGTACACTCAATAAATCGTTAGATTTTAAGATAAATAAATGAGAACCGTTGGATCCAACGGTAAAATAATATTCCTTTTCTAATATTTAAAATATTTTTATAGGTTCCAAGTTCGAATCCCACCAAAAACATATCTATATTAAACATATATATTATTTTATAATATGTATTTTAAAGTAACAATTCAAAATAAATCATTATGATAATATTTTTATACATGAGATTTAAAAAGTTCAAAAAAAATATTTTAATAATAAAAATATATATACAACTTAAAACTTTAATAATAAAATATCATTTAAAAAATTTACAAGACCGCACGAATTATTGGCTAATTATAATTACAAGTAATCTAGTAGGATATTACAAGTTTACAACGTTAAACAAATTTTAGAATCTTGATAACATCCCTAATTTAAAAGAAAATAAAAATGGATGTTCCATGCTCTCCACAATCAGAATTAGGGCAGCACACTTTTCAATGTGAACCTGCAAATTAGATTGGATCGAGTACTAGACCTGGACTCATCGAGTATAACCGATCCAATCTCCTATTCTCAATATTAAAAAAATCGATTTTTGATCTGATTTGGTCTGCTTCAAATCCTCAAAAAACATGATCGGATATAAATGCGTAAATGCCTTATATTATGGATCAGAGAGATAGTAACAATTTTACATTAATTTACTTTTTAAATACTCCCTTCTTTACATTTGGGAAAAAAGAGTTGACACGTATTTTAATACTCATATAAAGTATAATTTTATAATTTATTTTTCGAATTTTCTTTTTTTTTTAAAAACTAAAATATTAAATTCTATTCAGAAGAAAAAAAATTAAAATACTTTATGGAACTAAATTTTTTATGAGTTTTAAAATGTGTGTTAATCCCTCTATGCCAATTGTAAAAAATTGAGAGGGACAGAGGGAGTAATCAAATATTTAGATTAAATATTTCATTTTTCATACTTTGACAATTTAAGTTAGTAAATAATAGATTGATGAAATAGTACGGATCAACACCTATATATTTAAAAATTATGATTACTTCGCAAATAATAAGATATATTTTTTTTTGAAAGTTATATTAATCTACAAAATAATTAATATTTTTTTACGTATTTCAAGTTAAAAGATAATAAAAAATTAAAATATAATAAATAAAATTTTTATATAAATATTAATAACTAACCGGTCCATATCGATCCGATCTAAATTTTTTTGGTACGGTTCCAACACCGAATATAACAAGTCAACTTCCTGGTCAACATTGGAAAAATCCAATTTTCCATCTGATTCGATCAGTGTTTTAAAAATCGGCCTAGGTGGCCGATTAATCGCCGCATAGGCGCTAGGCGGCCAGAAAATGCCTAAATTCTGCAAAAATCGGTCCTTCGACGTTTTTTTGATTAGGCGGTGCTTAGGCGGGCTTAGGCGGGATTAGGCGATTTAATTAGTTATGCGGGAATAATCGATTAGGCGGCGATTAATCGGTCCTAGGCGGTATTAGGCGCGATTAATCGGTCAAATTTTTAAAAAATAGTCAAATTAAGAATAAAAATTTAAATAAATTTTTTAAATAAAAAATATACTTTACACATGAAAGGGTAAATTCACTCATCATATTTAATAATGAAATGAAGATATTTATATTTTTACTTATATAAAATATATTTTAAATATTAATATTAAATTATATAAAAAATAATATTTTAATACATCCGATTAATGTTCCGATTAATCGCCGCCTAGCCGATTAATTGTTAGAAGGTAGACTCATCGCCTATACCCCTAACGATTTTTAGAACATTAGATTCGAATCGATCTGATCCGATTTTGGACTTGTATGCAACCCTAAACAGAACATCAACTACCCTTAAACAGAACATCAAATACCTAATAGCGAAAGTAAAAAAAAAAAAAAAAAAAACAAACTTTAACTTGGTGAAAATAAACTTTAGCGTGGTGAATTTATAATCGCAATCATGCTTTCTAACTACTAGTTTTTTACCGTGCGATGCACGGGTAACTTTATTAATATTTTATGATTATATTTTGTAAAATTAGTTTTATAGCATTTTAAATAATTTATTTTTACTTTTAAGGATAATAATACATTTGTTACATGATTTGTACTATACATTTGTTTTGTTTTCTTGTAAATGGTTTTTCTATCATTTATATTTTAAAATTTAGGCTAATATATTTTTTAGTATTTCATAATTATTTTGATCTTTTTATTTTTTTATTTTCTTTTACTAATTTTGATCTTTTTATTTTATTAGATTACATATGATATACTGAAAACATATACGTACTACATTCGTGTAATAATTTTTTTTAATCTTTTTGATTATGTAATTTAATTGTTATCTTAAAATTATTAGATCTTTTTTTATAGTGTTTTTATAGTTTTTAAAGGCACTTTTTAAATTTTTTGGAAATATGTGTGATATTAAATTTTTTTATTTGTTTAAATATCGTTATTTTTTCATTTTAATTTTATATTTTTGCCGTGCGTGGTGTTTATTATGTGTTTTGTTTAGAGTAATCTTAGGGGTTTTTATGTTGTATTATATTTAGATATTAATATAAATTTATTTTGTGGGTGTTTGGATTGCTTTCTAATTTAAAATATGTTCATTTATTGATTTGTGTTCATTTATTTTAATTTCAATTTTTCCTTTGCAAAGTAAGAATTTATTTATTTGTTGATTTATGCTCACATTTTTTTTAATTTAAATTTTAGAAATATATTTGTTGTCAAACCTAAAAATAGAATCTTTAATGATTTTTATTAAAATAATTTTTTTTAAACCACTTTTATTTGGTAAATAATATTTTTTTGTAAATTATATTGTGCTGGTTTATATTTGATTTAAGTGCATTACATTAAAGTTTATTGTTGTTTTTAGTTTTCTAAATTTTGAATTTTTTTAAATTGGCGTTTGTTTTGTAGATTATATTTGGTTGAATTTTGGTGTCTTTTCCAACATATTTTTTTATTACTTTTTTAATATTTTATTTTACCATATATTTTTTAAAGACCTTTTTTTGTTTTATAATTAAATGTACTTTTAATTGGTAAATGATTTTTTTCTAAATTATATATTAAGGTTTAGGCTAACATATATTTTAATGTTTCATAGTCTAAAATATATTTGTATTAATTTTAGTTAACAATAATTTTTTCAACTTTAATTTTTTACCATTTTATCATGTGTTATTTTAGTGCATTTTATTATATTTAGATTTTCTATAAATTAATGTTTTTTTGGATTTTCAGATTATTTTTAATTTATTTACAACTTTAGTACCGAATCTAGAATCTTTGCAAAATAATAAAATGTCAATTTACTTATTTGTGTTGACTTTGTTAGTATAAATTTTAAAAACATGTTTGTTGTAAAATTTTAAAGTAAAATTTTTTATGAATTTTTAATAATTAGGTTTCCTTGAAACACTATTTTGTGATAAAGTTTTTTTAATTATATTTTAAACTTTAGTCTATAATATCTTTGTATTAATTTTAGTTAACAATAATTTTCTCAACTTTAATTTTTTTTTCATTTTATCATGTGTTATTTTAGTGTATAGTTTTACTGAGTTATTTTTAATTTTTAATGAATTTAATTTTTTCGCCCTGACCGACCAGACGACCATCATAACTCCCTTACGCCAATTATATATATAGATATAATACAAATGAATTATTTTCAATTTGTACTTTAATCCAAAAATTATTTTCATATTATTTTAAACAAAATATTTAATCTTTCTCTTGATATCAATATAAGTTTTCCAAGTTGTATTTTTTTATCCCAAGTCCTCAACCCATAATATTCAATAATTTGTATTTTAGAGTTCTTTCCTTAAATTAATTACTATTATATATAGTGGCCTGCATTCTAGGGAGAACCCTCCTTTTTGCCAACCATTTATTATAGAATGATCTCATGGTGTAGAAAATTCAACAATTAAATTTTTTTTTTAAAAAAACACACAAGCATACCTTATTTACAGGATAAGGGCAAAATAGAAATATATGTTATTAAACAATATTTCATTAGATTTTTCATATCAATCAATATATTCATCTTTAACCGTCAAATTTGATTGATCTGAATCATATATTCCATATGTATCATATCAATTTAAAAAATCAATGAATATCTTCAAATCATATTATTTTGTTTTGAAAATAATGATTAACTTAAATATTCATTCACACCAAAATCAAATGACACTCTATAAATAATTTTTCTTACTTGATACATTGTATATCATATTTCTGACACTTTTTCAGTGGAGAACGATCATGTTCTTCAAGCCAGAATTTTTTTAGTATTCTCGTCATGTTTCTTTTTGTAGTTTTGTTACATTTTTTTGTAAACGTTTGTTCTTTTGACTTTTTCCTGTCATTAACATTTATTTCTATTTTTTTTTACTCCATAGTTGATGGAGGTGATAACACAACCGGGAATTCGAAGGAGACCTAGAACATGAGAATGTACGTGTTATAAATGTACATGTTGTAAAATGGGAAAAAAAATGGTTTGTCAGAGTGAAGAAGTTGTAAAATCTCAAGCCTATGATTCATAGAGGAAAATCGTAAATATATTAAAACATTAGAACACATTACCAATATCGACAAAACTTTTAGATTACAAAAAAAATTGAGTAAATTAATTGTCAAATTATTATTCAGTTTTTGAAGTTATTTTTTTCAAGACTTAAAATATTTGAATTGAAGATAATGTAGATCTTGAAAAAATAAAAAACGCATCGGAGAATTTCGGAGAATGATAAAGTCAAATGGAAAGAGACGATTTTTAAAATTCAAATTTTAACTATCACCGGACGGGGATTGGTGGCAGCATCCATCCAGGAAGCTCAATACTCAAATCGAAGCAAGAGCTACTAAGCTTTGGTGGTTATCAACAACAGATAAAGAAAAATTAGGTAGGATCTCAAGCTCGTGGAGATAAATATACTGAAGGAGTTCATTGAAGGTAATAAACATTTGGTGGATATTGAGGTGTATATGAGATTTATGAGTAGTTAAGATCAAGCAATAACGGACGCGCTAAACCAAATTCATTGGAGAAGTCTACGTTTGGTTCGCAATGAGACTACAATGATGGATAAGAGGGATCGATCTTCAACTACCAGAGATAATAGGAGGTACATGATCCAACCTATTCCAAGCTGAGGCCCTTAGGACAAATAAGCAGTTTAGTGTATATGATAAACATCATCAAAAATCAAATGATTGGACTCTGGTCCAATTCAAGAGAAATAAGGGGCGTAAAATAACTGATATGGGCTGAAAATAAGCCCTAAAGACACATTTAATGTGGCATTAATTAGGCCGAGAATAGTCCAAACGTGGGGCCCACCAGCTAGGCCCAAAACCCTAAATATAATATTAATTTCGTAATTAATATTAAGGGTAATAAACAGCTCAGCAAATAAGAGTTGGATAAGGATAATATCCCTTTCAAACTTATCCAATAAGGCATCCAATTCAATATGGAAACTGATTCCTACAAGGAATAGATCTAGAACATTCCTCAAAGACTTGTCCATCAAGTCTCCAAATCCTACCATAATTCTAAGGCTTCTCAGCCTATATAAAGGGCCTGACCCCTCATTCTCAGAACTACGTTTTATTGGCTTGATTCTCTAATTTACAGAGATACGTAGGCATTCTGTGAAGACCGTTTAAGTCTCGAACGCAGAAGCAGCCATTAAAGCACGAAGCTCACGAACCCTAGCATTAAAAATACAAACCCTAGCCGCAATATTTTCAACCTAGTTTTTATTCCACAACATTTGGCGCCGTCTGTGGGAAAAAGACATCAACCATGGTTACCACTCGAAGAACAACACCGGTCTCAACCGAGGCTACCTCTGGAACCATCGTTCCACCAGTCGCTGCTCCTCCTGTTGGTACAGGGCCAGGGTCTGTACCCCCATTGACGGAAACAAACCCTCATAGTCAGGCCTCTCAACCACAAGGGACGGATCCCCCCGCTGAAAGATCTCAACCTGTAATCGTCCCTCTAGGACAGGAGACTAACCCGCTCCAGATGGTGGTCTCTCCTCTCCCTCTGAGTGGCCGCCCGCCGCTTCACAGTCTCTCCACTTTTTCACTCCCTGTCAACACCAACCCAATGTATGGGCTGCCTAATTACCCCCAAGATCCAAGGGATCCAGGACCAAGCGGTCATGCTCGGTTGATCCATGGGCAACAACAATCCCCTTATCTTAGAGGCCCGGCTCCTCCTGAACCAGGATACTATGATTACTCTGGTCCTTATACCGGAGACTCGTCATCTGAAGACGATGATCGAGACGAAGCCCCAAGGAGGCGACGCGCTAGTAAGGAGCCTCTGAGGAGGAATCCATCGAACAGAGATGGTCCTTTAACAATCGCAGAGAAAATTAAGGCTTATGAAGCCGAGATTCAGAAGCTGAAGGACGACCAAGCAAGGGAACTAGAGAGACAGAACCCTAATCAAACTCGACCTCCTCCGACTTCAGGAGGGATTCCCTTCATAGATCTAGAGAGGTCTTCAAGGAGACACCAAAGGGCTGAAGCCCCAACCAGAGGAACTACCAGGGTGGAACTCCCCAAGAATAATCCTAGAGATTTGATGCTACAAGGAGATCTGGATGATCCGACCCCTCCATTCACTGAGGAGGTGATGAATGCTCATATCTCCCGAAAGTTTAAGATGCCCACGATCAAAGCTTACGATGGAACGGGGGATCCCGCAACTCATGTGAGAACGTTTACAAGCGCCTTGTTACTGCAGCCTGCTAACGATGCCCTTAAGTGTAGGGCGTTCCCCCAAACCCTGTCGGGCATGGCGCAACGTTGGTATAGTCGTTTACCTCCAAACTCGATTAGCTCTTTCAAGGAGTTGAGTACCGCTTTTGTCAGTCAATTCATTAGCGGAAGAATTCATGAGAAAAGCTCCGCATCCCTTATGTATGTAACACAGGGAAAGAATGAGAACTTAAGAGATTACATCAAGCGATTCACTAAGGAAACCCTGAATATCACCGATTTGGAAAATAAGGTGGCCATGGTAGCCTTGCAGCATGGAACCACGGATCTCTTTTTTAAGAGGTCGTTGGCAAAACACCCCCCTGAAAGCATGGATGAACTTCAACGAAGGGCGGACAAGTATATAAAAGCTGAGGACAGCATCAAGAAAGAAGCCACGTTGGGCAATGGAGGGAACAAGCGGAAACAAGAACAAGAGTACGATGCTAGGGACAAGTATCCCCGAGCTAGCAAAGACTCTGAATCTGCTCCAAAAAAGAACTCGGGTCCAAGGTTTTCAGAGTATGCCAGACTTAATGCTCCAAGAAGCCAGATCCTGTTGGACATTGAAAAGGAAAAGGACTTCCGATGGCCGAAGCCACTTAGAGGAGACCCAGCCAAGCGAAATAAGGAGCAATACTGCAGGTTCCACAAAGATGTGGGACATGACACCGACGATTGTAGGCAACTCAAGGATGAGATTGAGTTCTTGATACGAAGAGGAAAACTAAGTCAGTTCACCAAGGGTGATGACCGTGGGAACCAGAGAAGGGACAATGACAGAAGGGACAATGAAAGGAGAGATAATAATAGGAGGGATGACAACCATGATCGCAATCCACAGCCTCAAAGGGCAGTTATCAATATGATCTGGGGAGGCCCGACAGCAGCTGGCACGACTAAGAATTCTCGAAAGGCTTATGCTAGAGAAGTAATGCACATTGTGGGAGAAGCCCCGAAGCGTGCTAAAACCGAGATGGTAATTGGTTTCGATGATTCAGACTTGGAAGGGGTGAAATTCCCCCATGACGACCCGCTGGTCATAACTCCCGTGATTGGGAACTCAGAAGTAAAACGAGTCTTGATAGACAATGGGGCTTCTGTGGATATTTTATTTTATGATGCATTTGTAAAGATGGGTTACAACGACTCTCAACTGACCTCTACAAACATGCCTATATACGGGTTTAACGGAGTGGAGTCCAACGTTGAAGGGACTATTCAGCTACCCGTGACTATTGGGCAGGAGCCTAAAGAGGCGACTCAGATGTTGAATTTCTTGGTGATCAAGGCAGCATCAACATACAACGCAATCCTTGGAAGGACTGGACTTCATGCGTTTAAGGCTGTGGCCTCTTCCTATCATATGAAAATTAAGTTTCCGACACGGAATGGTGTCGGAGAACAAAGGGGTGATCAGAAGATGGCAAGAAGTTGCTATGTGGCCGCACTGAGGGCCGATGGAGTCGGGGGGCAGGTCCTTCCGATTGAAGACATGGATGTCCGCGATGATGAAGAGCATAGAGGGAAGCCAGCAGAGGATTTGATTCCCGTACCTCTAGAACCTAATGATCCTGAAAAAGTTACTTATGTTGGAGCATCTCTGAAAGAACCCCTGAAGGGCAAGTTAATAGAATTCTTACAGAAGAATAGCGACGTGTTCGCTTGGACAGCAGCTGATATGCCAGGGATTGACCCCCAACTCATAACTCATAGGTTAAATGTTGATCCCAAAAGGAAGACAATAAAGCAGAAGAAGAGAAACTTTGCTCCGGAGAGGCAAGAGGCCATTAGGCAAGAAGTGAATAAGCTCTTGGAAGCTGGTTTTATTGAAGAGATTCAGTTTCCTGAATGGTTAGCGAACCCAGTCATGGTCAAGAAAGCAAATGGGAAGTGGAGAATGTGTATAGACTTCACTGACCTGAATGATGCATACCCAAAAGATTGTTTTCCCCTGCCGAGGATTGATATGTTGATAGATGCCACAGCTGGACATGAGATGTTAAGCTTCATGGATGGATTCAGCGGCTATAATCAGATTAAGATGCACAAGGATGACATACCTAAGGTATCTTTCATAACTGACTTTGGTGTCTTCTGTTATCTTGTCATGGCTTTTGGTCTAAAGAATGCAGGAGCTACTTACCAACGATTGGTGAATAAGATATTCGCCCATCTGATTGGAAAAACCATGGAGGTATATGTTGATGACATGTTAGTCAAGAGCCTACTTAAGGCTGATCATATTAAGCACCTCGGAGAGGCATTTGAAGTGCTGAGGCACCATAAGATGATGTTGAATCCCGCCAAGTGTGCTTTTGGCGTTGGATCTGGGAAGTTTTTAGGGCTGATGGTTTCAAAAAGAGGCATTGAGGCTAATCCTGACAAGATCAAGGCAATTTTAGACATGGAGCCACCACGCTCTATAAGAGATGTGCAGAGGTTGACAGGTCGAGTTGCAGCTTTAGGAAGATTTATCTCCAAGTCTGGGGACAAATGCTTGCCTTTCTTCCAAGCGTTAAAAAAGGTGAAAAATTTTGAGTGGACACCTGAAAGCCAAGAGGCCTTTGAGCAACTGAAGAAGTACATGATTGAAGCCCCGTTGTTGACCAAACCAAGTCCTGGGGAGATTCTTAGTTTATACCTGGCGGTATCCGAACAAGCCCTGAGTGCTGTCCTTATTCGGGAAGAGGAAAAGGTCCAGAAACCTATCTACTATGTGAGCAAAGTGTTACATGGGGCTGAGTTGAATTACTCACCCATAGAAAAGTTTGCTTTGGCATTAGTAACTGCCTCAAGAAAGCTGCGGCCTTACTTTCAGGCACATAAGATTCAAGTTCTGACAAACCAGCAATTGAGGAACATATTGCATAGCCCTAAGGCCAGTGGAAGGCTAATCAAATGGGCGATTGAGTTAGGAGAGTTTGACATCACATACAAGCCTCGGACAGCTATCAAAGCTCAGGCATTAGCTGACTTCGTGGTTGAATGTACCATTAACAACCAAGAAGTCGGGGGGCAAGAGATAATGACTACCCCTGGGCAAGAGGAAAAAGAAGAGAAACTCACACCCGATCTGAAGGAATATTGGGTGCTCTATTTTGATGGAGCATCAAAAACAAAATCTAGTGGTGCAGGTTTGGTTTTGCAAAGCCCCGATGGGTTCACAGTTGAGTACGCTTTAAAGTTGGATTTCCCTACTACCAACAACGAGGCGGAATATGAGGCATTGATAGCTGGTTTGGGCTTGGCCAGAATCATGAGGGTCAAGAATCTCAAAGTTTGTGGAGATTCAAGGCTTGTGGTAGCACAAGTAAATGGTGAATTCGAGGCTAAGGATGAGACTATGGCAAAATACTTGAGAGTAGTAAAGGCTGTTATGTCCCAGTTTGAGGAGTGCTATGTTGAGCACATTCCAAGAGAGGAAAACATTAAGGCCGATGCCCTATCTAAATTTGCTTCTTCCGAGATAGAGAATTATGCTGGGAGTGTCTATTTTCAGGTCTTGAAGGCCCCGACCGTTAATTCAAAGTTGTTGGCACCAATCGATATAGGAGGCTCTTGGATAGACCCTATCAAGGCACACCTTGAGACCGGATGGCTCCCAGACAATGCCTTGGAGGCACGAAAACTTTCAGTAAGAGCATTGAGATACACTTTGATTGAAGGCATTTTGTATAAGAGGTCGTTTGTCATCCCATACTTGAAATGTTTAAGGCCTCAAGAGGCAAGAGAAGCATTGGAAGAAGTTCATGAAGGGATCTGTGGGCAACACTTGGGGGGCAGAGCCCTAGCTCACAAGATAATTCGTTTAGGGTTTTATTGGCCGGAGATGTTGGCTGATGCACAAAACTATGTCAAGAGATGTGAGAGATGCCAGAAGCATGCCCCAATTGTGAGGCAACCGCCTGAGATGTTGACCTCGATTAACTCTCCCATTCCATTTGCAATGTGGGGGATGGATATACTTGGACCCTTTCCCATGGCTTCAGCACAGAGGAAATTCCTAATAGTGGCAATTGATTACTTCACTAAGTGGATTGAGGCTAAACCCCTGGCCAAGATAACCACCAAGCAAGTTTCCCAGTTCTTTTGGGAGAACATCATCTGCAGATACGGAATCCCACGAATCCTTGTGACAGACAATGGGACACAATTCAATAATGAGGAGTTTAAGAAGTATTGTGAAGAGAATGCGATTGAGCTCCGTTTTACCTCGGTGGCACACCCTCAAGCCAATGGGCAAGCTGAGGTAGCTAATCGAATTATCCTCGATGGACTGAAAAAGAGGGTCGAACGCTCTAGGAATACTTGGGTAGATGAATTGTTGCCCATACTTTGGGCATATCGTACCACTTGTAAGGTAACGACTGGAGCAACCCCATTTTTGCTGGCTTATGGAGCCGAGGCAGTTGTGCCTTTAGAGATCATGCAAGCATCACCTCGAGTTGAGGCATATGAGCCAGAAACTAATGACGAAGGAATGAGACTTGCCCTTGACTTAATTGATGAGGTTAGAGATGGAGCTAATGCGAAGAATGCTGAATATCAGAAGAGAGCATCTTTTCACTACAACCAGAGAGTTAAAGAAAGATTCTTTCGACAAGGTGACATGGTTTTAAGGAAGATTGAAGCCTCAGGAGTTGGCCAGAAAGGAAAGTTAGCACCAAACTGGGAAGGACCATATCTAGTCAGAAAGGTGTTAGGGCAAGGATCCTACAAGTTAGAAACCTTGGACGGGGTTGAGGTGCCCCGAACTTGGCATGCTGTGAACCTCAAAGTTTATTATATCTAAGTTCTTTTGACAAAGGCTTGGACTTTTATCTACTTATTAGGAATAAGGTTCGAATGAAACCATTTTAGAGCATGTTGCTCCCAGTAGAAGATAGAATATTTATGTAGGGTTGAACCCATTCTATTGATATCCATTGACAGCATAATGGAATTTATACTGTTTTCTTTATGAGTTATTTCTCTTTGTTAAAATAAACACGAAAGGCAGACGTTGAACTAACTTGTGAGTTTAGTACCAGCCAGGAGGCCAAGTACTTGAGAAATTCTAAAGTTTAACGAACTATAAGCAAAAAATGAGAACATGGAAACAAAAGGAACTACTGCATAAATAAGTTAAGTCATAAGCCCCGAAGGGCAAAAGTTCAGAATAAATAAAGACAAACAGAAATAAGCCACGCAGGGCCATCTACTCATCTAAGTCCTCAATAACTACATCTCCCTGAGTAGAAGAAGGATCTGCTGTCTCTACCCCAGGAGAAGAAGGTGGATCCTGAGTGGGCTGAGAGTCCCCATCCACTGCTGTCTCTGTAGCAATCTCCAAAGTATCTGTCAATCCAGGGATAGCAGGTACCGGGAACTTCTCCAAGGATACCCCCTCGATCTTCCCACTCAGCTCCTCGATGATCCCCTCCCAACACTCCTTGAAGGTGCCAGGAAAGTTTGCATCATACTCGGCATTCAGGACATCTTGAAAGTCCTTAGAAGCTTTGTAATCAGCAATGATGTGTTCCCTGTTCTGCTGCACCTCCAGCTGAAGCTTCCTGTTCTTCTCCTTCTCAGTAGCCAGCTCCTTCTCCACCTCCCTAAAACGAGCAAAGTTTGCCTCGGAGGCATCAAAGTATCTGTCTCTATCCCTCTCAGCAATGGTCTTTTCAGCACGCACCTCCTTCAGGTTATGAACAGCGGCCTGAAGGTAGGCGTTCATCTGCAAAGGAAACAAGTAAATAAGGGAAAAGTAAATGCAATTAAATTAAAGAAGTTGAATAAGAAATTACCGAAGCAACAGCTTGAGCCCCGAGAAGCTCAATCTGCAAGTCATCAGAGGACTCCACAATGTGGACCCTGTCCCGTGGAGTAACCACGCTCCTGGACCACTCAGCCGCAGCCCTGGAATCACCTACAGCTGTGTCCCTATTGCATAAACCCCATCCCACTGTAAAGGGAGTAAGGTCTTCCTCAATAGGAACAGGCTTTTCTTGAAGAAAAGCAGGAACACGCTCCACCGCGGCAGAAGCCTCATCTGTCCTGGCCCTTTTGGCCCTAGGGTTCTCTGTTACCACCCTAGCAGTGGCAGCAGTCTCCCTCTGCTTAAAAATTGCTCCCAGAGCAGTTTTGGCTGCAAAATGATTACAAGAAAGTTAGAAAATTATATCTAGCAGAAAATGTTAACAAAGCAAGAGGTGAGAATTACCCTCAGGGCCCAAATCGCTTAGCCCATGGGCCTGCAACGAATCTTCAGAAATCAAATTTGCACATTGATGCAAATTATCCGATGTTAACAAAGTTATGGCGGCCTCTTCTTCCACGCCTAATTTTAAACTCCTAACAGGCCCATCAACGGCTCTGCAGAAGTTGGGCCGAAAATAGTTGTCCCAGTCATCCCCATCCAAAAAGATATAAAACCATTCCCTTTTCCAATTAGGAAGGGAATCAGGAGCGGAATCCGAAACAAAACAAGAACGGGCCAAGGAACGGTGTTGGATTTTGACCCAGCCCGAATTATCAGAAGAATTGACAAATTTGAATAGATATCGAAAAACAGAGATACTGGGCTCAAGCCCATGTTTCTTACATTGGACCAAGAAACAATAGATAAAACGCCATGCATTTGGCATAAGTTGGGTTGGACAAACCCGGGCTTCGGCCAAAAGACGGTAAACAAAGGGAGGAGGAGGAAGGCGAAAACCAGCATAAAAAGTTTCTTTATAAATCCTAATGGCCCCAGGCTTTGGGTGACAAGCCCTTTCGTTTGAGGCCGGAACAACGGCCCTATAAGGCCCATTAATATGAAAAAGTTGGGCTAGAATGTCTACCCTATGTTGTTTATATTTCGATTTATATTCATAAGCATCTAAATGAAGCATGTTTGGAAAAGCTTGACCAAACTCATTTAAAAGATCTCTAAGGGAAAAAACACTGGCATGGACAAGAGATGTTTTAGGGTTCTTACCCCTTGAAAGCCGTGGAGCGGTGGTGGAAGTGTTAGCGAGTTGTGACTGGCCCGAAGAGCTAGAATCCTCCATTGATATGCTTCCCTTGAAAGCTTGAAACCCAGAAAAGTTGAAAAAAGAGGTTGAAGAAGATGAAGATTCAACGATCTTCAAACAGAAACTGGAAAATAGGGCGGAGTAAAGACGCCGGAAATCGCCTCACGACAGAACCCTAGCAGAGCTTTTTTGAAAAATATTTGTGATAAGGGAATGATAATTTTTGCTGAATAGTGAAATGAGAAATGAGGGATGCACACTACTCTTTTATAGAGTTCATGGTTGGTTATTCAACCGGTTATATCCAGTAAATGGGCTGTCAACAGGTGACCGGGCCTTTGAATAGGCGGGAAGCCCATGAAATTCAAATTTTAAAAAATTCTAGAATGTTCTACGACATTTTTAGAAAATAGGATAAAATTCCGTTAGAATTTAAAGGCAGGAAGCCCAATTAAAAGGCTACACCAACGCCCAGGAGACCAAACCTCCTAGGCGTGCCTAAGGAAGGTGTCTCCTTGGCGGGGGTACCCACGCCTAGCTCGACTTTCCTTAAAGAAGGCTACACCAACGCCCAGGAGACCAAACCTCCTAGGCGTGCCTAAGGAAGGTGTCTCCTTGGCGGGGGCACCCACGCCAAGCTCGACTTTCCTTAAAGAAGGCTATACCCACGCCCAGGAGACCAAACCTCCTAGGCGTGCCTAAGGAAGGTGTCTCCTTGGCGGGGGTACCCACGCCCAGCTCGATTTTCTTTAAAGAAGGGTATACCCACGCCCAGGAGACCAAACTTCCTAGGCGTGCCTAAGGAAAATGTCTCCTAGGCGGGGGTACCCACGCCCAGGAAGCATTTCCAGGGAGAAAGATCACCCACGCCCAGGAGACCAAACCCCCTAGGCGTGCCTAAGGAGGGTGTCTCCTAGGCGGGGGTACCCACGCCCAGGAGGCATTTCTTGCCAGGATGACTTTTTCCTTTAAAAATTTTAAAATAATGTTGGGAAATTGAAAAATAATTCCCAAAAAATAATAAAAATACCTGTTGGTATATAAAAATTCCTAAATTATTAGGAAAAATTACGAAAAATACCTGTTGGTATATAAAAATTCCTAAATTATTAGGAAAAATTACGAAAAATACCTGTTGGTATATAAAAATTCCTAAATTATTAGGAAAAATTACGAAAAATACCTGTTGGTATATAAAAAATTCCTAAAATACTAGGAAAAGTACAGAAAAATACGGGAAAATTATAGAAATATTTTCTTGACAAGTTGAGCAATAATTTATGCTAATAATGCATAAAAACTCTATGAAAGTGCCGAAATTGCTAAAAGCAAGCACAAATTAAAGCCTCGAATAAGGCAAATCGTCGTAAATGTGTAGGTCGCTCCACACTTTACAATCAAGACGATACTCGTGAAACACTAGTGTAAACCAAAACTCCCATATAAGGGTAGGAAAATTAAGAAGTCCCAGGTAAGGGATAAAAACGACCCCGAGTCTCGATTAAGGCAAATATAACTTCTACGAAAACCTGATCAGTTTTCCTAAGAAGTTGGGGGGCAAATGATATGGGCTGAAAATAAGCCCTAAAGACACATTTAATGTGGCATTAATTAGGCCGAGAATAGTCCAAACGTGGGGCCCACCAGCTAGGCCCAAAACCCTAAATATAATATTAATTTCGTAATTAATATTAAGGGTAATAAACAGCTCAGCAAATAAGAGTTGGATAAGGATAATATCCCTTTCAAACTTATCCAATAAGGCATCCAATTCAATATGGAAACTGATTCCTACAAGGAATAGATCTAGAACATTCCTCAAAGACTTGTCCATCAAGTCTCCAAATCCTACCATAATTCTAAGGCTTCTCAGCCTATATAAAGGGCCTGACCCCTCATTCTCAGAACTACGTTTTATTGGCTTGATTCTCTAATTTACAGAGATACGTAGGCATTCTGTGAAGACCGTTTAAGTCTCGAACGCAGAAGCAGCCATTAAAGCACGAAGCTCACGAACCCTAGCATTAAAAATACAAACCCTAGCCGCAATATTTTCAACCTAGTTTTTATTCCACAACAATAACCTAACACCAGGTTGTATAATTTTTATTTTCTAAAATCCCGGATCAAACACTGGCCAAAATGTTTGGGACCTGTTTAGAGGTTTTGGTACTATTTTGGATATCATATTGCAAAGGAAAAAAGATAAACAAAACAATAGATTTGGTTTTGTCAAAACAACAAATGAAGAAGAAGCTGGTTTGATAATCTCAAATGCTAAACAACTAAAAGGTTTGGGTCAGAGACTCAAATTGACAATAAACTCTATAACAGGTAAAGAAAATGGAGTACAGAATTTTAGAATTTTAAAACATTAATGTAAATCTTAGAAATTGCCTAATGGCTTTCACTAAAAAAGGATGAACCCCCATCCAAGATGTTAGAGCATATTACAAACGAAGGTTTTCAAGAGGCTAGGATATTGGGTATTAACCCTAGGAAATTATTTGTATCGTCTGATTTTAAGGATGATTACTTGAAGATGAGGAATGATATACTGGAGAAGCATTTCTGTAAAATTAAAGAGTTTGTAAAAAGTGACTTCGAGCTGTTTAGGTTGGCCATTATGGAATGCATAGGTCTCCCAATGCATACTTGGTTAGAGGATAATGTGAAAGCCTTTACCAAGTATATTGGAGAGTGGATGTAGTGGGAATATCAAGATTTTAAGAAATTAAGAGTTTTTAATCTGAGGATTACATTATCAACTATTTCCACTGACCGAATTGAGAAGAAGATAAATGTGATAGTGCAAGGAAGAAAATTTAGGTTTTATTTAGAGAAGTTTGCTTGAATTATAGAATTAAAGATAAATGTGATGAATGTTGTATTTAGACATGCTCAATTAAAGATAATTGTGATGAATGTTTGAAGGGTAACTTAACCAAACAAAGGTTGGATGGGAAATGCGAAATTCTGGTATCAAATAAAATACACCCCCTTCTGGAAATGCGAAGAAGTTGTTGAATCTATTTCTGATGTTGATAACTGTATCAACAACATCCAGTATACAATGAAGGGGGTGTAGTGAATGAAGGGGGTGTAGTGGAAAATAGTAAGAATACAATTTCAAGAATTCCTCAGACTTGTTTAGAACAACAAGCTCCTTTAAATATGAGAGAATCCTTTAATTAGAGATTAGAAATCTTTGGAATCCTCTAAAGATGGCGATTTGCATGACTATGAGAGAAAGTTGGATAATGTTAACTCTGGGGAAGTTAAATCTGATAAATGGGGTAGAAGATGAATTTTGTATATTTTAATTTTTAATTGGTGTGATTTGATAATGATTATATATTTGTTGTCCAAGATATTTCTAGAAAATACGGATTTTAGAAAGAAAATACAGGAAAAATGATACAATTTAGGTAAAGAAGTAATTGGTTAATTATTAGTAATTATAATATTTTTATTTTATTTTATTAAATAGAACATCCCGTGATATTATTGGGAAAAAAGATGTTTTAGTTAGAGAAAATAGAAAGGTAACGTGTTTTAACTGAAAAAGGTAATTGGTCAATTATTGATAATTATGATATGAAACCCTAAGGTTTTGATGATGACACTTAGCTAGCAAGCTGGTTATATCATACTGGACTAACATTGTTTTGAAGGGTTGGTAATTATTTTATTTCTAAGCAAAACAATGTTTAGCAGCAAGCTTGTAGTATATTTATTTTGTGTAGACAGCAAGCTGACAGGCTTTTTCAGTCCAGAGTCCAGAAATTTTAGGAGTCCAAGTTTCGTGAATATCTTTCAGGACTTAGAGTTTGTAAGGACTCTATCAGTTATATAAAACATATAAATAAATATATGGGTTCAACGTTTTTCAAAATCATTTTACTTATATATATTTCTGTATAATCTATTTTTATTCCTACTTAATGGGAGTTTGTTTTTCAAATGCTTTCTTCTTCAAAAAACTCTACTTTTCTGGTTTATATCTTCAGATGGTTATCCTTATAACGTTCTTATTCTTTAAACATCATCTGTTCTAAAAATCTGTTTCTAAACGTTGTTTTTCTAAATATTAGATTTGAATTACACTTGCAACAAACTTGTGAGACCTGGTGTCAAGACCGTTAATGTTGAAGTTTTAATTCAGATATATCGTTTAATATAAATACGCTTGTGTGTTTTCCATTCTAGGTTGTTGAACAACTATTAAAAGAAACACAAGTACTTATTTCGAACTGATTTGATATATTTATATTCACTTGAGCTCTTTATATATACATATCGATTTATATCTTTGATGTGGTTCATAATTTCAATTGTAATAATTAAATCTTGTATTGTTCAACTTGTAAGTTGGTAGTAGCTGGATTGGAAAACTTGGGAACATAGTTTCAGGAACTAGATATGTAGAGGAGTTTATACTTGGAGTAGTATAGAACTTAGAGAGCTGTGTTCAAGGAACAAGGCGTTTCAGCAAGCTGCAATCAGTGACTGGGAGAATCAGGGAGATATATTATTGTATCGTGTAATTGTAATTCACTTTGATCAATAATATATTCCTTTACCAAGTTGGTAGAGGGTCAGGACATAGACCATTAGGCAATAGGGATCGAACCTGCTGGCTAAAATTGTTGTGTGTTCTTTACTTACTACATTTATTTATTGCATTGTATAACTTAGCTAGCTGTCAGGATATTAATTCTATGAATTGTATTAATCCAGTAAGCTGCCAGACAGCATTTCAAACTGTTTTATTTTCAAACTGTTAAGTATACTTGGTAAAAGTAAAATTCGACATTGTTAGTTATAACACCTATTCACCCCTCCACTCTAGGTGTGCATTTTCATGATATTATCATTTTATTTGATTAAATAGAATCGGCTATAATATTTATAGAAAATGAGAAATTTTATCTAGGTAAAATATAAAAGATAAAGTGTTTTACCTGAAAAAGGAGATTAATTAGTTTAAAAAAGATAACATGTTTCACTTGAAAATGAAAATTGATTAGTTATTAGTGACGACAATATTATTATCCAATTTTATTAAATAGAATGACGGACTAAAAATCGAAAAACAAAACTTTCAATGTTTCGACAGTAATATAATAATAGAGATAAAAAAAGTTAAAAATTATAATAATATATAACTAAATAAGGATAATTAAGTAAAAAAAACATAAGTATCGTACCGACCAACCAAATTTTTAATGTTTCGACTTAAATAGTACAAGCTTATAAAAATTATATAATTTATATATGTTTTATAATATTTAATATTATTTTAATAAAATAGTGAATAATAACATGTTTTGTTTTTTATTTTAATATGTTAATTTAACATATTATTAACGGGATTCGAACCTTAAACCTTTGTAAAAAATTTAGATATTAAAATACTAAAAATCATTTAATATTAAATCTAACGATTTCATCTATTTAATTCAAAAATATCTAACGATTATTGTTGTTTTGTTGGTTAACTAAATTATGAACTAGAAAAGATTTTTTGTTTTGTTGGTTAACTAAATTATGAACTACAAAAGATTTTAAGTTTGCTTATTACAGATTACTATTTTATAACTTTTGCAATGCACGGGTTTCTTTAGATACATTATAATTGTTTTCATGTTATAAATATATTTTTATGTAATCAATTTTTTAAATAGTTATTAATTTTAATTTAATAAAAAATTTGTTAATGAAATGCATAGTTGAATGTACCATTGACAACCAAGAAGTCGGGGGGCAAGAGATACCTCAGGAAGGTAATAAGGAAGACAAGGAACCCATGATCGAGGAGAAGGAATTCTGGATGCTCTATTTTGATGGGGCATCAAAAACAAAAACAAGTGGTGCAGGACTTGTCCTACAAAGTCCCGATGGATTCACGATTGAATACGTCCTGAAATTGGATTTCCCAACAACCAATAATGAGGCAGAATATAATGCTTTGATAGCTTAGACTTGGTTTGGCAGGAGCGCTAAGGGTCAAAAACCTTAAAGTATGTGGAGACTCAAGGCTAGTTGTGGCCCAGGTCAATGGAGAGTTTGAAGCACGAGATGAAACCATGGCCAAGTACTTACTCAATTTGACGAATGCTACATTGAGCACATTCCAAGGGAGGAAAACATCAAGGCTGATGCCTTATCTAAGTTCGCCTCCTCCGAGATAGAGAATTATTCTGGAAGTGTCGACTTCCAAGTTCTGAGAGCCCCTACCATTGATTCGAAGTTGGTTACACCTATCGGGGTCAGGGAGTGTTGGATAGATCCCATAAAAGCACACCTCGAGACCGGTTGGCTCCCGACCAATGCCATGGAGGCACGAAAATTATCCGTGAGGTCGTTGAGATATGCTCTGATTGAAGGGATACTCTATAAGAAGTCTTTTGTAATTCCGTATCTAAAGTGTTTTGAGACCCGAAGAGGCCAAATCAGCTATGGAGGAGGTCCATGAGGGAATTTGTGGACAACACTTGGGGGGCAGGGCCCTAGCTCACAAGATAGTCAGACTCGGATTCTATTGGCCTGAGATGATGGCCGATGCCAAGGAATACACGCACCTGTGGTTAGGCAACCACCAGAGATGTGACATCTATCAGCTCCCTCATCCCTTTTGCTATATGGGGAATGGATATACTTGGGCCTTTTCCTATGGCCACTACTCAAAGGAAGTTTCTGGTTGTAGCTATTGATTACTTCACAAAGTGGATTGAGGCCAAACCCTTGGCTAAAATCACAACCAAGCAAATTATGCAGTTCTTCTGGGAGAACGTCATGTGCAGGTATGGAATACCACGAATCCTGGTTACGGACAATGGGCTATAATTCAACAACAAAGAATTTAGAGACTATTGTGATGAGAATGGAATTGAGCTTTGATTTACCTCGGTTGCCCACCCTCAAGCCAATGGGCAAGCTGAGGTTGCTAATCGAATGATCCTTGGCGGACTTAAGAAAAGGGTAGAACGCTCTAAGAACACTTGGGTGGATGAGTTACTACCGATACTCTGGGCATATCGCACCACCTGTAAGGTGACCACGGGGGCAACCCCATTCATGTTAGCTTATGGAGCAGAAGCAGTGGTGCCTGTGGAAATCATGCATGCATCCCCATGAGTGGAAGCCTTTGAACCTGACACTAACGAGGAAGGAATGAAGCTGGCCCTTGACCTAATCGATGAGGTGAGGGATGAAACTCATGCAAGAAATATGGAACATAAGAAAAAAGCTTCTTTTTACTATAACTTAAGGGTGAAAGAAAGGTTCTTCCGTCAGGGAGACCTAGTGCTCAGAAAGATTGAAGCATCCGGAGTTGGACAGAAGGGGAAGCTGTCCCCGAATTGGGAAGGCCCGTATCGGGTCAAAGGCACGCTAGGACGAGGATCGTATAAGTTGGAGACCTTGGAAGGGAATGAAGTGCCTCGCACTTGGCATGCATCCAATCTCAAGGTCTATTATGTTTGATTATCCTAAGTAGAACATAGCTGATAGGGAAGTAGAAATAAGGTCGACGAAACCATTTTAGAGTTTTCGGACTCCGAATAGGAAGTAGAGTACTTATGTAAGGGCTGCACCTATTTCAAGATTCATCTAATGTAATTTGATTTTCAGCTTTCTTTTTACTCAAAATTTATGTCTAACATGGATCAATGCATAACTGAATTGCAAGCGTGTAAAAGCCAAATACCATTGACAATAATAACAAAGTAAAGGAAAACTGGAAATGGCATAAATAAATAGACAAGCCCGAAGGCTATAAGTTACGGTTTGCAAGCAAAGAAGGAAAAACATCAAAAGTCATGCCACGCAGGGCCATAATAAATAAACTCAAGGAGCCTTAGTGGCAGCCTTGGTAGTACTCTTAGCAGGAGAATCTCTATCAATGCTAGTAGCAGTAGTCGACTCCTCGGCATCAGAACCGGCAGATTTAGCCTGCAGAGGGGAGTGCTCAGGATCCAATATCCTATCAGTAGCAGCCTCCTCCTCTTCCTCATCCTCCTCATCTTCCTCCATATGAGTAACCTTCTGACACTCCAGTAGTTTAGCCAGCTCTGAAGGGGCCTGAGGGCAAGGGATGTCTCCAATCTGGAACAACCAAGGATGTCTCTCTAAAATAGTGTCTAAGGCTTCTTTCCAGCCACAAAAGTAGTTGGCTGGGTAGGTAAGATCATCATGCTTAACCATCAAGTTTTGAAAGGCCTCGGAGTCCATATACTCATCAATGATGTCTTCCCTACCCTGTCGAAGCTCAGTAATGCTACCATAGGCTTTCTCCAGCTCCTCTTCCTTTGACTTTAATTTCTCTTGCAGGTCCCCAATAGTTACCTTGGCCTGGTCCAGATCCTTCTTATGAGTTCCAGCCTGTGCCCGCCAAGATTTGGAATGGTGCATGGCAGCATGGAAATATGTGTTACCTTGAAAGCACAATTTAAAAGTTATCAAACAGGAAGTAAAGATTTAAACCAAAAGAGAAGAAAAGAATGCTTACAGTAGCGAGATCTTGAGTACCTAGCAACACAACCGCCTCTAAATCGTGAGAAACAAAAATGTCGCGGTAATCAGCAGGGATGATTGAGTGGTAGGACCAATCCTTCGAATGCTTAGTGTCCCCCACAACCGAGTCCTGCTTTCTAATGCCCCAAGAAGGCCTGAAAATAGAAGTCTTGGACGAGGAGAAAGCCCCACCTCCTTCCTCCACATCAACAGCCCCGTGGGGTCTCAGAAAAGCTGGCTCTGTTGGTTGGCCCCTGGGATCTTTTACGGCCCGTTTTCTTTTTATACTGGAAGTTTCGCCAGGCAAGTGCTCCTGAAGGTCGTTTATGGCCTTGGCAGCTGAAAAATCAAGGATAAAATTAATGAGAATAAGGCATAACGGGCTAATAAATAAAAGCTAAGTAAGAGATAGGTGAAGTTTACCCTTATCTGAGACAGAAGCAAGACCCTGTTAGGAATAAATTCATGAGTTGTGATGTGTAGAATAGAATGAAATAATACTTCTTGTAATACCCTGATCTTATAAAGGGTTTAGCATTTGATTAAGGAGATATCAGTTCTTCAAGATCTGCAGAAACTGTGAACAGTACTTGATCAGAGACTAGAGTCACGGACTATGAGTTCCCAGGGACTATGACAGACCCTGATTGAAGCTGCAGAATTGGAAAGTGCTATTCTTTAGGATCTGATATTCAGAAAATGGAAAGAAGTGTGCATGAAGAAAGGAATCGACTATCAGTGGAAACTATCAACTAGACGGCAGAACATTACCATGTATTAATCATTACTTTCTGTTATTAGTTGATAGGTAGCATTATAAATACTCTCTCTATATCATTGTAAAAAGTGTGAGCTTAGTGTGAGATTTGTGATCATCGTGAGTATACGAGTGAACAAATAGAGAGAGATTTGTATTGAGAGCGGCTGCTAAAGGTATTGTACACCTTTGGTAGAGTTTGTATTTGATTTTATTAATACAAACAGTTTGATTTATTCGTTTGTTCTTGTTTATCTAATCAAGTAAAAATCAGACACGATTACATAACTTGTATTCAACCCCCTTCTACAAGTTATTCGAGTTAACAATTGGTATCAGAGCAGGTTGATTTCGAATAATCATAAAGATCTGCAATCATGTCTGGTTACAAGGATGGTAATACTAAGATCCCTATGCTCAAGAGAAACGAATACACTCTATGGGAAGTGAAGATGTTGCATCACCTGGAGGCAACAGACCCTGATTATCTTGATAGGATAAGAGATGGGCCTTTTGTTCCAACAAAGGTTGTTCCTCAAGCAACTGTCGAAGGAAAAGTAGTTCCAGAGCACACGATAGAGAAGCCTAAATCTGAATGGTCAGATAAGGACAAGGAAAACGTTCTAAAGGATGCTAAAGTGAGAAACATACTGTTTAACAGTCTTGATTATGTTCTCACTAATTATGTTCTTTCTTGTAAAACTGCTAAGGAGATATGGGACAATCTAAAGGTTCACTGTGAAGGAACAAAACCTATCAGGAAGAATATGAGGACACTTCTCATACAACAGTATGAGTATTTTGAATCCAAGACTGTGAGTCACTTATTGATACCTTTGATAGGTTTACTAAACTCATCAATGAGATGGTCGTGCATGGTAAATATTATGACTTGGAGGATATGAATACTAAGTTCATGAAAGCTTTGCCTGATTTCTTCAATGAGAAGATATCTGCAATTGAGGAAGCTAATGATCTGGATGAAATATCATTAGAGGCAGTTTATGGAAAACTGAGGGCTTATGAACTGGACAGGCAGCAGAAGAAGAGAAGAGGTGAAGAAAAGATGAAAACTGTTGCACTTACTGCTCAATCTGAATCAAAGAAGCTTCCAGAAGAACAAAATGTTGAGCCTACTGTAAAGGACTCAAGAAAGAAGAAAAGCAAAGAAAGTTATGAGTCAGAGACTACAGATATAGACTCTGAAAATAGTGATTCTGAATCAGAGATGCAGGAACTCTTTGCTGTGTTTGCTAAAGCTTTCAAGAAAGGAACATTCAACAGGAGAAGATTTAGCAAAAGACCTTTTCAAAAGAAAGAGGAGAAGAAGAATGACAAGGGCAAAAGTACAATTGTCAAGCTTGATAAGGCAAAGATCAAGTGCTTTAATTGCAGCGAGCTTGGACACTTTGCTAGTGAGTGTAAGAAGCCTAGGAATTCAGGAAAGGGTAATGCACTCATGGTCACACAGAAGGATTAGACAGATTCCAGTAATTCTGAAGTTGAATTAGATTATGACAACATTGCATTGATGGTAAATACTTCAGACAAACCTGGATCTCCAAAGAAAACTTCTCCATCTTCTGTTAAGGTATCACTTCACTCTCTTGATTCATTTGCTAGCTTAGACTTTGAAGATATTAGATCTATCCATGCTGAATTTAAAAATCTAATGACTAATTTCAGAATTCTTACTAGTGAAAGAGATGAACTTAAGATTAAGAATGATGAATTAGTTGATAGAAATAATATTCTTGAATCTGAGTTAACTCAAATGGAACATTATAGGTTAGATTCTGATAAAGCTAAGCATGATTATAGTGTTATTCTTGAGGCTTATGACTATGTCAGAAAAGAACTAGAGGAAGAGAGAGATAGGTTTCACACATGGAATACCTCTTGCAAGAAGACTCATGACATTATTAACAATCAGAATCTTGGTAAGGTTAATGGCCTAGGTTTTGACAAGGCTAATAAGTAGCTATTGTCATTGATGATAGAAAAGTAGAAGCTAGCACATCTAAATCTGAAGGTAAGAAGATAGTTTCTGAACCTAAACATGTTAAGTTTGTTGATTCGAGTGGTACCCCAGTTGTGCACAAAAGAATTGACAACTCTAATTCAGATAGTAAATTGTTAGATAAACCTAAGAATGTTAATATAGGCTTTCTGTCTAAGTCTCAGCTGAAACAGAGACTAGAAGGTCTTTCAGAGTCTAGCAAGACCGAAAGAAATAGGAATGGAAAAGAAGGTATTAACAGAGAGAATAATTACAAGAATCTACCTGATGCACCTAGGAAGAAATGCTATAAGTGTGGAAATCATAATCATTTGGCCCTAGACTGCAATCAAAAACCTTCTTGGAAAACTGAGTCTAGATTCCCCAAGACTCAGAAAATTCAATACCAACCACAAAAAGCTTGTTATCATTGTGGTAGTTTACTTCATTCCATTTATATGTGTAAGGAATATCATGAACTGTATTATGAATATTATTCTCTGAAATCTGAAACTCCTAGTCACAAACAGTTTGTGAAATCAGAGTCTAAGGTTGACTCTGCAACAGGTAAATCAAAAGCAAAATCCTCAAAGCCTGTTGTTTCTAAAGTTAGTAAGAAAGGATCCAATCAAAGTTGGGTCCTAAAAATTTCTAACTAATTACTTTTTTGTTTGCAGGGCACAGGAAGGAAGCATTCAATTATCTTGGACAGTGGATGCTCTGGACATATGACTGGAAAGAAATCCCTTCTTACAAAGTTTGAGAGGAAAGCTGGCCCAGTAATATCTTTTGGAGATGGCAACAAAGGAGAAACTCTGAGATATGGCTCAATTGTTTTGGGGAATGTCATCATAGAAAACGTAGCACTGGTTGAAGGCTTGAAACACACACTTTTAAGCATAAGTCAACTGGGTGATAATGGTTATCAATCCTTGACAGTGAAGGATGCAAAATCTTGAATATGAAGAATGTGACATTGTTCTAACTGGTCAGAGACATGGTAACATTTATGAAGCCAGCTTGAGTGACAAATCTAAAGGAATTGTCAGATGTCTTTACAGCAAGGTATCAAATGATGAAAGCTGGAATTGGCACAAGAAACTCTCACATCTTAATTTCAAGAAGCTTAATCAACTTGTTAAGCACAATCTAGTGAGAGGCCTACCTCAGGCAAATTATGTGAAAGATGGACTTTGTGATGCTTGTCAGCTTGGAAAATAAAGAAGAACCACTTTCAAGAGCAAGACAGAAAATTCAATTACTGAACCATTTCACATGCTGCATCTTGATTTATTTGTTCCAGTAAACATTATGTCTATCAGCAAGAAAAGATATGCTCTAGTTATAGTGGATGATTATACAAGGTTCACATGGGTATTCTTTCTACATAAAAAAGATGAAGCTCCTCAGCAAATCATTGAACTTGTCAAGAATATTCAGAATAGCTCTGAGTACAAAGTCAAAGTACTTAGGAGTGACAATGGTACAGAATTCAAGAATTCTACAATGGAGGAGTATTGTGCAGAGAATGGAATTACTCAACAGTTTTCTACACCTGGAACACCTCAGCAGAATGGTGTAGTAGAAAGAAAGAACAGAACTCTCATAGAGGCAGCAAGAACCATGCTTCCAGATGCAAAGCTTCCAACCTATCTCTGGGCAGATGCTATCAATACTGCATGTTTCACTCAAAATTGTACCTTGGTGAATAGTCATGGAAAGACTCCCTATGAGATGACAAAGGAAAGAAACCAAGTGTGAAATACTTTCACATCTTTGGATGCAAATGCTATGTCCTGAAAGTTCATCCAGAACAACTTGGAAAGTTTGAAGCCAAATCGGATGAAGTAATCTTTCTAGGATATTCAGTATCAAAGGCCTTTAAAGTTTATAATCTCAGAACTCACATTGTCATGGAATCAATTCATGTTGAATTTGATGACAAGAAATTCAGAATTCTGCTAACTGATGAAAGTCATGACAAATTGGAATTTGAAAATCTTAAGGATTCTGAGATTTTCTCTAGTGATGATGAAGGTTCTCCAGAAGAAATCTCTATTGCTTCTCAAAGGAATGTTGTTGCTGAGGGGGAGCAAATCAATCAAGGAGAACACAGTACTAGTCAGGAGCAGACCAATCATTCAGAGTCTACTTCATCAGAGACTAATTCTTCAGGGACTAATGGAGAAAGTTCAAGTACGAGTAGCAGTATGGAGTCTATTGATTCTACTGATCAAGGGGGAGCTTTTGAAGGAAATGAACACTCTTCTACAAGAGATACCACTAACATAGGGGGAGAGTCTAGCAGGAGTAATCTACCACCTGTTAGAAAATGGATAAGGGATCATACTGAAGATTTGATTATTGGTGATCCAAATAGTGGTGTTCGAACTAGAACATCAATTCAAAATGAATGTTTGTATAGTTGTTTTTTCTCAAAGAATGAACCTAAGAAGGTTGAAGAAGCCTTACAGGATCCTGATTGGGTAATTGCAATGCAGGAAGAACTAAATGAGTTTGAGAGAAACAAAGTCTGGAAATTAGTACCAAGACCTAAAGACAGATCTATTGTTGGTGCAAAATGGGTTTTCAGAAACAAGCTAGATGAATCTGGTATGATTGTAAGAAACAAAGCAAGACTGGTGGCCAAGGGATACTCTCGGGAGGAAGGAATTGATTATGATGAAACCTTTGCCCCTGTAGTAAGATTGGAAGCAATCAGGATGTTTCTTGCATTTGCAGCTCATTCAAAGTTCAAGGTATACCAGATGGATGTAAAGAGTGCTTTTCTAAATGGCAAGCTTGATGAGGAAGTGTATGTGGAGCAACCACCTGGTTTTGTTGATCCAAAGTTTCCAAATCATGTCTACAAACTTGACAAGGCACTCTATAGACTAAAGCAAGCACCAATAGCATGGTATGAGACTTTGTCTAAATTTCTTCTTGAAAATGGCTTCACATGAGGTACAATTGACAAAACCTTATTCTTTAGAAAAGTGAAAAGTGATTTGCTTTTAGTTCAAGTTTATGTTGATGACATCATATTTGGTTCTATTAATGAAAAGTTGTGTGCTAAGTTTAGAAAGCTTATGCAGTCTAAGTATCAAATGAGCATGATGGGTGAACTAAATTACTTTTTAGGTTTGCAGGTCAAACAGACTGAGACTGGTATTTTCATTAATCAGTCAAAGTATATCAAAGATCTTTTAAAAAGTTTTGACTTTCAAAATTGTTCAGCTGCAAAAACACCCATGGCAACAGCCACTAAGCTAGACTCTGATCCTAAGGGAAAGAGTGTTGATAACACTAGCTATAGAAGCATGATAGGTTCATTATTATACTTAACTGCAAGTAGACCAGATATAATGTTTTCTACCTGTTTATGTGCAAGATTCCAAAGTGATCCTAAGGAATCTCATTTAATTGTTGTGAAGAGAATTTTTATGTATCTCAAAGGAACTCCAAACCTTGGTTTGTGGTATCCTAAAGAATCTGATTTCTCCCTAATTGGCTATTCAGACTCTGATTATGCAGGGTGTAAAATAGACAGGAAAAGCACAACAGGTACATGTCAATTCTTGGGAAATAGATTGATCTCTTGGACAAGCAAGAAGCAACAATCTGTCTCAACCTCAACTGCAGAAGCTGAGTACATTGCAGCAGGCAGTTGTTGTGCTCGACTCCTTTGGATAAGAAATCAGTTGATGGATTATGGTATGACACTTAGTAATATTCCTATGTTTTGTGATAATACTAGTGCTATCAAAATTGCAGAGAATCCAGTTCAACATTCAAGGACTAAGCACATTGATGTCAGGTATCATTTTATTAGAGAACATATTGAGAATGGTACTGTGGAACTTCATTTTGTTCTTACTGACAAACAGCTTGCAGATATCCTAACCAAACCACTTGATGAGTCTACATCCATTAAATTGGTTAGTGAGTTAGGAATGTTAAATTTCTAGATCTTTAACATCTGCATAAGTAGCAAGGTATGTTGTTTAGCTTATTGATTTGGTATTCATATCAGTATCTATATTTTTCATTACGACTCCGAAGCTAATAACATTTTGCCTTGATAAATTATAGTATGAATTAACAAGTCATTAAGAACTAGACTCTGAATTCTTAGTCTCTGACTTAGTAATTTAGGTTCTGAATTACTTAGTTGTTTCGTTCTAAATGATTGTTGCATGTTTTCATAATTCAACATATTCATACTCATAAATGACTTCAATAAACAGGAAATAGATAAGATAGATAAAAGGAACTTGTATTTTCATTAATCAAAATCATTACATACATGGAAATGAAATACAATTTTTCTTTTTGTCTAATAGTTACTATTAATCTTCTTCTTGTCTAATGTTGTGGCTGCTAGAGTTGTCTCTTCCATGAATCTTCCACAATCAATTCGTCAACTCCCTAAGCAAGCCAAAAACTACGTAGCTCTATATTTATTGAGCAAGAATGACAGGAAGAGGAACGAAGACTCGATATCCTCCAGGAGAAGGGTCGAAATCATCATCCCTCTTTCTCTTTCCAGCCTGCACTTTGCATGTTGGAGCAGGAGGCAGTGCATCTTCAGCAAAATCAGCCTCATCCTCTTCATCAAATTCTTCATCCTCAAGCATATGAGGTGGATTTTGTTCAGGGGGAGGATTTTGTTCAAGAGGAAGGTTTTGATCATTTGGAGGGTTTTTGACATTATTTGGATCGATTCCAGCCATTTTTAACTCAAGAAGGAAAGTCATATGCTCAAAGAGGTAGTCCATTTCCT
Source organism: Saposhnikovia divaricata (assembly GCA_036435485.1). Taxonomy (NCBI): domain Eukaryota; kingdom Viridiplantae; phylum Streptophyta; class Magnoliopsida; order Apiales; family Apiaceae; genus Saposhnikovia; species Saposhnikovia divaricata. The sequence continues at coordinate 120,278,091 of CM071598.1, read as the reverse complement.
CAGGGGACAGGAATCGAAAGTTAGGGTTCATGTGAATATCTAGGTTAAAAGCCATTATGTTTGGAAAGCTCTTTGTGTCTTTTGCAGAGAGTGTTTGAGTGGTTTTTAGAATGGAGTAAGGCAAATGATACCAGGTTATTATATAGAAAACCGTGAGAAGCTGGACAGTCTTTTGAATTTTTCCAATGCAGCAATGACATCATTACTTCGCGCGTGACTGACCTTTTCATATTTCCAAGATGTTTTCAAATATAATCAAAATATTTTGCTTGGACTATTGGTGTTTATTTTCAGGAAAATATCTGACATGCTACATATGCAACTCCATTTTAGTCTCTGAAAATTGATTCAAATTCAAATTAGACCCTGATTTTAATTAAAATCAATTTTGGATTTTATTTCCAAAAATCGTGGGTAATTACACTTTTTCAGGGACTGCCACCTGTCAATCTACGTTTGGATGTGGGTTAGTGGGTCTGAAGAAATTTTGAGTATATTATTATTTTGAGACTCTGATTGTTATTGCTTTCTTCATATTTGAATTTTCTAAAGCAAAAACTGATTCAACTCTCAAAATCTCTAATCAGTTTCAAAGATTTCTTAAGTTCTTTCAGATCAAAATCAATGGCTGCTCAAAGAAAACTACCAAAGTCAGTTGCTTTCAAGTTTGGTGACTTCGACTTTATGACAAACAACCATGTTGCTGCAATCACCAACAAGAAAGAGGTGTCAACTGATTTTCACCCAGTGATGGATTTTATGGCAATTGGACCTTTACGTTATGCACTGACAGCATCTCCAGTGATTAATCAAGCTGCTGTTTCACAAGCTTGGGAGAATGCTGAGGTAGTTGATCCTGTTCAGGGTCAACCAGGTAAGATTGTTCTAAACCTAGGACAAGATTCTTTTGATATTACTGAATCTATTGTCAATTTAGTACTTCACTTACCTGTTAATGTGCCTTATGTTAGTGAACCATCTGATGACGATATTAGAACTATGTTATCTTCACTAGGATATAGTGGACCTTTAGATAACATGAGCCAGTTAAGGAGACCTTTTCTTAGAAAAGAATGGTCTTTCTTCTTTGATCAATTAGCTAAATGCTTTACTGGTAAATGTAGTTCTTTTGAACAAATTACTACTGTTACTTCTCACATTGGATATAGTTTGCTTTATAACAGAGTAATTAACATTGGTCACATTCTGTTGAATCAGATGAGTATCAAACTTGGTCCTAATAAAAATGGAAGGAATATGGTTTATTATCATAGATTTATGCAATTATTTATCAACCATTTTATTCCTAATGCTAATACCAGGTTTGGTAGACAACATTGTGATCCTTCTTATGTACAGCAAAAGAGAATTTTCTCTGATATTACAAAGAAGGATAGTAAGAAGAATTCAGAGGAATTACCTGCAATGTGTTAGCACAAAATTACGCAAGCGCGCGTAGTCACAAGTAATATAATTAAGGTTCGTTCCGCAGAGATCTGGTTAAGTTCAATCAGTAAATATGCCTATGCAACAATGTTTAGTTTTAATCCACTGCTAAGACAAATAACAAGAATGAGGTTTTAATTATCTAAATTAACTAAGAAGCAAATTATTAAACTAAGAATAATTAACTAATGATAATTTAATATGAATTACTTATATGAGATAAAACATGGAATCCTAATTTCATTATCTACTTCACTTAGAGTCGCAGCCTTTAATCAATACATGTGATGGGGTTGATATCTGATCGGATAACACGAAACAAGTAAAAGCTACCTCTCGGTATACTAATACCAAACTACGCATGCATCCACAAAAGAGATAGAAGATGGGTAGACACCAATTATGTTTAGACCCTATATCTCTATAGAATTTGAAAACATAAAGGTTTAAGCACAAGTTATCCACTTAGATCACATAGGGTAGCATAATATCTCTATTTACGCCACAAATCATGATGTTAAAACATCAACCTATCCTATGCTAGCATGGCAAGTTCTAAATCTCAAGATCCACTCTCGTTTAGCAAGAGATTAACAAATTAGATGTTCGTGACGCATCTAAACACATGAAACACAACCATACAAGGATATCAAGAATTCACCACACATAAATCTTTAAAGCATATAAACTACTAAGCTACATAGATAAATCCATTAGAATCCCATGACAACGATTAGTTCATAATTGAACCGTTCGTCACCATGGGATTAATTGAAAACATGATATTAAACAAGATATAAAATAAAGAAGTAATAATATTAATAAAAACAAGAGTTGAGAAAACAAATCTATTATCCAAAGTATACAAAAGTTGAAGTAGATCTAGATCTTGCTTGTCACCGAGCTTGAATCCTTCTCCACTCTTCTCTCTTACAATTCTACGTTACAATAATAATAATCTGATACAAATTACAAGGTATGATGTGTTTATATAGGCACTACAAGTCTTGCCCAGCAAGAAAATACAAAACAGAATTATAATAGAATTTCTGCATGATACGTTTCCTAATTTGATTATGTTTTGTAAGGAAAATTCGTGGCTGACTTTTCTTCAGATTTTCTGGAACGTTTCCCACGTAATTGGACCTCTGGACTATCTTAGAATGATAGGAAATCTCGTTATCTTCGCGTGGACTGCTTACGGGCCTAAAACGGACTTCTAGAACTCAAGATATGGCCAAAACAGTGTAAACTGTGCAACCCTTCTCGAAAATCCGAATTTTAATCAATTAATTCCCAAAAAAATTATAAAAGCATCCACCTTAGTCAACATTCTCGTAATCCTGCACAACTAAGCAAAACACATCAAATCTACAACAACTTGAGCCCAAGACAATCAATTTAAGCCGAAATTAAGCGATCCAAGTGGATATAAAATCCACTTATCACACCCCCAAACTTAAACCGATGCTTGTCCTCAAGCATAAACAATTACAACTAACTAACTAGCTAGTACCACTTCCGTAGGTGATCACGGTTGCATTTGGCATATGCAACAAGCCCTTTAAACCCCTAGGCAGCCCTAGTGGACGAGTAAGGTCTCGTGAGGGCCTATAGCGAATGTACCCACAAAATCCATTTAACCTAATGCAATGCAATGCATGAATGCAACTAGAATGAAAAATGCAACGATCCCCTTCAAACTAACCAAAACCAACGAGCAAGCAAATATCTCAAAGAATACAACTAAATCCAAATAGAGTTCGACCAAGTTCCCGTATACTAACAATACATGAACAGAAACGTGCGTGTGTGCAATGCTCATCAGAAATACTCCCAAAATTAGGTCAAAAATCATACATGCTTTTCGTCAAGACAATCACAGGTTTATAAATAGAATAGACCGTAGACACTTCATAACCTAGGAACACCTCCATCCTTATCCAAGGTAGACAGAAATTCATGCTTTTATTACTAAACAACTACGACACATAATATACAAGCATGCTTATTTAACCGTGCAATGGATGAGACCCCGAAAGGCTTATACAATAATACCCATGTAGCGAGCGTTGGGTTAGTGGATCCCAGACTATAAAAGCCTTAGGTCACTAGGCACAAAGTCCCCGCGAACTTAATTGCTCGAGTATTAAAGAGCTCACCCTGGTTAATTTTGCATATAAACAATTGACATCATTTTTTTTCTTTTCTTTTTTTTTCTCTTTTTTTTTCTTTCTTCTTTCTGCTTTTTTTTTTTCTATGCAATCTGGAATGAGAATTCTCAATTCCAACCCTAGACTACTCATATAAATATGAGCCGGCTACTAGCCATTTGACGCCTAGCCATTATTGACAATTATTTATAAATTAAGCATGAAATCCCTGTTTTCCCCCAAACTTAGACTTAATTGTTCTAGGCCATCAAGGGAATAATGAAAATTCTAAATATAATCAAGTGATTAAATCTCAAAACATCCAAACAAGCATGATCTCAACCTAGCTCAAAAGCACCCAACGAGACTGTGAAAAGATTTTGTTTCTGAAGCATGCAAGTCAATTTCATAGAAACTATAAATCAACCCTCTACTCATCATTATCACACTCAATTAGACACCTACCTACCAATCAGAATTAGCTCGTTCTAAGGGATCATGAAACATGCATGCCATGAAAATGCAACTAGAATGAACTCACATGGTATACATAAATAAAAACAGAATGTCCTACATGAAACAAACGTAGATAATACGAACATAACATGAATGAATTACTACTAAGCATGCAAAACATGATATCCTACATGAACACATATATACAACAACAACTACTAATCCCTCAAACCACCCCCAAACTTAAAATATTCAATGTCCGCATTGAATGGAAGTAAATACGAGGGATAGCAGAAACATGCCTACTCGTCCTCATCCTCGGATGAATCAGTATCTTGCGGTGGATAAGGTGTACGAGCTCCATAGACAGGCCAGCGGGCCTGAATACCCGCATCTCTCAAAGCTGTAGCCATATCCTCAGCATACGCTCGGTTACTAGCATGTATAGCATCCATCCGCCTGTACAAACGTCTAAAGTGAGCATCTAAAACTCTTGGAACTCTCTTAGCACGTGGCGGAGCGCCCGCTCCCTGACCACTAGAATCAGCACCACTAACATCATACCCAAGCCCCCTAGGATGTGGGATTCCGCCTTGCCATTCCGGCATTCGATCAATAGACACATCAACAATGGACGGCAAAGGTGACTGCAACTCCTCATCCGCACCCCAGGTAACGCCACTAACCATACACAACCCAACTATGATAGAAGCATGGGGCATCGATGACAGTGCACTAGACTTTAAACACCTGCGAATATTCTGCTGAACAATGTGGGCGACATCAATGTATTTTCCCTTTAGAATGCCCCAAAGAATAATCGCTCTATCAGCTGTGACCTCACCCGTATGAGAAGTAGGCATAATATTGGCACAAAGAAATAGATACCATGCTCGTGCAAACTTATTCATAGCAGAAGACAGAAAAGACAGAGGCTCATTAGTTCCCAATTTATACTTCCAACTTGTACCGGGAACACAAAGTTCACGAACAATCGCCTCCATATCCACATCATCACTAGTCTTCAGCGCCCAATTTTCATCCCCCACAAGCTTAGGTGGTTGTCCCAAAATTGGACGAATAGCATCTGATCTGTAATCCACCCGTTTACCACGAACCATACACACACCATTCTGCTCATCTTTAGCATTAGCATAAAACTCCCTAACCAAATTCACCGGAACCGGAGTAGGTGCCTTACAAATCTCTCCCCAACGTAATTCACTAATCACCTCAACCAACCCATAATGACGAGATGGCAAAAACCCCCTTTCCTTCGCCACCGGTTTTGACAACAACCGATTATACTCTACCTCCACCTCCGGAGAAGAAAATCTCGCCGCCCTACTAGAACTACCCCTCATTCGTTTAGGAGCCATAATAACCAAAACCCCACTCAACAATAGCACCACCAAAAACCACCAAGAAATATCCCACCAAAAACCTCCAAGAAAAATCACACCACAAATACCCAAGTAACAAGAATAATACAAAAACCCCAATTGCCAAGAACACAAATTCGTAATAAAATAAAATAGAGAAGAGAAATCCCACTACGAATCAAAGAGGTGAACTTGTACTAATTTTCCCCCAAACTTGAATTTTTAAGAGATGTAGAGGAAGAAGATAATGAATTGGGTGTGTATGTATGGGTATATATAGGCCATGGAGTGATAGGATGAATATAAGAATTTGAATGTGAAAAGGAAAAATTTTTGGTAGAATTTGGAATTTGATGTAGGATAGAATTAGGAATTAATAGAAAAAGAATTAGAAAAGAATTGGGTGTAGAAATTTAGGAGAAATTTGGAGGTTTTGGAATTGGAATTGGTTTAGGATTGGTTAGGAGATGATAATATAAAAAGGGAGGAAGGAGAAAGAATTTTGGGGAGATAATTTTTTTTTTTTTTTAAAAGGTACAACAGCCAACAGGGAAATACAAAAAAAAAATTCGAACAAAACTGATTACCCCTTCTGCACTCCAGGCAGACTGCGCGCAGGAGGCGCAGACTGCGCTCAATGCAGTAACGCAGGCGCAGCCTGCGTCACGCAGGCGCAGCCTGCGCGTCTTGCAGAAATGCAGGCGCAGCCTGCGTTACGCAGGTGCAGCCTGCGTGACACCTATTTTTTTTTTTTTTTCACACTCACAACACTCTTTTTTTTTTCCTTTTTTTTTTCACACAACAAATAATTCCTCACTTGGGTTGCCTCCCAAGAAGCGCTCGTTTAATGTCATTAGCTTGACATTCTTCCGAAAAATCACGAACAAGATAAAACTGCGGCAACCTTCTCGCGGTTGACCATTCCTCCATAATACGGCTTAAGTCTCTGTCCATTTACCTTGAAAGCATCATCAATAGAACCCCTAAATATCTCCACTGCCCCATATGGAAACACGGTTTTGACTGTAAACGGACCCGACCACTTTGATTTGAGCTTACCCGGAAAAAGTTTAAGGCGAGAATTATAAAGCAAAACCTGTTGGCCTGGCACAAACGACTTATGCACCAACTTCCTATCATGCCACCTCTTCACTTTCTCCTTGTACATCTTAGCATTCTCATAAGCCTGCTCACGAAATTCCTCGAGCTCATTTAACTGAAGTAGACGTTTCTCACCCGCAGCTGAAATATCTAAGTTTAACTTCTTCAACGCCCAATAGGCCTTGTGCTCTAACTCTGCCGGCAAATGACAAGCCTTACCAAATACCAACTGATAAGGAGACATACCTAGGGGTGTCTTGTAAGCAGTTCTATACGCCCAAACCGCTTCGTCTAACTTCAAAGACCAATTCTTCCTTGTTGGATTTACCACTTTCTCGAGAATTCTCTTGATCTCGCGATTCGAAACCTCCGCTTGACCATTAGTTTGAGGATGATAAGCTGTGGCAACACGATGAGTCACATTATACCTTGCCATCATAGCAGTAAATTGACGATTACAGAAGTGTGTCCCCTCATCACTGATTATAGCTCTTGGAGTTCCAAAACGCGTGAAAATCTGCTTGTGAAGAAAATTCAGCACCACCTTAGCATCATTGGTCGGTAAAGCCTTCACCTCGACCCATTTAGACACGTAATCCACTGCTAAGAGAATGTACTGATTATTGCAAGACGAAACAAACGGACCCATGAAATCAATTCCCCACACATCAAAAATCTCAACTTCAAGGATCGTACTAAGAGGCATCTCGTTCCTCCTAGAAATATTACCAACCCTTTGACATCGATCACAACTCATCACGAACCTATGAGAATCTTTAAACAGAGTTGGCCAATAGAATCCCGCTTGAAGTACTTTCTGAGCTGTTTTATCACCACCGTAATGGCCTCCATATGTGGTAGAATGACAATCATGCAAAATACCTTCCGTTTCACTATACGGAATGCACCTCCTCAAAATCTGATCCACACCAAGCTTAAACAAGAATGGCTCGTCCCAACGGTACCACTTCACATCATGCAGAAACTTCTTCTTTTGAGCATAAGAAAATTCCAGAGGAATAACATTGCTCACCAAATAGTTCACATAATCTGCAAACCATGGCTCTTCACCTTGCACTCCAAAAAGCTGCTCATCTGGAAAAGATTCATTAATAAGAGCTTTGTTATGCGAATCCTTACCGTGGTCCTCTAAGCGTGAGAGATGATCCGCTACTTGATTTTCCGTGCCTTTCCTATCCTTGATTTCCACATCGAATTCTTGCAAAAGAAGCACCCAACGAATCAATCTAGGCTTTGAATCCTTCTTCGACATGAGATATCGAATTGCAGCATGATCCGTATACACAATCACCTTCGTACCAAGCAAATAAGACCTGAATTTCTCGAAACCATAGACAACTGCTAGCAACTCCTTCTCCGTAGTAGTGTAGTTCAGCTGTGCATCATTGAGGGTTTTACTAGCATAGTAAACCACATGAAAAATTCTATCCTTCCTTTGACCAAGCACAGCTCCAACAGCATAGTCACTAGCATCACACATCAATTCGAACGGTTGTTCCCAATTAGGTGCAGTGATGACTGGCGTAGTAGTCAACTTCTTCTTCAAGAGCTCAAAAGCTGCAAGACACTCATCATCCAACTTGAAAGGAACATCCTTCTCCAAGAGATTGCACAAGGGTTTAGAAATTTTTGAGAAGTCTTTGATGAATCGCCGATAGAAACCCGCATGACCAAGAAAACTACGAATTCCTTTAACAGAGATAGGTGGAGGAAGATTTTCGATTGTTTCCACCTTAGCCCTATCCACCTCAAGTCCTCTACCAGATACCTTGTGCCCAAGAATAATTCCCTCTCGCACCATGAAGTGACACTTCTCCCAATTAAGCACCAGGTTAGTCTCCACACAACGTTTCAAAACCAAGCCAAGATTATGCAAGCACTCGTCATATGAAGTACCAAAAACTGAGAAGTCATCCATAAAAACCTCCACATTCGAGCCAATCATGTCTGAGAAAATAGCCATCATGCACCTTTGAAAAGTGGCGGGAGCACCACAAAGTCCGAAAGAAACCCGTCGGAAAGCAAATGTACCAAAGGGACATGTGAATGTGGTCTTCTCTTGATCTTCCGGAGCAATGCAAATCTGATTGTAGCCTGAATATCCATCAAGGAGGCAATAGTACTCATGTCCCGCCAACCTGTCTAGCATCTGATCAATGAATGGCAGAGGAAAGTGATCTTTTCTCGTGGCTTTGTTTAACTTCCTATAGTCCATGCAAACTCTCCACCCCGTGACTGTTCGAGTAGGGATGAGCTCATTCTTTTCATTAGCAACAACTGTCATGCCTCCTTTCTTTGGCACACATTGAACCGGGCTCACCCAAGAACTGTCTGAGATAGGATAGATAATACCCGCATCAAGCCACTTTAGAATTTCCTTCTTCACCACCTCTTTCATAATCGGATTAAGTCTCCGCTGATGCTCAACAGTAGGCTTAGCTCCCTCCTCTAGCAGAATTTTGTGCATGCAATAAGAAGGGCTGATTCCCTTGATATCTGCTATAGTCCAACCAATTGCTGACTTGAACTCCCTCAAAATTCGCAAAAGCTTTTCTTCCGCACTGGCTGACAAGTTAGAGGCAATAATAACAGGTAATGTAGATGCATCCCCAAGAAAAACATACCTCAAATGTTCCGGAAGTGGTTTGAGTTCAAGTGTAGGAGCTTCCTCAATAGATGGTTTCAGGCGCCCCTCCGAATTTTTAAGTTCTCCTAACCCAAGAGATTCAAAAGGCAAATCAAATCTCCTTTTCCAAGGGGCTGAATTTAGCTGCTGCAATTGCTCGGCTATTTCCTCGTCTTCAAAATCAGAGTCACCAACTAAAACTTTTTCCAAAGAATCTGACTTAAGTAACTGCTCCATTTCCATGGTAACTGCAGAATCAACCCAATCCACCTTCAAACATTCTTCTTCATCTGAGGGAAGTTTCATTGCATTAAAAACATTGAAAGTGACATTCTGGTCTTGCACCCTCATGGTGAGCTCCCCTTTCTGCACATCAATCAAAGTCTTTCCCGTAGCCAAGAATGGTCTTCCCAAGATTATGGGAATCTTCTTATCTTCCTCGAAATCCAAGATAACAAAATCAGCAGGAAATATGAGTTTGTCAACTTTCACCAACACATCCTCCACTATGCCTCTAGGATATGTAACTGAACGATCAGCCAACTGCAAAGAGATGTTGGTAGGCTTTGGTTCCGGTAGACCAAGTTGCATATAGACTTACAAGGGCATGAGATTGATGCTAGTTCCCAAGTCACACAAGCACTTCGCAAAAGACAAATTACCAATAGTGCATGGAATAGTAAAGCTACCAGGATCCTTTAGTTTTGGAGGCAATTTCTGTTGCAGCACAGCACTGCATTCTTCCGTTAGAGCAACGGTCTCTAATTCCTCAAGCTTCAACTTACGAGAAAGAATCCCCTTCATGAACTTGGCATAGCTCGGCATCTGTTCAAGAGCTTCGGCAAAGGGAATGTTAATCTGCAACTTCTTGAACACCTCTAAGAACTTAGCAAACTTCTTGTCCAACTGCTGCTTCTGGAGTCTTCTAGGATAAGGAGGAGGAGGATAGATCTGAGTGTTCTTTATAGACTGCTCCACAGAATTTTTAACAGGTTCCTTGCTCTTCTTTACTTCATCACCTTGCTGATCAGCAATCAAATCAGGTTGAGTAATTTCGGGCACTGCAGATTTTTCACCCTGCTGATTCTGAATATCTTCATCTTCTTCTACTGCTGATTTAGGGCCTGCTATAACTTTTCCTGATCTCAAAGTCACAGCCTTCACCTGTTCCTTGCTATCTCTCCTTCCTGGATTTGCTTCCGTATCACTAGGGAGAGTTCCTTGAGGCCTACTAAGTAAGGCACTTGCAATCTGTCCTATCTGAGTTTCCAAGAGTTTCTGACCAGCTTGTAGGTTCTTTAACGCTAACCACACATCATCTGATTTTTCATTAGAAGATTGCCCCGCCTGAGCCTGGGGCTGTTGCTGCTGAAATCCAGGAGGCTGATATGATTGCTTCGGAGCATACTGCTGCTGGTAACCTTGATTGAATGGCCTTGCTTGCTGACCCTGAAACTGCTGATAGGGCTGAGGTTGTTGAGCACCTTGGTTGTTACTCCAGCTGAAGTTAGGATGATTCCTGTTGTTTGGATGATAGGTGGCTGGTACTGGTGCAGCAGGTCTCTGAAAATTACTTACGAACTGTGCTGATTCAGAAGAGATAGCACACTGATTTTTTTCATGTGCGCCCGCACATAGCTCACAAACACTAGCAACCTGCTGAACTCCATAATTAGCAAGAGAATCCACCTTCATCGAAAGAGCCTTCAACTGAGCTGCAATAGCTGAAGCTGTGTCAACTTCAAGAACACCTGCTACCTTACCTTGAGAAAGCCTCTGTGTTGGATTCTGATATTCGTTAGCAGCCATCATCTCAATAAGATCATAAGCTTCCTCATAGCTCTTCGCCCACAGAGCTCCACCAGATGCTGCATCTAGCAAAGGCCTAGACTGTGCTCCCAACCCATTGTAGAAACCATTAATGACCATCCAATCAGGCATGCCATGATGAGGGCACCTTCGTAGCATCTCCTTATAACGTTCCCAAGCCTCACACAAAGATTCGCCAGATTGCTGTTGAAATTGAGTTAACTGGTTCCTTATTGCTGCAGTTTTCGCCATAGGGAAGAATTTAGTAAGAAACTTCTGAGCAAGATCATCCCATGTAGTAATGGAACCAGCTGGTAGAGAATGTAACCAGCCCTTAGCCTTATCCCTTAAGGAGAATGGGAAAAGCCTCAACTTGATAGCATCATCCGACACACCATTAAATTTGAAAGTGTCGCAGATCTCGATAAAGTCCCTGATGTGCATATTAGGATCCTCTGTCGAAGCCCCCCCAAACTGAACCGAATTCTGCACCATCTGAATTGTGCTCGGCTTGATCTCAAAGTTATTCGCTGCAATAGCTGGCCTGACAATACTAGATTGTATGTCAGTAATCTTCGGCTGCGAATAGTCCTTCAAAGCCTTAACTACTGCTGGTAAATCTGCCATCTCTACAGTAGTTTCAAGTTCCTCTTTCTGATTATCTACTACAAGACCGTCTTCTGCCAGTTTTTCCTTACGAGCCTGCAAATGTGTTCGCATACACGTTCAAGTACCTGAAAACACCACGAAACAAACAACTAAGTAAGAAATCCGAGTCAGTGAACGCTAACGACCACTGATGACAAGCACATAAACTAAACAAAACACCGATGATCCCCGGCAGCGGCGCCAAAAACTTGTTAGCACAAAATTACGCAAGCGCACGTAGTCACAAGTAATATAATTAAGGTTCGTTCCGCAGAGATCTGGTTAAGTTCAATCAGTAAATATGCCTATGCAACAATGTTTAGTTTTAATCCACTGCTAAGACAAATAACAAGAATGAGGTTTTAATTATCTAAATTAACTAAGAAGCAAATTATTAAACTAAGAATAATTAACTAATGATAATTTAATATGAATTACTTATATGAGATAAAACATGGAATCCTAATTTCATTATCTACTTCACTTAGAGTCGCAGCCTTTAATCAATACATGTGATGGGGTTGATATCTGATCGGATAACACGAAACAAGTAAAAGCTACCTCTCGGTATACTAATACCAAACTACGCATGCATCCACAAAAGAGATAGAAGATGGGTAGACACCAATTATGTTTAGACCCTATATCTCTATAGAATTTGAAAACATAAAGGTTTAAGCACAAGTTATCCACTTAGATCACATAGGGTAGCATAATATCTCTATTTACGCCACAAATCATGATGTTAAAACATCAACCTATCCTATGCTAGCATGGCAAGTTCTAAATCTCAAGATCCACTCTCGTTTAGCAAGAGATTAACAAATTAGATGTTCGTGACGCATCTAAACACATGAAACACAACCATACAAGGATATCAAGAATTCACCACACATAAATCTTTAAAGCATATAAACTACTAAGCTACATAGATAAATCCATTAGAATCCCATGACAACGATTAGTTCATAATTGAACCGTTCGTCACCATGGGATTAATTGAAAACATGATATTAAACAAGATATAAAATAAAGAAGTAATAATATTAATAAAAACAAGAGTTGAGAAAACAAATCTATTATCCAAAGTATACAAAAGTTGAAGTAGATCTAGATCTTGCTTGTCACCGAGCTTGAATCCTTCTCCACTCTTCTCTCTTACAATTCTACGTTACAATAATAATAATCTGATACAAATTACAAGGTATGATGTGTTTATATAGGCACTACAAGTCTTGCCCAGCAAGAAAATACAAAACAGAATTATAATAGAATTTCTGCAAGATACGTTTCCTAATTTGATTATGTTTTGTAAGGAAAATTCGTGGCTGACTTTTCTTCAGATTTTATGGAACGTTTCCCACGTAATTGGACCTCTGGACTATCTTAGAATGATAGGAAATCTCGTTATCTTCGCGTGGACTGCTTACGGGCCTAAAACGGACTTCTAGAACTCAAGATATGGCCAAAACAGTGTAAACTGTGCAACCCTTCTCGAAAATCCGAATTTTAATCAATTAATTCCCAAAAAAATTATAAAAGCATCCACCTTAGTCAACATTCTCGTAATCCTGCACAACTAAGCAAAACACATCAAATCTACAACAACTTGAGCCCAAGACAATCAATTTAAGCCGAAATTAAGCGATCCAAGTGGATATAAAATCCACTTATCACAATGCATTATCCAAATCATGTTCAGGTACTTCTAAGAACTCATCTTCCTACTCTCTATAATTCTTCTTTCTTTGGTGGTGAAATGATTCAAGAACCTCAATTGGAAGAGGACCCCCCTGTGTATACCCAAGTAACCCAAGACATCACAGTCTCTGAAACAATTCAAGAACCAAATTTTGATCCACAGCCTATTGTTTCAAAGAAACCAACCTCTGGTGTTTCTCAAAAGGCATCAGTTGTAAAGAAAAGAATATATGTAGCTCCTAGTTCTAGTAGTTCTAGTAGTGAATATGATGATATACCTCTTGCTGAGAGAGAAGAATTGAAGGCTGTAATTCAACTTTATAATCTAGGTGAAAGAGGTGAACACTACTAGAAACAGGTCAATAGACATCGGCTAAAAACCGATGTCTGGCCATTTTCCAACCGATGTCTTTGTGGGTGTAGAGAAAGGTCCAACACTTTTCACATCGGTTTTGAACCGATGTCAAAGACAACTTAAGATATCGGCTGGTCCTTGCCTTTTACATCGATTAGTAACTGATGTCTATGTTGGTTTTTAACATCGGTTTTCTTATGCAACTGAGGTTTAAGGTGTACAATAGACATCGTTTCTTGCTTGAAACCGATGTAAAAGATGATCTTAGACATCGATTAAAAACCGATGTAAAAGAGGGGTACCTTTCTCTACACCCACAAAGACATCAGTTAAAATTTTCCTTCACATCAGTTCTTAGCCGATGTCTAGATCCTTTAACATCAGTTGAAATTAAAAACTGATGTGTTTGTTTACTTTATTTATTACTGTATATATATATATATATATATATATATATATGCACCAAAATAATACTAAAATGAATGTTGTATTGATACAACTTATCAATCCAAAACTCAAACACTTAAGAAAATAACAAAAACTTCATTATCATTATCAAAAAAATTCAGTATATACAGCAATGACTATCCGCAAAACTAACAAACTAGCTACATTTCAAGTCAAAATGCCTCTTCCAAAGCAAAAACATGATTGACATACTACTCCATGTAAAAACATACTATACCGCTCTAACTACCATAGTTAAAACAACCTATATCTTGGCCGTTAATGGTGTGCTCGGAAGGTGAGTGCCAATGACATTGTTGTAGAACATAATAAGTTCCATCTTTCTGTATTGATCCAGGATCTCCTGTCCAGTATACCTGCATTTTTTCCTCACAAGTTACCAATTATATAGCATTATAGCAAGCAAAACTATGACAAGTACATATACCTAAAATCACATGCCATTGTTTCAAGGATGATTTCCATTGCCTCTCTGCAATATATACTTGTACCATTCGAATTATCCTGTAAATTGTTATCACCTAGCTTGCATTAGTCAGACCACTTGTGCAGAGAGTAATAAAACTTAAAAGTTTATAAAACTCCTATTCAGACAAGCGCAAGATCATGTGTTCAGAGTTACTTAGCACTACTATAGCAAGCATTACTACTGGGAAAATAACTGAAGAAAGCATGTTGTAAAATCATTAGGGAGTTGAAAAATGATGAAAAGGTATCAATGAAATCATAAGCAACTGCACGGAAGAGTAAGAGAATATAAATGATGATCACCATAAATACAAGTGAATCAAATCGTGTAGGCATTATCAAATCAAATGAATGTATGTACAGATTTATTATGAAAATATAAATGAAAAAGTGTAGGCATTATGAAACATCAAGACTTTGTATTTTATTGGGTTAATGTTATGTCGTCGTTGTGTGTCATCTACCATGTATTTCTTATTTATTTTAACTTGCTGCTGCTTTCTAGTCTTTTCTTTTAATAACTCAGCTATAATCAGGTGTTTGTAAGATAAAGTGAGTGTGAATAACTCTTAAAAGTTATGGAAATCTTTTCTATGTGTTTATCACATACACAATGATTGATGGTGGTTTCTTGATCATGTGGTATCTCCGTGCTCCATTTACGAGAGGTCGAGCATTTAGCAAACCTAGCAGTACCAGCTTTAACAAACAGAACTTATCAACATCAGAAAATAGGAGGACTTTAGTTTAATTTAACATCAGAAAATTTTGCACTAAGATGGGCCGTGAGAATGAGAAATAACTAAAACATAGTTCCTGCGTAATGCCGAGATCGTCTTGCAATGAAGGTCAGCTTGAAGCGCAACAAATGTTGAGACATAATACTAAAAAAAGAATTGTATAGATGCAACAAAAGATACAAGCATGAAACAGGCAATTTGATCGGAAAATAGTTTAATCATGCACGAGATGAAGGGTGATTCAATAGGAAGGGGGAGAATACCACTTAAGTTAAATAACCACCCACCAAAATTCATGTAATATATATATAAGGACTTCTATGTACTGATGTTTTAGTAACAATGTTAAACAATATTAACTTTAGGAACTAAAAAAATATGTGTAGTACTACTACTAATTACGATGCCACTATGCAGCGAGGACATATATATAATAGCTATAACAAGAAATGACAATGGGGCATAATGACATTAACAACATTCATTTTATTGACTACCAATTTATCCGACAAAAAAAGAGTATGATCAGATCTTGTTCCACAAAAATAACCCATATTTTAGTGTGATGATAGCATAAAATAACCCATGTACTTGAAGAAGTAAGAACAGCTGAAAGTGTTAACAATCCAAGCCCCTGCAATTCAATCCAAATTTGTGGGGAACACAGTTAGCAATTTCTTATAGTATACAATCTATTAATTAATGAAAACTATATTGAAAAAAAAGACTTTGCTTTGATTATAAGTCACCAACAAAACAGGGCATAATTTGCTAGTTTTCCTAAGCAGGTAGAATCGAACTAGTTTTCTAATGAACAAAACCATGAAAACAAGTTACCACAAGGGATCCGCTATCCTTTTGGTTCCTATTCAAATGTTTCCTGATATGTTTAAGGGTTTGCAACAATCTGAGATAACTGTGATCTGTTCAGAAAACCATGGTCGTTAGTATTGGAGAAAATGAAATTCAGAAAATACTTAACACTAGTGATAATTATTAGTGCATAAAGAAATTACTGGCCAGCTACGAAGGGAAGAACAAAAGAAGAACGGCTCTATTTATTGGGATATAAGTCGAGCTTATTACCAAGGGAAGAGAAGAAAAGGCAATTCATTTTACCTTGCAGGTACTGATGTTCGCTGATTTATCTTGCCAGCATCCACCATTGTTATTTAAGCACTCATTTGTCTCTACATCTGAGAAAAGAAGCACGAGTGAACACCCATTTATCCTTTAAAGGTTTAAGAATGAAGTATAACTATGATACCCAAATATAAGCCTAACTCCACTTAAACACACAGTTGGCTTAGTAGTTTCCTCAAAACCATAACATACAGCCTTCAACACAGCAACTTTTCCAGCTTTCCTAGAAGTGGAATTGTCAGGAACTTCAGTTCTCTAAAATTTCTAATACAAATTCAAAAAACTTACCTCGATACTCTCGATCATTGACAACAAGAGTTGGCAATATGGTAACATCCGCTCTTGAACCTTTACAAACCTACATAGTTAGGCAGTTCACATCGTTAAAACATGAACATTGAATAAAAAATGACTACTGCTACAAATCTGTTCACTAAGTCTTAACTCCATCTAATGAATAATTATTTATAAGTAAAAAGTGAATAGGGTGATGGAAAGATTATAAATCTGAAGTTGCCACTGTTGCTTGGTGAAGGCTGTGTACTTAACTACAAGTTTCTTCAAAATAATTAAAAAACCCCTACTGCTAAAGCCATCCTTACTACCTGATTGTCATCAAGGGAGTACCACATGCCACTTGATGTGCGCACAAAGCAGTAATAATGCCCAGAATCGGTACTCCATCCAGCATGAACCAAGACGCCATAAAGAGTGTAATTCAAATTTCTATCCTGCAAAATAATTAAAAGGAACTAACTAATATATGAGATATTGGGTACATGCAAATTATATGGGATGCTACACTTGACCACATCAACATGTACCAAATTACGAATACATGATGCCACAGAGGCATCAGTATCATTTCAAAGAAAATTAAGTAAACTAATTGACTAACATAATAATGAGTTTTAAGCAAAACTTACTAGCACCAATCTCTAGTTTAACACAGCCACATCTACAATTTTGTAGAAAACCAATACATGGCCAAGAAATAATCACTCGCACTTAAAACCATAATTACAATTGTTCATGTAAATAAGATAAAGGTTTAAACATTAGAAAATATATTTTATAAATCATACAAGACTAGGAGAATCAACAATTGCATAAATTTAAACATCAATTGAGAAATTATCCAAACCAGACTAAACCTCAACATTGAGGTAATATAACACTGACCCAAACAAGTTCTTTCTCATCTCTGCAGAAATTAAAAAATTAAAAAAATTAGTAACTAAAAATAAAATTGAAAATATTAGTAACTGATTATTACCTAAACAATTTCTCCTTTAGATGTTGCTCCTGTATTAAAAACAAGAAAAAACGAATTAGAAAATTAAGGGTTCGAATTAAAAAAACCCCAATTTAGAACTGAATCAAAGTAATTCTAGTTTACATACACATACAAGTTTACTCACTTATCAATTCGTGTAGGAGTGAACAAATAGATTTGAGTAGTGAATTGAACTTTACGAATTAGGATTATGAATTAACCTGAGCACTGAAGTGAGTCTTCGTTTTGAAGGATTAGGATTACGAATTGAGTTTTTGAGAATAAGCTTTTAGTTGAGAGTGTAAGAGAGAGTGAAAGAGAGCAGCTCAAAACAAAATTAGGGTTCTTTGAGGGAGGTGAGGTTGATAGAGAGAGAGGGCCAGAGTGGTGAGGTTGAGAGTGAGGTCGAGAGAAAAAGATTAATTTGTCTTTGTTATACTTAGTCTTTGTGTTTCGATTTTTGTCTAAAAGAGCAGCAAACAAAAATGGGGGGAACTAAAATTTGGTTAAGGGGGGAATATTGTATGAAGGGGGGAAATGTTTTGGTTTAACTTTTAAGGGGGATTTAGTTGTGGGCGGGCAAATTGTGTGGGCACGAATAGAAAATTTTTTAAGCCTACTTTAAACATCAGTTATTTTTTGACCGATGTCATTATATGTCAAAGATATCGGTTGTTTTTTAACCGATGTCATTGATATGTCAATGATATTTCAATGACATCGGTTGGCTTGCAATGTGATTTCATAATATATCAAAGACATCAGTTTTTTTTCGACCGATGTTATTCATAGTTTTTACATCGGTGACATCATGAACCGATGTGAAAGGGGCGATGTCTATTCTACTTTTTCTAGTAGTGGAAGGACCTAGTCACAACAAGGCTACAATCTCCCAAAAGACTGTAGTTCTTAAAAAGGGAAAACAGTTACTAGGTACAGTCTCTCAAAAAGCTGTGTCTATTGAAAAAAGATCTCAACCCAAGATCACCACTGAGTCTGCACCTCTTGAGTCTTCTCAAGTTAAATCTGTTGCTCACTATACCAGGAGAACAAGGAGAAAGATTCAATTGTCACCTACACACACAGAGTCTAGTCCAACTAACATTTTGCAGGTCCCTAAGCATAAAGCTGTATCCAAGTCAGAATCTGACAAAAGAGGCCTTGATATTGATTCAAGTTGGGAAACCACTTTGACATACAGGATGGCTATGAAGCTTATTTCTATCAAAGTCAAGCTTTCCAGGCCTGTTCTAGACTTTCTGATTGAGAGAGTACCAAAACTTTCTCATCCTCAAGAATATGGAATTCTATGTCAAAGACTTGATCTTATGAAGATGTATTTCTATCAATCAATCAGAGGAGAATTGAGAAAGAAGATTGGACTTTCTAAGCATGGTGCACTTCAGTCACTTCACACGTACTTGTTTCACAAGGATTTCATTGTTGAAGATGCTCCAGCTCAAGGTGAACAAAAGGAGGTAGTAGATAGTGGAATGCAGTCAACAGAAGATACTATTACACCAGTGGTGGATAGTAGGATAGATCAGATCACAGTCACTACAACTCAAGAACCATCTAGTCAGAGGTTGGATGACTCAGGAATTGTGATAGCTGATGCTGAAAGGTCTTCTGTGATGGCTGAAATTGTAATTGAGGTACCCTATGATATGGGAGGAATGACTTTGATTGATTTTCCTGAAGATCAAACAAATATTGTTCAGTCAGAGTCTATCCACCTTGAGGGTGAGTCTCAGCAAACAACACTTAAAGACGGTGACATACTAAATATGGTGTCTAATGAAGTTTTACTGAAGACATCAGAGTCTAGTGTAGACCCTGAAAGTGGTATACTGGAGCCTGTAGTCTCTGAAAAGACAGTAGATGTTTGTGAGGGTTAAGAGACTGTAGCAGCTCACTCCATGAAGAAAACCTCAAGCCCCTTGCCATGTGAGTTCAGGTATAACAACTTCTCCTAACCCCTATTTTTCTGTAGGTCATGATAGCACTTATCCAAATTTGAGTGATACACTTGAAAAGATGGACATAGATCCACAAATTGAGAGGCTGGCTCCTGACCAGGCAAAAGGAGAGGTAGAAAGAGTGTTGGCTTTAGTAAGTCAAAGTGAGAATGAGGGTATGGATGATCAACTCCATAGTGGGGGATAGAAAACTAGGATACAATCTTTTGATTTCTGGGATCAAGTATTTCCTGAATCTTGGTCTGAAAATCTTGGTATGGATGCTGGTACTTATTCTTTCATAAAGATGTATGAGAAACAGGACTTAGCCAAGCATAATTCAAAGCCTGAAGTTAGAGCACAGCAATATCAACAAAGGCTTGTAGATGCTATCAATCGAAGAGGACATAGGCTAAGGGAGTCACTTTCTCAGAATGTGCCAGAAGATTTACCTCATGATCCTAGTGTCCCTCTGAATGTGTTACCAATCTCAGCTAGGATTGAGACATTTGCAGAAGCTGATCACTCTATGGAGGAGTCAGAGTCTGTAACTGTTAATACACAGGATACTGGTGAAGGTCAGGATGTTAGTGCTGTTGGAAATTTGGCAATAGTTCCTTTTACTTCAGTTTCAAATACCCCAATTGCAGCTGTAAGTCATTCTACTCAAGTACCTTTACTTGAATATCATTCTACATCTGTAGTTCTTGATTCACAGGCAACATCATCTGCAAAGGTTAAAGATCCTTCCTTTGGTTATTTTGATCAAATGTGGCCTACTAATCTAGTAGAAGCTCATGATCTGGGTCTTGATTCTCTGAATTTCACGTTTATTCAACTGCTTCAAGCAAATGACAGAGAACATGCTCTTGAGAAAGCTACACCTTTGCATCTGGATTTCAACAATCAGATTGATGATACTACTTCTACTCATTCTGATGCTGAATCTGAAGACAAGGAGACATTTACTTATTGGGATCAAGGTTTTTCTACTGAAGTTGCTCATAGTCAATTTGTTACTGATCCTGACTCTTTCACACTTATCAGACACATTGGTAAAATTGAGAGAACTAGAGCCAAGGACAAACTGGAATTCTTTAACAAGTATGGAATCTATCCAGATGAAGTATCAGATCCTACAGCATTAGCTCATGCTAAGGGAATTGATGAATTCATTTATCAAAGTGAGTTTCTTGTTGATTCTCATAAAATTTCGGATGCTGATCTTTCTTCTGTAAATCGGTCTGTTCAAGCTCTTGCTACTCAAGTTGCATGTATTGATACTACAATTCAAGCTACCAATGATTCTATGAAATTTGTATCTTCCGACATTGAAGTCAATCTTTATAAGCACAAGACACTTATTGAAGGTGTTCAACAAACTCAAACAGATGTTCAACATTGGCTTCAGATATTAGAGGATAACCAGGTCACTATCATGGAAAATCAGGCTATTTTGATGAATCTTATTTGTTCTCTCACTGAAACTCTTGGAGTACATGTTGCTGATGTCAAAAAGGGGGAGATAAAAATAATTAAGAGGAAACAAAAAGGAATAGTCATCAGAGATACTTGCAAGGCTGATGCTTCTGAAGACAAGTCTGATAGAAGAGATAAGGGTGATGGTGGTGGCAGTGGTGGTCAGAATGTTGGGAGAGGAAAAAGTAAAGTTGGTACAGGAACTGATACTGGTAGATCTACTCAGTCGAGATCTAAAGACAAACAAATTTCTGAACGGTCAGAGTCTGTAACAAAGAAAGCTAAAACTCTTCAAGTACCAGATACTGCATCAATTCTTCTACAGGAACAAGTTGTAAAAGATGTAGTGTCAAGGACTACTATAAATTTGAAGAATGTAGGATTTATACAGGAGGAAGTGATGAAATCACAAGATGTTCAATCTACTACTTCTGGTGTTGAGAAGCAAGTTCATTCAAGTTGAAAGAAACCATCTTACTGGACTATGAGTCAAAATTTACAATATCTAATTCCTAGAAAAAGGACTGGACTTGGTCATATTGAGATTGGAAAGCATACCACAGATGTTACAAAGCTACAGGCGGATCCTCATTCACTCTTGGACGAGTTTGGTGAAAAGATGACTCAAAGACATATTAATAAGTTGATTTCTGCACAGCTTGTTCAGAGAGTAAAGACATATCAAGAATATGATAGAAGAAGAGGAATGGTTGATAAAGAAGAAACAGAAGTTTTTCTTATATACTTCTTATCTGATGGTAGAGTGAGGTGGATGGATTTATCTACGTTCTTATATCACAAGAAAGAAGAAGAGTTATCATATGTTCGATTATTGTTACACAAAAATGCTGAAGTTACTCAGAACTATAATGCATCACTTATGCACTGGACTGGTGAAATTGATAAATTGTTGAAGAGATTGTATGGAGCAAAGAAGGAGAATGTACCACTTTTCAAGCTACATTATGTTGATGATGATGGTAAAGACAAAGAGATTGAGTATAAGTCATTAAAGATCAATGTTGATGATGGGGGATCTTTTGTCTTTTATCAAGCTATGGAAGGGAAGTATGATTCTGTTTCTATTGAAAATCTTAATCACTTCAGATACAGGCTAGACATGTTAAGTGCTCTACATTATCAAATCATTACTGATAATGATGACATGTTAGATCTGAAACAGAGTGTTGGTGAAGTCTTAGCCAAAACTGAAGATGCTTTGCTTCAGAAGAATTAAGGCAGATTGAGTAATTGAGGTACTTATGTGACTTAACTTCATGTAAATATTAGATTCATGAATATTCTATTCTAGTTGCATTGTTAGAGGTTTTGACATCAACAACTCCAATTTATGCTTCATGTTATAAAGCATAAATAGGGGGAGATTGTTAGGAATAAATTCATGAGTTGTGATGTGTAGAATAGAATGAAATAACACTTCTTGTAATACCCTGATCTTATAAAGGGTTTAGCATTTGATTAAGGAGATATAAGTTCTTCAAGATCTGTAGAAACTGTGAACAATACTTGATCAGAGACTAGAGTCACGGACTATGAGTTCCCAGGGACTATGACAGACCCTGACTGAAGCTGCAGAATTGGAAAGTGCTATTCTTTAGGATCTGATATTCAGAAAATGGAAAGAAGTGTGCATGAAGAAAGGAATCGACTATCAGTGGAAACTATCAACTAGACGGCAAAACATTACCATGTATTAATCATTACTTTCTGTTATTAGTTGATAGGTAGCATTATAAATACTCTCTCTATATCATTGTAAAAAGTGTGAGCTTAGTGTGAGATTTGTGATCATCGTGAGTATACGAGTGAACAAACAGAGAGAGATTTGTATTGAGAGCAGCTGCTAAAGGTATTGTACACCTTTGGTAGAGTTTGTATTTGATTTTATTAATACAAACAGTTTGATTTATTCGTTTGTTCTTGTTTATCTAATCAAGTCAAAATCCGACACGATTACATAACTTGTATTCAACCCCCCTTCTACAAGTTATTCGAGTTAACAGACCCATAGACTTGAGTCCTCAAGAAGAGTGAAAAATGAGTTTCCCCTTTATATGCAATAAGGGTGGTAAATGCGGCTTTTTCTGCATCATCCAGCTCAACATCATCTGGATTCCCATCAACAACTTTCCCAAAAGAACTATGGAAGAGGGTGCCCCAATCACCCCCTTCCCACACGAGGTACATGAACTCCTCTTTCCACTTAGGATTATTATCAGGGATTGAGGAGGGATCGTAAATATTTGGGATCGTGGCACGAAGGCTAATATATACCCAGCCAGGATAATTAGCTGCACTATTTTTAAACTGAAAAATTTTCCTAAACAGGGGAATAGATAATGGAAAATTGTTTTTTAAACAAAGAACCATGAAACAAAAAATGGCTCTCCAAGCATTTGGGATGAGTTGACAAGGATTTATTTGAACATCTGCCAATAGTGTGGGAATGAAATTATGAAATTGAAAGCGAAGCCCATCCATCATTGCGTCCTTATAGATGCAAAGGGCATTGGGTTTCCAATGGCAGGAACGATCTTCTGGTTCAGCTGGGACTAATTTAAAAGGGGGAGGAACATGAAAGAGTTTGTTCATCTTTTTAATCTTATTAGCATCGAAATATCATGAGTGGTGATTATAAGAGTCTAATGCTGAAACAGAGGGATATTCATCCCCTCTTTGATTAATCACGTCAATTAAGGAGGTGTATTTCGAACGAATAGGAGGGAAAAAGGTACCTCGTGAAGAAGAGCACTCATCTTTCTAAGTCTACTGGCTTCTCTGTCATCCGCCATTGAAATGCTTGGGTAGAAGGCTTCGAAGAATGATCTTCAAGGGAAGCCCAGAAAACCACCTTGGTGGGAGAACTTTGGCCGGAAACTTCTTGTCGGAAATCACTTGAATCTAAGGCTCTCGAGAGAAAGTTTAGTGAGATGTTTGAGTAGAAGTGAGAAATGAGTTCTCACAACACTCTTTTATACAAAACACAACCGCTTGTTTAGCCGGTTGAGTGTCATGGCAACCGTTTGTAGCCAGTTAAGGCCCAAAGCCCAAATCAAGGCCCAAGATCTAGAAGCTTATAAAACTTATAGAAGATGGAAGAAGGATAAAAAATTTCCTTAAAAAAAAGAGAAAAAGTAGATATATCTCTACGACCTCAATCTAGGTCGTATAACGAGTTCGATAAATAACACGACGAGGCCCTTTTGTGGCCCTTACATGACCTCGATCCACCTCGTGGATTGAGTTCGTAGACCTAACGAACACTCAAAACAATGGTCCTTACACGACCTCAATCCTGTTCGAAGATTGAGGTCGTAGACCTCGCGACCAGGCAGTTTTAAAGACCATACACGACCTCAAATCACCTCGAAGGTTGAGGTCGCAGTCAGCTTGAAGAGGCCAATATAAGAACCTTACATGACCTTAATTCACGTCTGATAAGTGGATTTCATATCCAATTGGATCGCTTCATATCGGCTTAAATTGATTGACTTGGACTCAAGTTTGTGGTGTTTTTGATGTGTTTTGTGTAGTGGTGCAGGTTTGTAACTTCCCGTTAAGGTTGGCATTTTCCGTCTATTTTGGAGTTGAAAGTTAGCATGGGAATGAAGATTGGGAGCTTGCTTTAAGCTTCCATGAAGATCATAAGGCTAAAGGATTGAAGACGGAAGCTAGCGAAAAAGAAACGGGAGAAATTGGAGTCAAAACGAAGAAAATTAGAAAACGGGCAGTAGCCAAGGGGGCAGACTGCGCCCTGATCAGTCCTGGAGTGCGCAGACTGCGCCCTAGAGGGGGCAGACTGCGCCCTAATTCGCTGGAAATTGCTGATTTTTAGTTCTATTCCGATTGTATTTTTAGGCTTTTTCTTGCTGTACAAGACTTCTAGGGCCTATAAAAGCACATTGCATCATTGTAATTCATATCCTATCATATCATAACTTAGAATCACAAGGGAGAAAAGTGGAGGAAGATTCAATGCTCGTGACAAGCAACAGATCTAGATCTACTTCATTTTTTGTATTCTTTTCTTAGGCGTTATTCTGGATTCTAGATTTGTTTTCTCAACTCTTCGTTTAAATAATATTACTACTTTCATTCATATCTTGTTTAATATCATGTTTTCATCAAATCCCATGGTGACGAACGGTTCAATTATGAACTAATTGTTGTCATGGGATTCTAACGGATTTATCTATGTAGCTTAGTAGTTTGATTGCTTTAAAGATTTGTGTGTTGTTAATGGACTTTATGTCCACTAAATACGTTCCATTTCGGCTTAAATTGACCGCTTGTACCCGAATGTTTAGTGTCTTTTGATGTGTTTTCTTGTTTTTAGTGTGCAGAGTATCCTTTGGGGAATAAGGTGGTGGAATTGCGTGTTTCGGATGGTTTAGAGCTGGAAGTGTCGAGGGCTGAGATAGCATGTCGATCAGGGAGCATATCGAAGCATTGTGCAGCAGCCAACAGAGGAACGGAGCAAAATCGAGATTCTGGACAGGGGGGCCAGGCGCGCCCGCGCCTGTATAGAGCGCGCCCGCGCCCTGGCTGGCTGAGAAATACTAATTTTCTGCTGTTGGGCTTGTTCTGAAGGGCCAGTTCGGACGAGATGTGCAGCCTTGTGTCTTGGAAGCCCAGTTTATTATGTACTATTGGGGGAAAGCCCTAATTATCAATGAGGAGTATCGTATTATTCTAAGCGTGGATTTTTAGAGAGAGAAGAACCATTGGGAGAGCATCAAGCTTTTTGGGGGTTTCCTAGTTTTCATTTCATATTTGTAATCTCCTATTGCATTGAATGCTCGGTTGTTTTCGTATACTCTTTTACTACTCTTGTTTGTTTTATCGTAACTCTTTTTCAATCATGTTTACACTTGAACCCATGATGGCGATTAGGTCGATTATGGGCTAACTCGTTATCATGGGATTTTAATGGATTTTTCTATGGATTCTAGTAATTAAGTGTTTTTTATGCCTTGGTGTGTGATTGATTGTATTGATTTCCTAGTATGATTACGCTTATTCGTTATAGGTGAGTCGCGAACACCTGTAATTGTTTGTTTAATCCTGGTGAATACGAAAGTGGATCTAGGGTTTAGAACAATTCATGCTAGCATAGGTTTTTGCATGCGAAGAACATGTATTAATTTGTGGTGTAATTCTAACCGTCTTGCACTGACTATGTGGTTTTATGGATGCTTGATTTTTAACCGGTATGTGTTCAATTGCTATAGACATATAGGAACTACGCATATTTGGTGACTACTTGACTTCTATCAATTGTGGATGATCAGTAGGATGGTATACGCACAACGAAAGTTGGTGTGTATCAGTTTAGTGCATCTAATCAGTAATCAACTTGGTCACATGCTAGGTTAAAGGGCATAAGATTTTAGATGAAGTGGTTAATAAAATTGGAATCCCATGTTTGTTTATTATAAATTAATCGTTAAGTTATTTTCTCGTAATTTTCATAGTTGGTATTTAATCATTAGTTAATCAAAACCAAAATTGTGATTGTCTTGGCAGTGAGTGTACATCATAAGCTGGTGTATAAGTGAATATAACGAACAATTCGAGTCTCTGTGGGAACGAATCCTACTTACCATATATTACTTGTTGACCACGTTCTCTTGCGTGAATAAGTGCGAACAAGTTTTTGGCACCGCTGCCGGGGACTCGGTTCATTGTTTGTTTAGTTTATGTTCTTGTCATCAATTTGGAATAAATTCACTGACTCGGACGTTTTTCTCACTTATTTACTTTTGGGTTTCTCAGGTACTATCTTGAGCGTGTATGCGTACTCGTTCTCAAGTTCGTGAAGAGAATCTGGAAGGAAAGGAGCGAGAAGAGGAATTAGTGGAAGAATTTGAAGAAGAGTTGGAAGTTACCGAAAAAATGGCAGATAACAAGGCGCTGAAGGAATATTCTCAGCCCAAGATTAATGATATTCAGTCGAGTATTGTGCGGCCGGCTATTGCTGCAAATAATTTTGAGATCAAGCCGGGCACGATCCAAATGGTCCAGAACTCAGTCCAGTTTGGGGGTTCACCTGTTGAGGATCCTAACATGCATATCAGAGATTTCATCGAGATCTGTGACACCTTCAAAACCAACGGGGTTTCTGAGGACGCTATCAAGCTAAGGTTGTTCCCATTCTCTTTGAGGGACAAGGCAAAAAGCTGGTTGCATTCACTTCCAGCAGGTTCCATCACTACATGGAAAGATCTGGCACAAAAATTCTTGACTAAATTCTTTCCTATGGCAAAGACTGCTGCCATGAGGAATGCTCTTACACAATTTAGTCAGCATTCTGGTGAATCACTGTGTGAAGCTTGGGAAAGGTACAAGGAGATGCTTCAGAAATGTCCTCATCATGGGATGCCAGATTGGATGGTCATCAGTGGTTTTTACAATGGGTTAAGCCATTCTCTAGCAATGCTCGATGCAGCATCTGGAGGAGCTCTGTGGGCCAAAAGCTATAAAGAGGCCTATGACCTAATTGAAATGATGGCTGCGAACGAGTATCAGAATCCGACCCAGCGTATTCCACAAGGTAAGGTTGCAGGTGTTCTTGGAGTGGATGCCACAACAGCTATAGCAGCTCAGCTACAGGCTCTATCCATGAAAGTGGATTCATTAGCTAAGGTGGGGGTTCAACAAGTCGCCATGGTTTGTGAATTGTGTGCGGGGGCTCATGAAACTAATCAATGTGCAATTTCTAGCGAGTCGGCACATTTTGTCAGCAATTATCAGAGGCCTTCACAACCTGCTCCTAACACATATCATCCCAACAATAGGAATCATCCTAACTTCAGTTGGAGCAACAATCAGAATACCATGCAACAACCATCTCAGGGTCAGCAGTATGGTTCAAAGCAGTTCAACAATTCGGGTTATCAACAACCCTATGCCCAAAGGCCACCATACAATCCACCTGGATTTCATCAACAACATCAAGGAAGTCATGTGCAGTCGAATGAGAAGTCAGAGATGGAAGAATTGCGAATGATGTGCAAGAGTCAAGCAGTATCTCTAAAAACTCTTGAAAACCAAATTGGCCAACTGGCCAATGCTCTTTTGAACAGACCTCAAGGGCAATTACCTAGTGACACGGAAGCAAATCCGGGTAGAAAGGAGGTCAAGGAACAGATTCATGTTGTTACGTTGCGTTCTGGAAAGGTTACAGACGATCTGGAGGTCAAAAATCAGCTTAACGAAGAGCTTGAGAATTCTGTGAACAGTGAATTGGGGCGCGGGCGCGCAGCCTTAGGCGCGGGCGCGCCTGAGGATTCTGTTCGTTCTTCAAATTATGTTCTTCCGGTCGTTCAGAAGGCATCAAGTGAGGAAGAAAAGGAAAAGTCAGCTGGGAAAACAAGTTCAGAGAGTAAGGAAGCTAGCAAGGAAGTTTATCCGCCTCCGCCATTCCCTAAAAGGCTTCAGAAACAGAAGTTTGATAAGCAATTTGCAAAGTTCTTGGAAGTGTTCAAAAAGTTGCACATAAATCTACCATTTGCTGAAGCCCTGGAACAAATGCCAAGTTATGCCAAGTTCATTAAAGGCATACTTTCGAGGAAATTGAAACTCGAGGAGTTAGAGACCGTCGCTTTGACGGAGGAGTGCAGTGCTGTCTTGCAACAAAAGTTGCCACCTAAGTTGAAGGATCTGGGGAGTTTTACCATACCGTGCATCATTGGGAATGTTTCTTTTGACAAGTGTTTGTGTGATTTAGGGGCAAGCATCAACCTCATGCCCTATTCGGTTTTCTTGCAACTTGGTCTTCCGGAGCCTAAGCCTACAAACATGTCACTCCAGTTAGCTGATCGCTCAATCACCTACCCTCGAGGAATTGTAGAAGATGTTCTGGTGAAAGTGGACAAACTTAACTTTCCAGCGGATTTCGTCATACTTGATTTTGAAGAAGATAAGAGAATCCCTATCATTCTTGGGAGACCATTCTTGGCCACGGGTCAGACCTTGATTGACGTGCAGAAAGGAGAACTCACTATGAGGGTGCATGATCAGAATGTCACCTTCAATGTTTTTAAGGCTATGAAGTTTCCAACTGAAGAAGAGCAGTGTTTGAAGATAGACTTGGTTGAGTCGGCAGTGCAATCAAAAATTGAGCATCTGCTCATGAATGACACATTGGAAAAAGCACTAATTGGTGATTCTTTATTGGAAGAAGATGATATAGATGAGCAACTGTTATTTCTTGATGCTACTCCATGGCAAAAGAAAGTTGAGAGACCAGTGGAATCTTTAGGTCTATCTGAATTGAAGGGGTCGCATCAGCGATTAAAACCATCCATTGAAGAAGCTCCAACTCTAGAGCTCAAACCACTACCTGATCACTTAAGGTATGCCTCTCTTGGTGAGTCATTTACTTTACCTGTGATTATTGCTGCTAACCTGTCAGATTCTGAGGAAGACAAGCTCTTGAGAGTTCTTAGAGAATTCAAATCAGCCATTGGATGGACTATTGCAGACATCGTCAACATAAAATTCCACTAGAAGAAGGGAGTAAACCAACAGTGGAACATCAGAGACGTCTAAATCCAATAATGAAAGAAGTTGTGAAGAAAGAAATTATCAAGTGGTTGGATGCAGGGATTATCTATCCTATTTCTGATAGTTCATGGTTAAGCCCAGTTCAATGTGTACCGAAGAAAGGGGGCATGACGGTAATCACCAATGAGAAGAATGAACTTATCTCCACTCGCACAGTCACTGGTTGGAGAATCTGTATGGACTACCGGAAATTGAACAAGGCCACCAGGAAGGATCATTTTCCTTTGCCCTTTATCGATCAGATGCTAGACAGACTTGCAGGTCATGAGTACTATTGCCTTCTGGATGGATATTCTGGGTATAATCAAATCTGTATTGCTCCTGAGGATCAGGAGAAGACGACATTCACATGTCCATTTGGTACATGTGCTTTTCGGCGGGTCTCTTTTGGTTTGTGTGGTGCACCTGGCACTTTTCAAAGGTGTATGACGGCTATCTTTTCAGACATGATTGGTAAGACCGTAGAAGTTTTCATGGATGACTTTTCTATAATTGGTCGTTCTTTCGATGAATGTTTGCAAAATCTGGGTGCGGTTCTGAAAAGATGTGTGGAGACTAATCTAGTGCTTAACTGGGAGAAATGCCATTTCATGGTGCAGGAGGGAACTATCCTTGGGCACAAGGTGTCACGGAGAGGTCTAGAGGTGGAC
This sequence comes from Saposhnikovia divaricata, assembly GCA_036435485.1. NCBI lineage: Eukaryota > Viridiplantae > Streptophyta > Magnoliopsida > Apiales > Apiaceae > Saposhnikovia > Saposhnikovia divaricata. Next base: position 120,247,622 of record CM071598.1, on the reverse strand, counting down.
AGAGACCTAATTCAGTGAGAGGGATTCGCAGTTTCCTTGGTCATGCTGGGTTCTACAGGCGTTTCATCAAAGACTTCTCAAAAATCTCCAAACCGTTGTGTAAGCTCTTGGAAAAGGACGTTCCTTTTAAATTTGACGAAGAATGTTTGACCGCTTTCGAGACTCTGAAAAATAAATTGGTTTCAACACCAGTGATCATTGCTCCTGATTGGAGTGAACCTTTCGCTATGATGTGTGACGCTAGCGATTATGCAGTGGGGGCCGTTCTTGGTCAAAAGAAAGAGAAAGTGTTTCATGTGATCTGTTATGCAAGTAAGACCCTTAATAAGGCTCAGTTGAATTACACTACTACTGAGAAGGAGTTGTTTATCCACCACCGGACTCACCCGAGGAGGGTGATCCTGCTGATGATTGAGGTATCTCTGTGCACTTTCTTTGTTTCTTGCCTTCAATGGGGACATTGAAGATTTTAAGTTTGGGGGTGGGAAATGAAGATTGTGATTAGTAGTTAGATGCATATAGGACATGTAGTGTAGTATTATCATGCATATTGTTTAAAATGTAGTGGCATTCCAGATTGCATAGCATAATTCATGCATTCATGCATTTTCCATTACCCCTTAGAACGAACTAATTCTGACTGGTAGGTAGGTGTCTGATTGAGTGCATTAATGATGAGTAGAGGGTTGCTTTATAGTTTTTATGAAACTGATTTGCTTGTTCAGAAACAAAAATTTTTACACAATCACAGTCTCATTGAGTGCTTTTGAATTGGACCCGGCCATGTCTGTTTGGTTGCAAAAATTTAACACCTAGTTTAAACCTAGAATGTTTGATAGATTCTTGAAAGCGAAGGAACACTTAAGTATAAGTTTGGGGGAAACAAAGAAATTCATGATAATTGTGAATAGTATTAATAAATAGGTGTCAAATGGCTAGTAGCCGGCTCATATTTATATGAGTGGTCTAGGGTTGGAGATGAGAATTCTCACTCCAAATTGTTTTTAAAAAAAAAATGAAAAAGAAAAAAAAAGGGGAGTCGTGTAAATTGTGTAATTGCAATATTAACCAGGGTGAGCTCTTTAATACTCGAACAATTAAGTATGAGGGGACTTTGTGCCTAGTGACCTAAGGCTTTTATAGTCTGGGATCCACTGACCTAACGCTCGTTACATGGGTATTATTGTATAAGCCTTTAGGGGTCTCATCCATTGCATGGTTAAATAAGCATGCGTTGTATATATAGTGTTATGTGTCATATGTGTTAGTAATTAAGCATGATTTCTTGTCAACTCAAGTGGACTGTGGCGGTGTATCTGGAGGGATCTTGTGTCTAACGTTCATTCTGTTTTTAAACCTGGTGGTTGTTTGGCTAAGAATAGGTATGGTCTCGGTTTGATTTGGGGGTATCTCTGATGAGCACAGCACGTGTGCACGTTTCTGTCCATGTACTGTTAGTATACGGGGATTTAGGCGAGCTCTATTTGGATTTAGTTGCATTTCTTTGAGTATTTGCTTGCTTGTTGGTTTAGGTTGGTTTGAAGGGGATCACTTGCATTTTTATATTAGTTGCATTCATGCATTGCACTTCATTAGATTGTTTAGTGTCTGTTTATGCTTGGGGACAAGCATCAGTTTAAGTTTGGGGGTGTGTTAGTGGACTTTATGTCCACTAAATACGTTCCATTTCGGCTTAAATTGACCGCTTGTACCCGAGTGTTTAGTGTCTTTTGATGTGTTTTCTTGTTTTTAGTGTGGAGAGTATCGTTTGGGGAATAAGGTGGTGGAATTGCGTGTTTCGGATGCTTTAGAGCTGGAAGTGTCGAGGGCTGAGACAGCATGTCGATCAGGGAGCATATCGGAGCATTGTGCAGCAGCCAACAGAGGAACGGAGCAAAATCGAGATTCTGGACAGGGGGGGCAGGCGCGCCCGCGCCTGTATAGAGCGCGCCCGCGCCCTGGCTGGCTGAGAAATACTAATTTTCTGCTGTTGGGCTTGTTCTAAAGGGCCGGTTCGGACGAGATGTGCAGCCTTGTGTCTTGGAAGCCCAGTTTATTATGTACTATTGGGGGAAAGCCCTAATTATCAATGAGGAGTATCGTATTATTCTAAGCGTGGATTTTTAGAGAGAGAAGAACCATTGGGAGAGCATCAAGCTTTTTGGGGGTTTCCTAGTTTTCATTTCATATTTGTAATCTCCTATTGCGTTGAATGCTCGGTTGTTTTCGTATACTCTTTTACTACTCTTGTTTGGTTTATCGTAACTCTTTTTCAATCATGTTTACACTTGAACCCATGATGGCGATTAGGTCGATTATGGGCTAACTCGTTATCATGGGATTTTAATGAATTTTTCTATGGATTCTAGTAATTAAGTGTTTTTTATGCCTTGGTGTGTGATTGATTGTATTGATTTCCTAGTATGATTACGCTTATTCGTTATAGGTGAGTCGCGAACACCTGTAATTGTTTGTTTAATCCTGGTGAATGCGAAAGTGGATCTAGGGTTTAGAACAATTCATGCTAGCATAGGTTTTTGCATGCGAAGAACATGTATTAATTTGTGGTGTAATTCTAACCGTCTTGCACTGACTATGTGGTTTTATGGATGCTTGATTTTTAACCGGTATGTGTTCAATTGCTATAGACATATAGGAACTACGCATATTTGGTGACTACTTGACTTCTATCAATTGTGGATGATCAGTAGGATGGTATACGCACAACGAAAGTTGGTGTGTATCAGTTTAGTGCATCTAATCAGTAATCAACTTGGTCACATGCTAGGTTAAAGGGCATAAGATTTTAGATGAAGTGGTTAATGAAATTGGAATCCCATGTTTGTTTATTATAAATTAATCGTTAAGTTATTTTCTCATAATTTTCATAGTTGGTATTTAATCATTAGTTAATCAAAACCAAAATTGTGATTGTCTTGGTAGTGAGTGTACATCATAAGCTGGTGTATAAGTGAATATAACGAACAATTCGAGTCTCTGTGGGAACGAATCCTATTTATCATATATTACTTGTTGACCACGTTCTCTTGCGTGAATAAGTGCGAACATGTGTGATGAATTCTTGACACAAAATCACGCAAGCGTACATGGTCACAAGTAATATAGATATAAGTCAAGTTCGTTCCCACAGAGATCTGATTTAGGTTTCAATTTAGTTAATGCACCTATGCAACAATGTTTGGTTTTTATTCACTGCTAAGACAAATAACATGATTGGGTTCGATTAACTATGATTAACTAAGAAGCAAATTAACAAAACTAATAATTACTTAACTAATGAGAATTAAAATCGAATTACTTATATGAGAATAAACATGGGATCCTAACTTCATTAAATACTTTGCTTAGAGTTGATGCCTATAATCAATGCATGTGATGGTTATGATATCTGATCGGACAACATGAAACAAGTACACGCTACTTCTCAGTATACGAATACCAAACTAAACATACATCCACAAAAGAGATAGAAGATGAATAGACACCAATTATGCTTAGACCCTATATCTCTATAGAATTTGAAAACATAACGGTTGAAGAACAAGTTATCCATATTGATCTCATAAGGTAGCATAAGTATCTCTAATTATGCTACAAATCATGATGTCAAGCATACATCAACCTATCCTATGTTAGCATCGCAAGTTCTAAATCTCAAGATCCACTCTCGTTTCGCAAGAGATTAACAATTCAATTTAGATTTTAGCTACGCATCTAAAAGCATTAAGATTAACCATACGAGGATGTCAAGAATTCATCACACATAAATCTTTAAAGCAATCAAACTACTAAGCTACATATATAAATCCGTTAGAATCCCATGACAATGATTAGTTCATAATTGAACCGTTCGTCACCATGGGATTTGATGAAAACATGATATTAAACTAGATATGAATGAAAGTAGTAATATTATTAAAACGAAGAGTTGAGAAAACAAATCTAGAATCCAGAATAACGCCTAAGAAAAGAATACAAAAGATGAAGTAGATCTAGATCCGTTGCTTGTCACGAGCGTTGAATCTTCCTCCACTTTTTTCCCTTGTGATTCTAAGTTATGTGTTAGGCCGAATACACAAATAATAATCAACTTTGTATGAGAGATTAACAAGTAAAAGCGTTTATGCACTTAAAAAACTTCTGGTATTTCAAACCCTCTTTGTGATGTAAAATATCACAAAGAGCTGCTAGGTTACAATAATGATAATTCGTTATCGATACCCTTCTAGGGTTAACCTATCTGTATTTATATAACATACAGCTACGATACAATCTCTAATTGATATTCCTAATAATCAGCTATACAATGATATCAATTACAGATTGTCACACGTCTCCTATGTCAACTCGATCTCTTTGATAGCTATCCAATCTTCAAAGATATCGCTTCCATAAATAATCTTTAATCACTGTTGAACAGTAGACGCGCTTCCTCCAGACAGAGTTTAACAAACTCTGTCAAGCTTCCATCTGTCAGAGTTTACACAAACTCTGACTGCTTCCAGCTAAACTCTGATAACTCCCTGTAACACTTAAACACTGATCAAAACACATCAATTATATTTAACAATCTCCCCCAACTTGTTCATTATCAAAAATGTACAAGTTAATAACAATAATTGATGATGTCAAAACAAATGATAAATACAGTGTTTATACAGATTCAGAGTTTAAGCTTAAAGACTATAGAGAATAAGAAAATTCTTACAGAACTTTAATCTCTAATCATTTCAAGATCTGGCATGGTTCTGAGATAATCAATCAGCAATCTTCTTTCTGCATTTTCAAGTTCAGTCATCATTGCTTCTTTGATTTCTCTGAGTTGAGGATCACTTTCATTTGTTTGGTAAATAGCAGCCCTAAGATCATAAATCTTGTTTCTTCTCATTTCATTACCCAGTCTGATAAATCTGTCTTTTTCTCCCTGAGTATTGAAGTCAAGTACTGTGATTCCCAAATCAGTCTTTAACTTTGCAGTACCTTTCTTCATTTCAATGAGATTGCCTTGATAATCCCTGTACTTAGGAATGTATCTGCTGTTATATTTCTGTCCTCTAATAGCCAGATTCTGAGTCATCTTCTGTCTTAGAACATTAGCAACAGATTGAGTCCTTCGACTATTCACCTTGAGAAGATATAGAACATACTCTAGTTCTTCCCAATATTTCAAACTGATATCATTCTCACCAACTTTGAATACTGTCCCATCAGCCATGAAGTAAAGAAGAAAATCTTTATCTAAACTCTTCTGATGAACCAACTGCACTGATTCCAGTCTATCCAGACTCTCTTGAGGTACACCACGACCTGGAACAGCCAGTGAAGAAGGATCCCTAGGACCAGTATATTGCCTTCTGTCTCTAGATGAGCCTAATCCAGCCTTATTATTTCCAATCTTACCAGATAAAGCTTTTCCATCAGAAATATTCATTGAGACTCCAGATAACTCATTTGGATCAGAGATTGTTCCTTTGCCAAAAACAGATTTCAACTGAGAAGATAGAGGTTTAAACACAACTTGTGTAGCAACAGAGGTTGTATCTTTCTTCTTTGAATCTTCTCCTTCCATAGCAATGCCTTTCAGCTTGTGTTTAGTTTCAGCTTCTGTTGATTTCCTAGATAAATGTGATCTTTGATCAACATCAACATTTTCCTTGATCACAACGCCTTTAAGAACAGGCCTAGGAGCTTTTTCTTTTTGTACCTTGTCAGACTTTAAAGCTTTAAGATGTACTTCATGTAAACTCTTTTCCTCAGCTTCAATGTCTTCAATCGTTACTCCTTCCTCATTCTCTTCAATGAATAACTTAGCATCCAACTCTTCATCAGTTTGTGGATTTGAAAACAACAGTAAACTCTTGGTCCTTGAAGTTCCTTGAGTATCAGTATTTCTCCCAACAGACTGTGATTTGGATGACTTACTAGTTCTCAGAGTTTGAACCTCCTCAGCCTTTTTCTTTCCTTTGTCTTTGTTACCTGCCCCTCCATCTCCAGAACTATCCCTTCTGACAACTCTCTCCCCCTTTTTGACATCATCAGGCATAAGGATAGAAGTAATTAACTCCAGGGAGGTAGCAATAGAATCAATTTTAGCAGATAAATCAGACTGATTCTCTTCAACTTTACTCAATCTGGCAAGGATATTGTCTTGAGCTTTAGAGAATTTTGTAGTCACTAGTTTTGAATGTGTTTCCATCTTCATCTCTCTAGCTACAACCTCATTTCTCAAAGAAGTGATTGCCAAATTAGTATCATCAAATCGTCTATCCAGAGTTTTAACTTGAACTATAGTTGCTTTCAAGCAAGAAAGAATCTCTGGATTAGAGATAGTATCAGCACTTTGCTTAACAAACGTAGCTGCTCTTCTTGATGGAAAAATACAATCTTCTTTGTACCATTCAGCAGCATTCTTAGCAAATTGTGCTCTTTCAACTTCATGAGAAGAACAAGGTTGAGAAAAAGGTGTATGTTTATCATCAGTTTGTACTGGTGCACTCAGAGAAGTATCAGAGGTTGCACTACTGTCACCTTCAGCTTCAACACTTGTAGCTTTAACTGGGTCATCTTCAGCCATAGATTTAGCAATATCTTCTGTAGGCATTGAATGAGAAGTTACTTTGGTTGCCTGATCAATTTCTTCACCTTCTTCAACAGTGTGATGAGCATCAGATATTATTTCAGTATGAGATGCCACAGCTTCAGAAGGTACAGATGTAAGTTGATCAACTACACCAACATTAGAGATAGGATCAGAAAATGGCATAAATGAATCAGGAACATCATTTATTGGAGAAACACCATCTCTTGCATCCTCTTCTGCAGGAATTTTATCCTCTACAGGCATTACATCCTCTGCAGGTATTGCAACTTTCTCAGCCTCAACAGAAGGTATTCGCTGTGAAACAACCTCTGGAGCTTCAATATCTTCATCCACAGAGTCAGAGAATATCACTCTTCTTCGTTTTGCTAGAGGTACATTATCTGAATCCTCTTCACAAGGTAGTGACTTAGGCATGTTTGCTCGAGCTTTCAATCTCTTCCCTTTTCTAGTGTAAACAGCTTCAGGAGATTTTTGTTTTGATTGCCTCTTTGTCTCTTCTGCCTGTCTTAGACTTGCACGTCTTGCAGCAAGTGCTTTCTTAACACCTTGAGATTTAGACTTTGATGTTAATGGAGAATCAGAGTTTGAGTTTGAAGTGGGTGAAGATTGCTTTGCAGGTGAGTCAGTGTTTGGTTCTGTTTGAGGTTCAGGGTGTGGTTCAGGTTGTTGTGGTTCTTGTTCAGGTTCATCTTGTTGTGGTGCATCGTGTTGTGGTTCCTGTTGGTCTTGTTGTGGTTCTTGTGGTTGATTTAGAAAATTTCGTAGAGCAAGAGGCATGATAAACTCAGGAAGATTTTCTTTACCAACATCCTTGTTAGTCATATCAGAGAATATGCGCTTATTGACTCTGAAAGGATCAACTTTATCAGTTTCATCAATGTCAAGACCAGGTACACATGCATTGAACAACATTTGACAAAAACGAGCATAGTAGACAGTGGTAGTCTCTGACAATTTATCACCTAAGTTCATCAAAACATATCGACCAAAATCAAAATTAATACCATAGAGCAAAGAATACCCGATATGGAGACTATCCATTGGAATGGCATCCCAGTTTGTGACTTTCTTCTGGAATGTTCTTGTTATGCAATCAAAGAAGAAATTCCATTCCTTTCTTAGATTTGGTCGCTTTATACTGCCAAGCTTGTCAAGAGATTCCATGTAACCTATCTCTTGTAGCATATCTCTCAGATAACTTTCATTAACCAGAGCATAAGAAGTATGTGTGTCAAAACCCATCGTATCTCGTACAGTCTGTGGAGTAATCACATGGTCTTGGTCGTCATAGGTGAAGATAATGGTAGGAGTTCCACTTTCTCCTCCATCCACATAAACTGAGTTCTGCCAGAATGAAGCAATTTGAGACGCAGAAAGAGTAGCAGGTCCAGTCAGAGCTTGTCCAATCTCTGAATCCCTCAAAAAGTTCTGCATGAGATGAAACGATTCTGGAACGCGTTCATGATAGAGTGGAGCTTCATAGTTAATAGGAACAAACCGTAAGCCAAGAGCAGTGAATGCTTTAGATGCCATTGAGTTAAGAATTTCCAAGAATTTCCAAAAGATATGAATGTAGAAAAGGTGTTTGCGTGAGTGCCCAAGAGAAAAATAAGAAAACTGTGAGAATAAGAATAAAGCAAACTCGTTTGGACACAAAAGTGATTAAATTAATAAAAACTCAATCTCTTATGTAACAAATACTCAATCAGTTCCTTGATTAATGTGTAGTGGGACATGATAATAGGTAAGTGGGACACATTAAAGGCGAGTAGGTCATGTGCGCCTATTTTTAAAAAGAGTATATTAAAATTAAAGCATTAAAATATTTGATTTTAACAAAAATCAAATAATACTCTTTTTAAAAATATCTGGACCCAAGTAAAATCAGAATTTGAAACGTTTACCTGTTGCCTTTAATAACCAGAATACGAAGCGATTAAGGACTTCGTTCTTACCCATCTCTATTTAAGGCCTAGAGACTTGATCAGATTATTTCATTAAACCTTTAACCTTTCAGTCTCCCCTGTAAAATCACAAACCTTTCAAACCAAATACTCTTGAAAAACAATGGCTAACCTTACCATCAAAGAGAAAAACCTTCATCTTGTCGAAAACAGAGACATCTTCAGCTATACTCGTGAAGAGTTTGAAGCGTTTGAGTGGGAAAGGCAGCTTGAGACGCTGTGGCTGCAAATGGATGCTGGTCTGGAAGAGCTCGAGAAAGAGAAACCTGCAAGGGTGATCGACATCGATGCTGCCCTCCAAGCAACATTGGCATGGCTCTCCTCGAAGGCATCCTCATCCACCACCACCAACCATTGTTAATGAATATGTCAGCAAAAAAATAACCTTATCCCTTCAACTTCCACCCAAATAAAGTGGCAAAGATGGGATCTGGGAGTTTTTGCTAACAATGGAGTGGTGTGGACGGACCTTTTACTTTCCTGTTGAATAGATTAGCAGATAGAGAGAACAAAAATATGTAATATTTGCTTGTAATCTCTTTCTTATTATCAATGAAAATTTTGCTTTTCTAATCATATTCATTGTGTTCTGCAACTGTTATTTGAGTTATATGAACTGTTCTTCAAGAAAATACATCAAGAAAAGAATATGAAAACTAATTAAAGTAATCATATAAAGAACACATTCATCAACTATCCACTGATTAACAGTTGTCAAAAACCCTACTTACTCCAAGACTTTCAAATTGTCCAAGTGAAAATTTACCTTAGAGTACAAATCACGAATCAACAGCGTTTGTCAATTCTCCAACTTTATCATCGAAACCCTTTCATAAATTGCACAGTTGTGAATATGTGTGTGTGTGAAGCAGAGTTTACTAAGTCAATTTTTAGAGCATCTAATTTTTCATAACATCCATAAAGTAAATCAATAAACACTGGATGCACAAACTGTCATAGTAAACACTGACTGTATGATGAAAGCTAAACTCTGAAGTATTCGAACTTTATACAGTAATTTTTATTTTATACCCTCTTTATATACACATTTTTTTTTTTCACTTTTTTTTTTTTTTTTTTTTTTTTCATTCCAGTAATCAGAGGTTGGAACCAGTCACCAAAAATTCAAAAATTTTAGCCCTTATCATTTTGATAAGTTCCTGGGTCATCCTAGTATATAACTAGTCACCAAAAATCAGAGAATTTTAGCACATATTATATACCAATAAGTTCCTGGGTCATCCTAGTATCCAACATAATCTCAAAGGAGTATAACAACCTATATACACTTTCTTTGGGGTATTGCAGTAAACATTTTATTTTATCAGAGTATGACTAACAGAGTTTAGAGTTCATCAACATCAGTAGTTCTTCATGAAAGGTAATGCACACAGTATTTATAGACTCAGAGTTTAGGACAAAATAAACTAAGAGATGCTATAAATATGAGCCAGTATCATGCTGTGTTAACTTTCTGCACAATCTAAGATTAGATCTCAATAACTCAGAAAGATTCATGATTAATTGCTGAGAATCATGCTTCATACATATTTCTTCATTGGTGTTTTCATTCAGACAAAAATCAACTCAAAGTTCACAGAGTTTATCAAACTTATTAACAGTGTATGACATATATACATTCGACATCTCAGGGATTCGATATGTCAAAATGCTCTATTCGATATCTCAAGGAGTCGATATCTCAGAATGCTCTATTCGATATCTCAAGGAGTCCCAGAGAAAAGAGCTATTCGAGAAGTGATTCGATATGTCAAGATAACACTATTTGATAACTCTGAGTTATCGATCAAGTCAACTCCAGTTCTCGAATCACTCACTTAGTCACTTCTCGAATACACTCTTGAGGACAAAATATGACAGAGTTTAACAGAGTATGCATAACAGAGTTTTATCAACAGAGTTCACTTAGTATTTAACCAATAAGGAAATATGATTAATACATCACATAAGTAAAGTTTGAATCTAACCAACATTTCTAGTCAGAACCAGAGATCATTCCTAGTTCATTAACCAGCCTTGTAAATGTAACTTCACTCAATGGTTTAGTGAAGATATCTGCAAGCTGTTGTTCTGTAGAGACAAAATGTAGTTCAATATTTCCTTCTTCCACATGTTCTCTGATGAAGTGGTACCTTATGCTGATGTGCTTGGTCATTGAATGCTGTACTGGATTACCTGTCATAGCAATAGCACTTTGGTTATCACAGTAAATAGGTATATTACTGTACCTCAATCCATAATCCAGCAATTGATTCTTCATCCATAAGATCTGTGCACAACAGCTACCAGCTGCAATGTACTCTGCTTCAGCTGTAGATGTGGAGATTGATTTCTGTTTCTTGCTGTACCAGGAAACAAGTCTGTCACCAAGAAATTGACAACTTCCACTAGTGCTCTTTCTGTCTACCTTACAGCCTGCAAAGTCTGCATCGGAATACCCAAGTAGCTTAAAATCTGATTCTCTGGGGTACCACAGACCTAATGATATGGTGCCCTTGAGATACTTGAAGATTCTTTTTACAGCTGTCAGATGTGGCTCTCTAGGATCTGCCTGAAACCTTGCACAAAGACAGGTTGCATACATGATGTCAGGCCTACTAGCTGTCAAGTATAGAAGAGATCCTATCATGCCCCTGAAGTTTGTCATATCCACTGAAACTCCTGTGTCTTTGTCCAGTTTAGTTGCTGTTGCCATGGGAGTTGATGCAGATGAACAGTCAAGCATACCAAATTTCTTGAGAAGATTTCTGGTGTATTTTTCTTGATTAATGAAAATTCCATCTTCTGTTTGTTTCACCTGTAGGCCTAGAAAGTAACTAAGCTCTCCCATCATGCTCATTTGATATCTGGACTGCATGAGCTTGGCAAACTTCTTACAGAGTTTATCATTAGTAGACCCAAAGATGATGTCATCAACATAAATTTGAACTAAAAGGAGGTCACTTCCTTGATTGAAATAAAACAGAGTTTTGTCAATTGTACCTCTGTTGAATCCACTTTCTAGAAGAAACTGAGCAAGTGTCTCATACCATGCTCTTGGTGCCTGCTTAAGTCCATATAGTGCCTTATCTAGCCTGTAGACATAATCTGGATATTTGGGGTCCACAAATCCTGGTGGTTGTTCAACAAACACTTCTTCTTCAAGCTTTCCATTCAGAAAAGCACTTTTCACATCCATCTGGAACACTTTGAATTTCTTGTGAGAGGCATATGCTAGAAAAATTCTGATTGCCTCCAATCTTGCTACTGGAGCAAATGTTTCATCATAGTCTATTCCTTCCTGCTGTGAATAACCTTTTGCTACCAGTCTAGCCTTGTTCCTTGTGATAACACCTTCACTATCAGTCTTGTTTCTGAAAACCCATTTAGTACCAACAATAGATCTGTTCTTTGGTCTTGGTACAAGGGTCCAAACTTCATTTCTTTCAAATTCATTTAACTCTTCCTGCATTGCTGTTATCCAGTCTGCATCTTGAAGAGCTTCTTCCACTTTCTTTGGTTCATTTTTAGACAAGAATGCATGAAATAAACATTCACTAGCAGTAGCACTTCTTGTCTTCACTTTTGCATCTGGATCACCAATTATCAAATCAGGTGTATGTGATTTAGTCCATTTCCTAGCAGAAGGCAAATGACTTCTATCAACATGTGATCCTCCCCCTTGATCCATGCTCTCCTGATTCTGTTGTGATCTATTTTCGTTTTCTGAGACTCCCCCTGAACTTGACTGTCCAGAGTCAGAATTTGAATTTTCAGAGTTTGAAGCATCAGAGTTTGATCCAGATTTTTCAGTTGACTCAGTATCAGTATTTGATTCTTCATCTTGATCATGCTCCCCCTCAACTGGTTCTCCTCTTTGTTGTGACTGAGAAGTTTCTCCAGAATTTACCAGTAGAGGTTCAAAGTTTGTTTCAACAGAGTCTGTCAGAATTGTTTCATCAGTGTTTCCTTCATCAGAGTTTAAAACTTCATTTTCAAAGTTCAGTTGATCATATTCGTCTTTGTCTTCAAGTCCAGTTATCTTCTTATCATCAAAAGAAACATGTATAGATTCCATGATCACTTTAGTTCTCAGATTGTAAACTCTGAATGCCTTTGTTGACAGTGGATAGCCAACAAAAATTCCTTCATCTGCCTTTAACTCAAACTTGGTCAACTGTTCTGGATGAGTCTTCAAAACGAAACATTTGCACCCGAAAATATGAAAGTATTTCAGGTTAGGCTTCTTTTTCTTCACCATCTCATATGGTGTCTTTCCATGCATATTGATCAGTGTTGCATTTTGAGTAAAACAAGCAGTTTGAACAACTTCTGCCCAGAAATAAGTTGGCAATTTTGCTTCATCAAGCATAGTTCTGGCAGCTTCAATTAATGTTCTATTTTTCCTCTCAACTACACCATTTTGTTGTGGTGTACCAGGTGCTGAAAATTCTTGTTTCACTCCATTGTCCTTGCAGAATTCTTCCATTGTTGCATTTCTGAACTCAGTTCCATTATCACTTCTGATGATTCTCACTTTGTTGCTTGATCCTTTGTCCAGAAGCTTCACATGCTCCATCAGAGTTGATGCAGTTTCATCCTTCTTTGCTAGAAAATACACCCAGGTGAATCTAGTGTATTCATCAACAATGACTAAAGCATATTTCTTCCTTGCAATAGACATAACATTTACTGGACCAAATAGATCAACATGAAGAAGATGATGAGGATCAGTGATAGAAGATTCTGTTTTGCTCTTGAAAGATGACTTCCTTTGTTTAGCCTTCTGACATGAGTCACATAGGCCATCAACATTTAACAGGGTCTTTGGAAGTCCTCTTACAAGATCCTTTCTGATCAATTCATTGATGTTGTTCAAGTTCAAATGTGAGAGTTTCTTGTGCCACTTCCAACTCTCTTCACTAGACATTCTTGTAGACAGGCAAACAGCTTTTCCAACAGAGTCTATCAAAAGCTTGATTTCATAAATGTTGTTTTGCCTGTGACCAACTAGAACAACCTTTCCTGTAGATTTGCTGATAACTTCACAATATTCAGGTTGAAAATCTACATGATATCCCTTGTCACAGATTTGACTCACAGATAGCAGGTCATGCTTGAGTCCTGGGACATGAGCTACATTGTTGATGATGACATTTCCAAGATTGATATTGCCATATCCCAATGTTCTTCCTATATTGCCATCACCATAGGAAACTTTTGGGCCAGCCTTCTCCTCATATTCTGATAGCAGGGATTTATTTCCAGTCATGTGTCCTGAACATCCACTGTCCACGACTAGGGTTGCCTCCCTGTTACCCTGCAATCACAAACAATTACTGAGGATTAGTTTTAAGGATCCAGACTTGCTTGGATCCTTTGGCATTCTTAACTTTGTTAGCTTTTGCAGCGGAATTAACATTATCAGAGTTTGAGCTAACAGTATCAGTGTTTACACTTGCAGTATCAACTTTAACCCATTTTAGATTGGGTTTCAGTTCATAGTAATTATGATAGATAGCATGATATTTTCTGCAAGTATAGATGGAATGCCAAGTGCTTCCACAGTGTGTGCATAGAGTCTGTGGCTTAGTTCTAGCAGAATCCTTCTTTACCTCAGACTTTGAAGGTAAAGAATTTATATTTTTATTTTTCTTGCAGAAATTTGCAAGATGCTTAGTACTACCACAGTTATGACATGTCTTTCTTGGAGCATAACTAGCAAGCATTGGTTTATTTCCTGAAGTGATGCCTACTTTTCCATTTCTGTTCTTGTTTGACACTTTCTTTTTCTCAACAGATTTTAACTCCTTCAGTTTATGTTTGAGTTGTTTATCTGTCATTGAACCAATATTAACCTGATTAACACTAGTTTTTACTGGTTTTCTATTGACAGCTTCTTTTTCATTCTCAGACAAAAATTTACTGGTTCCATGAACAAATTTAGTTCTGACTTTAACTTGATTTTGAAATCTAAGTTCATCTTCCTCATTATAACCTAGACCAACAGTGTCTGTTTGAAAAATCTGTTGAGTGTCCTTTCCAGAATTAGTCCAAGTCCTAATTTTCTTATTTGCTTCCTCCAACTCAGATTCTAGTTGTTTATATTTCTGAAGCAAAATTTGTTCTTTGCAAACAGCATCATCTCTCTCTTTCTGAACTTGTTGCATGTTTTCAAGTTTCTCTTCAACAAGTTTATTTCTCTCTTTAAGTTCAGAATTTTCAGCTTTTATCCTCTCATTTTCTAAAGTCTGATCCCTATAACTTATATGCAATGACTTAAGAAAAATTCTTAATTGAGCAATGTCATCAATATTATAAGCATAGGTAGTTGGAGGTACCTGATTTTCAGAGGATTCTGATTCAGTTGTAGCCATGAGAGCATAGTTCACTTCTTCATCAGAATCTGAAGTATCTGCCCAATCTCTGCCTTTAGTGTAGAGTACCTTTCCAGTTTTACCCTTCTTGCACTCAGGAGCATAGTGACCCATCTCCTTACACTTGTAGCATTGAATTTCAGACTTATCCTTCTTCCCTTTAGAATCTCTCTTATCAGACTTCCTGTAGCTTTTCCTGTCTTCATTTGAATCCCTAGAAAACCTTTTTCCTTTCTTGAAATTCTTGAAGCCCATTTTCTTGAAAGTTTTCACCATCAGCACAGCCATTTTTCTCATTTCTTCTTCATCATCCTCAGAGTCAGATGATTCAGAAGAGTTTGAATCATAATCAGAGTTTGGTGAATCACTTTCTGAATGTATTACCAAAGCTTTTCCCTTCATTTTCCTTCTTGATGCCTCTTTCTTCTGAGGCTTCTCTTCAACATTAAGAGCAACTGACTTTCCTTTTCTACTTGATCTCCTGTTTCTCTGCTCCATTTCAATTCATAAGTTTTGAGCAGTCCATAAATTTCATCAATCTCTGTTTCAGCAAGATCATAGTTGTCTCTAATAGTGGTTGTTTTCACATCCCACTTTTCAGGTAGAGAAAGAAGAAACTTGAGATTCGAGTCTTCTAGATCATACTCTTTGTTGACCAATGACAGATCATTAATCAGTTTACAGAATCTATCAAATGTTTCTGTCATGGTCTCTTCAGGTTTAGCCTCAAAATGCTCATACTCTTGTGTGAGTATGTTTCTCCTATTCTTCTTAATAGCTGCAGTTCCTTGACACCTGACTTCAAGTGCATCCCATATCTCTTTTGCAGTGGTGCAGTTAATGACTTTGTTAGACATGACATTGTCTAAGGCACTATGTAGTAAATGCCTAACTTTTGCATCCTTAGCAATTGATGATAGATCTTCAGGAGTCATGTCCTTCTTTTCCTTTGGAACCATTTTTGCTGCTTCACCAGCAACTGCAACAGATAGCTTTGTAGGATTGTGAGGACCTTCATAAATCCTGTCAAGATATTCTGGATCTGTAGCCTCCAGAAACATAGTCATCTTGACCTTCCACGTAGCATACTCTAATGGCCTCAGAATAGGAACCCTGATTGGTTCATAACGACTCACAGTAGTAGGAGCCTTTTCAGAAACAGTAGGTGTTGGTGGAGGAATTTCTGACATGATTATTGTTGTGTTTGGATCTTAACCTGTAATAAAGTAACAGATTGGCTCTGATACCACTTGTTAGGCCGAATACACAAATAATAATCAACTTTGTATGAGAGATTAACAAGTAAAAGCGTTTATGCACTTAAAAAACTTCTGGTATTTCAAACCCTCTTTGTGATGTAAAATATCACAAAGAGCTGCTAGGTTACAATAATGATAATTCGTTATCGATACCCTTCTAGGGTTAACCTATCTGTATTTATATAACATACAGCTACGATACAATCTCTAATTGATATTCCTAATAATCAGCTATACAATGATATCAATTACAGATTGTCACACGTCTCCTATGTCAACTCGATCTCTTTGATAGCTATCCAATCTTCAAAGATATCGCTTCCATAAATAATCTTTAATCACTGTTGAACAGTAGACGCGCTTCCTCCAGACAGAGTTTAACAAACTCTGTCAAGCTTCCATCTGTCAGAGTTTACACAAACTCTGACTGCTTCCAGCTAAACTCTGATAACTCCCTGTAACACTTAAACACTGATCAAAACACATCAATTATATTTAACATTATGGTATGATAGGATATGAATTACAATGATACAATGTGTTTTTATAGGCCCTAGAAGTCTTGTACAGCAAGAAAAAACTTAAAAATACAATCAGAATCGGAATAGAACTAAAAATCAGCAATTTCCAGCGAATTATGGCGCAGTCTGCCCCCTCTAGGGCGCAGTCTGCGCACTCCAGGACTGATCAGGGCGCAGTCTGCCCCCTTGGCTACTGCCCGTTTTCTGATTTTCTTCGTTTTGACTCCAATTTCTCCCGTTTCTTTTCCGCTAGCTTCCGTCTTCAATCCTTTAGCCTTATGATCTTCATGGAAGCTTAAAGCAAGCTCCCAATCTTCATTCCCATGCTAACTTTCAACTCCAAAATAGACGGAAAATGCCAACCTTAACGGGAAGTTACAAACCTGCACCACTACGCAAAACACATCAAAAACACCACAAACTTGAGTCCAAGTCAATCAATTTAAGCCGATATGAAGCGATCCAAGTGGATATGAAATCCACTTATCAACGTCGTAGTCTGAGGTCGAAATGTTCATGACCTCCCCTATTTGATGACCTTACACGACCTCGATCCACCTCGTAGATTGAGGTCACAGGTCTCATGACCTCCTCGTTCTAGCATCCTTACACGACCTCGATTCACCTCGTGGATTAAGGTCGCAGTTCGTTCAACCTGCCTCACTTGCCGCCTTTACACGACCTCGATCCACCTCGTGGATTAAGGTCGAAGGCAACACGACCTGCCTTGTTTTTTGCCCTTACACGACCTCAATCCAGGTCGTCGATTGAGGTCGTGGGTTTCACGACCTGGGCCCATCCATACGACCTCGATTTAGATCGAAGGTCTAAAAAAAATGCAGAATTTTTTTTCAAAAATTCCATAAAAATGATGAAAATTATAAGGTCACTTCTACAGGTTACGTGCCCAAATTATTTTTGACGGAGTAAGGGCAAAAATAATGTAAAATACCCGTGAGTGGGCAAAAGTGCATGAAAGTTATTTATAATTTTTTGTAAGACACAAATATAATTGTTCAGCCTCGAATAAGGCAAATCGTCGTAAATGTGTAGGTCGCTCCACACTTTGCATTCAAGACGATACCTGTGAAACACTAGTGTACATAAACCTTTTAACTTCAATGAAAACCTGATCAGTTTTCTTAGAAGTTGGGGGGCAAATGATATGGGCTGAAAGTAAGCCCTAAAGACACATTTAATATTACATTAAATGAACCTAGATTGGTCCAAAGATAAAGCCCAGTTATGAGGCCCAAAATCCTAATTGTAGTAATTAATTCGTAATTAATAAATCAGCCAATTTCAGAGTCCAATATTTAGTCTCAAAAGGACACTAAATCAGCTTTGGAGTAACCTCCAAGATATGCAACTTCAATGCTTATCCACCTCCTTTATGGAAGGATCTAGAATTGGGCTAAAGCTGTGACTTGCCCACCAAGTCTCCTAATTCTACTCTCATTCTAGGGTTCTCAACACCTATATAAGGACCTGATCCTTCACAAACAGAACTACATTTTTTGGCTTGATTCTTGATATTTTCAAGATACGTAGGCATCTTGTAAGGACCCGAGTTGAGTCACGAAACACATGATCAGCCATTAAAGCTCGAAGCTCCCTAAACCGTAGAATTCAATACGCAATAAATACATCCTACTTTTCGTTCCACAACACTAACGATTTCATCTATTTAATTCAAAAATATCTAACGGTTATTATTGTTTTGTTGGTTAACTAAATTATGAACTACAAAAGATTTTTTGTTTTGTTGGTTAACTAAATAGTTTTTATTTATTTACTAAAAATGTAACGGCTATTATTCGTTCTAGGGTTGAACCGTTGAACTAAACTATAAATAATTATACTCATGTTTACTTATTATAAACGTTCGGTTTCTTTGTATATTTTATTAATGATAGAAATATATGATGTGATATTTTTGGTTATATATTAGTGATTAGAAAGGTAATAATATAATTAGTATTTTTAAGTTAATTAATAGAAAGTAATATGTTTTAAATTAAAAGGTAACGTGTTTAAATAAAAAAAAAGGCATATACATGATTGGAAGATATAGTAAAATTTGTGTTTTTAGATGTTTATAAAAGGTAAAATATCTTTAATTAAAAAAGAAACATGTTTTAAATTGAAAAGGGAATCGGCTAGTTAATATTAATTATATTATCATATTATTTATTAATTAGAAAATGGATCGAAAACCGAAAAATAAAAATCAAAACTTTCATTGTTTCGTCTTTAATAATACCATCGTAAAATCCGTGCGAAGTACAGATTTTCTTTAATATTATATGATTTTTATTCTTTAATTTGAATTGATTTTTTTAAGACACGAATTTTGGGTTAAAATTTTTAAAATGATATAATTTGGTGATAATTATATATATGTTGCCCTTGATATTTCTAGAAAATGAGGGATTTGAATTTAGAAAAAATGATACGTTTTAGCTAAAAAACGTAATCGATTAATTATTAATAATTACTCCCTCTGTCCCACTCAATTATTTACATTTGGGACAGAGGGATTGACACGCATTTTAATACTCATATAAATTATAGTTCCATAAATTATTCTAATGTTTTTTTCTTCTGAATAAAAATTTAATGTTTTAGTTTTTATTCAAAAAAAAGGAAAAATTTAAAAATAAGTTATGGAACTATACTTTATATGAGTCTTAAAATGCTTGTCAACCCTTCTGTCCGAAATGTAAAGAACTGAGAGGGACAGATGGAGTATAAAATTATTGTTTCACGTTATTAAATATAACCACCCGGATATAATTGAAAAAAGAGAAATTTAAGTTAAAGAAAGTAGAAAAGCTAATGTGTTTTAGTTGAGAAAGATAATTGGTTAGTTATTATTAATTATAATATACTAGCTTATAACCCGTGCAACGCAGGGCTCTTTTTCTAATATTTATTATATTATTTTTTTTATTATTTATTTGTTATTAGTTTACATATCAAATTGTTGTTATGAAATTGATATATATATATATATATATATATATATATATATATATATATATATATATAAGATTTTACATGTTAAATTTATTATGTGTTTTATCTTGAATTCTTAAAACTTGATTTGTATGATTTTACAGCCTACGTGAAATTAACAAAATAATCTTTAATTTAGTGATGATTTAACAATTTTTCTCCAATTAAAACTACCAAGAAACAAAAGAGATATGAAATTGACGATTTTTTATATGGAAAATTCTATTCAATTTAGGAAATCTACTTATATTTCGTTTGATTATCAAAATAACCTTCTTATTATTTGAAGATAGTTGTACTAACAACCAAATACAGTTTTAATAATAATTGTAAGTGAGATTTTGTCCAAAAGTTTGGTAGTTGGTAGTCTGGTCCTCAGTACGATAAAATAAATAAAAACTATTAGATCTTAAAATAAATAGATGAAAAATGTTGGATCTAGCATGAAAAATATTTAATATTTTAACATATAAACTAAAAAGTGCATTTATATTGAAATACGGAAAAGTGCTTGTCAATGATTTAAATCATATATAATTTCGTTTTCTATATTGAATAGGATTATTAATGTAGGTATTCTACACTGAATAAGATTAATGTAAAAAATTATAGTTATATTTTCTCTTGACATTCTGAATATTTTCATTTGGATAATAAATGTTAAATCATCAATAAATTAAAGATAATTTTATAAGTTTCGCGTGTACTGTAAAATCTTCCAAATCTGATTTCTGGATCTCGAGATAGAGCATAAATAGTAAATATGAACCTTTTTTAATATTAATAAATAAATAAATAAAAGTTAGTTGTAATACAATCTTTTATATCATTTCAGATTATAACTTCTTTTAAAATTCAATTCTAAAACAACCTTTTTAATTATATTTTTTTGACTATAAATAATATGATATAATCTTGATTGTTTATTTTTAAAAACATTATATTCTACGGTTGAGATTATTTTGGCGGTAGAGGGATCACAATTATGGATAAAATCTCTCTTACGCTTATTATATATAAAGGATATAATTTATAATCCAACGGATGACTTTTAACCCAACATTTTAATCCAACGAATCATTTGCTTTTGGTAGTACAGTGACCAGACCAAAAATCTGGATAAGATCCCTCTTAGGTCTTCTACACTGAATATGATTAATGTAAAAAATTCGTAATTATATTTTTTCTTGAGATTCTGAGTGTTTCCATTTCGATAATAATTCTCGAATCATCACTAAATTACAGATAATTTTATGAGTTTCACGTGGGCTGTAAAATTATCCAAATATGATTTTTAGATCTCGAGATAGAGCCTAAAAATATGAATTTTTTAATATTAATAAAAAAATAAAAAATTCAATTATATCCTTTTTTAATTATATCATTTTCATATTATAATTTTCTTTTTAAAATTCAATTCTAATATAATATTTTTTAAATATATCCTTTCTAGATTATAATTTTCTTATTAATATGATATAGTCATGATCGTCTATTTTTAAAAGTATTAGTTTCGACAGTTTAGATTATTTTGATAGTACAGTGATCAAACCAAAGTGACCAAACCAAAATTATGCATAATCTCCCTCTTACGCTTATTATATATAAGGATATAATTTATTTTATTTTATTAAATAGAATTGCACGTGTTTTAAAAAAAAGTAATTTTAGTTATATAAAATATAAAAAAAATTGTATTTGAAAAAAGGAAATTGATTAATTATTAAAATACAGAAAAAGATAATATGATTTACTTGAAAATGAAAATTGATTAGTTATTAATTGATAGATTAATAGAAAAGGAAATTTTTATTCTTCATATAGTAGACCCCCAACTAGAGCTTTAAGAAAAAGAATCAGTAAAAGGAACAGGGCTGGGTCGAAACCAATTCTTGATGAATCCAAGTTTCAGAATGCGGTTTCGCAGCTTTTGCCAAGATTTAGTGCTGATGAACTTTGCAATGTCATTACGATGCAGAACGATCCTTTAGTGTGTTTAGAGCTTTTTAATTCGCAGCTTTTCAGAATGAACTTTGCTGATGAGCTTTTTCTACAGTCAGCAATTCAAAAACAATGACGAAGCATCAATCAAAACCAGTAGAAATCGCGAATTTAACGAACTCAAAATGCAGTAACACAATGAACAAACAGAACCATAACAGCAATTCAACAAAACTCAACGAAGTCAAAACCATGACTCAAATCCATTAACAACCTATTAATTACGAAACTGAAGCAGGGGAAGGAAATTGTTCATACATGGAGAAATAAAATTAGGGAAACTCGAACAGAAATCAAAACAAGGGAAATGGGTTTATGTGTTAATCGTGGGTTTATGTGGGTTTGGAGAAATTTGAAGACCAGCCGAAGAAGAAACAAGCTCAATACGAACCCGATGAAATAAAAAAAACTCAGAAATCAATTAAACAAGAAGGAGAGTGGGGCAGGAGACTTGCTGGTGGAATCAAAAGGAGGAGAAGGCTGGATTTAAGTGTGTGGTTCGAACATAGCTACAAATAAGACGCAGAAAACAAAAAGCGCAGAAAAAGAAAATGAAGAGGATGAAGAACAAAACTGGAAAAGGGGAAGACTTAACATAATTTGCAGAGATAAGAAAAGGGGTGTGAAAACAAGAGCTGGGTTTGAAGATGAACAGGGTATGTTTGTGTTTAAGACTGTATTAGGGTGGAAAAGACTGATTTACCCCTGGGATTCTAACACCGTTAGAAGCAGATAGACGGCGGTACACGAAGTTTAAGTAAATCCATTACTTAGTATTGCACGTAGTACTTTTAGAAAGGTAGTATTGCAAGTGGTGTCTTCGCCAAAGTTCAGGTACACAAAGTGCATTTTACTCAAAAATGTTTCATGATATCATATATGTATCAAAATATTCACGTATAGTAAATATTTTATTTTATAAATAAAAACGAATGATATTATTTATTTTGCAAAATAGGTATTAAATATACTGTATATCTACCCATGTTGAACCTTCATATCTCCTGCATACACATGTTTAATAATTAGTATGTTTGTGAATTCTAATTAACTATATTTTTTTACATAAAATAAGGTAATAACTAATAAATACTCCCACCGTCCCTCTCATTTCTTTACAGTTTCTATTTTGGGACGTCCCTCTCATTTCTTTACACACTATAAATAGTAACTTTTAACAATAAAATACATTATTACATCCATTACTTCACTCCACTTTTTCAACACTTTACACTATTACACCCACTACTTCACTTATTTTAACAATAAAATCACTATTACACCCACTACTTCACTTATTCTAATTATAATTCTTGATCTCCGTGAAAAAATCCAACGTAAACAATCACGGGGGACGGAGGGAGTAACTAATAACTATTACTCATTATTAAATAATGGTTTTTTAAATAAAAAATCATTCCTAATATGTGTATCAACCCATCCCGTCAAGATTCTTGTCAAACAAAATAAAAATCTAATAAATAAATTTTGAACATTTTTTTATTAAATAAAAAATTAAAAAATTATTCTACAAGTCTATTTCTCAACTAATTGAAAATATTTTTTTAAATGATTAAGCAATAAAATCCATTTAGTAATATAAATGATTAAATGAGACTTATTAATTATAATAATATATTCATTTTCAACCACCTAAAAAAATCTTAACCATTTAAAAAATATTTAAAAGACAAAATAAAAATTTAGATTAGAAAATTGGCACGTATAATTGAATATGCTTGAAAGTTGAATTAAGATATGTAAATCAATAATATTTTTTTTTTAAAAATAGTATTATATATTTTTCGACTTTTGCTGGAAACATCGAGCAATATTGCATGTATGTATAATTAAATTATATATGGTATAGTATGTATTTCATAATGATAAAATTTAAAAAATCGAAATTAACTTTTAAATTTATGGGAAGTGAAAATAAAGGAAAATCTAACCTCTATTTTAAAAATAAATGGATAATGTATAATATAGTAAATATTATTTTTGCTAAAATTATAATATTATACATTAAGCAAATATATTATTTTATATCACTGGTCCAAGTGGAGACTAGAAAAAATAATATTAAATATTAAATAATCAAAAAACAATCAAGTTTTATATTACTCAATTGAGTATTTATTTTCGCGTTATAACTACACGTCTACAAACTTACCAATGACATTTATTTAGTTTCAATGATAATTCAAAATTGATACAACATAATTGAAATTAAAATTTTTCATTCCGACAAAATCCAATCCAAAAATATCCGAACCGAATTTTATCCGATTATCCGATTTGCGAAATCTAAGTATAGATTACTAAAAGTAATGACCAAAAAATATTATTAAACCAACGGATTTCGAATTAAATAGTTACAAAATAAAAATAAATTTAAAAATAAACGACAACAGCAGAGGCTTTCAGGTGACGCCTTCAGGTAGCAGACGCCAATTACAAAGATCAACACCCGGCGGCGGTACTCATTGGTCCTAACTCGAGCTTGTCAGAGGTGTGTCTATATGTATATACACTTGTGTGTATGTATACATGTTTTTTTTATTACATTAAGCACTTTTTACTTTGTTCAAATTTGATGTTACTTGTGAAAACATTTATATTTTTCCTCAACTAAGTTAGTGAAGATTCCCAGTTTGATGGTTTGTTTATATCTCTTAAAAGTATTCTTGTATTTTGGGTCTATTTGTGTATGTGTAAAGTCATAATCTTGAATGTTGTTATTAGAGAAATGCTAGAGTTCCCGAAAGCGTTCCCAAAATCGTTCCCGAATGTTGAATTGTCATCATATAATTGGTTATTTTTTCATTAATGAGATGGACCCCTTTTGTGTTAATATGAATCCCTCGAATGAATAAAACGATGCCACATGGTATTTGAAAACATTTTTGGGATCTTTTTCGGGATATGTAGCACTACTCGTTGTTATTATGCTGTTTTTTTGTTTTTTAATTTCAATTTGGTTGAATTTATGGAAGGTGGGTGATGGGTGGTCAGCTTCTTTCTGTTAGCTGGACCAAGTGTTTGTCTTTACCTTACCCAAATTTCGTTGCTTCTCGCAAGAATTTTTCTGGGGTGTCGTATAATTTCCGGGCAGGTATAAATGTATTTCGTGTTTTTGAGGTAGTGAATTTTCAACTGTGATGGAAAGGGTATTGTGTATACTGCATGTAAATCTGGATTAGTTGGTTGTATAGTTTAGTTTGAAATGAAATCTGTTTGAGACGTAGTGGAATTGAGGTAAAGGATGCGAGTGTATTGTTTCTTTTCAGTTGTATATGCGGCTGAGAGTAGTTTGTAGTTTCTTAGTGAGAATTTTATGATGGCAAATGATAACATTCAAGCTGAAGTCAGTAAGTGTAGCTAGAAAAATTTCAGCTTGAAAATATAGCTATAAGTAATCTTGTAAAATCTGTTCAGGAATTTTGGAGGTTTATTTATAAATTAAATAGAGAATATAGAAGAATAAGTATGTTAAAGTGCCAATTGCAAAACCAAATTGACATGATAGTGTATGGCCTACCATCTATGTGACATGGCAGTGAATTTATTTCAGTTTAGGGTGTGGGATCTAGGAATAAATGGCAACCCTTAGGTTGCGGAATTGGAAAGGAGTGGAATAAAATTAGAAACCAAATTTATGAAGAAACAGGGGATGTAGGGGAGACTAGTGAATAAACATGAGGAAGTAGAATTTTTCTATGACGAAGATTGTAGGGAAAATCAGGAAGAAGGAGAATGAAGCATTCCTTCCAAAATTGGTGAGTTAGAGTTCTAGTTTGAATTAATAGTAAAGGAGTGGAGGGAATAAAATTATAAACATTCTTCTCAAATAAGAGTACAAATCTCATTCCATACTCACCCAGTTTATTCCATCCAAGTAAACACAACCTTAGTTCTTTACTCAACTCACAGAGAACAATAATTATTAATTAATATAGAAAGCCCCTTCTTCTCACTTGTACAGAGGCGAAAGAGAAGTCATTGTAAGAGCTAAAGTCCTAAACCATATTACATTTAGATGTTCTGTACGACATTGTAACCTCCTAGAAGATAACTATTAAGACAGGTTAGTGTGATGGAGGAAATATGATATTGAAATTTATCGATTTGGCAAGGGCTTCCACGGCTCTCAATATTGGTTAAACCATGTATTTTGGGCCTGATGGGCTTGTCCATCAGGTTATCAACATAATGGTCAAGTGACTGCACAGGCATATAGCAAATCATTTTTGACAGGATTGAGTTTAGAAAAAGTTATTCCTTATATTTGAGTAAGTTAGGATGCCCTTTCTAGTTACTCTTCTTGTTCATTTCATATGCATGACGAGTGAGTTCAGGATGAAAGGTGCATTCGGAGGATGAGTATCCTGGGTCATCTTTTGATAATTCTATTGCTACAGCTTTCTCTTGCATTTATTTATTGCTTTCTGGCTATCGTCTTTTTTCCATGTGTTAAGTATAGCATTATCCTCGTTGATGTATGTTGTATTCGTATTTTTGCTTAGTATTTCCTCATAAAGCTATTGGATCCTCGATGAAGTCATATAAGCTGTCAGATCTTACCCAAAATGAGATTAATAATCTCAGTGCTCGTCCTCGCATAGATTTCTCATCCATTTTCAGTACAGTGAGTTTTTAATTTGTTCCTGGTAGAGAACTTGGTTTATAATCATTTTTGTGTTAATCTTTAAATTGATAAATGCTAAAGTGGTCAAACGATGTTGATAAAACTGCTTCAGGTTCAACCTATTGTCGATGATGTTCGCTGCAGGGGCGATGCAGCTATTAAAGAGTTTGTGATACACGTTATTCTTGTTTAGTTTATTATTTTTCAGTTTAAAATTTATGCTGAACAATGGCCTTTTATTTGTTCATGTAGTTATACAGTCCGTTTTGACAAAGTTGAATTGGATACGATAATTGAAACAGTGGAAGATTTACCTGATCCGGAGGTAAGGGATAGCACTTAGATTGTTTTTTTGGTGCTGAAATTCTTATGGTTGAAGAGTAAAGTTTCTTTAAACTACGGTATCTTAAGCATACATTGATTGGCATAGCCAATTCCATGAAAGAGTGAATTTTCAGGATTTCTCATGTGTATCATTCTCTTATTTATGACTCTTGAAAGCTTAATATTTGATCAAATTTAGTTACTAAGAGAAAGATATGTTACACCTGGTTCTGTAATGATGTTCTGCATCTGAAGAGAAATCCCAAATAGTAAATTGACTTGGGAGAATGAGTAGCGAGTTACGCGTAGATATCGCAGTTTGTATGAGAATTTGATCCTTATTATTGCATGCTTAGCTTGATCCAGTTGTTCGGGAAGCATTTGATGTAGCATACAACAACATTTATGCATTTCATGCTGCGCAAAAGCCGGTTGAGAAAGTTATTGAGAATATGGAAGTAAGTACTATATAATTGCATTGCTGTGTAATTTATGGAATTGTAATTTGAATGAGACCTTAATTAGATTTTGTTTTTTTCATTCTTAAGGGTGTTAGATGCAAACGAGTTGCAAGGAGTATTTCTTCCGTTGGCCTCTATGTTCCCGGAGGAACTGCAGTATTACCTTCAACTGCTCTCATGTTATCTGTTGTATGTTTGCTTCTTTAGTCTTTCAGTACTTAATTCAACAGATTTTTGTTCTAAAGAACTAGATTTATGAGATTGTTGACGTCTATCGTATCATGTAAATCAGCCAGCACAGATAGCTGGATGTAAAACTGTTGTACTTGCTACTCCTCCTACAAGCGATGGCAATGTCTGCAAGGTATTTTTCTTTATATTGATTAAGCTGTCTTTCATACAATAAGATCTTTATCAATATATATCTGTTGTCTGTTCTTTCCGTAGGAGGTACTTTACTGTGCCATGAAATCTGGTGTGACACACATACTTAAATCTGTGTTTCATACAATAATATCTTATCAATATATATCTGTTGTCTGTTCTTTCCATAGGAGGTACTTTACTGTGCCAAGAAAGCTGGTGTGACACACATACTTAAAGCTGGTGGATCACAGGTACTTTTGTATTGTATTAGATGATTATACATCTTAATGTTCTATTTATTGGTCCAAAAGTGTGGTTCCGCATTTCATAGTTCGTTCATTCTCACCTTTATGTTATTTAATTTTCTCTTTGCAGGCAATAGCTGCCATGGCTTGGGGAACAGAGTCTTGCCCCAAGGTAACATATTCAAAATATGACATCTATCTATCTAATTGTTGATTAATTATTAACATAATTATATGGTTCAGATTCCCGAGTACTTTTGCAACCTCACTGAAGTTTGTATGAGGGGTTATTTGAGGGTAGGGGATGTAAGCGGGGATTAAGTGTTGAAGATGTAAGGTTATAACATTACACAGTTCAGAGCATCTCATAAAATAAGTAATACATTTCATCAACTGCCTAAAAGAAGTTTGTATGAGGGGTTATTTGCTCAGGGTAAGTGATGTAACTATGTAAACAAGGATTGTTGAAAAAGTAAGGTTATAACATTACACATTTCAGAGCATCTCCTAAAATAAGTAAATATGTTCCCTAGGCATTCATCCCATGTTTATGGCAATTTATTTTTGTATGCATCATGGCTGTATTTTCATAGTAGCAAGCTTTATATTTGAGTAAATTTTGGCTACAATTTGTTATAAATGTAAAAAGATGCTCAAGGAAGAAACGAAAATTGCCAAGTAAAAGAAAATTACGTACATAATATACGTGTTTATTTTATCTTATTATATACATTTAGTGTATGAAAGAATTACCACAATCTGTTGTCATAGTATATTCACGATGTTCCATACATATTGGAAGCTAAATGAAGCATTACACTGTGTGGTTACTTTCTTAGTTTTGTGTCTTCATATTATTATATATAGAAAAGCATATCTTTGTTTTCAAATTATAATTATTCATCTATTATATCCTTCTATGATTATTTGTGTACTCTTTTTATTATGTTCCTTCTCAAGTAAAATTTGACAAATAATTTTTTTTGTTTCATAAATCTTAACGAATAATTGTTTTGGAACTTTTATCATCATTTTACTTTAGGCAAACTCTAGAATTATATCTAATCTGCATAACTAGTGTATGATAAATGAGTTCAGTTCAGTAAGTTTAAGTAATTATAATCCTTGCTAACAGGTTGAGAAGATCTATGGACCTGGAAATCAGTATGTGACTGCCGCAAAAATGATTCTTCAGGTATGCGTTCCATCAGAGTTTAGTCTTTTTAGTTATATACTGAGGAAGGTACTGATGTTGTCACTTTATTTCATCAATTGGCATATAAACTACACACCTTTTCGTAACTATAGAATAATGCTTTTTTCTTTGTTTAATTATTTTTCAACAGAACAGTGAGGCTATGGTTTCAATTGACATGCCTGCTGGACCTTCTGAAGTTCTTGTTATTGCTGATAAACATGCGAATCCTGTTCACATCGCCGCGGATTTGCTCTCACAGGTTGTACACTATATTGAATTGTTTGCTGCAGTTATCACAGTTCTGTTTCCATAGCTTGTGTCTGTATGAGATAATGAGAATCTGAAGGACTCCTTAAAAAACTATATTATACACTGCTGCTACAAAGTACTCTCACGAAACACGACTTTATATTAGGTTAGTAAAAACTGGGAAAAGCACAGGCCAATCAATCCGGCCGATAAAGTATAAAACCCCAATAGTGATCAGACCTCACTTGTCACCCCGCCACAAGTCCTTACAATCACCGTACATTTGCTGAATAATATTATTAAATTTTTTGGGGTCACTTTTCTCAGCACTTTGTCATAGGCTATCCCTAGATTAATAAAATCATGTGTACCCCTTTACTCTTCTCACTGTAATGCTTCTTAAGTTGGCGGTATATGTAGTGGCCTCTGCTGTTGATCTCCTTGGTATGAAACCAGATTAGTTGTCAAATATCGCACCAATTGCGTCAGCCTTCATTGTATAATACATGATTTAAACCCACAGTAATAGGAACAGTCCTTAATGTTACCTCCGTGTAAATATCCCTCTTCTAGAGAAGAACCAACGCCCTCTTCCTTCATTCACATAGCATTTTTTTTATTTCTTCAGATCTTGTTGAGATTTGTTAGTAATCACACAGCCTATCTCTTCTACACACTTCAAACTTCAGTAGGAACTTGATCCATCAACTCTGATATACCTATCAAGATTGATAGGCGGCACCTCTTCTAATAGAGGAATCTAAACCAATCGCTTTCTTTTTCATCATCCCCTTCAAAGGTTCTTTGACCTCGGACTCTTTATTTCTATGCATAATATTGATATACACATTCCGAACTTTGATATTAAGTTCCCCTTACCTCTTGACCGAACCAGCGTTATTCAACATTCAATAAGCTAAAATAATTTCCATCTTACCTTTAAGGTCTTCATCTCGAAGTGTTAATCCCAAGTTTTAACAGCTTTAAATCATTGCACGGCTCTTTTTTTAGCATGGCTTGGTTTTTGTAGCTACAAGGATGCAACTGTTGACTTTATATATAATATGTGTACTAGATTAAACTCTTTGTCAACTATAATCTCTGTCTCATTCTTACTGAAACCACACCCACTGTTGGGTCTTCCTTGAGGTTCTTTGTATCTCTTACCTGACCATCCTGATAACCACGAGGATTACTGATTTCCATATATGGTCACTAGACTTACCTTTAACAAGTCCTTTGTCTATAGGTTTTTGGCCCTTTTCAGCAAATTTCAGATTAAAAAGGCCCAGATGAGCTCACAGAGAAAAGTTGGCCCAAGAGAGCACAAACATAGCGCATTTTTGAAATGTGTTACCCTCACATGCAAAGTTAACATGCGTTCTTTACTCATACGTTCAAATTCAGCCCATATAACGCAATTCACAGAGGCATTTCAAACATAAACGCCTCATGTGTATGTGTTTTGCATGTACACGCCATTGATTTATGCGTGATATTGCACTTTTTAAAACCTATTTACCATAGAGAAAATTGTTCTGGGGTTGTCTCTCTTGATCCAGTTATCTAAGGTATCTCTTCATTTAATGTCCAGATGTGTAATCCTCTCGCCATACCTGAAATTTCAAAACCAATTTCTTGTTTGTTCTTATTATTCCCCCCAGATCACTTTAAATGTGCCAGAAAGGACCCACTTTTGTTAACAGTATTTTGGGCATTTTTACGTTATTTTGTGCTATTTTAGGCATTGTCGTGGGTTTTTTTTAAGATCAGCTTCACCAGTTCCAATTTTACGTATAATATCTGAAAATTTATCAGCAGTCATGGACTAGTTTTGGATAAATTTTGTACTGACTTTTATGTTCTGACAAGCCAGCTGGTTTCTATCCTCTTTATCAAAGTATCGAAGGTACAAATCAGAATGACAGTTCTCTCAATAGTAAAAATTGGTATTGTAATGTGTGGGCACTTGATCAAATTTACAGAGTTATTGAGCCTAAAAAGATGTCTAGCAGTGATAATAATTAGCAAAGGATTGATAGGCTGGTAGATAGTACTGATATGTTGGTATCTAGTTAGCGAAAGCTTGATCGCAAATTCTGCTTGAGCAGATGGCTGTAAAATCAAATCTAAGGCAGAATGATCAATTTGAAGTTTTGAACGGCGCTTGCATATACAATGGTCAATCATGTTAAAGTTGTTGTCTAGAAGTTTTTTTCTGGAAAGTAATAAAATTGGAGAAGATAAAATGTAACAAAGCCTTTTAATATCATTCATGCTAACAAACACTTGTTATACAACTGAGTTCTTCCTTAAATAATGACATGTATCTTGATTTGATTACATTTTCTGTCAAACAGAGTAAAATGCAAATAATCCGGCTTGACAAGAACAGTCGTTACCTTTGAAAGCACTTTATATTCTATTATAATTCAGTTGCTAAAAGGTTCATACTTGAAACTTTTTTTGGAGCACATTTAGCATGATTTGAATAACAATTTTTCTGGGCACCTTCTCTCTCCTGTGAAAATCTCTTAAATGAAATGTACTTTATTACTGTAAGTCTGTAACTATAACTGTTAAGGCTGATTTTAGACCAGCTGTGCCCTTAAATACATACACCATTGATTTGATATCCACTTAATCTTTTACTTTTGAGGCGATAGCACCCTGGAGATTGCTGTATTGGAAAGAGAAAACCTTATGTTTAGAAGGGGCTGGCGAAGGGGCATATATTCTCTCTCAATAACATATGATTAACTTTTAGTTATATTTGTTCCCATTATTTGGTACTGACTTGTTATGCAACCAAGAAACAAGCTTGTTGCCAATTTATTTTGCATGTCAAGATTGTTTTTTCCACCAGATCTCTGATATATATTGTTCAAATTTTAGGCCGAGCATGGTCCTGATAGCCAGGTTGTTCTAGTGATTGCTGGGGATGGTTTGGATATAAGTGCTGTTGAAGTGGAAATAGACAAGCAGTGCAAAAATCTTCCAAGGGGGGAATTTGCTTTGAAAGCACTGAGCCACAGCTTCATTGTGTTTGCTCGAGATATGGTTGAGGTTAGTCCTTCAGTCTCCACTAGATCTTGAGCTCTGCATTATAAATAATATGAATACTGTCATCCTTTTCAAAGATGAAATCTTGCTTATCATTGAAAGTGCATTTGTGAAATCTAATACTTAAATGTGATGTGGTTCATGTAATCTATGAAGTACTTTTTCCGTAGTCTGCTTTATTATTTTGTCTGAGCCCTTAGTAGAGTGTATAATATTATATGCATTACTTCAAAATGAATTCATATATATACACGCTATGGTGAGAACACATATTAACATGAGAACAGTGAGAATATAATTGTTCTGCATCAGAACAATACAGAAATAATATGCAGAACAATTGTTCTGTACTTTTTAAAGGAGTGCAGAACCACTGGTCTTACTGTTCTCACGTATAAATTGTTCTCACTTGAATCATTGCCTATATATATATATATATATAGAGAGAGAGAGAGAGAGAGAGAGAGAGAGAGAGAGAGATTGGAATATAGAGTTAGACAATCGAACCTAAAAGGTCAATTTTGAACTATATTTGGTGAATGGAGATGTGCTCAAGTTTGAGATGTATTTTACAAATTAGTTAGAAGTAGATAGACTCATGGGTCCAGTAAATGCTTAATTACTATTTTGGATAGTGAAAACTTTGATAAGGGTTTTTCTTCCACTTTCAGAAATTCAAGTTGTATAGTGGCCAGTATATAAGATTCAGAATTCTACTAAATTTACCAATAATCTTGTGCTTTTGATGTTAGATAATCTTGTCTGATGTTTAGCAACTTTGCCCGTGTTATAAATATGAATATGTTATATTTAGAACATCCTTCGCATCATGCCAGTAGAGGAGATGATTCAGTAATTTATCGTGTATACTTGTAGAAAATGATTGTTTATAAAATGGATAGATGATAGGCTCAAAAGCCTGAAAAACAGTAGTCAGACGTTTATGTTCTTCATTTTGCAAGCCAAAAGTTACCGAACATTTATCTCTCTGTTCCATTTAAATCACCAGCAGACAATGTATTTAATCTAATTCATTTTCCATCAAATGTTGGTGAGCTGATAGCCAACTTTCTCATAAGTTACAGGGTTTACAGACTCGGTCAGATAAGTATTTGAAGCTTCTTTATCTCTTAACCTAAGCGCGAACTTGGGGCTTGACACAAGATCAATTTATCGGCAATCTATAAAATTTGCATATGTGTAAAAATTAATGAGGGTATATTTAGGACCGCATGTACACTTGCATTTAATGTCCAGGTCAAGGACTTCTACTACACTGTTGTATTTTGTTGAGTTTTCTTAAGGAGATGGGCAAACTGTAAACCTATGGTCTATATTTAAGGATTGTTATTTCCTCTACATTTACTAGAAGTACAGCATGGTCAAGCAAATTGTTAATAGGTCATAGGGGGGCAAAAGTCATATGTTTGCAATTGAGGAAATTGCATATGCAAACCAAAAAAGAAGAAATTGTCAAGTTCAAGTAGTAGTGTTTGAATTATCCCAACTCGAAAAAAAAAGAAGGAAATTGTTGCCTCTCCCTTCATATACATTAGTATTGTCAAAGGATTGTGGTTTATTGTAACTATCATTATGGTCCTCTAGTTATCCCAGTCTGTGTCACTCAGGACTCGGGTACAGAGTGTCAGACACAATACATATCCAATGTCAGACTCGTAATTTCTGAAAATTGGAAGAAGGGAACACAACATAATTTACTTACAAGCAACAATGTTAGAAGAAATTTTGTAGTAAAAATTAACAATAGAACTCAAATGAAACATGATTTGGTGAAGTGCTTTCCCATCACATGTTTTTACTGATTCTAGTAGGATAAAGGGACCTTAAACCTTACAAGCCCCACGAAAAGTTTATAAGAATGAAGTTCTTCATTATATAACAGTTTTCTTGATAATTATTGTATCATGAACCAAAAATTGGGTTATAAATATACCAATGAGAGCTTTAAGTTTAAAGCATCATATTTGTTATTATATTTTGGGGCTTGTTCATATTGTCATATTTTATCTGTTAATACACATTTATCCCTGTTTAGAAATTGCTTAGTGTGTGTACATTTATTCTCTATGGATATATTCGTCTGTTTGTCTCCTTTCCGCAAACTTGCTTCTCTGAGGATTGGTCAACTTAAATTGCAATTTATCTATAAAGTGAATTTTCGATTTTCAGGCAATTACTTTTTCAAACATTTATGCACCCGAGCATCTGATAATCAATGTGAAAGATGCAGAGAAGTGGGAGAGTTTTATTGAGAATGCAGGTAAAGTCTAAATATTTGCACTGATGTTCACAGTGTATCTGTCGTGTCTGAGAATACAAAATCAATTTCTAATTAAGTTATGATAGAAGAGGGCTATATTGAAGGTCGTGCTTGACACAATGGTCAAAGTGTCTTGCAATCTGCTAGATAACCTGTTTGAACCCTGAAAACAGTCTCTTTACAAAATGCAAGGATAAGGCTGCTTGCTGCGTATATAGGACCTTGTTCGGACCAATGGTGCTATATTAAGTTAAGGACAGAGTAGTGCGTTCTTTTTACCCCTTGAGTTTTTTCCCATAGGGTTTTCCTCTTGCGGGGTATTAACGAGGCCCTTCTTTTGTGGAGTTCTTCCTTTCATACTTTAAAGCTTTATTGTCTAAGCGTTTGGCGGCAACATGCGTGCCTTTCGGTTAGATGGTAAACTTTCTTGAATGAATGAAACCTCTTATCCCGGATATTGTATTACGGTACAATTTATGTACGAGTAAGTTATTCTTGACAAAAAAAAAAAAAATTGCCAAGTTTCTTGAAGTATATAATTTAATGATTATGCAATTTGAAGGACAACCGGGAAGGTCTTGTTAAGATTATTAGTCTGTTGATCCCCTGGAAAGCATGTGTTATTTGTCGTTTTGGGTTGCTTTTTTATGATTAGTCTAATCCCCCTGTAGGATGTGCAGTTCTTTGAACTAATGATTTACACGAAAAACTTCTGGCCTTCAGATGTGTTTTTTTTTAATAGCACTTTGCTTATAGCTGGTGCCAGATGACAATTGGGTTCATTGGCTTATAGTCCTAGTGGATACCCTTATTCTCTTATTTTTCATGGTAACTAGAGGTTGAGTGTCAAGGCCTCATTCGAATCATGACACTATGAGCATTGAAAAATTGACCATTTCCAAAATAAAGTTCCGTTCATTTACATTTCAAGCTCAATATTGTAATTAACAAGTTTTATCTGAACGAGAATAATCGAGCGGACTGGTTTTTATGTACTCAAGCATTTGTTTCTTGGTAAGCATGTTTCAAAATACTTTAGTTGGAAATCTGTATATTATTTTTATGTCTATCTCTTCACCCTTTTTTTAAAAATGCAACAAAACAACGATTTAAGTTGATACTTGTGGCAGGTTCAGTATTTTTAGGGCAATGGACGCCTGAGAGTGTTGGAGACTATGCTAGTGGAACAAACCATGTCCTTCCAACTTATGGTTATGCAAGAATGTATGGTGGGGTGTCTCTGGACTCCTTTCTCAAGTACATAACTGTCCAGTCATTGACAGAGGAAGGCCTGAGGAAGCTAGGGCCTTATGTGGCAATCATGGCTGAGGTCGAGGGGCTAGAAGCTCACAAAAGAGCTGTAACACTCAGATTGCAGGACATTGAAATGCAGCAGCTTTCTTTGAGAAGATAAAATCCACTGAACCATCCGTCATCAGTCATATATCGTCTATCCAGTAAATGATAGAAGTATATTCTGCTGCAGTAAATGGTCTAAAGAAGAGTGGTGAAGTGCTTAGCTTATGTCGTAAGTGTGAACAGGCATTGTCAATGTGTGAGAATGGTGATGATATGAGCAGGCTGTTATCTTTATTTTTCCTGCAAGACAAAGTTACTATAATTTGTTATTTAACTTTTAGAAAATGAGGACCAGCAGAAACAACCATCAAAGTTATCAACTGATGTCATGTAATCTGTAGACATCTGCTGCATGTTGGGATGTAAACTAAGCTTATAAGAGAGAATGATGAGTACAGATATAATGAATTCTTCAGTGCCTAGGTGATTATGGAGGCATTTGATTTATTGTTTTTGATTATGGAGGCATTTGATTTATTGTTTTTGCTTGGTACAGTTGCGCAGTTACAGAGCGGGTATAATCACGGCCACAATTTTCTGCGCGGTTGATGTTTGAGGCATGATTTATTTTGCAATCTATTGTATACTTCCAATTGTTACATTTAGAAATTGAGTGACTTGCTTAGAGTATCTCCAACGGTAATAGCTAAAATCATTAGCTATATAATGATTATCTAAAAATTTGCTGAACTGTAAGATGTTTTACTCCAATGGTATTAGCTATAATGAATAGCTATATTTTAAAAATAGTATTTTATTATTATTTTAATAATAATATATATATAAGTAAATAAGATCGATGATGTGTCACGATATAAGTGGAGATAATGAATTATAGATATTATCTATATATTATAGATGTCCTCCAAATATAGAGGATGTTAAGATGATTATCTAAAAATTTAACTAACAGGAAGCATGGTTGGAGAAAAAAATTATACATATTATCTAAAAATTATGCCATATCATCAAGTTTAGCTAATAGATATGTAGGGTTGGAGATGCTTAGTGTCTATATATGCATATTATGCTCGGTGCTTTCGTTGATTTTACACCGACAAAGGAATTCTTACACTGTCAAATAAAAACGCAAGTGTAATTAAATCCGCTGTTGTAGAGAAAAGGGAAAAAAAAGAGTTAACTGTGTATAATGTGGGGTGAAGGGCCAGAATGTTCCAAATTCAGAAAGGATGACCCTAAATGCCTTGCAAATACGTTATTTCATGTAACATAACAGGATGATACGTAAATGATTATCATTTAGCATTAAAAAAATGTTCGTAAATGATTATAAAATGATATTAAAATTAAATTTAATTAGAAAATAATTGTCATATATAAAAGAGAAAATGCTCCTAAACACGTAATTAGAAAAGTTTTATTTTAATGACATTTTTATAATTAATTGATCAAATCATGCAATTACGAAGATATCACTTGTGTATTCATATAGGAAATTCTTTATATGTCAACTAAGTTATGTAAGTACGTATTAGAAATTTGGACGATTATGTGTTAGCCTGTTAACATTGAATTAATCAATTCAAATAAAAATTTAAATAAATAGGTAACTAATAAGAATAAGAATAAATAACCAAAAAAAAATAAAAAATGTGAAAAAGTTTTGTAATAGGATAAGTCTCTAGAACTTATCAGGTCAGACGGAGGCTAGTAGACACGCAGTATAAAACCCACTAGATATCTCATTTTAGAGACAACTGAGTCGCCCCTTAAACCCTAGCTGCCTTCATTTCTTCATCTCTCCCCTCTTAAACCCGGCCCCCTTTTTCTCTCCCTTCATCAATCAGGTATCCCTCTCTCTCTCTCTCTCTCTCTCTCTCTCTCATCTTTTCACTATTTTAAATTTTTAATTGTATTCTTGTATGTTTAGTTTGAGTGATTTCATCAGTCTTTTACTTTTTTAAGCACCCTTTTTTTTGTTATCTATGAGGGTTTGATTGTGTTATTTATTGTTTATCAACTGTTATTTTTGTGGGGTTTTGAAATCTTGATGTATTAATGATTTGTATATGTGATTGGTTTATTGCGTTTTTTTTTATGTTTATGATATATGGTTGATGGATCTGATGTTTATGTGTATATATGTGATTAATACTTGATAGATCTGATGTTTCGAGTTGTGCGTGGGGGCTTTTATGTTGTTTTTTGGTAAAGGTTGTAACTTTTTGCCCATTTTATTTCATTGCGCTTCATTTTTTTCGATAAAAATGCAAGCTTTATATATTGGTAATGAGTTGGGTCCGAATATATGTTTGTGTTCAGTGTTTAAAGCTATTTTGTGCTTTGCATTTTGTTCTGTTTGACTGATAAAATTAAGAGTGGGATACGTTGATATTAATGTCGTGGTTTATCTTCTTTGAATTTCTCTGTGTATCCAATTTGGTTGTTTTTGTACCCAAAGAGAAAAAACTTTAAAAATTCTTGTTAATTGTTTGGATTTGCTTTGTTCTTTTGTTCTGAGAAAGCTTTGTTGTTTATAGTTGTTCAGACTTATTGATTTACCTGATTTTATTTTAGAATCAGACGTAAAATGGCATTCTACAATAGAATTGGAAGTCTTGTCAGCCAGACACATAAGAAAACATCATTGCCCTCGATGTTTAATGCCATTCGTGGCATGGCATCCTCTAAGCTTTTCATTGGAGGTATGTGAATGTTATTCTTTTTTATTTTATTAGTGTTTCAGTTGTTTGAAGTGTTTTTTCAAATCAGATTTGTGTTTATATATGTGTCGTAGGTCTCTCTTATAACACTAGTGATGATTCCTTGAGAGATGCATTTTCCAGCTTTGGAGATGTTACTGAGGGTAAGTATTAATTAATTCCTGCCTGCCATTATTGTGTTCAAGGTAGCCACACACTTTCTAAGGGGAAATGGTCCTCTCTAATTGTGACTTGTTCTCTACAAGTTTCAGACTGAATTTTGTTATTTATTTACTCTCTTGTTAAAATGTCAACTGTATGAAGTTTTTTTTTCTTTTTGTTGTCACTACCTCAGTGAGATTAACTATTTTGGATTATGAGTATAATTCAGTTATGATGTATGTTCCTAATTGTCACTTTGTAATATGAATTGCGTTGGACATAAGTTTTCTCCATATTGCTAGATGGAAAGAGTTCCATAAACTTACGTGTGACCTGTTTGTGGTTTTCATACACAGCCAAAGTGATATTTGACAGAGATACAATGAGGTCCAGGGGTTTTGGTTTTGTGAGCTTTGCTGATTCTGAATCTGCTAGCTCAGCAATGTCAGCCATGGATGGCCAGGTAATCAATCTACATTTATAGAAAATGAGTGGAACATTAGTGTTACTAATCCTTTCCTTATTGCATTCTAATACTTTTTAAACAGGAACTTGAAGGGCGTAACATCCGTGTGAGCGAAGCAACCGAACGTCCTCCTCGTGACAACTTTGGTGGTGGTGGTGGCTACCGTGGTGGATACGGTGCTGGGGGAGGAGGTGGATATGGTGCTGGGGGTGGAAATGATGGATTTTAGTTGCATTTCACAACCCAGGAGCAACATGGCAAATGCCTAATTGGCAAATTATCAGAGTTAATAGAAACTTTTTACGAGTTCTTATGTTTGTTTTGGTTAATTTAGAAAGTAAAATTGATATGCATGGAGTGACCATGTAATCAATTTAGTGGTCTTGTTATTTTATTGGATATTTGAACTTTTAGTGTCTGGTTTATGCTTCCAGAAACAATATTTTGCGGTCAATATAACGTTCGTCTTCCTAATATATTGTGCATGTTTGGCAACGTTCAAATAAGTGCTTAAAAGCCCAAAAGCACTTATTTGAAGTGTTTGTCTAAGATCCTGTTTGGCTTCACCTCCTTTAATTTAAGGAGCTTTTGATTTTTCGGAGAAAATGTTCTGTTTGGGCTTTAAGTCGGCTTTAAGTTAAAAAACTGAGTCATAAGTTTCATCTAGGTACTTTTGACTTATGATTTATGGAGAGTTTTTTTGTTTTTTTTTCACAATTTTTGTAAAGTTTAAATATTATGAATTTAAAATTTTTTAAATCAAATTTCACTTTAAATTAAAATTATTAAATTTTCATTTAACTTTAAGTAAAATTATCCAAACACATTCATTCAACTTAAAGTAAACAACTTTACTTTAAGTTAAAAAAAACCTCCATTAATTCAAAAGTAACTTATTTTAGAGAATTCCAAACGGCCTCTAAATAAGTTAGAGAGGTTTATTTGCTAGTTTTTTGGAAATAAGTTGGAAGTAAGAAATTCTAACATTCAACTTTCAGTTTATTCTTATTTCTCAATACACGTAATATATAATATTTTTTAAATATTTAAAATCATATATTTTTTGATTTTTTCATTAAAAAATTGATATATATATATATCAAATTTCGTTAATAATCGAGATCTATCCATTTTTATATATTAAAAAATAAATATTTTGAAAATAAAAAAAAATTAATTTATAAGTTTTGATTTATTAAATACTGATTTATAATTTCTGATTTACCAAATAGACTTATAAGTTTTGATTTACTTATCATTTATATGATACTTATCGGCTATAAGTTAATTATTTTAAGATAAGCCAAACGGGCCCAATTCTGATTGAAAGCTGAGTTTTTAACAGAAGTGATGTAAACACTTTCTTCGCCTGTAGCCAAAATAGAGTCGTATTTGATACCATAAACTCAGACCCTTGGTAATTGGGATAATTTGGATGATCAGCTGAACTACGACATTTATCATCACACACTGTATTGGAGGGTTTAGGAAGTAGTAGTAGAGATGTATTTTTCAAAATTACTGTTACTATCAGAACTTGAATAAAAATCAAGTGATACAGATATTCCTCTTAAGCATTGTTTTCCATTCCGCTTTTAAAAAAAAATTTGGATGCACCATTTTAGTACCTACTTACTTTTTAACTTCTCAAGTGAAATTGTTCCTCTATGTTCTGAAACTTTTAGGAAAGATAAGACCCTAACTAAATAATATATAATGCGAAAATATAGTAATGGTTTACTTTTACATAATCTTTTGCAAAGTCTGTTTATCTTGGGTGATTATTTTGAGAAACTATAAACTAAACAGTAATGTAATTTCAATTTTTTTATATTCAACGTCGTGTAAATTAATTTAAATTGATTATTAATTTATTATTTTGAATGATTTTAAAAAATTATGTTATTTATACAACTCAGTAGGTTCTAGTAAAGAAACAATTATATTTATAACAGAATTTCAACAATTCTGAAAGATATGAATTTTGGGGTGAAATCAAATATGGAGACTGAAATAGTGAAGTATCATTGGAACGGATTTTTTACTTATTAATAAATTTATTAGTAATTTAAAATTATTATAAGAAAAGTCAAGAAAATACGATATATATGGTTCTCATATTTTATTATATAATTCAATACGATTATGATAAAAGAATTACAATTGTTTTAAGATTGGGTTAATTATCAAAGTCACTACTTAATAGGGTTAATTATCTGATTGGTCACTGAAGTCAGCCTGGATTATCAAGTTGGTCACTGAACTTAAAAC
Source organism: Saposhnikovia divaricata (assembly GCA_036435485.1). Classification (NCBI taxonomy): domain Eukaryota; kingdom Viridiplantae; phylum Streptophyta; class Magnoliopsida; order Apiales; family Apiaceae; genus Saposhnikovia; species Saposhnikovia divaricata. The sequence continues at coordinate 120,206,104 of CM071598.1, read as the reverse complement.
GGTCTCAATCAGGTCACTTACTCGACAAAAAATGTACGGTCCGTTAAATAGTCTTCATTTTTTTGACGGAAATAGACTGCAGATTGACATAAACGCTTATAACTGCAGATTCACTTAACATTTAAAAAATCTGAGACCATATTTGTGTTACCCAGATTATTCTCTTCAAACTAGATACAATATTGATAAGTTTTATTTCAGTTTTTGAAGAAGAACAATTGTAGTTCTTGAATTTTCTTTTTCGATTTATATAAATCTAGAGCTCATAATGAAAATCTAAACCAGTTTTATGAGACCCATAGCATCTAGATTAACAAACTTTAATTTCACAAAATTTGGTGGAGATTTTTCGGACAAAATTTTGCGGACAGTAATTTCCGTCAAAAAAATGAACTTGATAATCCAGGCTGACTTCAGTGACCTGATTGAGACCGTTTTGAGTTCAGTGACCAACTTGATAATTCAGCCTGACTTCAGTGACCAATCAGATAATTAACCCCTACTTAATACAACTAAAAGTCTCAAATTCACCATTGAAGTAAAACTGGTCTCAATCAACTCACCAAACTGGAAAAAAACCTTACGTTTTAACGGGTCTATCTAAAATTAGTAGACGGAAACGTTAATGGGGCCTGCACGCTGCCTAGATGCTGACATGAATATTACGTGGCCTCCAACATGGAATCAGATGTGTGTATTAACTATTAAGACAAAACTAGGGAGTTTTGCCCCGCGCTACGCACGCTCTATATTTTTTTTATTTTTATACAATTTTTTTAAATTTTAAATTTACAAAAAATGTTATATTAATTTTATTAGTAACAAACATTTATTTTAATTTATAACATGTAAAAATTGTATGTATAAATATATGTGCTTTTGACAATAAATTTGACGATAAATTTTAATAGTAACAAATCATAAAAACATATAATAGTATGTGTTGACATTCTATTAGTCTCAAGTATGAGTTGTGTATATATGTATTTGTGATTTTTGACTATAGAGATGATGATATTTAAATTAAATAATTTTGTAAAAATTGTGAATACAGTTATATTTATTTTATAGCAAAATGATTTAAACAAAGACAAATCATGATTTTAACTGTGAAACTCATTTACTAACTATACAAAGTAAAAATGTGAATTATTTATGAAATATTAATTAAAATTTCAATATCGAAATATCTTTAAGTATCAATTTAAGCTGTACTTTCATTATAAGACAAAACATATATTTCAAATTTCACAGTAATATTTTTTACTTTAGTTTACAGTTCGATTGTTAATTTTTTTAAAAAATTATTCTACAAATTACATTAAAAATTTCAAAAAATTCCTATAAATTTTGCAAATAATATAAAGTAAGATGTAAAGGTGCAAAAAGTGTAGAAGAACACTCACAAAAATAACAAAGATGCCTAATTAAAAAAAATTGATAAGCAGTTAAATTTAAACGTGGAACTAATAAAACCAACCAATATCTCTGTTGGTTAAAAAACTGACCGTAAAACATATATATGCAAAGATCAAAGAAATTCATAATCGATTAGTGTAGAACATGTCATAGAACGTGGAAGTTAAAAAACCAACCAATATCTTTGCCAGTTAATCAAATGTCTATAAATTTAATTATTCAAAGGGGAACAATCATCATTGTTGTATAAGGTTTTCTTATCATTGTTGTATAAGGTTATCTTATTACTTAGTATCAAAAGCAATGAGTTCATCAAGATCAGCCAAAAGGAGAAGGTACTCAAACTTTAAGTCATTGTGGGTGAATGACTTGAATAACATCAATCTGACTTCTGCAGATTTAAACGAAGATATTCGTTTAGCAAATGTAGATTTCGACTTGTTTTTTAGGAGCATGGAGGATAGGCAGACAGAACTATTTGCTCGAACGATTGGAATCGAGGAAAAATACATGTACATAGCTATGAACAAACATTATCCTGATGTTTTGGTTTTCTAAATTATAACAGTGTGCATATGGTTTTAAAATGTAGGAACATAACAGAGGTGCTGACAGGAAATCAACATGTATCGACTGGCCAATCTTCACAGCAAGGAGTTCAAGTTGAAAATTCTTATCTAGGAAGAGAACGCAGATTTGTAGAAGATACCCAGGCATCTCTTGTTGGGCATGTGAAACAGTTTCGAATGCTCGTGGAAGAGATGTTAACATGATTCAAGAAATTTGAATCACATTGGACACAAAAGCTAAATGACTGGTTGACTAAGGCTGATGAAGTGGAGGAACAGCGTGCAAAAATGAGCGCAGGACTTATGAATTTCACACGTAATATATAGTTCTGTTATGAGTCTTAATCTAACAATATGCATTGGTACTAATTACAAATTCTATATTGTATGAACCTTAATTTTTAGTTATTCTCGTAAGTCTAGGAAGAGGCTGCTGTAATATATCCAAATTTGTGTACTATTGTCGAAGTACACACTTTATCTGTTTTATCCTAAGTTCCTATGACTTATTCATGTTCTCTATTGTTGAATGTTGTATTCTATAGCTTAATTAGTTAAATACTAAACAACACTCTGAAACCTTAATTGAAAATGCACCAGGAGCATTAATCAAAAGATAAAACAAAGATAGCAGGAGCAGCTGACATTGTGGCGTGAAATTTGATAAATGGAGATCAATCTCTCTATATGCATTTGGCCATTTGCAATCTCATATAAAGTCTCAAATTGCATCACATTCATCATTAAAACAGGAATAAGTCTACAACTTCAAATGTCCAGCCCAAAAAATACACCACCTGGAACTATCATTTAAAAGTCTGATCCATCTTAAGTTTTAGGATGTAGTCTGTGTAATATTCTAACTTTGTGGAAGTTTGTCATCTATTGTTGAATGTTGTATTCTATAGCTTAATTTGGAAAATACTAAGATACAATTTGAAAGCTTATTTCAAAATGCACCAGGAGCATTAGTCAATAGATTAAACAGATAAACCAGATGCAGAAGCAGGACACATTGTGGAGGTGAATGTGATAAATTAAGACAATCTCTCTATACGGATTGTCCATTTACACTCTCATATACACTCTCATATTACATGACACTGAACATAAAAACATAAAGAAATCTACAACTTCAATTGTACAGTCCAACAAATAGACAACCTAGAAATATCATTTCAAAATTCTGATCCATCTATATATTAAGTTGTCTTCTTCCTTTCTTAATGATAGCTATCTATCCATGGTTACTTTGGGCTATATGATAAATGGATGTTATAATTAGTGTATTGTGCATATATCACTCAACATTATATACATTAAAACAACATGCAACAGAATTTAACAGAAACAAAACATATATTGACGGACTTAAGGCAAACATGCATCAGTGTCTACAATCAGAGATGTTGAGTAAATATATTAGAGTAAATAGAACATACATCCATAAAACAAACTGTTAATAAATTCATCAAAACAACAATTAGTTATCATACGGATTTACATTAAAATGTTTAATCAACAACAGCAGAAAGGAGAATTTTGAACAACAGGATTTGCATTTTGCAATAAGCACAATTGGTATTCCACATATGTGTCATTGCCAAACATCTTCCATATTCTTGACTTTTATGGCAAATACTACTTTCAACTGTTTGATCGCATAGTGAGTTCCACAACTCATCTCCTAGAGGATGACCTTCGAGTTGATACATTGGTTGTTTGTTTCTTACATTTGGGCAAAACTTGTAAATCGGCAAAAGATAATCCTCCTCAAACAAAAAATAATACATTTCTTCGAGAAACTTAATAAGTTCAATTATCGTAGATCTCAAATGTGTCTGATTAAGAAGTTCATGCATCTCTTGAACAGTCTCATCTCTATGAAAGGTTCTGTTTATTGCTATAAAAAAATGAAGCAAAAATGAGAAGAAAAATGGTTACCTGATAGAGAGGATAGAACATAAAGATGATGTGTAACATTCTGATTCAAGAATAAGCACCGAATGGAATTGTAATACAAAGCTTGTTCCACGTTATGTCTAACAACAAAAGTGATAAAACCATGAAACTGGTCCCGTGTAACCTCTATAGGATAGTTATGGAACTTATACAAAGAATCCCAGTTAAGCCTTTCAAGAACATCTCTGATTCTAGGAGTAGTTTGCTTAGTGACCCATGCCATAAGACACTTAACAAAACTGTTGAAATCTCCTACATCTATTACGATGAATGAAAAGAGCAAGGCAACAATATCTGAACGAAGATTCTGAAGCATTTTGATTAGGGATTTAAAATAATGATAGCCTAAAATTTCTGATAGAAAGATGTAAAATGAAAGAGCAAAGCAGTATATAGTTTGTCTTGGAGAATGCGAGAAGATGGAGCAGCAGATGGGTAAATGTGCTTGTCTGTCCAGCTTGCATGCAAAGAGACTGTTGATCTCCTAAAAGATTTTTTATACCTTTAAATTCATGTAATAATGTAGCCTATGTTATTAGATAACGTATGTAGATCTTTAACTTGCAAATCTAAAATTAATCATGACTTGGATTCTATAAAATTTAAATCAATAAGATTGAGTGTGTTGTGCGAAATGAAATGCCTTGTAATGTCAAATAATATTGTGCATTCTCTTTACGAAAATTAATTTGTAATGAATCTATAAATTTTAAAATAATTGTATTTGAAACTTTATAAATATAAAACTTTGTTTTATCACTTGAAATTTAAAATAATAAAATTGTGAAAAATAATTATATGTAGAATGTGATTGTAAATAAATTATATGTAGAATGTGATTGTAATGAAAATTGTAAATTATCTATCGGTATAAATATAACTATGTTAAAATTTCTCACAAAATTATTTAATTTAAATATCATCACATCTACCGTCAAAAAACATAAAAACTTATATACACAACTCATACTTAAAATTAATAGAATGTCAACTCAAACTTATCTAAGTAATTGAGATTTTCCACAATACAGGTCATGATATTTAACTTAAATAATTTTGTAAAATTTGTCTTTAGTTATATTTTTATTGTATGAAAAGGAATTAAACAAAGATAATTCATGATTTTAACAATGAATCTCATTTTCTAATGAAGCAAAATTTTGATTTGCTAATTAATATTCATTAAAAATTCATTATAGTAACATAATTTTATAAATATTATAATAAATTAATTTACAATCACATTCTAAAAATAATTTTCACAATTGTTAAACCTAAAAATTATTAAATATGGATACAGGTGTATCGATATGAAATAAGTCTCACTTTAATATTATGCAGCTATACAAACATTTGCTCAATAAATATTAACTAAAATTATCATATAATAATCAGATTTATAACTATAAATAAGAAAATAAGAAAATTATTTAAATTTATAATTAATTTTCAAAAGTTTTTAAAGTAAAAATTAGTAAATTTGGAAATGTATGTATCTATCACAATTAAGCCCAAAAAATCCTACTTAATTCTGTCGGTACCTCAAAATTCAATTAAGTCCCACTTAAGTCTCTCTCTCGTATCAGCGAGGATAAGAGTTTACTATGCAAACTGAAATTGGGGATTGATCAAAAGAATTACACCGATTGCAGCTACGATCAAGACAACTACAACGACGAACCTAATGGAGGTTAGTAGATTTGCTTCACCTGTGTCTAATAGGTCGTATTTATTCGATAGATGATATTAGGTTTTTGTTCATCACAAAGATGAATATGTACAACAAACTTTCAATCTCTTAGTTAAGGTTGTTCGAACACTACATTTAGTAGATAGAAGTATAATGGGTAAATTTGTTTTAGTTTACCTTTATTGCATGTATGAGGTTGTTTATCATGTTTAGTTTAATGAAAGATGTTCGAAATAGGTATTGACAAATTAGTAATTGGATTGCTATTTCTTTTGCATGTATTAGATTCTATAGAATATATGGACATTCTTTGATTTTTATGATTCTTGTAAAAAAACAGGACATTGATTTATGAGTTGTAATGCTTAGACATATATAACAATCTACTCAACTGATTGTTTAACATGCATAATCTAAAGCTTTGTTTTTTAAATTGCATAAGACCGGTGATTTTAGTGGTATGTAGTAACTACATGAAATACACTCGGATTGACTTGTCGATTTTTTCGGAAATTTATGTGAAGTAGTGCTTTAAACATAGTGGAGATTCATGAATATTTTCCTGCTTTTTCATTATATCTAATTTAAATGCAGATCAAGACAATTCCGAATTTTCTGAAAATGAGAGATGTTGGAACAATAGGTAATAAAGCTGTGATTTAAGTTGTAATCTGCAAGTAAGCAACCTTATTTGTCTTATCCTGTCTAATTATATAATTGAATGTCTAGTTGAAAATCGCAAGCCATTGGCAAGCTTTATTTCTGCGAATGTGGAAAGAGATGAAGACAGATCATTTGTAAGACAAATTTGGATTACAAATAATATATCTTGCTTATGTTAAATAATAGTATATCCGTCTATATTTCTTTATTTGCAGAGGATTCCTTCAGCTTTCCTTGAACAATTTGGTGGAAAGCTTTATTATCATTGTTTTATTAAATGTAACAACATAATATGGAATGCAATTTTTGATAAAGACAGGAAAAAAATCTGTGGTCTATATCACTTCTTAACCTACTATGATCTAAGAATGTACTCAGTGGTAATCTTTGACTATTTCGGACGTGGTAACTTTTCTATTAAAGGTTACAAATATACAGCTACCTCTATGGTTAATCCCACTATTCAGCCTGATCATTTTTTCAAAAATGAAAACTCAACATATTTGAGGATGGATCAATTTGTTTATGGTCGTGATAAGTTAGAAATTGAAAAGTATATTGGAATGGTATCCTATAATGCGGCCAAGAATGATACAGATATATTCAAGATATATGTGAATGGAGTAGAAAAGAAACAGGCAAGGCAATATCTGGTGAGGACTTAATTCTTTCATCAGATTTATCTGTTAAGTCTGAAACATTCTAAAATTATGTTTTTCTTTTTATTATATCAATAACCAATAATATTTTAATACAGGAATTGCACAAAGATTTAAAGGACCTTTACAAAAATTGGACAGGAATGGATACAATTTTTCTCACTCTTGGTAGGATGATGTGGAAGATAGAGCTTCGTTGGGATGGTGGATCATGCAAATTTGGAAATGGATGGTATAAGTTTGTAAAAGAGTTAAACATTTCAACAGGTGATGTTATAAATTTGAATGTAGCAGAAGCTCCTGATGTTGTTCTTATCTGCATTTTTAAAAAGGAAGAGCTAAAATTGGAGAAAAAAGAAGGTAAATTATCAAATTTTATACGTGCGTACACAATGGATTATCAATGTGCTGTCCATTTTAGTTATACAAATTATTAACATTAAAAATGTGAAACAGGGGTGAGAGATGGAAGAAGATCATTCTACAAAATTCTGCTTGAATCAACACTTAAGCATGGATATGTTGTATGTGGAAGTGATTTATTTTTGTGAACTCTTTTATTTAACATGAACATAATAATTGACTATATGAATTTTCCGTCAAATAGGCATTGCCGACATTGATTGGAGTGGAAACATAAAGATCTCTTTCTGGTGTTCAAAAGATCTTAATATATGGAATGGAGTGGCAAGTAGGATATAATGATAAACTCAGGATTATTTATTGTAACAACACGGAATTTTATAAATTATTATTATCACTATTTAAATAATTTATTGGGTTTTTCCATAAAGGGAAAATAAGATTGTGGATATTTTGTTCCAATTCGATGTGTCATCTGGTAAATGTATAGTGAGTTACATATTTTTTTTATGATGATTTAGGGGTGCCAGGGTGAGCCTGTATATTTTAATTTCATTTTTCTGTGATCATATCTATTAAAAACAGCCTTTATTTATCTTCTGGAAATTTTATAAAATTATCGGAGTTACTAAAAATCATGAAATCTTTTATCATCTTTATGAAATTATTTAATTTTTATCTATTTCCCATTTAATTTCGACTTTAGGAGTGATTTAAATTAGTTTTATTCATTTTTTAGCATGGTGATATTCCGAAAATACCCTCAGGGCCTTATCTTATCCAGCAGCTTCTTGGCTTCTCTAGTACGCTGCATTTTCTTTTCTCTCCAGAAGGCTCTCGAGCTCTTTATCCCCTCTCTCTAATCTCTCTTACAATATCTCTCTCGCAAAATCTCACTCAATCTCTCTACGATTTTCTCTCAATCTCTCCTCTACCTCTCTCGCCAAACTTTCTCTCTTCCTCCTCTGTTCGTCCCTACCTCCCCTGATGTGCGTATGTGTCCACTGCGTGTGTGGGTGGTTGCGATTGGCTGTGTAGAGGTCGGGGTGGCGAGTGTAACAACCGAGTGGAGTGTGTGTAGCAATCGAGTGCGTGCGTGGGTGATTTTACTGGTGTATGCGTTGTTATGTGGTTATGGTGCAGGGCAGGTGGTGTTAGAGGTACAGGTGTGTGTGTCTGTGTAGGTGATTTGTGGAAGTGGGGGTATATGGGTGTTATGTGTTCGAGAAGTGCTGGTGTATGTGTGTTCGAGAAGTGCAGGACTGATGTGTGTGACTTATGTGCGTTTTGTGTGTTGTATGCAGGGCAAGTGTGGGTATTGCTAATAAACAGAAGTGTGAGTATAAATATGCAAGTGTATGTGTGTCCAAAGGTGGAGTAAGAATAAGAAAGAGAAAGGACTGGGGTGATGGTGTATGTGGGTATGTCCGTGCGGGGAGTTGCAAGAATGTTGGATGTGCGCAGGTGTGAAATTATGTGTGGTGGTTTATATATGTATGTGATGTAGTCGTGTGTGTGTTTGAGTTGGTAAAGGGTCGAGAGTAAGATGGTGAAGAAGCATGTGATTTTTGGTGCGGGTTGTGCGAAGGAGGCAGGAGATAAACAGGGGAAGAGGCTGTTAATGGAGGGAAGCCACCACCTTGTGTAAGATTATATTTTTTTATTTTATTAATTGAATATTTAGAGTAAACCAAAGGATGATCGAAATATAAGATTGTGATGTCATAAGATAGAAGAAGAAAGTAGTATTACTGCGACGTTACGTAATAGCTAAGGATCAGAGGCAAGTGTTACTATCCCTCACTTATTGTTCAAGTGAGTTGTTTCTTTAATTGTGATACAAATATTGATGAGTAAGTATATACCGTACTTTCATTACTGCTAAGAATTTGATTAGAAATATTTTTGAAATATCGATGGTTTGTTGATGATTTACGGATGAAAATTGACTATTTCTACAATGATATTGTGAACAAATTGTTTAGCTAGTCGGGATCCCACTAGTAGAACATTGACCCTATCATGTCTGAATACTCATCTCATACTTTCTTTTAATTCATTATGTGATGAAAGCTTTTAGATTTAAAATACTTATCTTGTGATTTGAGCTTTTGACAGAAGATATATGTTTTATTAGCAATGATCTATTAATATTCATGTTTTACTATACACTTGCTGAGCATTTCTTCCGCTCATACTTGTTTGTTTCGAGAATCTAGCTTTTCAGTAAGGTAGTTTGGCGAGGCTTATCCGCATAGTTTGGAAAGAGAAGAAGCATGATGCTGTTTCGACGATGAACTGGCTCAGGATGTCTGGATTTAGTGTAAGATTTATTATATATAGTTGGGCTCTAATAATTATTAGTACTATGTATTAGATTAGTGGACCTGGTATCCTTCTTGTCGAAGTTATACCAGTGGTTTAAGATGTGATTAAAGAGAATGTTGTAAAGAAGAAAGTTTTTTTTCTTTAATGGAATTTGGATTCTTGTTTCTAGCCCTATAACCTAAAAGATCTTGGTGGTTGGGGTCACAGATGTTATATTTTTAATTTTGGACAATTATAAGGAACATTGTGTTATTAAACAGGTGATTTTATTTTGAGGATTTCTGTGTAACGACCAAATCTCCTAACCTCGGATTTGGGGGCGTTACATTTATGGTTTGGAAAAAGTGATTAACCATTTTAATCTGGCTGCATTTGACACTATACACTTTAGTTTTGAAATGGATGGGGTGTTCTGTGCACGAATTTTTAAGAATAATGGGATGAAAATCATTTATTCTAAACCAGGAAAGAATTGTGGACTTGAGAAGTTTGAAAACTGTTTTCTTTTTGAGGAAAGTCATAGAGATCCAAATTTGGATTTGGGTATGTGCTGTAATATACTTTTTTGGTTTTCTTTCTAACTAAAAACTCTTGCAAAATAACATCATCATTCTTTGTATATGACTCTTGTAGATTATACAAAACTTATGGATGTAGTTATTCATGAAGAATTTCCCACAGACAATGTTAGTCGCCATACTTTGATCGATAATGTGGAACCTGATGATATCGACCATGCAATACCTGATGCAATGGAGATTGTGGATGTTGATTTAATAGAGAATGCGGAAGATGCTGTTGAAAACCAGTTCTCCAAGCGGTTGATTGCCTGCAACATGAATGGGAGATGTCATGGAATGGTATGTTGCCTATTGTTCAAATTTAAATTTTATCCAACATGTATTATTAAGTCTATGTTCACTAAGGAGGCCTCAATTATATCAAGTTGCAATAGTATAATATACATATTAAGTCTTTGTACATTTTGTTGGATTTCTCAATTATCTTTATATGTTGTGCAGCATATACCTCCAAACATTAAGATTGATAATCGAGATTGGAAAAAAGGAGATGCTGTCATCTTCAGGTCTTTTGAAAGAAGTTGGAATATCACCATTGTTTTAAATAATGGGAATGCCAGATTTTCTGGAGGTTGGAGCAGATTTGTCAGAGATAAAAAATTGAAGTTGAATGATAACTTGCATTTCACTTTGCGCGAAGAAGCAGGCACTGCTATATTTGATGTTGAAGTAAATCCGACAGATTGAGTATTTCTGAAATTGGGGAACTTGTAATCTTAACTTTAATTGCCATGGTCCTTCTTAGAAATGAAGGTTAAATATCGTAGTTAGGAACGTTAGTAATGACTCATAGATTGAAGATATGGAAATTATGGAAATTTTGATTTTGATATGGAAATTAGGACGAAGATAGCTCGATACTCATTTTAAGGTAAATTTATACTATTTATTAAAAGCAGAAATCCCTCTTAATGGTATGTCATGTATAACGCGGTATGACATTAAATATTAATTAATTTAAATAATTAAAATTGTGATATTATATAATAATTTAATTTAATAATGAAATTATATATTATGAGTCTATTAAGTAAAAATTGAAATAAAAGTCAGGAATATAGTATTACATAGAACTTAAGATTCCGTTGTTCTAAAAATTATAAAAAGTTTTTTTTAACTTTTTTGATTATCATATTTAAAGGAAAATATTATTTTTATTAATCATAATAATGATCTCTTCCAATTTAAAGATATCACATCTAAAAATTTTGAATAAAAGGTTTCTCGGCATCACCTAACGGCGATGCCTCGCATTTTAAATATAATAAAATTATATAAAAATCAACCAGAGAAAGGATAAAGTTCTAAAAACAAAGTTTAATATTTATATATTTTATAATTTGCAAATACATTACAAATTAGTTAACGGGAAAGAATATATTTCATGAAATTTTTTGATATCATATTTTAAAAGAATGTATTATTTTCATTAATCATACTATTGATCTCATCCAATTTACAGATATAACTATAAAAAAATTGAGTTAAAGATTTCTCGTCTAGCCGACGCCTATCAGTTTAAACACGATAAAATTATAAAAATCAAACAATAAAAGAATTAAGTACTAAAAACAAAGTTTCAAGTTTAATTACTTTAAAATTTATAGATTCATTACAAATTAATTATCGGTAAAAAAATACGCAATTTTATCTAAGATTATATAGCATTTCATACGTAAATTAACACCATGCATATGCTAACTCCCAAAAAAAAATCATACATATCACCAACTTTGTGGCACCACCACATACTCTCCACACAAATACAGCCTGCATCTAATTATATAGTTTAACGGTTACTCGATGTCTCACATTCTATTATTTAAAAAGTTTTTATGATTATTTTAGGATAATATAAATATCCTAAAATAATGAAGAATTTTAACATTTTTTAATAAATGTAAATTATTAAAAAGTGGACTTATTTCACATATTTATTTGATAATATATATATATATATATATATATATATATATATATAATATTCCCCGCATATCAAAATATATAAAAAATTTAAAAACATTAATTTAATTATTTATTCATGTTATATAAGAAATTAAAGATTTAAAATTTTAATTACGTTTTCAATATTTTATAAAACTAAATTCTATATAAGCACAACCTTCTTTACATGTACACTGGTTCCTTTATACAACGTTAAAATATAGAATTGGACCATATAGATAATTACATATATTTGCATTCAAATTAGGATATAAAAATAAAAAAGTGGACCTTCCAAGATCTATTGCAGTTATAATATAAATTTTTTTTAAATACTTTTAAAAAATAAAAATATTAACTTTGTAAATGGAAAATACTAATTATAAATCAATATATTATAAAATCAAACATTATTAAGTTTATCATTTTTTATGTATGAATATAATATACAATGACTTTCACCTAATTTTTTCTAAAATCAATTCTTGGTTGGATATTTTTTTGATAATATTTATAGATATCTTTTCTAAACCACTGAGTTCCGAATATTTCCTTTTTTTCGTGAATTTCAGGCACGTGAGGGGTCCGATTCTCTTGTCTTTGTGTTTTTGTTCCCCATATGCTTGTTTTTAGGTTGTAATTTCAGTTTTAATTTGTTATTTCAGCCTTGGTAGTCTCTCCTTGGTGAGAGTTTTAACGTTTCTCTCTTTTGCTCGTGAGAGTATGATTTTTGATTTAGTGATTAAAGTTTGTAGAGAATTGCAATTACGGTCGATTACTTGGGAAAGCAGTTACATGTAAATATATCATCTTCAACAAATCGCCTTATTGTATCTCCAAGAATAATAGATTAATTAGCTATTGTTTCTATTTTATGTTTGCCCGACGTGACTATTTTTGTACATGTCGTCTGACTTTTTATTAATAAATTAATTTCTACTAAAAAAAAAGAAGTCTAATTGTTTAATTATATAATATAGTCATTCCTCAACTTCGCTTGAAATTGTTTATTATAATAATAACATTTAAAATAAATTATTCAATTTTAAAAATATATTTTAAATTTTAATGGTGTTAGATACAGTGGTACATTAGAGCTTACTTGAAGAAAATATTAAATTATAAAACTTTAATATTTTCATTTTTAACCCTTCAATGTAATGATGCAAAAAAAACTAAAATTTTATTCTATTAAAAAATAATAAATAGAAAAACCGGTCAAATTAAATTGGTCACATATCTTTCACAGAAGCTTGATCTGATAAAAAAAAGTTCAAATCTTCAATCCGTTCCAAATTTTATATCCGGCCTAGATGGAAGTTTAGTCCTGTCCAATAAAATCTTGAATTTGTGAAAACAATTCAAAAAATATGGATAAATACATAGTTAGACTCAGATCATAAATATTTTAAATAAAATCACATATAACAATTTAATTTTTTAACACAATATAAAAATTTGAAAGAATTCTTATTATGAGAAAATTTTAAGATAGTATTATTGAAGTGCCTATCGAATGTGCCAGATATACATGCAAAGCTCTGGATTACATACACATGTAAAATTTAAACTTTCTTCCATTCTCATGGTGTAAAATGCAAAGTAGAGCCGGAAATGATTGAAGACGACTTCATCAATTCTGAGGATCAGCTTCATTGATAATCTGGCATGCATATATTGCTAGGGACAGCAAGTCATCCAGTAACATAAATTTGTGATTTGTAATCATAAACTTTTCAAACCAGAGGTAGTAAAACAAAAAGAATAATAGACTCAACTGCTCTATCATTACCTTCAGCTAGGATTTTCAATACCTCTTGTGCAAGTTTTTGGCTCTAGCGTGGAATAATCTAAGAACGAAAATTGCCAATTTGTAATCAATACACAAAACAGGAAGCAAATTTGTAGATGCTGATAGGTCATATTGTCTTCTCAGTTTTTGACATAAAACAGGAAGCAAATTTGTTGTGGCATGTAGACATGTTTTCATCTTTATCAGATATTAAAGACTGATTCCAAATTCGTGGTTCTTATTTTTCTTGCCAGAGTACTTGACCTTGCCTGTCGCAAAGCCTTCCTTCAAGTTCCCTATTTGGTGAAAAGTGCGAAGAAAAAACTTGGGATAAAATTACTTTATAAACTAATATCTAGACTGATATGAGAAGTTTTGATTTTATATGAGAAGAAAAACAATGTGAACTTACTTGCTTAATGAATATTATATTATATAAATATGAATCATTATAATCAGAAAGGTATATGATAACATGGAGTAGGTACAGTAGCAATTCACAGGGAGCACACTCCAAATAGGATATACAGAAACAATTTTATAATTGGCAGCAAAAATAAAACTTTAGTACTTAGTAAATACCAGTAAAAATGTGAATTGCTATGAAGGTAAAAAAGTGTATGAAGTTGCTGGCAAAGGTCTTCAACATCTACCACTTTTTTACCCCACTTTTATTACTCCTAATAACACTTCTTGAATGAACTCCGTGTATTACCTGTTACTAAGATATTTAATGCCACTAAGATATTTAATGCCAGCAACAACAAATAGTCAGAACAAACAAAAATTGGTAAAGAAAAGTTCAGAATTTTTAAAGCTTACAACTATCATTAAAATCAGCACCTCGTATATTATGTTGTGGCAGCAACCACCATTGTTTCGGTTCTTGATTGCTAACAATGCTTGCAAATTTTCAAGAGCAAATGTATAGTTGGAAATACTATACGCTGATTTCATTCTTTCGTCACTAATAGCATACAATGCCTATCCACGAGAACAATTGTATGTTCCCTTAATCATTGATAATTCATTAGGAGCCATATAACTATAAGTGATCATATAATAGAGACATCGATTGTATACCTCAGCAATTTCCAAGCAGCCCTGCTTCTTTTTCTGGAAGAACGCACTTCATCAACATTCTCTTTATGGTGTTTATAAAGCATGAACTATGCACAATAACCTTAAAAGTAGGCTTTTTTCATTATGGTTAAGTTTCAAAATAAACAACGAAATTGCAAATTGGTAATCAATATATAAATAATGATTATGAAGAAAAATGTACATAACTAAAGAACAGATATCGGGTTTTAGCAGTAGCTCTGAATTAGGACTTTGTAATTAACCAAAAATGGAAAAAAGAGGAAATGATAATTAGCCCTGGATACATGGTGAAATGAATGAATAGGAGTTAGGACTCTAAACCTAAGGCGAAGTAAGCAGGATAAATAATGGTACATAACTCATGTACATTAAAACATAGCAGGAGATGGAGCTAAAGCAATTATAAGTAATAGCCTTCAAGCAATTATAAGTAAAAGCCTGCGTGGCCTGTAAAGAGCTTAAAGCCTTAAACAACAATACCCGGGAGATGAATTGGCCTGAAAAGAGCTCAAACAACAATACCCAGAAGATGAATTGCATCAGAAAAACCCCTCCTAGCCCCTGAACCAAAGTTGTTGAAGAAAAAAGAAGAAGAAGAATCATTCCTGAATATAGATAATTCAATTAAATGATAGATATAATCATAAATAACATGACGACTGAACTAAGTAATATTATTTACTCAGTACATGAATAAAAAAGATTTAAACATCAAGAAACTAACCACTAAAAGTATTCTCAAGAGCTCACATTGGCAGCCTACAATCCCAAGTATAAGCACCTGCAATAGTAGTTATCAAAACATAAACCTAAAAATGTACAAAAATCATAATCACATAAATTGCATCTCCATGCTCGAGGTCTGTCGCTCAACCGAGATATATCTATATTAGGCATAACTTTCATTTAGGCATTTTAACAAACACTACAATAGTTACTTTTACTGAAGGTGTATGAACAAAACTAAATCATACCTAACTCCTCGTGAACCATATCATCCGGTACAAATCTGTAGAAATACAAATAAAAATGCACAAAATAAATATCAAATCATATGATATATGGACCATTAGATGCATATATAAAAGTTTAATACATACATTCCTTCCCCTTCGATGGGTTTCAATCAACAATACAAATGAATTAAACATAAATCCCAAAAAAATCGAGTATTCAAGAATCACAACAGAACTTCTTATATAATTTATTTAATTCTTGCAAACCTGTGAAAGTAAAGATAAAAGTTGAAGAAAAAGAGAGAAGTGGGAAGAAAAGGTGAGAGAGAGGATGATTTAGAAAAATATAATTTGAATTTGAAAAGAAGGATGATAATTGATCGAATGAAAGAAAAGAAGAAGAATTATAAGAAGAAGAAGAAGAAGAAGAAGAAGAAATCGCCTCTTCAGATATAAGGGTAGATTATGATTTTCAAATTGAGATGATTTGATTTGCAATATCACAATTTCGTGGGAGGGAGATTGTGTTTTTTTTTAAATAAATATTGGTAAATGGATCCTAAAATGGGTATTAATAATATGGATTAATGAAAAAATCAATTAAAATTTTGAATGAGTCAATATTTCCATATAGGAGTAATTTGAATTTCAAATTAATTAGGAATGAACTGATAATTAAGATTTTGAAGGAGTCAAAGTTTCCATAGATAAGTAATTTAAAATTTAAATTTAATTGCAAAATATATGGAAAGATTTCATTGATTTCAAGGATGAATAAACCGATTGAGAAAATTATGAAAATTTTGATTGAGATATAATCTCCGTAACTGATTTTTTTGAAATTCAAATAGATTATGGAAAGATATAATAACAAATGGGTAAAATATTAAGTGGGTAAATGGAATATCAAAATAGCATGATTTTAGTACAAAAGATGGATCATGGGTAAATTTTTTTACCCATCTATATATCTTAATTCCAAAATTTGCCCATATCCCATGGATACTATCCAACTCTGTTCTAAAAAGCGGCCTAAGCGGCCGCCTAGGCGGTTTTGAAGGCCTAACCGCTTCGATTAGTACAAAATCGGGGAATTAAGCGTTTTTCAGGGGATTAAGCGGGTTTAGGCGGGATTAGGCGGGATTAAGCGGATTTATGGGGGATTTAGGCGGGGATTAAGCGGGGATTAAGCGGTTTGACCAAATTTTGACCCTTTAATTATTTTTTTTAATTTTTTCTTTACATATTTTTCAAATTTTATATTATAAATTAATATATATAATAAACATATATAATTAAAATAATTAAAATAAATATGTATATATTCACAATCCGCTTAATGACCCGCTTAAAATTCCGCCTAGGCGTCCTCTTAACCGCTTAAGCGCTAAAAGGTCCTCCCACCGCTTAGAACCGCTTACCGCTTTTTAGAACACTGCTATCCAATGGGTTTTCCTTTATTTTTTTCACGCTACTTGACCCGGCTCCATTTTTTTCTACCCAACTTTATTACCCATTTTCTCATGGATATTACCCATCTCATCTCCTATTATATTTTACATTACAAACACATTTGCTGGATATTACTTGACCCGGATCCATATAATACAACCCATTCAATCAAATTCATATCTTTGCATATATTGAGGCATTATTTGATTCATTCATTTTTATATGGCAAGTTGTTATATGTTTGAATTTCAAAATCAATCCCAGACCTTATCTCTGCCATTTTCACATATTGTGCCACAAAATCATTCCTTTCTTTATGGCAATTTGTTACAATTTTCAATCTTCATCGACATAAGTTATAGATTATCAGCGGCGGCTAAAACATTGATTTTCATCTTTGCCCATCATCTGATAATGGAAAACGGAGGTAACCCAGTTATTGTTATATGATATGCTTTGTTTATCTATAATTTTGTACTCAGAATTCAACAGGTCGAAAAAGAGCACCTCTAGGAACTGCTTCTCCTTCTTCTTTACGTAGTAGTAAGTTCATATAATTTATTATTTTCGTGTCATATGTATTTGTATTCATCATAGAGTTTGATTTATTGAATATTAGACCAGAGTTTGATTCATAGAGTTTGAAGATCATTGATATAATGCTAATAATCTGTAAATTTTAAATCAGATAATTGAGCCTTTGCTAAGCAAGCAATGGTTTATAACCATGGAGCCCTTGGCTGAGAAAGCCCTCAAGGCAGTTGAATCAGGTGAACTAAACATCATGCCTGATAGATTTGAGAAGGTACGTTATGTGTAAACTCTCATAAATTGACAAGATTCCCACAATTTTATTTTTATCTACTTCTCTAAAATCTCCTTCAGACCTTCAGTATTAAACATCTAGTTGATTATGCAGCCTTCTATTCAATCAGGCATTTTTGGAGCACCTTTTATGATATTCTTTCAAATTGATGGATTGTGACAAAGGTAATGTTATAATTTCGATGTTTACCTCGACAATGACATGTAAGTCTTTAAATGAATTTGTTGTTATTTTATGCTACAAATAATTTTAGAATGTTGGAGAATTAAAGCTGTGCATTTGAATGTGTATAGATTTTGTGGCATCTTTTCACTCTGAATTTGTGCCCAAAAGGGTTCTCGGTTGCTTCACAATTTGACTACTCAAAGTACGCTCTTGAGTGGCATGCTATCTAGCCTTAATGAATTTGTTGTTATTTTATGCTACAAATATTTTTACTGGAGTTGTTCTATTTCTATGTAGGTGGCTCCAAATCATTATACTCCTCTGCAGCATCTAACTCTTGCCCATAATCCCAGTCTGCCATAAATCATGGGGAATTTTAAAATATTTTTTGTCAATAAACAAACAGAAAGCATTCATATATTGATTGATATATTTACAGAAACACATAATGGACCAAATCGCAATCATGAAATGTATCTCACTCCATCGCAAAGGAGGTTGGTTGGTGTTGATCTATCAGGTTTGGTTTTTTAAAAGCACCCTATATTTTATTCCTTATTTCATAGCATAAGTGTTTGATAAATCAGACATTTTTTGAAAACCAATTTTTATGCTTCAAAATTGTCTATTAATTCATGCTTTACTTAGGTAACAATGTCGATCATAGTTCCCATATTGCTACGCAAGGAATACTTGATTCTGAGAATTTGTCAGGTCTGTCCAGTAAGTAACAATTTCAAGTTCATATTAACATTATGATTTTTTATAGTGTTGTCTGCCTATCAAAGACAAATTTATTTAGGTATTACATGTCAAAGTGAAATTGTACGAGCTACAAATTTTATGTCTGGTTATGATAGTTAAAATCATCTAGGTAATATATGTGGCAAATTTATCACATTTAAATTCAATAAATAGTTTATTGGAACATGAAGACCATCTCATTTGTAGTCATTCCAATGTTGTCTAATCCATCAGATTTAGTAAAAGGATTTTATGTTTTGCTGTAGGAAATGTTCTTACATATCACAGGAAAGAGGCAATAATGGTTTTAGTCTCCCAGGTACAAATAGTATAGCTTTTAATGTTCTTTACCCTTTTTCCAAAAAAAATTACAACAGTTGCTCTTTTTATGATATTCTTCCAAATTGATGGATTGTGAGTCGTGACTAAGGTAATGCTTTAATTTCGATGTTTACCTCGAATTCCGATGTTCACCTGTCTAGCCAAGGCCATTATATGTGAATCTTATGCTAGCAGCCATGACTTCTGGCCATTTAAATATATTATCTGCCTTTCCAGGAAATTTGTACTTAGGTTCTGTTATAAGTATTGTTTGTTGTGGATTACCCTAGCAATACTAATTTGCTGATCCTTGATATAATTGTTTATAAATTAGTCAACAACTGATTTGCACTATGTAGAAGATTAAAACACTAAGGATCATCATAATGAACCTTAAAGTAGATAAAGGTAAGTTTATCAAATTCCTCAATTTTGGAATTAATGATCAAGTTTTCTCGAATGAAAATGTCCTAATATTAAATTAAAAATCATCTACTACCTGATACTGAAATGGTAAGCGTGGCAATAGGTAAAAGAGGAGCTGATTAGTAGAGGTTGCCAAATATTTAGTGGTTGCCCAGTACAATCTGTTACAACAATTGATGGGGGTAAGTGCTTGAGTTCATATTATCAGCTTATGTGATATGACAACTTATCTTAATATTTATTCCAATCCAAATTCCTTTGTTTTAGGGACTATATTTAACTTCATCTTACAGCACTATGCCTTTTAATGTATTGGTCCATTTGGAGCCTTAACATATTTAGGATCCCACTGAGTTTAAAGCTTAGCTACAACTTAGAAAATCATATTTTTCGCAACTATGAACTTGATTATGAGATATACAGCTTAGTTGTTACTTTACCTGTTAATATAGAAATGCTATGTGCTAGGTGTTGTAAATTGTGAATTTCTTTTTCCAATTTATAGTAATTGATTTATTCATAAGAAATAGAGGGAAATACGTCCAGAAGATTAGAAAGTGCACGATAGAATCATTATGAGAAAATGACATCAATGAATATGTGATTGTATGTGAGGGACTGGGTCATGTTTCTAAGTGTCCTACTTACATATCTAGCTTCGCTGCTGCTTTACAGCTGCAAATGTTACTCTTGGATTGGTTACTGTTCTCATTTCACACTGTTCTCATTTCAGTATTAAATTTTAATGTTTTTTGTTTGGTGTGGAAGGTTTTGAGGAACACCAAGTGATAAGCAGTGGCCAGGAGTTTAGTTCTCTGCGTGACCGGCATATTCATCCTCGATGGGAACCTCAGAACTTGGCACGTGCTGTTCCATCATTGGATGCTGATGGTGTTGATCTCCTATCGGTAACTACCTGAGGCTATTCTTTTTATTCACTTTGTTGGCTACCAGTTAGTGTAGCAATACTAATTTGCTGACCCTAGATATAATTGTTTGTTTATTAATTAGTCAATAACCGATTTACACTATGTAGAAGATTAAAACACTAAGGATTATCACAATGAACCTTAAAGTAGGTATTAATAAATTGGATACATGTATTATCAGCTTGATAAATTGGACAATAAACCTTAAAGTAGTGAATAGATTACTGATACTGCTTATTATGCTAAGTGATACAATGTTATAGGAACTTTTGGCAAATTATTATAGAAAATGATATTATTAATTTTTAAGTTCTTGCATTTTTATGCACTTTAATATTTAAGCATGACACATGCTGAATCTATGTGTGTGTATCTTAGTTTTGCGGGATTTGAGAATTTCAAAATTTACTTAACGCGGAGTCCGGGATTTTTGGTTCGTATAGTATTACTATCAAGCTAAAGTCATCTTGGAACATTAGGTCAAAGGCGAAGGAGAATTATTTTATATTTTATACATGATACCTCAATAGGATTTCAAAAGTCAATAACTTCTCATGGATATCTGTTTAATTTTATTATGAATATTTTGAAATAAATCAGGTGCGCTGTAATAGTTGCAAAATTTGGGTGTATGCAGAGTGTGACAGAATTCCGAAAAACCGTTTGAAGGTCTACTCAATTGCTTTATCTTAATATATGTTTGTCCACAAAAATGTTAAAATTGTAAACATATATAGTAATAAATAGCATTTGGTTATGTTTCTAATGTAGTTTTTTTCCTAGCATTGGACTTGCTCTTAGACATGAGGTGTGTTATTGACTCTAATCTTCTCTTTTAGTCTCCAGCTAGGACTACCAAGTTTATAGTTGTCTCCAGCTATAATGAAGATATTCTGTCCCTTACCAAGTTTACATGTTTGATAAGTTTACGTGAAGATATCCAGCTATTACTATGATCATTAGCTCATCAAATTTCAGGTCCATAAATGATTCCTTAACGACCTTATTACCAGTTGTAGCTGCAGCAACAACCGCAAAACCACTACTCAATACTGCAACATTATGCAACATTATCAGTACCATCATTTAGGACCAACATCACAACCTCAGGTCCATTTCTATTTCGGAATATTTCAGTACATTGAAGATCTGTACACGAAAGATTTAAATATCAGCTTGCTGCTTATGAGAAAACACGGCCCTAATCTATCTTTAAGATTTAAATGTCAACTCATTTTCTATGCATCTAAAATGTTCATGCGCATGCCTCTAAATATTCGGGAACTATCACATGTACATGACGGCTATAAACTCCCTCAAAATCATTTTAAATAAATATAGAAGGCGCTTGCTGCTACTTTAGAATGATTTAAAGTTGAAAATGAAATGCTAACAACTCAGTACTTTTTGTGATAGTCGTCTCAAAGACTTTGTAGTATGGCTTATCTTTTGTTCAATAGTCTCCTCACTTTGTAGGATATAGCTTATCTTCTGTTCAAAATTGTTCATAGTAAACTTACCTCTAAACCACTCCAATTCACTAGGTGATCTGCCATTGAGGAGGCATTTCTAGCAGAGCAAGGGTTCACTGAAATGCTGATGGTGGAAATTAACGCAGCAGCTGGGAATTTGGAATTTTGGATTATCTCGAGCCAATATCTAGAGGCATTAAAAAAGATTTCACAGGTTCAAATCAACACCAAAATGCAACTCCCAAAAACAGGCAAGTGGCTTTTTGAAGAAGCTCATTTTTTAAGTATATGTTTGATAAATTATCAAATCAGTTAGGTGTACGGATTGTACTTTCGCAAGAAATTATCCTAATTATCCAGAAGCTTGGTGGGGCTGAGGAAACGAATTCTATATTATTGCAGGCTGCTGACCAGATAATGATGTTGTTTCCTACGGTTTTTGGTTGACGTAGCTCTACAGTACATGAAGAAGCAATGCTTGCTATTGGTGTTTTGGCTTACGCAACTGGATCGGATTTTGTGAAGTATATGCAGGAATTCTACAAGTACCTGGAGATAGGCCTGCAGAATTTTGAGAAATACCAGGTCTGTTTAATCTCAGTCGGTGTTGTTGGTGACATTTTTCGTGCTTTGGATCAGAAGGTTTTACCTTACTGTGATGAAATCATGACGCTTCTCCTTGAGAATCTCTCTGGAGGGTTGTGAAGGGGAATTTAGGAGATGCTTTTCCAGGAGCATTCCATGTGGATAGTTTCTTCAATCCGATGATGAGTGACCGAAAGAGATTGGACTTTTGGATCCAAGGGATGATTAGTTTTACTATACAGTGAGATCCAATCAAGATGGAACAATTGGGTAATTTGCAAAGTATCCAGATTTGTTCCTTTATAAAAAAAATGGTGACTTAGTTATGCAAGTCCAACATATTCATGAGCACTTGAATATGATACTGAAATAAAAGAGTGCTAAATTTTTCCTAGAAACCGTGCTAGCTAGATGCTATCCACAATATTGTCCAATGATACTAATATTCAAATCAACAGGGGGCGGAATTTTAATGCTTTCTACTGGGCATTCTCTGGAAGCAACAAACTAACAATATTGGAGTCTCAAAAAGATTTGTAAGTATGTGATTGATCGGGACTAAGAAATCTTTCCATACATTATGCAATGGACATTCTTGATGAGGAAGCAGTAAAGGAGTTTTTACTAAAGGGAGAGTCTCGAAGGTGGCTGGTCATCTCAAGATCAATGTGGGGAGGAAAAGGAGGAGCTAGACCCCTAAATGAACAATAAAGGAGGATCAATGTTGTGCAGGCTGAATTCTCAGTCTGGAGCAAGGTTGTTTTGTGATGTTAGATCTTGCATTAGCATCCTCCTCCATTAGCAATTTAGCATCCTCCTGTAATGACTCTATTTTATTTCTAAATCTTAAGTTGTTTTATACTGTTATATTATAATATTATTTATGAATGAATTTATTAAAATTATCTTTAGTTACTGTTTATATATTTGTCCTTTTTTTAAAATATAGTATATGACTCACTATGTTAACATAGTTTTTCTTATTTAAGATTAAAATTTAGAAATAAATAAAAATATGGACAATAAAATTAACTACAAATTATTAAAGTATATAATTTTCTTTCTTATCATTTTATTGAGTAACTAACATAATTTTAAAACCTATAAAAAATAAATATAAATAACTTTTTTTATATAAATTAAATTAAATTAAATTTAATAAATTTTAAAAATTGTAAAAATATAATATTAAGTTAAATTATTTTTTTAATTTCCCCAATATTGTTGATTCACGAAAATACTTTCTATTTTTTGAAAATATATATAGATAGAAAATAATATCTTATTTGATTATTCAATTACTTTACATTTTCTAATAACATAAAAATATTTTATATATATATAAGTTATCTTTATAAGAAAGAATATTGCTTTTTTAGTTCAGAAAAACATATTTGTTCATTTAATCAATAATAAATCGTACACATAATCAACATACAACAAATATACAAGGAAGCTACCAAGAAAATAAATATACAACTCAATGACATTTACAAGATTGCTGATGAGTGTTAACCTTCACGATATTTTAAATTCAAAATTTGTAATTCTCACTTTAAAATGATGTAAATTAAATAATCTATATATATTATAATGCCTGTAGATCGGAAAGTTACCATAAGCATTCAAGATACTTTTCTTGATTTTTTGTTTAAAATTATTTTCTTGCATTAAATAGCTATTAATGGCATATTAATTAGTCATTAACTATGCCTAATAAATATGTATTAAATTATTTTAATTTATTTATTTAAATATTATTAAACTTTAGTTGAGCACTATAATTATTATTTCAATATTAAATATTACTTACATAAATAATTAAATTTATATTTAGGTAAAATGACGACTAAAAATTGTTTACATTGCATTTTTTTATTCCCTATTGATAACCACTCAAATTTCTTTTCGAACAATTGTAATACAGACTTCTCAAACAATCTTTATTATTAGTGATTATGGAAATCGCAATAAATTTTGTAATAAATCTTTATCATCTTTGCTTAACACCTGTAATAAAAATAATAGAAATAGTTTTTTATTTTTACACATGAATAAATTACACATGAGTTATGACCAAACCGTTTACATTAACACCTGTAATAAAAATAATAGAATGTTTTTTACGGTTAACTTATATTAGTCTTTGAAATAGTTTATTGTTAGAACAATTGAATACACGTAGATACCAACTGCATGGTAGTTATTTTAATTTCTTAACGTTTACAGTTAATCATATAAGTTCCATATTAAAATTAAAGTTTTTGGAGTTAATTTTTGAAAGAGTAAATTAAATCTTTAAATAATTGTAAATTATTGTAAAAATGGTCTTAAACAAAATTACTTAGGAAATGTACCATAGAAGTGATGTATACTACTTTACAAAATAATTCCGTTTTAAAGTAGAAACACAAACTAAATTAACTACGTCTTGGAAAACCGATGTCAAATAATAATCCAGCTTCATTTTCCATCAATGTGAATTCTAAAGCTTCGTTCATCTTCAGTTTATTCTATGTAAAGTTGTATATCCTATATTAAAGGATGTGTTTTACTATTAGGATACTAATCAATCTTAATATTAAAAAAAAAACCAATAATCACAATTAATATAAAGTTAGATACCTTTGTGTATTTTATAAATTAGTATCTTCAAAAGTCAAATTTATTTTTAAAAAATTAATTCCAAAGTGCTCACTACAATCCAAAGTACACATCATTATTTCCTTGAATTTGTCAAGTTTTAAAAAAATTCGCTCAAATTAATTTCAGCATCAGGATTCTCAACAGACCAAACACATCTATAGTGAAATACTTCTACTCCGTACGTATTATTTATTAGTATTGAATAATTAGTAATGGTTGCAATATTATTCAATAAGTTTATTTCTATCCATCAAATTTCTTTTTAAAATATGTAATTATGATAATCAACGAGTGTTGATGGATAATTTTGTAATTAATATAGTAATTAAATGAAAACATAAAAAAGACCCGTGTGCATAGCACGGGCATGAATACTAGTTGGGTAAATTCCTCGTTACACTTTAAGAGCATATAGATTTTATTAAGTTGAAACCCCTCATTTCTCAATTAGCACAAAAAACCTTTATATCTCTTTAGGAAAGAATGGGCGGGAACAATTGGGGATAAAACCCTAGCAAGTAGTAGCAATCTGGAGATTGGACAAGCAAGTGAGCATCTTTATCTACTAAAGGTACGTTTTTTTTATGATTATTAAGTAGTGTAAAAAGGTCATTGTATGTGTTTTATTGGGTATTTGTATCAATCTGATGTTAATATGAGTTGTAATGTTCATCATGTTATATGTTTTTGTAGATTTTTTATGAAATATGGTGAGATTATATGTTCATCATCATGAAAAATTTATTACAAAACCAGTATGTAAGTTTGTTTGAGGGATAGTAAATGTAATAGAAGATATTGATACTGATACTATTGTCTTTTAGAGACTTTGAGGATTATGCAAAAGACTATAACTTTGATAAAATGCGAAAATTTATTTCCCAAATGATGGTCATAGTTTGAGGAATGGTGTAAGGGTTGTTTGGGATGACAATTCGATTAGAGAGGTCACCAAGCTGTCTATTCCATATGATAGAATAGACTTTTTTGTTGATAATTTGTTGGTAGATGATTATGCTCCCCCATTAACTCCTAGAACAAGCACTAATATTGAAGGTCAGAAAAATTTTAGTGATGACAATAGTGATAGTTCTGATGGAGAGGATCCTGATTATTTAGAGGAAGAAAGTGAAGATACAGAGGAGTTTAGTTATTATACTGAACCAAGTGATAAAGATTTACTAGAGTGCATAAAAAAGAAGGAGGCTTTTAGGGAGACATTAAACCAAGAGATGAGGAGTTATTACATGATAGAAGGCATGATCCAATGGACTATGTATCTGAATATTACAAAAAGTCCAAGTATTTGGTGTCATATAAGCTATCAATGGGTGCTCTTCCAGGTAAAGAATTCTGGAAATTTAATGACACTGAACCTCTACTCCCACCAGATATCCCAAGAAGTTAAGGGGAAGACCTAAAAAGCTAAGGAGGAGGGAAGAATGGGAGGGAGGTAGACCTAGTCAATCAAGTACATTTCAAGTTCCAGAGCTAGTGAGATTTAATGTAGGAAGGAAGATGCATTGTAGTATATGCAGGCAAGAAGGAAATAGAAAGCCCAAATGTCCAAATAAACCACCAGAGCAAGGGAATGAAGGTACTGGGGATGCAAATCAGGGAGATGGGACTAATGAGAGGGCTAATGCAAATGAGAGGACTAATGCAAACGAGAGGCCTACTGCAAATGAAGGAGGACATAGGACTGGAAAACTCCCAATCAGGAGAAACATGAAAAAAAGTGTCACGATTATGGAACCAACAATTGATGAAAATGTGGTACCTTCTCAAGCAAGTGCATTCAACACCACAAGTGGGATGGATAAAAGGAAAGCAAAAGTTGTGAATGAGAGTGAGTTGAGAGGTCCAGTAGGCTATAATGCCTTGTTCATGCCCACTCCTAGGTGCACCTTCATCAACACAGACCCAAGTGGTAGTCCACCTGCAGCAACACCACCTAGAGAACCAACTAATATGAAATTACAACACAACTCAAGTGCAGAAGAATATGAAAGTTTTGCTGATGATGAAGATTCTGCATATGAGAGCTCTAGTGAAGAAGAAACACCTTTTCCAGTAAGGAGGAGTAGCAGATTGAGATGGAAGACTACATTCAAGTTCAAGAACACTCCTGAGACTGCTTTGAATCTGGATTCAGACTAGTTTTAATTAAGTTTTATGTTTTAGCTACAAGTAGAAGACTATGTTATCTAAGTTTATGCTTTTGCTCTTGTTGAAGTCTAGATTTTAAGTTGGTAATTGAACTGCTACACAGTCAATCTTTTGATGGAAATGGTTATGCAAGCACTAGTGGCATACAACCGAATTTTTGTAATTTATATTTGTTATGCAATCTTTTCATTGAACTGTTATACAGTCAATCTTTCTGGTTGTTATTGAACTTATTTGTAATGAATATTTGTTATGCAATCTATTGTATTTTGACAATTTAGAAGAAATTACAGCCTCTGCATTCATTAAACTTGGACCGGTACAACAGTTTTGCATTCATGACACCAACATTCATGACAACTACCTAGCAAACCTAACACCCTTCTTTCACTAATGTTATCCCAGGTCCCAACTACTAACCACTGCAACCTATTGCATTTTTCTTCAACATCATATAAATTACAGCAACAAGCAATATGCATAATGTCCAAATTATCATCTTCTGCTGCGTTTTCTCCTTCTTCAACTTTGATTGCTTTAAACTTTTTTTAGCAAGCTTCAGTTCAACATTCTTCAATTTTTCCTCCTAAAAATCTCTTTTGTGGTTCAGCTCTCCGATTACACTTCTAGCCCTTCCACTAAACTCTGGATCAAGCCATACAAAAAAATCACACCCTTCTACATGCTACGAAAATAAACGGTGGTTAGAACAATAAAATGCAAAAAATAAATAAATTAACATTTGTAATATTCGATTCCCAAATTTACGTTTGTTTTACAGCATGCCAAGAATCTTCTTCCGGGATTTTTGCGGCTCCAAGACATTCGCATCCTTGCTCTTCGTCCAAAATAACAAACCCTATATTCCCACTCATGAAATGAATCAACAAAAGAGCTTATGGAGATGTTAGTATTCAAGGGGTTTTTTACTCATTGCTAGAACAAGATGCTGTAGTTAAGAGGAATTGAAAAATTATGTCAAGTTTCATCTGAAATTTCCCCCCAATTATTTATAACCAAGAACCCTAAAATATACATACAAATATAACCATTATATAACCGTTGATGCCAGGTTGGACGCCATGTAGCTTACATGTCAGCAGTTTCGGGACCCATTAACGTTTCTGTCTACTAATTTTAGACAGACCCGTTAATTTTTTAACGGAGGTTTTTTTTTAGTTCAGTGAGTCGATTGAGAGCAATTTTTCTTCGGTGGTGAATTTGAGACTTTTAGTTGTATTAAGTGGTGACTTTGATAATTAACCCTTTTAAGATTATAATAATTTTACTATTTTATTAATGATAATATGGAGTCCTAGAAGAAATAGGAATAAAGAGTTGGAAAGAACTGCAAATATTCTAGTACTACAACAATTTTATTATTTTATTAAAGATAATATAGAACTTTAGAAGAAATAGTAATAAAGAGGTGAAACCAAAAAAAGGTGGAACAAAATTTGGTACAATAATACAATTTAAAAGAGGGTATCGCTTATTAATATGGAAAAAAAATTAATATGAGCATGATGAAAAGCTAATATATTGCAAAGATTTGAGATTTCATAAAGGTTTATTAAAATATAGTTAGGTTAATGATGAATAAATTGATCTTAACGTCACATTAAAGAGCATGCACATGGGCACAACTTGATTGACTAGCGATTATGTTGAAAAAAATTAAGTTTTCATGAGATAGAATCTTTATATTTTCACAAATTTGATTAGTATCGTTTTTTTGTACTTCGTTGATGGATGGTGATCACTTCATCTATAACAATGATTTGTATTTGTTGGTGTAAGTACATTTGTTGTATGTAGATTGTATCCCGTTGGTATTTTATTCTGTTGGTAGTTACCTTGCTGGTGTTTTATATCGTGTTAATTAAAATAATTGCAAAAAAAAAAAAATATAGTTATAATAGGCTTTTGATTTTTTTAATTAAAAAAACAATATAGAATTCTAGGAAAAATAGGAGTTTAAGAGTGAAACTAAAATATGGTGCGAACCAAATTTGATACAAATAGTACCATAAAAAAGGGTTTCGATTATTAATAAAGGTTATAATATGAAGGGAAAAGAGTAAAGGGTTAAATATCAAAGTAATCACTGAATTGGTTATATATCAATTTTTTCATTATAGTTATTGAGATCTCTAATGCTCCCAATAATGACAAGCCTATTAAATTTTAACAGTTGACCTAATGGAAAGTTATGTGGCATAGTTGACTAATCTGAATGTGTTCAAACTTCAAACTTCAAACTTCAAAAATATTACTACTACATTGGTTTGACATGGACTTCCACCTAGGCTAATGGTATTTATATCTATGATATATTGATATATGTGTATGTGTGTGCAAAAGGAGATTTTTTCAAAGAGAGTTCATGAAAGTTGAACTGTTTGCGTTCAAGAAACCAGCAAGCTAGCTCCATCATCACTCATCAGTAAATAGTACACTTCCATTAGGTTCAAAATAATTTGTATGAACACAAATTCCGGGATGGCGGAGGGAGTAGGCGAGTTTGACGAGTAGCAGCATATATATTTCCTTTACTTCAATTAGATTTTTTTTTTCTTTTTTCATTTCTACATACAAATGTTTTAAACAACTCTATGTAAACTTAAAACTTCATACAAATCAACTAATATTCTTAAACTTGCCAAATAGCCTGTTCTTTTCATTTATATGTGTTAATTTTTTGAGAAAAAGGCATTTTGGCTGGCTATCTTTTTTGTTTTTGGCACTTGGATGGCTGACTATAATTTTTGACATTTTGTCTGGTTGTAATAAAAATTTTAAGCACTTGAGGGGCTACCGTCAAGCACCGTTATAATTTAACCCCAAAACTTGAAATTGGCAGGGGTATTTCGGGTAATTCATGTTCCCATGTATTTTGAACTCTTGTATCTTGAATCTCTCTTCCTACAATCTCTCCCTCTCAAACTCTTTTTACTCTCTCTCAATATCTCTGGCGACCCATCCCCTATGTGCCCGTTAACTCTTTTTGGAGTTCTTTATATGCTTGCTCTTGACAATGTTGGGTTATGTTCCTGGGATTATTTACGCACTCTATGCGATTGTGTTCGTCAATCGGGATGTCTATGGCGGAGATTACTATTATGTTGTCTAGTATATTCTACTCCTCTTCTTTATATGTGTTTTCATGGGATTTTAATTTTATACTGTAATCAGTTCTCGATTTGTATGGATTGAATTTTTGGATGCCCTTTTTCTTCCAATTTTTTGTCCATTGTTATGTTAACGTTGAAAAATATTTGAACTCACGTACACATGCTTTAATTGAGACTTGAAGTCTTGAACCCTCGACCACGCTAGGCTATACCTTGCACATGTATTTTTATTGATATCTCTTGGGACTTGGAGTACGAATTAGTGGATTATGGTGGTTTTGGATAAGGCGGATGATGCAATATATTGTAGCCGAAGATGACTGAGATAAGGGTTGATTGCTAAAAATCAAATCTTGGCGTCGGTGACTATAGGAGAAAGCTAAGAAAATTGCATTTTCTTACATGAAGTAGATGATTAATTTATGAACTGTGAGATATATTTAGCTGCTGTCCGGTGTTTACAGGCACGGGCAGAACTAGTAAGGGTCCAATGAGGATTACAGTTCCCCTCAACTTCTAAATAGTATTGTTATGGTTGTACTCTTGATAACAGTTTGAGCTAGCTGCAATAGGATTTAGGTTTCAACATAAGTTTCAACATGAGTTGACTCTTGTGATTCTATCAGATGCAGGGTCTTTAGTGGAGAAGTATATTAAACTAGTAGTTTTGGCCAGCTCATACAGAGGATGGTGATGGTGCAAAAGTTTGTAGCTCAAGATAGACTAAACTAAGGGTAAATTTCCGGAAACTAATTTTTGAGGGTCGTCTTCTGAAAGAATGCCAGGAGGAGCAGGTGGAATTGCCATTTTTAACTCTCTATCTTCGAAGTTTTCTATAGGTAACAATGCTACTAACAAGTTTTTCACAACAATACTAACAAGTTTGGTTTGTGGGAAAATTCTATTCAGCACATGATTTTGGATATTAGTCTTAGCTGTAAAATATCTGCAAAAGTTCGGTACTAGGTAAAGGATGGCGACTTTCAAGGCCTCAGAAACTGATTGCTTGGTGCAGGGCTTAAGTAGATCTTATTCTTTTAAATGTGACAAATAGTTTGGCATAAGGGAGCTCTGAGCTCATGGATTTTATTCTTTTAATTAGTTGTCAATTCTACAGGATTTTGGTATGCGGTTAAGGGACTAGGAAACTGATTGTTTGCACAGTTAAAAGCTGGCTGAGAGATCAATTACCATTTTTTAGCACTCCTGCCTCTTTGAACCCTGAATAAAGTTTGAATGCAACCGCATTTTATTCTTCAATGTATTACCATATTCATCACCATTAAAGGTGCTTCATCTTTCTAGTTACAATCTCAGCTTCGATGTACTATTTGACGCGAACAATTAACGCCAAAAGAAGAAAAAAAAACGGGCACAGGACATAGGGGATGGGTCGCGAGAGATATTGAGAGAGAGTAAAAAGAGTTTGAGAGGGAGAGATTGTGAGAGAGATTGTAGGAAGAGAGATTCAAGATACAAGAGTTCAAAATACATAGGAACATGAATTATCGGAAATACCCCTGTCAATTTCAAGTTTTGGGGTTAAATCATAACGGTGCTTGACGGTAGCCCCTCAAGTGCTTAAAAATTTTGTTAGAGCTAGACAAAATGTCAAAAATTATAGTCAGCCATCCAAGTGTCAAAAACAAAAAAGATAGCTAGCTAAAATGCCTTTTTCTCTAATTTTTTTTTACTGACAGAACAACACTATATTGACTATATTTGTGTGTTAATCCGTGTTAATGCTACATACCCTGAAAAGAATCTAAAAAATGATCGCAAATCACGAATGTCACGTGGCATCGTTTTATTTGTAGGATTCATATTAATGCATGAGGGATCCATTTCATTTATGAAATGATAACCAATTACGTGATGACAACTAAGATTTTGGGAACGTTTTTGGGAATAGTTTCGGAAGCTCTATCATTTCTCTATAATATTTCCAAGAATAATTTTATATTTTTAGTTTGTATTGCCTAATTGAGTTCATATTTCATAACGGTAACTAAAGGTCAACATTTTTAATTTTAAAGGATTCCCAAAAAAAAAATAATTTAAAGGATGTGTGCATTAATTATTATTTAAATTCTACAATTAATATTATTTAGAAAATAAAGCCTTATAAGTTTTTTTTTGAAATTTTTTCTATAAAAAACTTCAAAGAGCATAAAAAATGTACAATTCTCACAAAAAATATGTCTCATTAAGAACTCTAAGAATAAGGTATGAAGAAAATTACTGAAAAATTGAATAAGAAAAATACATTACCTAATCAAAACAAATACTGTAAGAGCATATTCAAGGGGGTTGGCTATAATGGTTGACTATAATAATATAAAATAATTTTTTTTGTAAAGATAATATAAAATAATGGTTGGCTAAAATTTCCTGAATCTGTAAGGTGTTGTGCTCCAATGAGGTTGGCTATAATGGTGGGCTATATTTTGAAAACAGTATTTTATTATTATTTTGAACAAGTTAGTTAATTTTTATTTTTTAGTTTTGTTATAATAAATAACAACCAACAACTATATTCCAACGGTTATATTCCAACATGATATAAATTAATAAAATTTCATTTCATTAATATATATGTATAATTATAATTCAAAAAAGATTGAGTAAAATTATATTTTCTAAATAAAAAAAAAAATAGATTGTAACTAAAATAAATAAAAGATGAAATATAATTAACAAAAAAAAAAAATCAAAGATAAAGGGTTGCGGCTTGCTGCAGGTTGCCTACAACTGCAGTTGGGTATATATAGCCAACCAATTCGGGTTGGCTATATATTTATATATATTTAGACAAGGGCTGGACGTGGTTGGAGTGGTAGTAAATCGGAAAATTAGCTATATTTGTCAAGTGAAGCTGCTAAGTGTACATTTTACCTAAGGTTCACACAGGTTGGAGATGCTCTAAGTTAACATTTCTCAAGTTAGTACTGGGAAGGACGAAGCTCCATGGGGTGGCCATACCCTAAGAATGTCATAATATTGATTTCTATATAGTGTATAGATATTTTTCTTTTTTATTTATATATTTATGCATTGATATTTTTTGGTCTTTACGAAATACAAAAATGGTTCATTGAAATCAAAGAATTAGTTCCATTCATAATTTTTATGTATATAAAATAATATTTGTATACATATCTATAATAGTTTCGATTAATTTTTCTATTTTTAATTCCATATAACATAATAATGATATATTGGTACTTTTTTTAGCATATTGTATGTAAAATTTCGATTCACCGATTATGTTTATTAACAACATTTTATAAAATACATAAAAATATCACAAATTCTTTTAAAATTTTAAGTCAATATTTTAAATTTAGTATAGATTAGTTTTTTAGAAACTTAAAATATTATAATTGGATAAATTAATAAATAAATTTTTAGAATCGACAATTTATTAGAAGTTCATATTTTTGCTATTTTGATCAATTAAAAAGAAAATTCAATTTTTATCTCAATAAAGAAGATGGATTATGACATATTTTTTATAGACTTTAATAATATACTCACTATTTTCTCGATTATTTGCTTTAATATTTTAGTTTAATTGATCCTCCTTCTACTGGGTGTTGGTCCTTACTATCACAATTTGGAGTCAAAAGGTCCTAAATCTCAACCCACAAAAATGACCATTTATATCACAGAAAAACGCAACTTAATGTTGGGTTTCTTAAAAACGCATTGTCGTGTGGCGTTTTTGCCCCTTTTATTTTTCAAAACGTAATTATTTTTTATAAAAAAAAAAAATTTGAGTCACGCATCCTCAAGATGCGTTACCTAATAAATAAAAAAAAAAAATAGAAAACGTAACTGGAAGTTGCGTTACACTCCGAAAAATAGAAACGCCACACGCCATTGCATTTTTCTGTGATAATAAGGGCCAATTTTTCAATTTGTGATATTTAGGGCATTTTACCTTTAAATTGTGATAAAGAGAGCCTTTTTTCCACCTATTTAAGTCCCGACTTGGTCCGCGGTGGGAATTATATGTATTTATGTAATTATGTTGTATGTATGTACTCTGGTTGTACCATTTCTTTTGTATGTATATGTCATACATAATTGACAAATATTCTTCTCTTATCAAATGACTAACGTTTTTCCTTAGTTTTGTATTTGGAGGTAAATATATATGTAGTTTTTCATTTTTCCCATTACAAATATATTTGAAAAGATTAGATGTTACAATATGTTATGCTCCCAATTTATATAGGAGAGAATTGACTTAGTCAAAGGAATTTTGAAAAGATTCCTCATCTCCAATTAAGTTGGGATACGATATTCACTATTAGTCAAGTTTGCACTTGGTTGCCGCGGCAATTAAATCAAGTTGTTGCAACAACTAATCAGGTTTGCCTTTGTTTGTAGTGTTATGTTTGCACTAGATGTGATTGTGTACTCGATCAATTCTGGAGTCATATTTGTTCCTTAGATATTAAATGTGCTATTGATATGGGCTAAAAGTAAGTTCTAAAGATACATTTAATGTGGCATTAATTAGATCCAGTATGGTCCAAATATGGGGCCATTTATGAGGCCCAAAACCCTAATTAAATTTTAGTTTCGTAATTAATATTAAGCGTAATAAACAACTCAGCAAATAAGAGTTAAATAAGGATACTACACCTGCCAGACTTAGCCTCCAAGGCATTCAATTCAACATTGAAATTGATTCCTACAAGGAAGGAGTCTAGAACCTTCCTCAAGGAGGTGACTTGCCCGCCAAGTCTCCGAATCCTACCATAATTCTAAGGCTCTCGCAGCTTATATAAAAGGCCTGACCCCTCATTCTCAGAACTACGTCTTGGCTTGATTCTCAATACGAGATACGTAGGCACTCTGTGAGGACCGATTAGTCTCAAACACGGAAACAACCATTAAAGCTCGAAGCTCACCAACCCTAACATTAAATACGATTCATAACCTAGTTTTTATTCCACAACATTTGGCGTCGTCTTTGGGAAAACAGCATCAACCATGGTTCAAACACGAAGAACAACATCAACCTCTACCGAGGCCATACCCCTTGGCTCTGCTCCGCCCGCCACTGAACAAGTGCCCCCAACAACAGGGACGATCACCCAACCTTAAGTTTCTCAACCTATAGGGACGATTCCCCATGTTGAGAGTACGTTACCTATGGTCGCCCATCCAGGTCAAGAAACCAACCCTCTTCAGATGGTGGTCTCTCCTCTTGTTAATCCTACTCATCCACTACCACCGGGAGTACAGATCCACACTACGGATCTCCCCATAAATACCAACCCGATGTATGGGCTACCTAATTATCCCCCTCGACAAAGGAAACCTGGACCAAGCGGTCATGCCTTACAGATCCGAGATCGAGAGTATGATGACTACTCTGGTCCTTACACTGACGATTCATCATCATCTGAGGACGACGATCGTGATGAAGCCACGAGGAGGCGACGTGCTAGCAGAGAACCTCAAAGGAGGATAAGAAGTATCCATTGTGGACCCCCCTTGACAACTGCTGAGAGGATCAAGGCTCATGAGGCCGAGATCTTAAAGTTGAAGGACGATATGGCAAGAGAACAAGCTAGATTGAATCAAACTCAGCCTCCTCCAACCACAGAGAGGATTCCTATTATCGACTGGAAGAGGTCTTCAAGGAGACAGAAGAGGGTTGATGCCCCAACTGGAAGAACAACAAGGGTGGAAACCCCCAAGGGAACCCCAAAGATCTGATGCCACTAGGAGATCCTGATGATCCCACACCCCCGTTTACTGAGGAGGTGATGAATGCCCGTATTTCAAAGAAGTTCAAGATGCCGACAATCAAGGATTATGATGGAACGGGAGATCCCGCAAATCATGTCAGGACATTCTCATACGCACTGCTATTGCAGCCTGTAAGTGATGCTTTAAAGTGTAGGGCGTTCCCTCAAACCCTGTCGGGCATGGCTCAAAGATGGTATAGTCGCTTGCCCGCGAATTCAATTGGCTCCTTAAGGAATTGAGTGCTGCTTTCATTAGTCAGTTCATTAGCGGAAGAGTTCACGAGAAAAGCTCTGCATCTCTCATGTGTGTGGTGCAAGGAAAGAACGAAAATTTGAGGGATTACCTCAAGGGATTTACTAAGGAGACATTGAATATCACTGATTTGGAGAACAAGGTGGCCATGGTAGCCCTCGAACACGGAACCACTGATCTCTTCTTTAAAAGGTCATTGGCAAAACACCCCCTGAGAATATGGCTGAGCTCCAACGAAGGGCTGATAAGTATATTAAAGCTGAGGATAGCATGAAGAAAGAAGCCGCAGAAGGTAATGGAAAAGGTAACAGTGGTTCAAAGAAGCGAAAGCAAGAGCAAGAGTACGATGCTAGGGACAAGTATCCCCGAACTAGCAAGGACTCTGTCTCACAACCACCAAAGAAGAAATTTGGACCAAGATTTTCTGACTATGCAAGGTTGAATGCTCCTAGGAGTCAGATCTTGTTGGAAATTGAGAAAGATAAGGAATTCCGATGGCCGAAGCCACTTAGGGGAGACCCCACAAAATGAAACAAGGATCAGTACTGTAGGTACCATAAGGATGTGGGACATGATACCGATGATTGTACGCAACTCAAGGACGAGATTGAATTCTTGATCCGAATAGGGAAGCTAGGCCAGTTCACGAAGGGTGAAGATCGTGGAAATCAAAGAAGGGATTATGACAGGAAGAATAATGATCGTAGGGACAACGACCGTGATCGCAACCCACAACCCCGAGGGCCAGTAATCAATATGATCTGGGGAGGCCCGACAGCGGCCGGCACCACTCGAAACTTTCGGAAGACATATGCTAGAGAAGTGATGCACATCGTGGGAGAGGCCCCGAAACGTGCTAAGACTGAAATAGTGATTGGTTTTGATGATTCAGACCTTGAAGGGGTGAAGTTCCCCCACGACAACCCGTTGGTCATAACCCTTGTAATTGGAAACTCGGAAGTAAAGCGAGTCCTAATAGACAATGGAGCTTCGGTTGACATTCTGTTTCATGACGCATTTGTGAAGATGAGGTACACTGACTCTCAGTTGACCCCGACCAACATGCCTATCTACAGATTTAATGGAGTTGAATCCAAGGTTGAAGGAACCATTCAGCTGCCTGTGACTATTGGGCAGGAACCTAAAGAGGCTACTCAAATGCTGAATTTCCTAGTAATCAAGGCAGCCTCGACATATAATGCGATCCTGGGAAGGACTGGGCTTCATGCGTTTAAGGCTGTGGCCTCTACCTATCACATGAAGATTAAGTTTCCAACTCGTAACGGTGTTGGAGAACAGAGAGGAGATCAGAAAATGGCTAGAAGTTGCTATATAGCTGCTTTAAGAGCCGATGGAGTCGGGGGGCAGGTCCTTCCGATTGAAGACATGGATGTCCGAGGAGATGATGAACACCGAGGGGAGCCGGCAGAAGATTTGGTTCCTATACCTCTAGATCTTGGAGACCCCGAAAAGGTTAAGTATTGGAGCTTCTTTGAAGGAACCCTTGAGGGCAGTTTGATGACTTTCTTACAAGAAAATAGTGATGTGTTTGCTTGGACAGCGGCCGACATGCCAGGGATTGATCCCCAACTTATAACTCACAAGCTGAATGTCGATCCGGAGTGGAAGACAATAAAGCAGAAGAATAGGAATTTTGCTCCTGAAAGGCAAGAGGCCATTAAGCAAGAAGTTGAAAAGCTCTTAGAGGCTGGGTTTATTGAAGAGATTCAGTTTCCCGAATGGTTGGCTAACCCTGTGATGGTCAAGAAGGCAAATGGAAAGTGGAGGATGTGTATAGACTTCACTGATCTGAATGATGCATGTCCCAAGGATTGTTTCCCTCTACCAAGGATTGACACGTTGATAGATGCCACTGCTGGGAATGAGATGTTAGGTTTCATGGATGGTTTCAGTGGCTACAACCAGATTAAGATGCATAAGGATGACATCCCAAAGGTATCTTTCATAACTGACTTTGGTGTTTTCTGTTATCTTGTTATGGCTTTTGGACTAAAAAATTCAGGAGCTACTTACCAACGATTGGTGAATAAAATATTCGCCCATCTGATTGGAAAAACCATGGAGCTCTATGTTGATGATATGTTGGTCAAGAGTCTATTCACGGCAGACCACATTAAGCACCTCAAAGAGGCATTCGAAGTGCTGAGGCACCATAATATGATGCTGAATCCAACCAAGTGTGGTTTTGGCGTTGGATCAGGAAAGTTTTTAGGTCTGATGATTTCAAAGAGAGGCATAGAGGCCAACCCTGATAAGATCAAAGCGATTTTGGATGTGGAGCCGCCCCGCTCTATACGAGATGTACAGAAGCTAACGGGCCGAGTTGCAGCCCTAGGGAGATTTATCTCCAAGTCTGGTGACAAGTGCCTGCCTTTCTTTTAAGCATTGAAGAAGGTGAAGAATTTCGAGTGGACTCCTGAAAGCCAAAAGGCCTTTGAACAGTTGAACAGTTGAAGAAGTATATGACTGAAGCCTTATTGTTGGCTTCAGTCAACAATATGTGAGCAAGGTGCTTCACGGAGCAGAGTTGAATTACTCCCCTATTGAGAAGTTTGCTTTGGCATTGATAACAGCCTCGAGGAAGCTACGACCGTACTTCCAGGCACACAAGATTGAAGTCTTGACGGACCAACAGTTAAGAAACATATTGCATAGCCCGAAGGCCAGTGGAAGGTTGATTAAGTGGGTAATTGAACTTGGAGAATTTGACATCACCTATAAGCCTCGAACAGCCATCAAGGCTCAGGCATTGGCTGACTTCATGGTTGAATGTACCATTGACAACCAAGAAGTCGGGGGGCAGGAGATAGTAGCCACCCCTGGAAGTGAAAAAAAAAAGATGAGGAGCTTGTACCTGATCAGAAGGAATGTTGGGTGCTCTATTTTGATGGAGCATCAAAAACAAAATCTAGTGGTGCAGGTTTAGTCTTGCAAAGCCCCGATGGGTTCACAGTTGAGTATGCTTTGAAGTTGGATTTTTCGACAACCAATAATGAAGCTGAGTATGAGGCCTTGATAGCCGGGTTGGGCTTGGCCAGAATCATGAGGATCAAGAATCTCAAAGTTTGTGGGGATTCAAGACAGGTAGTATAGCAAGTGAATGGTGAATTTGAGGCCAAGGATGAAACTATGGCAAAGTATTTACGAGTTGTGAAAGCTGACATGACTCAGTTTAATGAGTGCTATGTGGAGCATATTCCGAGAGAAGAGAACGTTAAGGCTGATGCTTTGCCTAAATTCGCTTCTTTTGAGATAGAGAATTATGCAGGGAGTGTTTACTTCCAGGTCTTTAAGGCCCCGACCATCAACTCTAAGTTTGTAGCACCGATTGATGTAGGAAGCTGTTGGATAGATCCTATCAAAGCTCACCTCAAAACCGGATGGCTCCCTGACGGTGCCCTGGAGGAACGAAAGCTGTCAGTGAGAGCATTGAGATATGCCTTGATCGAAGGCATCCTGTACAAGAGATCGTTTGTCATCCCATATTTGAAGTGTTTAAGGCCCAAAGAGGCAAAAGAAGCATTGGAAGAAGTTCATGGAGGGATCTGTGGGCAACACTTGGGGGGCAGAGCCCTAGCTCACAAGATCACTCATCTAGGATTCTATTGGCCAGAGATGTTGGCCGATGCACAGAATTACGTCAAGAAGTGTGACAGATGTCAAAAGCACGCTCCAATTGTAAGTTAGCCGCCTGAGATGTTGACATCAGTTAACTCTTCTATTCCGTTCGCAATGTGGGGGATGGACATACTTGGTCCCTTCCCTGTAGCTTCAGCACAATGGAAGTTTTTGATAGTGGCCATCGACTACTTCACCAAGTGGATTGAGCCTAAACCTCTAGCCAAGATAACCACCAAACAAGTTGCCCAGTTCTTTTGGGAGAACATAATTTACAGGTATGGAATCCCACGAATTCTAGTGACGGATAATGGGACACAGTTCAACAATGCAGAATTCAAGAAGTATTGCGAGGAAAATGCCATTGAGCTTCGCTTTACCTCAGTAGCACACCCGCAAGCTAATGGACAAGCAGAGGTAGCCAATCGGATTATCCTTGATGGACTGAGGAAGAGGGTCG
This sequence comes from Saposhnikovia divaricata, assembly GCA_036435485.1. Taxonomy (NCBI): domain Eukaryota; kingdom Viridiplantae; phylum Streptophyta; class Magnoliopsida; order Apiales; family Apiaceae; genus Saposhnikovia; species Saposhnikovia divaricata. The sequence goes on along the minus strand of CM071598.1, from coordinate 120,165,085 downwards.
AATGCTCAAGGAATACTTGGGTGGATGAGTTACTGCCTATACTTTGGGCATATCGCACCACCTGCAAAATGACGACTGGAGCAACCCCGTTCTTGCTGGCTTACGGAGCCGAGGCAGTTGTGCCCTTGGAGATTATGCATGCGTCGCCTCGAATTGAGGCGTATGAACCAGAGACTAATGAAGAAGGCATGAGGCTCGCCCTCGACCTAATTGATGAGGTTAGGGATGAAGCAAATGCCAGGAATGCAGAGCATCAGAAGAGAGCATCTTTCCACTATAACCACAGGGTTAAGGAGAGGTTCTTTCGACAAGGTGACTTGGTTCTGAGGAAGATAGAGGCTTCTGGAGTTGGCCAGAAGGGAAAGCTAGCCCCTAACTGGGAAGGGCCATATTGAGTCGAGAAGATACTAGGACGAGGATCCTACAAGTTGGAGACCTTGGATGGAAATGAGGTGCCTCGCACTTGGCACGCTTCGAACCTGAAGGTTTATTATGTTTAAGCTATTCTTGTAAAGACTTAGCTTTTTATCTATCTATTAGGAAAAGTATCCATCTATGTAAGGGTTGAACCCATTTCAAATTATTAATGCGAGTTTGTTTTCAATTCTATGATTCTGTGATTTTAATTATGTACCGAGCACCTGTCGAGTGTAAGTCTAGAATGACCAAGTATCGAAAATAAAGAACACATGAGTAAAGGAAAACAACTGCATAGATAAGATGCCCCGGAGGGCCAAGGTTTAATTTACAGACATTATCAAATAAAAGTCTAAGTCCATGAAGGACCCCGAATGAAAATAAACACAGCCACAAGCGGCTAACAAGGCCATGCAAGGCCACCTACTCCTGTGGAGCTTCGTCAGAACTTTCTTCCTCGCCAGACTCTTCCTCATCTGAATCATCCTCGTAAGAGCTGCTACCATCTTCGGTTGTCACCTGCACCCCAGTCCTATCTACCTCTCCTACGCCAGAGGAAGAGCTAGAGGAGAAGCTGTCTTCTTTCTGGATCAACCTCTTTCCAGGGATCGGATGTCGAATCATTCAATCTCTTCTTGCAGGCATGGGCTTCTTCCCACGAGAGCCCGAGGAGCCTGAGTCAGGGCTAACAGATGGAACAGCCTTCTTGGAACCAGAGCCTGATGGCTGAGAAACAGTTGGGACCCCAGAGCCGGAAGCAGCCCAGTTACGGTAAGGGAAGTTGCTCGGGTCGATCATAGATGAATACTTGCTGCTTACGGCATTGATAGCCTTGTCCCAACCAACGGACATATTAAAGGGCAGTACCTCATCGTCATGGTCATCCATGAACTTGAGAAAATCTTCTGACCTATGATAGGCCTCAATCACCTTATCAGCATCACATGCTTTCTTTCTGGCCAAAGAAGCAAGTTGCTTTTGATAGGATAAAACGTCCGCCTCAGCACGAACAACCCTGGATTCCAAGTCTAGGGCTTCTTCCTTAAACCTTGCCTGGTCATTCTTCAAAGTTACATTTTCATCTCTAAAGGCCCGACCTTGACGAGAAACAGCCTGAAAATAAGCATTGGCCTGCAATGGGGAAGCTGATAAGACACAAGGCATTTATAAAGCCAAGATTAGTAAGAGCGCCAACCCCACAAGAGGGAGTGTCATACCTGATACATAGCTTGAGCCCCCAAGAACTCGGATTCTTCAATTTTGTCGCCCAAATTCAAAGTCACGAGATCGGGAGGAGTGATTGAAAGCTTGGACCAATCCAAGGCTAGATGAGGATCTCCCAGGACAGAGTCTTGTTCGCAGATCCCCTAGGATGGAATGAAGGGGGTCCTGACATCCCCGTCAGCATTTCGGGACTTTTTCCCATCATGAGAGTAGCTCTCCAAGAAGTGAGGAACATGAGGTCTGGTAGGTTTCAACAATGCCTCAGCCTTCTTCTTCATTCTCTTAGTCATGGTTGGCTGATTTTCGGGACGGTTGTCCAATTCTTCAGCAGCTGAAATGCAAAGAGGAAAAATATCGGAATAAGAACAAACAGAGTTCATAGTAGCTAAATAAGAAAGTTACCCTTAATAGAAGGAAAGCTGAGGCCAGCTTCAAAAAGATTCTTTTCATTCAAAAAAGTTTTGTAATGGGTTCGACCATCATCAGCAAGAAGCCTATCACGATCTAGTAATTCTGAATCACTAAGTTCACACACGAAATGTGAACTATCTTCCACGGATCCAAACCTCTTTACAAAGAAGTTACCCCAATCACCACCTTCCCACTCAAGGATCACAAACTCCCTTTCCCAGTGGTGATGTGAATCTGGAAAGGAAAAAGAATTCACCATGTGTGGAAGTTTGGATTGATGTTGAAGACTGATCCATCCTTTCTTACAGTCAGAAGAGTTCCTGGCCCCGAAAATACTCTGAAACATCGTAGTAGACAATGGGATTCCCAACTGGCGACATCTTTATATGAAAATAATGATAAACCTCCATGCGTTGGAGTACAACTGACAAGGGTGGATCTGAAGCTCCGTCAGCAATCTGATAATGAAAGAATCGACCGAGAATCTGAACTTAGCATCTAGGGCGCCCCAGTGGACAAAGATCCTCTCAGGATGCCAGTTACAGGTTCTGTCTATTGGGCTTGGACGACGAACCTTAATGGCACTTGGAAAATGGTATGTCTTCCTGATTTCCCTGACATCTTGCTCCTTCAGCTTACATGGACTATGAAAGGAGTCTAAACTCGAACTATTAGGGAATGCTTCCCTAATAATGTTTAGTAGATCTAGCAAGGATTCAAATCGATGTTCAACATATGATGGGGGTTTTATTTTTTCCTTACCTTTGGTGGTTCTCATCTTGCTCCTTTTGGCCATTGCTTCAATCATGGAGACCGGGGGAGCAGTTGGGCGTTTGCCTTCTGACATCTTGACCTTGATCTTGAACTTGAACTTGAAACTTGATCTTGAAGCTTGATCTTGAACTTCAACTGGAACTAGAAAACTAGAGAGAGCTTAAGAACTTGAAAGCTTAACACCGTTTAAACATCGTTTAAGGCTGATTAGCGCCGTTTAGCATCGTTTATCGCCGTTTATTGCCGTTTTATGCCATTTAACGTCGTTTAAACACCGTTTAAACATCGTTTATTGTCGTTTCACATCGTCGTAAATGCGTTGGTCGCTCCACGCTTTACAATATTCGTGAAAATATTAGCATACAACAATAAACCCTTACCCGAGTCTCGAACAAGGCCGTTAAAACTTCAAGGAAAACCTGATCAGTTTTCCTAGAAGTTGGGGGGCAAATGATATGGGCTAAAAGTAAGCCCTAAAGACACATTTAATGTGGCATTAATTAGACCCAGTATGGTCCAAACGTGGGGCCCATTTACGAGGCCCAAAACCCTAATTAAATATTAATTTCGTAATTAATATTAAGGGTAATAAATAGCTCAGCAAATAAAAGTCAAATAAGGATACTACTCCTGCCAGACTTAGCCTCCAAGGCATTCAATTCAACATGGAAACTGATTCCTACAAGGAAGGAGTCTAGAACCTTCCTTAAGGAGGTGACTTGCCCGCCAAGTCTCCGAATCCTACCATAATTCTAAGGCTCTCGCAGCCTATAAAAGGGCATGACCCCTCATTCTCAGAACTATGTCTTTGCTTGATTCTCAACACGAGATACGTAGGCACTCTGTGAGGACCGATTAGTCTCGAACACGGAAACAGCCATTAAAGCTCGAAGCTCACCAACCCTAACATTAAATACGATTCATAACCTATTTTTTATTCCACAATAGCTATGAAGACGGAGTGAAGATTTTTTATATATTTGAAGGCCTGATTCTGTATTTCAGTAAGTTGTCCTTATTGGAAGATCAAAGGTAATTAAGCCTGTCAATACGCTCTAGAAATTTAGTCATGTATTCTAACAAGTTGCCCCTATTGGGGGACTACAAGATGCTCTACGTCACTACGCCATAGATGGCTTTCTACAACACTTAGGGGGGGGTGTTACCGTCTCGGGTGTTACCTTAGCTATGAAATATTGGACCTACTACAACACTCTAGTTTTGGTGTTACCATATCCTTAAAGGTGTGTTACCTTAGCTGTGGAAGGTGTTAAACTTAGTAACACCATGGGCTGTGGTACCTTAGAGTATAATTAACATATTTTTGAATTTTATTTATAATTAACGATTTAATAATTATTAAAATTTAAAATTCAATAATTTTAATCAAGTCATTGAATTTATTACTATAAAAATAATATTCTATAATTATTGAGTAGAATATGTTTAAATTATTATTCTATAATTGAAATATTACACTTTATTTTCATACAATTTTTACAAGAAAAATAATTATTTTTTTAATATTAGAAAGAAAAAGTAACAAAAATTGGGAAAACAACGTGGCTGGTGGCTGGCTGGCTTTCATCAAAAGGTTAAAAAGGAAAGCGGGCTTTCATCAAAAAATTAAAAAGGAAAGCGGGCTTTAATTTTGGTTAAGTCGGGAGAATTGGGGAAAATCAGCAATTAGGTCACATACTCACCTCTCTCTCTCACTCACCGCTCTCTCTCGAACCTCACTCACACAGCTCTCTGCCTCTCTCTTGCAGTCAAATTTCACACTCAAGCTCGCTCACGCTCACTGAAGCTCACTCTCAATCTCGCTAACGCTCACTCAAGCTCTGCCTCACTTGCGGATTAGGGTTAGGGTTGGATTAAGGGTTAATTGGACTCAATCAGCCTCTCTCACTTGCAATTAAGGTATAAATCTCTGTTTTTATCCTTCAATCTGTAAATATAAATGTGTTAATGCTTCGATTTGTATATATATATATATATGTGTGTTGCATGCTTCGATTTTGACCTCTCTCTCTCTCCATCTCTCTCTCTCACCCTTCTCTCTCGGTCTCTCTCCATCTCTCTCTCTCTCTCTCTCTCTCTCTCTCTCTCTCTCTCTCTCTCTCTCTCTCTCTCTCTCTCTCTCTCCTCTCTCTCTCTCTCTCTCTCTCTCTCTCTCTCTCTCTCTCTCTCTCTCTCTCTCTCTCTCTCTCCCTCTCCCTCTCTCTCCCTCTCCCTCTCCCTCTCTGTCCATCTCTCCATCTCTCTGTCTATCTCCCATGAGAGGAGAAGGGGTCATTTTTGTGATAAATTGAATCTGTAATAATCTGAATTATATGCCTAAAGTCAATGTGTTTCTCGAATTTATGATATATTATTAAAATCTGCGATAATTTGAATTTATGCGTTAGATTGTGTGATAATATCTGTATTGTATGGTATGCATAAAATCTGCGATAATTTGGATTTATGTGTGTTTGCTGATGTGCTCTGTTTGCTACTGCCATGTTATGCCTCAGACTTCATTTTCATCTTTGAATAAACACTAAAGCTTCCCCAACTGACTTAGAACTAAGTGGGTATATATATATATATATATATATATATATATATATTGCAATTATTGCTTGGGTGTTTTAACTCATGTATATATATTCCACTTATTTGTATAGGTAGTTTAGGTCTTGAAAGGTAGCTGTTTGTTTAGGTTAGTGTAGTTAATATAAGTGTGCTTGATATTAATGTAGTGATGGACGACGAAGGAAACTCATGGATAACACTTCCAAAGTTTAGTGATGGTTACCTTAGCGGAATAAAAGATTTTATTCGGAATGCAGTTTCTAGATTTTCCGTAGGTGATGAAATAACATGTCCCTGCAAGAAATGTAAAAACGACAAGTGGTTTCATCAAGATACAATATACGACCATCTCATATACAATGGTCCATCTCCATTGTATATGGAATGGATGTGTGAGGTTTCTCGACTAAACTGTGAGGTAGATATGGATTGTGATGCTAATATAGGTTTTGGAGATAATCTAGACAACATGTTTCATCGTACTCATGGTATGCAAACCGGTGAAGATGAGGACACGACAGATGCCCAGGACGATAAATTTCATCGCCATGTTGAAGATGGAAAGCAACCGCTATATCCAGGCTGTTCAAAATATTCGTGATTAAGTTTTATCCTTAGGCTTTATTCTTTAAAATGTCAACATGGAATTACGGAGGCTGCATTCGGGGATTTACTAGAGTTGATGAGAGATGCTTTTCCACAGGCCCACATTCCTTTATCTTTCAATGCCGCAAAGAATATCATTAAAGATTTAGGTCTTAGTTACGAAAAAATACACGCATGTCCAAACGATTGCATGTTGTACTGGGCAGAAAATAAAGATAAAGATGTTTGTGAAACTTGTGGTTTTTCAAGATGGGCAGTAGTGGAAAGGGAAGGCAGCAGTGACAATGATCCAAAGAAGGTGATTCGCAAAGTCCCCGCGAAAGTTATGCGCTATTTTCCGTTGAAACCAAGGCTGCAAAGGTTGTATATGTCAAAGGAGTATGCTAAACTTATGTGATGGCATGACATCGGACGACTAAAAGATGGGAAACTTAGACATCCAGCTGATGCCAAGGCTTGGCAAGCGATGGATGCAAGGTATCCTGATTTTGCAGTAGAAAATAAAAATATCCGACTTGGTGTAGCCGCTGATGGATTCAGTCCTTACCGTACAATGAGTTCAGTTCACTCAACATGGCCAATTGTTTTGGTAAATTACAACCTCCCACCTTGGCTATGCATGAAGCCTAAAAATTTGATTCTGTCAACAATCATCTCTGGTCCAGATTCTCCGAAGAATAGTATTGATGTATATATGCAGCCTCTAATACAAGAGTTGAAAGAATTATGGGATATAGGCATAAACACCTTTGATGCGTTGACTGATGAAAATTTTACGCTACGTGCAAGTGTTTTATGGACCATTAGCGATTTTCCAGGATATGCGATGTTATCCGGTTGGAGTACAAAAGGTAAATTGGCCTGTCCCATATGCCATTATGAAACATCTTCACAATACTTGAAACATAGTAAAAAAATGTGCTACATGAATCATAGAAAATTTCTAGATCCGGAGCACAAGTGGAGGTTTGCCAAAAGAAGATTCAATGGTGAAGTTGAAATGGGACAGGCTCCACCAGTTTTAACCGGAGCAGATATACTCGAATTATTGTCGGGCTTTGAAAATGAATTTGGAAATGTCAATAGCAAGACAAAGGGCAAAAGAGGTACAAAGCGTAAAAGGGATTCCCCTTTCAAAAAGAAGTCGATATTTTTCAATTTACCGTATTGGAGTCACAATTTATTGCGGCATAACCTTGATGTTATGCATATCGAAAAAAACATATGTGACAATATACTTGGTACTTTGTTGAATATTAGCGGCAAGTCGAAAGACCATTTGAATGCTCGTTTCGATTTACAAGATCTAGGAATCAGGAAGGTCCTTCATCCAGTTAAATCAAGTGATGGAAAATATCATGTGATTAAGGCTGCTATCTTTGACATGACGAAAGAAGAGAAAGAAATATTTTGCTCAGTTTTGGAGAATGCCAAACTGCCATACGGCTGTGCAGTTAATATCAGTCGATATGTTCACACGAAGGAAAGGACAATCTCAGGGTATAAGAGCCACGATGCCCATTTTATTCTTCACTACTTGTTACAATTTGCAGTGAAAAAAACATTGAAAGCTGAGGTTGCTGTTCCTTTAATCAGACTTGGTGCATTTCTAAGAGCTCTTTGGAGCAAAGAAGTCGATTTACGTGATATGAAAAGACTACAAGAAGAAATTGTTGAAATTGTTTGCAATTTTGAGACAATTTTTCCACAAGCTTTCTTTGACATAATGTTTCACTTGTTGGTTCATTTGGTCAAGGAAGTTGAAGACGGGGGACCTGCACACTTGAGAAGCATGTGGCCAATTGAGCGTTATCTAGGTAAGCTGAAATCTTATGCGCGTAACAAGTCTAAACCAGAGGGTTCTATCGCTGAAGGATACCTTGCAGAAGAGTGCTTGACATTCTGCTCTCGATTTTTAAGTGGTGACACAGTACCAAAATTCGAGAGTTGTCCAGAAAAGATGGAATATCCAGTTGGCACAAGAAGAAGTAAAGATGGAAAACCTGTACATCTTGAAGAATCTGAATTGATGGCATGTCATCGGTATATTTTATTCAACTGTGGTAACAAGGACATCCAGAGTTTAATTGAGTAAGTTTTGAGGTCTAATTTATTTTAATAAGAATTAGAATGGTTTTTTCTTTGTAATATTAACTAGGTGATTATTGTAGGGAACATCGATCTTTAATGGATAGTCATGCAATATCAAAAAGATATAAAAAGGAGAGGGCACATATGGAAGATTTTTGGAAGTGGTTGAAGCTAGAGGTTGGGAAAAAAGAGTTCATTTCGAAGGAACTAGAACTTCTCGCATTGGGCCCTAATCCATCAGCTAAGAGGTTCAGTGGGTATGTTATTAATGGATTCCGATTTTGTACAAAAGAAAGAGATGCTAAGTGTACAACACAGAATAGTGGTCTATTTCAGTCTTCCTTGACCACTAGCTTTGCAAGCTTTTCAAGTGTTGCTGGTACCATGCAGAAAAAGATTTGTATGGCCTGACTCGAGTGAATTTTAATAGAATAATTCAAAAATCTGATCGGTATGTTATCGCTTCCCAAGTAAAACAGGTATTTTACATAGAAGATCCAACTGAGAAGACATTTCATAACGTTAATCAAACGATTACCAAGGGGCTGGTGTGATGTCGAAACTGAAAATGGGAATGAGGATGATGGGACTGATCTGGTTTTACATGATATTCACCATGGTTATGGAATAGGAGGTCATGTTAGAGATGTGATGAATTGGGCTAGAGAAGACATGCCGCCAGCAAAAGTTATAATTAAGCCAAAAGTAGTCAGGAAAACTGTCTAGTGTTTTCACATAAATTCCGAACTATTGTATTATGCAGAAGTACTTATTTATGTATTATTGCCTTTTAGTAGTCAAAGTTTGTCAATAAAATTGCCTTTTAATGTATTACTTATCGAATATATTTTATCAACTGCCTTTATGTATCATTACCTTTAATTACCTTTTTTGTGTATGTATAAGCTCGTTCAGAATTGTTTATATGTTTTTGAACTTATGATTTAACTGGGCACCTTTTACTTGTTTTTTCTTACTGGACTGCTTCTTTGTGTATTTACTTTGCAATTTTTAAGCTCAGTTTTTTTTGTATCTTATCTAATGTAATTTTCTACTATTCTTATAGGATGACAGAAAAGGTATTCATTCTCAGATTTCACCACATGGGAAAATTTCAGAATGGACAGTATGTTGGTGGAAAAGAGACATTGATCATGAACGTAGATCCTGACTTGTTTTCCTTCTCGGTGCTCATGGAACATATTAAGGATGATCTCAAATACACTGAAGTTGGGGGAATTTATAAAAGAAGTGACAATGAGGAAGAGGAGTGGAAATTGGTGGTAAATGATGGGGACGTAGTTAAAGATACTAAAAATGCTGACAACATGGATTTTTATATTGACAATGTCATCGATACTAAATGTGAGCCACTACAGCAAATGCAGCCGCATGTAGTCATCCGGCCAAGGCCTAATGTATTTGAAGGTATAAACTTTTTTACATAGTCACTTGTTACTACATGCTGGGGTCCTTTGTGTAATTTTTTACATAGTCACTTGTTCTTGATAAATAATTTTATCAAGATCATGCATGTATTGCTTTGATTTTATAATTGTACTGATGATTTAAATGTATTGTTGCAGCTACAAAAGTATTGAAACGTCAATTTGTGACCACTCATCAATTGCAACAGCAGCAAAGAAATAAGAAGTGTACTGAAGTGTTCAGTCCTAGGAAGTTTGCACGGCTAAATAATGCACAAGTGACGATTCCAACTGAAGTCAAGAGTCATCGAAAGTCAAATGAAACTGCTGAGGTTACTAGTGCAAGGAAGTCAGCACGGCTGACAAGTGCTAGACCAGAAATCAATGATTTGATAAGCAAGCAAAAGCCTAAGTCAACTGAAAAGAAGGGTGCTCAGAAGTCGACACCGATCAATAATCAACAAGCCTGTGATGAAAATGTGAATGTTAAGCCTGCAACTGTTCGGAGGAAACTGGATTTACATAATCCTAGAGATGAAGCTGAAAAAATGGATGAGAATGACATTCAGGTTAGAAGACTTGAATCATATTTTGATTACATGATCTTATCAATGTTCCAAATGTTTTACTAGTTCACTCGTATGTTTCTTTCGATTATGTGCAGTTTGAAAACCTACCACCTCCACCTCCACTAAAACCTTCGGATACACCGTTAAAGTTAACGGCGTATGAACTGATTAAATATAGAAATATCCCGAGGAACAATGAAAAGCTTGAGTCCTTAAATTTGCCTACATTAGCTACTGGACTGGTAGATGAAATGAAGAACAAACGGAAAAAAAAGATGCGAAATGCTAAACAAAATGAAGACGAGCTTCATACAGGACCAACTACTCGCTTGCGAGCTAGTGCTGTAACTTCAACTGAAAAGGGTTCAACTCAGAATGATACGAGTGAGGAGGCAGCAAATCCAGTGCTTGTACAGCCTGCTGCACAAATTCAGTTACCATGTGCAGAAGGAGTTGGTACAATGGCCAATTACCTTGCTATGCAGGAACGCAAACGAACACAAGCTGCTAATGATGTTGCTGCAAGTGGAAGTGGAACTAAAACTAAAACTAACAGAGTTCCGGAAACCGACATGCCATTTATCGAAAATGAAGAAGCTGAACCTGCAGGTTCGGGCATTTTTTACTTTATTTTATGTTTGTAGTAATTACTGTCGACTATATGCATGTTTGTATAGTGTATTGGTTTAACTAACTCTTTATTCACATATATGTTATAAACTCGGTACTTAAAGTCGAAGTTCCTAAACGACCACGAGGGAAAACAAGGATGGATAAAGTACATACAAGGTCGTTTGAGAAAAGGGTTGTTATCTCAGTAAACGAGAAGTTCCAGCCTGTGTCAGATGATGACAAAAGAGTTACTGAACTGAGTAACTTTTTGGGGACACTAAAGAGGTGTGTGCCACTGACTTATGCTTCCTGGGAACATGTTCCGGAAAGCCTAAAGGACACCTTTTGGAATTATACCAAGGTAATCAATTTATTTTATTTTTTTCTATAATTTTAATTTATCCCTACCTAAATAATGTTGGTCAACTGGCATTAAAGATTTATTTATTCCTTTTTATGTTTCATTTCCATGTAAGCAACGTTTTATCATCCCCGAGGAATGTCGAAAATGGGCATTGAAGACAATACAACAGGCTTGGAAGGGGTACAAGAGTCGAACTAAGAGGGATCATTATACGCCTTTTGCAACTGATGAGGAGAGAATACAAAATAAGCCTGAGGAAATTCCACTTGAGGAATTCAAGTTGCTCTTACAGTATTGGGGAGATCCTGAAGTTCAGGTATACGTAAAATTTAAAATTGGTACTGTTTTCTGCAAGTTTGATATTTGGTCAATTTCCAGTGACATAAACTGATGCTAATTTTTTCATGTTTTTTTGTAGGGGAAGGCCGAGAAAAATACTAAAAGTCGTCGTGAGTACAAGGACACACACACTAGAGGTCCAAAACTGTTTTCCCAAGTTAAACACAAGATGGTACGTTTCTTGAGAAGTTATTTAGAAACATTAGGTTTAAGTTGATCGAACATTAAAATGGACAGGGAACATGACTTTTAGGTCTTGGTACTCGCAGTTGAGAAGGATGTATGATTTTCATAGCAGAAGCGTATATGCCATAAAAAAAGGAACAGAATTATATATACCTCTTATTTACTAAAACATGACGCAACCAATATTTTCTAAGCGCCTAGACAGTCTCTTAAAATCTCAGTCTAAAAGACTAGTTATATGATTATATCTTAATCTTTAAGACAAGTCCAAAGGTACTATTAGTAAATGATATTATTGACCTTGATTTTGCATTTCTGAAGCCTTTTGTACTGCTCAATTGGAATCTAAGCTGTATTACAACCCAATTAAGCTGGCTTGTAGTTGTACCGACTCGGTCCTACAAGTGGCGGCTATGCTTTGCTGGGTCTTGGCTCTAGAAAACCAGTCACAGTTAAGAATGTTGTTATTACTATATACTATTTAGGATGCTTTTTCATTTATGCAATACGTTTTGTTAGATACAAAATTTTATAAAAATTGTACCAATATATATATATTAGAAAATCTGTAATATGTAGATTCAGGTTATTTGTTGGTAAATCAAATGCATACTAGAAAATTTTATAAAAATTGTACCAATATATATATATTAGAAAATCTGTAATATGTAGATTCAGGTTATATATTAGAAAATCTGTAATCTGTGTGCAAGAACCCAAATCCATACTGTTAAATAATTTTGAAATATATTATGTTGATCTGCATATTGAGTTTAATATTATGTAGATTCAGGTTATATATTATGTTTTGTTGATTTTTTGCTAGAAAAAAAAGAACCCAGCACTTGAGTTAACTGATGCCGTAGTTTTTTCTAAAACTCGAAAGCGCAAGCCTGGACATAAATACCAGGCTAATCCTGAAGTAATGAACTTCAGAATTGTAAGTAACTGTATTTTTTTGTCAATCCCTTAAATCCATATTTTACTTTATTCTGTCAATTAATTATTTCCATGTACAATGTTGTTTTGTTTTGTAGGAAACGATTAAGAACATACTCGAGTCATCCGAAGGAGTTGATGGTATTGAGGAGCTAATTTCTGGTGGAAAATCTCATGGTCCTGGTTGGCTTCTTGGCAGACATGACTCGAGGGTCATCAAAACTTCTTCCCAGACTCCAGCTCCAACAGATTCGTACATAGAATAGTTGACCAATAAGATACGACAGAACCTTGTTGACGACATGGAAGTGAAACTACAAAGGAAGGTCAATGAAGAAGTGGATGCCAAGGTCAATCAGAAGGTCCAGGACAACTTGGCATTTGCCCTCAAAAAATTGGCTGAAGCAAACCCAGGACTGCAGATTAATTTGGGTGAACTTTCTGGCACAATTTCTAGTGACACAGTTGTGACGCCCCGGGATCCGGGGTCAAGGATCCGGGCCATCACGGTCCAATTTCCGATCAATATCAATATTTCTGTAGTTTTTTTTTTATAAATAAGCAGTTGACCCCACACTAATACACACACACACACACACCAGTCATATGCTCATAGAACAACAACCACAATATTTAAAAGTTTTAAAGTTAACAGTTATTACAAGCCCAGAATTTACTAAGTACATTGTTGAACAAAGCTTCTACAGGAAGCACTTCAACAACTAAAGTTTATTACAACTTACACACTTAATTTACATAAGTATACTAAGCCCCTTTGCTTGTCACTACCTCGGGGATGGTCGCCAGCACTCGCTCAAAAGGTCGCCTTTCCCTTACCCTCTTGCGGGGTGTGGTACGTAGTATCGGCATGGGACCTAGCTGCTATATACATAAGTAGCAAGAGTGAGCTATAATAGCTCAGCAAGATCATACTGTAACTAAAATTTAAAATGTGAACAAGTATACATATATGTATATGCATATATAATAGCAGGAAACAATTAAAATCCTTAAGGAAGAATAGAGCTCTCATTTAATAATACATCATCCACTTACTATTATAAGAAAAAAATCTAAATTAATATAATATCAGTTTTTCTTCATCTGTAACCATAGTTCCATCATCTCATATCATTATTCTGTTTTCAGTATAGAAATCTGAAATAATATAATATCAGTTTTTCTTCATCTGTAACCATAATTCCATCATCTCATATCATTATTCTGTTTTCAGTATAGAAATCTGAAAACCATTGTCTACACTTTCTTTTCAAAAACATTGGGGATATCTGCTGTCGCCTGATACGTTAGGACGATGATCAGTCGCCTAATCGTACCTGCTCTCTTTTTACTACCGGTAGAAGGAATGAAGTTCATCCCTGGAGGAAGGCCACCTGCTAACATCCTCCCTTGGCATCTTCGTGCCGTAATAAAAATAATAAAATGCTTGACTGTGTCGCACACAGCCCTGACACAGCCACTTACGCAAGTCTGTTGCAATCCCCCTTTTTATCACATCATTATTCCATTTTCAAAATATCATTCCACATTTCCATTTTCTCACTTTCATTTCCACATATCATTCTCTCATATCATTTTCCATTCTCGCACATTACTTCTATAAAATATATATATATATATATCATAATGCTTTGATTATGATTCAGACATCTCTTTCATATTCAGAAATCAAATATACTTTTATTCTCATGAAATATTCCATCTATTTAAGAGTAGTAAATAATAATCAATTATTATTTATTATACCACTGATATTTGGAAAGAATGTCTTTAGCAAAATATTATAAATCATATAACCCTAGATAACAACTGATACCATTCTTTTATTTACTTTTAATCATAAGGTATGTTCACTTCATGCATAATCATCTCTATACATATCCATCTCATACTCATATCCATATTCATATACATTTTCGTACTCATAGTCATATTCATATACATCTTCGCATACTCTTCTTTTCAATATCAATACTCAAGGAAGACAATTTCTTCACCATATAGTAATAATAGCATCACATCTATATTCCATGAAATCAATTTTCTTTGTGAAGATAAGTAGTTTTACAAGTAGGGATAGAAGAAATCTTGCCTCGGTTTCGGTATCCTGACGGTATGGTTCGTCCCTCTTCCGGAGTTTCTATAAACACAAAAGGACTGTCGTTAGAACCACATCTCTTACTCACTACACTCTTGTATAACATTACCTTTGAAACTTTAATATATGTTTAACGTATTCCTATTACCCCAAAGGTTCAAGAACTTAACCATTTATAACCTAAATCGAAGTTTCAGGGGTTTTCACCATTTCCCTTAACGACCACACTCGACTGCAGAATTTCTTATAATTTTTAAATTTCGAATTTTAATGTAAGGTCAACTGGAAATAGTTCTTTGACCACACTACTACCATCTCCCAAAATTTCGTGACTTTTAACAATGTTAAAGTATGGTAATTGTAACCTCAAGTTTGATACATTTACGGTTTCTCGGTTTTCGAACATCTTTCACTAAAACTGACTTTTCTCCTAAACCGTTCATCAGATTTTAACGTACCTTATATCAAAACGATCTATGAACTAAGCTCTATCATTTCATGGTCAATTGGTAACCTAGGCAGTGAGGTACCGTACGAATACAGGGGTCACAAAACAGGGCAGTTTGTAGTTCTAACGAAAAACGGACATTATAACGGCTATATTTTCGTACTTTCCATAAATCCAATTCCTCCAAATCAATTATCAACCACAATAATCATCACCTACACCATGTGGTCTTCTTCACCAGCCATGGTTACAATCCCAAACACTTCCATATTTAACTCAAACCACTTACAAACACATATAACATCATAATCTTAATTTTTACACTACTTAATCACTTAAACCAACAATATCCATCATAATATAAAAAGGGGCAAGAGTGTTTATACCTTCTTGAAGTTCTAACAACACTTAACAAGCCTTGGGTAATCCTTAAACCACCTTGAATTAGCTTGAATCAACTAAAGGAACCATTAAAACAAGTTAATACTTAGAAAACACTATTCATCATCTTTTCTAGTAACTTGAATGATTTTATTACCTTGGTAAATGATGTTGGTTTGCTATGAAACTTTGTATATGCTTCTTCCTAACCTCCAAGAACACCCATGATTTATCCCTTGATTTAATATTGAAGAGAGCTAGGGTTTTGGAATTTTTTCTTTCTTTTTCTCCTTTTTTCCTCCTCTTGGCCGATTGTAGTATTATGGATGGGGGAGAGAGATTTTTGTGTTTACTTGCTCTTATCTTAGCTAAATCTTGACTAGTCTAGTGTCTTGTGGAAGCTTGGAGATATTTGTGATTAAAAACCATGCTAAAGTACTAATTTGCCCTTAAAACTAGTTAGTGGAAAATGATGTCATTAGTGATGTCATTAAGATGAGTTCATATTCTCATTTACTTATTTTCTAAGTATTATGCTACTAACCTTGGATAATTATAATGTGGTATGCATCCTTGTTAAATTACTAATCTTGGTTGCTTGGTTTCCATATTCGTCTAATCGTGGTTCGTTTCGAGTATACCTCATTATCTCAGTGGTTTTCGAAATCATTTACAAATCCAATTTCCTTTGGTATTCTCTTAACTTAATAATCCCTTGGTTTAACTTAAATTCACTAATTCCTCAATATATAATTCCTTTAGTATTTCTATACTCCTTAATATCCAAGATATAGAAGTTTGTTCGAGCTCAAAATCCTCAAAATCAAAATTCAGGAATTTCTAAAATCCATCGTCATTTCGAGTCACTTATTTTCAATGTACAACACTAATATGGTTTCTGTTTACTCATTTTCCATCCCTAATATAGAGTACCTACACACCATTTCCCTAGATTCCTCAAGATCACTATTCATTTGGGCACTGTAGCCTTTCTAAAGTTAGGGTTATTACAACAGTGGGAGATGGTACTCCCGTGACCGACGGTCCTAGCTCATAGAAATCCACGTAATATAACATTTTGAACTAGTGTCTTGACATTTCCCTTGTGTTTAATATTTTATTCTACTGCACTTTAATGTTGTAATCTTGGTGTTGGCGGATTTGATCGGATTATGTAGTTTGGTGTTGGAGGATTTGATCGGATTATGTAGTTTGGTTATTTTGTGATGGGATATTGGGATTATGTACCATGTGACTTGGTTGGTTTGTTTTTCTAATGGGAAATGCAATATTTATGCTTTACATTTTTATTATGTTGAACTCAGGGTGTTACCTTAGGTATTGTTATATGTTACCTTAGGTATTGTTTTTCTACAAGCTGCTGCACAGTTTATGGGCCCACATGTGGGCCCCACCAAAGTGGATCCCGTATGTGGGCCCCACCAAAATGGACCCCCATGTGGCGCCCACTTTGGTGGGGCCCACATGTGGGACCCACATAATTAATTAATAATTTTGCAAAATTATAACATCTGAGGTAACATAGATTTGGTGTTGCTATAGAATTGCTTAGTGTGTTACCTTATAGGTCTAAGGTAACGAATTTCCCTATGTTAGCTTATGTGTGTCGCTGTGTTACCTTAGACCCCAAAGGTTACATAGAACAAAACTATCCCAGCTAAGGTGTTACCTTAGCCTTTTTTTGGCCTTTGGTAACGTTTTTTAGGGTCTAAGGTAACACAGTCGTGGTGTTACCGTAGGCTGTTTATGGCGTAGTGCATGACGTGGTTTGGTAGAATTTGCCCGGTAGTCTGGTGGGCTAGCCTCATCGGGGGATAGTGATCTGTCCATGCATTTGGAGTAAGTAATGACTGTCCCTGCAACTAAACGTATGAGGAAAGAGCTGGTAGCGGGTTGATGTTAGCTCCGATAGATATGGCTAATGTTGTATCCATGAAGTCCTCGGTCTTAGTTGAGCCTTGGGGTCATTGGGTTAGACTTCATGGCATGAACTCTTCCAAATGGCCTTCGTAAACGATCGGTTCAATAACTTATCGTAAGTGGGCTTTTGGGCCTGCTAGCAAGAGTCCTACTTCTATTAGGTCTAGGTTTCTTGCTCTCCAAGAACTACATGAGACTTGATTACCTATAAATATAAGTGTACGTAGGCACATTAAAGGGGTTGGACGTTGAGAGCTTAGAGAGACCACAGCTACCTCTTTAATCTCAGCCATCGATAAATACTTAAACCACCATTCTCCGATTAAATTTCCGGAGATAAATCACCATCATAGATCTTGATTCCGGCATGTAACCTCCAACTTTGTTATCACAAATTTCTCCGTTGACATAACCTATTTTTATTTTACAATCTACTTTCTCATTAACTTGTTCTTTAATTTGTTAGTCTTCCCAAATACAAATGATAAAAACCTTTCTATCTCCAAATTATATATAAAGTGAATGTTATGTTTGAAATTCTGTAATTTCAAGCAGGAATATATTGTAAGGGCATAAAGCATGTAACTCCGCGCGAGGAAGAGCCCTCAAAGCTCCTTAAATAAAGTTGATCTCAATCTTCCTCAGAATTCTATAAACTACAAAATTTTCTCTTTAGCCACTTGTCATGAATCTTTTAAAGCTTGCCATTTTCTAGAAAAGTTAAATGAGCAGTTGTCGTTTCTATTAATATACGCGTGTGTATAGATATGTGTGTTATACTAAATGATATATCCCATGTTTTATGGGTTAAATATCAAAATGGTCACTGAAGTGAAACTAATATATCACTTTACTCACCGATCTTAACGGTACATCATTTGAATCCTTAAAGTCATAATAAATATTAAACAGATAATTCTAAATATGTGTTCGAAAAATAAAAGTAATCTTTTATTCATTCTGTACATTTTTCCTAAATGCTACAATAACCAAATGAATAGTTGTTAAATTCTAGTATTTTTTATAATATATTATATTTTTAAAAGTTCATTTACTATTTTTTTTTAATTTTATAGTTATTTTTCTTGTTTTAATTAAAAGTAAATAGTAAATAAAATTTTAAATTCTAAATATATAATCCGAAATACTAGAATTTAACAACTTCTTATTTGGTTATAGTAACATTCAAGAAAAATGTGCAGAATCAACAAAAGATTATTTTTATTTTTCAAAGACATATTTAGAGTTATTTGTTTGATATTTATCATGACTTTAATGATTCAAATGATATCCCAAAAAAATCGGTGAGTAAAATGATATATGAAATTCACTTGAGTGATCATTTTGATATTTAACTCCATATTTTAATTTCTGTCATTGCTTAACTAGACAAATCAAGTATACATGTCAAAGTCAAATAATTTTTGTTTGGTCAATTGTTAAAATTTAACATTGATAATGCTCCTTACTCCACTCTACCGCACTTTTCCCCTTTCCGGCGGTGTTTGAACGGAGATGTGGTGTTGCTTTTCCCTCTTCCGGCAGTGTTTGGGCGGAGATGTGGTGTTGCTATCGCACCTGTCCCTCTTCCGGCGGTGTTAGGACGGGGATGTGGTGTTGCTGTCACACCTGTCCCTCTTCCGGCGGCGTTGGGACGGAGATGTGGTGTAGCTGTCGGAAGGGTATCTGCAAAACAATGCTTGACCGGGGGTGGTGGCCGTCAAGCACCTCCGGCGTAAGAGTAAGTAACTTGGTGGTGGAGAATACAAGAAACAATATCAGAAAGTACAAATTCCGGTGACTGAGAATTTAGAGAGAAAAATGTGAAATGAGAGAGTATGAGAGTGATTGTGAGAAATTTTAGCCCCCAAAATGTGTGAGTTAGCTTGGTATTTATAGAGGGCTGAGCATCCGGTTGGTTCGGTCTCAAAAAACCGGACCGGTTCGGTTCGGTTTTTTGGGTTCGGACCGGTTTTGCTCGACCCTAGTGTTACCTCCTTTTGTCCGGAAGAATGTGCCGGAGGAAGCATGTGCCTTTTGCCCGGAAGAATGTGCTGGAGGAAGAATGTGCCTTTTGCCCGGAAGAATGTGCTGGAGGAAGAATGTGCCTTTTGCCCGGAAGAATGTGCTGGAGGAAGAATGTGCCTTTTGCCCGGAAGAATGTGCTGGGGGAAGAATGTACCCTAGTGTCTCCTCCTCTTATCTAGAAGAATGTACCCAGATGTTACCTTCTTTTTTCTGGAAGAATGTACCCTAATGTTACATTCTTTTGTCTGGAAGGAAGAAGTTTTTGGGACATGGTTATATCAGGAGGGTAAAAGAGTAATTCTTCGGAAGGGTATTAACATTGCCCCCCACTCCTGCAACTTACTTTAGTGGGTTGGAGGAGTAAGTGCGTAGTACTGACATGCTTTTTTATTTTTTATAGATTCAACGGCTCTTTGTAACGGCTGGTAGTTGGAGGCCTATAAATACTTGAGTTTCCTTCAAGAGTTGGTGATATGGGCTGAAATTAAGCCCTAGAGACACATTTAATGTGACATTAGTTAAACCTAGATTGGTCCAAGGTTCAAGCCCATTAATGAGGCCCAAAACCCTAATTAAATAATTAATTCGTGGCTAATAAATAAGCCAAATAAAAGACTCCGTTATTGAGTCCAAAAGGAAACCAAATCATCTATGGAGTAGCCTCCAAGGCATACAACTCCTATAGTTATCCACCTCCCTCATGGAAGGATCTAGAATTGGGCCCAAATTGTATAACTTGCCCACCAAGTTACTAAACCCTAATTCCAAGGCTTCTCAAGCCTATATAAAGGGTTTGACCCCTCATTCTTAGGAGAGCATTTTTGGGCAGAGCTCCATACGTAATCCATTACGTTTTAGGCTTAATCCTCGAATAAGGACATACAAGCCACTACGTCACTACGCCGCGAGGGCGCATCAAGCCACGTAGGCAACCCTAGAACTACGTTTTGGCTTGATTCTTGATATTCATCAAGCTACGTAGGCATCTTGTTAGGACCGAATTAGTCCCCGACAGCAAGAGCAACCACCATTAAAGCTCGAAGCTCTCAATCCCTAGCAATCAATACACGAATTAATTACACCCTACTTTTTATTCCATAACATTTGGCGCCGTCTGTGGGACAAGACGTCAACCATGGAAAATACACGGAGATAAAAAATGGATGTGACGATCCACCAGCCTCAATACGTGTTTTGATCACCACTATTGGTATGCAATCCACATCTATTAATGTTTAAGGGCTGGATAATCCAGGAACAGTAATTTAAACGAGTCTCCAAGGAGATAGAGTCCAAAGAACGATTCTAAACTCTCCCAGGGCGGATCCCGGATCCCAGGCATGGCTATGCCCATAATAGGGTAGCATGATTACACATCTCTACCATGGTGCTTCCACCGCTAACAACTTAAAACCCAAGTTATGGGCTCCCACCCCAATGAGGGGATGATTCACCTCATATTTGAGGCTTGGAACCTCCGCATATAGCAGGAGGAAGAAGTCTCAATCCTACACTAAAGACGATGAAAGAACAATCAGACTGATGATCCACTTCCCTCGACTTCCAATCTGGGAATGACTCCCCCAGAGACATGTCTCCAAGGGGTGATCCCCAAGGGGTAATCCAAAATCCACTAACCGAAGGAGTGAATCCCCAATTGTAGATGGTGGTTACATATTTGATTATTGAACCACACGAAGCATAGATTACCACCACTGTCGTGCTAATCTCAATAACTCAAAACCCCGTTTATGGATTGTCACCATTCCCAATTGTTGATGGAACAATCGATTTACTCATAAGAAGTATGTTCCTCAATACATTGAGGGCTTGGTCCCCTTGTTGGAAGAAAGCAAAGTTTATCAGAATCATACACCAAAGACGACTTGTTGTCTGAAGAAGATGAAGAAGAGGACGTCCGTTCTAGCAAGAGATGTCAAGGCAAGGAGCCCATCGGAGGATCAGGACGTTCTTAACCCCGAAGGACTCAAGGAATGGCTCTTTAGGCCATAAACGAAAGGATTTGAGGGCTCAAATTTCTCATCCGCAGCAGCCGATTGTGAGTTTAATGAATTCAGGGATAAATCCCCTCCGGACAGTGGTATCGCCCCTCCAGTGCACCGTTGGGACTATAGATGTCCATCTCCATCATTAAACAATGAACTTAGGTTCCCACCAATGGGATGTCGTTCATCGATGGCAGGAGTAGCCAGCAACACGAGGCATATGTACCTCAATGCATTCAAGGCCTAGAACACCAATGAAGGAGTCATGATTTTTCCGGACCCTATATTGTTGACGATTTGTCATCCATTGAAGAAGATAACTATCTCAAAAGGCGAACCTGGCAAGGAGCTCGAATGAGGGTTAGGGCCTTCTCAGCCCCGAGGATCCAAAGGACTAGCTCCCAAGACTTCAGGAGGGAGGATATATAATCACTCATGAAGCATATATCCGAAAATTAAACAAAGATCCGGAAGTACAATAGGCTAGGCAGCCCCCAAGGGCTAGGATCCCCCATGTTATTAATTTGAGTGATACCCCTATGAGGAGAAGGGTTGATACACAAAGGGATGATCCCGATGATTCTATGCCTCTAGGAAATCATGATAATCCTATTCTATCATTCTCTAACAAGATAATGAATGCTCATATCTCAAGAAAATTCAAGACACCCACCATTGAGGTGTGTGTTAGGGTAGGAGATTCCACTAATCATGTGAAGACATCCTCCAATGCACTACAAATTTTAACCCGTGATTGACATAATCAAGTATAGGGCATTCCCTCAAACCTTGAGGGGCATGACATAACGAGGATAAAGTCGGTTGCCCCCAAACTCAATCAGCTCCTTTAAAGGACTAAGTAGGGCATTTATTGCCACGTTTATTGATGAAAAATTCATAAGAAACATTTTACATCCCCATGAATGTGGAACTAGGAAAGAATGAATCTTTGAGGGATTACGTGAAGCGAATCACCAAGGAAGCCTTGAAGGTCCCGAACCTGGGTGATGGAGTAGTCATCAAGGTAGAAAAAAGTGTAAGGGAAGCCTCAACCCTTGATGGAGGCAATGCAGGTAATAACAAGAAGCGAAGGTGGTCACGAGTGGAATGTTAAGGATATGTATCCTCGAACAAGTAAAGACTCTGACTTTCCCTGGAAGAAGAACAATCAAGGATCGAGGTTCACCAACTATGCACATTTGTATACTCCAAAGAGCTAAATCCTAATGGACATTGCAAAAGATAAGGATCTCTGATGGTCGAAACCACTAAGGGCTACTCCCGAGAAGAGAAACAAGAACCAATGTTATCAGTTCCATAAGGATATGGGAAATAAATTTCACGATTATAGACAACTAAAACAGAAGATCAAGTTTCTGATCCGAAGAACAAGGTTGTATAAGTCCATCAAGGATGGCCAATAGGGTAACCTAAGGCAGGATTATGAAGTAGAGATTATAAAAGGAAGGATGGCGATCAAGATCGCAATCCATAGCCCCAGGGGGCCGATGATAAACATGATCTCTGAAGACCCGATGACGTTCAGGAATACAAGGAGCTCTCATAAAGCTTATGCTCGAGAAGCTATGCACATTGTAGGAGAAGCTCTATAACGAGCAAAAACTGAAAATGGCATTGGCCTTTGATGATTCTGACTTGGAAGGGGTGAAGTGCCTCCATGATGGCCCGTTGGTCATAACACCTGTGATAGGCAACTCGCAAGTGAAAGGAGTCTCGGTAGACAATGGGACTTCAATAGATATCTCAAAGATGGGAAACAACGATTCTCAATTGAACTCCTCCAACATGCCCGTGTATGGGTTTTATAGAGTTGAGTCAAGAATTAAAGAAACTATTCAGCTATCCATGATAATAGGACGAGAGCCTAGGGAGGTCACTCATATGTCGAACCTTTTGCTGGTTAAAGCAACTTCTGCTTACAGTGTTATCTTTAGAAGGAATATAGTTTATGAAGAAAATAGAGAGAATTGCTATTCGGCCGCTTTGAGGCCTGATGAAGTCGGGGGCAGGTCCTCCCAATTGAAGACATGGATGTCCGAGAAGACGAGAAACAAAGAGGAAATCCTATTGAGGACTTAGTCCCCACTCCCCTAGTTCTCGAAGAACCTGAAAAGTTACCCACGTAGGGCATTGTTGAATGAACCCTTGAAGGGCAAATTGGATGCATTCCTACAAGAGAACATTGTTGTATTTTCTTGGATAGTAGGTGATATGCCAGGGGTCGATCCCCAATTAATTACATAAACTAGACGTTCACCCGAATAGGGAAATGATGAAACGGAAAAAAGAAACTTTGTTTCCAAGAGGCAGGAAAGCCAATAGAGAGTGACAGATGTGCATGGACTTCATTAATATGAATGATGCATGTCTCAGGACTACTTCCCCTACTAAGGAACGATACATTGACCAATGCAATAGCTGGTCATGAAATGCTAGGATCAAAGTGCATAAAGGTGAAGTCCCAAAGGGGCGACATATCAAAGATAGAGGAATAAGAATTCTGAGCATCTTATTGGGAAGACTATAGAAGTCTATGTAAATGACATGTTAATCAAGAGCCTCGATAAGGCACATCACATTGAGCATTCTCATGAGGCGTTTGAGGTGTTAAGGCACCACAAGATGATATTGAATCAGACTAAATGCACCTTCAACATAGGATTAGAATTTTTTTTTTTTGGATTTAATGGTCTCCAAACATGGAAATTGAGGCCAACCCTGATAAGAGTAGATCAATCCTTGACATGGAACCGCCACGTGTTGACATAACCAAATTACAAAAAAGTATTATACTTGGTTGTACTTAATACTGGTTTGAGTGTCATCCTCATGAAAAAGGAAAACAAGGTTCAGAAACCCATTTGTTACAGGAAAAAGGTCTTGCATTGGACAAAGTAACCGCAATAAATCCCCAAGCACTCACTGACTTCGTGGTTGAATACATCATTGACAACCAAGAAGTCGGGGGGCATGAGGTAGTACCTAGGAAGACAAGGAATTTGAGAAGGAGGATTAAAGAGCGGTACTCAAGAGTATTGGATGCTCAGTTTTGATAAAGAATCAAAAATAAAATTATGTCAAGAACATACCCCGATTGGCTCATGCTTGAGTATGCCCCGAAGTTGGATTTCCCAACAACAAACAACGAGGTTGAACGCAAAGTCGTGATAACCATACTTGGTTTGGCCAGAGCCCCGAGGGTTAAAACCTTAAAGTCTGTGGAGACCCAAGATCGATAGTACCAAAAGTGAATGGTGAGTTCGAGGTCAGGGCTAGATCCGTGACAAAATACTTGAAACTTGACCCAATTCAATGAGTGTTACGAGGGAGGAAAACGTAAAGGTTGATGTGCTACCTACGTTTCCCTCCTCAGAGATAGAGAAGTATGTTGAAAGTTCTTACTTCAAAGTCTTGGAGACCCAAAGCGTTGATATAAAAGATGATAACACCTATAGGTATGAAAAGCCATTGGATAGATCCTACAAAGGCTTGCCAGGAAACCGGTTGGTTACCCGACAATGCCTTAGAGGCACGAAAGTTGTCAATAAGAACATCGAGGCCTCAAAACACAAATTTAGCCTTGAAAGAAACTCATCTGGAAATATGGGGGCAGTACTCGAGGGGTAGGACCCTTGCCCAAAAGATGACTCAATTTGGACTCTACTAGCCAGGCATGATAGCTGATGCCAGAAGTTATGTATGATCAATATACATAAACACGCAACTGTTTATCAATCCCCTGGCAAATGCCCAGAAGAAATTCCTAATAGTTGTAATTGATACCTTCGTGAAGTAGACTGAGGCCAAACCCCAAGCCTGGATAACCATCAAGTAAATGACAATTCCTGTGGGAAAGTGTGATACGTAGATATGGACTTCCACCAATCCTTGTAGCCAGAAATGGATGACAATTCAAAAATGAAGCTCTTACAAGCTGGAATTGTTTGAAAGAAATGTGGTGCCTAGATTTGGCACACCCCAAACTTCAAGGTTTAGCGTATCTGAGCATCCGGTTGGGACACTTCACCTGATCAGACTAAGTGGAAATAAGGTTCGATGAAACCACAAGCTTCTAACTCTAAGGAATTGAAGGTTCGAATAGGCCACATTCCATTCAATTGAAGGCTCTAATAGGCCATGTTCCATGCAATTGAAGGCTCGAATAGGCCGCATTCAATGTAATTGAAGGCTCATCAAGTGAGCAATCGAACTAGGAGAATTTGATATTAAGTACAAGCCTAGGACGATAATCAAGCCCAAGCTCTAGCTGACTTCGTGGTTGAATATACCATTGACAACCAAGAAGTCGGGGGGCACAAGGTAATAGATTGGGAAGGTTAACAAGGTGAGAAGCCCCTTGAAGAGAAGAAGGAGTATTGGATGCTCTATTTTAATGGGGCATCAAAAACAAAAACCAGTGGTACAGATTTAGTTCTGCAAAGCCCCGATGGGTTCACAGTCGAGTATGCCTTGAAGTTGGACTTCCAAACAACCTACAACGAGGCAGAGTATGAAGCTCTGATAGCTGGCCTTGGATTCACAAGAGCCCTGAGAGTGAAGAACCTAGAAGTCTGTGGAGACTCAAAGCTGGTAGTCTCACAAGTAGATGGAGAGTTTGAGGCTAGAGAATATGGCCAAATACTTGAGGATTGTGAAAGCTGCGATAGCCCAGTTCGACGAGTGCTACATTGAGTATATATCCCCTGGGAGGAGAATACAAAGGTCGATTCCTTATCTCAGTATACTTCTTCAGAAGATGAGACCCATTTTGGGAGTGTCTACTCCCAAGTTCTGAGAACCCCTACAATTAATTCTAAACTTATGGGAGGATGCTGGATAGATTGTATCAAAGCACACCTTAAGAATGGCTGGTTGCCAAATGATGCCGAAGGCAGGGAAGTTAGCTGTAACTAAAGGCTCGAAGAGGCCACGTTCCACCCGACTGAAGGCTCGTAAAGGCCACACTCCATCCAAATGAAAGCTCGTAGAGACTGTGTTTCGTCCAACCAAAAGCCCCGAAAAGGCCACGTACCATCCATTTGATGGCTCAAAAAATGTGAAAAAAAAAAATTGCAAGGAGTTAAAGCTCGAACCAAGCTTCGATTCGATATATTGTAAGCTCAAATCGGAGCAACGAGCAAAAAGATATGGATTTTTCAATACTCATGGAATAAGCGGACCTAATAATCGAGTTAAAGGAAAAAAAGTGACCTCAATCCATGTCTTCCGGGGATGGAATTTCAAGTCACGATTGACCTCTTCTAGGTCTCAGAGGTAAGGTTGTGATGACCCAAAACTTAGGACAAACGAGGTTTTAAAAATACTTCAGTCGAGGTCATAGAATGAGGTCGTAAGCATCGTAACCAGCCTAAATTGAAGGACTTGCACAACCTCAATCCAGGTCGTGGATTGAGGTCGTAAGCCTAGTGACCAGCCTAAATTGAAGGCCTTACACAATCTCAATCCAGGTCGTGGACTGAGGTCGTAAGCCTCGTGACCTGCCTAAATTGAAGGCCTTACACAACCTCAATCCAGGTCGTGGATTGAGGTCGTAAGCCTCGTGACCTGCCTAAATTGAAGGCCTTACACGACCTCAATCCAGGTCGTGGGTTGAGGTCGTAAGCCTCGTGACCAGCCTAAATTGAAGGCCTTACACGACCTCAATCCAGGTCGTGGATTGAGGTCGTAAGCCTCACGATCAGGCCTTAGAGCTGAGGTCCTGAAGACCCCAGACCTGGACAATTTGAGGGTTTAGTTAGACCTCAATTCAGGTCTATCAAGGTTAGGACCCCCACATAAATTACAAGAAAATATTATTATTTAATAATAGTTTGTAAAAAATTATTATTATTTATTAATAAAAACCGATCGGAGTTTATTCAAACAAAATTTTATCCAGATAGGACAATCCTGATTCAGGTATAAAAGTTATTCAAAATTTGAATAAAATAAATAATATTATTCAATAATATTATTTAAAAAAAAGGAAATTGTCACGACCTGAACGAGGTTGCAATTCACCTCGAAAAAACACACGATCAGTGTCAAATTGAAAGCTTAAATGACCTAAAATGAGGTCGTAATTGACCCCAAAAAAAGGCACGACCACCCCCTCAAATGAAGCAAAACCACGAGCTGGAAGTGGTTCTGGAAAAAGTGTTGTTTAGTACCCCAGTTTTAATGAATTGACGAATTTGCCCCTAAACTTTGCTAGTGGACCAAAAAAAAAAAAAAGGTCACGACCTCAAATGAGGTCGCATGTGACCTCAAACAAAGTCACGAGCAGGGGCAAATTCAGATCTAACATGACCTGAAATGAGGTCTCATAAAAAAGTGTAATTTAGTACCCCTACTTTTGCCATTTTTATAAAAAAAGTCCCTGAATAATTAAGAAAAATACTCGTGGGTACAAGAAAATTCCTAAAATATTAGGAATAATTACGAAAAATACCCGTGGGTACATAAAAATTCCTAAATTATTAGGAATAATTAAGAAAAATACCTGTGGGTACAAGAAAATTCCTAAAATATTAAGAATAATTACGAAAAATACTTGTGGGTACATAAAAATTCCTAAATTATTAGGAATAATAAAGAAAAATACCCGCGGGTACAAGAAAATTCTTAAAATATTAGGAATAATTACGAAAAATACCTGTGGGTACATAAAAATTCCTAAATTATTAGGAATAATTAAGAAAAATACCCGTGGATACAAGAAAATTCCTAAAATATTATGAATAATTACGAAAAATACCTGTGGGTACATAAAAATTCCTAAATTATTAGGAATAATTAATAAAAATACCCGTGGATACAAGAAAATTCCTAAAATATTATGAATAATTACGAAAAATACCTGTGGGTACATAAAAATTCCTAAATTATTAGGAATAATTAAGAAAAATACTTCTGAGTATACAAAAATTCCTTAAACATTAGGAAAGGTACAGAAAAATATGAGGAAAATTATAGAAATATTTTCTTGACCAATTGAGCAATAATTTATGCTAATAATGCATAAATGCTCTATAAAAATAACGAAATTGTTAAAATCAAGCACAAGTTAAAGTCTCGAATAAGGCAAATCGTCGTAAATGTGTAGGTCGCTCCACACTTTAAAATAAGACGATAAATGTGAAATACTAGTGTAAACCAAAATCCCCATATAAGGGTAGGAAAATTAAGAAGTCCCAGGTAAGGGATAAAAATGACCCCAAGTCTCGATTAAGGCAAATATAACTTCTACGAAAACTTGATCAGTTTTCCTAGAAGTTGGGGGGCAAATGATATGGGCTGAAATTAAGCCCTAGCGATACATTTAATGTGACATTAGTTAAACCTAGATTGGTCCAAGGTTCAAGCCCATTAATGAGGCCCAAACCCCTAATTAAATAATTAATTCGTGGCTAATAAATCAGCCAAATAAAGGACTCCGTTATTGAGTCCAAAAGGAAACCAAATCATCTATGGAGTAGCCTCCAAGGCATACAACTCCTATAGTTATCCACCTCCCTCATGGAAGGATCTAGAATTGGGCCCAAATTGTATAACTTGCCCACCAAGTTACTAAACCCTAATTCCAAGGCTTCTCAAGCCTATATAAAGGGTTTGACCCCTCATTCTTAGGAGAGCATTTTTGGGCAGAGCTCCATACGTAATCCATTACGTTTTAGGCTTAATCCTCGAATAAGGACATACAAGCCACTACGTCACTACGCCGCGAGGGCGCATAAAGCCACGTAGGCAACCCTAGAACTACGTTTTGGCTTGATTCTTGATATTCATCAAGCTACGTAGGCATCTTGTTAGGACCGAATTAGTCCCCGACAGCAAGAGCATCCACCATTAAAGCTCGAAGCTCTCAATCCCTAGCAATCAATACACGAATTAATTACACCCTACTTTTTATTCCACAACAGTTGGAATATCATATTTTCTCAAAATCTTTCATCTCTTATTTTCTCTGTTGTAATTCTTGAGAAGTTCTTCATGGAGGGAGGGAGGAAGAATTGCTACTGTGACATGCCCGTGGTTATGAAAACCATATGGGCCGGAAGCAATGCTGGTCGAAGGTTTGAGCGTTGCGCCACCAGGGAGTGTCACTATGACATTTGGATAGATGAGCCTCTTGGTGCCCGAGCTTGTGAGGCCATTGAAGAGCTGGTTCGGGAGAACAATCAGCTATGTTGGCGAAACTGCAGGAGTTGAAGGACGAGGTGGTCCGTGAGGAGTCTGAAGATGAAGATGCTTCAGCTTAGGTTTAGATATTTTCTTTGTGTCCTAACGAGGATTTGAGGGGTCTGTCCTGCACTTGTCTTCTTTGCATTGTAATATTTTCCCTAATGAATGAAACATGATTTCCTTCTCTGCTTACAAATATTTTTTTTTTTGATTATTTGGACTGTGTTCCCCCCCCCGGACATCACTTGTGGGTAAAGTCCACTTGTGATGTCTGTAGAAATCTTCATAAATGTTGGAGGTGGAAGTGGGACAAGGAGTGTATTATCCCATGAAATTTACTAAGTTTGAATTTGGTGCCCCCCAGACATTGCTGACGGGTATAGCCCGGTAGCAAGGGTCTTAAAACTAAAATCAAGAAATTTGTAAGTTTTTTCATGAGAATGAAAGAATTTTTTGTGAGATGGGAGGAATTTTCTAAGGAGGAAGGACTTTTTTTAGGAAGTAATTTTTGTGAGGAGTAGGGTTTTTGAGGAGGAAGTATTTTTTGTGGGGAGAAGGGATTTTGAGGAGGAAGTATTCTTTTTTGTGAGAGGAGAAATTTTGAGGAGGAGTTATTTTTTGTGAGAAGAGGTATTTTTTGTGAGGGAAGG
This sequence comes from Saposhnikovia divaricata, assembly GCA_036435485.1. Lineage (NCBI taxonomy): Eukaryota > Viridiplantae > Streptophyta > Magnoliopsida > Apiales > Apiaceae > Saposhnikovia > Saposhnikovia divaricata. The sequence goes on along the minus strand of CM071598.1, from coordinate 120,134,771 downwards.
AATTTTGTGTCCCTTTAAAAATTTCATAAGTTTGAATTTGGTGCCCTCCAGTGATTATTAGTGGGTAGTGCCAAGTAGCAATGACTCTAGAAATAAAATTATAAATTATTACAAGTATTTATACAATATTAAAAATAATAATAGTTTATTATTATTATTTATTTATTTTTTGAAGGAAGCAAATTTGGAGAAATAAGTTTGAAGAAGGTAAAATGAATTTGGTGCCCCCTGGAATTTTAGTAATGCTATGTACGTTCCCGAAATAAAAAAAGAAAAGAATAGAAAATTAAGTTTTTTTTTCTATTCTCTCTAAACATTTCCAATAATGGGAAGAAAAATTTGAAGACATGTGTAAAGATTTTGTAATAATTTTATAATAAAAATAAATTTTATTATGACCAAATTTTCTTGTGTCAAATAATTGAATTTTGGTGTACCCCAATTTCGTGTTCATGTTTTGATAAATGCCAATAATATATTTAAATTTTGTGAAAATGAAGTCAGGAGTACATGTGCTAGTAATTTATGACAAATAATAAAACTGTAGAACCCTATTCCTTTAAAAGGTGGGCGTGCTTAATTTTATTGGGGAAATGAGTATATCAAGAGTGGTTCACATGCACATTATCTAAAAAGCTGTTGGGTTAATAGAAGAATACATGTCCTAAATAAATAAATATTGTAACATAAAATGCAAGTATCCATTTTTTTTTTTGGATTAACGTGTAAATGGTTTACTTTTTGAAAAACAAAAGCTGTTTTGTTGGAAAATAATACCTGTATTGACTAGTTGTCAGATAAAAAGTGGTGGGCCAAAAATAAAGAAAAATCATGGGCTTTTATTTTGAGTGTATGTATATGTTTCAGAATAATATATACGTCAACGTTTGTATCCAAAATGATACTATCTTTTGCCTCTAGTTTCCATTTCCATCTGTTTAAACATCAAGTCATCATAGGTGAAGTCAAGGCAGAAACGCACATACCCGCAGCCTGGTTGTTTTACTTTGCTTTTCCAAAGGTGATTTTTCGATCTGTACTCAGTTGTTGCCTGTATGTACGTGAATATATATGTATGTGTTTAAAGATCGTATTTTGAGGCATTGGTGTGTTTGTTGTTAGGGTTTATGGTTAAAGTAATGTATGTGTAACTGTGTATATGTATATGTGTTGATGGTATTGTTGGGTTTATGGTCATAGGCCCGGTGAAGTTGATATGTAGTCTATCATTTTGTTGTCTGAATACAAACATGGATATGTCTATATATACACTACCTTCATGTGCATGCTAAGTCTTCCTCAGTACCTTATTCTTCTCTTCGTCTGTCAATAAGGGATTGCCGGCATGAGCTAACTCCAACCTGTAAACTATTATAATGTCCATGCACCACAATAAGATATTAAGTGAAGACCTGAAGGGCCCGTGCACACCACAACAATGTTTTTATGGCACCAACGTGCGAGAATTTCTATCTCATTCATAAACTGTTCAACTTCATCCCTCCTCTTTGTTTACTCGTTGGACTATGCTAGAACTCGTCTCGCAAATGATGCAAAGGCAGCAAAAAAAGGAGGAGAGAGGCAATTCAATGGCTTAGTCGATGTGTACAAGAAGACAATGGCATCTGACGGTGTTGCTGGGCTTTATCGTGGATTTACTATTTCATGCGTTGGGATTATTGTTTATCGTGGTCTGTACTTTGGAATGTATGATTCCTTGAAGCCAGTATTCCTCACTAGGAAGTTGCAGGTAAATATGTTTGCTTACAATACTGGACGATGAATTGACATGATTGCATATGAGTTTCCACCTCACATGCATGTTTACATTCTATCTTCTTGGAGAAAATGCAGACATCTCCGATATTTTTTTTAAAATTTCATATATCATTGTTGCTATTCGTTCTTTGATTCATCTCTTTTGCTTTTGGTGCTTTCAGGATAGTTTCTTTGCTAGCTTTGCCCTTGGTTGGGTTATTACTAATGGTGCTGGCCTAGCATCCTACCCCCTTGACACTGTCCGCAGAAGAATGATGATGACATCTGGTGAAGCAGTGAAGTACAAGGGCTCAAAGGATGCACTTTCTCAGATTCTGAAGAACGAAGGTGCCAAATATCTCTTCAAAGGTGCTGGCGCCAACATTCTTCGGGCTGTTGCAAGTGCTGGTGTGCTTGCTGGTTATGACAAGCTGCAAGTGCTAGTTCTCGGAAAGAAGTACGGATCTGGTGGTGCATAAACGTTGTACACCCTTGATCCCTTGTCTGGTTGCAAAGTAGGCAGTTCAAGACCCTTGAGCAAGCATAACGTAGACGCGGATAAAGCCTGTTAGTATGACCACAGGAGGAACATACAGAATCAATGGCACTGCAGAAAAAGCCACTGCAAAAAACACGTGCAACATGTTTCTCTGTATCTTTTTTCTTGAGTTATTATGATGATGATGATGGTGATGATTTCAAGAGAGTTTCTCAGGCGTTTTGGATAGGGAAGATGATGACTTCTGGACCTTGTTCATGGGGGAGCAGAACTGTGGAGAAAAATATGGGATCCACGATATTGTTCCACTGTATGTAGCCATGATATTAGCTTACGGTTCAGTTAAATGGTGGAAAATCTTCACATCTGCTCAGTGTTCAGGAATGCTGTTAGGAGGCGAGAAAGCGGGAATATATAGTTTTAAGTAGAAAGAAGTAGAGTAGTCAGGTGAGTTTTTATATAGTTGTGTGTTTTTATATAATTGTTATATAGAAAATAGGTAGGTGTTTTATATGTAGTAAGAGGGAAAGTGGGTATTGAGAAGAGAAAGTGGGTAGTGGGTGAAAAAGAGGAAACGGGAACAGGTTTTTGAAGGCGGGATTGTACTTTTCTAGACTTAGTTTTATCTGAGTGTGACAAATATACTTAGTACTTGGTTTGTTTTGTGATTTGGTTACGTGCTTTTGCTGTGTATCTGTACTTATGTTGAGGAGGCGGGACTAGGTACGATTTTTATAGGGGAAAGCGGGAGTGGGTTACTGCAGATGAAGTGAGAATTTATGGTTGTTAGTAGTAATAAGTAGAACACGCGGGATTGAGTAAGATTTTTATAAGGTAAGTAGAGTGACCCGACAGTTGGAGGGTTGACTCATGACTGTAAGTATTCGCACTTCTGTTAGAAAGTATTAAAAGAAGTATGTCAGCACCTTATCTGGAAGCGGGAATGAGAGTTAGGTGAGAGGAGGCGAGACCGGAGAAGGCGGGTCAAGTTTGAAGCGGGACAATAAGATAGAAGGCGGGACTGGGTTAAGGAGGTGGGTATGTAAAGTCTAGCAGAAGTAGCATAGATTAGCAAACATTGCATTTTTCAGCTAACCAATGACTCGGACAGGCTTATGGGCTATTCTCTGTTTTTCCTCTCCCATTCAGTTCAATAAGTAGTAAGTAAGTTGTAAGGAAGCGGGTGAATAAGGTGAGTGCTTGGTGACTTTATGAGTTGTAAAGATATGCCGGGGAAGTGTGAGGTGATGGAAATGGGCCATGATATGTGTCTATCTTTCATTACTAGTCTCTCCGTTTCCATCCGACCCGACTTTTTCGATCTCTCCACGCCTTCCTCTAAGACTCTTGTTGATATTTGTGCTTTCGAGTCTGTTTTTGTCGAGTTGACTTGTTAGGTGCTCGACTATTATTGAAGCTACTTCATTGGAATCTGCTGCCTCAAAGTATGTTCCAAGTGTTCGTTCAGTCAGTCACACTGATATTTGACCACGACGTCGCAATGAGGATGCACACATCTGTGTTGATGATCTGTCTGGCCAGTTAGGATCCCACTACATGTGGCCACTTCCCAGTTCCTTTTATGCTGTGTTTGACGGTCATGGGGGTTCTGAGGCAGCAGCATACGTAAAGAATAATGCAATGCGGTTGTTCTTTGAAGATACTGCTTTGCCACAAGTATTTGATAATGATGATAAATTATTAGAAGACCTAAGAAATTCTCATCGGAAAGCATTTTCACTTGCTGACCATGCACTGGATTGAGTCAGCGTACCCTCCTTGATTTGAACTTTAGTCAGGAATCCAGCAAATCAGAACGGACTGAAGTTAATGGTGTGCAGACTAGTCCAGAGAATGATGTGCATGGTACAGTCAACAATTCTAGTGACCTTGTTGTTAAAAACGATGACAGCCTAATCGAAATGAGCAATAGTAGAGATCATATTCAACATACAGCTGCAGTTGCTTCTCTAGAAAGCCTGGTGCGTAATAGAAAATTGAATCATATAGATGACAGCCCTCCAGCATCCGCTCAGATTTCTAGACCTCAAGATACTAAAACTGTGGATGACATATATGGATACAATCTTTTAACTTATATTGTAGCCCGGAGGTTTTGTGATAAGGTGGAGCTAAACCCTGGGGATACTATATCTCTTATGAGAGATCCTAGTAACGCCAAAGATCCTAATGCCATCAAGATCCTGGAAGTACTAAAACAGTTGGTTTTCTCCCACGAAATTTAGCCCAATACCTATCACCTTTAATGGATAAATTTGGCTTGTGCTTTGAGGTAAGGGCTCCATTACTTCTGTTCCTGACCATTCCCTTGCGGCCATGCCAATTCAGATTGTTTGTTGCAAGAAGATATATAGTGGTGAAAAAGAATGTGATGATAATCAAACTTTTAACTCCTTGTGGAAGCATGTTTTAAATGTTGTCAAACTAGAAAAATCTAGTCTTGGTAATACAAAATACCAGCATAACTTTATCTTTATCTTTACCGACCCCATTTCTTCCCCTTTCTTTCTGTTCATATTCAATCTCATGCTCAGTGACTTCTATTTTGTAATTCACCAAGTTACCTGACCAATTTTTGGATCCAGAAGGCTATGGGTTAATTTTGCGGAAACCTGAGATTTCGGAGCACAATTTAGTTTTTGTATCGGGTTAACAAAATGGCATCCGGGGATTTGAATGCAGAATTAAATAAGAATGTTTTAGGCAGTAAGTTATGGGTGGTTGTTTGTAGTGTTGGTGCATTTATAGTATTGATTCTGTGTATCTTATCTTTGTGGGTCACATGTCGAAAAAAATCTAAAAGGACTAACAAGAAATACTATGACCCTCAAATACCTTTTGCCTCTAAAGATATCAAGGTTGACAGAGTAGGGGTCCAGAATATCAATGATCATCCAGAAAGTTTAGTTGTTACTGTTCCTGAGAAATTAAGCGGCGGAAAGCATTTTCACTTGCTGACCATGCACTGACTGATGAATGCACTGTATGCGACTTCTGAGAAGGCGGGATCGGGTAAGAATTTGGAAACGGGATTAAGTAGTGTAGTTGGTGTTTTCAATGGTGTTTGCATGTGAAGTGCCAGCAGTGCAAGTTGCATGTGTATGAGAGAGAAAGTGAGTTGCTTGTATAGTTTGGAAACGGGTGGGAGTCATGTGAGAGGAGGCGGGTTAGTTTTTTATCATCTTTTTCCGAGCCTGAAGGCCTTTAGTGCATGAGTCAAAAAATGGTACTCCTTTTCCAGGTTCTCTAACTCGGGACTAGTCTCAATGCCCAAGATTATGTACATGATAATATTGAAAGCATTTTTTCTCATTTCAGTCAACAGCTCAACTGGCTTCTGTTTTTCAGACAAATCTTTCAAAGAAGTTACGGCTATGTCCTTGATATACTCAATGTAGGAAGACATGGCTTCGTGACCGGATAATGAACCATGGAAACCTCTATCTCCCAGTAATTCTGAAACTGATTTTGGCCAGCCAGGGCCGAAGGTTTCATTGTCCATTAAAACTCTTCTACATGCATCGGGAGATGTAAGAATCACACTTGGGCTTCCAAACAAGTGGGACTTGTAAATATGTGTCCGATTGAACCTTGATCGATCTCGAGATAATTTTGAGACATTCATCTTGGAACGGAGGAGTCACAGCCTTGAGTTGTTATTCCTCTAACTTAGCTAGTACCTTGACTTAGATTTCCTTTTGTATTTTAGCTTGTTCTATTACTTTGCCCTTTCCTTTTGTATTCCATAACCAACTCTTGTTACCGCATAGAGGTACCTGTAATTAAATTTGAACAACTTGAACCCCTTTCTCGCATCTTGTTGGCGGTGATTAGTAGCATGATCTAGTGACTTTCTTTTGAGATGGAATAGAATTGCCTGTTTTTTGTCTACATAAAACTTGTGAGAGAATATAATTCATGAAAGTTGTGATAAATGTATTTGTGTTATGTTTGAATGAATAATATATCGCACTTAATTGTTTATGAGATGTTACTACTTGTGTCTGAGATAATGTAACTTGTGTCTGAATCGGTTTTAACCACCTTGTGTCCGAATTGTTGCAAGCTACTTTGTTTCTGTTCACATGTTTCTTGTGGCTTAGTTTGCTTTATTTGTGTCTGAATAAATGAATCTCATGAGGTAAAATAAAACCTTTGATTTTGTCTGAGATGATGTTACTTTGTGTCTGAGGCAGCTTTACATGCCTTGTGTCCGAGAGAATATTACTTGTGTTTGAGATAGTGTAACTTGGCTTTGACTACCTTGTTGCCTGAATGAACCTCATGAGATACAATGTTGTCTGAATTAGTATTACTTGTGTCTGAGATAGTAATTTTTTGTGTCTGAAGCGATGTTACTTGCCTTGTGTCTGAAAAGGTTTTTCTTGTCTTGTTTCTGAGATGGTGTTACTTGTGTCTGAAATATTTTTACTTGCCATGTATTGTGACTAGAAAATAGATACTTCATTCATGAAAGATGATTACAGGAGTAGTTGATGAGAGTTAATAGTAACATAGATAATGTGTTGTGGAGACTCATAGAAGTATGCCTCCAACACTTCATTGTAGTAGTAGTAATGGAAAGGAATACGCAATCTTTAGGTATAGTACTTTCGCAACTTGTCTCCATGCCACGTGTTGTTTATTTCAGTACCATCCAACCTTTCTAACTTGTAAGAACCTGGGCGTAGTACATGTTTCACCTTGTAAGGACCTTCCCACTTGGGCATGAGTTTTCCCGTATGACGTGGGTCGGAAGCTTCTGTTGCCCGTAGCACCAAGTCTCCTTCCTCAAATTTTCGAATTCTTGTCTTCTTAGCAAAGAATTCCTTGGTTTTTTCCTTATACGTATCCATCCTCTGCACAGCTTCATCTCTGACTTCATCAATAAGTTCGATGTTGTCTCGGAGACCTTCATTGTTGGCTTCTTCATCAAAGTTTAGAACTCGGTAGGAAGGTGATCCCACTTCTACCGGGAGCAAGGCTTCGGTACCAAATGCTAGTTTGAAAGGGGTTTCCTTGGTACTGCTTCGGGCAGATGTGCGGTAAGCCCACAACATGTTCAGTAGCTCTTCAGGCTATATTTTCTTAGATGCTTGGAGTCTTTTCTCTAAACCTCGCACAATGGTTCGGTTTGTGACTTCTACCTGTCCATTGCTTTGAGGGTGGCATACGGAAGCTTTCTTATGCTTCACTCCCCTCTCGGAAAGGAATTTCACGAACTTTGACCCGACAAATTGGGTTCCATTGTCAGACACCATCACTCTCGGGATTCCAAACCTTATGATAATATTTTCGTTGACAAACTTAATTGTGTCTTCTTGAGTGATTGTACTTAGTGCCTTAGCTTCCACCCATTTAGTCATATAATCAATTGCCACCATCACATATTGGAGTTCTCCTTTAGCTTTGGGGAAAGGTCCCATGATGTCGATCCCCCACATGGCGAAGGGGATGGGGAAAGAATAGATGAGGGCAAGGCAGGTGCTTGCTTAGGGACATTGCTGAAGAACTGGCACTGTGTACACTTCTTGACAAAAGATTTACAATCCTTAATCAAAGTAGGCCAGAAGTATCCTTGCCTAAGAATTTTATGAGCTAGAGCTTTTCCCCCATGTGATCTCCACAAATCCCTTCATGAACTTCTCTCATGCAATATAGATCCTCATCTGGGTCGATGCATTTGAGGATAGGAGAATCGAAAGTCCTCTTATAGAGAATGTCATCTTGAATGAAATATTTGGCGGCTTGTGAGCGGATTTGTTTGGCCTTGGTAGAATCATCGGGTAGAATATTTTCCTTCAAGTAGTCAACGATTGGTGTCATCCAAGTTGAGTCGGCAACGACCACTTCCATGATTTGGTGTCCCTCAATAGCTGGCACCTTCAATTCTTCGAAATAGACAGAACCATCTAAGTGGTCTTTTTCTGATTCCACTAGCTTGGACAGCAAGTCTGCAATGGTGTTGTCACCTCTATCCACTTGGACAAGTGTGTGGCTGACAAAGAGAGAAAGGAGGGATTTGACCAAGGCTTGATACTTGGTGAGGATGATATCTTTTGTAGCATAATCCCCAGTAGTTTGCCTTACCACAATTTGAGAATCACTGAAAATGGAGAGGTGTTGAACTTGGAGACTTCTTGCCAAGTTAAGTCCTGCAATAAGTGCTTCATACTCAGCTTGATTGTTTGTAGCCTTGAAAGTGAATCTTATGGCTTGCATTACTTGGAACCCTTCTGGGCTGATCAGGATTAACCCTGTTCCACTCCTAGTCGAAGTAGAAGATCCATCCACGAAGAGTTTCCATGTTGGGTTCGGAGGAGGGATAGGTTTTTGGTAGTAGAGACAGGTTCATTGACAGGAGGATCATCCTCTAAAGTTGGCATCTTTTCTTGATTACCAAAAGAGCATTCTACAACGAAGTCCGATAGAGCTTGTGCCTTAATGGCCTTTCTTGGCTCGTATGAGATAGAAAATTGACTTAATTCTACTGCCCAATTGATCAATCTCCCTGACAAATCTGGCTTGTGTAGAAGCTTCTTCAAAGGTTGATTGGTGATAACCTTGATCTATCTTCCTTGGAAGTAATGCCTTAGCTTCCTACTTGCAGTGACAAGGGCATATGCAAATTTTTCTACAGGAGGGTAGCGGGTTTCCGCATCCTTTAGCACTTGGCTTACATAATAAATAGGCTTTTGTCCTCCTTCATCTTCTTTGATTAATACTGCCCCAACAGCTGCGTTAAATGCCGATAAGTATATTGCTAGTGGTTCAGTAGGAGCGGCTGTTGTTAACAAAGGTCGGGTTGAGAGATATGCCTTCAAGTCATCGAAGGCGGCTTGACATTCGGCGTCCACATGATAACCTTTGTAGATGTTACTCCCCTTAGGGTGTGGAAGAAAGGTAGACATCTCTCCGCTAACTTAGATATAAACCTTCTCAAGGCGGCTAACCTTCCTGTTAACCTTTGCACGTCACGAATTGTCTTAGGAGGACGCGTATCCAAAATTGCTTGAATTTTCTCGGGATTGGCTTCTATTCCTCTTTGACTGACCAAGAAACCTAAGAATTTTCCTACCTCCAAGCCAAATGTACATTTATCCGGATTTAACTTCATGTTGTGAGTTTTTAACTTCTCGAAGCATTCCTTTAAATCTTCAAGGTGAGCTTCCAACAGTAAAGATTTAACTATCATATCATCAACATATACCTCCATATTATGGCCAAGTTATCCGGCAAAGATTTTATTCATCATTCTCTGATAAGTTGCTCCCGCATTGATAAGGCCAAAAGGCATGACCTTGTAACAATAAACTCCTCGATGGGTGATGAAGGATGTTTTCTCTCTGTCTTCTGGTGCCAACTTGATCTGATTATATCCGGAAAAAGCAACCACGAAGCTTAGCATGAGATGACCTGCAGTGGCATCAATCAGTTGATCAATACTTGGAAGAGGGTAAGGGTCTTTTGGGCAAGCCGCATTAAGATCAGTGTAGTCGATACAAACTCTCCATTTTCCATTGGCCTTCTTTACCAAAACTACATTTGCCACCCATTCAGGATAAGTGACTTCACAAATAAGGTCCGCGTCAAGCATCTTATCAATTTCTTCATCAATCGCTTTTTGCCTATCGGGAGCAAAATTCCTTCTCTTTTGCATCTTTGGGATAGCATCTTTGTGAACATTCAACTTGTGCACTGCTACCGATTCATCCAGCCCGGGCATTTCATTCGGGCTCCAAGTAAATATGTCAGCATATTCTCGTAACAACTTTGTTAGTCCTTCTTTAAAAACCGAGTCAAGCCCAGCTCCAATGCTTATACGCTTCGTCCCATCTCCAGGCACTAGTTCAATTTTTTCGGTTTCTACGGCGGGCGTAACCACCGGCATTTCATCTTTTTGCAAACATTTTTTCAAAGAAGCATCCATACGTTGCTCCTCGATATCTTGCTCAATGTTTTCAACCATTTGGACATCTCGCGTCCTCTTTCTCTGATTTCGTTGGTGCTCAAGGTGCCTTTTCCTCTTTTCTTTCCTCCGTTGGGTTGTCCGAGCCCTCCTCGCATTACTTGGATAAGTTGAGGGCAGAGCCATAACAATACTTCGAAGCCTCTGTATCTCCTTTGATTTCTCCTATTCCCGCAATGGTTGGGAACTTCATTTTTAGATGTGTGGTGGAGGTTATCGCTCTCAAACGAGTTAAGGTAGGTCTTCCCAAGATCATGTTGTAGGAGGACGGAGTGTTAACCACGTAGAGTTTGATAATATGTTGGGCTTGCCTTGGAGCTGTTCCAAAGAGTATGGGCAGCTTCACTATTCCCACTTTGGGGACTGCGTTGTGGCCAAAACCATAAAGTGGTGCCTCTTCTTCACATCCTTCTAACTTGTCTTCCAACTTTAGCCTTTCCCAACAATGAGTGAAGATTATGTCCACCGATGACCCATTATCGATCAATACTTTCTTGACAACATTATTCCGTGTTTCTATGCTGACAACAAGGGCTTCGGTGTTGTAAGGATTGACTCCCTGAAAGTCAGCATCGGAGAAAGTGATAACATCTCCTACCATATCATTTTGAGATATTACCATAACTTCCTGAGTCTCAAAGTCTCGGGGAGGGGACTGTGTTCCTCCAATAACTATATTGACAATATTCTTGTCTCTGTTGGTTTGAGATGTGGAAGGAGTACTTGTGTTATTTGCATTAGTAATTTGTCGAGGAAGGTACTGGTTGATGAGCCCTTGGCGAACCAATCTCTCGAGGAAGTATTTGAGGGAGAGGCAATTCTCTGTAGTATGACCGTGCGTGGCATGATATTCGCAGTGCTTAGAGGAATCTCTATCACCCGGGGCTGTCCAAAGTGGCTGAGGTGCCTGATAGAAGGGTTTGTTTCGTATTTCTCGCAAAATGTTTGCCCGGGACATACTCAATGCTGTCCACTCCGGCTCAGGTTTACGTGGGGGTTTTGATGAGATGGGAGAAGAAAGCTTTGTCTTGTTGAAAGTGGGTTTTGGCCTTGGTGGAGCGGGACCATGCATGGTTTGTACTTGGTGTTCGTGGATGGGCCTTTGGCTATGGTGGAAGGTGAAACGTTCCTTTTGAATGTAAGGCTTCTGCTGAGGAGGATTTCTTGTTTGTTTCATAACCCTCATAGCTTCCGTCTCGGTGATGAAGTGTGAAGCTAACTCGTATGCTCTGGCCAATGTGGTTGGCTTGTGTTCCATGAGCTTGCAAATATACTTTTCACAATCGTAAGGGTCTAGACCCCTTCTCAAGTGTACCAATTCTTCTATCTCATTAACTGACACCACTTTGTTTACCGCCTCCTTGAATCTCTTTAGATAGTTTTCCAGTGTCTCTCCACTTCTTTGCGCGATGGTTTCAAGGAAGACAGTGTGCACCTCGTGTGGTTGGTTTGCCTTAAACTTATTCAAAAAGGCTTTTTTGAAATCGGCCCATGTGTTAATGGTCCTTGGAGGGAGTCTACAAAACCACCTCTGTGCGCTCCCTCTTAAGGTAGAGGCAAAGAATTTACAACATGTTAAGTCCCGGTACTCATAGAAGAGAGCTAGCTGATCAAAATAAGCGCTCTTCCGGATCTCCATTACCATCATATGACTCCAAGTTGGGGTGTTTCAAGTGTGTTTGCTTGCTTTCATCTTCTAGTCTTTTGGAGAAAGGAGATTCTCCAGGGCCAGCAGAGACTTCTCCTTCAACCTTACGCTTTAACTCATTGAGAGTATTGAGGATTTCTTGTTGAGAGCTTCCGATGCCTCCGACTGGGGTAGGTTCAGGAGTTCTTTCCCTTTCCTTTTCCTGGTAGAACTCATCTTCTAATCTTCTCTTCTCTCTTTCATATTCTGCCTTTTTCGACTCTAGCTCATGTCTGAGATCCCGTACTCTTCTGTTTGTCCTCCATGTCTCGGGCCGATGGTGGTTTTTCCCGTGACGGTCATGGTTAGTATCTTGGGAAGAGCCAAGGCGAGAAAAGATTGACTTGGTGACCCTTGGTCTTTTGCTACCATTGTTGTTCGCACTATGTGCTTCATCCTCGGGGGGAGGTTGCTCTCTCCTCCCATTAGAATGAGGTGGGTCATTCTGTTGGTTTGGGTTTTGGAGATTTGCAGCAACATTGAGGAGAAAATTCACTTGGTTAGGAGCGAAACGGGACAGGTCCAAATTGAGAGGAGGATCCTCATCCCTGGTGCCGATCCTTTGGTGGACGGGTTCGCTGCGGTGGGTGGTACCACGGACTATTTCTTGTTGAGTTCCTTGGAGTTGTTCTTCAATTTGGTTTGGATCGTTTGGATCAATCGTGGTTCGGGCTTGTAACCTCGTGTTCTTTGACGGTCCCATCTGAGACAACTTGTTACTAATAATGTCTTGTTACTTCTTGCAATCTGGAAAGGATGGAGGGTCTTTCAAAGAGAAAAATGCCCTCCTTCTAGCGCCAAATGATAATGCTCCTTGCTCCACTCTACCGCACTTTTCCACTTTCCGGCGGTGTTTGAACGGAGATGTGGTGTTGCTTTTCCCTCTTCCGGCAGTGTTTGGGCGGAGATGTGGTGTTGCTATCGCACCTGTCTCTCTTCCGGTGGTGTTGGGACGGGGATGTGGTGTTGCTGTCGCACCTGTCCCTCTTCCGGCGGCGTTGGGACGGAGATGTGGTGTAGCTGTCGGAAGGATATCTGCAAAACAATGCTTGACCGGGGGTGGTGGCCGTCAAGCACCTCCGGCGTAAGAGTAAGTAACTTGGTGGTGGAGAATACAAGAAACAATATCAGAAAGTACAAATTCCGGTGACTAAGAATTTAGAGAGAAAAATGTGAAATGAGAGAGTATGAGAGTGATTGTGAGAAATTTCAGCCCCCAAAATGTGTGAGTTAGCTTGGTATTTATAGAGGGCTGAGCATCCGGTCGGTTCGGTCTCAAAAAACCGGACCGGTTCGGTTCGGTTTTTTGGGTTCGGACCGGTTTTGCTCGACCCTAGTGTTACCTCCTTTTGTCCGGAAGAATGTGCCGGAGGAAGCATGTGCCTTTTACCCGGAAGAATGTGCTGGAGGTAGAATGTGCCTTTTGCCCGGAAGAATGTGCTGGAGGAAGAATGTGCCTTTTGCCCGGAAGAATGTGCTGGGGGAAGAATGTACCCTAGTGTCTCCTCCTCTTATCTAGAAGAATGTACCCTAATGTTACCTTCTTTTGTCTGAATGTACCCTAATGTTACCTTCTTTTGTCTGGAAGGAAGATGTTTTTGGGACATGGTTATATCAGGAGGGTAAAAGAGTAATTCTTCGGAAGGGTATTAACTTTGCCCCTCACTCCTGCAACTTACTTTAGTGGGTTGGAGGAGTAAATGCGTAGTGCTGACATGCTTTTTCATTTTTTATAGATTCAACGGCTCTTTGTAACGGCTAGTAGTTGGAGGCCTATAAATACTTGAGTTTCCTTCAAGAGTTGGAATATCATATTTTCTCAAAATCTTTCATCTCTTATTTTCTCTGTTGTAATTCTTGAGAAGTTCTTGATTTTATTGTCACTACAAAGGTTGTTTATACGTATGATATACTCATTCGAATAAGTTCAACAATTGTGTTGAGAGTTGAGATAAGAGAAGGAAGTCCAGCTGCAGGGGCGATGCATCTTACCATATATTCTATATTTCTATCTTGAGAAATGAGTCTGGCTTGGTCAATCCAAAATCTCCGCTTCTAAACTTGGTAGATGGATGCATAATTTTAATTAAGCTCCTTATCAGGCAAACACAATATGAAACACACCATAGAATATAAAAACAAGTTCCAAACAAGATTCCAAACATAAAATATTTCCCGTAACACATCAATAATTTTTAAAATTGCAGATTAAAAACAAGATTAAAGGTGAAAATATTCCCTTCTTTGTACATTGGGAAGGGACCTGTTGATATTACAACATTTTAAGTCTTGTCAAATCTACACTACGCAAAAGCCGATATTGTCATGTATAGATTTTTTCTGCAAATAGATGCGAGGGCTGACAATATATAGTCCCTTTTAACAACGGGGAAAAGGAAAAACATGAGATGCATTAGCATAGGATGACTATTATAGGAAATTTATATCAACTACTGGAGAAGCTCGTTGAAAATGTAGCACTTTAGTAGCCATGTCCTTTTTCCCACAGTAGAAACCGCAAGCTGAAACGGTCATCACCTCAAGCACCGGAGAACGTAAAAGCACAAATTTGAGAAATTCCATGTCATTTTCTATGGACACGCCCCACATATCTACTACTCTAAGCTTCTTCAATGTGAAATCAGGAGGACATTGTCTCTCCCGAAAATCCACATCAGCAGCTTGATGATGAGCCCGTCCGAATGCTGCAGTCTATGCAATCAAAAGACATAAAAGATAATCAGAGGCTGATATAAAAAGTAAAACCAAACCCAAGTATATAACATTGAACAGTCAAATGAGCCCACAAAATAACAGGACATGTGACTTGCAAAAATTCCAAGTTCTTATAGATTAGGAGGGGACTGCAAAATCAAGTGAAGAACATACACTTCATTCATCTTTTCAAATCTGATACCTCGTAAGTGGATAAACTTTAGATAGTCGAATGTAACTGGAACTTTCACCAGGATAATAGCTTGCAGAAGGAACAACAGAGAGAGATTTAATGTAGAAAATGATCAGTGCATCCTTTGCAAGCTTGAAAAGAATGTTAGAGAAATTGGAGAACCTAACACCTTTTCCTATCTATCAAGATAACTGGAAATACTTTAATCATTATACCTTATGAAAAAAGTCTATATATAATGAACCCAGAAGTGGGGTGTGCTGAAGATATAAATCTTCAAAACTTCCAACCACAGTAAGATGCCTTAGATTCGGGGCACAGACGGTCAAAGCTAGTTGGTCAACACATCTAAATTTAAAATTCTCAAGAAGAAGAGGGCAACTTGAAATAAGGTTTTCAACAACCTCGAGATTAATGGAACCACGATGTAGGCTAAGGTACTTTAAACATGGAAATCCTTGAAATCCTGAAGGAGGTCTCACTGCAAAGCCATGAAGCTTCAATCTGGTCAGATTTTTAAAAGAAAATACACGAGAAGGTGCGTAGAGCGTTAGGTCTTCCTGCCCACATACATCCAGAAGTAACTCCTTTATAGGTTTTCTTGATAGGAATAGTAGCCATTGATCTAAATCAGAAGAGTTTTTTAAGTGTGAAGTCGATAAAAACCAAACCAAACCAAACCAAACATACCCAGTATATCCCGCTCAGAGCAGGGTCTGGAGAGGGTAGGTTGTACGCAGACCATACCCCCACTTTTAGAGCGGGGAGGCTGTTTCCGTGAAGACCCTCGGCTGAGTGCACAACATACATAGAGTGTGGTAAAAACAACGGAAAATGATATGGAGATGGGCAATGACATACCTGAGGCCCATGGCGTTCTCCACATGGGACCTACCTGTCTACGAGGATTTATGCTACTCCTATCTTGATGAGCTCCAACCGCACGGAAAGTCCCGCACAGAGATACCACCGAGCCAAGCTCCCTGCAGCTGCATAAGCAAAAAACAGAAGACACTGAAGATGAAGAGTGAGAACGTTAAAGCCGAACTTCTACAGAATCGCTAACCGAGACAAGGCAACCCGGAGGCTCTCGACAACAGAACCACAACCTAAAAGGGAATCGACCACTCTGATACGCCGCCTCCAAGAACCCCTATCCGCGAGCATGGTCTCATTTAATTCTAAGGCCTTCAAATCCATCCGGAGCTGCTCTTCCCACGTCCTCCTCGGCCTGCCTCTCCTCCTCGTCCCAACAACCGCTAGACTCTCGACCCTCCTAACTGGGGCTTCCGCCAGCCTCCTTCGGACGTGGCCGAACCATCTCAACCTTCCTTCCCTAACTTTCGCAGGTAACGGCGCCACTTCCAGCTCGCTCCTAAACACCGAGTTCGGGATTCTGTCCAGCATCGTGCGCCCACAAGACCACCTCAACATCCTCATTTCAGCCCCTTCCAACTTGCTTATGAGAGCCTTCTTCTCCGCCCAACACTCAGAACCATACAGCAACGCAGGACGGATAGCCGCTCTATAGAATTTCCCTTTCAACTTCAAAGGGACTTTCTTATCGCACATAACCCCTGACGCTGTCCTCCACCTTAGCCACCCAGCCTTGATACGATGCATGACATCTGCTTCAATCTCCCCTTCCTTCTGGATAATCGAACCCAAATACTTGAATTTGTCCGTCTGCGGGACGGTCTGGTCTACAATCCTAACCTCCACCCCTTCTTCGTTGGCCTCACCACTGAAGTTGCACCAGAGATACTCGGTTTTAGACCGACTCATACGAAGCCCTTGGGACTCCAAAGTAGATCTCCAAAGCTCCAATCTGTCGTTCACCTCCCTCCTCGATTCCGCCACTAGCACGATATCATCCGCGAAGAGCATGCACCAAGGAACAGCATCTTGAATCCCCCGCGACAAGACGTCAAGGATAAGGGCGAAAAGAAAGGGACTGAGGGCCGACCCCTGATGAAGCCCCATCTCAACCGGGAAGAAACGGGAGTCCCCCACTGGGGTCCGAACGCACGAACTTGCTTGGGAGTACATGTCTTGAATCACCCTAACGAGCGTCGATGACACTCCCCTCTCCTCAAGGCTCTTCCAAATAGCTCCACGGGGGATGCTATCATAGGCCTTCTCAAGATCAATGAACACCATATGGAGGTCTTTGCGACGTTCCCTGAACTTCTCCATAAGGCGTCTAACTAAATGAATGGCCTCGATCGTTGATCTCCCAGGCATAAATCCAAATTGATTCTCTGAGATTACAACTTCTCTTCTAAGCCGACTATCAACCACTCTCTCCCAAAGTTTCATAGTATGACTGAACTTACGAATAGGGCCATCATGAAGTAAGAGAAAACGCGTAATAAAGTTTACGAATTTTGTCTTGGCGACTTCGGTCTCTCCAAAAATACTAAAACATGTTTCGTATTCGTCAAATACGAGTTGTGTCAGGTTAGCCCATTGATACCTCCACTTGGTAGACAGACTGCAAGTTTTTACAGCATCCCTTAATATTGGGAGTTTTGTAAGTATGGAAAGAATAATGCCTTGTGGCAGATCACTGATAAAATCCTTCCTTGAGCATTTACCCATTTCACATCCCTAAAAAAGCATAAGAACCAAATTATCGACACAATCAACTCATAAAAGTAAATGCGTAAATATTTATATGCAATGTACCCAGCAGATGTCATACCAATTATGTCCCCAGTAAGTTGATGAGAAAATATTAGTAAATCAAGGTTCAAAAAAACTTAAAAATATACGGCCAGGCAGGAAGGAATTTCCCAACATTCAAAAATTTTACGATAACGTGCATAAAATACATTTTAATAAATCGATCTTTGGCCATAAAATTACCAGCTTAAATCTCAGTTGCTATAGTGAAATAACATGATTTCAGGCTCACGCTGAGGAAAACAATTGTCCCCACGAATAATGCTAGAGGTACCGAATTCGGTAGTTACAAAACGACACGTGTCATTATTTGATTTGGCTACAAATCAATTAAATATAATGGATCCCATGCATTCACATCATTTTCACCAAATAAAACATTTTAAACTGACATATCATCAATACATCAACGCCACATCATTTTGTTCCTAAATTTTGTACCCAATTGAGTACATCTAGCATTATTCTTGTTCCACACATTTATAAATTTGAACTGAACTACAATGGATACAAAATGTGCACACAGAACAACTAGTTTTAAGTGTTCTCGCACGCTTAAATCATTCTCCAGATGGTTGCATATTAATGCTTCTGATAAAACTTGTATCCTCATAAAAGATTGAAAGACATATTTGACAAACAGTTGGCGGGCACACGACGCTCTGTGTAATCAGTAATGCGTACACTGTTAGGAATCTGCCCGATTCCCTGCGAATGCGGAAGCGATTTGGTAATTATGTGTGCTTAGATCCCACAAATATACGTGATAGTAATAAAGCAACAAACCAACAATACAGTAAAAGAGACAAGAGATTTAACGTGGTTCGGCCCAGCCTACATCCACAAGAGTAACAACTTCACACTAGATAAAAGAGATTACAATATCCGGGTATCCGGCCCCTGAATTTATACACAAATTCAGCCCTACGATACCTATTATGTATATCCCCAACTCACGAAGTATTTATCTCAAAACCTCCCCCTATCACTGTTTCCCGACAACCTTTCCTTCTCTCCCTCTCCCAACCCGGACAGTGCCACACAACCTGATAGAAAGACTCCTGCAGCGGGACCACCTCCGATGGCTGCAGTCAGACCCAAGTACCTTAAGGAATAGTTTAGGCACGAGGACCTTCTATCCCGACACTTCCTGAAAGCGGGCTAAACCGGCTTTCCTACTAGACGGACTATCTAGCAGCTAATGAGAGAAGAGAGAAAAGAGAGAGGTGTGTTTTTAGTAATGAAGGGGATGGGGTATTTATAGTAGGAAATATGTAGTAGGTGGGGAGGGGGTTGGTGAAGATTGATGAAAGAGTTGGTGGAAAAGAAAAATTAGGAAGCAGCCTAACAATCTCCCCCTCTTTCCAAACTCACAGCTCTTCACTTGCACTCCATACCTACGCCCTGTTGGCACAACTCCAACTTTTCCTCGATCCGTATCATTCCATACGACAAAGCTCCCCCGAGTCCAAGACTCCAAACTATACCCTAGTTTGCACATTCATTCTCGAATGCCCACTTGCTATACGCACAAGTGTACCATTGACCTCTATTTGTCCAACTACATACATGTGAAGCAATCTGTTGTATACACACATACTCACTTGATTCACGTCGGCCAATCTCATATGTAGTCCATCACACACGCAAGTGTGACCATCACACACACAAGTGTGACCATCGATCTTTCATTTACTCCCCAACTGCATATCAAACAAATCAATCTGTTGCATGGTTCACTGCTCACTTGATTTGTGTTGATCGATGCCCATATGCAGCTGCAACACACCAACTACTCGTTGATGTTGTGGAAGCCCTTCGACCAAGCATCCATCCCAGCAGTCTTTGCACCATCGTCTAGACTTGAAGGCAATACAACCGCAACAGTATCCTTCAAGCCACTCTTCCCTCGTGCACGAGATAACCAGATTTTTGAAGTTCCAGTACGTTCTGGCCACGTACTAATCAGACGATATATTCCCCCACGTAGCTCTCCCTTCATCCGAACCACACGGCCTCTTTTGATATTCATAGCTCCCCCTACTACAGAGCATCTGTAGCCTTCTGAAGCTAACCGACCGATAGATATTAGATTCTTCCTCAGCTTAGGCACATATCTTACCCCGTTCAAGCTGCGAACTATTCCATCGAACATTTTGATATTCACAATTCCAATCCCCTTGATCTCACAAGTAGATCCATCAGCCAAAGAAACTGTTTCATTCTTTGTATCTTGGAATTTGTCAAAATGCCCCCTCTCGGAACATACATGGTAAGATGACCCTGAGTCTAATATCCATTCTCCTGGAGAACTAGTGCCTCGATTGAAGACGGTGCAAACATCTTCACAATCGAGAGTAACCACAGCCAATGATGCATCTGGATCCTTCTTATTAAGCGGACAATTCGACCTAATATGACCCCACTCCTTGCAACCAAAGCACTGCATGCCCTTTTCCCTGTATCTGGATTTACCCCTGCTATTGGTAGATCCTCTCACAGCACCCCTTCCTCTATTATTTTGGCTACGCAAAGCCAAAACCGTCATTCCGTCCTTGTCACCATCCTGGTTCTTCCTTCCAGCATTTGACAAAAGTGCTGACTGAACCTCCTCCATTTTTAACGTGTCCTTTCCGTACAAAATGGTTGTGACCAAATGATCGAATGACTCCGGAAGCGAAGTAAGAAGAATAAGGGCCTTACCTTCTTCCTCCAATTTTACATCAACCTTTTCAAGTTGATAAACAATACCATTAAACACATTCATGTGCTCAATAACATTGCCTTGAGCTGCCATCTTCAGCTTGTATAACTCGCGCTTCAGATTTAACTTTGTAGTCAAGTTCTTCCCGAGATACAATGTCTCCAACTTTGACCATAATTCCTTCGGCGGGCTTTCGTCAACAATATTATTGATAATATTATCTGCAATGCATAGTCTGATGGTACTCATGCATTGCGACTCAGCATCCTCCCAATCTTCAGCGCTCATTGTTGTCGGCTTTCCCTCCTTCCCCTTCAAAGCCCTTGCTAGCTTCTGTTGGGTTAGGATATCCTTTACCCTTCTCTGCCAAAGAGTAAAACTTCCTTTACCATCATATGGAGTCACATTGAATCCTCTAATACTTGTCATGATCTCCGTTTGTACACACAAACCAATCCAAACAACTAAATCAATTGGCCAGGTAAGTGTAAGAAACAATGGGAGCACTTCCGTCAAAACGGCGCCTTATTAGACAACCACTTTTCTTAACGACTTTCCTTCGGCACCAATAATTTTGACACAACTAGCTCTGATGCCAACTTTTAGGAACCTGCCCGATTCCCTGCGAATGCGGAAGCGATTTGGTAATTATGTGTGCTTAGATCCCACAAATATACGCGATAGTAATAAAGCAACAAACCAACAATACAGTAAAAGAGACAAGAGATTTAACGTGGTTCGGCCCAGCCTACATCCACAAGAGTAACAACTTCACACTAGATAAAAGAGATTACAATATCCGGGTATCCGGCCCCTGAATTTATACACAAATTCAGCCCTACGATACCTATTATGTATATGTAAGTCCAACTAACAAAACAAATCTAAACGACTCAGCTGACAAAGAAGAATAAAGTTGAGTATTTACCGGGGATGAGTCCAAATGATACTCCCTCCGTCCTCCTCAATTATGAAAACTGAATAAAGTTGAGGGGGGCACGGAGACCAAGACAATGCACAAAAACTGAGTAAAATTAAATGAAAAGTGGGTAAAATGGTGGGACCTATCAATATTTAATAATAAATTTGAGACAGTGAAGGAAAATAGTGGGTGTAATAGTATTTTTTTATTATTAAATATGAGATAGTGGGAAAAAGTAGTGGATGTAATAGTGAGGTAAACTTACTATTTATGGTAACGTAAAGAAATGAGAGTGACATCCCAAAATAGTAACCGTAAAGAAATGAGCGGAGGGAGTATGTGACAAGATCACCTTCTTTTTTGGGTATATTTGTGCCTACGAACTTTCTTTTTTTGAAGGAATATTTGTACCTAGGATGGGTCACTACTCTTTTTTTTTTTTTTTTTTTTTGAGTAGATGGGTCACTACTAATCATTTTCAGTTTAGAAAATGAAAAACAAAATCAAAAGTTACTTTATCGTGAACAATGAGTTTATTTAGGATTTTGCAAGAATGAAAGTATACCCTCCATCCCTGTTAAAGTGATTCATCTTTTTATTGATCAAATTTATTAACTTTGATTGGAAATTAAAATTTATATATTTATAATATTGAAAATCTGCAAATATATTTTAAAGTAAATTAAATTTGTTTTTCAATGATATATTTTTTGTAACTATTTTTAATTATGTTATATATGTAAATTTCAATCAAAGTTCAAAATTTTGACTATTGAAATGTCAAATGAGCCAATTGAAATGGGACAAAGGAAGTATTCAAATCTATTGAGCTCATGAATGCATCGGAGCAACTTTATGACTTCTATTGTAAGCTTATATAATTTAGAACTTGTATGAGATTAAGTAAATTTTATTATGTTTCGCGCATCTGTTCATCATAATTTTTTGAGGAGACTTTTGTTCAATTTGATACCAAATTGAGAAAGACAATAGATGCTATTGTAACGTCAGAAAGGTCTGAATTTGGTGGTCTTCTATGGAGGTTGGTGACTATGTCTATCTGTTGATTGGGTGTGTATACTGCATGTGACATTAGATTTGTTACTTCGCGAATCCAATATATTGACTTACATGAGGATTTGATGTGGTTCCAGCTGGGGATCATTTTCGTTTAGCATTAGCTTCTCTGCAAGTGATACTCTCAGGTGTGAATTTGGCAAAATTATCCATTAAACGGTCTATACCCCCAAAATCAATGCACTACTTGGCAGACATTTACTTCAGTGATATTTGCAAGAATATACTTTCTAATTTGATTTTTCAGAGAGACAAGCTACAGTTTTCCAGTGCCTGCAAGCCAACCATGCTCAGAATTTTTTATTGCCATGCCCATAGAGGGATTTGGACAGCGTATGACACCCACGAAATATCAAACGATTTTGTGATACAGACTCATGATTCCTTTATTTTCAGATGGAACACATTGACCTTTGTGCATGAGCTGTATGGATATATTTGGGGAGCACGCTGTCCATTGTAGTACTCCCTCCGTCCCATTTTATATGACATTTATTCCTTTTTGGGACGTCCCAAAAAAAAAATGAATCTACTAAACATACTATTTTTGAACAATACTTTTCATTATTACACCCACTATTTCTCTACTTTATACTCTTTTTTATTAAATAAACACTATTACACCCACTACTTTCCCACTTTACTCATTTTTATATCTTTTTATTTAAACTTTTATCCATCATCTAACCAATCAAATGATGCCACCTAACAAAGTCAAATTATTTTTCTTAATCTTTGTGCAATCTTGACCATGTCATACATTAAGGGACGGAGGGAGTATTTCTACTAAAAAGGAGGCACCTGTTAACTTTTTCGCCCCTCTAGGTGAAGTTAGAACAACTCATAGGCTAGCTGATGTGTTATATATAATTGGCATGGAGGGAAACATACTTGTGTTAATCTTACTGGAGTTTCTCCGTTGAGTGAATTTGGCAATGAGGTGTTTATAGTTGGTCAAGCGACTATAAAATCAGTTGAGGTAAAGGTACATGAACATGATCAGGCTTGTAGAGACAATCAACACATATTTATGCCATTTGTTTTTGACACATTTGGATTCCTTACTTCTAACGCTGTTGAATTTCTTCGAACAATACAAAAGGTCATGAATAAGAGTGTAATAAGAACGTTAAAATTATGGTATAAATATAATATGAGATAATAGTGTTTAGCAGTAGAATATTGTTAAAATATTAAGTTCAAATGTAGAATTTTGATTAAGTTGTAAAACTATACACCAACATCGACATTAATCAAAAAATATTCTCCATTAACATCACAAAATTTCCCAATATTTTCATCAATTTTTACGAGAACACTCAAATTATAGTATAAACACAATATGAGATAACAATGTTCAGCAGCAGGACATTCAAATACAAATAGCTTTAGTTGCAGAACTTTAAAATTATGTGCTTGACTTCAAAATTCCGGTGCGTAACTTTTAAATTCAGTAAAAAAAAGAAAGTTCAATTGTAGAACTTTTAAATTCATGTGCATGACTTTTGAAATTCAGTAGCAAAATATTGTACTTCTACTACAAAACAAAATAGGTTCTGCAATAGAAACTTATTATCTCAGGAATTATTTTTTTGTAAACAATGTTTAATAAAATAAAATAAAATTTTAAAAGAAAGAAAAATTTGAAAATTAACAAAAATAGCCAAAAAAATAAAAGATAAAAAATATTAATAAAAATAAAAGATTTTAATAATTGAGTTGTAATTAAATTTCTTTATTTCAATTAATTGAACTAATAGTATAGTTTTTATTTCTAGCAATACCCTTACAAAAATTTTGTATTTAAAAATGAATTAAATCTGGATAGAACCATAATAGTATAATGGTTAGAGCTTATCTCTAATCGTTCCACGTATGGGTTCGATTCTCGCTCATTCCGAGATTTATTGAGAACATACACTCATTGTAAGACATATATGCCTACTTACTAAAAAAAAAAAAATTCTGGATAGTTAATTTAGAAGTAATCCAACGACTGATGATAGTTCTCCAGTTCTTTTTTAATGTTTATTTCTCTTTTGATCCAGATCCATTTACTATATATCTTAAATTTTCGGATCGTGAGTATTTTGGGTCAACACGATCCCGACCAAAAATTTTCGGATAAACTTTTATCCAATTCGAATCCAATTTGAAATTCAAAGTAGTACTCAACCCAAATTCATATTTTTTTCGTATCGGGTTCATATTGAATTTTTGGTCAATTTCAAATTTTAACACCCCTAAAGTAGAGATAATGAATATGTATTATCATCGTTCATCAATTACATTCAAATATCGAATAGTTAAAACTAATTAGTCAACAATTTAGAATATTAAATGAAAAAAGGAACCTAAGATACATTTTAGGTAGCTTTCTAATATTTTAGTACAAAATTATAGAATATTATTAATATTTTAAATGAATCCTGATTATATAAAAAAATATCCATCCTATATTTGTATATAAAATTCTTTGTATCTCACCTAATTTACCTAAAATTTATCTTAGGTTCCTAATCTCATATTAAATAAACGGTAAAGATACTATCAAAAGAAACAATACAGGATAAAGATGCAATATACAAATCTATCTATCTATTATTATATAGTAATCTAATTCATGGACACTTTTACCCTCTTATTCCATTAACAATTTGGCCCTCCTGATTACTTTTCAAGTTAAATTATTGTATTACCCCTCATATTTATATAATTCATAACTTTTTAATTTAATATACATATATTAATTGTTATGAATAATTTTTTAATTTAATATGCATGCATTAATTGCGTTTAACTCAATATTACATTGTATTAATTTACATTTATTACTACTTCATGATATCATATTATGAATTTTTTAAATAGATATGTTTTAATTATACTTAAATTATTATAATTTTAGCAATAAGCATAATTAAAAGTTAAAGCAATATTCAAAAATTATTTCAACTCGTATAAAATTAAGTAATTAAGTGATGAAATAATACTTATACAAAGAAAAGAAAATGATTACGTAAAAAGTATGTAATATAAAAGTTACTAATGGTGCATAATATTTCTATTAGAGAGAGATGGTCATCGTACAACTAAAAACTAACTTATAAAGTAATTTAGAACGGTTTTTATCATAATACACATACAAAATTAACTTATATAATAATTTTATAAGATCATTAACTTATAATATGACCATTTATTTATGTCTTTTAGAACAAAAAACTATATAGCAAATAATTCTTATACCATGTTGCTACAATCATCTCATTTGATATGTCATTTGTCTTAATTAATTATCACATTTATAATAAAAATATATTAAATTATACGAATGTAATAAACATCAAATTTTTATGTATATAAGTATAATACTTTAATAAATTATGAGATATATAATTAGTTTCACAACAAATATTTTTTTCGAATATAACGATCAAATAATTTATTTATCATACCTTTAACATATAAATATATCATATATCTTATGAAAATTAAAAATTAAAATGAATTTAGAACATGCCCGTGCATTGCACGGGCTAAAGAGCTAGTTATATTATTAATAGCCCAACAAGGATTTTGGTGAGACATTATTTAACATAAAACTACTAATTTACCCTTATGCTTTCTATTTTTTTTAAAAAAATGTTGTTAGGGAAGATCAAACTTGGGTCTATCACGAAATTTGCACATCACCATATAACTAGGGAACTAATTCTTATGTGTTGTAAATCATGTACTTAATATGTGAATGCTTGTGTATGACTTGAACGAAAAAATATTATAGCTCTTTTTCTCTGAAAACTAGAACATACGTAGTTCGATTATTTAAAATAACATACAAAATAAATAAAATTAAATATACAATTACGTTAACAAAAGACTAGAATAATAAAAGATGTATGGATGTGTGGGTCACCACGGCTAATTGAGTATTTTTAAAAAATACTTAAAAAAACTAAATCCTAGATAATATTCACTACTAGAAAAACTGCCTTAGACATCGCTTATTAGCCGAGGTCTTTATAAAATCCAAGCGATGTCTTTGCATGCGATGTTAAAAGTAGGGGCCTTAGACATCGCTTTTTACCCGATGTCTATAAGCCTTTAAGACATCACTTCCTTAAAAGATCTGATGTGTTTTCCTTCAATTTATAACTTGACTATGATTTCAATTCTGCTATAAAATGACATCTATATCATATCGAACATATCACATATCCAATAAAATGAGACATTAACATCGATTACTTCTTAGAAATGATGTGCAGCTTAACATTTTACATCAGTCTTATTAGAAGCGATGTGGTATCTGCATTTTCACATCGATTTCTATTATGTAGTGATGTCTATTATATTCTAACACATCGGTTCTCTTATCTAGTGATGGCTATTATATACTTTAACATCGGTTCTTTACTAGATGACTGATATGTTTGTTTGATTATGACATCAGTCCATTAGTTCTTTTGTGTAAAATGTCTTCTATGTTTATATCTTACATCAGTTCTTTTGTTTGTAAACTGATGTTAGTTTTCTTTTGTAATTCATGAATCCCCTGTTTCAATGAAATGCCCAAAAACCAAACATTCATCCAAAAATAAATTACCATACCTAAATTAAAGAACCAAACCAATGTCACAAAACCAAACATTCGTCCAAAAACTAAATTACCATATAAAAACTAAAGAACCAAACCAATGTTGCAAAACCAAACATTCATTAATTTACCAAGATTCCAACCACATCATCCACCAATCCAAACAAACTACATATATCAAAACTGACTACTATACATATTTCCAAACCATCACTTACAAACTACATAATTCAACCCAAACATAGTTTACCAACTACATTTTCCCAACAACATAAACCACAAGTCTTACGGAATATAAACATAGAGGTAACACTTAGAAATTTAAACTATGACATCCCAAACCTATAAGGTGCAATTTCACACAGTATCATACTTGTACCCTCGTGTCCATTGATTTCTCTTCTTTAAGATTTGTAGAGCCTTAGCTGCAGCTATTAATGGAAACTCTGGTTCCCAAGCTGTCCATTTATCTAATGCTCCATAAATAACCTCTTTCTCATTCGGGAGTCCTGATACCTAACAGATGAAGGTTCACATAAGAATTAATTTGTGCCATTACATGTAGTCACATTTTAAGGAGATATAGATCTATCCCACATAAATGTCTAATTACATGCCTGAAGAATTGACTGCAGTAACATAGCAAAAACAAAGAAGTATTAAGTAGCCATACTTACAATACGAACAAGGTTAAGTGCTTTTTGTCCAGAACCTGTAGAATCTCTCTTACTCCACATGTGGTGCTCTTTCTTTCCCACCTTCTTGATCAATTTCCTTTGGTCAGTACAAAAAAAAACCTTATCACATCTAATTTACTTTAAAGAAACTATAATTCAAGAGTTACCATTAACCATCTGATACAAATGAAAACATCATCAAGAATGATGATATAGTCATAAATGAAATCACACTGACTGTGTAATTTATAACAGCTATACATACTATTTCAGTAATATTAGATTCCAAATTTAAGAAAGTTCAGCATACTAAAGAAAGTTTTTATGTCACAAATTATTAACTTAAAAGATGGAAGGAATGTCAGTTAGTTAAAGATTAAACAGATGGACAAGGTTAAAGCCAAGGAGACCTGTTGAGTGAAACGGGGTGTGATCCTGGAAATTGTGAGTGGCCTCTTACCTGAAAATAAATATACATTATAGCTTCCTTGAATCAGGCAAGCACATAACAATGTTGCAGCCAATATATCACAAGTAGTAAAATTAGTAAACAAGTCAGATTTCTGATAACTAGGTCTGATAATTGGGTTCAGCTACATAAAATGTAACGAGGTATTATGTACGTTTGACTTTCTAAAGAAAAAATGTGTCACTGAGCTTGGTGAATCAAACACCAAAGTTTATCATGTAACAAGGTGAATACTTACGGTACATCTAGATATTGAAACTTTTATACAAGGAAGTATTCGATTATCAAAAGTTCAACAGACACAATTGAAAGTTTAAAGAAAATGTTAAAGGTTTGAACGTTATTCACAACTTCTGCAGAAAATTAAAAGCGTGCATCTTTAGAAGGATGTGAGCTTGTCAAAAAACATACAAGAATAGACTAGTCAGGAACATGCTATAATCTTATTGTGCGTAGTATAAGCTAACCAAACTACTTGATGTGCAACTTTGGCTGTTGGGACATACCAAAAGAATTCTTGTTATTACAACTTATGGAGGACAAGATGTGATGGATCATTTGTGGGAAAGAACCAAGTCACAAGGGATTATAGAAGAAAAACATTATGCACCACGGTAGCTATCAAGTAGATTCTAGGATATATAGACATTTTGAAGACCGAAGATAACAGCACACCCTTGAGTATTTTAAATAGGGAAAGGGGTACGAGGTGATTAAATACAAGCAATGACATTCACTGATCAAATTCAAAGTATATCCAAATGGAATGAAGCTCTTACCCCAGCACCCAATTTCAGCGGTTGATAGCAAAACTGCCTCATTGTTTCTTGCTGGTCAGAAGGGATGCTATCTCCCAAAATGTCATCATTTGTCATCGATCCCTCTTCTTGATTCTCCTGAGATGGCTATTGAAAAGGACAGTGTAAAATAATGTGTATTCATAATAATATAGTGACATTGTTCCAGAGATCAGTAGTGACAAATGTGGATCTAAAGTTCATCGATCACCTGCCCTCCCCCTAAACTAAATGAATATACCAGCATATTATTCTTTATCGGATGAATTTGTTTGTCCACTTGATACGTTGCAAAATCAGTCACCAAAATAAACTTTGGTGTAAATGATAACATCATAAAAGTAAAACTATTTAGGTTGAATGAACTTTCAATTGAATTAGTGAGAAACCTAAACATATTATATATTATTTCATATTGATTTAATTCATTCCCAACCAGCAGCCTATCAAACTACCTTCATTCCATACTCCACTCGCTTAAAAATTGATACCCCAATAGTGCAATAATTATCAATACACACGCAAAACCGAGCAAAATTAAAATTCAATACATCCAATATAGTGATAAGGTGTTCTTTCGTGACCCTACTTGCATAATAGTAGGCAAAATCAGAATTTCACTAATAGCAAAATAGGCATCCCACAGAAAAAAATAAGACCAACCTGCACTACCATATTGACCACAGGGTACAACACGAGATTATAGTGAAACCAATTGGATACCAGAGGTCAAAAAAACCTAGTAAAGGATTATTAATCCGTAGGAATCATAAAATACAAACCAGGTTACAACTAAACTAAAAAACCGAAGTGTCTGTATGAAACCCCTCATTTTCCGCAAAAATTCTGCACAATCGAGGAGCTGAGATGAAAAAAGAAACGGAAAAGTAATGCCTTCCTTTGAAGAAAACACTAGGATGCAGCTTAAAAGCTCTTACTCCTGAAACAAGGTACTATAGCTGTAAGATCCAACAAGAACGAAAGAGAAGGAGAGAATGCTAGATAACAATACACAAGTTAAATAGCAAATTAAAGGGAAAAAATTAATCTGAAACCATGGCTGCATCTAATAAGAAAACCATATTAGGAACCATATTTTGAAAGAAAACCATATACTGATTACCTCAGTATATAACTCCTTAAGGATTTGAAAAACGTGCCTGGTTAGGAGGATGCTCAAGAGCCAAGAGTTGCATAATACCTTAATTAGCAAAGAGTAACATAATGTCTGTTCTTTCTCAACCAAATAAACAAATATAGTATGCCAAGTTCAGTTTAATAGTTCACGTGATTTTCCTTGTTGCATAAGTCTAATCTGTAATTGAAATTCACAGGGTTATACATGGTCCGCTAATCAGCTATCAGGTTCAGGAAAAGACGAGAACACCCAGGACCCCATAAAAAGTCCACATTCTTTATTTGAGTAATAAAGTCCATATAAGGAAGTAGACACTGCTTTTAAAAAAATGTAAAATGAATATAAAGTTTCACTTCTTTTACATGTACAAGGCAAGTCCCCCGTACATGTGTGTAATTTTGGATCCATATCCAATCATCCTAATTTTTTTTGGACCAAGATTCCGCATCCCCAACAGAGTCCGGACAACATAGATTAAAAGAAGTATCTTAGTTCAAATAAAAATCAACATCCTTTTGAAGACTGAAGATAACAGCACACCCTTGAGTATTTTAAATAGGGAAAGGGGTACGAGGTGATTAAATACAAGCAATGACATTCACTGATCAAATTCAAAGTATATCCAAATGGAATGAAGCTCTTACCCCAGCACCCAATTTCAGCGGCTGATAGAAAAATTGCCTCATTGTTTCTTGCTGGTCAGAAGGGATGCTATCTCCCAAAATGTCATCATTTGTCATCGATCCCTCTTCTTGATTCTCCTGATATGGCTATTGAAAAGGACAGTGTAAAATAATGTGTATACATAATAATAGAGTGGAGTATTGTGCATTCATAATAATACTAAAGGAAAGGACAACTGCAAAATCATTTAGTGGGGTGGAGTGTCATGCATTCAAATTACTACCAAAATAAGATAAGAAGTCTCATCTTGAGATAGTATCATGGCGAGGACATGCGACGAAATATGACAAGTACATATAACTATTTTCGCCACATACATGCAATGGAGAAGCATAACCACCATCATCATCCTCATCTGGTATTGCATCACCATTCAGATGAAGTTCAGATCTTTTCCAATCCAGAGTTGAAGCACAAACAACAACATCAGGCTTCCTCTCATGATAAAATGTATACAAAGCATCAATATAGTCTGGTTTGTATATTCCTGGCGGACAAGCTCAAGCTTCAAAATTCAGAGATACCTCCAAGATGAAGAATAAAATTAAAAAGAAAAAGAAGAGAACTCAGTACATTTACCTTTCTTCCAAAAACTCTTTGATGGATCACTTGCCTAGAAGAGTATCTTTTACCAGGAAGAACAACGTCATTAAAGGCTTCCCGAAGTGGGACTTTTGAAAGAATAATGAAACCAATCTCATGACCAGCTGCAGGGAAATCCAACCAACCTACAATGAACCAAAAAAAAGCAAATTATAAACGAGTATGATTGAGATAGCACACAAATAAAACATGTCAGAATGTATTATCATATTTAGCACCAAAGCATAGACCCTAAATGCATTCAAGATTACCACTGTACTTAGCAGTAACACGTATACTAAAACCTACTTAAATGATAATACCACGCAAAACCAACAACAATAATTGGTAAATATTGCAACTTACCTGGAGGAAGCTTGTTTCTATCAGAAGGTTTGTGGTGCTTTGCTTGATACATTCGGTCGTTCCTTGCTGGCTGAGATGCTTTCATCGATCTTTAAAGACCCTTCTGAATCTGTCCAAACAATTAAAGACCTTTCCCTGTACTCTACATAACAAAATAAGACAATTTTCAAATTCATACTATAGAAAAATCATTTGGTCATTTGCAAATCTAAACAAAACATTCCAAAATTTTAAACTCAACCAATACAAAATACTACTAAAATAAAAGTCATTTCACCAAAAATTCAACAGTAATCAAACACCTAGTGAATTGAAACAATATCATTCCATATCAAAAATCAACCAATATATTCCTTATCAAACACCTTAGTCAATTGTAACAACATAATCCAAATTTTAAAACTCAAATCATTCAAAAATATCGAATCGAAACAGTATAATCCAAGTTAAAAATACAACCAATACAAATTGCTAAATTAACAAACCTTCAAGGTAAAACTAAACCGAAATTATAGCTAATTTAGCTGAAATTCAAGGTATTAATACTAATATATAGTGTTAATAAAGGAATGAATGAACTAACCAATTATGATTAACACTAACAAACTTGCAGAGCGTAGCTTGCAAAAGCTACACATCTTTCTTTCTCCCCTTCTCTCTCTCTCACTCTCTCTCCCTCTCCCCTTCTCTCTCGCTCTCCCCTTCTCTCTCTCCCTCTCTCTCCCCTTCTCTCCTTCTCTCTCTCTTCATCCAAGATTGAAGGTGTAATTGAACAAAACGAACTTCTAGGGTTTGGTTGGAGCAGCGATAAACAAAGAGGTAGAAACCGGGTTTGAAAAGGGAGAGGGTTTAGTTTGTTTCTGTGATTAACTTTTCTAATTTGGGATGTTGTATTTTATTTTTGTTTTTATTATTTTAAATTGGAAGAGAGGGCCAGAGGGGTGTTAGAAGCGGGAGGGGAAAATATGATAGGGGGGAACTAAAATTGAAATTTTTGGCTAAGGATGGGAAAAAAGGGAGGGGTGTAGCGGGTTTCATTTTTTTTAAAAAAGGGTTTAGACATCTCTTTATCGATTGACTGATGTACCGATATTAAAAAGACATTACTTTTCAATTTGGTGATGTAAAAAAGGCTTTTAACATCAGTGGTTTTTCTAACTGATGTCTAATGTATGATGTTTAATGCTGTTTTTCTAGTAGTGATTTAAAATATACCACTATCAAAACAAACAAAAACTAAAAGGGGTAAATCTACTTCAAAACTTTCATGCATAAATTTTATTTAAAAATAAAAAAAATCAAATATAGGATCACACGTAATACCTAACAAAATTTAAAGTGTGTTATTTACTACTTTTTACTAAAAAATTATCGCACATGTAGTATTAGAGCCTACCCGACTAGAGGTGCATTGTCGTTAACAAGTTTAATAAGTTTGTTTATGGATTTCACAAATAAGTTGTTTGAATAAAATAGAATGTTTGTAGCATCTCATCGATAGAATAATTGTGTTTGAGACCTTAAAACTAAGTTTTTTTTTTAAATATGTAAACTTCTATATGCCTTACAGTGAGTATTTATTCTCAATAAATCTTTGGCTGAGCGAGAATCGAACCCAAGACTTGGAACGACAACAGAATTATTGTGTTTGAAACCTTTAAAACTAAGTTAATAACTAATGTATACTAGATTTGCTAATTTTTTAAAATTGATTTCTGGTTGGTCATCGAGTCTTAGGCTTGACCTAATTTTCGAAAAATACTAGAAATTTGACCCAAGTTGTCTTAAGTCGATCAAAAAAACGACGATATACTTATCCATTTTATTTTCCTTACACATTATAAAATATAATTATAAAACAAAAAAATATAAAATGCAATTAAACACATTCATACTGCAGCGACATCAATATATAAAGGAAACTTAAAATTATAACACACAATTATAGAAATGATTAAAACATCAATTCAAATTACTGAAGTACTGAACTAAGCCTATAGCACATTATGAAAATCATCCAAAAGCAAAATATGAGCACAATAAAACTTATAATTGAAAACACGTGCATACATATATCAGAATTGAAATTTATATATCCACCAATGCACGATAAATATCGAGGCAATTACAAAATCTGTAATAAATTTACAGTTCTCAAATATTCGAGTGTGATACATAATATCAGCTTATAATTCAAGTTAATAGTTAAACAACAATGTAAAGGAGAATAGTTTACTGAATCGGGACAAGTCAATCTATTTTTGCAATGGTTGTTCTTGCTCATTCAGCTTTCTTTTCTCCCCTCTACTAGATTTTTTTTTTTTTTTGCAGGCATGGTAATAAGAAAATCTTTATGCAATACAAATTTGTTGGAAAGATAATTGAGATGTTGTGAAGGGACACCTCAGAACTGTAGCTATAATTAGAGTTATTGCCTCACTGTAAGTATTTACTACAAAATTAGAAAAGAGAAAGAATACTCACACTCTTTAAGACTTCATATATGTGCACGACATGAGCATATATAAGTGCGTAATTTATGATTATTTAGTCGTTAAGTTACAAATTTTTCTTCTTTCTTATTGGATACTTTTTCTTAGAGAGCCACTGCTTTGGCACTTTAGAGATATGATTTAAAGTGCAGGTTGGTGCAAGGTGGTCTTTAGAAAAGATACTACAAATAACTGAATTCAACAATTTACATCATCTAGTGCATGTCTGTGCCTTGCACGGGCTATAAAGCTAGTAAATAAATGATAAGCAAAAAAATTCATGCAAGACAAAGTAAAAACTTGCTTGTTATTTTTAATGAAGCCAAAGTTAACGATTTGCTAACATAATCGAAATCAAATAACTATCATTATTACGAACTTATAATTTTTGCGAAATACTGTATAGATTATTTTTGATATTTGTTAATTTTGTTTTAATATTTTTTAATATTTATTATTTTCTAAATACTAAAGTTTTAAACTATTTTAAAATAATTGAATTTGTTAAAATATTTTTTAAAGTATTAAAGATTTTTTAAATCAGATAATTATATATTTTAGTAAAAATAAATTTGTAAATAATTAAACTTGTTGTTATAATAAATTTTAAATAACAAGGTCCTTAATAAATTGAATAACCTCTAAAAATATGTTTTTATTTTATTTTGTGCATAAATAACAATAAGTCTCAATACAAAAAATAAGTACCATATCAATCGATCGATTACCTCAACTTCAATAATAAAATTATAAATTTTTTTCTCAACTAAAATAAATAAATATATCACAGTTTAAAAGCATATAAAAATATGATATAAAATATAGCATATGTATATATGGCCATTATTTCATAGAAAAACTTCTTATATAAAGTCGCGGAGAGAATCAATTCCACCATAGAATTTCATCAATAAATTATAAATAAAATTTTTAAAAATATAAAATTTGATTATAAAATACTAATGATATATAAACTTTATAAAGGATTTAACACATAAAATTTAAACAAAAACTTGATATAAATTTGATTCTACAGTGGAATCATTTTGGATAAATTTGATTATATTGTAGAATTGCTTTGGATTATTTTTTTAATATTTAATGATTTTCCAAAATGAAAAGTTTTGTAATTTCATTTTTAATTTCTTAATTAAGATTTATAATTATATTTCATATAAAAAAATAAATATATTTTGTGGTGATTCTCTGTTTGACTGTATATACAGTAGAATCTCGATAAATGAATATTCGATAAACGAATAACCTCATCATATGTATAATTTTTTCCGGTCCCGACAAAATAGAGACAGTATATTTTTG
The DNA here is from genome assembly GCA_036435485.1 of Saposhnikovia divaricata. NCBI lineage: Eukaryota > Viridiplantae > Streptophyta > Magnoliopsida > Apiales > Apiaceae > Saposhnikovia > Saposhnikovia divaricata. The sequence goes on along the minus strand of CM071598.1, from coordinate 120,099,416 downwards.
ACCTCGATAAATGAATAATCTCGATTAATGAATAAAATTTTTCGGTCCCGAGCGTATTCATTTATCTAGGTTTAACTGTAAAGTGGTTCTATCTAGAGTGTCATCCATGATATGATTAAACTTCTTAATTTATCTACATTCCTATTCATAATCATTTCGGTTTATATAAATTTAAATATTTTGAGAAACCAAACCGAAAAATTGTGTGATTTCAATAATAAATTTACCAAAATATAAATATCGTTTGAATAACATATAATAAACTGACCATAAATATCATAATAATATTAGGGATAATTAAAATAAAAAGTCAAAACTACTATAATTAAAAATGGATCATGGATCATGTAACACCCCCAGATCCGGGGTCCGGGATCCGGTGGTTACGGTTTCCAATTCAGTCCACAACAATTGAACTTTCCTTAACATAAAATAAATTACATCTCTATGACCCAACACAACAATATAAAACACACCCGTTATAGTCCCAGAGATGAAATCAGAGTAACAATCAAATTTTTATTAATCACATTATGAGTTCTTACAATCCAAAAGAATTTCAATATAAATACATACTCTTTGCCATCCATTTACATAAGTCATACTAGACCATATACTTGGAACTGAAAGACTAAATCTATCATACCAACAGCTTCTTCTTTAGCTCTGGTAGTCTCATCGTCCTCGCCTGCGTCGAGTGCGCCTTGTGCGAGTCATCTGGTCTAGCTGTTGTTGTGATATAATAATAAAGCAAGGGTGAGCAATAGCCCACCAACAATAATATATAACTGAACGATAATATATAACAGTTCAAAAGTATCTTTCAAACCATATGCCATGCATTTACGGAAATGATGCCAGTATAATATGAACGATGAAGTTACAAGGTAACTTAAAGTATTTGTTTGTAGAAATATCTGCTACATCAAAAGTAAGCGAGATATTCTCATTGTCATTAAAAGAGGAACTTGCATGAAAAGATTGCAATTCCAGTTATGAACACTTTTCCAGCTCTGCCAACAGTAATCATGTTGCAGGAAATAAATAAGTTTGGATGATTAACCAATGATGGAGTATTCACCGCGCCCGCTGTTCCAATCTTGATGATCAGTCGAGATCATACAGCTCAAATTAGATTTACTACCGGTAGAAGGAAGAACTGACGGATTTACTTGTCTACCGCCTTACTAGCTCTCCCCGGCCACGGTTGGGCCAAAGGGGATGGACCGGCGCTACTCTGCCTCTTACACGACTCCTAGTTCAAATAGAATTCATGATTCTGAATGTAACGTTCGTCCCCCTTTCCCCAAGTATAATACTTGTTGATAAGACTCTACAAAGTAGTCGTATCTAGTTGGAAAGGAAAATTCACCAATCACTTCCAAGCTATTGCTTGGTAACGAATATCAACTTGTTCCAACAATCTTACCCCTCGAAAGATGAGAAGGTAAACAACGACTTAATAAGTCAATAGCACCCGAGTTGCGAGTGAAGAGAATACTTTATGACCGGGAAGTCGACAAGATAAATAACATTTTCCAAGTAAGGTTCCCTTATTATTAGGGAGATAGACTCGAAGAAGAATGATGTCTGAGAACCTTTCTTGATATAAGATTAATAATAATATGACTCCGAAATATTTTCTGTAATAATCGAAGAAGATAAACCTTATCGAGGTTATTCTAAGTATGGAATAAATATTCAGAGAATATTTATTGAATTAAAATATTTTACAGAATATTTAGGAATATGAAAGAATATCTTTAATCAGAGTATTTCTCAAATAATCCTTGAAGAAATATCGAGAGAATATTTATTGCATAATTAAATATTCAAATGAATATTCAAAATAATATTCATTAATTAATAAGACCTGGAAGGAATATTTAAAATATTTAAAATAATATTCGATGATTAAATAGAACCCTGGATGAATATTCAAAATAATATTCATAATTAATTAGGAATTTAAATGAATGTTGAAAAAGTAATATTCATTTAATGAATAATATTCTAAATGAATATCAAGTAATATTCATTTAGTAATCCAAGCTTTAAAGGAATATTCGAGATAAGACTCGATAAATAAATCAAGCTTCAGATGAACATTAAAATAATATTCATCAGGTAATTACTATCTTAAATGAATATTCAAAAGTAATATTCATTTAATGAATAATATTCTAAATGAATACCCAAATAATATTCATTTAGTAGTCCAACCTTTAGAAGAATATTCAAAATAATAATCGATAATCAATTCGACTCTGAATGAATATTGAAAAATATTATTCGTCGAATTGTTACGTTCAAATAATTATTTGAAGTAAGGATCGTTAAATAAATAATCTCGAACGAATATTCAAATAATATTCGTCGCCCGAATAAGGGAAAATATTTACTTAAATATTTTCCTTCGAGGTAACCTTGATATATCAAGAAATATTGACTCCCGGTCTATATTTGATGAATAAGATATATACACCCTTCTCTGAGGGTCTTACAATAACCGGCTTATAATTGATACGTTAGCTGTCTAATTTATAAGCCAATAAGCAATCAGGGAACAAGCATAATGATATAACTTGAAAGTAGGCATGCATGCTATGGCATATGTACAACAGAAAATATATATATATATATGTTCAATCACAACAACAGCCTAAAAGAAGGGAATTGAAACTTGCCTGGTTGTCGAGTACGGTAAGAGGTAGTGGTAGCGGGTCCCGGGTCAGCTTGGTGATCTATAAATAGCCAAGGCATTCGGGATTAATCACTTAACATCTTAAAAGTTAAGTTATACTTAAATCGAAACACGTTCTCGAGTTATCTCTTTATACCCCTTTTTGTAGATTCCTTTTATCATCGATCCGACCCGACATTCGTTCGTTAATACGACATGTCACTGTACTTACACTTGGGGCACACTTAAGTCATACAAGTTCTAAAGTCGATCGTTACGAATCAATATTATACTCCGAGTTTTATCGCCCGTTTTCTAAGTGTTTTACCGAAGTTATAATCAAGCGGGTTTTTAGGGGTTCGTTCGCGTTTAACTTCGATTCAAACATTTTTATAAAATCGGAAAACGATCCGTTTGACATGTGGTTTTCTCTCATACCTTCCTTATGACCTCTAGTATTTATTTACCAAGATTCGCCACTGAGAATCATGTTTTATGAGGGTTCAATTGAAGTTACGAACTTTTACTTACGGTTCCGAACCAATTTTAGTAATTTGACCATAACTCCTAAACCGTAAGTCGGAATGTTTCGATTCTTTCGCCAAAACGATCTATGATTCGAGATCTACGAGGGCATGTCATGTTCATAACCAGTTAAAACAATTATCCCCACTGTCACGCACGAATTCCTTAAGGTTATCGAAAATCGGGCATTACGACGGCTATAAATCGAATATTTCCAAATTCCAATCCTTCCGATAACCATAGTTTCCACTTCACACAACATATACATGTTATTTAACCATGAACTAAGGCCAAGAAATGCCTTTCCGTTCATCTAAACTATTTTATCCTCTTATATCAACAAATCACTACATAAGCATGCTTTAATTATCACCATAATCACACTAATCAAAAAAACTTATCAAGAACATCATTAAACTCAAAGTAAGAGCTAGGGTTTTGGTGAGATATACCTTCCATGGAGTGGGTAAGGACCTTGCTAAGCCTTGTATAGTCCTTGTATATCCTTAACCAAGTTAATATCATCCAAGAAATCAAGAAAACCAAGATTTGTTCTTGAAAGTTACTATTCACCCTAGACTTTGATGATTTTATTGAAAATGGAAAGAATGGTGTTTGAGGCTAAGATTTCTAGGGTATCACTTTTATGAAATATAGGATCTATGCTAAATTTTTGGAGACCAAACAATGGTGGGAAGGGTGATTTTGTTTCTTGAATTTAAGAAAAGCCGAATGGCCTTGTTCTTGAGAGAGGATGGGTTGGTTGCTTGGTTCTTTGCTCCTCTTGCATTATTGTTTTGTCTTGTGATAATATCTAACCATAAAGCTACTTTAATAAAGTAGTGTGGTCATCCATGATGCAAGAATCAAGTGGGCAAGTGGTGGTTTAAGTGATAAAATCTTGTATCACTTGGTTTGTTTACAATATTACTAGTTAGCATTGTACTAGCTTAGTTACTTGATCCTATCCACTTGCACATGCATATATCTTGATCCCCTGCTTGTTTCTTTGTCCGGTTATTGCTTAATTCATTGATCGTTCGGAGGAATAACTCATTCGTTTCTAGTTAGGGTTTTACCAGAAACCGTCTTAATATTTATACTATCATCCTCCATTCTCTTTATTAATTCTTGAACCTATTTTCCTTAAATCCCTTCAATAATTCCTTAAGTCTTTCAGTGTCCAGGGAAATCTCGGGGAAAATAAAAGTGCTATTTTTCAGAATCCGACAGCTTTTACATACACTCTTTTTCTCCCTGGATCACTAATACGAACTCAGAATTTCGTTCCGGATACTTATATATCGCGTCGTCTAATAATATTCCTATGTCCACCCAAAACCACTATTCATCCATTTTTCTTTACTTATCCTCTTAGGGTTGTACAATTGTCCCTGATCTCTTTTGATCGCTCCTTAACCTTTTTGCGGACCCACTGCACCAATAACAGATATCGATTTGGATGACATAAGAATAATCTTTTGCTTGGAATTTCCATATCTTATTCCCCTAGGAGATAGATTATTCTTACCTAAGTTGTCAACCATTAGCATTCTTCATGACATATTAGTACTTGAATCCATATCCATTCCATTCATTCATTAGAGCTGGTGACCTTGTTGTCGGAATCATTGTTCCTCATTTTATCAGTACTTAATAAAAAGTTTTAATTATATCCAAAATTTGGGGTTCTTACAGTCTCCCCTCCTTAAAAGGATTCCGTCCCGGAATCAGGTAGGAAGCAAAGAGTCGTTTGCCTGTCGTTCACTTTTTAGCTTCCCAGTCAATTCATAGTCGTTCTACCCTTCCTCAGCACATCTTCTAGTGCTACAATCCATACTGTATCCTTTTTCCATCAACGTTGCTACTTTTCGTACAACTCATTATCCGGGTTACACTCTTACTCAGTCTTATCCTTATTGATACCTGCAGTAACATCGGTATCATTATCACCCTACGAATTCGGAGGTAACCTCGCTCGTACTGTGCATTTCCTGATCGCTTTAATCTTCGCAATCTCGATCAATATAGAGAAGTGGAAAGATTTATTGAGAGATCACTATGATCAATTGAACATTTGTTATATTGCATAGTTAGTACAGAAGGGGGCCAGCCTTTAGTACTTGACAAGCAATTAAACAAGTTTTGGTATTCCACTTAGACTTCTATCACATAGACAGATAGTCACGTAGCAGTACCCCCCCTCCTAAAAGGGTTGTTCTTCTCAATTCATAAAGAAGATGAATAAGAGAGAAGAAGAGAAAAGAGTTCTAAAGGATTATAGAAAGCTTTCATGATTGTAGAATATCATACTCAGAATTTACCTCTGAACTATAAAGGTTTATCAAAGAAGAAATTAATCATAATTATATCCAATACTATTTGATCGCAATCTCACGTGTCAACATATCTTGCTGCTTTGTCCATTATTCTATGGACAAATACTCTTGTTCAATCTTAGCGATACTCACATTCGGGAAATCCTTCAACCTTTCAGGTTAAATCTTAGATTTCTCACTTGACATCATTATTACTGACATCCCATATCATGTTACTAGCTTTTTCATAACTATAATATTGACACTATCAGGTTGTCATCCTGAGAATTCATTAGAAAACCCATTCATAACATTCCTTGCTTCTCATTCCATAGTTGCTTTCCCAGCCTTTTCTTTATCAATCACATCCTTCTTATTATCTGATTCTTACTCATTTCTATTATTTACTTTCACCTTCACCTCTTTATTGAGACACCTTTTTGCACTTAGTACCTCCTTATCGGTATTCCGTCATATTTATTCTATAATCATCACGTTATTCCAATTTAAACTTTCCGAAATGAATTTGGCCCGATCCCTTTAACTTAGATTCATATAATCTACTTCTGCCAACCTTGTTTCTCATCACTTGTTCTTTTCTATTCGTGGTTTTCCACAGGTTGTCTTTCGTAAGTCAGACCAGGTCGTATATCTACCGGCTCATGCTCTTATCATCTATCGAGCATCTGCATTTTACTTGCGTAGCCTGGCCACATGAAAACCTGTTATGACCGTGCTATAAGTTTTGGGGGTAAGGCTGGCTCGAATACCACCGTCCGAACACTTTTAAACTCTCAGGTGGCCCAATAAGTCTCGGGCTCAACCGCCCTTCCCTCCAAGTCTCATTAATTCTTTCCATGGGAATATCTTTAACATCATGAATCATCAACCTCATATTCTCTATCTTGTTTGCGCAGAAGTACACTAACACAAACTTGTTTGTCATTCATCAACATGCCATTTAGTTAATCAATGGCAGCACTTTCTTTATCTTTACATTGTCATCTACTTTCTTAGAAGAATCACCATCGCTTGTTGTTTACGTAGTGCATTAATAGCTAATCCTACGGGTTTCAAATCCTTTAGGGAGACAAAGTAATCACTATTCCTTATCCATAAGGAACACTTCCTGAACTTGATGTAGATATTACATGAAGTAGATAAAATTGCAGAAGAGTTTCAAGCATCGCAGCTATGTCAGGTTGATGAAACTATCACTCATGCAGCTTCCATAAAAGACTGGAAACTTAACGGTTTACTTCGTTAATTTTGTATCATGGCCCTGGTCTGCCTCAAAACGGGACCTTCTAAGGTACGTAATATGCTTAAGACTCCATCAGGAATCGAATCTTTACTTAAACTATTATTACCTTCTATTCTTGCACAATCATCAAAAGGAATGTAACTTCCTCCACTCCAATATGACCTTCAAGGTCTTTCCAAATATCATTTTGTTTCTTCGGTATGAACATTTGTAATTATTCCTTTATACTTAGACTGTCGGCCACCTCATTGGCCTTTCCTGATAATAATAATTTCTGGTAATCCTTGTTCTCTGGATATATTCCAATTCAACCATTTCTACCTCATTCCCATCATTGTTGGGTGAAAGCATTCTCCCTTAAGCTCTGCTGATGGAGAAAAATATATTTATCAGTCTTTCTCCATAAGTCATTGCTTCCACCTACCCGTGGGAACTTTATCACGTTTATCCCCAATCCTACTTAGGATACTTCTTTTCTTAGTTCTTTCCTTATCTTAGGATAATCTTAACCTTTATAGGTTCAATCCATACTTCCTCAGGGTTTCATACATGCCTCATCTAGCATTATTGTTACTATGTCATACATTCCTTACCAAACTTCCATTTTGAAGTTCGGAATATTACCTTTTTCCTTGTAAGGTTTCATAGGTCATCCTCATCATTCCTCCTGTATTTTCTGGGTACAGGGTATATCAAAATGTCATTGATCAATACTCTAATAATTCTATCTATGTTCTTTCCAGAACTCTTTTTAATAATCCTTACCGGTCATTGTTGCCTTAGCAAGTCCAACGCATATCATCTGAATTCATAATGTCGTTATTAGGGTTAATGCCACCCCTTGTGCATTCCCCAGGGTTTGTCCTAATTTATGGATATCCTATCCTTAATTCAACTGCCAAGGAATTCTTGCATCCTATAATTGGCAATCAGATCATGTATCCTTAATAAGGGTCTCTTTTCAACTGTTCTTATTTGATAATGGATTTGTAACTTAATGCCACCCTCTTCTTTCAGATATTTGTCAGCCTATTTGACCTTCCAAAAGGCAACGTATGCCTATCTGCTCTCTTACAGAACGTGGTAATGGTAGCAAGGATGTTTTGGAAGATATTGGTCGAGTTCAACGTGAATCTCTTAGTGCTTATCGTTCTTCTCAAAGGTACTTACCTTAGGCAAAATTTCTACAGCATACTGATCAATCTCTGACCATTTCTATACTCTCTTCATAAACCTTCATTGTTTACTTCCCTTAGTCATAATATATTCATGGTATTTATAATACCCTAACATCATACATCTCAAGTAATTAGACTTCCATTTTTACACGTAATCTTGGGCAATCATATACACATGAATCACTTTAGTACGGGTGACCCCATTCCGAAAAGGTCTAGTAAATTCCCCATCAAATCATGGGTTGCAAAGGGTTTAATAGAAGATTCCTACGATCTCATTAATGTTTCTTTTATGTCAGAAGCCCTTGCAGTCGGTACTTACTTAGAAGCAACCCTGCTTTGTCCTTTCATTGCTGGTCTAGTCACTTGATAATCCTTGGTGACTTGGCCTTAACTGGCCACACTAAAATAAAATATACGATTTTAGGGGTTGGCTAATTAGCATTACTTTTCTAGCAATTACCGGCATAGTACCTTCTACTTTGATACCTTTCTACCTTTCCAAAACTTTACTTCATATAAGTCTTAATCGACTACTCGACCCGTCTTTGGCCACCTTTCCTCTACTTTTATCTTTACAACTATTCTTATCAATCCCACGTGCCACGCAATCTTACCATTCCTGGCATAACAGCCTTTTCACTTAAGTCAATCCCGGAGGTTCTTAGTCCGACTGGATTCTTACTTACATTTCCTGTTTCCGTCCAATCTTACTTCATCATTTTATCTCTACCATCGATTGTAATACTCAGGGTCCATCTATTAACCCATATGACAGCAACCTTACCCAATCCACAGGGTTCGCTCCAGTTTCCATTCTCTTCAATGATGTTCTCTGATAATCAGAAAGATAAGGTTTGCCAAAATTTGCCGAATTCCTTTCCAGAATCAGGGAAATTTTGGTCAATCTATCCACCTACTGGTAACATTAAGGAGACCAGTTTCGAAACCTGAAGAATGGTTCTATGAACCTCCAAGCAGGTAGAACCATAAACAGTCCTAATTTACGAAATAATAGTCATCAGATTGGAGGTTTAACCACTGGAGAGGAATCAATTATATATATCCCATAGAAGGGATATCAAAAGTTTTAAACTGAAACATGCCACCTCTTCCTGATACATATACATCTTAATTGTCGATAATATCAAATGTCAGTCTTCCTAACCACAGGTTTCAGAAGGAACACTACAGTCGGAGTTAGTCGTTTCATAAAAATTGGCACTACTAGGGCCATCCTAGTCTGGTGTACCGTGCTGTTCGAATGCATCCGAAATTACTCTGCCGTACTGCATAAGCACACCACCTAAACCTGTATGAGATGCATCATAGTGTATCATAAAGTCTTCCTTCTCTCGTTAGGCAACACCAACGCCGGGTCGTTACCAATTTCATCTTAAAACATTCTCTATTACCTCTTAACCACTAATCGCATTACTTGATCCATTTGCAATTCAGTGTCAGAATAAACTTAAGGTAACTACTATAATCCATTCGAGGAAAAGAAAGAATTTAATATTCTTCTGAATCACATGCATCTAACGTTCCTGATTCACCATTTTACTGAGTTAAAATAAACTTATACTTAGTACCTGATAGTAGTCATATTACGAGTTCATCATAGACCCACTGGTCTTTTCCTCTGGTAGTTTCTGAGATCATCGTCTCGCTTACTACTTTATATAACTTTATCCAATCAGGCCATCACTTTCCACTATCTTTACTTTCGAAGCTGGTTCATTCATAATATGGACATTTCGCTGAATAAAACCACCTCAACAATCTCAATTTGGTTTCATAAAATATAACCCATGAAATCCGCCTTCTCATGGCGAATTACCATTGACAATATTCACACTAATCCATTTATCCAATAATATGGCACTTGTTGCCTCTATCTCAACCGCTCCTGGGTGCTCCCCGTCCTACATCGACGTCTTTGATAATCATGCATTATTCTAACTCCTTTCTCATTAATCTGAAAGTCTCTAAGGATCTTTATCTATCCCCATATAAGACCTCAAGTAATCCTTCCAATCTGTCTTAATTGCTGGTACTACCTCTCGTAGTCCGGCTATAAATCCAACATAAAATTTCAATTCTCTTAATAATATCTCAGTTCTTTGTGCTCACTTCTCTGAGCACTATAATCTTAACTCTCGCTATCCCTCTGGCTGCAGCCCTCATTTCCTTGGAGTAAACTCCTCATTCTCAATAGGATTCTCCTCTGCTGGAACCTCTTTCGAGTCCTCAATAGGGTACTCTATCGAATTCACAATCTGATCGTCAGCATATAATACAACATCATCATGCTGCTCGTACGCCTCAAGGTCTATCGCCTTACTAGTCGATACGAGAACGAGCTAAGTTACTATCATGATACTTAAGAGTTCCCATAAGGGTTTTATATGTCAGTACTACATTAAGTAGTCCGACTATGAACTTGGCAAGAGTTCTTATTATCTTAGTAAGTTTATGGTTTTAACATCGCCTCATCTCTGGGATTTATAACGTAACGCTCTGATACCACTTCTGTAACACCCCCAGATCCGGGGTCCGGGATCCGGTGGTTACGGTTTCCAATTCTGTCCACAACAATTGAACTTTCCTTAACATAAAATAAATTACATCTCTATGACCCAACACAACAATATAAAACACACCCATTATAGTCCCAGAGATGAAATCAGAGTAACAATCAAATTTTTATTAATCACATTATGAGTTCTTACAATCCAAAAAAATTTCAATATAAATACATACTCTTTGCCATCCATTTACATAAGTCATACTAGACCATATACTTGGAACTGAAAGACTAAATCTATCATACCAATAGCTTCTTCTTTAGCTCTGGTAGTCTCATCGTCCTTGCCTGCGTCGAGTGCGCCTTGTGCGAGTCATCTGGTCTAGCTGTTGTTGTGATATAATAATAAAGCAAGGGTGAGCAATAGCCCACCAACAATAATATATAACTGAACGATAATATATAACAGTTCAAAAGTATCTTTCAAACCATATGCCATGCATTTACGGAAATGATGCCAGTATAATATGAACGATGAAGTTACAAGGTAACTTAAAGTATTTGTTTGTAGAAATATCTGCTACATCAAAAGTAAGCGAGATATTCTCATTGTCATTAAAAGAGGAACTTGCATAAAAAGATTGCAATTCCAGTTATGAACACTTTTCCAGCTCTGCCAACAGTAATCATGTTGCAGGAAATAAATAAGTTTGGATGATGAACCAATGATGGAGTATTCACCGCGCCCGCTGTTCCAATCTTGATGATCAGTCGAGATCGTACAGCTCAAATTAGATTTACTACCGGTAGAAGGAAGAACTGACGGCTTTACTTGTCTACCGCCTTACTAGCTCTCCCCGGCCAACGGTTGGGCCAAAGGGGATGGACCGGCGCTACTCGGCCTCTTACACGACTCCTAGTTCAAATAGAATTCATGATTCTGAATGTAATGTTCGTCCCCCTTTCCCCAAGTATAATACTTGTTGATAAGACTCTACAAAGTAGTCGTATCTAGTTGGAAAGGAAAATTCACCAATCACTTCCAAGCTATTGCTTGGTAACGAATATCAACTTGTTCCAACAATCTTACCCCTCGAAAGATGAGAAGGTAAACAACGACTTAATAAGTCAATAGCACCCGAGTTGCGAGTGAAGAGAATACTTTATGACCGGGAAGTCGGCAAGATAAATAACATTTTCCAAGTAAGGTTCCCTTATTATTAGGGAGATAGACTCGAAGAAGAATGATGTCTGAGAACCTTTCTTGATATAAGATTAATAATAATATGACTCCGAAATATTTTCCGTAATAATCGAAGAAGATAAACCTTATCGAGGTTATTCTAAGTATGGAATAAATATTCAGAGAATATTTATTGAATTAAAATATTTTACAGAATATTTAGGAATATGAAAGAATATCTTTAATCAGAGTATTTCTCAAATAATCCTTGAAGAAATATCGAGAGAATATTTATTGCATAATTAAATATTCAAATGAATATTCAAAATAATATTCATTAATTAATAAGACCTGAAAGGAATATTTAAAATATTTAAAATAATATTCGATGATTAAATAGAACCCTGGATGAATATTCAAAATAATATTCATAATTAATTAGGAATTTAAATGAATGTTGAAAAAGTAATATTCATTTAATGAATAATATTCTAAATGAATATCAAGTAATATTCATTTAGTAATCCAAGCTTTAAAGGAATATTCGAGATAAGACTCGATAAATAAATCAAGCTTCAGATGAACATTAAAATAATATTCATCAGGTAATTACTATCTTAAATGAATATTCAAAAGTAATATTCATTTAATGAATAATATTCTAAATGAATACCCAAATAATATTCATTTAGTAGTCCAACCTTTAGAAGAATATTCAAAATAATAATCGATAATCAATTCGACTCTGAATGAATATTGAAAAATATTATTCGTCGAATGGTTACGTTCAAATAATTATTTGAAGTAAGGATCGTTAAATAAATAATCTCGAACGAATATTCAAATAATATTCGTCGCCCGAATAAGGGAAAATATTTACTTAAATATTTTCCTTCGAGGTAACCTTGATATATCAAGAAATATTGACTCCCGGTCTATATTTGATGAATAAGATATATACACCCTTCTCTGAGGGTCTTACAATAACCGGCTTATAATTGATACGTTAGCTGTCTAATTTATAAGCCAATAAGCAATCAGGGAACAAGCATAATGATATAACTTGAAAGTAGGCATGCATGCTATGGCATATGTACAACAGAAAACATATATATATATATGTTCAATCACAACAACAGCCTAAAAGAAGGAAATTGAAACTTGCCTGGTAGTCGAGTACGGCAAGAGGTAGTGGTAGCGGGTCCCGGGTCAGCTTGGTGATCTATAAATAGCCAAGGCATTCGGGATTAATCACTTAACATCTTAAAAGTTAAGTTATACTTAAATCGAAACATGTTCTCGAGTTATCTCGTTATACCCCTTTTTGTGGATTCCTTTTATCATCGATCCGACCCGACATTCGTTCGTTAATACGACATGTCACTGTACTTACACTTGGGACACACTTAAGTCATACAAGTTCTAAAGTCGATCGTTACGAATCAATATTATACTCCGAGTTTTATCGCCCGTTTTCTAAGTGTTTTACCGAAGTTATAATCAAGCGGGTTTTTAGGGGTTCGTTCGCGTTTAACTTCGATTCAAACATTTTTATAAAATCGGAAAACGATCTGTTTGACATGTGGTTTTCTCTCATACCTTCCTTATGACCTCTAGTATTTATTTACCAAGATTCGCCACTGAGAATCATGTTTTATGAGGGTTCAATTGAAGTTACGAACTTTTACTTACGGTTCCTAACCAATTTTAGTAATTTGACCATAACTCCTAAACCGTAAGTCGGAATGTTTCGATTCTTTCGCCAAAACGATCTATGATTCGAGATCTACGAGGACATGTCATGTTCATAACCAGTTAAAACAATTATCCCTACTGTGATGCACGAATTCCTTAAGGTTATCGAAAATCGGGCATTACGACGGGTATAAATCGAATATTTCCAAATTCCAATCCTTCCGATAACCATAGTTTCCACTTCACACAACATATACATGTTATTTAACCATGAACTAAGGCCAGGCAATGTCTTTCCGTTCATCTAAACTATTTTATCCTCTTATATCAACAAATCACTACATAAGCATGCTTTAATTATCACCATAATCACACTAATCAAAAAAACATATCAAGAACATCATTAAACTCAAAGTAAGAGCTAGGGTTTTGGTGAGATATACCTTCCATGGAGTGGGTAAGGACCTTGCTAAGCCTTGTATAGTCCTTGTATATCCTTAACCAAGCTTAGATCATCCAAGAAATCAAGAAAACCAAGATTTGTTCTTGAAAGTTACTATTTACCCTAGACTTTGATGATTTTATTGAAAATGGAAAGAATGGTGTTTGAGGCTAAGATTTCTAGGGCATCACTTTTATGAAATATAGGATCTATGCTAAATTTTTGGAGACCAAACAATGGTGGGAAGGGTGATTTTGTTTCTTGAATTTAAGAAAAGCCGAATGGCCTTGTTCTTGAGAGAGGATGGGTTGGTTGCTTGGTTCTTTGCTCCTCTTGCATTATTGTATTGTCTTGTGATAATATCTAACCATAAAGCTACTTTAATAAAGTAGTGTGGTCATCCATGATGCAAGAATCAAGTGGGCAAGTGGTGGTTTAAGTGATAAAATCTTGTATCACTTGGTTTGTTTACAATATTACTAGTTAGCATTGTACTAGCTTGGTTACTTGATCCTATCCACTTGCACATGCATATATCTTGATCCCCTGCTTGTTTCTTTGTCCGGTTATTTCTTAATTCATTGATCGTTCGGAGGAATAACTCATTCGTTTCTAGTTAGGGTTTTACCGGAAACTGTCTTAATATTTATACTATCATCCTCCATTCTCTTTAATAATTCTTGAACCTATTTTCCTTAAATCCCTTCAATAATTCCTTAAGTCTTTCAGTGTCCAGGGAAATCTCGGGGAAAATAAAAGTGCTATTTTTCAGAATCCGACAGCTTTTACATACACTCTTTTTCTCCCTGGATCACTAATACGAACTCAGAATTTCGTTCCGGATACTTATATATCGCGTCGTCTAATAATATTCCTATGTCCACCCAAAATCACTATTCATCCATTTTTCTTTACTTATCCTCTTAGGGTTGTACAATTGTCCCTGATCTCTTTTGATCGCTCCTTAACCTTTTTGCGGACCCACTGCACCAATAACAGATATCGATTTGGATGACATAAGAATAATCTTCTGCTTGGAATTTCCATATCTTATTCCCCTAGGAGATAGATTATTCTTACCTAAGTTGTCAACCATTAGCATTCTTCATGACATATTAGTACTTGAATCCATATCCATTCCATTCATTCATTAGAGCTGGTGACCTTGTTGTCGGAATCATTGTTCCTCATTTTATCAGTACTTAATAAAAAGTTTTAATTATATCCAAAATTTGGGGTTCTTACAGATCATAAATATATCATATACGAATCCATATATGGATATATAAACCTGAAAAACAGATTATTCAGCTGATCAAATTTAATACAAAACAAGCTTATAACCCATGCGATGCACGGATTTTTTTTGATATGTAATAATTTTTTTTATGTTATAATTATATTTTTATATAATCATTATTTACAATATTTTATTTTATTTTAATATTAATAATTTAATATAAATTTAATTAATGATATGCATGGTTTAAAACTTATATTATAAAATTTTAAAATAAATATGTCGTTGATAGAATTCGAACCTTGAATATAATATATTTAATCATTAGATCTAACGATTTTGATTTTTTACTAAAAATTTAATGGTCATTAGTCGTAGTATACAGATTTTTATTATATTTTATTAGTGATTAGAAGATATGATGTGATATTTTTGGGTATATATTAATTATTTCTAGATATAATATGATTGGAAGATATGATATGATTGATGTTTTTAGGTGTTATTAATTTATATTATGTTATTATTTATTTTATTATAGGATTTTTATTAATATAGATATCATATATATTTTTCTTTATAATGAAGGGTAAATAAGTAAATTCACTACGTACCAAAAAAAAATTATTGCTAGATATAATATGATTGGAAGATATGATATGATTGATTTTTTAAATGTTTATAAAAGGTAATATCTTCAACTAAAAGTAAATGTGAAAAAGACAATCGACTAATTACCATAATTATATTATGTAATTATTTATTTTAGGTTTTTTAATAGTATAGATATTGTATATATTTTTCTTTATAATAAGGTTAAATAAGTAAATTCACGAAATACTAAAAAACATATACCAAAAAATAGGTGCCAAAATTTTTAATGTTTCGGCTAATGTTTCCTTATTATAAACAACGTATACATATTTTTAATATATTTTAATAATTGAAAAATATGATATTATATTTTCAGATATATATTAATGATTGTAAGATTAGTTTTAAATAAAAAGGTAACGTGTTTTAATTCGAAAGAAAATATTAATGATTGGAAGATATGATACGATTGATGTTTTTAGGTGTTAATAAAAGGTAATATCTTCAATTAAAAATAAATGTGAAAAAAGGCAATTAACTACTTACCATTAATTTATATTATGTTATTATTTATTTTAGGAATTTTAATAGTATGGATATCATATATATTTTCTTTATAATGAAGGGTAAAAAGTAAATTCACTACGTACCAAAAGGTATATATTGATGATTGTAAGATTAGTTTTAAATAAAAAGGTAACGTGTTTTAATTCGAAAGGAAATATTAATGATTGGAAGATATGATACGATTGATGTTTTTCGATGTTAATAAAATGTAATATCTTCAAATTAAAAGTAAATGTGAAAAAAAGGCAATCGACTACTTACCAATAATTTTATTATGTTATTATTTATTTTAGGAGTTTTAATAGTATACATATCATATATATTTTTCTTTATAATGAAGGGTAAATAAATAAATTCACTATGTACCAAAAAACAAGTACCAAAACTTTTAATGTTTCGGCTTTTATATAATAGTATAGATTTTATCTAAACCTTAATATGAATACCAAACCTACGTGCAAAACACAAGTTACTTTTAATTTTTTATAATTTATTTATAGTATAGTGTAATTTTATAAATATTAATTTTAATATGTTGTTTGGAGTATTCGAACCTTACACCTTGGTATAATAAAACTATTAGTATTAAATAAAAATTAATATGTTCTTAGCGAGAATCAAATCTTAAACCTTTGTATATAATAAATCTTAAACCTCCGTATATAATAACTTTTATTATTGTTGTATCTGAAGGTCATTATTCATTTGAATTGAAGATTTAGCGGTTGTGAAGGAAAGGGATAACAAAAATGAGGAAATAACCAAATTAAGGATTAAACAAACTACAAAATATATCCATTTCTGCTTTTTATAGTATATATTGATAGTAGAGATATTGATTAATAGTATAAACATTGGATACAAATATGATTACCAAATCTAAGGAATGGATTATGGGACGATTTATAATTATATCATTCTATATAATAAATATAAGAGTGATCTATCCATAATTTTGGTTTGGTCTTTTGGTTTGGTCACTGTACTACCCAAATAATTTCAACCGCCGAATCTAATATTTTCAAAAATAGACGATCAAGATTATATCTTATTAAAAAGAAAATTATAATCTAAAAATAATATAATTAATTTTTTTTATTAGAATTGAATTAAAAAAATTGAATATGAAAAGGATATAATTAAAAAAGGATACAGTGAATTTTTTTATTAATATTAAAAAAGGTTCATATTTACTATTTGGGCTCTATCTTTAGATCTATAAATCACATTTGGATGATTATACGGTCCACGCGAAACTCACAAAATTATCTTTAATTTAGTGATGATTTAACAATTATTATCAAAATGGAAATACTCTAAATATCAAGAGAAAATATAATCACTAATTTTTCATTAATTCTATTCGGTGTAGAAGACCTACATTGATAATCCTATTCAATATAGAAAACCAAATTATATAATTTAAATCATTGACATACACTTTTTCGTATTTCAATATAAATACACTTTTTAGTTTACATGTTGAAAAATAAAATATTTTTTATGCTCGATCCATCATTTTTCATCTATTTATTTTATGGTCTAGTGGTTCTTATTTATTTTATCGTACTGAAGACCAGACTACGACTACCAAAGTTTTGGACAAAGTCACTCTTACGCTTATTATTAAAACTATATTTGGTTGTTAGTACAACTATCTTCAAATAATAAGAAGGGTATTTTGATGATCAAAACGAAATATAAGTAGATTTCATAAATCGAACATAATTTTTTATGTAAAAAATCGTCAATTTCTTCTTTCTTTTGTTTCCGCGTAGTTTTAATTGGAAAATAATTGTTAAATCATTACTAAATTAAAAATTATTTTGTTAATTTCACGTAGACTGTAAAATCGTCCAAATCAAATTTTAAGAATTAAAGATAGAGCACAAATATTAAATTAAATGTATATATCAATTTTTTAATAATAATTTAATATTTAAATTAATAATATATTAATATTAAAAAAATTAATTTAAGTATAAATATTAAAAAAGGAGACGTTAAGCTAGGAGCACGGTGTTGTCTCCATTCGATTCAAATTCAAACTTTTACTTGTCATAATTTTGTCTCAATTTCATTTCTCCTTTACTTGATCTTCTCTAGTAGTTGCTTGCACTTGCAGTTGCATGTCATAGAAGACAAGACTCTGGCTTTCCAAATCTTACATACTATTGTCTTTACCTGTGCGTAGTTGATTTTATATGCTATATATCATATCTATGTATGTATGTATGTTCATAATTATGATGAAGCTTTTAAGATCTGCCCCACACACATCTGTTGGGTGCCCTCAAATTTTATTACAGAGCTTTAGCAACATTACAAACTCAAATGTTGTTATTAATTTACAAAACCCATGTGTTAATATTGGATACAACAACAATTTTATTACATCCCATTTAAGCCATTTACTAGATAAATGCACATACTCTAAGGATTTAAGAGCTGGTTTTTCTCTCCATGCTTATATGATAAAGTTTGGGTTTTTATGCCTGTGGAATAAAGTTCTTAATTTGTATTGTAAGTGTGGGGAGTTTCATCTTGCTAGGCAGCTGTTTGAGATAATGCCTGAAAGAAATGTTGTTTCTTTTAATACTATGATTTTGGCTTGTTTGCGAAACGGGTATGTTGTTGAAGGTGTCTTTCTTTATTCTGAGATGGTTAAAGAAGAGAGGATAAAGCCGGATAATATCACGTTAGCTGGGTTGATTGGAGGGGGAGGTGTGCATTTGAGGGAGGTGTTACATGCTCAAGCGATTCATTATGGTTTGAGTTCGAATGAGTTTGTTGGGAGTTCTTTGATTGATGGATATGCTAAAGAAAAGAGATTAGAAGATGCTGTTAGAGTTTTTTATGAGATTGATGTACGTGATTTAGTTTCATGGAATATTATAATTGATGCTTGTGTGCAGAACGATGCCAAGGGTAAGGCTTGGGAGATTTTTAATAAGATGTTACATGAGAATGTAGCATATGATGGGTTCACTTTGACAAGCATTACGAAGACTTGTTCAGAAGCCGGGGATTTAGAACTTGGGATGTTGGTACATTGTTGTGCTATAAAGAGTGGTTTGGCTTTTCAAACACCAATTAGCAATGCCCTTATTACTATGTATTCCAGATGTGAAGGAGGAATGACATCTGCAGAGAAAATTTTTAATGGACTTTTTGCACCTAACATTATATCTTGGACTGCAATGATTGCTGGATTCATGCAAAATGAGAATAGTAATGAATCAGTTGGCTTCTACCGTTATATGCTAAGGTTAGACATGAGAGAGAATAGTTTTACCTTTGCTACCATTCTTCCAGCATATAGTAATCTGGCAAGCCTTGAGGAAGGGAGGTCAGTTCATGCTAGGATTGTCAAATCAGGGTTTGAGTTTGATCTTTCGGTAAACAATGCTCTCATAGATTTGTACTCTAAATGTGGTAGTTTGGGCGAGGCTCACTTGGTTTTCAGGACAATGAGGTATCATGACAGGATCTCTTATACGACAATTATTACAGGTCTTGGTCGGCATGGTGAAGGGAAAAAGGCTCTTGAATTTCTCAAAAATATGTTGACTGAAGGAATACAGCCTGATGACATTACATTTCTTGGGTGTCTTTATGCATGTAGCCATGGTGGTTATGTGAATGATGGTATGCATTTATTAAAGGTTATGGTAGATGTTTATAAAATCAAGCCAAGAAGGGAACATCTTTCTTGTGTCGTTGACATGTTAGGTCGTGCTGGTAGGTTGAAGGAGGCTGAGTTATTTATTGAGGAGATGGGGATTGCATCAGATATTTTTACGTGGCAATCCTTGCTTGGTGCTTGTAATCTTTATGGAGAAATATCACTAGGAGAGAAGTCTGCAAAAAAGATAATGGCATTGCATCCAGAGAGGCATGGGACGTACGTGTCTTTGGCCAATATATATGCTGAAAACAAACTTTGGGAAAACAAGAGGGTTATGAGGGAAAACTTAAATATGAGCAGGTCAATAAAGGATGTCGGATGCAGTCGAGTATTAAATTAGAGATTGTAGTTATATCCCCATATTCTTCACTCATGCTTCCGCAATCTCTTGTTGAAAATTAAGAGATTATTGACAAGAAAAATCATCTAACCTGATCGAATGAGCGAGGATGCATCTATGCACTGGAAAAGCATAAAGCCCTGGGAAGGCAGTGTTACCCTTTTCCTTGACAGGGGAAAAAAGAATGACATCGCAGAAGACGCAGGCATATACATGTGCAAATAGAACTCTAGGATTTATGTTGGGTTATTTTGATCATAGTATTCAAAAAATATCTAAAGCTCCTGGCAAACCATATGCATGTACTCTGTGCTTCAGCTTTAGCACTAAAATTGTTGTCTGGTTCCTAGTTAATTGGACATTGCGTATATATTAGCTAAACCATTTGTGTGATACATTATTGTGAGAGCAAGAAGATAAGGATGGTTAAGCATTCCATCAATAACTTCTTGTCGGAGTCATGATATTTGATTATCAAGCTGTAATACCCGAACGAACTTCAAGAACTAGAGGCTGTTATCTCAACCATTGGTGGCAGTAAAACATGAAGATCCTGAAGCAACGATTTGAATCTGCAAGGTAAACAAGGTACCAGTTGGCTACGTTGTCAATGATGCAGTCATGCAGTGATGCAGATACAGGATGTTGCAACTTCAGATGACAATACCAAGACAAATATACAATAGATCTTGCTTCTTATATATTCTG
This sequence comes from Saposhnikovia divaricata, assembly GCA_036435485.1. NCBI lineage: Eukaryota > Viridiplantae > Streptophyta > Magnoliopsida > Apiales > Apiaceae > Saposhnikovia > Saposhnikovia divaricata. The sequence continues at coordinate 120,078,464 of CM071598.1, read as the reverse complement.
TAAGTTTATTATCATCTAATGTCATAAAATATCCTGCAACATAGTCATTTGCTTGTTGTCAAAGGGATGTAGAAGACCCAAATCTGGAGAATTGTTCAACTTGAACCAACTTTAATTTGGACAAAGTGGGTTCATCTTTAGCTCCTAAAGAACAAACCTTTTTGGATGGCATCTATTCCAAGTAAATGTTCCTGGAGTATGAAACAAATTTTCAAACTTAGGAACATGGTATTACAGTATATTCACTTCAATGTTGGCAGTGGTAATTCTTTCTCAGTATGGCATGGCCTGTGGCTACGTTGATCTCCAATTATTCATCAATTTGGGACTGAGCTCATTCATGGTATGAAATCAACTTGGTTGGCATAAGTTAGTACAATTTTACAAAATCAGGGATGGGTCTTTCCTCCTTCAAATCATATCAATGCAATTGAACTCAGGAACCAGGTTTCAATCATACATCTTCATGCTACTGATTAATTAACTTGGGATGGGTCCAAAAATGTGAACTTGGGCTCTCTTTGCGAAGCCATACGTACTCCTGCTTCAACAGTAAACTGGCATTCTGCGGTTTGGCATCCAATGGCAATTCCGAAGTACTCCTTTTTATTATGGTTGGCAATACAAGGGAAACTGTTAATTCGAGATAAACTCATCAGGTTTGTGCAACAAGTGAGTCCAATGTGCCTTCTTTGCAACAATGCGGATGAATCCAATCCTCATATTTTTCTGCATTGCAATTTCAGCAGAACTGTATTTAGTCAGTGTCCAATGGGCTTTTTACCGGACTGGAAGTCAATATCCCTGAACTCTAGTTTCAAAAACAAAGTTGCATATACCTTCCTAGCAGTGGCAGTTCATAGTATATGGATGGAAAGGAATTCACGAGTGACGAGTCCACAGTGCTACTTTTCAATCAGCTAAGTGATTATCCAGAAAGTGAAGAACTTAATGAAAGAAAGAATGTTTTCACGCACTAATTTTAAGCAGCAGGCAGCAAAGGTAACTCATTATTCTTAATGCTTTATTAGTCTCTTAGATTTTAGTCAAATAGGCCATGTTGGTGATAAGTGCATATTTTTATTACCTATTTATTGCTTGAACTCGTATTTTAATAATTTATTTTGTTGCATTTCAGGAAATTCGTGATAAATAAAGAAATGGCAAAATAAAGAAATAAAGAGCAAGGAAGGGAAAAAGAGGAAGAAAAAGGACTTAAATGAAAAGGAAAAAGAATTAGGAGCTTGGTGGAAAAGGAATCTTTGAAGACATGTGGAATGTGGAGATCATCCCAACACACTAAATAAGTGTATGGCCAAGATCCACTCATCAAAGCTTAAGGGGGAAGGAAACAAATAGATGGCTAGGATTTGTCCACCACATTTAGAAGATGTAGGGCCAAGATTAACCCAACACACCCCTAAACCCTAATTCTTATCCTATAAATACCCCCTCACCCCTCCTTGTAATTAAAAACTTAGATTTTAGAGTAGCTTTAATTTCTTGTTTTTTTTTTAGTTTCAATTCTTGTAAACACTCTCTTTTATTTTAATGCAAAAATTCCGTTTCCTTTAATTTCTTGTCTTGTTCTTTCGTTTTTGTTGCAAAACTTTCGTTATTTTCGTAAATCCGATTAGTGGACAAAGTATCGAAATGCTAACCACTATGGGTTGAAAATAACGATTTTTATTTTCTTGCTCGTTTTTTTAATTTTAGTTTTAATTCGTAATTTTGCCCCTCTAAATTTCAATTTTATTGTGGGCCATTTATTTTAAATCATCGTTGTAGCTTAATTTTTATTTCGTTATTTTCACATTTAAACAAAAATAAAATTTAGTTCGTATTTTCTTGTGTTAATTCGAAGCAAAAGTTCCTTCCTCTGTTTTGTAGTTTAATTCGTAGATACACTCCCCTGTTTTGTTTTGAACCAGCACAAACCCATCTACTCTTTTCCTTTTTTTTTTTTGGAAAACACAGGACTCTCCCCCCCCTCTCTTTTTGATCGACCATTCCCCTGTTTTTCTTTCCTTAATTCCCTAAACCCACTTCTATTTTTCTCTTGTTCAATTAAAACACACAAGTTTTTTTTTCCTTTTCCTTCTTCGAGACGCAACACCCCAGAACAACCTGTTTTCCTTTTGCTTTAAACATTTTTTTCTCTATTTTATTCTTCGATTTTGAGTTACTGAGTTCGATGATTCTGAGTTACCGAGTTCTGTTTTTTTTTTTTTGTTCCGTATGTTACTGAGTTCTTTGGGTTTAGCAGAGTTCTGAGTTTCAATGCAGTTTATGAGTTCCCCTTTTCTGAATTGAGTTTTTGTTGAGGTTATGGCTGAGTTATGGACTGCGAGTTGGGTTATTTTTGCCGAGTTGGCTCTGCGTTTTGATGTCCTGAGTTGGCTTGGTTCTGTTTTTTTTTGTCTCAAGTTGTATTTGCGTCGTAACTGCTGAGTTTTCGTTTTGTTACTAAGTATGCGAGCTGAGTTTGCTGAAGTTTTCAGTCTGTTGTGTTCTGGGTAGTGTCCGAGTTGCTGTTGCTCCGAGTTCTGTGTTACGGAGTTCTAATTCCATTTTATGTTACGATTTCTGAATTGTATGCTGAGTCAACTCCGCATTGTTGACTAAATAGAATAATGAATAATCGAACTATGAACTGGTTTACTTGATTAATAGAATTATGAACTGGTTTGTTTTGGGATGTTGGTAATGTTTTTGGCTAGTTATTTTACAAAGCAATCATGTCGAACTTTTATTTAAAATTTTTTGTAAATAATTTTTAAAGTCTAAAATTTTTTTTTAGAATAAATCTAGTTTTAATTTTCTAGAATAATTTTAAAATAATTTAGAATAATTTAGTTTTAATTAGTTTTAAATAGAATTTCATTTAGTAATTAAATAGGGTAAAATTAAAATTTTCCAAAACCCAATTGTTCTGGTTCGATTAAATTAAAAATTAAGTTTGCGAAAATGTTAGTCTCCGTGGATCGATACCTAAAATATTTCAACGATAAACAAAAACTCTTATTTAGTACCTATTTATTACCTATTTAATAAGTGCATATTTTTGATAATATTTGATAAATGCATATTTTTATTAACTATTTATTGCTTGAACTCGTATTTTAATAATTTATTTTGTTGCATTTCAGAAAATTCGTGAATAAATAAAGAAAGGGCAAAATAAAGAAATATTTCCACGCTTAAAGAAAATGCTAAAAAATGGTTGTATAGCCTATCGGTTAATTCTATTTCCACGTGGAGGGATTTGTGGTAATTTTTCTTAAGAAATATTTTCCAAACCATAATACTACGAGAATTAAAAATGAAATAAATCAATTTCATCAAAAGGAAAATGAGTCTTTTTGGAAATATTTTGATCGTTTTAAAAATCTTTTATCACAATGCCCCCACCACGGAATAGAAAAGTGGAGACTTTGTAAGATCGTTTACGAGGCCTTAGATAGTCCAACAACCGCTTTGTTAGAGTCTATGTACCAAGGTAAATTCATGGAGAAAGATGAGGACGGAGGGTGGTGTTAGGTCCAAAATAGTTTGTAGAAGGGGGGTTGAATACAAACTATACCGTTTTATCGAATTTGCTCTTTTCTTAAAAATATTAAAATATTAAATCAAGAACAAATTGATGCGGAATAAAACGAATACCGATATTTCAAGTTGAATATAAAATTTATATTAACTTGATGGGGTGTGTCTAAATACACGGGTACAAATTACAAGGTTTGATGACCAAACTAATTATTACAAATTCTATAGAAAATTCGACATGAATTTTTCTATATTTGTAAATAAAAAGATCGAAATTTATTATTACAAATTCTATAGAAAATTCGACATGAACTTTTCTATATTTGTAATAAAAAGATCGAGAGGTTCTAGGAAACTTAATTCGCTAGATAGTTCCATAAGTACAAGTAAACAATTTCTGTCGGTTTAGATTTAACAATACAAGCCAGAAATAATTTACAAGATTTAATTTGAGCTCAAGAACATTTTCTCTCTTGGTCTCTCTCTTTTCTCTCGGCTCTGTCTGTTGAAGAGAAGTGAAGTGAAGAATGTGAGTTGTCCTTCTGTTCTGCTGCCTTCTGTCTTTTATAACCCAGCCATAGTCATATTGCATTGTTTTAATTGATATAACAATCAATTAACAATAATATGACATTCAGTATGACTATCCATTTCAAATAATATGACAGTCTCTTTAAATATAACTTTCGGTATGACTATCATTAATACTTAATATGACAATCTGTTGAACTGAATATGACAATCATACCAATATAACTATCGGTATAACTATCGGTATGACTTAACAAACTGATTTGAATTATATTGTAAGGCTGTACTGATTTGAATATTTCAGCTGAAACAAGAACCAGTCACAGGAGAGCAGAGTGCCTGTCACGCGCGCTTTTCCTTGTTTTCTTTCTCGCGCGTGTAACACACGCGCTTATAGGCGCGTTAGTTCCTTCTGCCGACAGAAAACAGACCTGCATGCATGTGGTTTTCTTGTCTGTTTTGTTTATAAACAATTAGTAGCATTTGGCTTTGAACAATTCATTTGAATTGTTTTCTTAACATATTGTACCGACCTTGAATAACAACATGCATGACTGTCGACCTTGTTTGTTTTCGTACTGTACAATTCTTTTTAATTTAATTTAATTACGTAACTTAAACAATTAATCATTTAGAAATTAATGATTAATTACTTAAATTCATAATTAAATCAAATTAGATTAATACATTAATTCAAAGTTAATTAACATGATAATTAATTTAATAAATAAATAAATTCAGAATGAATTAATTTATTAATTAAATCAATTACATAATTATATTAATTAAATGAGAATTAATATAAATCAATTTGGATTAAAACATTAATTCAAAGTTAATTAATATGATAATTAATTTAACAAATAAATTAATTCAGAATGAATTAATTTATTAATTAACTCAATTACATAATAATATTAATTAAATGAGAATTAATATTAATCATATGATAGCCCATTCTTTTCTCGAACCACTGTATGTAATAAAGAATTACCACTGAATTTCTGCTGACGCTCGATGCACGGTCTGGTTCATGAACGACTAACTCCAACGGCTTTTCTTTATTTTTGACTTTAAAATCTGGTTCCTTTTCTATTCTTTTCTTCACTCTTTATCAACCCTTTGTAACCTGTATTCTGTCACAGTAAGAACCTCTTGTCACTATAAATTGAATCCACTGTCTTGATTACTCCACTGATGCTTGATCAACTGAATGAACTTCTTCAATGTAGTAAACCTCAAAATGGTAGATTGACTTTGTCTTCTTTCTTTTGACACTTAAACATTTGAGATCCCGTTGACAGTAGCTATGTACTATTTACTATTACATTCTTGTTTGAGTTGAGTTGTATCCTCGAAATACAAATAGGCTATGTCATATGCCTTTCAATCTCCCCCTATTTGTTTGTTAAACATTAACATACAAATTCCTAGAGGATAACTCAACTACAAACAAGAAGAAGATAAAGCTTTAAAGAGCTATAGTAAATAATACATAAAAAAATTTTCTGGTTTAGATATTACAATTCCAGAATCTCAGTAGATGAAATGATAGATGATTGTTCCTCTGATAATGAACTGATCTTCATTAAGTAACTCATCTTCATTTCTCGACATATCTGCCTGATAACCCTTTACATCTAATATTGAACATTATCAGCAGATACTTGGGAATTCTTCAGTGGTAAAGAATATGACTTGTCAACCACATACTGAAAAATTCTTCTTTGTCGTTTCATACTTCTCTCCTTCCTTATGTCTCCCCAGCTAAGGTGATATGTCTCTTCCTTATAACGATGAATACTCCTTATCTCCCCTGATAAGGCGAATAAATCTATCTCCCCCTGACAAGGTGAATACTCCCCCTTTCTAAGGTATATCCTTTTTCATAACTCTCCCCCTTAGATAGAAAATCTCCCCCTCACTAAGGTAAGCTTATACTCTCCCCCTTAGTTGAGTATCTCTTACTAAGGCAATCTTTGAGTATATCTTCTTCAGTATATCTCTCCCCCTTAGTTGAGTAATCCTCCAAGCATTTAATTATAGCAAACATCCAATTAAATTAGATGATACCATACTTTCAATTATAACTCACCTCTTACCTTTAGTACAACAGATTCTTCATACATCTAACATTGACTGCTGCAATAAAGAAAAGAAGCTTTGCTTGTGTTGAAGGATTTTCATGAAGACTTCCAGAATAAAAGTATGTAGACTGATCAACTTTGCCCTTTAGATATGATAGAATGGCCTCACTATTGATCATCCTGACAACCAAATCTCTCGACAATTTCCTTATATCTCCCAACTCTTGTAATTGAACTTTGTTTTGGGAATAGGGAATGGGATTTGGTGTTTATCTTTCTTCCTCACTGTGAGTGTGTGATTCTGTTTCATGTACCTCACAAGTGTTTAACTCATCTCTCCACTCATATCACTTAAAATGAGTGATCTCATTTCTCATCTCTCAAGTGTTTACACTCATGCTCACTAGTGTATCACTCTTATCTCTCATAGCTCCAACATCCATGTGTATCTGCAAGGAAAATTCACCATAGCCCCTTCTAGAGAGGTCACTGGTGGTGCAATGGGGTTTCGCAAATCCCCGATCCTCGTTAGACTCGTCAAACGAATCTGAGTCATAATCTACATGTTGATAAAATTTTTCCCTTTTTAGGGTTTTCAGATTTGAATTCTGAGAAGGTAAACAATGATCTATAAAATTTAGCATTGAGATCAAAGTTCCCTTCAAATGTCTGTGAAGACATCACCTTGTTAAACTCATCAGGTGAATCTGAATCATAGTTCACAAGTTGCCGATCCGCACCTATGTCGGATCTGATACCCGCAGGATCCAGAGATGTTCCCTCTGGGGAGTTAGATAATGATCTTGTTGAATTTTGCATTGAGATCAATACCTTCTCTCGAGGTCTGTGAAGACTCTTGGTTCTTTGAGGAACCTTCAACTTATAATCCTAACCGTAAAATGGTCGAAGTATTAGTTGTTTCCATCAATTCATCCTTAGTGTGTGCAATCTCACTTTGTGCATAGGAAGTATTTTAGTATTGTGTATGAGGTAGTGACTTACCAACAAATGCCCTGGCTGACAGGCGAATTTCAATAAACTCATCCTTTTAAGAGAATGAATCCAGAGACTGTTTTAGTGCCATTTTCAACTCTGCATCCTTTTGGGAGAATGCAAGCGAGCTTACAGATACCTCAAGTTGTATACATCTATTCTCCTTGAGAGGTAGAGCTGTGGGTTTACTATCCCTCACATCCTTATTTGCTGTAACAAGTACAGTTACTCCCTTATTGACCTTTAGTCTAATAGGTTACTTTCATTTCAGGGGTAAGTTAGGATGTGTTTAGATATGGATTTATAGTCTGGGATAGAAGTTGTTGGGTTTACAACCTTATGACTTTCATGTGAGAAAACTTTCACTAGAAGCTGAACCTGCATCACATAGCAGTAGAGCAAAATAGAGATAGAATGCATTTACATCATATCATAACATTGTGTGAAAACATATGCATTATATCATGTGAGAGAAATGATGTACAATTGTGACTTCAAAAAGTTTTACAATATAAGCAATCACAACTGTAGAAAGAATTGAGTTTTCTTTTATACAATGTTAATGTGCAAGAGTTTGTATTTATGCATAAAACAATGTATTATCATGTCTTTTAATGAAAACTAGGTCATTTTAATTTTAAAAGACACAAACTCTTGACTTCGCAGTAATTTAGAAAGAAAGATTTTCTTTAAGTGCTTATTATGTATAGAGAACTTTAACACAGAATTAGTGAAAAGACTCATACAAGCACTTGATGTCGTTTAGGTAACAAAGATTACCAAGTACATAAGAACAGATAACCAATGTCTCTCCTTTGGCGCATCATTACTTAGCACAACATACACTAAGTAATCGACTGATGGATGTAAAAATATTCTAAGAACTATCATATGTATAAAGTGGTGTATAACCTGAATTAGAGAATTTAATTTTGAAAAATCTCACCACTCTAAAACATGAAAGGAGACATAGTGTTACATTAAGTCTCACTCACTTAGAAAATTGAACATCTAAATATGTATTAACACTAATGATTTGTAGATAAGACACGTTTACTCAGAATAAATCCTAAGTAAAATCATCAGAGATAATATATACATCACAATTAGTTTGCAATAAAGTATCAGAGCAACTAGCAATTGTTAGTAAACAAATATTTTACTATTTGATACCAACTGTTAGTATTTATCAAATACTTTAGAATGCAAGTAATTGTGTTTATGATTACTTTACCAAAATTAAATTATGAGCAAATAAACCATTGAATTGCTTCACGTCATAATTTAACTAGGATATAAATAATCATTGCTAAATACTAAATATTCAATGATACCAATTGTTTGATAAATTCAATCTATTGTAAGATAAATTCAATTTAGTGAAGATTGAATTGTTACATTGAGTACCAATTGATAGAATGAATATTAGTATCTAACTACTTAAGAATATCATTCACTGATATTCATAAGTACGAGGAACTAGTTGACAAGAAATACACAAGCTCTTACGATATAACATTTCAAACTTATGACTTCAAGGCAACTCCTCGATAATAACAATTGTTAACTCCTAACAACTGTTTACTGGTAGACAACCTTGGTTCTATAAATAAGACTCGATTACCAAAGCTGTCTTGTCTGCAATCTTAGAAATAATATTCTAAGTCCAATACACCTTGATCCATTGTATACAACATTCATTATCAAAGTGATTAGAAGCTTGCAAATAAGCATAAAAATTATTCCAAGTAACTGAACAATGGTAACTTTAGATATTACAATATCCATAGTTCTACTTAGATAATTTTCATGCCATGTATAATAATATGAGTGAATTGTAAAAGATATAACAATGATTACTTAGAGGAGTTCTAAGTAATTTCATACATACCAATAAATCTTACAATTAGTTAGTAAATAGAATTCTAACTAAATATCATTAACTGATATAAGTCAAAACTTCAATACAACCAATTGTTAGAACCATGATATTAATTATAGTGAATTTCTGAAAATGGAGCATTAAAGTTCACTAGAATTAACATCTCATAACTGATTGAAGACCAATACAGATTAGGTCCAAATTATTTATGTTATTTATTTATTTTGATAAATATGAGGTATAGAGCGAATACTAAATTGAATTGCTTCAAGATCGTAACCCACATAAATCAAAACAAATAATTAAATAATTAAATACTAAATCTCTATGAGTTAGATTTTAGCATTTAAATATTTAAATTATCCTTAAATAATCACCACTAAAATATATTGCAATTATACACATGGCAATCATTCAACAGATAATTCTCAGCGTGAGGTCTGGATGTAAATAAGTTCACAAGTCCTTTCGATACAGACAATTGAATACTTGTGAGCTTACTTAAGAATTACTCAACAGATGGGATTTACAATCATATAGCATTAATAAAATCCCAAGTTTACAAACCAATCTTGAAAAATTAATTTCATCAAGTGATTTAGCAAACATGTCTGCAAGTTAATCTTAATTAAAGACATGCTCTCAAAAGAATTAATACCTTATGCAAGTTGCTTAGCCTTGAGTGTTCCACAGAGTTGTTGGAGATGAATTTGATTCCTTGTATTCTCCTGCTTTCGTACAACTCATTTGATCTGTCTCTATGCAGCAAAACATGTCAGAACTGATGTCTCTAGGGTACCATCTCCGGAGATGGGTCCAACTTAAGACATCTGAAAATCAAGTGTAATAACTACAAGAATAGATTCTCTAGGATCCATTTGGGGCCTTGCAAATTTGCATATTGAGAATAAAATATGTGTGTAAGTGATCTATTAGCAATTGAATAAGATAATGAGCTGATGATTCCTCTATAGCCTGATTAGGTCCTAATTAGTAGATCCTGAACTTGTTGGGTCAAATATCTCTAGGGTACCATTTCCTCAGATCCGGGTCCATCTTAAGATTTTTGATTACCAACTTATTAGGTCCAAACTAATAGGTCAAAAGCCAGCTATAGTGATGTGTTGGTATGTAGTCTTGACAGGTCTAGAATCTTCTGAATAGAAACAAAAGATCCTTGACTTACTTTTTATTGTCATCATTCTTTTGGCTTACTGAAGTAAATCAAAAGAATTGCAACTTTACCAACATCAAAACAGCAAATATCTTGATACCAATTTATAGCTAGTAGATCAACATATAATATAATCAAGATATCATTGCACATATATATCATTTATGTTTGTGCCTAAAGATGTATAGAGTTCTATAAATATGACACCAATTGTTAAAAGATACCAATCTTTAAGGATTGATACCAACTGTTAAATTATAGTTAGAGTGTCATACCATGTCTTCCATGCTTGCTTGAGTGATGATACCAGTTCATACTAACCTGTAGAGATCTTCAATTATCTCAACAACCAGGAGTGCACTTGTTCACATTCCTCTAGCATCCAGATTCAGTAGGTCCAGATGTCCATTGTAATCTTGAATGTAAAATCGGTGCCTGATATCCTCAAGTCTTGTCACTGGTGCTTCTTGTTAAATATACCATTTAATCAAATTGTAACCTAGCATCCAGTTTGGCCTTGTCCCTCATAACAATGCCTTGACATCATCCAGGTAGACTTCTGGTTATCCTTGTACCAAATACAGCCTTGTTGTTTGGTCTGGATACCAGCTTCCCTTCAATCTGCCTTTTGTACTGATTGAGATCATCTTGCATTGCAATCACTCAATCTGGATCTTTCAGAGCTTTTGTAGCTTTCTTAGTTTCTTCTAAAAGAAAACTAAAGAAATAATCATTAGTGCTTGAAGCTCTGACAGTCTTTTACTTCCACCATTAGGAACACTAAGAACTAGGACAAAGAATTAATTGAGTCAACATTCTTTGTCTTGGCAGACATGTTCTCATAGTATCGTTTGACTTTCAGTGTGGTGTTGAGTTGACTAGTTGATCCTTCTCTTGCTCCCCCTAAGCTGCTGCTGGGTTTACAGGAAGATTCTCCATGTTTGACATTGCTTGGATCTGAATCGCCATTACCATTGACAGCTGGGAGCTTGAAGTTGTTGAATATCACTAAGACTTTCAATCACCTTCTGTTGATTAATAACAATCACCCTGTAGGCTGTTGACTCCATTGAGTAACAAAGGAAATTATCCTCTTGAGCATTAGCTGATTGCTAGGATGCTCACTTCCATTGAATATTGCAAAACAATTTCCTTCATACTTATGGGGTCTTCCTAAAATTCTTACGTATCATGGTTTAAGATGTGATCAATCACCATCAGTGGTGTCTTGTCTTCAGATTGTTTGAACAACAACTTGTTTGTTGAGAGAAGTCATCAGTCATCATCACTAAGGTATATTTTTCATTGATGTAGAACTTTTGTGTGATGCTTCTTTGACTTCTCTTTATGACATGCCTCATAATTTTATTTTACCTTAATTCCAGATGAGGTAGTCTCCTTTACTGATTCAATTTCCAGGAAAGAATCTCTTGATATGACATTCAGGTGAGAGAGCTCCTTATGTCATAGCTGAACTCTTGTCTGATGAAGCTTTAGATTTGACCTTGTTGACTTCACCTTTGACTGAGATTCCATGTCAGCTACATATAAGTTCTCTTTCCTTAATCCTCGAACAATAGGCTCTTCATCTTATAAAAGATGCTTTATTACTGACAACATTCCTTAGCTATTGAATAGCCTTGACCCTAGGTCATACCCATGCTGTTGTCTCCAAGGGATAACCACTTGGCCTGTCTTCACATTCACATTTGATAGCAGGGTTCTTTCTTCGATGATATGCTTTGAATAAATCAATAATAATGCACAATCGATTAACCTGTTAAGCCCTACATTCACAAATGGATAAAAAGTTCTTGGTACCCAAATTGTTTAATTGGGTCCAGATGGATTAGAGATTTCTCTTTTATTAGAGTTAACAACGGTTTTAACCTTAACATGCTCATTCTTATCTTTGACTGACCATTTCTCCTTTTTAATGTCATTGACAAAATATTCACGGAGCAAGGAGAATAATGGTTCCTTCCTAACATAAGGAGGACTAGCAGTCTATACCTTATTGTTATTCTTAAACATGCTTTTTCTATGATCAATGCAAATACTAGGAAATGCATTTATGACATTTGAAATAAGCAGGCATGATAATAAGAATACATTGCATACATTCAGCATTAAAACATTGCAGATAAGAATTATGCAAATTAGGCATGTTATGCATTTTAGAAAATTCAGTACTATCTACTTTAACCTATGTACACTTGTGTAACAGGTAGCAAGTAGATTTACAGATATTCAATAATTTTCTAAACATGCATGGAATAGAAGAATTAACAATTAATCAATAATTCTATCCAATCCATTCCTATTGTTATATTATATTATATAATCTCTATTACCTAAGTCAGTTTTACAAATGACTTGATGTTCTACTGACACACTAGGTAATTATTCCATCTTTTAAACTTTTTAAACCTTAACAAAGAATTCAGAATGAATAAGCAAATCTTGTTCTACTGGGGATCCTGAAACTAGCTTAAGCAGAGGTCATATATGCTTGACATATATCATTTAAGAATTGAGAGATATTGTCTAAGGAACACTTCTAACTCAATATTGCAATTAATTAACTTCAACAAATATTCATACACATAATAAGATCTTCTAACCAAAGATATAACAATTAAAAACTAAGATCTTAACATGCTTTGAATTTCTGAGAATTACATATTACACTAGTTCGAAGAATTAATACCTGAGACATGTGAGGTGAATCATCTTCAGAGATTGCTATGAAGGCAAGATATTAATTATGCTCTTCTCATCATCATCTGATCCATCCCAACTCTTTTCTTCAGCAAGATAAGTTCTGCACTGATGCTTCTGTTTCATCTCATTTAATGAATCCCTATTCATCCTTGTCTGTCAGAATTCTGTACCATGTTGCAAACCTTGATAGTTACTTATCACATAAAACTTTTCATAACTGCAACTATCATGTTTTGTTCTTTCCACCAACTCAGTCTTGTAGCCACCTCTTGAACTGTATCCTGAAGAGTTTCTGCTTCGGAATAGATAGGCCTAATTCCTAGATTAAACATTTGTACTTTTTCTAAATTAGTAACTCTTCATGTATGTTCTGAGGTTCCATCATTAATTCCTGACTGAGATGTCTAACTGTCTAGTTCATTCTCAAACCTCCTTGATTCCACTTTTCTAAAATCTCTATTGATTCTTTGAAAGATATTTCTTGGTACAATCCACTGAGTGTAGTAGATGTTACATTGGAGCAATCCACTTAGTGGTTGTATATCACAGAATCAATAGACTTAATTCAAATCTTCGAGAAAAATTCTATCCACTTAACCTCTTCCATTACTGCTTCTGAAAAACCAGTGAATTCTATGGATATAACTTTGAGGAGCTTCCACAAAATTTTCTTCAGTAGGTAGAAATTAATTTCATCGAAAATTGCATCTTCTTCAAAAGATTCAAATCATCTTTGACGTCCGGAGGAATCTTCAACTAACAATCTTCTTAGAACTATTGGCTTAGAGAAAAAAAAAATTCAAAATATTTAAAATTCAAAAACTTCAAGGGCTTGAAAATTTTTGAGAATTAACAAATCTGAAAATAAGTTCAAATTAATTAAAATTTGAAATTCTTAAGAATTGAAAATTTTGAAAATTAGACAATTTGAAAATAAATTCAAGTTGTTTAAAAATCAAAAAAAAATCCAAGTATTAAAAACTTCAAGAATTAAAAAATTCGAATATAAGTTAAGATTACTTAACAATCAAAAATATCATAAAATGAAAATTTTTGAAGATTAAACAATTTGAGAATAAATTCAATTTAATTAACAATTGAAAATAAACTCATATTGTTTAAAAATCAAAAATATCATAAATTGAGAATTTTTAAAGGTTAAAGAATCCGAAAATAGATTTAGATTATTTAAAATTCAAAAATCTCAAAATTGAAAATTTTGAAAGTTAAAGAATCCAAAAATAAGTTCAAATTATTTAAAGTTCAAAAATCTCAAGTATTGAATTTTTTGAAGGTTAAAAAATCGAAAATAGGGAGTTGACTTTTTGGTCTAATACCGGATTTAATTTCTGTATGGGTCAACAAACTCGAAATCCAATTGGAGGACCACAAAAATACGGATCTTGATTTGTGCGTCAATCAAAAAGCTCTGATACCAATTGTTAGGTCCAAAATAGTTTGTAGAAGGGGGGGTTGAATACAAACTATACCGTTTTATCGAATTTGCTCTTTTCTTAAAAATATTAAAATATTAAATCAAGAACAAATTGATGCGGAATAAAACGAATACTGATATTTCAAGTTGAATATAAAATTTATATTAACTTGATGGGGTGTGTCTAAATACACGGGTACAAATTACAAGGTTTGATGACCAAACTAATTATTACAAATTCTATAGAAAATTCGACATGAATTTTTCTATATTTGTAAATAAAAAGATCGAAATTTATTATTACAAATTCTATAGAAAATTCGACATGAACTTTTCTATATTTGTAATAAAAAGATCGAGAGGTTCTAGGAAACTTAATTCGCTAGATAGTTCCATAAGTACAAGTAAACAATTTCTGTCGGTTTAGATTTAACAATACAAACCAGAAATAATTTACAAGATTTAATTTGAGCTCAAGAACATTTTCTCTCTTGGTCTCTCTCTTTTCTCTCGGCTCTGTCTGTTGAAGAGAAGTGAAGTGAAGAATGTGAGTTGTCCTTCTGTTCTGCTGCCTTCTGTCTTTTATAACCGAGCCATAGTCATATTGCATTGTTTTAATTGATAATTGATATAACAATCAATTAACAATAATATGACATTCAGTATGACTATCCATTTCAAATAATATGACAGTCTCTTTAAATATAACTTTCGGTATGACTATCATTAATACTTAATATGACAATCTGTTGAACTGAATATGACAATCATACCAATATAACTATCGGTATAACTATCGGTATGACTTAAAAAACTGATTTGAATTATATTGTAAGGCTGTACTGATTTGAATATTTCAGCTGAAACAAGAACCAGTCACAGGAGAGCAGAGTGCCTGTCACGCGCGCTTTTCCTTGTTTTCTTTCTCGCGCGTGTAACACACGCGCTTATAGGCGCGTTAGTTCCTTCTGCCGACAGAAAACAGACCTGCATGCATGTGGTTTTCTTGTCTGTTTTGTTTATAAACAATTAGTAGCATTTGGCTTTGAACAATTCATTTGAATTGTTTTCTTAACATATTGTACCGACCTTGAATAACAACATGCATGACTGTCGACCTTGTTTGTTTTCGTACTGTACAATTCTTTTTAATTTAATTTAATTACGTAACTTAAACAATTAATCATTTAGAAATTAATGATTAATTACTTAAATTCATAATTAAATCAAATTAGATTAATACATTAATTCAAAGTTAATTAACATGATAATTAATTTAATAAATAAATAAATTCAGAATGAATTAATTTATTAATTAAATCAATTACATAATTATATTAATTAAATGAGAATTAATATAAATCAATTTGGATTAAAACATTAATTCAAAGTTAATTAATATGATAATTAATTTAACAAATAAATTAATTCAGAATGAATTAATTTATTAATTAACTCAATTACATAATAATATTAATTAAATGAGAATTAATATTAATCATATGACAGCCCATTCTTTTCTCGAACCACTGTATGTAATAAAGAATTACCACTGAATTTCTGCTGACGCTCGATGCACGGTCTGGTTCATGAACGACTAACTCCAACGGCTTTTCTTTATTTTTGACTTTAAAATCTGGTTCCTTTTCTATTCTTTTCTTCACTCTTTATCAACCCCTTGTAACCTGTATTCTGTCACAGTAAGAACCTCTTGTCACTATAAATTGAATCCACTGTCTTGATTACTCCACTGATGCTTGATCAACTGAATGAACTTCTTCAATGTAGTAAACCTCAAAACGGTAGATTGACTTTGTCTTCTTTCTTTTGACACTTAAACATTTGAGATCCCGTTGACAGTAGCTATGTACTATTTACTATTACATTCTTGTTTGAGTTGAGTTGTATCCTCGAAATACAAATAGGCTATGTCATATGCCTTTCAGGTGGGCATTTTTCGAGGAATTAGCCGAAAAGACCATGTTGTGGGAGTCTACTAGGGAACCTAATAAGTGCAACGAGTCGTCGAGTACATCTAGGGGTTTACATTCGATTGGGAATTCGATTGCAATCAATGCGAAATTAGCTACTCTAACTAGAAGACTCGAAGCCCTAGAAACTAGTAACGCCCCCTCAAATGTGTCTATGTGCTCTAATTTTAATTAAGGTTTTTCGGACTTTCCCGGCTATGATAAAATTAATGCGGTGTTTCAACCAACCCCTAGGAATGATCCTTTTGCTCCTACCTACAATCCCGGGTGGAAGAATCACCCAAATTTCTCGTGGAACCAAGGCCAAAATTACCAATCTCCGCCACATTCTTTTCAAGGGCCCAATCAAAATCTTACTCAACTCCAAATCAAGTTCCTTTTCCAAACCCGACTCAAAATCACGTTCCTTATCCAAATCAAGCACCCGCCCACCTTCCCGGCTTTCATGATTCGGATGAGAGAATTAATTCTTTGGAAAAGACTCCTGATGCGCTTTTGAAATCGACAACTAATTTGGCTCAATCTCAACAAACCTTCATGCAAACCATGACTCAAGATAGGCAACTTTTGAATTCTAGTACTCAAGCCATATCTAATTTAGAGGTTCAAGTGAGTCAATTAGCCAACGCCATGTGTGAGCGAGTGAAGAACAAGTTCCTGAGTCAACCTGAGGTCAACCCTAAATTTCCTCTCAACCAAAGACCTCCCGAAAATGTTAATGCTATCATTTCTTTAAGGTCGGGAAACCAAGTTGATAATCAAGTAGGAGTCGAGCCTTCCGAAGAAGAAGAGACAAATATTGAACCAACCCCTAAACTTGATCATTCAAACCATCTTCCAAATCCCGAGCCTCTCAAGTCATCTAGTCCCACACCTTCACCACTTGAACCTTCATCTTCAAAATCCACTTCCGAGTCATCAGAATCTTCTCATAAATCATCATCATCTAGCGAGCCTTCATCGACTCAAACACCACCTTCACCTAACGAATCTTTGATTGTTGTTCCACTTTCCAATTCTATTCCCAATGTGTCTAGCGAACGAGTCTTTAAGCCTAAAGCTCCTTATCCTCAAAGACTCATTTCAAACAAACAATCGCCTCAAATAGAAAAGATTTTGGAAGTTTTCAAACAAGTCGAGATCAACATTCCTCTTTTAGATGCCATTCAACAAATTCCCTCTTATGCCAAGTGTCTAAAAGATTTATGTTCTCACAAACGTTCCACCCACGTCCCTAAGAAAGCCTTTTTGACTTCTCATGTTAGTTCAATTCTTTCGAACCAAATTCCCATGAAATATAAGGACCCCAGTTGTCCTACAATTTCATGTGTCATAGGAAATACTTGTGTGGACAAGGCGTTACTTGACTTAGGAGCGAGTGTGAATCTTCTTCCATTTTCGGTCTATCAAGCCCTAGGTTTAGGCGAACTTCAAAAGACGAACATGAAAATTCAATTAGCCGATCGTTCTGTCAAAATGCCTAAGGGAATAATTGAAGATGTGCTAATTAAGGTTGGTGAATTCATCTTTCCGGTTAATTTTGTTGTCCTCGAGACTCAACCCGTCACGAATCCTAAGAACCAAATCCCGATCATTCTAGGATGACCTTTTCTTGCTACATCCAATTCCTTGATTAATTGTAGGGATGGTTCGATGAAACTCACTTTTGGTAATATGAAAATTAACCTTAACATCTTTAATGTCGGAAAAGAACCCAATGAGCTTTATGAACAAACAATAGGGGTTAATCTTGGTGATGAAATTGTTAATTGGTCAAACCTTGAGGCTAGTGAGATTGAGTCTCTTCTTGTTGAGGATTTTCAATGGAATCACGAAAACAATCGAGAGCTTCATGAATCGTTTAGGGATATGACCTCGGAAGAGATGTTGAGAGAGTTGGACGATATTTGTTCTAAGTGGGAAACCAAACCTGTGGAGGTCTCATGCAAACCAACTCTTATTGTTAAAACTCCCGTTGGTGAACCACCTACATTTGATAAGTTAGGAGATTTGAATGAAATTTGTTATAAGTGGGAGACCCTACACGAGATTGTTAATGCTGAGCCCTTTCTTAAAATTTCCGTGGGAACACCACCCGCCATTGACTTAACTTTGTATCATTCCGAGTTTGATCAACAGCCCTTTGAACGTAGTCAAGTAAGGTTTTACTCATGAAACTTGTGTCGAACAAATTTTTGCTTAAAAGTCCAAGACGGCACATTTGCACAAGACTTTTGATGGAAAGATTGTATTGGGATGTTATTCGATACCTGAGAGAGAACCCACATGTTAAAACAATGTCGAATCAAACCTTTGCGATAAATTGTTCATATAGTGTCTTAGAAAAAAAATAATAAATACCAAAAAAAAGTCAATAAATGTTTGTAGTTGTAGAGTGCTTGTAAGAACCCAAATTTTTGGTAATATTTCCTTTTATTTAATATCTTGTGACATTATCATTATGGAACCTTTCTAGTCATCCCTGTTGATTAATAGAACTGATTGTCTGAGAAACTGCGTTGTTGCATTTATTATGTAAGATAAAAAGGAAGATTGTGAAGGCAGGAGTCTTATTGTTAGTAATATTTATAAAACTTGGGATTTGAGAATGGTTAGAGTATTAAAGGATTTATTAAGAATTATGACGAGGAATTATGGACATTCGAGGAATTTACATAATTAAGTACTTAAGGAATTATAGGGGAAATCTCTACGCGACAAAATATTAATACGAGAGATTAATTAAGATACGATACGAATTAAAGATTAAATAATAAGCATTGGTGGAAGAATAATAATACAAGGAGTAGTACTGCATGCAAGCCCATGCAACCAAGTGGTTAGAAATCAAGCAAACTAGTTAGCCATTGGAAGATGAATAGTACCTAGTTACTTGCTTTTTCAAGAAAGGGGACAAGTAGTACATGAGGCCATGCTTGCTAGTACTTACCTATACTTACATGATATGTATCACCCAACCTAACCTAATACCAATTATTCACCCAACACAAAACACAAAACAAAAAACACAAACTCCTTTCTCCCCCCCCCTTGTGTTGCTCTCGGCCAAAACAAAAAGTCGAGAAGAAAATTTCTTCTTCCCCCTCTTCCATCACTCATAATTCACACCATAAGTCCTAGGTCATCTACATCATCTAGACAAGGTATGTTAGCAATTTCAATCCATTTCATCCACCCAATTTCAAGTTACAAATTGTTAAAGCTTGGGTGAATAGTAACCATGTTTGTTTTTCCTTTAGATCTTGCATTGTAAGTGTTGTAGGAGACCATCTAAGGTGTTGTTGAGTTGTGTAAAGCTTATCCAAGGCCCCTAGGTGCTCAAGAAGGTATAAAAATCTCAAACCCTCTTGGTTATGTATTATTTATAAAGTATGGTAGTAGATCCATGTGTTTGAGAACTAATCTTGGTTGTATATGTATTGGATAGCATGGATCTTGAGTTTTGATGTTGAGATTGTGACTTTTATGACTATGGATAATATATATATCTCCATGAGTGTTATGAACCATGATCTAAGTGTATTAAGTGTTGATTATGTTGTGGGAGTGTGAAAAATGGTTGATCTAAGTAGTATGTGCTTGCTGAATTTTGTCCAGGAACATTGACCTGTATTGTAGCACGATTTTGAACACACAAATTTTGTCCCCTGATGTCCTACCATATATTGTTGGAAAGATAATTGAATGTAGTTTCTGTAAATGTAAGGTTCATGGCTAGGTGATGTGTAGAGTTTAGGTTATGGCCGGAGGAGTGAATTGTGTTTCTGGATTATGGACTGCACTAAGTGACCCCCTTGTGAACCTTGTTTAAACCCCTAAAAATATATGTGGGATCATGAAAAAATTTGAGAATGTAGGGAATGCAGTGGTGAAGACCACCCAAAAGGAATTGGATTAAAATGTGAATTTTTGGATTTTATAAAAATGCTAGAGTAAAATTCGTGCAATGGAAAAAGTCGATTAGTGGAGCAAAATTCTAGGGTTAGTGGTTATGATTCGAAAGTGGTAATTAAATTAAGTCGAGTAAGTGACGAGCGTACTCGAGTGATGACATGAACCTATAGTGGGGCTAAAGAGTCATAAGACGAAGTCGTTAAGTTAATTTTGTACCCCCCTAAACCCCGTTATTAAAGAGATATTGTTAAGGTACTAACGAGCGGTTATTGCTTATGTATAGATCGTTCGACTCCGCACGCTCGACCACCCCAACCAAACCAAGGCAAGTTTACTTTTCAAAACTTATCCCTATACAAGGACTTTTACTGTTGTGTTTGTAGTTTTCAAATTATATCAAATGCTATGTTTATCGAAGTATTGATGCAATTGAGATTGAATAAGTACATATATGCTTGTACCCCTTGAACTTAGATTGAAATGTTTTCTTCGGACAACGACTCTAGCAATAGAGGTCGTAGTGGTCCGTATATACTATTGACCTGGGAGCGGTATATTTTTATATCGTATCTAGATTGCGAAAACCCGAAGGGTCATTCGGGTGGTATCGTATACTCAGATAACTATTGTTATATCTTTGTAAATACTCGAAACCCTATCTTGGATTAAAAGTTTATTTTATCGAATAATTATTCTATTAATTATTAATATTAAATCTTAAATATTATTTATTAATCATTGTTCATTACTTAAAGACAAAGTTAATCCAAGATACTTTTTAATACTTTCAAACTCGAACTCTTTCGAACTCAAAACATTTTCGAAAACCCCCGGTCAGGTTCTGCTTCTTGTATGATTTCGAGAATCATCGGTCGACTGATGCCGAACCTCAATTACTCTGTTTTCAATCAAAATCAAGTTTTAAAAGAAAAAGAAAAAGGGACTCTGGCAGGTGTGGGAACCGTTGACGAACGATTCCCGGGATGTGTAAGCGGCCGTGAGCCAGGCGGTCCATCAAATATTATTCCGGCCCAGGTGTTGCCGAAGGATGATTACGGATGTAGTTTTCGTCAAGGGTGATTACGGATGTAGTTTTCACCCGAGGGATAGTTACGGATGTAGTTTCTATCCTTCTACCAGTAGAGAAGACCCGCGGATTATTGGACTTGGATGTGGCGACTGATCATCGTCAATCCTTGTCAGGTTTTGTGTTTTCTTTAAGTCCCATTCCTCCATTTTGGAAAATGCTTTGACACTGCTTCTTAGGCTTTTGTGCCGGGTTGCTGATAGTGTTCTATTTTGAAGAGAAAGATGTTGACTCAATGCAGTATCTAGAACTGCAAGTTTATTTTGAAAACAAGGGCACATATTGTTGCACCTTCGGAATTTATCAACAATGACAAGTGATTTTATATCTGATTGATACAAACAAGTTTAATAACTGCCATTCATATGAAATGCTATATTGCTTACCTTATACATATATTTCTTGCTGAGCTATAGTTGCTCACTCTTGCTTGTTTTCAAATTTTACAAACACAACAGCTAAGCGAAATGGCAAGACCCAGACAGACTGCTCGAAAGCAGGTGACTAGACCCGAGCCAGCACTCGAGATTCCACCGGTAGGCCCCATTAGCCGGATTGGTTGGCAGCTTTTGTTAGTTCGTTTTATTTATCAGTATGACCTGTGCAAGGCAGTGTATCGTAACAAACTTTCAAGCCGCCAACTTCGCTTCATATCGAAGTGTTGCTGGTAGCATAAATACTATTTAATTCGGTCTGTAATAACTCTGATAATTTTATTACTGTTTAATCAATGTGTGACGTTTCTGAGGCTCTAACCTGTGTGTGTGTGTGTGGTGTGAGTTATTGTGGGGTCGATGGCTGTTTTATTTATATTATGTGCAAGAACAGGTACGTTATTAATGGAAAATGGACCGTGAGCGCCTAGATCTCCGACCCCGGATCTGGTGGGCGTCACAGTGCTAATGGAAGGAATGGCCAGATTGGGCTCATTAGTACCCGAGCAATTAAGTCTGAGGGGACTTTGTGCCTAGTAACCTAAAGCCCTTTGTGGTTTGGGATTGCTGACCCAATGCTCGCTACATGGGTATTAGTGCATAAGTCTTTTGGGACCTCAATCATTGCACGGTCATTTCAACCATTAGTGTTAATAAATTCTTAAGTCTAATAAGTCCTTAGTAGGAAAATTGACTAGGTTGGGCTCATTGATAACCTGAGTAAGTAAGTCCGAGGGGACTTTATGCCTAGCAACCTAAGGTCCTTTGTGGTCTGGGATTGTTGACCTAAAGCTCGCTATATGGGTATCGATGCAAAAGTCTATTTGGACCTCAACCGAAAGTCGATCTAACTACTAAGAGCGTGAAGTTTGGCTAGATACTTGTTTTGATAGAGATTGGGTCAGTTCAATATTGGTTGAAAAAGAGAAAATGTTCATATGCACTTTATCTATCAAAGGCCTAAAATTCACTACACACCTTAGGATTTTTTGTGAACTTTTTGAGTCTACTCGAGTGGATTGTGGGAACCTATAACTTGACTATCATTAGAATAATCTTTAAGGCATATATTTTCTTACAAAATTGTTTTGTTGACACCAATGAAAGCTATATTGAAAGAGGAAAGTTGGACACTTGCTGATTTATCTCAAAGATTTTATGGATATATCTTCTGTAAACCCTTAGGAGACAACACTCCTCCTGTAGAGATCATCTATGGGTTTAACGGGTTGGTAATCCTAAAATTACCCGTGACGCCTACGAAAAGGAGCATAGGACTTCTCTTGGATATCTTTTTGTTTTTGTTTTACTCGACGACGAGCAAAAGATAGGTATGGGGGCATTTGATAAATGCATATTTTTATTACCTATTTATTACTTGAACTCGTATTTTAATAATTTATTTTGTTGCATTTCAGGAAATTCGTGAATTAATAAAGAAATGGCAAAATAAAGAAATAAAGAGCAAGGAAGGGAAAAAGAGGAATAAAAAGGACTTAAATGAAAAGGAAAAAGAATTAGGAGCTTGGTAGAAGGAATCTTTGAAGACATGTGGAAGGTGGAGATCATCCCAACATACTAAATAAGTGTATGGCCAAGATCCACTCATCAAAGCTTAAGGGGGAAGGAAACAAATAGATGGCTAGGATTTTTCCACCACATTTAGAAGGTGTGGGGCCAAGATTAACCCAACACACCCCTAAACCCTAATTCTTATCCTATAAATACCCCCTCACCCTCTTGTAATTAAAAACTTAGATTTTAGGGTAGCTTTAATTTCTTGGTTTTTTTAGTTTCAATTCTTGTAAACACTCTCTTTTATTTTAATGAAAAAATTCCGTTTCTTTTAATTTCTCGTCTTGTTCTTTCGTTTTTGTTGCATAGCTTTCGTTATTTTCGTAAATCCGATTAGTGGACAAAGTAGCGAAATGCTAATCACTATGGGTTGAAAATAACGATTTTTCATTTCTTGCTCGTAGTTTTAATTTTAGTTTTAATTCGTAATTTTGCCCCTTTAAATTTCGATTTTATTGTGGGCCATTTTAATTCCAAATCAAATCCTCGTTTTAGTGTAAAATTTTAATTTCGTAGTTAATTTCTTTATTATCGTATTTAGTTGATTTTAAAAAAAAATACAAAAATATTAGTTTCATAAAATTTTTGGTAATTAATTTTCTGTTTTTTTTGTTAAATTCGAAGCATTTCCCCTATTTTCATCTAAATAACCCACTGCCTCTTCTTTTCTTCTTCTTCATATTTAACATTCCCTTCTTCTCTCTTTTTTCGATTAAAACCCACCCACTCCCCTGTTTTACAGACCCATCTCTTTTGCTTTTGTTTCTTCTTCTTCTTCTTCTTCGAACAAACCACAAAACCCTCTCGCTGTTTCCTTTTTTTTCTTTCTGTTTTCTATTTCCATTTTCTTCCTGTTGCGTTTTGTAGTGCCGAGTTGACTCAATTATTTGGCTGTAAATATTTCATTTCAGTTTGTAATGAGGTTGCTGTGTTCGAATTGTCACCGAGTTTTTACTAAGTAGTTCGTTTTGTTCTTTGCTGCCGAGTTAACTCGGAGGTTGTGTCTGTATTTTACTGAGTTACTGAGTCACGTATGAATGTTGCTGTCTTTGGATGTTTGTTGGTTGTTCACTGAGTTTGCAGCTGTTTGCATTATTCGTTAAGTTGTATTGCTGAGTTGCTGTTTCTGCGAATCTTATTGTGAGCTCGAGTTTGTTGTTTTTGCCGATTTGATGGTTGTTACCTTGCTGAGTCTGAGTTCTTGTTTGTGTTTGAGATTTACCGAGTTCGTAGTCCCGAGTTGCTGCTGAGTCAGTTTCGATCGATTCGCTGAGTTTAGTGTTTTGTTTGTTCCGAGTTTCTGTGTTTATGGAGTCCGTGTAATCCCGAGTGGACTGAGTATTTGTTGAGTTTATTGAACTGGACTGTTCTTTTAGTAAATGCAGAGTTTGTCTACTGATTTTAGTTCATTATTGCAGCCGAGTCGACGAGTTGTTTTTTTTTAAACAAATTGAGTCAATTCAGTTCCGTGTTTGTTTTTCGTTGTGTTTTCTGTTTGTAAAAAAAATTATAGAGTCGATTGCGATTTGGTCGCGTTTTGATTTGTGATTAAATTAGTTCGTTTAATCCTTGTATTGGCTGTTGGGTATAAATAGCTAATTGTATTTACAAATGAATCTTGGCAAAATTTTTGTGAATAATATTAGTTAATTTCGTTTTTTTCTTATTGTTAAAATCAGTTTTATTTTAATTTCTAATTTAATTAGTTTTAAATAGTTTAAATTCTCTTTTAGGAATTAAATAGTATAAAACCGAAATTTTCCAATACCCACTTGTTCTAATTCGATTAAATTGAAAATTAAGTTTGCGAAAATGTTAGTCTCGGTGGATCGATACCTAAATATTTCAACGAATGAATCGTGCGCTTGCGATTTTTAATTATCATTTATTTTAGCACAAAGTTCACACTAGCGCCTAAGTCAAGTAACGCCTTGTCCACAAAAGTATTGACTATGACACATGAAATTGTAGGACAACCGGGGTCCTTATACTTCACGGGAATTTGGTTCGAAAGAATTGAACTAACATGAGAAGTCAAGAAGGCTTTCTTAGGGACATGAGTGGAACGTTTATGAGTACACAAATCTTTTAGACACTTAGCGTAAGAGGGAATTTGTTGAATGGCATCTAAAAGAGGAATGTTGATCTCGACTTGTTTGAAAACTTCCAAAATCTTTTCTATTTGCGGCGATTGTTTGTTTGAAAGGAGTCTTTGAGGATAAGGAGCTTTAGGCTTAAAGACTCGTTCGCTAGACACATCAGGAATGGAATTGGAAAGTGGAACAACCGAAGATTCGTTAGGTGGATTTTGAGGTGAAGATTTTCTAGGTGAAGGTGGTGTTCTAGAAGAGGAGGGCTCGCTAGAAAATGGTGGTTTGATAGGTGAAGCAACCAACTTAGAGTTCTCGGGATTCACCGTTTGATCGAAGGAAAGATTAGGGTCAGAGTTTGATTCCTCTTCTTCTTCGGAAGACTCGACACCTACTTGATTATCAACTTTGTTTCCCGACCTTAGAGAAATGATAGCATTAACATTTTCGGGAGGTCTTTGGTTGAGAGGAAATTTAGGGTTGACCTCGGGTTGACTCGGGAACTTGTTCTTCTCTCGCTCACACATGGCGTTGGCTAATTGGCTCACTTGAACCTCTAACTTAGATATGGCTTGAGTACTAGCATTCAAAATTTGCCTATCTTGAGCATGGTTTGCATGAAGGTTTGTTGAGATTGAGCCAAATTAGTTATTGATTTTAAAAGCGCATCGAGACTCTTTTCCAAGGAATTAAGTCTCTTATCTGACTCATGAAAGCCGGGAGGGTGGGCGGGTGCTTGAATCGGGTTTGGATAAGGAACTTGGTTTTGAGGTGGGTAAGAGTTCGGCTTTTGAAACGAAGGTGGCGAAGATTGGTTCCACGAGAAATTTGGGTGGTTCTTCCACCCAGGATTGTAAGTCGGTGCAAACGGGTCATTCCGAGGCCTAGGTTGAAACATTGCGTTCACTTGCTCAAAATCGGGACAATGTTGAGACTCAAAGTTCGAAGAATTATAATTTGGGTACATAGACATAGGTGGGGGACCACTATGAGTTTCTAAAGCTTCAAGTCGTCTAGTAAGAGTAGCTAATTTGGCACCGGTTGCAATCGAATTCCCAATCGAATGCAAACCCCTAGATGAACTAGACGATTCATTAGACTTATTCGGTTCCCTAGTAGACTCCAACAACACTGTCTTCTCGGCTAATTCTTTGAAAAATTCCCACCCTTCGTCTTCATCTTTCTCCATGAATTTGCCTTGGCACATAGACTCTAACAAAGCGGTTGTTGGACTACCTAAGGCCTCGTAAACAATCTTACAAAGTCTCCACTTTTCTATCCGTGGAGGGGGCATTGTGATAAAAGATTTTTAAAATGATCAAAATATTTCCAAAAAAACTCGTTTTCCTTTTGGTGAATTGGTTTATCTCGTTTGTAATTCTCGTAGTCTTCTGGTTTAGAAAATATTTCTTAAGAAAAATTACCACAAATCCCTTCCACGTGGAAATAGAATTAACCGGTAGGCTATACAACCATTTTTTAGCATTTTCTTTAAGCGCAAAATTAATGAGTCTAAGCCTAATCGACTCCTCGGTTAATTGTTAGAGTTTTTGTAAGGCACAAACCTCCTCGAATTCATGGATGAAAAGATACGGGTCCTCACCTTCACTCCCGGTAAATTTGGGTAACATGCTAATGTTTTGAGCTTTGATTTCAAAATTATTACCATTTACGGGAGGAAGAGTGATACACGAGGGTTGGGCAGAACGGGTGGGGTAGCAACGGTCCTTAAGAGACATGGCCATGTTTACTATTGGTTCGGAATTATCTAAAGACTCGGAATCAGAAGAGGAAGAAATCTCAAACGATCTCACTAGTCTAGAAGAATTATCCCTAATCCAAATAGTTCGCATAAACCATGTAAGGAAACACATAGCAAATAAGTGCGATAAAATAAACACACAAAAAGAAAGGGTGAAAAATTAGAAGAAAAATCCTATATCTAGGGTTCCTTAATGAAGTAAACTAGACCTTGCTCCTAACTGTAAGGACCACCAAAAACTCGGTAAATCAGAATTTATTCGGACCGATTTGGCCAGGTAGGTGCAAGCATTGCCAAGAGGCTAAACACAGTCTAGACACCAAATCTTAATTGGCCAGGTAAGCTTTCGCTTGCGTAGACATCAAAGAGTCGGAATAATTAATGATTACTTCGTTTCTTAGGTACCTTCCTAATTGAGCGCGAAATTCCTAGGGGCAAACGTCTAATTAATTTTATTAAAGGCTTGGGAAAGCAAAATGAAGATTTAATTGTTTTTGGGCTAAGGAAAGAGTGATGAAATCCCTTCCCTTATCTTTTGAGAGGTTATGCCCTTAAGATTTATTTACAAAATGATGCAACAAACAAAGAGGTAAAAAAACTATAAACATTTATGGATGCTTAACTACGTGCTCTAACTAAAGAAAAGAAAGAATTTAACGTACCTTGGGTCCTCCAGCGATCACCATAATTATAAAGTACGAAAAATTAAAAACAAGAAAATAAAAATCTAGATAATGTGCCCTAAGTGATTAGATGTATGATGCAACAATTATGTAATTTCTAACTAATTTTTTTTGGATTTTCAATTTTCAATTTTTTTTTTGTGATTTTTGATTTTTTGATTTTTTTGTGATTTTCTAAAAATAAAGGCGAAAAGAGAGAAATACGGGTTACCAAGCATGCTTCCAAAAATTCCGATTTGTTCCAAGCTCCGTGAGAAGATTCCCGTAATTCAAACTTTCCTAAAAAAAACGAAACAACAGATAAGGCAAGTAAAAACTAATCCGAAAACCTAAAAATTAAGGCGTGAAAAATAATTAGTCCTCGGCAGCGGTGCCAAAAACTTTTTGTGCTAAAATAAATACAATTTTAAATCACAAGCGAACGATTCAATCGTTGAATCGTGCGCTTGCGATTTAAAATTGTATTTATTTTAGCACAACAGTTGGTTAGCTCTCTGTTTGGCTGTTTTAATCATACTAAGACAAGGAGTGGCAGCAAACCTGCAAACACTTTGACTTTGTAATATTTGTATTGTTTGTAGGGTTTGTAAACTTGGGGGTATATATATAACCCAAGTTGTAGCTTGTCTTTAATAAGAGAAAACACTGAGCACACAAATAAAGATTGTTAGGTTTTTTTGTGAACACTAAAGTCCTATAACAAGTAGCTGTGTAGTTTTACACAAATTATTTCCTCAATACAATTCTCAGGTGGAATAGAAAAACCTACCTGGAATTTTTGATATTGTGTTGCATTTTGTTTTACTGTCTCTTAGTTTTATTTCTTCTGATCCATAAACACAACTGTTGAGAGCTATTCAATCAACTAGAAAAAGAATTTTAGGTCAATATTGTATTCAACCATCCCCCCTTCTACAATCTTGTGGTGTATTATTGGGATTTATCAATTGGTATCAGAGCAAGCTTCTAATATACATGAAGTTTAAAGATCAACACCATGGGAAAGAAGGATACAGGAATAAAGATTCCAGTTCTTGACAGATAATTACTTTCATTGGAAAGTAAAGATGCACCTTCATCTCTTAGCCATCGATGAAGGATATGTTGACCGTATAGAGAAAGGGCCACATGTGCCAATGAAAGCTAACTGATAAGTGCATATTTTTGCATATTTTTATTACCTATTTATTGGTTGAACTCGTATTTTAATAATTTATTTTATTGAATTTCATAAATAAAGAAATGGCAAAATAAAGAAATAAAGAGCAAGGAAGGGAAAAAGAGGAAGAAAAAGGACTTAAATGAAAATAGGAAAACGAATTAGGAGCTTGGTGGAAAAGGAATCTTGGAGGACATGTGGAAGGTGGAGATCATCCCAACACATTACATAAGTGTATGGCCAAGATCAACTCTTCAAAGCTTAAGGGGGAAGGAAACAATTAGATGGCTGGGATTTCACCACCACACACCACAAATGTATGGTGGAAATTTACCCAACACCCCCCTTAACCCTAATTCTTGTCCTATGAATACCCCCTCACCCCCCTTGTACTTAGTAACTTAGATTTTAGGGTAGATTTAATTTCTTGTATTTCTTTAGTTTCAAATCTTGTAAACACTCTTTTTAATTTTAATGCAATTTCATTTCCTTTAATTTCTTGTCTTGCTCTCTCGTTTATTTTACATAGCTTTCGTTATTTTCGTAAGTCCATGTAGTGGACAAATTAGCGAAATGCTAACCACTATGGGTTGAAAGTAACGATTTTTAATTTCTTGTTCGTAGTTTTAATTCGTAATTTTTCCCTTTAAATTTCAATTTTATTGTGGGCCATTTTAATCCCAAATCGTCATTTTAGTGTTAGTGAAAACTTTATTTTCGTAGTTAACTTTCTTGTTTTCGTATTTTATTTTATTTTTTTTTAAAAAAATTAGTTTTAATTTTCAGTAACTATTTCCCGTCTAATTTTCTTCTTTAATTCGAAGCAAATCTCACCCCTCCCCTGTTTTCTCAGTTAAAAAAAACAAACCCAGTTGTGTCTTTTCTGATTTTTATTTAACCCACCCAATCCCTTTTATTTTGTTTCTTCCTCTCCGAATAATACACAACTACTCTATCCTGTTCTTCTTCTTTCACATCGCACCCAGCCTCCTCCTTCTTTTTCTTTCCAATTCCATCGAACACAAACAATCACATCCTTCTTCTTCTTTTGTTTTTTTTCCGTTCCTTTTCGTTTTAAACCCCTCCCATTGTTTAGTTTGTTTCGAACCAAAAACCCAGTTGAATTAATTTCTTGTTGTTTTCGCCGATTGTGTGCTGTGATTTCTGACTCATTTATTTCATGAGAATGTTTGTTGACGCCGAGTCGCTATTTGGTTGTTGTGTTTATCGCTGCTTTGTTTGTTTTCTGTGTTCGCTATTTTTGTTACTGGATTGGTCGTTTTGCAGGTTTTGATTGTGGTTTTGTTGTTTAAATATTGCGTTTTTCTTGAAGCCCTGTTTCGCTGTTTGTACTGAAAGTATTGCTGCGAGTTGGGAGTCGTTCCTTCGGAGTGAGTTCAGTTCAATTTATCTTTGTCGAGTTGCAGAAGTCTGATTTTACTGTTGCTGTCGAGTTTCATTTTTTTTTCGAGTCTTTCGGTGTCGTTGTAGTCTAGTGTCTTTCTGTTGCTGTTGAGTTTTGTCTTTGTTGTAATTTCTGTGCTGAGTTCTTTGCAGACTGTTTGTGTCGAGTTTTAAACTCTGCTTGAATTTCGGTTGTTTAGTGGAGTTTTAGTTCTGGTTATTGATTCTGTTCGAGTTGCTTTGCGTTTTTGTTAATTGTTTTATGGATGTCGAATTCTAGCTGCTTGGTTTGCTTCTCTGAGTTGCCAAGTTGAATAGTTGGTTCCTGAGTTTTTGTGTTTCTGCAATACCGAGTTGTTCCTTGCTTTTGCTGTTTAAGTTCGCGAGTCGTTGTTGTTGTGGTTCGTGATTGTGCGAGTTTCTGAGTTGACTGGGCTTAGTTAAGGTCGAGTGTAGTTGGGTTCGAATTTTTGTTTTTGGTTTTTTCATTTTATTTTCGAGTTTATGTTTGAAAATTGTTGTTGGAGTTCTTGTTTTCGGCTAGTCTAATTACGAATAATTCATGTCAATTTTCTTTAAAATTTTTTGTAATTACAATTTTAATTTGATCTAAAAAAAGTTTCAGAGTTAAAATTTAGTTTTAATTTGAATTTTTAGAAATTTAGAGTAAATGGTGGAATAAATTTAGAGTAATTTTAGTTTTAAAATAATTTAGGACTTTTAAAATAATTTCGAATTTTAGAATATTTTAGTTTGTTTTTGGTTCTTCCAATTTTAATTTTAAATTAGAATAAATTTAAATTTCTTTTGGAAATAGCTTAATTTCCTTTTGTTATTAATTAAATCAAAAAAATTCTCTGAAAAGTATTTGTCCTAATTCGAGTAAATTAAAATTAAGTGTGCGAAAATAAAATAGTCTCTGTGGATCGAATCTTTAATTACTAAAATGAGATTGTGCACTTGCAATCATTTCTATTATTCTATTTTTAGCACACCAAGTTTTTGGCGCCGCTGCCGGTGACTAATTATTTTTCGCGCCTTAGTTTTTAATTTTTCGGATTAGCTCTTTTCTCACCCTTTTTCTTGTTTGCATTTTTTCGAGGAATTTGGAGGAAAATTCGGGAAACTTGGATTAAAGCGGAAGAATTTTCTCGGAATTTTGGAAGCTTTGCTTGGGTAACCCGTATCTCCCCTCTTTCGTTTTTTTCTTTATTTAGAAAATCACAAAAAAAAATCGAAAAATTGAAAAATCACAAACAAATTTGAATATTTAAAATCCAAAAAAATTAGTTAGTAATTACATAATTGCTGCATCATGCATTTAATCACTTAGGGCACATCATTTAGATTTTTATTTTCTTGTTTTTAATTTTTCGTACCTTATAATTGTGGTGATCGCTGGAGGACCCCAAGGTACGTTAAATTCTTTCTTTTCTTTAGTTAGAGCACGTAGTTACACACCATAAATGTTTATAGTTTTTTATACCTCTTTGTTTCATGCATTATTTTGTAAATAAATCTTAAGGGAAAAACCTCTCAAAAGATAAGTGAAGGGATTTCATCACTCTTTCCTTAGCCCAAAAACAATAAATCCCTCATTTTGCATACCCTAGCCATTAATAAAATTAATTAGACGTTTTCCCCTAGGAATCTCGCACTCATTTAGGAAGGTGCTTAAGAAACGAAGTAATCTTTCATTATTCCAACTTTTTGGTGTCTAGGAAAGCGAAAGCTGACCTGGCCAATTAAGGTTTTGGTGTCTAGGCTGGTGTTTAGCCTCTTGGCAATGCTTGCACCTACCTGGCCAAGCCGGTTCGAATAATTATTGATTTACCTAGTTTTTGGTAGCCCTTAAAGTTAGGAGCAAGATCTAGTTCAATTTTTAGGAAACCCTAGATATAGGATTTTTCTTTTGATTTTTCACCCTTTTTTGTTTGTGTGTTTAATTTTTTCTTTCGCACTTATTTGCTACGTGGTTAATTCATTGTTTATGCGACCTACATAGCTTAGGGATAATTCGTCAAGGCTAGTTAGAACGATTGTGATTCCTTCTTCTCCCGAGCCCGAGCCCGTAGAACTTCCGATTTTAACCATGTCTGTTCCTCTACGAAATCGTTATTACCCTGCCCGTTCGGCCCAACCCTCTTGAATCTCCCTACCTCCCGTAAATGATAACAATTTCAAAATCAAAGGTCATCAAATTAGCATCTTACCTAATTTTCACGGGAGTTACGGTGAGGATCCTTATCTTTTTCTACAAGAATTTGAAGAGGTTTGCGCATTGCAAAAACTCCAACAACTTTCCGAGGACTCCATACGGCTTAGACTAATAAACTTTGCCCTTAAAGATAATGCAAAAAAGTGGTTGTATAGTTTACCCGTCAGTTCGATTTCCACTTGGGAGGGTTTCGTAGTCATCTTTCTTAAAAAATTCTTTCCAAGCCACAAGACTACGAAACTCACGAATGAGATTAATCAATTTCGTCAAAAACACAACGAACCATTTTGGACGTGTTTTGACCGTTTTAAAAATCTTCTATCTCAATGTCCCCACCATGGAATCGAAAAATGGAGGCTCTGTAAGCTTGTGTACGAGGCCCTAGATAGTTCAACAACCGCGTTGTTGGAATCTATGTGCCAAGGGAAATTCATGGAGAAAGACGAGGATGAGGGTTGGGCATTCTTTGAAGAGTTCGCGGAAAAGACTATGTTATGGGAATCGACTAGGGAGCCCACTAGAGAACCCGAGAAACCGAACGATTCAATAGCTACCATGCATCAAAAGGGTTTACATCAAATTGGTAACTCTATCGCGACCGAGGCTAAATTAGCCATTCTCACTCGACGTTTAGAAGCTTTAGAAACCAACGGGTCCTCCTCCCAAGTATCCATGTGCTCGAATTATAACTCAACCAATCAAGGGATACAAAGTCCTCAAGATTTTCAACAAGTCAACGCGATGTTCCAATTGGGTCTTCGAAATGATCCTTATTCTCCCACTTATAACCCCGGTTGGAAAAATCACCCGAACTTTTCATGGAATCAAGGTCAAGGTCAACAATCTCAACCTCCGGTTTTTCATAAACCTTATCCAACTCAAGCTCCCTCCCACCTTCTCGGCTTTTCTGAGTCGGATAAGCGACTTACTTCATTAGAAAAGAGTCTCGATGCGTTTCTCAAAACCACCACTAATTTGGCTTAATCGCAACAAACTTTCATGCAAACCATGACTCAAGATAGGCAAATCTTAAATACTAGCACCCAAGCCATATCTAAGTTAGAGGTTCAAGTGAGCCAATTAGCTAATACCATCCATGAGAGTCAAACTGAGGTCAATCCTAAGTTTCCTCTCAATCAATGCCCTCATGAGAGTGTGAATGCCATCATCTCTTTAAGATCGGGAAATCGAGTTGATAACCGAGTAGGAGTCGAGTCCCCCGAAGAGGAAAAGTCAAACGTTGAACCGACCCCTCTTCTCGATCTTTCAAATCAAACTCCAATTCCCGTATCATCACCTCCTTCTAGAAAACCATCTTCTTCGAATGGAACAACCTCGGAACCTGTTCCAGAAGAACGAATCTTTAAACCGAAGGCGCCTTACCCACAACGCCTCATCTCTCCTAAACAAACGGCCCAAATGGAGCAAATTCTAGAAGTATTCAAACAAGTCAAGATAAACATTCCTCTTTTAGACGTAATTCAACAAGTTACCTCTTATGCGAAATGTCTTAAAGAGTTGTGTACTCATAAACGAACCACCCAAGTCCCTAAGAAAGCCTTCTTGACGTCCCAAGTGAGCACAATTCTTTCTAACCAAATTCCCGTGAAGTACAAGGACCCCGGTTGTCCAACTATTTCATGTGTCATAGGTAATACTTTCGTGGACAAGGCTTTACTTGACTTAGGTGCTAGTGTGAACTTGCTTCCATTTTCCGTTTATCAAGCCCTAGGTTTAGGCGAACTCAAAAAGACCAATATGACACTTCAACTCGCCGATCGTTCTATAAAAATGCCCAAGGGATTAATTGAAGATGTCTTGATTAAAATTGGTGATTTTATCTTCCCGGTTGACTTTGTTGTCCTCGAGACTCAACCCATCACGAATCCTAAGAACCAAATCCCAATCATTCTAGGACGACCTTTTCTTGCTACATCCAATGCCTTGATTAATTGTAGGGATGGTTCGATGAAACTCACATTCGGGAACATGACCATCGATCTTAACATTTTCAATGTCGGAAAAGAACCCAACGAGCTTTTTGACCAACCAATAGGGGTTAATGTGGTCAATAAGTTTGTAACATGGTCTAGCTTTGAAGATAGTGAGGTTGAGTCTCTTCTCAAAGAAGATTTCAAAGTCAACTATGCGTCTAATAAAAAGCTTCATGAGTCGTTTAGGGATATGAACTCGGAAGAGATGTTGAGAGAGTTGGAAGACATTTGTTCCCCGTGGGAGACCCCACCCGAGGATGTTAGTGTTGAACCCATTGTTAAAACTTCTGGTGGTGAACCACCCACATTTCATGCATTGTTAGGAGATTTTAATGAAATTTGTTCCAAGTGGGAGACCCCACCCGAGGTTGTTCGTGTTGCGCATGTTGTTAAGAGTCCAGTGGGAACACCTCCTACATTTGACTCGACTTTGTATCTTCCCGAGTTTGATCAACAACCTTTAGGAAAAGATGGACCCTTATCCTATGTCATTCCTAGTGATTCACCCCATGACCAAACTTTCATTGTCTCTAATTTTCTTGATCAAAATAAAGAAGCCTTAAGTTGGTTTAGGGAGAACATTAGTGAAACTTGTTCTATAAGGTTCAATGACACCGTGTTGCTTGAGAAAGTCTTTTCTAATCGAAATTTTCAAAAATGTCTTGATTCTTTCTCAAAGCTGCACCCCAATTTTCCAACCGGCATCGGCTGATTCGGTTGTTTTGTTTTGCCTCCCCTCGTGATTCAGGTATGGGGGAGGAATTGTGTGCGTGAGTCGTGTTAATTAGTTGTTTTTCATTTTCATTCATCTCCATCATCCCTTATCAGGTATTACCTCGTTCTCATTTACTCATTTCTCTTGCATTTGCATACATTGAGGACAATGCATGATTTAGGTATGGGGGAGGGTTTTTAGCATAAATATAAAAATCAGAAAAAAATTAAAAAAATGAAAAAATCACAAAAAGAGTTCTAATCTTATTCTATTCTTGTTAATTGATTGCTAGTTGCTTGATGCACCCTTACATGCTATGATAATCTTGTGATCCTTTAGCTTTTGATTGAGAAGTGATTTGCTAAGTTCTTGTCCACACACTTACACTAGCAAGGTGAAACTAGTAGACTTATTTGATTTGTGCAAGAAATTATAAGGTCATGATTAGGTGTAAGATGATTTGGTTCTCTTGCTTTGAGTACAAGTAGGTGCATTGAGGATACCTTTACTTGAGATTGATTATGTTCTACCACACCAAGTGAGTTTTGAGCCTATATGCACATCTTTTGCATT
The DNA here is from genome assembly GCA_036435485.1 of Saposhnikovia divaricata. Taxonomy (NCBI): domain Eukaryota; kingdom Viridiplantae; phylum Streptophyta; class Magnoliopsida; order Apiales; family Apiaceae; genus Saposhnikovia; species Saposhnikovia divaricata. The sequence continues at coordinate 120,042,492 of CM071598.1, read as the reverse complement.
TATATTCATTTTCTTGAGTGTCCACTTGTCATTTGCATTGCTAGCACTTGTTTGAGTTCTTTCTTGAAACACATGACATTGATTGATGATAAGATGATAAAGGCATTTAGGAATAACCCATATTTCCAAAATATCCACACCATTCTTATGTGATCAATTAGTTAACCCTTTGAGCTTAATCAAATTCTTTCGGTGACACACCACATTACTCGCCTAAACCTTTTTCTTGTACAGCCTTACGTATACTTGATCCCAATTGTCAAAGGCTAGTAGGAACTTAAGGGAGTAATAAGGTGTGTGAAATGGGTTTACTTTTGTTCATAACTTTTGAGGAAATATATGTTTTGTTGGTTACCTTGTTAGTCGATTTTCAAGTCAAATCTAAATAAGGAGTGTGGTTTCTTATAGCTCTCACAAAAATTAAAAAAAATAATATATATATATATATATATACATATATATATATGAGAGCATACTTATGTTTTTGTAATCCTCCTTCATTCGACTAGTCAAGTCTTTTTGTTGAAAGTAGAAAAATAATTTTGTGGGGGAGGAAGTTTGGTGTTGTGCATGATTTCCATGGTGACTACTAGCTTTTGACACTTCACCTTGTGTTGGCCTTACTTGACATACCATGTCCCTAGCCCCAATACTACCCAAATAAAGACCTTTTGATTGTCATTATTAATGTATGTTGTGCTTAATTTAGAATGATACCAAATGTCAAGCATCCTTTTGATTTTGTTGGAATTTAGTGATACACTTACCCTTGTTCTTGAGTGAATGATCTTTTGTGAGTGAAATGTGAGGTATTGCTTGTTGAGAGCTATTCAATCAACTAGAAAAAGAATTTTAGGTCAAGATTGTATTCAACCATCCCCCCTTCTACAATCTTGTGGTGTATTATTGGGATTTATCAATTGGTATCAGAGCAACACCATGGGAAAGAAGGATGCAGGAATAAAGATTCCAGTTCTTGACAGATAATTACTTTCATTGGAAAGTAAAGATGCACCTTCATCTCTTAGCCATCGATGAACGATATGTTGACCGTATAGAGAAAGGGCCACATGTGCCAATGAAAGCTAACTGATAAGTGCATATTTTTGCATATTTTTATTACCTATTTATTGCTTGAACTCGTATTTTAATAATTTATTTTATTGCATTTCAAGAAATTTCAATTTTATTGTGGGCCATTTTAATCCCAAATCGTCGTTTTAATGTTAGTGAAAACTTTATTTTCGTAGTTAACTTTCTTGTTTTCGTATTTTAATTTTTTTTTTTTTAAAAAAATTAGTTTTAATTTTCAGTAACTATTTCCCGTCTAATTTTTCTTCTTTAATTCGAAGGAAATCTCACCCCTCCCCTATTTTCTCAGTTAAAAAAATCAAACCCAGCTGTGTCTTTTCTGATTTTTATTTAACCCACCCAATCCCTTTTATTTTGTTTCTTCCTCTCCGAATAATACACAACTACTCTATCCTGTTCTTCTTCTTTCACATCGCACCCAGCCTCCTCCTTCTTTTTCTTTCCAATTCCATCGAACACAAACAATCACATCCTTCTTCTTCTTTTGTCTTTTTTTTCGTTCCTTTTCGTTTTAAACCCCTCCCCTTGTTTAGTTTTGTGGTTCGTGATTGTGCGAGTTTCTGAGTTTACTGGGCTTAGTTAAGGTCGAGTGTAGTTGGGTTCGAATTTCTGTTTTTTTTTATTTTCGAGTTTATGTTTGAAAATTGTTGTTGGAGTTCTTGTTTTCGGCTAGTCTAATTACAAATAATTCATGTCAATTTTCTTTAAAATTTTCTGTAATTACAATTTTAATTTGATTTAAAAAAAAGTTTTAGAGTTAAAATTTAGTTTTAATTTGAATTTTTAGAAATTTAGAGTAAATGGTGGAATAAATTTAGAGTAATTTTAGTTTTAAAATAATTTAGGACTTTTAAAATAATTTCGAATTTTAGAATATTTTAGTTTGTTTTTGGTTCTTCCAATTTTAATTTTAAATTAGAATAAATTTAAATTTCTTTTGGAAATAGCTTAATTTCCTTTTGTTATTAATTAAATCAAAAAAATTCTTTGAAAAATATTTGTCCTAATTCGAGTAAATTGAAATTAAATGTGCGAAAATAAAATAGTCTCTGTGGATCGAATCTAAAATTACTAAAACCAGATTGTGCACTTACAATCATTTCTATTATTCTATTTTTAGCACACCACTAACTCTGGAGTTGGAGCAGCAGCAGGCACAATAGCTACAGGAATACCAATTCCTAAAACTCAAGCTGAATTCTTAGATAAGCTGAATTCACGTATAGAGATTGTTAGGTTTTTTTTTAAACACTAAAGTCCTTTAACAAGCACCTGTGTAGTTTTACACAGATTATTTATTCAATACAATTCTCAGGTGGACTAGAAAAACCCACCTGGAATTTTTGATATTGTGTTGCATTTTGTTTTACTGTCTCTTAGTTTTATTTTTTCTGTTCTATAAACACAACTGTTGAGAGCTATTCAATCAACTAGAAAAAGAATTTTAGGTCAAAATTTTATTCAACCACCCCCCTTCTACAATCTTGTCGTGTATTATTGAGATTTATCAATTGGTATCAGAGCAAGCTTCTAATATACATGAAGTTTAAAGATCAACACCATGGGAAAGAAGGATGCAGGAGTAAAGATTCCAGTTCTTGACAGATAATTACTTTCATTGGAAAGTAAAGATGCACCTTCATCTCTTAGCCATCGATGAAGGATATGTTGACTGTATAGAGAAAGGGCCACATATGCCAATGAAAGCTAACTCTGGAGTTGGAGCAGCAGCAGGCACAACAGCTATAGGAAGACCAATTTCTAAAACTCAAGCTGAATTCACAGATGAGGACTTGGAAGAAATTTATAAGGATAAGAAAACTAGGAATATTCTATTTAATGGGATAGACCAAGACATTTTTGATAATGTCATCAACTACACTACTACTAAGCAAGTGTGGGATACTATTCAAACATTTTGTGAAGGAACTGAGCAAGTTAGAGATAACAAAATGTAGCTTCTTATACAGCATTATGAAAACTTTCACTTCAATTTAGATGAAGATCTAACTGACATCTTTAGTAGGTTTCAAAAACTACTAAATGGGTTAAAGTTGTATGGAAGGGTGTATCAAACCAAAGACTTCAATCTCAAATTTCTGAGATATCTTCCCAAAGAATGGAAGCCAATGACAGTCTCGTTGAGGAATTATCAAGAATACAAAGATTCTACTCTTGAGAGACTGTATGGCATCTTGAAGACCTATGAGCTTGAACTGCAACAGGATGAAGAGGTGGAGAAAAGCCAGAAAAGGAGTGGAGCTATAGCTTTGGTGGTAAATGTGCCAAGTGGCCAAGATGGTGAGAAGATGGAGAGTGTGAAAACCACACCAAGTCTAAAGACTTGTGAAGGTGGAGCTGAGTCTAGCGAGGGAAAGTGCAAGATGGTTGAGGAACTTGATGCATCTAGTGGTGATGAATCTGATGACGTGGAAGAGTATTTGGCATTCCTGTCAAAGAAATTTTCAAAGCTAAGATTTAAGAAGAATCCTGCAGGAGCCAGGCAATTCAGAAAGAGCTACCAACCAAACAAATATGTGGTTGAGAGATCAAATATCAAATGTTTTAGCTGTGGAATTGCTGGTCACTTTGCAAATGAATGCAGAAAATCCAAGGCTGAGAAAGAGAAGAAACAGTACGAAGCTGTTGACTACAAAAAGAAATATTTTGATCCTCTCAAGTAAAAGGAAAGGGCATTCATGTCAAGGGATAATGATTGGGCTGCAAGAGGTGACACTGATGATGAAGTGGAGTATGTCAACCTGGCACTTATGGCTAATGAGAATGATGAAAAAGCTAGCTCATCAAGAAACCAGGTATTCTCAACAAACCAAATTGAGCTTTCTAAAGATGAATGTGATAGTGCTATTGGTGAAATGTCTATTGAATTTTATAATATGCATGTCACATTAAAATCTCTTAACAAAGAAAGCAAGAAAATTAAAGATCTAATTGCTAAGTTAAGTGATAGAAATGCTCTGTTAGAAACTCAATTAATTGAGTTTGAAACAATGAGAAGAGATTGCTAGGATGCTAAGAATGATTTGATTGAGGCTCTTAAAAGAGAAGAAACTTTAAAAGAACAGTTGGAGAAGGAACATAATCTAATTTCTAAGTGAAAAGGATCAAAGGTTGTCACTGAGGATATCATAAATGTTCAAGGGATTGATTCTTTCCGCAAATTAGGGAAAGCAAAGTTAGAGGTTGATGGATAAGTTGCTTCAGACAGTGAATCAATGGATACTGAGGATAATTATCTGTTGAACAACGATCAATCAACGGATACTGATCATCCGTAGAAGGCTAACAAGTCAACGGATGAGAAGAATCCGTTGAAGACCAAAACTGTCAGCAAATCAACTTTAGTTAAGTTGAATATTCAATATGGACATGTCAATAAAAACTTTGTTAGTGGTGAATGCAAGACAAATAAAGTTGAGAAAGAAACATAGGCCACTTGTACAACAAGCAATTGAAGGACAAGCTAAAAAAGGTTGAGACTAAGGCTGAGGGTAAAAAGAAGAATAGAAATGGCAAGGTAGGAATTAACAAACACAATAACTACACACCTGATAAATATGCTCCTAGAAAAGTGTGTGAAATATGGTAGTGTTAATCAGCTATCTGCTAGTTGTGAAAATGTTCAAGATGCTTCTGTGCCTATCATGCCTATGTGTGCTATGCCTATGCCTGCCATGTCTTCCATGCCTAATGTGTTTGCACAAACTGTTCATACATCAAATCAGTTTGCTAACATGTCATTCATGCATAATCCATATTATAATACTTTTAACATGGCTCAGATGCCATGGATGATGAATAACATGTTTGCACAATCCATGCCTAATTCAACAAGTGCAGATACTGCTACATGTCTTTCAGTAAGACAAGTATAGATGAAAGTTGGCTTTGGCACAAAAGATTGTCTCACCTAAACTTTAAAGCAATGAATGAGTTGGTTAAGAAGGAGTTGGTAAGAGGTATTCCAAAGTTGGATTTTTCCAAGGATGAATTATCTGATGCATGCCAGAAAGGGAAGCAAAGAAGCACTACGCCATAGATGGTCTATCGCAATAGTATGATCATAAGTGTTGCAAAAATATGTTGCATTTGCTATGTTATTTTTCCTCTATGGTAACACAATCATATTATGTTACCATAGCATACCAATATGTTGCAATACCCTCTCTACGGTAACAAGTCATGTGATGTTACCGTAGCTATACCAAAATGTTGCAGTAGACAAGGAGGGTTATTTAAAAATCTATTTAATTAACATAATTACTTTAATTTTGTTTAGATTTTGAAACTAGTTAAATAATTAATATAATTGGATTTTTTTTAATATTAACCAGATAAAGGAATAATTATATATATTTAATAAACTAATTTTAATTTTTGGGAAAAATGTTATAAATTTTAAATAATTTATCATATCATTTATGATCATATTTTATTTGATAAAATTAATGTAAACAACTTTACAAATATATAAAATTTTATCAAATAACTATCAATTTTAATTTTATAAATATGACAACAATTTCAACAAATAATTATTGAAGAAAAAGAAATATATTTTTTTTTACTAAAAACTCATAACAAAATAGAGGGAAAACAAGAGCCCGGGTTAGAAAATTAGGGCAGGGTGTTAGAAAATTTCGGACCAAAATAGGGGCGGGCTTAGAAAAATTCAGACAAAAACCGGAGCCCACACTCACACTCACACTCCTATCTCTTTCCACTCACCCATTCTCTCAATACACTCGTTTATCTCTCATCTCTGTCTTTCTTCCTTCTCTCCCATCTCGAAGGTAAACAAATCAACCACTTAAACCTCAAACAACCGGTGTTTATCAATTTCACAAATCAATTAGGGCTTCAAACAACTGCAATAAAATTAGGGTTATCAATTGATTTGGGTTTCAATCGATTTGGGGTTTAAATTAGGGGTTTTTTGTTTATGACGTTTTAATCGATTTGGGCTTCAATTGCTCTCTTTAATTTGAGTTTATTATTGTTTCAGATTCGGATTTGAGCGCTCTAAGTTGGTTTGTATCTTCGTTTAAGGTACTTATTTTTCTACCTTTTCTATTCAATGTATAAATTTATGATGTATGTTGATTATGTAGATGCATGTGTATGTATATGTTAAGTGTATGTATGCTTGTAGAACTGTGTATGTGTATATTAATTGAAAATTTATAAATTTATATGCTTTTTATGCTCTTTCATCCATCTTTCTTTGTTTATCATAATTGTATCCATATATTTATTTATGTGTAAATATTTGTATTTTTGTTGGTATGTTTAATGTGGAGAATAATCAAGTATTTTTGTTCCGGATACTCCTGCGGGTTTGATTGAGTATTTTCTTGATACTGAAGCTCAGGAACTTGAATTCGAGATTGCTCGGTTGAGACCTCGGTAATTTGTTGCTTTGCGACTTGCGTGCTTTTTTTGAAGTTCTTGCATATAAGGTATGGTTTGTTCTGATTTGCCCTAGTACTTTATGGTGGTTTAATTTAGATTTATCGGGTTATGTGAAGTTTCATTTGTGGTTAACACATCTTGTTTCCGCATCCAATTTTAGATTATGCGCCCTTAAGAAACTCATCAGTTACTGTTTCAAAAAATTAACTTTGATAATACCAAATGCAATAATTCGATAATTTATGTCTTTTGCATTACTGAATGTTTATTGACACTTTGCAGGTGTGCTCGTATTTTTCCAACTGCCCATATACTATTCTGTAGCATAATTCGTGAATTTGGCAAGAAAGGTGACATCATGTCTGCTATGGATGTATTCGAAGCCTCTAAGCAGGACATGGACTGTCCTAACATGTATATCTACCGCACAATTATAGATGTATGCGGTCTGTGTGGTGACTATTTGAGGTCTAGGTCCATTTATGAGGTACTTCCCTATCTTGTTCAACAACCTTCAAGTTGCTAGTTGTTCCTCTCTTCCAAGTTGATAGCTACAATGGATGACAGTGCATGTGTACTGCTAGAACTTTTATTCAATTAATATAAATTCTATAAATATATATAGCTACAGGCGGTCACTTTTTTTTTTAATCACTGAGTTTGCGGTTTAAGTCAACTGACTTGTAACCTTGTAATTAGTACTGTTGTTATAACTTATAACTCTGTATTATTGATGTCGAGATGATGTTTTTCAATTGTGGAACAGCCAGCTACTGTAGCCAATCCAGTAGATTGTGGCCAGCCTGACTGCAACATGTAATTATGTATAAATGATAAAGTGGAACATTCATGTGTACATCAGTGATGCATAAAATGTGCATCTCTTTTGACAGTGCAATTTGATATTAAGATAGAAGAGTTTGTGAAAGACTGGCTTCTCTAGCTTTAATAATATACATTATTTCTACAGACGACATACATATTGATTTCCATCTTTTGTGATATTTTCACCTTGAAAGAGATGAATATAGTGGCTAAATGATTGTTGGACCCAACCCTTTCTTATTGGTTTTTAATGCTGCTAAAGTTTCTTTGTTACTGGTATTTGTACCAGACTATTCTAAGTTTTTTTTATACTGTATCTTTTTATTTGCTGCAGGATTTACTAACTCAAAAGATCACCCCAAATCTTTATGTTTTTAATAGTCTGATGAATGTAAATACCCGTGACTTGAGTTACACGTTGCACATCTACAGACATATGCAGGTAAAACTTTCTTCCTTTTATATATTTTAAATGTCCATTTCATTGTTTTATCGCCATATTGTTTGTGTATACTACATCTATATAAAAAGTACAATCTCGTCAACTAGAACTGGGAATTAACGAAATTGTTTTGCTCAGAAAAGTGAACTTTGTCCAGTATATACAGTGGCTCGGCCAGAGTACTTATTGATTGAATACACTAGGCAGCAATCAAAAGTGATCCTAATAACCCAGGCTGCCTACCTGTGGGCAGGCACACACATGAGCACATACTTCACATCCTTAAAGCTATTGAACAAAAGCCGAAGTTAAAATGTGCTCTTATGAACATGAGTGTTTCTTTTATGTGTTATTACTCTGTTTCAAATGTTTAGACTGTTGGTGTTGCTGTGGATGTGACATCTTACAACATATTGTTGAAATCTTGTTGTCGAGCGTCAAGAGTTGATTTGGCTCAAGACATATACAGGGAGGTACGAAATTTGGAATCGACTGGAGTATTGAAACTGGATGTTTTCACATACAGCACAATCATCAAGGTATATACCACATTATGTATATATCAAAATAATGTCTAATTTGACAAAAGTTCTAATCTAAAAATGGGTATTCAGTATTTCAATTCTTCCTACTTCCTACCCTTGCATCCTTTCTCACTTTCTGTAAATTTTACATTCTAAACCATGTCTGCGTTCAATTTCCCAGGCATTTGCGGATGCTAAAATGTGGCAAATGGCTCTGGAAATTAAAGAAGATATGCTCAGAGCTGGTGTCACTCCCAATACTATAACGTGGTCATCATTGATAAATGCATGCTCTAGTGCAGGTCTTGTTGAGCAGTCAATCTTATTATTTGAAGAAATGCTTCTGGCTGGTTGTACACCCAACACGCAGTGCTGCAACATTGTACTTCATTCATGTATTGAGGCTTGCCATCAATAACTGGAAAGGAAGTGCAGCTGATAAGTTCTACAATAAAGATTATCAGAGGAAGATTGATAAAGGCAAGGACCATTTACGTAAAAGTTATGCTATGACTGGGCAAGACTATGGGTCTGATTCTGATCATGTACAGTTTATAAGAAGAGTTCCCTTTAAACCCACTACTGCAACATATAACATTATGATGAAGGCCTGTGGTAGTGACTACATACATGCAAAAGCTTTGATCGGTTTCATATATCATTTAATTTGTTGCTTTGCGACTTGCGTGCTTTTTTTGAAGTTCTTGCATATAAGTAAAAATGATATGTTTGGATCCTTTTCTTTTTGAAATTATTACCGTAATCTATAGATTTAGGTATGTAATGCTTTATTCTGGAAACTCTTGATCCTGATATAAAAAGTTATGTTTCCGAAATGACTGAGTTTCAATTTTGTAGATTGGACGACGAATTTTTTGCATGCATAAAATTTGAACTCAGACAGTTGCGTTTTGCGGTGAACAAAACACAGGTTATTAGTGTATGTTGATACACTTAATTGGATCATGTTCGGATACCATATCTAAACAAATGCTTTTCGATGATAACATGTGTAGGTTATGGAAGATAGAGTGCTTGAGCTGGAAGCACTACAAAAGGCACTTCAGGAAGGAACAGGTTTGCTAACTAGTACAGTTGTTGCACACAAAGTTCAGTTTGAATTCATTGAAAAAATCCAACACGTATCTGTCCCTTGTGTTTCTGCAGAAGCCTATGATAAGTTGCAAGCTAACATTGTCAAGGCACGAGAAAGATTAACTAAGATATTGACATCAAAGGATATTAAAGCGACTGTATGTACATATACTTGTGCTTCTATTCTTTACTTTCGAATGTTATAACAATAAAGGAAATTGTTTTGCTAATTCAGCTGTATCTCATTATTTCGAATAAGGGGCAGAGTTAAGTAAGAGCCTGGTCATTACATAATAAAAAGAAAAGAGTACGGATGAACCCTTGAAAATAATGAGAAGAATATAATATATATATTAAGAAAACTTCTTCATGCTTTACTAGTTTGCTGCCTTATTATCACATGACCAGTTGGCTGTGAAATTCTTGGCACAGATCGTAGAGATGGCTAGTCAAATTAGAATTAAAAAAAAAACTAGTGCAAGCTTATAATTTCGTTAGAACTTGGTATGTCTAACATCATACTGAATGCATATAAAAATCATAGTTTACAAATAGGTCAGAAAATTGTTAGCTACAGCCTACATGCTAAACTGTACTTTTAATGTGCACATTCATTGCAGAAAGAAGCAGCTGATTTCATGGAAAAACTTCTCGGGGCAATGTTGAAGTACATCACAGTTTAGTTTCTGTAAATTTCTGAATTATCGGTATTATTACATCGGCTATAGGAAGTGAGTGTGGTACTTCGAGTGATGATTAAAATTGCACACATGTGATTGCTCGCACTAGCTCATAGTTTGGCACTAGTATTTCTTTTGACGTTACCATCTTTTGTAATAGTATTAAGTAACTAGGTATTGATGTTGGTTTTATTCTAGTACTATGGTTTGGTTTGGTATTGCTGGGTGAATTACCATCTTTTGGGATGTTGGTTATTAAGCTTTGTGATAACTATGGTTTGGTTTATTTTGGTATTGCTGGGTGAATTAGGATGACTGTTGTGGATTGTTGGTTGTGAAATATTTTGGTATTGTGAATGAAAAACAGGTTATTGGCATGTTCAATATACAAATAGAACCTGTCTATTTTTTTTAAAAAATGTGTTGCATTAGCTACCTTAAATGTTGCAAATTATAATTAATCCAATAGTGGGCCTCCTAGTGGGTCCCACATGGGCCCCGAGGTGGGTCCCACAGTGGGTTCCAGGTGGGCCCTGCAGTGGGTTCCAGGTGGGCATTGCTGTGGGGCTCATTTTTTTTTTAGTAAATCTTAACATCTAAGGCAACATATATTTTATGTTTCTATAGGATGATTAAATGTTGCAGTAGATATCTAAGGCAAAATAGTTTTTGATGTTGCATATGGATACATTATGTTACCTTAGACCCCTAATGCAACATCAAAAAAAGCAACATGAAATTTATGTTGCATTTGCCATTTTTTGAGCAACTGCAACATATTTTGAAGCTATTGCATCATTGTTTATATGTTGCAGTTGGTTATTTATTGTTTAGTGAAGGCTTCTTTCAAATCCAAGTCAATGTCATCAATTGATCAACCCTTACAGGTAATGCACATAGATTTATTTTGACCAATCAATGTATTGTCTATTTCTAAGAAAAAATATTGTCTTGTGATTATAGATGATTTCTCAAAATTTATATGGACATACTTTCTACACTCCAAAAATGAGGCAAGTGAAATCATTATCAATCACATCAAGATAGTCAACAACAACTCATTCTTCAAATTAAGAAGACTTATAAATGATAATGGAACTGAGTTCAAGAACTCTTTGATGAGGTAATTTTGTGAAGAAGAAGGAATTGTTCAAGAATTTTCTGCACCTAGAACTCTTCAACAAAATGGTGTAGTAGAAAGGAAAAACAAAACCCTAATTTAAGCTGCAAGGACTATGCTTGAAAAATCGAAGTTGCCAACATATTTCTGTGCTGAAGTTGTTAATACTGCATGCTACACTCAGAATATCTCTTTGGTTAATCAAGCAAAATGCATGACACCTTATCAATTATTCAAAGTAAAAAGCCAACAATTAACTTTTTGCATGTCTTAGGATGTAAATGCTTTGTAATGAGGAAGCATGGTTAAAACCTAGGAAAATTTGATTCAAAGGCAGATGAAGCTATTTTTGTTAGATATTCAGTTGGGAAATCTTACAGAATCTACAATCTAAGAGTTAACATTGTCATGGAATCTGTACATGTTGTCTTTGATGATAAAAAAATTCAAAGATTGATAGATGAAGGTTTCCATGAAGCACTCTCATTTGAAAATGAGATAGGTGGTGAAAATAGTGAAGATGAAAAAGAAATAATTTCAACTGGTGTGAGAAATAGACCTGGACCATCCGTTGATGTTCAGATCGGTCCATCCGTTGAAGAGCAAAACACACCATCCGTTGATGATCATTTTGAAGCATCCGTTGATCACTCTGTTAGAACTCCACCAACTGCTAACTCAAGGTCTATACACTCAGGGGGAGTTTCTCACAGTCAACACTCAACAATAAATCAAAATGGTCAACACAGGGACAATGGATTCACTTCATCAAGATCAAACTTTCCACCACAGAGAAAATGGACTAGGGATCACCAATTTGAACTTATAATTGGTGATTCAAATGCAAGAGTCCAAACTAGGAGGGCAACTCAAGAACAATGCTTATAATATATAACAGTTTTCTATCTAAAGAAGAATCTAAGAAAATTGAGGATGCTCTTCTAGATCCAGACTGGGTTTTAGTAATGCAAGAAGAGCTAAACCAATTTGGAGAAATGAAGTATGGAAGCCTGTACCCAAACCTAAAGGCAAATATGTGATTGACACAATGTGGGTATTCAAGAACAATGGATGAAAATGCCATAGTCACAAGAAACAAAGCTAGATTGGTTGCTAAAGGATACTGTCAAGAAGAAGGGATTGACTTTGATGAAACCTTTGCACTAGTTGCAAGGTTAGAAGCAATTAGGATTTTTCTGGCCTATCCGGCCCATGCAAATTTCAAAATCTATCAAATGGATGTCAAGATGGTATTTTGGAGGAGGAGGTATATGTTAGTCAACCACCTAGTTTTCAAGATCCAGATTTTTCAAAATATGTGTATTTTCTGCTTAAAGCACTCTATGGCCTGAAGCAAGCACCTAGAGCTTGGTATGACACACTCTCACAATTTCTTATAGAGAATCACTTCACTAGAGGTATCGTTGATAAAACTGTCTTATATAGAAATGTCAATGGCTCTATGATATTTGTTCAAATTTATGAAGATGATATAATATTTGGCTCTATTGATGAGAAGCTTTGCAAAAGATTTGCCAAACTTATGCAAAGTAAATATGAAATGAGCATGATGGGTTAATTAACTTATTTTCTTGGTTTACAAGTAAAGTAAGTTAATGATGGAATTTTTCTGAGTCAATCCAAATACGTTTATGATCTTTTAAAGAGATTTGACTTATTGGATTGTGATTCTGTAAAAACACCCATGGTCACTGCCACTACACTTGAATTAAATACCAAGGAAAAGATAGTGGACATTGTTGATGTGTATTTAATAGAGTTTCGTTCACAGGGAAGGACTGATATCAATGTCAATCTCAAGTCTTTTGTTTCTTACAGTTCAGAAGTGTGGAGAATAATTTGTGGATGTGTTTGATTATCAACTAAGTTAATCTAATAAACAAATAAAAACTATATAAAATGTATGAGAGAAAACAATCCAAGAATTATGGTTCTTCAATTGACTATCATTAATGTCTAATTTATGTCTCTTGTTTTGCTAAAAACAATCCTTCTAATTTTTATAAAATCCTCTCCCAAGGTAAATTATAGTGCCTACAATCATCCCTTAATGGCCACTCCCATGGTCAATCAAAGTATGACTATAGACTATTAAGAACCAAGGATTTATAGTTTCACAATTCGCATATCAATCTCCCGATCTAATACTAAAATTGTGTCTATCATATCATGTACTAAAATTACAACTCCTCTCCCGATTCGTTATAATTCCTAAAGATTCAATTAAAAGTTCGCGACTCTTCTAATTGTATAAAGCGCTCAATGACAGATTAATAATAACAAGAAAACCACAATACAATCAAACAAACATAACAAGCCAACGAATGCTACCCAACTCTTGGATAAAAGGATTAACTACTCATGATATGATAAATAAAATATGAATTAAGAACTCAAACCATGAGTTTAAGAATTGAAGTACAAAGAGTACAACTTGAATAGTTCCGTTGAAGTCAGGATGAATCCCTTCACTCCTTCCAATCTCGCTATCAAGTGTTTCTCTCCCCTCTCTCTATAACTATCGCTACGTGTCTATGTCTATAATACCGCTATCTATCGTACCCCTTCTAAAACCTAATACATATGTTTATATATATTTAGATGGATTTTTTAAAGTCATACAAGGTAACTAAAAACTAATTAAAATAAATAAATAAATCTATTTTATCCAGCTCAAGACCCCTGAATGTGATGCTCAGGCCCCCTGAACTTGCTGAAGCTTCCCTCAAGGCCCCTGAGTTCGAGGATCAGGTCCAATGACTCCAAAAAGTGAGAATTATAATCTGCTCAGGGCCCCTGAGCCTAAGATCAGGATCCATTTTCTCTAAGTTTTGTCTCCTTTCAGAATGCCTTCTTGTCCCCAACACCTTGCTCCTTTGGAATCTCCTAAAAACATAGAAAATACACACTTAGTATCCATATAAGTTAAATAACAATTAACATTATTTTTATAGGATCAAAGCATCATAAAACAAGGCTAATGAGGATTAATATGAAGCAAAATATCTATATTATAACCATACATCAAATACCCCCCCAACTTAACCTATGCTCGTCCTCGAGTAAAACTAATATATCTATATACAACTAACTAGTACCACTTCCGTAGGTGATCACGGTTGCATTTTGAATATGCAACAAGCCCTTTAAACCCCTGAGTAGCCCTAGTGGACGAGTGAGGTCTCGTGAGGGCCTATAGTGAATGTACCCACAAAATCCATCTAACTCATGTAAAAGATTGAATGCCAATACAACACCACACATACAAGTCCTTTCATGCCACATCAATTTAAGAATCAAAGTGAATAATGCAATATCTTGGTGTCGAAGATGCAAGTATTCACATAGTCTACTCAAAGAATATGCATAAGTTCTCAAAGAATTCACATAGTCTACTCAAGTGTAAGAATAAGTTGGTAACCATGCTAATACCACAATAGTACATCTTCAAGTCAAAACTTGAGATCTCATATGCAAAAACAAATAATAACTCACCTTTCACTCAAAAGAATATTCACTCAAGAACAAGGGTAAGTGTATCACTCAATTCCAACAAAATCATAAGCATGCTTGACATTTTGTATCAATCTAACTTCAACACACCATACATTAATGATGATAATCAAAAGGTCTTTATTTGGGTCGCAACGGGCTAGGGACAAGGTATGTCAAGTAAATCCAAAGAAGGTGAATGTCAAAAGCTAGTATCCAACAAAATAAATGACTCAACTCCCTATCTATCATCCCCACACCTTGATTTTTCTTTATTCTCTTTCAACAAGTAACTTGATTAGTCGAATGAAGAAGGATCACACACACATAAGTATGCTCTCATATAAATAACATTTTTTTTCTTTTTCATTTTTGTCATTTTTTTCATTTTTTTCCTTTTTTCATTTTTTTTTCGAGAGCTAAATAGCTAATATGTAAATAAGAACAATGATCCCCTCATATTCTTATAAATTTCGACTAACAAGTAAACAACCAAACTCATATTTTCCCAAATTAATGACCATCAATAAACCCCCCTTACACACCTTTTTACTCCCTCAAACACTCTACTAGCCTTTGACAATTTGGGTTCAAGTTAAGTAAGGCCAATACAAGAAAAAGGTCTAGGCAAGTATTGTGGCGTGTCATCGAAAAAATAAGATTAAGCTCAACGGGTTAACTAATTGATCATGTATACATGGTGTGATAATATAGGAAATATGAGGTTATCCCTAAATGCCTTTATCATGTTATCATCAAATAATGTCATGCGTTTCAAGAAAGGTCTCAAATAAGTGCTAGCAATGCAAACAACATGTGGACACTCAAGCAAATGAATATAAAATGCAAAAGATATGCATATAGGCTCAAAAGCTCACTTGGTGGAAAAACTTAATCAATCCTAAGAAAAAAGTCTCTCGAATGCATCTACTTGTACTTAAAGCATGCAAACCAAATCATCTTGCACATATTCATGTCCTTTTAATCACTTACAACATTCAATATGTTTAACAGCTTCAACTTGCTAGTGTATGTGTGTGCACAAGAACAAAACATAACACTTCTCAATCAAAAGCGTCAATAACACAAAATTCATATAGCATGCATGGGTGCATTAAGGCAAATTACAAAAAGTAATCTTCACAAGGCTAGAATTCTTTTCTGATTTTTAAATTTTTTTTTGATTTTTTTGTTTAATGATACTACTACTACTCCACCAAATACCCCACACGAACACTACTAACAAAGAGACGCCCCCCAACTTAGCATGTTCCTTGTCCCCAAGGAACAACATTCACAATCCATTATTAGAACTAATACCAAAATCTTGGATTGCCTTCCAAGAAGCGCTTGTTTATTGTCATTAGCTCGACTTATTTACAAAAAAAATATTACTAGTGAGGAGAAAAAGCAAAGAAATGTACATACTTACGAATCATTTACAACTGTATGATGTGTCTACATACCTTTGATCCATAAAAATGTAAGAAAATTTTTATGATCTCCACATGATCGAGAGACTTGGAAATATCAAAATAGCTAGAAAAGTCGTCAGAATAATCATCATAAATACGACTCATAAACTCCTCCAAAATTGGATCCTTATAATCGAAAGCAAGATTTTCAATTTCATCAAATTTGGACTCCTCCTCAATTTTATTTGGACATTCATCAATTTTTATCTCATCTACCAATGTATTGAGCTCAACAATATTTTCTAGATTTGGTAGAATTTCAATTGCATCCAAATTATCATTATCACGCATGGGACAATCATTAACTACACAAGTAGACTCATCAAACACAAAATTTTCATCATTTGCTAAAGAATCATGGATCATTGGAAAATTGACACAAGGAGGAATTTGAAGACAACGGTTATGCATCACAAGTTGAACTTCCATAATAAATCTATTTCTTTTAGCATTCTCCTTGTACCAACCTATTGATTCTACTTCACATGGAATATCATTCATACTAGTAATCTCAAAAGTTGGGTCATCAAAGTGCTTAAAAATTCCCAAAGAATGTAAAGAAGGATTTTACAGAATTAAACTCTCATCAACATCATTGCATACATATAGATAAGAATCATTATATTGATTTTTAAAGGCACATGAAAAATCAGTGCTCGGTGGGTATGGAGCATAGTACGAGTTTTCCGAATAGAACGAATTCACCTGATATACATTAAAATCCTCATAAGCATTGAATTGTACATATGGATTAAAGTCTTGATATCGTTCTTGATTGTCAGAGAAATTCTGAGCATTATTCCAACCAAAGTTGTTATCCATGTGATAAGTGGATTTTATATCCACTTGGAGCGTTCCATATCAGCTTAAATTGATTGACTTGGTCTCAAGTTTGTTGTAGTTTTCATGTGTTTTGTTCAGTTGTGCAGGTTTGTGAAATGTCGATTAGGGTTGATGTTTTCCATTGATCTTCGAGTGAATTTTGAGTCAAGGAATTGAAGAACGGGAAGTGACAAAATAATCGGAAGAGAAAACGGATGAGAAATGAGCAAATAGCAAAAAAGTCGGATTTCCCGCGTAGGTTGCGCAGTCTTCACTGTTTTGGCCATATCTGGAGTTCTACAAGTCCGTTTGAGGCCCGTAAGCAGTCCACGCGAAGCTTGGAGAATTTTCTATCAATCTAAAGCAAAATAAAAATCCTGGCAGAAAGTGTGTGCGCTGACAGCGCACGTTCCACGCTGAGAGCGCATAAAACAGTACTTGTGCGCGCTGAGAGCACACAATGCGCGCTGAGAGCGCACGAAAATGCTGAAAAAATCATGATTTTTATTCTATTTCGAATTTAATTGTATTTTTGGTACTTTTCTTGTTGGGCAAGACTTCTAGGACCTATTTAAACATGTTGTATCATTGTAAATTGTATCAAATACATATCATAGCTTAGAATTGCAAGAGAGAAAAGGAGAGGGAGATTCAACGCTCGTGACAAGCAACGGATCAAGATCTACTTCATCTTTTGTGTTCTTTTCTTAGGCATTATTCTGGATTCTAGATTTGTTTTCTCAACTCTTTGTTTAAATAATATTCTTATTTTCATTCATATCTTGTTTTATATCATGTTTTCATCAAATCCCATGGTGACGAACGGTTCAATTATGAAGTAATCGTTGTCATGTGATTCTAACGGATTTATATTTATAACTTAGTAGTTTGATTGCTTTAAAGATATGTGTGTGGTGAATTCTTGATATCCTCGTATGGTTAATCTTAATGCTTTTAGATGCGTAGCTGACATCTAAATTGAATTGTTAATCTCTTACGAAACGAGAGTGGATATTGAGATTTAGAACTTGTCATGCTAGCATAGGATAGGTTGATGTTTTACATCATGATTTGTGGCGTAAATAGAGATATTATGCTACCCTATGTGATCTTAATAGATAACTTGTTCTTCAACCGTTATATTTTCAAATCTTATAGAGATATAGGGTCTAAGCATAATTGGTGTCTATTCATCTTCTATCTCTTTTGTGGATGTATGATTAGTTTGGTATTCGTATACCGAGAGGTAACCTATACTTGTTTCATGTTGTCTGATCAGATATCAAAACCATCACATTTATTGATTAAAGGCATCAACTCTAAGTAAAGTAGATAATGAAGTTAGAGTCCCATGTTTATTCTCATATAAGTAATTCAGTTTAATTCTCGTTAGTTGTTCATTCTTAGTTGATAATTTGCATCTTAGTTACTTTAGTTAATTAAAACCCCAATTTGTTATTTGTCTTAGCAGTGAATTAAAACTATACATTGTTTAATAGTTGCATTAACTGAAAAGAAACTTAACCAGATCTCTGTGGAACGAACTTGAATTATATTACTTGTGACCACGTATACTTGCATGATATTGTGTTAACAAGTTTTTGGCGCCGCTGTCGGGGATCATCGGTGTTTTGTTTTTAGTTTATGTGCTTGTCATCAGTGGTCGTTAGTGTTCACTGACTCGAAGTTTCTTACTTAGTTTGTTGTTTCTCTTGTGTTTCAGGTACTTGAACGTGTATGCGAACATGTTTTCAAACTCGTAAACTGGCAGAAGAAGAACTTGCAGCAGCAAAAGAGATGGTAGATTTAGCAGTAGCAGCAAAGGCTTTGAAGGATTATTCTCAGCCGAAGATCAATGACATTCAGTCTAGTATTGTTAAACCAGCTATTGCAGCAAATACTTTCGAAATCAAGCCGGGCACGATTCAGATGGTGCAGAATTCAGTTCAGTTTAGGGGTGCTCCTACGGAGGATCCTAACATGCACATCAGGGATTTCATCGAGATCTGCGACACTTTCAAGTTTAATGGTGTGTCGGAAGATGCTATCAAATTGAGGATTTTCCCATCTCTTTGAGGGATAAAGCTAAGGGCTGGTTACACTCTCTACCAGCCGGTTCCATCACTACTTGGGAAGATCTTGCTCAGAAATTTCTTACGAAATTCTTTCCCATGGCTAAAACTGCAGCAATCAGGAACCAGCTAACTCAATTTGCTCAGCAATCTGGTGAATTGTTGTGTGAGGCTTGGGAACGTTACAAGGAGATGCTGCGAAAGTGTCCTCATCATGGTATGCCTGACTGGATGGTAATTAATGGTTTCTACAATGGGTTGGGAGCACAGTCTAGACCTTTGCTAGACGCAACATCAGGTGGAGCTCTATGGGCTAAGAGCTATGATGAAGCTTATGAGTTAATTGAAATGATGGCTGCTAATGAATATCAGAATCCAACTCAGAGATTATCTCAAGGTAAGGTAGCAGGAATTTTGGAAGTTGATGCAGCTACAGCTATTACAGCTCAGTTGAAGGCTCTAACTATGAAGGTGGATTCTCTTACCAACTATGGAGTTCAGCAGGTTGCTAGTGTTTGTGAGTTATGTGCGGGCGCACATGAGACAAGTCAATGTGCCATATCTTCTGAGTCAGCACAGTTCGTGAGTAATTTTCAGAGACCTGCTATACCAACTCTGGCCGCCTATCATCCTAACAATCGGAACCATCCTAATTTCAGTTGGGGCAACAATCAAGGTGCACAACACCCACAGCCTTATCAGCAGATTCAAGGTCAGTAATATGGAGCTTAGCCATACAATTCTTCAGGTTTTCAACAGCAAGGACAACAATATCATCAACAGTATGCTCCAAGGCAACCATTCCAACCTCCAGGTTTGCAGCAACAGCCTCAGGCTAATGCAGGGCAATATTCTAATGAAAAATTAGAATTGGATGAGTTGAGGTTGATGGTTAAAAGCCAGGTAGTTTCTCTCAAGACCTTGGAGAACCAGATGGGGCAGCTTGCAAGTGCTTTATTATATAGGCAGCAAGGAACTCTTCCAAGTGATACAGAGCCTAATCCAGGCAAGAGGAAAGTCAAGGAACAGGTCAATGCAGTTACTTTAAGATCTGGAAAAGTCACGAGGGATAAAAAATCAGCAGTTGAGGAAGATGAAGAAATCAAGAAACAGCAGGTGGAGGCTTCTGCAGTTAAAGAAAAGGCAAATTCTGAATTGGTAGCTGATCAGTTGGATGGCGAAGCGGAAAAAGGTAAAACCTTTGCTGAAACATCTACTCCAAAGCAGTCTACAGAGAGCAATCAGATCTATCCACCCCCTCCATTCCCAAAAAGACTTCAAAAGCAAAATTCTGTTGAAAACTCTCCTCCGAAGCAGAAGTTGGTGAATCAGATCTATCCTCCTCCTCCATATCCTCAACGCTTACAAAAACAAGATCAAGAAAAACAGTTTCAGAAGTTTATGAATGTCTTCAAGAAACTGTCCATTAACATTCCTTTTGTTTAAGCATTGGAGCAGATGCCGAGATATGTAAAGTTCATGAAGGATATTTTGCCACGAAAGAGAAGGTTGGAAGAATTTGAAATAGTGGCATTGATAGAGGAGTGCAATGCGGTGTTGCAACAGAAATTGCCTCCTAAACTTAAGGATCCAGGAAGCTTTACAATTCCATGCACCATTGGGAAGTTGTCTTTTGATAAATGCTTATGTGATTTGGGAGCTAGCATTAATCTCATGCCCTTATCGGTTTTCAAGCAACTTGGTCTGCCTGATCCGAAGCCAACCAACATCTCTTTGTAGTTGGCTGATAGGACGATCACTTATCCGAGGGGTATAGTAGAGGATGTCCTGGTGAAGGTTGATAAGCTCATATTTCCTGCCAATTTTGTGATTCTAGATTTCGAAGAAGACAAGAAGATTCCCATAATCTTGGGAAGGCCTTTTCTAGCTACGGGTCGTACTTTGATCGATGTGTAAAAAGGAGAGCTTACAATGAGGGTGCAAGATCAGAATGTCACCTTTAATGTGTTCAAGGCCATGAAATTTCCAACAGAGGTTGAAGGGTGTTTCAGTGTGGACATGGTTGATACGGGTCAGAGAAAGAAGTTTGATCAGTTGTTGAGCGAAAAGTCAGACACGCACATGCTAAAGCATCACATCAGTGATTGCATTGACAGTTCTTCAATTCGAGATCTCTCGAATGTCAAGCTCAAAAAACTTCCATCCCATTTGAAGTATGTTCTTTTGAATGATGAGTTGGTGATTTTTAAACTGTGTCAAGATAATGTGTTATGAAGGTGGATCATGGATGATGAGGTAGAAGAGGGTTCTTATCAATCAACTGTGATGCATAAACACCTTAGAGGTGTGAAGAAGAAAAAGAAAAAATCGATTGGAGGAAGAGTCAAGGTGAAGTTTGATTTAGAAAAGATGTGGGAAGATAGCAAGAAGGTTGTCAACCAATGGGTGAATGGTCTTTCTGATAAGGACAAGTCGAATGCGATCTTCGAGCCACCATGATTTGAATCATATTTGTCTGGCTAAATGACGTTAACGACAGCGCTTCGTGGGAGGCAACCCATGTGATTCCGATGAGTAGGTATGTTCTACTATTCCTCGTATTTACTTCCATTCAATGCGGACATTGAATCTTTCAAGTTTGGGGGTGATTTGGGGGATAAGTAGTGTATTTGTAGTTATTTGTGATTATGTGTTATTGTGTTCATATAGATATCATATTTTGCATATTAGCAGTAATTCATGCATGTATGTGCGTATTATTTATGTTTGTTTCATATAGGACATTCTGTTATTTTATTTTTATAACATGTGAGTCCATTTTAGTTGCATTTTCATGGCATGCATATTTCATGATCCCTTAGGACGAGCTGATTCTGATTGGTAGGTAGATGTCTTATTGAGTGTGGTAATGATGAATAGAGGGATGATTTATAGTTCTTATGAAATTGACTTGCATGTTTCAGAAACAAATTCTTTTCACAGTCCCATCGTTTGCTTTTTGGCTAGGTTCAGGTCATGCTTGTTTGGTTGTTTTAGAATTTTCGTTATTCCCTTGATGGCATAGAAGCAATTAAGTCCAAGTTTGGGGGAAACCAGGAATTTCATGCTAGTTGTTAATATTTGTCAATAATGGCTAGGCGTCAAATGGCTAGTAGCCGGCTCATATTTATTATGAGTAGTCTAGGGTTGGAATTGAGAATTCTCATTCCAGATTGCATATTCAAAAAAAAAAATTTATGTGAATGTTTATATGAAAAATTAACCAGGGTGAGCTCTTTAATACTCGAGCAATTAAGTTCGCGGGGACTTTGTGCCTAGTGACCTAAGGCTTTTATAGTCTGGAATCCACTAACCCAACGCTAGCTATATGGGTATTATTGTATAAGCCTTTTGGGGTCTCATCCATTGCACGGTTAAATAAGCATGCTTGTATATTATGTGTCGTAGTTGTTAGTAATAAAGCATGAATTCCTGGCTAACTTGAATAAGGATGGAGGTGTTTCTAGGTTATGAAGTGTCTACAGTCTATTCTATTTATAAACCTGTGATTGTCTTGACGAAGAATGAGTATGGTTTTGATCTAGTTTTGGGAGTATATCTGATGAGCATCGCACATACGCACTTTTCTGTTCATGTGATGTTAGTATACGGGGACTTAGTCGAGCTCTATTTAGAGTTATTTGCATTCTTTGAGATATTTGCTTGCGAGTTGGTTTTGGTTAGTTTGAGGGGATGTTTGCATTTTCATATTAGTTGCATTCATGCAGTGCATTGTTTTTGCACTGTTTAGTTAGATGGATTTTGTGGGTACATTCACTATAGGCCCTCACGAGACCTCACTCATCCACTAGGGCTGCCTAGGGGTTTAAAGGGTTTGTTGCATATGCCAAATGCAACCTTGATCACCTACGGAAGTGGTACTAATTAGGTAGTGTTTAGTTGTTTATGATTGAGGACAAGCATCGGTTAAATTTTGGGGGTGTGATAAGTGGATTTTATATCCACTTAGAGCGTTCCATATCGGCTCAAATTGATTGAGTTGGTCTCAAGTTTGTTGTAGTTTTGATGTGTTTTGTTCAGTTGTGCAGGTTTGTGAAATGTCGATTAGGGTTGATGTTTTCCATTGATTTTCGAGTGAATTTTGAGTCAAGGAATTGAAGAATGGGAAGTGACAAAAGAATCGGAAGAGAAAACGGATGAGAAATGAGCAAATAGTAAAAAAGTCGGATTTCCCGGGTAGGTTGCGCAGTCTTCACTGTTTTGGCCATATCTGGAGTTCTACAAGTCCGTTTGAGGCCCGTAAGCAGTCCACGCGAAGCTTGGAGAATTTTCTATCAATCTAAAGCAAAATAAAAATCCTAGCAGAAAGTGTGTGCGCTGACAGCGCACGTTCCACGCTGAGAGCGCATAAAACAGTACTTGTGCGCGCTGAGAGCACACAATGCGCGCTGAGAGCGCACGAAAATGCTGAAAAAATCATGATTTTTATTCTATTTCGAATTTAATTGTATTTTTGGTACTTTTCTTGTTGGGCAAGACTTCTAGGACCTATTTAAACATATTGTATCATTGTAAATTGTATCAAATACATATCATAGCTTAGAATTGCAAGAGAGAAAAGGAGAGGGAGATTCAACGCTCATGACAAGCAACGGATCAAGATCTACTTCATCTTTTGTGTTCTTTTCTTAGGCATTATTCTGGATTCTAGATTTGTTTTCTCAACTCTTTGTTTTAATAATATTCTTATTTTCATTCATATCTTGTTTTATATCATGTTTTCATCAAATCCCATGGTGACGAACGGTTCAATTATGAACTAATCGTTGTCATGGGATTCTAACGGATTTATCTTTGTAACTTAGTAGTTTGATTGCTTTAAAGATATGTGTGTGGTGAATTCTTGATATCCTCGTATGGTTAATCTTAATGCTTTTAGATGCGTAGCTAACATCTAAATTCAATTGTTAATCTCTTGCGAAACGAAAGTGGATCTTGAGATTTAGAACTTGCCATGCTAGCATAGGATAGGTTGATGTTTTAACATCACGATTTGTGGCGTAAATAGAGATATTATGCTGCCCTATGTGATCTTAATAGATAACTTGTTCTTCAACCGTTATGTTTTCAAATCTTATAGAGATATAGGGTCTAAGCATAATTGGTGTCTATTCATCTTCTATCTCTTTTTTGGATGTATGATTAGTTTGGTATTCGTATACCGAGAGGTAACCTATACTTGTTTCGTGTTGTCTGATCAGATATCAAAACCATCACATGTATTGATTAAAGGCATCAACTCTAAGTGAAGTCGATAATGAAGTTAGAGTCCCATGTTTATTCTCATATAAGTAATTCAGTTTAATTCTCGTTAATTGTTCATTCTTAGTTGATAATTTGCATCTTAGTTACTTTAGTTAATTAAAACCCCAATTTGTTAAATGTCTTAGCAGTGAATTAAAATCATACATTGTTGAATAGGTGCATTAACTGAAAAGAAACTTAACCAGATCTTTGTGAAACGAACTTGAATTATATTACTTGTGACCACGTATACTTGCGTGATATTGTGTTAACACCATGTCGTCTCTCTGCCTCGAAAGTTTGCTCTAGGTTCCTCAAAGAAACCTGTAGACACACCAAAAAAAGAACAGAAGAAGGAAAAAAAACTGTGTACAAAGATAAAATCCAATCCACAAGAAACAATTAACTCAAAATCAATATTGTTGCCTTCCCCGGTAGCGGTGCCAATTTGTTAATGTGTATTTAATAGAGTTTCGTTCACAGGGAAGGACTGATATCAATGTCAATCTCAAGTCTTTTGTTTCTTACAGTTCAGAAGTGTGGAGAATAAGTTGTGGATGTATTTGATTATCAACTAAGTTAATTTAATAAACAAATAAAAATTATATAATATGTATGAGAGAAAACAATCCAAGAATTAGGGTTCTTCAATTGGCTATCATGAATGTCTAATTTATACCTCTTGTTTTTCTAAAAACAATCCTTCTAATTTTTATAAAATCCTCTCCCAAGGTAAATTATAATGCCTACAATCATCACTTAATCGCCACTCCCATGGTCAATCAAAGTTTGACTATAGACTATTAAGAACCAAGGATTTTTAGTTTCACAATTCGCATATCAATCTCCCGATCTAATACTTAAATTGTGTCTATCATATCATGTACTAAAATTACAACTCCTCTCTCGATTCATTATAATTCTTAAAGATTCAATTAAAATTCGTGACTCTTCTAATTGTATAAAGTGCTCAATGAAAGATTAACAAAAACAAGAAAACCACAATACAATCAAACAAACATAACAAGCCAACGAATGCTACCCAACTCTTGGATAAAGGGATTAAGTACTCATGATAAGATAAATAAAATATGAATTAAGAACGCAAACCATAAATTTAAAAATTGAAGTACAAAGAGTACAACTTGAATAGTTCCGTTGAAGTCTGGATGAATCCCTTCACTCCTTCCAATCTCGCTATCAAGTATTTCTCCCCCCTCTCTCTATCACTATCTCTACGTGTCTATGTCTGTAATACCGCTATCTATCGTACCCCCTCTAAAACCTAATACATATGTTTATATATATTTAGATGGACTTTTTAAAGTCATACATGGTAACTAAAAACTAATTACAATTAAATAAATCAATCTATTTTTATCCAGCTTATGACCCCTGAATGTGATGCTTAGGCCCCTGAACTTGCTGAAGCTTCCCTCAAGGCCTCTGAGTTCGAGGCTCTGGTCCCATGACTCCAAAAAGTGAGAATTCTAATCTGCTTAGGGCCCCTGAGCCTAAGCTCAGGATCCATTTTCTCTATGTTTTGTCTCCTTTCAGAATGCCTTCTTGTCCCCAACACCTTGCTCCTTTGGAATCTCCTAAAAACAAAGAAAATACCCACTTAGTATCCGTATAAGTTAAATAACAATTAACATTGTTTTTATAGGATCAAAGCATCATAAAAGAAGGCTAATGAGGATTAATATGAAGCAAAATATCTACATTATAACCATACATCAGACATTTCAAGTTATAGAGTCATGGTTGGCTAACTTCTATATTTGACTGCTCGTAGACCTTATATTATGTTTGCTACATGTTTGTGTGCTAAATTCCAAGCTGATCCTAGAGAATCTCATTTAGTAGCTATTAAAAGGATTTTCAGATATATCAAAGGAACACCAAACCTTGACATTTGGTACCTTAGAGATTCTGCTTTTGATTTAATTGTCTATTCAGATGCAGATTATGCAGGTTGCAAAATTGATACGAAAAGTACTATAGGCACCTGTCAATTCTTAGGAAACAAGCTGGTTTCATGGTTCAGTAAGAAACAGAATTCAGTTTCTATCTCAACTGTAGAGGCTGAGTATATTGTAGCTGGAAGTTGTTGTGCACAGATTTTATGGATGAAAAATCAACTACTAGACTATGGTTTGAGGGTTGAAAGGATTCCAGTTTTCTATGACAACACTAGTGCAATTGCTACTTCTGAGAATTCAGTGCAACACTCAAGGACCAAGCACATAGACATTAGATACCATTTCATCAGGGAGCATGTGATGGAGGGCACTGTGGAACTGCATTTTGTTCCAAGTGAAAAATAATTGGCAGATATCTTTACCAAGCCACTTGATGAATCAACATTCACAAGGTTGGTAAGTGAGCTAGGTATGCTGAATTTTTTCTTTGCCTTCAAGTGTTGCTATGGAGGCTGAAGCTAGTATCCCACAGCCTCCTACCCAGGCAACCAAAGAAAAATCTAAATCCAAATCAAAGAAACCAACCTCAAATGTCTCCCAAAAGACACTTGTTGTAAAAACTACCAAACCTTCTGAGGGGAGTGCCTAGGTGGTAGTGAGTGGTGAGGGAAGGGGTGAACATCAAAAACCCCAAGGATAAGGTTGGAGAGGTGAGTGAGTCCCATCCAAGCCACACTATAGTCTCCCAAAAGGCTGTTAGTGCTGAAATGGAATTAAACACATCCCTAGCAGTATATTCTCAATAGGATGTTATTATTGAAACTAGTTCCCAGCCAGGAACATTGCATAAGAGGGTGAGGGACACAACCAGCCAAACTTTACCATCCAAAACCTTCGTAAGAAAGAAGAAACCCAAAACTACTCTGGGTGCACAGGGTACATACACTTCTCAATCCACAGTGATTGAGCCTTCACCAATTCAGCTTTATGTGGCTCCAGTAAATGTGGAGTTACAACCCTATTCTCTTTCAATTGAAACACCACAAACACCCAATTCTCCAATAATTTCTTTGGATGTGGACATGATTACCACATCACAAACTGATTCTCCTTCTTTAACTTTGAGGGAGGAGCTAATCTCAGAACCTGTTGGTGATCATCTTTTAGATGATTTGTTGGACCAACAGCCTCATTTTTCTAAAACTTTGGCTAGATCTGTATCACCTTCTTTAAAATCAATTTGCATAGATTTAGCCATTGTTTCCCCTTCAACTGCTGTTCTTTCCTCTTCATCAATGGATATCTCTCATCCATTTACAAGTGTTTGTCCATCAACGGATGTGCTTAACAGCAGTCATCCGTTGATAATCACAACTATAGCATCAATGCATATCCTATCCGTTGATCAATATTCATACCACAACTGAACTTTCTGTAAGTCAGTTTACTCACTTATCTGAGCATACTGCAACTACATTGGATGAATCAATATTTGTTGAAACACTTCTAGGATTGAGGGAAGGGAGTGTAATTACTGAGAATGAGAGGCTGCCTTGTGAGCAACAAAAAGGAGAGAATAAGAGTGAGAGGCATGCTATTTCTTCCAGCCTGGCAAAAGGAGAGCATGAGGATTCCACCTTAGTAGGTGAAGGTGAGGGTGTGAGAGGTGTGAGCCAAGGGGAGCCCCTGAGGCAAGAAAAGAGAGATCAAGAGAGAAAAGCAGGTACAGGGGACATAAGGGTGGATGCAGCCATTGCTAGTAAGTCAATGGATGTTGATGATGCTACAAGAGAGATAGAATTTCAAAGGGAATACAGACGAACAATTGACAACATCTCTCTTGGGGCTAAGACATTTATTCATTCTGTTTCAGCTTATCAAGTCTTAGGTGAACATGGCAATGTGGAGGTAGAGCAGATGCTCAACTTGGTTCATACAATAGAGTCAATGCAAAGGGCCAAAGATGCTATAACCAAGATGTCTTCAGGAGCTGGTGATAGTTTTGCATATTGTGAATCTGATGCTGAAAGTGAGGGTGAAGATGCAAGCCCTCCAACTCTGGAGATTTGCCTGATTGGCTATTGTCCAATTTCTACATCTCTGTAGATGCACATAGAGAGCTTGTGGTGCAATACCAGAAAACTGTGGCCACTCAAACCAGTGAAGATTCAGTTATTAAGATGGTAAAAGATAACTTTCTAGCCACTCTAAAGTTGTATAAGTTTCTCATAAATCAAAGTGCCATGGACAAAGATGAGATAGGAGAGGCCATTAAAATGGCTTAAGAATATCAACAAAAGCAAATGGATCTCTTATTCCCAGCTTTTACCATGAGGAAACTGCAATAGAGGCTATGGAAAGTAGCTGACACTAAGAAGTCTATTGATCTGCTTACTGCCAGAGTTGAGAAGATGACCAATATTCTTAAAAATTAGAAGATTCTAGCAGTTGGTCAAAATGAACAAATCAAACTCTTACAGAGACTTCGAAACCTACCTATTGTTGACACCCTTGATGCTAACAAAAAGGGGGAGAAGAGTAGTGTAGAGATGGAGAAGAGTAGTGTAGAAGTAACTACTACTGAGGGGGAGAAATCTCTAAGTGAGGGGGAGCCAACATCTATACATGAAGACACTATTGTTGTAAGGTTGGAATCTCTCCCACAATCTTCTCAAATATAACTTCCACCTATCACCACATCTATCAGACAAGTATTGGTCCCTGAAGTTGTGGTTCCACCATCTCTAGCCAAAGAGGAGCCTTCACATAAATCAGAGTTCAAGTCTATTCTCATGTCTGCTAAGTCACCATTGAAGAAACATGGTAAAAACACCATGAGGATTGAATTTCCAAAACCAAGACCTGATGAACTTAAGTAATGGGAAAGGAGTTAATAAAACTAAAGGAGATTGAAGATGTGGTGCTTAGGAGCAAGCTTGCCTTTATCTACAGAGTTAGTATTAAAATATATGTACCTATAGGGCATCCTAATTTTGGAATTGCCAAGGCTGAAGAAACTACAAGGTTAATGCAAGAAGGGCAAATATCAAAACCCATCTCTGAGATGCTTACTGAGGATTTCACTAAAAAAGGAGGCAAGGTTGGCTGAGGAATTGTTACAAGAGTTGGATGAACAAATGCGACAAGAGGCTGAAGAAGAGGAGGCCCAGATAAAGTCAAAGAAAATGAAGACCAAGTCTAAGGCCAAGAAGAAAATCAAAAAGCAAAGGGTTAGTAGGCCTATGAGCTCAAATACTGAAACACAATATGAAACTACTACTCCTATACCAACCATATCTAAACCTCAACCTCAGACTTCACAAATTACAAATGCCTATGCTGTCAACATTGAAGACATCAAGCCTTTGATTTTGACATCAATAGCTTAAAGTTTCCAAAGTTCAGAATATCTCCTGAAAGGAAGATCACAAGAACCAGGAAGTAACAGGCTAGGCCAATTTAGATTGTAGAGGTGCCATAAATTGTGAAAGAGCCGGCCAAGAAAGATACAGAAATCTATATAACAAACATTGAAGAATATTCAGACATTATTCTGTTCTTGGATGAGCAAGAGGAAGTAAAGGGTCTTTATGCAAGTGCCAGACTGCCAGAAAGATTAGTATTCATCTACAAATGAGGCAATGAAATCAATTGGCCCTTGCAGAGGATTCTGAATGAAAGCTAAAGCAAATTAGTGAAAATTTGGTTAAGTATGAAGAAATTGGGTGGTTTTACTCCTGTGGCTATGTCAATAATTCTCAATAAGATCAATGATATCAGAAGTAGCTGGCATTCAAAGGAGGGCCTGCCTAGGAAGCTAAACATTCCATTTATCCCTGGAAAGAACAAGAAGATTCATTTTTATCCATATTGGATATTGGAATTCAGAGATAAATATGGCTGTAGAAGATTCTTACAATGGAAGATCAATTGGAGAAAGCTAGCAGTGATCTACAATTCTTGATGGCTATGCTGGATCCAAATGACCATGAAGAGGGAATTTTCTATAGATCATTAGCAAGGTAGATTGAGAACAACAAAATAAAAATTTAGGGTATGAGGAGAGCAAGGAGTAAAAATGTAACGCCCCGACTTCCCAATACTGAAAATATACATTTTATAATAAAATAGACTTTGGTACGAGGGAATTTTATGTAACACCCCCAGATCCGGGGTCCGGGATCCGGTGGTAACGGTTTCCAATTCTGTCCACAACAATTGAACTTTCCTTAACATAAAATAAATTACGTCTCTATGACCCAACACAACAATATAAAACACACCCGTTATAGTCCCAGAGATGAAATCAGAGTCACAATCAAATTTTTCTTAATCACATTATGAGTTCTTACAATCCAAAAGAATTTCAATATAATTACATACTCTTTGCCATCCATTTACATAAGTCATACTAGACTATATTCTTGGTACTGAAAGAATAAATATATCCTACCAATAGCTTCTTCTTCAGCTCTGGTAGTCTCATCGTCCTCGCCCGCGTCGAGTGCGCCTTGTGCGAGTCATCTGGTCTAGCTGTTGTTGTGATATAATAATAAAGCAAGGGTGAGCAATAGCCCACCAACAATAATATATAACTGAACGATAAAGTATAACAGTTCAAAAGTATCTTTCAAACCATATGCCATGCATTTACGGAAATGATGCCAGTATAATATGAACGATGAAGTTACAAGGTAACTTAAAGTATTTGTTTGTAGAAACATCTGCTACGTCAAAAGTAAGCGAGATATTCTCATTGTTATTAAGAAGAGGAACTTGCATGAAAAGGTTGCAATTCCAGTTATGAACATTTTTCCAGTTTTGCCAACAGTAATCATGTTGCAGGAAATAAATAAGTTTGGATGATGAACCAATGATGGAGTATTCACCGCGCCCGCTGTTCCAATCTTGATGATCAGTCGAGATCGTACAGCTCAATTTAGATTTACTACCGGTAGAAGGAAGAACTGACGGCTTTACTTGTATACCGCCTTACTAGCTCTCCCCGGCCAACGGTTGGGCCAAAGGGGATGGACCGGCGCTACTCGGCCTCTTACACGACTCCTAGTTCAAATAGAATTCATGATTCTGAATGTAACGTTCGTCCCCCTTTCCCCAAGTATAATACTTGTTGATAAGACTCCACAAAGTAGTCGTATCTAGTTGGAAAGGAAACTTTACCAATAACTCCCAAGCTATTACTTGGTGACGGATATCAACTTGTTCCAGTAATCTTACCCCTCGAAAGATGAGAAGGTAAGCAACGACTTAATAAGTCAACAGCACCCGAGTTGCGGGTGAAGGGAATACTTTATGACCGGGAAGTCGACAAGATAAATAACATTTTCCAAGTAAGGTTCCCTTATTATTAAGGAGATAGACTCAAAGAAGAATGATGTCTGAGAACCTTTCTTGATATAAGATTAATAATAATATGACTCCGAGATATTTTCTGTAATAATCGAAGAAGATAAACCTTATCGAGATTATTCTAAGTATGGAATAAATATTCAGAGAATATTTATTGAGTTAAAATATTTAAAGAATATTTGGGAATATGAAAGAATATCTTTAATCAGAGTATTTCTCAAAATAATCCCTGAAGAAATATCAGGAGAATATTTATTGAATAAATAAATATTTAAATGAATATTCAAAACAATATTCATTGATTAATAAGACCTGAAAAGAATATTTAAGGTAATATTCATAATTAATTAGGAATTTAAATGAATATTCAAAAGTAATATTCATTTAATGAATAATATCCTAAATGAATATCAAGTAATATTCATTTAGTAATCCAAGCCTTCAGGAATATTCGAGATAATATTCGATAATTAAATCAAGCTTCAGATGAATATTAAAATAATATTCATCAAGTATTTAATATCTTAAATGAATATTCAAAAGTAATATTTATTTAATAAAATAATATTCTAAAAGAATATCCAAATAATATTCATTTAGTAGTCTCATCTTTAGAAGAATATTCGAAATAATAGTCGATAATCAATTCGACTCTGAATGAATATTGAGAAATATTATTCGTTGAATACTTACGTTCAAATAATTATTTGAAGTAAGGATCGTTAAAATAATTAGTCTCGAACGAATATTCAAATAATATCCGTCACCCAAATAATAGAAAATATTTACTTAAATATTTTCCTCCGAGGTAATCTCGATATATCAAGGAATATTGACTCCCGGTCTATATTTGATTAATAAGATGTATACGCCCTTCTATGAGGGTCTTACAATAACCGGCTTATAACTGATATATAACTATCTAGCTTATAAGCCAACAATAACATTCAGGGAACAAGTATATCAATTCAACTTGAAAGTAGGCATGCATGCAATGGCATATGTATATCAGCAATCATATATATATATATATTTATTCAATCACAACAACAGCCTAAAAGAAGGAAATTGAAACTTGCCTGATAGTCGAGTACGGTAAGGGGTAGTGGTAGCGGGTCCCGGTTCAGCTTGGTGATCTATAAATAGCCAAGGCATTCGGGATTAATCACTTAACATATAAAAAGTTAAGTTATACTTAATTCGAAACACGTTCTCGAGTTATCTCGTTATACCCCTTTTAGTGGATTACTTTTATCACTGATCCGACCCGACATTCGTTCGTTAATACGACATGTCATTGTACTTATACTTGGGACATACTTAAGTCATATGAGTTCTAAAGTCGATCGTTACGAACCAATACTATACTCCGAGTTTTATCGCCCGTTTTCTAAGTGTTTTACCGAAGTTATAAAAGAGTCGTCTTTTAGGGGTTCGTTCGCGTTTAACCTCGACTCGAACATTTTTAATAAATCGAAAATGATCCTTTTGACATACGGTTTTCTTTCACACCTTCCTTTTTACCTCTAGTATTTATTTACCAAGATTCGCCATGACGTTACATAGTTTACGAGGGTTCAATTACAGTTACGAATTCTCGGTTACGGTTTCGATATACTTTTAGTAAACCGGCCGTAACTCCTAAACCGTAAGTCCGTTTCACACGTTCCTTATATCAAAACGAAGCTTATAACATAACCTATCCTATCATGGCAGAAAAGGTTTCTGGACAGTAGGGTCTTGATATGAAAAATGGCACACAGAACATGATATTGTAAAATCGGACATTATAACGGCTATGTTTACGCGTTTTCCAAAGTTTTTACACTTTATCACGATCACCCCATGATCAAATCAACCACTTAAACACATGATAAACATCATGACAAGATCAATAACATCTCCTTATAACCATCTCATGGATCATCAACCATAATCAACCACAAATCCATGGATCTAAACATATAACTAACATATCAACCACTAATCAACCAATCCTTCTTATTACTCATATAAACTCAAAGTAAAAGCTATAGTTTAGGATGTTTATACCTTCCTCGAAGTATATTCTAGCCTCACTAAGCTTGGTATGGTCCTTGGATTGCTTTAAGCTTGCTAAATCAATCATGAAAACAAGAAAATCAAAGATTAGTTTTCATTAAAACACTATTCATCCTCCCCTTTGAGGATTTATTTGAAAATGGTAAAAGAGGAGTTTGGGGCTAAGATTTCTAGGAGATTACTTTTATGAATTATAGGACTTACCATAAAAATTTGGAGACCAAATGATGGTTGGAAGGTTGATTTCCCCTCTTGAATTAAGGAAGAAGCCGAATGGTGTTCTTGGAAGGGGGGGAGAGTTTCTTGCTTGGTTGATTATCCAATAATGCATAAAGTGATTTGTGTGAGATAATATCTCATCCAAGTGGTGCTAGTGGAGTATGATGTATTGGATGATGAAAATTGCAAGGCATGTGTCAAGATTTGGATGGTTGTAAGCTAACTAGTTGGTTTGTTTTGCTAAGTACTAGTTTATTCCATGACCATGCTAGTTACTCTTGCCCACTTGGTTAGTAGATATTTGTTCTAGTAGCTTGCACAAGACTCTTGCTTCCTCTGCTTGTTTCTGTGTCCGGTTATTGCCCGTTTCAATTGATCGTTCGTGAGAATATTTCACGGATTTCTAATTAGGGTTTACCGGGAATCCTCTTTAATAATAATACTTTCATTCTCCATCTTTCATTCTAACTTTCCAATTTATATTCCTTAAATCCATTCGTTAAATACTTAAGGCTATCAGTGTCCAGGGAACTCTCGGAGAAAATAAAAGTGCGGTTTTTCAGAATCCGACAGCTTTTACATACACTTATTTTCCCCCTGGATCACTAATACGAACTCGGAAATCCGTTCCGAATGCTTCTATATAGTGTCGTCTCATATTATTATATACTCCCACCAAACACTATTCATTCTGTATTCTTTATTTGTTCTCTTAGGGTGGTACAATTGTCCGTATTCT
Organism: Saposhnikovia divaricata; assembly: GCA_036435485.1. Lineage (NCBI taxonomy): Eukaryota > Viridiplantae > Streptophyta > Magnoliopsida > Apiales > Apiaceae > Saposhnikovia > Saposhnikovia divaricata. Next base: position 120,007,823 of record CM071598.1, on the reverse strand, counting down.
CTTTCGATCGTTCCTTAACCTTTTTACGGAACTACTGGATTAATCGTTATCGATCTGGATGACATGAGGGTATTCTCTTGCTTGAAATTGCCATATCTTATTCCCTTAGAAGATATATTATTCTTACCTATATTGTTACCCTTTAGCATTCTTCAAGACATAGAAATAATAAAGTCGAATTCCATTCATTCTTTCCAAATATCGATTATTACATTGTAGCCATAACCACTCCTCAGTGGTTTCCTACCTTCATTCTTAAATCAAATATAATAACATCCCAAAATATCAAATCCTCAAAGTTAATATCTCAATTCTTGGATTATAATAATATTTAATCCACTGTCCGGTCAAATATTATACCGAAAAGAATTTGGAATTTCTGAATTCCGACCGTCTCTGCATTCACTTATTTCCTCCGCGTATTACTAATATGACTTCGAAACATCCATATCACGTCCCGTACATAGGGTGGAGTGAAAAGTTTTCCAACTTACAAAATCACTATTCATCCACCAAATTACTATGCACGTACAGGAAACACTATGCACGTACGGGAAATACTATGCACGTACGGGAAATACTATGCACGTACGGGAAATACTATGCACGTATGGGAAACACTATGCACGTACTCATTTCCCTTCAAGGATCCATTAGCTCCTTCCTGGATGGTAGATTATTCTTATCTAGGTCCTCAACCATCGAATTACTCTATTCTGACAATATACCAATGCATCAGGATCATTGTCCAAAGCAATATCCATTCATTAGAGCTGGTGACCTTGTTGTTGGAATCATTGTTCCTCATTTTATCATTACTTAATAAAAAGTTTTAATTATATCCAAAATTTGGGGTTCTTACATTTTAGAAAAATTTGGCATGAAGTATTCGTAAATCGGACTATCCACCTGTAATTCAACCCAAACCAAATTCCATTTTAACAAATACAATTAAAACTTAATACACCAAGGATTCCTCTCCGAGGATCGATTCCAGGTTATGGTATGAAACAAGAATCTAAATTATGCAAATTATTACAACTTTTATTTCTGCTCTAAATACAAAATTACTATACCATCTAATTCGTAGCTCAATCCCAATTTGTGCTTACCCGCTCTAGCTCCGAAATCTATCATGTAGAGAATGCCTCATCGCTCTCATTTGTAGGGATAAAGATAGTAGATCATCCTTAAACCTAACTGCAAAGGGTTAGGTAAAACAAAGCAAGAGTGAGCCAAAGAACGTTCAATAAGTTAATAGTATAGTGAAACAACAATATCTCGATAATTCATTGATGAACAATATCAATGATCAATTAATTTCAATGAAAGAATTTAATTTCCATCATATGATAAACTTTTCATTTTCTTCAAATTATACCTTCATGAAAAAATTTATTCTCTTAAAACATTACATCATTAAAACATACTTTCCGTAAAACCTTTTAAAAACATTTCATGCTGATTGGAGTTTTTCCTTATCATCGGACAATACGGCTGATCAGCCACGTAAAGTCCCCATACCGGACACGAAGTCCCTCTGGTCCTTAAAAATTGGGTTCCCAATTAGGTAACACATTGGCCTTTCAAATGCTAGACTGGCCCCCCCAGCCTCTTTCGCTAAAAAAAATGCTGGACTGGGCACTCCCCCAGCCTCTTACGCCTCGAATCTGAAGGAATCCGTGGTAAACATTTTAATGAAATTCCCCCACAATAAAATCTTTAAAACCTTTAAAACATTTCACTTTTTAAGTCCTTTATACTCACTGATAACAGATCAGCCCAGTATAAGGAATTTTAAAAACATCTTTAATTAATAATCCATTTTAATTAGCAACAATAAAAGATTTAGGGATAGTGAAGCATTCGATATAAGGAATCATAAACAACAAAGCAGTAAGATTAAACTTAGTAGGGTATAGTTCAGCACAACAGAATCATATATCAACAAGGAACATGATAAATTAAATAACTAAGAAATTATTTAGATTCTAGAAATGGAACAACAATTATGAAGAAAACAGGTAAGGAAAATTCGAAGTTCAACAGAAGATTTAAGTTACTACACTGGCTTACCACTTATTTTCAAGGATTATCAATTTATGAAATTACGCTGTAAAGTTTGAACAACCAGAATAGATTTGAATAGATTGAAATGAAGATTTAAGAAATTCTCAATTATCCAAGGTCTCACTCCTGTCGGCTAAGCACCTATAGGCTTCAGCCGCCAAACCGGCATGACAATAATAAATTTGAATAATTAAGAAGATCTCAATTCATTCTCGGTTTTAACCGTCACTGAGCAACACATGCCTCAACGATAGTATAAACCTCGAATTAGTTTACAATAATTTGAAGAAAAAATGCTCTTTGAAAAATATTAATAAAGACAAAAAATATTAAATTAAACTAATTTTAAAAGAATTCAACACTTGAACAATAGGTGAGGAAAATAAACAATGACAGAGTAATTTGAGAATGAGTGTTTGTAAATTAATAGAAGAAAAATGTCACTGGAAATAAAAATGAAAGGTATAGGCACAAGCAATAAGATCTGAAAGGAGCATTGTATATTTAATAGAACAGGTTCACAATTATTCAGAATAAATACAAAGAATATAATTTTTTGTAAGAAGGGATTTCGAAAGAACAAATAAATAATACATGAGGTTTCACATCACTTTAACAATAACTGAGGGATAGTAAACTTGCCTCAATACACGCATTTTCCAATTCCAACATTTCAATCCTTTACTCACTTTACATCAGTCTCTATTTCTTTATACTTTGACCTTTCTTCGATCATATATCCAACTTTCCTTTATCATTATCAGTCTGTACAAGCAACACCATTGTCAATCCCGATAATTATTTTCATCCTTTATATTCCATCTACACATGCACTGGCTCTTAGTTGCCCTCCTATTCGTACCTATATATAGGTAAAGTACTACTTCAATATGCAACCCACCAAAACCTCACTGTTGTTCTAGTCTACCCATACGTTTCCCAGTTCGTGTAAAAACAATAACATTTAGTACTTAGAGTTATATATATATATATAGATATCAGTTATACTATCGTAAACAAGTAGTTCACAAAAGTGCCCTTTTGTAGGGCTACACATATAATCAACAAAACATATCCTTTTTTTTTTTACACCTTACCTGTACATACCCTTGAAATCTTAACCAAATTGAAAGTACACTAATATGTAATCACTGGCTTAAACCATTCTTGAGTTCACATTATGATCAAACACCACATATACATCTTTTAACACGACTTCCAAACACTGTGTTGATTACATTACTGCTATTCTAACTTAAGAAGTTTATTTACCTCACAACTTACCGACGATCACTGTCTTATTTTTCTCCTTTATCACTATTTGAACATAATCAGGAACTTGGACTACAACTTCGGACTCAGACTCTTCTACGTACATTGTACTTTATAATAACAGTTACCACATCTACCTTTAAGCTTACCATTTGTTAACTAATATTAACTGTCACCCTTTTAAAACCATAATACAACCACTATCTTGTACATTATACATACATACAATTGTAAAATGAAATTCCATTTTTAACTACCCATTTCCTTACCATTTCGTACCAACTTCGAATCATACCAATTATTCCTTCGTTTCTTTCTCCTCTTATGCTTTTCTACCTCTCTTTTCTTTCTTTTCTCATTTTCGGTTCTTCGGCCTTTTTCTCAACACAAACAGCTCACATGTGTACTCACACAACACATCCACCATTTTCTTTGCAACACACACAATCAACAAAGTCACCTTCCTTACTGCCTCTTCCCCTTCGAACAACACGGCACCAAGATCATTCATAGCACACGCCCAAACACATGCGCACATCACTCACACACACCTATTATACGCTACCAACACTCATCCCCTACAACCATACCATCACACCCCCAATTTACAACTCAAACTAACATTACAACCATAGAATTTTAACGGCAAAATCCAACAACACACCTCTTCTTCCTCCTTCCCCACTGCAGCCATCAATATCCCTTCACTATCTCCTCCCTAATTCACCTCCCTTTGTTGCACCGCTGTTCTTCCCACAGCACACCCAGATAAGCCACACACACACAGTTTGGCAGCAAACGCACACGCACATGCACACTATTTACACACATACCCACAATTTCAACCATCGTAACCCAGTTAACAGTCAGGAACCAGAGGTAACAAACATGATTTTTAACACTAAAATCGTTGACAGTCCTTAGTAGAATCGGAACGAAACTGACAAACAAGAATCGCCCGACCATACACGGCAAACACACATAGTACCAACCCATGCACACACACTTCTGTACACAGACACACGGCATAAACTCTTTTCCATACATTTACCCAAACCCCTAATTTCGAACAATCACCTATACCCACACACATATCAGCACATACCCACAACCTCCGCACATACTCTATTTTGAAGGAGAACGAGCGGAAGAGGGAGGGGAGAGATTCTTGAAGGATAGAGAGAATCCGAGAGATTGAGAGATTTTAGAGAGAGAGATGAGAGAAAGAGAGATTGAGAGAGATGTTGAGGGAGAGAGAAAATTGAGAGCTTCCCAGAAGAACAGAGAAGACTCGAGAAGCTCTAGTTATGGAAAAAAACAAAACAAAATGGAAACTTTAAAATGCTAAAAAATGAATATAAAATCAATTAAATAGCTTTTAAAATTTGAATTTAAATGGAAAAATTGGTGAAAATTAAACTTTACAATTTTAAAATAAAGAGTTTAAAATTACGAACACTCACATGTTTTTAAAATATTTTTAGAGTCAAAAATGAATTTAATATGAGGTTTACAACATAAGGTCCTTTAAATGCAATAAAACTCTTAAAATCATTTTGAAATACTTAAACACCCAAAATAAATCCCACAATAATTTTAAAAACTAAATAAATATACAAAGTTAATATTACAAAAAAAAATTCATTATTTTTAATAACTCCGATGATGTTATAAAAATTTTTTCGAAGATCAATAATACATAATTTAAATAAATTTTAATCATAAAAATACACGGACTCACGTTTCACATATACATCATCATATAAGCATGTAAACATGATGTCACATATATTTAACCTAAAAATTTTTCACACCACATATTCCACACCACATATTCCACATTTAATATTAAATAATAATATTTATAATTACGAATTTTCTAAGGCGTTATATCCTTCCCCCTTAATAGGATTCTATCCTCAGAATCGTTCGTAAGAAAACATACGACGGTATTTTCAAACATTTCCCTTTCAATTTCCATGTCATTTCTTTCATTCTAAAATTCCTTTATATCAATTCATATCTCGCTAGGCTCGTCCTGTAAGCCCGTGAATTCCAACATAAACTTAAACCTTTGGTTTACATGTCTCGTTAATTCTAGATACTTATCACTCGTAAGTAACTATCCTATTCTTCCAAAAATCGGACATGATTTATTCGTAAAGTGGACTATGCCCTGTACACAACGCCTCAAGTCCTAACCCAGTCATCCATAAAAATTCACATATATATATAATTATTAAAACGAAACCTGCCTTGACTTTTAGCAGACATATAGGCGAAGAAATCTGCCTTGACTTGTAGTAAACAGGTAAATAATTAAATATTTAAAACAAAATCTACACAACTAAAACAATTGATACAACTTCCACGCTCATACTCATAACCATACTGCCGATAAAACTTTGAGAAAAAGAATATCAAGAAATCCCCCAATCATTCTTACTCCCCTTTCACGTACAATGTTACTCGAGGAGGGAATAACTGAGAAACTTCTATCCATCCTTAATCCCATTATTTTACTGAGTAACCTTTTCGAAACTAATAATTGTTTACCTTGAAACGTATTTATCTTATTTGGAGTTACAAACTACCCGGGGTCACAACCTTCCAATACCATTCACAACAATCTAGACCTTTGGATCTTCCATCTATAACTCCCCAAATTCTTTGAACATTTCCTTGAGCATGTATACCTATTTAATCTTTCCAGGTTCATCCGGTTACATTGACACTTGAGCGGTTTTCGATCGCTTCTTTGACTCCTAAAAGCTCTCTTCACCTTTATCCATTCGGTTCCTGATTTGTAGGCTTATTTACTGTTGTAGCTATCTTGTCTCGTTATTCTGGTCTTCAAAATCTTCTAGATCCTACATTCCTTTCTGGGAAAATCTCACGTCCTCTGTTAACACAATTCCTACGAGTTTCCTGGTTCTCTGTCTTCCTCTTCTTGCTATCTTGTTCCATTTGAGTCAATTTATTCTCACTCTTAATATTCATGATCCTCTGAACTACATTCACCAAACTCGCTATCTCCAACACAATCCTCTCTCTCTCTCTCTCTCTCTCTCTCTCTCTCTCTCTCTCTCTCTCTCTCTCTTTTTCCATCCAAAGTTCCAATTTTCATTGACATTTCTTAAAAAAACTATCTAAACTTTACTCTGCTTCGCTCAAATTATTCCAATTTGATTCTAAAACTTCTATATCCAACAATTGGCCTGAAACCTTTAAAATCTCATGATATCTCCTCTTTTATATCCAAAGTAAAATGAGAAATGAATAATCATTCCTTCACAACCTTCGCTCAACAATAACTATCACATTCCACTTATTTTCATCACCATTCCATTTTCAACTTTAACAAAATTAATAATTTTGTGTCTTCGTTGCCAATCCAACCAGAAATCTAACTCGAGATACAATCTCCGCTTTCATATAAATTCCTCAAACTTGATCGACCAGTTCTCCTTCGACGTAATCGTATCTTAGACCACTTAAAATGTCATCCTCTCCATCTATACTGCATCCAACTCTTTGATAACTTTAAAATTTGTAAGGGTTTATATCAAAGGTATCAGTATAATAGACATGTATTTGCATGTATGAATATAAGATGAGTTTTGTTTGATAAGAATTTTATAAAAGAATTTAACTGAGAGATCAGTATGATCATTGAACTAATTTCAAGTTGCATTTGTCACTTAGGTCAACCGCCATAGCACAAGAAGGGGGCCAGCCTTCTGTACTTTCATGACAAACACAATCAGTGGCGTACCACCAGACTTCTATCACAAAAATAAGATGTCCCTGAATCTCCTATATACATAGGGTTGTTCATCCCAGTCAGAATAAATAAGGTCAAGTATTCAGAGAGAAAAAAAAAAGAATTCAAAAGTTTATGTATATACAATGTTGAATAAGGAATAGCAAATATTCGGGGAAAATAGAAAGAATTCAAGGATCTCAATAATTTATATGCATCATGTTGAATCAAGTGATCCCCTGGAAAATAGAGGTATCTTTGAAAATAAAAAATGTGTTAAAATGAATCTGAAAAATTCGTCATTAGTTGAATTATAGTTGGTTATCAAAGGTGATTGGGTATTATCAAAATAAGAAGAAACAGAAAGAAAGGTTAAATCTCTTTATTCAATAAATTAAATGAAATCAACGGCTAGTAATGAATAACCACGCCATTCCTCCACCCATGGCAATAATCGCATTTCACATCTTGTTTACAATCCTTTCGCACTTTCTATATCCCTCGCGAGGTAACTAAAGTCGCAAAAGAAACTCTAGAAGGTACGCAGAGGTCTGCACGTAGGGTCTTCCAAGCTGATAGCTCTGATCGTCTATTTAGCGTATGTTGTTCCGAATTATCTACCTCGTCCTTATTGGTGTATACTGAAAATATTTATTTAAAGTATATACATTTATTTCTGGCCCAGTTTTATTGAGAATCTTTTAAATGTTTACGTGCTGTCTAATATTATATATTGTGGACAATCTAGTATCAAATGGGATACAGAATATTAGATTGTTAAATACGGTTTATATAATATAATAAGGTTCACAGCACAGGTGGTATTGGACAATCCACTGGTATGGCTGTAGTATTATTTAGAATAGTTTATACTGACTATTAAATAATACTAGTATACTTTTTTTATATTGAACAGGATCAAATTTAGAATTGTTCCCTTATACTGATTAAGAAGGTGAACTAAGATTCTATGTTATTATTAATGCTTAGGTTCTTAATCCAGATATAGTAATTGACACGTGTATATTATTTACATGCTTTGATTTATATATGAAATAATTCTTTTGATTTATTTCATTATATTTTGGGTGATGAAATAATATATATGGTGAATATTATTTATTGAAGGAATCCATGTCCTGATAATATTCGGGTTAATGATGTCCCCTTGAAAGCTCAAAAAGATTTAATTATGTGAAACCCTGCAGGTGGATTTATTCCGGTATAATTAAATAAAGGTTGAGTGGATGATCAAGGATAAAAGATATTAATTAAATGAATTATCAGTAATTTATTTAATTAATGGACATGCGATATTTTAAACATGGGGAATTTAATAAGCAAATAATATTGGAACCGAATTAATTAATTAAATTACGGTATTGGGAAAGGTAGTGCAAATATTAATTCTTTAGTGGATTGAATTAATATTTAATTACATTGGGCTATGCCCAAGATGTAATTAGAAGGCCCAACCTAATTGTCCATGATCCATGATCTCTATTGTAGCCATATATATATTCTTATTCTCTTCTTGCTAGGGTTGGTCGAAAAAATTTTGTAGCCACCCAGGAGCAAGAAGAGAGGTTAACTTGAGAAGACGAAGGCCATACTTCGCTCAAGGGAATTTGGGAATACAATAGAAGAGCGTGGAATCAACCGTTAACAAGGTGATTTTTCTATTCGTACTCATTATTTTATTGTATCAAAAATCGCAGTGCCAAGATCTGATTGTCCCAACAGTCCTAAATTGAGTATCCGGATGAATCGAATTTCTGCTCGCGCGATATGTCGAAATACCAAATAACGTCGCAACAGTCGTCCTAATATCCTAAAGTAAATCTTATCTTAAAATCATCCTATCTAACGTCCCACTTAAATACGTATACCTAATCATCCTAACTTGTTTCAATGACCATAACCTGTCGCTCTGATACCAACCTGTAATGCCCCGACTTACCAATACTGAAAATATACATTTTATAATAAAATAGACTTTGGTACGGGGGAACTCTAGAAAAATTCGGCATGAAGTATTTGTAAATCGGACTATCCACTTGTAATTCAACCCAAACCAAATTCCATTTTAACAAATACAATTAAAACTTAATACACCAAGGATTCCTCTTCGAGGATTGATTCTAGGTTATGGTATGAAACAAGAATCTAAATTATTCAAATTATTACAACTTCTATTTCTGCTCTAAATACAAAATTACTATACCATCTAATTCGTAGCTCAATCCCAATCTGTGCTTACCCGCTCTAGCTCCGAAATCTATCATGTAGAGAATGCCTCATCGCTCTCATTTGTAGGGATAAAGATAGTAGATCATCCTTAAACCTAACTGCAAAAGGGTTAAGTAAAATAAAGCAAGAGTGAGCCAAAGAACGCTCAGCAAGTTAATAGAATAGTGAAACAACAATATCTAGATAATTCATTGATGAACAATATCAATGATCAATTAATTTCACGGAAAGAATTTAATTTCCATCATATGATAAACTTTTTATTTTCTTCAAATTATACCTTCATGAAAACATTTCTTCTCTTAAAACATTACATCATTAAAACATACTTTCCGTAAAACCTTTTAAAAACATTTCAAGCTGATTGGAGTTTTTCCTTATCATCGGACAATACGGGTGATCAGCCACATAAAGTCCCCATACCGGACACGAAGTCCCTTTGGTCCTTAAAAATTGGGTTCCCAATTAGGCAACACATTGGCCTTTCAAATGCTGGACTAGGCACCCCCCAGCCTCTTACGCTAAAAAAAAATGCTGGACTGGGCACTCCCCCAGCCTCTTAAGCCTCCAATCTAAAGGAATCCGTGGAAAACATTTTAACGGAATTCCCCCACAATAAAATCTTTAAAACCTTTAAAACTTTTCACTTTTTAACTTCTTTATACTCACTGATAACAGATCAGCCCAGTATAAGGAATTTTAAAAACATCTTTAATTAATAGTCCATTTTAATGAGAAACAATAAAAGATTTAGGGACAGTGAAGCATTCGATATAAGGAATCATAAACAACAAAGCAGTAAGATTAAACTAAGCAGGGTATAGTTCAGCACAACAGAAGCATATATCAACAAGGAACATGATAAATTAAATAACTGAGCAATTATTTAGATTCCAGAAATGGAACAACAATTATGAAGAAAACAGGTAAGGAAAATTCGAAGTTCAACAGAAGATTTAAGTTACTACACTGGCTAACCACTTATTTTCAAGGATTATCAATTTATGAAATTACGTTGTAAAGTTTGAACAACCAGAATAGATTTGAATAGATTAAAATGAAGATTTTAGAAATTCTCAATTATCCAAGGTCTCACTCCTGTCGGCTAAGCACCTATAGGCTTTAGCTGCAAAACCGGCATGACAATAATGAGTTTGAATAATTAAGAAGATCTCAATTCATTCTCGGTTTTAACCGTCACTGAGCAACACATGCCTCAACGATAGTATAAACCTCGAATTAGTTTACAATAATTTGAAGAAAAAATGCTCTTTGAAAAATATTAATAAAGACGAAAAATATTAAATTAAACTAAATTTAAAAGAATTCAACACTTGAACAATAGGTGAGGAAAATAAACAATGACAGAATAATTTGTGAATGAGTGTTTGTAAATTAATAGAAGAATAATGTCACTGGAAATAAAAATGAAAGGTATAGGCACAAGCAACAAGATCTGAAAGGAACATTGTATATTTAACAGAACAGGTTCGTAATTATTCAGAATAAATACAAAGAATATAATTATTTGAAAGAAGGGATTTCGAAAGTGATAAGTGGATTTTATATCCACTTGGAACGCTTCGATTCGGCTTAAATTGATTAACTTGGCCTCAAGTATGTCATGTTTTTGATCCGTTTTAGTGAGTTTGTGTAGGGTTACTAACTTGAGGTTGGAAGATATAAATTGCATATTTTTTGGTGGATTTGAGTTCAAGAAGTGAAGAATGATAATTTGCAAAAGAAACGAAGGAAAAAGGAGTTAAAACGAAGAAAATCATCAAAAATCAGCCTCCGGCAGAAGTGCGGGCGCAGTCAGCGCGCATAAGCGCGCAGCCAACGCGTGGAACAGTGCGTGTTGGGCGCAGCCAGCGCGTGTTGGACGATCTTATAGTCCACGCGTAGCTAACTAGATTCTCTATCATTCTAAAGTGGTCCAGATGTCAAAACACAACTGGAACGGCCCAGAAATAATGAAGAAAAGTCAGTTACGAATTTTCCTTCAAAATAGAATCAGTTTAGGAAACGTATTCTATTTTAATTCTGATTTGGTAGTTTCTTGCTGGAAAAGACTCCTAGGGCCTATAAAACACATCCTACCATCATAAAACCAATTCTCATCATAACACAGAGAGAGAGCCGAGAGACGGAGATTCAGAGTTGGAGAAGGATTCCTATGCTCGTGACAAGCAACGGAGATCTCGATCTACTTTTCGTTTTCTTCTATTAGGGGAACTCTTGGATGTTTTTGGGATTTGTTTTCTTAACTTATTATTCTAGAATTATTATTTTTATTCAGTCTTTGTTTATTATCATGGTTTCATCAGATCCCATGATGACGAGCAGTTCAATTATGAACTAATCATTATCATGGGATTCTAACGGATTTAATTATGTAGTTTAGTATCTTGATGCTTAAAGATCTGTGTGTGACGTATATCTAATATCCTCGTATGGTTATGCTTAATTGTTAGATGCGTCGTGAACATCTAATCTATTAATCTCTTGTGAAGTGAAAGTGGATCTTGAGGTTTAGAACTTGCCATGCTAGCATAGGATTATGCATATTTTGACATCGTAATTTGTAGTGTAAGATGAAAAATACTTATATTGCCCTATGTGATCGAATTGGATAACTTGCTCCTCAACCGTTATGTTTTCAAATTCTATAGACATATAGGGTCTAAGCATAATTGGTGTCTATTCATCTTCTATCTCTTTTATGGATGTATGGGTAGTTTGGTATACGTATACTGACAAGTAGCGTGTACTTATTTCGTGTTGTCCGATCAGATATCAAAACCGTTGCATGCAGTGATTAAAAGTGTCAGATCTAGGCGAAGTAATTAATGAAGTTAGGATCCCATGTTTTCTTGCATATAAGTAATTCGATACTTAATTCTTGTAATTAGTTAATTCGTAATATTGTTAATCTGCATAGTAGCTAATTAGTTAAACAAAACCCCAATTTGTTATTTGTCTAAGCAGTGAAGTATAATCATACATTGGTGCATAGGTGCATTATTCTATTAAATAAAACCAAGACCAGTCTCTGTGGGATCGAACTCATCTTATTCATATATTACTTGTGACCACGTGCGCTTGCGTGATTTAGTGCTAAGTTTTTGGCACCGCTGCCGGGGACTCGGTGTTTTGTTTTATTAGTTTATGTGCTTGTCATTAGTGGTCGTTAGAGTTCACTCACTTGGATTGGTTACTTACACATCTTGTTTGTTGGTGTGATTTTCAGGTACTTGAGCATGTATGCGAACACGTTCGCCAACTCGTAGGGATAACTTGGAAGACATTGATTTAGTTGCAAATAAAAAAGGAGAGGAAGAACTCGAAACAACAATTGAGATGGGTGATCGAATAGCAGCCGCAGAGGAGACTAAGGCTTTGAAGGATTATTCTCAGCCAAAGATCATTGACATCCGATCTAGCATTGTCAGGCAGGCTATCACAGCTAACAATTTCGAAATCAAGCCGGGCACTATTCAGATGATTCAGAATTCAGTCCAGTTTGGGGGTGGTTCTATGGAAGATCCTAACACGCACATCCGAGATTTTATCGAGATCCGTGACACCTTCAAGTTTAATGGTGTGTCTGAAGATGCCGTAAAGCTGAGGCTTTTCCCATTCTCTCTCAGGGACAAGGCTAAGGGCTGGTTGCATTCTCTACCAGCAGGTTCTATCACTACTTGGGATGATCTTGCTCAGAAGTTTCTTGTCAAATTCTTTCCAATGGCTAAAACTGTAGCAATCAGGAATGCTCTTACTCAGTTTACACAGCAGTCTGGTGAAACTTTGTGTGAAGCTTGGGAACGATATAAGGAGATGCTGCGAAAGTGCCCTCATCATAGTATGCCTGATTGGATGGTGATTAATTCTTTCTACAATGGGTTGGGAGCACAGACTAGACCCATGCTTGATGCAGCTTCTGGCGGAGCTTTGTGGGTGAAGAGTTACAACGTGGCGTATGAGTTGATTGAGATGATGGCTGCGAATGAATATCAGAATCCTACTCAACGACTTCTCAAGGCAAGGTAGCAGGAATTCTAGAAGTAGACACAGCTACAGTCATAGCAGCTCAGTTGAAGGCTTTGACGATGAAAGTGGATTCTCTCACCAATTATGGAGTTCAGCAGTTTGCTAGTATTTTTGAGTTATGTGCAGGTGCACATGAGACGAGTCAATGTGCCATATCTTCTGAGTCGGTGCAGTTTGTTAGCAATTTTCAGAGACCTGCAGCACCAGTTCCAGCCACTTATCATCTTAATAACCGAAATCATCCCAATTTTAGCTGGAGCAACACTCAAGGTGCTCAACAACCTCAACAGCCTTATCAGCAGTTTCAGGGTCAGCAAGCGAGGCCATTCAATCAAGGTTTTCAGCAGCAGTTTTCGCCAAGGCAACAATACCCACCTCCGGGATTTCAGCAGCAGCAATCTCATGGATACACGGGTCAACCTTCAAATGAAAAATCTGAATTGGATGAATTAAGGTTGTTAGTTAAAAGCCAGGGAGTTTCTCTTAAGACATTGGAAAATCAGATTGGGCAGATTGCAAGTGCTTTATTGTATAAGCAGCAAGGAACTCTTCCAAGTGATACAGAGCCTAATCCAGGCAAGAGGGAAATCAAGGAACAGGTCAATGCAGTTACCTTGAGATCAGGAAAGGTTATAACAGATCCAAAATCAACAGTTGAGGAAGATGAAGAAGTGCAGAATCAGCAAGTAGAAAATTCTGCAGTACCCGAAATTGAAAAATCTGACTTGGTGGTTGATCAGCCAGTTAGTGAAGTGGTAAAGAGCAAGGAATCTGTTGGAAAAGCTTCTCCGGAGCAACCTACAAAGAATAATCAGATCTACCCTCCTCTACCATATCCTGAAAGACTACAGAAGCAGAAGTTGGATAAGCAGTTTGCTAAATTTTTAGAGGTTTTTAAGAAGTTACAGATTAACATTCCTTTTGCGGAGGCTCTTGAGCAGATGCCGAGCTATGCCAAGTTCATGCTCGTAAATTGAAGCTCGAGGAATTAGAGACCGTTTCTTTGACGGAAGAGTGCAGTGCCGTGCTTCAACAAAAGTTGCCTCCAAAACTTAAAGATCCGGGGAGTTTCACTATTCCGTGCACCATTAGAAAGTTATCTTTTGACAAATGCTTATGTGATTTGGGAGCTAGCATTAATCTCATGCCCTTGTCTTTTTTCAAGCAACTTGGTCTGCCTGATCCGAAACCTACCAACATCTCGTTGCAGCTGGCTGATCGGACGATCACTTATCCGAGGGGTATAGTAGAGGATGTCCTAGTGAAGGTTGATAAGCTCATATTTCCTACCAATTTTGTGATTCTAGATTTCGAAGAAGACAAGAAGATTCCCATAATCTTAGGAAGGCCTTTTCTAGCTACGGGTCGTACTTTGATCGATGTGCAAAAAGGAGAGCATACAATGAGGGTACAAGATCAGAATATCACCTTTAATGTGTTGCCATGAAATTTCCGATAGAAGATGGAGGGTGTTTCAGTGAGGAAATGGTTGATACGGGTCAGGCAGAGGAGTTTGATCAGCTGTTGAGTGAAAAGTCGGACAAGCACATGCTAGAGCATCACATCAGTGATTCCATTGATAGTTCTTCAATTGGAGATCTCTCGAATGTCAAGCTCAGAAAACTTCCATCCCATTTGAAGTATGTCCTTCTGAATGATGAGTTGGTGATTTTTAAAGTGTGTCAAGATAATGTATTAAGAAGGTGGATCATGGATGATGAGGTAGAAGAGGGTTCTTATCAATCAACTGTGATGCATAAACAGCTTAGAGGTGTGAAGAAGAAAAAGAAAAAATCGATTGGAGGAAGAGTCAAGGTGAAGTTTGATTTAGAAAAAATGTGGGAAGATAGCAAGAAGGTTGTCAACCAATGGGTGAACGGTCCTTCTGATGAGGACAAGTCGAATGCGATCTTTGAGCCACCATGATTTGAATCATATTTGTCCAGCTAATTGACTCTAAACAAGCACTTCGTGGGAGGCAACCCATGTGTTAGGTATGTAGTAGTATGTAGTAGTGTGTCATTTGTTCATGTAGGAAATTATATTTTGCATGTTAGTAGTAATTCATTCGTATTGTGTATGTATCGCATGTTTATTTCATGTAGGACATTCTGTTATTTTTGTTTTATTTTACCATGTGAGTCCATGTTAGTTGCATTTGCATAGCATGCATATTTCATGATCCCTTAGGATGAGCTAATTCTGATTGGTTGGTAGATGTCTTATTGAGTGTGATTATTGATGAATAGAGGGTTGATTTATAATTCCTAGTAATTGACTTGCATGCTTCAGAAACAATTTTTTTTACACAAGTCTCATTAGGTTGCTTTTTGGCTAGGTTGAAATTATGCTTGTTTGGTTGTTTAGATTTAATCACTTGATTATATTTAGAATTTTCGTTATTCCCTTTATAAAATAGGAGCACTTAAGTCTAAGTTTGGGGGAAACCAGGGATTTCATGCTAGTTGTAAATATTTGTCAATAATGGCTAGGTGTCAAATGGCTAGTAGCCGGCTCATATTTATATGAGTATTCTAGGGTTGGAATTGAGAATTCTCATTCCAGATTGCATATATGAAAGAAAAAAAAAAGAAAAAAAAAGTTATTATGTTTAAATTGTTTAAATGCAAAATTAACCAGGGTGAGCTCTTTAATACTCGAGCAATTAAGTTCGCGGGGACTTTGTGCCTAGTGACCTAAGACTTTTATAGTCTGGGATCCACTAACCTAACGCTCGCTACATGGGTATTATTGTATAAGCCTTTTGGGGTCTTATCCATTGCACGGTTAAATAAGCATGCGTTATTATGTATAGTATTATGTGTCGTAGTTGTTAGTAATAAAGCATGAATTTCTGGCTAACTCAGATGAGGATGGAGGTGTTTCTAGGTTATGAAGTGTTTACAGTCTATTCTATTTATAAACCTGTGATTGTCTTGGCGAAGAATAGGTATGATTTTGATCTAGTTTTGGGAGTATTTCTGATGAGCACCGCACACACGCACGTTTCTGTTCATGTATTGTTAGTATACGGGGATTTAGTCGAGCTCTATTTGGATTTAGTTGCATTCTTTGAGATATTTGCTTGCTAGTTGGTTTTGGTTAGTTCGAGGGGATCGTTGCATTTTCATATTAGTTGCATTCATGCATTGCATTGTTATTGCACTGTTTAGTTAGATGGATTTTGTGGGTACATTCGCTATAGGCCCTCACGAGACCTCACTCGTCCACTAGGGCTACCTAGGGGTTTAAAGGGATTGTTGCATATGCCAAATGCAACCATAATCACCTACGGAAGTGGAACTAGCTAGTTGTATATAGTTATATTTGTTTATGCTTGAGGACAAGCATCGGTTGAAGTTTGGGGGTGTGATAAGTGGATTTTATATCCACTTGGAACGCTTCGATTCGGCTTAAATTGATTAACTTGGCCTCAAGTATATCGTGTTTTTGATCCATTTTAGTGAGTTTGTGTAGGGTTACTAAATTGAGATTGGAAGATATAAATGTTGTGGAATAAAAACGAGAGTTTGTAAATCGCGGCTAGGGTTTGTATGTATTAAATACAAGGGATGGTGAGCTTCGAGCTTTAATGGTTGTTCTTGTGTTCGAGACTGATCGGTCCTCACAAGATGCCTACGTATCTCTGTATTGCTAGAGAATCAAGCCAGCGTAGTTCTGAGAATGAGGGGTCAGACCCTTATATAGGCTGAGAAGCCTTAGAATCGTAGTAGGGTTAGGTGACTTGGCGGACAAGTCACCTCCTCTAGGAAGGTTCTAGACTCCTTCCTTGTAGGAGTCAGTTTTCATGTCGAATTAGGTGCCTTGGAGGCTAAGTTAGGCAGGAGTAATATTCTTGTTTGACTCTTATTGCTCAGCTGTTTTTCACCTCCAATATTAATTACAAAATTAATATTTAAAATAGGGTTTTGGACCCTGTTGGTGGGCCCCACATTTGGACCATACCAGGTATAATTAATGCAACACTAAATGTGTCTTTAGGGCTTATTTTTAGCCCATATCATTTGCCCCCCAATTTCTAGGAAAACTGATCAGGTTTTCGTAGAAGTTATATTTGCCTTAATCGAGATTCAGGGTCGTTTTTATCCCTTACCTGGGACTTCTTAATTTTCCTACCCTTATATGGGAATTTTGGTTTGCACTGGTGTTTCACGAGTATCGTCTTGATTGTAAAGTGTGGAGCGACCTACACATTTACGATGATTGGCCTTATTCGAGGCTTTAATTTGTGCTTGCTTTTAGCAATTTCGGCACTTTCATAGAGCTTTTATGCATTATTAGCATAAATTATTGCTCAATTTGTCAAGAAAATATTTCTATAATTTTTCTCATATTTTTCTGTACTTTTCCTAATATTTGAGGAATTTTTATGTGCCCACAGATATTTTCCTTAATTATTCCTAAAAATCTTAGGAATTTTTATGTACCAAAAGGTATTTTTCGTAATTATTCCTAATAATTTAGGAATTTTTATGTACCCACAGGTATTTTCCTTAATTATTCCTAATAATTTAGGAATTTTTATGTACCAATAGGTATTATTCTTTAATTATTCCTAATAATTTAGGAATTTTTATGTACCCACAGGTATTTTCTTTATTATTCCTGATAATTTACGATTTTTTATGTACCAACTGGTATTTTCCTTAATTATTTCTAATAATTTAGGAATTTTTATGTACACAAAGGTATTTTTCGTAATTATTCCTAATAATTTAGGAATTTTTTATGTACCAACAGGTATTTTCCTTAATTATTTCTTGTAATTTAGGAATTTTTATGTACCAACAGGTATTATTCCTTAATTGTTCCTAATAATTTACGAATTTTTATGTACCCACAGGTATTTTTCTTGTTAATTTATAAAGTTCAGGGGCTTGTTTATAATTTTATAAACCACAGGGGCCTTATCATAGACTCAGCAAAACCTGAGGTACCAACTTGCATTTTTTGCTAAAACTATTAACCACCTTCGACCAGGCCTGATCGAATTATGGGCCTTCGTTTGTTTGGTCGAAGGAAAGTTCGACTACAAATCCTGCTCGATTCGAGTAGGATTGTGATCGAAACTTTTTTTTTTTCGTTCTTCTTCTTCTTCTCATCACTTTTTTTTCTAAATATTATTATCAAATAATAATATTTATTTTATCCAAAATATGGATGATTTTGGCCCCTTATTCGGAGGTGTCCCATTTGGATAAAATTTCACTCAGATAAAATTCGATTCGGATTTTATTATTATTATTATTCTTAATAATAATAATAATAATTTTTGTAAATTTAGAGGGGTCCACAGCCCTAATATTTTCGTAATTTACGATCGTATTTTTGGCCTCATTGGCTCAAAATTCGTCCTGAATTGAGGTCATTCATGACTTTAGGCACATAAAAATTTTCATTATATAGCTCCTTTTTTTTTTGTTACCAGGATTTGTGGTATTTTCGATCAGGAATGCTGATCCTTAGATCAGGACTTTCGATCAGGAATGCTGACCCCTAGGTCAGGATTTTCGATCAGGAATGCTAACCCCTAGGTCAGGATTTTCGATCAGGAATGTTGACCTTTAGATCAGGATTTTCGATCAGGAATGCTGACCCCTAGGTCAGGATTTTCGATCAGGAATGCTGACCCTTAGGTCAGGATTCTGATCGAAATAAGGGCCTTCCTAGCTTCTTGGTCGAAAGAATTTTCGATCAGGAATCCTGACCCCTAGGTCAGGATTTTCGATCAGGGATGCTTACCCTTAGGTCAAGATTTTCGATCAGGAATGCTGACCCCTAGGTCAGGATTTTCGATCAGGAATGCTGACCCTTAGGTCAGGATTCTGATCGAAATAATGGCATTCCTAGCTTCTTGGTCGAAAGAATTTTCGATCAGGAATCCTGACCCCTAGGTCAGGATTTTCGGTCAGGGATGCTTACCCTTAGGTCAGGATTTTCGATCAGGAATGCTGACCCTTAGGTCAGGATTCTGATCGAAATAAGGGCCTTCCTAGCTTCTTGGTCGAAAGGATTTTGGATCAGGAATCCTGACCCCTTAGACCAGGATTTTGATCGAAATAAGGGCCTTCCCAGCTTCTTGGTCGAAAGGATTTTCGATCAGGAACCCTGACCCTTAGATAAGGATTTTTGATCTGGAACCCTAACCCTTAGATCAGGATTTTCGATCTGGAACCCTGGCCCTTAGATCAGGATTTTCGATCAGGAATGCTCACCGTTATATTAGGATTCTGATCGAAATAAGGGCCTTCCCAGCTTCTTGGTCGAAAGGATTTTCGATCAGGAATCCTGACCCCTTCGACCAGGATTCTGATCGAAATAAGGGCCTTTATTTGGATGACGTGTGGCCTCTCCGAGCCTTTAGCTCCTTACAGCTAGCTTCAGTGCCCCCGTGGCATCATTTGGCAACCAGCCATTATCAAGGTGTGCTTTGAAAGGATCTATCCAGCATCCTCCTATTCTGATAGGAGCAATAAGCTTAGAATCAATTGTAAGGGTTCTCAAAACTTGGAAGTAGATGCTCCTAGAATGGGTCTCGATCATTGAATTGAGATAAGGCATCGACCTTTGTATTCTCCTCCCTTGGGATATACCTGGCACTCATCTAACTGGGCTATCGCAGCTTTCACAATCCTAAAGTATTTGGCCGTATTCTTTTCTCTAACCTCAAACTCTCCATTGACTTGTGAGACTACCAGCTTTGAGTCTCCACAGACTTTCAAGTTCATGACCCTCAGGGCTCTTGTCAGTCCAAGGTCGGCTATCAGAGCTTCATACTCCGCCTCGTTGTAGGTTGTTTGGAAGTCCAACTTCAAGGCATACTCGAGTGTGAACCCATCGGGGCTTTGCAGAACTTATCCTGCACCACTGGTTTTTGTTTTTGATGCCCCATGAAAATAGAGCTTTTTGTTTTTGATGCCCCATCAAAATAGAGAATCCAATACTCCTTCTTCTCTTCCATGGGTTTCTCACCTTGCTGACCTTCCTGGTCTATTTCAAAATAGAGAATCCAATACTCCTTCTCTTCCATGGGTTTCTCACCTTGCTGACCTTCCTGGTCTATTATCTCCTGCCCCCTGACTTCTTGGTTGTCAATGGTATATTCAACCGCAAAGTCAGTTAATGTCTTAGCCTCAATGACTGTCCGAGGCTTCTGTGTGATGTCCTCTGCTGACCTTTCTTGGTGTTCCTTACCACTGCGAACATCCATGTCTTCAATCGGAAGGACCTGCCCCCCGACTCCATCAGGCCTTAACGAGGCTACATAACAGCTTCGTGCCATCTTCTGATCACCTTTATGTTCTCCAACACCATTCCTGGTTGGGAACTTGATCTTCACATGATAAGTTGAGGCAACAGCCTTGAATGCATGAAGTCCAGTCCTTCCAAGGATAGCATTGTACGTTGAAGCCGCCTTGATTACCGGGAAGTTCAACATCTGAGTGGCCTCCTTGGGCTCTTGCCCAATAGTTACAGGCAAATGAATAGTCCCTTCAACTTTGGATTCTACTCCATTAAATCCATATATAGGCATGTTACTGGGGGTCAACTGAGAATCAGTGTATCCCATCTTCACAAACGCATCATGAAATAGAATGTCAACGGAAGCTCCATTGTCTATCAAGACTCGCTTCACCTCCGAGTTTCCAATCACAGGAGTTATGACCAACGGGTCGTCATGGGGGAACTTCACCCCTTCCAAGTCTGAGTCATCAAAACTAACCGCTACCTCAGTTTTTGCACGCTTCGGGGCCTCTCCCACGATGTGCAACACCTCTCGGGCATAAGCCTTTCGAGAGTTCCTAGTTGTCCCAGCCGCAGTCGGGCCTCCTGAGATCATGTTGATTACTGGCCCTCGGGGCTGTGGGTTACGATCTTGATCGTCATCCCTTCTATTATAGTCTCTTCTCTGATTACCACGGTCTTCACCCTTAGTGAAGTGCCTCGGTTTCCCTCTACAGATCAAAAACTCGATTTCATCTTTAAGTTGCTTGCAATCATCAGTGTCATGCCCCACGTCTCTATGGAATCTGCAATACTGATTCTGGTTTCTCTTTGCGGGATGACCTCTGAGTGGCTTCGGCCATCTGAAATCCTTATCATTCTCAATGTCCAATAAGATTCGACTCCTAGGAGTATTCAACCTTGCATACTCAGTGAACCTCGACCCTTGGTTCTTATTAGGGGCAGAGTCGGAGTCCTCGCTAGTTCGGGGATACTTGCCCCTAGCATCATACTCTTGATCATCATAGTCCTGGTCTTGCTTTCGCTTCTTGGAGTCATTGTTACCTACTCCTCCACCTACGGTGGTTTCTTTCTTCATGCTATCCTCAGCTTTAATATACTTATCAGCCCTTCGTTGGAGCTCAGCCATGTTCTCAGGGGGATGCTTCGCCAATGATCTCTTGAAAAAGAGGTCAGTGGTTCCGTGCTCCAGGGCTACCATTGCCACCTTATTTTCCAAATCAGTGATATTCAGGGTCTCCTTAGTGAATCGCTTGAGGTAATCCCTCATATTTTTATTCTTTTCTTGCACCACATACATAAGAGATGCGGAGCTCTTCTCATGCACCCTTCCGCTAATGAATTGGCTAACGAAAGTGGCACTCAACTCCTTAAAAGAGCAAATAGAGTTCGCAGGCAATTGGCTATACCATCTCTGAGCCATGCCCGACAGGGTTTGGGGGAACGCTCTGCACTTTAGGGCATCACTTGCAGGCTGCAGTAGCAGTGCGTTTGAGAACGTCCTGACATGATTTGCGGGATCACCCGTTCCATCATAAGCCTTAATTGTCGGCATCTTAAACTTCCTAGAAATATGAGCATTCATCACATCCTCAGTAAACGGGGGTGTGGGATCATCAGGATCTCCAAGTGGCATGAGATCCTTGGGGTTACTCCTGGGGGTTTCCACCCTCATAGCTTCTCTTGTTGGGACATCAGCCCTTTTCTGTCTTCTTGAGGACCTCTCCAAATCTATAACGGGAATCCTTCCTGAGATTGGAGGGGGTCGAATCAGACTCTGTCTTGCCTGTTCCCTTGCTATGTCATCCTTTAGCCTTTGGATCTCAGCCTCATGAGCCTTAATCCTCTCCTCAGCCGTTTGTGGAGGTTTATCATGGATTCCTTGGGTCCTCGCCCGAGGTTCTCTGCTAACACGTCACCTCCTTGGATGTTCATCACGATCATCATCCTCAGATGACGAATCATCAGAATAGGGGCTAGAGTAGTCTTCCTGATAAGGACCCAATCCTCTAATATAGGGTGGATCCTGTGTTTGCATGGCATGTCCGCTTGGCCCTACTCCCCGAGCAGCTGGAGGGTGGTTAGGCAGACCATACCTCGGGGTTAGTATTCAAGGGGAGATCCGTGGTGTGGATCTGTACCCCTGGTGGTGGGATGTCAGGATTAAAAAGAGGAGAGACCACCATCTGAAGAGGGTTGGTTCCTCGTCCTGCTTGGTCGATCAGAGGCCGCGTACTCTCAACGTGGGGAATCGCCCCTGATTGTTGAGAAACTTGAGATTGGGTGATCACCCCTGATGCTGGGGGAGCCTGTTGGATGATCGCTCCTGATGCTGGAGGAGCCTGTTGGATGATCGCCCCTGATGCTGGGGAAGCCTGTTCGGTGAGGGGTGGAGCAGAGCTGAGTGGCACGGCCTCAGTTACAACTGGTGTTGCTCTTCGTGTTTGAACCATGGTTGATGTTGTCTTCCCACAGACGGCGCCAAATGTTATGGAATAAAAACGAGGGTTTGTAAATCGCGGCTAGGGTTTGTATGTATTAAATACAAGGGATGGTGAGCTTCGAGCTTTAATGGCTGTTCTTGTGTTCGAGACTGATCGGTCCTCACAAGATGCCTACGTATCTCTGTATTGCTAGAGAATCAAGCCAACGTAGTTCTGAGAATGAGGGGTCAGGCCCTTATATAGGTTGAGAAGCCTTAGAATCGTAGTAGGGTTAGGTGACTTGGCGGACAAGTCACCTTCTCTAGGAAGGTTCTAGACTCCTTCCTTGTAGTAGTCAGTTTTCATGTTGAATTAGGTTCCTTGGAGGCTAAGTCAGGCAGGAGTAATATCCTTGTTTGACTCTTATTGCTGAGCTATTTTTCACCTCCAATATTAATTACGAAATTAATAATTAAAATAGGGTTTTGGACCCTGTTGGTGGGCCCCACGTTTGGACCATACCAGGTCTAATTAATGCAACACTAAATGTGTCTTTAGGGCTTATTTTTAGCCCATATCAATAAATTGCATATTTTATGGTGGATTTGAGTTCAAGAAGTGAAGAATGACAATTTGAAAAAATCAACAAAAGGAAGAAAATCAGCAAAAATCAGCCTCCGGCAGAAGTGAGTTTGACGAAGGAAAAAGGAGTTAAAACGAAGAAAATCAGCAAAAATCAGCCTCCGGCAGAAGTGCGGGTGCAGCCAGCGCGTATAAGGGCACATGCAGCGCGTGGAACAGCGCGTGTTGGGCGCAGCCAGCGCGTGTTGGGCGCATCCAGCGCATGTTGGGCGCAGCCAGCGCGTGTTGGGCGCAGCCAGCGCACGCGATCGCTGACAGCATTGCTGATGCACTCTTTTGGCCATATCTTGAGTTCTACAAGTCCGTTTTGGACGATCTTACAGTCCACGCAAAGCTAACTAGATTCTCTTTCATTCTAAAGTGGTCCAGAGGTCAAAACACAACTGGAATTGCCCAGAAATAATGAAGAAAAGTCAATTATGAATTTCCCTTTAAAACAGAATCAGTTTAGGAAACGTATTCTATTTTAATTCTGATTTGGTAGTTTCTTGCTGGAAAAAACTCCTAGGGCCTATATAAACACATCCTACCATCATAAAACCAATTCTCATCATAACACAGAGAGAGAGCCGAGAGACGGAGATTCAGAGTTTGAGAAGGATTCCTATGCTCGTGACAAGCAACGGAGATCTAGATCTACTTTTCGTTTTCTTCTATTAGGCGAACTCTTGGATGTTGTTGGGATTTGTTTTCTTAACTTATTATTCTAGCATTATTATTTTTATTCAGTCTTTGTTTATTATCATGGTTTCATCAGATCCCATGATGACGAGCAGTTCAATTATGAACTAATCGTTGTCATGGGATTCTAACGGATTTAATTATGTAGTTTAGTATCTTGATGCTTAAAGATCTATGAGTGAAGTATATCTGATATCCTCGTATGGTTATGCTTAATTGTTAGATGCGTCACGAACATCTAATCTGTTAATCTCTTGTGAAGTGAAAGTGGATCTTGAGGTTTAGAACTTGCCATGCTAGCATAGGATTATGCATGTTTTGACATCTTAATTTGTAGTGTAAGATGAAAATACTTATATTGCCCTATGTGATCAAATTGGATAACTTGCTCCTCAACCGTTATGTTTTCAAATTCTATAGACATATAGGGTCTAAGCATAATTGGTGTCTATTCATCTTCTATCTCTTTTGTGGATGTATGGGTAGTTTGGTATACGTATACTGACAGGTAGCGTGTACTTATTTCGTGTTGTCCGATCAGATATCAAAACCGTTGCATGCAGTGATTAAAAGTGTCAGATCTAGGTGAAGTAATTAATGAAGTTAGGATCCCATGTTTTCTTGCATATAAGTAATTCGATACTTAATTCTCGTAATTAGTTAATTCATAATATTGTTAATCTGCATAGTAACTAATTAGTTAAACAAAACCCCAACTTGTTATTTGTCTAATGTAAGAACCCTAATTTTTGGTAATATTTCCTTTTATTTAATACCTTGTGACATTGTCAATATGGAACCTTTCTAGTCATCCCTGTTGATTAATAGAATTGATTGTCTGAGAAATTTCGTTGTTGCATTTATTATGTAAGATAAAAAGGAAGATTGTGAAGGCAGGAGTCTTATTGTTAGTAATATTTATAAAACTTGGGATTTGAGAATGGTTAGAGTATTAAAGGATTTATTAAGAATTATGACGAGGAATTATGGACATTCAAGGAATTTACACAATTAGTATTTAAGAAATTATATGGGAAATCTCTACGCGACAAAATATTATTACGAGAGATTAATTAAGATACGATACGAATTAAAGATTAAATGACAAGCATTGGTGGAAGAATAATGATACAAGGAGTAGTATTGCATGCAAGTCCCGTGCAACCAAGTGGTTAGAAATCAAGCAAACTAGTTAGCAATTGGAAGATGAATAGTATCTAGTTACTTGCTTTTTCAAAAAGAGAGACAAGTAGTACACATGCCCATGCTTGCTAGTACTTGTCTATACATACATTATATGTATCACCCAACACTTACATCAATTATTCAACCAAACATAACACACAAAAAACAAAAACACAAACACACCCCCCCTTCTAGCTTGCTCTCGGCCAAGAGAAAAAGAGGAGAAGAAAAATTCTTCTTCCCCCTCTTCCTTCACTCATAAATCACAACATAAATCCTAGGCCATCTCCATCATCTAGACAAGGTATGTTAGTAATTTCAAGCCATTTCATCCACCCAAATTCAAGTTATAAATTGTTAAAGATTGGGTGAATAGTAACCATGTTTGATTTTCTTTTAGATCTTGGATTGTAAGTGTTGTAGGAGACCATTCAAGGTGTTGTTGAGTTGTGAAAAGCTTATCCAAGGCTCCTAGGTGCTAAAGAAGGTATAAAAATCACAAACCCTCTTGGTTATGTAGTATTTATAATGTTTGGTAGTAGATCCATGTTTATATGAGCTAATCTTGGTTGTATGAGTATTGGATGACATGGATCTTGAGTTTTGATGTTGAGATTGTGACTTTTATGATTATGGATAATATATATATCTCCATGAGTGTTATGAACCATGAACTAAGTGTATTAAGTGTTGGTTGTGTTGTGGAATCATGAAAAATGGTTGATCTAAGTAGTATGTGCTTGCTGAGTTTTGTCCAGGAGCATTGACCTGTATTGTAACACGGTTTTGAACCCCCAAATGTTGTCCCCTGATGTCCTACCATATATTGTTGGAAACATAATTGAATGTAGTTTCTGGAAATGTAAGGTTCATGGCTAGGTAATGTATAGATTTTAAGTTATGGCCGGAGAAGTGAATTGTGTTTCTGGACTCCGGACTGCACTAAGTGACCCCCTTGTGAACCTTGTTTAAACCCCTAAAAATATATGTGGGATCATGGAAAAATTTGAGAATTTAGGGAATGCAGTGGTGAAGACCACCCAAAAAGAATTGGATTAAAATATGAATTTTTGGATATTATAAAAATGCTAGAGTAAATTTTGCGCAAGGGAAAAAGTCGATTAGTGGAGCATAATTCTAGGGTTATTGGTTATGATTCGAATGTGGTAACTAAATTAAGTCGAATAAGTGACGAGCGTAATCGAGTGATGACATGAACCTATAGTGGGGCTAGAGTGTCATAAGACGAAGTCATTAAGTTAATTTCGTACCCCCTAAAACCCCGTAATTAAAGAGATATTGATTAAGGTTCTAACGAGCGGTTATTGCTTATGTATAGATCGCTCGACTCCGCACGCTCGACCACCCCAACCAAACCAAGGAAAGTTTACTTTTCAAAACTTATCCATATACAAGGACTTTCACTGTTGTGTTTGTAGTTTTCAATTATATCAAATGCTATGTTTATCGAAGTATTGATGCAATTGAGATTGAATAAGTACATATATGCTTATACCCCTTGAACTTAGATCGAAATGTTTTCTTCGGACAACGACTCTAGCAATAGAGGTCGTAGCGGTCCGTATATACTATTGACCGGGGAGCGGTATATTATTATATCGTATCTAGTTTGCGAAAACCCGAAGGGTCATTCGGGTAGTATCGTATACTCAAGTAACTATTGTTATATCTTCGTAAATACTCGAAACCCTATCTTGGATTAAAAGTTTATTTTATTGAATAATTATTTTATTAATTATTAATATTAAATCTTAAAATATTATTTATTAATCATTGTTCATTATTTAAAGACAAAGTTAATCCGAGATACTTTTAATACTTTCAAACTCGAACTCATTCGAACTCAAAACATTTTCGAAAACCCCCGGTCAGATTCTGCTTCTTGTATGATTTCAAGAATCATCAGTCGACTGATGTCGAACCTCAATTACTCTGTTTTCAATCAAAATCAAGTTTTAAAAGAAAAATAAAAAGGGACTCTGGCAGGTGTGGGAACCGTTGACGAACGATTCCCGGGATGTGTAAGTGGCCGTGAGCCAGGCGGTCCATCAATTATTATTCCGGCCCAGGTGTTGCCGAAGGATGATTACGGATGTAGTTTTCATCGAGGGTGATTACGGATGTAGTTTTCACCCGAGGATAGTTACGGATGTAGTTTCTATCCCTCTACCGGTAGAGAAGACCCGCGGATTATTGGACTTGCATGTGGCGACTGATCATCGTCAATCCTTGTCAGGTTTTTATGTTTTCTTTAAGTCCCATTCCTCCATTTTGGAAAAATGCTTTGACACTACTTCTTAGGCTTTTGTGCCGAGTTGCTGATAGTGTTCTATTTTGATGAGAAAGATGTTGACTCAATGCAGTATCTAGAACTGCAAGTTTATTTTGAAAACAAGGGCACATATTGTTGCACCTTCGGAATTTATCAACTATGACAAGTGATTTTATATCTGATTGATACAAACAAGTTTAATAACTGCTAATCATATGAAATGCTATATTGCTTACCTTATACATATATTTCTTGCTGAGCTATAGTTGCCCACTCTTGCTTGTTTTCAAATTTTACAAACACAACAGCTAAGCGAAATGGCAAGAACCAGACAGACTGCTCGAAAGCAGGTGACTAGACCCGAGCCAGCACTTGAGATTCCACCGGTAGGCCCCATTAGCCGGATTGGTTGGCAGCTTTTGTTAGTTCGTTTTATTTATCAGTATGACCTGTGCAAGGCAGTGTATCGTAACAAACTTTCAAGCCGCCAACTTCGCTTCATATCGAAGTGTTGCTGGTAGCATAAATACTATTTAATTCGGTCTGTAATAACTCTGATAATTTTATTACTGTTTAATCAATGTGTGACGTTTCTGAGGCTCTAACATGTGTGTGTGTGTGCGGTGTGAGTTATTATGGGGTCGATGGCTATTTTATTTATATTATGTGCAAGAACAGGTATGTTATTAATGGAAAATGGACCGTGAGCGCCTAGATCTCCGACCCCGGATCTGGGGGCGTCACAGAAATGGTATCAGAGCGAGGTTACAGTTCTCAGAAACGATAGTAATTTAATAAAGCAACCCTAATAATAATAACAATAATAATAACCCTAATAACAACCCTAATAATACTTAGAACTCTCATCGAGTTTGTAGTCGGGTTATCAGATATAGCCCTGACTTTAAGGCCCGTGAGGGAACTACTCCTAAACCTTTCTTTTATGGTTAGTGACCCACCTTATTTCCCTTGTGTAGATGGAGGAGATACCAGACCCTGAGGCTTTCGAGAGAGAGCATGATGAGGCACTGATGCGCGATACCGAGGATCCTGAGGAGGATATGGGTGCTGACTCCGAGCTTGGCCCCTGGATTACACTGATAGAGGATACTGATGATGAGGATCCCGTTGAGGAGCCCTTTGAGCCTGAGCCTGAGCCAGAGCCTATTACCCCATCTCCTGTAGCTACTAATGAGGAGAGTGTGAGATCCGGTGAGGGTCGGGTTGTGTCACCCCCACCTTCTCCACAGACATCTAGCCCTGTTTCATCGAACGGTGACTCCGAGGATGACACTTCTGGCGAGGAGGAGCTTGACCCTACCCCTGCTACTGCTCCTGCTACTGCTACTGCACCTACTCCTGTTCCTGTCATACCACCTCCACCGATGGACCTACCCCCAGTGTCGGGTACTGAGCACGCTTACGTGGTACAGTTCCTGACCCGAGACTTACTATCTGCAGAGGCCCGATTTAACGAGGCGAGGCGGGCACTAGTGGAGGAGCGCGAGGCGCGCTTGAGGATCCAGGCTGAGATGAGGACCGCTGCTGCTAGGAGGACTAGGGCTCGACTCCATAGGATTGAGAGGAGGAGTCGCGATAGGATTCTTTGTTTAGGGATCCGCGAGGGCGGAGTGATCCAGGCCAGGGATGCTAGGCGTGTTGTGCGTCGTGCATTTGCCCGAGTGAGGACCTTGCTCCGCCGCGGTGCAGCCCCGTGATGTGTTACTGATAGCTCAGTCCCCTAGGTTCAGATGACATTAGTGTGTCGATTTTGCGGGATAGTTGACTTGTGCAGTGGTATCCTTTCTGACCAGTGGATGAGTAGACTGACCTACAGATATGTAGATGTGACTTCGGGTAGTATGTACGGATGTAGCCCTACTTTTGTGTAGCCCTGACTATTCGGATGATGTACTTATATTTGTTCCACTTTTGCTAGACTTTGACATCCGAACTATGTATTTGGCTCTAACATCCAAACTTTGTGATAACCCTTGTACCGTACTTATTTATTTTCAGTTTCCTTAATATTGCCTCAACTGCTTTACTTTTCGATGCCATGCTTTACTGTTTTGATATACAACTGTGATTATACAATTGCTACAAGCCACAAATACAACCATGCTGGTTCAAATTTACGATATGCGATTTCAAATTGTTTTCTACAATTTCCAAAAATGTTCCTACAATCTTTAAAAATAAATTTTTCGAAAAAAAAATAATTTTGTTTTGAAATTTTGAAAAAATAATTTTGAGGTTTCGAAGTTTTGAAAACTCTTGTAAATGTTTTCGCATCCCAAAGGGATTTTTTCCCCACCAATGCTTGACATTTTATCTCCAACATCGGATTATTAAAACATTTGCAACTTCCACCCTTATGAGGAGGAACGATACGCTCCTGACCCGTGCAAACGCTGTCAGGTAATTGGAAAACCCTAACCCCTTTCTTGTTTTATTATCAGAATCATGCCACCCAGAAGAATGAACACTCGAGCTCACCCGATCAGTTTTGAGGGCCAGGGTAGCAACCATGGAGCCGGAGGCCACCAGAACCATGAAGGGGAGAATGCCAACCTGAGTGAGAATGAGGGCAACGATCATAACTTGTTTGATGACTCTGAGTATGAGGAAGAAGAAGCTGGTGATGACACCCGAGAGGTAGAACATCCTAGGGGAGGCCCTATGGAACAGTTCATGGAGTTACTTAGGCAGAACTTGGACCATCCCCCAGTTCAGCAACCACCCCAAAATGCCAATGCAAATGCTTTCCGGAACTTCAAATCCCTGAAACCCCCAGAATTTAAAGGAACTGCCGACCCGGTCGAGGCAAGGGCCTGGCTGAAAGAAATGGAAAAATCTTTCGAGATACTAGGTGTCGCGGAAGAGCAGAAGACTGTTTTCGCCACTTACCTTCTGAAGGGTGAGGCGAACTATTGGTGGGAAGCTAAGAAGAATTTGGAAGGAAGAGGTATGGTGACCTGGGAGAGGTTTAGCGAGCTGTTCTTGGAGAAGTACTTTCCTAGGTTCATGGAGACACAAATGGAGTTGAAGTTTTTGGAACTGAAGCAGGGAAACATGACGGTGGCTGAGTATGAGGCCAAATTTACCGAGTTGTCAAGGTTTGTGCCGGAATATGTGGACTCTGAGGCAAAGAGGGCCCGAAGGTTTCAATTAGGGCTAAAACAATGGATTCAGAATCGTGTGGCGGTTCTTGAGCTGACAGACTATGCCACCCTGGTACAGAAAGCATCAATTGTTGAGGCGGGGAGTGAACAGATGCAGAAGGAGAGAGAAGGAAAGAAGAGGAAGTTTGATAGTCGAAAGGGAAACTCTGCGGGTGGGAGCTTTCCGAGCAAATTTAAGCGAGGAATGGTGTCCCAACCCAGCGGGAACTTTGGAACCAAGAGAGCTGAAAGTTGGAGTGTGGGCCAGAGCGGCCGGCCACAGGGATCGTCTTACTCTACCCATCCCGAGCCCAACCCCCAGAATGTAATAAATGTGGAAGGAAACATGCGGGCGTGTGTAACCTGCAAGATGTGAAGTGCTTCAAGTGTGGGCTGACAGGGCATTATGCTAACGCTTGTCGCGGAACTAGTAACAACACGAGTGCCGGAGGTAATTGCTTCAAGTGTGGGAAACCAGGGCACCGAATGAGGGAATGTATGTCATCTGGGCCAGCTGCATCGAGAGTGAGTGGAACTGCTTCTAACAAGGCCCCTACTGCAAGAACTTTTAACATGACGGTGCAGGATGCCGTGAGGAACACGGATGTGATTGCAGGTACTCTACTACTCAACTCAGTTAAGGCAAATGTTTTATTTTATTCGGGAGCTACCAAGTCTTTCATATCTCTAGATTTTGTATGTCAGTTAGGCCTTAAGACTGAACCATTGAAAGACAGATTGCAAATAGAGATAGCTAATCATGAAATTATTCCCGTTAGCCAAGTATGTCCAGGTTGTGACCTAGAAATAGAAGGGCGACACTTTCGGGTAGACTTAATACCTTTTAAACTAGGAGAGTTTGACGTAATAGTAGGTATGGATTGGTTAACAACCCACGGAGCCCAGATTGATTGTGTGAAGAAGAAAATAAGTTTGAAACTGCCAGGGGGCGAGGAAGTAATGTTTAGTGGGAAACGGCAAAACCAAAAGTTCCTGACTATGATTCAAGCTAAGAAGCTGTTACGTAAAGGATGCGAAGCCTATTTAGCCTATGTGAAGGATACTAAGAAGGAGGCACCAAACCTACAGGAAATCCCTGTCGTTAATGAGTTCACGGACGTATTTCCGGATGATCTTCCAGGACTACCACCTGATAGAGACATCGAGTTCGCTATAGACTTAGTTCCGGGTACGGCCCCAATTTCGAAAGCCCCATATCGGCTAGCCCCAGTGGAGATGAAAGAGCTGGCCACTCAGTTACAAGAGTTGTTGGATAAAGGGATGATAAGACCTAGTGTGTCACCGTGGGGAGCCCCGGTGTTATTCGTGAAAAAGAAGGACGGCAGTATGAGATTATGTATAGACTACAGGGAGTTGAACAAGGTGACTATCAAGAATAAGTATCCCTTGCCCAGGATAGATGACCTGTTTGACCAATTGAAAGATGCAGTTTATTTCTCTAAAATTGATTTGAGGACCGGGTATCACCAGTTAAAGATTAAACCAGAAGATATACCAAAGACGGCCTTTCGCACCCGGTACGGACACTATGAGTTCCTAGTGATGTCATTTGGGTTAACGAATGCCCCTGTAGCTTTCATGGATTTAATGAATCGAGTCTTCAAGAAGTACTTGGACAAGTGTGTTATAGTCTTCATCGATGACATCTTGATTTATTCCAAGACGAAGGAGGAACATGCAGAGCACTTGAGGATTGTATTGGGAGCATTGAGAGAAGAAAAGTTATACGCTAAGTTCTCGAAGTGCGAATTTTGGTTGAAGGAAGTTCAGTTTTTAGGGCATGTGATTAGCGAACAAGGCATTCTAGTGGACCCAGCCAAAATAGAGGCGGTATCAAATTGGGAGAGACCAACCACTCCGACAGAGGTGAGAAGTTTTATAGGGTTGGCTGGCTACTATAGGAGATTTGTCCAAGACTTTGCCAAGATAGCAGCCCCTTTGACCCGACTAACTCGCAAGACCGAGAAGTTCGTGTGGACTGAAAAATGCGAAGAGAGCTTCCAAGAGTTGAAGAAGAGGTTGGTGACAGCACCAGTACTAGCCCTACCTGATGATAAGGGAGATTTTATGATTTATAGCGACGCATCCCATAAAGGTTTAGGGTGTGTGCTTATGCAGCACGGTAAGGTGATTGCGTATGCGTACAGACAACTTATGGAATATGAGATAAGATACCCCACCCATGATTTGGAATTCGCAGCGATAGTTTTTGCTTTGAAGATCTGGAGACATTATCTTTACGGAGAAAAGTGTGAAATCTACACGGATCACAAGAGCTTAAAGTACATATTCACTCAGAAAGAGTTAAACATGCGGCAGAGGAGATGGTTAGAGCTAATCAAGGATTATGATTGTGAGATTCATTATCACCCAGGGAAGGCCAACGTAGTGGCCGATGCACTTAGCCGAAAGGAGAAGCTTAAGATGATAACGTCAGTGGACGAATTGATCAAGGACCTTGAGAAACTGGAGATTGAAGTGAGGTTACCAGGAATTGGACAAGAGAGTCTAATGGAAATAAAAATCCAACCACCGCTATTGGAAAAGATTAAGTTATGCCAGGAAAAGAAGATAGAAGAAGAAAAGAATTCGATGGAGAAGATTTTGACTGGCGAGGAAATTAAGTGTGAGAAGGACGGGAATGGAATTATGAGGTACGCATCTAGGATATGGGTCCCGAACGTTCAGGAATTAAAAGACGAGATTTTGCAAGAGGCTCATAGTTCGAGGTACTCAATTCACCCTGGAGGCACTAAGATGTATAGAGATCTGAGAGAATACTATTGGTGGCCAAATATGAAGAAGGACGTGGCCGAGTGGGTAAGTAAATGCTTGACATGTCAAAGAGTAAAGGCCGAACACCAGAGGCCCAGTGGATTGTTGCAACCCTTAGAGATACCCGAGTGGAAGTGGGAGCAAATTGCGATGGACTTTGTGGTCGGATTACCAAGGACCAAGACTAATCATGATGACATTTGGGTAATTATCGATAGGTTGACCAAGTCGGCACATTTTCTTCCAATCAACGAGAGATACACTGTCGACAAGCTGGTGGATATTTACTTAAAGGAGATTGTGGTTAGGCATGGGGTTCCTGTGAGCATTGTATCAGATAGAGACCCAAGATTCAACTCCAGGTTCTGGAGGAGTTTTCAAGATTGTGTGGGGACCAAGTTAAACATGAGTACTGCATACCATCCCCAAACAGACGGACAGAGTGAGAGGACCATCCAGACCATCGAGGACATGTTGAGGGTATGTGCCATTGATTTTAAGGGAAGTTGGGATGACCACTTGCCGTTGATCGAATTTTCCTACAACAACAGTTACCATGTGAGTATAGGCATGCCCCCATATGAAGCTTTATACGGATGAATATGTCGGTCTCCCTTGCGTTGGGAAGAAGTTGGAGAGCGGAAGATTTTAGGGCCTGAACTGGTCCAACATACAAGAGAAACTATCGAGCTCATAAGAGGACGGCTGGTAGCGGCCCAAGACAGACAGAAGAAGTATGCGGACTAGACCCGCAAGGACAAAGAATATGAGGTAGGAGAGTTTGTGATGTTGAAGGTATCACCGTGGAAAGGATTGATGAGATTTGGTAAGAAGGGAAAACTAAGCCCGAGATTTATTGGACCTTTCGAGATCTTGAAACGAGTTGGGAAGTTAGCCTATGAATTGGCTTTACCCCCGAGCTTACAGCAAGTACATAATGTGTTCCATGTGTCCATGCTACGACCATACCATACCGACTTCCGACATGTGATAGAACATGATCAAGTGGATCTGCAACCAGACTTAACATATGTAGGGCAACCTGTAGAAATCATGGATAGAAAGGAACAGGTGCTGAGGAACAAGGTTGTCAAATTAGTGAGAGTTTTGTGGAGGAATCAGAATGTCGAAGAATCAACATGGGAACTAGAGAGCGCGATGCGTGAAAAGCACCCCCAACTGTTTTCAACCTGATTCCGGGACGGAATCCTTTTAAGGAGGGGAGGCTGTAAGAACCCTAATTTTTGGTAATATTTCCTTTTATTTAATACCTTGTGACATTGTCAATATGGAACCTTTCTAGTCATCCCTGTTGATTAATAGAATTGATTGTCTGAGAAATTGCGTTGTTGCATTTATTATGTAAGATAAAAAGGAAGATTGTGAAGGCAGGAGTCTTACTGTTAGTAATATTTATAAAACTTGGGATTTGAGAATGGTTAGAGTATTAAAGGATTTATTAAGAATTATGACGAGGAATTATGGACATTCAAGGAATTTACACAATTAGTACTTAAGAAATTATAGGGGAAATCTCTACGCGACAAAATATTATTACGAGAGATTAATTAAGATACGATACGAATTAAAGATTAAATGATAAGCATTGGTGGAAGAATAATGATACAAGGAGTAGTATTGCATGCAAGTCCCATGCAACCAAGTGGTTAGAAATCAAGTAAACTAGTTAGCAATTGGAAGATGAATAGTATCTAGTTACTTGCTTTTTCAAAAAGAGAGACAAGTAGTACACATGCCCATGCTTGCTAGTACTTGTCTATACATACATTATATGTATCACCCAACACTTACATCAATTATTCAACCAAACATAACACACAAAACACAAAAACACAAACACACCCCCCCTTCTAGCTTGCTCTCGGCCAAGAGAAAAAGAGGAGAAGAAAAATTCTTCTTCCCCCTGTTCCATCACTCATAAATCACAACATAAATCCTAGGCCATCTCCATCATCTAGACAAGGTATGTTAGTAATTTCAAGCCATTTCATCCACCCAAATTCAAGTTATAAATTGTTAAAGATTGGGTGAATAGTAACCATGTTTGATTTTCTTTTAGATCTTGGATTGTAAGTGTTGTAGGAGACCATTCAAGGTGTTGTTGAGTTGTGAAAAGCTTATCCAAGGCTCCTAGGTGCTAAAGAAGGTATAAAAATCACAAACCCTCTTGGTTATGTAGTATTTATAATGTTTGGTAGTAGATCCATGTTTATATGAGCTAATCTTGGTTGTATGAGTATTGGATGACATGGATCTTGAGTTTTGATGTTGAGATTGTGACTTTTATGATTATGGATAATATATATATCTCCATGAGTGTTATGAACCATGAACTAAGTGTATTAAGTGTTGGTTGTGTTGTGGAATCATGAAAAATGGTTGATCTAAGTAGTATGTGCTTGCTGAGTTTTGTCCAGGAGCATTGACCTGTATTGTAACACGGTTTTAAACCCTCAAATGTTGTCCCCTGATGTCCTAACATATATTGTTGGAAATATAATTGAATGTAGTTTCTGGAAATGTAAGGTTCATGGCTAGGTGATGTATAGATTTTAAGTTATGTCCGGAGAAGTGAATTGTGTTTCTGGACTCCGGACTGCACTAAGTGACCCCCTTGTGAACCTTGTTTAAAACCCTAAAAATATACGTGGGATCATGGAAAAATTTGAGAATTTAGGGAATGCAGTGGTGAAGACCACCCAAAAAGAATTGGATTAAAATATGAATTTTTGGATTTTATAAAAATGCTAGAGTAAATTTCGCGCAAGGGAAAAAGTCGATTAGTGGAGCATAATTCTAGGGTTATTGGTTATGATTCGAATGTGGTAACTAAATTAAGTCGAATAAGTGACGAGCGTAATCGAGTGATGACATGAACCTATAGTGGGGCTAGAGTGTCATAAGACGAAGTCATTAAGTTAATTTCGTACCCCCTAAAACCCCGTAATTAAAAAGATATTGATTAAGGTTCTAACGAGCGGTTATTGTTTATGTATAGATCGCTCGACTCCGCACGCTCGACCACCCCAACCAAACCAAGGCAAGTTTACTTTTCAAAACTTATCCATATACAAGGACTTTCACTGTTGTGTTTGTAGTTTTCAATTATATCAAATGCTATGTTTATCGAAGTATTGATGCAATTGAGATTGAATAAGTACATATATGCTTATACCCCTTGAACTTGGATCGAAATGTTTTCTTCGGACAACGACTCTAGCAATAGAGGTCGTAGCGGTCCGTATATACTATTGATCGGGGAGCGGTATATTATTATATTGTATCTAGTTTGCGAAAACCCGAAGGGTCATTCGGGTAGTATCGTATACTCAAGTAACTATTGTTATATCTTCGTAAATACTCGAAACCCTATCTTGGATTAAAAGTTTATTTTATCGAATAATTATTTTATTAATTATTAATATTAAATCTTAAAATATTATTTATTAATCATTGTTCATTATTTAAAGACAAAGTTAATCCGAGATACTTTTAATACTTTCAAACTCGAACTCATTCGAACTCAAAACATTTTCGAAAACCCCCGGTCAGATTCTGCTTCTTGTATGATTTCAAGAATCATCGGTCGACTGATGTCGAACCTGAATTACTCTGTTTTCAATCAAAATCAAGTTTTAAAAGAAAAAGAAAAAGGGACTCTGGCAGGTGTGGGAACCGTTGATGAACGATTCCCGGGATGTGTAAGTGGCCGTGAGCCAGGCGGTCCATCAATTATTATTCCGGCCCAGGTGTTGCCGAAGGATGATTACGGATGTAGTTTTCATCGAGGGTGATTACGGATGTAGTTTTCACCTGAGGATAGTTACGGATGTAGTTTCTATCCTTCTACCGGTAGAGAAGACCCGCGGATTATTTGACTTGGATGTGGCGACTGATCATCGTCAATCCTTGTCAGGTTTTTATGTTTTCTTTAAGTCCCATTCCTCCATTTTGGAAAAATGCTTTGACACTGCTTCTTAGGCTTTTGTGCCGAGTTTCTGATAGTGTTCTATTTTGATGAGAAAGATGTTGACTCAATGCAGTATTCAGAACTGCAAGTTTATTTTGAAAACAAGGGCACATATTGTTGCACCTTCGGAATTTATCAACTATGACAAGTGATTTTATATCTGATTGATACAAACAAGTTTAATAACTTCTAATCATATGAAATGCTATATTGCTTACCTTATACGTATATTTCTTGCTAAGCTATAGTTGCTCACTCTTGCTTGTTTTCAAATTTTACAAACACAACAGCTAAGCGAAATGGCAAGAACCAGACAGACTGCTCGAAAGCAGGTGACTAGACCCGAGCCAGCACTTGAGATTCCACCAGTAGGCCCCATTAGCCTGATTGGTTGGTAGCTTTTGTTAGTTCGTTTTATTTATCAGTATGACCTATGCAAGGCAGTGTATCGTAACAAACTTTCAAGCCGCCAACTTCACTTCATATCGAAGTGTTGCTGGTAGCATAAATACTATTTAATTCGGTCTGTAATAACTCTGATAATTTTATTACTGTTTAATCAATGTGTGACATTTCTGAGGCTCTAACCTGTGTGTGTGTGTGCGGTGTGAGTTATTGTGGGGTCGATGGCTGTTTTATTTATATTATATGCAAGAACAGGTATGTTATTAATGGAAAATGGACCGTGAGCGCCTAGATCTCCGACCCCGGATCTGGGGGCGTCACATCTAAGCAGTGAAGTATAATCATACATTGGTGCATAGCTGCATTATTCTACTAAATAAAACCAAGACCAGTCTCTGTGGGATCGAACTCATCTTATTCATATATTACTTGTGACCACGTGCGCTTGCGTGATTTAGTGCTAACAGAAGGAACAAATAAATAATACATGAGGTTTCACATCACTTGAACAAAACATATCCTTTTTTTTACACCTTACCTGTACATACCCTTGAAATCTTAACCAAATTGAAAGTACACAAATACGTAATCACTGGCTTAAACCATTACTGAGTTCACATTATGATCAAACACCATATATACATCTTTTAACACGACTTCCAAACACTGTGTTGATTACATTACTGCGATTCTAACTTAACAAGTTTATTTACCTCACAACTCACCAACGATCACTGTCTTATTTTTCTCCTTTATCACTATTTGAACAAAATCAAGAACTTGGACTACAACTTCGGACTCGGACTCTGCTAGGTACATTGTACTTAATAATAACAATTACCACATCTACCTTTAAGCTTACCATTTGTTAACTAATATTAACTGTCACCCTTTTAAAACCATAATACAACCACTATCTTGTACAGTATACATACATACAATTGTCAAATGAAATTCCATTTTTAACTACCCCTTTCCTTACCATTTTGTACCAACTTCGAATCATACCAATTATTCCTTCGTTTCTTTCTCCTCTTATGCTTTTCTACCTCTCTTTTCTTTCTTTTCTCGTTTTCGGTTCTTCGGCCTTTTTCTCAACACAAACAGCTCACATGTGTACTCACACAACACATCAACCATTTTTTTTGCAACACACACAAGCAACAAAGTCACCTTCCTTACTGCCTCTTCCCCTTCGAACAACACGGCACCAAGATCATTCATAGCACATGCCCGAACACATGCTCACATCCAAGAGATTGAGAGATTTTAGAGAGAGAGATGAGAGAAAGAGAGATTGAGAGAGATTTTAAGGGAGAGAGAAAATTGAGATCTTCCTAGAAGAACAGAAAAGACTCGAGAAGCCCTAGTTAATAAAAAAAAAGACAAAACAAAATGGTAACTTTAAAATGCTGAAAAACGAATATAAAATCAATTAAATAGCTTTTAAAATTTGAATTTAAATGAAAAAATTGGTGAAAATTAAACTTTACAATTTTAAAATAAAGTGTTTAAAATTATGAACACTCACATATTTTTAAAATATTTTTTTGGGTCAAAAATGAATTTAATATGAGTTTTACAAGATAAGGTCCTTTAAATGCAATAAAACTCTTAAAATTATTTTAAAATACTTAAACACCCAAAATAAATCCCACAATAATTTTAAAAACTAAATAAATAGACAAAGATAATATTACAAAAAAAATAAATTTCATTATTTTTAATAACTCCGATGATTTTATAAAAAAAATTCGAAGTTCAATAATGCATAATTTAAATAGATTTTAATCATAAAAATACACGGACTCACATTTCACATATACATCATCATATAAGCATGTAAACATGATGTCACATATATTGAACCTAAAAATTTTTCACACCATATATTCCACATTTAATATTAAATAATAATATTTATAATTACGAATTTTCTAAGGCGTTATAAAAAAGGATTAATCAGATCAGGCTAGAGGAGCATCTCCTTGTAACAGTGTAACTTTTCAACTTTTCTGTGTACTTTGTTCATTTTCTTTATTTTATGAAGCATAATACAATATGTATGTTTTTGTTTAACTCTGTAACTTTTAGAACGTGTTTTATTATTATCAAGGCTCTAATTTATGGATGTTATTCTATGAGTCATAAACTAGGGGAGATTATTAGGATTTATGTTGATCTTGATGATATTTTCAAAACACCAAAAAACATATTTGTATAAGTCATTCTATAACTCGTCAACGGATGACATGCTTATCAGCATCCGTTGATGAGGTAGCTTATCAACGGATAAGTTTGTATCAAGCTAGGAAGGTCCATCGGATAAGTTATCAGTTGAAGTATTAGTTGATAGTTTTCTAAGTCATGTTGACTATCAATGGATAAACAAAATAGGTTACTAATTGTATATAAGTTGTGCTTTGTAATTCTGTTTAAGTGAAATGATATATCAACGGATGAAGATTATACACCAACGGATAATATCTTCAACGGACAACATACAACTGATCAAAGGATAGTCAGACTCAATGGATAATCTATAATAATGTATTGGAGCTAGCAGTTGATAGTGATTTGACATGGCTGACAAATCACATGGGTTGATGGACTTCAAAATAGCATGGAAGCCAGTATTGGAAACGAAGAAGAAAAAGAAACATTACTTTTTCTTAGCAAGCAATTTGGATGATAAAACCAAGAAATATCTGTCCAGGACAATCAAACAAATTGCATCATATGAAAATAAGGAGTGGCAGCAAACCCAAAACACTTTGACTTTGTAATATTCGTATTGTTTGTAGGGTTTGTAAACTTGGGGGTATATAACCCCAAGTTGCAGCTTGGATTTAGTAAGAGAAAACACTGAGCACATACACAGAGATTGTTAGGTTTTCTTATAAACACTGAAGCCCTATAACAAGTAGATGTGTAGTTTTATACAGATTATTTCTTAAATACAATTCTCAGGTGGACCCGAAAAACTCACCTGAAATTTTTGATATTGCATGTGTTGCATTTTGTTTTACCGTCTCTTAGTTTTATTTCTTCTGTTCTATAAACACAACTGTTGAGAGCTATTCAATCAACTTGAAAAAGAATTTTAGATCAAGATTGTATTCAACCCCCCTTCTACAATATTGTTGTGTATTATTGGGATTTATCAAATACAATTATTATTTAACAAAAAAAAAGTGGAGTAGAATAGAAGGATAATCTAATTTTTAACAAAGAAAATATGATATTGTACATTACTAAGTTCAAAGTTTTATACAACAATTTATAATCCCGTAAGGGGTGCAAAAATTAAAATAAATTGATTTTATTTATAAAAAATAATGTAAGATTAGTGTTTTCAAAATCTATAACTATTTTGTAAGTCCTGCTTTAAATATCAGCCTAAACATTTGGTGGTGCTTTAAGATCACTTATATAGATAATAAAGCTTATGTTAAGTAGGGGCGGTCTTAAGGTTCACAGGGCCTTAGTCGAAATTAGTTTATGGGGCCATGACCTATTTATACCTTGTAATTTTGCATATTTTTACATAAGGGATTTTGGAATTTTGGGGCCCTCGGCAAAAGTCTTATTCACCTATAGTCAAGGCCACCCCTGATGTTAAGGGTATTCTGGAGGACTTGGACTTTGTTGATAATTAAATCTATTTTAAATATTAAATATAAATATTTGAAAATAAAATTAATGAATAATGGAAGTGTCAAGATGATATAGTCGGTAACTTAACACTTTTGTAGTGGATATAAACATAGCATATCTTAAGTATCCAGATAGATTTGCAATGAAAGTAATTGATACATGTAGATTGTGGATTAAATAATAGATACCAATCAAACTAAATGCTCTACCTATAAAGCAATATGTATTAATGTGTTTGTAGATATTATATTTTATTGCAATAAAAAGTATAAAAATAACTATGTACTTGAAAATAAGTACAGCTGCAAAATTTGAGATGGCTACTTCAGGGATTCAAGCAATATTTTTGGTCAATTCGATTCTTATTTTGCAGTTTAGTATACACAGATGTAAGTCATAATCCAAAAATTAGTACATACATCATAATTCGTTAATGCAATCATCTTTGCGTTTTATAAGTATAAATATGTATAATTGAACTTTTTGGTATGAGATTCTCGCGTAGTGATGAAAACTGAGATTTTTTGTAAGAACCCCAAATTTTGGATATAATTAAAACTTTTTATTATGTACTGAGGTAATGGTGAATAGTGATTACGACTATGATGTAACGATTGAGATAATGAATGAAAGGAATAGATTTGGATTCAAATGTTTATATGCAATGAAGAATACTATTGGTTGACACTTTAGATAAGAATAATCTATCTCCTAGGGGAATAAGTTATGGCAATTCCAAGCAGGAGAATATTCTCATGTCATCTAGATCGATAACGATTAGTCCAGTGGTTCCGTGAAAGGGTTAAGGAACGACCGAGAAAGAACAAGGACATTGTCATAAATATAGGGAATAAAGCAAGAATAAAGAATGAATAGTGTTT
This sequence comes from Saposhnikovia divaricata, assembly GCA_036435485.1. Taxonomy (NCBI): domain Eukaryota; kingdom Viridiplantae; phylum Streptophyta; class Magnoliopsida; order Apiales; family Apiaceae; genus Saposhnikovia; species Saposhnikovia divaricata. The sequence continues at coordinate 119,965,034 of CM071598.1, read as the reverse complement.
TTGGTGGAAGTAAGAATATTATGAGACGACACTATATAGAAGTACCCGGAACGAAATTCTGAGTTCGTATTAGTGATCCAGGGGGAAAAAGAGTGTATGTAAAAGCTGTCGGATTCTGAAAAATAGCACTTTTATTTTCCCCGAGATTTCCCTGGACACTGAAAGACTTAAGGAATTATTGAAGGGATTTAAGGAAAATAGGTTCAAGAATTATTAAAGAGAATGGTGGATGATAGTATAAATATTAAGACGGATTCCGGTAAAACCCTAACTAGAAACGAATGAGTTATTCCTTCGAACGATTAGTGAATTAAGTAATAATCGGACAAAGATACAAGCAGAGAACCAAGGGGCAAGCATGCTCAAGTGGATGAGATCAAGTAACTAAGTAGTTACAAGAGTAACTAGCAAGATTAGATAGCAACCAAGTACTTAGCATCTCTTTCTCATCTTACCACTTAAACAACAACATTTGTCCATCCAAAGGCATCATCCATGACATCACACCTTTAATAAGGCAACCTTGGATGAGATATTATCCTAAAACATCACTTTATGCATTATTATTCAAGAAGAAACCAAGCAAGAACACATTTTTCTCTCCGTCCATGCTCCATTCGAATTTTTCTAAATTCCAAGATCAAAATCCTACTTCCAACCATCTTTTTATCTCCAAATTTTTATGGTAGATCTTATATTTCATAAAAATAATACCCTAGAAATTTTAGCCTCAAACACCACTTTTTCCATTTTCAAATAAATCAAGAAAGTGGAGGATGAATAGTAACCTCAAGAACAAAATTCTTGGATCTTGATTTTGGTTGATGATCCAAGCTTCATGGAGGCTATACAAGGACTATACAAGGCTTAGCAAGGTCTTTACACACCCCAAGGAAGGTATAACACTCTTGAAACCCTAGGCCTTACTTTATGTTTATGCATGTTCTTGATGGATCTAAGTAGTTATGGTGTTAGCATGATTATAAGCTTGAATATGATTGGGTTTTGGTGAAGGATAAAATAGTTTAGATGAATGAAAAGGCATTGCTTGGCCTTAGTTCATGGTTAAATAACATGTATATGTTGTTTGGAATGGAAACTATGATTATTGGAAAGTTTGGAATTTGGAAATATTCGATTTATAGCCGTCGTAATACCCGATTTTCGATAACCTTAAAGAATTCGTGCATCACAGTTGGGTTAATGGTCTTAACTGGTTATGAACATGACATGTCCTCGTAGATCTCGAGTCATAGATCGTTTTGGCGAAAGAATCGAAACATTCCGACTTACGGTTTAGGAGTTACGGTCAAATTACTTAAATTGGTTCGAAACCGTAAGTAAAAGTTCGTAACTTCAATTGAACCCTCGTAAAACATGTTACTCAGTGGCGAATCTTGGTAAATAAATACTAGAAGTCATAAGGAAGGTATGATAGAAAACGACATGTCAAACGGATTGTTTTCCGATTTTATAAAAATGTTTGAATCAAGGTTAAACGCGAACGAACCCCTTAAAAGTATAACTTTGGTTATAACTTAGAAAACGAACGATAAAACTCGAGGTATAATCTCGGTTCGTAATCGATCGACTTTAGAACTTATACGACTTAAGTATATACCAACTGTGGGTATGATGACATGTCTTAATAACGAACGAATGTCGGATCGTATCGGTGATAAAAAGAGTTACACTAAAAGGTGTATAACGAGATAATTCGAAAACGTGTTTCGACTTAAGTGAAGTTTATACTTAGACTTTTAAAAGGTGTTAGTGGTTAATCTCGAATGTTCTGATTGTTTATAGGTCATCGAACAGAGCCAGGACACGCTATCTCCACCCACACCCGATTACCAGGCAAGTTTCCAATACTTTGTAACTGTTGTTGTGAATATATATATGAATTGAATTTGTTATACATATGCCATAGCATGCATGCCTATTGCCAAATTATATTGTGATACTTGTTCCCTGAATTGATATTGGCTTATAGACTAGATACGAATTATCAGTTATAAGCCGGATTGTTTTGGTAAGACCCTTAGCGAAGGGCATATGATATTCATTCTTAAATATAGACCAGGAGTCGGTATTTTGAGATATATAAATAGTCGTGGAAACCCGGAGGGATTCCAACGGCAGATTATTATTTATTTTGAGGAATGTTATTATTAAAACATTATTTATATTTCCATAAAGTATCAATTACTTGGAAATCTTTCGAGGAATGTTACTCGAGTATTATCTCAATCAAGAGATATTAAATGAATATTAGTCTCGAGTATTCATTTAGAGTTGATTATTTAATGAATATTATTTTGATATTCATTGGAATTTTATTTATTAAATGAATATTACTTTCAAATATTCATTTAAGGTTTTATGTACTTGATGAATATTATTTTAAAATATTCATTGGAAGTTCTATTTACTTAAGGAATATTATTTTGAATATTTCTTTAAAGTTTTGATTACTAAATGAATATTATTTGGATATTCATTTAGAAGATTATTTATTAAATGAATATTATTTTCAGATATTCATTTAAGGTTTGACTTAATTATTGAATATTATTTTAAAAATTTATTGGAGTTTAATTATTTAATGAATATTATTTTGAATATTCATTTAAGGAGGGATTTATTTAATGGATATTATTTTGAATATTCATTTAAGGAGGGATTTATTTAGTGAATATTTCTATATATTCATTCGAGGATTAATTACGAGCAATATTATGATTTAATAATATTCCGTAATTCTTATTGATTTAATAAATATTCTTGGAATATTTATTTAATTCTTTTAAAATTCTTTTTAAAACGACTCATATTATTCGAAGATTATCTTCCACCTTCAAATATTATGTAAAATATTTTGGAGTCTTTTTATGACTATTTTATCAAGGAAAGGTTCCCAACTCTTTATTTTCCATTTAAATCTATCTTAAAAAGGATTTAAGGGCTCGCTCAAACTTCCATATTATAGGGGAACTTTACTTGAGAAATGTTATTTATCTTGTTGACTTCCCGGTCACAAATCTTGTAAAACTATCCTTTTCACTCCTAACTTGGTTGCTGTTTATCAATTGAATCTTTGAATAACCTTCTCATTATTCGAGGGGTGAGATTATTGGAACAAGATGGTATCCTCTAACAAGCAGCAGCTTGGGAGAAATGATGTTGAATTTTCCTTTCCAACTAGATACGACTACTTTGTGGAGTCTTATCAACAAGTATCATACTTGGGGAAAGGGGAACGAACTTTACGTTCAGAGTCAAGAACTTCTTTTCGAACTTGGAGTCGTGTAAGAGGCCGAGTAGCGCCTGTCCATCCCATTTGGCCCAACCGTTGGCCGGGGAGATCTAACAGGGCGGTAGACAAGTAAATCCGTCAGCTCTTCCTTCTACCGGTAGTAAATCTAAATTGAGCTGTACAATCTGCGACTGATCATCGTAAGGATTGGAACAGCGGGCGCGGTGAATACTCCAGCATTAGTTCATCATTCAAATTCTTTTATTTTCTACAACATTATCATTGTTGGCAGTATTGTAAAAGTGTTTATAATTGGAATTGCAATATTTTCCTGCAAGTTCCTCTTTTATGATAAAAGATAATATCTTGCTTATCTTTGACATAGCAGATATTTCCACCTATATATACATTTTGAATTACCTTGTAACTTCATCGTTTATGTGATATTGGCATCATTTCCGTAAATGCATGGCATATGGTTTGAAAGATACTTTTGAACTATTATATATTATCGTTCAGTTATAAATTATTGTTGGTGGGCTATTGCTCACCCTTGCTTTATTATTATATCACAACAACAGCTAGACCAGATGACTCGCACAAGGCGCACTCAACGCTGGCGAGGACGATGAGACTACCAGAGCTGAAGAGAAAGCTATTGGTAGGATAGATTCATTCTTTCAGTACCAAGTATATGGGCTGGTATGACTTATGAAAATGGATGGCAAAGAGTATGTATTCATATTGAAATTCTTTTGGATTGTAAGAACTCATAATGTGATTAACAAAATTTGATGGTTACCCTGATTTCATCTCTGGGACTATAACGGGTGTGTTTTATATTGCTGTGTTGGGTCATAAAGATGTAATTTATTTTATGTTGAAGTAAGCTCAAGTATTGTGGATAACGACCAGATCCCGGACCCCGGATCTGGGGGTGTTACAGAAATGGTATTAGAGCGTACGTTATAAACCCCAGAGATGAGGCGACGTTAGAATAATAAATTCACCAAGATAATAAGAACTCTTGCCAAGTTCATAGTCGGACTACTTAATCTAGTGATGACATATAAAACCCTTATGGGAACTCTTAAGTATCATGATAGTAACTTAGCTCGATATCGTATCGATGAGTAAGGCGACAAACCTTGAGGCATACGAGCAGCAGCGCGATGATGCTTTATATGCTGAAGATCAGCGGGTAAATTCGATGGAGTACCCTACAGGACACCCGAAAGAGGTTCCAGCAGATAAGAACAGTCCTGTTAGGATAAGGAGATTACCCTTGAGGAATGAGGGCCGCAGCCAGAAAGAATGTGATGATTAAGGTATGGTGCTCAGAAAAGTGAGCATAAAGAACTGAGCTATTAGCAAGAGAACTGAAGATTCATGTTGGATTCGTAGCCGGACTACTGGATGTAGTACCAGCAAGTAAGACGGATTGGAAGAATTACTTGAGATCTTATACGGGAATAGATGAAAATCCTTAGAAACTTTCATATTAACGAAGAAAGAGCTAGAGGGAAGTATGATTATCAAAGACAGTGATATCGGACGAGGAGCAGAGTCCCTAGGAATAGTTGAGAAGGAGGCAGTAAGTGCCATATCATTTCATAAATGAATCAATATAAATATTTTCGTAACAATTCGCCACAAGAAGGCAGATGTCATAGGTTATAATTTACGGAACCAAAGTGAGGTTAATGAGGTGGTTTTATTCAGGGAAATGTCCATTTTATGAATAAATCAGTTAGAAAGTAAAGACATTGGGAAGTGACAACATGATTGGATAAAGTTATATAAGAAAGTAGTAGGCAAGACAATGATCTCAGAACCTACCGGAAGATAAGACCAGTGAGTCAAGATGAACTCGTAATGAGACTACTGTCAAAGACTGATTATAGGGTTATTTCAACTCAGTGAAATGATGAACCAGAAATGTTAGATGCATGTGATTCAGAGGAATATTAAATGCTTTCTTTGAATGGATTATAGTAGTTACCTTAAGTTTACTCCGACACGGAATTATAATGGATCAAGTAATACGATCAGCAGTTAAAGAGAAAAATGTGAGAAAATCTTCCTGGAGCTAAAAGATGAAATTGGTAATGACCAAGAGTTGACATTGCTTAATGGAAAAAGGAGACTTTGTGCTTCCAACGATGCTTCGCATAATGGATTAGGATGTGTGCTTGCGCAGCACGACAAAGTACTTGCGGATGCATTCGGACAGCACAGTTCACCAGGTTCGGATGGCCTTAGTAGTGCCAATTTTGTGGAACAACCAACTCTGACGGTAATGTTCCTTCTGAGACTAGTGGTTAGGTACACTGACATTTGGTAATATTGAATATCAGGATGTATAGGTATCAGGACGTTGTGACAGGTTTCAGTTTGAAACTGTTGATTCCCTTCTAAGGGATGTATATAATTGGTTCCTCTCCAGTAGTTAAACTTCCAACCTGATGACGATTATTTCGTTAATTATGACTGCTTATGATTCTATCTGCTTGGAGGTTCATAGAATTATCCTTCAGGTTTCGAAACTAGTCTCCTTAATGTTACCAGTGGGTGGATAGATTGACCAAAATTTCCCTGAATCTGGAAAGAACTTCAACGAATTTTGGCAAACCTTGTTTTTCTGATTATCATAGAACGTCATGGAAGAGAGTAGAAACTGGGCGAACCCCATGATTCGGGTAAGATAACCGCTATATGGGTTGGTGGACAGACCCCGATTATCACGATTGATTGTAGAAATATAATGATGAAGTTGAGATTGGACGGAAACAGGAAATGTAAGTAAGAAACCAGCTGGATTGAGAAATTCCGGGATTGACTTAAATGAAAAGGCTGTTATGCCAGGAATGGTAAGCTTGTGTGGCACGTGGGATTGATAAGAATAGTTGAAAAGAAAAAAGTAGAGGAAAGGTGACCGGAGACGGTGCCGAGTAGTCGATTAAGGCTTATATGAAGTAAAGTTTTGAAAAGGTTAGGTATCAAAGAAGAAGGCACTATGCCGACAATTGCTAGAAAAGTAATGCTATTAGCCAACCCCTAAAATCTTATATTTTTATTTTAGTGTGGCCAGTTGAGGCCAAGTCACAAAGGATTATCAAGTGACTAGACCAGCAATGAAAGGACAAAGCAGGGTTGCTTCTAAGTAAGCACTGACTGCAAGGGCTTCTGATATAAAGGAAACATTAATGAGATCGTAGGAATCTTCTACTGAACCCTTTGCAACCCATGTTTTGATTGGGAATTTACTTGAATTTTTTTTTTGTATGGGGTCACCCATACTAAAGTGATTCATGTGTATATGATTGTTCAAGATTACGAGTAAAAATAGAAGTATAGTGACTTGAGATGTATGATGTTAGGGTATTATAAATACCATGAATATATTATGACTAAGGAAAGTAAACAATGAAGGTTTATGAAGAGAGTATAGAAATGGTCAGAGATTGATCAATGTGCTGTAGAAATTTTGTCTGAGGCAAGTACCTTTGCGAAGAACGACAAGTACTAAGAGATTCACGTTGAACTCGACCAATATCTTCCAAAACATCCTTGCTACCATTACCAAGTTCTGTAAGAGAGCAGATAGACATACGTTTTCTTTTGAAAGGTCAAATAGGCTGACAACTATCTGAAAGAAGAGGTTAGCATTAAGCTACCGATCGATTATCAAATGAGAATGATTGAAAAGAGACCCGTATTAAGGATACATGATCTGATAAAAATTATAGGATGCAAGAATTCCTTGGCAGTTGAATTAAGGATAGAATATCCATAAATTAAGACAAACCCTGGGGAATGCACAAGGGATGGCATTAACCCTAATAAAGACATTGTGAATTCAGATGATATGAGTTGGATTTGATAAAGTAGCAATGACCTGTAAGGATTATTAAAAAGAGTTCTGGAAAGAACATAGATAGAATTATTAGAGTATTGATCAATGACGTTTTGATATACCCTGTACCTAGAAAATACAGGAGGAATGATGAGGACGACCTAAGAAACCCTACCAGGAAAAAGTTAATATACTGAGTGTCAAAATAGAAGTTTGGTAGAAAATGTAAGACACACTAACAATAATGCCAGATGAGGCATGTATGAAACCATGATGAGGTATGGATGGAACGAAAAGAGGTTGAGATTATCCTAGAACAAGAAAGAACTAAGAAGAACAAATATCCTAGGTATGATTGAGAGTAACTTTGATAAAGTTCCCACGGGAAGGTGGAAGCAATGACTTATAGAAAAAGACTGACAGATATTTTTTTTTTCTTCTCCTTCGGCAGAGCTTAAGGGAGAATACTTTCACCCAACAGTGATGGGAATGAGGTAGAAAAATTTGAGTTGGATTAGATCCAGAGAACATTGATTACAAGATATTATTATTATAAAAAAAGGCCAATGAGGTGGCCGACACTCTAAGTATAGAGGAATCATTGCAAATGCGCATACCGATGGAACAGAATGATATCTGGAAGGACCTTGAAGGTCATACCGGAGTGGAGAAATTTACATTCCTTCTGATGACTGTGCAAGAATCGACGGTAACAATAAGTTTAAGTAAAGATTCGATTCCCGATATCGTCTTAAGCAAACTACACACCTTAGAAGGTCCCGTTTTGAGGCAAACCAGGACCATGATACAAAATTGACGAAGTAAACCATTAAGTTTCCAGTCTTTTATGGAAGATGCATGAGTGATAGTTTCATCAACCGGACCTAGCTGCGATGCTAGAAACTCTTCTACAATTTTATCTACTTCATGTAATATCTACATCAAGTTCAGGAAGTGTTCCTTATGGATAAGGAATAGTGATTACTTTGTCTCCCTAAGGGATTTGAACCCGTAGGGTTAGCTACTAATGCACTACGTAAACAAGCGATGGTGATTCTTATAAGAAAGTAGATGACAACGTAAAGATAAAGAAAGTGCTGCTATTGATAAACTAAATGGCATGTTGATGAATGACAAGAAAGTTTGTGTTAGTGTACTTCTGCGCAAAAAAGATAGAGAATATGAGGTTGATGATTCATGATGCTAAATGTATTCCCGTAGAAAGAATTAATGAGACTTGGAGAGAAGGGCAGTTGAGCCTGAGACTTATTGGGCCACTTGAGAGTTTAAAAGTGTTCGGAAGGTGGCATTCGAGCCAGCTCTACCCCAAAACTTATAGCATAATCGTAACGTGTTTCATGTGGCAAGGCTACGCCAGTAAAATGCAAATGCTCGATAGATGATAAGAGTACGAGCAGGTAGGTATATGACCTGGTCTAACTTACGAAGAGCAGCCTGTGGAAAATCACAGGTAGAAAAGAACAAGTGATGAGAAACAAGTTTGGCAGAAGAAGATTATATTGGATCTAAGTTAAAGAAATCGGCCAGATTCATTTAAGGAGGGTTTAAATTGGAATAATGTGATGATTATAGAGTAAATGTGATGGGATACCAATAAGGAGGTGCCAAGTGCAAAAGATGTCTCAATAAAGAGATGAAGGTGGAAGTAAATAACAGAAGTAAATAAGAATCAGATAATAAGAAGGATGTGATTGATGAAGAAAAGACTGGGAAAGCAACTAGGGAATGTGAAGCAAGGAATGTTATGAATGGATTAATAAATGGGCTTTCTAATGAGTTCTCGGGATGACAACCTGATAGCGTTAGTATTATAAATATGAAAAAGCTAGTAGCGTGACATGAAATGTCAGTAACAATGGTGTCAAGCGAGAAACTAAGATTTAACCTGTGAGGTTGAAAGATTTTCCAAAAAGTAAGTGTTGCTAAGGTTGAACCAGAGTATAGGTCCATAGAATAGTGGACAAAGCAGCAAGATATGTTGACACATAAGATTGCGATCAAATAGAATTGGATATAATTATGATTAATTTCTTCTTTGATGAACCTCTATAGTTCAGAGGTAAATTCTGAGTATGATATATTTTACAATCATGAAAATTTTCTATGATTCTTGGAAATTCTTTTCTTCTCTCTTATTCATCTTCTTTTTGAATTGAGAAGAACAACCCTTTAAGGAGGGGAGGTACTGCTACGTGACTATCTGTCTATGTGATAGAAGTCTAAGTGGAATACCATAACTTATTTAATTTCTTGTCAAGTACTAAAGGTTGGCCCCCTTCTGTACTAATTATGCAATATAAAAAATTTTCATTGATCATAGTGATCTCTCAATAAATCTTTCCACTTCTCTATATTGATCGAGATTGCGAAGATTAAAGCGATCAGGAAATGCACAGTGCGAGTGAGGTTACCTCCGAATTCGCAGTGTGATAGTGATACCAATGTTACTGCAGGTATCAATAAGGATAAGACTGAGTAAGAGCATAACCCGGATAATATGTTGTACAAAAAGTAGCAAAGTTGATGGAAAAAGGATAAAGTACGTATTGTAGCACTAGTAGAAGTGCTGAGAAAGGGCAAAACGACTAAGAATTGACCCGGAAGCTGAAAGGTGAAACGACAGAGAAACGACACTTTGCTGAAAGGGACGGAATCCTTTTAAGGAGGGGAGACTGTAAGAACCCAAAATTTTGGATATAATTAAAACTTTTTATTATGTACTGAGGTAATGGTAAATTGTGATTACGACTACGATGTAACGATTGAGATAATGAATGAAAGGAATAGATTTGGATTCAAATCTTTATATTCCATGAAGAATACTATTGGTTGACACTTTAGATAAGAATAATCTATCTCCTAAGGGAATAAGTTATGGCAATTCCAAGCAGGAGAATATTCTCATGTCATCTAGATCGATAACGATTAGTCCAGTGGTTCCGTGAAAGGGTTAAGGAACGCCCGAGAAAGAACAGGGACATTGTCATAAATATAGGGAATAAAGGAAAAATAAAGAATGAATAGTGTTTTTGGTGGAAGTAAGAATATTATGAGACGACACTATATAGAAGTACCCGGAACGAAATTCTGAGTTCGTATTAGTGATCCAGGGGGAAAAAGAGTGTATGTAAAAGCTGTCGGATTCTGAAAAATAGCACTTTTATTTTCCCCGAGATTTCCCTGGACACTGAAAGACTTAAGGAATTATTGAAGGGATTTAAGGAAAATAGGTTCAAGAATTATTAAAGAGAATGGAGGATGATAGTATAAATATTAAGACGGATTCCGGTAAAATCCTAACTAGAAACGAATGTGTTATTCCTCCGAACGATTAGTGAATTAAGCAATAGCCGGACAAAGATACAAGCAGAGAACCAAGGGGCAAGCATGCTCAAGTGGATGAGATCAAGTAACTAAGTAGTTACAAGAGTAACTAGCAAGATTAGAAAGCAACCAAGTACTTAGCATCTCCTTCTCATCTTACCACTTGAACAACAACATTTGTCCATCCAAAGGCATCATCCATGACATCACGCCTTTCATAAGGCAACCTTGGATGAGATATTATCCTAAAACATCAATTTATGCATTTTTATTCAAGAAGCAACCAAGCAAGAACACATTTTTCTCTCCATCCATGCTCCATTCGAATTTTTCTAAATTCCAAGATTAAAATCCTACTTCCAACCATCTTTTGATCTCCAAAGTTTTATGGTAGATCTTATATTTCATAAAAATGATACCCTAGAAATTTTAGCCTCAAACACCACTTTTTCCATTTTCAAATAAATCAAGAAAGTGGAGGATGAATAGTAACCTCAAGAACAAAATTCTTGGATCTTGATTTTGGTTGATGATCCAAGCTTCATGGAGGATATACAAGGACTATACAAGGCTTAGCAAGGTCTTTACACACCCCAAGGAAGGTATAACACTCTTGAAACCCTAGGCCTTACTTTATGTTTATGCATGTTCTTGATGGAACTAAGTAGTTATAGTGTTAGCATGATTATAAGCTTGAATATGATTGGGTTTTGGTGAAGGATAAAATAGTTTAGATGAATGGAAAGGCATTGCTTGGCCTTAGTTCATGGTTAAATAACATGTATATGTTGTTTGGAATGGAAACTATGATTATTGTAAAGTTTGGAATTTGGAAATATTCGATTTATAGCCGTCGTAATGCCCGATTTTCGATAACCTTAAAGAATTAGTGCATCACAGTAGGATTAATGGTCTTAACTGGTTATGAACACGACATGTCCTAGTAGATCTCGAGTCATAGATCGTTTTGGAGAAAGAATTGAAACATTTCGACTTACGGTTTAGGAGTTATGGTTTAATTACTAAAATTGGTTCGAAACCGTAAGTAAAAGTTCGTAGCTTCAATTGAACCCTCGTAAATCATGTTACTCAGTGGCAAATCTTGGTAAATAAATACTAGAGGTCATAAGGAAGGTATGAGAGAAAACCACATGTCAAAAGGATCGTTTTCCGATTTTAAAAAAATGTTTGAATCAAGGTTAAACGCGAACGAACCGCTTAAAAGTATAACTTTGGTTATAACTTAGAAAACGAACGATAAAACTCGAGGTATAATCTCGGTTCGTAATCGATCGACTTTAGAACTTATACGACTTAAGTATATACCAACTGTGGGTATGATGACATGTCTTAATAACGAACGAATGTCGGATCGTATCGGTGATAAAAAGAGTTACACTAAAAGGTGTATAACGAGATAATTCAAAAACGTGTTTCGGCTTAAGTGAAGTTTATACTTAGACTTTTAAAAGGTGTTAAGTGGTTAATCTCGAATTTTCAGATTGTTAATAGATCATCGAGCAGAGCCAGGACACGCTATCTCCACCCACACCCGATTACCAGGCAAGTTTCCAATACTTTGGAACTGTTGTTGTGAATATATAAATATATGAATTGAATTTGTTATACATATGCCATAGCATGCATGCCTATTGCCAAATTATATTGTGATACTTGTTCCCTGAATTGGTATTGGCTTATAGACTAGATACGAATTATCAGTTATAAGCCGGATTGTTTTGGTAAGACCCTTAGCGAAGGGCATATGATATTCATTCTTAAATATAGACCGGGAATCGGTATTTTGAGATATATAAATAGTCGTGAAAACCCGGAGGGATTCCAACAGCAGATTATTTTTTATTTTGAGGAATGTTATTATTAAAACATTATTTATATTTCCATAAAGTATCAATTACCTGGAAATCTTTCGAGGAATGTTACTCGAGTATTATCTCAATCGAGAGATATTAAATGAATATTAGTCTCGAGTATTCATTTAGAGTTGATTATTTAATGAATATTATTTTGATATTCATTGGAATTTTATTCATTCGAGGATTACTTACGAGCAATATTATGATTTAATAATATTCCGTAATTATTATTGATTTAATAAATATTCTTGGAATATTTATTTAATTCTTTTAAAATTCTTTTTAAAATGACTCATATTATTCGAAGATTATCTTCCACCTTCAGATATTATGTAAAATATTTCGGAGTCTTTTTATGACTATTTTGTCAAGGAAAGGTTCCCAACTCTTTATTTTCCATTTAAATCTATCTTAAAAAGGATTTAAATGCTCGCTCAAACTTCCATATTATAGGGGAACTTTACTTGAGAAATGTTATTTATCTTGTTGACCTCCCGGTCATAAATCTTGTAAAACTATCCTTTTCACTCCAAACTTGGTTGCTGTTTATCAATTGAATCTTTGAATAACCTTCTCATTATTCGAGGGGTGATATTATTGGAACAAGATGGTATCCTCTAACAAGCAGCAGCTTGGGAGAAATGATGTTGAATTTTCCTTTCCAACTAGATACGACTACTTTGTGGAGTCTTATCAACAAGTATCATACTTGGGGAAAGGGGAACGAACTTTACGTTCAGAGTCAAGAACTTCTTTTCGAACTTGGAGTCGTGTAAGAGGCCGAGTAGCGCCGGTCCATCCCATTTGGCCCAACCGTTGGGCGGGGAGATCTAACAGGGCGGTAGACAAGTAAATCCGTCAGCTCTTCCTTCTACCGGTAGTAAATCTAAATTGAGCTGTACAATCTGCGACTGATCATCGTAAGGATTGGAATAGCGGGCGCGGTGAATACTCCAGCATTAGTTCATCATTTAAATTCTTTTATTTTCTGCAACATTATCATTGTTGGCAATATTGGAAAAGTGTTTATAATTGGAATTGCAATATTTTCCTACAAGTTCCTCTTTTATGATAAAAGATAATATCTTGCTTATCTTTGACATAGCAGATATTTCCACCTATATATACATTTTGAGTTACCTTGTAACTTCATCGTTTATGTGATACTGGCATCATTTCCGTAAATGCATGGCATATGGTTTGAAAGATACTTTTGAACTGTTATATATTATCGTTCAGTTATACATTATTGTTGGTGGGCTATTGCTCACCCTTGCTTTATTATTATATCACAACAACAGATAGACCAGATGACTCGCACAAGGCGCAGTCAACGCTGGCGAGGACGATGAGACTACCAGAGCTAAAGAGAAAGCTATTGGTAGGATAGATTCATTCTTTCAGTACCAAGTATATGGGCTGGTATGACTTATGAAAATGGATGGCAAAGAGTATGTATTCATATTGAAATTCTTTTGGATTGTAAGAACTCGTAATGTGATTAATAAAATTTGATGGTTACTCTGATTTCATCTCTGTGACTATAACGGGTGTGTTTTATATTGTTGTGTTGGGTCGTAAAGATGTAATTTATTTCATGTTGAAGTAAGTTCATGTATTGTGGATAACGACCAGATCCCGGGCCCCGGATCTGGGGGTGTTACATTTTTTATATGATGAATTACATATTTAATTCTTATTTGTAATTTGTATAGTATTTGTGATCCATTGTTATTCACTTGAATAAAACTAAAGTTACTACAATTTAGAACTTGTAACGTGCAATACTGAACATGATTTTTTTTTGAATAAAGCTTATAAGCTTATAAATAGGATCTATTCTTAGATAAATTTAGGGTGAGCGAGAATCGAACCAGAAATCTGATCAGATGAGGATAAGCCTTACCAACTAGGCTATCGATTTTATTTTTAATTTTTTATATATAAATTTTTAATGTATTTTAATTTATAGGTGCTGTGATGGACAATTCGAGTATAACGCCTGATGATAACTACACCAGATCTACGGAACTGAGTAGTCCCAATTTGATCTGTTTTCCATCATCATGCTTCTTCAAGAAAGTTATTTACTGGTGTTGTGATAATTTTGTATATTATTATTATCCATCTAAGTCCGAATGTAAATAGAAATGTAATGATGCTAAAAATCATCTTTATACATAACTTTTGATTATTATTCATCTCAGAATTTTGATATTTTTTTGTTAAACTTTGATTGTATGCACGCAAGTTTTTTATTTGGATAGTATTCATATCTTTTAAAATAATTGTATATTTGATAGTAAAGTCTCACTATTGTATAATGTAACGCCCCCAAATCTGAGGTCAGAGATTCAGGTCGTCACGTCACCATATCATACCTGTATTAACTTTACAACTCAACAATACATCCATTCAGACCTCAATCTTACACACAAGCAAGTTAGAGTCTCAGAAACGATAATCAAAAGTGCCGCTAAATATTACAATTCATTTGTACAAATCAGAGTCTTACGCAATTCCACTTATACAACTATAGTTGAAGACAAGTCTTACTATTACAGTTGAAAACCTATCAGACTTACTCTGTAGTATTTATCTGAAACTAAATCATCTCCGGGGTAAATCTTCTACTCCTCTTCTGCTGTTGCGGAGTTAACCGACCAAATTCTTCTCTTTCTGAAAAGTTTTTATAAAGCAAGAATGAGCTACATAATGCTCAGCAAGTTCACCATTTTGTAGAATAATAATGGGGTTTATTTCGAAAACATTCCCAACTATATGGGTATATATCTCAGGTTTCAAAACATAATTGGACAATGTATATGTCCGAGTTTGAATAAAACATCTATACTCACTAAGGAGCTTTAAGAATAACATATGAACCCTTTATAAGGTTCCCATTTCAATATATCTCAAGTTTGAAAATATATACATATGAGTATATCATTTTCGGCAAAACACTCTACGATTAACATACTGTACAAGGAATACATCATTGCAAACCTCTTTCCTTCCATTAGCTTAGAAGGTTTCTCATACAAAAACATTTAATTCTTTGAAACAATTGCAAGAGTGCACTAACACGTGCCAATCTTTATAGAAAAATCTTGCAGTTCTAGATACTGCACGATGTCAATATTTTCTCATCAAAACCACACTATCTGCAACTTGGCACTTAGGCCCAAGAAGTAGTGTTTGAGTATTTTTCCAAAGTGGAGGATGGGACTGGAAGAAAACATAAAAACCTGACAGGGATTGACGATGATCAGTCGCCACATCCAAGTCCAATAATCTGCGGGTCTTCTCTACCGGTAGAAGGATAGAAACTACATCCGTAACTATCCCCGGGTGAAAACTACATCCGTAATCACCCTCGATGAAAACTACATCCGTAATCATCCTTCGGCAACACCTGGGCCGGAATAATAATTGATGGACCGCCTGGCTCACGGCCGCTTACACATCCCGGGAATCGTTCGTCAACGGTTCCCACACCTGCCAGAGTCCCTTTTTTTTCTTTTTCTTTTGAAAACTTGATTTTGATTGAAAACAGAGTAATTGAGGTCCGACATATGTCGACCGATGATTCTTGAAATCATACAAGAAGCAGAACCTGACCGGGGGTTTTCGAAAATGTTTTGAGTTCGAATGAGTTCGAGTGTGAAAGTATTAAAAGGTATCTGGGATTAACTTTGTCTTTAAATAATAACGATGATTAATAAATAATATTTTAACATTTAATATTAATAATTAACAAAATAATTATTCGATAAAATAAACTTTTAATCCAAGATAGGGTTTCGAATATTTACGAAGATATAACAATAGTTACTTGAGTATACGATACTACCCGAATGACCCTTCGGGTTTTCGCAAACTAGATATGATATAATAACATACCGCTCCCCGGTCAATAGTATATACGGACCGCTACGACCTCTATTGCTAGAGTCGTTGTCCGAAGAAAACATTTCAATCTAAGTTCAAGGGGTACAAACATATATGTACTTATTCAATCTCAATTGCATCAATACTTCGATAAACATAGCATTTGATATAATTGAAAACTACAAACACAACAGTGAAAGTCCTTGTATATGGATAAGTTTTGAAAAGTAAACTTGCCTTGGTTTGGTTGGGGTGGTCGAGCGTGCGGATTCGAACGATCTATACATAAGCAATAATCGTTCGTTAGTACCTTAACAATATCTCTTTAATTACGGGGTTTTAGGGGGTACGAAATTAACTTAACGACTTCGTCTTGTGACTCTCTAACCCCACTATAGGTTCATGTCATTACTCGATTACGCTCGTCAATTAATCGACTTAATTTAGTTACCACTTTCGAATCATAACCACTAACCCTAGAATTTTGCTCCACTAATCGACTTTTTCCATTGCGCGAATTTTACTCTAGAATTTTTATAAAATCCAAAATTCATATTTTAATCGAATTCCTTTTGGGTGGTCTTCACCACTGCATTCCCTACATTCTCAAATTTTTCCATGATCCCAAATATATTTTTAGGGGTTTAAACAAGGTTCACAAAGGGGTCACTTAGTGCAGTCCGGAGTCCAGAAACACAATTCACTCCTCCGGCCATAACTTAAAATCTATACATCACCTAGCCATGAACCTTACATTTCCAGAAACTAAATTCAATTATCTTTCCAACAATATATGGTAGGACATCAGGGGACAACATTTGGGGGTTCAAAATCGTGTTACAATACAGGTCAATGTTCCTGGACAAAACTCAGCAAGCAGAAACTACTTATATCAACCATTTTTCACACTTCCACAACACAATCAACACTTAATACACTTAGATCATGGTTCATAACACTCATGGAGATATATATATTATCCATAGTCATAAAAGTCACAATCTCAACATCAAAACTCAAGATCCATGCTATCCAATACATATACAACCAAGATTAGCTCACAAACACATGGATCTACTACCATACTTTATAAATAATACATAACCAAGAGGGTTTGAGATTTTTATACCTTCTTGAGCACCTAGGGGCCTTGGATAAGCTTTTCACAACTCAACAACACCTTAAATGGTCTCCTACAACACTTACAATCCAAGATCTAAAAGAAAATAAAACATGGTTACTATTCACCCAAGCTTTAACAATTTGTAACTTGAAATTGGGTGGATGAAATGGATTGAAATTGCTAACATACCTTGTCTAGATGATGTAGATGACCTAGGATTTATGGTGTGATTTATGAGTGATGGAAGAGGGGGAAGAAGAAATTTTCTTCTTCACTTTTGTCTTTGGCCGAGAGCAAGAATACAAGGGGGGGTGTGTTTGTGTTTTGTGTTTTGTGTTTGGTTGTTGGTTGAATAATGCATAAAGTTATGTTGGGTGATACATATCATATATGTATAGGCAAGTACTAGCAAGCATGGCCTCATGTACTACTTGTCCCCTTTTTTGAAAAAGCAAGTAACTAGGTACTATTCATCTTCCAATTGCTAACTAGTTTGCTTGATTTCTAACTACTTGGTTGCATGGGACTTACATGCAATACTACTTGTATCATTATTCTTTCACCAATGCTTGTCATTTAATCTTTAATTCGTATCGTATCTTAATTAATCTCTCGTAATAATATTTTGTCGCGTAGAGATTCCCCTATAATTCCATAAGTACTTAATTGTGTAAATCCCTCGATTATCCATAATTCCTCGTCATAATTCCTAATAAATCTTTTAATACTCTAATCATTCTCAAATCCCAAGTTTTATAAATCTTACTAACAATAAGACTCCTGCCTTCACAATCTTCCTTTTTATCTTACATAATGAATGCAACAACATAGTTTCTCAGACAATCAATTCTATTAATCAACAGGGATGACTAGAAAGGTTCCATATTGACAATGTCACAAGATACTAAATAAAAGGAAATATTACCAAAAATTAGGGTTCTTACAGCCTCCCCTCCTTAAAAGGATTCCGTCCCGGAATCAGGTTTGTTGTGGAACAAAAACTTGGTTACAATTATTGCGGCTAGGGTTTGTGTATTTAATGCTAGGGTTAGTGAGCTTCGTGCTTCAATGGCTGCTTCTGTGTTTGAGACTTAAACGGTCCTCACAGAATGCCTACGTATCTCTGTAATTAGAGAATCAAGCCAATAAAACGTAGTTCTGAGGTGAGGGGTCAGGCCCTTTATATAGGCTGTCGGAGCCTTAGAATTGTGGTAGGAATAGGAGACTTGGTAGACAAGTCTTTGGGGAAGGTTCTAGATCTATTCCTTGTAGGAATCAGTTTCCATATTGAATTGGATGCCTTGGTGGCTAAGTCTGGTGGAAATAATATCCTTATCCAACTCTTATTGCTGAGCTGGTTATTACCCCTAATATTAATTACGAAATTAATATTTAATTAGGGTTTTTGGGCAACCCGGTGGGCCCCACGTTTGGACCATACTAGGTCTAATTAATGCAACATTAAATGTGTCTTTAGGGCTTATTTTTAGCCCATATCATTTGCCCCCAACTTCTAGGAAAGCTGATCAGGCTTTCCTTGAAGTTATAACGGCCTTTTTCGAGACTTGGGTCAGGGTATATCTTCGTACACTAGTGTTTCACGGGTATCGTCTTTTTTGTAAAGCGTGGAGCGACCGACGCATTTACGACGAATGTTAGACGATGCTAAACGGCACTAAGTAGCCTTAAACGACGCTAAAACGATGTTAAGCGACGCTAAACGGCATTAAACGGCGCTAAACGGCACTAAACGGCGCTAAACGGCACTAAAACGGCACTAATTTAAAAATATTAGATTGTGCTTCGAGCGTAAAATTATTTTTCCATGTTTCCTAAGTCATTTTCGACCTGGAAATTTCGAGGAGAAATCAGTGTATTTTCGACCCATATCACTTAGAAAATCTATCGAATTTTCCAGAAGTTACATTGATCACAATCGGGATTCGGGGTTTTTATTGGTTTATTTTTCTCAAATTTTCTGTACCTTTCGGGTATTTTTTTCTCAAAATTCCAAACTAAATTCGAGCTCAAAATAGTATCCAGGTCGTGTAAAACGACCTCAATTTTTAGGCTAATTTCGAGCTCGTCACCACGACCTCGGCCAGTCTAAAAACGACCTCAAGTTGGTCTCAGGTCGTGAGCTACAAGCTTGATTTATAGTTCATTTCCGACCTGGAATTCACGATTTCGATGTAGTACAACCTTAACACAAGAACGACCTCAAATGAGCCCCAGGTCGTGGGGATTTTTCATACTTCCCAGTTCAAATTCGACCTGAGATTTGCGATCTCAGGCCACGTTATAACGACCTCAATTTGAGTGGTAGGTCGTGGCTTCATTTTGCTTTTTATAAGTCAAAAACGATCTCATCTATGCGACCTAAAATCTGTTTTGTTCCGACCTCAATTTTCAAGGTTGCTTACGACCTCAGATTGAATTCTCCAGGTCGCCTTGTCGAGCTCGTAATTATACTAAAAAAACGAGATCAATTGTCACGACCTCGTGCTTCCTTTTGGTAACTCCAAGTCTTATTATGGACTTTAACGGGCCCTGTTTTTTAATTTTCATGGGCTGGACCTAGGTTTTCAAATCGTTTGGGCCTACAACACTTTTTTAAGTTTTGGTTGGGCCTTTACTATGGGTCAAAATGACCTTAAATCAAAACCTTAATTAGGTTTATCAATCTTGGTTGGGCCGTGACAGGCCTTAATCCTTTTTAATTACTTTAGCTGGACTTGGGCCTTTGTTGGGCCTTTTAGAGTCCAATTTGTGTTGATGGCCCACAAAGGTTTCCAATAGGTTACAGCCGGTTGACATTCTCTCTAACCGGTTGAGATGCCCTAGATTTTCGTCTATATAAAGGCCAAGGCTTTCATTTTCACTTTCATCACAAAAGTTTCTAAAAAACTCTCTCAAAAGTTCCAAAGTTCTTTAAGAACTTTCCTTTGAAGATTTGAAGACTGCTCAAGGATTTCTGGCAATTTTCCAGAAATTTTCCAGTTGTTGTTGAAGATTTGAAGAATACTCAAGGTATTTTCCAGAATTTCTAGTTTTATAGTTTGAAGATCACCCTTTTTCTGGGTTTGTTCTTCAATTCCTTTGATGATTTGAAGATTGTTCTAACAATTTCTTCATCCTTTGCAGATTTCCTTTGAAGATCACAAATTTTCTTTGAAGATTTAGAAAAATGGCTGAAGATCGTGCTACACTTCGCTTCCAGAAGATGCAAGGAGCCTCCAAAAGAGGTATCATTATTCGTTCTCCCTTCATGAGTTTACAGGATATGATTTTAAATCGTAAAGAAGATTTTTCATCCTTGTCACACCTTGATTCCTTTAATCATAGTAACACCTTTCATGATATAGAGAAGATCACTGATTATAACAAGATGTATAGAATAGAACCACCCTATAGACTTGTCCCAGCTGACCCTGGGGATCGATCTTGCCATTGGCGCCCCAATGCACTTTGTGTTTATAGGGGTACCATTGTTGCAGGAGTTCGATTCCCCTTTCATGAGTTTATTCCTAGGCTCTTAGCAGATGTAGGAATTAACCCTTGCCAACTTCCCCCCAACTCTTGGAGGGTGATCAATTGTTTCATGGTCCTCTGCCTCAAGAACAACTTCCCTCTTTCTGTAGCTCTCTTTAGAAAGATTTTTCAATTTAAGAATTCTGCTGAATCTACTCCGGGTTGGGTATACATTAGTCATCGTACTTCCACTCCTCCAATCTTCCACCTCCAATCTATTCCTGACTCCAACCCAAAATGGAAGAAGGAGTTCATGTATTTAATATGGGAAGGTGGAGATTGGGGCAGCATTTTCCGTAGTACCTTCGGTAAGGTGGTAGATGGCAGTGCCAATGATATTGAGCTCAACGAGGAAGAGATCCAGGCCTACAAAGAGCTCATCAAAGATAATTACACTACTATGGCTTGGGATCTCCTGAATGAGTTCCAGCTTAAGTCTTTGGGACTTTCCCGAGTGGCCAAGAAGGGTAAATTTCCTTTCTTTTTGTATTCCTTTACCTGAATATGATTGTCTCATACCCATTATTTATCTTTTATCTTGTAATTGCAGCTGCAGCTTTCATCAACAAGACTAATGAGCCTGAAGATGGAGACACTGCTAGAATGAAGAGGGCTCGTTCAGGGAAGGATCCTCGAGCCTCAACTGCCACGGATGCCTACTTGAGGCCTCATGTAGCCGATATTGAAGAAGCAGATGGCTCTTCCAGGAGCGCTTGGCGCCCCAACTGGGGTATTAGGAAGAAGGACTCCATCGTTGGAGATTGCAGGCATGCCATAGATTGGTCCTATCATTCCATAACTCTTGGTGACTTCAAAGATTATGTATCCGGCTCCACTCTTGAAGGAGCCGAGAGTGCTGGATCTCAGGCTTTTGCTGCTTTAAAATCCTTACTTCCCTCTTTCTTATATACTTGTTTGCTATTTGAATCGTGGTTCTAACTTTACCTTTTATAGGCTAATGCCAACTTCCAGGGGGCCATATTCCAGGCTAAGACTTGGCGTTCATCCTATGAGACTGAAAAGGCAAAGTATGATAAGTCTGAGGATGAACTGGCCTCTGTCAGAGCTACTTTAGAGAGGAGGGAGAAAGAGCTTTTAGAGTCTCAGGCCGAAAATGTCACTCTTAGGAAGGGCAAGGACGACCTGATTGATGACTACCTTGCCTCCCAGGAGTATGTGGGCTTCATGGAGAAGCATGACGACTCTCTATTCCCTTATCAGTTTACTCAGGGATGGGACGGAGCTCTTGCTGAGGTTACTAGGAGATTTCCTGGTACCCTTAACGTTTCAGACTTCCCTAGCCCTCATGCTCCTATGGCCTTGGCAGTGCAAGATACCCAGGAGGAGGACCAGGAGGATGATGAGAGGATTCCGGAGCCAGAGCCCTCTACTCATCTTGGCGGAGATGAAGAGGATGAGCACACTGGAGACACTCAGTAGTTGCTCTTTTTATATATCTATTTATGTACTCTGCCTTCGGGCATGACTCTGTTCTTTTGTTAACTTATCTTGATAAGCTAATCGTTTATGTATTCTGCCTTCAGGCATAACTTTTTAATTCATAATCCATTGTCCTTGATGTTTCTCAACTTACTCATGTTTGCATGTGTATTCTAGCATTTTATGCATATATGTCAATAAGTAATGCTCATAACTTATGCGAAAATGTAGAATAGTCTTATTAGTACGGAGAAATGGGCACAGCCCTTACATAGATACTCTACTTCCTCTATCTCAAGTTTAAAAACTTGGAATGGTTTCATCGACCTTATTTCTACTTCTATTACATAGGCAAAAAGCTAAGTCCTTTTCAGGAGAGCTTAAACATAGTAAACCTTGAGGTTCAATGCATGCCAAGTCCGGGGCACCGCAACCCCGTCCAAGGTTTCCAGTTTGTAAGACCCTCGCCCTAGCATCTTCTTGACTCGATACGGCCCTTCCCAATTCGGGGCTAGCTTTCCCTTCTGACCAACTCCCGAGGCTTCTACTTTCCTTAGCACCAAGTCACCTTGTCGAAAGAATCTCTCTTTAACCCTTTGATTGTAGTGGAAGGATGCTCTCTTCTGATGTTCTGCGTTCCGGGCATTTGCTTCATCCCTAACCTCATCAATTAGGTCTAGTGCAAGTCTTATGCCTTCCTCATTGGTTTCTTGCTCAAATGCCTCAACTCGAGGTGACGCCTGCATGATCTCCAGGGGCACAACTGCCTCAGCTCCATAAGCTAGTAAGAATGGGGTCGCTCCTGTTGTCACTTTACAAGTGGTACGATATGCCCAAAGTATAGGCAGTAACTCGTCCACCCAATTGTTTCTTGAGCGTTCGACCCTTTTCTTCAGTCCATCAAGGATTATACGATTGGCTACCTCGGCTTGCCCATTAGCTTGAGGATGAGCTACTGAGGTAAAGCAAAGCTCAATAGCATTTTCCTCACAATATTTCTTGAACTCTTCATTGTTAAACTGCGTCCCATTGTCTATCACAAGGATTCGTGGGATTCCATACCTACAAATTGTGTTCTCCCAAAAGAACTGGGCAACTTGTTTGGTGGTTATCTTGGCTAGGGGTTTAACCTCAATCAACTTAGTGAAATAGTCAATAGCCACTATCAGAAACTTCCTTTGTGCCGAGGCTACTGGGAATGGACCAAGGATATCCATCCCCCACATTGCAAATGGAATAGGAGAATTGATTGAGGTTAACATTTCGGGCGGCTGCCTTACAATTGGAGCATGCTTCTGGCATCTCTCACACTTCTTGACATAGTCCTGTGCATCAGCTAGCATCTCTGGCCAGTAGAATCCCAGACGGGTAATCTTGTGAGCTAGGGATCTGCCCCCCAAGTGTTGCCCACAGATTCCTTCATGAACTTCCTTCAATGCTTCCTTTGCCTCTTGGGGCCTTAAACACTTCAAATATGGGATGACAAACGATCTTTTGTAAAGGAGGCCCTCAATCAAGGCATATCTCAACGCTCTTACAGACAGCTTCCGTGCCTCCAAGGCATTGTCTGGGAGCCATCCAGTTTCTAGGTGAGCTTTAATAGGATCTATCCAACAACTTCCAACATCGATCGGTGCTACCAACTTAGAGTTGACGGTCGGGGCCTTCAAGACCTGGAAGTAAACACTTCCTGCATAATTCTCTATCTCAGAAGAAGCGAACTTAGAGAGGGCATCGGCCTTAACGTTCTCTTCCCTAGGAATGTGCTCCACATAGCACTCCTCAAACTGAGTCATAACAGCTTTCACGACTCTGAGGTATTTTGCCATAGTTTCATCCTTGGCCTCAAACTCACCATTCACTTGCGAAACTACCAGTCTTGAATCTCCACAAACTTTTAGATTTTTGACTCTCATGATTTTGGCCAAGCCTAAACCGGCTATCAAGGCTTCATACTCAGCTTCATTGTTGGTTGTTGGAAAGTCCAACTTCAAAGCATATTCAACTGTGAACCCATCGGGGCTTTGCAAAACTAAACCTGCACCACTGGACTTTGTTTTTGATGCTCCATCAAAATAGAGCACCCAATACTCCTTCAGATCAGGTACAAGTTTTTCATCTTTATTCTCACTTCCTTGGTTGGGTATTATCTCTTGCCCCCCGACTTCTTGGTTGCTAATGGTACATTCAACCACGAAGTCAACCAATGCCTGAGCCTTGATGGCTGTCCGAGGCCTGTATGTTATGTCAAATTCTCCGAGCTCAATTGCCCATTTGATCAATCTTCCACTTGCTTTGGGGCTGCGCAAGATGCTTCTCAACTGTTGGTCGGTCAAGACTTCGATCTTATGTGCCTGGAAATATGGTCGCAATTTCCTCGAGGCAGTAACTAATGCCAAAGCAAACTTCTCAATGGGAGAGTAATTCAACTCCGCCCCATGCAATACCTTGCTCACATAGTATATGGGTTTCTGAACCTTCTTCTCTTCTCTAACAAGAACAACACTCAACGCTTGTTCAGATACCGCCAGGTACAGATAAAGAGTCTCCCCAGGACTAGGTTTAGCCAACAACGGGGCTTCAGTCATGTATTTCTTCAATTGCTCAAAGGCCTCTTGGCTCTCTGTGGTCCACTCAAAATTTTTTACCTTCCTCAACGTTTGGAAAAAAGGCAGACACTTGTCTCCGGACTTGGAGATGAATCTTCCTAGAGCCGCAACTCGGCCAGTTAGTTTCTGTACATCTCGTATAGAGCGTGGTGGTTCCATGTCCAAGATTGCTTTGATCTTATCAGGGTTGGCCTCTATGCCTCTCTTCGAGACCATCAATCCCAAAAATTTTCCTGATCCAACACCAAAAGCACACTTGGCTGGATTCAACATCATCTTGTGGTGCCTCAGCACTTCGAATGCCTCTCTGAGGTGCTTGATATGGTCAGCCTTGAGTAGGCTCTTGACTAACATGTCATCAACATAGACCTCCATGGTTTTTCCAATTAGATGAGCGAATATCTTATTCACCAATCGTTGATAGGTAGCTCCTGCATTCTTGAGACCGAAAGCCATAACAAGATAACAGAAAACACCAAAATCAGTAATGAAAGATACCTTTGGGATGTCATCCTTGTGCATCTTAATTTGGTTGTAACCACTGAAACCATCCATAAAACTCAACATCTCGTGTCCAGCTGTGGCATCTATTAGGGTGTCAATCCTTGGTAGAGGGAAACAATCCTTTGGGCATGCATCATTTAGGTCAGTGAAGTGTATACACATCCTCCACTTCCCATTCGCTTTCTTGACCATCACCGGGTTTGCTAACCATTCGGGAAACTGAATCTCTTCAATAAAACCAGCTTCCAAGAGCTTATCTACTTCTTGCTTAACGGCCTCTTGTCTTTTCGGAGCAAAGTTTCTCTTCTTTTGCTTTATTGTCTTCCTCTGGGGATCAACGTTTAATTTATGAGTTATGAGTTGGGGGTCAATCCCTGGCATATCAGCTGCTGTCCAAGCGAAAACGTCGCTATTCTTTTGTAAGAACTCTATCAACTTGCCCTTCAGGGGTTCTTTCAAAGAGGCTCCAATATAAGTTACCTTCTCAGGGTCGCCTAGCTCCAGAGGGATAGGTATTAAGTCCTCTGCTGGCTTTCCTCGGTGTTCATCATTACCACGGACATCCATGTCTTCAATCGGGAGTACCTGCCCCCCGGTTCCATCAGCTCTCAAAGCAGCCACATAGCAACTCCTGGCCATTTTCTGATCTCCTTTCTGTTCCCCAACACCATTCCTGGTTGGAAATTTGACCTTCATGTGATAAGTAGAGGCAACAGCCTTGAATGCACGAAGTCCGGTCCTCCCTAAGATTGCATTGTACGTTGAGGCAGCCTTAATTACTAGAAAGTTCAGCATCTGGGTGGCTTCCTTAGGTTCTTGCCCTATTGTCATGGGCAGCTGAATGGTCCCATCAACCTTGGACTCAACTCCATTAAATCCGTAGATCGGCATGTTAGTCGGGGTTAGTTGAGAGTTAGTATACCCCATCCTCACAAAAGCATCGTGAAACAAGATATCGACAGAAGCTCCATTGTCTATCAGGACCCGCTTCACTTCCGAATTTCCAATTACGGGAGTTATGACCAACGGGTCGTCATGGGGGAATTTCACCCCTTCAAGGTCTGAATCATCAAAACCAATCACTGCCTCAGTCTTAGCACGCTTCGGGGCTTCTCCTGTGATGTGCATCACTTCTCTGGCATAAGCCTTTCAAGAGTTTCGGGTAGTGCCAGCCGCTGTTGGTCCTCCCCAAATCATATTGATTACCGGCCCTCGAGGCTGTGGGTTACGATCGCGATCGTTATCCCTCCTATCGTTGTCTCTTCTATCATAATCCCTTTTCTGGGTTCCACGGTCTTCACCCTTGGTGAACTTGTTTAACTTTCCCTTCCGGATTACAAATTCAATTTCATCCTTTAACTGTCTGCAGTCATCTGTGTCATGCCCCACATCCTTATGGAATCTACAATACAGATCTTTGTTTCTCTTTTCGGGGTCACCCCTGAGCGGTTTAGGCCAGCGAAAGTCCTTATCCTTCTCAATGTCCAACAAAATTTGGCTCCTAGGAGCGTTCAACCTTGCATAATCAGAAAACCTTGGCCCAAAACCCTTCTTGGGTGATGACTCGGAGTCCTTGCCAGCCCGGGGATACTTGTCCCTAGCGTCGTACTCTTACTCTGACTTTCTTTTCTTTGAATCATTAGAGCCCTTGCCATTACCTCCTATGGTTTCCTTCTTAATGTTGTCCTCAGCCTTAATATATTTATCGGCTCTTCTCTGGAGCTCGGCCATGTTCTCAGGAGGGTGTTTTGCCAAAGACCTTTTGAAGAAGAGGTCAGTGGTTCCGTGTTCCAGGGCAACCATGGCCACCTTATTTTCCAGATCGGTGATATTCAACGTCTCTTTGGTGAATTGCTTGAGATAATCCCTTAAGTTCTCATTCTTTCCCTGCACCACATACATAAGGGATGCAGAACTTTTCTCATGAATTCTCCCACTGATGAATTGGCTGATAAAGGCAGCGCTCAACTCCTTAAAAGAGCCGATCGAGTTTGCAGGTAGACGGCTATACCATCTTTGAGCCATGCCTGACAGAGTTTGAGGGAACGCCCTACACTTTAAGGCTTCACTAGCAGTCTGCAGCAGTAGTGCGTTCGAGAATGTTCTGACATGATTTGCGGGATCGCCCGTTCCATCATAGGCCTTAATAGTTGGCATCTTAAATTTCCTTGAGATGTGGGCATTCATCACCTCCTTAGTAAACGGAGGTGTGGGATCGTCAGGGTCCCCAAGTGGCATCAGATCTTTGGGGTTGCTTCTGGGGGTCTCCACCCTTGTGGATTTTTCGGTTCGGGGATCAGCCCTCCTTTGCCTTCTTGAAGGCCTCTCCAAATTTATAACGGGAATCCTCTCTGCAGTTGGAGGAGGCTGAGTTTGATTCAACCTATCTTGTTCTCTTGCAAGATCGTCCTTCAATTTTGAGATCTCTGCCTCGTAAGCCTTGATTTTCTCAGCAGTTGTCAAGGGGAGTCCATCATGGATTCTTCGTGTTCTTCTTAGAGGTTACTTGCTAGCACGTCGCCTCCTCGGGGCTTCATCTCGATCATCATCCTCAGATGATGATGAATCATCAGTATAGGGACCAGAGTAATCATCATATTCTCGATCCCGGATCTATAAGGCGTGTCCGCTTGGTCCAGGTTCCCTTCGTCGAGGGGGGTAGTTAGGCAGCCCATACATAGGGTTGGTGTTCAAAGGGAGATCCGTAGTATGGATCTGTACCCCCGTGCGATCAACGTTACCAAGAGGAGAAACCACCATCTGGAGAGGGTTAGTTTCTTGGCCTTGATGGACAATCACTGAGTGGGTCCCCTCTACATGGGGAGTCGTCCCTGGGGGCTGAGTGGGCAGAGGTTGAATGACCGTCCCTGTTGATGGGAGTATTTGTCCTTCCTCAGTGACGATGAGCGGATCAGAAGTGGTTGGTGGAGCAGAGTTAAGGGGCACGGCCTCGGTTGATGTTGTCCTTCGTGTTTGAACCATGGTTGATGTTGTCTTCCCACAGACGGCGCCAAATGTTGTGGAACAAAAACTAGGTTACAATTATTGCGGCTAGGGTTTGTGTATTTAATGCTAGGGTTCGTGAGCTTCGTGCTTCAATGGCTGCTTCTGTGTTTGAGACTTAAACGGTCCTCACAGAATGCCTACGTATCTCTGTAATTAGAGAATCAAGCCAATAAAACGTAGTTCTGAGGTGAGGGGTCAGGCCCTTTATATAGGCTGCCGGAGCCTTAGAATTGTGGTAGGAATAGGAGACTTGGTAGACAAGTCTTTGGAGAAGGTTCTAGATCTATTCCTTGTAGGAATCAGTTTCCATATTGAATTGGATGCCTTGGTGGCTAAGTCTGGTGGAAATAATATCCTTATCCAACTCTTATTGCTGAGCTGGTTATTACCCCTAATATTAATTACGAAATTAATATTTAATTAGGGTTTTTGGGCCGCCCGGTGGGCCCCACGTTTGGACCATACTAGGTCTAATTAATGCAACATTAAATGTGTCTTTAGGGCTTATTTTTAGCCCATATCAAGGTTGAAAATAGTTGGGGGTGCTTTTCACGCATCGCGCTCTCTAGTTCTCATGTTGATTCTTCGACATTCTGATTCCTCCACAAAACTCTCACTAGTTTGACAACCTTGTTCCTCAGCACCTGTTCTTTTCTATCCATGATTTCTACGGGTTGCTCCACATATGTTAAGTCTGGTTGCAGATCCACTTGATCATGTTCATTCACATGTCGGAAGTCGGTATGGTATGGTCGTAGCATGGACACATGGAACACATTATGCACTTGCTGCAAGCTCGGGGGTAAAGCCAATTCATAGGCTAACTTTCCAACTCGTCTCAAGATCTCAAAAGGTCCAATAAATCTTGGGTTTAGTTTCCCTTTCTTACCAAATCTCATCAATCCTTTCCACGGTGATACCTTCAACATCACAAACTCTCCTACCTCATATTCTTTGTCCTTGCGGGTCTGGTCCGCATACTTCTTCTGTCTGTCTTGGGCCGCTACCAGCCGTCCTCTTATGAGCTCGATAGTTTCTATTGTCTGTTGGACCAGTTCAGGCCGTAAAATCTTCCGCTCTCCAACTTCTTCCCAACACAAGGGAGACCTACATCTTCGTCCGTATAAAGCTTCATAGGGGGGCATGCCTATACTCGCATGGTAACTGTTGTTGTAGGAAAATTCGATCAACGGCAAGTGGTCATCCCAACTTCCCTTAAAATCTATGGCACATACTCTCAAAATGTCCTCGATGGTCTGGATGGTTCTCTCACTCTGTCTGTCTATTTGGGGATGGTGTGCAGTACTCATGTTTAACTTGGTCCCCACACAATCCTGAAAAATCCTCCAGAACCTGGAGTTGAATCTTGGGTCTCTACCAGATACAATGCTCACAGGAACCCCACGCCTTACCACGATCCCCTTAGGTACCTCATAAAATTTGATTATTCGAAATAATGGGTTTCGTAAAAAAAAACTAATGACTTTTACATACACTCGTCTGTACCGTAAAGACGTAATATCCATTCGAAATCTTCTTTTAATAATTCGTACATATCGTGATTGCAAAAATATCTCATCCACCCATAAAATTACTATTCGTCCAGGTTTCGAATATCCCCGAAAGTTAGGGTTAATGCAGTCTCCTCTCCTTAAAAGGGTTCTTTTTTAAGAACCTAAGGATAATAGTTGTGGATACAATCCCAACCTTACCTTTTCTAACTCTCAGGTTGACACTTCAACCCTATTGTTCTCTCCCTTGGTCTCACCAATGCCTTAATGTTGTTCCTCAACGCATACTCTCCTCGACCTGTATTCCTTATCGGTTGTTCTATGATTGAAAATTTCTATCCCCCTACTTATACGTTCCTCTGCTACCTTGTTCATAGTATCCGTGTTGAGTCCTTGCATCGTTGGCCGTGGATACTTTGTGGTCGTTTCTATAATCTGAGACAGCGTTAATACGCACTGTATTCCTCATTTTCCTTGGCTTGATTAGCACGCATGTGTTGCCTCCCGTCAGTCATTACCACTTGCTATGGATATTGTATACTCTTCGGTATACGTCGAACCAGTTCAGCTACTATATCCCTCGTTTATTGACTTCTTCGTAACGCAAGAGAAGCGAAGCTTCTTCTTTCGTAGTACGCTCTATAGGAGACGTCCTTACGTTCGCATGGTGATGATCGTGATAACAACATTCATTTCATGGATAAGTTTTTATTCTCGACTGCCCCGTGAAGCCGAAGGCACGACACTAATTATAAATTCGATCATCTGGACAATTCTTCTTCCCTGTCCGTCAGCCACAGATCAAATTAGTACATACGCTCAATCTCTTTGTTAGATATACTTGAAAGCACCTTCAATATTCGAAGTTTAACCTTAAGTCTTTATCCGACGTAATCGCTGCAGAAGTTTTATATTGCACCACCATCTCTTCCGTATATAAATCGATGATCTTCTAAATGGAAAGTCTCTCGTATGTAAATCACTTGGTCCAACAATTATAAATCAACTAGGGCCATCTCTTGGCTCGGTCTTCGGTGACCTACTCATGAAGTTCATTATAATTCTGTCCACGTTCAAGATTTTCTACAGGCGGAATTAATCCACTAGATCTCTATCATTCTGCTTTTGGCATGTCGCGTTTGCACTTAATAGTTTGCCAATACCATTCTTCATATCCGTTTGCCAAACATTCTCTTAATTCTCTGTACATCTTTGTCCTTCCCCATAATTTAGTCATTTTCCTCTAACGTTATTCTTTATTGCATATACTCTATTTTCTTGGTCAATACTGACTGAATTCCAATTTTGAATAATCCCCTCTATAGGTATCGGCCACCACACTGGCCTTTCCTGGGAAATAACAAATTTCTCCATTATACTCCCTGCTCCCTTTCGTCACCTTCTCTTTCTTATGTTTAGTTCTAATATGAAGATATACTTATGGCACTTGTGGAGAAATTTTCACATTTTTCTCATAAGGTTAACGTCTCAGTTTTATGCGTGAACGCCATCATGACTAATCCCAGACTCACGGTTAGTGCTATCTCATAACCTTTATGTTGTTTTAGAAGTATAGGCTATCATCCTTTTTCTACTGCATCAACACACCTCTCAAACTCTCGAAAGACGCATCATCGTGGCTCTCAAAGTCCTCTTTTTACCATCATGTATGGCTAACAACGAGGTTGTTGCTAATATCTCATTTCATCCCAAAACTTTGTTCATTAATTCATAAAGGCTTCTGACTCATTAGTCCATTCAAACGATACTACCACAATTTTATTACGTTTATATTAGTGTGAAATGCCAACTTTGGCACCGTACCTAGGTCGATCTTGAGTTGGTAAAACCTTCTCTTCAACCTTATCTTTGAAAAACAACTACCCATTTTAACTAGTCAACAATTCCTCCATTTCCGATAAGGGTATCAGTTCTCGATGGTATATGTAAGATGTCATACGCTCGTCCTCCTTCACAACTGGCGCCAATCAGCCTGAGGCCTGCATGCTACTGCGATTCCCAATAAACTTGATTAGGTGGTAATCTCGAAGGATCATTGTCATATACCCACGCATCCATTTGCTATTAGGGGTCTGTTAAACTTTATGTCTCTCTATGTGCATCAATCCCTTTAAGCTAAATAAAGCTTCACATTCTTGCCACGATATTTCTTCCTTTCCTGTCCATCTCACTCCCAGGTAGTTTCCTCTAAGGATATGTTTTACATCGCAATCGATTTGCATTTCTTGGATCAGGAAAAGGCTTGGTAACTCCAGAATTCATTAATATAACATCCTGACAACAGTTGGTAGGAGCGTGCTCCCAACCACCTCATCATTTCTTATAACTTTCCCCACACCAATATTAAAGGTCTTGTGGTATGCCCGGACATGTTATCTCTACTTCAATAATTACTCGGCATAATGCTCTGGCTGCACAATTACAACATTTGGTTTTTGATCTCATATTGGTGTAACGGTTCACAATTGTACCTCCCGTTTACCTTAGAGTAATCACTTTGAAAGGAATGGTTTCAAAATAACAAGGTCCAATAGATAATCTCAATAAGAATTCCACATTGGATGTTCCAAGAATGTTGGTCGTTCTAAATACTAGGAGTCTCGATTTTTGGAGATGTAAGGATGGACAGAAAGAATACAACAAGGTTTATTCCTTCCTGTCCTGATAATTCTGTAATATGACACCATAGAGAATGTTGCACAAGGGCAATGATTGTTGGGTACAAAAGTCATAAAGACGGTCTTTATACAATTCTTACATCGGGTGGATACTTTTCCTCCTAAATAATGAGAGGAAATCTAAAGTCGCATTGATGAAGGTCAGCCAATAGAAAGCAATTCTACTCCATGACAATTAAAGAATGAAGTACTTTGTCACTCAAGTAATCAATGGTTTCAAATGAATTCTCATTGTATGAAATGAAAGAATAAAATATTCACGTGATATAGAGTCTGATACGAAGATGGGTAGAATTCGAGTTGAGTGGGCGACCTCATTAGGTCTCAATCAAGTTATTCGTCAAAACTTTCGTCATCATGCTTTACCACACGCAAAATGCATTGCAGAATGAATTAAATTGGGAGTTGGACCAGTGAAACAATAACTTGTCCTTTTCAAGAAACACTAGCGACTAGCTAGACAAAATTTGCTAGTTCACCTGTTTGAGGCATCACCACCAGCTAGGACAATTAGCTAGGTGTTCTTCACAACATTACAATTTTGAGTAGTTGGAACGATCAACTAGTCATTCATATTGACATAACGACTAGCCAGTTTCAATTGGATGGAACGGAATTTCAACATTGTAGCCACTGAAGAAACTTTAGGCTTCTCGGACAACGAATGAAAATAAGAAGTTGTTAAGTTTGAAAAAGAAAACTATAAAATCTAAAGAGAATGTTCTAGGTATCGGAATAATCGATAACCTTTCATCAAATATTACTTATCAGTGAAACGGTCCACCCAAGGGTGCCTCCGTACACATGCTTTATCAGATCCGACAATAGAATTAAATTCGGAATACCAATATCAAAATGATATCCTTACTATGATTTCAATGTACGATGTACAATCTCATCTTGAATAGAAGAAAAGAATTCATGAGGGATGTCTGGACATTAGATCATCCCTGTCCTCAGTAATTTGTTGAATATTTATGAGCTCACTGAAGAATGCAAGTATGAAAGAAGCAATCAAATATCGATATTCATTAAGTAGTATTCGTCGATTAATTAAGGAAATATTTGTGGAACATTCCTTGGATAATTGAAAGAGAGTGTAAATAGTCCTGAGCAGAAATAATTGTAAACGTCAAATAGAATGCTCGAGCTCAATTAAGATACTTTGGATGAGTCCCGGTCTAGAGAAAGTATATCACTGGTTGTTATTCCACAAGTTTGAAGTAGAAAGCTAGGAGGGTTACCTGATATAAACTAATCGAGGTAACAGGGTTAGTGAACAGTTTAAAATGAAGTAGTGCACCTGCCGGTAGTTACCAAAATAAGTTAATGATCATTCGTGCATCTCATTATTACCATTATGAGGGTAACTCCACCTCTTCGTCTTCGTAATACAAGACACCAACTAGTGCGTCTCTCAATCATCATCTTAAAGTCACTTATCGAGTTGGGGTTTCACAAATATATCTGTCATTTCCGTGCTTTATCTTGAAGATCAAACTTCACATCATTCCGGGGACACCTGCTAAGTCCATAGGGTCCTAGTTCATGCCTTCCGACATGAATCACAAGTGGCCAGTTCCCCCTGGGAACAGATCAAAGAGATCTCTCAGGGATCTCAGTGCAGTCCATAGGTTCAGTGGCGGGTGTGTGTATGTGAACATATACCAAATTATTGAGGTCTACAATACATATATACGTAGTCCCTGATAACATCTCTATCAAAGGATCCCACCCTAGACCCGCTGGTCCTTTCTTTTGGTGGACTCTGAGATCACTGTATCGCTCGTTGCAACCATATTCAACTTCTCTTGAGTCCCTTTGTTAATCCTACTTGTTTGTTCTCTAAGTTGAACTACCATGTTCTAGCATCTGAATCATGCGTGGAATTATCTAGCACGCTCGTCTTATGATAACATTCTCGTATAACACATGTAAAATTCGCCATCAAGGGTAATGGAATCCACAACGACATAGTGACCAACCTTCAGGTAAACCCGTTACTTATCGAAAATCGGATCTTATAACCAAGGTAAAAGACTTCATTAATCCAAGTACTAAGTACCCTTAATTATGTAGGGAAGTCCAAACTTCTTGATTCTTAAAATGCCGCCTCCAAAACTCTGGAGGACTACGGGCCACAGAATTTATGCCAGCCTAGTCATCCGATCATATTGGCAATATCGCCTCTACATCAGCTGCTCTTGAGATTTCGCTCTGCTTCCTATATCATTACCAATGATAGGTCATGTACGACTCTCAAACCTCTATTCATCATTCTGAAGGTCTATAAGGATTCTATCGACCCTAGTATAATACCTTCAGTCCATTCTACTCACCGGTACCTCTTCCGGTAGTCCAATAATAAGTTTACTACGATCTCTTATGTCCTTCTCCTACTTAGACTCAACTCTCAACACTCTCGTTTCTGAGTACTGTAACTTATCGCTCTGATACCATTTCTGTAACGCCCCCAAATCTGAGGTCAGAGATTCAGGTCGTCACGTCACCATATCATACCTGTATTAACTTTACAACTCAACAATACATCCATTCAGACCTCAATCTTACACACAAGCAAGTTAGAGTCTCAGAAACGATAATCAAAAGTGCCGCTAAATATTACAATTCATTTGTACAAATCAGAGTCTTACGCAATTCCACTTATACAACTATACTTGAAGACAAGTCTTACTATTACAGTTGAAAACCTATCAGACTTACTCTGTAGTATTTATCAGAAACTAAATCATCTCCGGGGTAAATCTTCTACTCCTCTTCTGCTGTTGCGGAGTTAACCGACCAAATTCTTCTCTTTCTGAAAAGTTTTTATAAAGCAAGAATGAGCTACATAATGCTCAGCAAGTTCACCATTTTGTAGAATAATAATGGGGTTTATTTCGAAAACATTCCCAACTATATGGGTATATATCTCAGGTTTCAAAACATAATTGGACAATGTATATGTCCGAGTTTGAATAAAACATCTATACTCACTAAGGAGCTTTAAGAATAACATATGAACCCTTTATAAGGTTCCCATTTCAATATATCTCAAGTTTGAAAATATATACATATGAGTATATCATTTTCGGCAAAACACTCTACGATTAACATACTGTACAAGGAATACATCATTGCAAACCTCTTTCCTTCCATTAGCTTAGAAGGTTTCTCATACAAAAACATTTCATTCTTTGAAACAATTGCAAGAGTGCACTAACACGTGCCAATCTTTATAGAAAAATCTTGCAATTCTAGATACTGCACGATGTCAATATTTTCTCATCAAAACCACACTATCTGCAACTTGGCACTTAGGCCCAAGAAGTAGTGTTTGAGTATTTTTCCAAAGTGGAGGATGGGACTGGAAGAAAACATAAAAACCTGACAGGGATTGACGATGATCAGTCGCCACATCCAAGTCCAATAATCCGCGGGTCTTCTCTACCGGTAGAAGGATAGAAACTACATCCGTAACTATCCCCAGGTGAAAACTACATCCATAATCACCCTCGATGAAAACTACATCCGTAATCATCCTTCGGCAACACCTGGGCCGGAATAATAATTGATGGACCGCCTGGCTCACGGCCGCTTACACATCCCGGGAATCGTTCGTCAACGGTTCCCACACCTGCCAGAGTCCCTTTTTTTCTTTTTCTTTTGAAAACATGATTTTGATTGAAAACAGAGTAATTGAGGTCCGACATATGTCGACCGATGATTCTTGAAATCATACAAGAAGCAGAACCTGACCGGGGGTTTTCGAAAATGTTTTGAGTTCGAATGAGTTCGAGTTTGAAAGTATTAAAAGGTATCTGGGATTAACTTTGTCTTTTAATAATAAACGATGATTAATAAATAATATTTTAAGATTTAATATTAATAATTAATAAAATAATTATTCGATAAAATAAACTTTTAATCCAAGATAGGGTTTCGAATATTTACGAAGATATAACAATAGTTACTTGAGTATACGATACTACCCGAATGACCCTTCGGGTTTTCGCAAACTAGATACGATATAATAATATACCGCTCCCCGGTCAATAGTATATACGGACCGCTACGACCTCTATTGCTAGAGTCGTTGTCCGAAGAAAACATTTCAATCTAAGTTCAAGGGGTACAAACATATATGTACTTATTCAATCTCAATTGCATCAATACTTCGATAAACATAGCATTTGATATAATTGAAAACTACAAACACAACAGTGAAAGTCCTTGTATATGGATAAGTTTTGAAAAGTAAACTTGCCTTGGTTAGGTTGGGGTGGTCGAGCGTGCGGATTCGAACGATCTATACATAAGCAATAATCGTTCGTTAGTACCTTAACAATATCTCTTTAATTACGGGGTTTTAGGGGGTACGAAATTAACTTAACGACTTCGTCTTGTGACTCTCTAACCCCACTATAGGTTCATGTCATCACTCGATTACGCTCGTCACTTAATCGACTTAATTTAGTTACCACTTTCGAATCATAACCACTAACCCTAGAATTTTGCTCCACTAATCGACTTTTTCCATTGCGCGAATTTTACTCTAGCATTTTTATAAAATCCAAAAATTCATATTTTAATCCAATTCCTTTTGGGTGGTCTTCACCACTGCATTCCCTACATTCTCAAATTTTTCCATGATCCCACATATATTTTTAGGGGTTTAAACAAGGTTCACAAGGGGGTCACTTAGTGCAGTCCGGAGTCCAGAAACAAAATTCACTCCTTCGGCCATAACTTAAAATCTATACATCACTTAGCCATGAACCTTACATTTCCAGAAACTAAATTCAATTATCTTTCCAACAATATATGGTAGGACATCAGGGGACAATATTTGGGGGTTCAAAATCGTGTTACAATACAGGTCAATGTTCCTGGACAAAACTCAGCAAGCACAAACTACTTAGATCAACCATTTTTCACACTTCCACAACACAATCAACACTTAATACACTTAGATCATGGTTCATAACACTCATGGAGATATATATATATATATATTATCCATAGTCATAAAAGTCACAATCTCAACATCAAAACTCAAGATCCATGCTATCCAATACATATACAACCAAGATTAGCTCACAAACACATGGATCTACTACCATACTTTATAAATAATACATAACCAAGAGGGTTTGAGATTTTTATACCTTCTTGAGCACCTAGGGGCCTTGGATAAGCTTTTCACAACTCAACAACACCTTAAATGGTCTCCTACAACACTTACAATCCAAGATCTAAAAGAAAATAAAACATGGTTACTATTCACCCAAGCTTTAACAATTTGTAACTTAAAATTGGGTGGATGAAATGGATTGAAATTGCTAACATACCTTGTCTAGATGATGTAGATGACCAAGGATTTATGGTGTGATTTATGAGTGATGGAAGAGGGGGAAGAAGAAATTTTCTTCTTCACTTTTGTCTTTGGCCGAGAGCAAGAATACAAGGGGGGTGTGTTTGTGTTTTGTGTTTTGTGTTTGGTTGTTGGTTGAATAATGCATAAAGTTATGTTGGGTGATACATATCATATATGTATAGGCAAGTACTAGCAAGCATGGCCTCATGTACTACTTGTCCCCTTTTTTGAAAAAGCAAGTAACTAGGTACTATTCATCTTCCAATTGCTAACTAGTTTGCTTGATTTCTAACTACTTGGTTGCATGGGACTTACATGCAATACTACTTCTTGTATCATTATTCTTTCACCAATGCTTGTCATTTAATCTTTAATTCGTATCGTATCTTAATTAATCTCTCGTAATAATATTTTGTCGCGTAGAGATTCCCATATAATTCCTTAAGTACTTAATTGTGTAAATCCCTCGATTATCCATAATTCCTCGTCATAATTCCTAATAAATCTTTTAATACTCTAATCATTCTCAAATCCCAAGTTTTATAAATCTTACTAACAATAAGACTCCTGCCTTCACAATCTTCCTTTTTATCTTACATAATGAATGCAACAACATAGTTTCTCAGACAATCAATTCTATTAATCAACAGGGATGACTAGAAAGGTTCCATATTGACAATGTCACAAGATACTAAATAAAAGGAAATATTACCAAAAATTAGGGTTCTTACATATAAAATTTAACAGATAAATGTGAAACGAAATTACGCAAATCAAATTGAAAACACGAAAATAAAAACAAAATTATATGAATCAAATCGGAAACATGAAAATAAAAGTTAATATAGATTTGATCTAAATGACTAATTATAATTGTTAATTTTTTGGTCATGGACGCTAATGACCTTATTTACCAGTTATTTTTATTTTTATTTTTTTTGCTAAATTATTTACCAATTATTTATCTTCAATGAGAAAATCTTGTTCTGCTTAGAAAGATTAAAATGAAGTGGGTGAAATTTAGCATAGCTGAAATGATGAAATTACATGTTTCCTTCACAAATTATCATCATTTTTCAATGTTAAATCATTCATCAATCCTTTATGATCCTACAATATTTGTAAATTTATAAATGCGATTTTAAACTAAATTACAAGATTATTGTTAGAAATTTTTTAGTAACCATTTACTTATATGTTAACAGTTTAAATTTAAATTTAAATTGTTTTTGTAGAGATGACGAAAGTTCCTATAGGTATGATAGCGATCGAAACTAAAATTCCACTTCGTTCATTACCTTTTGTTTTGCAAAAAGAAGGTTTTTCCTATGAAAAAGATAGTTGAAATGCTCCATTAGGTGAATGAAGTTCTAAAGTTGTCAAAGTACTTGAAAATCTACCAATATAGATGATCGAAATTCGAAAACGGTGCCCTTTATTATTTAATCAAAACAATGGTCATAGTAGCAACAATGGTGCAGATGATGCAGAAAAAGTGTTCAGATGTCTATGAACATTTTTACATTCACACAGTTGCTGCATAAAATTTGTAGTATACAAAATTGGATGCTCATAAATGTCACAGAGACTCTGCTAATTTTATTTTCTCTAACGGGTTTATTTTCTAGTATTCAGTCAATTCTTTTTATTTTTTACCAGGTAGATACTTCTTTTAGGACCTCTAAGCTCTAAAAGGACTACTTCGTTAAAGTCCCTTGCTAGGGTGATGGAAAAGGATATAAGGGTGTGTAAATGGCATCTCGCACTTTGCAGCAGTTTCAAGGATATAGGTTGTTTCAAATTCCTTTGGTACCTACGCGATGCTATGGTCTTACTCGTTGGTGGATTTATAGTCGCAAAAGGTAGGTTACTCGGATTATTACAATCTTTTACTATCTATAGACCTTACACTTACTGAATTTTAAGATGTACAACTAAATTTACATATTCGTAGTACACACAAACTTGGCTAAAATTAGATGTACAGATGTGTCTAGGTCTACTTCCATAATTGAACACGAGAAAGAAATAGAGCAACAGAAAGGAAAGAAAGAAAAACAATTTTACCAACGACCCAATACCATGAAAGAGAGGAAACAAAGAGTGTGCGTGAGAGTTCTAACCAAAACAAAACGAAATCAATAAGAAAAAAAACCAACCAAAAATTATTTTTCACCCAAGAAAATTCAACCAATATGAACAAAAAAACGAAGGAGAGTAAAAATAATCGGAAAGGTGGCTAAATCTACAATTAATAAAACCAAAGAACTCATATTAACTAATATGGGAAAAAAATTATGATTAGAAACCTAAATCAATATCATCCAAAAAAAAACACAACTGATTTAAAGAAGAAAATGAGAAGAAAAAAATAATCGAAGCACGTGTTTTAATCCAACATGCGGAAGACATCACGTTCAAACTGATCCCAAGTCGAATCAACCTAGCTCTAGATATCATGATAAAGTATGGAGAGAATAATGAAAAATTGTTATCGGTTGCAATATAAGGAGAGCTTATATAGCCAACAACTAAACAATAGCAAAGAAACTACCAAATGAAACTATCAATAACAATAATATTATATATCTTAACAATCAAAAGGTGAAAAAAGGTAGGGAAATGGATAAAGGAGGAACACCATTTTTTCTACCTAATAAAAAACATGAGTGCACATCTATTTTAGACAAAAATTTTAAACAATGCATTGGAGACATGGTGCTATTATAGCAAATATCTCTATCTATTTTAAATTTTTAACATAGCCTTTTGACATACTCTATTAGCTACTTAGGTTCAATATTCCATGGGTTAAAGCATCTTAGCGATTTATCATATTTTAGAAATATTAATATAAAAAACTACACAAGTTGTAGTCCTACTCGTAAAAACTCACGAGTTCGTAGCTCTTTTGTGTTTGGCGTTGGGGAAACAGTTCGTGCAACTGTATCAACACATGTTAGGCTTGAAATAGCATTCTCGTCGTACCATTTTATGTGTTTTTATCATTCATCCTTGCCGAATTATTCTATGCATAATATTTTAGTAAAACTTATTATTTTTGAATGTCCAAACATCTACACTATATATACACATTTATTTTCATTTTGTAAGTTGAGGGATTTAGACTAGAATCCCTTCATCGGACTGTTTTTTTTACTTTACTAAGAAAGATATTAGGACAATACGTGAGTTATATATGGGTGGTAAAAGTTTATTCAATCAAACCAATTAATAAGGGAATCCTTACAGAAATATTTATCTTTAAGATATCAATATATGGGATAGGAATGTTGTTAGTGTATTTAAATAAATATGTAATGGTCATAAAATTTTATTTTTAAAGTTCTTTTTTCATGCCACTTATTTTTTTTTTAAAAAATTGTTTTGATTATCTTTCAATTGAAAATAAGTTTCGAAATTTTTTTGTTTAATTATTTGTTTCATTAAGTGTTTAGATATTTTAATGTAGGTATTTATTAAGTTGCATTTTTGTTGAGTATTGAACACACAAGAGAATACAGAGGGGGGGGGGTGAATGGATTCTCAAACTTTTCTTCTGATAATTGTTTTAGGTGAAGGTTGCTTTAAGGGTTTGAATCTGGTTGTGTAACAAAGTATGTGTTTGTGTTTAACAGATTATGTAAGTGCGGAATATAAACACAAGAACATGATATCACTTTAATCTATATTGTATTAGATAAAGATTTGCTACAATCTGTGAATACAAATGTTAGTATTCTCAGCTTCTTTCTCAGAGAGATATTACTTGTAAAAACTATAGATCACTCTATTTGATACTTGCTAAAGAAGTAGAGTTGTTCACTTATATCACGTGAACAACTTGATTACAACAAATAAGGTAGCAAACAAATTTGCTTTCTAATGTGTCTATCATATTTGAGTAAACATCCAAACTGCTACAGATTTGACTTCTTAGAACTCTGTTCAGATCCACTTCTTTAGCTCTTTGTCTCTTGTAATATCTCTCCAAGCTTCTTTGCAGGCTTTCCAACGTGCTTTACAGTATGTGGTCCACAAAGCGTCTTGGCTTGTTGCAGGTTTCTGACTTGTACAATTCTTCAGTATTTTGTCTCAAAGTTTGTATTCGAGAAGTAACTCTGTTGGTGATTCGAGAACAAGAATTGGCTTAATCGATAACTCTGAGTTCTCGAATACTGTTGAGCTGACATATCGAATCACTTCTCGAATAAGTCTTTTCTCCAGGAATCCTTGAGATATCGAATAGAGTATTTTACCAATCGAATCCCTGAGATATCGAATAGCTTCTTTAGTCCTTGAGATATCGAATGTAGCTTTGACTTGTTGACTCTTAGAGAACTCGAATGATGCTTTGACTTGTTGGCTTCGTGAGTTCTCGAATAGAGTATTAGACATATCGAATCTCTGAGTTCTCGAATGAGGCTTTGACTAGTTGACCTCCAGAGATATCGAACAATGTCTTTTGAGATATAGAATTCCTGACTTCTCGAATGCTAGACTTCTCGAATATAACAAACATACTTATTGTAAGAACCCCAAATTTTGGATATAATTAAAACTTTTTATTAAGTAATGATAAAATGAGGAACAATGATTCCGACAACAAGGTCACCAGCTCTTATGAA
The DNA here is from genome assembly GCA_036435485.1 of Saposhnikovia divaricata. Taxonomy (NCBI): domain Eukaryota; kingdom Viridiplantae; phylum Streptophyta; class Magnoliopsida; order Apiales; family Apiaceae; genus Saposhnikovia; species Saposhnikovia divaricata. The sequence goes on along the minus strand of CM071598.1, from coordinate 119,922,381 downwards.
TGGTGGTTTCAAAGAACAATGATTGTAATGAATGGATATTGCTTTGGACAATGATCCTGATGCATTGGTATATTGTCAGAATAGAATGATTCGATGGTTGAGGACCTAGATAAGAATAATCTACCATCCAGGAAGGAGCTAATGGATCCTTGAAGGGAAATGAGTACGTGCATAGTGTTTCCCATACGTGCATAGTATTTCCCGTACGTGCATAGTATTTCCTGTACGTGTATAGTAATTTGGTGGATGAATAGTGATTTTGTAAGTTGGAAAACTTTTCACTCCACCCTATGTACGGGACGTGATATGGATGTTTCGAAGTCATATTAGTAATACGCGGAGGAAATAAGTGAATGCAGAGACGATCGGAATTCAGAAATTCCAAATTCTTTTCGGTATAATATTTGACCGGACAGTGGATTAAATATTATTATAATCCAAGAATTGGGATATTAACTTTGAGGATTTGATATTTTGGGATGTTATTATATTTGATCTAAGAATGAAGGTAAGAAACCACTGAGGAGTGGTTATGGCTACAATGTAATAATTGATATTTGGAAAGAATGAATGGAATTCGACTTTATTATTTCTATGTCTTGAAGAATGCTAAAGGGTAACAACATAGGTAAGAATAATCTATCTTCTAAGGGAATAAGATATGGCAATTTCAAGCAGGAGAATATTCTCATGTCATCCAGATCGGTAATGATTAATCAATTAGTTCCGTAAAAAGGATAAGGAACGATCGAAAGAGAATACGGACAATTGTACCACCCTAAGAGAACAAGTAAAGAATACAGAATGAATAGTGTTTTGGTGGGAGTATATAATAATATAAGACGACACTATATAGAAGCATTCGGAACGGATTTTCGAGTTCGTATTAGTGATCCAGGGGGAAAATAAGTGTATGTAAAAGCTGTCGGATTCTGAAAAACCGCACTTTTATTTTCTCCGAGAGTTCCCTAGACACTGATAGCCTTAAGTATTTAACGAATGGATTTAAGGAATATAAATTGGAAAGTTAGAATGAAAGATGGAGAATGAAAGTATTAATATTAAAAAGGATTCCCGGTAAACCCTAATTAGAAATCCGTGAAATATTCCTACGAACGATCAATCGAAACGGGCAATAACCGGACACAGAAACAAGCAGAGGAAGCAAGATACATGCATGTGCAAGTGATAAATATCTAGTAACTAGCAAGGAACTAGATCAATTAGAATGCAACCAAGTACTTAGCAAGCCACCACTTGGTTAAGCCTTAAACCATCCAATCTTCAACACTTGTCCTCACAAAGACATCATCTAGTGCATCATAACTTTACTAAAGTAAAAAGAGATGAGATATTATCCAAGGCTCATCCACTTTATGCATTCTTCCAAGCAAAACCACAAGAAAACATCAAACTCTCTCCTTTACTCTTCCATTCGACTTTTGCAACAATTCCAAAACAAAAATCCAACTTCCAACCATTGTTTGATCTCCAAAAATTTATCATAGATCCTATATTTCATAAAAATGATACCCTCAAAATCTTAGCCTCAAACATCACCTTTTCCATTTTCAAAAAAATCAAGAAAGTGGAGGATGAATAGTAACCTCAAGAACAAAATTCTTGAATCTTGATTTTGGTTGATGATCCAAGCTTCATGGAGGCTATACAAGGACTATACAAGGCTTACTAAGTGCATACACACCTCAAGGAAGGTATAAAACTCTTGAAACCCTAGGCCTTAGTTTATGTTTAATGATGTTCTTGATGAGAATTTAGATTAGTATGATTATGGTAATGATTAAAGCATGCTTATGTAGTGATATGTTGATATAAGAGGATAAAATAGCTAGATGAACGGAAAGGCATTGCTTGGCCTCAGTTCATGTATATAAGTCATGTATATGTTGTTTGGGTTGGATACTATGTTTATGGGAAGATTCGAAATTGGTAGATATTCGATTTACAGCCGTTATAGTGCCCGATTTTGCAATACCATGTTTTGTATGCCATTTTCCATGTCGAACCCCTACTGTCCAGAGACCTTATCTGCCATGATAGGATAGGTAATGTTCTAAGCTTCGTTTTGATATAAAGATCACGTGAAACGGACTTACGGTTTAGGATTTATGACCAAATTACTAAAAGTAGTTCGAACCCGTAAACGAAAGTTCGTAACTGTAATTGAACCCTCGTAAACTATGTAACGTCATGGCAAATCTTGGTAAATAAATACTAGAGGTAAAAAGGAAGGCGTGAAAGAAAACCGTATGTCAAAAGGATCATTTTTCGATTTTTTAAAAATGCTCGAGTCGAGGTTAAACGCGAACGAACCCATAAAAGACGACTCTTTTATAACTTCGGTGAGACACTTAGAAAACAGGCGATAAAACTCGGAGTATAGTATTGGTTCGTAACGATCGACTTTAGAACTCATATGACTTAAGTATGTCCCAAGTATAAGTACAATGACATGTCGTATTAACGAACGAATGTCGGGTCGGATCAGTGATAAAAGTAATCCACATAAAGGGGAATAACGAGATAACTCGAGAACGTGTTTCGAATTAAGTATAACTTAACTTTTAATATGTTAAGTGATTAATCCCGAATGCCTTGGCTATTTATAGATAACCAAGCTGAACCGGGACCCGCTACCACTACCCCTTACCGTACTCGACTACCAGGCAAGTTTCAATTCTCTTCTTTTAGGCTGTTGTTGTGATTGAATAAATATATATATATGATTGCTGATATACATATGCCATTGCATGCATGCCTACTTTCAAGTTGAATTGATATACTTGTTCTCTGAATGTTATTGTTGGCTTATAAGCTAGATAGTTATATATTAGTTATAAGCCGGTTATTGTAAGACCCTCATAAGAAGGGCGTATACATCTTATTAATCAAATATAGACCGGGAGTCAATATTCCTTGATATATCGAGATTACTTCGGAGGAAAATATTTAAGTAAATATTTTCTATTATTCAGGCGACGAATATTATTTGAATATTCGTTTGAGATTATTTATTTTAATGATCCTTACTTCAAATAATTATTTGAACGTAATCATTCGACGAAGAATATTTGTCAATATTCATTCAGAGTCGAATTGATTATCGACTATTATCTCGAATACTCTTCTAAAGATGAGACTACTAAATGAATATTATTTGGATATTCATTTAGAATATTATTTTATTAAATAAATATTACTTTTGAAAATTCATTTAAGATATTAAGTACTTGATGAATATTATCTTCAATATTCATCTGAAGCTTGATTTATTTATCGAATATTATATCGAATATTCCTTTAAAAGCTTGGATTACTAAATAAATATTACTTGATATCCATTTAGAATATTATTCATTAAATGAATATTACTTTATCAATATTCATTTAAATTCCTAATTAATTATGAATATTATTTTGAATATTCATCCAGGGTTCTATTTAATCATCGAATATTATTTTAAATATTTTAAATATTCCTTTCAGGAATTATTAAGTAATGAATATTATTTTGAATATTCATTTGAATATTTAATTATGCAATAAATATTCTCTCGATATTTCTTCAAGAATTATTTGGGAAATACTCTGATTAAAGATATTCTTTCATATTCCTAAATAATCTGTAAAATATTTTAATTCAATAAATATTCTCTGAATATTTATTCCATACTTAGAATAATCTCGATAAGGTTTATCTTCTTCAATTATTACAGAAAATATCTCGGAATCATATTATTATTAAGCTTATATCAAGAAAGGTTCTCAGACATCATTCTTCTTTGAGTCTATCTCCTTAATAATAAGGGAACCTTACTTGGAAAATGTTATTTATCTTGTCGACTTCCCGGTCATAAAGTATTCCCTTCACTCGCAACTCGGGTGCTGTTGACTTATTAAGTCGTTGCTTACTTCTCATCTTTCGAGGGGTAAGATTACTGGAACAAGTTGATATCCGTTACCAAGTAATAGCTTGGGAGCTATTGGTAAATTTTCCTTTCCAATTAGATACGACTACCTTGTGGAGTCTTATCAACAAGTATTATGCTTGGGGAAAGGGGGACGAATGTTACATTCAGAATCATGAATTCTTTTTGAACTAGGAGTCGTGTAAGAGGCTGAGTAGCGCCGGTCCATCCCCTTTGGCCCAACCGTTGGCCGGGGAGAGCTAGTAAGGCGGTATACAAGTAAAGCCGTCAGTTCTTCCTTCTACCGGTAGTAAATCTAAATTGAGCTGTACGATCTCGACTGATCATCAAGATTGGAACAGCGGGCGCGGTGAATACTCCATCATTGGTTCATCATCCAAATTTATTTATTTCCTGCAACATGATTACTGTTGGCAGAGTTGGAAAAAGGGTCATAACTGGAATTGCAACCTTTTCTTGCAAGTTCCTCTTCTTAATAACAATAAGAATATCTCGCTTACTTTGATGTAGCAGATATTTCTACAAACAAATACTTTAAGTTACCTTGTAACTTCATCGTTCATATTATACTGGCATCATTTCCGTAAATGCATGGCATATGGTTTGAAAGATACTTTTGAACTGTTATACATTATCGTCAGTTATATATTATTGTTGGTGGGCTATTGCTCACCCTTGCTTTATTTTTATATCACAACAACAGCTAGACCAGATGACTCGCACAAGGCGCACTCGACGCGGGCGAGGACGATGAGACTACCAGAGCTGAAGAAGAAGCTATTGGTAGGGTATATTTATTCTTTCAGTACCAAGAATATGGTCTAGTATGACTTATGTAAATGGATGGCAAAGAGTATGTATTTATATTGAAATTCTTTTGGATTGTAAGAACTCATAATGTGATTAATAAAAATTTGATTGTTACTCTGATTTCATCTCTGGGACTATAACGGGTGTGTTTTATATTGTTGTGTTGGGTTATTGAGACGTAATTTATTTTATGTTAAGGAAAGTTCAATTGTTGTGGACAGACTTGGAAACCGTAACCACCGGATCCCGGACCCCGGATCTGGGGGTGTTACAGAAGTGGTATCAGAGCGTACGTTATAAACCCCAGAGATGAGGTGACGTTAAAACAATAAATTCAATAAGATAATAAGAACTCTTGCCAAGTTCATAGTCGGACTACTTAATGTAGTGATGACATATAAAACCCTTATGGGAACTCGTAAGTATAATGATAGTAACTTAGCTCGATATCGTATCGACGAGTAAGGCGACTGACCTTGAGGCATACGAGCAACAGCGCGATGATGCTTTATATGCTGAAGATCAGCGGGTAATTCGATGGAGTACCCTACTGGAGACCCGGAAGAGGTTCCAGCAGATAAGGAAAATCCTGTTAGGATAAGGAGCTTACCCATGGGTAATGAGGGTCGCAGCCAGAATGACTGTGATGATTAAGATATGGTGCTCAGAAAAGTGAGTATAAAGAACCGAGATATTATTAAGAGATCTGAAGATGCATGTTGAATTCAAAGCCGGACTACCAGATGTAGTACCAGCAAGAAAGAAGGATTGGAAGAATTACTTGAGATCTTATACGGAAATAGATGAGAATCCTTAGAGATTTTCATCTTAACAAAGAAAGAGCTAGAGGGATGTATGATTATCAAAGGCATCGATTTAGGGCGAGGAGCAGAGTCCCTAGGAATAGTTGAGAAGGAGGCAGTAAGTGCCATATCATTTGATAAATGAATTAGTATGAATATGGTCAGTAATACTTCGCCATGAGAAGGCAGGTGTCGTAGGTTCTAAATTATGGAACCAAATTGAGGTTAATAAGGTGGTTTTATTAAGGAAAATGTTCATTTTATGAATGAATCATTTAGAAAGTAAAGACATTGGGAAGTGATAGCATGATTGGGTAAAGTTATATAAGGAAGTAGTAAGCAAGACAATGATCTCAGAACCTACCGGAAGATAAGACCAGTGAGTCAAGATGAACTCGTAATGAGACTACTGCCAGAGACTGAGTATAGAGTTAATTCAACTCAGTTAAATGATGAACCAGAAACGTTAGATGCATGTGATTCAGAGGAATATTAAATTCCTTCTTCTCTTTGAATGGATTATAGTAGTTACCTTAAGTTTACTCCGACACGGAATTATAATAGATCAAGTAATACGATCAGCAGTTAAAGAGAAAAATGTGAGAAAATCTTCCTGGAGCTAAAAGGTGAAATTGGTAATGACCAAGAGTTGGCATTGCTTAATGGAAAAAAGGAGACTTTGTGCTTCCAATGACGCTTCGCATAAAGGGTTAGGTAGACCGACATTTGGTAGTATTGAATATCAGGACGTTGTGACAGGTTTCAGTTTGAAACTATTGATTCCCTTCTAAGGGATGGATATAATTGATTCCTCTCCAGTGGGTAAACTTCCAATCCGATGATGATTATTTCGTTAACTATGACTGCTTATGATTCCACCTGCTTGGAGGTTCATAGAACTATTCTTCAGGTTTCGAAACTGGTCTCCTTAATGTTACCAGTAGGTGGGTAGATTGATCAAAATTTCCCTGAGTCTGGAAAGGAATTCGGTGAATTTTGGCAAACCTTGTCTTTCTGATTATCAGAAAATGTCATGGTAGAGAGTAAAAAATTGGAGCAAACCCTGTGATTTGGGTAAGGATGCTGTAAAATGGGTTAGTAGACGGACCCTGAGTATTACAATCGATGGTAGAGATAAAAGATAAAAGTAGAGGAAAGGTGACCAGAGACGGTGCCGAATAGTCGATTAAGACTTATATAAAGTAAAGTTTTGGAAAGGTGGAAAGGTATCAAAGAAGGCACTATGCCGGCAATTGCTAGAAAAGTAATGCTATTAGCCAACCTCTAAAATCATATATTTTTATGTGTGGCCAGTTGAGGCCAAGTCACAACGGACTATAAAGTGACTAGACCAGCAATGAAAAGACAAAGCAGGGTTGCTTCTAAGAAAGCACCGACTGCAAGGGCTTCTGATATAAAGGAAACATTAATGAGATCGTTTGAATCTTCTGCCGAACAACCCATGTTTTGATTGGGAATTCACTAGACCTTTTTGGGATGGGGTCACCCGTACTAAAGTGACTCATGTGTATATGGTTGTCCAAGATTTCGAGTAAAATGGAAGTATAGTGACTTGAGATGTATGATGTTAGGGTATCATGAATACCATGAATATATTATGACGGAGGAAAGTAAACAATGAAGGTATATGAAGAGGGTATAGAAAAGGTCAGAAATTGAACAGTATGCTGTAGGAATTTTGTCTGAGGCAAGTACCTTTGCGAAGAACGATAAGCACTAAGAGATTCACGTTGAACTCGACCAATATCTTCCAGAACATCCTTGCTACCATTACCAAGTTGTGTAAGAGAGCAGATAGGCATACGTTGCCTTTTGAAAGGCCAAATAGGTTGATGACTATCTGAAAGAAGAGGGCGGCATTAAGTTACCAATCGATTATCAAATGAGAACAGTTGAAAGGAGACCCTTATTAAGGATACATGATCTGATTGCCAATTATAAGATGCAAGGATTCCTTGGCAGTTGAATTAAGGATAGGATATCCATAAATTAAGACAAACCCTGGGGAATGCACAAGGGATGGCATTAACCCTAATAACGACATTATGAATTCAGATGATATGAGTTGGACTTGCTAAGGCAACCATGACCGGTAAGGATTAGAAAAAAAAAAAAAAGAGTTCTGGAAAGAACATAGATAGAATTATTAGAGTATTGATCAATGACATTTTGATATACCCGGTACCCAGAAAATACAGGAGGAATGATAAGGATGACCTAAGAAACCTTACAAGGAAAAAGGTAATATTCCGAACTTCAAAATGGAAGTTTGGTAAGGAATGTATGACATCGTAACAATAATGCCAGATGAGGCATGTATGAAACCCTAAGGAAGTATGGGTTGAACCTATAAAGGTTGAGATTATCCTAAGATAAAGAAAGAACTAAGAAAGAAGTATCCTAAGTAGGATTGGGAATAAACGTGATAAAGTTCCCACGGGTAGGTGGAAGCAATGACTCATGGAAATGACTGATAGTTATATTTTCTCCTTCAGCAGAGCTTAAGGGAGAATGCTTTAACCCAACAGTGATGGGAATGAGGTAAAAAAAAAAAAAACTTGAGCTGGAATGTACCCAGAAAACATGGGTTACAAGAAATCATTATCATCAAGAAAGGCCAATGAGGTGGCCGACAATCTAAGTATAAAGGAATAATTACAAATGTTCATACCGAAGAAACAGGATGATATTTGGAAGGACCTTGAAGGTCATATCGGAATGGAGGAATTTACATTCCTTCTGATGACTGTGCAAGAATTAACAGTAATAATAGTTTAAGTAAAGATTCGATTCCTGAGGGAGTCTTAAGCATGTTACGTACCTTAAAAGGTCCCGTTTTGAGGCAAACCAGGACCATGGTACAAAATTGATGAAGTAAACCGTTAAGTTTCCAGTCTTTTATGGAAGATGCATAAGTGATAGTTTCATCAACCGGACCTAGCTGCAATGCTTGAAACTCTTCTGCAATTCTATCTGCTTCATGTTATATCTACATCAAGTTCAGGAAGTGTTCCTTATGGATAAGGAATAATGATTACTTTGTCTCCCTAAGGGATTTGAAACCCGTAGGGTTAGCTATTAACGCACTACGTAAACAACAAGCGATGGTGATTCTTCTAAGAAAGGAGATGACAACGTAAAGATAAAGAAAGTGCTGCTATTGATAAGCTAAATGGCATGTTGATGAATGACAAGCAAGTTTGTGTTAGTGTACTTCTGCACAAACAAGATAGAGAATATGAGGTTGATAATTCGTGATGCTAAACGTATTCCCGTAGAAAGAATTAATGAGACTTGGAGGGAAGGGCGGTTGAGCCCAAGACTTATTGGGCCACTTGAGAGTTTAAAGTGTTCGGACGGCGGTATTCGAGCCAGCCTTACCCCCAAAATTATAGCACGGTCATAATGGGTTTTCCTGTGGCCAGGCTACGCCAGTAAAATGCAGATGTTCAACATATAACAGGAGTACGAGCATGTAGATATACGACCTGGTCTGACTTACGAAAGACAACCTGTGGAAAACCACTGATAGATAAGAACAAGTAATGAGAAACAAGGTTGGCAGAAGTAGATTATATGAATCTAACTTAAAAGAATCGGGCCAGATTCATTTCGGAAAGTTTAAATTGAAATAACGTGATGATTATAGAATAAATGAGACGGAATACCGATAAGGAGGTACCAAGTGCATAAAGGTGTCTCAATAAAGAGGTGAAGGTGAAAGTAAATAATAGAAATGAGTAAGAATCAGCTAATAAGAAGGATGTGATTGATAAAGAAAAGGCTGGGGAAGCAACTATGGAATGAGAAGCAAGGAATGTTATGAATGGGTTTTCTAATGAATTCTCAGGATGACAACCTGATAGTGTCAATATTATAGTTATGAAAAAGCTAGTAACATGATATGGGATGTCAGTAATAATGATGTCAAGTGAGAAATCTAAGATTTAACTTGAAAGGTTGAAGGATTTCCCGAATGTGAGTATCGCTAAGATTGAACAAGAGTATTTGTCCATAGAATAATGGACAAAGCAGCAAGATATGTTGACACGTGAGATTGCGATCAAATAGTATTGGATATAATTATGATTAATTTCTTCTTTGATAAACCTCTATAGTTCAGAGGTAAATTCTGAGTATGATATTCTACAATCATGAAAGCTTTCTATAATCCTTTAGAACTCTTTTCTCTTCTTCTCTCTTATTCATCTTCTTTATGAATTGAGAAGAACAACCCTTTTAGGAGGGGAGGTACTACTACGTGACTATCTGTCTATGTGATAGAAGTCTAAGTGGAATGCCATGACTTGTTTAATTGCTTGTCAAGTACTAAAGGCTGGCCCCCTTCTGTACTAACTATGCAATGTAGCAAATGTTCAATTGATCATAGTGATCTCTCAATAAATCTTTCCACTTCTCTATATTGATCGAGATTTCGAAGATTAAAGCGATCAGGAAATGCACAGTACGAGCGAGGTTACCTCCGAATCGTAGGGTGATCGTGATACCAATGTTACTGCAGGTATCAATAAGGATAAGACTGAGTAAGAGTATAACCCGGATAGTGAGTTGTACGAAAAGTAGCAACGTTGATGGAAAAAGGATAAAGTATGAATTGTAGCACTAGAAGATGTGCTGAGGAAGGGTAGAACGACTAAGAATTGACCGGGAAGCTAAAGAGTGAACGACAGGCAAACGACTCTTTGCTTCCTACCTGATTCCGGGACGGAATCCTATTAAGGAGGGGAGACTGTAAGAACCCCAAATTTTGGATATAATTAAAACTTTTTATTAAGTAATGATAAAATGAGGAACAATGATTCCGACAACAAGGTCACCAGCTCTTATGAATGGTGGTTTCAAAGAACAATGATTGTAATGAATGGATATTGCTTTGGACAATGATCCTGATGCATTGGTATATTGTCAGAATAGAATAATTCGATGGTTGAGGACCTAGATAAGAATAATCTACCATCCAGGAAGGAGCTAATGGATCCTTGAAGGGAAATGAGTACGTGCATAGTGTTTCCCATACGTGCATAGTATTTCCCGTACGTGCATAGTATTTCCTGTACGTGTATAGTAATTTGGTGGATGAATAGTGATTTTGTAAGTTGGAAAACTTTTCACTCCACCCTATGTACGGGACGTGATATGGATGTTTCGAAGTCATATTAGTAATACGCGGAGGAAATAAGTGAATGCAGAGACGATCGGAATTCAGAAATTCCAAATTCTTTTCGGTATAATATTTGACCGGACAGTGGATTAAATATTATTATAATCCAAGAATTGGGATATTAACTTTGAGGATTTGATATTTTGGGATGTTATTATATTTGATCTAAGAATGAAGGTAGGAAACCACTGAGGAGTGGTTATGGCTACAATGTAATAATTGATATTTGGAAAGAATGAATGGAATTCGACTTTATTATTTCTATGTCTTGAAGAATGCTAAAGGGTAACAACATAGGTAAGAATAATCTATCTTCTAAGGGAATAAGATATGGCAATTTCAAGCAAGAGAATATTCTCATGTCATCCAGATCGGTAATGATTAATCCATTAGTTCCGTAAAAAGGATAAGGAACGATCGAAAGAGAATACGGACAATTGTACCACCCTAAGAGAACAAGTAAAGAATACAGAATGAATAGTGTTTTGGTGGGAGTATATAATAATATGAGACGACACTATATAGAAGCATTCGGAACGGATTTCCGAGTTTGTATTAGTGATCCAGGGGGAAAATAAGTGTATGTAAAAGCTGTCGGATTCTGAAAAACCGCACTTTTATTTTCTCCGAGAGTTCCCTGGACACTGATAGCCTTAAGTATTTAATGAATGGATTTAAGGAATATAAATTGGAAAGTTAGAATGAAAGATGGAGAATGAAAGTATTAATATTAAAAAGGATTCCCGGTAAACCCTAATTAGAAATCCGTGAAATATTCCTACGAACGATCAATCGAAACGGGCAATAACCGGACACAGAAACAAGCAGAGGAAGCAAGATACATGCATGTGCAAGTGATAAATATCTAGTAACTAGCAAGGAACTATATCAATTAGAATGCAACCAAGTACTTAGCAAGCCACCACTTGGCTAAGCCTTAAACCATCCAATCTTCAACACTTGTCCTCACAAAGACATCATCTAGTGCATCATCACTTTACTGAAGTAAAAAGAGATGAGATATTATCCAAGGCTCATCCACTTTATGCATTCTTCCAAGCAAAACCACAAGAAAACATCAAACTCTCTCCTTTACTCTTCCATTCGACTTTTGCAACAATTCCAAAACAAAAATCCAACTTCCAACCATTGTTTGATCTCCAAAAATTTATCATAGATCCTATATTTCATAAAAATGATACCCTAAAAATCTTAGCCTCAAACATCACCTTTTCCATTTTCAAAAAAATCAAGAAAGTGGAGGATGAATAGTAACCTCAAGAACAAAATTCTTGAATCTTGATTTTGGTTGATGATCCAAGCTTCATGGAGGCTATACAAGGACTATACAAGGCTTACTAAGTGCATACACACCTCAAGGAAGGTATAAAACTCTTGAAACCCTAGGCCTTAGTTTATGTTTAATGATGTTCTTGATGAGAATTTAGATTAGTATGATTATGGTAATGATTAAAGCATGCTTATGTAGTGATATGTTGATATAAGAGGATAAAATAGCTAGATGAATGGAAAGGCATTGCTTGGCCTCAGTTCATGTATATAAGTCATGTATATGTTATTTGGGTTGGATACTATGTTTATGGGAAGATTCGAAATTGGTAGATATTCGATTTACAGCCGTTATAATGCCCGATTTTGCAATACCATGTTTTGTATGCCATTTTCCATGTCTAACCCCTACTGTCCAGAGATCTTATCTGCCATGATAGGATAGATAATGTTCTAAGCTTCGTTTTGATATAAAGATCACGTGAAACGGACTTACGGTTTAGGATTTATGACCAAATTACTAAAAGTAGTTCAAACCCGTAAACGAAAGTTCGTAACTGTAATTGAACCCTCGTAAACTATGTAACGTCATGGAGAATCTTGGTAAATAAATACTAGAGGTAAAAAGGAAGGCGTGAAAGAAAACCGTATGTCAAAAGGATCATTTTTCGATTTTTTAAAAATGTTCGAGTCGAGGTTAAACGCGAACGAACCCCTAAAAGACGACTCTTTTATAACTTCGGTAAGACACTTAGAAAACAGGCGATAAAACTCAGAGTATAGTATTGGTTCGTAACGATCGACTTTAGAACTCATATGACTTAAGTATGTCCCAAGTATAAGTACAATGACATGTCGTATTAACGAACGAATGTCGGGTCGGATCAGTGATAAAAGTAATCCACAAAAAGGGGTATAACGAGATAACTCGAGAACGTGTTTCGAATTAAGTATAACTTAACTTTTAATATGTTAAGTGATTAATCCCGAATGCCTTGGCTATTTATAGATAACCAAGCTGAACCGGGACCCGCTACCACTACCCCTTACCGTACTCGACTACCAGGCAAGTTTCAATTCCCTTCTTTTAGGCTGTTGTTGTGATTGAATAAATATATATATATATATGATTGCTGATATACATATGCCATTGCATGCATGCCTACTTTCAAGTTGAATTGATATACTTGTTCCCTGAATGTTATTGTTGGCTTATAAGCTAGATAGTTATATATCAGTTATAAGCCGGTTATTGTAAGACCCTCATAAGAAGGGCGTATACATCTTATTAATCGAATATAGACCGGGAGTCAATATTCCTTGATATATCGAGATTACTTCGGAGGAAAATATTTAAGTAAATATTTTCTATTATTCAGGCGACGAATATTATTTGAATATTCGTTCGAGATTATTTATTTTAATGATCCTTACTTCAAATAATTATTTGAACGTAATCATTCGACGAAGAATATTTGTCAATATTCATTCAGAGTCGAATTGATTATCGACTATTATCTCGAATACTCTTCTAAAGATGAGACTACTAAATGAATATTATTTGGATATTCATTTAGAATATTTTTTTATTAAATCAATATTACTTTTGAAAATTCATTTAAGATATTAAGTACTTGATGAATATTATCTTCAATATTCATCTGAAGCTTGATTTATTTATCGAATATTATATCGAATATTCCTTTAAAAGCTTGGATTACTAAATAAATATTACTTGATATCCATTTAGAATATTATTCATTAAATGAATATTACTTTATCAATATTCATTTAAATTCCTAATTAATTATGAATATTATTTTGAATATTCATCCAGGGTTCTATTTAATCATCGAATATTATTTTAAATATTTTAAATATTCCTTTTAGGAATTATTAAGTAATGAATATTATTTTGAATATTCATTTGAATATTTAATTATGCAATAAATATTCTCTCGATATTTCTTCAAGAATTATTTGGGAAATACTCTGATTAAAGATATTCTTTCATATTCCTAAATAATCTGTAAAATATTTTAATTCAATAAATATTCTCTGAATATTTATTCCATACTTAGAATAATCTCGATAAGGTTTATCTTCTTCGATTATTACAGAAAATATCTCGGAATCATATTATTATTAAGCTTATATCAAGAAAGGTTCTCAGACATCATTCTTCTTTGAGTCTATCTCCTTAATAATAAGGGAACCTTACTTGGAAAATGTTATTTATCTTGTCGACTTCCCGGTCATAAAGTATTCCCTTCACTCGCAACTCGGGTGCTGTTGACTTATTAAGTCGTTGCTTACTTCTCATCTTTCGAGGGGTAAGATTACTGGAACAAGTTGATATCCGTTACCAAGTAATAGCTTGGGAACTATTGGTAAATTTTCCTTTCCAATTAGATAAGACTACCTTGTGGAGTCTTATCAACAAGTATTATGCTTGGGGAAAGGGGGACGAATGTTACATTCAGAATCATGAATTCTTTTTGAACTAGGAGTCGTGTAAGGGGCCGAGTAGCGCCGGTCCATCCCCTTTGGCCCAACCGTTGGCCGGGGAGAGCTAGTAAGGCGGTATACAAGTAAAGCCGTCAGTTCTTCCTTCTACCGGTAGTAAATCTAAATTGAGCTGTACGATCTCGACTGATCATCAAGATTGGAACAGCGGGCGCGGTGAATACTCCATCATTGGTTCATCATCCAAATTTATTTATTTCCTGCAACATGATTACTGTTGGCAGAGTTGGAAAAAGGGTCATAACTGGAATTGCAACCTTTTCTTGCAAGTTCCTCTTCTTAATAACAATAAGAATATCTCGCTTACTTTGATGTAGCAGATATTTCTACAAACAAATACTTTAAGTTACCTTGTAACTTCATCGTTCATATTATACTGGCATCATTTGCGTAAATGCATGGCATATGGTTTGAAAGATACTTTTGAACTGTTATACATTATCGTCAGTTATATATTATTGTTGGTGGGCTATTGCTCACCCTTGCTTTATTATTATATCACAACAACAGCTAGACCAGATGACTCGCACAAGGCGCACTCGACGCGGGCGAGGACGATGAGACTACCAGAGCTGAAGAAGAAGCTATTGGTAGGTTATATTTATTCTTTCAGTACCAAGAATATGGTCTAGTATGACTTATGTAAATGGATGGCAAAGAGTATGTATTTATATTGAAATTCTTTTGGATTGTAAGAACTCATAATGTGATTAATAAAAATTTGATTGTTACTCTGATTTCATCTCTGGGACTATAACGGGTGTGTTTTATATTGTTGTGTTGGGTTATTGAGACATAATTTATTTTATGTTAAGGAAAGTTCAATTGCTGTGGACAGACTTGGAAACCGTAACCACCGGATCCCGGACCCCGGATCTGGGGGTGTTACACTTATCGAATTGGTACTTAGGCAAATCTTCTTTTCCCCAAATTCCAACTGGGTTTATTTTGACAGTCTTGGTCTTCAAGCTTGAGGCATGATCCTTGGAACTTCTTTCAAGCATTATTCTCTTACTTTAATTACAGTTACATAGGTAGAATTTGATGCCTGTTATAAGTACTACAACAAGTAGAAACTCTACAACTAGAGGTTCCCTCAATTAAGAGGTCATGTATGTAATGCAAAACATTACAGACAATTAGGCTTGTTATTAGATGTATACAGGCATGCCTTTGTGACTAACAATCTCCCACAAATTGTGAGTAAGACCCTTAGTCACAATTTCATGTCTGATAACAAGCCTATCATACATAAAGATAAAACTTGAAAAGTACAGGTATGTAACTTGATTGAAAATACAAAAAGGCATCCTTACAAGTTATGAAGAATTACTAGCCATATCCTTTTGGATTCATCTCTTGAGCTTTGGCTTGCAGATTCTCATTTTTCTTCTTTTCTTCAGCTTCTTTATCTTTCTTCTTTGCATTTTCTTCCATAGCAAGAACAATGTCTTCTATAACAGTGAGTTCCTCAATTAGAGGAGAGCCTGATAGATCTTTAAGAACTTCATTCAGCTATTTCTCAGAGTAGGAACTGATGTAGTCCATTCTAATCTTCACAGTTCTTCCATATTTCTTGTATTCAATAATGTAAGGATTATACTTGACTCTACACAGACCCATGGCTCTTAACTCATCAGCCTTAGCTTCCATAGCAGCAAACTCCTCCTCTCTTTTCTTTAACAGCTCCTCACTTTCCTTTTTCCGTTCTGCCTGGTGATCTCTCTTCATCTTGACAAAGTCAATCAACTCCAGCTTCCATACTCTTTCCACTCTATCTTTAGAATCCAACATAGCAATAATCCTTTCTATATCATCTAGCTTGCCCCAATGCTGATATGTCCCTTGCTTGAATTTCTTCTGTCTTCCATCTGTATATTTAACTTCAAGGTAGTTATCAACAATGGCAATATGATAGATTCTTTGAGCCCATAGGAATTGTAGTTGGTCTTCATCAAAGTCTTCATCTAGTGGTTGGAGTTTTAATCCTGGAATGATAGTTAGGGCCCTTGATTTAGATGGCTTCACTCTTCTTGCAGCATGTTTGAATTTGATCTTTTTCACTTGGTTGCTTGGTAGAAACTTGTGACCTTTGCTGGTAGACCATTGTAGTACACCATTAGCAGTTTGCTTTTGGAAACATACAGATGGTTTCTTGAGTTGAATATCCTTCTCTTCTTGAGGTGGCAAAATAGTTGTAGAACCCATAGATATAGATTTTGATAGGTCACTACTAACTATATTCACCCTAGACTTAGAGTCTTGTGTTATGGTGAGGTTACAGTTAGCAATGCCTAAGGCTTGTTGTTTTCCACTTTTCCTCTCATAGACTTTGCCTTGGTCATGATCATCTTTCTTTTCCTTGTTGTCCTTCTTCTTCTTCTTGTCTTCATCACCCTTACCACTCCTATGATGTCTTCTTCTCCCATCACTTTTGTCTTCATCTTCATCATCCTTATTTCTCCTTCCTTTGGCTATTTCTAGAATCTCACCTGTGGCAATGAAGGTTCTGAGAATGTGCAATGCCTCTACTTCTTCACCAGTTCTTATCCCATTCTTCTTTTGTAATTTATCAATAATGTCAATGATAAATCTGTGATTCTGGAGAGTGAGATCCTTGGGAATGACCAGCTGTTTGATATCCTCAATCTTTGTGCCAGACTGATAGATAATTGTTCTTGGATAAGTGCAAACTTCAAGCAACCTAGCTTGTTGACCATTCCTCATATCAGCATATAGACTCTTGTTGTTCTCTCCCTTCTTCTCTATCAACCCCAGGATAGCATCAATCTCTGTGAATTTTAGAGCCTTCAAGGTGTCATAAGATAGATGCCATATTTTACCACTGGTCACCATCATAATCTCCTTGAGATAGATTTGATTAGCTTCCTTGGAATCACTGTTAGAAATTTTATTTGTTCTCTTAGACTCCTTCTGTACTCCAATGTATCCCCTCCAACCTTTGCTTGATAGACTTGAAGAAACTTCAAGAAGGCAGCATCATGATAAGTTTCTGAATTTGCTACTTCTATCAGCTTGGCCTCAGTAACTACATCCACTTTAACTGGTTGATCTTCTTCATTTCTAGAGGTTTTAGCTTGCTCAGTTGGCATAGATCCTGCGACCACTGTAGAGATGATGGTTTGTTTTTTGCCACTTGGGGGTAGTGATGTGTACATGAGGTAGAGTGACAGTTGGTAGAGAAGGTAGAGGTGCATTGACTTTGGCTTTGCCCATGCCTTCAACATGAGAGATTGTAGGTTTTGAGATTTTTGGTTGACCACCCTCAGTTATGATTATGCCTTTCTCCTTAGGCTTCTCTCCCTTAGTCTGCTGCTCCCCCTTAGGCTTTGATGTCCTTAAGTTACTCTTCTCCCCCTTAGGCTTGTTGTCAGGCACAGAGGCTTTGGTAGAGACCCTTTGGTTGGAACAGGTGGGATTAACAGATTCATCAGGCAGAAGGAGCCCCATATGCTTCATCATAGCAGACAGCATTAGTTGTTGATGAAGAAGAACATCAGCTGTGGTGGTAGCTTGAGTGTCCAACTTCTTAGTGAGAGTTGTTACTGTGTTTGTAAGATGAGCATTTGATTGCTTGAGTGAGCTCACTTCTTTCTCCAGAGTATCCACCTTGTTGAATAACTCATTAGCTTTAAAGCCAGACAATGATTGTTCCTTGAGCCTCACTACCTCAAACTTGGTCATATTATGCACAGGGACCTCAGTCACCAGTTTATCTCCATATTGATTTACAAACATGGTCCTCAGCATGGCATTGGCATCTGTTTTCTGACCAGAGAGATTCTGAACTTGAGTTGCTAGATGGCTGACAGTTCCATGAAGCAAAGCCATGCCACTGTCCATCTTGATGCAGGTAGATTTGCAGTCTTGTATGGTTTTGAGGACAGTATCTAAAGTTGGAAACTTGGCAGCAAATTCTCTCTTGATCTCTCCCACTGTCTTGGCTATTTCATCACACACCTTGTTGACTTCTGTCTTAACACCCTTGCCAAGATAGTGTGCAGCCTTGAGGAATCCCTTGTAAGAATCATTCATGGCTTCATACACTTCACCAGGAGTAAGAGATTTAGCATTTGAACCCAGTGAAGTGAGGTATTCCTCTCTTAGATATTGAAGGGCTTCATTAAGAGTAATATCATATTTCCCTTGCAGCCAGGCATCTATATTCCCATATCTCTCAGCCTCATCTGCTATTTTCTCTTTCTGTATCTCTACATCATCCCTGTGACACAGCAGAATGGCTTCATAGTCTGGGTTTGACATATTGGATGTGATAACGTTTTGGGCTATCTTTACAAACTCAAGAATCTGATCCACAACTAAGCTTTGAAGTGCTTCAACCGTCAATTGTGGTGGAGCAGATCCTGATCCTGAAGCACTGTCATGTTGCACAGGCTTCAGCCATTGTGATAGAAAGTCAGAGCTAGAGCTAGGCAAGCTAGACTCCTCAGTTACAGATGCAACTTCTGTAACCGGATGGAATGACTCTACTACTGTTGTCTCCACAGAAGTGGGATGAGTTACAATAGTAGTTGACACAGGCACAGAGTCTCTAGTGAAAACTATTGAATCCTCTGTGTTTGTGATGGTGTCATCAGGATATGCCCCAGCTAGTATTCCCTTACCATCTAAATGTGGTTCCTGGGTGGTGAGCAAAGTGTCATGCACTAAGTCACTTGAGTCCATTGGTTCACCAAAAGAAGAAAATTCTTGGTGATCAATGCCTTGCTCCTCAATTGCTTGAGTTGCAGGATTCAAAGAAATTTGAGTGTTATATTCTGGAAGAGTAGTGTCTTTTAGAGTAGATTTTGGCAACTCCCCCTGAGAAATAGAGGGAGTTTCAAGTATGATGTGCTCTCCACTATGTGTTGTGCCAGCCTTATCACTCCCATGTGCTGACTCTTTACAAGATAGTGCATTGGGGAGGATGCTTGATTCTATAGATGCACCCTGTTGAGAGGATACATCTAGTAAACTGTGTGCCCCTGATTTCACAACTTCAGCCATTTGTGTGACTAAAGAGGTGGTTTTCTTAGCTTTCTTCTTCTTTGGCTTTTGAAAGGGTGACACAGGTGCCTCACTTTCTAAGCCTAATTCAGAATTCAATGCTGCTTCTGTTAGCATTTCCAAAGGTTCAAATGTTATCTCCTTTCTCTTCTTTTTACTGACACCACCCTGTTGAGAGGATGATGTAGGTGGCTCTGTGTTTGGTTCAGTGTTTGGTTGAGGGGGTTGGTTAGCTGGCCCTGGATTAGCATTTTGTTCTACTTGCTTGGGTTGTACTAACTCAGACTTATAGGCAAATGTTGGCATGTTGTAGGGGTAAGACTCAAATAACCTCTGCATATGAGGGGTTATTACAAGCCTAACATCCACATCATTCCTAGTCTCCAAGTTACCAAAAATGAGTTTGGTCATGGATTTCGGATAGCCTATTCTATTTCTATTCATCCCAGGCAATTCAATCAGTTTATTATCTACAAAATTAAGAGCAGATTAAATAAAACGAGGGAAGGAAATTTCATTACCTCTCTTGGTTGAGTTCTTACCAAGTCTCCCATATAGCTCCTGCATAATTAGATTACCCACATTAATTTTCCTATCATATGCCAGGGAGTATGCAATTTGCTGTGCAGGTGCACTGATTTGATCAAAACTCGACTTTCTAGAAGTGAACACCTGTAGCAGTGTGGCGAACACAAAACTCCATTCCTTTCTGAGACACTTCCGGTTCATTTTTCCAATCTTGATTGTATCAGCATATCTGATAAAGTCGAAGAATGTAATCAAATCATCATCCGATACCAGAGGGTGATACAGCTCCTGATGAAGTCCTAGTGCTTGATTCATATCCTCTGTAGTGATAGTAACATCTTTCTCTTGTATCTTGCAGTAGATGATATAAGAGGTTACTGCATTCTCGAGAGCAATAACTTCCATAGTGGCTGTCCTCCAAAACTGTTCTAGGAGATCTAAGTACAGAGTTGGGTTGGCTGAGAGTGCATCCTTGATGTATGACTCAGACATCCAGTGAACGAAGCACTTGAAGTTAGCATTGGGTGCTTCCACATCATTAGTAATAGCAATGAAGTTGGTGTGGTTAGGAATTGTGAGTTGGGTATTTGCCATTGTTACACAGAGAGACGAGAGAAGAGAATGAAGGTTGAAGAAGAAATTTAGCTTTTGAAGTTAGGGTTTTCAGAGGTTTTGGAACTTTAGATGCTTGAGAAATCGAATGAAATGAAAAGAATAGATGTAAAACTTTATAAGTATGAAGTACTTGAATTGTCGATTAGATATATGCTTTGTATCGACAAGTCAGTCATTCGAGAAGTAGAAATCGACTATTCGATAAGTCAAGAAAGGCTTAATGGATATCTCAAGCAGTTTGTAACTCACAGCTGGCTATTATCTAACTTAGAAATAATTCCAGATTAAATAAAATATGTTTTTATGAGTGATTTAAAATTATGAATAAAAATCCAAAAACGGTTAAGATTCAGCGAAAATTCAGCCTTTTCAAATGATTCGACAACTCAAATGTTCTTATTCGAGAACTCAGTCACTAGAGAACTCAAATGTCCTATTCGAGAAGTCAAGCAAGTCTCTGTTCGATTTCTCCAAAATGCACTATTTAAGAACTCAAGAGTGTTCCAAATAGACTTGTGATAAGTGGATTTTATATCCACTTGGAGCGTTCCACATCGGCTTAAATTGATTGTCTTGGACTCAAGTTTGTTGTAGTTTTGATGTGTTTTGCTTAGTTCTGAAGAGTTGCAAGAATGTCGATTATGGTGGATGCTTCTATCGTGTTTGGAGGATTAATTGATTAAAATTCGGATTTTCCGGGATGGTTGCGCAGTCTACACTGTTTTGGCCATATCTGGAGTTCTAGAAGTCCATTTTCAGCGATCTTACAGCTCATGTGAAGCTTGAGAGATTTTCTACAAACTGGGATAGATAGAAGGTGCAGGGAGCGTGTAGTTAAAATTCGCGCACGTGTTCTTTGTGAAGCAAGGCTGGAAAGTTACTGTTTTGCCCTTTTCAAGTTCTAATTGTATTTTGGGCAGGTTTTAGTACCTTAATCGAATTCTAATTGTAATAGAAGGTAATTTCCTGCTGGGCAAGAAATCTAGAGCCTATTTAAACACATCTTAGCATTGTAATTAGAGAGTTTTTTTTATTATTGTATCATAGCTTAGATCTGCAAGGGAGAAAAGGAGAGAAGGATTCAACCAGATCTCAGTGGAACGAACTTTATTGTATTACTTGTGACCACGTATACTTGCGTGATATTGTGTTAACAAGTTTTTGGCGCCGCTGCCGGGGATCATCGGTGTTAATTTAGTTTATGTGCTTGTCATCAGTGGTCGTTAGCGTTCACTGACTCGGATTTCTTATTTAGTTTGTTTGTTTCGTGGTATTTTCAGGTACTTGAACGTGTATGCAAACACGTTTGCAAACTCGTAAACTGGCAGAAGAAGAACTTGTAGCCGTAAAAGAGATGGCAGACTTACCAGCAGCAGTCATGGCTTTGAAGCACTATTCGCAGCCAAAGATCAATGACATACAATCTACTATTGTCAGGCCAACTATTGCGGTGAACAACTTTGAGATCAAGCCGAGCACAATTCAGATGGTGCAGAATTCGGTTCAGTTTGCGGGTGCTTCGACAGAGGATCCTATCATGCACATCCGGGACTTTATCGAGATCTGCGACACTTTCAAATTTAATGGTGTGTCGGAGGATGCTATCAGGTTGAGACTTTTCCCATTCTCTTTAATGGATAAGGCTAAGGGCTGGTTACACTCTCTACCAGCTGGTTCTTTTACTACATGGGAGGATCTTGCTCAGAAGTTTCTTACCAAATTCTTCCCTATGGCGAAAACTGCAGCAATAAGGAACCAGCTAACTCAATTTCAGCAGCAATCTGGAGAGTCTTTGTGTGAGGCTTGGGAACGTTATAAGGAGATGCTTCGTAGGTGTCCACATCATGGCCAGCCTGATTGGATGGTTATCAATGGTTTCTACAATGGGTTGGGAGCACAGTCTAGACCTTTGCTAGATGTAGTATCAGGTGGAGCTCTGTGGGCTAAGAGCTACGAGGAAGCATATGATCTTATTGAGACGATGGCTGCTAATGAATATCAAAATCCAACCCAGAGGCTTTCTCAAGGCAAGGTAGCAGGTGTTCTTGATGTTAATGCAGTCTCAGCTCTAGCAGCTCAGCTAGAGGCAATAAATAGGAAAATAGATTCTTTGGCAAATCATGGGATTCAGCAGGTTGCTAGTATTTGTGAGCTATGTGCGGGCGCACATGAGACGAATCAGTGTGCTATCTCTTCCGAATCAGCACAGTTCATGAGTAATTTTCAGAGACCTACTGCACCAGTTCCAGCCACCTATCATCCAAACAACAGGAATCATCCTAACTTCAACTGGAGCAACAACCAAGGTGCTCAACAACCTCAGCAGCCCTATCAGCAGTTTGAGGGTCAGCAACCGAAGCCATTCAATCACGGCTATCAACAGCCTTATGCTCCAAGGGCACCATATCAACCTCCTGGATTTCAGCAGCAACAACCCCAGTCTCATGCGGGGCAATCATCTAATGAAAAATCAGAAATGGATGATTTGAGGATGATGGTGAAGAACCTGCAAACTTCTCAAAAGGTCTTGGAAAACCAGATAGGACAGATTGCTAGTGCTTTACATAGTAGGCCACAAGGAAGTCTTCCTAGTGATACGGAGGTTAATCCAGGCAGAAGGGAAAGCAAAGAACAGGTCAATGCAGTTTCTTTGAGATCTGGAAAAGTCACGAGGGATCCTAAATCAGTAGCTAAGGAAGATGAAGATGTTCAGAATCAGCAGGTTAAAAAATTTACAGTGCCAGAAATTGAGAAATCTGATTTAGTGGCTGATCAGCTTGATGGTGAGAAGAGCAAGAAACCTGTTGAAAAGTCTACTCCGGAGCAATCTTCAAAGAATAATCAGATCTATCCTCCTCCTCCATATCCTGGACGCTTGCAGAAAAGTCAAGAGAAACAGTTTCAGAAGTTTATGGATGTCTTCAAGAAATTGTCCATTAACATTCCTTTTGTTGAAGCATTGGAGCAGATGCCGAGGTATGCAAGGTTCATGAAGGATATTTTGTCACGAAAGAGAAGGTTGGAAGAATTTGAAATAGTGGCATTAACGGAGGAGTGTAGTGCAGTTCTGCAGCAGAAGTTGCCACCTAAACTTAAAGATCCGGGAAGTTTCACCATCCCTTGCACTATTGGCAACCTTTCTTTTAGCAAGTGCTTGTGTGACTTGGGAGCTAGCATCAATCTCATGCCTTTATCTGTGTTCAAGCAACTTGGTCTGCCGGAGCCAAAGCCAACCAATATCTCTTTGCAGTTGGCTGATCGATCTATCACATATCCAAGGGGCATAGTGGATGACGTTTTGGTGAAAGTTGATAAGCTTATCTTCCCAGCTGATTTTGTTATCTTGGATTTTGAAGAAGACAAGAAGATTCCCATAATCTTGGGAAGGCCTTTTCTAGCTACAAGCCATACTTTGATTGATGTGCAAAAAGGAGAGCTTACAATGAGGGTGCAAGATCAGAATGTCACCTTTAATGTTTTCAAGGCCATGAAATTTCCGACAGGGGATGAAGAGTGTTGCAGTATGGAAATAGTTGATACGGGTCAGAGAAAGAAGTTTGATCGGTTGTTGAGCAAAAAGTCGGACACACACGTGCTAAAGCATCACATCAGTGATTTCATTGACAGTTCTTCAATTCGAGATCTTTCGAATGTTAAGCTTGGGAAACTTCCACCACATTTGAGGTATGTCCTTTTGAATAATGAGCTTGTGATGTTTGAAGAGGGGCATGATAAGGTGTTGCGAAGGTGGAAAGCCGATGATAAGGAAGAAGAAAGTTTTGTTCAGCCGTTCGAGTCGGAGAAGCACATTAGAGGTGTGAAGAAGAAAAAGAAGAAGATTAAGCTGTTGGATAGTAAAATCAGGTTGAAGTCTGAGGGAAGAGATTTGTGGAAAGCCAGCAAACAAGATGTTAACGTTCGTATGAATGGCCTTTCTGTGGAGAATGGTTCAGTTATTCTTTTGAAACCGCCATGAGTTGAGGAAGTAACGTCAAGCTATTGACGTTAAAGGAGCGCTTCGTGGGAGGCAACCCACGCATTAGTGTAAAAAAAAAATGAGTGTTGAAAAAAAAAAAGAGTGTTGTGAGAGAGAAAAAAAAATATTGAGTGTTGTACTTCAAAAAAAAAAATCGAATAGTGTTTTTTCACGCAGGCTGCGCCTGTGTCGCGCAGGCTGCGCCTGCGTGTCTGTATGTCGCACAGGCTGCGCCTGCGTTACTGGCTGTTTTGCAGGCTGCGCCTGCGTGACGCGGGTTGCGCCTACGTGACAGCTGTTAGTGCAGGGTTTTTTTCAGCTATTTTGTATAAAAAAAAAAATTTCTTTCTTTTTTCTTTCAACCCCAATTCTTTTCTACTCCTATTCTTTCATCCCTAACCTATTCCTAATTTCATAACAATCCCCCATCTTCTATTCAAATCTCTAATCCTATATCTATTCTAATTATTTTTCTCTAAATTATTAAATCCTTTTTCTATCTTACCTCAAATTCATACCCACTCAAAATTTCTCCCTTACACATTCAAATTTATATTCATCATATCACTCCATTATATATATATATACACATATTCATACAAACTCAATTCATTCTCTAAACCTCTACATCTCTACGTCTCTAAAAAATTCGAGTTGAAGTAGGATTCAAGTTTGGGGGAAGTTTAATTGCAAGTTCACCTCTTCGATTCGTATTGGGTGAATCTTTTTCTCTAATCTTATTTTTATTATGAATTTGTGTTCTTGTAATTGGGGGTTTTGTAGTATTCTTGTTATTTGGGAAGTGGCCAGTCTATGGAGCTCGTACGCATTATCCTCCACCAGATTCATCCGAGGAGGGTGATGACTCAGCTGGTTAGGTATGTTTTCTACTTTCCCTCGTATTTACTTCCATTCAATGCGGACATTGAATATTTTAAGTTTGGGGGTGGTTTGAGGGATTAGTTGTTGTTGTTGTATTATGTGTGCATATAGATATCATGTTTGCATATTAGTAGTAGTTCATGCATATATGTTCGTAATATTTACGTTTGTTTCATGTAGGACATTCTGTTTTTATTTTTCGTATACCATGTGAGTTCATATTAGTTGCATTTGCATAGCATGCATATTTCATGATCCCTTAAGACGAGCTAATTCTGATTGGTAGGTAGGTGTCTAATTGAGTGTGGTAATGATGAATAGAGGGTTAACTTATAGTTTCTATGAAATTGATTTATGTGTTTCAGAAACAAAACTAATTACACAGTCTCATTGGGTGCTTTTGGGCTAGGTTAGGGTCATGCTTGTTTGGATGTTTTGAGATTTAATCACTTGTTTATATTTAGAATTTTCGTTATTCCCTTGATGGCCTAGAGCACTAAGTCTAAGTTTGGGGGAAAACAGGGATTTCATGCTTAAATTGTAAATAATTGTCAATAATGGCTAGGCGTCAAATGGCTAGTAGCCGGCTCATATTTATATGAGTAGTCTAGGGTTGGAATTGAGAATTCTCATTCCAGATTGCATAGAAAAAAAAAAAAGAAAAAAAAGAAAAAGAAAAAAGAAAAGAAAAAAAGTCAAAAGTGTCAATTGTTTATATGCAAAATTAACTAGGGTGAGCTCTTTAATACTCGAGCAATTAAGTTCTAGGGGACTTTGTGCCTAGTGACCTAAGGCTTTTATAGTCTGGGATCCACTAACCCAACGCTCGCTACATGGGTATTATTGTATAAGCCTTTTGGGGTCTCATCCATTGCACGGTTAAATAAGCATGCTTGTATATATGTGTCGTAGTAGTTAGTAAAAAAGCATGAATTTCTGTCTACCTTGGATAAGGATGGAGGTGTTCTTAGGTTATGAAGTGTCTACAGTCTATTCTATTTATAAACCTGTGATTGTCTTGACGAAGAGCATGTATGATTTTGATCTAGTGTTGGGAGTATTTCTAATGAGCATTGCACACACGCACGTTTATGTTCATGTATTGTTAGTATACGGGAACTTAGTCGAGCTCTATTTGTATTTAGTTGCATTCTCTAAGATATTTGCTTGCTAGTTGGTTTTGGTTAGTTTGAAGGGGATCGTTGTATTTTTCATATTAGTTGCATTCATGCGTTGCATTACATTAGGTTAAATGGATTTTGTGGGTTTATTCACTATAGGCCCTCACGAGACCTTACTCGTCCACTGGGGCTGCCTACGGGTTTAAAGGGCTTGTTGCATATGCCAAATGCAACCGTGATCACCTACGGAAGTGGTACTAGTTAGTTAGTTAGTTGTAATTGTTATGCTTGAGGACAAGCATCGGTTTAAGTTTGGGGGTGTGATAAGTGGATTTTATATCCACTTGGAGCGTTCCATATCGGCTTAAATTGATTGTCTTGGACTCAAGTTTGTTGTAGTTTTGATGTGTTTTACTTAGTTGTGAAGAGTTGCAAGAATGTCGATTATGGTGGATGCTTCTATCGTGTTTGGAGGATTAATTGATTAAAATTCGGATTTTCCGGAAAGGTTACGCAGTCTACACTGTTTTGGTCATATCTGGAGTTCTAGAAGTCCGTTTTCAGCGATCTTACAGCTCACGCGAAGCTTGAGAGATTTTCTACAACCTGGGATAGATAGCAGGTGCAGGGAGCGTGTAGTTAAAATTCGCGCACGTGTTCTTTGTGAAGCAAGGCTGGAAAGTTACTGTTTTGCCCTTTTCAAGTTCTAATTGTATTTTGGGTAGTACCTTAATCGAATTCTAATTGTAATAGAAGGTAATTTCCTGCTGGGCAAGAAATCTAGAGCCTATTTAAACACATCTTAGCATTGTAATTAGAGAGTTTTTTTATTATTGTATCATAGCTTAGATCTGCAAGGGAGAAAAGGAGAGAAGGATTCAACGCTCGTGACAAACAACGGATCTAGATCTACTTCATCTTTTGTGTTATTCTGGATTCTAGATTTGTTTTCTTAACTCTTCGTTTATTAATATAATTACTTCTTTTATTCATGTCTTGTTTAATATCATGTTTTCATCTAATCCCATGGTGACGAACGGTTCAACTATGAACTAATCGTTGTCATAGGATTCTAACGGAGTTATCTATGTAGCTTAGTAGTTTGTATGCCTTAAATATTTATGTGTGGTGAATTCTTGATATCCTTGTATGGTTGTGTTTCATGTATTTAGATGCGTCGCGAACATCTAATTTGTTAATCTCTTGCGAAACGAGAGTGGATCTTGAGATTTAGAACTTGCCATGCTAGCATAGTATAGGTTGATGTTTTAACATCATGGTTTGTGGCGTAAATAGAGATATTATGCTACCCTATGTGATCTATGTGGATAACTTGTGCTTAAACCTTTATGGTTTCAAATTCTATAGAGATATAGGGTCTAAACATATTTGGTGTCTACCATCTTCTATCTATTTTGTGGATGCATGCGTAGTTTGGTATTAGTATACCGAGAGGTAGCTTTTACTTGTTTCGTGTTGTCCGATCAGATATCAAAACCATCACATGTATTGATTAAAGTCTGCGACTCTAAGTGAAGTAGATAATGAAGTTAGGATCCCATGTTTTTATTCTTATAAGAAATTAAGATTTAATTCTCATTAGTTAATTAGTTTTTACTTTGCATCTTAGTTTAATTTATTTAATTAAACCCTCAATTTATTTATTGTCTTAGCAGTGAATTAAGATCATACATTGTTGAATAGGCACATCAGCTGAAAAGAACTTAACCAGATCTCAGTGAAACGAACTTAATTGTATTACTTGTGACCACGTATACTTGCGTGATATTGTGTTAACAACTTGTTAGAGAAGTCGACCATAGACATGAAAGTCCTTAGAGAAGTCTGACTTATCGAGCTACACTTTCCACTCATAAAAGTTAATTTTCACTACCTTTTCAAAATTCACCAGAATTATTCAAATGAAGAATATTCTAACAAATTAAATAGTGATAGTCTTAAAATTTCATAGAAATTTCAAGCTAATTCGAAAATGATTTTCAACATATGCAACAGATTTGAAATATTTATAAATCATATTTCGGCCAACACTTACTTCAAAAATATTGAAAATTTAGATAAAGTAAGTGTTTACTGCTGCAACAATCTAATTGATATTTTCACTTAGCCAGATTCTGAAGAATTCAGAATCCCAATCTCACTAACCAACCTTGTGAAGGTGGCTTCATCCAATGGCTTAGTGAATATATCAGCTAATTGTTTATCTGTAGGGACATAATGCAACTCAATGGTTCCATTAGTTACATGCTCCCTAATGAAATGATATCTGATGTCAATGTGCTTTGTCCTAGAATGATTTACAGGATTGGCAACTATAGAGATTGCACTTGTGTTGTCACACATGATTGGAATTCTTTCCAACACAAGTCCATAATCTCTAAGCTGATTTCTAATCCAAAGCACTTGAGCACAGCAACTTCCAGTAGCTATGTATTCAGCCTCAGCTGTGGAAGTTGACACAGATTGTTGTTTCTTGCTATACCAAGAGACTAGCCTTTGTCCAAGAAACTGGAAGCTACCTGAGGTGCTCTTCCTATCCACTCTGCATCCAGCATAATCAACATCAGAGTAACCAACCAGATTGAACCCTGTGTCCTTAGGATACCATAAACCCAAGTTTGGAGTGCCTTCAGATATCTAAAGATTCTTTTTATAGCAATCAAATGTGACTCTTTTGGATTTGATTGAAACCTTGACACAGACATGTAGCAAACATGATGTCTGGCCTACTTGCAGTGAGATAGAGTAGAGAACCAACCATGACTCCGTAGACTGAGATATCTACTCTCTTGCCTTTGACATCTTCATCCAATTTGGTGGTAGTGGCCATGGGTGTCTTTGCAGGTGTGTAGTCTTCTAAGTCAAACTTCTTTGATAAATCCTTGATGTACTTGGTTTGATTGATGAAGATACCATCCTTCCTCTGACTAACTTGCAATCCAAGAAAGAATGTTAACTCTCCCATCATACTCATCTCAAATCTGCTTTGCATGAGCTTAGAGAATTTCTCACACAACTTCTCATTTGTAGAGCCAAATATGATATCATCCACATAGATCTGAACTAGGATAATATCATTACCATGCTTCTTGTAAAACAGTGTCTTGTCTAATGTGCCTCTAGTGAATTGATTTTCAAGAAGGAACTGTGATAAAGTGTCATATCATGCCCTTGGAGCCTGCTTAAGTCCATACAATGCCTTAAGAAATCTGTGGACAAATTCTGGGAAATGTGGATCCTCAAAGCCAGGTGGTTGTTGCACTAAAACTTCTTCTTCCAACTCCCCATTCAGAAATGCACTCTTGACATCCATTTGATAGATTTAAAGTTTGAATGAGCAGCAAATGCCAAGAATGTAACACCCCTAGATCCGGGGTCAGGGATCTGGTCGTTACCGTCTCAATTCCCATCCACAGTTCAACATAAATATTAAATTACAACCTTGTAACCCAAAACAATAACATAAAACACACCCGTTATAGTCCCAGAGATGAAATCAGAGTAACAACCAAATTTTATTAAACACATTATGAGTTCTTACAACCCAAAAGAATTTTAATATAAATACATACTCTTTGCCATCCATTTACATGAGTCATACTGGACCATATACTTGGTACTGAAAGAATAAATCTATCCTACCAATAGCTTTCTCTTCGGCTCTGGTAGTCTCATCGTCCTCGCCAGCATCGAGTGCGCCTTGTGCGAGTCATCTGGTCTAGCTGTTGTTGTGATATAATAATAAAGCAAGGGTGAGCAATAGCCCACCAACAATAATATTTAACTGAACGATAATATATAACAGTTCAAAAGTATCTTTCAAACCATATGCCATGCATTTACGGAAATGATGCCAGTATAATATGAACGATGAAGTTACAAGGTAACTCAAAATGTAAATATATGAGGGAATATCTGCTATGTCGAAAATAAGCAAGATATTATAAAGAGGAACTTGCAAGGAAAATATTGCAATTCCAGTTACGAACACTTTTCCAGCTCTGCCAACAGTAATCATATTGCTGGAAATAAATAAGTTTGGATGATGAACCAATGATGGAGTATTCACCGCGCCCGCTGTTCCAATCTTGATGATCAGTCAAGATCGTACAACTCAAATTAGATTTACTACCGGTAGAAGGAAGAACTGACGGCTTTACTTGTCTACCGCCTTACTAGCTCTCCCAGGCCAACGGTTGGGCCAAAGGGGATGGACCGGCGCTACTCGGGCTCTTACACCACTCCTAGTTCCAATAGAATTCATGATTCTGAATGTAACGTTCGTCCCCCTTTCCCCAAGTATAATACTTGTTGATAAGACTCTACAAAGTAGTCGTATCTATTTGGAAAGGAAAATTCACCAATAACTTCCAAGCTATTGCTTGGTAACGAACATCAACTTGTTCCAACAATCTTACCCCTCGAAAGATGAGAAGGTAAACACAGACTTAATGAGTCCATAGCAACCAAGTTGCGAGTGAAGAGGATAAATTATGACCGGGAAGTCAACAAGATAAATAACATTGCTCAAGTAAGTTCCCCTATAATATGGAAGTTTGAGCGAGCATTTAAATCCTTTTAAGATAGATTTAAATGAAAATGAAAGAGTTGGGAACCTTTCCTTGATAAAATAGTCGTAAAAAGACTCCGAAATATTTTACATGATATCTGGAGGTGAAAGGTAATCTCCGAATAATATAAATTATTTTAAAAAGAATTTAAAAGAATTAAATAAATATTCCAAGAATATTTATTTACTCAATAATAATTATGGAATATTATTAATTCATAATATTGCTCGTAAGTAATCCTCGAATGAATATATGGAATTATTTAATAAATAAATCCCTCCTTAAATGAATATTCGAAATAATATTCATTAAATAATTAAACTCCAATAAATATTTAAAATAGTATTCAATAAAAAAATTCAAACCTTAAATGAATATTTGAAAATAATGTTCATTTAATATTTACTCTTTTAAATGAATATCCAAATAGCATTCATTTAATAAATAATCTTCTAAATGAATATCCAAATAATATTCATTTAGTAATCAAAACTTTAAAGGAATAATCGAAATAATATTCCTTAAGTAAATAGAACTTCCAATGAATATTTTAAAATAATATTCATTAAGTACATAAAACCTTAAATGAATATTCGAAAGTAATATTCATTTAATAAATAACATTCTAAAGAATATCAAAATAATATTCATTAAATATCAACTCTAAATGAATATTCAAAATTAACATTCATTTATTATCTCTCGACTAAGATAATACTCGAATAACATTCCTCGAAATATTTCCAAGTAATTGATACTTTATGGAATATAATAACGTTTAACAATAACCTTCCTCAGATAAATAATAATCTGTCGTTGGAATCCCTCCGGGTTTCCACGACTATCTATAACTCAAAATACCGACTCCCGGTCTATATTTAGAATGAATATCATATGCCCTTCGCTAAGGGTCTTACCAAAACAATCCGGCTTATTACTGATAAATCGTATCTAGTCTATAAGCCCATATCAATTCAGGGAACAAGTATCACAAAAAAAAAAAACCAGAGTCACAATATAATTGGAAACAGGCATGCATGCGATGGCATATGTAAAACAGAAATCATATACATATATTATCACAACAACAGGTTCAAAGGTTTGAACACTTGCCTGGTAATTGAGCACGGGTGGGGGTAGTGGTAGGGTGTCCCGAGTCAGCTCGGCGATCTATAATAGTCAAGAAATTCGAGATTAATCAATCACTTAACATTTTTCAAAAGGTTAAGTATTAACTTAAGTCGAAACATGTTTTCGAATTATTTCGTTATACCCCTTTTTAGTGTAACTCTTTTTATTACCGATACGATTTGACATTTGTTCGTCATTAAGACATGTCATCGTATTCACACTTAGTGTATACTTAAGTCGTATAAGTTCTAAATTTGATCGATTACGAACCAAGATTATATCTCGAGTTTTATCGCTCGTTTTCTACGTTATAACCAAAGTTATACTTTTAAGGGGTTCGTTCGCGTTTAACCTATATTCGAACATTTTTATAAAATCGAAAAATGATCCGATTCACATGAGGTTTTCTCTCACACCTCCCTTTTTACCTCTAGTATTTAATTACCAAGATTCGCCACTGACTTACGTATTTTACGAGGGTTCATTTTTAATTACGAATTCTCGGTTACGGTTTCGAACTACTTTTAGTAAACCGACCGTAACTCCTAAACCGTAAGTCCGTTTCACACGATCTTTATATCAAAACGAAGCTTATAACATGATCTATCCTATCATGGCAGAAAACGAAGCCAAACAGGGAGTTACATGTTCTGTCAAAATCGTTTTCTTAAGCTTAACGAAATTTTTGCATTACGACGGCTATAAATCGAACATTCCAAAAATCATAACAACAATACCAAGCCACACCGGGCACAAATCCAACTTATACACATGATCTTCATCTCAACAAGTCCAGAAGCTACTGATCTTAGCATCAAAATCATCATGCTTCTTAAATTAACTAAACCACTTAACTAATCATGCTAATAACATCACTTATACTAAATCCATCCAAAGCATGCAAAATCTCAAAGTAAGACCTAGGGTTTCAAGTGATGATTACCTTCCTTGGAGTGTTCTAAAGCCCTACTAAGCCTTGATCTACCCTTGTGTGGCCTTAGAGTAGCTAGATCAACCATAAGAATCAAAGAAAACAAAGTTAAATCTTGAAGAACACTATTCATTCTCATCTTTGTTGATTTATTTGAAAATGCTAACAAAGGAATTTGAAGCTAAGATTTCATGGAGATTAGTTTTATGAAATATAGGACTCACCATAAAATTTGGAAGATCAAATAAGGGGTGGAAGCTTGATTTTGATCCTTGAATTTATGCAAAATTCGAATGCCCTGTTTTTGAGAGGAAAAACAGGGTGATCTTCTTGAATTTATTTACCCATTCAAACGACCTTCAAAAATTTTGAAATTTTGTACGAATGTTATACATGGAGTGGAGAAGCTATGGTCAAATTTTGGTGATTTTATCATGGTTGGAAATGGAGTTATGATTTTTTCTTTGATGGTTGCTCTAGCTGATCAGTTTGAGAGGAAAGAGAAAATGGAGAGTTTCTTTGCCTTGGTTGGTTTTGTGGTGTATTTTACCTTGCTACTTTTCATCCACTAATTCAAGTGTGTAGTGGAAGATATTGTGTAAAGCTAATTTATTAAAGTAGTGATGTAATGGATGATGAAAATGGAGGGACATGTGTTAAGATTTTGATGGTTTACATGCAACTAGTAGTTTGATTTGCTAAGTATTAGTTAATCTCTAACCATACTAGTTACTAGATATTTATCATTTGTACATGCATGTATCTTGCTTCCTCTGCTTGATTCTGTGTCTGGTTATTGCCCGTTTTGATTGATCGTTCGTAGGAATATTTCACGGATTTCTAATTAGGGTTTACCGGGAATCCTCTTAATATTAATACTATCATTCTCCATCTTTCATTCTAACTTTCCAATTTATAATCCTTAAATCCATTCGTTAAATACTTAAGGCTATCAGTGTCCAGGGAACTCTCGGAGAAAATAAAAGTGCGGTTTTTCAGAATCCGACAGCTTTTACATACACTTATTTTCCCCCTGGATCACTAATACGAACTCGGAAATTCGTTCCGAATACTTCTATATAGCGTCGTCTAATAATATTCTCAATTACACCAAAATCACTATTCATCCTTATTCTTTACTTATTCATCTAGGGTTGTACAATTGTCCGTATTCTCTTTCGATCATTCCTTAACCTTTTTACGGAACCACTGGATTAATCGCTATCTATCTGGATGACATGAGAATATTCTCCTGCTTGGAATTGCCATATCTTATTCACTTAGGAGATAGATTATTCTTACCTATGTTGTCACCCTTTAGCATTCTTCATGACATATAAGTATTTGAATCCATATCCATTCCATTCATTCATTAGAGCTGGTGACCTTGTTGTCGGAATCATTGTTCCTCATTTTATCAGTACTTAATAAAAAGTTTTAATTATATCCAAAATTTGGGGTTCTTACAGTCTCCCCTCCTTAAAAGGATTCCGTCCCGGAATCAGGTAGGAAACAATCGGGTTCTTGTTTGTCATCTAGCTTTCCAGTCCTCGGTTGATCCTTAATCATTTCAACCCGTTTACAGCACATCTCCGTAGTGCTACAGTACTCTCTTTTTCCTTTTTTATCAACTTTTCTACTTTTGCACATCACACTATCCTGGTTCTGCTCTTACTCATTCATATAATATCACCCTTATTGGTATCTACAGTGACTTCGGTATCACTATCGCATTGCGAATTCGGAGATAACCTCACTCGCACTATGCATTTCCTGATCGCCTTAATCTTCGTAATCTCGATCAATATAGAGAAGTGGAAAGATTTATTGAGAGATCACTATGATCAATTGAACATTTGTTATATTGCATAGTTAGTACAGAAGGGGGCCAGCCTTTAGTACTTGACAAGCAATTAAACAAGTTATGGTATTCCACTTAGACTTCTATCACATAGACAGATAGTCACGTAGCAGTACCTCCCCTCCTTAAAGGGTTGTTCTTCTCAATTCATAAAGAAGATGAATAAGAGAGAAGAAAAGAAAAGAATTTTAAAGGATTATAGATTTTTTTTTTTTTTTTTTTTGTAAAATATCATACTCAGAATTTACCTCTGAACTATAGAGGTTCATCAAAGAAGAAAATAATCATGATTATATCCAATACCATTTGATCGCAATTTCACGTGTCAACATATCTTGCTGTTTTGTCCATTATTCTATGCACCTATACTCTGGTTCAATCTTAGCAACACTTTTGGAAAAATCTTTCAACCTCTCAGGTTAAATCTTAGGTTTCTCGCTGGGCATCATTGTTACTGACATTCCATGTCACGCTACTAGCTTTTCATATCTATTATATTAACACTATCAGGTTGTCATCCCGATAATTCATCAGAAACCCATTTATTAATCCATTCATAACATTCCTTACTTCACATTCCATAGTTGTTTTCCCAGTCTTTTCTTTATCAATCACATCCTTCTTATTATCTGATATTTATTTACCTCTGTTATTTACTTCCACCTTCATCTCTTTATTGAGACATCTTTTGCACTTGGCACCTCCTTATTGGTATCCCGTCACATTTACTCTATAATCATCACATTATTTCAAATTTAAAACCTCCGAAATGAATCTGGCCGATTTCTTTAGCTTAGATCCAATATAATCTACTTCTGTCAACTTGTTTCTCATCACTTATTCTTTTCTACCCACGGTTTTTCACAGGTTGTCTTTCGTAAGTCAGACCAGGTCGTACACCTACCTGCTCGCACTCTTATCATCTGTTGAGCATCTGCATTTTACTGGTGTAGCTTTGCCACAAGAAACACGTTACTACCATGCTATAAGCTTTGGGGGTAAAAATGGCTCGAATGCCACCTTCCGAACACTTTAAACCCTCAGGTGGCCTAATAAGTCTCGGGCTCAATTGCCCTTCTCTCTAAGTCTCATTAATTTTTTTTTTCCACGGGAATACATTTAGCATCATGAATCATCAACCTCATATTCTCTATCTTGTTTGCGCAGAAGTACACTAACACAAACTTGCTTGTCATTCATCAACATGCCATTTAGCTTATCAATAGCAGCACTTTCTTTATCTTTACGTTGTCATCTACTTTCTTAGAAGAATCACCATCGCTTGTTGCTTACGTAGTGCCTTAATAGCTAACGGTACGGGTTTCAATCCTTTAGGGAGACAAAGTAATCACTATTCCTTATCCATAATGAACACTTCCTGAACTTGATGTAGATATTACATGAAGTAGATAGAATTGCAGAAGAGTTTCAAGCATCGCAGCTAGGTCCGGTTGATGAAACTATCACTTATGCATCTTCCATAAAAGACTGGAGACTTAATGGTTTACTTCCTCAATTTTTTTGTATCATGGTCCTGGTTTGCCTCAAAACGGGACCTTCTAAGGTATGTAATATGCTTAAGACCCATCAGGAATCGAATCTTTACTTAAACTACTATTACCGTCGATTCTTGCACAATCATCAGAAGGAATGTAAATTCCTCCATTCCGATATGACCTTCAAGGTTCTTCCAAATATTATTCTGTTTCTTCGGTATGAACATTTGTAATTATTCCTTTATACTTAGACTGTCGGCCACCTCATTGGCCTTTCCTAATAATAGTAATTTCTCTCATTCTCATCACTGTTGGGTGAAAGCATTCTCCCTTAAGCTCTGCTGAAGGAGAAAAATAAATCTATCAGTCTTTTTCCATAAGTCATTCCTTCCAACTACCCGTGGGAACTTTATCACGTTTATTCCCAATCCTACTTAGGATACTTCTTTTCTTAGTTCTTTCCTTATCTTAGGATAATCTCAACCTTTATAGGTTCAATCCATACTCCCTCAGGGTTTCATACATGCATCATCTGGTATATTGTTATCGTGTCTTACATTCTCTTCCAAACTTCTAGTTGGAAACTCAGAATATTAGCTTTTCCTTGTAATGTTTCTTAGGTCGTCCTCATCATTCCTCCTGTATTTTCTAGGTACAGGGTACATCAAAACGTCTTTGATCAATACCCTAATAATTCTATCTCTGTTCTTTCCAGAACTCTTTTTAATAATCTGTACAGGTCATTGTTGCCTTAGCAAATCCAACTCATATCATCTGAATTCACAATGTCTTTATTAGGGTTAGTACCATCCCTTGTGCATTCCCCAGGGTTTGCCTTACTTTATGGATATCTTATCCTTAATTCAACTGCAAAGGAATTCCTGCATCCTATAACTGGCAATCAAATCATGTATCCTTAATAAGGGTCTCTTTTCAATCATTCTTATTTGATAATCGATTGGTAGCTTACTGCTAATTTCTTCTTTCAGATAGTGGTCAACCTATTTGACCTTCCAAAAGACAACGTAGGTCTATCTGCTCTCTTACAGAACTTGTTAATGGTAGCAAGGATGTTCTGAAAGATATTGGTCGAGTTCAACGTGAATTTCCTAGTGCTTATCGTTCTTCGCAAGGTACTTGCCTCGGAGAAAGTTCCTACAGCATACTGTTCAATTTCTGACCATTTCTATACTCTCTTCATATACCTTCATTGTTTACTTTCCTCCGTCATAATATATTCATGGTATTTACGATACCCTAACATCATACATCTCAAGTCACTATACTTCCATTTTACTCGTAATCTTGGACAACCATATACACATGAGTCACTTTAGTACGGGTGACCCCATCCCAAAAAGGTCTAGTGAATTCCCAATCAAAACATGGGCTGTTCAGCAGAAGATTCCTACGATCTCATTAATGTTTCCTTTTATATCAGAAGGCCTTGCAGTCGGTGCTTTCTTAGAAGCAACCCTGCTTTGTTCTTTCATTGCTGGTCTAGTCACTTGATAATCCTTTGTGACTTGCCCTCAACTGGCCACACTAAAATTATATATGATTTTAGGGGTTGGCTAATTTAGCATTACTTTTCTAGCAATTGCTGGCATAGTGCCTTCTACTTTGATACCTTTCTACCTTTCCAAAACTTTACTCCATATAAGTATTAATCGACTTCTCGGCACCGTCTCTGGTCACCTTTCCTCTATTTTTATCTTTTCAACTATTCTTATCACTACCACGTGCCACGCAAGCTTACCATTCCTGGCATAACAGCCTTTTCACTTAAGTCAATCTCGGAGTTTCTCAGTCCGGCTGGTTTCTTACTTACATTTCCTGATTTCGTCCAATCTCACTTCATCATTGTATTTCTACAATCAATCGCGATAACCGGGGTCTGTCCACCAACCCATGTAGCGGCTACCTTACCCAATTCACGGGGTTTGCCACAGTTTCTACTCTCTTCCATGATGTTCTCTGATAATCAGAAAGACAAGGTTTGCCAAAATTCGTTGAAGTTCTTCCCAGAATTAGGGAAATTTTGGTCAATCTATCCATCGACTGGTAACACTAAGGAGACCAGTTTCGAAACCTGAAGAATAGTTCTATGAACCTCCTAGTAGGTAGAACCTTAAGCAGTCATAATTAACGAAATAATCGTCATCGGGTTGGAAATTTAACCCCTGGAGAGGAACCAAATATATACATCCCTTAGAAGGGAATTAACAGTTTTAAACTGAAACTTGTCACAACGTCCTGATACCTATACGTCCTGATATTCAATATTACCAAATGTCAGTCAACATGACTACCAGTCTCAGAAGGAACATTACCGTCGGAGTTGGTTGTTCCACAAAAATTGGCACTACTAAGGCCATCCGAATCTGGTGAACCATGTTGTCCGAATGCATCCGCAAGTACTTTGTAGTGCTGCGCAAGCACACATCCTAATCTTTTATGCGAAGCGTCGTTGGAAGCACAAAGTCTCCCTTTTTCCATTAAACAATGCCAACTCTTGGTCATTACCAATTTCATCTTTTAGCTCCAGGAAGATTTTCTCACATTTTTCTCTTTAACTGCTAATCGTATTACTTGATCCATTATAATTCCGCGTCGGAGTAAACTTAAGGTAACTACTATAATCCATTCAAAGAAAAGAAAGAATTTAATATTCCTCTGAGTCACATGCATCTAACGTTTCTGGTTCATCATTTCACTGAGTTAAATTAACCCTATACTTAGTCCCTGACAATAGTCTCATGACGAGTTCGTCTTGACTCACTGGTCTTATCTTCCGGTAGGTTCTGAGATCATTGTCTTGCTTACTACTTCCTTATATAACTTTATCCAATCATGCTGTCACTTCCCAATGTTTTCACTTTCTAACTGATTCATTCATAAAATGGACATTTTCTTGAATAAAACAACTTCATCAACCTCAATTTGGTTCAATAAATTACAACCTATGACATCTGCCTTCTCATGGCGAATTATTACTGACAATATTCATACTTATTCATTTATCAAATGATATGGCACTTACTGCCTCTTCTCAACTATTCCTAGGGACTCTACTCCTCGCCTTATATCGATGCCGTTAATATGAAAGTCTCTAATGATTCTCATCTATTCCCGTATAAGATCTCAAGTAATTCTTCCAATCCGTCT
Source organism: Saposhnikovia divaricata (assembly GCA_036435485.1). NCBI lineage: Eukaryota > Viridiplantae > Streptophyta > Magnoliopsida > Apiales > Apiaceae > Saposhnikovia > Saposhnikovia divaricata. The sequence continues at coordinate 119,882,470 of CM071598.1, read as the reverse complement.
TACTTGCTGGTACTACCTCCACTAGTCCAGCCACGAATCCAACATGAATCTTCAGTTCTCTTGCTAATAGCTTAGTTCTTTATGCCCACTTTTCTGAGCTCCATACCTTAATCATCTCAGTCTTTCTGGCTACAGTCCTCATTCCTCGAGGGTAAGCTCCTTATCCTAACAAGATTTTTCTTATCTGCTGGAACCTCTTCCGGGTCTCCAGTAGGGTATTCTATTGAATTTACCCGCTGATCTTCAACATATAATAAAGCATCATCGCGCTGCTGCTCGTATGCCTCAAGGTCTGTTGCCTTACTTGTCGATGGGATATCGAGCTAAGTTACTATCATGATACTTAATAGTTCCCATAAGAGTTTTATAGGTCATCACTACATTAAGTAGTCCGACTATGAACTTGGCAAGAGTTCTTGTTATCTTAGTGAATTTATTGTTTTAACGTCGCCTCATCTCTGGGGTTTATAACGTAGGCTCTGATACCACTTCTGTAACACCCCTAGATCCGGGGTCAGGGATCTGGTCGTTACCGTCTCAATTCCCATCCACAGTTCAACATAAATATTAAATTACAACCTTGTAACCCAAAACAATAACATAAAACACACCCGTTATAGTCCCAGAGATGAAATCAGAGTAACAACCAAATTTTATTAAACACATTATGAGTTCTTACAACCCAAAAGAATTTTAATATAAATACATACTCTTTGCCATCCATTTACATGAGTCATACTGGACCATATACTTGGTACTGAAAGAATAAATCTATCCTACCAATAGCTTTCTCTTCGGCTCTGGTAGTCTCATCGTCCTCGCCAGCATCGAGTGCGCCTTGTGCGAGTCATCTGGTCTAGCTGTTGTTGTGATATAATAATAAAGCAAGGGTGAGCAATAGCCCACCAACAATAATATTTAACTGAACGATAATATATAACAGTTCAAAAGTATCTTTCAAACCATATGCCATGCATTTACGGAAATGATGCCAGTATAATATGAACGATGAAGTTACAAGGTAACTCAAAATGTAAATATATGAGGGAATATCTGCTATGTCGAAAATAAGCAAGATATTATAAAGAGGAACTTGCAAGGAAAATATTGCAATTCCAGTTACGAACACTTTTCCAGCTCTGCCAACAGTAATCATATTGCTGGAAATAAATAAGTTTGGATGATGAACCAATGATGGAGTATTCACCGCGCCCGCTGTTCCAATCTTGATGATCAGTCAAGATCGTACAACTCAAATTAGATTTACTACCGGTAGAAGGAAGAACTGACGGCTTTACTTGTCTACCGCCTTACTAGCTCTCCCAGGCCAACGGTTGGGCCAAAGGGGATGGACCGGCGCTACTCGGCCTCTTACACGACTCCTAGTTCCAATAGAATTCATGATTCTGAATGTAACGTTCGTTCCCCTTTCCCCAAGTATAATACTTGTTGATAAGACTCTACAAAGTAGTCGTATCTATTTGGAAAGGAAAATTCACCAATAACTTCCAAGGTATTGCTTGGTAACGAACATCAACTTGTTCCAACAATCTTACCCCTCGAAAGATGAGAAGGTAAACACAGACTTAATGAGTCCATAGCAACCAAGTTGCGAGTGAAGAGGATAAATTATGACCGGGAAGTCAACAAGATAAATAACATTGCTCAAGTAAGTTCCCCTATAATATGGAAGTTTGAGCGAGCATTTAAATCCTTTTAAGATAGATTTAAATGAAAATGAAAGAGTTGGGAACCTTTCCTTGATAAAATAGTCGTAAAAAGACTCCGAAATATTTTACATGATATCTGGAGGTGAAAGGTAATCTCCGAATAATATAAATTATTTTAAAAAGAATTTAAAAGAATTAAATAAATATTCCAAGAATATTTATTTACTCAATAATAATTATGGAATATTATTAATTCATAATATTGCTCGTAAGTAATCCTCGAATGAATATATGGAATTATTTAATAAATAAATCCCTCCTTAAATGAATATTCGAAATAATATTCATTAAATAATTAAACTCCAATAAATATTTAAAATAGTATTCAATAAAAAAATTCAAACCTTAAATGAATATTTGAAAATAATGTTCATTTAATATTTACTCTTTTAAATGAATATCCAAATAGCATTCATTTAATAAATAATCTTCTAAATGAATATCCAAATAATATTCATTTAGTAATCAAAACTTTAAAGGAATAATCGAAATAATATTCCTTAAGTAAATAGAACTTCCAATGAATATTTTAAAATAATATTCATTAAGTACATAAAACCTTAAATGAATATTCGAAAGTAATATTCATTTAATAAATAACATTCTAAAGAATATCAAAATAATATTCATTAAATATCAACTCTAAATGAATATTCAAAATTAACATTTATTTATTATCTCTCGACTAAGATAATACTCGAATAACATTCCTCGAAATATTTCCAAGTAATTGATACTTTATGGAATATAATAACGTTTAACAATAACCTTCCTCAGATAAATAATAATCTGTCGTTGGAATCCCTCCGGGTTTCCACGACTATCTATAACTCAAAATACCGACTCCCGGTCTATATTTAGAATGAATATCATATGCCCTTCGCTAAGGGTCTTACCAAAACAATCCGGCTTATTACTGATAAATCCTATCTAGTCTATAAGCCAATATCAATTCAGGGAACAAGTATCACAAAAAAAAACCCGAGTCACAATATAATTGGAAACAGGCATGCATGCGATGGCATATGTAAAACAGAAATCATATACATATATTATCACAACAACAGGTTCAAAGGTTTGAACACTTGCCTGGTAATTGAGCACGGGTGGGGGTAGTGGTAGGGTGTCCCGAGTCAGCTCGGCGATCTATAATAGTCAAGAAATTCGAGATTAATCAATCACTTAACATTTTTCAAAAGGTTAAGTATTAACTTAAGTCGAAACATGTTTTCGAATTATTTCGTTATACCCCTTTTTAGTGTAACTCTTTTTATTACCGATACGATTTGACATTTGTTCGTCATTAAGACATGTCATCGTATTCACACTTAGTGTATACTTAAGTCGTATAAGTTCTAAATTTGATCGATTACGAACCAAGATTATATCTCGAGTTTTATCGCTCGTTTTCTACGTTATAACCAAAGTTATACTTTTAAGGGGTTCGTTCGCGTTTAACCTATATTCGAACATTTTTATAAAATCGAAAAATGATCCGATTCACATGAGGTTTTCTCTCACACCTCCCTTTTTACCTCTAGTATTTAATTACCAAGATTCGCCACTGACTTACGTATTTTACGAGGGTTCATTTTTAATTACGAATTCTCGGTTACGGTTTCGAACTACTTTTAGTAAACCGACCGTAACTCCTAAACCGTAAGTCCGTTTCACACGATCTTTATATCAAAACGAAGCTTATAACATGATCTATCCTATCATGGCAGAAAACGAAGCCAAACAGGGAGTTACATGTTCTGTCAAAATCGTTTTCTTAAGCTTAACGAAATTTTTGCATTACGACGGCTATAAATCGAACATTCCAAAAATCATAACAACAATACCAAGCCACACCGGGCACAAATCCAACTTATACACATGATCTTCATCTCAACAAGTCCAGAAGCTACTAATCTTAGCATCAAAATCATCATGCTTCTTAAATTAACTAAACCACTTAACTAATCATGCTAATAACATCACTTATACTAAATCCATCCAAAGCATGCAAAATCTCAAAGTAAGACCTAGGGTTTCAAGTGATGATTACCTTCCTTGGAGTGTTCTAAAGCCCTACTAAGCCTTGATCTACCCTTGTGTGGCCTTAGAGTAGCTAGATCAACCATAAGAATCAAAGAAAACAAAGTTAAATCTTGAAGAACACTATTCATTCTCATCTTTGTTGATTTATTTGAAAATGCTAACAAAGGAATTTGAAGCTAAGATTTCATGGAGATTAGTTTTATGAAATATAGGACTCACCATAAAATTTGGAAGATCAAATAAGGGGTGGAAGCTTGATTTTGATCCTTGAATTTATGCAAAATTCGAATGCCCTGTTTTTGAGAGGAAAAACAGGGTGATCTTCTTGAATTTATTTACCCATTCAAACGACCTTCCAAAATTATGAAATTTTGTACGAATGTTATACATGGAGTGGAGAAGCTATGGTCAAATTTTGGTGATTTTATCATGGTTGGAAATGGAGTTATGATTTTTTTTTGATGGTTGCTCTAGCTGATCAGTTTGAGAGGAAAGAGAAAATGGAGAGTTTCTTTGCCTTGGTTGGTTTTGTGGTGTATTTTACCTTGCTACTTTTCATCCACTAATTCAAGTGTGTAGTGGAAGATATTGTGTAAAGCTACTTTATTAAAGTAGTGATGTAATGGATGATGAAAATGGAGGGACATGTGTTAAGATTTTGATGGTTTACATGCAACTAGTAGTTTGATTTGCTAAGTATTAGTTAATCTCTAACCATACTAGTTACTAGATATTTATCATTTGTACATGCATGTATCTTGCTTCCTCTGCTTGATTCTGTGTCTGGTTATTGCCCGTTTTGATTGATCGTTCGTAGGAATATTTCACGGATTTCTAATTAGGGTTTACCGGGAATCCTCTTAATATTAATACTATCATTCTCCATCTTTCATTCTAACTTTCCAATTTATAATCCTTAAATCCATTCGTTAAATACTTAAGGCTATCAGTGTCCAGGGAACTCTCGGAGAAAATAAAATTGCGGTTTTTCAGAATCCGACAGCTTTTACATACACTTATTTTCCCCCTGGATCACTAATACGAACTCGGAAATTCGTTCCGAATACTTCTATATAGCGTCGTCTAATAATATTCTCAATTACACCAAAATCACTATTCATCCTTATTCTTTACTTATTCATCTAGGGTTGTACAATTGTCCGTATTCTCTTTCGATCGTTCCTTAACCTTTTTACGGAACCACTGGATTAATCGCTATCTATCTGGATGACATGAGAATATTCTCCTGCTTGGAATTGCCATATCTTATTCACTTAGGAGATAGATTATTCTTACCTATGTTGTCACCCTTTAGCATTCTTCATGACATATAAGTATTTGAATCCATATCCATTCCATTCATTCATTAGAGCTGGTGACCTTGTTGTCGGAATCATTGTTCCTCATTTTATCAGTACTTAATAAAAAGTTTTAATTATATCCAAAATTTGGGGTTCTTACAAAGAAGATTCTGATGGCTTCCAATCTAGCAACAGGAGCAAATGTCTCATCATAGTCAATGCCTTCCTTTTGAGAGTATCCTTTTGCAACCAACCTTGCTTTGTTTCTTACTATTACACCATCTTCATCCATCTTATTCTTCAGAACCCATTTTGTTCCAACAATGGTTCTGTTCTTTGGTGCAGGCACAAGTTCCCATACTTTGTTTCTTTCAAATTGACTCAGCTCCTCTTGCATAGCAATAATCCAATCTGGATCCAATAGTGCATCATCAAGTTTCTTAGGCTCAATCTGAGATAGAAAGCAACCATAGAGACACTTATTTTAAGTTGCTCTCCTAGTTCTCACTCCTGCATTGCATTTGGATCTCCAATAATTTGCTCTGCAGTGTGTGACCTATCCCATTTCCTTGAGTGCTCAGTTCGATTTCTCAACCTTGATGTTGCTTCATCATCTAAGACATGATCATTTTCATTTCCTCCCCCTGTGAAGTTGCTACTATTCATAGGTGTGTCTTGGATGCTAGTCTCTTCACTGTTGGTTGGATCAGATTCTTCTCTTGCTTCATCATTCACTTGAGTTTGTTGAACTAGAGTTTCAACTTCAATTTCAATCTCTTCATCAGAATCATCTAGGTTTTCAAACTTTAATGGATCTCTATCTTCATCATTGGCTTTTTCTAATCTAGGTAGTTTGCTATCATCAAATGTCACATCTGTGCTTTCCATAACTTTCTTTTGACTGATGACATAAACTTTGTATGCAATTCTCTCCATAGAATAGCCAAGAAAAATTCCTTCAAATGCCTTTGCATCAAACTTCCCAACATATTCTGAATTGTCTTTCAACACAAATCATTTGCTTCCAAAAGTATGAACATACTTTAGAGTAGGCTTCTTTCCAGTCATCAAATTGTAAGGTGTCTTTCAAGTGTTTTTGTTGATGAGGGTTCTGTTCTGGATGTAGCATGCAGTGCTCACAGCCTCAGCCCAAAAACATGTAGGCTTCTTTGCATCAAGCAACATTGTTCTAGCAGCCTCAATTAGAGTTCTGTTCTTTCTCTCAACTACTCCATTTTGTTGTGGAGTCCTTGGAGTTGAGAATTATTGAGAAATGCCATTCTCTTTTCAAAATGCTTCAAGTAAGGCATTTCTGAACTCTGTTCCATTATCACTTCTCAATGCAATCACAATTGCATTGTTGGCTTTTGCTTCCTTATCAACTTTCTTTATGTGCTCAATGATTACTTGTGGAGCCTCATCCTTTGATGCTAGAAATTCCACCCATGTATACCTTGTGTAGTCATCAACCATCACTAGGGCATACTTCTTTCTTGAGAGTGACTTAATATTGACAGGCCCAAACAAATCCATATGAATTAATTGCAGGGGCTTGGTGATTGATGTCATTGTCTTTGACTTGTGGCTTGACCTTTTCATCTTTCCTTTTTGGCAAGCCTCACACACTCCTTCTTGACAGAATTCAAGTGTGGGCATGCCTCTCACTAACTCTCTTTTGACTAGAGAATTAATGGCCTTGAAGTTCAGGTGTGATAACTTCTTGTGCCATAGCCAACAATCTTCATTTGATGCTTTTGAGTAGAAGCAACAAACTTTATCCTTGTTTGCAGAGTCCATATTGGCTACAAACAGGCTTCCTTTTCTTACTCCAGATAGAGCAAAATCACCAGTCTTCTTGTGGGTGATCAAACATTCATCTTTGTCAAAATTTACCTTTAATCCTCTATCAGTAAACTGACCAACACTTAGCAGATTATGCTTGAGACCCTTGACTATTGCTACATCTTCAATGATGACATTACCAACTTTTAACTTTCCATAACCCAATGTGTTACCCATGCTGTCATCTCCAAAAGCAACCATTGGGCCAGCCTTCTCCTCATATTGTGATTGCAGGGCCATATCACCAGTCATGTGATTTGAGCATCCACTATCCAAAATCCACAAGACCTTCTTTTCACTTTCTTTGCCCTGCAAGCACAAAGGTATTACTTCTTCTTTGGTACCCAAACAAGTTTGGGTCCACTTGGCTTAGAAACAGATTTATCAAAGACAGCATGCTTATCAACTTTCTTAGGACTGGTCTTCTTGTCACTGTTAGAAGTCTTAGAATCTAAATTCATAGACTTAGGTGACAGAGGTACCTTCCTAACTCTAGGAGGACTTGAAGACTCTGGCCTTGTGTAGTGTGTGTGAATGTTGTGACTGATGCAACCATCCATGAATTGTCTTCCCAAATTAAAACAGCTAGTCATAACATTCATGTTGTATGGCATACAGTCAAGTTTATCACAGAAAGGTGAATCTCTATGTCTTAAAGGCACAGAACAATCATAGAAAGGCTTAGCTACACTACCAGTTGGTTTCTTGCATGCATGAGTTAAGTGATTAGTGCTAAAATAGTTTTGACAAACTTTCCTAGGGACATTTGGCACATAAGCATAATTATTATTCCTGTTTATCCCTAGCTTTCCATTTCTGTTTTGTTTCTTATTAGCCACTTTCTTCTCAAATTCATTTTTCCCAGCTGAAAAAAACTTCACAAACTTCTCAGGTCTAGGTCTACCTCCTACTGGCTTCTTGACTTTTGCCTTGACACTCTCACTCTTAGAGGATGCTGGTTGTTCACTAGACTGTGCCTCATCCTCATCATTTAACATTTGCTTAATGAGTAAGGAATCCTCATCAATTTTAAATGTTGGTTCTTTAAAAATTGGAGGCTCAGTCTTTTTCAAAATGTGAGGCACTTCATCCTGAACAACTATGTCATTTTCAATGACAGCATAGCCTTTACTCTCTTTAAGAGTGCCGTAGTCAAGTCCAGTGGCAGCCTTGGGTTTAGCTTGGTTTTTCTCATGGTAGGACTGCAGTAGACTAAAGGAGTTCTTAAAGGCTTTCAACCTGACTAGCACATAGAACCTTATTCTGCAGATATTCAACTTCTTTCTTAAGGTTACCTACTTGCATAACAGTTAGCTCAAGTTCCTCATTCTTCTTGTTTAACAATTCATTCTTAGTAGACAGTTTGGAAATCTCTTCATTAGCAACAGTCATACTAGTATGAATATTAAACATTTCAATAGATAGTTGTTCAACCATGCATTTATACTCAGAAACAGACATATCTATGGTAGTGAGAGATGGTACCTGAGAGTCAGATAGAGATTGTTCATCCTTGGAATATGCCATCAAGGCATAGTTACAGAATTCTTGCTCCTCTCCATCACTATCAGAGTCATCCCAACACTTCCCTTCAGCTATGTAGGCCTTGCCTTGTGTTTGCTTTTTCAGAAGGGCCTCATACATAGCTTCAAGCTCTAGAAACTCCTTATCCTTCTTTTTAGGCTTCTTGCATTCACTGGCAAAATGCCCTAGGTCATTACATCTATAACACCTTACAGATGACCTATCCACATGGCTGGTTTCACAGGTGCCTTGCTCTTGTTGAATGAATGGTTTTGGGGTCTAGGTTTGAAGGGTTGGTTCCTCTTGAATCTGATGTTTGGAACTTTCTGGCCATGAAAGCATATGAAGTGTTTTCCATGCCATCTAGCTCTTCAAGAGTATAGAACTCTTCTTCTTCCTTCTCCTCAGCAGGTTCAGTCACTTCACCTTCATTTTCTTCATCATCTACTATCTCTTCTATCCTCAGCTGACTTGTAGATGCTTCTAGGTCTTGAATAGATTTGCTGACAATCAAGGCACATGATGTGTTTACCATTCTGCCTTGGTTGGCTTGGATAGCCTTCTTCTGAAGCAACTCAAGCTCATGAGTCATTAAAACCCCATAGAGCACATCATATATGACTTTGTTCAAATCTCTTTCTCTTAGAGAAATGACCCTTTGCTCTAGATGGTTTGGTGAAGACAATATAAACTTCATGTTCAACTCCTTGGTGCTGTAAACCTTCCCATTCATTTGTAGCTCAGTCACCAGGTTGTGAAACCTTTCAAACATGTCAGTAATGCTTTCCTTGGTCTGAGCCATGAAAGCTTCATACTTTGTGACCAGTATCTATTTCTTGTTTTCTCTAACCTCCTCTGTTCCTTCACATAACACCTCAATATGATCCCACATCTCCTTTGCTGTTTTGCAAGAGGCTATGTTAGCAAACATTGACAGTTCCATAGAATCTATGATTAATAACATGAAATGACTGTCTAGAGGAACCATCTCCTTTTCTGTCTCTGTCCATTTGGATGGTCCTTTAGCCACATAAAATATTGGAATGGTTACAGTTCCAACAGTCTTTTCAGGAATCTCCTGTTGTGGAACAAAGGGACCATTCTTGAGTATCTCAGGATATAGAGGGTTAGCAGCTTTGATGAACAACAGCATTTTAATCTTCCAGAGGTTGTAATTCTCTTTATCGAACTTAGGGACCTTCACTGTTCCAGTAGTCTTTGGTGTATTCATGATCTTTTTCTGTTTTTAAATAAACAGCCTGCTCTGATACCACTTGTTGAGTATTGAACACACAAGAGAATATAGAGTTGGGGTGAATGGATTCTCAAACTTTTCTTCTGATAAGTTTTTTAGGTGAAGGTTGCTTTAAGGGTTTGAATCTGGTTGTGTAACAGAGTGTGTGTTTGTGTTTAACAGATTATGTAAGTGCAGAATATAAACACAAGAACACGATACCACTTTAATCTAATATTTTATTAGATAAAGATTTGCTACAATCTATGAATACAAATGTTAGTATTCTCAGCTTCTTTCTCAGAGAGATATTACTGGTAAAAACTATAGATCAATCTGTTTGATACTTGCTAAAGAAGTAGAGTTGTTCACTTATATCACGTGAACAACTTGCTTACAACAAATAAGGTAGCAAACAAATTTGCTTTCTAATGTGTCTATCCTATTTGAGTAAACATCCAAACTCCTACAGATTTGACTTCTTAGAACTCTGTTCAGATCCACTTCTTTAGCTCTTTGTCTCTTGTCTTATCTCTCCAAGCTTCTTTGTAGGCTTTCCAACATGCTTTATAGTATGTGGTCCATAAAGCGTCTTGGCTTGTTGCAGGTTTCTAACTTGTACAATTCTTCAGTATTTTGTCTCCAAGATTGTATTCGAGAAGTAACTCTGTTGGTGATTCGAGAACAAGAATTGGCTTAATCGATAACTCTGAGTTCTCGAATACTGTTGAGCTGACATATCGAATCACTTCTCGAATAAGTCTTTTCTCCAGGAATCCTTGAGATATCGAATAGAGCATTTTGCCTATCGAATCCCTGAGATATCGAATAGCTTCTTTAGTCCTTGAGATATCGAATGTAGCTTTGACTTGTTGACTCCTAGAGAACTCGAATGATGCTTTGACTTGTTGACTTCTTGAGTTCTCGAATAGACTATTAGACATGTCGAATCTCTGAGTTCTCGAATGAGGCTTTGACTAGTTGACCTCCAGAGATATCGAACAGTGTCTTTTGAGATATCGAATTCCTGTCTTCTCGAATGCTAGACTTCTCGAATATAACAAACATACTTCTCGAATTGGTACTTAGGCAAATTTTCATTCTCCAAATTCCAACTGGGTTTATTTTGACAGTCTTGGTCTTCAAGCTTGAGGCATGATCCTTGGAACTTCTTTCAAGCATTATTCTCTGACTTTAATTACAGTTACACAGGTAGAATTTGATGTCTGTTATAAGTACTACAACAAGTAGAAACTCTACAACTAGAGGTTCCCTCAGTTAAGAGGTCATGTAGGTAATGCAAAGCATTACAGACAATTAGGCTTGTTATTAGATGTATACAGGCATGCCTCTGTGACTAACAATTTCTTAACCATGCAAATTATGATTTTGTTTTTAGTTTTTTCTTTATATATTTGTTTTTTCAAAATAACTAAATAAAGTATTTGTTAAATATATCACTTATTATTAAATTATTAAAAGAGAAAGTAAAAAATAATCCAACAAAAAGATATTATATATTACATATTATATATAACATGTTTTATTTTTTGTCATTACATATATTTATTTTTTATTTATATGATCATGTGATATTAAATTTGATATTTCTATATGTATGTTACCTTTTTTTTGTGATTTTTATGCATGAAGTTAATTGATTTTAGCTATTAAATATGTAATGTTAAACATATTTTATCATAGTTGCTTTGGCATAATGTACCTAATGTACATGATAGCTCTACAGAATTTGAGCTTAGTAAATCTTTAGTTTTTGAGTAGTTTAGTATGTCTTTGCCGGATCGATGATCAGATTCTCATTACGGACCATGGATGATGCATTCTTTATATTACAATGGAGGTTTAGCTTAATTTTTTACCAAAAAAAAATATAAACAAAAGTTTGGAATAACACAAAGAAATTTGTTCAACATATATAGTGGGATCATCATCATAATAACATTATTATCATAGCCTGATAATAATCTTGAAAAACATACACTATTAGTACATAGACCTATTACATTTCTCAAGGAATTAAACGAAAGAAACAAGCCATACAAACTTCACATAGGACATATATTTCTTCATAATACAGTAAGTAGATAAAAATATCAGAAGTCGAGGCAACCACATAGATCAGTCCTTATATTATTAGGCTTTGATTTGTGAGAAGATTAGGCAGAAGACCCAGAAGACAAAAACATGCATGGACTAGAGTTGCAACACAAACTCTGAATGTCATTAATGGTTGTCCTACATTTCTCGATGGTTCTTTTGTGCATGTGCCTCTCGAATTTTTGAGCATGACTTGCAATTTGAGTCCGAGTCCTGGAAGTCACAAAATACTTGGATATATTCTTCCAGTCTCATTTTTTGCATATATCTAACCCTCTCAAAAATCACCTGTCATTTTACCAATAAAAATTTTGAATTAATATTTAAATGAGATGAGTATATGCTTCACAGAAAAAATTAAATAAGGAGTGATGACAAATGAAGTATATACATGTAAATATGACTATATGAGACACAATGTAAAGGTTTGAGATGAAAAATCAGTTTCCTATTTCAAAAGTTAGACAATAACAATGATAGTAAGCAAGTCAAAGGCCACTATATCAATTGCAAGACTTCCTCTAAATAATGGACATCAATACACCTTAGTCGTCTTCTAATTTGATGCGTATAATATTTGCTGAAAGTAAGAGGTAATGCTTCGTACAAAAGGGTTAAAGACAAACAATCTGGATTACTATAAAGGACCTAAATGTTTTTTTGGATACTTTTTTATAAGATGGAAAGTATTAAATTTTTACGTGACTATAGTAACCTTTAAAAGGGACAACAAGCTTTATTTTTACTGTTATAACCACCATGTATATCTTTGACAAAGCAATAATAAACAGAGCATAAACCAATTTTTCGTGCAACTTATAATAGTATAATAAAGTCATATAGATGATAATGTTGAGATAAAAAAAATTATGCATATGCACCAAATTTGTGGCAACTTTGTTAAGATCATTGTACCTTTCCTTATAAAGAGGCATGTGCGGATGACTCGTGTTTGTAGGATTCTTGCTCCTGGCCATCATCTATTTCAATTCCCCTATGCCATTTTTTGTTGGAGAAGAAAGATCCACACTAGTGTCAAACATGCAGATGTTGGTAAAGAAATGGAATTAGAAATGTGTACTGACAATTGCTACTTTATATTACATAGTAAAATTAATACAAGAGGAGCTGCATCTAATTAAATGCCGTGTTACCTTTATGAAAGGAGGATAATTTGTGAAATGTGATGAAGGCCGTTGAGAATTCTTTTGTGACAGATAGGATACCTTATAAACAAAAAAAATATATGTGAACATGTAATATATTTCAACAATAAGGAAATGAGATGCATGTGTTATGTTTTCAATTGAATAGAAGGAATTTCACCTTCTTATATACATCTCTATGATTTGTACAAGAACATAAGAAAATAAAGAGCACTTGACATGTTGAAAAACTTATATTTATCCCATATTTCAATATCATATATCATTGAACTCCAAAGTATTCAGATTTTTAGCATCATATGCATCTATCCATGACCACATCCCAAAATTATCCCTTATTAACGATTAGACTTCTACCTCGGTATTTTACAGATGATTTGAAAAGAATCAGACCCACTTCATCTATTACCACTGCATGACAATAGCGAGTTATTAATTTAAAATAGGAAAACTAAAAATATGCATGCAATCCCTTTATAAATCGACCAGTAAGTGATATAGTTGGTATATTAATTGAAGCAAAATCCAATTAAGTACATAAAACATGTAATTTTGTGAGTTTTAACTTTAACAACAAAAAATCCAACACTATGTATCTAGCAAAGTCATAATGTCGAATTATAAACCAGGCAACGACCATTTAACTGGCCAGAGTGAGATCTTTGCTCCTTTTTGTCACGATGTCTGGATATTTTTATGCATGCATCTGAAACTTCATTGAACAGTTCATTCACACGGTCATTCATTATAAAAGATAATAAAAAGATTCGAGATAGTAAAATATTATCTAAAGGAAGTAAGAATGTACTTTATACAAGAGTATTTAGTTTACAACAAAAGGTAGCCCTTTCAAACGGATTTAGACTAACATAAAACCAATTTGATAATTGAACTACTAGCTATAAATGATTATAAGACATCTATCATTTCTTGTAAATGTTTAATATATTAGATAAATGCAGATAACAATTATGATCATGATACATGTGTCTATCATCATTATAAAAATTAACTTATGTAATAATCTAACGTCACCTATCATCATTATAAAAATTAAATTATATAATAATCTAATGTCACCAATTATATTACTTGGTTGTTTAAATTACAAACATTTCAATGTATTACAAAGTTATAACTTTTTTAAACACCTATTTTTCGAGTATATTTGTAAATAGACTCTCAATTTTCAAATATTTAATTCGTAGTGAGTTAATCGACAAGGACATATGTTTGAATTTTGCAACAGTATCTACAAGTATTGCATAAAATGAATAAATATAAAATCAAATATATTACCTGCATGGCACGATAATGTATTCGTCCATCTTTTCAGGAGCATTTTCTTCATTGTTTACTGCAATTATATCACATACAAATATTAGAATTAAAAGGACATGTTTATAGTAACTTCTAAAATAAAACTACATATTCATATAAATTTAAAGCATTAAAATTTCATAATGTGCATTTCAAGGACAAGATTAATGTCTAGCTAACTTAAAATCAATTTTACATACCGCCGTAGATTGTCAACTGATCTTTCTCGAGAATTTAGTGATCAGTCAAAATTATAATACAAACTTAGAGTTTATTAGCGATTGAAACAGTGACATTCTGGTTGCTTTGATTTTCTTCAAAATTAGAAAGAAATGTATTTAAATTTGACCAATATCTACTTTGATACAAAATCCGATCCCCAATTCAAACTAAAAAACATACAGCTATTTGTATAGTATATGAATCAAGTTTGAATTTTGCTTTAGTTTACCTAAAAAACAATTCAAATCGAGAAAATGATGAGATCTAAAAATTTTGTTTTTCTACAATTCAAATAAATTAGGTGGAAGTATGTCTCCACCGCATCTAATAAACTTGGCAACCTTGTTATGCGTGCATAAATAAATAAATATATATATATATGTGTGTGTGTGTGTGTGTGTGTGTGTGTGTGTGCGTGAGTGTGTGTGTGTGTGTGTGTGTGTGTGCGCGCGTGCGTGTATACGAGCGCGGACATAATTGACTTACCGATATTCCTTGGTAAAACTTGATTTGTGGTGCATTTTGAAAGCGCAATTGAATAAAACTGAAAAATCAAGCAAAGATCAATCGCCCAAAAATTAAAAAAATTGGGCAAGAATTGCCAACAACACAAACACTCTGATTCGATATTGTGATCAATGCTTTTTGTCTTGATAGTGAAATTAAGAAGTGAGGGTGGAGTAGCGATTGTCGATGAATTCAATGGTTTAACAAGTATACAGATCTTAATTTTTTAAACTTTATAGAGAATGTGAGATATCGAATTTTTTAGAGAAAGTTGAAGTCAAAAAAATTTCAATATTCAGTTACGAATTATAGAATGGAGGAAGACGCCTTTATGTTGATTAGGGAGAAGAGTCTAGAAAACACAATAAGGTGCTACCACTTCTTACAAATATTTAAATATCATGGATCCTTTCTATTCTGGAGTTATAATAAATAATTATTTAAGGTTATGAAGATTAGGTTAATATGATTTTTTACTTTTGATAGAAATTTAGAACATGTATTTAGTGTTGTATTTAAAATTTTAGGATTTTATTGTTTATTTTTGGTGGAGAGTTATATACCTACAAAAAAAAGAAGAATTAATTATAATTAAGATTAAAAGAAAAAAAAATGAAAGAGAAGAATTTAAGTTCTACAAGATTCGTTATAGTTGATTAACTAAAATTAAGAAAAATGAATATAAACATGAAATGAGTATAAACATGACATAAATGGTAACACATGTACGGCGTTAATGTCATGATTTTGATATAAATAAAAGTGAAAAATTGAAATAAGAAATGTACAAAAATGTGGTAAAAGGCTTCATTGGATTAGTGGACTATATTTGACACATAATGAAATTAAATTTATTACAGTAGGAATCTAATGCAGGCGATGCTAGCGCACTAGGACCGTTAGGCTTAGGACCTAACAATTTTCTGAGTCCATCTTATACATAGGTGTGTGACAACCCGGGTCAAATCCCGAGCCTTTTTCGAAAATCGGGCCGAGTCCCAATTCCGAATTCGAAATAAGCCAAAGTTAACTGGCCTAAATGTCGCTAACTTGGGTAGTCCACAAGCCCACCACAGGCCCCCAAAAGATCATGATTTGTTGGTGCAATTACTAGTAGTAATTTTGCTTATATACTGAACTAATGTCCAAAATCTACTCGATGTGGGATTGGGGTGTTACAAACTCCCCCACTTAAACTCCTGACATCCTCGTCAGGCCGAACGGATATCCCAAAGGTCCAAGATCGTTCCTCTCCAGCCATTGTGGGATAATACCGGCTGGATTCGTGTCCCCACCTCCGGATCTCTGTCCATTGTGGGATAATACCACCAGCCTTCGTGTCCCCACCTCCGGCAACTTGACGAATCAAGCTTTCGAGAGTTGGCTCTGATACCATATGTGACAACCCGGGTCAAATCCCGAGCCTTTTTCGAAAATCGGGTCGAGTCCCAATTCCGAATCCGAAATAAGCCAAAGTAAACTGGCCTAAATGCCGCCAACTTGGGTAGTCCACAAGCCCACCACAGGCCCCCAAAAGATCATGATTTGTTGGTGCAATTGGTAGTAGTACTTTTGCTTATATACTGAACTAATTTCCTAAATCTACTCGATGTGGGATTGGGGTGTTACATATGTGAGATTGAATTTTGAGATGAATGTTTTTTTTAAAGTCTAGGTTTTCTTGTTTGTTCGTTGATGTTGTTGTTATCCATTCAATTGAGTCGGTTACTGAATTTTAGAAAATCATTCATCCCAATTCACTTATTATTAGGCCACAAATCATTTTGTTTGAGAAGGTAGGATTTTTTCTATGAAATCTAGTTACCAACTACTCAGTGATTCATCTTTATTATTTACCAATTATATTTATCCTTCAACTAGTAACTAAACAATAAATTTGAACTATTAGAGTCACTCTTGTCCAAGCTCTTCAATTAATATATTTATTATTTTCAAAGATAATTTGTTTCATTTTTATTTATTAAATATCTCAAATAAAACATAATAATCCATTTTGAAAGTGCCTAAAATAGTTTGTTGCCATATTCTTTATAGGGGTCTTAAAAGTTCTTTCATATTAATTTTGTATTGTAATATCATATAATATGGTACTACAGTTGATATGTTTTTTTCCCATCCACATTTGTATTTTGTACCCATATGGCTCATTTGAATTAAAAATAAAAAATATTTTAGTAACGTTTCTTAAAATGGCAAAACATTTTGCTACGTTTCGCAAACAAATTCTAAGTTTCGGTGATAAGTGATATTTTGCACCAATTATTTAGTGCCCGATTTTTCGAATTTTAGCTTTGTTTTTAAATTTTTTTTATCGTTATATGTGTTTGCTATCTAGTTTAAGGTAGAGAATCGATTTCGTAAAAGATGTTGACTTCTAGTGTTTTAAAGCATATTTAGAGCTAAATGGAGTGAAAGTGCAGAGTTTAGTCGATGTGAAGATTAAAAGTCAGAAATATAGGCTAAGGCAATATGCTAATGCATGAGGAGAAGATTATAGTTTCAACAACAAATACAACAAATATATTTTGGATTTACATTGAGGAGCGACATTGTTGAGTATGAAATACATAGACAAGAAAATACAGAGGGGGGGTTAATATATTTTCTAACATTTTCTTTGAATAAGAATCTTAATAACAATGGTTTGAATGTTTGAGCTTGTTTGATGTTTGTATGTAGCTAAGTGTGTGTGTTTGTGTTTAAGAAAACGTAACTGCGGAATAAAGAACACAAGAACACACTCACTCACTTTAATCTAATATTGTATTAAATAAAGATTCTTTACAACCTGTGAATACAAATGGTAGTATTCTCAGCTTCATTTTCTCAGAGAGATGTTCTAAGTTATAATGATAAATCTCCTAAAAACTTAACTACTAGAGAAGAGAGGTTGTACACTTATAGAACATGTGTACAACCTACTTACTACAAATAAAGTGACAGACAAAATTACTTTCTAACATGTCTATCCTTTTTGAGTAAACATCCAAACGGCTTGAAATTTGACTTCCTTTAACTCTGCTCAGATCCACTTCTTTAGCAGCTTGTCTCCTGTAACAACTCTCTAAGCTTCTTATAGTCTTTCCAAAGACACTTTACAGTACTGTGGTCCTGAAAGTGTTTTGGCTTGCTGTAGGTTACTGACTTGTACAATCTTCAGTATTTTGTCTCCAAGACTGCATTCGAGAAGTAACTAAGTGATTGATTCGAGAACTAGAATTGACTTGATAGATAACTCTGTGTTCTCGAATACTGTATAATTGACATATTGAATCACTTCTCGAATTAGTCTTTTCTCCATGAATCCTTAAGTTGTCGAATAGTAAATTTGACCTATCGAATCCCTGAGATGTCGAATAGCTTACTGAGTCCTTGTTGACTCTTAGAGAACTCGAATGATGCTTTGACTTGTTGACTTCCAGAGATATCATCCTTGACTTGTCGAATGCTAGACTTCTCGAATAGAGCAAAACACTTCTCGAATTAGTACTTAGGCAAATTTTCAATCTTCAAAATCCAACTGTGTTTAACATTATACAATTACACGGTAGAATTTTGATGCTTATTACAGGTACTAAAACAAGTAGAAACTCTATAGCTAGAGGTTCCCCTAGTTAAAGGGTCATGTAAGTAATGCAAAGTATTACAAACAATTAGGCTTGTTATTAGATATATACTGTGATATTCCCTAACTTTTGTAATGCTACATTATCTCAATGAATAGCAATTTTGTGGATTTATGGAAAAGTTAAGTAATTACTCTATGTGCGAATCAGAAAATGGATAAGCTGAAATCATATTATTGTTGTACTATAAAAATGAGTGACTGGAAATGATCACGGATTTTGAAGATTCTCGAGTATGGACTCTAAAGGTTTTCGACTTCAATTGAGTCTTTATAGCAATGAATATTTCAATGGATTTGGATTTTAATGTTTATATGCAATGAATGAGGTAATTGGTTGATGATTTATATAAGAATAATCTATCGTCGAAGAAGTAAGCTATGGAATCCTAAAAAGAAGTTATTCTCATGTCATCCAAATCGATATCTAGTAAGAGTCAAGTAACTCCATAAAAGAGATTGAGAATATTCGAGAAAGCGCGAGGACATTTTCTAAGGACAAGAAATAAAGGAAGAATAAACATGGAATATTGGAGTTAATATTGATTTAAGGGATTGAGCTACAGTGGAGCAATAAAATACAACGTATAATTTGTAACATATTAATTTTATTAAAACAACCAAAAGGGAATCCAATTGGTGGAAGAAGGAGAAACCAAAGTAGCAACCATGAAAGTCAACTATAAGTTAGATGGTGTAAATACATTTTAACCAAAAAAGGGGTATGCATGTTTTGGTGCCAACAAGTGGTCAAGTAAGGAGATGACAAGTGGATCAATGGATGATGGACAACATAAAAGGAAAGGATGCATCCAAAGTGATATATATATATATATATATATATATATATATATATATATATATATATACATTTATAAAGCATAAAATATAAAAACAAAAACACTCTACCATCTCTCTTTCTCTTGCTCTCGGCCAAGAAGGAAAGGAAGAGGAGAACTTGAGCTTCCACCATCTATTTTCTACAATCTATACCTTAAATCAAAGGGGGAGAAGAGTAGAAGGTATATCCAAAGTCTGACTTCATTCATTAAGGTTATAGTGTTCAAAACTTTGATGAAAGTGATGATGAATAGTGTTTTACTAACTTGTTTTGTTTTTGATCTTTGGTGTATGACTTCTAATGGATATTGTAAGCAAGGTTCAAGGATTGTAAGAGTATATTAGCCTTATAAATCTTCAAACAAAGGTATAACACTAGAACCCTTTTGATGGATCATGAGTTTTAAGTGAGTTTTAGTGGTATTATACATTTATAAAGCAAGAGAGTTATGATTGGGCTTTATTATATGTTAAAATAGTTTATATGAACGGAAAGGCATTTCTTGGCCTCAGTTCAAAGTTAAATATCATGTATGTGTGATTTGGAGTGGAAACTATGATTATCGGAAGGTTTTGATTTTGGAAGTATTCGATTTATAACCGTCGTAATGCCGAAATTTCATTAACTTTTAAAACAAAGTATACCCGAGACAAAAGGCTTCTAACCTTAACAAGAATATGACCTATCCTTGTAGATCTCGAGTCGTAGATCGTTTTGGCGCAAGAATCGAAGTATTCTGACTTACGGTTTAGGAGATATGGCAAAAATCGTAAAAGTGGTTCGGAAGCATAAGTGTGAGTTCGTAACTTCAATTGAACACATTTAACATAAGTGATTCAGTTACGAATCTTAATAATTAAATAATAGAGGTCATAAGGAAGGTATGGGAGAAGACCTCATGTCAAAAGAATAATTTTTCAATTTTACAAAAATGTTTAAGTCCAGGGTACGTTAGTGGACTACCCCTTAAACGGACAAAGGATAATGAAATATAATCTTCTCGAGTAAATGGCCGACTTAAAAGACTTTACGACTCGAGTATCTACCAAGTGTAAAATATAATGACATGCCTTGATAGTAGGCTAAGTGTCATTAAGTGACGGTGTCAATAAGAGTTATGTTATAGTGTGCTTAATAAGCTAAAACGAATAAGGAAATGACTGAGAATCATTAAAGGTGTTAACTTTGAACCCATGGACATTATATTTAAATGTCTTTGATAAGGGTGTACAAGGATTAGGGGATCAAGTTAGTTAAATGGTTAGGGTAATTATTGTTAGTAATAATAATTATAATGGGACATATTTCTAACGGTGGTCCTTTTCGTGTTATAGAGACTCGAAACGAACCCAGGAACAATTCTGTTCGACTGGAAGACCAAGGCAAGATTTCTTAAATCTTTACTTTACTATATATATTGTGAAGTTATGGAAAAATGGTTTTGCTAGATATAACCATGGTGCTATGAATATCATACTGATAAGGGCATGTTTCCCTGATTTCTGCCATTACTTGAAAAGGATAAGGGTAGTGCAAGGCACTTTATGGACAAAAAGGTTATGCTATATTTATATATATAGGGAAAGGATATTTTCTTACAATTGTTTTAAAGAATAGTAAAAGTGAAATATATGTGTTAATTAAAAAGTCAAGGGCTTATTTAAAATATAAGGTTTCCTGGTCAAACGCTTTCAAAGCAGATTCTTTGCTGAATCTTAACTCTGAAATTTATTCAGAAGTTATAAAAGGAATAAATGGTAATGGAATAACAGTTTTTATGGGTGTACGGACAGTGCGGGCTAAGTTCAATACAGTCCTTTATTCAATATTTTATTCAGGCCCATGTGTTGCCAAGGGAGGATTGTGGAGAACTTTCCTCCAGGGATGATAACCGGAGAGGATCATTCCTTCTACTAGTAGAAAAAGGGACAAATACGCAGGGTGACTGATCATCGACCTAACGTATTTGGCTAAGGGCAGACCCCCCCCCCCCCCCAAAATGTTTTTTTTCAAAAGAAAATTGATGGCAATCATATTAACATTTTGCAAAGGAAGAAATGGTATGGAACAATGGAATGTGTTAAATGATTAGAAAAGAAACTGATATTATATTCTTATAAACCAGAGAAGTTGTTTCATAAAGAATGACAAGCAAGTTTATGTTGGTGTATTACTGTGCAAACAAGATATAGCTTCTTATGGAAATAATTTATTTATTTACCTTGTAACTTCATCTTTTATATTAAATTGGAACAACATTCATTTTACAGATAACAAATGTTTCCGGGATTGTTATGAAATGATTATATGTTTTACTTCATAATGGTTTAAAAACTTTATCCTGTTGAGCAATTATAGCTCACCCTTGCTTATTTTTATATAACAGCTATATCTAATGTCGCCGATACGTCGCACAACAACCCGGAAGAGGGTAAGGGCAGGACTATATGATAGGGATTTGTCGCCTATTCCTGAGGTAGATTATCTATATATGTACAGGGTATGAGTAGACGTATGTAAGTTAATTAAAAAGGTTATTGTAATATACTTTTGGTTGTTGATATGCTTCTTGTAGAAGTATTAATCAGCAACTCTACTTAAATGGTATTCTGGGTTTGTAATAATAACATTATCGTAACTGTTATCAATGATGGATGCTGTTCTCTTGAGCATATGACTGGTATGTAATGTCATAAGTGTGGGGTCAGTGGTGTGAGTATAAAATGATAATAAAAATATTCAAAATTCAAAGTATCAAGGATATAATGTAATTTAATGAAAATTGGACCATGATGACCTGGATTCCTGACCCCGGATCTAGGGTTGTCATAGAAATGGTATCAGAGCTCAGAGTCATATTGCTTGGGAACGAAAGTGTTAATAATGCAAAGGTATATATATATATATACAATTGATATAAAGAGTGAACTCATATCGAGTTCAAGGTCGGTCTCGGATATAGTATTGGCTCTAAGTAGAAATTAAAATTTTATAAATTATCACTAATAAAAGTTTATGTTTTATTATATGGAGAGGAGACTGGTGAGGCGAGTCATGGTCGAGGGTGGCTAGGGATATCAGAGGAGGAGGCTACACAGTTAGAGGAGGCTGGTGTTGAGATTCCATCATATGTTTTGTGAGGGCTGAGGAGGAGACCAAGAGTCAGGGCTAGGCAACAGTATAGGGATGCTATGACATCGGTACCGGATGTGGAGAGGCAGAGACCATCAGCAGGATCGGATGAGGCAGGTCTTTCTATGGCATTAGTACCATATGTGGAGAGACAGAGACCAGCAGTAGGATCGTTTGAGGCAAGTCCTTCTAGGGTGAGGGCAGAGATTCCAGAGGAGGATGTTCCAGCACCTAAATGGCCTAGAGTAGAGACTGTAGTAGAGGAGCAACCTGTGTTTAGGGATATCCATATGATTACTGTCCCACCTGTTCCAGCATTTTCACCCATTCCATCACCGATACCGAGCCCAGACCCCTTAGATGATTCTGAGGAGGAGGTGGACCCTTTTGAGGATACAGACCCTTTGGAGGATTCAGATGCAGATGCAGATCCAGCTCCTTTAGATGCTGCACCCCCACCAGTAGCTGTACCCCCACCGGTGGCCCATCCACCAGTGGGAGATGCTATTCATGTTACCCTATTGACACATTATCAGCTTTTAGAGGTCAGTTGGTAGAGTCCCGCCGGATGGTAGATATGCTTTTACAGAGGTTAGCTGGACCCTCGGGCAGGACATGCCAGATTCCAGATGGGATATCAGTGGGATTGATCGGTGTAGAGATGCAATCACTTGCATGCCTTACAGAGCTAACAGAGGGGAGAGGTGATCCAGAGTGGAGAGGAGAGGTAGACAGGGTTATCACATCTGCTATAGCCCATAGCAGGATTGCCATGAGTTGTAGTTCGGTTTTTCAGTTACTAATCAGGCTGTAGTCACCTTAGTGGTGTCATTTTGGAGGATTAGTTTAGTTACTTACTGTATTAATCCTAATCTGATTAGAGGACTGTTGGTAGTACTTTTGTTGTATCGGATTAGCATGTACTAGTATCTTTTGGGGTTTCAAACTGTGTACATTATGAAACATATATGTAAATAGTAGTGAAGAATGTTATCTGCAGGTTGTGATGTATTTATTTGCATCAGTATAGTTTACATATATTTTGTTTAAATTGCCTTATATCTTGATATTAATTAAAATGGTGATATATAAATGTGTTAATTAGTGATATACTTATTGAATGTGGGAATAATGGATATTGTGCCCTAAATCTGGGTAATTAATGGAGAATATTGTTATTTACAGAATCATACTGCCTAAAAGAAATACTAGAACAAATACAAGGGAAAATGTCGGAGATCAAGGAAGCCATAATGAAGAGAATAATAGACAGAATGAAAGGGCTAGGGATGAATCAAATCATGAGGAGGAAGAAAATGAATCAACTCCCCAGGAAGCGAACCAGGGAGGAGATCCCTTAAATCAATTTATGGACTTATTAAGGTAGAATTTAAATCTTCACCAGAACCCTCAACAACCACCAGTTCCACATAACCCAGTAGTAAATTCATTCAGTGCTTTTAAGTCATTGAAACCCCCAGAGTTTGAAGGAACCGCTGATCCAGTTGTAGCCAGGGCATGGCTAAAAGAAATGGAGAAAGCTTTTGAGATATTGAATGTAGATAAGGGTCAGAAAACAATCTTTGCTGCCTATCTCCTAAAGGGAGAAGCTAATTATTGGTGGGAATCTAAAAGGAACCTAGAAGGAGCAGGAAGTAATAACTTATGAGCGATTTTCCAGAGTATTTCTAGATAAATATTCTCCTAAGTATATGGAAAACCAAATGGAAACGAAATTTCTAGAGCTAAAGCAGAATAATCTAACAGTGGCTGAGTATGAGTCCAAGTTTACTGAGTTGTCTAGGTTTGTGCCAGAGTTTGTAAATTCTGAGGAAAAGCGAGCAAGAAGGTTCCAGTTAAGGTTGAGACCATGGATACAGACTCGAGTGGCAGCCTTTGAATTGACTGATTATGCTACGGTAGTCAAGAAGGCATCAATAATAGAAGCAGGCAGCGAACAAGTGCAAAGAGACCGAGAGGGTAAGAAAAGAAAAGCTGAAAGTCAGAAGGGAAGTTCAAATGGAAGAAACTTTCCTAGGAAATTTAATAAAGGACAAGGGTCTCAGTTTGCGAGAAATCCAGGATTTAGTAGAAGTCAAAGTGAGACGGTGAATCAGGGTGGTAAGCCATCAGGAGCATCCCAGTCCAATCAATCAAGACCACCATTACCTGATTGTAAAACTTGTGGTAGAAAGCATACGGGCATTTGTAGGCTGCTAGGAATAACTTGTTACAAGTGTGGACAGAAGTGGCACTATTCTGACAAGTGCCAATCAAATAACACTAATACCAAAGGAGACTTCAAGTGCTTCCAGTATGGAAAATTGGGACACATGGCTAAAGATTGCCGTTTTGGTGGTTCATCTGCGACAAGGCAAAGTGGTACTACTTCAAATAGACCTCAAACGCAAGAACATTTAATATGACCTTAAGAGACGCGGTAAGGCATCCGGATGTGATTTCAAGTAAGCTCCAACTTAACTGCTTAAGTGCAAATGTTTTATTTGATTCAGGAGCGACCAAATCTTTTATATCCCAAGACTTTGCTAGTAAATTGAAACTTAAGGCAGAATCATTACAAGAACCCTTACGGGTAGAGATAGCTAATCAGGAAGTCATTCCCGTTAAACAAGTTTATCCAAATTGTGACCTAGAATTTGAAGGGCGTCAGCTTCAAGTAGACCTAATTCCTCTGAAATTAAGAGAGTTTGATGTTATTCTAGGAATGGATTGGTTATCAAAGAATGAAGCTAGTATCGACTGCAAGGGAAAGAAAGTAAAGATAAAATTACATGAAGGGAAAGAATTGGTGTTTAAAGGGCAAAGGCAAAATAAACAATTTCTGACTAGCATACAAGCTAAAAGATTGATGCGCTAGGGATGCGAGTCATATTTAGCTTATGTGATATATGCCACTAAGAAAGCACCTGACTTAAGTGGGATTCCTATAGTCATTGAGTTTGCGGATGTATTCCCAGAAGATCTTCCCGGATTGCCACCTGATAGGGAGATAGAATTTGTTATAGACTTAGTGCCTGGAGCAGCACCAGTTTCAAAAGCCCCGTATAGGATAGCCCCGGTTGAACTAAAAGAGTTAGCTTCTCAATTGCAGGAATTACTTGATAAGGTTTTTATTCGACCTAGTGTATCTCCATGGGGAGCACCTGTTTTATTTGTTAGAAAGAAGGACAAAAGCATGAGGCTGTGTATAGATTATAGAGAGTTGAACAAGTTGACAATCAAGAATAAATATCCTTTACCAAGGATAGATGATTTGTTTGACCAATTGAAGGGTGCTGAGTATTTTTCAAAAATATACTTAAGATCTGGATATCACCAACTCATGATTAAACCTGAGGATATCCCCAAAACAGCATTTTGCACACGTTATGGGCATTATGAGTTTTTGGTAATGTCATTCGGTTTAACTAATGCGCCAGTGGCCTTCATGGACTTAATGAATAGAATTTGAAAGAAATATCTGGATAAGTTTGTTATAGTCTTTATCGGTGATATATTGGTTTATTCAAAGACTAGGGAAGAACATGATGAACATTTGAGGATAGTTTTGGAAATTTTGAGGCAGGAGCGGTTGTACGCTAAGTTTTCAAAGTGTGAATTTTGGTTTCAAGAGGTTCAGTTTTTATGATATGTGATTAGCAAGGAAGGAGTGCTAGTTGATCCGGCAAAAATAGAAGCAATCTCAAATTGGGAAAGACCAAAGACTCCAACGGAGGTAAGAAGTTTTGTAGGACTGGCTGGATATTATAGAAGATTTGTGCAGGATTTTGCTAAGATAGCAGCATCATTAACCCGACTCGCTCGTAAAATTGAGAAGTTTGTGTGGACTGATAAATGTGAGGAGAGTTTTCAGGAGCTAAAGAAAAGATTAGTGACAGTTCCAGTACTAACTTTACCAGATGAAAAAGGGAACTTTGTGATTTTTAGTGACGCATCCCATAAGGGTTTAGGATGCGTGCTTATGCAACATGGCAGGGTGATTGCTTATGCATCAAGACAATTGAAGGAATATGAATTAAAGTATCCGACTCATGACCTAGAGTTAGCTACCATAGTGTTCGTTTTGAAAATTTGGAGACACTATTTATACGGAGAAAGGTGTGAGATTTACTCTGATCACAAGAGCTTGAAATACATATTCACCCAAAAAGAACTAAACATGAGACAGAGAAGATGGTTAGAGTTGATCAAGGATTATGATTGTGAGATCCACTACCACCCCGGGAAGGCCAATGTGGTGGCCGATGTCCTTAGTCGAAAAGAGAGACTTAAGATGTTAAGTGTATCAGAGGAGTTAATCAAAGATCTTCAGAGATTGGAAATTGAGGTGAAAATACCGAGAGAAGGTCAAGAGAATCTAATGGAAATTAGTGTCCAATCACCGTTGTTGGAAAAGATTAGGAGATGTCAAGAAAAGATGATTGAAGACGAAGAGAAGTCCTCTGAGGAAATGATGATAGGAGAAGAGATCAAATGTGAGAGAGATGAAAAGGGAATCATGAGACATGCATCGAGAATATGGATTCCTAATGTTCAAGAATTGAAAGATGAAATTTTACAAGAAGCTCACAATTCACGATATTCAATTCACCCCGGTAGCACCAAGATGTATCAGGATTTAAAAGAGCTATATTAGTGGCCAAATATGAAAAAGGATGTTACTGAATGGGTACTTAAGTGCTTAACATGTCAAAAAGTGAAGGCGGAACATCAGAGACCTAGTGGATTGTTGCAGCCATTAGAGATTCCTGAATGGAAATGGGAACATATTGCCATGGATTTTGTAGTAGGATTACCAAGGACTAAAACCAACCACGATGCTATATGGGTAATTGTAGATCGATTTACCAAATCAGCCCATTTTCTTCCAATCAATGAAAGGTATTCGGTCGACAAGCTTGTAGATATATACTTGAGAGAGATCATAGTAAGGCATGGTGTTCCTGTAACTATTGTATCAGATAGGGATCCAAGATTTAATTCTAGATTCTGGAGAAGTTTTCAGGAATGCGTGGGAACCAAATTGAACACGAGCACAGCATATCATCCACAAACTGATGGGCAGAGTGAGAGGACCATTCAAACTTTAGAGGATATGTTAAGGGTTTGTTCTTTAGATTTTAAAGGAAGTTGGGATGATCATTTGCCATTAATTGAGTTTGCCTATAACAACAATTATCATTCGAGTATAGGGATGCCACCATATGAAGCTTTGTATGGCCGGAGATGTCGATCTCCTCTATGTTGGGAAGAAGTAGGTGAACGAAAGATTTTGGGTCCCGAATTGGTTCAAAAGACGCAAGATACAGTAAGGTTAATCAAGGGACGTCTAACAGCAGCTCAGGATAGACAAAGGAAGTATGCAGATCTAAGATGGAAGGATAGGGAGTATGAAGTGGGAGATTATGTCATGTTAAAAGTATCCCCATGGAAAGGATTGATGCGATTTGGCAAGAAGGGAAAGTTAAGCCCTTGGTTTATTGGTCCCTTTGAAATTTTGAAGCGAGTGGGGAAGGTTGCCTATGAATTGGCACTACCCCCAAGTCTGCAACATGTTCATAATGTGTTTCATGTAACTCTATTAAGGGAGTATAGACCTAATGCCAGCCATGTCATGGAATATGATGTTGAGGATGTACAGCCAAACCTAACTTATGTGGAAAAGCCGGTACAGATTATTGATCGTAAAGAGCAAGTGCTAAGGAACAAGACCATTCCAATAGTAAAAGTGCTCTGGAAGAATCGAAGGATAAAGGAAGCCACATGGGAGTTAGAAAGTGCTATGCGAGGAAAGTATCCACAGCTATTTTCAACATGATTCCTGGATGGAATCCTTTTAAGGGAGGGAGACTGTGATATTCCCTAACTTTTGTAGTGCTACAGTATCTCAATGAATAGTAATTTTGTGGATTTATGGGAAAGTTAAGTAATTGATACTCCTATGGTTTTGATGATCACATTCAGCAAGCTATTTGATTGTAGTTTGATATAAAACATCGTGTTATGCTTGTATTGTACTAACGTGGTTTTGCAGGGTATATTAGCCTACTGATTGTTTACACAGAATATACAAACAGCAAGCCATTTGGTATTACAACAGAGAGAGTCTGGCAAGCCATTTGCACACTGACAGTTCACAAACAGCAAGCCATTTCTGACAGTCAGTCACAAACAGCAAGCCATTTGCAACTGCCAGAATTTCTGAAGATATAGATCAAGTTCGATTCTCAAGGATTTATTTCAGGAAATCTATTGTGAGGGCTCTTTATTATATAATACGTATATAATATATTCTAGAGCTCAAATCCTTTCAAATATCTTTCTTTAAAACAAAATCATAAAACTTATAGGAGTTTCCTTATTTAAAAGATTTCTTTCTTTCAAAATCTCCTATACGCGTTTTTATATCTATACAAATCAGAAGGGTTAAGCTTTCATCGATCTCTTTCTTTCAAACCTTCTGTCTAACGTTCACAAGAACGTTTGTAAAATCTCTAACCAATTGAACGTTGGAAATTGATTCTAATCGTTCGAATAATTGGTGATTGATTTTCTGAACGTTGGTGTGATGCTTTATAAACCTTGTTCTTGTGTTCATTCATTCTTAACACTTCAGAGAAAATATTCAAGCACACAAGAATTCAAACAACTCAGTTTTCATTGCTATATCCTTTGATTCTCTCGAGCTCTTAGTATATTCATACGTGCTATATCTTAAAGAGTTCATAGTTTGAGTTGTATCCATTATTGATTGTATTGTTCGATTTGTAAGGTTTAGTTGTTGGACAATTTGGCTTGGGAACTAGGGTTTGGTGATCGTTGCTAGAGAAGTATACTTGGGAAGTATAGCTTAGAGAGCAAGTTCAGAAACGGGAGTTCAGCACGCCATTTGTCAACAGCTGGGTATTGAGGGAGATATATTGTTGTATCTTGTAATTGGTTTATTTCAGTGATCAATAATATATTCTCTTACCAAGTTGGTAAGGGACCAGGACGTAGACCATAGGGGTTAGGGGTCGAACCTGGCTAAAAGTCTCTGTGTTCTTTATTTTCTGCTCTTTACTTACTGCTTGCGTTTAGCTTACTGTTTATGCACTTTACTGTACTTGTCATCTTTACATTCAGCATACTGTTTACAATCAGCTTACCATTTGTCTCTGCATAAAACGAAATCAGTAAGCTGTTTCTGGTAATTTTTAAAATCGGACTTAGTTGAATATAGTTAGCCATTTACACCTATTCACCCCCCTCTAGGTGTGCATTTTCATTTGGTATCAGAGCTTTGGTATACTAACAATTCTGTAACAGGAAAGTATTCGATCATAATGGCTGAAAACTATCCCGAAGGAAAATCTGATTTCAGGCCTCCACTTCTTCATGGCACACACAACTACCACTGGTGGAAAAGCAGCATGGAAACTCACTTATCCAGAGATCCATTAGTTTTGAGAGTTGTGCAAAAAGGTCCATATGTCTTTCTTGATAAGGATGGCAAGCCAAAGGATGTTGATGATCTCACTCCGGATGAATTAATCAAACTTGGCTACAATGGAAAGGCAAGGAGTTCTCTTATGAATGGTTTAAACCAGGCTGAATATGATAAAGTATCTTCACTCAAATCAGCAAAAGAAATGTGGGATGCTTTGGAGACTTATCATGAAGGTTCGAAATCTCTAAAGAAGGTGAAGCTTAGCAAGCTAATGAATGACTTTGGGAATTTCAAGCTTAATGAAGGTGAAACTATCAAGGATAGTCAAGCACGGTTTCAAGTTACTATAAATTCACTAAAGAGGCTTGGAAAATCTATTCCACAAGATGAAATCAATATGAAGGTATTGAGTGCAGTACCATTCATCTACGAAGCTAAGGTTACTGCCTTGGAATCCTCACCACTTATTGATACTATGGATCACTTGGCCGTATTTGCTGAGCTAGAGCAATTTGAAAGCAAGATAAATGGAAATCAGGTGGGAAGTTCAAGTGTTAAAGCTCCAACAGAAAAGATGAAGAATATGGCTCTCCATTCTAAAAACAGCAAGCCAATTGACATTGATGATGAATCTGATTCTGATGAGGAACTTGCACTTATTTCAAAGAAGATCAAAAGGCTGATAGAAAAGAAGAATATGATGAAAAGGGAAAGAGGTGGCTTCTACAACAACAAAAAGAGTTCAAAGGACTCTAAGGAGGAAACTTGTTTCGATTGTGGCAAGCCAGGCCATTATAAAAGGAATTGCTACAAACTAAAGTCAAAACAGCCTACTGTTTTCAAGGACAAGAAGAAATCAAAGGCTCTACTGACTTGGAGTGATGACGATACAGATTCCAGTGATGACTCAAGTGAAGAGATGGTGAACTTAGCACTTGTTGGAATGGAAGATGAATCTGTTCTAGGAAATTCAGAAGGAGTGTATGCTGAAACTGATTCTGAAGAGGATCCTAGTGAGGTAAACTCTTTTAATGATTATATTTCTTCAGATGATACTTTGTTACTAACCATGCAGGAACAAAATAGTGTTACAATTGAAGAACACATGGCACTAAAGGCTGAAATCAGCAAGCTGACTGATAAGAATGCCTATTTATCCAAAATGGTAAAAGATCTTTTGCCAAAAATGGAAGAATGGGATTCAACTTCATTTAGTAAAGCTACAGAGATCAAGGAACTAAATACTAAGAACAGACATTTAGAGGCTAATGTCAAGCTACTTGAAAAGAGAAACAAGACCTTGACTGAAGAAATCAAAGAGCTGAGGTCTGATGTTAAAACTAAAGCTAAAGCATTGGAATCATACAAGATGAAGGAATCTAGTCAAGCCGAATCCTCAAAAACTGCTGAAAAGAGAGTTCAGCAAGCTGAACTCATCAAACAGCAAGCTGAAGTAATCACCCTCCTAGAAACAGAAGTTAAAGATCTCAAGAAGGGCATGGAAACTTTTGTTCAAGGTGAAGACACTTTAAAAACAATGATGAAGAAGGCAAATGTACCTTTGGTCAGAGAAGGTGTTGGTTTAAACTTCAACAAGAAAGATAAGGTGCTCAAATATGATGGAAAGAATGGCATACCCTATGACTATGCTATGCCTTGGAAGACATGCAACAAATGTGGTGGAAAAGGACATCTGGAAAGACATTGTGTGGTTCAAGTAAATCATAAAGTGAAAACAGCTTACCAGAATGAACCAGTCAGGCGACAAACAGCTTACCAGAATGGACCAGTCAGGCGACAAACAGCATACCAGAATGCAAATAGCAGGAGACAAACAGCTTACCGACAGAATGACAACAAGCAAAATCAGACCCCAAAAGTGGTCCAAATGTGGATCAAGAAATCTGATTTAAATACTTTATATATTCTTGCTACTAACCAACCTGGACCCAAACCTATATGGGTACCAAAACATTGAGTTATTTTTGTTTGTTTTGTAGATGTGCCTTGCTGCTAAGGTCAAGTCAAAGCAATGGATCTTGGACAGTGGATGCACAAGTCATATGTGTGGAGACAAATCCCAGTTTATGAATCTCAAAATGAAAAAGGGTGGAAGAGTGACAATTGGGAATAGTAAAACTCTTCAAATCCTTGGTACCGGTTCTATTGGTAATAGTAATATTTCAATTGATAAAGTTCAATATGTCAAAGGTCTTACTTATAACTTGCTTAGTGTTACTCAATTATTTGATGATGGACATTATGTTGATTTTGGCATTGATAAAACTATTATTACTATTGGTACTAACAAAATCCCCCTAGTTGCTAGAAGGGAAGGAAATATATATGTATTAGACTTTGATATGCAGGAAACAGCGTGCTGTTTGGCTGCAGTAGATAATGACCCATATATTTGGCATAGAAGATTGGGACATGCACACATGGATTTGCTCAGAAAGTTGTCAAGCAAGAAACTAGTGAGAGGGCTGCCCAAGCTAAAGTATGTCAAAACAGAAGTCTGTTCAGCTTGCCAATTGGGCAAACAACTTCGAAGTACTCACAAATCAAAGAAAATGGTATCTACTTCTAAACCCTTAGTGCTTCTGCATTTGGACTTATTTGGTCCAGAAGCTTACAAGAGTATTGGAGGTAAACAATATGGTTTTGTGATTGTAGATGATTATTCTAGATTTACATGGGTATTATTTCTTCGTACTAAAGATTGTGCTTTTGATGAGTTTAAGAAGCTAATTAAATTACTTGAGAACAAGTTGAATACAAGGCTTGTAGGTATAAGGAGTGATAGAGGAGGTGAATTTCTCAACAAGGACTTCATTGATTATTGTGAAGAAAAAGGAATTACACATGAATTTTCTGCACCAAGGACTCCACAACAAAATGGAGTGGTAGAAAGGAAGAACAGGTCACTACAAGAAACAGCAAGGACTTTATTGCAAGAAAGCAAGCTGCCTAGAAGTTTTTGGGCAGAAGCAGTGAATACAGCATGCTATGTGTTGAACAGAGTCATAATCAGGCCTATTTTGAACAAAACTCCGTATGAATTGTTGAGGAAAAAGAAGCCAAACATTAGTTACTTCAAAATCTTTGGCTCAAAGTGTTTTGCGCTCAAGACAGTCGATAATGATGGTAAATTCGATGCTAAATCTTATGAAGCTATTTTTCTTGGCTATTCTTTAACTAGTAGAGCTTATAGAGTTTATAACTTAAATAAACGTATAGTTGAAGAATCTATTGATGTTACTTTTCAAGAACCTAACAATGATCTGCCAAGAGATGAGGAACAATTTGCAGGTGAAACAAATGATAACATACAACCTCAAGTCACTGGAAATCAGCAAGCCAACAATTCTGCTGAAACTGGAAGTCAGCAAGCCAATAACACTACTGAGAATGGAAAACAGCAAGCTGGAACTGCAAATCAGCAAGCTGAAGTGGTCAGATTAACTTCACACGAAGAAATTGCTCAACATTCTCTACCAAAGGCTACAAGGACAGTAAAGAACCATCCTCCAGAACTTGTTATTGGAAATATCTCAGATGGAATCACAACAAGGAGAGGAAAGGCAAACTTTTGTGCTTATGCTGCCTTTCTAGCTCAAGAAGAACCCAAAAATATCAAGGAAGCATTAGAAGATGAAAATTGGATCATGGCCATGCAAGAAGAACTCAACCAATTCGACAGGTGTGATGTTTGGGAACTTGTAAAGCCACCAGAAGATGCTTCTATCATAGGAACCAAATGGGTGTTCAAAAACAAAGTGGATGAGTTTGGAACCGTCACTCGAAATAAGGCAAGGCTCGTGGCTCAAGGCTATAATCAACAAGAAGGAATTGATTTTGATGAAACATATGCTCCAGTTGCTCGTTTAGAATCAATCAGAATGCTTCTTGCTTATGCATGCTACAAGAAATTCAAGTTATATCAAATGGACGTAAAAAGCGCATTTCTTAATGGCGTGCTGAATGAGGAAGTCTATGTCAAACAGCCTCCTGGATTCGAACATGAGAAGTTTCATGATTATGTTTACAAGCTCAAGAAGGCATTATATGGTTTAAGGCAGGCCCCTAGAGCGTGGTATGAAAGACTTAGTAAGTTTCTTCTCAAAAATGGATTCACTCGAGGTAATATCGATCCCACATTATTTACAAAGCAAAATGGTAAAGATATTCTTGTTGTACAAATATATGTGGATGATATTGTATTCGGTTCTACTAATGAATCTATGTGTGAGTGGTTTTCTAAGTGCATGTACAATGAATTTGACATGAGCATGATGGGGGAACTCAATTATTTCTTGGGTCTCCAAATCAAGCAAACCAATGATGGTATTTATGTGCATCAATCCAAGTATACAAAGAATCTGCTCAAAAGATTTGGTTTTGAAGATGTCAAAGCAAAAACAACTCCTATGACTCAAAACAGCAAGCTGTTTGCAGATGAGAATGGTAAGGATGTGGATATCAAAAGGTATAGAGGTATGATTGGAAGTCTATTATACTTAACTGCCTCAAGACCTGATATCATGTATAGTGTTTGTGTTTGTGCAAGGTTTCAATCCAACCCTAAAGAGTCTCAATTAAATGCGGTTAAAAGAATTTTTAAATATTTAAGTGGTACTATCAATCTTGGTTTGTTCTATCCTATCACAAATACTTTTGATCTCGTGGGGTATAGTGATGCAGATTATGCAGGGTCTCAAACTGATAGAAAGAGCACAAGTGGTGTTTGTACATTTCTTGGACAAAGCTTGGTGTCATGGCAAAGCAAAAAGCAAGCTTCTGTTGCTCTTTCAACGGCCGAAGGAGAGTATCTAGCAGCTGGTAGATGTTGCTCTCAAATTTTATGGATGATTCAAACTCTAAGGGATTTCAATATCAAGTGTGGCAAGATTCCAATATATTGTGACAACACGAGTGCTATCAATATCTCCAAGAATCCTGTGAATCACTCAAGAACAAAGCATATTGACGTTCGTCATCATTTCTTGAGAGATAATGCAGCAAATGGGAAGATTGAGTTGGTATTTGTCTCAACTGAAGTTCAACTAGCAGATATCTTCACAAAGCCATTGGCTGAAGAAAGATTTGCAGCCATACGAATGGAGCTTGGCATGTGTACTGTGTAGTCAGCAAGCTGACAAGCACAGAATGGGTAACGTTGGCTTACCATTTGTATCTGAACTATTTATATGCCATTACCATGATATTTTTTCTCTATGCTTATTCCAGACCTGGACTAATATTCTTTTTGATGGTTTTTTGATGGATTAAGGGGGAGAAATTTAGGAGAATTTATTTGTTTGTTTGGTCAAGATATTCGACTTGGATATGATTAATTGCTTGTTCATCTTGAATTTGTTTTATATCAAAATGTACTAATATGCAGGGATTTAGGGGGAGTTCTTATTTCTCCTAAATATTGTGTAATCATCAAAAAGGGGGAGATTGATACTCCTATGGTTTTGATGATCACATTCAGCAAGCTATTTGATTGTAGTTTGATATAAAACATCGTGTTATGCTTGTATTGTACTAACGTGGTTTTGCAGGGTATATTAGCCTACTGATTGTTTACACAGAATATACAAATAGCAAGCCATTTGGTATTACAACAGAGAGAGTCTGGCAAGCCATTTGCACACTGACAGTTCACAAACAGCAAGCCATTTCTGACAGTAAGTCACAAACAGCAAGCCATTTGCAACTGCCAGAATTTCTGAAGATATAGATCAAGTTCGATTCTCAAGGATTTATTTCAGGAAATCTATTGTGAGGGCTCTTTATTATATAATACGTATATAATATATTCTAGAGCTCAAATCTTTTCAAATATCTTTCTTTAAAACAAAATCATAAAACTTATAGGAGTTTCCTTATTTAAAAGATTTCTTTCTTTCAAAATCTCCTATACGCGTTTTTATATCTATACAAATCAGAAGGGTTAAGCTTTCATCGATCTCTTTCTTTCAAACCTTCTGTCTAACGTTCACAAGAACGTTTGTAAAATCTCTAACCAATTGAACGTTGGAAATTGATTCTAATCGTTCGAATAATTGGTGATTGATTTTCTGAACGTTGGTGTGATGCTTTATAAACCTTGTTCTTGTGTTCATTCGTTCTTAACACTTCAGAGAAAATATTCAAGCACACAAGAATTCAAATAACTCAGTTTTCATTGCTATATCCTTTGATTCTCTCGAGCTCTTAGTATATTCATACGTGCTATATCTTAAAGAGTTCATAGTTTGAGTTGTATCCATTATTGATTGTATTGTTCGATTTGTAAGGTTTAGTTGTTGGACAATTTGGCTTGGGAACTAGGGTTTGGTGATCGTTGCTAGAGAAGTATACTTGGGAAGTATAGCTTAGAGAGCAAGTTCAGAAACGGGAGTTCAGCACGCCATTTGTCAACAGCTGGGTATTGAGGGAGATATATTGTTGTATCTTGTAATTGGTTTATTTCAGTGATCAATAATATATTCTCTTACCAAGTTGGTAAGGGACCAGGACGTAGACCATAGGGGTTAGGGGTCGAACCTGGCTAAAAGTCTCTGTGTTCTTTATTTTCTGCTCTTTACTTACTGCTTGCATTTAGCTTACTGTTTATGCACTTTACTGTACTTGTCATCTTTACATTCAGCATACTGTTTACAATCAGCTTACCATTTGTCTCTGCATAAAACGAAATCAGTAAGCTGTTTCTGGTAATTTTTAAAATCGGACTTAGTTGAATATAGTTAGCCATTTACACCTATTCACCCCCCTCTAGGTGTGCATTTTCAGTAATTACTCTATGCGCGAATCAGAAAATGGATAAGTTGAAATCATATTATTGTTGTACTATAAAAATGAGTGACTGGAAATGATCACGGATTTTGAAGATTCTCGAGTATGGACTCTAAAGGTTTTCGACTTCAATTGAGTCTTTATGGCAATGAATATTTCAATGGATTTGGATTTGAATGTTTATATGCAATGAATGAGGTAATTGGTTGATGATTTATGTAAGAATAATCTATCGTCGAAGAAGTAAGCTATGACATCCTAAAAAGAAGTTATTCTCATGTCATCCAAATCGATATCTAGTAAGAGTCAAGTAACTCCATAAAAGAGATTGAGAATATTTGAGAAAGCACGAGGATATTTTCTAAGGATAAGAAATAAAGGAAGAATAAACATGGAATATTGGAGTTAATATTGATTTAAGGGATTGAGCTACAGTGGAGCAATAAAATACAACGTATAAGTTGTAACATATTAATTTTATTAAAACAACAAAAAGGGAATCCAATTGGTGGAAGAAGGAGAAACCAAAGTAGCAACCATGAAAGTGAACCATAAGTTAGATGGTGTAAGTGCATTTTAACCAAAAAAAGGGGTATACATGTTTTAGTGCCAACAAGTGGTCAAGTAAGGAGATGACAAGTGGATCAATGGATGATGGACAACATAAAAGGAAAGGATTCATCCAAAGTGATATATATATATATATATATATATATATATATATATATATATATATACATGTATAAAGCATAAAATACAAAAACAAAAACACTCCACCATCTCTCTTTCTCTTGCTCTCGGCCAAGAAGGAAAGGAAGAGGAGAACTTGAGCTTCCACCATATATTTTCTACAATCTATACCTTAAATCAAAGGGGGAGAAGAGTGGAAGGTATATCCAAAGTCTTGACTTCATTCATTAAGGTTATAGTTTTCAAAACTTTGATGAAAGTGTTGATGAATAGTGTTTTACTAACTTGTTTTGTTTTTGATCTTTGGTGTATGACTTCTAAAGGATATTATATGTAACACCCCCAGATCCAGGGTCCGCGATCCGGTCGTTACGGTCTCCATTTCTGTCCACAATACTTGAACTTACTTCAACATAAAATAAATTACATCTTTATGACCCAACACAACAATATAAAACACACCCGCTATAGTCCCAGGGATGAAATCAGAGTAACCATCAAATTTTATTAATCACATTATGAGTTCTTACAATCCAAAAGAATTAAAATGTGAATACATACTCTTTGCCATCCATTTTCATAAGTCATACCAGCCTATATACTTGGTACTGAAAGAATGAATCTATCCTACCAATAGCTTTCTCTTCGGCTCTGGTAGTCTCGTCGTCCTCGCCAGCGTCGAGTGTGCCTTGTGCGAGTCATCTGGTCTAGCTATTGTTGTGATATAATAATAAAGCAAGGGTGAGCAATAGCCCACCAACAATAATGTATAACTGAATGATAATATATAACAGTTCAAAAGTATCTTTCAAACCATATGCCATGCATTTACGGAAATGATGCCAGTATCGCATGAACGATGAAGTTACAAGGTAACTCAAAATGCATATATAGGTGGGAATATCTGCTATGTCAAAGATAAGCCAGATATTATCATTTATCATAAAAGAGGAACTTGCAGGAAAATATTGCATTTCCGATTGTGAATACTTTCCAATACTGCCAACAATGATAATGTTGCAGAAAATAAATGAATTTAAATGATGAACTTTTGCTGGAGTATTCACCGTGCCCACTTTTCCAATCCTTACGATGATCAGTCGTAGATTGTACAACTCAATTTAGATTTACTACCGGTAGAAGGAAGAGCTGACGGATTTACTTGTCTACCGCCCTGTTAGATCTCCCCGACCAACGGTTGGGCCAATTGGGATGGACCGGCGCTACTCGGCCTCTTACACGACTCCAAGTTCAAAAAGAAGTTCTTGACTCTGAACGTAAAGTTCATCCCCCTTTTTCCAAGTATGATACTTGTTGATAAGACTCCACAAAGTAGTCGTATCTAGTTGGAAAGGAAAATTCAATATCATATCTCTCAAGCTGCTGCTTGTTAGAGGATACCTTCTTATTTCAATAATCTTACCCCTTGAATGATGAGAAGGTTACTCAAAGATTCAATTGATAAACAGCAACCAAGTTGCGAGTGAAACGAATAGTTTTACAAGATTTATGACCGGGAAGTCAACAAGATAAATAACATTGCTCAAGTAGGTTCCCCTATAATATGGAAGTTTGAGCGAGCATTTAAATTCTTTTAAGATAGATTTAAATGAAAAATAAAGAGTTAGGAACCTTTCCTAGATAAAATAGTCGTAAAAAGACTCCGAAATATTTTACATAATATCTGGAGGTGAAAGATAATCTCCGAATAATATAAATCATTTTAAAAAGAATTTAAAAGAATTAAATAAATATTCCAAGAATATTTATTAACTCAATAATAATTACGGAATATTATTAAATCATAATATTGCTCGTAAGTACTCCTCGAATGAATATATAGAATTATTTACTAAATAAATCCCTCCTTAAATGAATATTCAAAAATAATATTCATTAAATAATTAAACTCCAATAATTATTTAAAATAATATTCAATAAATAAGTCAAATCTTAAATGAATATTTAAAATTAATATCCATTTAATAAATAATATTCTAAATGAATATCCAAATAATACTCATTTAGTAATCAAAACTTTAAAGGAATAATCGAAATAATATTCCTTAAGTAAATAGAATTTCCAATGAATATTTTAAAATAATATTCATCAAGTACATAAAATCTTAAATGAATATTCAAAAGTAATATTCATTTAATAAATAACATTCTAATGAATATCAAAATAATATTCATTAAATAATCAACTCTAAATGAATATTCGAAACTAACATTCATTTAATATCTCTCGACTTAGATAATACTCGAATAACATTCCTCGAAATATTTCCAAGTAATTGATACTTTATGGAAATATAAATAACGTTTACTAATAACATTTCTTAAAATAAATAATAATCTGCCGTTGGAATCCCTCCGGGTTTCCACGACTATCTATATCTCAAAATACCGACTCCCGGTCTATATTTCAGAATGAATATCATATGCCCTTCGCTAAGGGTCTTATCAAAACAATCCGGCTTATAATTGATAATTCGTATCTAGTTTATAAGCCAATATCAATTCGGGGAACAGGTATCATAATATAATTTGACAATAGGCATGCATGCTATGGCATATGTAAAATGGCAATCACATATATATATTATCACAACAACAGGTTCAAAGTTTTGAACACTTGCCTGGTAATCGGGTGTGGGTGGAGGTAGCGTGTCCTGGTTCTGCTCGATGATCTATAAACAATCAGAACATTCGAGATTAACCACTTAACACATTTTAAAAGTCTAAGTATAACTTCACTTAAATCGAAACACGTTTTGGAATTATCTCGTTATACACCTTTTAGCGAAACTCTTTTTATTACTGATACGATCCGACATTTGTTCGTTATTACGATATGTCATCATACCCACACTCGGTATATACTTAAGTTGTATAAGTTCTAAAGTCGATCGATCACGAACCGAGATTATACCTCGAGTTTTATCGTTCGTTTTCTAAGTGTTTTACCAAAGTTATAACCAAGCGGGTTTTTTAGGGGTTCGTTCGCGTTTAACTTCGATTCAAACATTTTTATAAAATCGGAAAACGATTCGTTTGATATGTGGTTTTCTTTCATACCTTCCTTATGACCCCTAGTATTTATTTACCAAGATTCGCGACTGAGTAACATGCTTTACGAGGGTTCAATTGAAGTTACGAACTTTTACTTACGGTTCCAAACCAATTTTAGTAATTTGACCATAACTCCTAAACCGTAAGTCGGAATGTTTCGATTCTCGCGCCAAAACGATCTAAGGCTCGAGATCTGCAAGGACCAGTCATAATATTATCAAGTTCAGGAAATTATATTAACTACCATGCTTGGTTTCTAAGTGTTAACAAAAATTCAGCATTACGACGGCTATAAACTAACGATTTCCAAAATTAATATCATGATCTTAACATCAATCAACAACCAATATACCAAGATCTCATGATCATCATCTAAACTAAGCCATAATCTTCCAAGGACAAGTCATATCCATCAAAGTTTGATTATGGCCAAAATAACAACAACAATCAATTCCAAATACATGGATCTATACATACTAACATCTCCTCATCTTATAATCATCAAAACATCCATTAAAACTCAAA
The DNA here is from genome assembly GCA_036435485.1 of Saposhnikovia divaricata. NCBI lineage: Eukaryota > Viridiplantae > Streptophyta > Magnoliopsida > Apiales > Apiaceae > Saposhnikovia > Saposhnikovia divaricata. The sequence goes on along the minus strand of CM071598.1, from coordinate 119,841,297 downwards.
ACAAAAAGTAAGGTTCTTGAGGTTTATACCTTCCTTGGAGTGTGTATGCACTTATTAAGCCTTGTCTAGTCCTTAGATTACCTTAACAAATCTTGGATCATCCAAACAAAACAAGAAATCAAAGTTAGTCTCTTGAAATCACTATTCACCCTAGGGTTGGATGATTTATTTGAAAATGGAAAACATAGAGTTTGAAGCTAAAATTTTGAGGAGATTACTTTCTTGAAATATAGGACTCACCTTAAAAATTACAAGATCAAACAAGGAGTGGAAGGTGGATTTTTGTTTTTGAATTTCATGAAAGCCGAATGCCAGGTTCTTTGGAGAGTATTTGTGTTGCTTGGCTTGGTTTCTTGCTCTCTTGCATTATTATGAAAATATCTAACATAAAGTTACTTTATTAAAGGTACTAGGTCATGGCATACATCATCTTGGTGGACAAGTGTTGATTTTGGTGTGGTGGGATGAGAAAGAATGCTAAGTACTTGGTTTGATTGCTAAGATTACTAGTTAGCTTTGTAACTAGCTTGGTTTCTTTGATCTTATCTTGCATAAAGTGATTATGTCACCTTCCACTAGCTCATCATACCTCTTGGATCTCTGCTTGTTTCTTTGTTTGTTTATTGCTCAATTCTTTAATTGTTCGGAGGAATAACTCATTCGTTTGTAGTTAGGGTTTTACCAGAATCCGTCTTAATATTTATACTATCATCCTCCATTCTCTTTAATAATTATTGAACCTTTTTTCCTTAAATCCCTTCAATAATTCCTTAAGTCTTTCAATGTCCGGGGAAACCTCGGGGAAAATAAAAGTGCGATTTTTCAGAATCCGACAGCTTTTACATACACTTTTTTTCCCCCTTGATCACTAATACGAACTCAGAATTTCATTCCGGGTACTTCTATATAGTGTCGTCTCATAATATTCTCATTTCCACAAAAAACCCTATTCATACTTTATTCTTCCTTTATTCCCTATATTTATGACAATGTCCTTGTTCCTTCTCGGGCGTTCCTTAACCCTTTCACGGAACCACTGGACTAATCGTTATCGATCTGGATGACATGAGAATATTCTCCTGTTAGGAATTGCCATATCTTATTCCCCTAGGAGATAGATTATTCTTACCTAAGTTGTCAACCATTAGCATTCTTCATGACATATAAGTATTTGAATCCATATCCATTCCATTCATTCATTAGAGCTGGTGACCTTGTTGTCAGAATCATTGTTCCTCATTTTATCAATACTTAACAAAAAGTTTTAATTCTACCGAAAATTTGGATTCTTACATTATAAGCAAGGTTCAAGGATTGTAAGAGTATATTAGCCTCATAAAGCTTCAAACAAAGGTATAAAACTAGAACCCTTTTGATGGATCATGAGTTTTAAGTGAGTTTTAGTGGTATTATGCATTTATAAAGCATGAGAGTTATGATTGGGATTTATTATATGTTAAAATAGTTTATATGAACGGAAAGGCATTGCTTGGCCTTAGTTCAAAGTTAAATATCATGTATGTGTGATTTGGAGTGGAAACTATGATTATCGGAAGGTTTTGATTTTGGAAGTATTCGATTTATAGTCGTCGTAATGCCGAAATTTCATTAACTTTTAAAACAGAGTATACCCGAGACAAAAGGCTTTTGACCTTAACAAGAATATGACCTACCCTTGTAGATCTCGAGTCATAGATCGTTTTGGCGCAAGAACCGAAGCATTCTGACTTACGGTTTAGGAGATATGGCAAAAATCGTAAAAGTGGTTCGGAAGCATAAGTGTGAGTTCGTAACTTCAATTGAACACCCTTAACATAAGTGATTCAGTTATGAATCTTAATAATTAAATAATAGAGGTCACAAGGAAGGTATAAGAGAAGACCTCATGTCAAACGAATAATTTTTCAATTTTACAAAAATGTTTAAGTCCAGGGTACGTTAGTGGACTACCCCTTAAACGGACAAAGGACAAAGGATAATGAAATATAATCTTCTCAAGTAAATGGCCGACTTAAAAGACTTTACGACTTGAGTATCTACCAAGTGTACAATATAATGACATGCCTTGATAGTAGGCTAAGTGTCATTAAGTGACGGTGTCAATAAGAGTTATGTTATAGTGTGCTTAATAAGCTAAAACAAATAAGGAAATGACTGAGAATCATTAAAGGTGTTAACTTTGAACCCATGGACATTATATTTAAATGTTTTTGATAAGGATGTACAAGGATTAGGGGATCAAGTTAGTTAAATGGATAGGGTAATTGTTGTTAGTAATAATAATTATAATGGGACATATTTTTAACAGTGGTCCTTTTCGTGTTATAGAGACTCAAAACGAACCCAGGAACACTTCTGTTCGACTGAAAGATCAAGGCAAGATTTCTTAAATCTTTACTTTACTATATATATATTGTAAAGTTATAGAAAAATAGTTTTGCTAGAAATAAACATGGTCCTATGAATATCATACTGATAAGGGCATGTTTCCCTGATTTATGCCATTACTTGAAAAGGATAAGGGTAGTGCAAGGCACTTTATGGACAAAAAGGTTATGCTATATTTATATATATAGGGAAAGGATATTTTCTTACAATTGTTTTAAAGAATAGTAAAAGTGAAATATATGTGTGAATTAAAAGGTCAAGGGCTTATTTAAAAAACAAGGTTTCTTGGTCAAACGCTTTCAAAGCAGATTCTTTGCTGAATCTTAACTCTGACATTTATTCAGAAGTTATAAAAGGAATAAATGGTAATGTAATAACAGTTTTTATGGGGGTACGGACAGTGCGGGCTAAGTTCAATACAGTCCATTATTCAATATTTTATTCCGGCCCATGTGTTGCCGAGGGAGGATTGTGGAGAACTTTTCTCTAGGGATGATAACTGGAGAAGATCATTCCTTCTACTAGTAGAAAAATGGACAAATACGCAGGGTGACTGATCATCGACCTAACGTATTTGGCTAAGGACAGACCCCCCCCCCCAAAATGTTTTTTTTCTAAAGAAAATTGATGGCAATCATATTAACATTTTGCAAAGGAAGAAATGGTATGGAACAATGGAATGTGTTAAATGATTAGAAGAGAAACTGATATTATATTCTTATAAACTAGAAGTTGTTTCATAAAGAATGACAAGCAAGTTTATGTTGGTGTATTACTGTGCAAACAAGATATAGCTTCTTATGGAAATAATTTATTTATTTACCTTGTAACTTCATCGTTTATATTAAATTGGAACAGCGTTCATTTTACAGATAACAAATGTTTCCGGGATTGTTTTTGAAATGATTATATGTTTTACTTCATAATGGTTTAAAAACTTTATCTTGCTGAGCTATTATAACTCACCCTTGCTTATTTTTATATAATAGCTATATCTATTGCCGCCGATACGTCGCACAACACCCCGGAAGAGGGTAAGGGCAGGACTATATGATAGGGATTTATCGCCTATTCCTGAGGTAGATTATTTATATATGTACAGGGTACGAGTAGACGTATGTAAGTTAATTAATAAGGTTATTGTAATATACTTTTGGTTGTTGATATGCTTCTTGTAGAAGTATTAATCAGCAACGCTACTTAAATTGTATTCTGGGTTTGTAATAATAACTTTATCGTAACTGTTATCAATGATGGATGCTGTTCTCTTGAGCATATGACTGGTATGTAATGTCATAAGTGTGGGGTCAGTGGTGTGAGTATAAAATGATAATAAAAATATTCAAAATTCAAAGTATCAAGGATATAATGTAATTTAATGGAAATTGGACCGTGATGACCTGGATTCCTGACCCCGGATCTAGGGCTATCACATATACAGGCATGCCTCTGTGACTAACAGACATGGTATAAACTTATTATTATTATTATTATTATTATTATTATTATTATTATTATTATTATTATTATTATTATTATTATTATTATTATTATTATTATTATTATTATTATTATTCTTGTTGTTGTTGTTTAGCCTATCTTTGATCGATTAATCGGCTAGGTGATGATTAATCGGATGTATTTAAATATTTTTTTAATAATTTAATTTTAATACGGAAAGATATCTTTTATATAATAGGTGAATATACCCTTTCATATGCAAGTTAACTCCCTCCGTTCTACGTACTTTATTCCACTTAATTTCTCTAAATCATTATATAGATCTCAAATAATAATTTGATTTTAATGATTTTGTAAGTTTTAAAATTGAATCTTATAAGGCGGTTAGTGTACTTTGTGCTAATAATTATTAAAAAGAATTATAACTATCGTACATTATAACAATTTTCATTATAAAACTGGCAATTTGACCAAAATCTCAAAATTAGTGGGATGGGTAGAGTATTTTTTAGTAAAAAATTAATTTTTTACAATTAAATTCTAATTTGACCTTTTTAAAAATGTTGACGGATTAATCCCGATTAGATATAAATAGTGTAAGAAGCCAATAATCTAAACGTGTCAAAAGCGAATGACAAAATGGTATAAAACTATGTTGGTTATCTCTTTAGATGCCTGATCACGCTAATGCAAATTTTCTTTAGCGGCTTTAGTTGGCGCCTGGCTATGTATGAACACCACATTACCAAATTTGATGAGGTAAAAGTAGTACAAACTTGATATAGCCCAACTTTGGGTCCAAATTACGATACTAAGCCCAACTCGTGAGAATAAGGAACTCCAGCCCAGACTAATGGGGCCTAGACTAGTGACAACTATGACACATGGTTGACACGTGACATTCCAGCCCAGACTAATGGCGCCCAGACTAGTGACAGCTATAAAACGTGGTACTCCAGCCTAGACTAGTGACAGCTATGACACATGGTACTTCACCTTAGACAAGGCGCCCCACATGACAGTGACAACCACTAACCACCAATGATAGGCATGTGTCAGCTACATTTGGGAATAATCCCGACACACTCTTTACCCACTCCTTACTGGGACATGTGTACAGCATCCATGCAATCCAAGTATCTGTACTACATAGGAGTCAACGCTCATGATTAAGGGTTTGGGCCATACCCCGCTCCGGTGTTGTTTTGAAGACACCCACCTCCACTAGCTACACCACTTCCAAACGAGAAATGACGAGGAAGAACTAGATCGAGATTTGGAGTTATCAATGGTGTTAGGAGGGGTCAAACCTTCGGACCCCCTTAACTCTAAAACCCTGAACCAGCTCTTAAAGCAAACCCGGACCCTAAAGCTCAATATCATTTGTTAACCATGACGAGGGGAAACAAGTCTACCCAGAGACAAACCAGTAGTAACCTAAGAGAAAAACTTACCCGATTCCAAAACAAAACCAAGCCCCCACACCTCCGGTCCTGAAAAGGATTGGGATCGGGACCGGGGATGCCCGAGTCACCATTAAGGTAAATCAGTTCAAGTACACTGACTTCCCCCTTGTCTCGATGCATATGGGAAACCTTACAAGGGAGAACCTAGTAGAAGCAATCTGAACCTACTGAGCCCGGGCGTAGCCTTCCCTGAACCCGAACAAGCCAAAAATTCTGAAGGGTCAAGGAACTCTCGCTGCTCCCGGGGCTCGGTGTTTGATCGCATCAGGGACAAAGGCAAGGGATTAGAAACCTAAATCAATATCATCCAAAAAAAACACAACCGATTTAAAGAAGAAATCGAGAAGAAAAAATAATCGAAGCACGTGTTTTAATCCAACATGAGGAAGACATCACGTTCAAACTGATCCCAAGTCGAATCAACCTAGCTCTAGATATCATGGTAAAGTATGGAGAGAATAATGAAAACTTGTTATCGGTTTCAATATAAGGAGAGCTAATATAGCCAACAACTAAACAATAGCAAACAAACTACCAAATGAAACTATCAATAACAATAATATTATATATCTTAACAATCAAAAGGTTAAAAAAGGTAAGGAAATGGATAAAGGAGGAACACCATTTTTTCTACCTAATCAAAAACATGAGTGCACATCTATTTTAGACCAAAATTTTAAACAATGCATTGGAGACATGGTGCTATTATAGCAAATATCTCTATCTATTTTAAATTTTTAACACAGCCTTTGGACATACTCTATTAGCTACTTAGGTTCAACATTCAATGGGTTAAAGCATCTTAGCGATTTATCATATTTTAGAAAAATTAATATAAAAAACTACACAAGTTGTAGTCCTACTCGAAAAAACTCACGAGTTTGTAGCTCTACTGTGTTTGGCGTTGGGGAAACAGTTCGTGCAGCTGTATCAACACATGTTAGGCTTGAATTAGCATTCTCGTCGTACCGTTTTATGTGTTTTTATCATTCATCCTCGCCGAATTCTTCTATGCATAATATTTTAGTAAAACTTATTATTTTTGAATGTCCAAACATCTACACTATATATACACATTTATTTTCATTTTGTAAGTTGAGGGATTTAGACTAGAATCCCTTCATCGGACTGTTTTTTTTTACTTTACTAAGAAAGATATTAGGACAATACGTGAGTTATATATGGATGGTAAAAGTTTATTCAATCAAACCAATTAATAAGGGAAGCCTTACAGAGATATTTATCTGTAAGATATCAATATATAGGATAGGAATGTTGTTAGTGTATTTAAATAAATATGTAATGGTCATAAAAAAATTTTAAAGTTCTTTTTTCATGCCGCATATTTTTTTAAAAAAAAATTGTTTTGATTATCTTTTAATTGAAAATAAGTTTCGAAATTTTTTTGTTTAATTATTTGTTTCATTAAGTGTTTAGATATTGTAATGTAGGTATTTATTAAGTTGCATTTCTTAACCAAGCAAATTATGATTTTGTTTTTTCAAAATAACTAAATAAAGTATTTGTTAAAAATATCACTTATTATTAAATTATTAAAAGAGAAAGTAAAAAATAATCCAACAAAAAGATATTATATATTACATATTGTATATAACATGTTTTATTTTTTGTCATTACTTATATTTATTTTTTATTTATATGATCATGTGATATTAAATTTGATATTTCTATGTGTATGTTACCTTTTGTTTGTGATTTTTATGCATGAAGTTCATTGATTTTAGCTATTAAATATGTAATGTTAAACATATTTTATCAGAGTTGCTTTGGCATAATGTACATAATGTACATAATAGCCCTACAGAATTTGAGCTTAGTAAATCTTTAGTTTTTGAGTAGTTTAGTATGTCTTTGCCGGATCGATGATCAGATTCTCATTACGGACCATGGATGATGCATTCTTTATATTACAATGGAGGTTTAGCTCAATTTTTTATCAAAAAAAATATAAACAAAAGTTTGGAATAACACAAAGAAATTTGTTCAACATATATAGTGGGATCATCATCATAATAACATTATTATCATAGCCTGATAATAATCTTTGAAAACATACACTATTAGTACATAGACCTGTTACATTTCTCAAGGAATTAAACGAAAGAAACAAGCCATACAAACTTCACATAGGACATATATTTCTTCATAATACAGTAAGTAGATAAAAATATCAGAAGTCGAGGCAACCACATAGATCAGTCCTTATATTATTAGGCTTTGATTTGTGAGAGGATTAGGCAGAAGACCCAGAAGACAAAAACATGCATGGACCAGAAATGCAACACAAACTCTGAATGTCATTAATGGTTGTCCTACATTTCTCGATGGTTCTTTTGTGCATGTGCCTCTTGAATTTTTGAGCATGACTTGCAATTTGAGTTCGAGTCCTGGAAGTCACAAAATACTTGGATATATTATTCCAGTCTCATTTTTTGCATATATCTAACCCTCTCAAAAATCACCTGTCATTTTACCAATACAAATTTTGAATTAATATTTAAATGAGATGAGTATATGCTTCACAGAAAAAATTAAATAAGGAGTGATGATAAATGAAGTATATACATGTAAATATGACTATATGAGACATAATGTAAAGGTTTGAGATGAAAAATCAGTTTCCTATTTCAAAAGTTAGACAATAACAATGATTGTAAGCAAGTCAAAGGCCACTATATCAATTGCAAGACTTCCTCAAAATAATTCCTCAAAATAATGGACATCAATACACCTTAGTGCTCGTTTGGTATACAATAAGTATTAACTTCCCATAGTAATTTCTATTTCCTGTCTTTATAAAGTTCATGTGAAGTAAAATTTTTTGTTTGGTTACATGTAGGAACTTGTAGGGGAAGTAGTATATATACATACCTATATATACAGATGTACACATATGTGTCTATAGCTATTTTTTAGGAAGGGAAGTGTAAATAACCTAGGTGGAGGTGGGTAAGTAACTTCCCCCATTTTGTAGGTATTTATACTTACCAAGTAATTTGTAATGCCTATAGTTCATGCAACCAAACAATTCTATCTTTTCTCACTTCCTAGGTATTTCAAATACCCATGTAAATACATGTCAACCAAACAACCTCTTAGTCATCTTCTAATTTGATGCGTATAATATTTGCTGAAAGTAAGAGGTAATGCTTCGTACAGAAGGGTTAAAGACAAACAATCTAGATTGCTATAAAAGACCTAAATGTTTTTTTATAATATGGAAGGAATTAAATTTTTACGTGACTATAGTAACCTTTAAAAGGGACAACAAGCTTTATTTTTACTGTTATAACCACCATGTATATCTTTGACAAAGCAACAATAAGCAGAGCATAAACCAGTTTTTCGTGCAACTTATAACAGTATAATGAAGTCATATAAATGATAATGTTGAGATAAAAAAATTATGCATATGCACCAAATTTGTGGCAACTTTATTAAGATCATTGTACCTTTCCTTATAAAGAGGCATGTGCGGATGACTCGTGTTTGTAGGATTCTTGCTCCTGGCCATCATCTAATTCAATTCCCCTATGCCATTTTTTGCTGGAGAAGAAAGATCCACACTAGTGTCAAACATGCAGATGTTGGTATAGAAATGGAATTAGAAATGTGTACTGAAAGTTGCTACTTCATATTACATAGTAAAATTAATACAAGAGGAGCTGCATCTAATTAAATGCCGTGTTACCTTTATGAAAGGAGGATAATTTGTGAAATGTGATGAAGGCCGTTGAGAATTCTTTTGTGACAGATAGGATACCTTATAATCAAAAAAAAATATATGTGAACATGTAATATATTTCAACAATAAGGAAATGAGATGCATGTGTTATGTTTTCAGTTGAATAGAAAGAATTTCACCGTCTTATATACATCTCCATGATTTGTACAAGAACATAAGAAAATAAAGAGCACTTGACATGTTGAAAAAATTATATTTATCCCAGATTTCAATATCATATATCATTGAAATCCAAAGTATTTAGATTTTTAGCATCAGGTGCATCTATCCATGACCACATCCCAAAATTATCCCTTATTAACGATTAGACTCCTACCTCGGGATTTTATAGATGATTTGAAAGGAATCAAACCCACTTCATCTATTGCCACTGCATGACAATAGCGAGTTACAAATTTAAAGTAGGAAAACTAAAAATATGCATGCAATCCCTTTATAAATCGACCAGTAAGTGATATAGTTGGTATATTAATTGAAGCAAAATCCAATTAAGTACATAAAACATGTAATTTTGTGAGTTTTAACTTTAACAACAAAAAATCTAGCACTATGTATCTAGCAAAGTCATAATGTCGAATTACAAACCAGGCAACGACCATTTAACTGGCCGGAGTGAGATCTGTGCTCCTTTTTGTCACGATGTCTGGATATTTTTATGCATGCATCTGAAACTGCATTGAACAGTTCATTCACACGGTCATTCGTTATAAAAGACAATAAAAAGATTCGAGATAGTAAAACATTATCTAAAGGAAGTAAGAATGTACTTTATACAAGAGTATTTACTTTACAACAAAAGGTAGCCCTTTCAAACGGATTTAGACTATCATAAAACCAATTTGATAAATGAACTACTAGCTATAAATGATTATAAGACATCTATAATTTCTTGTAAATGTTTAATATATTAGATAAATGTAGATAACAATTATGATCATGATACATGTGTCTATCATCATTATAAAAATTAAACTATACAATAATCTAATGTCACCTATCATCATTATAAAAATTAAACTATACAATAATCTAATGTCACCAATTATATTACTTGGTTGTTTAAATTACAAACATTTCAATGTATTACAAAGTTATAACTTTGTTAAACACCTATTTTTCGAATATATTTGTAAATACACCCTCAATTTTCAAATATTTAATTCGTAGTGAGTTAATCGACAAGGACATATGTTTGAATTTTGCAACAGTATCTATAAGTATTGCATAAAATGAATAAATATAAAATAAAATATATTACCTGCATGGCACGATAATGTATTCGTCCATTTTTTCAGGAGCATTTTCTTCATTGTTTACTGCAATTATATCACATACAAATATTAGAATTAAAAGGACATGTTTATAGTAACTTCTAAAATAAAACTACATATTCATATAAATTTAAAGCATTAAAAGTTTAATAATGTGCATTTCAAGGACAAGATTAATGTCAATCTAACTTAAAATCAATTTTGCATACCGCCGTAGATTGTCAACTGATCTTTCTCAAGAATTTAGTGATCAGTCAAAATTGTAATACAAACTTAGAGTTTAATAGCGATTGAAACAGTGACATTCTGGTTGCTTTAATTTTCTTCAAAATTAGAAAGAAATGTATTTAAATTTGACCAATATCTACTTCGATACAAAATCCGATCCCCAATTCAAACTAAAAAACATACAGCTATTTGTATAGTATATGAATCAAGTTTGAATTTTGCTTTAGTTTACCTAAAAAACAATTCAAATCGAGAAAATGATGAGATCTAAAAATTTTGTTTTTCTACAATTCAAATAAATTAGGGGGAAGTATGTCTCCACCGCATCTAATAAACTTGGAAACCTTGTTATGCGTGCATATATATATATATATATATCCGTGTGTGTGTGTGTGCGTGTGCTTGTGCGTGTGCGTGTATACGAGCGCGGACATAATTGACTTACCGATATTCCTTCGTAAAAGCTGATTTATGGAGCATTTTGAAAGCGCAATTGAATAAAACTGAAAAATCAAGCAAAGATCAATCGCCTAAAATTAAAAAAATTGGGCAAGAATTGCCAACAACACAAACACTCTGATTCGATATTGTGATCAATGCTCTTTGTCTTGATAGTGAAATTAAGAAGTGAGGGTGGAGTAGCGATTGTCGATGAATTCAATGGTTTAACAACTATACAGATCTTAATTTTTTAAACTTTATAGAGAATGGGAGATATCGAATTTTTTAGAGAAAGTTGAAGTCAAAAAAATTTCAATATTCAGTTACGAATTATAGAGTGGAGGAAGACGCCTTTATGTTGATTAGGGAGAAGAGTCTAGAAAACACGAGAAGGTGCTACCACTTCTTACAAATAGTTAAATATCAAGGATCCTTTCTATTCTGGAGTTATAATAAATAATTATTTAAGGTTATGAAGATTAGGTTATTATGATTTTTTACTTTTGATAGAAATTTAGAACATGTATTTGGTGTTGTATTTAAAATTTTAGGATTTTATTGTTTATTTTTGGGGGAGAGTTATATACGTACAAAAAAAAGAATTAATTATAATTAAGATTAAAAGAAAAAAAATGAAAGAGAAGAATTTAAGTTCTACAAGATTCGTGATAGTTGATTAACTAAAATTAAGAAAAATGAGTATAAACATGAAATGAGTATAAACATGATATAAATGGTAACACATGTACGGCGTTAATGTCATGATTTTTGATATAAATAAAAGTAAAAAATTGAAATAAAAAGTGTACAAAAATGTGGTAAAAGGCTTCATTGGATTAGTGGACTATATTTGACACATAATGAAATTAAATTGATTACCGTAGGAATCTAATGCAAGCGATGCTATCGCACTAGGATCGTTAGGCTTAGGACCTAACAATTTTCTAAGTCCATCTTATACATAGGTGTGACAACCCGGGTCAAATCCCGAGCCTTTTTCGAAAATCGGGTAGAGTCCCAATTCCGAATCCGAAATAAGCCAAAGTAAACTGGCCTAAATGCCGCCAACTTGGGTAGTCCACAAGCCCACCACAGGCCCCCAAAAGATAATGATTTGTTGGTGCAATTAGTAGTAGTACTTTTGCTTATATACTGAACTAATGTCCCAAATCTACTCGATGTGGGATTGGGGTGTTACAAACTCCCCCACTTAAACTCCTGACATCCTCGTCAGGCCGAACGGATATCCCAAAGGTCCGAGATCGTTCCTCTCTAGCCATTATGGGATAATACCGGCTGGCTTCGTGTCCCCACCTCCAGATCTCTGTCCATTATGGGATAATACCACCAGCCTTCGTTTCCCCACCTCCGACAACTTGATGAATCAAGCTTTCGAGAGTCAGCTCTGATACCATATTTGACAACCCGGATCAAATCCCGAGCCTTTTCAAAAATCGGGTCGAGTCCCAATTCCGAATCTGAAATAAGCCAAAGTAAACTGGCCTAAATGCCGCCAACTTGGGTAGTCCACAAGCCCACCACAGGCCCCCAAAAGATCATGATTTTTTGGTGCAATTAGTAGTAGTACTTTTGCTTATATACTGAACTAATGTCCCAAATCTACTCGATGTGGGATTGGGGTGTTACATAGGTGAGATTGAATTTTGAGATGAATGTTTATTTTAAAGTCTAGGTTTTCTTGTTTGTTCGTTGATGGTGTTGTTATCCATTCAATTGAATCGGTTACTGAATTTTCGGAAAGCATTCATCCTAATTCACTTATTAGTAGGCCACAAATCATTTTGTTTGAGAAGGTAGGATTTTTTCTATGAAAGCTAGTTACCAACTACTCAGTGATTCATCTTTATTATTTACCAATTATATTTATCCTTCAAGTAGTAACTAAACAATAAATTTGAACTATTAGAGTCACTCTTGTCCAAGCACTTCAATTAATATATTTATTATTTTCAAAGATAACTTGTTACATTTTTATTTATTAAATATCTCAAATAAAACATAATAATCCATTGTGAAAGTGCCTGAAATAGTTTGTTTCCATATTCTTTAAAGGGGTCTTAAAAGTTCTTTCATATTAATTTAGTATTGTAATATCATATAATATGGTACTACAGTTGATATGTTTTTTTCCCATCCACATTTGTATTTTGTACCCATATGGCTCATTTGAATTAAAAATAAAAAATATTTTAGTAATGTTTCTTAAAATGGCAAAACATTTTGCTACGTTTCGCATACAAATTCTAAGTTTCGGTGATAAGTGATATTTTGCACCAATTATTTAGTGCCCGATTGTTCGAATTTTAGCTTTGTTTTCAAATTTTTTTATCGTTATATGTGTTTGCTATCTAGTTTAAGGTAGAGAATTGATTTCGTAAAAGATGTTGACTTCTAGTGTTTTAAAACATATTTAGAGCTAAATGGAGTGAAAGTGAAGAGTTTAGTCGATGTGAAGATTAAAAGTCGGAAATATAGGCTAAGGCAATATGCTAATGCATGAGGAGAAGATTTTAGTTGTAACAACAAATACAACAAATATATTTTGGATTTACATTGAGGAGCGACATTGTTGAGTATGAAATACACAGACAAGAAAATACAGAGGGGGGGTGAATGTATTTTCTAACTTTTTCTTTGAATAAGAATCTTAATAACAATGGTTTGAATGTTTGAGCCTGTTTGATGTATAATTGACATATTGAATCACTTCTCGAATTAGTCTTTTCTCCAGGAATCCTTAAGTTGTCAAATTGTACATTTGACTTATCGAATCCCTGAGATGTCGAATAGCTTCCTGAGTCCTTGTTGACTCTTAGAGAACTCGAATGATGCTTTGACTTGTTGACTTCCAGAGATATCAAACAGTGTCTTTATAGATATCGAATCCTTGACTTGTCGAATGCTAGACTTCTCGAATAGAGCAAAACACTTCTCGAATTAGTACTTAGGAAAATCTTCAATCTTCAAAATCCAACTGTGTTTATTTCTGCAGCCTTGTTCTCCAAGCTTGAGGCATGATCTCTTGATCTTCTTTCAAGCATTATTTCATGACTAATTTATATGTTAGGCCGAATACACAATTAATAATCAACTTGGTATGAGAGTTTAACAAGTAAAACGTTTATGCATTTAAAAACTTCTTGTATTAAGAACCCTCTTCGTGATGTAAAAATATCACAAAGAGCTGCTAGGTTACAATCAAGATAATTCGTTGTACGATACCCTTCTAGGGTTAACCTAACTGTATTTATATAACATACAGCTACGATACAATCTCTAATTGATATTCCTAATAATCAGCTATACAATGATATCAATTACAGATTGTCACACGTCTCCTAAGTCAACTCGATCTCTTTGATAGCTATCCAATCTTCAAAGATATCGCTTCCATAATAAATCTTCAATCACTGTTGACCAATAGACGCTTCCTTCAGACAGAGTTTGACAAACTCTGTCGAGCTTCCATCTGTCAGAGTTTACACTAAACTCTGACTGCTTCCAGCTAAACTCTGATAATTCACTGTAACACTTAAACACTGATTAAAACACATCAATTATATTTAACAATCTCCCCCAACTTGTTCATTAGCAAAAATGCACAAGTTAATGACAATAATTGATGATGTCAAAACAAATAGACAAATACAGTGTTTATACAAATTCAGAGTTTAAGCTTCTACTTAACAAAAACTACAGAGAATAAGAAAATCCTTACAGACCTTAATCTCTTATCACTTCAAGATCTGGCATAGCTCTGAGATAATCTATGAGCAATCTTCTTTCTGCATTTTCAAGCTCAATCTTCATAGCTTCTTTAATTTCTCTGAGCTGAGGATCACTCTCATCTGTCTAATAGATAGCAGCCCTAAGATCATAGATTTTGTTCCTTCTCATCTCATTTCCCAGTCTGATAAATCTGACTTTTTCTGACTGTGAATTGAAGTCAAGTACTGTGATTCCCAAATCAGTCTTTAACTTTGCAGTACCTTTCTTCATTTCAATGAGATTACCTTTGTAATCCCTATACTTAGGAACATATCTGCTATTATATTTCTCTCCTCTGATTGCCAGATTCTGAAGCATTCTCTGTCTGAGCACATTAGCAACTGATTGAGTCCTTTGACTATTCACCTTGAGAAGATATAGAACATACTCTAGTTCTTCCCAACATTTCAAGCCAATATCATTCTCATCAACTTTAAATACTGTCCCATCAGCCATGAAGTACAAGAGAAAATCCTTGTTTAAACTCTTCTGATGAACTAACTGTACTGATTCCAGTCTGTCCAAACTCTCTTGAGGAACACCACGACCTGGAACAGCCAGTGAAGAAGGATATCTAGGACCAGTATATTGCCTTTTGTCTCTGTGTGAACCTAGTCCACCCTTATTATTACCAACTTTGCCAGACAAAGCTCTTCCATCAGAAACATTCATAGAAACTACAGATAATATATTTGGATCATGAATTATTCCTTTCCCAAAAACCGATTTCAAATGAGAAGAGTGTAAAGGTGTAATCATTACTTGTGATGCAACAGAAGTTGTAACTTTCTTCTGTGAACTTTCTCCTTCAATACCTTTCAGCTTGAGTTTAGCTTCTGCTGCCATTGTTTCCTTTGAAAACCGAGATCTTTGACTAACATCAGCCCTTTCTTTGATCACAACACCTTTAACAACAGGTCTAGGAGCTTTTCCTCTTTGTAACTTACCAGACTTTAAAGCCTTGAGATGTTCTTCTTGTAAACTCTTTTCTTCAGCTTCAATGTCCTCAATCGTAACTCCTTCCTCATTCTCTTCAATAAACAGCTTAGCAGCCAATTCTTCATCAGTTTGTGGATTAGAAGGTAACAGCAAACTCTTGGTCTTTGAAGTACCTTGAGTACCAGTATTTCTCCCAACAGACTGTGATTTAGATGACTTGCTAGTTCTCAAAGTTTGAACTTCTTCAGCCTTGTTCTTTCCTTTACTACTTGCCCCTCCATCTCCAGCACTATCCCTTCTGACAACTCTCTCTCACTTTTTGACATCATCAGGCATAAGAATAGATGTAATTAACTCCAAGGAGGTAGCAATAGAATCAATTTTAGCAGATAAGTCAGACTGATTCTCTTCAACTTTACTCAGCCTGGCAAAGAGATTGTCTTGAGCTGTAGAAAATTTTGTAGTCACGAGTTTTGAGTCTCTTTCCATTTTCATTTCTCTAGCTACAACCTCATTCCGCAAAGCAGTGATTGCCATTGTAGTGTCATCAAATCTTCTATCCAGAGTTTTGACTTGAACTACAGTTGCTTTTAAGCAAGAAAGAATCTCTGGATTGGAGATAGTATCAGCATTTTGCTTAACAAAATCAGCTGCTCTTCCTCGTGGAAAAATACAATCCTCTTTGTACCATTCAGCAGCATTCTTTGCAAATTGTGCTCTCTCAACTTCATGAGATATACAAGGTTGAGTAAAAGGTGTATGTTTATTGTCTGTTTGTACTGGTGCACTCAGAGAAGAATCAGAGTTTGCACTGCTTTCACCTTTAGGTTCAACACTTGTAGCTTTAGCATGTTCATCTTCAGCCACAATTTCAGCAATTTCTTCGGCAGCCTTGTCAAGATTTTCTCCATGTTGCTCAGGCTCAGCAACAGGCATAGACTGAGAAGTAGCCTTGGTTGCTTGATCAATTTCATCTCCTCCTTCAACAGTTTGGTGAGCATCAGATAATAACTCAGTATGAGATGCTACAGTTTCAGAAAGAATAACTGTAGGTTGATCAGCTGCACCAGTATCAGAGATAGGATCAGAGAATGGCATAAATGAATCAAGAATATCATTTATCGGAGAAAGGCCATCTCTAGCATCCTCTTCTACAGGCATTTTGTCCTCTGCAGGCATTTCAACCTCTGCAGGTATTTCAACTTTCTCAACCTCAACAGGAGGTGTTTGCTGTGAAACTACCTCTGGAGCATCAATATCTTCATCCACAAAATCAGAGAATACCAGTTTTCTTCGCTTTGCTAGAGGTACATTATCTGAATCCTCTTCACTAGATGGTGGAGATTGTTCTACCACTGAGAGTGATTTAGGTATGTTTGCCGTTTGTCTTATTCTTTTCACTCTTCTAGTATAAACAGCTCCAGGAGATGTCTGTTTTGATTTTCTTTGTGTCTCTATTGCCTGCTTAACCCTTGCATGTCGTTCATGAATTGCCTTCTTAACTCTTTGTGCTTTAGACTGTGATTTTGGTGGAGATTGTGATGATTCAGAGTTTGTTTGAGTAGTGTGTGAAGGTTGTTTTGTAGGTGCTGAGGGAGTAGGTGATGTAGGCGGTTCAGTGTTTGGTGTTTGAGTACGATCAATGTTTAGCGGTTCAGGTTGAGGTTCAGGGTGTGGTTCAGGTTGTTGTTGTGGTTGTGGTTGAAGTTGTGGTTGTTGTTGTTGTTGTGGTTGTGGTTGTGGTTCAGGTTGTTGTTCTTGAGGTTGATTAAGAAAATTTTGCAGAGCAAGTGGCATGACAAAAGCAGGGAGATTTGCTTTACCAACATCCTTATTAGTCATATCAGAGAATATTCTCTTATTGACTCTAAAAGGATCAATTTCATCTGTATCAGCAATTTCTAGACCAGGTACACAAGCATTGAACAGTATTTGACAAAAACGAGCATAATAAACAGTAGTAGATTCTGACAGTTTATCACCTAAGTTCATCAGAACATATCTACCAAAATCAAAATTACTACCATAGAGTAGAGAATACCCGATTTGGAGACTGTCTATTGGAATGGCATCCCAGTTGGTGACTTTCTTCTGGAATGTCCTTGTTATGCAATCAAAGAAGAAGTTCCATTCCTTCCTGAGATTAGGTCTCTTTATACCGCCAAGCTTGTCAAGAGATTCCATGTAACCTATCTCTTGTAGCATCTCTCTCAAATGAGTTTCATTAACCAGAGTATAAGAAGTATGTGTGTCAAACCCCATTGTATCTCTTACAGTTTGTGGAGTAATCACATAATCTTGTTCTTCATAAGTGAAGATGATGTTAGGAGTCCCATTCTCTCCTCCATCCACATAAACTGAATTCTGCCAAAATGTAGCAATTTGAGATGCAGAGAGAGTATCAGGTCCAACCAGAGCTTGTCCAATCTCTGAATCTCTCAAGAAATTCTGCATTAGATGAAACGGTTCTGGAACACGTTCATGATAGAGTTGAGCTTCATAGTTGTTAGGAACAAACCGTAAACCAAGAGCAGTGAATGCTTTAGAAGCCATTGAGTTAAGAAATTTGCAAGAATTTCCAAGAGAAATGTATGTAGGAAAGGTGTTTGCGAGAATGCCCAAGTGAAAAATGAGAGAACTGTGAGATGTAAGAATAAAACACAACCGTTTGGACACAAAAGTAATTAGAGTAATTAAAAACCCAATCTCTTATGTAACAAACACTCAATCAGTTCCTAGATTAATGTGTAGTGGGACACAATAATGGGTGAGTGGGACACATTAATGGGCTAGTGGGTCACGTGCGTGTATTTTTAAGAAGAGTATTTTGCAAATTAAAACAATAAAATATTTGATTTAAAAAAAAATCAAATAATACTCTCTTAAAATATCTGGACCCAATTAAAACCAGAATATGAAGCGTTTACCTGTTGCCTTTAATAACCAGAATACGAAGCGTTTAAGGACTTCGTTGCTTACCCATCTCTATTTAAGGCCTAGAGACTTGCTCAGATTAGTTCATTAATCCTTTAACCTTTCCGTTTCCCCTGTAAAATCACAAACCCTTCAAACAAAACACTCTGAAAAACAATGGCCAACCTTACCATCAAAGAAAAGAACCTCCATCTTGTCGAGAATAGGGATATCTTCAGCTATACGCGTGAAGAGTTTGAAGCGTTTGACTGGGAAAGACAGCTTGAGACGCTGTGGCTGCAAATGGATGCCGGTCTGGAAGAGATCGAGAGAGAGAAACCTGCAAGGGTGATCGACATCGATGCTGCTCTTCAAGCAACATTTGCATGGCTCTCCTCGAAGGCATCCTCATCCAACACCACCAACCATTGTTAATGAATATGTCAGCAAAAATAACCTTATCCCTTCAACTTCCACCCAAATAAAGTGGCAAAGATGGGATCTGGGAATTTTTGCTAACAATGGAGTGGTTTGGACTGACCTTTTATTTTCCTGTTGAATAGATTAGCAGATAGTGAGAACAAAAAGATGTAATACTTGCTTGTAATCTCTTTCTTATTATCAATGAAAAATTATGTTTCTCTAATCTTATTTAGTGTGTTCTGCAAATTTTATTTATGTTTTATGAACTGTTCTTCAAGGAAATAAATCAAAGAAGAGAATATGAAAACTAATTAAAGTAATCATATAAAGAACACATTCATCAACAATCCACTGATTAACAGTTGTCAAAATCCCTATTTACTCCAAAATTTTCAAATTATCCAAGTGAAAATTTACCTTAGAGTACAAATCACGAATCAACAGCGTTTGTCAATTCTCCAACTTTATCACCGAAACCCTTTCATAAATTGCACAGTTGTGAATATATGTGTGTGTGAAGCAGAGTTTACTAAATCAATTTTTAGAGCATCTAATTTTTCATAAAATCCATAAAGTAAATCAATAAACACTGGATGCACAAACTGTCATAGTAAACACTGACTGTATGATGAAAGCTAAACTCTGAAGTAATCAAACTATATACAGTAACTTTTATTTTATACCCCCTCTATATACATTTTTTCTTTTTTTTTTTTATTT
The DNA here is from genome assembly GCA_036435485.1 of Saposhnikovia divaricata. Lineage (NCBI taxonomy): Eukaryota > Viridiplantae > Streptophyta > Magnoliopsida > Apiales > Apiaceae > Saposhnikovia > Saposhnikovia divaricata. The sequence goes on along the minus strand of CM071598.1, from coordinate 119,821,492 downwards.
TTTTTATTTTATTTTATTTTATTTTATTTTTTTCATTCCAGTAATCAGAGGTTGGAACCAGTCACCAAAAATTCAAAAATTTTAGCCCTTATCATTTTGATAAGTTCCTGGGTCATCCTAGTATTTAACTAGTCACCAAAAATCAGAGAATTTTAGCACATATTATATACCAATAAGTTCCTGGGTCATCCTAGTATCCAACATAATCTCAAAGGAGTATAACAATCTATATACATTTTCTTTGGGGTATTTCAGTAAGCATTTTATTCTACCAGAGTATAACTAACAGAGTTTAGAGTTCATCAACATCAGTAATTTTTCTTGTAAGGTAATGCACACAGTATTTATAGACTCAGAGTTAGGACAAAATAAACTAAGAGATGCTATAAATATGAGTCAGTATCATGCTGTGTTAACTTTCTGCACAATCTAAGATTAGATCACAATAACTCAGAAAGATTCATGATTAATTGCTGAGAATCATGCTTCATACATATTTCTTCATTGGTGTTTTCATTCAGACAAAAATCAACTCAGAGTTCGTAGAGTTTATCAAACTGATTAATAGTGAATGACATATAGGCATGCTGACAGAGTTTAACAGAGTATGCATAACAGATTTTAATCAACAGAGTTCACTTAGCATTTAACCAAACAAGAAATATGAGTAATACACCACATAAGTAAAATTTGAATCTAACCAACATTCCTAGTCAGAACCAGAGACCATTCCTAGTTCATTGACCAGTCTTGTAAATGTAGCTTCACTCAATGGTTTAGTGAAGATATCTGCAAGCTGTTGTTCTGTAGATACAAAATGTAGTTCAATATTTCCTTCTTCCACATGTTCTCTGATCAAGTGGTACCTTATGCTGATGTGCTTGGTCATTGAATGCTGTACTGGATTACCTGTCATAGCAATAGCACTTTGATTATCACAGTAAATAGGGATTTTACTGTACCTCAATCCATAATCCAGCAATTGATTCTTCATCCATAAGATCTGTGCACAATAGCTACCAGCTGCAATATACTCTGCTTCTGCTGTAGATGTGGAGATTGATTTCTGTTTCTTGCTGTACCAGGAAACAAGTCTGTCACCAAGAAATTGACAACTTCCACTAGTGCTCTTTCTGTCTATCTTGCAGCCTGCAAAGTCTGCATCAGAATACCCAAGTAGCTTGAAATCTGATTCTCTGGGGTACCACAGACCTAATGATATGGTGCCCTTGAGATACTTGAAGATTCTTTTCACAGCTGTTAGATGTGGCTCTCTAGGATCTGCCTGAAACCTTGCACAAAGACAGGTTGCATACATGATGTCAAGCCTACTAGCTGTCAAGTATAGAAGAGATCCTATCATGCCCCTGTAGTTTGTCATATCCACTGAAACTCCTGTGTCTTTGTCCAATTTAGGTGCTGTTGCCATGGGAGTTGATGCAGATGAACAGTCAAGCATACCAAATTTCTTGAGAAGATTTCTGGTATATTTTTCTTGATTAATGAAAATACCATCATCTGTTTGTCTCACCTGTAGGCCTAGAAAGTAACTAAGCTCTCCCATCATGCTCATTTGATATCTGGACTGCATGAGCTTGGCAAACTTCTTACAGAGTTTATCATTAGTAGACCCAAAGATAATGTCATCAACATAAATCTGAACTAAAAGGAGGTCACTTCCTTGATTGAAATAAAACAGAGTTTTGTCAATTGTTCCTCTGTTGAATCCACTTTCTAGAAGAAATTGAGCAAGTGTCTCATACCATGCTCTTGGTGCCTGCTTAAGTCCATATAGTGCCTTATCTAGCCTGTAGACATAATCTGGATATTTGGGGTCCACAAATCCTGGTGGTTGTTCAACAAACACTTCTTCTTCAAGCTTTCCATTCAGAAAAGCACTTTTCACATCCATCTGGAACACTTTGAATTTCTTGTGAGAGGCATTTGCTAGAAAAATTCTGATTGCCTCCAATCTTGCAACTGGAGCAAATGTTTCATCAGAGTCTATTCCTTCCTGTTGTGAATAGCCTTTTGCTACCAGTCTAGCCTTGTTCCTTGTGATAACACCTTCACTGTCAGTCTTGTTTCTAAAAACCCATTTAGTACCAACAATAGATCTGTTCTTTGGCCTTGGTACAAGGGTCTAAACTTCATTTCTTTCAAATTCATTCAACTCTTCCTGCATTGCTGTTATCCAGTCAGCATCTTGAAGAGCTTCTTCCACTTTCTTTGGTTCATTTTTAGACAAGAATGCATGAAACAGACATTCACTTGCATTAGCACTTCTTGTCTTCACTTTTGCATCTGGATCACCAATTATCAAATCAGGTGTATGTGATTTAGTCCATTTCCTAGCAGAAGGCAAATGACTTCTATCAGCATGTGATCCTCCCCCTTGATCCATGCTCTCCTGATTTTGTTGTGATCTATCTTCATTTTCTGAGACTCCCCCTGAACTTGACTGCCCAGAGTCAGAATTTGAATTTTCAGAGTTTGAAGCATCAGAGTTTGATCCAGATTTTTCAGTTGACTCAGTATCAGTGTTTGAGTCTTCATCTTGATCATGCTCCCCCTCAACTGGTTCTCCCCTTTGTTGTGGCTGAGAAGTTTCTCCAGTGTTTACCAGTAGAGGTTCAGAGTTTGTTACAACAGAGTCTATCAGAATTGTTTCATCAGAGTTTAAATCTTCATTTTCAAAGTTCAGTTGATCATATTCATCTTTGTCTTCAAGTGCAGTTATCTTCTTATCATCAAAAGAAACATGTATAGATTCCATGATCACTTTAGTTCTCAGATTGTAAACTCTGAATGCCTTTGTTGACAGTGGATAGCCAACAAAAATTCTTTCATCTGCCTTTAGCTCAAACTTGGTCAACTGTTCTGGATGAGTCTTCAAAACAAAACATTTGCACCCGAAAATATGAAAGTATTTCAGGTTAGGCTTCTTCTTCTTCACCATCTCATATGGTGTCTTTCCATGCTTATTGATCAGTGTTGCATTTTGAGTAAAACAAGCAGTTTGAACAGCTTCTGCCCAGAAATAAGTTGGCAATTTTGCTTCATCAAGCATAGTTCTGGCAGCTTCAATCAAGGTTCTATTTTTCCTTTCAACTACACCATTTTGTTGTGGTGTACCAGGTGCTGAAAATTCTTGCTTCACTCCATTGTCCTTGCAGAATTCTTCCATTGTTGCATTTCTGAGCTCAGTTCCATTATCACTTCTGATGATTCTGACTTTGTTGCTTGATCCTTTGTCCAGAAGCTTCACATGCTCCATCAGAGTTAATGCAGTTTCATCCTTCTTTGCTAGAAAATACACCCAAGTGAATCTAGTGTATTCATCAACAATGACTAAAGCATATTTCTTCCTTGCAATAGACATAACATTTACTGGACCAAAGAGATCAACATGCAGAAGATGATAGGGATCAGTGATAGAAAATTCTGTCTTGCTCTTGAAAGATGACTTCCTTTGTTTAGCCTTCTGACATGAATCACATAGGCCATCAACATTTAACAGAGCCTTTGGGAGTCCTCTTACAAGATCCTTTCTGATCAATTCATTGATGTTGTTCAAGTTCAAATGTGAGAGTTTCTTGTGCCACTTCCAACTCTCTTCACTAGACATTCTTGTAGACAGGCAAATAGCTTTTCCAACAGAGTCTATCAAAAGCTTGATTTCATAAATGTTGTTTTGCCTGTGACCAACTAGAACAACCTTTCCTGTAGATTTGCTGATAACTTCACAATATTCAGGTTGAAAATCTACATGATATCCCTTGTCACAGATTTGACTCACAGATAACAAGTCATGCTTGAGTCCTGGGACATGAGCTACATTGTTGATGATGACATTTCCAAGATTGATATTGCCATATCCCAATGTTCTTCCTACATTGCCATCACCATAGGAAACTTTTGGGCCAGCCTTCTCCTCATAGTCTGATAGCAGGGCTTTATTTCAAGTCATGTGTCCTGAACATCCACTGTCCACGACTAGGGTTGCCTCCCTGTTACCCTGCAATCACAAGCAATTACTGAGGATTAGTTTTAAGGATCCAGACTTGCTTGGATCCTTTGGCATTCTTAACTTTGTTAGCTTTTGCAGCGGAATTAACATTATCAGAGTTTGAGCTAACAGTATCAGTGTTTACACTTGCAGTATCAACTTTAACCCATTTCAGATTGGGTTTCAATTCATAGTAATTATGATAAATAGCATGATATTCTCTGCAAGTATAAATGGAATGCCAAGTGCTTCCACAGTGTGTGCATAAAGTCTGTGGCTTAGTTCTAGCAAAGTCCTTCTTTACCTCAGACTTGGTAGGTAAAGAATTTATATTTTTATTTTTCTTGCAGAAATTTGCAAGATGCTTAGTACTACCACAGTTATGACATGTCTTTCTTGGAGCATAACTAGAAAGCATTGGTTTATTTCCTGAAGTGATGCCTACTTTTCCATTTCTGTTCTTGTTTGACACTTTCTGTTTCTTAACAGATTTTAACTCCTTCAGTTTATGTTTGAGTTGTTTATCTGTCATTGAACCAATATTAACCTGTTTAACACTAGTTTTTACTGGTTTACTTTTGACAGCTTCTTTTTCATTTTCAGACAAAAATTTACTGGTTCCATGTACAAAATGAGTTCTGATTTTAACTTGATTTTGAAATCTAAGTTCATCTCCCTCATTATAACCTAGACCAACAGTGTCTGTTTGAAAAATCTGTTGAGTGTCATTTCCAGAATTAGTCCAAGTTCTAATTTTATTATTTGCTTCCTCCAACTCTGATTCTAGTTGTTTATATTTCTGAAGCAAATTCTGTTCTTTACAAACAGCATCATCTCTCTCTTTCTGAACTTGTTGCATGTTTTCAAGTTTTTCTTCAACAAGTTTATTTCTTACCTTAAATTCAGAATTTTCAGCTTTTATCCTCTCATTTTCTAAAGTCTAATCCCTATAAATTATATGCAATGACTTAAGATAAATTCTTAATTGAGCAATGTCATCAATATTATAAGCATAGGTAGTTAGAGGTACCTGATTTTCAGAAGTTTCTGATTCAGTAGTAGCCATAAGAGCATAGTTCACTTCTTCATCAGAATCTGAAGTATCTGCCCAATCTCTGCCTTTAGTGTAGAGTACCTTTCCAGTTTTACCCTTCTTGCACTCAGGAGCATAGTGACCCATCTCCTTACACTTGTAGCATTGAATTTCAGACTTATCCTTCTTCCCTTTAGAATCTTTCTTATCAGACTTCCTGAAGCTTTTCCTGTCTTCATTTGAATCTCTAGAAAACCTTTTTCCTTTCTTGAAATTCTTGAAGCCCATTTTCTTGAAAGTCTTCACCATCAACACAGCCATTTTCCTCATTTCTTCTTCATCATCCTCAGAGTCAGATGATTCAGAAGAGTTTAAATCATAATCAGAGTTTGATGATTCACTTTCTGAATGTATGACCAAAGCTTTTCCCTTCATTTTCCTTCTTGATACCTCTTTCTTCTGAGGCTTCTCTTCAACATTAAGAGCAACAGACTTTCCTTTCCTGCTTGATCTCCTGTTTCTCTGCTCCATTTCCAATTCATAAGTTTTGAGCAGCCCATAGATTTCATCAATCTCTGTTTCAGCAAGATCATAGTTGTCTCTAATAGTGGTTGTTTTCACATCCCACTTTTCAGGTAGAGAAAGAAGAAACTTGAGATTCGAGTCTTCTAGATCATACTCTTTGTTGACCAATGACAGATCATTGATCAGTTTACAGAATCTATCAAATGTTTCTGTTATGGTCTCTTCAGGTTTAGCCTCAAAATGCTCATACTCTTGTGTGAGTATGTTTCTCCTATTCTTCTTAATAGCCGCAGTTCCTTGACACCTGACTTCAAGAGCATCCCATATCTCTTTTGCAGTGGTGCAGTTAATGACTTTGTTAGACATAACATTGTCTAAAGCACTATGCTTTAAATGCCTAACTTTTGCATCCTTAGCAATTGATGATAGATCTTCAGGAGTCATGTCCTTCTTTTCCTTTGGAACCATTTTTACTTTTTCACCAGCAACTGCAACAGATAGCTTTGTAGGATTGTGAGGGCCTTCATAAATCCTGTCAAGATATTCTGGATCTGTAGCCTCCAGAAACATAGTCATCTTGACCTTCCACATAGCATACTCTAATGGCCTGAGAATAGGAACCCTGATTGGTTCATAACGACTCACAGTAGTAGGAGCCTTTTTAGAAACAGTAGGTGTTGGTGGAGGAATTGCTGCCATGATTATTGTTGTGTTTGGATCTTAACCTGTAATAAAGTAACAGATTGGCTCTGATACCACTTGTTAGGCCGAATACACAATTAATAATCAACTTGGTATGAGAGTTTAACAAGTAAAACGTTTATGCACGTAAAAACTTCTTGTATTAAGAACCCTCTTCGTGATGTAAAAATATCACAAAGAGCTGCTAGGTTACAATCAAGATAATTCGTTGTACGATACCCTTCTAGGGTTAACCTAACTGTATTTATATAACATACAGCTACGATACAATCTCTAATTGATATTCCTAATAATCAGCTATACAATGATATCAATTACAGATTGTCACACGTCTCCTAAGTCAACTTGATCTCTTTGATAGCTATCCAATCTTCAAAGATATTGCTTCCATAATAAATCTTCAATCACTGTTGACCAATAGACGCTTCCTTCAGACAGAGTTTGACAAACTCTGTCGAGCTTCCATCTGTTAGAGTTTACACTAAACTCTGACTGCTTCCAGCTAAACTCTGATAATTCATTGTAACACTTAAACACTGATTACAACACATCAATTATATTTAACATTATACAATTACACGGTAGAATTTTGATGCTTATTACAGGTACTAAAACAAGTAGAAACTCTATAGCTAGAGGTTCCCCTAGTTAAAGGGTCATTTAATTATGCAAAGCATTACAAACAATTAGGCTTGTTATTAGATGTATACAGGCATGCCTCTGTGACTAACAGATATGGTATAAACTTATTATTATTGTTATTATTATTAATATTAATGTTGTTGTTGAGCCTATCTTTGATCGATTAATCGGCTAGGCGATGATTAATCGGATGTATTTAAATATTTTTTTAATAATTTAATTTTAATACGGAAAGATATCTTTTATATAATAGGTGAATATACCCTTTCATATGCAAGTTAACTCCCTGCGTTCCACTTACTTTGTTCCACTTAATTTGTCTAAATCATTATATAGATCTCAAATAATAATTTTATTTTAATGTTTTTGTAAGTTTTAAAATTGAATCTTATAAGGCGGTTAGTGTACTTTGTGCTAATAATTATTAAAAAGAATTATAACTATCGTACATTATAACAATTTTCATTATAAAATTGGCAATTTGACTAAAATTTCAAAATTAGTGGGATGGGTAGAGTATTTTTTAGTAAAAAATTAATTTTTTACAATTAAATTCTAATTTGACCTTTTTAAAAATGTTGACGGATTAATCCCGATTAGACATAAATAGTGTAAGAAGCCAAGACAAAATGGTATAAAACTATGTTGGTTATCTCTTTAGATGCCTGATCACGCTAATGCATGTTTTCTTTAGCGGCTTTAGTTGGCGCCTGGCTAAGTATGAACACCACATTACCAAATTTGATAAGGTAAAAGTAGCACAAACTTGATATAGCCCAACTTTGGGTCCAAATTATGATACTAAGCCCAACTCGTAAGAATAAGGAACTCCAGCCCAGACTAATGGGGCCTAGACTGCTGACAACTATGACACGTGGTTGACACGTCACATTCCAGCCCAGACTAATGGCGCCTAGACTAGTGACAGCTATAAAACGTGGTACTCCAGCCCAGACTAGTGACAGCTATGACACGTGGTACTTCACCTTAGACAAGGCGCCCCACATGACAATGACAACCACTAACCACCAATGATTGACATGTTCCAGCTACATTTGGGAATAATCCCAACACACTCTTTACCCACTCCTTACTGGGACACATGTTCAGCATCCATGCAATCCAAGTATCTGTACTACCTAGGATTCAACGCTCATGATTAAAGGTAACATTCCCAAAACCCAAATCCTTAGGCTATAAATATCCCAAAGGAGAAAGGGTTTGGGCCGTACCCCGCTCTGGTGTTGTTTTGAAGACACCCACCTCCACAAGCTACACCACTTCCAAACGGGAAACGACGAGGAAGAACTAGATCGAGATTTGGAGTTATTAATGGTGTTAGGAGGGGTCAAACCTTCGGACCCCCTTAACTCTAAACCCCTGAACCAGCTCTTAAAGCAAACTCGGACCCTAAAGCTCAATATCATTTGTTAACCATGACGAGGGGAAACAAGTCTACCCAGAGACAAACCAGTAGTAACCCGAGAGAAGAACTTACCCGATTCCAAAACAAAACCCAGCCCCCACACCTCCGGTCCTGAAAAGGATAGGGATCGGGAGCGGGGATTCCCGAGTCACCATTAAGGTAAATCAGTTCAAGTACACTGACTTCCCCCTTGTCTCGATGCATATGGGAAACCTAACAAGGGAGGAGCTAGTAGAAGCAATCTGAGCCTACTGAGCCCGGGCGTAGCCTCCCTTGAACCCGAACAAGCCGAAAATTCTGAGGGGTCAAGGAACTCTCGCTTGTCCCGGGGCTCGGTGTTTGATCGCATCGGGGACAAAGGCAAGGAACCCCAGAAGAAAACCACCCACAAAGCTAGAGCAAAAATATAGAGGATGAAGCGGAGAAACTCAAGAAGCTAGCCGAACTCTGGGAAAAAATTAGGAAAGAGGAACAATCCAAGCTAGAGCTCAAAGTACAAAAGCGACTTTAAGAAGAAGAAGAAAAGACGATGAGAAAGTCCAGATCGAAAAGAACCCATAGAGAAATCAGCCCGGAGATAATCTCCGATGAAGATGTGCCCGAAGAAGACTTGATGCACATGGCCCATGAATTACCAAAAAAAAGTGGGGAAAGACTCCGGGTTAAGTTTGTTGGGGTCCGCCCCGAATTCCTAATTAAGTCAAGAATCCTATTATGAGAAGAATTCTATTTGTGATAATTGAGGTAATTCTTATTCTTGGTAGGAATATTAATTGTGGAAAGTTTTCTATCCAAGATAAGAAAAGATGGTAATTGTCACAAATAGAATTGAAATAGAATAGGATTAAAATATTTGTGGTGCCATTAAATATAGATATTTGTAGGGGTTTTGATGTATTGCAAAAGTTAGAGAGTTGTGTGCGATACACAAGAGAGAGTTTTTGTAATCAAGATGAGGTGATTGTATTCAAGAGTGTTGAGTGAGGGAGCGACTCCAATCTTGTAATACATTCATACTTAGTGGATTTGTGGTTTTACCCTCCCTTGAGGGGTTTCCACGTTAATTCGTTGTGTTCTTTACTTTCGTGTTTGTTATTTTGTTTGATTAACGTTGATCTATAGTGGATGCGATCCTAACAAAGTTTACCTTTTTTGGGCCTGTGAAAGGGCGACGCCTCTCAAAAGGATGAGGCTATTTTTGGGCGTAACAATCTGAAATATTAGAATTTAACAATTTTTCATTTGGTTGCGGTAGCATTCCAGAAAAATGTGTAAAACTCAACAAAAGATTATTTTTACTTCTCGATCAGATATTTAGAGATATCTATTTGATATATATTATGACATTAATGATTGAACTGATACCCTGTTGATATTAGTGAGCAAAGTGATATATCGTCTCCACTTGAGTGACCAATTTGATATTTAGCCCAAAAAAAAAACAAACACTAAAGATCGAAGTAGAAAAGGCATATGTAAACAAATCCGCTAAGAAAATTGTTGCTCCAAACCAATGTTTCGAACTAGATGTGTATATACAAGAGAAGCTCTGCTCATTACCTAGTGTTACCAAGAACAGAACTTATAAACTTGACAAAAATAGCAAATTTTGTAGACGTTGAAATACTTCATCAATGAAACACAATAATCGTACCTTATGCCACATTTATGCTGGTTTTTGCTGGGAACATCTCAAAGCTCGTCAGATTGAAGCTATCTGTGGAGCATTAGTATACTTGTACATTCATTATTTTTGCATATCACAATTAATAAACCGTTAGCAACAATACTTTACATAATTAGAATATGAAAGGAATATTTCAAAGTACTATGTAATCCAATATATCTGAAAATATCAAGCAATCCACTTAACCGTGTTTGCGTATTAACAATTTAAAGTCGAACTTATAATCTAACGGAATGCTGACTTGCATTCCAAAAGCAACAATGATAAATGACACTATGTTGCAATTTTTGTGTTTTCCAACAATTTTAAAATAAAATAACTAAATGTTAATAGGTATAAGTATGTAGGCCTGAAATGTCCAACACAAAACTCAACCTGTGCCAGGAAACGTATATGGGCCAAAGCAAAATACTAAATGGTAGTATAAAAATTAATAACACAGAAAGAAAGATGAAGTCCTGACATGATATTCTGGTACGCATAAGGATATCCTTAATCACATGATCGAGCATCAACAAAGTATGCAGGTTAACGATTATTAAAGTTCACACAGTTGTAAAATTTTTGGCAGAAAGAAGTTTGAGGAAGAAAATTGGAGTGAAGAGTTTACCCCTCACTAACAAAGCTTACCGCCAGATTCACCAAAACAGAATGAAAATGGCCGAAATTTATAAGCGAAGATGTATGAGAGGGACAAGGATTCTGCCCATTTAGTTCAAAAGACAAAATTATCAATATTAATTTCTCAGCCTCCATCACTCTTTCCCAATACTATTCAAACGAACCACGTACATGATCAACTAACCTTGAAAAACGAATTCAAACAGAGAATCACATTTTTTTATCACAATGACGGAGCAGATACAAAAGTAAATTGAAATCAACCTTATACAAGTTTTAATAAAATAAGTAATTATTGAGTAGAAAGATAGTTAGATTAAAGGTTGTGATTTTTTATATTAATTTTCAATCAACTCAACTCTTGCACTCACATCATTATATGACAATAAAAGGCCAAGACAGATATCATAGCAAATTTGGTAAAGAGCAGCAGTGGATATTATATGCAGAAAGCATAACTTATGCCGGGTTTTTGCTGGGAATATCTCAAAGCTCATCAGATTGAAGTTATTTCTGGAGCTTTAAAATTGTACCTGTGTTGTTGTGCATTCATCATTTTTTAATATGACCATTAATAAACCAATATCAACAATACTTTACATAATGATTAGTATCTGAAAGAGATTTTTCAAAGTACTGTGTAATCCAAGATATCTGAAAATATCAAGTATTTTACTTAAGAAGCATAACTACTTGCACCAGAAAGCAAGGGATCATGTTTTTTTTATAACAAGTGAGGGAGATGGAAAGAAAAGGTGGCCTCGAGAATTCCGGTTAAAATAATCCATGTAACCATGCAGTCAGCCATGTCCTTCAGGAAGAAATATCGCTACCTGATGATGGCGATCCCAAGCTTCTCAACATATATATAATATACATTGTGTACATTTATTAATATATATATATATATATATATATATATAGTTGCACTCCATAGCAGACACCTTATATAACAAAAAATAAAGAGCACCTCATATCTAATATAATTTAAGAGTTCCGTCATAGCACCCAATACAGAAAGTTATTTTTTACCCTCTAGCAAACCAGCAAAAAAAAAAAAAATTGAAAATTTACTGTTCACCTGATGACGTCATGTCAGGTGAACAGTAATTTTCAATTTTTTTTTGCAGACTTGATAGAGGGTAAAAAAATAATAACTTTTTGTATTGGGTGCCCCTGGCGGGGCCAAAGGATCTAATAGATCTAAGGTGTTCTTTGTTGTTTGTTATATAAGAGTGTTCTGTATGGAGCAAAGGCCTATATATATATATATATATATATATATATATATATATATATATATATATATATATATATATATATATATATATATATATATATATATATATATATATATATATTAAAGATTAAACAGGATAGGTTTGCAAATTATAGTTGGTAAGTCTATGATAAGTCCTAAATATGGCAGCAGCAAGAGATGTTACATGTAACATGGATAAAAGAAGAGTTCAGTTGAAAAAAATAAATAGATAATGAAAAAACCTTTGCGATATTGCTTGCCTGACTGCATATGACGTATTGTTCATATCTTTTGGATGATCAGGAAGAGGTGTTGGGTTTTCAGCCCAATACAAATGGTATGGGTCTTGGGTGATCCAAGACAAGTATGGGTTTTGGTGATCCAAAACATATATGGATTGGGTAATAATTATATGTTTAGATAATTATTATAGATGTTATATTTAGATACCAAGTATGATAAGGATTGTAATTGGAAACCAATTATGATTAGGATATCTTGGTGGCTAAGTTTGTGATGGCTATATATACATACTCCTATTATGTTTGATAGGTATGCTTGAGTATTGTTTGGCTTAAGTATCGTGTGAGTAAAACACCGTTTGGTAAGATTGATTGTATTATTGATTATTGTTTGGATTAATAATACAAGTTGGGACGCGGGTTTTTCGTGTCATATAATTTTGTTGTGTGTGCTTTGCATTAGTTGATTATCTCAGGTTTTGCTCCCTAACAAGTGGTATCAAGAGCCAAGGTTCGTGATGGATATGGGTGGAGGAAAATTCGAGATTGAATTGTTTAATGGAAGAAACAATTTTACGTTATGGCAGAGCACAGTGAAAGATCTGTTAATTCAACGAGGGTTATATGCGACTCTTGAAGATAAGAAGCCTACTGATGTGGAAATTGCAAAGTGGCAAGACATGAAGTTACGTGCAGCATCGATAATCCGGTTGGCCCTTGCACCGGAAATCAGGTATGATGTTATTGAGGAGAATAACCCTAAGAATTTGTGGGAGAAGTTAACGAAGAAATATCACTCAAAGTCTTTGGCTAACAAGTAGTTCCTCAAGAAAGATTTGTTTGGGCTCAAGATGGAAGAAGATGGAGATTTAAGAGATCATCTGAATCGTTTTAATGGATTGATTAACCAGTTGAATAATTTGGATGAAAAATTAAAGGATGAGGACAAAGCTGTTCTTCTACTTGTGTCTCTACCAAAAAAGTACAGTACTGTGATTACTTCTTTATTGGTTGGGAAAACGATGTTAGATTTGGATGAGACCATTGTCGTTCTTTTAGAGACCGAAAGATTGATGAGGCAAGGATCGAGTGACGTATATGATGGAAGTGCACTTGTGGTAGATGCGCGTGACAAGAATAAGATGTATGCTAAGAAACGTAACCCTAATATTAAGTGTTTTTATTGCGGAGAATTGGGTCATGTACAATACACATGTCCACAAGTAAGAGAAGATTTGAAGGACTTGAAGAAAACTCAAGGAGCGGGTAGTGTTTCGCTTGTAGCAGCTGATGAAGATGCTCTTCTGGTTCAAGAAGATAAGGGATCGAAAGAAGAATGGGTGCTTGACTCGGGATGTTCTCATCACATATGTGTTAGGAAGGAGTGGTTCTCGTCTTATGAGAAGTGTGAGAGAAAGATGGTAACTTTACCAAACGGTAAAAGGGTAAAGGTTGATGGCATTGGTGAGGTAACAATGAAACTTCACAATGGTCGTGTTCGGAGGTTAACTCAATTAAGGTACGTACCGGAGTTAAATCGAAATCTAATTTCATTGGGTAAATTAGTTGATTTGGGACATACTGTTATGATGAAGAACGGTATGTTGGAGGTCACTAAAAAGGATTTAGAGATACTCAAAGGTTGGAAGGATAAGAGGAATCTTTTTGTGCTAGAAGGAGAGGTTATTGTTCAAGGGAAGGCATTGACGGATGGACGTCGTTGGTTTGATGGTGACCGTTATGGTGATCGTTAATTCGGTTATGAAATTGTATTGGGTTGAAGGGGAGGATTGTTGGGTTTTCAGCCCAATACAATGGTATGGGTCTTGGGTGATCCAAGACAAGTATGGGTTTTGGTGATCCAAAACATATATGGATTGGGTAATAATTATATGTTTAGATAATTATTATAGATGGTATATTTAGATACCAAGTATGATAAGGATTGTGAAAGGCATATGACACAGCCTATTTGTAGTTCGAGGACTCAACTCAACTTAAGCTTAGATTGTAATAAGTAAATAACTTTAACTGTCACAGGAATCTCAGGAGATACTATCTGTCAGAAGAAAAACCCTAAAGTCAATCTATAGTTTTGATGTTTTACACTGGAAGAAGCTCAGATTGCTGATCAAGCCTTAGTATAGCATCAAAGAAGTGGATTTATTTCTAATACAGAGATTTCTAGAGTGACAGGTTCAGACAGTATACAGTGAAGTACAAGAAGGAGAAAGAAATGAGAAGAAAAATGAATCACAATTTTAATGTGAAAATTAAAGGACAGTCATTGAAGTTAGTGGTTCATGAACCAGACCGTGCATGGAACGTCAACAAAATATTCAGTGGTATTCCTTTATTACTTTCAGTGATTCAGAAAAGAATTAAGACAATCCAAGGATATATAATTATTCTTCTTTAATTAATTTAAATCAAGTAGTCAATTTAATTAATTAATTCATTCATATTGAATTAATTCTTTAATTAAATTAATTATTAGATTAAATAAATCTGATTAATTATTTAAGTAAGAATAAATTAAAATGATTATTTGTTAATCAATTTTAATTTAATTCTGAAAAATGAACTAGCAAGACAATCCCTGATTGTCTTGCCGATTGTCTTGGAGGCTTAAATCAGAATAGCAAGTCAATAAGAGATTGTCTTGCCGATTGTCTTGAAGAAGAAATCAGTAAAGCAAGACAATCTCTTATTGTCTTGCCGATTGTCTTGGTAATGATAATTTCTGAAAAGCTTTTAAAAAGTAGAATAAAAATCTGATTTGATTGTCTTGACGATTGTCTTGACAGTTCAAATCAGATTGTCTTGATAATGATCAAAAAGAAAAAGCTTCAGACAGAATGATAATTTTTGATAAAGCAAGACAAAAATCTCAGAATTTGATTGTATTACCGATTGTCTTGACAGTTATATTTGAAGATAAAGAGGCAGTAAATGATATAAATGAAGACAGACGACAGAAGACAACAGACAGATCAAAATATTACATTAAAAAGCAGATTTCTCTCTTCTCTCTCATCAAGAACACAGCACAAGAAGCAGAAAAATTTATAGAAAATCAAGTTCATCTTATTTTTAATATCTGATCCGATAGAACTGGTTTACTTGATACTCTTGTACTATTAGCGAGTTTTTACTCCTAATCTATATCTTGATTTTTATTAACAAATCTAGAAAAATTCATGTCGAATTTTCTAATTTGTTTTTATTAACTAGATATAAATTCTGTACTGTATTTGTAACAAACCCCTCAAGTTAATATAATTTTATATTCAACTTGAATTTTGTTTCATTTAATTCCGCTCAAATTTGTCAAAATATAAATTAAATTATCCGGACAAATTTCAATTAAACAGTACTGTTTGTATTCAACCCCCCCTTCTACAAACATATTGGACCTAACAATTTGTATCAGAGCCTATTGATTGATATACAAATCAAGATCCTAATTTTATTCCGCCAAAAATCTATCTCGAATTTTTAACTCACTTAAAAATTCATCATGTCAGCAAAAAGCATTGTTAAAATTCCCATGTTTAACAAGGACAATTATACAATGTGGAAAAATAAAATGGAGTTGTTTCTTGATGTCGCAAATTCTAAGTATTTGGGTGTTCTACAGAATGGACCTATAATTCCAAAAGAACATATATCTGAATCTATTGTTGGAGGAATTGTAGTATCACCTGCACCATCTGTTCCAAAGCATGTTGATTCTTTTACTCCTGCTGAAAAAGATGACGCAGGACTAGATAAGAATTTGAGACTTATTTTAATAGATTCCCTGGATCCTGTGATGTACAGTCATGTGATAAATTGTAAAACTGCAAAACACATGTGGGAAACTATTGAGACTATCAATGAAGGAACTGATGAAGTCAGGGAAAACAAACTTCAGATTTTAACCTCTGAGTATGAACACTTTAGAGCTGGCCCTAATGAAGGCATTCAGGAAGTGTTTGAAAGGTATAACAAAATTATCAACAACTTGCAAGTCAATGGTAAGCAATATACACAAAAGGAGATTAATATGAAGTTTTTGTTGACAATGCCCACTCATCTTGAACATAGGATAACAGCCATCAGAGAATCAAGAGATTTGAATAAGATTGCTCTTGACAGATTGTTTGGTGTTCTGAAAACCTATGAACTGGAACAAGTATAGCAGAGGGAGGTCTCTGGTAAAGGAAGAGTGCCAAGTTCATCTACAGCTCTTGTAGTTGAGGCACCTAAGGAAGTGGAAGCTAAGGTTGTTCTACCTTACAGCTCAGACAAGGAAAAGACTGAAGTAGAACTTGGTCAAACACCACCTACTCAGGATGGTGGAGATTTTTATTCATTGGAAGAGTTAGATCAACTGGAAGATGAATCCCTGGCATTGATGGTAAGACAATTTGGCAACTTCAGATTCAGAAGAAATCCAAAGTACAGGTTTAAGTCAAATAACAGATTCCAAAGAGGAGGCTCTTCTTCCTCTAGTAACAGGGGAGGATACAAAACTGGATCTGTTGACAGAAGCAAGATTCGTTGCTTCAACTGTAATGAATTAGGGCACTTTGCCACTGAATGTCAGAAACCCAAGCAAACTCAAAGAAGAGATTTTGCTGCTGAGAAGAAGAAACCTGGAAAAGCCTATGTTGCGGCTGGTAAGAGTTGGGATGACACGGACAGTGAAGATGAGGAATATGGAAATCTTGCGTTGATGGCAAATGATCAAGCATCTGATCATCTTAGCAAACAGGTAATTGTTGCTGATCCTGAGCTGATTCGTAGTCTTTATAATTCATTAGATAATGCAAAAACTGATTATAGAAGACTAGATCTGTTAAGCACTAATCTTGGCAATGAAGTATTAGAATTGAAAAAGGTGCATATTAATCAAGATCAACAAAGAGATGAAATAACAATGCTTTATAAAAAGGAGAAAGCTATTCTAGAAGTTGTAGGCAAACAAATGGCTAGAATTACTGAACTTGAAACACAGGTCAGGGCTTGTTATAATTCGGTTAAAGTTTCCAAAGAGTTCTTTAACAATCAAGTTGTAGAACGAACAACAGGTATAGGGTATGGTTACAATGAAGTTGTTGGATCGTTGGGCATAAATTCCCCTAACCCTGTTAGTGCTAAAGAAAGGGGAATACCACATGTGCTCAAAAATGTTAAAGAACCTCTGTTTAAAAAATCTGATGCTGGCCCACCAGATATTCTTTCTATGGTTATCCAAGAAGAAATGAGAAATGAGGATAGTGCAAATGGCACAGTCTTTGTTAAGGATAACTGTGTTAAGGATAAAACTGTTAAGAACACTAATACAAAGAATGTTTCATCCAAGAAAAATGTCACAGTCTTTGTTAAGGCTAAATCAATTGAGGACACTAATTCAACCAATGTTTCATCCAAGAAAGATGTACCTAAAGTACCAGTCAAAGTTGTTGAATCAGCTAGTTCATCTAAGACTGGATTAGGTAGTAATAAGTTGAAACAGAAAAATACCATACCTACCATTGATTCTAATCATAAAGCATGTGGTGTTATCAATTGTATGTCTTGTGCTTTTAACAGTATGCGTGCTTATTTTAATGGTAATTATGCATGTGTTAAACAGAATGCTCCTCGACAGCACATGAACAGGAACAATACTGTTCGATCAAAGACTGCTTTTCCTCCTCAAGTTAGGAGAGAGACATTTGCACCTAAGACTAAACAAAAGGTTACCAAGAATGTTTATCAGGTCAAATGTCCAGTCAATGACACAAGTGTTACTGCTGCTAGAGAAACATGGATACCCAAGATAAAACAAAAGATTTTCAAATCTGTTTATAAGGTTAAATGTTTATTGACTAAAGATGTTAAAATTAAAAATGTTGTTTTGCCTGATAAAGGTCAATACTTTAAATACGCAGGACCCAATCAAATTTGGGTCCCGAAGAAGGTTTAATTCATTTGTCATTGCAGGGTATTGAACAGGTTGATCGAGTAACCTGGATCTTGGACAGTGGATGTTCAAGGCATATGACTGGAGATAGAACCCTGCTGACAAATGTGGTGGAGAAGGCCGGCCCAGTAGTTACCTTTGGAGATAACAGCAAAGGTAGAACTGATGGATATGGCAGACATGAAGCTGGAAATGTTATCATTGAAGAAGTGTCCTTTGTAAAAGGACTTGAGCATAATTTTCTCAGCATCAGTCAATTCTGTGACAAGGGATTTGAAGTCCACTTTAACAAAATGAATTGTCTGATTTCTCACAAAAGAAATGAACAACCATCGCTGACGGGAGTCAGAAAAGGAAACTTGTATGTAGCCAACATGAACACTAGAAGCACTGAAGAAATCAATTGCTTCTATTCTAAAGCAACCACAAATGAAAGTTGGCTATGGCACAAGAAACTTTCTCACCTAAATTTCAAGACCATGAACTCTCTGGTTAAGAGAGAATTGGTGAGAGGTTTACCCCCTATGGAATTCACACAGGAAGGACTATGTGATGCCTGTCAAAAAGGCAAACTAAAAAGGGCAACTCACAAAAGCACTGATATATCTTCAATAACTGAACCTTTACAGTTACTTCACATGGATCTATTTGGTCCAGTGAATGTGATGTCTATGTCAAAGAAAATATATGCTCTTGTGATTGTTGATGATTTTTCAAAGTATACATGGGTTTTGTTCCTGAATTCTAAAGATGAGACTCCACAACTGGTGATTGATCACATCAAGTTAATTGAGTTGGATTCTAAGTATCCAGTGAGGGCTATAAGGTTAGACAATGGAACTGAATTCAAGAATGCAGTTCTGAATGACTTTTGTACTGAAAAAGGAATAACCAGACAATTCTCAGCTCCAAGAACTCCTCAGCAAAATGGGGTAGTTGAAAGAAAGAATAGAACCTTGATTGAAGCTGCACGTACTATGTTAAGCGAATCAAGGCTTCCATTATATTTTTGGGCTGAAGCTGTCAACACTGCTTGTTATACTCAGAATCGAACTCTTATCAACAAAGACTTGAGGAAGACACCCTATGAAGCCTTAAATGAAAAGAAACCAACACTCAAATACTTCCATGTATTTGGAGCTAAATGCTTTGTACTTAAAGAAGGAGACGATCAAGGTGGAAAATTTGAAGCCAAAGCACATGAAGCAATTTTTGTTGGTTATGAAAGAAGAGCTTATAAGGTGTATTTGATTGAACATCAGAAGATGATGGAAAGTGTCAATGTAACATTTGATGACACTAAACTCCCTAGTATCCAAACTGAAGATTCATCTGAAAAGCTATCATTTGAAGATATGAAAGATCTAGATTCAGATGATGATAGTCCACCTGATGTTTTTGCTGATGCTAATGACATTAATGTCAATGATGAGTTTAATCAGAATAATGGTGGTGATAATAATGATAATACTGAAAACACCACTCATGCTTCTGAACACTCATCTAATCATCCTGGCAACAACTCAGGGGGAGTTAGTGAAGGATCAACAAGTCATACTCAACAACACAATTTAAATCAAGGGGAATCATCAAGAGGTAATCTACCCAGACAAACTGTTTGGAATAGAACTCATCCTTTTGAGTTAATTATTGGTGATCCAGATGTTGGAGTAAAGACTAGAAGAGCTTATCAGAATCAATGCAATTATTCAGGGTTTCTATCTGAAATGGAACCTAAGAAAACTGAAGAAGCTCTTTCTGATCCTGATTGGGTGATTGCTATGCAAGATGAACTCAATCAATTCAAACAACAAGAAGTATGGAAGCTGGTACCCAGACCTTCAAATAGAACAGTGGTTGGCACTAGATGGGTATTCAGAAACAAACTTGATGAAGATGGCACAGTCACCAGGAATAAAGCAAGACTGGTAGCAAAGGGTTATTCACAAGCTGAAGGCATTGACTATGATGAAACCTATGCTCCAGTGGCAAGACTTGAGGCCATTAGAATATTCTTGGCATTCGCAGCATTCTCAAACTTTAATGTTTATCAAATGGATGTCAAGAGTGCTTTTCTAAATGGTAAGCTGGATGAAGAGGTCTATGTAGAACAGCCCCCTGGCTTTGAAGATCCAGATATGTTGGATTATGTCTACTTCCTTTTCAAGGCTATTTATGGCCTCAAGCAAGCACCAAGAAAATGGTATGACACTCTTTCTGAATTTTTACTTGAAAATGGATTTGTTAGAGGTGTCATAGACAAAACTCTCTTCACTAAGAAACATAAAAATGGTACAATATTAGTCCAAGTCTATGTGGACGATATAATATTTGGGTCTACAAATGATCTTTTGTGCAAGAAATTTGCTAAGTTAATGCAGGGTAAATTTGAAATGAGCATGATGGGAGAACTGAAATTCTTTCTTGGATTGCAAATAAGTCAAAGGACAGATGGAATATTTATCTGTCAATCCAAGTATATCAAAGAGCTCCTCAAGAAATATCAAATGGAGGACTCATCTTCAGCTAAGACACCATCATCTACAGCTGTCAAGTTTGGAGCTTGTGAAAATTCTGCCAAGGTAGATGTCACAAGTTACAGAGTTATGATAGGCTCATTACTTTACCTTACCGCAAGTAGACCAGATATTATGTATGCTACATGCTTGTGTGCAAGGTTCCAAGCGGATCCTAGAGATGTTCATCTCATTGCTGTAAAACGAATCTTAAGATATCTTAAGGGTACACCTAATCTAGGTATCTGGTACCGTAAAGAATCTGGTTTTAATCTTGTTGGATACACAGATTCAGATTATGCAGGAAGTGTTGTAGATAGAAAAAGCACCTCTGGGAGTTGTCAATTCCTAGGTGGCAGGCTAGTTTCCTGGTACAGCAAGAAACAACAAACAGTTTCCAACTCAACAGCTGAAGCTGAATACATAACTGCTGGAAGCTGTTGTGCACAAATCTTGTGGATTAGGAATCAGCTGAAAGACTATGGTTTTGTATTATCAAAAATTCCAATTTTGTGTGATAATACAAGTGCCATAGCAATCTCCAACAATCCTGTGCAGCATTCGAGGACCAAGCACATAGACATCAGGTATCATTTTATAAGAGAACATGTCATGGATGGTACTGTGGAATTGTTATTTGTACCCACAGAAGAACAAACAGCAGATATTTTTACTAAGTCTCTTGACGAATCCACATTCACCAAAATTGTTGGTGAATTGGGTATGTTAAACTATCTTAGTAATTAAGCTGGTTAATATCTGAGGTTTATTCTTTAATAATTTGCAAGTGATTTTGTTATTATTTTTAAAATTTTAATCACTTGTATAATTATTTTATCAACTTCTTATTGCTTGTAATTGCTAAAAATCTTTGTCAACATGTTTATAATAACTTCTTTATTACTTTTTGTGTTTTGGAATATTTGTGATATTTTAATGAATCATATTCTCTCCTTAAATAATTTTCTATTAGAAAGTTATTTATTAGAAAATATTTAGATTCATTGATTTGTTATAAATATTTTAGTAAATATATTTAATATTTTATTAAATGTTTTGTAGTGTTTGTCCTTTTGTTATTTATATTTGTTTTCGTAAAAAGATTAATCCATGTGCTTGCAAAATATTTATTTATATTAGAGTATATTTTAATTGGATTAATTATGCACATTAATTTGTATTTTATTAGCAGAATATTAGCAGGATAATGAATTGTCTTGTTTGTCTTTATAGTATCAAGACAATCGCCAATACAATCCACAGATTGTCTTGGCAGGTTATTTTGTTGATAATAAAATATTTTTCAGATTTTTGTTTTGTTTTTATTTTGTTTTACTCAAGACAAACGATTGTCTTGATAGTTTTGAACTACCAAGACAATCGGCAAGACAATCACTTGATTGTCTTGGAGTGTCTTTTCAGTATTTTAAAAATAAAAAAAATGTGTTTTTCTCTGTTTTTATTTAATAGACGATTGTCTTGATAGTATTTATACTACCAAGACAATCAGCAAGACAATCAGCCGATTGTCTTGTAGTGTTGTTTTGTACTTAAAAAAAAAACGAACACAACAGATCAGCCAATACAATCTCTCGTGTTTTGACACAGAGCTCTCTAAACAATATACACGATACGACCAATCACAGTTGAAACTCTGCAGAATTTTTCTCTCAACCAAACTGAAATCGAAGAACATAGTTGATTAGATCGTTCAATTCTCGTTCTTTTGAACCGATTATCTGCAGATTTCATCAAAGTTTTGAAATTTCAATTTTTTGAAATTTCAATCGGTTTCTTCTTGTTTTAAAAGTTTTAAAATTTTTCTGAGAAATCTAAAAATAGATTGAGACTCTCAGTGGTTAGGAGATCAGCATATAAATTTTTGGGATTTTTCTGACAACTTTGAATTAATTCGAATTTTTAATTAATTTTAAATAATTAATAAATTCTGAAAATTTTCGAATTGTTTTAATTTTCCTAAAATTGAAGTGTGTTTTTGTGTTTAAAAATGGCTGATAATTTTGAGATAATGAAACATAATTTGGTTGGCTATTTTAATCCGAACGATTGTCCCTACGATCGATTTAGGCCTTGGATACGGTTTTTAAATGACGATTCAATTATCCGAACTACCATTTCGATCGAAGCCCCAATTAAGATAGGACCACTGAGATTGATTTGCACAGAAGCTGTGGTGTCTGAAGACTTGACCTCATTCTCTTTTGATTTTGATGGTACACACCACGTCGTGACAGAATCAATCCTTACTACTGTATTGGGCCTTTCGGCGGATAATTTTGATCCATTTCCAACTAGTGAACAACTCTATCAATTCTTCATTGATATTAATTATCATGGAGTAATTGATATGAACAACCTGAGCAAAAGGAATCTAGTTCAACAATGGGATGCATTCTTCGACACGATCTCCAAGGTATTTGCTAATTCAGCCAGAGGTAACTTTCATTTACTCACCTCTATGTTACAAACTATTGGTTATGCTGTTGCTAACAACCGTAGAATCAATATTGGTAACCTACTTTGGAATACTATTGTGAGCAGGATTGTTAAGGCCAGAAGGGATTTTGATGAGGGTAAGAAAGTTCTATGTTATTATCCTAGATTTTTAACTTTGTTATTTAATCATCTTGTTCCTGTTGGTCAACAAACAATTTTTAGGAATGACAACCCTATGGTATCAGGCAGGCAAACCAAGAAAATATTCACTAGCCTTGATTCACATAGAAAATTGATAAATGTGCCAGTGTATATTACACCATATTTGTCTAACTTCATAAATCTACCTGTCATTCCTCGACTTGTGAATGCACATGAACCTGAACCTCAAAATGTACCTGTCCCTGAACATCAACATCAAATGGAACAATCTATTCCTTCAGGTACAGCTACTGCATCAATGGAGCAGGTATTGCCTTCTATCTCTCAAACTGTTTCTGGAGCCCAAGTGGCTGATAGGTTAGACCAAGAGGTTGTAGAACCACAACCTCTATCCCAGGTCTTAGAGCCAAACACTGTGTCTAACCAAATCTCTAAACCTAAAGCCAGAAGCAAGTTGTTGACAAAAAGAGCTGATAGAAGAAGTGATAATGTGAGTGATCCCACTGCTCTGCCTCCACCAAAGAAGAGAAGAAACCTACTACTTGAGGCATCTGTTAGCCCATCCATTTCCTCCCAACAGGACTTGGACATTTAAATGGCCGATGAACTGTTACTAATTTCATCCTCTCAACAGGATGCAATTATTGAAATTCGCCAAAGGGCCGTGGCACCTTGTACAGAGTCAAGCACACCTCTATTACTCACAATGGGGGAAAACATTACCGTAGAATCTGATGTTGTTAAGGACACTGAGCAAGGAGTGCACGATAGGATTGTTACAATGCCTACCATTGTTACGGTAGAAGAGCCTTCACAGGCTTCAGAGGGAAATCTTGACTCTCTGCCAGTTATAATAGAGTCATCATCTCCCCTCCCAGGAGGAACATTCCTGGCTCCCTCAAGGGATTCTTCACTCGCAGATTTATCTGGAGAAAGTGAAGGGCAACTTGGTCATCCTATCACTGAAGAAATTCAGTTATCAAATCCAAATGAATTGATAGAGATGACTGAGGATTAGGAATTGCGAACTCCCATTGCACCACCACTGACCTCTCCAGAAGAGGCTAGGGTGATTTCTTATGCATGTACAGCTCAAGGAAAGGAGCTAGTGTTGAGTGATGTGAGGACCACCTTAAATATGAGTGAAACACATGCACGAAAGGAGAGTGACATATCCTTGAGTGAACATCAGGTGAGCGCACACACTGACACTAACACTTTGTCTCTCATGGCTCAAATCAAAGATCTGCAAAAGAAATTGATGGAAACTGAGGCTGAAAAACAAGTTTTAAAAGCACAAGTGGATGAACGGTCTTCTTCTTCCACCTCTGTCAACAATCAGCTCATGATTATTCGTGACGATGTCCACAACATAAAGACTACACTCACTCCAGCAATCAATACATTGATACAATCCAACTCTCAGGCATCTACAGAAAGAACAGATATTCTAAATGCTATTGACAGACTCTCTAATAGGGTGGATGAACTTCAAGTGGAAATGCATGAAACGGCTCAATCATATTCAACAACCTTTGCGAAGCTTGAAGAAAAGTATGATTACATGTTTGAAGGACTTGATCATCTATACAACATTGTTAAACCTACTCATAATATCACACCAGAACAAAGAGCATATTTTGAAGACTATGATGATGATAATGAAGGGGATAATGATGCAAATAGGGAGCTTGACAGTCAACGAAAGTTTGTAGAGGATTCCTCAACTAAGGGGGAGAAGTCTGGAGATGGAGGAGCAGGTAAGTCTGGAGAAGTAGGAGGAAGTAAGTCAGGAGGTCAAGGGAGGCATAAGGAGAAGTCTGAGAAGTCTACCAAGGGAAAAGAAAAAGCTGCTCATGATCAGGATGTATTCGAGTTTGATTTCGATCTCAAGAATAGTAAGTTTGAAGTACAACAATTAAATGATATTGAAGAAGATATTTCAAATTGGCAAAATGATCCTGAATTTGAGAAGGAACTTCAAGAGGAGAAAGCTGATCGTCAGATGAGACAAGCTAAGCTTGAGAAGACCAGACAGGTAGTGAATAAAAGATTGAAGCTGAAGCAAGCTGAAGATGCAGAGAAACAAAAGCTACATGCAATCAGTGTACAGGAAAGGAAAAGAGATATTCAGTTGAAGATTGGTCCAAAGTGGGATAGAGCAAGAGAAATTTTTGATTCTATTCAGAACACTGCTAATGATGATGAACGTTTTCTCCAACTACTTCAACAGTTTCAAGAGACCAATCCAAATTACTTGCAATATATGGATGCATTGATGCTGGAAATCTCGAGGATAGTAGCTGGGTTTGACAGATGTGTAGATCAACTGATAATTCAGATTGACTCTCGTACAATGGGTTCTCTCTATGTGTCACTTCAAATCTTTCAACAGAGAAGCTTGATTGAACTGTGGATTATGTCCCTAAAGGTAAAAAGGTTTTCTGAACTGAATATTTTACTTCATGAAAGACTTTTGGAGTTTGCGCAAAGGAATAGTCCACAAGTTATTCAAACTCCACATCATGTTAAGTTTCTCAAGGGTAATACACTACACTCTTGCTTCCTTGATTCTAAGTCGATGAAATTATACACTGCATCTCATCTAGTCTGGTTAGAACATATGCTGAGGACTACAGGATTCGAAGATAAAGAAAGTATCTTTGTTGCTGATATTATTCGATCATATGCTTTAACTGGCTTTGAAAAGAAATATTACATACTTCGGAATCGGCTATGGGGTAACCTTGGAATCTTGCCTAAGAAACCTAAAGGTCTTGTTTCAGATTATGAACGTGTACTTGACAAGGATTTGATCAAAACCTTGGATGATCAAGAACGATTTGACACAGAGAATATCAGAAGATTTCTAGAGCAAGAAGATGAAGTTGAACCTGGAGAGATAAGGGATGAAGAAACTTCAAAGTGAAGATCAGCTCTACATGTGATATCTTTAGAGCTTAGATAGGTCAAGATAGAAAATTGTATTATATGATCAGTCTAGAGGATCATCTATCTTGTATTTATCTTTTATGTTTGAATCTGGACAATGTTAAATATAAACCAGAACTTTTCTTTTATTTACTTTGTGTTTAAAGTTTTATCTTTTACTAAGTTAAGTTGAGTTAGTTGAGTAATCCTCTAGGTATTTGCTTGTTATCTTCTAACAAACAAATAGGGGGAGATTGAAAGGCATATGACACAGCCTATTTGTAGTTCGAGGACTCAACTCAACTTAAGCTTAGATTGTAATAAGTAAATAACTTTAACTGTCACAGGAATCTCAGGAGGTACTATCTGTCAGAAGAAAAACCCTAAAGTCAATCTATAGTTTTGATGTTTTACACTGGAAGAAGCTCAGATTGCTGATCAAGCCTCAGTATAGCATCAAAGAAGTGGATTTATTTCTAAGACAGAGATTTCTAGAGTGACAGGTTCAGACAGTATACAGTGAAGTACAAGAAGGAGAAAGAAATGAGAAGAAAAATGAATCACATTTTTAATGTGAAAATTAAAGGACAGTCATTGAAGTTAGTCGTTCATGAACCAGACCGTGCATGGAACGTCAACAAAATATTCAGTGGTATTCCTTTATTACTTTCAGTGATTCAGAAAAGAATTAAGACAATCCAAGGATATATAATTATTCTTCTTTAATTAATTTAAATCAAGTAGTTAATTTAATTAATTAATTAATTCATATTGAATTAATTCTTTAATTAAATTAATTATTAGATTAATTAAATCTGATTAATTATTTAAGTAAGAATAAATTAAAATGATTATTTGTTAATCAATTTTAATTTAATTTTGAAAAATGAACTAGCAAGACAATCCCTGATTGTCTTGCCGATTGTCTTGGAGGCTTAAATCAGAATAGCAAGACAATAAGAGATTGTCTTGCCGATTGTCTTGAAGAAGAAATCAGTAAAGCAAGACAATCTCTGATTGTCTTGCCGATTGTCTTGGTAATGATAATTTCTGAAAAGCTTTTAAAAAGTAGAATAAAAATCTGATTTGATTGTCTTGACGATTGTCTTGACAGTTCAAATCAGATTGTCTTGATAATGATCAAAAAGAAAAAGCTTCAGACAGAATGATAATTTTTGATAAAGCAAGACAAAGATCTCAGAATTTGATTGTATTGCCGATTGTCTTGATAGTTATATTTGAAGATAAAGAGGCAGTAAATGATATAAATGAAGACAGACGACAGAAGACAACAGACAGATCAAAATATTACATAAAAAAGCAGATTTCTCTCTTCTCTCTCATCAAGAACACAGCACAAGAAGCAGAAAAATTTATAGAAAATCAAGTTCATCTTATTTTTAATATCTGATCCGATAGAACTGGTTTACTTGATACTCTTGTACTATTAGCGAGTTTTTACTCCTAATCTATATCTTGATTTTTATTAACAAATCTAGAAAAATTCATGTCGAATTTTCTAATTTGTTTTTATTAACTAGATATAAATTTTGTACTGTATTTGTAACAAACCCCTCAAGTTAATATAATTTTATATTCAACTTGAATTTTGTTTCATTTAATTCCGCTCAAATTTGTCAAAATATAAATTAAATTATCCGGACAAATTTCGATTAAACAGTACTGTTTGTATTCAACCCCCCCTTCTACAAACATATTGGACCTAACAGATTGTAATTAGAAACCAAGTATGATTAGGATATCTTGGTGGCTAAGTTTGTGATGGCTATATATACATAGTCCTATTATGTCTGATAGGTATGCTTGAGTATTGTTTGGCTTAAGTATCGTGTGAGTGAAACACCGTTTGGTGAGATTGATTGTATTATTGATTATTGTTTGCATTAATAATACAAGTTGGGACGCGGGTTTTCCGTGTCATATAATTTTGTTGTGTGTGCTTTGCATTAGTTGATTATCTCGGGTTTTGCTCCCTAACAAGAGGCGTAATTGCCTTTCCTGTAGAATTTGAAGGATGCAAGATAGCAACACCAGTAACTCTCTAAGCAGACAATATAATTGGGAAGTAAACCGACAAATTTTCAACAAATTTATGTACTTCACTTATCCGACAAATCAGTGTACCTTATGCCACATTAATGCGAGTTTTTGTTGGAGCTATTATGTAGTCCATCAGCTTCAAGCTGCGGTAGATCCTGAAATATACTTGGCATTCATCCTTTTTTCATCATGAATTTATTCAGTTCTTTTATGTTTCTTTCAAATGCATACTATTTTTAAGGTAATTGCAAATACAAGCACTTACTGCATTTAGACTAAATTAAGCTGTTGATTGATACCTAATATGCTCATATTGTGTTAAATGCACAATGTTCAATATAGTACATTAACATGCATGATTACAAAATGCTGGTGAAAGAATCCAATTACAAACACATTATATTCAATGATCACTTCCTACATTATATTGAATATCCGCACACTACACCAAATCTGGGCTATTGCAACGCCAAAAAAGTGTCATATTAGACCCCAAATGATGGGATCAAATTAATATTCAATGATCACTTCCTATATTATATTGAATATCCGCACACTACACCAAATATGGGCTATTGCAACGCCAAAAAAGTGTCATATTAGACCCCAAATGTGTTACAATAGAAGTTTTTGCAACGTTTTTGCCAAAATTCAGCGTTGCATCTGCTGTCGTTGCAATAGACCCCTATAGCAACGTTTTACCTACTTATTGCAACATTTTTATAGTATTACAATATCCCCTTTAGTGCAACACTTTTGTCATGTTTAGTGACACTTTTAAGATGTTGCAATAGACTATTGCAACACCATTTTTTAACATATTTTAGTTAAAAGTGTTGCAAAGTCAATTTATTGCAACATTTTTATGTAACACTTTGTCCCCTATTGTAATGCTTTTTGTTTTTTTAGCAACATTTATATGCAACACTTTTACTTCTATGGTAATACATTTAGATTTTTTTAGCAACATTTTTGTGCCACACTTTTTTTTAGTCCAAATTGAAATATCCTGTTTGAAATGTTAAACCATTACAAAAGCATATCAAACCAGAAATCACATTTCCAATTCCCCCGATAGCAAATCCAACATAATATATGTCAATAAATCCCAAACAAAGTCGATTGGCTTATACCATAAGATCATCTTACATTATGAAAACCAATAAAACAATGTAATGAAAAAATTACATGTATATCCCTTTCTATACTTTGCAAACTAACAAATTAAATTTGAGGATTCTATCTCTAGTTTGATTGCTATATCAGCGGATGATGGTTCTCTGTCAGCAGGCAAGTCCCTTAAAGTATGGATCAACCAGGACCTGCTATGCATAAGAGACAATATCAAACAATAATAGACAATATCAAACAATGAACAATTATTGTACTTAGATAATAATAATTGTTAAACTATGCTGAAAATAACATATTAAAAAACGGCTAATATCTGAAAAATAACAGAACTGGAAATTAGGTATGTCACAACAAACCTCTACCGAGGATTCACCATTAAAAATTGCTCATCAATTTGAACATCAAATTCAAAAGTAGTAGATTAATTTGAGTTACAAGATTCACAAAAAAAGGTGATTGATTCATTGAATAGAAATTACACATAAACAGGGCTAATTTACTAAAATTGTCCATTTCCTATAAGCTAGCCAACCGTTTTAGTTACTACACTAAATAACCAACGAACATACTTTCCAGTTTTTAGCGTCTCTCACGCTTTAACTGAATGATGATTTAGATTTGAAGGGAATTAATATGCTAAGTAAAGATCCCGCCCACCAAGAACAAAATAAGAATGCGACGTATATTTTACCTTTGTAAGTTGAAAGTTATCTCGAAGATTATAATACGCTTCCTCCAAGTACCTTTTCTTCCCCTTTACCTGATGAACTTCTTCCTACAATAGATATGCTCCAGACGCCGTCAAAATGTCGGTTTAAATACCACATAATTAATAATTAAAGGATTCTTAACTCCCCATTTAAAAGATGCAAAACTGGAGAAATTAAAAAATGTGTGCCTATTAGTGAAAAACTGAAAATGTCCACTCAAATGTACCT
This sequence comes from Saposhnikovia divaricata, assembly GCA_036435485.1. NCBI lineage: Eukaryota > Viridiplantae > Streptophyta > Magnoliopsida > Apiales > Apiaceae > Saposhnikovia > Saposhnikovia divaricata. The sequence goes on along the minus strand of CM071598.1, from coordinate 119,791,192 downwards.
GAACCAATCTTCGCATGAAAATAGAGTACTTATTGGTAAAAACAATGCTAACCATCAAAATTAGTAATTGGAATATTATATGAGGAATCAGACAATGTGTATAACTGACCTGATGTTCCACGGCCACCACCATCTTCTAATTCTAAACCAGTAAAATTCTTGGAAAAGGTCTGCATTGAATATATTGTGAAAGCAATATTATGCACTGAATAGAGCAATTACTGAGCCTCAATCTTCTTAGTGTTGGAAGATTTGTAAGGTGTCGCTTTAAAGAAAGATACGTTATGACTTGCATTTGACTGGTTCTATTAGTGAGAATACATAAGATGTTCAGTCATGTGTTTATTCCTTAGCTTTATGGAAATCTGGAATAATTTCAAGTTTTTTTTTATAGAGCTACTCATACTTATTCATTAGTAGAACATACTGTTATTCATCAAGTACTTCAGGGCGATGTTCAGTTAGGGTGTTGTTGGAAACTAAAAACTAAACTGTGTAATCTGTATAATTCTGCTCTGCACTTATTAAGTAGTCTACATGTTGTGTATAGATCAAGAGATCCAAAATTTCATAATACACAGAACTGGTGGGAGAATAGGAATCAAATACCCCAAAATGATGACGTGAATTCATGACTACTCAAGGAAGCACCACATGCGTTACCATTCGTCCAAGTTTTTCATCCATCGCATATTGAGTAACCTAAGAATGAACAAAATATTAACCAAGTGTTACTTCTGGCCAGTGTTCTAAAAAACGTTAAGCGGCTCTAAGCGGTTACACGACCTTCTAGCGCTTAAGCGGCCGCTTAACCGGATTTTAAAGCGGACCATTAAGCGGATTATAAATTTATCTATTTTTTAATATATTATATATATATATATATATATATATATATATATATATGTGTGTGTGTGTGTGTGAAGCTTGATTCTCGTATAATGGATTATGAATTGAAGATGCTAAATTGTGAAGATTCGACTTGAATGTTTGATTGAATTTTGTAACCCTAGTTCCTAATTGAGGTTTGAGAGTGTTTTACTTTTACTCGATAATTCGATATTGATAAATGATAAATGATAATTGATAGAGTAATATGATTATGATTTATGATACAGATTGATTACTGAGCCGTGGTCAAACCGTATTAAGCGGTCAAAGCCCGCTTAATAAGCGCTTAATCGGCGCTTAATGACAAAAACGAATACCAAGCCGATTAGTAGAAAATCGGAACGGTTTATACTCCCTGACCGCCTAGGCGGCCGCTTAGCCCGTTTTTTAGAACACTGCTTCTGGCTGAAAACTAGCCGGATAATAATCATTTAATAAACATTATTTTAAAAAGGACATTAATCGGAGTACATGTGGTTAAAAACCAAATTTAATAGTTTAGTAATTAGGCATATTTAAACTTGCAGGTATACTGTAAAAGTAAATTCTTCATGTTCTTCACATCGATATCTACTTTGGGGCTTACACCAGACTGTAGAGAATTTATACGATTTCTACGTGTAAGCAACTTTTTGATTTGTTCTTCATCCAAAAGGCTTATCACAGTTTCTGTATCTATAGGTTTCTGATCTGTCGTATCCATGAAAACCTGAAAGAACCAACAAAAAACTGAATAACTTCCATTGCCACAATGCACATCAAGGAGAAATTTCACATACTGAGATTACATGACAATATGATGCAAAAATAACCAACTTTTACAATTTTAAAACATATATTGGAAAGAAGAAAAAGAGACACATCATTGGAGCTACTAAGATCAACGTAAATTGAGTTAATAACCATTCACAAGAGCTCAAGTGTAGACACTCACTCTTTCTCTAGTAGTCAGCTTTTCTGCCAAAGCCAGTAACTCCTTATCCTTCAATTCCAGGTCACTCCTAAGAGTCTCGGCTTTCTGTAATCAAATACAAAGAATGTATAACAAAAGAAAACATATTTAACAAACAACAATGGCTGCAAAATTAAGAAGAAGAAAAAAACTCGCATGCTCTTGCGCTGTTAAATATGCTAGTCTTTGATTTATATCATCGTCTTTCTTCTTCAAAACTGAGGTACTCAAATCAATTTCCTTTTGTGCTTTCTTAAGTTCCTGCTCTTTCAGCTTTAAATCCATTTCAGTTTCATTTACCTTTACCTCCCTCTCACTGGTAATTCTTCCGCCCTCACATAATCTTTCTTCCGCTTCTTGCAATTTTCACTCCCACTCTTGCAAATCTTTTTTCTGTATAGAAAAATTGGCTTCATGTGCTTCACATCTGCGGATTAGAAAGCTATTAATATAAACTGCAGCTTGTAAAAACAGCATGTTGTAGAGAAGTTCCGCATATCATACTCTGCAATATGATACTCTGCTTATCATACTCTGTAATTTTAAAACGTCAACTAGATAGAAAGGGGAAACAATTTTTACAAGAGGGAATTATCAATGAAAAAGATGAAACAATAATAACCAATTTATAATATTATATGTGAATCACAATCCAAAAATTACACTAAAATCCAAAAATTAAATTATTAAATTAAATCACAATTAAACCACAAAGTCCTCAATCCAAAAATTACACTAAAATCCAAAAAATTAACACAAAAATTTAACACAAAAATCCTCTTAATTAAATTAATAATCCTACTAATTTAACTCTTAATACCAGTTTTAATCGAACAAATCTTACGAAAACAAAAAATCCAATATATAATCGAAAATTTTCATATGCATACATATATATACATATATAATCCATTATAATCCAAAAAAATATGTGCTTTACCTCTAATTGAAACTTTAAATGAACTTTTACTCTAAAGTTTGCTATAACCAATTTTCGAAATTTAGGGTTGCTCTAACTAATTTTAGGGATCTGAGAGATATGGTCAACAAAAAGGGGTGAGATCGAGGCATGAGAGGGAGAGATGTGAGTTCGGGAGAGAGGCGAGGTAGAGGGAGAGAGAAGTGTGAGAGCGAGAGAGTTTTGTGTAATAAAAATTTATTTTATAAGGTCGAGAGAGATAGTGGTGAGTTGAGAGAGATGAGAGAGATAGTGGTGGAGAGAGATGACTGATGAGAGAGCGGTAGTGTTTTGGGGATTGTTTTTTTTAGTTTTGTGTAAGAAATATTTTGGTATCCCGCCCAGCGAAAAAATTTAAGTTCCCGCTTGCAATTTGGACAAGTTGAGTAAAAGTGTATCGTCTATTGTAACACTTTGCTAAAGTATTGCAATTGTTCTAAAATTTTAAAACGATCCTTTTGCTTGCAACCCTTTTCATATTTAATGCAACATTTTTTAAAATATTACAATAAATTACCAAGTTTTGTGTTTATTGTAACACTTTCTGTAACACAAATATATATTAGGCTTGCAATAGCCCATATATGGTGTAGTGGCAACAATATTTTGCAAACCATATTTTGTATAAAAAGCATACATTTCTAGAATTATCTATTTTGCTTTGATCTGAAAAGTTTTAAGAGTTTGAGAGTAAAACTTAACTGGAAAATATGAACCCAGAACTTTAATTTCCATCAAAGATGGCAGATGTAAACGGCTGCTAAATGCGGAACCTAATCAATCTTAATAATCTTGTTTAATATAATCTGTCATTTTGAGATGAGTTGTATTGTGAGTGTCATACTTAATAGTTATTACCGAAAACGTTTTCCTTATTGCCACTACCGAATTGTATGCAGGTCACCTCTACAGAAGAACTCCATCAGCAAGAACGATAGTTTGTCTATTTCAATATGTGAGTACAAGATCAGACGGAACGAATAGAATTTTTCGTTCAATGAAAATAGATACTATCAATATCATCACAGCCTGGCTTTAGCAATATAAAGTGATTTAAACTCATCATTAGCCACCTTTGTTAAGACATCGTCCACAGTCAAGAGGGAAATTTGAACTATAAAATTGATTTTCTTTCAATTAATATTAGTTCTAGCTGTTTAAAAGCTATTCCAACTTATTCTAACACTAAATCCATGTAATAGGAGAAAAATAAAACTCAAAGAGCAAGCTTACAATATCAAAAAGAAGATCAAAGAGTGTCCTTTATACATAAACAACATTCTTACAGAGTAAAATCAGAACAACTTTTAAGTATCAATAAAAGAAACATGAAAACAAAACTGCTCAAATAACACAATTTGAAAATCTATGCACAAGTATATACCAGATCTTCAGCATGAAGATTGAAGACCCCGCTTTTTTCTATAAAAAACCCAATCTATGGATCCCAAACCCCTCCCCTCTCCCCAAAAAGGAAATGTTAAAGGTCAAAGTGGAAAGGGTATATATGAATAATTACACCAAGAAAATTTGTTGCACCAAACCAATGTTTTAAAATATATACGTGTATAAACAAATAATCTCAGCTGAATTCCTAGAGTCACAAAAAATAGAACATATAAATTCAACAGAAATAACAAATTTTTTAGACATCTATTATGCCCCAAATTTACATAAAAGGGAATACAAGTCAACAAACCATATGATACTATTTCTGCCACGCCAAATGGGTTGTTGCTGCGCCAAGGTGATAGGTTACTGCGGTAACTTCTACAGAATGTTATGAGAAGATTTATTGAAGATGTCTATTTTGTTGAAGGCCTGATTCTGTATTCTGACAAATTGTCCTTGTTTGGGAATCCGAGGTAAACAAGCTTGTTAGTACGCTCTTGAGATCTCATCCTGTAGTCTAGAAAGTTGTCCTTGTTTGGGGATTGTGAGATGCTTTGAGTGACATAATTTGGTAGAACTTGCCCTGTATTCTGGTGGGTTAGCCTCATCGGGCGGTAAGGATCCGTTCGTGCATTTGGAGTAAGTCATGACTGTCCCTACAACTAGACATATGAGGAAAGAGATGGTAGCGGTTAATGTTAGCTCCGATAGAGAGGGCTAATGTTGTATCCGTGAAGTCCTCAGAGTTAGTTGGGCCTTGGGGTCATTGGACTAGGTTTCATCGCATGGGCTCTTCCAAATGGGCTTTGAAGACGGTTGGTTCAACTACGTTTCGTAGTTGGCCTGGGCCTGCTAGTAAGAGACCTACTTCTATCAGACTTAGGTTTCTTGCTCTCCAAAAACTACGTGAGGCTTGATCCTCTATAAATATAGAGGTACGTAGGCACATTAAAGGGGTTAGACGTTGAGAGCTCTGAGAGACGACCGATACCTCTTTGATCTCAACCACTGATAAACACATAAACCACCGTTCTCCGGTCATTTTTCAGGTGAACAACCGCCATCGTAGATCTTTATTCCAGCTTGTAACCTCAAATTTTGTTATCACAAATTCCTCCGTTAACAATTTGGCACTAGAAGGAGGGGCCTGAAAAGGATCTTCATCTAGGAGGAAAGATGTCTGCTAATCACGATGACGGTTTGTATGAGGACGATGCGAGCCTCTACTCTGAGGGGTTCGATGGTGAGGAACCATATATTCCGCAGGCTATGCCAAATTCGGCTCATGTGGGTGGGGGACAACCGCTGGTGCTGATAAGTAACACGGACCTCATGGCGGAGTTGCACCGTATGGGGAATCATCTAAGAGAGTTTGACGCAAGGTTGAGAACTGTGGAGTCTAGGAAGTCTAGATACACTCCTTATAGAAGAGGTAGTCGACAGGTAGGTAGCGAACCTGTCGGAGGTGCTAGAGCAAGAGTTGGAGTTGAAATAGGAAACGAACAAGCTGGGGGTGGGAGACATACACAAGTTACCCCGCGTAGGTTGGACTTCGGAGAAACTGAACCAATCTTGGAGTTTCATGATGAGAGTTAACAAAACCAGGATGTGCAATGACCGTCTCAGCTACCACCTGTCCAAGTTGGGCGCGCCAACCAAGGTGGTCGACCAATTGGGCATGTGAGTACAAGGGAGAATTTTTTTGAGCTGATGAACCAAGCGGGTATGAAGTTGACAAGGGGTGAGGTGAGAGAGTTTCTAGCTGATTTGGATAAGACAATGGAACATGCTGAGAATAGGGCAAATGTGGCCACGATTGAAGAAGGTAGAGAATTATATGTTGGGGAGAATAATGCGAGGTAATAATGTTTTGAGAGATCCAGTTATTGTGCCTGTAGCTTCTCATAGTGCTTTGAGCGGAGTAAGGAGAGAACATGTCGTGCAACAACCAAACGTGTCACAACCAATCGTGCTGCAACCAACCCCACAAGTTGTACCCCCACCAAATCCGCAACAACTACAGCCTGCTCAACTTGCTGCTATAATTCCACTTCAAATCACCCGTACTCAGGGGCAAGCTACGCCAATCTCAGCACTGATCACTCCACCAATTCCACCAACTAATGTTATAAATACAGTAATAAGCCACGCTACCACGGCAACACCATCGGTTGTCACTCCCCCGACTGCGCCGGTAACTTTACTGACACCACCCATCATGACCCAGACTCCACCAATTGTTAGCACCCAACCTTCGATTTTCGTTACGTTTGGCACGCCTACACCTCCAGTCGTAAGTGGATTCCGAATGACAAGTTACCCATCTCATATTCAGAATGTTCCAGGGATAGGGGATGTTAATGTAGGTGATATAAAGAAGTTGTTGGCTCATCTTGAAGGAGGTAGTGTTAGTTTGGCTACGCAGGTTACGTCACCTTTTACCGCAGCGGTACGGGATGCTTTGCTACCAATTGGGTACCGTAACACGAATACAGATCTTTGGTTTCATGGAAATTCTGATCCTAAAGAATTCTTGGGGCGGTTTAACATTGAGATGGATGTGTATCAAGTTCCGAATCTGGCGAGATGTCGCTTGCTAGCAGCAACATTCCGAGATAGTGCTCAGCAGTGGTTTCAGAAGTTGGGTAGTGAAGTAATCACTTCGGGGGAGCAAATACAGGTTATGTTTTTGACTCAGTTTCAGGCGGAAATCAAGTATGCTCCCCCAGTAACTTCTTTGGCTAATATCAAACAACGAGAAGGAGAAACTTTGAATGCTTATTTTAAACGGTTCAATGCTGAGGCAGCAGGAGTCCGAGGTGCAACGGATCAAACTTTAAAGAACTTTTTTATTGCGGGGTTATGGGTTGGTACTGACTTCTGGAAGTATTTGCAAGGAAAGAACCCTACTACATTGGCTGATTTGTTTCAACAGGCCGAGTATTATAAGATGGTAGAGTAATCGTTGGTTGATAACAGGAAGAGTGAATTGCAGGGCAGCTTGAAAGGGAAAAACAAAAGGAAGTCGCCAAGTCCCGATCGTAGAGGTCGGGGGATGAGTCCTAATCGTGTGAGCGCGACAGGTGATAAAAGAAGGTGGGAACCTCCGTCCAGTTATGACAAGGTAAACACTTATCTTGCAGCATCAATCGAGCATATTTATGAGGTGACAAAGGATAGGGGTTGTACCGGACACCAAATCCACTTAGTGCATATCAAAGTAGGGACAAAAGTAAGTATTGTGAATATCATCAGTCAACAGGGCACCACACTTCAGATTGTCGCCAACTTAGGGAGGAAATAGAGTTTTTGATTAAGGAAGGATATCTTACTGAGTGGGTGAAGAAATACAGAACAAATCATCCTGTTGAGAGAAGAGGTTTGGGGAAAGCTACAAGTGATAAGAAGGAAAAGGCGGAAAGCTCGAAGTTTGTAAGGGAAGGTAGTATTCCGAAAATTTTGGGTGGACCTCATATTGCAGGTGACAGTAATAAGGCCATGGAGCGGTACGCAAGGGAGGCTAAGACTACGCCTATGACAAATGTGAATCGCTTGGAAAAGCGACCCCCAAAGTTGTTTCGGGGTGAGTCCGCAGATATAACGTTCAGTAAAGAGGATGCAAAATGGGTTCATCATCCTCATAATGATGCATTGGTAGTCACTATAGGTATTGGCACAATGAACGTACACTGGGTGTTCGTGGACGATGGCAGCTCTGTGAATATTTTGTACTATGATACTTACAAGAAAATGGGATTCCGAGATAGCGACATGAAGGTGGAAAATATTTACATTTATGGCTTTGGAGGATAGTCCATCAGGGTGAAAGGAACTATTAGACTACCTGTGACACTTGGGAGTGGTGCACTTTCTGCTACTCAAATTGTGGATTTCATGGTTGTAGACCAGGAGTCATCTCATAATTCTTTGATTGGGAGGCCGTTGTTGAAAGAGTTGAGGGTGGTAACTTCGATTTATCATTTGTCGATGAAATTTCCAACTCCAAGTGGAGTGGGTTATGTTCGAGGGTGTTAATATGATTCCAGAGATTACTACAACAAGTCAGTAAAGGGGTTCCGAAGGAATAAAGGCATGGATGTTAATGAGGTTGTTGAGGAGGAGGAAGAGCTCAGGAAGGGGAAGAATTCTGTGAATACCTTGTATATTGTTCAGTTTCCAGAGGATGAGGAGGCTACAAGCGTGGAGAAAGAAGAGGGGTCAAGGGAGCAAGTGGTTGTGCACGAAACGTACGAGCACGAAATGTTCGAGTACGAAACGTTCAAAATGTCTCCCGTGAATAAAAAAGCATTATTATGGAGGGATAAGGGGAAGTCGATCGTAAAAGAGTTATATCCGATAATTGAACTGGGAGATGAGTTGGATAACGTTGGCAAGTCTAATGTTGATGCTGAATTAGTGAGAAAAGATGAGGGAGGTGCTCTTGGGGTACATGACTTTGACTTAGACCCTAGAATGCCTACGATAGGTGAGAAGACGGGTCTTGCTGAAGATACGATCTCTATTGAGGTTGATGCTGAGTTTTCGGATAGAGTATTGAAAATAGGATCTCAACTGGGTCCGGAGTTGGCAGAGAGCTTGAGTAGTTTTCTGAAGAACAACTTGGATGTGTTTGCTTGGAGTCACGCTGATATGGTTGGTATTGATCCGGATGTTATGTGTCATCATTTGAAAATTGATCCTACTAAAAAGGGGGTTAGGCAGAAACGCCGTCCTGTGAGTGGGGAGAGAGCTGTTGCATTGCAAGAAGAGGTTGATCGTTTACTTGATGTTGGGTTGATCAAAGAGTCTTTCTACCCGACCTGGTTGGCCAATACAGTTCTTGTGAAGAAGCCAAATGGCAAGTGGAGGACATGTATGGATTTTACTGATCTTAATAAAACTTACCCGAAGGATAGTTTTCCATTGCCGAGAATTGATCAGTTGGTAGATGCTACGGCGGGACATGCGTTGTTAAGTTTTATGGATGCATACTCAGGGTACAATCAAATACCGATGTACGAGCCTGATCAGGAGCATACCTCGTTCATAACTGATAGGGGGTTATATTGTTACATTGGAATGCCTTTTGGGTTGGTTAATGCTGGGGCGACTTATCAGAGGCTAGTGAATATGATGTTTAAGGAGCAGATTGGGAAAACCATGGAAGTGTATGTGGATGATATGCTTGTTAAATCAAAACGTGCGGAAGAACATGTTGCTCATTTGGACGAAATGTTCAATATCTTGCGAAAGTATAAAATGAGGTTGAATCCTCAGAAGTGTGTTTTCAGAGTTAAATCGGGAAAGTTTCTGGGGTTTATGGTGAATCATCGTGGTATTGAAGCAAACCCGACAAAAATAAAGGCACTTCTCGATATGCAGTCACCTACGTGTGTTAAGAAGGTGCAGAGTTTGATTGGGTGAATTGCTGCTTTGAATCGATTCGTTTCGAAATCATCTGACAAATGTAAGGAGTTTTTCAAGGCGATAAAGGGTATTGGTAAGGATTTTACGTGGACAGCAGAATGTGAGATAGCTTTTCAGAAGATCAAGGAACGTTTGGGGAGCCCACCTTTGCTGGCCAAGCCTACTGAAGGTGAAACGTTGGTTTTTTACTTGGCAGTCTCAGAGTATTCAGTCAGTGCAGTTCTTGTGAAGGAAGAGGGTGTTGATCAGTCACCCATGTATTATGTTAGTAAGCGGTTACTTGATGCAGAAACTCGTTACACGAGTATGGAAAAATTGGTATATGCTCTTGTTCTGGCCTCTAGGAAGTTACATCCATATTTCTAGGCACACAAAATTGAAGTTAGGACGGCTTACCCCTTTAGGCAGATTATGCATAAGCCGGAGGCGACAGGTAGAATGATGAAGTGGGCTGTTGAGTTGGGGAAGTTTGATTTGGAATACAAACCTCGCACTGCTATAAAAGGACAGGCTTTGGCAGATTTTGTTTTGGAATTTCCGGTTGATGTTGAACAGCATGAGCTCACTATCGTACCTGTGCAACCGGGTGTGCAACTAGATGTGCAATCACCACCTGTTCAGGGTGACCAAGAGTTATGGTGGACTCTACATGTAGATGGGTCGGCTAACAATGATGGGGCTGGTGCAGGTGTAATTTTGGAGAGTCCCGAGGTTCACAAGTTGATGAGTGCTGTTCATTTTGCGTTTAAAGCTACAAACAATGATGCTGAATATGAAGCGTTACTTGGGGGGTTGAGACTTGCCTTGTAAATGAAGGTTAGTAATTTGTTGGTAAAAAGTGATTCCATGATAGTCATATACCAAGTGAATGGTGGGTACCAAGCAAGGGGACCTAGGACAGAGTTATACTTGAAAAGTGTTTTGGGGCTTATCGAGAAGTTCAAGAAGGTACGGTTGGTGAAAATACCCAGAGGTGAGAATGCGAATGCGGATGCTCTTTCAAAGTGGGGTTCTCAGAAGGATATAGTAGTTTTGGGTGTTATACCATTGGAGGTGTTGGAACAACCAAGTGTGATGGAACCGGTTGTGATGCAAGTCGATATGGAGGCAAAGGTAACTTGGATGATACCAATTTGGGATTTCATCAAACATGGGATATTGCCTGAGGATAAGGTTGAAGCAAGGAAACTTCGTTACAGGTCAGCTAGGTATGTGGAGTACGATGGGTTGTTGTACAAAAGGGGCTTTAACAAACCGTTGCTGAAGTGTATTGATGGCGACGAATGTAATTATATTATGCGGGAGGTTCATAAAGGAATTTGCGGAAATCACTCGGGGGGTGGTTCTTTGGCACTTAAAATCTTGAAGCAGGGATACTACTGGCCAACAATGAAAGAGGATGCTTTTAAGTTTTCTCAAGCATGTGACAGGTGTCAGAGATTTGCTAATTACTCCCATAGTCCAGTTACTTCTTTGACGTCGTTGATGAGTCCATGGCCGTTTGCTATGTGGGGGATTGATTTGATTGGAGAGCTCCCTAAGGTTAAAGGGGGTGTGAAATATGCTGTTGTTGCGGTGGATTACTTCACTAAGTGGGCAGAAGCTGCTCCCTTGGCAACTATAACTGCTAAGAAACTAAGGGATTTTGTTTTTAACTCTATTGTTTGCAGGTTTGGAGTGCCATATAAGCTGATTTCTGACAATCGGAAGCAATTTGATAGTAAGGATTTGAAGGGTTTATGCGAAGATCTCAAAATCAAGAAGGATTTTGCAGTTGTGTATCATCCACAAAGCAATGGCCAGATGGAAGCAGTGAACAAGATCATTAAGCATACTTTGAAGACAAAGTTGGAGGATAGCAAAGGGAATTGGCCTGAGGAGTTGCCTATGGTGCTTTGGTCTTACAACACTACTCCAAGGACAACAACTTGGGAATCTCCCTTTATGTTGACATATGGATGTGAGGCCATGGTTCCAGTTGAGATTGGAGCAGGTTCATTCCCTCGTGACAATTTCGACAAGGAAGCAAATTAGGTGAATCATAGGTTGTATCTGGATCTGCTGGAAGAAGGAAGGGCTCATTCTCAGCTTAGGCTTGCAGCTTATCAGCAAAGAGTGGCAAGGTTTTACAACAGCAAATTGAAGGCTCGTTCGTTCAAAGTTGGTGATTTGGTCCTCAGGAAGGTGATGCCTCATACAAAGGTTGCAGCTCATGGTGTGTTTGGTGCAAAATGGGAAGGTCCTTACAAAGTCAGAGTTGTGCTATAGGAAGGAACATACTATCTATCTGATTTGGATGACAAGCCTATTCCTAAGGCTTGGAATGCTATTCATTTGAAGAAGTATTATCAGTAGAGCAGTGTTATGGCTCTTTATTATTCAGACTTGAAATAAATAAATTTTTTCCTAGTCTCGGGGGGTAGTATAATTACACCTTACTAAGCTAGTGATTGTTTGCATTTCCTTTTAATAGCCCATTGAGCTATATGCCTGGGAACTGGTATAACTGGAGACGTTTTGTTAAACTCATTGTGCTATAAAGCCATGAGGGCATTTTTTTTAATTTTCTAAATTCACCAGCGGTGTCTTAGTGTTTATTTTGTGCAAGTGAAATGGTATACCCATATTTATTCTATTACGGAAATAAGTTATTGTTATTACAGGTGGCATGTTGCAGTATAATGCAATTTTGAAAATTATTACAGGTTATGGGTGTTAATAAGTTGGTTGTGCAAAAACAGTTATTGCTGCACCAATAGATGGTTGCTGCGCTTAAAGGTGGCATGCTGCATTGGTTGGCAAACTAAGTGTTTTGTTGGTTATTTATGTTATGGTTATGAGTTGCCTATTGTTAATATGTTTTATAGGAATATGGAAATATAAGTAAGTTGATAGGGTTGTTGTGGCAGCATTACATATGCTTGATCGACATAAGGTTTTTCAATATAACATGAATGAGAAAATAATTAGGAAGATTGAAGTTATACCAAAAGTAGGTCACCAAAGTTAGGATTACAATTTGCAAAGTCCCATGACTTGCACAATAAAGTTTGAAATACTAGAAAAAGTAAGATAGTTTTTAGGTGGCATTGTCACCGTCTTCCTGGTTTTTATCATTTTCAGGGGGAGGATCTTGATTTTGTTGCCGCGCCAAATCCTCCTGTTGCAGCGCTAGCTCCTCTGCTTCATTTGCCACCAAATGCTCAAGTTCAGACCGTTTTTTGGAAATTGCTTCAGCCTCTTTTTTGGCGAAGTCAGCCATGAAACCAGCCATGTTCTTTCCAAACTTGACGCTCCAATCATAATTTGGCTCAACAGCAAGGAAAGTTTTGCAATATGTGTGAATTCCATTGTTAAAGGCTTCCTTCTTGATTTTGTTGCTTTCGTTTTGCCAATTAGATTTGGCAGTTTCGAATTCTGCTGCACCAAGTTGGAGGTTGGTAATCTTCTCTTCAAGATCAACAATTGATTTGTCTTTCTCTTTTATCAATTCTTGTTGTCGCGCCAAGTCTTTCTGAAGATTTGTGTTTGAGGCTTCTAGTTTGGCGACCTTAGAGTTAGAGTTCTTTACATCCAACTTAACCTTGGCAATCTCGTCTTAGAGTTCTTTCATTTTTGCAGTCTGGTTGTGACTTTCTTTTGACTGATCAGTGTTGAACAAGAGCAACTCTAGAGATGCTCGGGTAGCCAATGCCTGTTTTTCTTCATGAGACTTGGCCATCCATCTTTTGTATTCGGCTACAGAAATAAGGGAATCACCTATGTTGCCAAACGAGTTGAACACCCTTAAAGAATTTGGCTTAGTTGCCGCGGCAACTAATGGATTCGTCGCTGGTGTCTCGACGGTAATCGTATCGTTCTTTTGTTTCTTTCCAGAATGTTTCTGTCGTTTGGAAACATGTCCTTGAGCTTTAGGAGGATCCTTGGAGGTGTTGGAATTAGGCTTAGAAGGGATAGCAACCTCAGAGTCCTCGAATATATTCAGAATATCATCCATGGCTGAGAATAACAAAGGAAAAGTTAGACAGTTGCATGAGTATTGGCGCGCCAATTATTTAGAATTGTCACGCCAATTAGTGTGTTGGCAACGAGTAAAGAAGTAAAGAAGTAGACATAACAACATGTGCATATAGACGAAATGATAATTCAAGTTAAAATGAAAAGCATGTACATGTCAAAAGCCAAAAGATAAAATTGGTGTGACAAAGCTAAGATATATAAGTGCGAAAAAGGAGACCTTTGCCACGCTAATTTAAATGAGTTGGCACGTTAACATTACCTTCTTTATTAGGAGTTTTCTTATTTTTTCATTTTTTGCTTTTAGGACTTGGTGGTACCCTAGCAGTGGTAGGGAGAAATCAGTATTTCTTAAAGTTATCTAAGGTTACCAAGGAATTCAAATTCTTTTTTGACTCAGGACGTTCTAGGATTGTATTTGCACGAATAAGTTCGTCTCCAACGAGTTCAGTTCTACGGTGACGGACTGTAGAAAAGGCAAAAATGGAATAGTAAGGATGGATAAATTGAAATTCAGAATTAAAGTTATTACAACACGAAAGGAGTTGATGCGCCAACGAAGGAGTGATCATGCCAAGGGGGTTAACTTACTAGCTTTTTTTCCTGAAAACAATGGGTTGTCTTTCTGTGTCAAAGACGTAGAAAAATTTCTCCTTCCACCCTTTGATGTGACTGATTCTCCCCATGTTGAATCCTTTGCTCATGTGGGTTCTCCAGACGACAAGATGGAAGTAGCCTATTCCACTCCTCTGGACACTGAAGAAAAAGCTTAATTCCTTCATGCTGAGTTCGCTAAATTTTTCATCCATGTACATTAGATATAGTCCATTGGCTGATCTGTAGCTGTTGGGGGAGAATTGAATTGGGGCAACCCTGAACCAGTCACAGAGTTGCCGCAACCACGGGTGGAGGCGCGCCAACCCCGTATGGAATGTGCATGACTGTAAGGATAGCCCTAGGAATCCTGTTGTTGCCTATGTCAAATATGTGAGGACGAAGGTGTGAGGGTGGTTTCACATATTTACCCTCTTGAGCATAGTATTTCATTACATCCCTAATGTCACTGTTTTTGGCAAGAGAATGCTGACCTACACAAGATAATTTACCAGCTTCTTTTCTCATTTTGTCCTTCATTCTCTTTGGTGGAATTTTTTCGTATATGTTCCAATCAATATCCAGAGCGTAGCCTCTAGGAGGTGGAGGTTAGTATGGATTAGGAGAGTGCTCAGGAGAGGAGAATACATCAGCAGGGTCACTATCTTCGTCACTGGGCGCGCCAAGATCGTCATCTCCGCTCCTAGCTGTGTTTCATCGTCATTGAAAGAGTCATCGATGTCCTCATGATTTGGTTCCTCGTTACCATCTATGTCTTCCTCACTATTCTCTTCTGTGATTCTTTTTCTTTTCCCAGAAGCTTTGAGTTTAGAGGAGGATGTTTCAATCCAATCTTCGAGGTTCGAATCGTAGTCATCAAGTCGAGGAATGTTCTTTTCATTCGAAAAAGTAGATTCTGAGCCAGGGCTGCTCGTGTCGCTCATGATTTCTTTGTTTTTTGCCATTTCAAGCAGACGCGCCAAGGTATCAGGACTTGAATAAGAGTATTGAAAGGGGGGGATAGATAAATGGAGTCGAAGGCAATCCAAACCTCCTATTGAAGACTTTAAATGGATGGAATGGAGATGTGTTCCCTCTATAGGCCAGCTGCAAAACGAAGAAGAAGAAGAAAGTGAATGAGCGAAAGGGGGAAAGGTCCAACAAAATAGGAGTTGTTGCGCCAACAGTTGTTGCGCCAAATGTTGAAAGAATATAGAAGAATTAACCCAATATGGTTACTACGCCAGAAATGGTGTGTTAATGTGAACTCATGAAGGGTTTAACGATAATATTTGCCTATTTACTTATTTAGCAACGGGACGAGTACCCTATGTTGCCGCGCCACTAACTATTATTGTGCGAAAGGAAGAGTGTAGGTGCTTTCTGAGGAAAGTATGTTTGAGATAACGAGGTGGGTAAATGTTACTATGACAGGAAGGATGTTATTAATTTAATTCATCAGGGTAATTAATATTGTTGTAGTAATATTTGCATATACGATTAATCTCAAAGACACAAAACAGAAAATACAAGTGCGCAATTGCGAATCAAACGCATATACATACAGATATTCATATATATAAGAATGAAGAACATGGAGACATGAAATTTTAAAATTCTTAAATCTACATGAATATTCGGTGGAAATTAGCAAATAAGGTATCAAATCGTACCTTAGGTAAAGGAGATTGATGGGGTAGCAACGGATTGAAGGATGGAGAAGATTCACAGTCGTGGTGAACGGAAATCGTTCAAGTGTTCTTAGAGTTCGAAGAGAGAGAATAAATTGGTTGAGATTTAGGAATTGGGGGAAGGGTTTACTTTTAAGTTTATATACCCTCAACCCGTATTAGTGTAAAAATACGATATTTTATACTCCGTATTTTATACTCCAAATTTTATATATAATTTTTTCAGAAGGTATTCAATTGATCTTTAATTTGAAGTTATTGGTTAAAGGATGTTGTGGAGTGCGTCCTCTACATCAATTTTACCTAGTTGCCGTGCCAATCACATGGATGGTATGCTAAAGAATTTTAAGGGTTCCTTTTTAGGGAGACTGTGCACTTTATTGATATTTAGAAGCCCCTTTGCATTTTTTAAATACAATAGAGGCTTGGGGGGTAGTTGTTATGCCCCAAATTTACATAAAAGGGAATACAAGTCAACAAACCATATGATACTATTTTTGCCGCACCAAGGTGATAGGTTGCTGCGGCAACTTCTACAGAATGTTATGAGAAGATTTATTGAAGATGTCTATTTTGTTGAAGGCCTGATTCTGTATTCTGACAGATAGTCCTTGTTGGGGAATCCGAGGTAAACAAGCCTGTTAGTACGCTCTTGAGATCTCATCCTGTAGTCTAGCAAGTTGTCCTTGTTGGGGGTTTGTGAGATGCTTTGAGTGACATAATTTGGTAGAACTTGCCCTGTATTCTGGTGGGTTAGCCTCATCGGGGGGTAATGATCCGTTCGTGCATTTGGAGTAAGTCATGACTGTCCCTACAACTAGACATATGAGGAAAGAGCTGGTAGCGGTTGATGTTAGCTTCGATAGATAGGGCTAATGTTGTATCCGTGAAGTCCTCGGAGTTAGTTGGGCCTGGTGTCATTGGACTAGGCTAGGCTTCATCGCATGGGCTCTTCCAAATGGGCTTTGAAGACGGTTGGTTCGACTACGTTTCGTAGTGGGCCTGGGCCTGCTGGTAAGAGACCTACTTCTATCAGACTTAGGCTTCTTGCTCTCCAAGAACTACGTGAGGCTTGATCCTCTATAAATATAGAGGTACGTAGGCACATTAAAGAGGTTAGACGTTGAGAGCTCTGAGAGACGACCGATACCTCTTTGATCTCAGCCACTGATAAACACATAAACCACCGTTCTCCGGTCACTTTTCCGGCGAACAACCGCCATCGTAGATCTTTATTCCGGCTTGTAACCTCAAATTTTGTTATCACAAATTCCTCCGTTAACATCTAAAACTTCGTCACAGAAAAACACAATTTCCGTACCTCTGCTGCCTTAATGCTGTTTTTTATTCTCAGAAAACCTCAAAGCTCAACAGATTAAAGCTATCTCTAGAGCTTTAATGTACCTCAGCATTCATCGTTTTTGTGATGAAAATTATTAAACCAACAGCAACTAACTGAAAGATATATTTCAAAGTACTATGTGATCCAAGATATCTGAAAAGATCAAGCCTTCCCCTAAACCATGTTTTTATAACAGCTTAAAGTCAAACCTATAATCTATTCAATTTAACTTTCATTCTGAAAGCAATATTGGTACATGACATTTTATTTCAATAATGTATTGTTCCACAATTTCAGAATCAAATAACTCAATGTCAAAAAGTATAACTATGTAGGCCTGTTTGGAAATTGGTCCTACACAAAACTTGATCTATTCCAGGAAATGCATATGGACAAAGCAAAATACCGGATGGTAGGGAAAATTGACTCCAGAGAAAGGTGAACTTCTGACATGGTATTGTCGTAAGCAAAAGGATATCCTTTATCACATGATCAAGTATCAACAAAGTATGCAAGTTAACGCTTATTAAAGTATACTGAATTGTAAAACTTTTGGCATAAAGATGTTTGAGAAAGAATATAGAAGTGAAGGCCGAATTTAAGAATTGTACATGTAACAGAAGGACAAGGATTCTGCACATTTAGTTCAAAAGACAGAGTTGTCAATATTATTTCCTCAGCCTCCATCAGACCATCACTCTTTCCCGTAACTGTTCAAGAAAACCACGTACATGGTCAGCTAACCTTGAAAAGTATTTAAATAAAGAATCGATTTATTTTAAAATCACAATGATGCAGCAGAAACAAAACTATATGAAGTCAGCTAAAAAGTTTTCCGTGTTGCCTCAGCCGAAGTGTGGGCAGGTCACCTCCATGGAAGAACTCCATCACCAAGCATGAGATTGTCTGTTTCAAAATGTGAGTATAAGGTCAAATGGCACGAACAGTCTAAAGTCTGTAGAATATTCATTCTATTAATATAGAAAGTGTCAATATCACTGCAGCCTAGCCTCCTTAGCAATATAAAGTGATTAAAACTGGTGATTTATCTACCTTTCTTAAGAATCATCTGCAGGACCGCAACAATAAGAATGAAAATTTTTAGGTTTATAACAAAATTCTCCCTGTTTAAATTCATAACTGTACGAAAGCATTGCCAACCAATTCTAGCAAAAATCCATGTGAAAGGAGAAAATTTAAAGACAAAAGAGCAAGTTACAATATCATTAAAAGATCAAAAAGTGTTCTTAAGCCATAAACAAATTTTTTTACAGAGTAAAATCAGATCTAGTCTGACTACAGTAAAAAAAATGAAAATAAAATTGCTCAACTTACGCAAATACATCCACAAGTATATACGAGATCTTCAAAATGAAGACGCAGTACACCACGTCTTTTCATAAAATGCAATCTACATAATTGTGAATCCACATGGAAGTATATACCAGGTATTCAAAATGAAGACCCCAAATCTTTCCATTAAACCCAATCTACAGATCCAAACCCCTCCAAAAAAATAGATGCTAAAGGCCGAAGTGAGCGGAAATATATAAACAAATCCACCAAGAAAAATTGTTGTACTTTGCACCAAACCAATGTTTAAGAACCCAAATCTTATATAGAAAAGATGCTCCGTAGTACCTCAAAGAACAAAACTTATAAACTTCATAAAAGTAGCAAATTTTGTAGACATCAAAATACTTCATCACAAAAATACAATAACCTTAATGCTGGTTTTTTGCCGGAACATCTCAAAATTCATCAGATTGAAGCTATCTCTCGAGATTTAAAATACTTGTGCATTCATCATTTTGGTATATGACAATTAATAAACCGTTTGTTAACATATATATGTTAATATAATGAAAATATGGAGAGTTGCCTCTATTGTTTTATTAGCTAAATAAGGAATGTTCCCTTGTTATATTATATATTAGTTTCCTTTTTAAGGATAGGTATTGACTATATAAACAGTTCTTGAGGCTTATTTCTCCAATATTGAATGAGAAGAGATTTGAGCGAATACCTTATCACCGTTAGCAACAACGCTCTACATAATGATTAGAACATGATAGGGATATTTCGAAGTTTTATGTAATCCACGATATCTGAAATTATCAAGTAATACACTAAACCATGTTTGTGCATTAACAATTTAAAGTCGAACCTATAATCTAACTGAACTTGCATTCCAAAAGCAACAATGAAACTATGTTGTAAATATTTGTATTTTCGCAATTTCAAAATCAAATAAATAAACGTTAATAAGTATACTTGTGTAGGTCTGAAATGGCATTGGTTCTACACAAATGTCAGTCTATGCCAGGAAACTTATACGGGCCAAAGCTATGTACTGGATTGTAGGAAAAAAATGATTCCACATTCTAACATGATATTCTGGTCTGCATAAGGATATTCTTGATCACATGATCAAGTATTAACAAAGTATGCATGTTAACATTATTTAAGTTTCACACAGTTGTTAAACTTTCGGCATAAGTGTTAGAATGCCTTGAATCTGTAGCCGCCGAATTTGACTTATGTAGCCGGCGGCGGCCACCGGCGGCGGCGGTGGCCGCCGGTGGCGGCGGCCGGCGGCGGCACCACCTACCACACATAACCCTTTAGATTGTGTCTATAAATATAAATGCATATAAAGATTGTGAAGCATCTGAACATCTGAAAGATCTATAATCTGTTTATCCTCAAGATCAATATAAACTATTTCTCTTCTGCATATATTTTCTCTTTACGTTTATCATCTTTCTTGCTTCCGTTATAACAAACTGGTATCAGAGCTTGGTTGAAGCTGCTGTGTTCCTTTCTAAAATTTTAGCCGGAATTTTTTCAAGCTCGCCGGAGAAGATGACACTGTTCAGGCGGAGTTATTATTCATCACCGGAGAAGAAGGCACTGTTCATCACCGGAGAAGAAGACACTGTTCACGGCCCTGTTTACGTATACGGTACTATTCACATATATGGTATTGTTCATAAAATACGGTACTATTCACGTATACGATTCTGGGAGAAAGATGTCTGGTGGTATTAACGTTAAGGTCGACAAATTTACTGGGAGAAATAGTTTCTATTTATGGCAAATCAAGATGCGTGCCTTGTTAAAGCAACAGGGGCTCTGGGCGCCATTGAACACCAAAACGGCTGCTTCTGGAAGCGCTGAGATGGCCAATCTCGAAGAAAAGGCACACTCAACAATTCTGTTATGCCTTGTAGATGATATTATTACTTAAATTGCGGAGGAGGATACCGTGTCTAGTTTATGGTTAAAGCTTGAAAGTCTCTACATGACAAAGTCTTTAACAAATAAGTTGCTTCTGAAGCAACGTCTGTTCAGTCTGTGAATGCAGGAAGGTATGCCTCTTCGAGATCACTTAGATCAATTAAACTTAATTTTATTAGAATTGAGTAATATTGATGTTAAAGTTGAAGATGAGGATGCTGCTTTGATTCTGTTAGTTTCTTTACCATTATCGTATGAGAACTTTGTGCAATCGTTTATTGTTGGTAAAGATACTATTTCTCTAGAGGAGGTTAGATCTTCTCTTCATTCTAGAGAGCTGCGCCATAAGGCGGCTAGTACAGGTGCAGATAATCATGCTACTGGGTTGGTAACTAGCGGGAGTACCGGACATGGAAAGTCGGGGAAGTATAAATCCAAGAAACCATCTTCTAAGGGTTCGAGAGCTAATGATGTCTGCAATTACTGTAAAGAGAAGGGACACTGGAAATCTGACTGGCCCACGAAAAGGAAGCAATAGGATAAATTGGTGGATACTGCTGCAGGAACTGTTGCTGTAGCTGATGCCAATTCTGAAGAAGATATTGCTCTAGTTACTACCAAGGACACGCATCACTCTGATGTGTGGATCTTTGACTCTGGAGCGTCTTACCATATATGTCCGTGCAGGGAGTGGTTCACAACCTACGAAAAAGTAGACGGTGGAAAAATTTCTATGGCTAACAGTTTTGTTTGTGAGACTGTTGGAATAGGCTCGATTAAACTTCGGACACATGATGGTAATTTTTGCACATTGAATGATGTTAGGCATGTTCAACTTATGACGAAGAATCTGATATCTCTAAGTATGTTAGACAACAAGGGTTTCAGTTTTAAAGGTGAAGGTGGACTTTTACATGTCCGCAAGGGTTCTGATGTGGTTCTAAAAGGTGTTAAACGTGGTACCTTGTATCTTCTTCAAGGTTATACGTTAACAGGTTCTGTTGCTGTTGCATCTTCGGAAATTGAAAAGGAAAATATGACCAAGTTGTGGCACATGAGGCTTGGTCACATGAGTGAAAGGGGGATGTAGATTCTGTCAAAAGCTGATCTTCTTTGTGATCATAAGGTCACAGGTCTAAAGTTTTGTGAACATTGTGTTTTTGGAAAGCTACATCGCAGCAAGTTTCCTAAAGCAACCCATAGAACAAAAGGCACACTTGATTACATCCATTCTGATTGTTGGGGTCCTTCCCGGGTGGAGTCTTTAGGGGGTCACAGATATTTTGTGTCAATGATAGATGATTTCTCAAGAATGACTTGGCTGTTCATCATAAAGCACAAAATTGAAGCCTTTAAGATTTTCAAGCAGTGGAAGACGCTAGTGGAGAATCAAACAGGGAAGAAGATTAAGAGGCTGCGAACAGATAATGGCCTGGAATTTTGCTCATCCGAGTTTGCAGATTTCTACAAGAATGAGGGGATTGCTAGGCATCATACAGTCAGGGATACACCACAGCAGAATGGTGTAGCAGAGCGTATGAATCAGACACTTCTGGAGAGAGCTAGGTGTATGCTTTCTAATGCTGGACTAACTAGAAGATTCTAGGCAGAGGCGGTTAGTACAACGTGTTATTTGATTAATCGTGGACCTCACACAGGTATTCATCTCAAAACTCCTATTAAGAAATGGTCTGGTAAGCCTGCTGATTACTCAAATTTAAGAGTTTTTTGTTGTACTGTTTATTATCATGTAAATGAGGGTAAATTGGAGCCATGAGCTAAAAAGGGAGTATTTGTAGGCTATGGGGATGGAGTTAAAGGTTATAGAATCTGGTCTCCATCTGAAAATAGGGTTATACTGAGTAGAAATTTAGTCTGTGATGAAAATTCTATGTTTAACCCTACTGTGAAGTCTAGGATTGTTTCAGAAAGTGGTGGTGTTGAGAAACAGGTGGAGCAGGAAGTCACTCAAGATGAGAGTGAACCACAACAAGACGTTCAACAACCACAGTCAGAATCAGAATCATCAGTACCAGTAGTAAATCAGCATAGTTTGGCTCGTGATCGATCGAGGAGAGCTAAGTATGGGGTGCCTCCAAAGAAATATGGTTTTGAAGATTTGGTGGCATATGCACTACAGGTAGCTGAAGAATTGGATCCTAGCTCTGATGAGCCATCCACTTACAAAGAAGCGGTGACATGTACTGAATCTACAAAATGGTTTGCTGCAATGGGAGATGAAATGGAGTCACTTCAGAAGAATAAGACTTGGGAATTAGTCAAGCGGCCTCGAGACAGAAAGATTGTTACTTGTAAATGGGTCTACAAGAAGAAGGAAGGAGAAACATCGGTTGAGGGTATCAAGTATAAAGCTCGGTTAGTAGCTCGAGGGTTCACTCAGAAAGAGGGAGTAGATTACAATGAGATTTTTTCACCAGTGGTCAGACACACTTCCATCAGGGTGCTACTAGCGATAGTTGCACATTAGAATCTGGATCTTGAACAACTCGATGTGAAGACAGCTTTTCTGCATGGAAAGCTGGAAAAGGAGATATACATGACTCAGCCAGATGGTTTTCAAGTTCCTGGTAAAGAAGACTATGTGTGCAAGTTATTGAAGTCCTTGTATGGGCTAAAGCAATCTCCGAGGCAGTGGTACAAGAAATTTGATAGCTATATGATAGGTATTGGCTACACCAGGAGTCCGTATGATTGCTGTGTTTATCACAGTAAGACAGCAAATGGTTCTTTCATTTATCTGGTCCTGTATGTAGATGATATGTTGTTAGCTGTAGAGAACAAGTCTGATATTCAGAAGTTGAAAGGTCTCCTCAGTGCTGAGTTTGAAATGAAAGATTTGGGTACGGCTCGGAAAATTCTGGGAATGGAGATTTATAGGGATAGAAGCAAAAAAAAGCTCTTCTTGTCACAGAAGGGATACATTCAGAAGATTTTGTCAAGGTTTGGCATGTCTACAGCAAAGCCCATAGATACTCCTAGTGCTGCAAAAGCACATCTGTCTGTCGCTTTTGCACCTAAGTCTGTTGAGAAAAAAGAGTACATGTCTGTGGCATCCCATAATCCGGGGTACAGATTTGGGGCCATTAACCACAAACAACATTATACAACCCTGGATATAAGCATCATATAATAATAAAAACCCCTTAACCAAGATCGCATACAGGTTATGGTATGAAACAACTATCGAATATCATTATTACAACCCAAGCTCTGAATAAAAAAAATGTTATACGAATTTTTTCTAAATAGGATCACTGTTAAACTATCTATTCAACCTTGATGAATTCCCAAGCCACTATCTGACGGAATCCACAACTCGAACATCTCCTCTCGCTGCTGGCAGAGCAAAAACAACTGATCACTAGGCCCACTAATCATCGCTATTACCTGGAGGAATAAACATCAAAGCAAGAGTGAGCCAAAAACGCTCAGCAAGTGCATATAGTGATACAATATTAACAAAAGTTTATAAAATCTAAAAAAAACAAGGTTTAATCAACATGTGCTGCGAAAGAAGCAACTAAAGGACTTAAATATAGCCTTGACCAGATAACCAACATGGCTCCACTAGAAGTAGGAGCATCAACAATGGAACTGATAAAAGTTCTAATAACAAGATATACTCGAAATGGCTTCAAGAGAATCAGGTCTCAAACAACTGAATCTCAAAGTGTAGATTAGAATTGGATTTTTATTTATTTAAAAAAAAACAATAAGGTTAGGCTACTGATCAGTCACGCACTAACCCCGGACAAACGTACATAGCAATGTCCTTAATTGGATCCTTGGCACACATTGGCCTTAACTTCTGACCATTAATCTGCTCTCCCCGAAGGGACATCTGTTGACCATAATATGGTCTCCCCGAAGGGACATCCGTTTTAAAAACATTTCAAATTATAAGTCAAACGCATTAGGTGTTGGAACAATCGACAACCTTTGTCAACCAACTAACTGGAAAACTCACGTTCCAGGACAACAACTTATAATTGAAGAATCAATAGGGGAGCAATTTATATCATCAAGTATCGATAAGTTTGAAACAATACAGGGTGATAATCGAATAATCAAGATCTTCAATAGATATTGATGAGTTCGATAGTAAACAGGGGTGGAGAATATAAAGATCAACATTTTGAATACGCATTGACAAAATAGTTATAGGTAATCGGAGCACAACAACATTGACTTGCCTAAAGAGAGAGTTCGCTTGAGCAGAAATAAAAGATATAATTACAACAAGATTTTCAACAATTGAAATTCTAAGTTAGAGCAAAGATATGGTCAAGTACTAAGTGTTAACTCGAATAACTTGTAGAAGGGGGGTTGAATACAAGTTATATAATCGTGTCTGATTTTTGCTTGATTATATGAACAAGAATAAATGAATGAATCAAACTTTGTTTGTATTAAAATAATCAAATACAAACTCTACCAAAGGTGTACAATACCTTTAGCAGCTGCTGACAATACAAATCTCCCTCTGTTTGTTTCGAACTCTCGAATACAAATCTTACGAACTCACTTTCTCACACAAGCACGCTATTTACAATGATATAGAGAGAGTATTTATAATGCTACCTATCAACTAATAACAGAATTATAATCTATCTATGACAATGTTCTGCCGTCCAGTTGATAGTTTCCATCAATAGAGAATTCATTTCCTTCACGATATCTTCTTGCTTGTTTTCCAAAACAAAGATCCTGTTTTATAGCACTTTCCAGTTTCTGTAGCATCCATATGACATCATCAGTAACACGACTGACATCATCAGTAACATGACTGATATCAGGATTTCCCATTGCATCAGGATCTGATTATCCCATCAGTATTTGATCAGGATCTGACTTAATGTATCAGGATCTGCTCCTCTGTTCCTGACATGTAGTCCCCGATACACTGTTCCTGACATGTAGTCTCTGACGCACTGTTCCTGACTAAATTCTACAGATTACTGTTCAACACATATATCTACAAAGTGCTAAATCCTTTATAAGATCAGGATATACAAGAAGTATTAGCAAAATTCTATTCTTAACATCACAACTTATGAATTATTCCTAACAATCTCCCACTATTTATGCTTTAGAATCTAAAGCATAAATCTAAGTTGTAGATGTCAAAACATATAACAATACAACCAGAATAGAATTTATGAATTCAAGATCATGAAGTTAAGTACCTCCTTCTTCAGATGTAGACATGTATCTAGTACTTAGAAGAAAGAATTCAACTATTTAATGCTTCTTTTCCTTTACCACTCCCATGATGAAATTTACCAACTCTGTCACCCTTAGTTCTGCTCCCAGTCTATTTATCTCCCCCAGTCTGTTGTTGTTGTCTCTGAATTGTCTTTATCTCCCCCTTTTTGACATCAACAACATTAATTCCAAGAGATTCAGTAACAGAACAAATGAGATTCATCAGAACTGCTTGATTTTCCATAATAGTGACTTGGCTATTTTCAAGAATTTGAAGTCTCGATTGAATATCACTTTGAGATTTCTGAATGTCCTTAAGAATTTCAGAATTGACTTCAATGTCGGAAGTTCTTGTTATATCTTCAGATTCAGATTCAGAAAGAACATTATCTTCAAGTCTTGTAGAAGAAGTTGCCTGTTGAGAATGATATTCAAGTAATAATACTTGAGTAGAAGTACAAACATCTTCATCTTTCTAATCTGGAGCTGAAATATGATCATCCTGTCCTTCACCAGTATTCTGTGTACTAACATCTACAAATCCTGACTCCTCCTTAGATTGATCAGATATTGTTGATGTTTCAATTCTAGCTGGAATTGGAAGTACAAACAAAGGAATACTAGGATCATTAGGAATTTCTTCTGGTACTGGTTGAGTAGAAGTTTGTCTTAGCCTTTCACCTCTTCTGTTAATGATCTCTGCAAGCCTCTCTTTCTGTTTCTGAGCTTTAACTTCTGGCTTTGCATTGTGATGTGCTAAGTCATGCTTCTCATACATCTTGATAAAAGAATAAGTACCAGCATCCATACCAAGATTTTCAGACCAAGATTCAGGAAAAACCTGATCCCAGAAATCAAACGATGGTGGTTTCCTAATTTTCTCTCCCTCACTATGGAGTTGATCATCCATACCCTCATTCTCACTTTGACTATCTAAAGTCAACACTCTTTCTACCTCTCCTTTTGCCTGGTCAGGAACCAGCCTCTCTGTGTGTGGATCTATGTCCATCTTTTCAAGTGTATCACTCAAATTTGGATAAGTGCTCTCATGACCTACAAAAAAATAGGGGTTAGAAGAACTTTTTATACCTGAACTCACATGGAGAGAGGGTTCCTCATATGGCATGGGGCTTGAGGTTTTCTCCAAGGAGTGAGCTGCTATAGTCTCTGAATCCTTACAAACATCTGCTTTCTTTCCAGAGACTACAGGCTCCAGTATACCACTTTCAGGTTTTACACTAGACTCTGATGTCTTCAGAAATACTTCATTAGACACCATAGTTAATATGCCACCGTCTTTAAGTGTTGGTTGCTGAGACACACCCTCAAGGTGGATAGACTCTGAAAGAACAATATTGGTTTGATCTTCAGAAAAATCAATCAAAGTCATTCCTCCCATATCATAGGGTTTCTCACTTGCAATTTGAGTCATCATAGAAGACCTTTCAGCATCATCAATCAAAGTCATTCCTCCCATATCATAGGGTTCTTGTGTTGCAGTGACTGTGATATGATCTATTCTACTATTCACCACTGGCGCAATAGTATCTTCTGTTGACTGCTTCCCTCTATCAACTACCTCCTCTTGTTCACCTTGAGCTGAAGCATCTTCAACAATGACATCCTCATCAAATAAATATGCATGAAGTGATTGAAGTGCAACATGCTTAGAAAGTCCAAATTTCTTGTGTAACTCCTTTCTGACTGATACATAGAAGTATGTCTTCATTAAATCAAGCCTTTGATGTAACAGTCCATATTCTTCAGGAAATGAAAGTTTGGGAATTCTTTCAATCAGAAAATCTAGAACAGGCCTGGAAAGCTTCACTCTCAGAGAAATAAGTTCCATAGCCAGTCTGTATGTCAATGTAGTTTCCCATGAAGAATCAAGATCCAGATCTCTCTTTCCAGATACTGACATGGATATAGCATTATTGGTAGAGACCTGCATAATGTTAGTTGGACTTGACACTGTGTGTGTAGGTGACAAATGAATCTTTCTCCTTGTTCTCATAGTATAGTGAGCAACAGATTTGTCTTGAGAAGACTCAAGAGGTGTAGACACAGAAGTGATCTTGGGATGAGATCCTTTTTCAATAGACATAGTCTTTTGAGAGATAGTATCCAGTATCTGTTTTCCCTTTTTAAGAACTACAGCCTTTTGAGAGACTGCAGCCTGGCTGTGACTAGGTGTTCCATCTCTTTGTCCTAGCTTAGAAAGTTGAATTGCAGCCTTCAATTCTACTCTCT
The DNA here is from genome assembly GCA_036435485.1 of Saposhnikovia divaricata. Classification (NCBI taxonomy): domain Eukaryota; kingdom Viridiplantae; phylum Streptophyta; class Magnoliopsida; order Apiales; family Apiaceae; genus Saposhnikovia; species Saposhnikovia divaricata. The sequence continues at coordinate 119,763,212 of CM071598.1, read as the reverse complement.
CAACAAGAGATATATTATCATCATCTTCACTAGAACTACTACTTGAAATAACAAATCTTCTCTTCCTTACAACTGATGTCTTTTGAGAAACACTAGAGGTTGGCTTCTTTGAAACAATAGGCTGTTGATCAAAATTTGGTTCTAGAATTGTTTCAGAGACTGTAATGTTTTTGGCTACTTAGGTAGACACAGGGGGGTTCTCCTCCAATTGAGATTCCTGAGTCATTTCACCACCAAAGAAAGAAGAATTATAGATAGTAGGAAGATGAGTTCTTAAAAGTACCTAAACATGATTTGGATAATGTAACGCAGGTATTTCATCTAGATTCTTTTCACTGTCCATCTTTGTAATGTCAGAGAAAATTCTCTTTTGCTGTACATAAGAAGAAACACAATACTCTCTACCAAATCTAGCTTCAACATCAGGAATGAAATGGTTAATAAACAGTTTCATGAATCTGTGATAATAAACCATATTCCTGTCATGATCTCTTGACCCAAGTCTTATACACATCTGACTTAAGATAATGTGACCAAAATTAATTACTCTGTTATAAAGCAAAGCATATGCAATATGTGATGTAACAGCTGTAATTTGTTGAAAAGAACTACATTTACCAGTAAAGCATTTAGCAATTTGATCAATGAAGAAAGACCATTCTTTCCTAAGAAAAGATCTATTTAACTGGCTCATGTTATCTAGAGGTCCATCATAACCTAATTTAGATAACATAGTTCTCACATCATCATCAGATGGTACATTCTCAAAATTTGTACTAACAGGTAAGCGAAGTACTAAATTAATAACAGATTCAGTAAGATCAAATGAGTCTTGTCCTAAGTGTAGAACAATCTTACCTGATTGACTCTCAGTAGAATCAATTACCTTAGCATTCTCCCAAGCTTGTGAAACAGATACTTGATTAATTTGTGGAGATGCTTTCAAGGCATAGCTTAATGGTCCTTTCGCCATAAAGTCCATTATCGGGTGAAAATCAGTTGACACCCCTTCCTTGTTGGTGATAGCTGCAACATGATTGTTCATCATAAAATTAAAGTCACCAAACTTGAAAGCTACTGATTTGGGTAGTCTTCTTTGAGTTGCCATTTTGATCTGAAAAGAACTTAAGAAATCTTTGAAATTGATTAGTTATTTTGAGAACTCGAGAGAGTTTTTTTTTTAGAGAATGAAATTAGAGAAAGCAATTACACGATTAGAGTGTCAAAATTATTATATTTCAAAAATTCTTCAAACCCATTATCCCACGTTGACACGTAGGTTGACAGGTGTCAGTCCCTGAAAAATGCAGTTATCCATGACTTTTGGAAAATAAAATCCAAAATTGATTTCAAGTAAATAAATCAAGGTAAAATCAAGATAAAAGTTAATACTGATCAACTTCCTCTTCCTGATGTGATCTACTCATCAGAATAATCACACAATTCAATGTGATTTTTGAATAAAAAGAATTACTAATCCTGATGTGAACACACTCGTATTCCTGATCAATATCATCCTGATTCCAGAGACTAAATAGAGTTTCCACATGGCATTTTCTTTTACCTGAAAAAGAAATAACAAAATCAATTGGTTAAATTCATTCAATATTTTTTGAAAATACAAGAAATACAGTCACACATAATTATGACTGAATGCATTGATATCTCCCAAATGACTGTTCAGCTTCCCACGTCTTTCTATAAAAGAAACCGATGTCTTATGCCATTCTCCAAAACCTTTTCATTCTTTTCTCTTTCCATCATGGCTTTTAACCCAAAACTTCATATGAACCCTAGCTTTTGGTTCATTACCACTGAGAAGTTCTTTACTCTTGATGATCAGGAACAAGTGAACTATCTCTTAGAAGAGATAACTTTTCTCATCAAGTCAAATATGGTTAATCTTAACCCAGATGATTTCCACAAATCTCCTCTAAAACATCTACCAGTTGGATACAATCCTCCTCTAATCTCTTCACTCCTTGAGGATGAAGAATTTGGTGAAGAGTCTGAGGTTGATCTTGATGGAGATGCTATTCATCTTCTTCAATAAGCATGAAGATGAGTCAGCTGCTCTCATTCAAGTCGCCCAGACAAGGAATTCATTCTTGAGATGCTTCTTGTACTGAAGTCGATCGTTGAGGATTGAAGCAGCAACAACTTTAGACAAGAATAGAATTATCAATAGTAGTTAGACAAAAAGAAGAATTGTATTTCATTTTCATGTATGTAATGCTTTTGATTAATGAAAATAAAAGTTTTCTTAATATCTACTTGTCTATCGTTGTTTATTGACTGTCATGAATAATGATATAAATTATCAGTATGTATGTAATAAAACTTGCTAACATAGACTTAACAAAACTCATAATTGAACCACCAAATAACATGAACTTCAGAATTTGGAATAGTAAGACACACAAATTTCACAATCCTGATACTGACGATACAATCCTGATGTCAATACTGATGACGTCAGCATACTGATAGCAATCCTGATGTTTATTAACAAGTCTATCATACTGTAATTTATCAAAGTAAAGTGTTACAGCTTAAGCATTTATCAATCAAGTATAGATCCTGACAAAATATCAAGTCTATAAGCTGAAACAACATACCTTGCTACTTGTGCAGATGTTAAAGATCTAAACATTTAACATTCCTAACTCACTAACCAATATAATAATGTGGCCTAATCAAGTGGTTTAGTTAGAATATCTGCAAGCTATTTGTCAGTAGGAACAAAATGAAGTTCCACAGTACCATTTTCAATATGTTCTCTAATAAAATGATACCTGACATCAATGTGCTTAGTCCTTGAGTGTTGAACTGGATTTTCTGCAATTTTGATAGCACTAGTATTATCACAAAACATAGGAATATTACTAAGTGTCATACCATAATCCATCAACTGGTTTCTTATCCAAAGGAGTTGAGCACAACAACTGCCTGCTGCAATGTATTCAGCTTCTGTAGTTGAGGTTGAAACTGATTGCTGCTTCTTGCTTGCCCAAGAAATCAATCTGTTTCCCAAGAATTGACATGTACCTGTAGTGCTTTTCCTGTCTATTTTACACCCTGCATAATCAGAGTCTGAATAGCCAATTAGGGAGAAATCGGATTCTCTTGGATACCACAAACCAAGATTTGGAGTTCCCTTGAGATATCTAAAAATTCTCTTCACAGCAATTAAATGAGATTCCTTAGGATCACTTTGGAATCTAGCACATAAACAGGTAGAGAACATTATATCTGGTCTACTTGCAGTTAAATATAACAGTGAACCTATCATGCCTCTATAGCTAGTGTTATCAACACTCTTTCCCTTAGGATCCGAGTCTAGCTTAGTGGCTGTTGCCATGGGTGTCTTTGAAATTGCACAATTTTGAATGTCAAACATTTTTAAAAGATCTTTGATATACTTTGACTGATTAATGAAAATACCAGTCTCAGTCTGTTTGACCTGCAAGCCTAAAAAGTAATTTAGTTCACCCATCATGCTCATCTGATATTTAGACTGCATACGCTTGCTAAATTTAGCACATAACTTTTCATTAGTAGAACCAAATATAATATCATCAACATAAACTTGAACTAAAAGCAAATCACCTTTTATCTTTCTAAAGAATAGAGTTTTGTCAATTGTACCTCTTGTGAAGCCATTTTCAAGAAGAAATTTAGACAAAGTCTCATACCATGCTCTTGGTGTCTACTTCAGTCCATAGAGTGCCTTGTCAAGTTTGTAGACAAGATTTGGAAACTTTGGATCAACAAAACCAGGTGGTTGTTCCACATATACTTCCTCATCAAGCTTTCCATTTAGAAAAGCACTCTTTACATCCATCTGGTATACCTTGAATTTTGAATGAGCTGCAAATGCAAGAAACATTCTGATTGCTTCCAATCTTGCTACAGGTGCAAAGGTTTCATCATAGTCAATTCCTTTATCCTGAGAATAACCCTTGGCTACCAGTCTTGCTTTGTTTCTTACAATCATACCAGATTCATCTAGCTTGTTTCTGAAAACCCATTTAGCACCAACAATAGATCTATCTTTAGGTCTTGGTACCAGTTTCCAAACTTTGTTCCTCTCAAATTCATTCAATTCTTCCTGCATTGCTATTACCCAATCAGGATCCTATAAGGCTTCTTCAACGTTCTTAGGTTCATTCTTTGAGAGAAAACAACTGTACAAGCATTCATTTTGAATTAATCTTCTAGTTCGAACACCACTATATGGATCACCAATTATCAAATCCTCAGTATTACCCCTTGTCCATTATCTAACAGGTGGTAGATTGCTCCTACTAGACTCTCCCCCTAAGTTAGTGGTATCTCTTGTAGAAGAACTTTATCTGCCTTCAAAAGCTCCACCTTGATCAGTAGAATCAGTAGATTCCATACTGCTGCTAGTTTCTAATCTTCCTTCATTAGACTCTGAAGGATCAGTTCCTGATGAAGTAGACTCTGAAAGACTAGTTTGATCCTGACCAGTACTGTGTTTTCCTTGATTGAATTGCTCCCCCTCAACAGTAGCATTCCTTTGAGAAGCAATAGAGATTTCCTCTGGAGAACCTTCATCATCACTGGAGAGAATCTCAGAATACTTAAGATTTTCAAATTCCAGATTGTCATGGCTTTCATCAGTTTGCAAAATTCCAAACTTCTTATCATCAAATGCAACGTGAATTGATTCCATAACAATGTGAGTTATGAGATTGTATACTTTGAAGGCTTTTGATGCTGAATACCCTAGAAAGATTGCTTCATCCGATTTGGCTTCAAATTTCCCAAGTTGTTCTGGATGAACTTTCAGGACATAGCATTTGCATCCAAAGATGTGAAAGTATTTCACACTTGTTTTCTTTCCTTTGATCATCTCATAGGGAGTCTTACCATGAGCATTTACCAAGGTACATTTTTGAGTGAAACATGCAGTGTTGATAGCTTCTGCCCAGAAATAGGTTGGAAGCTTTGCATCTGCAAGCATGGTTCTTGCTGCCTCTATGAGAGTTCTGTTCTTTCTTTCTACTACACTATTCTGCTGAGGTGTTCCAGGTGCAGAAAACTGTTGAGTAATTCCACTGTCTGCACAATACTCCTCCATTGTAGAATTCTTGAATTCTGTACCATTGTCACTTCTGAGCACTTTGACCTTGTACTCAGAGCTATTTTGAATATTCTTGACAAGTTCAATGATTTGCTGAGGAGCTTCATTGTAACACCCTCACTTTACTATATTAATATACAGGCTTTTTATAAGTAAATAAATATTTTTACAGGAAAATTTTAGAAAATTTTGACATGATGTATTCATAAATATGACTAACCACCTGTCCAAATCAACAAAACTAATCCAACTGTATCCAAATCTGCTCACAACATAATATTGACAAAATCATAAAGAAATATAAACTCTAACTAACCAAGACCGCTCACAGGTCAAAGTATGAAGCAACTACTAATTAACTATTACAACCCGAATCCGAATAAAATAATATACAATTTCTGTGAATAAATAAGGTCACCGTCTAACTAGATATTCAACCTTGACCAGTTCCCAACCACTAACCAATGAGAATCTGTAACCCGAACGTCTCCTCTCGCTGCCTATAGAGCAATACCAACTGATCACTAATTCCTCTGATCATCTCTAACAACTGGAGAAATAAACAGAAACAAGAGTGAGCCAACAATGCTCAGCAAGTGCAATAGTGATAGAAATTTTAAAGTAAACGTTGACAATTATGATAAACAAAAGGAGTTTCATCTTATTATTTGAAAGAATCAATGAGATCAACTTTTGGATTGCCACAAGAGCCAACAATTCACCATTAATAATGTGCAGCAGAAACTAGAACTGATAAAAGTTCTGATATCAAAATATTACTGAAACGGACTTCCAAGGAGTTAAGAACTAACATCTCAATCGCAGAATATAGATTAGAATTGGAATTTTTATTTATTTTAAAGAAAACATCAAGGTTAGGCTGCTGATCAGTCAGCACTAACCCCGGACAAACGCACACAGCAATGTCCTAGGACAAACGCGCACAGCAATGTCTTTAATTGGATCCATGGCACAAATTGGCCTTAACTTCCGACCATAATAAGGTCCCACCCCGAAGGGTTTTACGCCCCAAGGGCCACATTTAAAAACATTTCCAATTCTAAATCATCCACACTAGGTGTCGGGACAATCGACAACCTTTGATCTCCAAACAACTGGAAACTCATGTCCAGAATAATAACTCAAAATTAAGAGTTAATAAGAAACAACAACATCACTTAGTATCGACAAGTTCGATACACTACAGGGAGCAAACGAACAATCAAGATTTTTAAAAGATATCGACAAGTTCGATACCAACTAGGGTGGGGAATATAAAGAATGACAATTCAAATAAATACCAACAAGAAGAATATGAATAACTGGAATTTATGACGTTAACAACTTTTCTAGAGAAAATTTCATTTGAGCAAGAGTAAGGGTATGAGTTGCAATAAGATTTTCAACAATTGAAATTCTAGACTAAAGTAAGGATACGGTAAAGTATTGGGCCTTTAATAAAACTTATACACACTGAAGATTTTGAGCTTTCATAAGCGAGGAAAATAGATTAGAACATATAATTGCAAAACAGTCTCAACATGTAAAGATTCAGATTAGCTTAGAGAAACATTGTCCAATTGGAAATTCATTGGTGAAAAATATGCCAAATCGGGATTTTTCCAGCAGGTTTTCATAATAGTTAAGAAAACTCGGATTTCCTTGTTTAGAAAATTCTTAAGAGTATTTGACGAAAATAGAAGAAAAGGCATTCCTTTGTCCAAATGTGAAAAAGGGTTATTTATAAGATTCTTTGTAAACTCGGCATGTGAATTATGGGTAAGGAAATTTAACAGCATCAAGCTAATTTAAAAAAATTCATAAGTCATCTTTCCCCGTATACTTGACCAAATCAGTTCATACGATAAATAAACTAAATTGTATCACTTGAACAATAAGTGAATAGCAATAACACTTGCCTCGATTCGCGGAGTTCCTGATTTCACATCAATACTCAACTTAGCTTCTCGTCAGTCTCTTTCCTTACATATGGGTTTCTTACTTGGCCCTATTTTCATCTTTCTTTCATACTTTACCAACTCCACGCCAGCACACCCGCTGACTTGATAATTATTCCTCTGTTCGGCTTTCCGTTTACCCGCTCTGCTCTTAGCCAAGTCTCCTACTCGAACCTTTACAAGGTCAAATACGGTTTCAGTACTAATTCAAGCAAAACCTTATCGTTTGCTCTTTTCTACCCATGCGCGTCCTATAACGCTTACATATACAATACATATAGACATATTCATTCATATTCACATAATAGTCTTACTATAATCAACCAAGTCACATAAACACATCACATAACCACTTAATATTTAAACCACGATATATTCTCGAAATAAACCACTGATACATATACTTAACCCTTAGTAATCATAACACACCTTCAAGCATTGAAATTAAATAAGTTAAATAGGTTTTAAATAGATTTGCAGGGGATTTTCAGAAAATTTCGGCATGAAGTATTCGTTTATCGGACTATGGGCACAGCCCCTCAATACCAATCAAAAACAATTCAACCCTGCTTTTACAAAAATAAAGCTGCCTCAACTTGCAGCAACATAAAAGTAAACAATTAATGAAAAGTACCCGCCCGAACATGCGGTAACTTGCACATAAGAAATTTATATTAACATTAACTACTACTTACGCTACATCAATAATCGTATTACTCACGCATTTTAATGATACACGTGACAATCAATTATTGATGTTCGTAAGCCCTAGGGAACAACCCCTAGCACTAACTATTACTTACGCTATATAAATGATCATATCACTCGAGCATATTAATTATACTGGTGATAATGAATCATTGATATTCGTAAGCCCGAGGAACTAGTCGAAGAGAATTACACAAGTCCTTAAATATTGACATTTAGAACTTATGATCTCTTTACGACTCCTCGCAGTTAAACACATAATGAAATGAATCTAACAATTAATCTTTGATAAATAACATTTTAAAACCATACAATCAACAATCTCAAATAAACTCTTAACATATTATATTTGACAATAATAACTAGCAAGTCATAAACTTCAACATTATACGACGTATAATAGTCAATAACTAACAATCATTTAACCACTTAAAAACCAATACCAAGTAGTTTACAATTATGACGTCCCACATACTAGGACTCCACTTACAGCACATAAACATTATCGAAATCAACTACAATAAGTAAAGCCACCTAAACTCCCAATATTTTACGACAATTAATAATTAACCACTAATAGTCATTAAACCTGAATATTAACGACACCCCACAAATACTACAACTCCACTTATAGCACTTTGCACGTAGACATTTACAAACTGACCAACTCATATAATCACACATTATGCAACTATAAAAATTAGCACTTAGCAATTAACAATTACAATTAACGATCACTAAACTCGAACTCGTACTTAATCCCAAAAATTATAAATTACAACTCTACTACTTAACTTGTTTCTAAATTTAAAATCTGAGAATTTAACTCTAACCATCATAATCGACATTCATGACTTCCTCGAATTAAATCACGAAAACATAACAATACCCATAATAACAACATTAACCTACTTATGAAAATCCACTTATCTAACTTGCAATATAATCTCAAAACTAATCTCCACAATCACAATAATTCATATACTTTTCGAATTAAATAACGGAAATTAAAACAATAATCCCACAATTTTAATCAAATTAAATTACAACAATTTGCATAATTTAATCTAAGATGCAAATTAAATAATTACATCAGAAAATAAATTAAATAAAATAAAATTTATACCATTCCGAAAATTAATAACTCCATCATCTCTCTCCCTGCTCTCTCTCTCTCTCTCTGACTGCTGTGCTGTTGCGCGCCACTGTACTCCCCCACCACGGCGGCGACGCCGCCCTTGCCCCCAGCCAGACTCCTCCCGCGACTTCCTCACCTGCTGCACACACCATACACGCGATTCATACACACACACACGTATATACACACTTATATATATATATATATACCAATTTAATTTCAACACTCTTCCCCCAATTCAATTTCCCCCAATTCAATTCTTAAGAACCCTAATTTCTTCCTCCCCCAATCCTAATTCTCTCTCCCCGATTTTCTGTATAATCTGCTGTGCTTATAGCCCCAGGGGCAATTCTGTCATTTGCCAATTAATAGAAATCTATTTTGTTTTTAAAATTCGTTTTTAATCATTGTAAAATCGAAATTAATTATGAATCTACGAAAAATAATTCTTTTAAAATTTTAAAATAAAGTTTATGAAATTACAGACCTCTCCATATTTTTAAAATAATATTTGAGTCAAAAATGAATTTATTATGAATTTTCGAAGTAAAGAACCTTTAAATGCAATAAAGCTTTTTAAATCATTTTAAAATGCCAAAACACCCAAATTAATCCACATAAAAATTTTAAAAACTAAATAATATTATAAAGATAATATCACAAAAGATTTTGGAATTTTTAACAACCCCGATGATTTTATAAAATTTTTAGAAGACCAAAAATGCAGGATTTAAACATATTTAAATCCTCAAAAATACAAATAAAAATACACCGACCTTTACAACTTTCACAAATCATCATATAGTCACATAAACAGCATCTCACACACATTTCACCTTTACAACAATATTCACATAATATAATTTACAATTTACAATAAATAAATATTATTAAAAATCGAAATTTTCTAGGTCGTTATATCCTTCCCCCCTTAATAGGATTCTGTCCTCAGAATCAATCTTAAGGACACGAGTAACAATTCTCGTTAAACATCTTACTTCCACTTCCCAGGTTGCACTTTCAACTCTAGGATTCCATCACAACCTCTCACACTTTTATAAGCTCATTCCATGAGCCTTCAATTCTCGTAATAACCTTAAGCTTTGGTTTTCGAATCTCTAACGTTCATCACACGTGAACGAATAACTTTCCGCGAAAATCAATATGTCTTTTCCGCATAATGAACTATACTCTGCGTCAAAATTATATTACCACGCCAACCCCTCGCAATAATATAATCGTGCAATTTGCCTCAATTTATAACGACCTACACTTGGTATAGTTTCCCACGCTTTACTTATAACCACACGGTTTCAAATAGAATTTCGAGAAAAGAATCTCAAGAAATCCTCTGATCGTTTCCAATCCACTTTTCAAGTACTGTGTTAATCGAGAAGGGAATAATTAAAAGTTTCTTTCTTTCTTTAGTCCTAAAATTTTACCGAGTACCCAATCGGAAACTTAACATCATTTCGTCCATTCTCAGTCACATCCTTGCAATTGAATACTATAACCAAACACATACATCCTTAGACGCACATCAAGCATAATTCAATTAACAACTCGATTCTCACTCTTATAAAATAGTCTGGGTTGCTCAATCTTTTGAAGCATAACCTCGAATATTTGTAGCCTTTGGAAGCTATTATACCCGTCACCTTGACTGTAACTTCACTTTATACAAGAGCAATTCCTGAGGTCACAACTCCACTTGATACCAATCATGATACAATTCTTTAACAATTCTCAACAAGCTCCCGCTTTAACAACACGCATATACAACTTAATACGCATCATCGCTTATTGATATATCTTAAAACAAAATCTTCCTCAATTAAAACTTTGAGAAAAGGAACATCAAGAAATTCCCCGATCGTTCTTACTCCTCTTTCACGTGCAATGTTACTTGAGAAGGGAATAATCGGAAACTTCTATCCATCCTTCATCTTATTGTTTCACTGAGTACTTATCCTGGAAAATTAACCTCATATCATCTATTCCCAATTGCAATTTGAACGCGAACCACACGCTCAACTCTTATCGCATGGCATTTGCGCCAACCACCACTCGGTTTAATACTCAATTTCTACCTTCATACAACATCGGTTTGCTAAAACATTTAAAAGAAAGCCTCAAATATTTTGTTGATTTAAAACAATTTAAAAACCATTTGAACCAACTGAAAATCCTTTTGAAAGATATTTTAGAAAATCGTTTTAAGAGAAAACATTTAAAATAATAGGGTTTTAATCAAAAAGCCTTTTGGAACAAAAATATTTTTAAAAATTTAAAAAAAAATCAATTAGCAAACCATGACCTTGGCTTCGACCTAATTCCTTATGGTACAACATATTTAAATCTCGCTTACGACTTCACTGCCTTGCATCCTCAGAGTTCCTTCCAATTCATAACTTTGCATACTTGGCGAGTCCTCGAATTTGACTCTTTTTATAATCATCACAATCCACTTTCTGATAACTTCCTGATAAGTGGATTTTATATCTACTTGGAACATTCTAATTCGGCTTAAATTGATTGCTTTGGCCTCAAGTTTGTTGTATTTTTGATGTGTTTTGTTAATTGTGCAGGGTTGAAGAAATATCGATTAAAGGTGTAGTTTCCGTCGTTTTGTGGAGTTGATTGAGGATATGGAATGAAGAATGGAGGCTAATGTCAACTCTTAAGAAGTATACAACTCATTAAGAATGAAAGACGGAAGCTCATGCAAAAGGAACGGGAAGAAAAGATGAAAAAACGAAGAAAAATCAAGTTTTCGCAGATTGCAGCCAGGCAAGTTGCCCCGCGAGGCAATCTGCCCCGGATTCAGCAGAATGGCGCCAGGAAAGTTGCCTGGTGAAGCACTTTGCTCGGCGGGCTGCTGCGTAGAAATTCTGCCAGATTTTCGGATTTGTTTTGGCCATATCTTGAGTTCTACAAGTCCGTTTTGGGCGATCTTACAGTCCACGTAAAGATAACGAGATTCTCTATCATTCTAAAGTGGTACAGATGTCCACTTACAATTGGAACGGCCCAGAAATATTGAAGAAAAGTCAGCTACGAATTTTCCTTAAAAACAGAATCAGTTTAGGAAACGTATTATGTGCCGAACTGCAGAAATTCAACTTTGACAAGGAAATTGCTATAATTCCTACTTCTAATAAGTATGGTAATTGCTTTGGGCGGCTAGAACATTCCAGAATCAGATCTACACATGGAATTTGCAATTCTATTCTCATTCAAGAATGGAAATTGCCAATCTTCTATTCCAACTCTAAAAAGGCAATTGCTTGGTGGACAAGACTTCTAGATCCTATATAAACACATCCTACCATTGTAATTTAGTAGAACCATTAAATATCAATTACTTAGGATTATTTGTATCTTTTTATACTTTGTTTTTATCATGGATTCATCAGATCCCATGATGACGAGAGGTTCAATTATGAACTAATCGTTGTCATGGGATTCTAACGGATTTACTTATGGAACTTAGTATCTTGATTGTTTTAAAGATCTGTGTGTGATGTATATCTGATATCCTCGTATGGTTGTGCTTAATTGTTAGATGCGTAGCTAACATCTAATTTGTTAATCTCTTGTGAAGTGAAAGTGGATCTTGAGATTTAGAACTTGCCATGCTAGCATAGGTTCATGATTGTTATCAACATGATTCGTAGTATGAGATGAAAAAACTTATATTGCCCTGTGTGATCTTTATGGATAACTTGTTCTTCAACCGTTATGTTTTCAAATTCTATAGACATATAGGGTCTAAGCATAATTAGTGTCTATTCATCTTCTATCTCTTTTGTGGATGTATGTTTAGTTTGGTATACGTATGCTGACAGGTAGCGTGTACTTGTTTTGTGTTATCCGATCAGATATCATAACCATTGCATACAGTGATTAAAGGCGTCAGATCTAAGCGAAGTATTTAATGAAGTTAGGATCCCATGTTACTCTTGTAGACGTAATTGAATTTCAATTCTTGTTAGTTAGTTAATTCTTAGTTGTTAATTTACTTTCTAGTTAATTTAGTTAATTAAACTCAATTTGTTATTTGTCTTAGCAGTGAGTAATAACCATACATTGTTGCATAGGTACAATAACTGAATTAAAACCATAACCAGATCTCTGTGGGAACGAACTCGACTTATTCATATATTACTTGTGACCACGTACGCTTGCGTGATTTAGTGCAAACACTTCCTTTATAATCGCATTGAATTTCCCAATTCTTTGATAATTATAGCAGTAGTCTTATTACTTTCTTCATAATTCCACCAAGATTGATATGATACTATTTCTGGCAAAGATTCCCCCCTTTCCAAGCTCATAACACATTGCTTTGACTTCTGACTCTACTACTTGTTATCATACTTCCCTTCTGGTTGCAGCCACAACTTCCCACATTACTCTTAATAAAATCTCTAGGGATTCTACTCCCGAAATCTTATTTCCTAATCATGGAATCTCGTTAATTTCTGCTAGTTCTCTTTCTATGGGCAACTACGGTGCCCTTCTCTTCTAACTCCACATCTTCAAGATTCCACATTCTTTGCTTAGCCAATTTCATATATCTTCTATTTAGTCACTTCTGGAAACTTTCTGATTTCTCTGTCTTCCACCTTACCGTCATTTTACTTCATCTCGGTTAACTTCCCACCATCCTTGATAACTATGATTTCTTACACTGACCTTGCATAAGTCATTTACTCCACATATTCGCCTTATCCCTCTTTTCGGCCTTTAGCAATATCTGTGATAATGTGCTCTTATTCACTGCTCTTTTCCTTTATTCAATTCTTATTAGTCTCAAATCTTGTCTATGTCTTATCGGTCCGGTAAATAATCCAATTTGACATGACATATTTGTCTTAGTCACCAAATTCTTAAATTACATAACCAGTTCTTCGTCAGCACAATTGTAGTTTCAATCACCTAAGACGTCATCGCGTCTATCTTCACATCTCTTCATCATTAAGAATTTTTAAAATATTGAATTCCTGACAAGGAAGTCAATAAAATGAATGGGGCATCAAGTACGAATATACACCGGGTTTATTTGATAAAACTTTTATAAAAGAATTTAACCGAGAGATCAATATGATCTTTTCAACTATTTTCAGGTTGCATTTGTCACTTGGTTAACCACCATAGTACATAAGGATGGCTAGTCCTTAGTACTTCGTGACAAACACAATCAGTGGCGTCCCACTGGACTTCTATCACAAAGATAAAATGTCCCTGAATCCCCTATCTGTATAGGTTGTTCATCTTAGCTGGAATAGAGAAAAATCAAGTATTCATGAAAATGGAAGGGATTCAAGAGTTTCAAAAATTTTCAAGTAAAGTCGGATCAATTATCCTTTGAAGGATATAGATATTTCTAAAATGGAATTGAATTTGAATAAATCGGACATACCAAACTCATCATCGTTTGATATATAAAAGACTTTTCAATAGATACTTCAAGAGTTAATCAAGCAAACATTCAAGAAATTTTTAATTTTTCATAATCTCAATCTTGTCGACTAAACACTAATATACTTAGCTGCCAAACCGGCCTGACCATAATGAGTTGAATAAATAAGAAGATCTCAATTCATTCTCGATTTTTGAACCGTCACTGTGCAACGAATGCCTCAGCAACGATACCAACCGGGAATTAACTTAGGACGATAATTCAAAGAAAGAATAAGAAATTTCTTAAGCACTGAATTTCAATGAATCGACGATTAAGGATACACAACTACGCTCAGCTTCCAATTCTTGCATATAATCGCTTCCCACTTCACATTCTTAACCTTCTTATACCATCTCGGAAACGTTCGCATCGAAACTAATATCGTTGAAAATTCTAGATTCTATGCAAAATTTCGAGATAACATCCCCCGAACTGATAGCTTCAGCTGCCCACTTAGCTTATGCCACTTCGGGTTCGCTGTTTCGCTCATAGCCCAATCCTTAAACGATTCGAACTTCCACTCGCGCGATATGCCGAAAGACCGATTAACGTCGCGACGCTTGCCGAAGTATCCTTTCGCGATCCTTATCCTAAGTCGTTCTATCCGACGTCTATCTTATACACGTACCCTAACCTTTCTATTACTCTATCCAAAATTTCCCACCTAATTGTTTCAGTGACTGTGACCTGTAGCTCTGATACCAACTTGTAACACCCTCACTTTACTATATTAATATACAAGCTTTTTATAAGTAAATAAATATTTTTACAGGAAAATTTCAGAAAATTTTGACATGATGTATTCATAAATATGACTAACCACCTGTCCAAATCAACAAAACTAATCCAACTGTATCCAAATCTGCTCACAACATAATATTGACAAAATCATAAAGAAATATAAATTCTAACTAACCAAGACCGCTCACAGGTCACAGTATGAAACAACTACTAATTAACTATTACAACCCGAATCCGAATAAAATAATATACAATTTCTGTGAATAAATAAGGTCACCGTCTAACTAGATATTCAACCATGACCAGTTCCCAACCACTAACCAATGAGAATCTGTAACCCGAACGTCTCCTCTCGCTGCCTATAGAACAATACCAACTGATCACTAATTCCTCTGATCATCTCTAACAACTGGAGAAATAAACAGAAACAAGAATGAGCCAACAATGCTCAGCAAGTGCAATAGTGATAGAAATTTTAAAGTAAATGTTGACAATTATGATAAACAAAAGGAGTTTCATCTCATTATTTGAAAGAATCAATGAGATCAACTTTTGGATTGCCACAAGAGCCAACAATTCACCATTAATAATGTGCAGCAGAAACTAGAACTGATAAAAGTTCTGATATCAAAATATTACTGAAACGGACTTCCAAGGAGTTAAGAACTAACATCTCAATCGCAGAATATAGATTAGAATTGGAATTTTTATTTATTTAAAAAAAACATCAAGGTTAGGCTGCTGATCAGTCAACACTAAGCCCGGACAAACGCACACAGCAATGTCCTAGGACAAACGCGCACAGCAATGTCCTTAATTGGATCCATGGCACACATTGGCCTTAACTTCCGACCATAATAAGGTCCCACCCCGAAGGGTTTTACGCCCCAAGGGCCACATTTAAAAACATTTCCAATTCTAAATCATCCACACTAGGTGTCGGGACAATCGACAACCTTTGATCTCCAAACAACTGGAAACTCACGTCCAGAATAATACCTCAAAATTAAGAGTTAATAAGAAACAACAACTTCACTTAGTATCGACAAGTTCGATACACTACAGGGAGCAAACGAACAATCAAGATTTTTAAAAGATATCGACAAGTTCGATACCAACTAGGGTGGGGAATATAAAGAATGACAATTCAAATAAATACCAACAAGAAGAATATGAATAACTGGAATTTATGACGTTAACAACTTATCCAGAGAAAATTTCATTTGAGCAAGAGTAAGGGTATGAATTGCAATAAGATTTTCAACAATTGAAATTCTAGACTAAAGCAAGGATACGGTCAAGTATTGGGCCTTTAATAAAACTTATACACACTGAAGAATTTGAGCTTTCATAAGCGAGGAAAATAGATTAGAACATATAATTGCAAAACTGTCTCAACATGTAAAGATTCAGATTAGCTTAGAGAAACATTGTCCAATTGGAAATTCATTGGTGAAAAATATGCCAAATCGGGATTTTTCCAGCAAGTTTTCATAATAGTTAAGAAAACTTGGATTTCCTTGTTTAGAAAATTCTTAAGAGTATTTGACGAAAATAGAAGAAAAGGCATTCCTTTGTCCAAATGTGAAAAAGGGTTATTTATAAGATTCTTTGTAAAATCGGCATGTGAATTATGGGTAAGGAAATTTAACAGCATCAAGCTAATTTAAAAAAATTCATAAGTCATCTTTCCCCCTATACTTGACCAATTCAGTTCATACGATAAATAAACTAAATTGTATCACTTGAAGAATAAGTGAATAGCAATAACACTTGCCTCGATTCCCGGAGTTCCTGATTTCATATCAATACTCAACTTAGCTTCTCGTCAGTCTCTTTCCTTACATATGGGTTTCTTACTTGGCCCTATTTTCATCTTTCTTTCATACTTTACCAACTCCACTCCAGCACACCCGCTGACTTGATAATTATTCCTCTGTTCGGCTTTCCGTTTACCCGCTCTGCTTTTAGCCAAGTCTTCTACTCGAACCTTTACAAGGTCAAATACGGTTTCAGTACTAATTCAAGCCAAACCTTATCGTTTGCTCTTTTCTATCCATGCGCGTCCTATAACGCTTACATATACAATACATATAGACATATTCATTCATATTCACATAATAGTCTTACTATAATCAACCAAGTCACATAAACACATCACATAACCACTTAATATTTAAACCACGATATATTCTCGAAATAAACCACTGATACATATACTTAACCCTTAGTAATCATAACACACCTTCAAGCATTGAAATTAAATAAGTTAAATAGGTTTTAAATAGATTTGCAGGGGATTTTTAGAAAATTTCGGCATGAAGTATTCGTTTATCGGACTATGGGCACAGCCCCTCAATACCAATCAAAAACAATTCAACCCTGCTTTTACAAAAATAAAGCTGCCTCAACTTGCAGCAACATAAAAGTAAACAATTAATGAAAAGTATCCGCCCGAACATGCGGCAACTTGCACATAAGAAATTTATATTAACATTAACTACTACTTACGCTACATCAATAATCGTATTACTCACGCATTTTAATGATACACGTGACAATCAATTATTGATGTTCGTAAGCCCTAGGGAACAACCCCTAGCACTAACTATTACTTATGCTATATAAATGATCATATCACTCGAGCATATTAATTATACTGGTGATAATGAATCATTGATATTCGTAAGCCCGAGGAACTAGTCGAAGAGAATTACACAAGTCCTTAAATATTGACATTTAGAACTTATGATCTCTTTACGACTCCTCGCAGTTAAACACATAATAAAATGAATCTAACAATTAATCTTTGATAAATAACATTTAAAAACCATACAATCAACAATCTCAAATAAACTCTTAACATATTATATTTGACAATAATAACTAGCAAGTCATAAACTTCAACATTATACGACGTATAATAGTCAATAACTAACAATCATTTAACCACTTAAAAACCAATACCAAGTAGTTTACAATTATGACGTCCCACATACTAGGACTCCACTTACAGCACATAAACATTATCGAAATCAACTACAATAAGTAAAGCCACCTAAACTCCCAATATTTTACGACAATTAATAATTAACCACTAATAGTCATTAAACCTGAATATTAACGACACCCCACAAATACTACAACTCCACTTATAGCACTTTGCACGTAGACATTTACAAACTGACCAACTCATATAATCACACATTATGCAACTATAACAATTAGCACTTAGCAATTAACAATTACAATTAACGATCACTAAACTCGAACTCGTACTTAATCCCAAAAATTATAAATTACAACTCTACTACTTAACTAGTTTCTAAATTTAAAATCTGAGAATTTAACTCTAACCATCATAATCGACATTCATGACTTCCTCGAATTAAATCACGAAAACATAACAATACCCATAATAACAACATTAACCTACTTATGAAAATCCACTTATCTAACTTGCAATATAATCTCAAAACTAATCTCCACAATCACAATAATTCATATACTTTTCGAATTAAATAACGGAAATTAAAACAATAATCCCACAATTTTAATCAAATTAAATTACAACAATTTGCATAATTTAATCTGAGATGCAAATTAAATAATTACATCAGAAAATAAATTAAATAAAATAAAATTTATACCTTTCCGAAAATTAATAACTCCATCATCTCTCTCCCTGCTCTCTCTCTCTCTCTCTGACTGCTGTGCTGTTGCGCGCCACTGTACTCCCCCACCACGGCGGCGACGCCGCCCTTGCCCCCAGCCAGACTCCTCCCGCGACTTCCTCACCTGCTGCACACACCATACACGCGATTCATACACACACACACGTATATACACACTTATATATATATATATATACACCAATTTAATTTCAACACTCTTCCCCCAACTCAATTTCCCCCAATTCAATTCTTAAGAACCCTAATTTCTTCCTCCCCCAATCCTAATTCTCTCTCCCCGATTTTCTATATAATCTGCTGTGCTTATAGCTCCAGGGGCAATTCTGTCATTTGCCAATTAATAGAAATCTATTTTGTTTTTAAAATTCGTTTTTAATCATTGTAAAATCGAAATTAATTAGGAATCTAGGAAAAATAATTCTTTTAAAATTTTAAAATAAAGTTTATGAAATTACAGACCTCTCCATATTTTTAAAATAATATTTGAGTCAAAAATGAATTTATTATGAATTTTCGAAGTAAAGAACCTTTAAATGCAATAAAGCTTTTTAAATCATTTTAAAATGCCAAAACACCCAAATTAATCCACCCAAAAATTTTAAAAACTAAATAATATTATAAAGATAATATCACAAAAGATTTTGGAATTTTTAACAACCCCGATGATTTTATAAAATTTTTAGAAGACCAAAAATGCAGGATTTAAACATATTTAAATCCTCAAAAATACAAATAAAAATACACCGACCTTTACAACTTTCACAAATCATCATATAGTCACATAAACAGCATCTCACACACATTTCACCTTTACAACAATATTCACATAATATAATTTACAATTTATAATAAATAAATATTATTAAAAATCGAAATTTCTAGGTCGTTATATTCATCCTTGTTGTGTAGAAAGAATACCCATGTGAACCTTGTGTAGTCATCCACTATAACTAGAGCATATCTTTTCTTATTGATAGACATAATGTTTACTGGACCAAATAAATCAAGATGCAGCATGTGAAATGGTTCACTAATTGAATTTTCTGTCTTGCTCTTGAAAGTGGTTCTTCTTTCTTTTCCAAGCTGACAAGTATCACAAAGTCCATCTTGTACATAGTTTGCATGAGGTAGGCCTCTCATCAGATGATGCTTAACAAGTTGATTAAGCTTCTTGAAATTGAGATGTGAGAGCTTCTTGTGCCAATTCCAGCTTTCCTCATTTGATGCCTTGCTGTAAAGACATCTGACAGTTCCTTTAGATGTGTCACTCAAGTTGGCTTCATAAATGTTACCATGTCTCTGACCAGTCAAAACAATGTCTCCATTCTTCATATTCAAGATTTTGCATCCCTTACTGTCAAAGATTGATTGGTAACCCTTACCACCCAGTTGACTTATGCTTAAAAATGTGTGTTTCAAGCCTTCAACCAGTGCTACATTTTCTATGATTACATTCCCCAAAATAATTGAGCCATATCCCAGAGTTTCTCCTTTGTTTCCATCTCCAAAGGATATTACTGGACCAGCTTTCCTCTCAAACTTTGTAAGCAGGGACTTCTTTCCAGTCATATGTCCGGAGCATCCACTGTCCAAGATAATTGAATGCTTCTTTCCAATGCCCTGCAAACAAAAAGTAGCAAGTTAGAATTTTTTAGGACCCAACTTTTATTGGATCCTTTCTTACTAACTTTTGAACCAACAGGCTTTGAAGATTTTGCTTTTGATTTACCTGTTGCAGAGTCAACCTTAGACTTAGATTTCACAAACTATTTGTGACTAGGAGTTTCAGATTTCAGAGAATAATAGTCATAATACAATTCATGATATTCCTTACACATATAAATGGAATGAAGTAAACTACCACAATGATAACAGGGTTCTTGTGGTTGGTATTGAATTCTCTGAGTCTTGGGGAACCTGGACTCAGTTTTCCAAGAAGGTTTTTGATTGCAGTCTAGGGCCAAATGATTATGATTTCCACATTTATAGCATTTCTTCCTAGGTGCATCAGGTACATTCTTGTAATTATTCTCTTTGTTAATACCTTCTTTTCCATTCCTATTTCTTCTGATCTTGCTAGACTCTGAAATACTTTCTAGTCTCTGTTTCAACTGAGACTTAGACAGAAAACCTATGTTGACATTCTTAGGTTTTTCTAACACTCTCTCATCTGAATTGCTATTGTTAATTCTTTTGTGCACAACTGGGGTACCTTTAGAATCAACAAATTTAACATGTTTAGGTTCAGAAGCTATCTTCTTACCTTCAGACTTAGATGTGCTAGCTTCAGTTTTACTATCATCATTGACAATAGCTACAGTATCTTCTTGCCTAGCCTTATCAAAACCTAAACCATTAACTTTACCCAAAAATTTGATTTTCAATGATTTCTTGAGTCTTTTTACCAGAATTGTTAATGGTTTTAATCACATCTCTCTCTTCCTCTAGTTCTTTTCTGACATAGTCATAAGCCTCAAGAATAACACCATAATCATGCTTAGATTTATCAGAACTTAACTTATATTCTTCCATTTGAATTAACTCAGATTCAAGAAAATTATTTCTACTAACTAATTCATCATTCTTAGCCTTGAGTTCGTCTTTTTCACTAGCAAGAATTTTGAAATTAGTCATAAGATTCTTAAACTCAACATGAATAGATCTAATATCATCAGAATCTAAGCTATCAAACGAATCAAGAGAGTGAAGTGATACCTTAACAGAAGATGAAGAAGTTTTCTTTGGAGATCCAGGCTTGTCTGAAGCACTTGCCATCAATGCAATGTTGTCATAATCCAATTCATCTTTAGAATCACTGGAGTCTGCCCAATCCTTCTGTGTGACCATGAGTGCATTACCCTTCCCTGAATTCTTAGGCTTCTTGCACTCACTAGCAAAGTGTCCAAGCTCACTGCAGTTAAAGCACTTGATCTTGGCTTTATCAAGCTTGATAATTGTACTCTTGCCTTTGTCATTCTTCTTCTCCTATTTCTTCTGAAAAGTGCCTTTGCTAAATCTTCTCCTGTTGAATCTTCCTTTCTTGAAAGCTTTAGCAAACATAGCAAAGAGTTCTTACATCTCTGATTCAGAATCATTATCTTCAGAGTCTATATCTGTAGTCTCTGACTCAGAACTTTCTTTGCTTTTCTTCTTCCTCAAGTCTCTTTCAGTAGATTCAGACTTTTCTTCTGGAAGCTTCTTTGATTCAGACTGAGCAGTGAGTGCAACAGTTTTCATCTTTCCTTCACTCCTGCTCTTTTTATGCTGTCTGTCAAGTTCATAAGCTCTCAATTTTCCATAAACTGCTTCTAATGATATCTCATCAAGATCATTAGCTTCCTCAATTACAGATATCTTCTCATTGTAGAAATCAGGAAGAGCTTTCATGAACTTCGTATTCATATCCTCCAAGTCATAATATTTACCATGCATGGCCATCTCATTGATGAGTTTTGTAAACCTATCAAAGGTGTCAGTAAGTGACTCACCAGACTTGGATTCAAAGCGCTCATACTGTTGTATGAGAAGCATCCTCATATTCTTCCTGACAGGTTTCGTTCCTTCACAGTGAACCTTTAGATTGTCCCATATCTCCTTAGCATTTTTACAAGAGAGAACATAGTTAGTGAGAACAGAATCAAGACTGTTGAATAGTATGTTTCTCACTTTAGCATCCTTAAGAACGTTCTCCTTTTCCTTATCTGTCCATTCAGATTTAAACTTCTCTGCTGTATGTTCTGGAACAACTTTTCCTTCGACAGTTGCTTGAGGAACAAGCCTTGTTGGAACAAAAGGCCCATCTCTGATTCTGTCAAGATAATTAGGATTTGTTGCTTCCAAGTGATGCAACATCTTCACTTCCCATAGAGTATATTCGTTTCTCTTGAGCATAGGGATCTTAGTATTACCATCCTTGTAACCAGACATGATTGCAGAACTTTATGATTATTCGAAATCAACCTGCTCTGATACCAATTGTTAACTCGAATAACTTGTAGAAGGGGGGTTGAATACAAGTTATATAACCGTGTCTGATTTTTGCTTGATTATATGAACAAGAATAAATGAATGAATCAAACTTTGTTTGTATTAAAATAATCAAATACAAACTCTACCAAAGGTGTACAATACCTTTAGCAGCTGCTGACAATACAAATCTCTATCTATTTGTTTCGAACTCTCGAATACAAATCTTACGAACTCACTTTCTCACACAAGCACGCTATTTACAATGATATAGAGA
This sequence comes from Saposhnikovia divaricata, assembly GCA_036435485.1. Lineage (NCBI taxonomy): Eukaryota > Viridiplantae > Streptophyta > Magnoliopsida > Apiales > Apiaceae > Saposhnikovia > Saposhnikovia divaricata. Next base: position 119,740,155 of record CM071598.1, on the reverse strand, counting down.
GAGTATTTATAATGCTACCTATCAACTAATAACAGAATTATAATCTATCTATGATAATGTTCTGCCGTCCAGTTGATAATTTCCATCAATAGAGAATTCGTTTCCTTCACGATATCTTCTTGCTTGTTTTCCAAAACAAAGATCCTGTTTTATAGCACTTGCCAGTTTCTGTAGCATCCATATGACATCATCAGTAACACGACTAACATCATCAGTAACATGACTGATATCAGGATTTCCCATTGCATCAGGATCTGATTATCCCATCAGTATTTGATCAGGATCTGACTTAATGTATCAGGATCTCCTCCTCTGTTCCTGACATGTAGTCCCCGATACACTGTTCCTGACATGTAGTCTCTGACGCACTGTTCCTGACTAAATTCTACAGATTACTGTTCAACACATATATCCTATACAAAGTGCTAAATCCTTTATAAGATCAGGATATACAAGAAGTATTAGCAAAATTCTATTCTTAACATCAGAACTTATGAATTATTCCTAACACTAAGCATTTAATAAAATTTATCTTCACATTGCAAGGTTTGACTTGACATAAGTGAATGAAATAGTTTAAAACGATTATTTGCAAAATAATTCCAATATAGTAAATTTCAGATCAGTTTGACGGAAACATCCCCTAAAGAGGGTCCATTGGTGATAATGTGTTAAAATCAGGAATTTTGTTAATAGGTATTTATAAAGATTTTAAAACTTGGATTTTCTCTATTTAGAGAATTTCTAAATCATTTTCGACGAAAATAAAAGAAATGGCATTCCACTAAGGCATCCAATAACATACCATGAGTAAAGTATTTTGTGGAAAAAGGGTTATTGGTAAGATTCTTTGAAATTTTGGTATTTGAACTGAGGGTGGGGGAAATAAACGTTTTCACGCTAATTGAAGAAATACATCATTTTCTAAATATACTTGACCACATCATTATATACAACAAAGAAACTAAATTGCATCACTTGAACAATAAGTGAAGAGCAATAACACTTGCCTCGTTCTACGAAGTTCTCGATCGTAAGCATCGATCCATGACTTACTTCACATCCGACTCTATTCTTTACTTGCTAGCCTCTTAATTGGCCCTACCTCCATTTCTACTTCATAAATCACCAACTTCCACGTCCATACATCCGTCCACTTTGACACTTGTCCTTATGTTCGTCTTTCCGTCTACCCGCGCAATGTTCTTGACCAGGTCTCTTATTCGTACCTTTACAAGGTCAAATGCTATTTCAGTATCAAACCAAGCAAAACCTTATTGTTTGCTCTAATCTACCCATGCGCATCCTATAACGCTTACACATATAACACATACAATCATATTCATAAAATAGTCTTAGTATAGTCAACTAGGTCAAATAAGCATCTAATACAGATAGCCACTTAACTCTAGAATATTATCCAGTGGCAACCACTTCACAACAAAATCACACCTCAAATTCTCACGTCAACTATTACATATTCACTTAGACTCTTGAAAATCATAACATACTTTCAAGTCATCGAAATCAAATAAATTAAATAGATTTTAAATAGATTTGCAGGGTAATTTTAGAAAACTTCGGCATGAAATATTCGTAAATAGGACTATCCCCCTGTTTTTCAATTCAACAATTTTGATTCAAAAATCATATGAAAATAAAACTGCTTCACTGGCAGCAACATAAAAGTAAACAAATAAGGAAAAGTACCCGCCCAAACATGCGGCAACTAATCACATAAAGAAAATTACCCGCCCAGACATGTGGCACCTAAACAAATAAAGAAAATTACCCGCCCGGACATGCGACACCTCAACACGTAAGGAAAAATAAATCGACAGTTTAACTTTGCTATAGATTACATTGGAAAACTAAATCAAAACAAACCACACAGCCTCTAGGGCCAGTGGTACTTTTCAGAAATCACTGCTTAACATTTATACCAATATACAGCTTAAGCAATTATACAATTACTTAATCGACACCAAATTGACCATATACAACTTACCCCAAGGATTTGACAGGTATAGCATTCAACGAATATAATAACTCGACTATAACATTTAACCCATATAAACCATTTACAATTAGCAAGGTCATATAAACTCCAACATTATATGACAAATAATAATTAGTAACTAACAGTCATTTAACCACATATAGACCAACACCAAGTAATTGACAACTACAACATTTAACACATAGACATTTACAAATAAGCTAACTCACATAACTACATATTATTCGACAATAAGAATTAATAACTCCCAACATTCGTCAAAATCCTCAAACTTATACAACGAATAATAATGATCAACTTATAATCAATTAACCACTTACAAACTAATACCAAGTAATTAACAATTATGACATTCAATAACTACTCTAACTCAACTTACAACAATAATAATTAACAATAACAATCGCTAAACTCGAACATATATCGAATTCAAAACTAATCTCAACAATTATACTTAACAATTATGCTCTCCGAACTAAATAATGGAAATTAAAACAATATCTCGCAATTTAAACTAATTAAATTACAATAATTGAAAAATTTTATCTAACACGAGAATTAAACAATTACATCGAAAATGAAAATAAATAAATAAATGAATAAAACTATTATACCTTTCCGATTTCCAATTTTTTTTCCCACGAAAATCTCCCTCCCCCTCTCTTTCTCTCTCTCTCTTTACCATCTTCTTCGAACAACACCATACACAAACCCACACCCATGCGACCTCATCTCCCCTCCCCTATTCACGCCGACCTCATCTCCACCTGACTCCCCGATGTCACGCCTCCCTTCCTCCTCATTTCTTCAACCCGCTGCCACCCCTACACGATTCCCACGCAGCACACACTATACACGCGTATATATGTATCTATGTATGTATATTTTGCTAATTGTTTCCCCCAATTCTTTTCCTCAATTCAATTTCTAAACCCTAATTCTAATTCCCCCAATTCTTCTTTCTCTCTCCCCTGATTCTTTCTTTCTGCTGCTGACATATCTCTTAATGGGCTTGTGTGACGCCCCCAGATCCGGGGTCGGAGATCTAGGCGCTCACGGTCCATTTTCCATTAATAACATACATGTTCTTGCACATAATATATAAAACAGCCATCGACCCCACAATAAAACTCACACCGCACACACACACAGGTTAGAGTCTCAGAAACGTCATACACTTGATTGAGCAAAAGTAAAAGTTTCAGAGTTATTACAGACCGAATTAAATAGCATTTATGCTACCAACAGCACTTCGATATGAAGCGGTGTTAGCGGCTTGAATGTTTGTTACGGTACACAGCTTTGCACAGGTCATACTTATAAATAAAACGTACTAACAAAAGTTGTCAACCAATCCGGCTAATGGGGCCTACCGGTGGAATCTCAACTGCTGCCTCGGGCCTAGTCACCTGCTTTCGGGAAGTCTGTCTGGGTCTTGCCATTTCTCTTAACTGTTGTGTTTGTAAATTTGAAAACAAGCAAGAGTGAGCAACTATAGCTCAGCAAGAAATATATGTATAAGGTAAGCAACATAACATTACATATGTTTAGCAGTTATTAAACTCGTTTATAACAATCGGTTATAAAATCATTTGTCATCGTTGATAAATTTCAAAGGTGCACCAATACGTGCCCTTGCTTTCAAAGTAAACTTGCAATTCTAGATACTGCATGAAGTCAACATCTTTCTCATCAAAAATAGAACACTATCGGCAACTTGGCACATAGGCCTAAGAAGCAGTGTCAGAGCATTTTTCCAAAGTGGAGGAATGGGACTTAAAGAAAACATAAAACCTGACAGGGATTGACGATGATCAGTAGCCACATCCAAGTCCAATAATCTGTGGGTCTTCTCTACCGGTAGAAGGATAGAAACTACATCCGTAACTATCCCCGGGTGAAAACTACATCTGTAATCACCCTCGATGAAAACTACATCCGTAATCATCCTTCGGCAACACCTGGGCCGGAATAATAATTGATGGACCGCCTGGCTCACGGCCGCTTACACATCCCGGGAATCGTTCGTCAACGATTCCCACACCTGCGAGAGTCCCTTTTTCTTTTAAAAAACTTTATTTTGATTGAAAACTGAGTAGTTGAGGTCCGACATCAGTCGACCGATGATTCTTGAAATCGAACAAGAAGCAAAACCTGACCGGGGGTTTTCGAAAATGTTTTGAGTTCGAAAGAGTTCGAGTTTGAAAGTGCTAAAGGTATCTTGGATTAGCTCTGTCTTTAAAATAATGAACAATAATTAATAAATGATATTTTAAGATTTAATATTAATAATTAATAAAATAATTATTTAATTAAATAAGCTTTTAATCCAAGATAGGTATTTTTGAGTATTCATGATAATATAAAAATAACTACTTAAGTATACGATACATCCCGAATGACCCTTCGGGCTTTCGCAATTTAATCACGATATAATAATACACCGCTCCCCGGTCAATGGTATATTTCGACCGCTACAACCTCTATTGCTACAGTCGTTGTTCGAAGAAAACATTTCATTCTAAGTTCAAGGGGGTGCAAGCATACATATGCATATACCTCAAATTTCATCATTACTTTAATAAGCATAAACATATAATACGATTGAAAACTACAAACACAACAGTGAAAGTCCTTATATATGTAAGTTTTGAAAAGTAAATTTGCCTTGGTGAGGTTGGGGTGGTCGAGCTTGCGGAGTGGAATGATCTATACATAATCAATAGTCGTTCGTTAGTACCTTAACAATACCCTTTTAATTACGAGGTTTTAGGGGGTACAAAATTAAATTAATGACTTCGTCTTATGACTCTCTAGCCCCACTATAGGTTCATGTCATCACTCGATTATGTTCGTCACTTATTCGACTTAATTTGGTTACCATACTCGAAGCGTATTCATTCCCCCTTAAATCATACTCCACTTACGACTTTTTCACTTGCGCGAATTTTACTCTAACATTTTATAAAATTGAAAAATACATATTTTAATCCAATTCTTTTTGGGTAGCCTTCACTACTTCAATTACTAGCTCCCCTAATTTTTCCATGATCCTACATAAATTTTTAGGGGTTTAAAGAGGGCTCTCAAGTGGACCATTTAGTGCAGTTCGGATTCCAGAACCACTCTTCACTTCTCAGGCCATAACTCAAAATCTATACATCACCTAGTCATGAAGCTTATATTTCTGGAAACTACATTCAAATACCTTTCCAACCATATGCATTAGGACCTCAGGGGACAAGATTTAGGGGTTCAAAACCTCCTACAAGACAGTACAAGTTCCCAGAAAATTTTCACAGCTTGCTTTCTTACTTAACCATTCAAGAATCCTATATAAACATCACAACCATCATCTAAACCACCAAGATCATACTCTATAGCACACATGGAGTTATATACACTAACCACAAGCTTAAAAATCACAACAACAACATTTAAACTCAAGATCTACATCATCCATAACTCATATGACCAAGATTCACACTAACATCCATGGATCTAACATTATACACCATAAATAATTCATGGCTAAGAGGGGTTAGAGTTTTATACCTTCTTGAGTATCTAGGAACCTTGGGTAAGCTTTACAATTCTCAAGAACACCTTGGATGAGCCCCTACAATCCTTACAACTCAAGATCTAAAAGAAAACTAAGCATGGTTACTATTCATCTAAACTTCAACAATTTATATCTCAAAAACTAGTGGATGAAAGGGGTTGAAATTCATAGCATACCTTCCTTATAGAGTGTAGAGGACCTAGGAATTTTATCTTGAATTTTAAGTGATAAGAAGTTGAAGAAAAAATTTTCTTCCTCCTCCTCTAGAGCTTGGGCCGAGAGTTTGAAATGGGGAGAGAGAGAGAGAGAGTGGTTTGCTTGGGTGATTTTGAATAAAGTGATATGTAATTGTGATGTGTATTTGTTATGTGTATTATTGTATCACATGTTGGCAAGCCTAGTAGTAGACTAGACACACCATACCTCCTTGTCCCCTAGAATAATGCACTAACTAGTTACTATCCTTCTAGTTACTTTTGCATTTCTTGTTTGCTTTTCTAACAATCTAGTTGCATGGGACTTGCATGCAATATCTTTCCTTGTATCATTATTTCTCCACCAATGCTTGTCACTTAATCTTTAATTCACATCGTATCTTAATTAACTCCTCGTAATAATATTTTGTCGCGTAGAGATTTCCCTTGTAATTCCCTAAGTACTTAATTGTGTAAATTCCTCGAATATCCATAACTCCTTGTCATCATCCCCTAAGAATCTTTTAATACTCTAATAACTCTCAAATTCCAAGTTTTATAAATCTTACTAGCAATAAGACTCTTGCCTTCATCAATCTTCCCTTTTTCTTACATAGTGAATGTAACAACATAATTTCTCAGATAATCAATTCCATTAAATAACATGGGTGACTCAAAAGGTTCCACATTCACAATGTCATATGATATAAAATAAAATATTACAAAATTTAGGGTTCTTACAGCCTCCCCTCCTTAAAAGGATTCCGTCCCGGAATCAGGTTGAAAACAGTTGGGGGTACTTTTCACGCTCTGTCCCCTCCTTAAAAGGATTCCGTCCTCTCTAGTTCCCATGTTGATTCTTCGACATTCTGGTTCCTCCACAAAACTCTTACTATCTTGACAACCTTGTTCCTCAGCACTTGTTCTTTTCTATCCATGATTTCCACGGGTTGCTCCACATAGGTCAAGTCTGGTTGCAAATCCACTTGGTCATATTCTATCACGTGCCGAAAGTCGGTATGGTAGGGTCGTAGCATGGACACATGGAACACATTATGCACTTGCTGCAAGCTTGGGGTAAAGCCAATTCATAGGCTAACTTTCCAACTCGTCTCAAAATCTCAAAAGGTCCAATAAATCTCGGGCTTAGCTTCCCCTTCTTACCAAATCTTATCAATCCCTTCCACGGTGATACCTTTAACATCGCAAACTCTCCTACCTCATATTCTTTGTCCTTACGGGTCTGGTCCACATACTTCTTCTGTCTGTCTTGGGCCGCTACCAGCCGTCCTCTTATGAGTTCGATAGTTTCTCTTGTCTGTTGGACCAGTTCAGGCCCTAAAATCTTCCGCTCTCCAACTTCTTCCCAACACAAGGGAGATCGACATCTTCGTCCGTATAAAGCTTCATATGGGGGCATTCCTATACTCGCATGGTAACTGTTGTTGTAGGAAAATTCGATCAACAGCAAGTGGTCATCCCAACTTCCCTTAAAGTCTATGGCACATACTCTCAACATGTCCTCTATGGTCTGGATGGTCCTCTCGCTCTGTCCGTCTGATTGGGGGTGGTATGCAGTACTCATGTTTAACTTGGTCCCCACACAATCCTGAAATCTCCTCCAGAACCTGGAGTTGAACCTTGGGTCTCTATCAGATACAATGCTCACAGGCACCCCATGCCTAACCACGATCTCCTTTAAGTAAATATCCACCAGCTTGTCGACAGTGTATCTCTCGTTGATTGGAAGAAAATGTGCTAACTTGGTCAATCTATCGATAATTACCCAAATGGCATCATGATTAGTCTTGGTCCTTGGTAGTCCGACCACAAAGTCCATCGCAATATGTTCCCACTTCCACTCGGGTATCTCTAGGGGTTGCAACAATCCACTGGGCCTCTGGTGTTCGGCCTTCACTCTTTGACATGTCAAGCATTTACTTACCCACTCTGCCACGTCCTTCTTCATATTTGGCCACCAATAGTACTCTCTCAGATCTCTATACATCTTAGTGCCTCCAGGGTGAATTGAGTACCTTGAACTATGAGCCTCTTGTAAAATCTCGTCTTTTAATTCCTGAACGTTCGGGATCCATATCCTAGATGCGTACCTCGTAACTCCATTCCCGTCCTTTTCACACTTAATTTCCTCGCCAGTCAAAATTTTCTCCATCGAATTCTTTTCTTCTTCTATCTTCTTTTCCTGGCATAACTTAATCTTTTCCAATAGCGGTGGTTGGACAGTTATTTCCCTTAGACTCTCTTGCCCAATTCCTGGTAACTTCACTTCAATCTCCAGTTTCTCAAAATCTTTGATCAACTCGTCCGCTGACGTCATCATCTTGAGTTTCTCCTTTCGGCTAAGTGCATCGGCCACCACGTTGGCTTTCCCTGGGTGATAATGAATCTCACAATCATAATCCTTGATTAGCTCTAGCCATCTCCTCTGCCTCATGTTTAACTCCTTCTGAGTGAATATGTACTTTAAGCTCTTGTGATCCGTGTAGATCTCACACTTTTCTCCGTAAAGATAATGCCTCCAGATCTTCAAAGCGAAAACTATCGCCGTTAATTCCAAATCATGGGTGGGGTATCTTATCTCGTACTCCTTAAGTTGTCTGGACGCATACGCAATCACTTTACCGTGCTGCATAAGCACACACCCTAAACCTTTATGGGATGCGTCGCTATAAATCACAAAATCTCCCTTATCATCGGGTAGGGCTAGTACTGGTGCTGTCACCAACCTCTTTTTCAACTCTTGAAAGCTCTCTTCGCATTTTTCAGTCCACACAAACTTCTCGGTCTTGCGAGTTAGTCGGGTCAAAGGGGCTGCTATCTTGGCAAAGTCTTGGACAAATCTCCTATAGTAGCCAGCCAATCCTATATAACTTCTCACCTCTATCGGAGTGGTTGGTCTCTCCCAATTGGATACAGCCTCTATTTTGGCTGGGTCTACTAGGATACCTTGATCGCTAATCACATGCCCTAAAAACTGAACTTCCTTCAACCAAAATTCACACTTCGAGAACTTAGCGTACAACTTTTCTTCTCTCAATGCTCCCAACACAATCCTCAAGTGCTCTGCATGCTCCTCCTTCGTCTTGGAATAAATCAAGATGTCATCGATGAAGACTATAACACACTTGTCCAAGTACTTCTTGAAGACTCGATTCATTAAGTCCATGAAAGCTGCGGGGGCATTCGTTAACTCAAATGACATCACTAGGAACTCATAGTGTCCGTACCGGATGCGAAAGGCCGTCTTTGGTATATCTTCTGGCTTAATTCTTAACTGGTGGTACCCGGTCCTCAAATCGATTTTAGAAAAATAAACCGCGTCCTTTAGTTGGTCAGACAGGTCATCTATCTTGGGCAAGGGATATTTATTCTTTATAGTCACCTTATTCAACTCTCTGTAGTCTATGCATAATCTCATACTACCATCCTTCTTTTTCACGAATAATACCGGGGCTCCCCACGGTGACACACTAGCTCTTATCATCCCTTTATCCAACAACTCCTGTAACTGAGTGGCCAGCTCTTTCATCTCCACTAGGGCTAGCCGATACGGGGCTTTCGAAATTGGGGCCGTACCAGGAACTAAGTCTATAGCGAACTCAATGTCTCTTTCAGGTGGTAGTCCTGGAAGATCATCCGGAAATACGTCTGCGAACTCATTAACGACAAGGATTTCCTTTATGTTTGGTGCCTCCTTCTTAGTATCCTTCACATAGGCTAAATAAGCTTCACATCCTTTACGTAACAGCTTCTTAGTTTGAATCACAGTCAGGAACTTTTGATTTTGCCGTTTTCCGCTAAACACTACTTCCTCGTCCCCTGGCAGTCTCAAACTTACTTTCTTCTTTACACAATCAATCTGGGCTCCGTGGGTTGTTAACCAATCCATAACTACTATTACGTCAAACTCTCCTAGTTTAAAAGGTATTAAATCTACCCAAAAGTGTCGCCCTCCTATTTCTAGGTCATAACCTGGATATACTTGGCAAACAGGGATAATTTCATGATTAGCTATCTCTACTTGCAGTCTGTCTTTCAATGGTTCAGCCTTAAGGCCTAACTGACATACAAAATCTAGGGATATGAAAGACTTGGTGGCTCCCGAATCAAATAAAATATTTGCCTTAACTGAGTTGAGTAGTAGGGTACCTGCAATCACATCTGTGTTCCTCACGGCATCTTGCACCATCATGTTAAAAGTTCTTGCAGTAGGGGCCTTGTTAGAAGCAGTTCCAATCACCCTTGATGCAGCTAGCCTAGAGGACAAACATTCCCTCATTCGGTGCCCTGGTTTCCCACACTTGAAACAATTGCCTCCGGCATTAGTGTTGTTACTAGTTCCTCGACAGGCATTAGCATAATGTCCTATCAACCCACACTTAAAGCACTTCACATCCTGTAGGTTACACGCGCCCGCATGCTTTCTTCCACACTTATTGCAATCCGGGGGTAGGGCTCGGGACGGGGTAGAGTAAGACGATCCCTGTGGTCGGCCGCCTTGGCCCACACTCCAACTTTCAACTCTCTTGGTTCCAAAGTTTCCGCTGGGTTGGGACATCGCCCCTCGCTTAAATTTGCTCAGAAAGCTCCCACCCACAGAGTTTCCCTTTCGACTATCAAATTTCCTCTTCTTTCCTTCCCTCTCCTTCTGCATCTGTTCACTCCCAGCCTCAACAATTGATGCTTCTGTACCAGGGTGGCATAGTCTGTCAGCTCAAGAACCGCCACACGATTCTGAATCCATTGCTTTAGCCCCAGTTGAAACCTTCGGGCCCTCTTTGCCTCAGAGTTCACATATTCCGGCACAAACCTCGACAACTCAGTAAATTTGGCCTCATACTCGGCCACCGTCATGTTACCTTGCTTTAGTTCCAAAAACTTCAGCTCCATTTGCGTCTCCATGAACCTAGGGAAGTACTTTTCCAAGAACAGCTCGCTAAACCTCTCCCAGGTCACCACACCTCTTCCTTCCAAATTCCTCTTAGCTTCCCACCAATAGTTTGCCTCACCCTTCAGGCGGTAGGTGGCGAAAATAGTCTTTTGCCCCTCAGCGACACCTAGTATCTCGAAAGATTTTTCCATTTCCTTCAGCCAGGCTCTTGCCTCAACCGGATCTGCGGTTCCTTTAAATTCTGGGGGTTTCAGGGATTTGAAGTTCCGGAAAGCATTTGCATTAACATTGTTGGGTGGTTGCTGAACCGGGGGACGGTCCAAATTCTGCCTAAGTAGCTCCATGAACTGTTCCATAGGGCCTCCCCTTGGATGTTCTACCTCTCGGGTGTCATCACCAGCTTCTTCTTCGTCATACTCAGAGTTATCAAACAAGTTATGATCGTTGCCCTCATCCTCACTCAGGTTCACGTTCTCCCCTTCATGGTTCTGGTGGCCTCCGGTCCCATGGTGGCTACCCTGGCCTTCAGAACTGATCGGGTGAGCTCGAGTGTTCATTCTTCTAGGTGGCATGATTCTGATAATGAAACAAGAAATGGGTTAAGGTTTTCTAATTACCTGACAGCGTTTACACGAGTCAGGAACGTATCGTTCCTCCTCATAAGGGTGGAAGTTGCAAAAGTTTTTAATGACCTGATGCTGGTGATAAAATGTCAAAACATTTTTGGGGAAAAATCTCTATGGGGTGCGAAAACATTTGCAGGAGTTTTCAAGATTTCAAAACTTTGAAATTTTTTTTTTTTTTTAAAAAAAATTTTCAGAACATTTTGGGAATTTGTAAAGAACAATTTGAAATCGCATGTCGTAAATTTGAAACAGCATGGTTGTATTTGTGGCTTGTGGAAATTGTATATTCACAGTTGTATATCAAAACAGTGAAGCATGGCATCAGAAAGTAAGGCAGTTGAGAAAATATCAAGGAAACTGAAACTAGATAAATACGGTACAAGAGTTATCACAAAGTTTGGATGTTAGAGCCTAATACATAGTTCCAATGTCAAAGTCTAGCAAAAGTGGAACAATAACAAGTACATCATCTGAATAGTCAAGGCTACACAAAAGTAGGGCTACATCCGCACATACTGTCCGAAGTCACATCTACATATCTGTAGGTCAGTCTACTCATCCACTGGTCAAAAAGGATACCACTGCACAAGTCAACTATCCCGCAAAATCGACACACTAATGTCATCTGAACCTAGAGGACTGAGCTATCCGTAACACATCATGGTGCCGCTCCGCGACGGAGCAAGGCCCTCACTCAGGAAAATGCACGACCCACAACACGCCTAGCATCCCTAGCCTGGAGCAGGTGCAGGAGCAGGGGTAGGAGCAAGCTCCTCCTCACCAGAAGTATCATCCTCGGAGTCACCGTCCTATGAAACAGGGCTCGATGACTGCGGAGAGGGTGGGGGTGACACAACACGGCCCTCACCAGATCTCACACTCTCCTCGTCAGTAGCTACAGGAGAGGGGGTAATAGGCTCAGGTTCAAAAGGCTCCTCATCGGGATCCTCATCATCAGTATCTCCTATCAGCGTAATCCAGGGGCCAAGCTCAGGGTCAGCACCCATGTCCTCCTCAGGATCCTCGGTATCTCGCATCGGTGCCTCATCATGCTCTCTCTCATAGGCCTCAGGGTCTGGTATCTCCGCCATCTACACAAGGGAAATAAGGTGGGTCACTAACCATAAAGAAAGGTTTAAGGAGTAGTTCCCTCACGGGCCTTAAAGTCAGGGCTATATCCGATAACCCGACTGCAAACTCGATGAGAGTTCTAGGTATTATTAGGGTTGTTATTAGGGTTATTATTATTGTTATTATTATTAGGGTTGCTTTCTTAAATTACTATCGTTTCTGAGAACTGTAACCTCGCTCTGATACCATTTCTGTGACGCCCCCAGATCCGGGGTCGGAGATCTAGGCGCTCACGGTCCATTTTCCATTAATAACATACCTGTTCTTGCACATAATATATAAAACAGCCATCGACCCCACAATAAAACTCACACCGCGCACACACACACACACAGGTTAGAGTCTCAGAAACGTCATACACTTGATTGAGCAAAAGTAAAAGTTTCAGAGTTATTACAGACCGAATTAAATAGCATTTATGCTACCAACAACACTTCGATATGAAGCGGTGTTAGCGGCTTGAATGTTTGTTACGGTACACTGCTTTGCACAGGTCATACTTATAAATAAAACGTACTAACAAAAGTTGCCAACCAATCCGGCTAATGGGGCCTACCGGTGGAATCTCAACTGCTGTCTCGGGCCTAGTCACCTGCTTTCGGGCAGTCTGTCTGGGTCTTGCCATTTCTCTTAACTGTTGTGTTTGTAAATTTAAAAACAAGCAAGAGTGAGCAACTATAGCTCAGCAAGAAATATATGTATAAGGTAAGTAACATAACATTACATGTGTTTAGCAGTTATTAAACTCGTTTATAACAATCGGTTATAAAATCATTTGTCATCGTTGATAAATTTCAAAGGTGCACCAATACGTGCCCTTGCTTTCAAAGTAAACTTGCAGTTCTAGATACTGCATGAAGTCAACATCTTTCTCATCAAAAATAGAACACTATCGGTAACTTGGCACATAGGCCTAAGAAGCAGTGTCAGAGCATTTTTCCAAAGTGGAGGAATGGGACTTAAAGAAAACATAAAACCTGACAGGGATTGACAATGATCAGTCGCCACATCCAAGTCCAATAATCCGCGGGTCTTCTCTACCGGTAGAAGGATAGAAACTACATCCGTAACTATCCCCGGGTGAAAACTACATCCGTAATCACCCTCGATGAAAACTACATCCGTAATCATCCTTCGGCAACACCAGGGCCGGAAAAATAATTGATGGACCGCCTGGCTCACGGCCGCTTACACATCCCGGGAATCGTTCGTCAACGATTCCCACACCTGCCAGAGTCCCTTTTTCTTTTTCTTTTAAAAAACTTTATTTTGATTGAAAACTGAGTAGTTGAGGTCCGACATCAGTCGACCGATGATTCTTGAAATCGAACAAGAAGCAAAACCTGACCGGGGGTTTTCGAAAATGTTTTGAGTTCGAAAGAGTTCGAGTTTGAAAGTGCTAAAGGTATCTTGGATTAGCTTTGTCTTTAAAATAATGAACAATAATTAATAAATGATATTTGAAGATTTAATATTAATAATTAATAAAATAATTATTTAATTAAATAAGCTTTTAATCCAAGATAGGTATTTTTGAGTATTCATGATAATATAAAAATAACTACTTAAGTATACGATACATCCCGAATGACCCTTCGGGCTTTCGCAATTTAATCACGATATAATAATACACCGCTCCCCGGTCAATGGTATATTTCGACCGCTACAACCTCTATTGCTACAGTCGTTGTCCGAAGAAAACATTTCATTCTAAGTTCAAGGGGGTGCAAGCATACATATGCATATACCTCAAATTTCATCATTACTTTAATAAGCATAAACATATAATACGATTGAAAGCTACAAACACAACAGTGAAAGTCCTTATATATGTAAGTTTTGAAAAGTAAACTTGCCTTGGTGAGGTTGGGGTGGTCGAGCTTGCGGAGTGGAATGATCTATACATAATCAATAGTCGTTCGTTAGTACCTTAACAATACCCTTTTAATTACGAGATTTTAGGGGGTACAAAATTAACTTAATGACTTCGTCTTATGACTCTCTAGCCCCACTATAGGTTCATGTCATCACTCGATTATGTTCGTCACTTATTCGACTTAATTTGGTTACCATACTCGAAGCGTATTCATTCCCCCTTAAATCATACAACACTTACGACTTTTTCACTTGCGCGAATTTTACTCTAACATTTTATAAAATTGAAAAATACATATTTTAATCCAATTCTTTTTGGGTAGCCTTCACCACTGCAATTACTAGCTCCCCTAATTTTCCATGATCCTACATAAATTTTTAGGGGTTTAAAGAGGGCTCTCAACTGGACCATTTAGTGCAGTTCGGATTCCAGAACCACTCTTCACTTCTCAGGCCATAACTCAAAATCTATACATCACCTAGTCATGAACCTTATATTTCTGGAAACTACATTCAAATACCTTTCCAACCATATGATTTAGGACCTCAGGGGACAAGATTTAGGGGTTCAAAACCCTCCTACAAGACAGTACAAGTTCCTAGAAAATTTTCACAGCTTGCTTTCTTACTTAACCATTCAAGAATCCTATATAAACATCACAACCATCATCTAAACCACCAAGATCATACTCTATAGCACACATGGAGTTATATACACTAACCACAAGCTTAAAAATCGCAACAACAACATTTAAACTCAAGATCTACATCATCCATAACTCATATGACCAAGATTCACACTAACATCCATGGATCTAACAATATACACCATAAATAATTCATGGCTAAGAGGGGTTAGAGTTTTATACCTTCTTGAGTATCTAGGAGCCTTGGGTAAGCTTTACAAGTCTCAAGAACACCTTGGATGAGCCCCTACAATCCTTACAACTCAAGATCTAAAAGAAAACTAAGCATGGTTACTATTCATCTAAACTTCAACAATTTATATCTCAAAAACTAGTGGATGAAAGGGGTTGAAATTCATAGCATACCTTCTTTATAGAGTGTAGAGGACCTAGGAATTTTATCTTGAATTGTAAGTGATGAGAAGTTGAAGAAAAAATTTTCTTCCTCCTCCTCTAGAGCTTGGGCCGAGAGTTTGTAATGGGGAGAGAGAGAGAGAGTGGTTTGCATGGGTGATTTTGAATAAAGTGATATGTAATTGTGATGTGTATTTGTTATGTGTATTATTGTATCACATGTTGGCAAGCCTAGTAGTAGACCAGACACACCATACCTCCTTGTCCCCTAGAATAATGCACTAACTAGTTACTATCCCTCTAGTTACTTTTGCATTTCTTGTTTGCTTTTCTAACAATCTAGTTGCATGGGACTTGCATGCAATATCTTTCCTTGTATCATTATTTCTCCACCAATGCTTGTCACTTAATCTTTAATTCACATCGTATCTTAATTAACTCCTCGTAATAATATTTTGTCGCGTAGAGATTTCCCTTGTAATTCCTTAAGTACTTAATTGTGTAAATTCCTCGAATATACATAACTCCTTGTCATCATCCCCTAAGAATCTTTTAATACTCTAATAACTCTCAAATTCCAAGTTTTATAAATCTTACTAGCAATAAGACTCTTGTCTTCAGCAATCTTCCCTTTTTCTTACATAGTGAATGTAACAACATAATTTCTCAGATAATCAATTCCATTAAACAACATGGGTGACTCAAAAGGTTCCACATTCACAATGTCATATGATATAAAAAAAATATTACAAAATTTAGGGTTCTTACAGCTTGGCCCATTTATTTTGTTACTACTTTATTCTCTTTTCGGCCCAATTATACACTAATAAACGACTTCTATAAATCACAATTAAATAGAACATTCGGAAAATTACACTTTTCATTTTTAAAATAAAGAGTATAAAATTACGAGCGCACACATATTTTTTAAAATATTTTTCGGATCAAAAATGAATTAAATATGAATTTTACAAATTTTGATCCTTTAAACACAATAAAATTCTTAAAATAATTTTAAAATACCACAACACCCCAATTAATCCACCCAGCAATTTTAAAACTCAATAAATTTATAAAGACAATATTACAAAAGATTTCATGATTTTTAATAACTTCGATAATTTTATAAAATTGCCAGAGGATCAAAAATGCCTTATTTAAATATATTTAAATCCTCAAAAATACAAATAAAAATACACCGACCTTCACAGTTTACACAAATCATCACATAAACACAAAAACACAACTTCACATATATTCCACCTTACAACAATAATCACATAATAATATCCATAATCTATATTAAATAAATATTTATAAAATATGAAATTTTCTAGGGCGTTATATCCTTCCCCCCTTAATAGGATTTTGTCCTCAGAATCAATCCTAAGGACATAAGTAACAGTACTTCTCAAGCATCTTGCTTCCAATTTTCCAGGTTGTATCTTCAACTCTAGGATTTCTCATATCAACTCATACTTTAACAGGCTCATCTTGTGAGCCCTCAAATTTCGACATAATCTTAAACTTTGTATTCTGAGTCTCATTAACTCTATACGTTTACCTCATGAAGGTGAATATCTTTCCTCCGGGAATCGGCACGACCTTTTCGTGTAACGGACTATCCCTTGCGTAAAAACTTATAATACCACGCCAATCATTGACAATAATGCAAACGCGTAATCTGCCTTGACCCGCAACAACCTACACTTGGTACAACTCCCACGCACTTACTTATAATCACACGGTTCAGATAAACTTCGAGAAAAGAAATCTCAACAAATCCGCCGATCGTTTTTATTCCACTTCCCACGTGCAATGTCGATCGAGAAGGAAATGACTAGGAAATTTCTATCTATTCTTAATCCCACTATTTCACAGAGTAACTAATCAGAAGCTTAATCTCATATCACCTATTCTCCATCGCATCTTTGATATCGAACAACACATTCAACTTCCGCTGCATGACATATACGTCAACCACAATTCGGTTCACAATTCAATTTTTTTTTCTCATCTCCTCAAAACAATAGTTGTTAAAACATTTGAAAGAAGATCTCGAACATTTTGTTGGTTTAAAACAAATCAAGGATTATTTTTAATTACTGAAATTCCTTTTGAAAAATATTTTATGAGAATCATTTTAAAAGAAAAACATTTAAAATAATAAAGTTTTAAACAAAAAGCTTTGAAACAAAATTTCTTTAAAAACATTTAATCCTTGACCTTTAAAATTTTGAAAACTAGTAAACTCCACCTCTGACGTAACTTTCCACAATCATCATGGTGGAAACAACTTGTTTATAATCTTCACTGTCTAACACCCTCTGAAATTGACTTCCAATCGCAACTTTGCATACTTGACGAGTCCTCAAATTTGACTCTATACATTACAACTTCAATATTTAACACCACTCACTTAATCACAAAATCATAATATCCAATATTCACATCAAAATTCTTGTGCCACATTTTCTTCCTTTTTCTTGAAACCTTTTAAGGTCATTCTCGATTGATTTGCATACACTTCACAAGTCTTCGAACATATTGAAATGTCATCTATGAACATAACTAAATTCTTCGTCCGAATGTTGTTTGAAATCTTATTCATTGGGATATGCTCCGACATAACTATTTTCTCTTTGATATCTCCTTCTTGGGCAAAACAACTTCACACCTTCGATATAACAATTTCTTGATCTGCCTGATCGTTAAGACTTCTATGTCTGCTTCCGTCTTCAAAACACCGCTTGTTCATCTCTTAAAATCAAAGCCTCGTTTTCTTATCCCTTTCAATTTACTCGTACTTCGTTGTTAGGAAATAAATCCAATCCTGAATCATACTTAACTCTTTTTACCGTCATCACATTGAACTTCTTACCAACTTCCTTCATAATTATGTTGAATGTCTAGGTTCCTAATAATTATAGAAAACCGTCTTGTCATTCTTATCGTAGGTTACACTAGGATTGATATGATACAATCTCTGGCAAAAATTCTTGTCTTTCCAAGCTCATAGTACGTAGCTTTAACTTCTGACTCTATCACTTGTTACCACACTACTCTTCTGGTTACAGCCACAATTCTTCACATTCATCTCAAAGAAATCTCTACGGGCTTTTCTCTCAAAATCTTACTCTGATCAAGGGGTCTCGTTAATCTCTGTTAATTCTCATCCTATAGGCAACTATTGTGCCCTTATTCTTCTAACTCCAAATCATCGGGATTCTACATTCTTCCCTTAGCTAATTTATATGTCCTCTGTTTAAACGCTTCTGAGAACTTCCTGGTTTTTCTATCTTTTCTTCTCATCATTTCGTTCCATCTTGGTCAACTCTCCTCCATCCTTAATAATCAGGATTCTTTAAATTGGCCTGCACAAGTTTTTTACTTCATACAGTCACCTTAATCCTTACCCCTCACTCCGCCTTATTTCCTCTTGATAGTTCTTACAAACCATTTCGTCCTGCTCCACACTGCTTTCCTCAAGTCATCCTTCTTGATTCTAAAATCTTATGTCTAACGACGGATTCAAAACACTCAGAATCTGATGACATTCCATTTACCGCCTCTGCCATTCAATATGCATCCAAAACGATCTTTCTTCAGCATTGAACATCAGATACCAACATCTCCGTCACCATTCTCTTTTCGCCCCTTAACCATATCTGCAACCATGTGCTCTTATTTACTACCCTTTTTCCTTTATTCAATCCTCATTAGTCTTAAATCTTGTCCAGGTTTTATCGATCCAATAAATATTCCAATTTGACATGAAATATCTGTCTTAATCACCAAATTCTTAAACTTGCATAACAACTTCTTCGTCAATGCAGTTGTAGTTTCAATCATTTAAGATGTCGTCGCGTCTATCTTTGCATCTCTTCATCGCTAACATTTCTGAAATCATCGAATTTCTGACAAAAGAATTTAATAAAATGAATGGGGAATCAAGTATGAATATACACTGAGTTTATTTGATAAAACTTTTATAAAGGAATTTAACCGAGAGATCAATATGATCTTTGAACTATTTTCAGGTTGCATTCGTCACTTGGTCAACCACCACAGTACATAAAGATGACCAGTCTTTAGTACTTCCATGACAAATGCAATCAGTGGCGTCCCACTGGACTTCTATCACAAAGATAAGATGTCCTTGAATCCCCTATCTGCATAGGTTTTTCATCTCAGCTGGAATAGAGAAAATCAAATATTCATGAAAATGGAAGGGATTCAAGAGTTTCAAAAATCTTCATGTAAAGTTGGATCAAGTGCCTTCTGAAAATATAGATATTTCTGAAGAAAAAGAGATTGAATTCGAATAAATCCGATATAAAAAACTCATCATCGATTGATGAATAGAAGACTTTTCAATGGATGCATCAACTATTGATCAGATGAACATTCAAGAAATTCCTAATTATTGATAATCTCACTCTTGTCGACTAAGCACTAATATACTTAGCTACCAAAATCGGCCTGACAATAATGAGTTGAATAACTAAGAATATCTCAATTCATTCTCGATTTTTGGACCACCACTGCGCAACGAATGCCTCAGCAACGATACCAACCGGGAATTAATTCACGATAATTCAAGGAAGAATAGGAAATTTCTTTAGATGATAGATTGAACGAAATCAATAATTAGGGGTGCACAGCTACGCTTAACTTCCAACCCATGCCAATAATCACTTCCCACTTCGTGTTCACAAATTTCTTGTATTTTCTCCATGACGTTTACATTGTAACTAATATCGTAGAAAAGTTCCAAAATATACGTGAAAATCTCAAGATGACGTCCTCGAGACTGGTAGCTCCAGCTGCCCGCTTAGCTTATGTCGCTTCGGGTTTGCTGTCTTGCTCCTAGCCAAACCCTTTAATGATTCGATCCTTTATCCGCGTAATATGCCAAAAGACCGTATAACGTCGCAATACTTGCCAAAGTATCCTAACGCGATCCTTCTCCTAAATCGTTCTACCCGACGCCTATCTTATACACGTACCCGAACCCTCCTAATCTGTTTTAGTGACCATAACCTGTAGCTCTGATACCAACTGTGGCATCCCATAATCCGGGGTAAAGATTTTGGGCCATTAACCACAAACAACATTATACAACCCTGGATATAAGCATCATATAATAATAAAAACCCCATAACCAAGATCGCATACAAGTTATGGTATTAAAAAACTATCGAATATCATTATTACAACCCAAGCTCTGAATAAAAAAAATGCTATACAAATTTTTTCTAAATAGGATCACTGTTAAACTATCTATTCAACCTTGATGAATTCCCAAGCCACTATCTGACGGAATCCACAACTCGAACATCTCCTCTCGCTGCTGGCAGAGCAATAACAACTGATCACTAGGCCCACTAATCATCGCTATTAACTAGAGGAATAAACATCAAAGCAAGAGTAAGCCAAAAATGCTCAGCAAGTGCATATAGTGATACAATATCAACAAAAGTTTATAAAATCTGAAGAAAAAAAAAACAAGGTTTAATCAACATGTGCTGCGAAAGAAGCGGCTAAAGGACTTAAATATAGCCTTGACCAGATAATCAACATGGCTCCACTAGAAGTAGGAGCATCAGCAATGGAACTGATAAAAGTTCTGATAACAAGATATACTCGAAATGGCTTCAAGAGAATCAGGTCTCAAACAACTCAATCTCAAAGTGTAGATTAGAATTGGATTTTATTTATTTAAAAAAACAATAAGGTTAGGCTGCTGATCAGTCACGTACTAACCCCGGACAAACGCACACATCAATGTCCTTAATTGGATCCATGGCACACATTGGCCTTAACTTCTGACCATTAATCTGGTCTCCCCGAAGGGACATCTGTTGACCATAATATGGTCTCCCCAAAGGGACATCCGTTTTAAAAACATTTCCAATTCTAAGTCAAACGCATTAGGTGTCGGAACAATCGACAACCTTTGTCAACCAACTAACTGGAAAACTCATGTTCCAGGACAACAACTTATAATTGAAGAATCAACAGGGGAGCAATTTATATCATCAAGTATCGACAAGTTCGATACAATACAGGGTGATAATCGAATAATAAAGATCTTCAATAGATATCGATGAGTTTGATAGTAAACAGGGGTAGAGAATATAAAGATCAACATTTTGAATACGCATTGACAAAATAGTTATAGGTAATCGGAGCACAACATCATTGACTTGCCTAAAGAGAGAGTTCGCTTGAGCAGAAATAAAAGATATAATTACAACAAGATTTTCAACAATTGAAATTTTAAGTTAGAGCAAAGATATGGTCAAGTACTAAGCATTTAATAAAATTTATCTTCACATTGCAAGGTTTGACTCGACATAAGCGAATGAAATAGTTTAAAACGATTATTTGCAAAATAATTCCAATATAGTACCTTTACAAGGTCAAATGCTATTTCAGTATCAAACCAAGCAAAACCTTATTGTTTGCTCTAATCTACCCATGCGCATCCTATAACGCTTACACATATAACATATATAAACATATACAATCATATTCATAAAATAGTCTTAGTATAGTCAACTAGGTCAAATAAGCATCTAATACAGATAGCCAATTAACTCTAGAATATTATCCAGTGGCAACCACTTCACAACAAAATCATACCTCAAATTCTCACGTCAACTATTACATATTCACTTAGACTCTCGAAAATCATAACATACTTTCAAATCATCGAAATCAAATAAATTAAATAGATTTTAAATAGATTTGTAGGGGAATTTTAGAACATTTCGGCATGAAGTATTCGTAAAGAGGACTATCCCCCAGTTTGTCAATTCAACAATTTTGATTCAAAAATCATATGAAAATAAAACTGCTTCACTGGCAGCAACATAAAAGTAAACAAATAAGGAAAAGTACCCGCCCAGACATGCGGAAACTAATCACATAAAGAAATTACCCGCCCAGACATGCGGCACCTAAACACATAAAGAAAATTACCCGCCCAGACATGCGGAACCTCAACACGTAAGGAAAAATAAATCGACAGTTTAACTTTGCTATAGATTACATTGGAAAACTAAATCAAAACAAACCACACAGCCTCTAGGGCCAGTGGTACTTTTCAGAAATCACTGCTTAACATTTATACCAATATACAGCTTAAGCAATTATACAATTACTTAATTGACACCAATTTGACCACCTACAACTTACCCCAAGGATTTGATAGGTATAGCATTCAACGAATATAATAACTCGAATACAACATTTAACCCATATAAACCATTTACAATTAGCGAGGTCATATAAACTCCAACATTATACGACAAATAATAATTAGTAACTAACAGTCATTTAACCACATATAGACCAACACCAAGTAATTGACAACTACAACATTTGACACATAGACATTTACAAATAAGCTAACTCACATAACTACATATTATGCGACAATAAGAATTAATAACTCCCAACATTCGTCAAAATCCTCAAACTTATACAACGAATAATAATGATCAACTTATAATCAATTAACCACTTACAAACTAATACCAAGTAATTAACAATTATGACATTCAACAACTACTCTAACTCAACTTACAACAATAATAATTAACAATAACAATCGCTAAACTCGAACATATATCGAATTCACAACTAATCTCAACAATTATACTTAAAAATTATGCTCTCCGAAATAAATAATGGAAATTAAAACAATATCTCTCAATTTAAATTAATTAAATTACAATAATCGAATAATTTTATCTAACACGAGAATTAAACAATTACATCGAAAATGAAAATAAATAAATAAATGAATAAAAATATTATACCTTTTCGATTTCCAAATTTTTTTCCCACGAAAATCTCCCTCCCCCTCTCTCTCTCTCTCTCTCTACCATCTTCTGCGCACAACACCATACACAAACCCACACCCATGCGACCTCATCTCCCCTATTCACGCCGGCCAGAACCAAGCCCGCAGGAACCATCCCCCCGCTACCTAACTCCCCGATGTCGCGCCTCCCTTCCTCCTCCTGTCTTCAACCCGCTGCCACCCATACACGATTCCCATGCAGCACACACTATACACGCGTATATATGTATCTATATATGTATATTTTGCTAATTATTTCCCCCAATTCAATTTCTAAACCCTAATTCTAATTCCCCCGATTCTTTCTTTCTGCTGCTGACATATCTCTTAATGGGCTTGGCCCATTTCTTTTGTTACTACTTTATTCTCTTTTCGGCCCAATTATACACTAATAAACAATTTCTATAAATCACAATTAAATAGAACATTCGGAAAATTACACTTTTCATTTTTAAAATAAAGAGTATAAAATTACGAGCACACACATATTTTTTAAAATATTTTTTGGATCAAAAATGAATTAAATATGAATTTTACAAATTTTGATCCTTTAAACACAATAAAATTCTTAAAATCATTTTAAAATACCACAACACCCAAATTAATCCACCCAACAATTTTAAAAGCTCAATAAATTTATAAAGACAATATTACAAAAGATTTCATGATTTTTAATAACTTCGATAATTTTATAAAATTGCCAGAGGATCAAAAATGCTTGATTTAAATATATTTAAATTCTCAAAAATACAAATAAAAATACACCGACCTTCACAGCTTACACAAATCATCACATAAACACAAAAACACAACTTCACATATATTCCATCTTACAACAATAATCACATAATAATATCCATAATCTATATTAAATAAATATTTATAAAAATACGAAATTTTCTAGGGCGTTATAATGTCTCGAGTTCCCTATGCTAGTGCAGTAGGAAGCTTGATGTATGCAATGGTCTGCACTAGACTCGATCTTGCACAGTCTGTCAGTGTTGTTAGTGATAGTGTTAGTGCCCTAGAGACAATGTAGTTGTACTTCTAGGAAAGACTATTTTGTTACTTAATGATCATGTTCTACTGATTATTCTACATTTATTTATTATGTCTTAATTTACTGCGATATAAATATAAGAGTAATAAATGTCCTTGGAATATAGAACATGTATTCTATATCTTTAAGTATGTGACTTAAAAATGAGATTATATGAATAGTGTTTATATTCCTAAATATCCCTAATCGAGCATTATTAATATGGGACAATTATAATGCATAAAGATTAGTATGTTTGTTGACGGATGACCACATCTCATTGGTCATAGGTATAGTGATACTAAAGTCAAGAACATGGGTGCATGTAATTTTATACATGGCACTGGATTAACCCACGGTGAGATTCTACATGTTGATAATGTCATAAGAAAGACTCACAGTGATAATGGTGTAATGATCCTTAGACTTGAGATCATTATATTTCTATAAGAGGATTAATATACTTTGACTACATTAAAAGTTACCTTTGACCGGGTGATGATAAAAGTGTACATCGGGTATATTATGAGTCGTATGAGAAATATGAATGATAGATAAAGGATTTAACCGTCCTATTATTAGGAGAGATATTATTGGCCAATTGATTGAGTGAGACTATGAAAATGCATGGCCATGCTCAAATATTGATTTGTTCTAATAGTCTACTCATTGATCAAGGAAACCCGGATTAAACGTTGAAGAGGATGACTATTAACATGCCTCGAGTTTAATCTATAATATTTGGTTAAAGGGATTATATTACACGGAAACATTAATCACGAAAGGTTTAATTGGATCATCAATTATTATTATTACTTGGGTAGCAATGATGTATTACTAGATGCCGCTCATTGTTTATAATTTTATTATTGGATATTAAAATTATTGCCAACGTAATAATAACCTAAAGGGTTACACAATAAGAACGTTTAAAAGGAGTTTTAATTTAAATTAAGAATTTAAATTAAATTATTAAATTCGAAATTGGATATTTAATTAATTGAGCTAGTCTTAATTATAATTAAATAGAATTCGAATTTAATATTAAAACCAAATAAGAATGGGTTTGGAGAAGTCCAATTCGATTTAGGGTTTAGCCCAATCTCTCTTCCCTATAAATACATTATGATGTATTGTTTAGGGTGAGACTTTTGCAATTCATTAAAACCTGTGGGAGGCTAGAGAGAGAGAGAGGAAGGTTCTCCGGCTAGTACCGGCTCCGGTGATCGTTGGACGATCAAGCGTTCGTGTGGACTACTTTGGCAACGTAGATCTCGAAGAGGGATGCGTGGTGATTGTTTTGGACCTCCATCTGCCATCAATTTGTAAAGCTTCTTTAAGGTAATCATCTATCTCCGAATTAAATATCATGTTTTTGCATGGATCCTGCGGTAGGGTTTCGATTTTTTATTGGTTTAATTATTGCTTTCCGCTGTGTTTATTCCTTGGAACCCTTCAATGGCATCAGAGCTACTTGCAAAACGCTTTTAATTCGGTTATGTGTTTAACAATTTTTGTGTATGTAAGCATGTATGTGATTTGCCATGGTTTTGTGATTATACGAGATGTGTATGTATATGTTTTGAACATATGATATATTAGTGGATTGTATAATCATGGGATGATTGTATAAATTGCTGAGTGTATATGATACATGCTTGTTCTTATTTTGGAGATTGTATACGATACGATTTCCGGAAAACTATGCAAATTTAGTGAAATTTGCATACTGTGTCGGATTCTCGCAAAAGATATGTGTTTTCTGACTGGAAACATTAATCACGAAAGGTTTAATTGGATCATCAATTATTATTATTACTTGGGTAGCAATGATGTATTACTAGATGCCGCTCATTGTTTATAATTTTATTATTGGATATTAAAATTATTGCCAACGTAATAATAACCTAAAGGGTTACACAATAAGAACGTTTAAAAGGAGTTTTAATTTAAATTAAGAATTTAAATTAAATTATTAAATTCGAAATTGGATATTTAATTAATTGAGCTAGTCTTAATTATAATTAAATAGAATTCGAATTTAATATTAAAACCAAATAAGAATGGGTTTGGAGAAGTCCAATTCGATTTAGGGTTTAGCCCAATCTCTCTTCCCTATAAATACATTATGATGTATTGTTTAGGGTGAGACTTTTGCAATTCATTAAAACGTGTGGGAGGCTAGAGAGAGAGAGGCAGGTTTTTCGGCTAGTACCGGCTCCGGTGATCGTTGGACGATCAAGCGTTCGTGTGGACTACTTTGGCAACGTAGATCTCGAAGAGGGATGCGTGGTGATTGTTTTGGACCTCCGTCTGCCATCAATTTGTAAAGCTTCTTTAAGGTAATCATCTATCTCCGAATTAAATATCATGTTTTTGCATGGATCCTGCGGTAGGGTTTCGATTTTTTATTGTTTTAATTATTGCTTTCCGCTGTGTTTATTCCTCGGAACCCTTCAATGGCATCAGAGCTACTTGCAAAACGCTTTTAATTCGGTTATGTGTTTAACAATTTTTGTGTATGTAAGTATGTATGTGATTTGCCATGGTTTTGTGATTATACGAGATGTGTATGTATATGTTTTGAACATATGATATATTAGTGGATTGTATAATCATGGGATGATTGTATAAATTGCTGAGTGTATATGATACATGCTTGTTCTTATTTTGGAGATTGTATACGATACGATTTCCGGAAAACTATGCAAATTTAGTGAAATTTGCATACTGTGTCGGATTCTCGCAAACGATATGTGTTTTCTGACTGGAATTGGGCCACTGAGCAAGACTAACAAAGTCAGGTTTGCATTTGTAAGCCGTTTGATGTAGTTTACTGCCTGTAAACTGCGATTTATGGTTTTGTGATTTAATCTCGAATTTTTTGAAAAATTAGATCATATTGGATATGATATGTTATGATGTGTTGATGATGATCATATAATCTGCATATATTGATATATATATATATATATATATATATATATATATATATATTTGTTCTTGATATGGGGATTGTAAGATTTGGTGAAATCTGTATCCAGTGTCCGATTTTCTCAAATGATATTTGTTTTCTGACTGGAAACGAGCGTCTGAACAAAACTGATAGCAAAGTTATCATCGACTCGTCTGTAAGGCGTTTCACGCCGTTTAGTGCCTGAAAACGGCGATTTATTATTATCAGAATTTGATTCTGATTTTCTGATTTTTGCGTTATATGATTTCTTTGATTGGATCATCTGAAATATGATATGGTTACATGTTCTTAATTGTTATATGAGCATGGTGATTGGTTATGGCCCTAAGACCAATAGGATAGTGGTTTTGATTTTATGGTTTGGTTTCTAAATACGACTTGCATGTCGTTGTTTCTTGTAATTAATAAATCTCGAATGTAACTCGAGTTCATCTTGTAAGTTTATTAGTGTAGCATGTTTTTCAAGAATTCAATGTAACTTTTAAAGACGACAAGAAGAACAAGGAAGAAAGGAGGCGATTCCCCACGAAGATGCAATGGAGAAGACATGTATGTAATTGTATTTTGTTAACCACCATAGATTGACCTTGATCTTTTCATTAGCTTGAAAAGATCACATAGGATGGGCCATAACCAAACACGTTTAATTTATGCACTTTACATATATATGAATGTATGCGATACAATGTATGTGTAGAGATAAAAATGCATGTTTAATTAGATTAATCATGTATGTATTCGATACGACACCCATGCCATGCCTGCTAAACAAGATAAAATCTGTAACGATTCAAGATTTTAAAATTAACAAACGATCATGAGATTCTTGTGTTTATGAAATATGGATTTTTAAAACACGGAATTAAATATGGATTTTTGATATCTAAAATTGGGATTTTCTGACAAAAGCGGATATGCGTATTCGTAAGGTTAATGGGTATTAAGTGTGACCATTGGGATCCTCCATCTACCTGGGAAACGAACAATTTAAGATGTCAATTTGAAATATTTGGTACAAGGAAAAATTGAGGATCTCTTTATGATGTGATCATGATCGTTATAAATTTTCTAAACCCCTTAACAAAATATTAAGTTTTAATCAGATGCTTTCCAATGAATGAACACTCATCGAATCCTAGATCGATAAGGGGAAGGGCTGTCAGTGGCAGGGGACTCCTATCTATCGTGGTGAGATGCGACGAATATAAACGGTTATATTCGGCCGTTGTATCATTGGGTCTAACTTAACTGAGTCATCATAATAAGGTGAAAATAAATGGTTATATTCAACTATTATGAACTTAGAAGCATTGAGTTTGGTTAAAAATCTATTAGATAGATAAGATCAATCGTTGTTCACCAAACTATCCAAGAATTATATATGATATAATTGAGAACTGTTGTCTACCTAAATAATCATGTTTTAAGGACTACCAGTGGTTGACTTAGGACATGACGAAATATGGATCTTGGCTCACTAGAAAGATTTATGGGATATTCTTTCCAAATTAATAGTAAGGGCTATTAATTTGATAAAAATAGTGGGAGATATATATTCTAAATATATATGAATAATCACTTGAACATAAATTAATAATACCGTAGACTAATTATTTTATGCATTTTAACATTGTGGATATTCAAATGACAAACAACTCAAATAAACTTCTCTGTACGATCAGTCCTTGAGAAGGACAAGATGACAAGAACAAACTTCCTTGATTGGCAATGGAAAGGCAAGAAGAGGATTGGATCCAAATCTAATGCTAATCCAAGACAAACTCCTAAAAGGGCTTTGATGCCTACAGGAGGTGTTGCAAAAGGTGATTGTCACTATTGCATGAAGTCGGGTCATTGGAAGAGAAACTGTCAAAATTATTTGGAGGATCTAAAGAAACTGAATGTTGTTCAGATTTCTGATTCAGGTATTTATGTTATAGAAGTCAATTTGTCTACTTCTTCATCATGGGTATTAGATACTGGATGTGATTCCCACATTTGTATAAATGTGCAAGAACTTCGAAAAAGTTGAACTTTGGCGAAAGGAGAAGTCGACCTATATGTTGGCAATGGAGCAAAGGTTGCTGCTTTAGCTGTAGGGACTTATTATTTATCGTTGCCCACCGGGCTTATTTTAGAACTTGAGGACTGTTATTACGTGCCTACGATTTGTAGATACATTATTTTCGTTTCTTGTTTGGACAAGATTGGTTTTTCATTTTTGATTCAGAACAATGGTTGTTAGTTTTCAATGAATAATGTTACCTATGGGGTTGCACGTTTGTTTAATGGTTTATATGTTCTTAATCTTAATATTCCTGTTTATAATATAAGTAATAAACGTCTTAAGACAAATGACTCAAATCAAACATACCTCTGGCAGTGTCGTTTAGGCCTTATAAATGAGAATCGCATTTCCAAATTACATAGGGATGGATACTTGGATAAGTTTGATTTTGAATTATACGAAGAATGCGAACCGTGTCTCATTGGCAAAATGACTAAAGCTCATTTTACCGGTCAAGGTGAGAGGGCCACCAACGATTGGAATTGATACATAGTGATGTATGTGGTCCAATACGTACGATGGCAAGAGGTGGCTTTTATTATTTCATAACCTTTACTGATGATTTTAGTAGATACGGATATGTGTATCTTTTGAAGAACAAATCCGAATCATTTGAAAAATTCAAAGAGTATAAGGCTGAAGTTGAAAAGCAATTAGGCGAAAGTATTAAAACTCTACGATCTGATCGTGGGGGAGAATACTTAAGCTTGGAATTCAAGAATTTCCTAAAGGAGTGTGGTATCGTATCACAACTCACTCCTCCTGGAACACCACAATGGAATGGGGTGTCTAAAAGGATAAATCGTACCTTGTTAGACATGGTACGGTCGATGATAAGTCATGCGGATCTTCCAATCAGTTTCTGGGGTTATGCCCTAGAGACGGCTACACAAACACTAAATTAAGTTCCTTCAAAATCGGTTCAAAAGACACCATATGAGATATGGACTGAGAAACGTAATAGCGTGTTATTTATGAAAATTTGGGGATGTGAAGCGTTTGTGAAACGTTTGGTCTCTGATAAGCTAGGACCGAAATCAGACAAATGTAATTTTGTAGGATACCCATTAGAAACTAAAGGGTATTATTTCTATAAACCTTCCGAGAACAAAGTGTTTGTTGCTCGAACGACTGTATTTCTAGGGAGAGAATTGCTTTCTAAGAAAAATAGTGGGAGGACAATAGATCTCGATGAGGATCGAAAACTACAAGATAATGTTGAACCAGAGTTGGAACATGAGCAGAATGAGACTCAAGATGTTAAGAACGATGTTGCTCAAGAAACACAAGTCATTCGTAGATCCTGTAGGATTCGCCATGAGCCGGAGAGATATTATGGATTTCTCCTGACTCAAAGTGCCGATGTGATGCTTGTAGATAATGATGAGCCTTTCACCTATAAAGATGCTATGAATAATTCAGATTCTGAGAGATGGCTGGAGGCCATGAAATCTTAGATGGATTCCATGTATGAAAACCAAGTATGGACTTTGGTTGCACCACCTGATGGGGTAAAACCCATAGAGTGCAAGTGGGTTTTCAAGAAGAAAACTGACATGGATGGAAATTTGCAGACCTACAAAGCAAGACTAGTGGCGAAAGGTTTCAAGCAAATTCATGGTATTGACTATGATGAAACTTTCTCACCAGTAGCTATGGTATTGACTATGATGAAATTCAATGTAACTTTTAAAGACGACAAGAAGAACATGGAAGAAATGAGGCGATTCCCCACGAAGATGCAATGGAGAAGACATGTATGTAATTGTATTTTGTTAACCACCATAGATTGACCTTGATCTTTTCATTAGCTTGAAAAGATCACATAGGATGGGCCATAACCAAACACGTTTAATTTATGCACTTTACATATATATGAATGTATGCGATACAATGTATGTGTAGAGATAAAAATGCATGTTTAATTAGATTAATCATGTATGTAATCGATACGACACCCATGCCATGCCTGCTAAACAAGATAAAATCTGTAACGATTCAAGATTTTAAAATTAACAAACGATCATGAGATTCTTGTGTTTATGAAATATGGATTTTTAAAACACGGAATTAAATATGGATTTTTGATATCTAAAATTGGGATTTTCTGACAAAAGCGGATATGCGTATTCGTAATGTTAATGGGTATTAAGTGTGACCATTGGGATCCTCCATCTACCTGGGAAACGAACAATTTAAGATGTCAATTTGAAATATTTGGTTCAAGGAAAAATTGAGGATCTCTTTATGATGTGATCATGATCGTTATAAATTTTCTAAACCCCTTAACAAAATATTAAGTTTTAATCAGATGCTTTCCAATGAATGAACACTCATCGAATCCTAGATCGATAAGGGGAAGGGCTGTCAGTGGCAGGGGACTCCTATCTATCGTGGTGAGATGCGACGAATATAAACGGTTATATTCGGCCGTTGTATCATTGGGTCTAACTTAACTGAGTCGTCATAATAAGGTGAAAATAAACGGTTATATTCAACTATTATGAACTTAGAAGCATTGAGTTTGGTTAAAAATCTATTAGATAGATAAGATCAATCGTTGTTCACCAAACTATCCAAGAATTATATATGATATAATTGAGAATTGTTGTCTACCAAAATAATCATGTTTTAAGGACTACCAGTGGTTGACTTAGGACATGACGAAATATGGATCTTGGCTCACTAGAAAGATTTATGGGATATTCTTTCCAAATTAATAGTAAGGGCTATTAATTTGATAAAAATAGTGGGAGATATATATTCTAAATATATATGAATAATCACTTGAACATAAATTAATAATACCGTAGACTAATTATTTTATGCATTTTAACATTGTGGATATTCAAATGACAAACAACTCAAATAAACTTCTCTGTACGATCAGTCCTTGAGAAGGACAAGATGACAAGAACAAACTTCCTTGATTGGCAATGGAAAGGCAAGAAGAGGATTGGATCCAAATCTAATGCTAATCCAAGACAAACTCCTAAAAGGGCTTTGATGCCTACAGGAGGTGTTGCAAAAGGTGATTGTCACTATTGCATGAAGTCGGGTCATTGGAAGAGAAACTGTCAAAATTATTTGGAGGATCTAAAGAAACTGAATGTTGTTCAGATTTCTGATTCAGGTATTTATGTTATAGAAGTCAATTTGTCTACTTCTTCATCATGGGTATTAGATACTGGATGTGATTCCCACATTTGTATAAATGTGCAAGAACTTCGAAAAAGTTGAACTTTGGCGAAAGGAGAAGTCGACCTATATGTTGGCAATGGAGCAAAGGTTGCTGCTTTAGCTGTAGGGACTTATTATTTATCGTTGCCCACCGGGCTTATTTTAGAACTTGAGGACTGTTATTACATGCCTACGATTTGTAGATACATTATTTTCGTTTCTTGTTTGGACAAGATTGGTTTTTCATTTTTGATTCAGAACAATGGTTGTTAGTTTTCATTGAATAATGTTACCTATGGGGTTGCACGTTTGTTTAATGGTTTATATGTTCTTAATCTTAATACTCCTGTTTATAATATAAGTAATAAACGTCTTAAGACAAATGACCCAAATCAAACATACCTCTGGCAGTGTCGTTTAGGCCTTATAAATGAGAATCGCATTTCCAAATTACATAGGGATGGATACTTGGATAAGTTTGATTTTGAATTATACGAAGAATGCGAACCGTGTCTCATTGGCAAAATGACTAAAGCTCATTTTACCGGTCAAGGTGAGAGGGCCACCAACGATTGGAATTGATACATAGTGATGTATGTGGTCCAATACGTACGATGGCAAGAGGTGGCTTTTATTATTTCATAACCTTTACTGATGATTTTAGTAGATACGGATATGTGTATCTTTTAAAGAACAAATCCGAATCATTTGAAAAATTCAAAGAGTATAAGGCTGAAGTTGAAAAGCAATTAGGCGAAAGTATTAAAACTCTACGATCTGATCGTGGGGGAGAATACTTAAGCTTGGAATTCAAGAATTTCCTAAAGGAGTGTGGTATCGTATCACAACTCACTCCTCCTGGAACACCACAATGGAATGGGGTGTCTAAAAGGATAAATCGTACCTTGTTAGACATGGTACGGTCGATGATGAGTCATGCGGATCTTCCAATCAGTTTCTGGGGTTATGCCCTAGAGACGGCTACACAAACACTAAACTAAGTTCCTTCAAAATCGGTTCAAAAGACACCATATGAGATATGGACTGAGAAACGTAATAGCGTGTTATTTATGAAAATTTGGGGATGTGAAGCGTTTGTGAAACGTTTGGTCTCTGATAAGCTAGGACCGAAATCAGACAAATGTAATTTTGTAAGATACCCATTAGAAACTAAAGGGTATTATTTCTATAAACCTTCCGAGAACAAAGTGTTTGTTGCTCGAACGACTGTATTTCTAGGGAGAGAATTGCTTTCTAAGAAAAATAGTGGGAGGACAATAGATCTCGATGAGGATCGAAAACTACAAGATAATGTTGAACCAGAGTTGGAACATGAGCAGAATGAGACTCAAGATGTTAAGAACGATGTTGCTCAAGAAACACAGGTCATTCGTAGATCCACTAGGATTCGCCATGAGCCGGAGAGATATTATGGATTTCTCCTGACTCAAAGTGCCGATGTGATGCTTGTAGATAATGATGAGCCTCTCACCTATAAAGATGCTATGAATAATTCAGATTCTGAGAGATGGCTGGAGGCCATGAAATCTTAGATGGATTCCATGTATGAAAACCAAGTATGGACTTTGGTTGCACCACCTGATGGGGTAAAACCCATAGAGTGCAAGTGGGTTTTCAAGAAGAAAACTGACATGGATGGAAATTTTCAGACCTACAAAGCAAGACTAGTGGCGAAAGGTTTCAAGCAAATTCATGGTATTGACTATGATGAAACTTTCTCACCAGTAGCTATGGTCAAATCCATCAGGATTTTGCTTGCGATAACAGCTTATTATGACTATGAGATCTGGCAAATGGATGTCAAGACCGCTTTCTTAAATGGGAGCTTAGAAGAGGATGTGTACATGACACAACCTCAGGGTTTTGTCGATTCAAGGTTTGCTAGAATGGTTTTTAAGTTGCGAAGATCCATTTATGGATTAAAGTAGACCTCTAGAAGATGGAACATCCGTTTTGATGAAACAATCAAAGAGTTTGGCTTCATACAAAATGAGGATGAACCGTGTGTTTACAAAAAGGTTAGTGGGAGCCATGTGGCATTCCTAGTATTATATGTAGATGACATATTACTAATAGGGAATGAAATTCCTTCTCTACAGGCTGTGAAGACTTGGTTGGGAAAAAAGTTTCTCGATGAAAGACTTAGGCGATTCTACCTACATCTTAGGGATCAGGATCTATAGAGATAGATCTAAAAGATTAATTGGCTTAAGTCAGAGTACATACATTGACAAAGTATTGCATCATTTTGGGATGCAAGAGGCAAAGAGGGGCTATGTCCCAATGTCTCATGGGATAGCGATCTCAAAGGAAAACTGTCCTATATCATCAGATGATAAGGACCGTATGAGTAAAGTATCATATGCTTCGGCAATTGGTTCTATAATGTATGCAATGATATGTACTCGTCCTGATGTCTCGTATGCTTTTAGCATGACGAGCAGATGCCAGTCTAATCCAGGTGAGGGTCACTGGATAGTTGTCAAGAATATTCTTAAGTACCTTAAACGGACTAAAAATTCGTTCTTGATATGTGGAGGAAATGAGAAGCTGGTTGTAAGAGGTTACAATAATGCTAGTTTCCAGAAAGATAGGGACGATTCTGTGTCCCAGTCTTGATTCGTGTTTTGTTTAGATGGAGGTGCTGTAAGCTTGAAAAGTTCAAAGCAAGAGGCAGTAGCTGATTCTACAATGGAAGTTAAGTATATTGCTGCCAGTGAAGCAGCCAAAGAGGCTGTTTGGATTTGGAAGTTTATTAGAGGACTTGGTGTGGTTCCATCGATCGCAGATCCGGTTGATCTGTATTGCGATAACAATGGAGCCATTGCACAGGCTAATGAACCAAGGTCCCAATCCAAGGCAAAGCATATACTTAGGAGATATCACCTTCTTCGAGAGATAAACGAGAGAGGAGATATAGATATGTAAAGTGCATACTAATGATAATGTTGCGGACCCACTGACTAAGGCTTTGTCGCAGCAGAAGCACGAAGGTCACACTAGTTCCATGGGTATTAGATACATGGGCGATTGGCTCTAGTGCAAGTGGGAGATTGATAGTGTTAGTGCCCTAGAGACAATGTAGTTGTACTTCTAGGAAAGACTATTTTGTTACTTAATGATCATGTTCTACTGATTATTCTACATTTATTTATTATGTCTTAATTTACTGCGATATAAATATAAGAGTAATAAATGTCCTTGGAATATAGAACATGTATTCTATATCTTTAAGTATGTGACTTAAAAATGAGATTATATGAATAGTGTTTATATTCCTAAATATCCCTAATCGAGCATTATTAATATGGGACAATTATAATGCATAAAGATTAGTATGTTTGTTGACGGATGACCACATCTCATTGGTCATAGGTATAGTGATACTAAAGTCAAGAACATGGGTGCATGTAATTTTATACATGGCACTGGATTAACCCACGGTGAGATTCTACATGTTGATAATGTCATAAGAAAGACTCACAGTGATAATAGTGTAATGATCCTTAGACTTGAGATCATTATATTTCTATACGAGGATTAATATACTTTGACTACATTAAAAGTTACCTTTGACCGGGTGATGATAAAAGTGTACATCGGGTATATTATGAGTCGTATGAGAAATATGAATGATAGATAAAGGATTTAACCCTCCTATTATTAGGAGAGATATTATTGGCCTCTTGATTGAGTGAGACTATGAAAATGCATGGTCATGCTCAAATATTGATTTGTTCTAATAGTCTACTCATTGATCAAGGAAACCCGGATTAAACGTTGAAGAGGATGACTATTAACATGCCTCGAGTTTAATCTATAATATTTGGTTAAATGGATTATATTACACGGAAACATTAATCACGAAAGGTTTAATTGGATCACCAATTATTATTATTACTTGGGTAGCAATGATGTATTACTAGATGCCGCTCATTGTTTATAATTTTATTATTGGATATTAAAATTATTGCCAACGTAATAATAACCTAAAGGGTTACACAATAAGAACGTTTAAAAGGAGTTTTAATTTAAATTAAGAATTTAAATTAAATTATTAAATTCGAAATTGGATATTTAATTAATTGAGCTAGTCTTAATTATAATTAAATAGAATTCGAATTTAATATTAAAACCAAATAAGAATGGGTTTGGAGAAGCCCAATTCGATTTAGGGTTTAGCCCAATCTCTCTTCCCTATAAATACATTATGATGTATTGTTTAGGGTGAGACTTTTACAATACATTAAAACGTGTGGGAGGCTAGAGAGAGAGAGGCAGGTTCTTCGGCTAGTACCGGCTCCGGTGATCGTTGGACGATCAAGCGTTCGTGTGGACTACTTTGGCAACGTAGATCTCGAAGAGGGATGCGTGGTGATTGTTTTGTACCTCCATTTGCCATCAATTTGTAAAGCTTCTTTAAGGTAATCTTCTATCTCCGATAACCCAGCTGATATGCTCACCAATCCGGTTCCACATAGCAAGTTTCAACATTGTTTGAACTTGCTAAATGTTCGGAGTTATTGATTGCCCTTTTTTGGGCAAAATCTGAGGCAGAAGAGTTTTTTTTATCTGGTACATCTGGCATTATTATGATGCATCTGGTACATCTGTTATCTGTTTTTGTGAGAGGATTCAAGTCAAGGTGGAGATTTGTTAGAATGCCTTGAATCTGTAGCCGCCGGATTTGACTTATGTAGGCGGCACCACCTACAACACCTAACACCACCTAGCACACATAACCCCTTAAATTGTGTCTATAAATAGAAATGCATATAAAGATTGTGAAGCATCTGAACATCTGAAAGATCTGTAATCTGTTTATCCTCAAGATCAATATAAACTATTTTTTTTCTGCATATATTTTTTCTTTATGTTTATCATCTTTCTTGCTTCCATTATAACAATAAAAAATTTGAGGAAGAAAATAGGAGTGAAGAGTTTATCCCTCGTTAACCAATCTAGCAGCCAGATTCACCAAAACTGAAGGAAAAAGGCCGAATTATTTAGGCGTAGATGTAAAAGAGGGACAACGATCCTACACATATATTTCAAAAGAAGAGTTTTTAATATTATTTTTCTCAGCCTCCATCAGTCACTCTTTCCCAGCACTGTTCAAACTTGAAACCAACCCTGTACATCATCAACTAAGCTTGAAAAAGCATATCAAAGAATCATATTTTCTAAATCACAATGACGCAGCAGATACAGAACTATAATTAAGTCACCCTTATTTGTCAAATTTGAGTTTATGTAATTATAATATTTCTCAAGCAACACAATTTAGGACTCACATCATTAAAAAAATCAAATTTATACTATTATATAAAAACCGAAACATTAAAAGTTTGGTTGGTCGGTACGGTATCTGCTGATTTTACTTAATTACAGATAAAATCCATCCTATTAAAAAATCAATTTCCTTTTTCAGGTTAAATATATTAATTTTTCTATTTTTTAATAACTAAA
Source organism: Saposhnikovia divaricata (assembly GCA_036435485.1). NCBI lineage: Eukaryota > Viridiplantae > Streptophyta > Magnoliopsida > Apiales > Apiaceae > Saposhnikovia > Saposhnikovia divaricata. The sequence continues at coordinate 119,702,168 of CM071598.1, read as the reverse complement.
TAATTTCCTTTTTCAAGTAACATACAATATCTTTTATATTTTATCTAACTAAAATACCTGTTGATTTTACTTATTTACCCTTACTTAATTACAGATAAAATTCATCCTATTAAAAAATCAATTTCCTTTTTCAGGTTAATTATATTAACTTTTCTATTTTTTAATAACTAAATAATTTCCTTTTTCAATTAACATACAATATCTTTTATATTTTATCTAACTAAAATTTCTCATTTACTAAGCAATTTTATTTTTCAGGTTAAATATATTACCTTTTCTATTTTCAATAACTAAATAATTTTCCATTTCAGGTAAAATACAATATCTTTTATATTTTATCTAACTAAAATTTCTCATTTTTTAAAAACACTACGAACAATTTTGTTTAATAAAATAACATAATTATATTACAATTACAATTAACTAATCAATTACCTTTTTCAGCCAAAACACATTACCTTTTCTCTAACTAAAATCTCTCATTTTTCAATTATATCACGGCTGGTTACCTTTTTCAGCCAAAACACGTTACCTCTTTTTTCTAACTAAAACCTCTATTTTTCCAATTATATCACGGGCGGTTCTATTTAATAAAAATAAAATTATAATATTATAATACTAACAATTAACCGATTACCTTTTCAGCTAAAACGTATCATCTTTTTTATTTTTTCTAATTAAATTCCCTCTTTTTCTAGAAATGTCACGGGCAACAATAATTTCTCATTTTCTAAAAGCACTATGAGCAATTTTATATAGTAAAATAACATAATTAAATTATAATTACTACAAACTAATCAATTACCTTTTTCACCTAAAGCATGTCAACTTTTTTAATTTTCAGGTTACCTTTCCTATTTTTTCTAACTAAAATCTTTCATTTTCCAATTATATCACGGACGGTTCTATTTAATACAATTAAATAATTATATTATAATACTAATAATTAACCGATTACCTTTTTTAGCTAAAACGTATCTTCTTTTTTATATTTTCTAACTAAAATCTCTCATTTTCTATAAATATCACGGACTACATTAATTTCTCATTTTCTAAAAACATTACGAGGAATTTTATTTAGTAAAATAACATAATTAAATTATAATTACTATAAACTAATCCATTACCTTTTTCAACTAAAACATATTACCTTTTTAATTTTCTCTAACTATGTCCTCTCTTTTTCCAATTATACGAGCATTCTATTTAATAAAGTAAAATAATAATTTTATATTTACTAATAATTAACCGATTACCTTTTACAACTAAAATATATCATATTTTCTGTATTTTCTTACTAAAATTACTCATTTTCTAGAAATATCACGGATAACATTTATATAATTATCATCAAATCATCTCATTTAAAAATTTAAACCTCCAAAATTCATGTTTGAAAAAAATTAAATCAAATTAATGTATTAAAAAAAAACAACAAGGAAAGTAAAAACAGTGTGAAAATCGCAGTCAATTCAAAATATAATAGGGGGGTACATGTAACAAGTTAAAATTTCAAGGTTTACAACCGAATAAGTTGGTAGATTTCTCCATCATCCGCAATTCTTCTTCTTGTTTAAGCAAATTCCACTGGTGTGAGTTTTGAACCGGATTCAACAATGGGTTAGCAAAATTACACCTTATCCTTATCTTCTTCTTCCTGGCATTATTGTGTTGATCACACCTCAAGTCAGCTTCCTTGAGCATCTTCCACTCCCCCGAATTGTTAATAGTTTTCATCAATGGATTTACGGTCTTACTCATCATTATTGATTAAGATTACAAACTCTCTCGAAATTCTACTTTGTTGTTGTAAAACAACTTATGTCTTTCCTCTCTTGAGATGAGATGTTGTTGTTGTATGGCTAGCCTAGACCAAGGGCGGGCATGTGTATTTATACGGTTACGAATCTGGTCTTTCCTTTTCGATTTCGAATTAGATTTGGTTAGCTTGTTCCTACTTTGATTTAATTTTGTTTTTCTGATTTCTTGTTTTCAATTTGATTCCATTTTTGGTTTCTGGTTTTATATTTTGATATTTGAAAGGAAAATTCCATCCATATTTGGTATCCTCTTTCCCATTTCAAAGTGGAATTGGGTTTTAGATTTTTACTTTCTTTGATTTTTTTTATTTCTTGTTCTATTTTGGATTACATTTTAACTTTTACTTTTTATATTTTATATTTTAATATTTTAAAGATGTTTGGATTTTAATTTGATTCAAACTTAAAAGGTAATTTAAATTTTGAATAATTTTTTTATTTAGGTAAAACTCTGCTTGAATAAAAATTTACTAAATTTTGAATAAAAGTTATGTATAAACTTCATATTCATCTTTAAAAAATACAATATTCAGATAAAACTTTTAATCATAGATTATCAAACCATAATTCACAAATCTATTTTAAATTAGTTTAACTTATAGGATAGTTATTTATTTTTAAATAAATTTTAATTTACATATTACATTTTTCTTAAAACTTATATATATTTACATATTACTTTTTTTTTTTTTGACATTATTTAAACCCTACAATCGCATAAACTGGAAAGACAAAGCAGGAGGCAAATAGTTTCACTTCAAAATTTAGAGTTAATCACATAAAAAACCATTAAACTATCCTATTATTAGCGGAAAAACCATTGATCAATTTTTTAACATATTTTAACACAACCAACTATGTAAAATACTGAAAATAATGTAAAATCTAATCAGGATTAAGTTATAATATCACATATGTCATTAAATATAAAATAAAATATTACATTTGTGTTGATGTTGCAATTGAAGTGTCCAACAAATGCCATATTGTTTTTCACCACGTCTTTATTATTATATTTTAGTTATAAAAAGAATTATTCATTGTTAATTGAGAAAAGACCCCCAATATCACAATTATAGAGTGATTGGTCCAAAATGTCACAACTCAAAACACTGGCCCAAAATATCACTCTAAAACATATTATCGTTTAGCGTTTTGATTTTTTATTTTTTTTAGAAAGAACGCTAAAGCGTGTAGCGTTTAAGGAGGGAAACTCAATTTAATACAGCGTTTCGGGAGAGAACTCAACTTAGTACAGCGTTTTGGTGGAAAAACTAAACTTAATATAGCGTCTGGTGGGGGGAACAAAACTTAATATAGCGTTTTAACAAGTCACTTGCCACTACTAACTTGCTAACTATCGGCATTTAACATACATTAATAAATTGAAAACTAGCCCGATGGTTGCAAACTATCGGAAGCAAATACCCGATGGTTGCTAACTATCGGATTTTTACTTTTTTTTTTCAAATAATATTAAAAATTTATAGATAAATGGGAATTTTTTTTATGCATAAATAAATGGTCATTTAATTTTTTTTAAAAATTTTAAAAATATAATTTTAACTAACCTTACGGTTTCAATAATTAACCTTTGGGATTCAACGTTTCCATTTTGGGTTTAGAAATATTAGGGACGAAGAATAAATCGTATACGAACGTAGGGTTTAGGGTTGCCCTAAACCCTAGACCCTAAATCCTAACTTATCCTGAAATCAGGCCGTCAGATGAATTTTTAAATTTAAAAAATATAATTTTATTTAAATTTAGGGGTTCAACAATTAACTTTTGGGATTCAACGTTTCCATTTTGGGTTTTGGAAATATTCAGAACGACGAATAAACCGTATACGAACTTAGGGTTTAGGGTTGTTTACAACTCTAAACCCTAAACCCTAACTTATCCTGATTTTTAAACGCGTTAGTGTTTAAAACTCAGGCAGCCGGATTCAATTTTTTAATTAAAACTTTTGAATTTAAAAATACAATTTTAATTAAATTTAGGGTTTCAACAATTAACTTTTGCGATTAAAACTCAGGCCGCCGGATTCAATTTTTTAATTAAAACTTTTAAATTTAAAAATACAATTTTAATTAAATTTAGGGTTTCAGCAATTAACTTTTGCGATTCAACATTTCCATTTTGGGTTTTAGAAATATTCAGAACGAAAAAACAAAAACAAATACTCCCTCTGTCCCATCCATTTCTTTACACTTTCCTTTTTGGGATGTCCCAACCAATTCTTTACGTTTCCTAAAATAGTAGCTTTTAACAATAAAATACTTTATTACATCCACTACTTCACTCCACTTTTTCAACACTTTACACTATTACACCCACTAACTCACTTATTTTAACAATAAAATCACTATTACACCCACTAACTCACTTATTTTAACAATATTACACCCACTATCTTGGTTTTCGTGCAAAAAGCAAATGTAAACAACTCCATGGGACGGAGGGAGTACATATTTAGAAAAACAAAAACAACAAAAAACAAAAAAAACAAAAAAAAAAGAAAAAAGAAACACACTTAACGCCACATAAAGTGGCGTTTCAACCTCCCCAAAACACCAGGTAATGTGACGTCTTCCCCAACGCTAGTTAAACCAGCATTTTACCTCCTTTTTTTCCTAAACACGCTACACGCTTTAGCATTTTGCAAAAAAAAAAAAAAAAAATCAAAACGCTACACGCACCTGTGTGTTAGAGTGATATTTGGGACCAAGTTTTTAAGCTGTGACATTTAGGACCATTTTTTTTTCAAATTGTGATAAATGGGGCCAATACCCTTGCTAATTTGTATATTTTCCAACTACTTATAAAAGTATTAGATAGATTATCGATCTCTCGGATTATAAAATAAATTTTGGCATTAGTACATTATGTTCCATTGATAGGAGAGATGTAAGAACCCAGATTTTGGGTGGAATTAAAACTTTTATGTATTTAATGATTTAAGAATGTATAGTGGTTACGGCTACAATGTAATAATTGATATTTGGAAAGAATGAATGGAATTCGACTTTATTATTTCTATGTCTTGAAGAATGCTAAAGGGTGACAACATAGGTAAGAATAATCTATCTTCTAAGGGAATAGGATATGGCAATTTCAAGCAGGAGAATACTCTCATGTCATCCAGATCGATAACGATTAATCCAGTAGTTCCGTAAAAAGGTTAAGGAACGATCGGAAGAGAATACGGACAATTGTACAACCCTAAGAGAACAAGTAAAGAATAAAGAATGAATAGTGTTTTGGTGGGAGTATAGAATAATATAAGACGACACTATATAGAAGTATTCGGAACGGATTTCCGAGTTCGTATTAGTGATCCAGGGGGAAAATAAGTGTATGTAAAAGCTGTCGGATTCTGAAAAACCGCACTTTTATTTTCTCCGAGAGTTCCTTGGACACTGATAGCCTTAAGTATTTAACGAATGGATTTAAGGAATATAAATTGGAAAGTTAGAATGAAAGATGGAGAATGATAGTATTAATATTAAAAAGGATTCCCGGTAAATCCTAATTAGAAATCCGTGAAATATTCCTACGAACGATCAATCGAAACGGGCAATAACCGGACACAGAAACAAGCAGAGGAAGCAAGAGTCTTGTGCAAGCTACTAGAATAAATATCTAGTAACCAAGTGGGCAAGAGTAACTAGCATGTTAGGGTTTAAACAAGTACTTAGCAAGACCAACTAGCTAGTTAGCCTTCAACCATGCAAAATGCAACACCTGTCCTACAAAAAAACCATCATCCATTACCTCACCTTCCACTAACACATCTTAGATGAGATATTATCTCACACAAAGTCACTTTATGCAAGATTATCCAAAAGAAACCAAGCAAACTCTCTCCCCCCCCCCATGAACAAAACATTCGGCCTATGCTCTAATTCAAAAACAAAAATCCAACTTCCCACCATTGTTTGATCTTGTAATAATTAAGGTGAGTCTTACATTTCATAAAACTTATCTCCTCAAAATCTTAGCTTCAAACTCATCCTTTTCCATTTTTAAAAAAAATCAAGAAAGAGGAGCATGAATAGTGTTCATCATGTACTAACTTTGTTTTCTTGATTTTTCATGGTTGATCTAGCAAGCTTAATCACTCCTAAGGACCATACAAGGCTTAGTAAGGCTATATCACTATCTAAGGAAGGTATAAAGCTCTTGAAACCCTAACCCTTGTTTGAGATTTAAGTATGTTTATGATAGATATAGCTTAGTTATGGTTATGTTAAGATTATAAGCATGATTATGTATGGATCTTGGATAAATGATAAAAATAGTTAGATGAACGGAAAGGCATTGCTTGGCCTCAGTTCATGTATATAAATCATGTATATGTTGTTTGGAATGGATACCATGTTTATGGGAAGATTTGAAATTGGTAGATATTCGATTTACAGCCGTTATAATGTCCGATTTTACAATACCATGTTTTGTATACAATTTTACATGTTAAAAACCTACTGTCCAGAAACCTTATCTGCCATTATAGGATAGGTAATGTTCTAAGCTTCGTTTTGATATAAAGATTACGTGAAACAGACTTACGGTTTAGGATTTATGACCAATTTACTAAAAGTAGTTCGAATCCGTAAACGAAAGTTCGTAACTGAAATTGAACCCTCGTAAACTATGTAACGTCATGGCGAATCTTGGTAAATAAATACTAGAGGTAAAAAGGAAGGTGTCAAAGAAAACCGTATGTCAAAAGGATCGTTTTTCGATTTATTAAAAATATTCGAGTCGAGGTTAAACGCGAACGAACCCCTAAAAGACGACTCTATTATAACTTCGGTAAAACACTTAGAAAACGGGTGATAAAACTCGGAGTATAATATTGGTTCGTAACGATCGACCTTAGAACTTGTATGACTTAAGTATGTCCCAAGTATAAGTACAGTGACATGTCGTATTAACGAACGAATGTCGGGTCGGATCAATGATAAAAAGGAATCCACTAAAAGGGATATAACGAGATAACTCGAGAACGTGTTTCGATTTAAGTATAACTTAAATTTTAAGATGTTAAGTGATTAATCCCGAATGCCTTGGCTATTTATAGATCACCAAGCTGAACCGGGACCCGCTACCACTACCCCTTACCGTACTCGACTACCAGGCAAGTTTCAATTCCCTTCTTTTAGGCTGTTGTTGTGATTGAATATATATATGTGTTTTCTGTTATACATATGCCATAGCATGCATGCCTACTTTCAAGTTATATCGTTATGCTTATTCCCTGATTGTTTATTTGCTTATAAATTAGATAATTAACGTATCAATTATAAGCCAGTTATTGTAAGACCCTCATAGAAGGGCGTATACATCTTATTCGTCAAATATAGACCGGTAGTCAATATTTCTTGATATATCGAGATTACCTCGGAGGAAAATATTTAAGTAAATATTTTCCATTATTTGGGCGACGAATATTATTTGAATATTCATTCGAGATTATTTATTTAACGATCCTTACTTCAAATAATTATTTGAACGTAACCATTCGACGAATAATATTTTTCAATATTCATTCAAAGTCGAATAGATTTTCGATTATTATTCCGAATATTCTTCTAAAGATTGGACTACTAAATGAATATTATTTGAATATCCATTTAGAATATTATTTTATTAAATGAATATTACTTTTGAATATTCATTTAAGATATTAATTACTTGATGAATATTATTCTAATATTTATCTGAAGCTTGATCTATTTATCGAATATTATCTCGAATATTCCTTTAAAGCTTGGATTACTAAATGAATATTACTTGATATTCATTTAGAATATTATTCATTAAATGAATATTACTTTTTTAATATTCATTTAAATTCCTTACTAATTAATGAATATTATTTTGAATATTCATTTAAATATTTATTTATTCAATAAATATTCTCTTGATGTTTCTTCAAGGATTATTTGGAGAAAAACTCTGATTAATGATATTCTTTCATATTCTTTCATATTCTTTAAATATTTTAATTCAATAAATATTCTCTGAATATTTATTCCATACTTAGAATAACCTCAATAAGGTTTATCTTCTTCGATTATTATGGAAAATATCTCGGAGTCATATTATTATTAATCTTATATCAAGAAAGGTTCTCAGACATCATTCTTCTTTGAGTCTACCTCCCTAATTATAAGGGAACCTTACTTGGAAAATGTTATTTATCTTGTCGACTTCCCGGTCATAAAGTATTCTCTTCACTCGCAACTCGGGTGCTGTTGACTTATTAAGTCATTGTTTACCTTCTCATCTTTCGAGGGGTAAGATTGTTGGTACAAGTTGATATTCGTTACCAAGCAATAGCTTGGAAGTTATTGATGAATTTTCCTTTCCAACTAGATATGACTACTTCGTAGTGTCTTATCAAAAAGTATTATACTTGAGGAAAGGGGGACGAACGTTACATTTAGAATCATGAATTCTATTTGAACTAGGAGTCGTGTAAGAGGCCGAGTAGCGCCGGTCTATCCCCTTTGGCCCAACTGTTGGCCGGGGAGAGCTAGTAAGGCGGTAGACAAGTAAAGCCGTCAGTTCTTCCTTCTACCGGTAGTAAATCTAATTTGAGCTGTACGATCTCGACTGATCATCAAGATTGGAACAGCGGGCGCGGTGAATACTCCATCATTGGTTCATCATCCAAACTTATTTATTTCTTGCAACATGATTACTGTTGGCAGAGCTGGAAAAGTGTTCATAACTGGAATTGCAATCTTTTCATGGAAGTTCCTCTTTTAATAACAATGAGAATATCTCGTTTACTTTTGATGTAGCAGATATTTCTACAAACAAATACTTTGAGTTACCTGGTAACTTCATCCTTTATATTATACTGGCAATAACTTCATTAATGCATGGCATATGGTTTCAAAGGATATTTTGAACTGCTGTATATATGTATCATTGTTCAGTTATATTATTGTTGGTGGGCCATCGCTCACCCTTGCTTTGTTCATATTATGTCACAACAACAGCTAGGACAGATGGCTCGCGTCAGGCACACTCAGCGCAAGCGGGTTACCCGACCCACCGGACTCCCCGCTGAGATGCTAGCCGCCATTGCTGAGGTAGCATAGTTAGACAGCTTTAGTTTCCTGTTTAACTATATGTATAATTAATGAAATCAACGGCAAAACTTTTAAACTTATGGTGTTATCCTTTTGGGATTGTAATAACTTTTATTCGTAACCCTTTAATGTAAGACTTATTTCAATTTCATCTCTGGGACTATAACCGTGTGTGTGTGAGTGGTTATTATTGTGGGGTCATAGCATGCTACTTATTGATTTTGGACTCAAGTCAAGTATTAGGTATAAGTTATGAGACCGTAACGACCCAATCCCTGACCCCGGATCTGGGGGTGTTACAGAGATGGTATCAGAGCGAGATTTATATATCCCAAGAGATGATACGACGTTATATAATAATAAATTCAATAATATAATAAGAACCCTTGCCAGGTTCACCTAAAACCCTTACGGGAACTGTTTAAGTATCATGATAGTAACATAGTTCGTCTTGTGTAGGCGAGCGACATGTCGGCCCAGGAGGCAGCTGCGAGACAGCATGATGAGGACATGTTCCGGACTAGGGACCCATACTATGAGCACTTGCCTGAGGAGGATACTGAGCCTGAGGAGGATGACGCTGAGGAGGTCCAGGTTGATGCTGATACTGATGTGATCGAGTCTGAGGAGGAGGACCCTGAGGAGGTCCAGGTTGATGCTGACACAGATGTTGTTGAGACTGAGGGGGAGGAGGACCCGGAGGGGATCCAGACAGGACAGGATGCTGAGTTAGTTGTTGAGGATGAGGATTATTGGGTTGTATCTGAGATTAGGACCATGGAGGAGGATACTGATATGACCACTGACCAGGTCATGGCTGCTGTTGTTGGATAGGCTGTAGATGAGGTTGAGCCAGTGGAGGATGCAGTAGGGAGTTCCGGACTACGAGTGCCACCCCTCTCTGTTGAGAAAGCCCCTACCCCACCACTACTATCTGTGAGCCCATTCCCCGATGAGTTTGGGGAGCTTTCCCCAGAGCCCCAGCAGACAGAGACTGCCGCTCCAGCTGAGCCATCCACCCCACCTCATGTCCCGATAGGAGGAGTCCCAGTATGTGTTCATAACTTGATTGTGAACGGGCTTTATAGAGAGTTGTCTGTGGCGGATGCCAGGTTGGCAGAGTCTAGGAGGGAGTTAGCAGCAGAGAGAGCTGCCCGGATGAGGTTGCAGGGCCGGAGGACTATCAGTGACAGGGTTGGGTATAAGGCTGTGACCCGCATCGAGCTGAGGGCTCGGATGAGGGTGCGACAGTTGCCTACTGATGGGCATGGTAGGGTAGACAGAGCAGATGCTGAGGAGATTTTCCGCATCGCCATGGGGAGGGTTCGGATGATGTTTCATCGTGGCGGCTGATTTCAGATGTAGTGATGCAGTGGTCTAGTTGTCTAGTCATGTACGGACGTAGTAGTGCCGGCTTTTGTAGGGATGGTTTTCTTGTACTTGTTTTCCCTTTTTGCAGACTAGATAGATAGACAGCGTATTTCACTTTTGACTTGTTGTTGTTAGGATGGCTGTACTTTAAACTATCGTTGTAACTCGGATGTTGTACCTTTTCGGTACCTGGTATATATTTGTTTCCCTTTCAGTTATTTCAATTTTGTTGGGATGTGATCACGAGTTTATTAGCATATGTACTATTTTTCGATTAAGTTGCCATTAGATATAAAACTGTGGGATCTTAAACCCAATCATTTAAAGAATTATGCAAGGAAAAATCCTTTAAAACAGGTAAGTGAACCTAATGTAAAATTTTCCAAATTTTCAGTAAAATGCCTCCAAGACGAATGGGCACTAGGGCTAACCCCCGAGAATCTACTGACCAAGAGAGTCACAACCAACACGAGGAAAACCATGAAAGTAGTGAAGAACAAGATCAGGACTATAATGAGCAAGAAGATTCCCAGTATGGAGCAGAGGATGAACCCCTGTACTCTGAAGAATTTGAGGGGGAAATAGAGGGTGGAGAAACTGAAGTAGAACAGGAAGGGGAGAACCAGGGCGGAAACCCCATGGGCCAGTTTATGGATCTACTTAGGCAGAATTTGAACCAATACCCCCAACCACCACCAGGCAACAACACTTCAGTGGCAAATTCCTTTAGGGCCTTTAAGTCCCTTAAGCCCCCAGAGTTCCACGGATCGGCTGATCCCGTTGAGGCGAGGTCCTGGATCAAGGAAATGGAAAAATCTTTCGAGATTCTGAGTATCAATGAGGCTCAGAAGACTGTTTTTGCTACTTACCTACTAAAGGGAGAGGCCAATTATTGGTGGGAAGCCAAGAAGAACATGGAGACTGATGCTGTCGTAGCCTGGGAAAGGTTCAAACAATTATTCCTGGAGAAGTACTTCCCGAAGTTCATGAAAACCCAGATGGAACTTAAGTTTTTGGAACTGAAACAGAACAATATGTCAGTGGCTGACTATGAGGCCAAATTTACTGAGCTGTCGAGATTTGTGCCAGAGTTTGTAGACACAGAAGAAAAGAAAGCTAACAGGTTTCAACAAGGGCTGAAAGCAGTGGATCCAGAATAGGGTGGCGGTTTTAGAGATTACAGATTATGCCACCTTGGTGCAGAAGGCAACCATTGTGGAGGCTGGTAGTGATCAGATGCAGAGAGAGAGAGAAAAAGGGGGGATAAAGATAAAGCATGTTAGTATGGGCGGAAGATCCGCTGGAGGAAAACCCCCAACCAAGTTTAATCGAGGAGCGGTTTCCCTACCTGGGAGGAATGTAGGGTTTAAACCATCTGCGAGTGTAAGTGTGAGCCAGGGCGGCCATCAATCAGGAATGTCCCGTTCCAACCCTTCTCGACCTCCATTGCCATTGTGTGCTACATATGGGAAGAGACACTCCGGGGTGTGCAACCTGAAGCAGATAAACTGTTATAAGTGTGGGCGAGCTGGGCACTATGCTACCTCTTGCACCACGGTCATCCCTAACAGCACAACCTGTTTCCAGTGTGGACAGCGAGGGCACATGAGGAAGGATTGCCCAAGGAGCAAACCAGCAGCATCAGGGGTAAGCAAGGTTGCCTCAAATAGGCCACCAACTGCTAGGACTTTTAATATGTCAGTACAAGATGCCGTGAGGGACACAGATGTGATAGCATGTACATTTTCTCTCAATTCAGTCAGTGCAAATGTCTTATTTGATTCAGGAGCAACTAAGTCTTTTATATCTAGAGATTTTGCGCATAAATTGAAACTTAAAACCCAGCAACTAAGAGATTCCTTACAAGTAGAAATAGCTAATCAGGAAATCGTACCGGTTAATCAAATTCACCCCGATTGTAAGCTAGAAATAGGAGGAAGATCCTTTTATGTCGATTTAATTCCTTTTAAGCTAGGGGAATTCGATGTCATTTTGGGTATGGATTGGTTGTCTCGCAATGATGCGCGGATAGATTGTAAAGGGAAAAAGGTTAAGTTGAAAACCCCAGGGAAGAAAGAAATAGTGTTTAAGGGGATGCGACAGACCCAGAAAATTCTGACCATGGCGCAAACCAAGAGATTGTTACGAAAAGGGAACGAGGCTTATTTAGCTTACGTTATAGACACTCAGAAGGAAGTGCCAAGATTGCAAGACATTCTGGTAGTTAATAAGTTCGAGGACGTGTTCCCGCAAGATCTTCCTGGACTACCACCTGATAGGGTAATTGAGTTTGCCATCGAGTTAGCCCCGGGGACGGCGCCAGTTTCGAAGGCCCCGTACCGATTAGCCCCAGTAGAAATGAAGGAGCTAGCTAAACAATTACAGGAATTGTTGGATAAGGGCATGATAAGGCCCAGTGTGTCGCCTTGGGGCGCACCAGTGTTGTTTGTTAAGAAAAAGGATGGGAGTATGAGGTTATGCATCGACTACAGAGAATTGAACAAGCTAACCATAAAGAATAAGTATCCATTGCCCAGGATAGACGATTTGTTTGACCAGCTAAGAAGCGCTGAATACTTCTCTAAGATTGATCTGAGAACGGGATATCACCAACTGAAGATCAAACCTGAAGATATCCCGAAGACTGCATTCCGTACCAGATATGGACATTATGAGTTCTTAGTTATGTCATTTGGATTGACCAACGCCCCAGCAGCCTTCATGGACCTAATGAATAGAGTGTTCAAGGAATATTTGGACAAATTCGTGATAGTCTTCATTGATGATATTCTCATCTACTCAAAGACAGAGGCAGAACACGCTGAACAGTTAAGGATAACCTTAGAAATACTCAGGAAGGAGCAGTTATATGCCAAGTTCTCCAAGTGTGAGTTTTGGAAAAATGAGGTACAATTCTTAGGGCACGTGATCAATAGAGAAGAAGTGTTGGTTGACCCCTCCAAGATAGAAGCAGTTTCAAACTGGGAACGGCCAACTACTCCAACCGAGGTGAGGAGTTTCATTGGACTGGCCGGATATTACAGGAGATTTGTCCAAGACTTTGCGAAAATCGCAGCTCCATTAACTCGACTTACCCGTAAAACCGAGAAATTTGAATGGACTGAGAAATGCGAGAAGAGTTTCCAAGAGTTAAAGAAGAGGCTGGTGACAGCCCCAGTGCTGGCATTACCTGATGGAAAAGGAGATTTCGTGATTTACAGTGATGCTTCGCATAAAGGACTGGGATGCGTGCTTATGCAGCACGACAAGGTAATAGCGTATGCGTCTAGGCAATTGAAGGATTATGAGGTCAGATATCCCACGCATGATCTAGAACTAGCAGCCATAGTCTTCGCTTTAAAGATTTGGAGACACTACCTGTATGGGGAAAAGTGCGAGATTTACACGGACCATAAGAGCCTCAAGTACATTTTCACTAAGAAAGAGCTTAACATGCGTCAGAGGAGATGGTTAGAGTTAATCAAGGATTACGACTGTGAAATTCGCTATCACCCGGGAAAAGCCAATGTGGTGGCTGACGCCCTTAGTAGGAAAGAAAAGCTCAAAATGATAACTTCAGAGGAAGAACTAGTGAAAGATTTTGAGAAGTTGGAAATTGAGGTTAAGTTACCTGGAGGGGGCCAAGAAAAGTTGATGGAAATTAGAATCCAACCTCCATTGTTAGAAAAGATTAGACTGTGCCAGGAACGGATGATGGAGGAAGAAGAGAACTCCACAGAAGAGATAATGACCGGGGAAGAAATTAAGTGTGAAAGAGACAAGGAAGGGATCATGAGGTACACATACAGGATATGGATCCCAAACGTTCAGGAACTCAAGGATGAGATTTTAAATGAGGCACACAACTCAAGATACTCAGTGCACCCCGGTAGCACCAAAATGTATAGGGATTTGAAGGAGTATTACGGGTGGCCCAACATGAAAAAGGACGTAGCAGAATGGGTAAGCAGATGCTTGACCTGCCAACGAGTGAAAGCAGAGCACCAGAAGCCCAGCGGACTTCTACATCCCTTAGAGATTCCAGAATGGAAATGGGAACACATAGCCATGGATTTCGTAGTAGGTTTACCAAGGACCAAGGCTAATCATGACGCCATATGGGTAATTGTAGATCGACTGACGAAGTAAGCTCACTTTCTCCCGATCAACGAAAGGTACACGGTCGACAGACTAGTGGACATCTACTTAAAAGAGATAGTGGCGTGACATGGAGTCCCAGTCGCAATAGTATCCGATCAAGATCCTAGATTTAACTCCAGGTTTTGGAGAAGTTTTCAAGAATGTGTAGGGACCCGGCTGAACATGAGCACAGCCTACCACCCCCAGACAGATGGGCAAAGTGAGAGGACCATCCAAACGCTAGAGGATATGTTGAGAGTCTGCGCGATAGACTTCAAAGGAAATTGGGATGATCACTTGCCATTGATTGAGTTCTCCTACAATAACAGTTATCATTCAAGCATTGGGATGCCACCTTATGAGGCCCTTTATGGAAGAAAATGTCGATCTCCCTTGTATTGGGATGAAGTTGGAGAGCGAAAGATGCTCGGGCCCGAAGTGGTCCAACGAACTAAAGATGCAGTAGATCTAATCAGAGGACGGTTGGTAGCAGCCCATGATCGACAAAAGAAATATGCCGACTTAGTTCGGAAAGGCAAGGAATACGAAGTAGGGGACCTAGTGTTCTTGAAAGTGTCACCTTGGAAAGGTTTAATGAGATTTGGGAAGAAAGGAAAGCTGAGTCCCAGATACATTGGACCATTTGAGATCTTGAGACGGATTGGGGAACTAGCTTATGAGCTGGCATTGCCCCCGAATCTACAGCAGGTGCACGGTGTGTTCCATGTCTCGATGCTGAGGAAGTATAATCCGGATGCCAAGCATATTGTAGAGTATGAGCAAGTGGACATGCAACCAGACTTGACCTATGTAGAGCAACCTGTGGAAATCATAGACCAGAAGGAACAAGTGCTCCGAAACAAGGTCATTCAGCTAGTCAGAGTTTTGTGGCAGAACCACAATGTAGAAGAATCAACCTGGGAACTTGAAAGCGCAATGCAAGAGAAGTACCCCCACTTGTTTTCAAACTGATTCCGGGACGGAATCCTTTTAAGAAGGGGAGATTGTAAGAACCCAGATTTTGGGTGGAATTAAAACTTTTATGTATTTAATGATGTAAGAATGAATAGTGGTTACGGCTACAATGTAATAATTGATATTTGGAAAGAATGAATGGAATTCGACTTT
Source organism: Saposhnikovia divaricata (assembly GCA_036435485.1). NCBI lineage: Eukaryota > Viridiplantae > Streptophyta > Magnoliopsida > Apiales > Apiaceae > Saposhnikovia > Saposhnikovia divaricata. The sequence goes on along the minus strand of CM071598.1, from coordinate 119,686,600 downwards.
ATTATTTCTATGTCTTGAAGAATGCTAAAGGGTGACAACATAGGTAAGAATAATCTATCTTCTAAGGGAATAAGATATGGCAATTTCAAGCAGGAGAATACTCTCATGTCATCCAGATCGATAACGATTAATCCAGTAGTTCCGTAAAAAGGTTAAGGAACGATCGGAAGAGAATACGGACAATTGTACAACCCTAAGAGAACAAGTAAAGAATAAAGAATGAATAGTGTTTTGGTGGGAGTATAGAATAATATGAGACGACACTATATAGAAGTATTCGGAACGGATTTCCGAGTTCGTATTAGTGATCCAGGGGGAAAATAAGTGTATGTAAAAGCTGTCGGATTCTGAAAAACCGCACTTTTATTTTCTCCGAGAGTTCCCTGGACACTGATAGCCTTAAGTATTTAACGAATGGATTTAAGGAATATAAATTGGAAAGTTAGAATGAAAGATGGAGAATGATAGTATTAATATTAAAAAGGATTCCCGGTAAACCCTAATTAGAAATCCGTGAAATATTCCTACGAACGATCAATCGAAACGGGCAATAACCGGACACAGAAACAAGCAGAGGAAGCAAGAGTCTTGTGCAAGCTACTAGAATAAATATCTAGTAACCAAGTGGGCAAGAGTAACTAGCATGTTAGGGTTTGAACAAGTACTTAGCAAGACCAACTAGCTAGTTAGCCTTCAACCATGCAAAATGCAACACTTGTCCTACAAAAAAACCATCATCCATTACCTCACCTTCCACTAACACATCTTAGATGACATATTATCTCACACAAAGTCACTTTATGCAAGATTATCCAAAAGAAACCAAGCAAACTCTCTCCCCCCCCCCCATGAACAAAACATTCGGCCTATGCTCTAATTCAAAAACAAAAATCCAACTTCCCACCATTGTTTGATCTTGTAATAATTAAGGTGAGTCTTACATTTCATAAAACTTATCTCCTCAAAATCTTAGCTTCAAACTCATCCTTTTCCATTTTCAAAAAAAATCAAGAAAGAGGAGCATGAATAGTGTTCATCATGTACTAACTTTGTTTTCTTGATTTTTCATGGTTGATCTAGCAAGCTTAATCACTCCTAAGGATCATACAAGGCATAGTAAGGCTATATCACTATCTAAGGAAGGTATAAAGCTCTTGAAACCCTAACCTTTGTTTGAGATTTAAGTATGTTTATGATAGATATAGCTTAGTTATGGTTATGTTAAGATTATAAGCATGATTATGTATGGATCTTGGATAAATGATAAAAATAGTTAGATGAACGGAAAGGCATTGCTTGGCCTCAGTTCATGTATATAAATCATGTATATGTTGTTTGGAGTGGATACCATGTTTATGGGAAGATATGAAATTGGTAGATATTCGATTTACATCCGTTATAATGTCCGATTTTACAATACCATGTTTTGTATGCAATTTTCCATGTTAAAAACCTACTGCCCAGAAACCTTATCTGCCATGATAGGATAGGTAATGTTCTAAGCTTCGTTTTGATATAAAGATCACGTGAAACAGACTTACGGTTTAGGATTTATGACCAATTTACTAAAAGTAGTTCGAATCCGTAAACGAAAGTTCGTAACTGAAATTGAACCCTCGTAAACTATGTAACGTCATGGCGAATCTTGGTAAATAAATACTAGAGGTAAAAAGGAAGGTGTCAAAGAAAACCGTATGTCAAAAGGATCGTTTTTCGATTTATTAAAAATATTCGAGTCGAGGTTAAACGCGAACGAACCCCTAAAAGACGACTCTATTATAACTTCGGTAAAACACTTAGAAAACGGGCGATAAAACTCGGAGTATAATATTGGTTCGTAATGATCGACCTTAGAACTTGTATGACTTAAGTATGTCCCAAGTATAAGTACAGTGACATGTCGTATTAACGAACGAATGTCGGGTCGGATCAATGATAAAAAGGAATCCACTAAAAGGGATATAACGAGATAACTCGAGAACGTGTTTCGATTTAAGTATAACTTAACTTTTAAGATGTTAAGTGATTAATCCCGAATGCCTTGGCTATTTATAGATCACCAAGCTGAACCGGGACCCGCTACCACTACCCCTTACCGTACTCGACTACCAGGCAAGTTTCAATTCCCTTCTTTTAGGCTGTTGTTGTGATTGAATATATATATGTGTTTTCTGTTATACATATGCCATAGCATGCATGCCTACTTTCAAGTTATATCGTTATGCTTGTTCCCTGATTGTTTATTGGCTTATAAATTAGATAATTAACGTATCAATTATAAGCCAGTTATTGTAAGACCCTCATAGAAGGGCGTATACATCTTATTCGTCAAATATAGACCGGTAGTCAATATTTCTTGATATATCGAGATTACCTCGGAGGAAAATATTTAAGTAAATATTTTCCATTATTTGGGCGACGAATATTATTTGAATATTCATTCGAGATTATTTATTTAACGATCCTTACTTCAAATAATTATTTGAACGTAACCATTCGACGAATAATATTTTTCAATATTCATTCAAAGTCGAATAGATTATCGATTATTATTCCGAATATTCTTCTAAAGATTGGACTACTAAATGAATATTATTTGAATATCCATTTAGAATATTATTTTATTAAATGAATATTACTTTTGAATATTCATTTAAGATATTAATTACTTGATGAATATTATTCTAATATTCATCTGAAGCTTGATCTATTTATCGAATATTATCTCGAATATTCCTTTAAAGCTTGGATTACTAAATGAATATTACTTGATATTCATTTAGAATATTATTCATTAAATGAATATTACTTTTTGAATATTCATTTAAATTCCTTATTAATTAATGAATATTATTTTGAATATTCATTTAAATATTTATTTATTCAATAAATATTCTCTTGATGTTTCTTCAAGGATTATTTGGAGAAATACTCTGATTAATGATATTCTTTCATATTCCTAAATATTCTTTAAATATTTTAATTCAATAAATATTCTCTGAATATTTATTCCATACTTAGAATAACCTCAATAAGGTTTATCTTCTTCGATTATTATGGAAAATATCTCGGAGTCATATTATTATTAATATTATATCAAGAAAGGTTCTCAGACATCATTCTTCTTTGAGTCTACCTCCCTAATAATAAGGGAACCTTACTTGGAAAATGTTATTTATCTTGTCGACTTCCCGGTCATAAAGTATTCTCTTCACTCGCAACTCGGGTGCTGTTGACTTATTAAGTCATTGTTTACCTTCTCATCTTTCGAGGGGTAAGATTTTTGGAACAAGTTGATATTCGTTACCAAGCAATAGCTTGGAAGTTATTGATGAATTTTCCTTTCCAACTAGATACGACTACTTCGTAGAGTCTTATCAACAAGTATTATACTTGGGGAAAGGGGGACGAACGTTACATTTAGAATCATGAATTCTATTTGAACTAGGAGTCGTGTAAGAGGCCGAGTAGCGCCGGTCCATCCCCTTTGGCTCAACCGTTGGCCGGGGAGACACTACTACAAAATAGGCTTTTAGCGTCGGTCAAAATAGGCTTTAGGCGTCGGTTATTGGGCGTAGTATATGAAGGCGACGCTATAGGTATAGGTGTATAGCGTCGGTTAATTGGGCGACACATATAATGTAATAATAGCGTCGGTTATTTAAACAACCGACGCTTAAAGTCTGTTATATGCGTCAGTCATTTAAACAACCGACGCTTAAAGTCTGTTATAGGCGTCGGTCGTTTAAACAACCGACGCTTAAAATCTAGTTATAGGCGTCAGTCATTTAAACAACCGACGCTGAAAGTCTGTTATAGGCATCGGTCATTTAAACAACCGACGCTTAAAGTATATTATAGGCATCGGTCATTTAAACAACCGACGCTTAAAGTCTGCTTATAGGCATCGGTTATTTAAACAACCGACGCTTAAAGTCAATTTTAAAATAAAAAAAAATATTGCAATTCTGTTATGAAACAATACAATTTCAGAAACAATTTAGCCCATGCCAGAACACCAAATTATATATAAAATCAATTTATACATGATACATAATCAAGAATGAGATCTAATTAATAAATTCTACAATTCAATACAAATAACAAAGTAGACAAACTGATCTAATTTCTCTAATTTTATGGAGAACAATTTTCTCACACAGATGACGAGAAAATGTATTGAAGGAAGGAACCAAATTGATAATGTACATCAACGATGTTGCGACCATAAGCCTTGTTTAGTTACAAGTGATTCACAACTAAACCTCTTTTCATATGTGCACTGCTGCTATCAATGGTGTCACCACTTTCTATTGCGTGTTTGGACGTCTGTGTTATTATAACGGGTACGATCGTTGTATCTTGGTCTGTCCTGAGCTCTTTGAGGTACTGGTTGCACTCTGCGTTCTCTCTCTCTCAGGAGACCTTTTGACAATTTCACCATTCACTTTCGACATCCTCCTAGGTATCAGGACCACAATTCACGTATATCTTTTTCTTTATCAGAGATATCTCAATTGAAAGAAAAGATCCAGGAAAATTAGGTCTCAACTCTCAATCCTTGAAAATTACTAATGTTAAGTATACCAATATCTCATATTACAAGAAAATATTTTGTCAATGGCAACATTAGGTTGGCTATAATTATCAGTAAGATTTATTCAAATATGAAACAAATTTTAAAGTATTGCCCATAATATTGGTATACCTGACTAGTACTAGAAGATTTCTGTGCAACACTCTTATATTCTTCCTTTCTAAGTTGTTCATCGTAATCTCGCTTCTTCATAGTATCAGAAAGAACCTAGATATTTAGACAGAAAAAATAACATATTCAAGTATTTTAACCACAAGTAATATATCAATCACAGAACATGGGAGTAGACTCCAGGTTGCTTTGCAAAAAAAAAAAAAAAAACTAAGTAGGCTCTAAGGAAATGGACATTTACCTCATATGCACATTGAAGTTTTTTAAACGATTCACTTGCCAATGGGCTCCCCATGTTTTTATCAGGGTGCACAAGCATTGCCTGGCCAAATATAAATACCATAATAAGTACAACAAATATGTGCTCCATCCATCCTAATGATGTATAGTAGTAATTTATAGATTTCTGCACAATTGTTAAGGATAATTATCGGCTACGTTTGATTTTTTTAAATATTTTACTAACATCTTAAAAATCTAACCTTAGGAATTGCACTACTCATAAGATATAAAATGTGAAACAGGGGTGACTTTCAGAGAAATTATCATTATTCTGATTTCATATTCGTAATTACAACTTGGTAAAACAAATAAAAAGAGCAACTAACAACATGAAACAGAGGAACAAATTGATAATAAAAATTTATGCATAGTCATCATTCAGAGTGCAAAGTTCTAGTGTCCAGCATGTGAAATAAGTATCTAATACCATAGAGAATCTCACTTAAGTGATATATTTCTTCAATATCTAGTTTTTAAATTCTTTAGTTTCTCTTCATAGATTTAAGTCTTTAAACTAGTCTTGCTTTTCTATCCTAAAATTTATAAGATATCCAGGTCAATTTTATCCGTGTCCTGAGCAACGTCACGAAAAAGTTCTAAGCATACTTGTTAATTTCGACGATCACTGGACAATGACTTGCTTCGTGACCTCGGGACTTTTCTTACACCTAGAAACACTCTAGTCTACCCTAATTTACATAATGTTTTAAAAATAAAAGATACATTCATTTCTTAAATACACTTGGTAATTAAATTATACATAATAATACTGAAAGATAAATACCACATAAAGTTGCATTAGGTTACCTCCGTAGATAATCCCGGTTGTCTCAGGCACTTGAGGGCTGACATTGCCTTGAAGCCACTTTCTCAATTCCAAATGTACCTGCAATTTTCCAATATTATTTGTGAAGACTGTTGTTCGAAAGTTAACGTCAAAGTGTATCTATCTGAAGTCAACTTGTTTATTCAATGAAGGGAAATTCAGATAAACACAATGTTGAAACTATTTACAACTGCATATATTAGCATTGTAGAAATCCATAGCTCATCTACAATAATCAATAAGCTTACTTCTTGAGCCTGAGCAGGACTTGCAACCTTTCCAGTTCCAATAGCCCACACAGGTTCAGCCCAAAACATCAATACATACTTCAGCCCAAAAAATATATACTTGACTATCAGACATTAATAGACATTAAGCTTATGTCTATTGCCATGTGATGGCATTATACCCATAAATGACCATCTAGACCCATGACACTTGACATATGGAATTACTACGATCCTTCTATCAAAGAGATAATGACATGCCCTAAAAATACTTGTTAAATTAAACAAAAAATTCATGTATACTTTAATATATGGTGGTTTTGACAGCAAGGAATATTCAACAAGAGGAAATGGTTTCAGTAGGAACTAGAAGTTGTGTGCATGAAATTTGAGAAAGCACCTGCACTGCGTAAGCTATGTAAATCAATGAAGCTGCAGACCAAGGTTTCCTGATAAATTGAAGACCAATGGGCAATCCACCTTTGTCATATCCAACCTAAGGTGCACAAATACTCAGAAAAAAACTAACACAAACCGGTCTTTGTAACTTAAAATCATGGGATCAAGATAACCGAAAGGACAAATGCAACTTACAGGAACAGTTGTCGTTAGCAATCCCAAAAAGTTTCCTGCTATCATGTAACGTACTAGTGCAGCTGAAATAATATAATCATAATCCTTTGAGTATATGTTGAATGAATAGACCCAAATGCAGTTGAATAATAGGTTACAAATGGATGATCAGGATTTTCAGAAGGAACAGTCTTCAAGATCAGATAAGTATATTTATTATATATATATTTGAAAATTTTCTAATATCAACATTATTCCCAAAGAAGTATGCTCTAAGATCATATAACTAAGATAAAAGTATCTTTTTAGGCATGTCATACCGGCATTAATATAGTCCAATTCACCAGTCTTCAGAGCATCATCTCGTATTGTGTAGGCTGTCACACTATTAACAGAAGCAAATTCTTTTTAGGCAGGAGCTCATCAAAGTAGGTAGATTATAGAAGAAAGATAGGTCTACATACCCAGTTGTTGGTGTAACAATAACATCTGCTTAATCAAATATCTTGTGGTAAATTTGCAATTGGCAGTTCCTACAAATGCATGGTTGGTATGTCATAAGATCCAATAGGGAATGACAGGATAATGTGGTTAAAAAATTACACAACAGATGGTGACTTTCTTGCTTGAAGGATCTGCATCGAGAACTATTTTGGTAGAGCTCCCTATATCACTAATACCCCATATACACAAGATTATTGCTTGATTATTCTGAGGTCGAGTATTGATTGTTATGTGCATTGCAGTTAATATGATCCAATTTACGATACTTTGCATGGACTTAATAATATATTCAACAATCAAAATGAATAAGTATCAGATACTGCCCGGATTAAATTAAAATTGATTGCGATGATAGGTACCTGTTGCGCATTTAAATATTCCTTGCTGTCAAAAGCACCATATATTGAAAGTGATACCCTTGCAACAACTCATGAAGTAGATATAGGAGGCAACAGGGTCTTTGAACGAATAGATGCAGAGGAAAGATTAAAATCAGAACCTGATTTAAGAGCAAGGGCAACTGTGTCCTCAAGACTTTTTGTGTAATTTTGATATTCATATATTGTGGCGACGGCATCACAGTCAATGGCTATGTATCTGTAGTTAAGTAATTGCGTGGATAACATGTCAGTGTTTATAGCAGTTCAATTCAAGAAATTGCTATCTCTAACACTTGGGGATAAATTAGTGGAATATATCACCCTTTAAAAATGCTGAGGACTTTGTGCTGGAATGCAGCGAGTAGTAGACAAAATAGCACTCTGTTTCACAAAGTAACAATTGATATATATATATATATATATATATATATATACATGTTGATTCAAAAAAGATCACATATATAGAGAACCCAACAAACATACATACTTCAACATATACATACATATATAGAGAACATAGAGAAACCAGCATACCTGCAGCAAAGTAATGAACCCAGAAAACCCCTAAATTTAGAAGACGAGCCATCGAACTCCAGAAGCCCAATTCAATCACACCCATAAACCCAGAGATTAAACCCAGAACCCAGAGAATCCAGAGAATACCACACAGAACTGAATTATTTATAGCCTAGACTTGATAAAATTTTGTGCATTGATATAAAACATAAGACACAAAACCCAAGTTTAAGGATGGGACAACAATCAAACATAAACAAGCCCCTTTCTTGTGGTAGCACTTGCACTGTCTGTGTGTGTTGTGTGAGAGAGATATACATAGAGAGAGAGAGAGAGAGAGAGAGAGAGAGAGAGAGTACCAACATGAGGGACTGAATTAATCGAGATGACAGACGGAGTTTTAACTCTTCAAATCTCACAATCGTCCTACAAATCCCTAGAAGCCCGATTGAGTATGACAAAAATCGAGCCGTAGAAACCCAGCAACAAATCAGATTGAGAGATTGGGAGAAATCAAACCCAACACTATCAAATTGAAACCTAATCGAGCAAATTAGAATCATTATCAGAATGCAAGTGAAATCGACGGAGTGGAGTGGGTTGGAGGGGAAGCACGCATATATAATGACCCAGATGTAGATGTTAGTATTTAATAATATGACCCGAGTGTTTGATTATGTATATATTTTTTAATTTGTAATTAAAGCTATAAGTGTCGGCATTCCTAGGCCCGACGCCATAAGTCTAGTAAAAATGATCAATAGCATCGGCAAAGCTAACAACCGATGCGTAAAATGAGTATAAGTGTCGGTTGAGTAATGACCGACGCTAAAGGGTCAGTTTTAGGCGTCAGTTGAGTAAAGACCGACGCTAAAGGGTTAATTTTATGCGTCGTTTGTTTATGACCGACGCTAAAGGTTGGTTTTAAGCGTCGGTTGAGTAAAGACCGACGTTAAAGGGTCAGTTTTAAGCGTCGGTTTTTTCATGACCGACGCAAAAAGTCCAACACAAATGACATTAAGCGTCGGTTATTGTAACAACTGACGCTTAAAGTACGTTTAGGCCACGGTTCTCTATAAAACCGACGCTTAAAGTGCGACGCTAAAAGCCTATTCTGTAGTAGTGAGAGCTAGTAAGGCGGTAGACAAGTAAAGCCGTCAGTTCTTCCTTCTACCGGTAGTAAATCTAATTTGAACTGTACGATCTCGACTGATCATCAAGATTGGAACAGCGGGCGCGGTGAATACTCCATCATTGGTTCATCATCCAAACTTATTTATTTCCTGCAACATGATTACTGTTGGCAGAGCTGGAAAAGTGTTCATAACTGGAATTGCAATCTTTTCATGCAAGTTCCTCTTTTAATAACAATGAGAATATCTCGCTTACTTTTGATGTAGCAGATATTTCTACAAACAAATACTTTGAGTTTCCTGGTAACTTCATCCTTTATATTATACTGGCAATAACTTCATTAATGCATGGCATATGGTTTCAAAGGATATTTTGAACTGCTGTATATATGTATCACTGTTCAGTTATATTATTGTTGGTGGGCCTTCGCTCACCCTTGCTTTGTTCATATTATGTCACAACAACAGCTAGAACAGATGGCTCGCGTCAGGCACACTCGGCGCAAGCGGGTTACCCGACCCACCGGACTCCCCGCTGAGATGCTAGCCGTCATTGTTGAGGTAGCATAGTTAGACAGCTTTAGTTTCCTGTTTAACTATATGTATAATTAATGAAATCAACGGCAAAACTTTTAAACTTATGGTGTTATCCTTTTGGGATTGTAATAACTTTTATTCGTAACCCTTTAATGTAAGACTTATTTCAATTTCATCTCTGGGACTATAACCGTGTGTGTGTGAGTGGTTATTATTGTGGGGTCATAGCATGCTACTTATTGATTTTGGACTCAAGTCAAGTATTAGGTATAAGTTATGAGATCGTAACGACCCAATCTCTGACCCCGGATCTGGGGGTGTTACAAGAGACACACAATAAATTTAGGCATTAGTACATTATGTTCCATTGATAGCACTGACACGCAGACTCACTCAAACTTAGCATACTTTCTTTCACATAATTGGATGACTTGGGCTCCTGTTGTAACTATTTTTCTGTCAGGAACTTGAACTTCAGATCTTTCTCATATACTACAGCAATATACTACTGTTGACACAACATATTAATAAATTACATGATTTGATATAAACTTCACGAAGCAAAAATCCACAATCATGATAATAATTCTATTCTGGTAACCCACCAGAAACCTCTTCCCTGAACATAATTACATCCTTCACAGGTAATGAACCTCCGTAAACAATTTAGTTCTTATTAAAAAAATAGATGAGAAAATCCAGAAAATATCTTAAATTTAAGCATTGGTACGTTACATGTTAAACCCAATATCTTCAAATTTAACAAGTACCATAATAATAATTTCTAAAAGTTCAAACGCAATTAAAATGTCAAATGATTTCAGTAAACTCCATCATTATTAAATATCTTCTTTTTGGCTTTTGAGTGTTCAGTCTTCATTCTTTCAGCTGGTGTTTGAACCCCCTGGTATAACTCCATGAGCTGTAGTAACACAAATAAACTTGTCACGTTAACGTATTATGATTAGTTTGTTCCTATTGATATTATAGTAAATTCATTTTATAAATACCTGTGATGTTAAGCTTGTTCCTGTGGGAGTACTACATTTTGTCGGTTGAGCAACATTATTCTCAGTATGATAATCATGATTCTGCATAATTTCATTGTCCCTTGTATCTACTGATATCCTTTCTAACACATATCCCTATTTTCAAAATAAAACAAGCTATAATATTATAAAACAAGACATTAATAATTTTAATCTATTTAAGTATTAAACTTACATTCAAGTAACTTAGCAAAAAAAAAAAAAAAAAACTTACATTCAAGTATTCATTTCCGGTTGTTGGATCAACATAATATCCTGCTCCCATTCCTGTCTTTTTCTTTTTATTTGTTGGATTTGCTTGTAATGCAGCATCAAAATTTTCTTTTCTAGGTCTACCGCCCTTATTTTTTGGCTTGTCTCAAACTTCAATCGGTATTTCTTTGACTGGTTCCTTACAGCCTCTCTTATTGTGTCCTGCCATTCCACAATTACTACATTTCATCTGAACACCTTTTTTTGACAATATTTTTTTAGATTTTGGGTCGGGTCAACTGCCAAGTGTTATGTCAAACACACATGACATGGATATTTACATATATTATTTAATATTTTATTTTATATTAAATAACACATGTGATAATGAAAAAATGACCAAAATACACCACTTTTGAGAACCCAATACCAAAAATACCTACCGGCAGAACACACCGCCCTTTTTGCCCACCAAATACGCATGGTGGACATGCGTACTAACATCCACACATTTACACAATGCGTACTCACCTTAAAGTCACTGCCCTGCTACATGCCTCGCATATACAAAATGCGTATACAGGCCTCCCACTGCTACTAAGTGGTGGAACGGATTGGTGGGAAAAGAAAACCAAAAAACTAAGTGGTGGAAAAGAATGGTGGAAAAGAAGATTGGTGGAAACAAAAAAACAAAAAATTATGTGGTGGAAAAGAAGACCGGTGGAAACAAAAATAAAATCAAAAAACTAAATGGTGGAATAGATTGGTGGAAAAGAAAATAAATTGAATGGTGCTTGGTAAACTGGTGGAAAAATTTGGACCTCTTTAAAATAAATTTTAAAATTTAAAAAATACATTTTTAATTAAACTTACGGTTTCAATAATTAACTTTGGGGTTCAACGTTTCCATTTTGGGTTTAGAAATATTTGGAACAACGAATAAACCGTATACGAACTTAGGGTTTAGGGTTGTTTACAACCCTAAACCCTAGACCCTAAACCCTAACTTATCCTGTTTTTAAACGCGTTAGCGTTTAAAAAACAGGCCGCCGGATTCAATTTTTTATTAAAATTTTAAAATTAAAATTTTAATTAAACTTACGGTTTCAATAATTAACTTTGGGGTTCAACGTTTCCATTTTGAGTTTAGAAATATTTGAAACAACGAATAAACCGTATACGAACTTAGGGTTTAGGGTTTAGGGTTGTCCCTAAACCCTAACTTATCCTGATTTTTAAACGCGTTACCGTATAAAAAATAGGCCGCCGGATTCATTTTTTTTATTAAAATTTTAAATTTTATCTGTATTCCCTCAGGGTTTCAACGGTTAACCTTTGTGGTTCAACAGTTCCATTTTTTTAAAAATTTTAAAATTTTACTTTTTATTTGTGAATAAAAAGATAAGTAAAATTCAAAATTTTGCTAAAAAAAAAATGAAATTCAAAATTATTGAACCATACGCATGCTACCAATGCGTTGTCCATTTGACAAAGAAAATTACCAATGAGCTATACGCATTGGTACAATGCGTGGGCTTTTTTTATATTAAAAAAAATATACACGCATGTTGTACATGCGTGGCCTACTTCCAAAAAAAAATAAAAATAAAGAACACGCATGTGAGACATGCGTGTACGGTGTACGCATGTGACACATGCGTGTTCCGTGGGTAAAAAGGGCGGAGGTTTCCCCCGGTAGGTATTTTGGGCAACTGAAATTAAATGGTGGGTATTTTGGTTTTTCACTCTATGATAATTTACTTAACTATGGTTAGTTTTTGCGTTTTTTAAGTGTTTTACATAGTTGATTATGTTAATGTGCCAAAAAAAATTCATGAATGGTTTTTATGTTAACAATAACATAGTTTATTGGTTTTTTGTGTGAAAATCTCCAAAATTTAGGTTCTGTTTGGGATTGCTGTTAAAAATTGCTGTGCTGTTAGAAAAAGTGCTTGTAAAAAAAGTGTTGTTGGAAAAAGCTGAAGACTGTTTGATAATAATTTTGATATGTGCATGTTTTGATGTAAAAATGTATTAAAAATAATGTTTTTGATGAGGTTTGATGTTGAAATCATTTACTGCTTTCCGAAAAAGCTGAAAAGCAGCTTTTTCAAAAAGCATGGGGGATCTGCTTTCTCCAAAAGCAAGCTTTTAGACCAAAAGCACTTTTCAGAAAAGCAGTTTTTAAATTTTAATATCTAATCCAGATTTATGTATTGTCCAAAAGAAAAAAATCCAGATTTTTCTTACCTTATTTAAAAATTGTTTTCTTCGCACACAGACAAGACAGACAAGACAGACCTTTCAACTACTAACTAGCATTCCGCAAGTTGTATCTCCTCTGTTTCGTCTCTTACAAAATTTAATTCATCTGCATTATATTCCATTTCAGTGACACTTTGTATACTTTTCTTCTCATTTCTGCTTCTGTTGTATACTTGTATTCAGATCACCAATGTCAGTTGGCCACTAACAGGTATTATTTTCATTACTTATGTTTGGTTCATGTGGATATACAAATCTTCATTTCAAAACATAACTGCAACACTTTGAATACTCTTTACTCAAGATTTCTTGAGGAGGGTTGTTGACTTTTATATATTATTTGGTTAGAAGCAAAGGGCATTGCAAAATTTCAAGATCTGTAAGAAGTTTGTAGTTTAATTTTAAGATCCCATTGTTGGTTCTAGTTGACTTTCTTGTGTTCTTCAATAAATAGTTTTATATTTGTTTAGGTATTGTAACAAAGGTTTAAGGGTTCGAGTCTTCGTAGACGCATGCTGAGTATCAGCAGATTGTGATTATATTCACTAAATGTTGTAAACTTGTGGGCCTGGCAAGTTTTAGTCTAATTTTAGGATAAAACTTCTGAGGATACTTATTTATTTTGATCCGGGCTACTGTGTGTGATGGTGGAGGAAGAACTTCCGATTTCGAGTGAGGCCGAGGAAGTTCAACATTATGAACCAAGTGAAGGGATTAGCGGTTGTTTCTGGGGACCAATTAATTGGTTTAGAATGCTTGCTACCGAAATGCATTGGAGTTTTGTTTTCGGAGTTTTGATGGTCTACGGAGTAAGTCAAGGACTTGGAGGAGCTCTTGCTCGGGTAGGCACAGAGTATTACATGAAGGATGTGCAGAAAGTACAGCCTTCCGAAGCACAAGTTTACTCTGGAATTACGAATATTCCGTGGCTTGTCAAACCTCTTTGGGGCCTTCTCACAGATGTGGTACCGGTTTTTGGGTATCGTAGAAGGCCTTATTTCATATTTGCAGGTATATATAGATAATTTTGTGTAATCAGTGTTACTTCAGTTAGTTTACTAAGACTTAATTATTTTACTGAATTGTTTTGGTTGATTCTACACACAATTAGCTATTGGCTATTTTTAAATTGTAATTTTCTCCTGTCCCATTTACACAATCTTGTATAACACTTAGGATCAGGCAGTACAACTGTTATGCACACTAGGAGCCCATCTTCTGGGGACAAAATACAACCTCAAAACTTAAAATTTTACAGTATTTGGGGGACTGGGCACGAACTCGAGACCTCTTGGTATGCCAAATTCTTTAAGACCATTTCGACCAACTTTCCAATATTTTAAGATACAACAAGATGCCAATTAATGGATCTTATGCTTTTAAAATACACTCTTAATTTTGTCAAAGGGTAACAAGGTACCATATGGAAATGCTGGTAATGAATTTAAGTCTAAGCATATCTACCCTCTAGATAAGTTCTTCAACATTTATATTTTCATAGTAAAAACTGTACCACCTTCTTAGGGTAGATTGTGATTGCTGTATTAAGAATCTACATAATTTATATAATTATTGGTGAATATAGAATTAGCAAGTACGCAAGAATTGAAGTGATTTTAGCTACATCACCTTCTTTATTCTATAGCGTACTCCAAAAAAAACAAATGAGGTTTTACTCATTTCGGGTACTCCGATTCCCAGTTATTAATCCGCTCTCACCAGTAATTAGGTAACGTTATCACTTTTCCTAATCTGTACATGAGGTACTGTGTATAAGTATTTATCCATGCTACATTCTTTTTTGAATCTGGGAAATGCTTGTATAGAACACCTAGCTCTTGGACATAGGTGTGGGCTGCGGATCTTTCTGAACAGTTTATGGAACCAATGTAGAAGAGAAAAATTTTGTGGCAGAAGAACAAACAAAAACTAAGTAGTAAGAACTCCAGTATAGTTTGTTTTCCTTGTAGAATAATAGGATTCAAAATGAAAAGAAAGAAAAAGCTTTCTTGGACTAATAAAAAACATGAACCAGACCTTCATTATTGTTGCTTCAGTTTTCATGTTAGACCATATTCGATGTCCTCGTGTTGCTAGTTTGTCTGCAATAGGTATGTACTAGCACCTCTGCAAAATAAAATTATTAACTAAGAATTATAGTGACAAAGAAATAGTATTTATTATCACTATAGTTGCAGAAATGTCATAAAATTGTAGGATGTGCAATATAGTCTTTAGCAGGAACAGGGCATTTACTGCCATTTCGATAAACGTCTGGTTTATATAGCTTCTTACAATGTCTTATTTTCAAAAGTCACATTTAATTGACCAAGTGAAATATAAAATATAAAGCTGATGAAATATGCAGAATTACTAAAAATTATCAAAAATAAAATTTTACTAGAATGCTTACCAAATGCACTTCAAAGATATATTAACTAGGTGTGGTAAATAACTTATTTTATTAAGGCCCATTCTAGACGCACAACGAGGCTATAAGGGACTGCCGTAGGTTTAAATGGGGCTTAACTTTGTTTATACTGATTTTTATTGAACATTATCCTGGCTTTGCCAATTATCTGCCCCTTTTAATTAGAACTTAACTGCAATGCCTTTAGATGCCTCGAAATGAAGCTGACTATAAAGGGTTGAATGTGCTTGACACAAGTCTATAACTAACTGACAAAGGTCTTATTAGTGTAAGTTATTAACATCTTTGATAAATTAGAATTACTCAATTTTTTTTTGTTTTTGGAAATTCTGCTCATCTCCGTTGCAAGGGATGTTAATTCTGTCCACCACGGGGCATCTGGTGGTGTCCCTCCTATTTTCTAAATATAAAGTGTACCATCCACTCCTATATTGAGTGTTAGCTCATTTTGTTGTTGTGCAAAAATAGTTTGAGGAACCTTATAAAAGTGAAAATGATGATTTGTCTAAATAGTGCAACAAGATTTATTATATTCGGAACTTAAGTGAATCATGCGATCTGAACTCAAATATGTCACGATTTACCAGACCACTAATAGAACTCACTTATCTAACTTCCCCTGCCATTAAACTTTAAAGTTCAAATCCCCAATCTAGAACATCTTTTATATTTATATCTAGCTCCAACTACAGCTAGAGATTGACCTTTAATTTCCAGTTTCTAGCATAAATGATCACCATACGGTAATCTTCTTGTTTTTATATAATTTTTGACTTTGCAAATCATTTTTATAGTTTACTTGCACTATAAACTAAGTTGTTGCTTCATGTTATTTTCAGGCATTTTTGGTCTTACTTCCATGCTCTTCCTATCATTGCACAAAAACCTGCATATTGTATTTGCACTATTGTCTTTATTAGTAGGGAGTGCTGGGGTTGCAATCGCTGATGTGACCATTGATGCTTGTGTGGCTCAGAAAAGTGGCAGTCATCCTTCTCTTGCTGCTGACATGCAAAGCTTATGCTCCCTGAGTGCCTCAATTGGAGCTTTAATAGGATTTTCTATAAGTGGAATATTTGTTCACTTGATTGGCCCAAGGGTTCGTGCTGTTTTTCTAGTTTGATGTTCAAAACTAGATAAGTTTTATCAGGCATCATTTATATACAGTATTCTTAAATCTTCTTGTGCAACAGGGGGTCTATGGATTGCTAACCATCCCAGCAGGACTTCTATTAGTTGTTGGCCTTGTGCTCAAGGAACCCCATACACCTAACTTTGCATATGGACAGGTAAATTGCCTTCTTTTTATATGTTAGTTTACATTTTTAAAATCAAAAATATTATGTCAATTTATATTATCCTATTTAATATCAGGTACATCTGAAATTTCAAGATGCAGCTAGTTCCATGTGGAACACACTAAAGTACCCAGATGTGTGGAGACCATGTTTATACATGTATCTATCCTTCGCATTGAGCTTAAACATATATGAAGGCATGTTCTACTGGTACACTGATTCAAAGAATGGCCCAACTTTTTCTAAGGTATAATATCAAACCTCTGTTACATCATATAGACATGTCCATATATTATCATAATTCGAATTGCTACTCTGCATTTCTATTATAAGAGACCAACTACTATGATCATGAGAGATACACCCACTGATTACTTGATTAGTATCGAAATAAGGAATCGACACTCTTACATCCCCACTATCTCATTTCCTTGTGACAAGACCTTTTTATGTTCACAAAAATTCAAATATGAGATAATATCTCAGATCTTTGATTTGTCATGTCACTAGTATACGACATGCGATGCTTGTTGGTAAAGGTCAAAAAATTGTTTTATGTAAAGTACTATGTATAGCTTCTCTTAAATTATATTCTGGTCTTTTTGTATGTAACAGAATATCCCAGGTTATTCTGGGCTTATATATATTAATCAACTTTATGTAGGAGGCCATTGGTTACATGCTCTCAATTGGTTCAGTAGGATCTCTTCTGGGGGCGTCTCTGTATCAGTATGGTCTTAAAGATCATCCATTTAGGAAAATACTCTTCTGGGCTCAATTAGTACTTGGTCTGTCAGGGATGCTTGATTTGGTTCTTGTCTTACGGCTAAACTTAAAATTTGGAATCCCTGACTACTTATTTGCTGTGATTGACGAAAGTATCTATCGAATGACTGCCACACTAAAATGGATGCCTCTTCTTGTTCTAAGTTCAAAGCTTTGTCCGTCTGGCATTGAAGGCACTTTCTTCGCGTTGCTTATGTCTATTGATAATGCTGGACTTTTTTCGTCAACATGGGGAGGAGGATTGTTACTTCATCTCACGAATGTCACGAGAACCCGATTTGATAATCTTTGGTTGGCCATTTTAATACGAAACATACTAAGACTAGCTCCACTAACTCTGCTGTTTTTGGTATCAAAGGGTGATCCAGCTTCATCTATTCTTCCTGATGAAGCACAAGATGCAAAAGAAGTCGAGGATGTTCCGGACTCGAAGGATATTGAACTTGTCTCCCTCGTTAACAACGCAGACAGTAGATAGACTCCCAGTGCATCACTCCCAACGGGAAAAAACCACGGTCCTCTATTCATTGAGGTCATAAGTGCCCTTGGCTAAAAGTTCAAAATGAATTCAGGACATTTTGTTTTACAAGTTATCGCATCTAGTTCATGCCACATACCACAGAATCACTAAAAAAATGCAGATGTCATATATTGGTTGTATACACATTATTTATGAATCCTTATATAGATATAAATCCTAATAGGCACTGTTCTAAAAAGCGGCCTAAGCGGCCGCCTAAGCGGCCGCCTAGGCGGTTTTGAAGGTCTAACCGCTTCGATTAGTACAAAATCGGGGAATTAAGCGTTTTTCAGGGGATTAAGCGGGTTTAGGCGGGATTAAGCGGATTTATGGGGGATTTAGGCGGGGATTAAGCGGTTTGACCAAATTTTGACCCTTTAATTATTTTTTTTTAATTTTTTCTTTACATATTTTTCAAATTTTATATTATAAATTAATATATATAATAAACATATATAATTAAATAAATTAAAAATATTTATGTATATATTCACAATCCGCTTAACGTCCCGCTTAGAAATCCGCCTAGGCGCCCGCTTAGCCCGCCTAGGCGCTAGAAGGTCCTCCCACCGCTTAGAACCGCTTTCCGTTTTTTACAACACTGCTAATAGGAGCCTTTTCTTTTCTGTGATGATTGAAATAGAAGATTACGTATGTTTTCATAAATATGTTGTGTTTAGTACATACAGAAGAGTGAAGAGTCTACTGGAAATCATGGTTAAAAAGGAAATGTGGTGTTGGTGTCTACAAAATGGGATGGTTATATGCATTTGAGCTTGCGCGCCAATAACACATGTGTTCGTTTATTTTTAAATATATTATAAATAATTAAATTTTTAGCAAGTTTTTACATTGATTTGTATGTCAATTTCAAA
Source organism: Saposhnikovia divaricata (assembly GCA_036435485.1). NCBI lineage: Eukaryota > Viridiplantae > Streptophyta > Magnoliopsida > Apiales > Apiaceae > Saposhnikovia > Saposhnikovia divaricata. The sequence goes on along the minus strand of CM071598.1, from coordinate 119,667,498 downwards.
TACTTCCTATAATTGTTCTTTATTTTATATTTATTCATATTTCAATTCCACCAGGACAAGCATATAATAGAGAAAAACCAATATCTTACAAATAAAATATGGGAAATTCTCAATGATACACATGTAGAATTGGCTTTTCTCGATGGTTCGCAAAATATTTTTGACTTCTCATGGTACCATCGTAGTATTAACTCATTCCAAGCCATACTACTTCCGTTAACAAACGTTAGACAAATGTTTATTAAGGTAATTATGACCATATAAACAACCAAAAATGACAAAAATGACAGCCAAATGAGAACTAATAACAATGTCATAATATATAGATAATCAGTCTAATACAAAACCATCCATAAACATCCAATGTACTGATATTGTGGTAACAACATCATACCAAAAAAAATACCAATTGTTGCTACAATTTCATACCAAAACAATACCAATTGTGGCAACAATTTCATATCAGATTGTACCATTATATAGCATACTGTGACTTGGGACTGAGACTGAGATGCAGCAAACTGTATGAAATTGATTTCAGAAGCTTGAGATGCATTTGTTGCACCATTATATAGCATACTGTGACTTGGGATTGAGACTGAGATGCAGCAAACTGTATGAAATTGATTTCAGAAGTTTGAGATGCATTTGTTGCTGCCTTTGCTACTACCTTTGCTGCTTTTGCAGCATTTGCTTGGTCCCTCACTTTTGGATTACGAACCATTACAGGTTCACCATTTGCTCTTATTTTCTTCACTGTCAATCCTCCCTTGCATTTTCTTGCATTATGGCCATAACAATTACATTTTGTACACTTAATAATCATTGCCCTTTTGCCTTTTTGGTCTTCTCCTTCTTCTCTCCTTTTGTTCTTACATGGCCTACCAACTCCCCTTTTCATTGTTGGTGACAATATTTTGGGAAATGTCCTCATATGATGGCCACTGTTCTATGTCAGGAATGGGATTTATGCTATAAGCATAGGCCTGCTTGTATGTATTAACAGAGTACCAAGAGCTAACAACTGTATTAGGATCAACTTTTGCATGAATTAAAGCCCTAATAGCATGCCTACATGGTACTCCGGACAACTGTCATGCTCCCCAAGAACAAATCTTATTGTTTAAAGATAAAGGGAAGTGAATATTAAAAATAAGAAATAATTTACATATGGGATTTGGATCTGGTAAAAAAATGTCAATATGTTTTGATATCTTCAGTCTCTTGCACTATATTTTTGCAGCATTTTCGTAATGTGCTAATGTTATTAATTTCGTATAAAATGTGTTTTGCAACTATATACTTAAATAGTGATTTATCAATTCCACTTGAGTTATAAACTTCAATGCGAGTTTCATCGCGTTGTGAGACTAATAAACTCAAAAATTGCTGATATATGTAATGTCTTATTTAGGGCTGGCAAAATCGGACCCGACCCGTCAACCTGACACGAATTCGACCCGCAAAGTACGAATTCGGGTTGGAGTTTTTCGGGTTCGAGTTGTTTTCGGGTTGACCCAAAAATGACCTGAAAAAATCGGGTCATTTTCGGGTTGAGTTCGGGTTACCCGAAACTGACCCGAAATTACCCGAATGTATGTATATATATAGTATAAAATGTTATATATCAAAAAATACCAATATTAATATTATTTATGTATTATTTATTGTTTAAATTAATAAATATTTCATTTTAATATAATTTTAAATTAATTTATACGATTAAAATAGTATTTATTTATTTATTTATTATATAAAATATCTATTTATTAATGAATTACTATTATTTCGGGTAGGGTTCGGGTTACCCATGGGTAGCCCAGGTCGGGTTCGGGTTGAATACTCTGACCCATTAAAATTTCAGGTCGGGTTCGGGTTGGATCAATTTTCTGACCCGAATCTGTCAACCCGATCCGAACCCGACCCAGTACCCGAAATTGCCAACCCTAGTCTTATTATCTCGGATGTGGTATATGTATCTTTTTATTTCCCGGCTATCATTTGATGACCTCAAATTAAAATGATACTTCTTGGATGCTTCATTATCGTATTTATGATTATTTTCTTTTCATAAATTGAATTTTACTGTACACTTCGAACTTTTACAACATACTTCATTCGGTGCATACATTAACCCATTTCATTTTAAAACCCATTATGAGATATGACACTTTTATTTTAGTTACTCGTGTATTTGGTCGAATTTGGACATGTCTAAATATGTTTTGTCTTGAAATCTGAGATATTACCTTGGGTTTTTGAAAGTTCATTTATGACAATGAATGGTACAATGTATTTGAAGAAAAGATTTTGTTATGGTCAATTTGCTATTGAAAGGATACCTCTGAAATAGTCAAATACCATGATCCTAGAAAAGCACACATCATATATTTATTTTGGATGTGCACAACTATTAGGATAAATTTGTTGTTCTTCTTGTTTTCTGAAATTGGTCGGAGAAAAAGATCCAAAATTGGAAATGTGCACTAAGATTTTCCAAGTAGAACATATGATTCTATTATTTGTATTTTTCCGTCACATTACATTATTTCTTATAAAATTAGAAATAATATAAAATTTAATTCTTCCTCTGTCCCAAATAAATAATCCAGCTATTTTTACACGCATTTCAATACACCAAAATTATTGTGGTAATTGTCGGGTCCTCCCCTTTAATTAATAACTTAATATCGAATAATCACCATTACATAATCTTAGTGACCAATTAAAATAAAATGTCTCGAATAAAAATATATTACAAACCAGAGTTCTCATTACAAAGCCGAAATTCTGAAACTTGGTCATAATTATACAATACGAATATTATCCGAAATATTACACAACATTGTCCCCCAAAAGATTTAAACATGGCTATCGATAATAATAGGTTGCTGATAAAACTAGAGTCTGAAATAATTACAAGTCGATCCTCAAAAACCTGCTAGGATACCTTCAACTCTAGATCTAACAACTTCCGTTATATAGAAACCCTGAAACATGTTTAGCGAGTTTTATGAGTCGCAAGCTCAGTGAAACAATAATCTCTATCATTTAACAGATATTCACATTTAACAAGTAAATCCCAATACATGCTCTTTAAATCATCATATAATGCATGAACTCATCAAGTAATCATATTAAGAATGAATATATGCAACCCATACATGTGACTTGACTTTCCTTTACTTGGTTTAATTCTTTGTTGTGACTGATCAATTTAACTTTAGCTTTTCCCGGGATCCCATGTTTATAGTCTCGAGGACTTACATTATTTTCCCGGCCCCAAGGGCTCTTGTTATTTATAGTCGACTTTATTTCCCGGGATCCCTTTATTTTTTTTCCCCGACTAGCTAGGCCAATAATTCCCTAAACTAATTGACAGTCACAACGCCTTTATTTATGTGAATCTATATGCACAATATACCACCTAAATCCCAAGTCTTACTTCATTCCATGTATTCACTTACATGCATAGTATACTATCATGCAATCCACATTTATCACATAATGACAAAATTCATGTTCATAACCCTATCACCATGTATTCACATATTTCATACATCACATAGAATTATACTTCAGATAATCTATTCACATAGCAATTATCACCTTCCACATATAACACAGAGTGAAATGTAAAGTAAACATATATTAATGTTTACCTTAGCTTGCTTCCTCTTCTAGCGTGCACTACCTTGGTTTTGGTACTGAACCCTTTTCTGAGAATCTAGATACATATAAACTCTAATTAGTTACCACAATCCATAATTTGCTTTATACATGATGCATATATTTTATTTAAGAAAATATGTTTATTAAGGAATTATGTTAATCTTTCTTTCTACGGCTTATATACTCTCATGATCATTAACTGTCTGATAATTATCATATTTGGTGTGAACATAGTTCACACCTAGATCTACAACTTCAGTTCTTTAACTTATCCGGAATGGGGTTCCTAACTTGTCCGAAATCTCATCCCAAAATAGTTCCTCAATTTCATTTCTTAAGAAATCCTTATTAAACCCCTATGTTCCGACATTTTTCATAATTCCAAAACTTAACATTTTCACACGAAACCTTTTCCATTTTAATCTCTAACATAAGACCTTTCTATCCTCAAATTTTCAGATTAAAAAGATTAGTATAGCTAGGTCAAATGCTCTCTCAAAGTTGTTACGAAAAACTGTCAAGACAGTCCAAACACAGGGCATTTCCCTCACTGGTCAGCCATACTCAAAAATTCACAATAAATCATAGAATTATTATTTTAACATGAGTCCACCTCTGAGATCTTCTATACTCATTGTTCTAGCATTCCTCAAAATTTCAATTCGAATTAAGGTGTTTAGCTAGGTGAAATAATTCTCCAAAGTTCAGTGTTTAAGCAAATTCGTAGGTTATGGACAACCTATATTCAAGTGGTCATATCTCCTAGCTCGTTAATCCAATCGACTCACCGTTGTGGCTACGTAAACTAGACTCCGAGTAGAACGTTACCATGTAAAAACATTAACAAAAACAGAACACCCAGTCCCTCCGAGTTACTGTTCGCAGCAGTCCCTCGGACAGCCTTCCGGCTTCCGTAAAATCTAGCCAAAATCACACCTCTCCAATCCACCTTGTGCACCCTCTTCTCTACCTATTTCATCAATCAAACAAGCACAATCATCTTAAGCTTAGTATATCCAAATTACCAGATTATAAACCTTCATAAAAATACACAAAACTCAAATAAATACAAAGATTTAAGGATAGAATGTTATACCACTTAACTAGCTTTGTTTTCCTTGTGAAAACTCTCTTGAAACCCTTGCAAAATGTTGTGTTCTAGCTTCCTTCTCCTTGAACTAACCTTTTATAAGTGTGTATATATATCTTATAAGTAATATATATTTATTTGAGAATTTTTAGAGAAGTAGTAAAGCTTGTAAGAAATTTTCATCCATGGCTTCCTTGTTTTCCTTCCATATTTGACACTTTTGCTAGCAATGAGGATAAGATGATTTGTTTTTGATTTTATCCATTAGCCTAGCATGTATTTTACCTTTCTAACCTTGGCTTATCTAGGAAGCTAACAATTTCTATTCACTTTTCTATGAATTTTAAAATAGCTCTTCAAATAGATTATGAATTTCTATCATAATCTCAAATAGATTATGAATTTCTATCATAATCTCAAATAATAATTTCACACCAAAATCACTATTCATCCTCTGGGTTACAATTCATTTTCTTCGTACATTAATAATATTTCAACGAATTTTAAGCCTTATGAATCGTATTAGTCATAAACAATATCATTTAGTTTAATTAATCATATATATTAGGACAGGGATGTTACAGTAATACTTGGCAGTTATAATTAATTCTTAACTACTGCTTTCAATCAGTCATTCTTCTCACACTGACCAAACGTGTTAGATAGATCAAAATACGTGAAGTAGACTAATACGAGGAAATGGATGTTATAGTTTTAAAATATTATTAAATGCTGAATCGCAAGAGTTATATTTTTAGTTGTGTTTGATCAATGTGAGAATAATGACTGACTAAGCAGTAAGTAAGAGTTAATTGTAACTGCCAAGTGTTACCACAATAATTTGGTTGTATTGAAATACAAGAAAAAATAGCTGGCTTATTTATTTTTGGATGGACTTATTGATTTTTGGATGGAGGAAGAATTAAATATTATATCATTTCTAATTTTATTCTGTAAGAAATAATGTAATGTGACGGAAAAATAAAAATAAAAGAGTTTAGAAATTCCCAACGCACATTTCCAATTTTGGATCTCAACGCACATTTTCAATTTTGGATCCTTTTTCACAACCAATTTCGGAAAACAAGGAGAACAAATAGTTGTGCACTTCCAAAATAAATATATGATGTGTGCATTTCTAGGATCATGATATTTGACCATTTTGAAAATACACCTAGAGGGGGGGTGAATAGGTGTTATGGCTAACAATGATCAAATAAAATTATTCTGCCTAAAAATTATATATACTGGCAGTTAGCTGGATACGAAAGGCAGCTAAATGGGTTAACCAAATGAGACAGATTAATGAATAGGCAGCTAGCTGTGATATGCAATGCAGAAGGACAAAATTGCAGTAAGTAAAGAACACCAAGAATTTTAGCTAGGTTCGACCCCTAATCGTCTATGGTCTACGTCCTAGTCCCTTACCAACTTGGTAAGAGAATATATTATTGATCACAAGAAAATCCAATTACAAGACTCAATAATATATCTCCCTTATCACCCAGTTACTAACTGCAGCTAGCTGGAACCCCTTGTTTCCTGAACACAGCTCTCTAAGTTCTATACTTAAATCAAGTATAAACTTCTCTAGCCTAATGTTCCTTGAACCCTTGTTCCACAAGCTCACAATTCAGCAACTACCAACTTTACAAGTTGAACAATACAATGGATAAAAATAATTACAACTCAAGAATATGAACTCTATAAAAACTCGATGTATATAGTATAGTACAGGAGCTCTTTTGAAATGATGTGCAGAGTTGTTTCTTGTAATCTTGAATATAGCTTGAAGGTTCTTTTTCTTCAGAGGAGAAATATGCAAGCCTTTATAGTGAAGTACATGAGCTACAAAATATGAACAATCTTGCAACGGTCTTGAAGATCACTTCTCACGTTTTTGGCTTTGTTCAAATTAGTTGCACTACTAACGCTCACCTGCAGGTTTGATATTAATCTGAAGATATAATGATTCTCATGCAGAGGATATATTCAGTGGAGAGAGATGAAAGCAAAGCCTTTTGTTCTTGAATAAAACCGTTAGTGACAAATAAAGAAAACAATAGATATGATACTTAATGAATGTGTTTTCTTTGTAATCATTTCTATAAGACAACAGGTGGTGGAAGTATAGAAACATGTAAGCTTTTATTATTTAAAGAGAGCATGCTTGAAAAGTGCACATGGGTTGTTTTTAGTGGGGCATTAAAGAATTCAAAAGATTCCTTTACTAAGGAAAGTTGTTTTTAGAAATACTTTTGTAAAGAAGAGTGTTTTAATATATATGTATATATATATATATATATATATATATATATATCATATTATGAATAAATTCAGGCCACTCTTATTTATGAAGTGTAATTGAAATTCATATAGCCGAACTCCCCTTTCACATTCTGGACAGACTACCAGCTTGCTGAGAAGCTCTGTAAGCTAGCTGAGATGCTCTGCCAGCTAGCTGAGATGCCCTGTGTTTTGCTATTAATTGATATGAATAATGAACCTGCAAAACAATATTAATCCAGAACAATACCCAGTTTGCTTCCTATGTATGATCATCAAAATCATGGAGTTACAATCTCCCCCTTTTTGATGATTATACACCAATTTTAGGAGAAAAATAAACCTCCCCCTAAATATAGCAATCATATGAATAGTAAGCAAAATAACAAAAATATATAGTTGAAATTAAACCAAGCCAGAATTTAACACATAGCAATCAAGTTCAAATAACTTAAGCAAACCACAACTTAAACAAACCACATAAACCAAGTACCAGTTCAGAAATACTTAGACATAAAACATTAACCAAGTACCAGTTCAGAAATACTTAGACATAAAACATTAAACACCACATAATCCTAAAATGCTTCTCCCCCTTAATCATTAAAAAGAGAAAACTTAGGATTCATTCACATCATCATTCTCCTTGGGATCATCAGTCTGTGCAGCAACCTGAAAAACTTCATCCACATCCGGCTCAGCAGTGGTTTCCTTAGGCATAGCTCCAGTAGCAATGTTGGCAAGGTCATGAAGAATAGAAGCATCGGCTGAGTGAGCACCAGTCCTAGTCGAAACCGGAGTACGAGAACCAGTAATTTCCTCACGAAGAAATGACATTTCATTAGCCATAGCATTGACCTTAGTGGTCAAAAACTTAAGAGCATCCCTAATTTCCTTCATGTCTTCAGAATGACCAACATCAGAGACATTAGAACTACCCAAATGAGCTGGTGGAGAGGCGAGAGGAGTAACAGGTGGAGGAGGTTCCACACGAACCAAGGAGCCATTTGATTCAATCTTCAAGTGAGATTGTTGCAAACTCTTAGCATCTAAAAATTCTTTAGCAGTTTCAGACTCTTCCTCACTCAACTTGATCCCATACCATTCAAAGACTTGAGTTAAAAACAGACCATATGGAAGACTAGCAGATGTGTGAGGCTCGAACACATCCTCATGTTTTTCAAGATTAAACTAGCCAAATTAAATGGCTTACCAGACAGCAACATGGCAACAACAGTAACATCTTTCCCAGCAAAATTCGAACGACTCCCAGCCCTTGGATTAATATTATCAATACAGATCTTAAAAAGAAGATGAGCCATTGGAGTAACTATTGAAGTAGTAGGAGCAGCATACTGCAGTAGACCAGACATATTCCTAAGAACCCTTAATTGCTCTAACTCAGAAAAACCTTCTATGGCAGTTGGTCCTTTCTTGGTAGTTATAGACACAGACGAGGGATTCTCAATTCCAAGAATATCATTTATCACATTAGAAGTTAAGATGATTTTCTGACCTCTAACAAATGAAGAGAACACCATAGGTTTGACAATTATAAGATTTGCATAAAACTCATACACTAGAGATGGATAGCAAACTCGAGGCAAATCTTTCAAAAAGGATTCAAACCCTAATTTCTTGAAATAATCATATGCACCACACTTAATGTATGAGTTACCTGACAACGGGCGACCAAACACTATCTTGCGCGATCCCAAATCGAATTCCTTAAATCGTCCCTCGAGTTCATCGGAAGAGAAGTTAATGCCATACTTGAATCGCTTAGCAGATGGTCCTTCTCGAACCCCTGATCGTTGAACCTCAGACATTTCATCTCCACTATCCACTTGAATTGAAGCGAGAATCAAATTATCGTCTTCATCGATTAGTCTCTTGTTTCCTTTCACAGATTTGGAGCCCGTAACTGGAGTTTTCTTGGAAGCTCGAGTTTTCCCCATGTATCGAATGAATGCGGCTAGAAACCCTAATTTCTATTTGGGGCGGAGTTTGGTGATAACTAAAGAGTCAGAGTGAGATACACTAAGTAACCCTCTTTTATTAATTAAGGGGAAAAATGATTTTTAGGATAAAACTTAATAAAACTTATTCCCGAATAAAATGACTCAAAAGAAATGTAATCATAATCTCACCATACAATATCATGATTCATATTTATATAAACCTTAGAAGACCTAAATTATTAGTCAAATAAAATGAATTAAATCAACCACTTAAAAAGTAAAACAACATTTAGCAAATAAAACAAGTAAGTGGACTAGATTTTACACAATAATCAACATTAAATCTGAATGAGAAATAATGTCATATGAGAGTGTACCAAACTTCCATAGCAGTTAGCTGGCTAGACATGAAAGTTTCCAATCTCCCATAGCAGCTAGCTAGCTAGACATTACACATGCCTAATTCGCGACGCAGCACAGTGAATCGCTCCTCGGCTAATGGCTTTGTGAAGATGTCAGCTAGCTGGTACTCTGTACTTACAAAGATTAGCTCAATTTTTCCTTTTGCAACATTGTCTCTCAAGAAATGATGTCGAACGTCGATATGCTTTGTTCTTGAGTGATTCACTGGATTCTTTGATATGTTGATAGTGCTTGTATTGTCACAATAAATGGGGACTTTGACACATTTAATTCCAAAATCTCGTAGTGTTTGAATCATCCATAGCATTTGAGAGCAACAACTTCCAGCTGCTAAATATTCCCCTTTAGCTGTGGATAATGCAACAGAAGTTTGCTTCTTGCTTTGCCAAGATACTAAACTCTGTCCTATAAATGCACAAACACCACTTGTACTCTTTCGATCAGTTTGACAACCTGCATAATCTGCATCACTATACCCAACAAGATCAAATGCATTTGTGATGGGATAAAATAAACCAAGAGTAGTAGTTCCACTTAAATATTTAAAAATTCTTTTAATAGCATTCAAGTGAGACTCTTTAGGTTGAGCTTGAAACCTAGCACAAACACATACACTATACATAATATCAGGTCTAGAGGCTGTAAGATATAATAAACTACCAATCATACCTCTATACTTTCGAACATCTACATCTTTACCTCGTTCATCTGCAGCCAGCTTGCTGGCAGAACTCATAGGTGTAGATTTTGCCTTGATATTCTCATATCCAAACTTCTTTAGCAAGTTCTTGATGTATTTGGATTGATGTACATATATTCCATCTTGAGTTTGCTTGATTTGGAGCCCCAAAAAGTAGTTGAGCTCACCCATCATACTCATGTCAAACTCACTATGCATACACTTAGAAAACCACTTGCACATCTTATCGTTAGTTGATCCAAATATAATATCATCTACATATATTTGCACAACTAGAATATCATTACCAGTAAGTTTAGTAAACAAAGTAGGATCGATTTTACCTCGAATGAATCCATTCTTTATCAAAAACTTACTTAGCCTTTCATACCAGGATCTAGGAGCTTGTCGTAATCCATATAGTGCCTTCTTTAATTTGAAAACATAATTAGGAAATTGATCACTCTCAAATCCAGGAGGTTGCTTGACATATACTTCTTCTTTTAAGTATCCATTAAGAAATGCACTTTTCACATCCATTTGATGTAGCTTGAACTTCTTGAAGCATGCAAATGATAGTAACATCCTTATTGATTCTAGCCTTGCAACCGGGGCATAAGTTTCATCAAAATCGATTCCTTCTTGTTGATTATATCCTTGTTCAACAAGCCTTGCTTTGTTTCTAGTAACAGTACCTACTTCATCAACTTTGTTCTTGAAAACCCATTTAGTACCAATGATTGAAGCATCTTTAGGTGGCTCTACAAGTTCCCAAACATTACATCTTTCAAATTGATTAAGTTCTTCTTGCATTGCCATGATCCAATTCTCATCTTTTAGTGCTTCATTGACATTCTTTGGTTCCTCTTGAGCTAGGAAGGCAAAAAATGCACAAAAGTTAGCTTGGCTTCTCCTTGTCTTGATGCCTTCTGATTTATCACCAATAATCAACTCTGGAGGATGGTTCTTTACTGTCCTTGTTGACTTTGGAAAATGATGATGAGCCATAACTTCTTCATTGGCTCTAATTCTTTTAGATGGTGGAGGGTATTCATCCCCATTATAAATTGGCATCTTTTCTTGTGATCTCTGACCTCTAGAATCTTCCAAGGAGAGTTTTGACATCTTATCACATGTTTCATCTACTGGAGGAGATAATTCAGCTTGGTTATCACTGGCTGAACTTGATTCAGTTTCGTCTGCAGCTCGCTGGGTTTCTGCATTTTCTGAATCTGCTTCATTGGCAGCTAGCTGAGTTGCTGTATTTGACCTTGGCAGCTCGCTGGCATCATCTGTACCTGCAATATCTTCCTCATCTCTTGACAGATCAACATTAGATTCTTGAAATGAAACATCAATTGACTGTTCAACAGTACGTTTAGATATATTATAAACTCTATATGCACGACTTGTTGAAGAATAGCCCAAAAATATAGCTTCATATGATTTGGCATCAAATTTACCATCTCTATCAATGGATTTGAGTACAAAGCACCTGGATCCAAAGACCTTGAAGTAGCCTATGTTTGGTTTCTTGTTCTTTAGTAATTCATATGGAGTCTTGTTGAGAATAGGCCTGATTAGTACTCTGTTAAGAACGTAGCTAGCTGTGTTGACTGCTTCTGCCCAGAAACTTCTTGGCAGCTTGCTCTCTTGCAGCAATGTTCTAGCTGTTTCTTGCAATGACCTGTTCTTTCTTTCCACAACTCCATTTTGTTGTGGGGTTCTTGGAGCAGAGAATTCATGTGAAATGCCTCTATCTTCACAATATGAGATAAAGTCTTTTTGGAATTCACCACCTCGATCACTCCTTATACTTACAAGTCTTAACTTAAACTTGTTCTCAAGTAACTTAATTAGCTTCTCAAATTCACTGAAAGCACAATCTTTAGTACGAAGAAACAATACCCATGTATATCTAGAATAATCATCTACAATAACAAATGCATATTGTTTTCCTCCAATGCTTTTATATGCTTCCGGACCAAATAAATCTAAATGAAGAAGCTCTAAAGGTTTAGAAGTTGATAAAATATTCTTTGATTTATGTGGAGTCCTGATTTGTTTGCCTAATTGGCAAGCCGAACAAGTTTCCATTTTGACATACTTCAATTTTGGCAATCCTCTAACTAGCTTCTTTGAAGACAGCTTGCTGAGTAAGTCCATATGAGCATGTCCAAGCCTTCTATGCCAAATTTCTGGATTTGTATCAACTGCAGCTAGACAACAAGATGAATCCTGCATTTCAAAGTCCAAAATATATATATTTCCTTCCCTTCTAGCAACTAGGGGGACTTTGTTAGTGCCAACATTAATAGTACACTTTTCTTTATCAAAAAGAACAAAATGTCCATCATCATACAACTGACTTACACTAAGCAAATTATATTTAAGACCTTGAACATATTGTACTTTATCAATAGAAATGACACTATTACCAATCTTCCCTTTCCCAAGAATCTGGAGTGTTTTGCTATCACCAATGGTGACACTTCCACCCTTTTTCTTACTGAGAGTAAGGAATTGAGATTTATCTCCACTCATATGTCTTGTGCATCCACTATCCACTATCCAAAATCCATTGTTTTGATCTCACTTTGACAACAAGGCATACTTACAAAACAAATAAGGAGCCAACTCAACATTTTGGTACCCATACTTGTTTGGGTCCATAATGGTTAGTTGATAGAACATATAGAACATTTAAATCAGATTTCTTGATCCACATTTGGATCACTTTAGATGCTGTACTTCTTGTTCCACCTGTTCTGTCAGCTAGCTGCCTGTGACCTGTCTGTCTGTTCCAGCTAGCTGGGTTGGCATTCTGAACTTTGCAATGATTTGCCAAATGACCTTTATTTCCACATTTATGGCAGATTCTCCATGGCATGGCATAGTCATAAGGGATTCCATGTTTGCCATCATACTTTAGACGTGAGGTTGAGGCCATTCCAACTCCTTCTCTTTCGATTGGAACCTTTGCATACTTCATCATTGACTTAAGTGTGTCTTCTCCTTGAACAAATTTTCCCAATCCTTTCTGGAGATTCTTAACTTCAGTTTCCAATTCTTTGATTCTTTCAGCTTGTTGAGATATTTCAATTGAGCATGATTCCCTTGGACTAAATGCTTCTAAACATGCATCTTGAGCCTCTATTTCTATTCTCAGCTCGCTGAGTTCCTTCATAAGTGTATCATTTCTTTTGACAAGCACTTTGTTTATCCCTTCAAGCTGGGATATCTCAGCCTTAAGATCAGTAAGATTTTGAGCATGATTTTTAGCAGGAGTCTTCTCATCCATTAACTCAATTATGATCTTCTTAAGTTGAATATTCTTCTTTTTGAGTTGATCATTCTTATCTTTCAACTCTTCGAGTACCTCATTAGATAAATTACTATGATCCTGCATGGTTAATTCATCTAACATTGAAGAATGAGAATATATATCAGAAAAATAATTTACCTCACTATTGTTGTCATCCGAATCCGAGATATCACTATCTACAAGGTCATCTTGAAAAATTCCTTGAGCATCATTCTCATCATCAAGACCAACAAGAGCTAGGTTCACCATTTCATCACTTGATTCATTGTCAGAATTTGAATCTTCATCATCACTCCATGTCAAAAGTGCCTTAGCTTTCTTTTTATCTTTAGAGGCAGCTAGCTGCTTCTGCTTATTTTTCAGCTTGTAGCAGTCTCTTTTGTAATGACCTTTCTTGTCACATTCAAAACATGCTTCCTCTTTGACATCTTTCTTTGTTCCAGAAGCTCTACTTTTCTCCTTCTTTAGCTTGTTCCTCATGTCAAGCATTTTCTTGATTTTTCTGGATAAAAGAGCCAATTCTTCATCCGAATCTGATTCTGATTCTGAATCCAGCTTGCTGCTACTGGAATGTAAAGCTAAATTCTTCATCTTTTCAACTGGAGCCTTGACTGATTCCATCTTGCTATTAATGATTTTGCTTTCAAACTGCTCCAACTCAGCAAACACGACCAAGTGATCCATAGAATCAATGGAGGGACTAGATTCCAATACAGTGACTTAGCTTCGAATATAAATGGAACTGCACTTAGAACTTTCATGTTGATTTCGTCTTGAGGTATGGTCTTTCCAAGTCTCTTTAGAGTGTTGATAGTGACTTGAAACCTTGCTTGGCTTTCTTTGATAGTTTCACCATTCTTGAGCTTGAAATTTCCAAAGTCATTCATTAATTCGCTAAGTTTAACTTTTCTCAAAGTTTTAGAGCCTTCATGATATGATTCCAAAGCATCCCACATTTCTTTTGCTGTTTTTAGAGAAGATACTTTGTCATATTCAGATTGATCTAGTGTATTCATAATGGAGTTTCTTGCTTCTCCATTATAACCGCATTTGATAATCTCATCGAGAGTAAGATCATCAACATCTTTTGGTTCGTTTTTGTCGTTTAGGAATTTGTAGTTTCCTTTCTGCACAACTCTTAGAACCAGAGGTTTTTTGGACAAATAAGTCTCCATTCTGCATTTCCACCAATTGTAGTTCTCCGAGCCAGTGAGAAGAGGTGCTTTATAATCCGACCTTGCTTCAAGATAATTGTCAGCCATTTGATCGATACTTTTCCTGTTACAGAAATATTAGTATACCAAAGCTCTGATACCAAGTGAAAATACACATAGAGGGGGGGTGAATAGGTGTTATGGCTAACAATGATCAAATAAAATTATTCTGCCTAAAAATTATATATACTGGCAGTTAGCTGGATACGAAAGGCAGCTAACTGGGTTAACCAAATGAGACAGATTAATGAATAGGCAGCTAGCTGTGATATGCAATGCAGAAGGACAAAATTGCAGTAAGTAAAGAACACCAAGAATTTTATCTAGGTTCGACCCCTAATCGTCTATGGTCTACGTCCTAGTCCCTTACCAACTTGGTAAGAGAATATATTATTGATCACAAGAAAATCCAATTACAAGACTCAATAATATATCTCCCTTATCACCCAGTTACTAACTGCAGCTAGCTGGAACCCCTTGTTTCCTGAACACAGCTCTCTAAGTTCTATACTTAAACCAAGTATAAACTTCTCTAGCCTAATGTTCCTTGAACCCTTGTTCCACAAGCTCACAATTCAGCAACTACCAACTTTACAAGTTGAACAATACAATGGATAAAAATAATTACAACTCAAGAATATGAACTCTATAAAAACTCGATGTATATAGTATAGTACAGGAGCTCTTTTGAAATGACGTGCAGAGTTGTTTCTTGTATTCTTGAATATAGCTTGAAGGTTCTTTTTCTTCAGAGGAGAAATATGCAAGCCTTTATAGTGAAGTACATGAGCTACAAAATATGAACAATCTTGCAACGGTCTTGAAGATCACTTCTCACGTTTTTGGCTTTGTTCAAATTAGTTGCACTACTAACATTCACCTGCAGGTTTGATATTAATCTGAAGATATAATGATTCTCATGCAGAGGATATATTCAGTGGAGAGAGATGAAAGCAAAGCCTTTTGTTCTTGAATAAAACCGTTAGTGACAAATAAAGAAAACAATAGATATGATACTTAATGAATGTGTTTTCTTTGTAATCTTTTCTATAAGACAACAGGTGGTGGAAGTATAGAAACATGTAAGCTTTTATTATTTAAAGAGAGCATGCTTGAAAAGTGCACATGGGTTGTTTTTAGTGGGGCATTAAAGAATTCAAAAGATTCCTTTACTAAGGAAAGTTGTTTTTAGAAATACTTTTGTAAAGAAGAGTGTTTTAATATATATGTATATATATATATATATCATATTATGAATAAATTCAAGCCACTCTTATTTATGAAGTGTAATTGAAATTCATATAGCCGAACTCCCCTTTCACATTCTGGACAGACTGCCAGCTTTCTGAGAAGCTCTGTAAGCTAGCTGAGATGCTCTGCCAGCTAGCTGAGATGCCCTGTGTTTTGTTATTAATTGATATGAATAATGAACCTGCAAAACAATATTAATCCAGAACAATACCCAGTTTGCTTCCTATGTATGATCATCAAAATCATGGAGTTACACATTTCAGAAGTATCCTTTCAATAGCAAATTGACAATAACAAAATATTTTCTTTAAATACATTGTACCATCTATTGTCATAAGTGAACTTTCAAAAACCCAAGTTAATATCTCAAATTTCATGACAAAACATTTTTGGATCCTTTTTTCCAACCAATTTCGGAGAACAAGGAGAACAAATAGTTGTCCACTTCCAAAATAAATATATGATGTGTGCTTTTCTAGAATTATGGTATTTGACCATCTCAGATGTATCCTTACAATAGCAAATTGATCATAACAAATTATTTTTGGGCCTTATTAATGAGCCAATAAATGTAACATTGATTATGTCGTTATGGATTATTTTTCACCCATATCAATTTTAATGGATGTCAATCAAAATATCTTGTTTAATGTATATGTAGTTAATATGTAATATTATATAAATATTAACGAAATCTATGTTATTCACTTTATTTTATTTTTTTCGTATAAATCGAATCATAATCATTACATATTCTAATCATTTGTATGATATACATCTTTAATTATTAAAATGGGAAAATATTCTTAGAATTTTATTCTGAATAAATTTTAAAATAGATATAGTGAGGAGGTTATTCATAAATGTGGTTAATGATTTGAAGATATGTATCAAAAGTTGAGTTGGTTTAATGGTTGTGGGTGTGAATAAATTCTAAAATAGATATAGTGAGGAGGTTATTCATGAATGTGATTAATGATTTAAAAATATGTATCAAAAGTTGAGTTGGTTCAATGGTTGTGGGTCTGAGTAAATGTATAAGATTATTGTACGAAAGATATGGCAATTAAAGATTTTTATACCTAATTAGCTCATAATCATAATAGTGATAATTTTATAAGAATAAGTGTGTGTAAAATTATCAAAGTTAAAATGCAGGTCGTACATTACACGACTATCATGCCATCATAATAATTTCACTTTTGAAATTTTAAGATAGAAGTGTTTTAACAACTGCAAAAGAAAGCTATTATCGGAAAAAAAATTGTTCTGGAATTAAAAATGATAGTTTTATGAAATTATAATACAATAATATTTTTATCTATATTATGAATATGCCATGAAAACAAGATATGCATTCACGTGGTACACAAGACAACATGAGTTTATCTACCATCGAATTAGGACATATGATACAGAATATAGGAGAACACGACTTGATATTTTGGTCTTATCAAGGGAATTGAATTTATGACCTCTAAATACAAATGGAATTAAATTCACAATCACTGATAAATTATGTCTTTTTTTGTTTTTGTCTATATCCTATTTTATAGGGAAATTATTGGGATTTGATGCTTTTACCTAAAATTGTTGTCTACAAAAATTGCTACTGTGAAAAATTAATATTTTTCCTAAAGTAGTTTTTCTTATAAAAAAATGTTGTTGAAAAATTGCTTTTAGATTTACTAAGCTATTTTGAACCAATTTTTTTAAAAAAAACTGTTGTTGTGGTCTGAAACATCAATACCATACAGATCCTTAATATGATTGATACTAAGTATAATATATATCTATATAAAAAAATCAGAATTAGCAAATATGCTAGATTTAAACTCTATATAAGTTATCGATCAAATAAATAAACAAAATGCATAGTTGAATTATAATGTTAAACAAGATTATATATATTAAACCAAGATGCTAAATTATGTATGACTACCTATAACATAATGATCGATTAGTGAATTTTTAAGTCTGTATAAAAAATAAATGGTTTTTTTTCACTGTAGCACATATTAGTTTGTATAGATACATCATACATTTTAGTTGATTTCTCCTAATATTAAAATAGTTTATGCTATTGTTGCCATAATACATTTCCTACCACATATGTAATGATCCACCTTTCTACTATTGCTAGTTTACTTTTGCTAATGGAAACAAACTAAATAGCATATCATTATCATGATAATATTTTAAAATTACTTTTAGAAAATAGACTAAACGACACATTATTGTTGCAATAGTACTTGGCCGATAATGAGTAACTCTTATGTATCATTATTATCGGTCATTTTTCTTTCATTCAACGAGTATTTCTATAATTATGATACCTAGGTCGAACCTGAGAAATTGAAAGTTCTAAGTGAATTTGAATTTTGTACTCAACTATAAATCAAAATCACATACATGCGATTCATTTTTGGCACTCCTTATATATTAAACTATTTTTGGTGCTACCTTGAACAAACTACCTTGAACAAAATATGTCCCGAATATCAATTTTTGTGCCTCTACGTACTTTTAAATTTTTTTACTAATTAGAAAAAATGTGTCCCTAAATTACATCATCTTTTTGGTGCCCCATTTATCAGTTTGAGCGGCTTAATCTCAGTACTGATTCTGTATGATACTCAAAATTTAGAATTCATTAATATTTCAAAGTTTGAACGGTTACCAACTGTTGGCCTTAAATAATTCGAAGCACATGAAAGAGATTGACAAGAAAATATGACCGACTATTTGCGAAGAAATTGTACGAAGGCACGGGCCACACTGAAAATTGATATATAAAAATTTATTACAATATTTCTCTCTTTTAACAATTATGTCTATTTATTAGTCGAATGGCTAGAATATGTTTATTGTTAAATTAATACAAAAAATTGTAACGCCCCGACTTCCCAATACTATAAATATACTTTTATAATAAATTATTAGATTTAATTAGATAAAATGGATTTTTTAATACAGGGAAATTTTAGAAAATTTCGGCATGAAGTATTCGTAATACGGACTATTCACCTGTATTTTGAATCCAAACCAATTCATTCCAACACCAACAACAATTTCAACTACTAAGAAATAATACAAACACATGTTCAACCTGTCCTAACTGATCAGGTGAACCATACCAAAATGCCCTCCCGATCAGAGCAAAGATCGGGGCATCACAATACCAACTAAAAACATAAACCTTGATAACAAAATAACAAAAAATAAATACAACCCCACTACTAACCCGGATCTCTAACAAGTAGTGGTATGAAACAAGCAACTACTAACTAAGCTATTACATTAAAATACTAAATCCTGAACAAAAAAAAAATACATACACTCAACAAATATAAATACAACCAACTAGAACTATTACACAAATTTTTACTGATACCCAAAAGTCCAACCTTCTAGCAGAGTGCAACTAGGCTGCCTAAGGTCCACAACAAGTTCTTCTCTGATATATCTTCTAACTTGTATTCTTCTCTTCTTTAACTGAAAAAGGGTTAGAAAAATAGCAAGGAGTGAGCCAAATGCTCAACAAGTGATAAAAATGGAAATATAGAATCCACAATTGTATGCTGAATACAACAATATAAAGGTGCCAAGGAATACACAGGGTATTCTGATTTCAATTCATAATCTCAAGATAAGTCTGTCTAGCTATACAGTATGCTGCTCATGATATTTCAAAATCCTCCTTTAAAAGTTTCTAAAACTTTTTTATTGAAGGCAGAAAATCATCAATTCTCTTTTTAAATAAATTTTCATTTTTTTTAAAACATTTAAATTTGATTTTATTCTTCTCCTGATTACGGACAATACGGGTGATCAGCCACGTAAAGTCCCCGTTCCTTTGAAATTGGGTTCCCAATTAGGCAACACATTGGCCTTTAATGCTGGACTAGGACCACCCTAGCCTCTTACGCTAAATAAAAGTGCTGGACTAGGACCACCCTAGCCTCTTACGCTTCTCCAATTTATAAAAACTTTAAAACATTTCCCTTTTCAGTCCATTATACTCACTGATAACAGATCAGCCCAGTATAAGGAATTTTAAAACATTTTTGAATAAATAAGTCATTTTAATTTGCATTTATAAAAGATTAGGGGTCAAGGAAACGTTCAGCAATAATTGCATAAAGTTTTCAAGATAGGAATTCAAGTGTGGTTAAAAGGGTATTTAAGAATATGGTTTTGTGAAACACATAACAATAATAAGAGGTGATGTGAAAGAAATATTAAATTAACTCGGGTAGGTTTCAGCAAAACAGGATTAAATCAAATAAAAGGTTACAAGCTAATGAGGGATAAGATAATTGTTAGGGTTTTAGAATTAAGGTTCCAGGGAATTATAAGTAGGATTTTTATTTGGGTAATTTAGGAATTAAGTGTAAATAAAGGGTTTGTGATAAAGCAAGACATAAATTATGAATTAAGGTTTATAGTTTAACAGGAATTACTGTCACATTAGTGTGACAGTAGGGTACCAAAAGTTTAAACAATTATTCATGGCATCAACGATAAGGTACAAGGGTTTAAACAATAATTCATAAAGATAAATAACAGGGTACGGAGGTTAAATTAATTATTCAGAGGTACAAGCAAGAAGGTACAAGGATTTAAACATCAATTCATAAGAGCAAGTACTAAGGTACGAGAGTTAAGCAATTATTCAAAAGGATAAGCAAGGTACAAGAGTTTAACAATTTGTTCACAAAGGTAGATAACAGGGTACAAGAGTTTAACAATTAGTTCACAAAGGTAGATAACAGGGTACAAGAGGTAACAACAAGTTATAAGGAATAAGCAGTAAGGTACAAAAGATTTCACAATAATTTAAAAAGGGTTACAGTAAGATATAAACGTTTAAGCAAATATTCATAAACAGTTGAAGAAATCTGAACTTAAATGCAAGGTTCGAATCACTTGCCTTAATAAGGTGCTTTCACTCTAGTCACCTAGCTCAAAAACCTTCCACCTTTGTTTTTCCTTTATCTCTTGAGTCTATGTCCTTCGAATCTACACATATAAACACTATTTTAGAATTCTATATTCCTTATACGTCTAATCCTAATCTACCCAAACGATCCATATATATCGATGATAATACATAATACATATTACTTACCAAATAACTGACTACAATAAGCTAAGCACATAAACACATAGCATCTATAACATGAAATCACGTAAGTCGCTTAAACACTTAACACATAATACAAACTTACTTGAAATCAACTTATAACCAAATATTATAGACTTTATAACTTATTATTCTAACGAAAATCGGGCAGCATCTCCTTTATAAAATAGACTATCCCGTCGAAAACATTCGACTCAAATCACAATTAAAACCATCCGATGGATTTCAAATCCACCTACAAGCCCAATCATACTAATCCATTCTAAATCATATAATTTCTATTTATCAATGACAATTCCAGTTTAACACGCATCGATCACCACTATCAATAAACAACTAACTTAATTCATAGCCCACAATTCACTATATACTATTGGAATATCATTAACATTACAATACTACTAGAATCCATATCAAGAATCCACCAATTTATACCATCATACTTCCATTCCAAACAATCCATTATAATAACTTATACCAATCCGATATATAATTCGGACTTACCAATAAAAATTAGAATTACAATTTATGAATTATTAAATTAAATACTTTATGGCATAATTTACAATTCGTGTCAAAATATTATACGAATAACTTTAATAGTCAGATAACAACAATATAACACGAAACTAATTCAATCAATACAATTAAAGCATCACTGCAATACTGTATTTAATTTAATAACCAGCAACCCACAATGCTATACAATCCCACACTCGCTACTTTGAAACACACACACACACACACTCCCTTGAAATAACGCACGCACACAGAGACATTCAGAGGCAGGAACTAACGGAAAGAAAAGCAGAAAAAAAAACCATACACCACCATGAACACACGCACACGAAATTTAACACACACGCTTACAATATATACACGCTCACGACTTGGCCCAGCTGCTACCTCACACCATTTGCTCATATACATACACGCAGAAGATACATAGCAGGTAGGAGAGAAGAAGGAGAGTGTGAGGGAAGGTAATTTACAAGATAAAAACTTGAGATTGTTGAAAGGAATGGAAGAAATAGAGACTAGAGAGATATGGGTTAATCGAGAGAGAGACTGTGACATTACCAGAACAATCGAGAGACTACCCAGCCCAACTGAACTTCAATTTAGGGATTTAAGAGTTTAATTGGGGAAAAGTGGAATATTACCTTACTACTTGAATTATAGTTTAAAAATTGAGCTGAAAATCATTTTATAAATTGAAGATAAAATAGATAATAATTACCAAAATCTCAAACTAAATTTTAAAATGTAGAAAATAAAATTATCTGTCTCTTGATATTTTTAAAATATTTTTAGGATCAAAAACGAATTAAATATGAATTTTACAAGATTAAATCAATAAAACAAAAATCAATTCATAAAATCATTTTAAAATCCTTATAAATCAAAATAAATCCATCTAATATTTTTAAAACTCAAATTATCTAATATAATTAATAATGTAAAAGATTTCATAATTTATACCAATCCCAATAATTTTATAAAAATCTCAGAAGATAAATGACACATGATTTAAATAGAATTTAATCCTAAAATTTAAAATAAAATAAAAATATGTAAACTTATCTGACATATTTAAATTATCAAATAAACCCACGAATATAATATCACACATATTTCACCTCCTCAACAATATTCACATCACATAACTCACATTTAATATTAAATAAATAATTATAAATATTAAAAATTTCAAAGGCGTTATATCCTTCCCCCCTTAAAAGGATTCTGTCCCCAGAATCTATCTTCAGAAAACGTAATGACGGTATTACTCAACCATTTCTCTTTCCACTTTCCAAGTCATTTCTTTCATTCTAGCATCCCTTTATATCATTTCACATATCGATAGGCTCATCCTATAGGCCTTCGAATTTCTAACATAAACTTAATCCTTTGGTTTGTATGTCTCGTTAATTCTAGGTACTGATCACTCACACGTGACGATCCTTTTTCTACCGAAAATCGCACATGACCTATTTGTATAATGGACTATGCCCTGTATACAACGCCTCAAGTACTAACCCAATCATCCACAATAATTCGCATATATATGAAAAATCTAAAACAAAATTTGTCTCGACTGGAAATACACAATAACTAAATAAGTCTTTAAATAAAATCCACGCAACTAAAACAATTGATGCCACTTCCACGCTTCTACCCATAATTCAGGTTGCCCCAGTTAAAACTTTGAGAAAAAAAATATCAAGAAATCCCCCAATCATTTTTACTCCCCTTTCAACGTACAATGTTACTCGAGGAGGGAATAATTGAGAAACTTCTATTCATCCTCAATCCCATTGTTTTACTGACTAACCCTTTTCGAAACTAATAACCATTTACGTTGAAACGTGTATATCTTATTCGTAATACAAACTATCGTGGGATCACTACCCCTCAAAACCATTCCAAAATCAAATTTTCCAATAAAGCTCTAACTCTAATATCCACTTCTCAATCTGGAGGTAAACCGGGTAATCCTTTGAGAAAACGTCAGGGAACTCGTTAACTATGGGTATATCGTCTATCTTGATTTGCCACCTCTATCACTAAATTTTGCTCTAAAGCTTAAATTTCGCATTGCAATTTTCTAACAAACTTGTTGGAAACAAAAGACTTGGTTGCTCCGGAATCAATAAAAACTTTAGCCTCTACTGAGTTCACAAGGAGTGTACCTGCGACAACATCTATAACGCCCTAGAAAATATCGTAATTATGAATATTATTATTTAATTTTAAATGTGGAATATATGGTGTGAATTTTTTTAAATATATGTGACATCATGTTTATATGTTTATATGGTGATGTATGTATGATGTGTAAGTCCGTGTATTTGTTTTTATTTGAATTTATATGATTAAAAATCTATTTAAATATGCATTAGTGATCTTTTGAGAATTTCATAAAATCATCGGAGTATTTAAAAATTCTGAAATCTTTTGTGTTATCCTATTTATAAAATTATTTAGTTTTTAAGATTTTTGGGTGAGTTATTTCGGGTGTTTCAGTATTTTAAAATGATTTTAAGAGTTTTATTTCATTTAAAGTGTTAAAACTTGCAAAATTCGTATTTAATTCGTTTTTGATCCTAGAAATATTTTAAAAATATGGGGATGTTTGTGATTTCATAAACTATATTTTAAAATTTTATACTTATTTTTCTATTAATTTTCTGATTTATTTCGATCTTAGAAATTGATTTAAAGCAATTTTGTTTGTATTTTAGCATTTATAAAATTTCCAAAATGTATTTATTTTCTTAAAATCCCTAATTTTCTTATCAGTTCTTCCCCAATTCTTTTTAGCCGATTTCTTTAGCAATCTCTGGAAGCTTCTCTCAAAAACATCTCTCTCCCTTAAATCTCTTTTTTTTTTCTCTCTCTTAATCTCTCCCTTCTCTTCTCTTCGTTCAGACGTGTGTGTGTGTGTGTATGGCCATGTATATGCGCGTTACTGTGTGTTTGTGTGTACTCAATCCGGTGGGTGATTAGAAATAGAGGGGTGTGTGTACTGGGTATATGTATGTGTGTGTTTCGGCTGGGTGTGCAGTGGGGGATAGCGGCGGCGTCTGGTAGAGAACAGTGGTGTAGCAGAGAATGGTCGGTGTAGAGGAAGTCACGGTTCTGTCGTGGTTGGATTGAGGGAGAGATAGTGAAGGAATGTTGATGGTGATAGCAATTGTGGGTGTACTTGCAATTTTTGTTGGTTCAATTAATTAAGGATCGAAGGTTGGGTATTGGGATTGTATGGGTTTCAAATTTTGTTACTAATAGTTCATCTTCACCTCCTTCTACCCCCTGTTTGCCCCTGTGCTGTTGTGGGTGTGCGTCACGGTTGCTGTTGATTCAAGCGGCAGCATGTACGTGAATATATGATGGTTGATGTGTATGTGTAACCAGCTGTGACTACAAACGAGTGTCATATACTCTGTGTATGTGTTTAGCAGAAGGGTGAGTCGAGATCAAGCTTATAAGTACTACAGTGAAATGTTTTGTGTGCTGGAAATGATGTTGGGTGTGTCTTCCCTGTTTTAGTCTGCCAATGTGATGGTGTGTGTGAGGATTTATAGTGTGTGCAGATGACTGATTAGCTGGGTTTTGGTAGTGGTAAATTTTATGTTGAGTTTGTATTGGGTACAATGAGTTGTTTGTTATTATAAGGGAGATGTTGATTCTCAAGTGGTATATTGTGGGTTCGATGTTGACGACTTGTTAAGGGAGAGTTGATGTTTAAAAAAATATATATAATGAAGATGGGAGAAAGGGTGATGCTTAGTGAGTTGTTCAGGGGTCTGGACTGTTTTGGCTAAAGGGGAACAGGGGAGGAAGAGGTCACGAATTAAAAGAAGAAGAAAGAAGTGAGAAATAAGGAAGGGGAAATAGTATGGGTGGTCACGGTGGAGGGGCTAAGTAAGGAAAAAGGAGTGAAAGAAATAGGGAGTCGTATTGCTTTGAATTTCAAAAGAGTGTGTACGTGGTTCATTGACTGGATTAATGTAATTAGGGGTTATTATTTGCTATATGGTTCATGTTGTTCTGTGGTCATGAATTACTGCAGTTTAGAATTTGCGTTTGGTATGACTAATTGAGTCCGTAAATTTCTGATTCTATCGACTCGAATTACTCAATGTATGCAGTGATTTTGTGGTTTAGTTGTTTAGTGTTGATTATAATGTTTGTAGATTATTAGTAAGTAATTACTACAGTAACGACCTAAGCGAGTATTACTATGATGTTAGTCGACTTTTGAATAATTAGGAAGTGAAATGGATATAAATTTAGTGGTATGACTCAATGGTTGTGAATTTGATTAGTCAGAATGTGGCATGAAGATCATATGTGGATTACTCGAATTATGTTAGGAGCTTGTATTTGATAAGTGATCGTAAAACTATGAGTTTGATATGAGATGACAGTGGATAAAAGGATGTCCGATTGTTGATTGGGTCGGTTGTATTCCGACGGATTAGATTATATTTTAAAGGAGGTGCAGCATTTTGATAAAGATTTTTGGTGTATAAATGTGATATACGTGTTAATAGGGTATAAGTGTGAGTTGTTAATATGTGCTAAATGTTTGTGTGAATGATGTGGTTATATATATATATATATATATATATATTACTATTTCAAGAAATTGACTAATACGTGTTGTATATATTAAGTTGTAAGCGTATAGGACACGATTGGGTAGAAGAGAGTTGGACAATTAAGGTTACAAGGGTACTAAAGTAGTACTTTACCTGTGAATAGGTACGAATAGAAGGCCGACTAAGAGCCAGCGCATATGTAGATGGAATGTAGAGGAAGGAAAGAATGATCGGGATTGACAAGTGATAAAGGGAAATGGATGTGTGATCGAAGAAAGGTCAAGTAGAGACGGATGCAAAGTGATAGGGAGTTAAAGTATTGGAAATGGAAACCCTGTGTATTGAGGCAAGTTTACTATACCTCACTTATTGTTCAAGTGATGTGAAACTTTTTGTATTATTTATTGTTCTTTCGAAATTCTTTCTTGCAAGCAACTGTATTCTTCATATTTATTCTGAATAACTGCGAACCTGTTCTGTTAAATATACAATGTTCCTTTCAGATCTTTTTGCTAGTGCCTATACCTTTCATTTTTATTTCCAGTGACATTTTCTTATATTAATTTACAAACACTCATTCTCAAATTATTCTGTCATTGTTTATTTTCCTCACCTATTGTTCAGGTGTTGAATTCTTTTAAAATTAATTTATTTCAATATTCCTCGTCTTTATTAATATTTTACAAAGAGCATTTTTCTTTAAATTATTGTAAACTAATTCGAGGTTTATACTGTTGTTGAGGCGTGTGTTGCTCAGTGATGGTTAAAACCGAGAATGAATTGGGATCTTCTTTATTATTCAAACTCATTAATGTCATGCCGGTTCTGGCAGCTAAAGCCTATGAGTGCTTAGCCGACAGGAGTGAGATCTTGGGTAGTTAGAATTTCTTAAATCTTCATTTTAATCTATTCATATCTATTCTGGTTGTTCAAACCTTACAACGAAATTTCATAAATTGATAATCCTTGAAATAAGTGGTTAGCCAGTGCAGTAATTTAAATCTTCTATTGAACTTTGAACTTTGTTTATTCCCTGCTTTCTTTATAATTGTTGTTCCATTTCTAGCTGCTAAATAAGTGCTCAGTTATTTAATTTATCATATTCCTTGTTAATATATGATTCAATTTTTGTTGAACCATGCCATGTTAGTCTAATCTTATTGCTTTGCTGTTTATGAATCCTTATATTACCTGTTTCCCTTGAAACTTAACCTTATTTCTGTTGTTCATGATTCTGCATATCAATTGCTTCCTTAAACCTCAGTCTTTTATAATTGAAAATAAAAATGGATTAATTAATTAAAAGTGTTTTTAAAATTCCTTATACTGGGCTGATCTGTTATCAGTGAGTATAAAGGACTTAAAAATGAAATGTTTTAAATTATTAATAAACAGTTATAAACTGGAAAAGCGTAAGAGGCTAGGGTGGTCCTAGTCCAGCACTTTTATTTAGCGTAAGAGGCTAGGGTGGTCCTAGTCCAGCATTAAAGGCCAATGTGTTGCCTAATTGGGAACCCAATTTCAAAGGAATGTGGACTTTACGTGGCTGATCACCCGTATTGTCCGTAATCAGGATAATAATACAATCAACTTAAATGCTTTTAAAAAGTTTTATGAAAAGTATGTTTCAAAGATGAAAGGGTTTTAAAGAAAGGAATGTTTTGGTAGAATATATATATATATATTCCAAGGTAAATGGGTTCTAGTTTCGAAATTGTGAATATCAGAGTTAGTCATTTTCTACATGATAAAATTTGGAACTCAGTAAAATAATGAGATTAAGAGTCGATAGAAGTTTCCCAGTTATTCCCTTCGCGAGTAACATTGTACGTGAAAATGGAGTAAGAATGATTGGGGAATTTCTTGACATTCTTTTTCTCGAAGTTTTATCTGAGACTGTATAGTTGAAGAAAATGGAAAAGTTTTACTCTGTGATTGAAATTGAATGATCTCTTAAGATAAAGTACTCATTGATATTGTTCATCAATGAATTATCGTAATATCGTTATTTCACTATATTATTATCTTGCTGAGCGTTCTTTGGCTCACTCTTGCTTTGTTTTACCTAACCCTTTGCAGTTAGGTTTAAGGATGATCTACTTATATTTTCAAATTCAAATGAGAGCGAGGATGATCCTATTCGGAATAGATTTCAGAGCTAACGCGGGCGAGCACGATTTTGGATTAAGCTACAGATTAGATGGTTTAGTGATTTGTATTTATAGCAGAGATAAAAGTTGTAACAATTTGTATAGTATAGATTCTTGTTTCATACCATAACCTGGAATCGATCCTCGGAGGGGAATCGTTGGTGTATTAAGTTATATTTGTATTTGTCAATTGGAATTTGGTTTGGGTCGAAATACAGGTGGATAATCCGATTTACGAATACTTCATGCCGGAAATTTCTAAAATTCCCCTGTATCAAAGTCTATTTTATTATAAAAAGTATATTTTCAGTATTGGGAAGTCGGGGCATTACAGGTTGGTATCAGAGCGACAGGTTATGGTCACTGAAACAAGTTAGGATGATTAGGTATACGTATTTAAGTAGGACGTTAGATACGACGATTTAGGATAAGATTCGCATTAGGATATTAGGACGACTATTGCGACGTTAGTTAGTATTTCGACATATCGCGCGAGCCAGAATTCGATTCATTCGAAGGTACGACCTTGGACGAGGCAGTTGATTCGGTGCCGCCTACGTTAAATAGACGACCAGAGTTACCAGCTTGGAGGATGCTACGTGTAGACTTTCGTGTATGTTCTAGAATTTCTTTTGTGACTTTGGTTACCCCGTGAACGATATAGAAAGTGTGAAAGGATGGTAAACAAGATGCGAAATGTGATTTTTGGCATGTGATGGAGTAAAGACATGGTTATTCATTACTAGTCGTTGATTTCATTTAATTTATTGATTAAGGAGATTTAACCTTCCTTTCTGTTTTTTTTTATTTTGTTAGTACCCTATCACCTTTGTTAATCAACTATGCTTCAGTTCATGATGAACTTCTTATATCAGATTTGTTTAAACCCATTTCTATTCTTTCAAAGACACCTTCCAGAGGTTATTTAATTCAAAATTATACTCATAAACTTTTGAAACTCTTGAAATTCTTCTATTTTTTCCCTGAATGCTTAACCTTATTTATTCCGACTGGGATGAACAACCCTATGTATATAGGGGATTCAGGGACATCTTATCTATGTGATAGAAGTCTGGTGGGACGCCACTGATTGTGTTTGTCATGAAAGTACAGAAGGCTGGCCCCCTTCTTGTGCTATGGCGGTTGACCAAAGTGACAAATGCAACCTGAAATTAGTTCAATGATCATATTGATCTCTCGGTTAAATTCTTTTTCAAACAAAACTCATCTTATATTCATGCATGCTAACACCTGTCTATTTTATTGATTTCTTTCATTATAAATCCTTATGTTTCCTAAAGTGACCAGTGATTGAAAGTAGAAAAGATGAAGATGTTTGTCGATTCAGAATTTGATGATTATGTTCCAGAATTGAGGTTAAACCAGAGATTGAATATCAAGTTAGATTACGCAGTGGATTGACAACACACGTACAAGATTCAACAATACGGAGAGACTGATTTTGGTTAAGGAGCAGATGACAAGGACATGAGAAGAGCATATATATACGATTTCTAAGTACGAGCTTTGCGATTGGAAGAATTATAATTTTCAGGATATGACGAGAGGATCGAAGTGAATGCCGTGATGACGAAGCAGTAATGAATCAGGAAAGGCCTAAGGTGCCAGCAGAGATCGAAAACTTTGAAGTACCAGCTAAGGATTATCGAAGGTTGCCAAAGATTTTACCAAGATAGCTACAGTAGTGGATAAGCCTACCAATCAGGAAATGGAGGGATAAAGGTGGAGAAAGCTTTCAGGAGTCAGTGAAGAGATTGAAAACCGTCCCAGAGTCGGTGCAACCGGATGGACAAAGAAAGGATGAGTATGGTTATGAGTAGGAGCGTGGAAGTGGTATCAATTGTTAATCGCGGGGATGCTATATTAAAGATTTAATTATTTACCTGTTTACTGCAAGTCAAAGCAGATTTCTTCGTTGATATGTTTGTTGCGAGTCAAGGCGGGTTTTGTTTTAGTAATTGTATATGCGAATTATTATGGATAATTGGGTTAGTACTTGAGGCGTCGTGTACAGGGAATAGTACATTATACGAATAGGTCAGGTCCGATTTTCGGTAGAAAAGGATCCTCACGTGTGACTGGTAAGTACCTAGAATTAATGAGACATGTAAACCAAAGGTTTAAGTTTATGTCGGAAATTACGGGCTTACAGGATGAGCCTAGCGAGATATGAATTGATATAAAGGAATTCTAGATTGGAAGAAGCAACTTGGGAATTGAAAGAGAAATCTTGAGAATACCGTCATATGTTTTTCTTACGGTAGATTTTGAGGACAGAATCCTATTAAGGGGGGAAGGATATAACGCCCTAGAAAATATCGTAATTATGAATATTATTATTTAATATTAAATGTGGAATATATGGTGTGAATTTTTTTAAATATATGTGACATCATGTTTATATGTTTATATGGTGATGTATGTATGATGTGTAAGTCCGTGTATTTGTTTTTATTTGAATTTATATGATTAAAAATCTATTTAAATATGCATTAGTGATCTTTTGAGAATTTCATAAAATCATCGGAGTATTTAAAAATTCTGAAATCTTTTGTGTTATCCTATTTATAAAATTATTTAGTTTTTAAGATTTTTGGGTGAGTTATTTCGGGTGTTTCAGTATTTTAAAATGATTTTAAGAGTTTTATTTCATTTAAAGTGTTAAAACTTGCAAAATTCGTATTTAATTCGTTTTTGATCCTAGAAATATTTTAAAAATATGGGGATGTTTGTGATTTCATAAACTATATTTTAAAATTTTATACTTATTTTTCTATTAATTTTCTGATTTATTTCGATCTTAGAAATTGATTTAAAGCAATTTTGTTTGTATTTTAGCATTTATAAAATTTCCAAAATGTATTTATTTTCTTAAAATCCCTAATTTTCTTATCAGTTCTTCCCCAATTCTTTTTAGCCGATTTCTTTAGCAATCTCTAGAAGCTTCTCTCAAAAACATCTCTCTCCCTTAAATCTCTTTTTTTTTTCTCTCTCTTAATCTCTCCCTTCTCTTCTCTTCGTTCAGACGTGTGTGTGTGTGTGTATGGCCATGTATATGCGCGTTACTGTGTGTTTGTGTGTACTCAATCCGGTGGGTGATTAGAAATAGAGGGGTGTGTGTACTGGGTATATGTATGTGTGTGTTTCGGCTGGGTGTGCAGTGGGGGATAGCGGCGGCGTCTGGTAGAGAACAGTGGTGTAGCAGAGAATGGTCGGTGTAGAGGAAGTCACGGTTCTGTCGTGGTTGGATTGAGGGAGAGATAGTGAAGGAATGTTGATGGTGATAGCAATTGTGGGTGTACTTGCAATTTTTGTTGGTTCAATTAATTAAGGATCGAAGGTTGGGTATTGGGATTGTATGGGTTTCAAATTTTGTTACTAATAGTTCATCTTCACCTCCTTCTACCCCCTGTTTGCCCCTGTGCTGTTGTGGGTGTGCGTCACGGTTGCTGTTGATTCAAGCGGCAGCATGTGCGTGAATATATGATGGTTGATGTGTATGTGTAACCAGCTGTGACTACAAACGAGTGTCATATACTCTGTGTATGTGTTTAGCAGAAGGGTGAGTCGAGATCAAGCTTATAAGTACTACAGTGAAATGTTTTGTGTGCTGGAAATGATGTTGGGTGTGTCTTCCCTGTTTTAGTCTGCCAATGTGATGGTGTGTGTGAGGATTTATAGTGTGTGCAGATGACTGATTAGCTGGGTTTTGGTAGTGGTAAATTTTATGTTGAGTTTGTATTGGGTACAATGAGTTGTTTGTTATTATAAGGGAGATGTTGATTCTCAAGTGGTATATTGTGGGTTCGATGTTGACGACTTGTTAAGGGAGAGTTGATGTTTAAAAAAATATATATAATGAAGATGGGAGAAAGGGTGATGCTTAGTGAGTTGTTCAGGGGTCTGGACTGTTTTGGCTAAAGGGGAACAGGGGAGGAAGAGGTCACGAATTAAAAGAAGAAGAAAGAAGTGAGAAATAAGGAAGGGGAAATAGTATGGGTGGTCACGGTGGAGGGGCTAAGTAAGGAAAAAGGAGTGAAAGAAATAGGGAGTCGTATTGCTTTGAATTTCAAAAGAGTGTGTACGTGGTTCATTGACTGGATTAATGTAATTAGGGGTTATTATTTGCTATATGGTTCATGTTGTTCTGTGGTCATGAATTACTGCAGTTTAGAATTTGCGTTTGGTATGACTAATTGAGTCCGTAAATTTCTGATTCTATCGACTCGAATTACTCAATGTATGCAGTGATTTTGTGGTTTAGTTGTTTAGTGTTGATTATAATGTTTGTAGATTATTAGTAAGTAATTACTACAGTAACGACCTAAGCGAGTATTACTATGATGTTAGTCGACTTTTGAATAATTAGGAAGTGAAATGGATATAAATTTAGTGGTATGACTCAATGGTTGTGAATTTGATTAGTCAGAATGTGGCATGAAGATCATATGTGGATTACTCGAATTATGTTAGGAGCTTGTATTTGATAAGTGATCGTAAAACTATGAGTTTGATATGAGATGACAGTGGATAAAAGGATGTCCGATTGTTGATTGGGTCGGTTGTATTCCGACGGATTAGATTATATTTTAAAGGAGGTGCAGCATTTTGATAAAGATTTTTGGTGTATAAATGTGATATACGTGTTAATAGGGTATAAGTGTGAGTTGTTAATATGTGCTAAATGTTTGTGTGAATGATGTGGTTATATATATATATATATATATATATATTACTATTTCAAGAAATTGACTAATACGTGTTGTATATATTAAGTTGTAAGCGTATAGGACACGATTGGGTAGAAGAGAGTTGGACAATTAAGGTTACAAGGGTACTAAAGTAGTACTTTACCTGTGAATAGGTACGAATAGAAGGCCGACTAAGAGCCAGCGCATATGTAGATGGAATGTAGAGGAAGGAAAGAATGATCGGGATTGACAAGTGATAAAGGGAAATGGATGTGTGATCGAAGAAAGGTCAAGTAGAGACGGATGCAAAGTGATAGGGAGTTAAAGTATTGGAAATGGAAACCCTGTGTATTGAGGCAAGTTTACTATACCTCACTTATTGTTCAAGTGATGTGAAACTTTTTGTATTATTTATTGTTCTTTCGAAATTCTTTCTTGCAAGCAACTGTATTCTTCATATTTATTCTGAATAACTGCGAACCTGTTCTGTTAAATATACAATGTTCCTTTCAGATCTTTTTGCTAGTGCCTATACCTTTCATTTTTATTTCCAGTGACATTTTCTTATATTAATTTACAAACACTCATTCTCAAATTATTCTGTCATTGTTTATTTTCCTCACCTATTGTTCAGGTGTTGAATTCTTTAAAAATTAATTTATTTCAATATTCCTCGTCTTTATTAATATTTTACAAAGAGCATTTTTCTTTAAATTATTGTAAACTAATTCGAGGTTTATACTGTTGTTGAGGCGTGTGTTGCTCAGTGATGGTTAAAACCGAGAATGAATTGGGATCTTCTTTATTATTCAAACTCATTAATGTCATGCCGGTTCTGGCAGCTAAAGCCTATGAGTGCTTAGCCGACAGGAGTGAGATCTTGGGTAGTTAGAATTTCTTAAATCTTCATTTTAATCTATTCATATCTATTCTGGTTGTTCAAACCTTACAACGAAATTTCATAAATTGATAATCCTTGAAATAAGTGGTTAGCCAGTGCAGTAATTTAAATCTTCTATTGAACTTTGAACTTTGTTTATTCCCTGCTTTCTTTATAATTGTTGTTCCATTTCTAGCTGCTAAATAAGTGCTCAGTTATTTAATTTATCATATTCCTTGTTAATATATGATTCAATTTTTGTTGAACCATGCCATGTTAGTCTAATCTTATTGCTTTGCTGTTTATGAATCCTTATATTACCTGTTTCCCTTGAAACTTAACCTTATTTCTGTTGTTCATGATTCTGCATATCAATTGCTTCCTTAAACCTCAGTCTTTTATAATTGAAAATAAAAATGGATTAATTAATTAAAAGTGTTTTTAAAATTCCTTATACTGGGCTGATCTGTTATCAGTGAGTATAAAGGACTTAAAAATGAAATGTTTTAAATTATTAATAAACAGTTATAAACTGGAAAAGCGTAAGAGGCTAGGGTGGTCCTAGTCCAGCACTTTTATTTAGCGTAAGAGGCTAGGGTGGTCCTAGTCCAGCATTAAAGGCCAATGTGTTGCCTAATTGGGAACCCAATTTCAAAGGAATGTGGACTTTACGTGGCTGATCACCCGTATTGTCCGTAATCAGGATAATAATACAATCAACTTAAATGCTTTTAAAAAGTTTTATGAAAAGTATGTTTCAAAGATGAAAGGGTTTTAAAGAAAGGAATGTTTTGGTAGAATATATATATATATATATATATATATATATATATATATATATATATTCCAAGGTAAATGGGTTCTAGTTTCGAAATTGTGAATATCAGAGTTAGTCATTTTCTACATGATAAAATTTGGAACTCAGTAAAATAATGAGATTAAGAGTGGATAGAAGTTTCCCAGTTATTCCCTTCGCGAGTAACATTGTACGTGAAAATGGAGTAAGAATGATTGGGGAATTTCTTGACATTCTTTTTCTCGAAGTTTTATCTGAGACTGTATAGTTGAAGAAAATGGAAAAGTTTTACTCTGTGATTGAAATTGAATGATCTCTTAAGATAAAGTACTCATTGATATTGTTCATCAATGAATTATCGTAATATCGTTATTTCACTATATTATTATCTTGCTGAGCGTTCTTTGGCTCACTCTTGCTTTGTTTTACCTAACCCTTTGCAGTTAGGTTTAAGGATGATCTACTTATATTTTCAAATTCAAATGAGAGCGAGGATGATCCTATTCGGAATAGATTTCAGAGCTAACGCGGGCGAGCACGATTTTGGATTAAGCTACAGATTAGATGGTTTAGTGATTTGTATTTATAGCAGAGATAAAAGTTGTAACAATTTGTATAGTATAGATTCTTGTTTCATACCATAACCTGGAATCGATCCTCGGAGGGGAATCGTTGGTGTATTAAGTTATATTTGTATTTGTCAATTGGAATTTGGTTTGGGTCGAAATACAGGTGGATAATCCGATTTACGAATACTTCATGCCGGAAATTTCTAAAATTCCCCTGTATCAAAGTCTATTTTATTATAAAAAGTATATTTTCAGTATTGGGAAGTCGGGGCATTACAACATCCGTTTCCTGAACGTCATCCTGCATTTTCATGTTGAAAATTCTGGCCCTAGGTGAAGACATCTGGGTCTGGGATGGGGGTCCAGCTATCCTCAAAGCATGTGCTATTTGCACCGGTTCTTCACAATCTTTAGCAATATGACCAATTTTCCCGCAATTGTAGCATGTTATCCCTGGTTTTGAAGTCGGGCACTCTCCCGCGTAATGTCCCTTCTTGTTGCACTTAAAACATGTAATACTTAGTTTGTGACAAACTCCCGAGTGCTTCTTCCCACAAGTTGTACATTCAGGTAGAGCTGGTCTGATTGCAAGCTGCTGATTGGTATTCTGAAAACCTCGGCTCCTGTCAAACTGACTTTCATTCCTTGGCTTGAATTTGTTATTATTATTATTATTACCTCTTAGGTTCTGGCTTCCCTCAGTACTTCCGATCTTTCTTTTCTTTCCCGCCTTTTCCTTCTGATATAATTCACTTTCACCTTCAACAATCATAGCTTTCTCCACCACCATTGCATAGTTCTCTAGCTGAAACACTGCCACCATGCTACGTATCCACGACTTTAGACCTTGTTGAAACCTCTTCGCTTTCTTCGCCTCAGTATTAACATATTCAGGAACAAACCTTGCTAACTCTGTAAATTTTGCCTCGTATTCCGCCACACTTATGTTCTCCTGCTTTAACTCTAGGAATTGAATCTCCAGATGATCTTGCATATACCTTGGAAGATACTTCTCGAGAAATAACTCGGTGAATCTCTGCCATGTGATCACTCTATCACCTTGCAACAGTTTTGTTGACTCCCACCAATAATTTGCTTCAGCTTTCAAGAAGTAACTAGCATATTCAGTCTTCTGATCTTCTCCTACATTTACCAAAACAAAGGCTTTTTCCATTTCGTTCAACCAAGCCCTAGCTTCTATAGGGTTAACAGTACCTTTGAACTCTGGAGGGTGTACGGCTTGAAAAGCTTTGAAGGTCACAATTGGTTGAGCGGGTCGTTGCTGAGCTAGTGCGGCTGTCTGTTGTTGAAGAAGTTGGAGAATTTGAGTCATAGTCGGGTCAACTGGATTTTGACTACCAGTGTTCTGGTTTTCGGGATTTGTAGTAGGTGTTTTCTTCTTTGGAGGCATGATTCTGGTAAGAAAACAAATAGCTTATTAAACAACAGGCAAATATGTACAAAGATAAGGTTTACAAATCCGGAATTTGAGTTGTCTGTGATCATAAGATTTATAACGGTGTAAAGAAAAAGGGAAACATAGGTATTATCTTAAACAAGAGATTTCAATAGGAAATATTTAGATAACTTAGAAATATAATAAAAGTTGCGTACATAGCAAGAAAATAATGGTTATGGTACCAATAAGGTTAACAATAGACACAACAGTTTTAGAGTTCAAGGCACACTGTTAACAGTCCAACTACTAAAAGTAAATGCCGACTGCAGAAGCATCCTCCACCTGTGATGACGATATAGCGCAAAAAAAAAAAGTACTAAAGCGATGAAAGAATATCCTAAACCTATTACCTACTGTCCTATTGATAACCTACACTTATCGCACCTATCCTATCCTATGTTTATAAGGGTTCAAATCCTATCCTACACCTATCCTATACCTAATCCTGGCTTGTTTCAGTGACCAAAACCTGACAGCTCTGATACCAACCTGTAACGCCCCGACTTCCCAATACTATAAATATACTTTTATAATAAATTATTGGATTTAATTAGATAAAATGGATTTTTTAATACAGGGAAATTTTAGAAAATTTCGGCATGAAGTATTCGTAATACGGACTATTCACCTGTATTTTGAATCCAAACCAATTCATTCCAACACCAACAACAATTTCAACTACTAAGAAATAATACAAACACATGTTCAACCTGTCCTAACTGATCAGGTGAACCATACCAAAATGCCCTCCCGATCAGAGCAAAGATCGGGGCATCACAATACCAACTAAAAACATAAACCTTGATAACAAAATAACAAGAAATAAATACAACCCCACTACTAACCCGGATCTCTAACAAGTAGTGGTATGAAACAAGCAACTACTAACTAAGCTATTACATTAAAATACTAAATCCTGAACAAAAAAAAAAAATACATACACTCAACAAATATAAATACAACCAACTAGAACTATTACACAAATTTTTACTGATACCCAAAAGTCCAACCTTCTAGCAGAGTGCAACTAGGCTGCCTAAGGTCCACAACAAGTTCTTCTCTGATATATCTTCTAACTTGTATTCTTCTCTTCTTTAACTGAAAAAGGGTTAGAAAAATAGCAAGGAGTGAGCCAAATGCTCAACAAGTGATAAAAATGGAAATATAGAATCCACAATTGTATGCTGAATACAACAATATAAAGGTGCCAAGGAATACACAGGGTATTCTGATTTCAATTCATAATCTCAAGATAAGTCTGTCTAGCTATACAGTATGCTGCTCATGATATTTCAAAATCCTCCTTTAAAAGTTTCTAAAACCTTTTTATTGAAGGCAGAAAATCATCAATTCTCTTTTTAAATAAATTTTCATTTTTTTTAAAACATTTAAATTTGATTTTATTCTTCTCCTGATTACGGACAATACGGGTGATCAGCCACGTAAAGTCCCCGTTCCTTTGAAATTGGGTTCCCAATTAGGCAACACATTGGCCTTTAATGCTGGACTAGGACCACCCTAGCCTCTTACGCTAAATAAAAGTGCTGGACTAGGACCACCCTAGCCTCTTACGCTTCTCCAATTTATAAAAACTTTAAAACATTTCCCTTTTCAGTCCATTATACTCACTGATAACAGATCAGCCCAGTATAAGGAATTTTAAAACATTTTTGAATAAATAAGTCATTTTAATTTGCATTTATAAAAGATTAGGGGTCAAGGAAACGTTCAGCAATAATTGCATAAAGTTTTCAAGATAGGAATTCAAGTGTGGTTAAAAGGGTATTTAAGAATATGGTTTTGTGAAACACATAACAATAATAAGAGGTGATGTGAAAGAAATATTAAATTAACTCGGGTAGGTTTCAGCAAAACAGGATTAAATCAAATAAAAGGTTACAAGCTAATGAGGGATAAGATAATTGTTAGGGTTTTAGAATTAAGGTTCCAGGGAATTATAAGTAGGATTTTTATTTGGGTAATTTAGGAATTAAGTGTAAATAAAGGGTTTGTGATAAAGCAAGACATAAATTATGAATTAAGGTTTATAGTTTAACAGGAATTACTGTCACATTAGTGTGACAGTAGGGTACCAAAAGTTTAAACAATTATTCATGGCATCAACGATAAGGTACAAGGGTTTAAACAATAATTCATAAAGATAAATAACAGGGTACGGAGGTTAAATTAATTATTCAGAGGTACAAGCAAGAAGGTACAAGGATTTAAACATCAATTCATAAGAGCAAGTACTAAGGTACGAGAGTTAAGCAATTATTCAAAAGGATAAGCAAGGTACAAGAGTTTAACAATTAGTTCACAAAGGTAGATAACAGGGTACAAGAGTTTAACAATTAGTTCACAAAGGTAGATAACAGGGTACAAGAGGTAACAACAAGTTATAAGGAATAAGCAGTAAGGTACAAAAGATTTCACAATAATTTAAAAAGGGTTACAGTAAGATATAAACGTTTAAGCAAATATTCATAAACAGTTGAAGAAATCTGAACTTAAATGCAAGGTTCGAATCACTTGCCTTAATAAGGTGCTTTCACTCTAGTCACCTAGCTCAAAAACCTTCCACCTTTGTTTTTCCTTTATCTCTTGAGTCTATGTCCTTCGAATCTACACATATAAACACTATTTTAGAATTCTATATTCCTTATACGTCTAATCCTAATCTACCCAAACGATCCATATATATCGATGATAATACATAATACATATTACTTACCAAATAACTGACTACAATAAGCTAAGCACATAAACACATAGCATCTATAACATGAAATCACGTAAGTCGCTTAAACACTTAACACATAATACAAACTTACTTGAAATCAACTTATAACCAAATATTATAGACTTTATAACTTATTATTCTAACGAAAATCGGGCAGCATCTCCTTTATAAAATAGACTATCCCGTCGAAAACATTCGACTCAAATCACAATTAAAACCATCCGATGGATTTCAAATCCACCTACAAGCCCAATCATACTAATCCATTCTAAATCATATAATTTCTATTTATCAATGACAATTCCAGTTTAACACGCATCGATCACCACTATCAATAAACAACTAACTTAATTCATAGCCCACAATTCACTATATACTATTGGAATATCATTAACATTACAATACTACTAGAATCCATATCAAGAATCCACCAATTTATACCATCATACTTCCATTCCAAACAATCCATTATAATAACTTATACCAATCCGATATATAATTCGGACTTACCAATAAAAATTAGAATTACAATTTATGAATTATTAAATTAAATACTTTATGGCATAATTTACAATTCGTGTCAAAATATTATACGAATAACTTTAATAGTCAGATAACAACAATATAACACGAAACTAATTCAATCAATACAATTAAAGCATCACTGCAATACTGTATTTAATTTAATAACCAGCAACCCACAATGCTATACAATCCCACACTCGCTACTTTGAAACACACACACACACACACTCCCTTGAAATAACGCACGCACACAGAGACATTCAGAGGCAGGAACTAACGGAAAGAAAAGCAGAAAAAAAAACCATACACCACCATGAACACACGCACACGAAATTTAACACACACGCTTACAATATATACACGCTCACGACTTGGCCCAGCTGCTACCTCACACCATTTGCTCATATACATACACGCAGAAGATACATAGCAGGTAGGAGAGAAGAAGGAGAGTGTGAGGGAAGGTAATTTACAAGATAAAAACTTGAGATTGTTGAAAGGAATGGAAGAAATAGAGACTAGAGAGATATGGGTTAATCGAGAGAGAGACTGTGACATTACCAGAACAATCGAGAGACTACCCAGCCCAACTGAACTTCAATTTAGGGATTTAAGAGTTTAATTGGGGAAAAGTGGAATATTACCTTACTACTTGAATTATAGTTTAAAAATTGAGCTGAAAATCATTTTATAAATTGAAGATAAAATAGATAATAATTACCAAAATCTCAAACTAAATTTTAAAATGTAGAAAATAAAATTATCTGTCTCTTGATATTTTTAAAATATTTTTAGGATAAAAAACGAATTAAATATGAATTTTACAAGATTAAATCAATAAAACAAAAATCAATTCATAAAATCATTTTAAAATCCTTATAAATCAAAATAAATCCATCTAATATTTTTAAAACTCAAATTATCTAATATAATTAATAATGTAAAAGATTTCATAATTTATACCAATCCCAATAATTTTATAAAAATCTCAGAAGATAAATGACACATGATTTAAATAGAATTTAATCCTAAAATTTAAAATAAAATAAAAATATGTAAACTTATCTGACATATTTAAATCATCAAATAAACCCACGAATATAATATCACACATATTTCACCTCCTCAACAATATTCACATCACATAACTCACATTTAATATTAAATAAATAATTATAAATATTAAAAATTTCAAAGGCGTTATAAAAATGATAAATAAAGTGTATAACATATTTTTACCCGATATCAGTATAATATTCTATTTTAAGTATATTTGCATTATATCGGCTAAACCTATTAGTATCGGGTAATTTATAGATTAACTAATAAAAAAGATTAATGTCTTTACTTATGTTTTTCACCATCTTAGCAATCGTGGGGCATACATCATCATCATTCCAGTTTATGGCATTCTGATATCTTGTAGCCATCACCATACAAACCCTTCTAATCCCTATAACATAATAAAATTGACGTTAAATTACAATGCAAACACACAAAATTAAAGGAATGAAGTAAAGTTAAAAAATGTACCTTCAAGCAACGTCAGTATTGGCCTACATATATCAACTCCAAGAGTGGAGTTGAAACTCACAACAAAATTACTAGTATTTGATTCATTGTAGACATTTGGATCGAACTTATGTTTGCTCCAGGTGGAGGGATCATCTAATTGGGCAAACTAAGTTATAACTCTATCCCCTCCTGCCTTTTGTAGCCTCTCCATAGCCTTCCTATAGGTGAATTGTAATGTAGCATTGCATGCCCTCCAGAAAAGAATGTACATCAAAGGTCCAGAGAATTTCTTTTTGTTATTCCTACTCAAATGTCTGTAACAATACCTTCTTTTGGCAATAATCTAACTTCTTACCCAACTTCTTACCTTCATCCTTATATTCAAATACTAAATCAAGTAGTGTACACTTATCAGTGTCAACCATTATATCTACATGTACACTTCTCCAATCAAATCTTAACAATTTAGTATCACCCATGATGCAAATTGAAAAATTTTAACCGAGCAATCAATTGAGCATGTATAACAAACTAATAAAGTCGAAAAAATTATACCGAACATTCAATTGAGCACGTATAGTAATCTCAACTTTATCATGTATGAACAAACACACACATACATGTACACACTCGAGCATATCATGAACTACTCTGTTAGGAATTATGTTGTCCTTGATGATGTTTGAAAAACATCTTGAAAACATATTTGTATAGGTCATTTTGTAACTCATCAACGGATGACATGCTTTTATGCATCCGTTGATGAGGTAGCTTATCAATGGATAAGTTTGTATCATGCTAGGAAGTTCCACGGATAAGTTATCAGTTGAAGCATTAGTTGATAGCTTTCTAAGTCATGTTGACTATCAATGAATAAATAGAATAGGTTAGCTAATTGTATATGGGCTGTGTTTTGTAATTCTGTTTAAGTGTAGTGGTACATCAACGGATGAAGAATCTACACCACCGGATAATAGCTTCAACGGATATCATGCAACTCATCAATGGATAGTCAGCTTCAACGGATAATCTACAATAATGTCTTGGAGCTAGCAGTTGACAGTGACTTGACATGGATGACAGATCACATGGGTTGATGGACTTCAAAATAGCATGGAAGCCAGACTTTGGAAATGAAGAAGAAAAAGAAACATTCTTTTTCTTAGCAAACAATTTAGATGATAAAATCAATAAATATTTGTCCAAGACAATCAGACAAATTGTATCACATGAAGGCAAGGAGTGGCAACAAACCTGCAAATACTTTGACTTTGTAATATTCTTTTTGTTTTGTAGGGTTTGTAAACTTAGGGGTATATATAACCCAAGTTGTAGCTAAATTTAAAAAAAAAAAATACCGAGCACACACATAGAAATTGTTAGGTTTTCTTGTAAACACTCAAGCCTTGTAACAAGCAGTTGTGTAGTTCTTACACAATTATTTCTTTAATATATATCTCAAGTGGATCAGAAAACCCACCTGAAATTTTTATATTGTTGTTACTGTTATTATTTCAGTTCATCTATTCTACAAACCTTACTGTTTAGAGCTGTTCAATCAACAAGAAAAAGAATTTAAGGTCAAGATTGTATTCAACCCCCCTTTACAATCTTGTGGTGTATTATTGGGATTTATCAATTGGTATCAGAGCAAGCTTCTAACATATAAGAAGTTTAAAGATCAACATCATGGGAAGGAAGGATGCAGGAGTGAAGATTTCAGTTCTTGACAAAGATAATTACTTTATTGGAAAGTAAAATAAAGGAGAGAGAAGAAACTCTTAACTTTTTAAAGAGCTTCTAAGAGTCTCTTGAATTTTCATTTAACTCATTCTCTTTATATTTTGATTTAAGAGTTTAAATAAAGAATAGTTTGGAGATGCTTTAAGAGGGCCATATACAATTTGTATGGAAGAGTTTGGAGCAAATGAGAGATTTCATTCTTGTTTAGTCAAATATATTTTAATATTTTAATAATGTTTAGAATATATATAAGTTTATACTTAAATTAGGTTGTAAAAACTGGGAGTTGTAATTAATCAATTGGTTATTGATTGGGAATTAATTGATTATTAATCTAAGGAATAATCATAAATATTGTAAGATATTAATAATATTTAAAATACATTCCTTATTGTTAGTAAAGCACATCTTTCGAAATAAATTCTAGTGATTGACCGAATTTTAAATTTGAATGAATAAAGTATTTATAAGGATTAATCAAACATGTTTTGATAAATCAAAAATTATTTTGAGAAGATAATTTAAATAAGTTACGAATATTTAAAACAGAGTAAAAATTCCTATTAAACATTCCATATATGTTCAAATAAATTAAAAAAATTTAATCTATGATCTATAAAATGTTATATATTAAGTTAAAAACTAGCATGATAGCCCGTGCAAGGAATGGGCCACATTTTAATTCGTATAATTTTTTTCCAAACGTTGCCGTAGAGTCTTTCATTTCTTATATGTTTCACGTGTCTCGGTCTATCTATATTCAGTGGTTGATCATCGTTTTAATTTCAAAATATTAGTATACTCTAAATCCTAAATACCATATTATAGCATTGTTTGTTCAATGTGTGAACGATGACCGGTAAATGCGGTAAATAAAAGTGTAATGCCCCCTAATCCCTTACCAGGAATCTGGGTCATCACAACCTTAACTATACACGTACATACCTTCCTGTTCACATCTCTTGCGGAAGACTCAATCACCTGCTCACAATATAATCTACAACAATA
Source organism: Saposhnikovia divaricata (assembly GCA_036435485.1). NCBI lineage: Eukaryota > Viridiplantae > Streptophyta > Magnoliopsida > Apiales > Apiaceae > Saposhnikovia > Saposhnikovia divaricata. Next base: position 119,623,243 of record CM071598.1, on the reverse strand, counting down.
TTCATAATAAACTCCATCCTTTACTCCACCGGTTACAGTCTTAGAACAAGTAATTAATGATCCAAAAATTTTTACACATCAAAGTGTCCTCCAGAATCTTATTACAACTTCATAGTACTAAATAATAAAGCATTAAACAACTTCTTTCCAGCTGGTACTCTCCTTAAATACTATAAGGCTAACGCGCTGAATCAGTTGTCTTTCCCCTTCCCTTTATCACGGTTCACCGTACTAGTGCCAGCTCTGATTGCCGCTGTTTTATAGTATTTAAAATAGAAAGAATGAGCCAAAAATGCCCAGCAAGTTTTATGCACCAGAATCATATATATATATATATATACATATATATATATATATATATATATATATATATATATATATATATATATATATGTCACCAACAAAACTTCTTCAAGAAATGAACCACCATATTTTTTTTAACATACTGAATTTTACTCCCAAAAAGAAATTGAGTAAAGACATACCATTCATACTGTAATTAATACCCACCTGTAATATTAATTACACTATCAATACTGCTGATGGAATATATTTAGGAGATTCTTATCCGCTGGGCTGTAATGGATGATCAGTCCATACATCTATCAATTTCCTACCGGTAGAAGGATGATCCACCTGTCACACCCTAAGCCGCATCCGGGCTTTCATACACCTTGGTTAGGTCGGTCGCCGTACCGGTTTCTTACGTTATCTCCAGTCCAGAACCTGGGATATCAGAGTACCCCTGGCCACCTTCAATACTTCTCATCTTAGATGTCACGTATAATTCCACGTGCACCTCAATTCATAATAATTATTATCGTTCGGAAACAACGAACTATTACTACTTCCAATAAATCACTTTCCGCTCAAAATATGAGAGGAAAAATATGAACGACTGCTTTGATCATGGATTCAAATAAATTGACCCAGTACCCTTTATAATTAACAAGATAGTTTTCCAAAACATTTTATCTCCCTTCGAGTACGAACAATGTACCTCGATACTTGTCCCAATCATACGGACCAATAAATCTTATACATACTACTATACTTATATACTATCCGGATAACATTCACAACAATAATATATATACATACATTCAATTACATCAATATCCGATATTTGAGTAACGAAATAAAATACTTGCATTGAAACATATATACTCTGAACAATAGAGTGGTATTTAGTATATTTGTCTGGTGCTCCAGATGTAGTAGGGGCTCGTAGCGGGGTTCGACAATCTAAACAAAGTCAAGAAACACGTGATTAATCCCCTATACGATCCATTTATAACTCAACGTTTAGACACTTAAGCCAATCACAAACAAGGCACAAAGGGGTCCCTCTAGACTCGTACTAAGCCCATGTTAATCGATAAACACCTTAATCACAAGTTTAGTCCAAAATCGATCCTCGAATCCATGTTTAACGTAAGATATTCTGTACCTCTTACTAACCATTTACAACCTCGTTCTTTGCACCACTATGTTTCCTTGATAACCCTTAACAAGTTTCAAGTTTTAGTCGACACGAAATTCCTCTTTTAACTTAGCCAAAATGGACGGTCAAAGTAGTACCTCTAGAGTTGACTTTCCTGAGAATTACTATTCCTTGACTCACACTCCAACACTCTTAATAAATCACTGGAAACATAATTAAATACGAAACCCCTTCTCAAATCATCTTTGGTATTTGTAATATTTATCATAAAAGTTTCGATTCGAAAACACGGGTCTAGATAGCTGAAATGTATTTTCAAAGTTTGGTCAACTGCGGATTTTTAGTATTTACACCACTTTTACTAAAACGTTCATAACTCGATAACCGTTAACTCAAATGACGCACCATTTTTGCGTGCACAATCTAGAGAATGTCTAGAAGGTAACCAACTCAAGATTTGGCTCTAGTCAGAGGACTCATTTTTCTGAATTTACCAAAACAGGGCAGGGGTTTTGCATTGAATTGTATCCTCCCCTAAAAGGCTTTTCCACTTGCGCAACCTCGACTTACGCATTTTTATAAAATAGGAAAATAATGTTTTTAACTCGAAACCTTTGCACAAACCTTGATAACTGACATTAGTATTTATCCTCAAAATTACATATTTTAATTCGACTTTAAAGGGTCTCATTCATAGCCTCAATGTAGGTACATTTCTGCAGTTCCATTCCTCGAACAACTTTCACTAAAATGGTCATATCTCCTAAATTGTAAAATCTTTTGACATGATTATTGCGGCCAAATAAACTAGACAGCAATATCTACACAATATGGGCAGTGGTTACCATTTAAACAAAGTTATGGTCTCGGGTGGCTACTGTTTAAGAGCTAACAAAATTTCGCCATTACGACGGCTATAAATCGAACGTTTCCATTTACACCCACTCTAAATCAATCAGCAAGGCATACCATCCATCCTTAACATCAACAAACACCCATTATATACCTCTAAGGTCAGTGGTGTGGCTCAAATCCAACACCCAACAATTTACACATTATATAAATCCAAACAACCACTAAATCACTTAATCATGATCTCATCTTTATATAACATCAAAACCACATCAAAAACTCATATAAACTCAAAGGTTGGGTTAGGGTTTTACCTTGGTATGAAGCTTAGGGATGTCATTACACTATAACCAGGTCCTAACCTTGCCCAAGAAGCTTTTTGGAAGCCATTAACCCATGAACAAAACAAGGAAGTTGTCAGTTACTAATCATGACACTATTCATCACCACTTTGTAAATTCTATATAAAATCGAAAATAAGAGATTGGTTCTCAAATTTTTACCACCCCTTCTACTCTTCAAGGGATTTCGTTTGAGGCTTAGCTCATCACCAGGGGATGCTTGAGGCTCGACTTCTTGATTTTTTAATGTGAGAGGTCGAAACTGCCATGGACTGGATAGTTTTGATTCTCTAATTGTAGGAGGGATTTGACTAGGCAACACTCCTTTGTTGGACATGAAATTTTAAACGTGTGTTCTCCATACAATTAAGAAGCTATGGTAAAAATTTGGTGATTTATGCATGGATAGAAGTGGAGATATGAATTTTTCTTTGGATTTGGTTTCTGCTGGGCAGTTTGTGTGTTCTTGGTTCTCTCTTGCTTTTTCTCTCTTTCTCTCTTGTTGACTAGTTGGTGGAGATGAATTATGTGATTTTTGTGATATAAATCAGCTATACACTCTCTTAATCCACTTGTCAAGCTTGTGTGGTGTGCAAAAATGTGATGACAAGAAGCCTTGTTGGCATGTTCTTGATAAAACACCTCTTAAATCCTTTTTATTTTGTTTTTCTTGATTTTCTTTTCCACCAAATTCACTTGATATAAGGCCCTAGATGATCATGCATGGTTTCTAATCTCGTTACATTATTTAATCCCTAATTTGTTTCGCGTTCGCTTAATCTCGTTATAAAGTTCTATCGATTCCTAGAACGTTATACTAACTCAGGGGTTTTCGTTCTAAATCCTTAAATCACCTTTATTAAAATAATAAAATACCAAATCCTTGAATCCTTGATTTAAATAACTCACTTGTCTTGATCGCATTGATATGCTCTTCACTTCTTGGTCAAAAATTCCATAAAAATAAAGTTTGGAATTTCTAGATTCCGATCGCATTTACATACACTTATTTATCTCGTAGATTACTAATATAACTTCGAAATATCCATTTTCTATCCCGTACATAGGGTGTCATGAAAATTTCTTAATCCTCAAAAATTACTATTCATCCATCATTTCACTATTCATCCATGCAAATTACTATTCATCCCTAAACTGAAAATTTCCTCAAGTACAAAAATTAGGGTTATTACAGTCTTCCCTCCTTAAAAGGATTCCGTCCTCGGAATCAACGTAAGGAATAACTAAGGTTGCTTATCTCGTACTATACTCTCCAATATCTTCTTATCACTTTTACCAGTTCTGTGCTTTCATATCACAATCATAAACTCTTAAGCTATACCGTCTATTCTGTCTCTGATACTCCTCTCCCATTCTTTAACATACCTCTTTTTTCATACCGGCTCATTATTTATATTCGCATTTACAATATTAAGAAAATGTGTACTTTCTATCTCGTCCATCTCTCTCATGCCATCGGCCACCGTCATGTCAAAAATCCCAAAGGTTGATTGGTTGCTATTAACTCCACCGCTTTGTTGTGATGCCGCTGGTCCCGTTGCAGACGTTTTACAGTCTCTAAAGATGTGACCCTCCTTTCCACATTTGTAACAAACTACTCCCTTCCTGGGACAATTCATCTGTTGATGTCCCTCTTAACCATGGTTGTAACACGTACCTTCTGATTTTGCACATACTCTCGGATGCTTCTTTCCACATGTCTATTTTAATCTCTCTTTCCTACTTAGGGTATTAGCCGCCAAATTGGCCTTCCCCGACTAGTAATTATTGCACATCAAAATCCTACACTAATTATACCCACTTCCTTCATTTATCCTTATCCTCACTTTATCCTCAAAATACACCCTACCCTCAATAGTAAATCCCAATTATGCCTTAAAATTCGTCATATTCTTTTCTCTTACTAATCATTAAATACTCTTCTTTCTTCTCATCTTTATCCTCCTGAATCAATTGACTCTCAGCATTTACCCTGGCTGCTTCTTGTACCCATATCACATAGACCCTTATCTAGAACACTGCATCATTATATTCAATCTATTGTTTCAATCCCTGTTGAAATCTTCTAGCTCCTTCCTCCTCCAAATCCATACCTAATACCATCATACTCTTCTTATCTTGTTTCCATCTATAAAATCCAATATATTTATCTCTTCTACACTTCTCCCAAAGTCACAGTCTCACTCGATTCAACTCATCCCAATATGGTTTAGTCTAACACAACTGCATACCCATGAAATATTCACTGATGAAAACAAAATAGTATATATATATATATATCTACGGATCCATATAACTATATGCTCATTTAACCCCTTCAATAATCATGGATACGCATTTTTCATCACAATCGATCCTACTATTGGTATTGGCCATCTTGCCTCCACCCTAACTACTCCTTGAGGTTCTACTATATAACTTCCATATCAGTTTCCTTGTTTCTAACTCTCCCTCTCTTGTCTTGAGGGTATCACATAAACAGTCCCTATCATTATCGACTCATATCATCTCTAAAGAATTCCATAACTACCTTCCCCAATCACTAATGGTCTTACTTAACTCATCTTTGGTACTACCCCCTGTAGTCCAACAACAAATTCTACGTAAGCTCTTTCGTCACTTCCTTATCTCGTCATAACTTCTCCTACTTTCGTTCTAAGGTTCATAACCTACTGCTCTGATACCATCTTTGTAACGCTCCCTAATCCCTTACCAGGAATCCAGGTCGTCACAACCTTAACCATACACATACATACCTTCCTGTTCACATCTCTTGCGGAAGACTCAATCACTTGCTCACAATTTAATCTACAATAATATTCATAATAAACTCCATCCTTTACTCCACGGGTTATAGTCTCAGAACAAGTACATAATGATCCAAAAGTTTTTACACATCAGAGTGTCCTCTAGAATCTTATTACAACTTCATAGTACTAAATAATAAAGCATTAAACAACTTCTTTCCAGCTGGTACTCTCCTCAAATACTATAAGGCTAACTCGCTGAATCAGTTGTCTTTCCCCTTCCCTTTATCACGGTTCACTGTACTAATGCCAGCTCTGATTGTCGGTGTTTTATAGTATTTAAAATAGCAAGAATGAGCCAAAAATGCCCAACAAATTTTGTACACCAGAATCATAAATATATGTCACCAACAAAACTTCTTCAAGAAATGAACCCCCATATTTTTTTTAACATACTGAATTTTACTCCCAAAAAGAAACTGAGTAAAGATATACCATTCATACTGTAATTAATACCCACCTGTAGTATTAATTACACTATCAATACTGCTGATGGACTATATTCAGGAGATTCTTATCCGCTGGGTTGTAGTGGATGATCAGTTCATACATCTATCAATTTACTACCGGTTGAAGGATGATCCGCCTATCACACCCTAAGCCGCATCCGGGCTTACATACACCTTGGTTGGGCCGGTCACCATACCCGTCTCTTACGTTATTTCCAGTCCAAAACCTGGGATACCAGAGTACCCCTGGCCACCTTCAATACTTCTCATCTTAGATGTCATGTATAATTCCACGTGCACCTCAATTCATAATAATTATTATCGTTCGGAAACAACGAACGATTACTACTTCCAATAAATCACTTTCCGCTCGAAATATGAGAGGAAAAATATGAACGACTGCTTTGATCATGGATTCGAATAAAATGACCCAGTACCCCTCACAATTAACCAGATAGTTTTCCAAAACATTTTATCTCCCTTCGAGTACGAACAATGTACCTCGATACTTGTCCCAATCATATGGACCAATAACTCTTATACATACTACTATACTTATATACTATCCGGATAACATTCACAACAATAATATATATACATGCATTCAATTGCATCAATATCCGGTATTTGAGTAACGAAATAAAATACTTGCATTGAAACATAAATACTCTGAATAATAGAGTAGGGTTTAGTATACTTGCCTGGTGCTCCAGATGTAGTAGGGGCTCGTAGCGGGGTCCGACAATCTAAACAAAGTCAAGAAACACGCGATTAATCGCCTATACGATCCATTTATAACTCAACGTTTAGATACTTAAGCCAATCACAAACAAGGCACAAAGGGGTCCCTCTAGACTCGTACTAAGCCCATGTTAATTGACAAACACCTTAATCACAAGTTTAGTCCAAAACCGATCCTCGAATCCATGTTTAACGTAAGATATTATGTACCTCTTACTAACCATTTACAGCCTCGTTCTTTGCACCACTATGTTTCCTTAATAACCCTTAACAAGTTTCATGTTTTAGTCGACTCGAAATTCCTCTTTTAACTTAGCCAAAACAGACGGTCAAAGTAGTACCTCTAGAGTTGACTTTCCTGAGAATTAGTATTCCTTGACTCACACTCCAACACTTTTAATAAATCACTGGAAACATAATTAAATACGAAACCACTTATCAAATTATCTTTGGTATTTTTAATATTTATCATAAAAGTTTCGATTCGAAAACACGGGTCTAGATAGCTGAAATGTATTTTCAAACTTTGGTCAACTACGGATTTTTACTATTTGCACTACTTTTACTAAAACGTTCATAACTCGATAACCATTAACTCAAATGACACACCGTTTTTGCGTGCACGATCTAGAGAATGTCTAGAAGGTAACCAACTCAAGATTTGGCTCTAGTCAGAGGACTCATTATTCAGAATTTACCAAATCAGGGCAGGGGTTTTGCGTTGAATAGTATCCTCCCCTAAAAGGCTTTTCCACTTGTGCAACCTCGGCTTACGCATTTTTATAAAATAGGAAAATAATGTTTTTAACTTAAAACTTTTGTACAAACCTTACTAACTGACCTTAGTATTTATCCTCAAAATTTCATATTATAAATCGACTATTAAGGGTCTCATTCATAGCCAAATAAACCGTAAACTCTTTAGACATGATTCTTGCGGCCAAATAAACTAGACAACAATATCTACACAATATGGGCAGTGGTTACCATTTAAACAAAGTTATGATCTCGGGTGGCTACTGTGTTTAGGAGCTAACAAAATTTCGCTATTACGACGGCTATAAATCAAACGTTTCCATTTACACCCACTCCATATCAATCACCAAGGCATACCATCCATCCTTAACATCAACAAACACCCATTATATACCTATAAGGTAAGTGGTGTGGCTCAAATCCAACACCCAATATTTTACACATTATATAAATCCAAACAACCACTAAATCACTTAATCATGATCTCATCTTTATATAACATTAAAACCACATCAAAAACTCATATAAACTCAAAGGTTGGGTTAGGGTTTTAACTTGGTATGAAGCTTAGGGATGTCATTACACTATAACCAGGTCCTAACCTTGCCCAAGAAGCTTTTTGGAAGCCATTAACCCATGAACAAAACAAGGAAGTTGTCAGTTACTAATCATGACACTATTCATCACCACTTTGTAAATTCTATATAAAATCGAAATATAAGAGATTGGTTCTCAAATTTTTACCACCCCTTCTACTCTTAAAGGGATTTCTTTTGAGTCCTAGCTCATCACCAGGGGATGCTTGAGGCTCGACTTCTTGATTTTCTAATGTTAGGTCCAAATGTGTTGTAGAGGGGGGGTGAATACAACTTTTCGAATATGAGAAGCAATAAATACGATGCAATAAACGAACACACAGATTCAAGGAATATATGTCTTATATATAACTTGAAGTGGTTGCTACAACATTCATTACAAAGTATAACAGAAGTTCAGAGAGAAGTGAATGATACTAAGCTCTGTGAATGCACTCTCTCTCTTTTACAAGTGTTTCTCTCAAGAATTGCTCACTAACTAAAACATTACAAAAGTACTTCTATTTATACTACATGTAATCTATGTCCTGTAGTCTTCAAAGACTAAGATATACGTGGCCCAATGATGTCCACATAAATCTTGCCTTATCTTGAAAGCTTGGAAATCTGCCAATCAGAAGATGCCATGTGTCATGTTGAAGCTGCACTCTAAGTAGAACTTGTACTTGAGAATTTCTACTTAGCCATCTCGAATTTCTAAGTAGAACTTCTACTTAGAAACTTCTACTTGGTCATCTAGAATATTTAGTACTTAGAAAATATTCTGGTCTTCAACTTGAAACTTCAATGCACATCTTGAACTTGTGATATCTTCATGTCTTCTTTATTCTTCACCAAGCTCTTGAACATGGATCTTTATTGCTGACATAAACTTGCTATCAATGTCCTGACACTTGATGCACTGGTCTGGTTCATAAGTGACTAGTCTTGATAGTGTTTTTGCTTCTTGAATAAATTACCATATCCAATTAGAAATGTGGCTTTCCAATATTTGCTTTCCTTCTTGTTCACTTGAAATCAATTAGTCTTATTGATACTGATAGTTATGATCTTGATTCTTGGCTTTTCAAATCACTGAGGCATGAACAACTTTGACTTGAACTTCTCTCAATGATTTCTTCTTGGCTTGATCATAGTTAACATGTTGAATTGTATCAATTACCTTGTCTTCATTTAGTGTTGATTTCTTTGTGACTTCTTGTTCTTGATTGTCTTCTGGTTAAGTATCTTTTCCTTTAGTTGAGTTACATTAGTTATAGTGTTACAAGTTTACACACTCTGCCAATTTGATTGTCTAACAATGACATTCAAATTAATGAAGGATAACTCAACTAAACAATGAGACGAGAAAAGATAATTAACATTACAGTCTTGAATTATTTACAATTGAAATTTACTTGAAAACAATACAAAGAACTTAAACTAGAAACAGAATTCGAACTTCGAATTAAAGATCATTTGAGTGATTCCTATCACCTGGATTATTTCATACCTTTTAGTCAAACTTATATCACCTTATTGGATTCACTCTAAGGTGAATTTTCCTCAAGTGAGTTAAAGCAACCGAAAGACATGAAGTTTTTCCAACTTCAAGTTCACACCACTCTGACCTTTAACCCTAATTCCGTTTCCTCTTTCTAGCTTCAGCAGCTTGGTCTTTCTCTTCTTTCTGCCTTTTGCGCTTCTCCTTCTGCTGCTGTTCTTTCTTGTACACTGGATCTCGAAGCTGCTTCCACCTAGCATTCAACAGACTTACAGCTTCCATTTCTAGAGGATTCTTGGGCTCTGGATAAGGATGTTTGAAAAGCCTTCTGAGTTTGTCCACCTCCTGAGTAGTCCTGATCTTTGGAATGTCCTCAAAGTTCTTCATTATGAGCTGAGGTTTCTAATGAGATTTATCAGCTTTAAACTGACAATAGATCATCTTAGGGTAGCCCTTGACACGGTCAGTATTGTGGACACTGGCCGCATCTCGCTCCATCCGCTTCCTTTCCACCACTATCTCAGACAGGTAACTCATGAGTCTCTGCTTTTCTTCCACATACATATCTTCCACTTCGCCCCATTTGAATACATGTAATACTCTCTCCAGAAATGCAGCATCGTGAGTCTGTAGCAGCCATTTTCTACTCATATGCAAGAATGTTTGATTCTGGTCTGCATCTATGAATACTAAGGCATCAGCTGTATCTTCAGCATAAGCGTGTATCCAGTATACACTATCACTTCCTGGAACACCAATTGCCTCCCTTATCTCTCCTTGTTCTAGTGCTCCAGAAGGAAGAGTCAGAGCTTCATCTACATTCTTCATTGCTTGAAGAATATTCCATTTCTTCTCCATCAGCTCCGGCTCAATCTTCACGTTATCAAGAGGGTTTGGAGCAATGATATCACACTTCCACACCTCATTGTTCTTCTTGAATATGACTCTTTCAATGATCTTCACGGATTTTTCTTTAAGCTCAGAAGCGAATCCCTTACTCATCATTTGTCTACAGACAGCTTTGAGAGATTCCACTGAAAGCTCCATTAGATCATTTTCCTCCATGCTAACCCTCTTCATCTTTCCGTCAACTACCATCCGGACAAAATTTGGATATGCTGAGAATTCTGGACCCTTGTCCTCTGCTAGCTGCATTAACTGATCCCTATACAGAATGCTTAGCTCCTCAGATTGAGAGTATTGAATTTTTGTCGCTAGCAAGAACAACTCTGACGCAGATCTTCTCGTTATGAATTGGTCATCCACATATAGGAAAGATGTTGGGACTCCTTCTACCAAGGACAAAATAACCTGCCACTCCTTAAGTGTTGCATTGTATCCAACCCGGACTTTAGAAATTAATCTCTTTAATGCACTTATATAGTCCCCAGTCATTGGATTCTGCAAATTCAAGTTGTAGAACAGATCATCTGCATCCTTGTTATGAACTCCTTTCGCACAGGGTCCCATCATTATCTTCCTTGCTTCATCCCACTTCTGTCCTATCCTCCTCTTGTCAAGATCAACTTGAGGATCAGCTAGCCTTGCAAGCTCATGAACATACTGCATCCCTTGGAGCTCCACTTTCTTTTCTAGGAAGGCAGCACGTTCTTGCATCATCTTCATTTTATGGAACTGAGCTTGTTCCAAGGCTAACTGTTGAGCTTTAAGGGTTTCTTCATCAACAGGAATTTCTTCAGGCATTCCAGAAGACATCCCAGCACCTCCACCTTGTTCCTTCAAAGATCTCTTTATAGCATGTGCCAAAGGTGTAACACCCCCAGATCCGGGGTCAGGGATCTGGTGGTTACGGTCTTACATCCATTCATAATACTTGACTTGAGTCCACAATAAATAAATCACATGCTGTGACCCCACAATAATTACCACTCACACACACAACAGTTATAGTCCCAGAGATGAAATTGAAATAAGTCTTACATTAAAGGGTTACGAATAAAAGTTATTACAATCCCAAAAGGATAACATCATAGGTTTAAAAGTTTTGCCGTTGATTACATTAATTATACATATAGTTAAACAGGAAACAAAAGCTGTCTAACTATGCTACCTCAGCAATGGCGGCTAGCATCTCAGCGGGTAGTCCGGTGGGTCGGGTAACCTGCTTGCGCCGAGTGCGCCTGACGCGAGCCATCTGTCCTAGCTGTTGTTGTGACATAATATAAACAAAGCAAGGGTGAGCGAAAGCCCACCAACAAATATATAACTGAACGATAATTTAAAACAGTTCAAAGCTATCTTTTAAACCATATGCCATGCATTTACGGAAATGATGCCAGTATAATATGAACGATGAAGTTACAAGGTAACTTAAAGTATTTGTTTGAAGGAATATCTGCTACATCAAAGTAAGCGAGATATTATTATCGTTATTAAGAAGAGGAACTTGCAAGAAAGGGTTGCAATTCCAGTTATGACTCTTTTCCAACTCTGCCAACAGTAATCATGTTGCAGGAAATAAATGAATTTGGATGATGAACCAATGATGGAGTATTCACCGCGCCCGCTGTTCCAATCTTGATGATCAGTCGAGATCGTACAGCTCAATTTAGATTTACTACCGGTAGAAGGAAGAACTGACGGCTTTACTTGTATACCGCCATGCTAGCTCTCCCCGGCCAACGGTTGGGCCAAGGGGATGGACCGGCGCTACTCGGCCTCTTACACGACTCCTAGTTCAAATAGAGTTCATGATTCTGAATATAACGTTCGTCCCCCTTTCCCCAAGTATAATACTTGTTGATAAGACTCCACAAAGTAGTCGTATCTAGTTGGAAAGGAAAATTTACCAATAACTCCCAAGCTATTACTTGGTAACGGATATCAACTTGTTCCAGTAATCTTACCCCTCGAAAGATGAGAAGGTAAACAACGACTTAATAAGTCAACGGCACCCGAGTTGCGGGTGAAGGGAATACTTTATGACCGGGAAGTCGACAAGATAAATAACATTTTTCCAAGTAAGGTTCCCTTATTATTAAGAAGATAGACTCAAAGATGAATGATGTCTGGGAACCTTTCTTGATATAAGATTAATAATAATATGACTTCGAAATATTTTCTGTAATAATCGAAGAAGATTAACCTTATCGAGATTATTCTAAGTATGGAATAAATATTCAGAGAATATTTATTGAGTTAAAATATTGAAAGAATATTTGGGAATATGAAAGAATATTTTTAATCAGAGTATTTCTCAAAATAATCCCTGAAGAAATATCAGGAGAATATTTATTGAATAAATAAATATTTAAATGAATATTCAAAACAATATTCATTAATTAATAAGACCTGAAAAGAATATTTAAGGTAATATTCATGATTAATTAGGAATTTAAATGAATATTCAAAAGTAATATTCATTTAATGAATAATATCCTAAATGAATATCAAGTAATATTCATTTAGTAATCCAAGCCTTAAGGAATATTCGAAATAATATTCGATAATTAAATCAAGCTTCAGATGAATATTAAAATAATATTCATCAAGTATTTAATATCTTAAATGAATATTCAAAAGTAATATTGATTTAATAAAATAATAATCTAAAAGAATATCCAAAATAATATTCATTTAATAGTCTCATCTTTAGAAGAATATTCGAAATAATAGTCGATAATCAGTTCGACTCTGAATGAATATTGAGAAATATTATTCGTTGAATAGTTACGTTCAAATAATTATTTGAAGTAAGGATCGTTAAAATAATTAGTCTCGAACGAATATTCAAATAATATTCGTCCCCCAAATAATAGAAAATATTTACTTAAATATCTTCTTCCGAGGTAATCTCGATATATCAAGGAATATTGACTCCCGGTCTATTTTTGATTAATAAGATATATACGCCCTTCTATGAGGGTCTTATAATAACCGGCTTATAACTGATATATAACTATCTAGCTTATAAGCCAACAATAACATTCAGGGAACAAGTATATCAATTCAACTTGAAAGTAGGCATGCATGCAATGGCATATGTATATCAGCAATCATATATATATATTTATTCAATCACAACAACAGCCTAAAAGAAGGGAATTGAAACTTGCCTGGTAGTCGAGTACGGTAAGGGGTAGTGGTAGCGGGTCCCGGTTCAGCCTGGTGATCTATAAATAGCCAAGGCATTCGGGATTAATCACTTAACATATTAAAAGTTAAGTTATACTTAAATCGAAACACGTTCTCGAGTTATCTCGTTATACCCCTATTAGTGGATTACTTATTATCACTTATCCGACCCGACATTCGTTCGTTAATACGACATGTCACTGCACTTATACTTGGGACATACTTGAGTCATACGAGTTCTAAGGTTGATCGTTACGAACCAATCTTATACTCCGAGTTTTATCGCCCGTTTTCTAAGTGTTTTACCAAAGTTACAAAAGAGTCGTCTTTTAGGGGTTCGTTCGCGTTTAACCTTGACTCGAACATTTTTAATAAATCGAAAAATGCTCTTTTTGACATACGGTTTTCTTTCACACCTTCCTTCTTACCCCTAGTATTTATTTACCAAGATTCGCCATGACGTTACATTGCTTACGAGGGTTCAATTTCAGTTACGAACTTTTGTTTACGGATTCGAACTACTTTTAGTAATTTAGTCATAAATCCTAAACCGTAAGTCCGTTTCACGTGATCTTTATATCAAAACGAAGCTTAAAACATAATCTAGCCTTTCATGGCAAAATCCGAGACTGGACAGTGTGTTCATGCTACTGCTAATCACGGTTTCTTAAGGCTAACGACAATCGGGCATTACGACGGCTATGTTTACATGATTTCCAAATTTCAAACCATCCAATAATTATAGTTTCCACTCCAAACAACATTTACATGTTAATCAACCATGAACTAAGACCAAGCAATGTCTTTCCGTTCATCTAAACTAATTTCACATTTAATAAATCCCAATCATAATCTTAAGGTCCTAAACATGCATTAAATCCATATAACTCATCTAAAATACCAAAACTTAAACTAAGAGCTTGGTTTTCAAGAGTGGCATACCTTCCTTGGTGTATGTATGAACTTATCAAGCCTTGTTTAGCCCTTATCTAGCCTTAGTATAGCTTGAATAATCAAAAGAGATCAAGAAATAAAAGTTAGTTTATGAAGAACACTATTCATCATCATCTTTGATGATTTATTTGAAAATGATAAAAGATGAATTTGAAGCTGAAATTTCTAGGAGATCATTACCATGATATGTAGTACTTACCATAAAAATTTGAAGAACAAGTGATGGTTGGAAGTTGGACTTCCAATTAGCTAAGAATGGGCAGATTTTTATGAAGAAATGGAGAAAAATGGTGGTGGTTTGTTTTGTTTTGGTGATTTATGGCTAATACATGTATAACCCTTGCATATATAATGGATGCATCTCTTTTAATGTGTTGTTGGCAATCCAATGGTGCCACTTGTTGCTTCCTCATTGGGCCAAGTGTTGGCACTACAACAAACAACTCCATTTTTGCAAGAATGCAATTACACCACTCATCTTGTAGTTGACTTATAAGGATGTTACTTGGGTTTCTCCTTTTCCCACCAATTGCACTTGTTTGTCTCTTGGTTATTTATTCGTTCCTTTGTCCGAGTATTACTCAATTTCCTTGCTTGTTCGTTGATCGTTCGAGGGAATAACTCATTCGTTTCTAGTTAGGGTTTTACCGAAAACCTTCTTAATATTTCTAATACTATTCTTCATCTTACTTAATACTTCTCGAATTTAAATTCCTTAATTCCCTTTTATAACTCCTTAAGTCTTGTAGTGTCCAGGGAAATCTCGGAGAAAATAAAAGTGCTCTTTTTCTGAATCCGACGGCTTTTACATACACTTATTTTCTTCCTGGATCACTAATACGAACTCAGAAATCCGTTCCGAATACCGAGTATATCATTATTATAATAATATTCCAAATTCCACCAAAATCACTATTCATCACTTATTTTTATTTAATTCCTATAATTAGGAAAATGAACCTGGTTCACTCTCGAGTGCTTCTTAACCTTTTTACGGAACCGCTGGACTTATAATAGATATTGATTTGGATGACACAAGAATAATCTTACTTGAAGTAATATACTTATATCCTTAGGAGATAGATCATTCTTACCTATGCCGTCAACCAAAAGTATTCTGCATGACATGTAAGTAATTGAATTCAAATCCGTTCCATTTATTTAATAGATCTTCGTTACATCGCAGTCATAACCACTATTCATTCTTACATCATTAAATACATAAAAGTTTTAATCCCACCCAAAATCTGGGTTCTTACAGTCTCCCCTCCTTAAAAGGATTCCGTCCCGGAATCAGTTTGAAAACAAGTGGGGGTACTTTTCTTGCATTGCGCTTTCAAGTTCCCAGGTGGATTCTTCTACATTGTGGTTCTGCCACAAAACTCTGACTAGCTGAATGACCTTGTTTCGGAGCACTTGCTCTTTCCGGTCTATGATTTCCACAGGTTGCTCCACATAGGTCAGGTCTGGTTGCATATCCACTTGCTCATACTCTACAATATGCTTTGCATCCGGATTATACTTCCTCAGCATCGAAACATGAAACACATTGTGCACCTGCTGTAGATTCGGGGGCAATGCGAGTTCATAAGCTAGTTCCCCAATCCGTCTCAAGATCTCAAATGGTCCAATGTATCTGGGACTCAGCTTTCCTTTCTTCCCAAATCTCATTAAACCTTTCCAAGGTGACACTTTCAAGAACACTAGGTCCCCTACCTCGTATTCCTTGCCTTTCCGAGCTAAGTCGGCATATTTCTTTTGTCGATCCTGGGCTGCTACCAACCGTCCTCTGATTAGATCTACTGCATCTTTAGTTCGTTGGACCACTTCGGGCCCGAGCATCTTTCGCTCTCCAACTTCATCCCAATACAAGGGAGATCGACATTTTCTTCCATAAAGGGCCTCATAAGGTGGCATCCCAATGCTTGAATGATAACTGTTATTATAGGAGAACTCAACCAATGGCAAGTGATCATCCCAACTCCCCTTGAAGTCTATCGCGCAGACTCTCAACATATCCTCTAGTGTTTGGATGGTCCTTTCACTTTGCCCATCTGTCTGGGGGTGGTAGGCTGTGCTCATGTTCAGCCGGGTCCCTACACATTCTTGAAAACTTCTCCAAAACCTGGAGTTAAATCTAGGATCTCGATCGGATACTATTGCGACTGGGACTCCATGTCGCGCCACTATCTCTTTTAAGTAGATGTCCACTAGTCTATCGACCGTGTACCTTTCGTTGATCGGGAGAAAGTGAGCCGATTTCGTCAGTCGATCTACAATTACCCATATGGTGTCATGATTAGCCTTGGTCCTGGGTAAACCTACTACGAAATCCATGGCTATATGTTCCCATTTCCATTCTGGAATCTCTAAGGGATGTAGAAGTCCGCTGGGTCTCTGGTGCTCTGCCTTCACTCGTTGGCAGGTCAAGCATCTGCTTACCCACTCTGCTACGTCCTTTTTCATATTGGGCCACCAGTAATACTCCTTCAAATCCCTATACATTTTAGTGCTACCGGGGTGCACTGAGTATCTTGAGTTGTGTGCCTCATTTAAAATCTCATCCTTGAGCTCCTGAACATTTGGGATCCATATCCTGTACGTGTACCTCATGATCCCTTCCTTGTCTCTTTCGCACTTAATTTCCTCCCCGGTCATTAGCTCTTCTGTGGAGTTCTTTTCTTCCTCCATCATCCGTTCCTGGCACAGTCTAATCTTTTCTAGCAATGGAGGTTGGATTCTAATTTCCATCAACTTTTCTTGGCCCTCTTCAGGTAACTTAACCTCGATTTCCAACTTCTCAAAATCCTTCACTAGCTCTTTCTCTGAAGTTATCATCTTGAGCTTCTCTTTCCGACTAAGGGCGTCAGCCACCACATTGGCTTTACCCGGGTGATATCGAATTTCACAGTCGTAATCCTTGATTAACTCTAACCACCTCCTCTGGCGCATGTTAAGCTCTTTCTGAGTGAAAATGTATTTGAGGCTCTTATGGTCTGTGTAAATCTCGCATTTTTCCCCATACAGGTAGTGTCTCCAAATCTTTAAAGCGAAGACTATGGCTGCTAGTTCTAGATCATGCGTGGGATATCTGACTTCATAATCCTTCAATTGCCTAGACGCATACGCTATTACCTTGCCGTGCTGCATAAGCACGCATCCCAGTCCTTTATGCGAAGCGTCACTGTAAATCACGAAATCTCCTTTTCCATCAGGTAATGCCAGCACTGGGGCTGTCACCAGCCTCTTCTTTAACTCCTGGAAACTCTTCTCGCATTTCTCAGTCCATTCAAATTTCTCGGTTTTACGGGTAAGTCGAGTTAATGGAGCTGCGAGTTTCGCAAAGTCTTGGACAAATCTCCTGTAATATCCGGCCAGTCCAATGAAACTCCTCACCTCGGTTGGAGTAGTTGGCCGTTCCCAGTTTGAAACTGCTTCTATCTTGGAGGGGTCAACCAACACTCCTTCTCTATTGATCACGTGCCCTAAGAATTGTACCTCATTTTTCCAAAACTCACACTTGGAGAACTTGGCATATAACTGCTCCTTCCTGAGTATTTCTAAGGTTATCCTTAAATGTTCAGCGTGTTCTGCCTCTGTCTTTGAGTAGATGAGAATATCATCAATGAAAACTATCACGAATTTGTCCAAATATTCCTTGAACACCCTATTCATTAGGTCCATGAAGGCTGTTGGGGCGTTGGTCAATCCAAACGACATAACTAAGAACTCATAATGTCCATATCTGGTGCGGAATGCAGTCTTCGGGATATCTTCAGGTTTGATCTTTAGTTGGTGATATCCCGTTCTCAAATCAATCTTAGAGAAGTATTCAGCTCCTCTTAGCTGGTCAAACAAATCGTCTATCCTGGGCAATGGATACTTATTCTTTATGGTTAGCTTGTTCAATTCTCTGTAGTCGATGCATAACCTCATACTTCCATCCTTTTTCTTAACAAACAACACTGGTGCGCCCCAAGGCGACACACTGGGCCTTATCATGCCCTTATCCAACAATTCCTGTAATTGTTTAGCTAGCTCCTTCATTTCTACTGGCGCTAGTCGGTACGGGGCCTTCGAAACTGGCGCCGTCCCCGGGGCTAATTCGATGGCAAACTCAATTACCCTATCAGGTGGTAGTCCAGGAAGATCTTGTGGGAACACGTCCTCGAACTCATTAACTACCAGAATGTCCTACAATCTTGGCACTTCCTTCTGAGTATCTATAACGTAGGCTAAATAAGCCTCGTTCCCTTTTCGTAACAATCTCTTGGTTTGCGCCATGGTCAGAATTTTCTAGGTCTGTCGCATCCCTTTAAACACTATTTCTTTCTTCCCTGGGGTTTTCAACTTAACCTTTTTCCCTTTACAATCTATCTGCGCATCATTGCGAGACAACCAATCCATACCCAAAATGACATCGAATTCCCCTAGCTTAAAAGGAATTAAATCGACATAGAAGGATCGTCCTCCTATTTCTAGCTTACAATCGGGGTGAATTTGATTAACCGGTACGATTTCCTGATTAGCTATTTCTACTTGTAAGGAATCTCTTAGTTGCTGGGTTTTAAGTTTCAAGTTATGCGCAAAATCTCTAGATATAAAAGACTTAGTTGCTCCTGAATCAAATAAGACATTTGCACTGACTGAATTAAGAGAAAAAAGTACCTGCTATCACATCTGTGTCCCTCACGGCATCTTGTACTGACATATTGAAAGTCCTAGCAGTTGGTGGCCTATTTGAGGCAACCTTGCTTGCTCCTGATGCTGCTGGTTTGCTCTTTGGGCAATCCTTCCTCATGTGCCCTCGCTGTCCACACTGGAAACAGGTTGTGCTGTTAGGGATGACCGTGGTGCAAGCGGTAGCATAATGCCCAGCTCGCCCACACTTATAACAGTTTATCTGCTTCAGGTTGCACACCCCGGAGTGCCTCTTCCCACAAGTAGCACACAATGGCAATGGAGGTCGAGAAGGGTTGGAACGGGACATTCCTGATTGGTGGCCGCCCTGGCTCACACTCACACTCGCAGATGGTTTAAACCCTACACTCCTCCCTGGTAGGGAAACCGCTCCTCGATTAAACTTGGTTGGGGTTTTCCTCCAGCGGATCTTCCGCCCATACTAACATGCTTTCTCTTTATCCCCCCTTTCTCTCTCTCTCTCTGCATCTGATCACTACCAGCCTCCACAATGGTTGCCTTCTGCACCAAGGTGGCATAATCTGTAATCTCTAAAACAGCCACCCTATTCTGGATCCACTGTTTCAGCCCTTGTTGAAACCTGTTAGCTTTCTTCTCTTCTGTGTCTACAAACTCTGGCACAAATCTTGATAGCTCAGTAAATTTAGCCTCATAGTCAGCCACTGACATATTGTTCTGTTTCAGTTCCAAGAACTTAAGTTCCATCTGGGTTTTCATGAACTTCGGGAAGTACTTCTCCAGGAATAATTGTTTGAACCTTTCCCAGGCTATGACAGCATCAGTCTCCATGTTTTTCTTGGCTTCCCACCAATAATTGGCCTCTCCCTTTAGTAGGTAAGTAGCAAAAACAGTCTTCTGAGCCTCATTGATACTCAGAATCTCAAAAGACTTTTCCATTTCTTTGATCCAGGCCCTCGCCTCAACGGGATCAGCCGATCCGTGGAACTCTGGGGGCTTAAGGGACTTAAAGGCCCTAAAGGAATTTGCCACTGAAGTGTTGTTGCTTGGCGGTGGTTGGGGGTATTGGTTCAAATTCTGCCTAAGTAGATCCATAAACTGGCCCATGGGGTTTCCGCCCTGGTTCTCCCCTTCCTGTTCTACTTCAGTTTCTCCACCCTCTATTTCCCTTTCAAATTCTTCAGAGTACAGGGGTTCATCCTCTGCTCCATACTGGGAATCTTCTTGCTCATTATAGTCCTGATCTTGTTCCTCACTACTTCCACGGTTTTCCTCGTGTTGGTTGTGACTTTCTTGGTCAGTAGATTCGCGGGGGTTAGCCCTAGTGCCCATTCGTCTTGGAGGCATTTTACTGAAAATTTGGAAAGGTATACATTAGGTTCACTGATCTGTTTTAGAGGATTTTTCCTTGCACATTTCTTTACATGATTGGGTTTAAAATCCCACAGTTTTATATCTCATGGCAACTTAATCGAAAAGTAATACATATGCTAATAAACTCGTGATCACATCCCAACAAAATTGTAATGACTGAAATGGAAACAAATATATACCAGGTACCGAAAAGGTACAACATCCGAGTTACAACGATAGTTTAAAGTACAACCATCCTAACAACAACAACAAGTCAAAAGTGAAATATGCTGTCTATCTGTCTAGTCTGCAAAAAGGGAAAACAAGTACAAGAAAACCATCCCTACAAAAGCCGGCACCACTATGTCCGTACATGACTAGACAACTAGACCACTGCATCACTACATCTGAAATCAGCCGTCACGACGAAACATCCTCCGAACCCTCCCCATGGCGATGCGGAAAACCTCCTCAGCCGCTGCTCTGTCTACCCTACCATGCCCATCAGTAGGCAACTGTCGCACCCTCACCCGAGCCCTCAGCTCGATGCGGGTCACAGCCCTATACCCAACTCTGTCACTGATAGTCCTCCTGCCCTGCACCCTCATCCGGGCGGCTCTCTCTGCTGCTAACTCACTCCTAGACTCTGCCAACCTGGCATCTGCCACAGACAACTCTCTATAAAGCCCGTTCACAATCAAGTTGTGAACACATACTGGGACTCCTCCTATCGGGGCATGAGGTGGGGTGGATGGCTCAGCTGGAGCGGCAGTCTCTGTCTGCTGGGGCTCTGGGGTAAGCTCCTCAAACTCGTCGGGGTAGGGGCTCACAGGTAGTGGTGGTGGGGTAGGGGCTCTCTCAACAGGGAGGAGTGGCACAAAAAGTCCAGGACTCCCTACAGCACCAACTACTGGCTCATCTATATCTCCCTCAACACCCTCATCCACCGGCACCACCTGATCCGTGGTCATGTCAGTGTCATCTCCCATAGTCCTGAACTCAGTCATAACCCAATAATCATCATCCTCAACCACTAACTCAACGTCCTGTCCTGTCTGGACCCCCTCCGGGTCCTCCTCCCCCTCAGTCTCAACAACATCTGTGTCAGCATCATCCTGGACCTCCTCAGGGTCCTCCTCCTCAGACTCGATCACATCAGTATCAGCCTCAACCTGGACCTCCTCAGCGTCCTCCTCCTCAGGCTCAGTATCATCCTCAGGCAAGTGCTCATAGTATGGGTCCCTAGTCCGGAACATGTCCTCATCATGCTGTCTCGTAGCTGCCTCCTGGGCCGACAAGTCGCTCGCCTACACAAGACGAACTATGTTACTATCATGATACTTAAAAAGTTCCCGTAAGGGTTTTAGGTGAACCTGGCAAGGGTTCTTATTATATTATTGAATTTATTATTATATAACGTCGTATCATCTCTTGGGATATATAACTCTCGCTCTGATACCATCTCTGTAACACCCCCAGATCCAGGGTCAGGGATCTGGTGGTTACGGTCTTACATCCATTCATAATACTTGACTTGAGTCCACAATAAATAAATCACATGCTGTGACCCCACAATAATTACCACTCACACACACAACAGTTATAGTCCCAGAGATGAAATTGAAATAAGTCTTACATTAAAGGGTTACGAATAAAAGTTATTACAATCCCAAAAGGATAACATCATAGGTTTAAAAGTTTTGCCGTTGATTACATTAATTATACATATAGTTAAACAGGAAACAAAAGCTGTCTAACTATGCTACCTCAGCAATGGCGGCTAGCATCTCAGCGGGTAGTCCGGTGGGTCGGGTAACCTGCTTGCGCCGAGTGCGCCTGACGCGAGCCATCTGTCCTAGCTGTTGTTGTGACATAATATAAACAAAGCAAGGGTGAGCGAAAGCCCACCAACAAATATATAACTGAACGATAATTTAAAACAGTTCAAAGCTATCTTTTAAACCATATGCCATGCATTTACGGAAATGATGCCAGTATAATATGAACGATGAAGTTACAAGGTAACTTAAAGTATTTGTTTGAAGGAATATCTGCTACATCAAAGTAAGCGAGATATTATTATCGTTATTAAGAAGAGGAACTTGCAAGAAAGGGTTGCAATTCCAGTTATGACTCTTTTCCAACTCTGCCAACAGTAATCATGTTGCAGGAAATAAATGAATTTGGATGATGAACCAATGATGGAGTATTCACCGCGCCCGCTGTTCCAATCTTGATGATCAGTCGAGATCGTACAGCTCAATTTAGATTTACTACCGGTAGAAGGAAGAACTGACGGCTTTACTTGTATACCGCCATGCTAGCTCTCCCCGGCCAACGGTTGGGCCAAGGGGATGGACCGGCGCTACTCGGCCTCTTACACGACTCCTAGTTCAAATAGAGTTCATGATTCTGAATATAACGTTCGTCCCCCTTTCCCCAAGTATAATACTTGTTGATAAGACTCCACAAAGTAGTCGTATCTAGTTGGAAAGGAAAATTTACCAATAACTCCCAAGCTATTACTTGGTAACGGATATCAACTTGTTCCAGTAATCTTACCCCTCGAAAGATGAGAAGGTAAACAACGACTTAATAAGTCAACGGCACCCGAGTTGCGGGTGAAGGGAATACTTTATGACCGGGAAGTCGACAAGATAAATAACATTTTTCCAAGTAAGGTTCCCTTATTATTAAGAAGATAGACTCAAAGATGAATGATGTCTGGGAACCTTTCTTGATATAAGATTAATAATAATATGACTTCGAAATATTTTCTGTAATAATCGAAGAAGATTAACCTTATCGAGATTATTCTAAGTATGGAATAAATATTCAGAGAATATTTATTGAGTTAAAATATTGAAAGAATATTTGGGAATATGAAAGAATATTTTTAATCAGAGTATTTCTCAAAATAATCCCTGAAGAAATATCAGGAGAATATTTATTGAATAAATAAATATTTAAATGAATATTCAAAACAATATTCATTAATTAATAAGACCTGAAAAGAATATTTAAGGTAATATTCATGATTAATTAGGAATTTAAATGAATATTCAAAAGTAATATTCATTTAATGAATAATATCCTAAATGAATATCAAGTAATATTCATTTAGTAATCCAAGCCTTAAGGAATATTCGAAATAATATTCGATAATTAAATCAAGCTTCAGATGAATATTAAAATAATATTCATCAAGTATTTAATATCTTAAATGAATATTCAAAAGTAATATTGATTTAATAAAATAATAATCTAAAAGAATATCCAAAATAATATTCATTTAATAGTCTCATCTTTAGAAGAATATTCGAAATAATAGTCGATAATCAGTTCGACTCTGAATGAATATTGAGAAATATTATTCGTTGAATAGTTACGTTCAAATAATTATTTGAAGTAAGGATCGTTAAAATAATTAGTCTCGAACGAATATTCAAATAATATTCGTCCCCCAAATAATAGAAAATATTTACTTAAATATCTTCTTCCGAGGTAATCTCGATATATCAAGGAATATTGACTCCCGGTCTATTTTTGATTAATAAGATATATACGCCCTTCTATGAGGGTCTTATAATAACCGGCTTATAACTGATATATAACTATCTAGC
This sequence comes from Saposhnikovia divaricata, assembly GCA_036435485.1. Taxonomy (NCBI): domain Eukaryota; kingdom Viridiplantae; phylum Streptophyta; class Magnoliopsida; order Apiales; family Apiaceae; genus Saposhnikovia; species Saposhnikovia divaricata. The sequence continues at coordinate 119,599,069 of CM071598.1, read as the reverse complement.
TTATAAGCCAACAATAACATTCAGGGAACAAGTATATCAATTCAACTTGAAAGTAGGCATGCATGCAATGGCATATGTATATCAGCAATCATATATATATATTTATTCAATCACAACAACAGCCTAAAAGAAGGGAATTGAAACTTGCCTGGTAGTCGAGTACGGTAAGGGGTAGTGGTAGCGGGTCCCGGTTCAGCCTGGTGATCTATAAATAGCCAAGGCATTCGGGATTAATCACTTAACATATTAAAAGTTAAGTTATACTTAAATCGAAACACGTTCTCGAGTTATCTCGTTATACCCCTATTAGTGGATTACTTATTATCACTTATCCGACCCGACATTCGTTCGTTAATACGACATGTCACTGCACTTATACTTGGGACATACTTGAGTCATACGAGTTCTAAGGTTGATCGTTACGAACCAATCTTATACTCCGAGTTTTATCGCCCGTTTTCTAAGTGTTTTACCAAAGTTACAAAAGAGTCGTCTTTTAGGGGTTCGTTCGCGTTTAACCTTGACTCGAACATTTTTAATAAATCGAAAAATGCTCTTTTTGACATACGGTTTTCTTTCACACCTTCCTTCTTACCCCTAGTATTTATTTACCAAGATTCGCCATGACGTTACATTGCTTACGAGGGTTCAATTTCAGTTACGAACTTTTGTTTACGGATTCGAACTACTTTTAGTAATTTAGTCATAAATCCTAAACCGTAAGTCCGTTTCACGTGATCTTTATATCAAAATGAAGCTTATAACATAATCTAGCCTTTCATGGCAAAATCCGAGACTGGACAGTGTGTTCATGCTACTGCTAATCACGGTTTCTTAAGGCTAACGACAATCGGGCATTACGACGGCTATGTTTACATGATTTCCAAATTTCAAACCATCCAATAATTATAGTTTCCACTCCAAACAACATTTACATGTTAATCAACCATGAACTAAGACCAAGCAATGTCTTTCCGTTCATCTAAACTAATTTCACATTTAATAAATCCCAATCATAATCTTAAGGTCCTAAACATGCATTAAATCCATATAACTCATCTAAAATACCAAAACTTAAACTAAGAGCTTGGTTTTCAAGAGTGGCATACCTTCCTTGGTGTATGTATGAACTTATCAAGCCTTGTTTAGCCCTTATCTAGCCTTAGTATAGCTTGAATAATCAAAAGAGATCAAGAAATAAAAGTTAGTTTATGAAGAACACTATTCATCATCATCTTTGATGATTTATTTGAAAATGATAAAAGATGAATTTGAAGCTGAAATTTCTAGGAGATCATTACCATGATATGTAGTACTTACCATAAAAATTTGAAGAACAAGTGATGGTTGGAAGTTGGACTTCCAATTAGCTAAGAATGGGCAGATTTTTATGAAGAAATGGAGAAAAATGGTGGTGGTTTGTTTTGTTTTGGTGATTTATGGCTAATACATGTATAACCCTTGCATATATAATGGATGCATCTCTTTTAATGTGTTGTTGGCAATCCAATGGTGCCACTTGTTGCTTCCTCATTGGGCCAAGTGTTGGCACTACAACAAACAACTCCATTTTTGCAAGAATGCAATTACACCACTCATCTTGTAGTTGACTTATAAGGATGTTACTTGGGTTTCTCCTTTTCCCACCAATTGCACTTGTTTGTCTCTTGGTTATTTATTCATTCCTTTGTCCGAGTATTACTCAATTTCCTTGCTTGTTCGTTGATCGTTCGAGGGAATAACTCATTCGTTTCTAGTTAGGGTTTTACCGAAAACCTTCTTAATATTTCTAATACTATTCTTCATCTTACTTAATACTTCTCGAATTTAAATTCCTTAATTCCCTTTTATAACTCCTTAAGTCTTGTAGTGTCCAGGGAAATCTCGGAGAAAATAAAAGTGCTCTTTTTCTGAATCCGACGGCTTTTACATACACTTATTTTCTTCCTGGATCACTAATACGAACTCAGAAATCCGTTCCGAATACCGGGTATATCATTATTATAATAATATTCCAAATTCCACCAAAATCACTATTCATCACTTATTTTTATTTAATTCCTATAATTAGGAAAATGAACCTGGTTCACTCTCGAGTGCTTCTTAACCTTTTTACGGAACCGCTGGACTTATAATAGATATTGATTTGGATGACACAAGAATAATCTTACTTGAAGTAATATACTTATATCCTTAGGAGATAGATCATTCTTACCTATGCCGTCAACCAAAAGTATTCTGCATGACATGTAAGTAATTGAATTCAAATCCGTTCCATTTATTTAATAGATCTTCGTTACATCGCAGTCATAACCACTATTCATTCTTACATCATTAAATACATAAAAGTTTTAATCCCACCCAAAATCTGGGTTCTTACAGTCTCCCCTCCTTAAAAGGATTCCGTCCCGGAATCAGTTTGAAAACAAGTGGGGGTACTTTTCTTGCATTGCGCTTTCAAGTTCCCAGGTGGATTCTTCTACATTGTGGTTCTGCCACAAAACTCTGACTAGCTGAATGACCTTGTTTCGGAGCACTTGCTCTTTCCGGTCTATGATTTCCACAGGTTGCTCCACATAGGTCAGGTCTGGTTGCATATCCACTTGCTCATACTCTACAATATGCTTTGCATCCGGATTATACTTCCTCAGCATCGAAACATGAAACACATTGTGCACCTGCTGTAGATTCGGGGGCAATGCGAGTTCATAAGCTAGTTCCCCAATCCGTCTCAAGATCTCAAATGGTCCAATGTATCTGGGACTCAGCTTTCCTTTCTTCCCAAATCTCATTAAACCTTTCCAAGGTGACACTTTCAAGAACACTAGGTCCCCTACCTCGTATTCCTTGCCTTTCCGAGCTAAGTCGGCATATTTCTTTTGTCGATCCTGGGCTGCTACCAACCGTCCTCTGATTAGATCTACTGCATCTTTAGTTCGTTGGACCACTTCGGGCCCGAGCATCTTTCGCTCTCCAACTTCATCCCAATACAAGGGAGATCGACATTTTCTTCCATAAAGGGCCTCATAAGGTGGCATCCCAATGCTTGAATGATAACTGTTATTATAGGAGAACTCAACCAATGGCAAGTGATCATCCCAACTCCCCTTGAAGTCTATCGCGCAGACTCTCAACATATCCTCTAGTGTTTGGATGGTCCTTTCACTTTGCCCATCTGTCTGGGGGTGGTAGGCTGTGCTCATGTTCAGCCGGGTCCCTACACATTCTTGAAAACTTCTCCAAAACCTGGAGTTAAATCTAGGATCTCGATCGGATACTATTGCGACTGGGACTCCATGTCGCGCCACTATCTCTTTTAAGTAGATGTCCACTAGTCTATCGACCGTGTACCTTTCGTTGATCGGGAGAAAGTGAGCCGATTTCGTCAGTCGATCTACAATTACCCATATGGTGTCATGATTAGCCTTGGTCCTGGGTAAACCTACTACGAAATCCATGGCTATATGTTCCCATTTCCATTCTGGAATCTCTAAGGGATGTAGAAGTCCGCTGGGTCTCTGGTGCTCTGCCTTCACTCGTTGGCAGGTCAAGCATCTGCTTACCCACTCTGCTACGTCCTTTTTCATATTGGGCCACCAGTAATACTCCTTCAAATCCCTATACATTTTAGTGCTACCGGGGTGCACTGAGTATCTTGAGTTGTGTGCCTCATTTAAAATCTCATCCTTGAGCTCATGAACATTTGGGATCCATATCCTGTACGTGTACCTCATGATCCCTTCCTTGTCTCTTTCGCACTTAATTTCCTCCCCGGTCATTAGCTCTTCTGTGGAGTTCTTTTCTTCCTCCATCATCCGTTCCTGGCACAGTCTAATCTTTTCTAGCAATGGAGGTTGGATTCTAAATTCCATCAACTTTTCTTGGCCCTCTTCAGGTAACTTAACCTCGATTTCCAACTTCTCAAAATCCTTCACTAGCTCTTTCTCTGAAGTTATCATCTTGAGCTTCTCTTTCCGACTAAGGGCGTCAGCCACCACATTGGCTTTACCCGGGTGATATCGAATTTCACAGTCGTAATCCTTGATTAACTCTAACCACCTCCTCTGGCGCATGTTAAGCTCTTTCTGAGTGAAAATGTATTTGAGGCTCTTATGGTCTGTGTAAATCTCGCATTTTTCCCCATACAGGTAGTGTCTCCAAATCTTTAAAGCGAAGACTATGGCTGCTAGTTCTAGATCATGCGTGGGATATCTGACTTCATAATCCTTCAATTGCCTAGACGCATACGCTATTACCTTGCCGTGCTGCATAAGCACGCATCCCAGTCCTTTATGCGAAGCGTCACTGTAAATCACGAAATCTCCTTTTCCATCAGGTAATGCCAGCACTGGGGCTGTCACCAGCCTCTTCTTTAACTCCTGGAAACTCTTCTCGCATTTCTCAGTCCATTCAAATTTCTCGGTTTTACGGGTAAGTCGAGTTAATGGAGCTGCGAGTTTCGCAAAGTCTTGGACAAATCTCCTGTAATATCCGGCCAGTCCAATGAAACTCCTCACCTCGGTTGGAGTAGTTGGCCGTTCCCAGTTTGAAACTGCTTCTATCTTGGAGGGGTCAACCAACACTCCTTCTCTATTGATCACGTGCCCTAAGAATTGTACCTCATTTTTCCAAAACTCACACTTGGAGAACTTGGCATATAACTGCTCCTTCCTGAGTATTTCTAAGGTTATCCTTAAATGTTCAGCGTGTTCTGCCTCTGTCTTTGAGTAGATGAGAATATCATCAATGAAAACTATCACGAATTTGTCCAAATATTCCTTGAACACCCTATTCATTAGGTCCATGAAGGCTGCTGGGGCGTTGGTCAATCCAAACGACATAACTAAGAACTCATAATGTCCATATCTGGTGCGGAATGCAGTCTTCGGGATATCTTCAGGTTTGATCTTCAGTTGGTGATATCCCGTTCTCAAATCAATCTTAGAGAAGTATTCAGCTCCTCTTAGCTGGTCAAACAAATCGTCTATCCTGGGCAATGGATACTTATTCTTTATGGTTAGCTTGTTCAATTCTCTGTAGTCGATGCATAACCTCATACTTCCATCCTTTTTCTTAACAAACAACACTGGTGCGCCCCAAGGCGACACACTGGGCCTTATCATGCCCTTATCCAACAATTCCTGTAATTGTTTAGCTAGCTCCTTCATTTCTACTGGGGCTAGTCGGTACGGGGCCTTCGAAACTGGCGCCGTCCCCGGGGCTAATTCGATGGCAAACTCAATTACCCTATCAGGTGGTAGTCCAGGAAGATCTTGTGGGAACACGTCCTCGAACTCATTAACTACCAGAATGTCCTGCAATCTTGGCACTTCCTTCTGAGTATCTATAACGTAGGCTAAATAAGCCTCGTTCCCTTTTCGTAACAATCTCTTGGTTTGCGCCATGGTCAGAATTTTCTGGGTCTGTCGCATCCCTTTAAACACTATTTCTTTCTTCCCTGGGGTTTTCAACTTAACCTTTTTCCCTTTACAATCTATCTGCGCATCATTGCAAGACAACCAATCCATACCCAAAATGACATCGAATTCCCCTAGCTTAAAAGGAATTAAATCGACATAGAAGGATCGTCCTCCTATTTCTAGCTTACAATCGGGGTGAATTTGATTAACCGGTACGATTTCCTGATTAGCTATTTCTACTTGTAAGGAATCTCTTAGTTGCTGGGTTTTAAGTTTCAAGTTATGCGCAAAATCTCTAGATATAAAAGACTTAGTTGCTCCTGAATCAAATAAGACATTTGCACTGACTGAATTAAGAGAAAAAAGTACCTGCTATCACATCTGTGTCCCTCACGGCATCTTGTATTGACATATTGAAAGTCCTAGCAGTTGGTGGCCTATTTGAGGCAACCTTGCTTGCTCCTGATGCTGCTGGTTTGCTCTTTGGGCAATCCTTCCTCATGTGCCCTCGCTGTCCACACTGGAAACAGGTTGTGCTGTTAGGGATGACCGTGGTGCAAGCGGTAGCATAATGCCCAGCTCGCCCACACTTATAACAGTTTATCTGCTTCAGGTTGCACACCCCGGAGTGCCTCTTCCCACAAGTAGCACACAATGGCAATGGAGGTCGAGAAGGGTTGGAACGGGACATTCCTGATTGGTGGCCGCCCTGGCTCACACTCACACTCGCAGATGGTTTAAACCCTACACTCCTCCCTGGTAGGGAAACCGCTCCTCGATTAAACTTGGTTGGGGGTTTTCCTCCAGCGGATCTTCCGCCCATACTAACATGCTTTCTCTTTATCCCCCCTTTCTCTCTCTCTCTCTGCATCTGATCACTACCAGCCTCCACAATGGTTGCCTTCTGCACCAAGGTGGCATAATCTGTAATCTCTAAAACAGCCACCCTATTCTGGATCCACTGTTTCAGCCCTTGTTGAAACCTGTTAGCTTTCTTCTCTTCCGTGTCTACAAACTCTGGCACAAATCTTGATAGCTCAGTAAATTTAGCCTCATAGTCAGCCACTGACATATTGTTCTGTTTCAGTTCCAAGAACTTAAGTTCCATCTGGGTTTTCATGAACTTCGGGAAGTACTTCTCCAGGAATAATTGTTTGAACCTTTCCCAGGCTATGACAGCATCAGTCTCCATGTTTTTCTTGGCTTCCCACCAATAATTGGCCTCTCCCTTTAGTAGGTAAGTAGCAAAAACAGTCTTCTGAGCCTCATTGATACTCAGAATCTCAAAAGACTTTTCCATTTCTTTGATCCAGGCCCTCGCCTCAACGGGATCAGCCGATCCGTGGAACTCTGGGGGCTTAAGGGACTTAAAGGCCCTAAAGGAATTTGCCACTGAAGTGTTGTTGCTTGGCGGTGGTTGGGGGTATTGGTTCAAATTCTGCCTAAGTAGATCCATAAACTGGCCCATGGGGTTTCCGCCCTGGTTCTCCCCTTCCTGTTCTACTTCAGTTTCTCCACCCTCTATTTCCCTTTCAAATTCTTCAGAGTACAGGGGTTCATCCTCTGCTCCATACTGGGAATCTTCTTGCTCATTATAGTCCTGATCTTGTTCCTCACTACTTCCACGGTTTTCCTCGTGTTGGTTGTGACTTTCTTGGTCAGTAGATTCGCGGGGGTTAGCCCTAGTGCCCATTCGTCTTGGAGGCATTTTACTGAAAATTTGGAAAGTTATACATTAGGTTCACTGATCTGTTTTAGAGGATTTTTCCTTGCACATTTCTTTACATGATTGGGTTTAAAATCCCACAGTTTTATATATGGCAACTTAATCGAAAAGTAATACATATGCTAATAAACTCGTGATCACATCCCAACAAAATTGTAATGACTGAAATGGAAACAAATATATACCAGGTACCGAAAAGGTACAACATCCGAGTTACAACGATAGTTTAAAGTACAACCATCCTAACAACAACAACAAGTCAAAAGTGAAATATGCTGTCTATCTGTCTAGTCTGCAAAAAGGGAAAACAAGTACAAGAAAACCATCCCTACAAAAGCCGACACCACTATGTCCGTACATGACTAGACAACTAGACCACTGCATCACTACATCTGAAATCAGCCGTCACGACGAAACATCCTCCGAACCCTCCCCATGGCGATGCGGAAAACCTCCTCAGCCGCTGCTCTGTCTACCCTACCATGCCCATCAGTAGGCAACTGTCGCACCCTCACCCGAGCCCTCAGCTCGATGCGGGTCACAGCCCTATACCCAACTCTGTCACTGATAGTCCTCCTGCCCTGCACCCTCATCCGGGCGGCTCTCTCTGCTGCTAACTCACTCCTAGACTCTGCCAACCTGGCATCTGCCACAGACAACTCTCTATAAAGCCCGTTCACAATCAAGTTGTGAACACATACTGGGACTCCTCCTATCGGGGCATGAGATGGGGTGGATGGCTCAGCTGGAGCGGCAGTCTCTATCTGCTGGGGCTCTGGGGTAAGCTCCTCAAACTCGTCGGGGTAGGGGCTCACAGGTAGTGGTGGTGGGGTAGGGGCTCTCTCAACAGGGAGGAGTGGCACAAAAAGTCCAGGACTCCCTACAGCACCAACTACTGGCTCATCTATATCTCCCTCAACACCCTCATCCACCGGCACCACCTGATCCGTGGTCATGTCAGTGTCATCTCCCATAGTCCTGAACTCAGTCATAACCCAATAATCATCATCCTCAACCACTAACTCAGCGTCCTGTCCTGTCTGGACCCCCTCCGGGTCCTCCTCCCCCTCAGTCTCAACAACATCTGTGTCAGCATCATCCTGGACCTCCTCAGGGTCCTCCTCCTCAGACTCGATCACATCAGTATCAGCCTCAACCTGGACCTCCTCAGCGTCCTCCTCCTCAGGCTCAGTATCATCCTCAGGCAAGTGCTCATAGTATGGGTCCCTAGTCCGGAACATGTCCTCATCATGCTGTCTCGCAGCTGCCTCCTGGGCCGACAAGTCGCTCGCCTACACAAGACGAACTATGTTACTATCATGATACTTAAAAAGTTCCCGTAAGGGTTTTAGGTGAACCTGGCAAGGGTTCTTATTATATTATTGAATTTATTATTATATAACGTCGTATCATCTCTTGGGATATATAACTCTCGCTCTGATACCATCTCTGTAACACCCCCAGATCCGGGGTCAGGGATCTGGTGGTTACGGTCTTACATCCATTCATAATACTTGACTTGAGTCCACAATAAATAAATCACATGCTGTGACCCCACAATAATTACCACTCACACACACAACAGTTATAGTCCCAGAGATGAAATTGAAATAAGTCTTACATTAAAGGGTTACGAATAAAAGTTATTACAATCCCAAAAGGATAACATCATAGGTTTAAAAGTTTTGCCGTTGATTACATTAATTATACATATAGTTAAACGGAAACAAAAGCTGTCTAATTATGCTACCTCAGCAATGGCGGCTAGCATCTCAGCGGGTAGTCCGGTGGGTCGGGTAACCTGCTTGCGCCGAGTGCGCCTGACGCGAGCCATCTGTCCTAGCTGTTGTTGTGACATAATATAAACAAAGCAAGGGTGAGCGAAAGCCCACCAACAAATATATAACTGAACGATAATTTAAAACAGTTCAAAGCTATCTTTTAAACCATATGCCATGCATTTACGGAAATGATGCCAGTATAATATGAACGATGAAGTTACAAGGTAACTTAAAGTATTTGTTTGAAGGAATATCTGCTACATCAAAGTAAGCGAGATATTAATATCGTTATTAAGAAGAGGAACTTGCAAGAAAGGGTTGCAATTCCAGTTATGACTCTTTTCCAACTCTGCCAACAGTAATCATGTTGCAGGAAATAAATGAATTTGGATGATGAACCAATGATGGAGTATTCACCGCGCCCGCTGTTCCAATCTTGATGATCAGTCGAGATCGTACAGCTCAATTTAGATTTACTACCGGTAGAAGGAAGAACTGACGGCTTTACTTGTATACCGCCATGCTAGCTCTCCCCGGCCAACGGTTGGGCCAAGGGGATGGACCGGCGCTACTCGGCCTCTTACACGACTCCTAGTTCAAATAGAGTTCATGATTCTGAATATAACGTTCGTCCCCCTTTCCCCAAGTATAATACTTGTTGATAAGACTCCACAAAGTAGTCGTATCTAGTTGGAAAGGAAAATTTACCAATAACTCCCAAGCTATTACTTGGTAACGGATATCAACTTGTTCCAGTAATCTTACCCCTCGAAAGATGAGAAGGTAAACAACGACTTAATAAGTCAACGGCACCCGAGTTGCGGGTGAAGGGAATACTTTATGACCGGGAAGTCGACAAGATAAATAACATTTTTCCAAGTAAGGTTCCCTTATTATTAAGAAGATAGACTCAAAGATGAATGATGTCTGGGAACCTTTCTTGATATAAGATTAATAATAATATGACTTCGAAATATTTTCTGTAATAATCGAAGAAGATTAACCTTATCGAGATTATTCTAAGTATGGAATAAATATTCAGAGAATATTTATTGAGTTAAAATATTGAAAGAATATTTGGGAATATGAAAGAATATTTTTAATCAGAGTATTTCTCAAAATAATCCCTGAAGAAATATCAGGAGAATATTTATTGAATAAATAAATATTTAAATGAATATTCAAAACAATATTCATTAATTAATAAGACCTGAAAAGAATATTTAAGGTAATATTCATGATTAATTAGGAATTTAAATGAATATTCAAAAGTAATATTCATTTAATGAATAATATCCTAAATGAATATCAAGTAATATTCATTTAGTAATCCAAGCCTTAAGGAATATTCGAAATAATATTCGATAATTAAATCAAGCTTCAGATGAATATTAAAATAATATTCATCAAGTATTTAATATCTTAAATGAATATTCAAAAGTAATATTGATTTAATAAAATAATAATCTAAAAGAATATCCAAAATAATATTCATTTAATAGTCTCATCTTTAGAAGAATATTCGAAATAATAGTCGATAATCAGTTCGACTCTGAATGAATATTGAGAAATATTATTCGTTGAATAGTTACGTTCAAATAATTATTTGAAGTAAGGATCGTTAAAATAATTAGTCTCGAACGAATATTCAAATAATATTCGTCGCCCAAATAATAGAAAATATTTACTTAAATATCTTCTTCCGAGGTAATCTCGATATATCAAGGAATATTGACTCCCGGTCTATTTTTGATTAATAAGATATATACGCCCTTCTATGAGGGTCTTATAATAACCGGCTTATAACTGATATATAACTATCTAGCTTATAAGCCAACAATAACATTCAGGGAACAAGTATATCAATTCAACTTGAAAGTAGGCATGCATGCAATGGCATATGTATATCAGCAATCATATATATATATTTATTCAATCACAACAACAGCCTAAAAGAAGGGAATTGAAACTTGCCTGGTAGTCGAGTACGGTAAGGGGTAGTGGTAGCGGGTCCCGGTTCAGCCTGGTGATCTATAAATAGCCAAGGCATTCGGGATTAATCACTTAACATATTAAAAGTTAAGTTATACTTAAATCGAAACACGTTCTCGAGTTATCTCGTTATACCCCTATTAGTGGATTACTTATTATCACTGATCCGACCCGACATTCGTTCGTTAATACGACATGTCACTGCACTTATACTTGGGACATACTTGAGTCATACGAGTTCTAAGGTTGATCGTTACGAACCAATCTTATACTCCGAGTTTTATCGCCCGTTTTCTAAGTGTTTTACCAAAGTTACAAAAGAGTCGTCTTTTAGGGGTTCGTTCGCGTTTAACCTTGACTCGAACATTTTTAATAAATCGAAAAATGCTCTTTTTGACACACGGTTTTCTTTCACACCTTCCTTCTTACCCCTAGTATTTATTTACCAAGATTCGCCATGACGTTACATTGCTTACGAGGGTTCAATTTCAGTTACGAACTTTTGTTTACGGATTCGAACTACTTTTAGTAATTTAGTCATAAATCCTAAACCGTAAGTCCGTTTCACGTGATCTTTATATCAAAACGAAGCTTATAACATAATCTAGCCTTTCATGGCAAAATCGGAGACTGGACAGTGTGTTCATGCTACTGCTAATCACGGTTTCTTAAGGCTAACGACAATCGGGCATTACGACGGCTATGTTTACATGATTTCCAAATTTCAAACCATCCAATAATTATAGTTTCCACTCCAAACAACATTTACATGTTATTCAACCATGAACTAAGACCAAGCAATGTCTTTCCGTTCATCTAAACTAATTTCACATTTAATAAATCCCAATCATAATCTTAAGGTCCTAAACATGCATTAAATCCATATAACTCATCTAAAATACCAAAACTTAAACTAAGAGCTTGGTTTTCAAGAGTGGTATACCTTCCTTGGTGTATGTATGAACTTATCAAGCCTTGTTTAGCCCTTATCTAGCCTTAGTATAGCTTGAATAATCAAAAGAAATCAAGAAATAAAAGTTAGTTTATGAAGAACACTATTCATCATCATCTTTGATGATTTATTTGAAAATGATAAAAGATGAATTTGAAGCTGAAATTTCTAGGAGATCATTACCATGATATGTAGTACTTACCATAAAAATTTGAAGAACAAGTGATGGTTGGAAGTTGGACTTCCAATTAGCTAAGAATGGGCAGATTTTTATGAAGAAATGGAGAAAAATGGTGGTGGTTTGTTTTGTTTTGGTGATTTATGGCTAATACATGTATAACCCTTGCATATATAATGGATGCATCTCTTTTAATGTGTTGTTGGCAATCCAATGGTGCCACTTGTTGCTTCCTCATTGGGCCAAGTGTTGGCACTACAACAAACAACTCCATTTTTGCAAGAATGCAATTACACCACTCATCTTGTAGTTGACTTATAAGGATGTTACTTGGGTTTCTCCTTTTCCCACCAATTGCACTTGTTTGTCTCTTGGTTATTTATTCGTTCCTTTGTCCGGGTATTACTCAATTTCCTTGCTTGTTCGTTGATCGTTCGAGGGAATAACTCATTCGTTTCTAGTTAGGGTTTTACCGAAAACCTTCTTAATATTTCTAATACTATTCTTCATCTTACTTAATACTTCTCGAATTTAAATTCCTTAATTCCCTTTTATAACTCCTTAAGTCTTGTAGTGTCCAGGGAAATCTCGGAGAAAATAAAAGTGCTCTTTTTCTGAATCCGACGGCTTTTACATACACTTATTTTCTTCCTGGATCACTAATACGAACTCAGAAATCCGTTCCGAATACCGGGTATATCATTATTATAATAATATTCCAAATTCCACCAAAATCACTATTCATCACTTATTTTTATTTAATTCCTATAATTAGGAAAATGAACCTGGTTCACTCTCGAGTGCTTCTTAACCTTTTTACGGAACCGCTGGACTTATAATAGATATTGATTTGGATGACACAAGAATAATCTTACTTGAAGTAATATACTTATATCCTTAGGAGATAGATCATTCTTACCTATGCCGTCAACCAAAAGTATTCTGCATGACATGTAAGTAATTGAATTCAAATCCGTTCCATTTATTTAATAGATCTTCGTTACATCGCAGTCATAACCACTATTCATTCTTACATCATTAAATACATAAAAGTTTTAATCCCACCCAAAATCTGGGTTCTTACATAAAATTCGCCATCAAGGGTAATGAAATCCACAACGACATAGTGACCAACTTTCAGGTAAACCCGTTACTTATCGAAAATCGGATCTTATAGCCAAAGTAAAAGACTTTCATTAATCCAAGTACTAAGTACCCTTAATTACGTAGGGAAGTCCAAACTTCTTGATTCTTAAAATGCCGCCTCCTAAACTGTGGAGGAATATGGGCCACAAAATTTATGCCAGCCTAGTCATCCAATCATATTGGCAATGTCGCCTCGACCTCAGCTGCTCTCGAGATTTCGCTCTGCTTCCTATATCATTACCTATGATAGGTCATGTACGACTCTCAAACCTCTATTCATCATTCTGAAGGTCTCTAAGGATTCTATCGACCCTAGTATAATACCTTCAGTAACACTCCAGTCCATTCTACTCACCGGTACCTCTTCCGGTAGTCCAATCATAAGTTTATTACGATCTCTTATGTCATTCTCCTACTTAGACTTAACTCTCAACACTCTCGCTTCTGAGTACTGTAACTTATCGCTCTGATACCATTTCTGTGACGCCCCCAAATCTGAGGTCAAGGATTCAGGTCGTCATATCATCATCCAACCATATCATACCTGTATTAACTTTACAACTCAACAATACATCCATCCAGACCTTAACCTTACACACAACCAAGTTAGAGCCTCAGAAACGATAATCAAAAGTGCCACTAAATATTACAATTCATTTGTACAAATCAGAGTCTTACGCAATTCCACTTATACAACTATACTTGAAGACAAGTCTTACTATTACAATTGAAAACCTATCAGACTTACTCTGTAGTATTTATCAGGAGCTAAATCATCTCCGGGGTAAATCTTCTACTCCTCTTCTGCTATTGCGGAGTTAACTGACCAAATTCTTCTCTTTCTGAAAAGTTTTTATAAAGAAAGAATGAGCTACATAACGCTCAGCAAGTTCACCACTTTGAAAAATAATAACGTGGTTTATTTCGAAAACATTCCCAACTATATGGGTATATATCTCAGATTTCAAAACATAATTGGACAATGTATATGTCCGAGTTTGAATAAAACATCTATACTCACTAAGGAGCTTTAAGAATAACATATGAACCCTTTATAAGGTTCCCATTTCAATATATCTCAAGTTTGAAAATATATATACATATGAGTATATCATTTTCGGCAAAACACTCTACGATTAACATACTGTACAGGGAATACATTATTGCAAACCTCTTTCCTTCCATTAGCTTAGAAGGTTTCTCATACAAAATATTTCATTCTTTGAAACATTTGCAAGAGTGCACTAACACGTGCCAATCTTTATAGAAAATCTTGCAGTTCTAGATACTACACGATGTCAATATTTTCTTATCCAAAAGCCACACTATCGGCAACTTGGCACTTAGGCCCAAGAAGCAGTGTTTGAGTATTTTTCCAAAGTGGAGGATGGGACTGGAAGAAAACATAAAAACCTGACAGGGATTGACGATGATCAGTCGCCACATCCAAGTCCAATAATCCGCGGGTCTTCTCCACCGGTAGAAGGATAGAAACTACATCCGTAACTATCCCCGGGTGAAAACTACATCTGTAATCACCCTCGATGAAAACTACATCCGTAATCATCCTTCGGCAACACCTGGGCCGGAATAATAATTGATGGACCGCCTGGCTTATGGCCGCTTACACATCCCGGGAATCCTTCGTCAACGGTTCTCACACCTGCCAGAGTCCCTTTTTCGTTTTCTTTTGAAAACTTGATTTTGATTGAAAACAGAGTAATTGAGGTCCGACATCAGTCGACCGATGATTCTTGAAATCATACAAGAAGCAAACCTGACCGGGGGTTTTCGAAAATGTTTTGATTTCGAAAGAGTTCGAGTTTGAAAGTGCTAAAGGTATCTTGGATTAGCTTTGTCTTTAAAATAATGAACAATAATTAATAAATGATATTTTAAGATTTAATATTAATAATTAATAAAATAATACTTTAATTAAATAAGCTTTTAATCCAAGATAGGTATTTTGAGTATTTACGAAGATATAAAAATAATTACTTGAGTATACGATACTCCCCGAATGACCCTTCGGGTTTTCGCAATTTAATTACGATATAATAATATACCGCTCCCCGGTCAATAGTATATACGGACCGCTATGACCTCTATTGCTAGAGTCGTTGTCCGAAGAAAACATTTCAATCTAAGTTCAAGGGGTACAAACATATATGTACTTATACATCTCAATTTCATCAATACTTCGATAAACATAACATTTGATATGATTGAAAACTATAAACACAACAGTGAAAGCCCTTATATATGTAAGTTTTGAAAAGTAAACTTGCCTTGGTTTGGTTGGGGTGGTCGAGCGTGCGGAGTGGAACGATCTATACATAAGCAATAACCGCTCATTAGTACCTTAACAATATCTCTTTAATTGCGGGGTTTTAGGGGGTACGAAATTAACTTAATGACTACGTCTTATGACACTCTAGCCCCACTATAGGTTCATGTCATCACTCAATTACGCTCGTCACTTATTCGACTTAATTTAGTTACCATATCCGAGTCATGACCATTACCCCTAGAATTATACTCCATTTAACGACTTTTTCCCTTGCGCGAATTTTACTCTATCATTTTTATAAAATTGAAAAATTCATATTTTAATCCAATTCTTTTTGGGTAGCCTTCACCACTGCATTTTATAGCTTCTCTAATTTTTCATCATCCCACATAAATTTTTAGGGGTTTAAACAAGGTTCACAAGGGGGTCACTTAGTTCAGTCCGGAATCCAGAAACACATTTTACTTCTCCGGCCATAACTTAAAATCTATACATCACTTAGTCATGAACCTTATATTTTTAGAAACTACATTCAAATACCTTTCCAACAATATATGATAGGACCTCAGGGGACAAGATTTGGGGGTTCAAAACCATCTTACAAGACAGGTCAAGTTCCTGGAAAAACTCAGCATGCTTGTTTCACTTAAATCAACCAAGATTCTTACTTCCACAACACAACCAACATCTAATTCACCAAGTTCATACTTTATAACATTCATGGTGATACATATACTATCCACAAGCATCAAAATCACAATCACAACACTAACACTCAAGATCTATATCATCCATCACTTGAACATCCAAGATTAACACAAATATACATGGATCTTTCATTGAACATCATAAACACTACATGGCCAAGAGGGGTTAGGGTTTTTATTCCTTCTTGAGTACCTAGGAGCATTGGGTAAGCCTTACAAGTCTCAAGAACACCTTGAATAAGCTCCTACACTCCTTATAATCCAAGATCTAAAAGAAAACTTAACATTGTTACTATTCACAATAACTTTAACAATTAATATCTTGAAAATGAATGGATGAAAGGGCTTGGAATTCTTAGTATACCTTTCTTAGACGATGTAGAGAGCCTAGGAATTATGCCTTGAATTATGAATGAGGAGAAGTGGAAGACAGAAAAATTTCTTCCTTGGTTTCTTGCTTGGGCCGAGAGCTTTGTTCAAGAAGGGGGGGAGAGTGTTTTGTGTTTTGCTTTTGTGTTGGTTGAAATAATTGTAAAGTGGTTGGGTGATATGTGTTAGTGTATGTATATAATACATGGTACAAGTCTAGGCATGGCCTCCATGTACTCTTGTCTCCTTGGAAAAAGAAATGCCAACTAGTTACTATTCCTCTTGTCCATTTGGTACTACTAGTTTGCTTTTCCTAACTACCTAGTTGCATGGGACTTGCATGCAATAACATTCCTTGTATCATTATTCTTCCACCAATGCTTGTCACTTAATCTTTTATTCGTATCGTATCTTAATTAATCTTTCGTAATAATATTTTGTCGCGTAGAGATTTCCCTAGTAATTCCTTAAGTACTTAATTGTGTAAATTCCTCGAATATCCATAATTCCTCGTCATAATCCTTAATAAATCTTTTAATACTCTAATCATTCTCAAATCCCAAGTTTTATAATTCTTACTAACAATAAGACTCTTGCCCTCAACAATCTTCCTTTTATCTTACATAGTGAATGTAACAACATAGTTTCTCAGACAATCAATTCCATTAAACAACAGGGATGACTAGAAAGGTTCCAAATTGACAATGTCACATGATATCATATAAAAGAAAATATTGCAAAAATTAGGGTTCTTACAATAATCATCATATGGTTAAACCAACTACAAGATCATGCTCATGATAACACTAATGTCATAACTATGCTAAAATCCACCAAAAACATACATAATCTTAAAATAAGATCTAGGGTTATTAAGGATTATACCTTCCTTGGAGAGTGTCCTAGCCTTACTAAGCTTGTTATAGTCCTTGTATAGCCTCAAAAAAGCTTAGATCATCCAAACAAAACAAGAAATCAAAGTTAGTATCTAAGGGTTACTATTCATCATCACTTTTGTAAAAATCATAGAAAATCGAAAAATAAGAGTTTGGCTCTCAAATGTTTACCACATCTTGGCCTCTTCATAAGCTTTGTTTTGAGCCCTAGATCATCTAATTTGAAGCTTTGTAGCTATGGTTTTGAACCCGTTTTTCCCACTGGACAGAAACTGGTC
Organism: Saposhnikovia divaricata; assembly: GCA_036435485.1. Lineage (NCBI taxonomy): Eukaryota > Viridiplantae > Streptophyta > Magnoliopsida > Apiales > Apiaceae > Saposhnikovia > Saposhnikovia divaricata. Next base: position 119,581,334 of record CM071598.1, on the reverse strand, counting down.
AGATTTGTTTCCCCAACTTTGAGCATGGATTTGACTAGGCTATACTACTTTGTTGGCCATGAAATTTTGAACGAACCTTACACATGGAGTGGAGAAGCTACTTTGTTGGACAAGTGTTGCATTCTTGTGGTAAGGTGTGTGTTGTAAGCTAAGTGCTTGGTTGGTTTTCTAATGATGCTAGTTAACTTATAACTAGCTTGGTTACTTGATGTTATCCACTAGCACATGCATGTATCTTGATTCCTTGCTTGTTTCATTTTCTAGTTATTGCTTGATTCACTAATCGTTCAGAGGAATATCCCAAGGATTTCTAGTTAGAATTTTACCGGAAACCTCCTTAATATTTATATTACTATTCTTAATCATCCTCAATAATCTTTGAATCCAACTTTCTCAAATTTACTTAATAAATCCTTAAATCATTCAGTGTCTGGGAAAATCTCGGGGAAAATAAGGGTGTTGTTTTTCAGAATCCGACAGCTTTTACATACACTGTTTTTCCCCCTGGATCATTAATACGAACTCAAAAATCCATTCCGGGTACTTCTATATAGTGTCATCTAATTATATTCCTATTTCCATCAAAACATTATTCATCCCATTTTCTCTACTTACTCTCTAGGTTTATACAAATGTCCCGGTTCTCTTTCGATCGTTCCTTAATCCTTTTTCGGAACCACTGGACTGATAACAGATATCGATTTGGATGACATAATAATAACCTTCTCCCTTGGAATTATCAAATCTTAATTTCCTAGGAGATAGATAATTCTTATCTAGATTGTCATCCCATAGCATTCTTCATGACATATAAGTATTTGAATCCAAATCCATTCCATTCATTCATTAGAACATTCGTTACATCGTAGTCCCACCCATTATTTACTATTACATCCATACATAATAAAAGTTTTAATTCTATCCAAAATCTGGGTTCTTACAAATTATATATGTTGAGTTACCTTGTAACTTCATCCTTTACCTTATACTGGTACTATGTTCGTTAATGCATGGCATGTGGTTACATAGATATTTCAGAACTGTTATATATTATTATTCAGTTACATATTATTTTGGTGGGCTATTGCTCACCCTTGCTTTATTTATTATATCACAACAACAGCTAGATCTGATGGCCAGCACAAGTCACACTCGGTGTAAGCAAGGACAGCAGTCATAGGGTTGCCCACTGATGTCATGGTCGGCAATGCTGAGGGAGGAGGAACCAGTAGGCTAGACTGTTAGCTTTTGATTAATCAGACTTATTATATGTATGACCTATGTAAATGGATGGCAAAGAGTATGTAACAGTTAAATTGTAATTCCTTTGGGTTGTAAGAACTCAAAACTTGTGATTAATATATTTGTTGGTTATTCCGATTTCATCTCTGGGGCTGTAACGGGTGTGTTTTATGTTGTTATTTTGGGGTCACAAGGTTGTAATTTATTTATATTTGATATTATGGATGGAAATGGAGACCGTGACGACCGGATCCCCGACCTTGGATCTGGGGCTGTTATAGAAATGGTATCAGAGCATTACATTATAAACCCCAGAGATGACGCGACGTTAAAACAATAAATTCACTAAGATAATAAGAACTCTTGCCAAGTTCATAGTCAGACTACTTAATGTAGTACTGACATATAAAACCCTTATGGGAACTCTTAAGTATCATGATAGTTACTTAGCTCGTTCTCGTGTCAACTTGTAAGGCGACGGATCTTGAGGTGTACGAGCGGCAACACGGTGATGCTTTATTATATGCTGGAGATCGGCTTGTTGATCTGATAAGAATACCATACTGAGAACCCGGAGGAGGTTCCAGCTAAGGAGGAGAATCCTGTTAAGGATAAGGAGTTTACCCTTGAGGAAATGAGGGCTGCAGCCAGAGAGATTGTAAGAGTTAAGGTATAGTGCTCAGAGAAGTGAGCGTAAAGAACTAAGGTATTATTAAAAGAACTAAAGATGCATATTGGATTCATAGCCGGGCTACCGGATGTAATACCAACAAGTAAGACGGATTGGAAGAATTACTTGAGATCTTATATGGGGATAGATCAGAATCTTTAGAAACTTTCAGGTTAATGAGAAAAGAGTAGAATGATGCATGATTATCAAAGACATCGATATAGGACGGGGAGCAGAGTCTCCAGGAGCAGTTGAGATAGAGGCAGCAAGTGCCATAACATTTGATGAATGGACTAGTGTGAATATTGTTAATGGTAATTCGCCATAAGAAGGTAGATTTCATAGGTTATAATTTATAAAGTCAAATTGAGATTGATGAGGTGGTTGATTCAGGGAAATGTTCATTTTATGAATGGATCAACTTAGAAAATAAAGACATTGGAGAGTAATGACATGATTGGATAAAGTTATATGAGGAAGTAGTAAGCGAGGCGATGATCTTAGAACCTATAAGAGAAAGAGACCAGTGAGTCTATGATAAACTAGTAATAAGACTATTATCAGGAACCAAGTATATGTTTAGTTAAACTCAGTGAAAGGATGAACCAGAAGCATTAGATGCATGTGATTCAGAGGAATATTAAATTCTTTCTTTTCCTTGAATGGATTATAGTAGTTACATTGAGTTATCTCGACGCTGAATCATAAATGGATCAAGTAATACGATCGTTGGTTAAGAGGTAATGGAGGATGTTTTAAAGATGAAACTTAATGGAGCAAATGTCTACCAAGTTCTCGAAAGTTGGAATTCTGGCCAAAATGAAGTTCAGTTATTAGAACATACGATCAATAGTGAGTAGAGTTGGTTGACCCGCCAAGTTAAAAATAGTTTCAATTGGAAAAGGCCAACCACACCAACGAAGGTGAGAGATTTCATAAGATTCACAAGGTATTACCAAAGGTTTGCACAGGACTTTACAAAGATTTCAGCCCCGTTAACCCAATTTACTTGGAAGACTAAGAAAGTTGAATGAACAGAAAGATGTGAGAAAATCTTCCGGGAGCTAAAGATGAAATTGGTAACGACCCAGCATTGGCGTTGCCTAATGGAAAAAGGAGACTTTGTGATTTCAGCGATGCTTCCCATAAAAGATTAGGTGGTGTGCTTAGGCAGCACGACAGAGTAATTGCGGATGCATTCGGACTGCACAGTTCATCAGATTCGGATGGCCTTGGTAGTGCAAATTTTGTGGAACGACTAACTTCAACGGTAGTGTTCCTTCTGAGACTAGTAATTAGGTAGACTGACATTTGGTAGTATCGACTATTAGGAAAAATATGTATCAGGGAGACGTGGCATGTTTCAGTTTGGAACTTTAAATTTCCTTCTATGGATGTATATATCGGTTCCTTTCCAGCGACTAAAATCCCAACGTTATGTCAATTATTCCGTTATTATAACTACTTACGATTCTACCTACTCGGATGTTCCTAGAACTATTCTTCAGGTTTCGAAATTGATCTTCTTAAGTGTTACCAGGGGGTGAATAGATTGACCAAGATTTCCCTGATTCTGGAAAGAAATTCAACAAATTTTGGTAAACCTTGTCTTTCTGATTATTAGAGAACGTCACTAATGAGAGTGAAAACTAGAGCGAACCCTGCAGATTGGGTAAGGTAGCCGCTATATGGGTTGATGGACAAACCCTGATTATTACAATTAATTGAAGAGATAAAACGGTGAAGTTGAGATTGGACGATAAGAAAGGAAAGTATTTAAGAACCAAATGGACTGAGAAATTCCGGGATTGGCTTCATTGAAAAGGCTATTATGCCAAGAGTGTTAAGCGTATGCAGCACGTGGGATTGTTAAGAGAAGTTGAAAAGAGAAAAATAAAGGAAAGGTGACCAGAGGCGGTACCGAGAGGTCCATTGAAACTTATATGGAGTAAAATTTTGAAAAGATCAGAAACGGTATCAAGGAATAAGGATGAACGAGGAGTGACTATGCCACTCTGGCACCCAAGATTTGCTATGTAAAGGAAAGCAGTGAACAATACATTTAGGGAAACACGGGAAAAAGCATATGGATAAGCGTAACCTATCCCAGATAATTATCTTCACTATGGACGAAGGAGGCAATTGCTAGAAAAGTAATGCCATTAGTTAACCCCTAAACTCATATGTTTTAGTGTGGCCATGTCACAAAGGATTATAAACTAACTAGACCAGCGATGTAAGGACAAAACGGGGTTGTTTCTGACCAAGCGCCAACCGCGAGAACTTTTGATACAAAGTGAAGTAATACAGGTGTATATGATTGACCAGCTTATGAGCTAGAAATCCAACTATAGTGAAATGAAGTACATAATGTTGGGATTTTATAAATACAATAGACATAGTATAGCCGAGGAAAGTGATCAATAAAAGGTTTATGGAGATTGTCAAAGATTGTCAAGATGAGAGTAATTGAAAAGAGACCCTTATTAAGGATATATGATTTGATCGTCAATGAAAGGATGCAAGTATTTCTTGAAAATAGAATTGTGGATAGATATCCCTAAACTATGATAAACCCTGGGGATGCACAAAGAATGGCATTACCCCTAATAAGACATTATGAATTAGGATGATATAAGTTGGATTGACTAAGGCAACAATAACCTTTAAGGATTTATTGAAAAGAGTTTCGGAAAGTACATAGACAGAATTGTTATAGGATTGATTAATGATATTTTGATATACCCTGTACCCAGAAAATATAGGAGGAAGGATGAGGATGACCTAAGAAGCCTTACAAGGAAAAAGGTAATATTCTGAACTTCAAAATGGAAGTTTAGTAAGGAATGTATATTAATAATAATGCCAGAGGAGGCATGTGTGAAACCATGAGAAAGCATGAATTGAACCAATAAAGGTTGAGATTATCCTAAAACAAGAAAGAACTAAGAGAAGAAATATTCTAGGTATGATTAGGGATAACCGTGATAAAGTTCACACAGAAAGGGGGAAACAATGACTTATGGAAAAAGACTGATAGATACTTTCTCCTTCAGCTGAGCTTAAGGGAGAATGCTTCCACCCTGAGTTGGAATAGATCCAGAAAACACCGACTACAAGAAATTATTGTTATCAGGAAAGGCCAATGAGGTGGCCGACACTTTAAGTATAGAAGAGTAAGTATAGATGTTCCTACCAAAGGACACAGAATGATATTGAGTACTTGAAGGTCATAATATGATGGAGGATTTACATTCCTTCTGATGATTGTGCAAGAATCGACGGTAATAATAGTTTAAGTAAAGATTCGATTCCTGATGGCGTCCTAAGTATATTACATACTTTAGAAGGCCCCATTTTGAGGTAAACCAGGACCATGATACGAAATTGATTAAGTGAATCGTTAATCTTTCAGTCTTCTACGGAAAATATATGAGTAATAATTTCATCAACCTGACATAGCTGTGATGCTTGAAACTCTTCTGCAATTTTATCTGCTTCGTGTAAGATTTACATCAAGCTCAGAAAGTATTCCTTATGGATAAGGAGTAGTGATTAGTTTGTCTTCCTAGAGGATTTTGATATGATAATTATGAGACCCGTATGATTAACTATTAAAGCACTACGCAAACAACAAACAACAAACGAGGGTGATTCAATAAAGGACTACATTGATGTAGTGGCGATTCTTCTAATAAATTAGATGACAACACAACGATAAAGATAGTGCTGCTATTGATAAGCTAAATGGCATGTTGACGAATGACAAGCAAGTTTATGTTAGCGTATTTCTGCGCAAACAAGATAGAGAATATGAGGTTGGAGATTCATGATGCTAAAGGTATTCCCGTAGAAAGAATTAATGAGACTTGGAGAGAAGGGCAGTTGAGCCCGAGATTTATTGGGCCATCTGAGAGTTTAAAAGTATTCGGAAGGTGGCATTCGAGCCAGCTTTACCCCCCAAAGCTTATAGCATGGTCGTAACGTGTTTCATATGGCAAGGCTACACCAGTAAAACGAAGAAGCTCGACTGGTCTGACTTACGAAGAACAACCTGTGAAAAATCATGGATAGAAAAGAACAAGTGATGAGAAACAAGTTTGGCAGAAGTAGATTATATTGGATCTAAGTTAAAGAAATCGGCCAGATTCATTTCGGAGGGTTTAAATTGGAATAATGTGATGATTATAGAGTAAATGTGATGGGATACCAATAAAGGAGGTTCCAAGTGCAAAAGATGTCTCAATAAAGAGATGACGGTGGAGGTGAATAACAGAAGTGAATAGGGATCAGATAATAAGAAGGATGTGATTGATAAAGAAAAGACTGGATGTGAAGCAAGGAATGTTATGACTGGATTAATGAATGGGCTTTCTAATGAATTCTCGGGATGACCACCTGATAGTGTTAGTATTATAAATATGAAAAAGCTAGTAGCGTGGCATGGAATGTCAGTACCAATGATGTCAAGCGAGAGATCCAAGATTTAACCTGAGAGGTTGAAGGACTTTCCAAAAGTGAGTGTTGCTAAGATTAAACAAGAATATAGGTCCATAGAATGATGGACAGAGCAGCAAGGATATGTTGACACGTGAGATTACGATAAAGTAGTATTTGATACGAATACGATTATTTTTCTTCTCTAATGAACCTCTATAGTTCAGAGGTAAATTCTAAGTACGATATTTTTGCAATCATGAAAACTTTCTATAATTCTGTGAAATTCTTTTCTTTTCTTCTCTCTTATTCATCTTCTTTTTGAATTGAGAAGAACAACCCTTTTAGGAGGGGAGGTACGACTATGTGACTATCTATCTGTGTGATAGAATTCTAAGTAGAATACCATAACTTGTTTAATTACTTGTCAAGTACTAAAGGCTAGCCCCTTTCTGTACTAACTATGTAATAAAACAAATGTTCATTGATCCTAGCGATCTCTCAATAAATTTTTCCACTTCTGTATTAATCGAGAATGCGAAGATTAAAGCAATCAGAAAATGCATAGTACGATTGAGGTTATCTCCGAATTCGCAGCATATTAGTGATACCAAAGTCACTACAGATATCAATAAGGGTAATAGTATACGACTGCATAAGAGCATAACCCGGATAGTGCGCTTGTACGAAAAGTAGCCAAGTTTAAGAAAAAGGATAAAGGGAGTATTGTAGCACTAGTGAGATGTGCTGTAAAAGGATTGGAATGATTGAAGATTGACCGAGGAACCGGAAAGTGAAATGACAGACAAATAACCCTTGATTCTACCTGATTCCGGGATGGAATCCCTTTAAGGAGGGGAGAGTGTAAGAACCCAGATTTTCGGTAGAATTAAAACTTTTATTATATAATGATGTAAGAATGAATAGTGGTTACGACTGCGATGTAACAATTATTCTAATGAATGAAAGGGGACTGGATTGAGTTTCAAATGTTTATATGTCTTGACGAATGCTATTGGTTGACAACTTAGATTAGAATAGGAGAGCTATTCTCATGTCATCCAAATCGATATCTGCTATTAGTCCAGTGGTTCCGTAAAAGAGTTAAGGAACGCTCGAAAGAGGACAAGGACATTTTTACAATATATAAGGAATAAAAGAGAATAAGCAATGAATATTGTTTTTGGTGGAAATGGGAATGTTATTAGACGACGCTATATAGAAGTATTCAGAATGGATTTCTGAGTTCGTATTCGTGATCCAGTGGTGAGATAAGTGTATGTAAACGATATCGGATTCAGAAAAATAGCACTTTTATTTTCTCCGAGATTGCCCTGGACACTGAAAGACTTAAGGATATATTAAAAAGGATTTAAGGAATTTAAATCCAAGAATTATAAAGGAGAATTGAGAATGGTAGTTGTTAGAAATGATTGATGAAAACAGTGTTTAGGAGCTACAGCGACAAATCAGAGTTTAGTTAAACACTGACTATGGAAGCTCGACAGAGTTTAGTTAAACTCTGTCTGGAAGCAGCGCGTACGAAGTCAACAGAAGATATTAAAGATCAATTGAAGATTGATATGGAAGCGAGATCTTTGGAGATTGGATAGCTTTCAAAGAGATCGAGTTGACTTAGGAGACGTGTGACAATCTGTAATTGATATCATTGTATAGCTGATTATTAGGAATATCAATTAGCGATTGTATAGCAGCTGTATGTTTTATAAATACAGTTAGGTTAACCCTAGAAGGGTATCGTGCATCGAACTATCTTTATTGTAACCTAGCAGCTCTTTGTGATAGTTTACATCACGAAGAGGGTTTTTAATACCAGAAGATTTAAAGTGCATAATAATCTTAATTGTTATTCTCTCATCTAATATTGATTATTAGTGTGTATTCGGCCTAACAAGTGGTATCAGAGCCATATCTGTTAAACCTGAAGAGACCATGACACAAACATTTGACAGATTCTGTAAACTGTTGAATGATTTGTCATTGGTTGACAAAGAATATAATTTGGAAGATTCAAATCTAAAGTTTCTTCTGTCTCTACCTGAAAAGTGGGATGTGAAAACTACCACTATTAGAGACAATTATGATCTTGATGAGACCCAAATTGATGAAATTTATGGGTTGATCAAAACTCATGAATTGGAAATGGAGCAGAGAAACAGGAGATCAAGCAGGAAGGCAAAGTCTGTTGCTCTTATGGTTGAAGAGAAGCCTCAGAAGAAAGAGGCATCAAGAAGGAAAATAAAGGGAAAAGCTTTGGTCATACACTCAGAAAGTGAATCATCAAACTCTGATTGTGATTCAAACTCTTCTGAATCATCTGACTCTGAGGATGATGAAGAAGAAATGAGAAAAATGGCTGTGTTGATGGTGAAGACCTTCAAGAAAATGGGTTTCAATAATTTCAAGAAAGGGAAAAGGTTTTCTAGAGATTCAAATGAAGACAGAAAAAGTTTCAGGAGGTCTGAAAGAAAAGAGACCAAGTCTGGGAAGAAGGATAAGTCTAAAATTCAATGCTACAAGTGCAAGGAGATGGGTCATTATGCTCCTGAGGGCAAGAAGGGTAAAACTGGAAAAGTACTCATCACAAAAGGCAGAGATTGGGCAGACACTTCAGATTCTGATGAAGAAATTAACTATGCTCTCATGGCTACTACTGAATCAGAAACTTCTGAAAATCAGGTACCTCTAACTACCTATGCTTATAATATTGATGACATTTCTCAATTAAGAATTTATCTTAAGTCATTGCATATAAGTTATAGGGATCAGACTTTAGAGAATGAGAGGATTAAATCTGAGAATTCTGAACTCAAAGAGAGAAATAAAATTGGTGAAGAAAAGCTAAAAAATATGCAACAAGTTCAGAAAGAGAGAGATGATGCTGTTTCTATAGAACAGGATTTGCTTCAGAAATATAAACAACTAGAATCTGAGTTGGAGGAAGCAAATAAGAAAATTAGGACTTGGACTAATTCTGGAAAGGACACTCAACAGATTTTTCAAACAGACACTGTTGGTCTAGGTTATAATGAGGGAGATGAACTAAGATTTCAAAGTCAAGTTAAAATCAGACCTCATTTTGTACATGGAGCCAGTAAATTTTTGTCTGATAATGAAAAAGAAACTGTTAAGGTCAAATCAGTAAAAACTTGTGCTAAACAGGTTAATATTGGTTTGATGACAGATAAACAACTCAAACATAAACTGAAGGAGTTAAAATCTGTTAAGAAACAGGGAGTGTCAAATAAGAACAGAAATGGAAAAGTAGACATCACTTCAGGAAATAAACCAATGCTTGCTAGTTATGCTCCAAGAAAGACATGTCATAACTGTGGTAGTACTAAGCATCTTGCAAATTTCTGCAAGAAAAACAAAAATATAAATTCTTTACCTTCCAAGTCTGAGGTAAAGAAGGATTTTGCTAGAACTAAGCCACAGACTTTATGCACACATTGTGGAAGCACTTGGCATTCCATTTATACTTGCAGAGAGTATCATGCTATCTATCATAATTACTATGAACTGAAACCCAATCTGAAATGGGTTAAAGTTAATACTGCAAGTGTAAACTCTGATACTGTTAGCTCAAACTCTGATAATGTTAATTCCGCTGCTAAAGCTAACAAAGTTAAGAATGTCAAAGGATCCAAGCAAGTCTGGATCCTTAAATCTAACTCTCAGTAATTGCTTGTGATTGCAGGGCAACAGGGAGGCAATCCTAGTCGTGGACAGTGGATGCTCAGGACACATGACTGGAAATAAAGCCCTGCTATCAAACTATGAGGAGAAGGCTGGCCCAAAAGTTTCCTATGGTGATGGCAATGTAGGAAGAACATTGGGATATGGCAATATTAATCTTGGAAATGTCATCATCAACAATGTAGCTCATGTCCCAGGACTCAAGCATGACTTGCTATCTGTGAGTCAAATCTGTGACAAGGGATATCATGTAGATTTTCAACCTGAATATTGTGAAGTTATCAGCAAATCTACAGGAAAGGTTGTTCTAGTTGGTCATAGGCAAAACAACATTTATGAAATCAAGCTCTTAATAGACTCTGTTGGAAAAGCTGTTTGCCTGTCTACAAGAATGTCTAGTGAAGAGAGTTGGAAGTGGCACAAGAAACTCTCACATTTGAACTTGAACAACATCAATGAATTGATCAGAAAGGATCTTGTAAGAGGACTCCCAAAGGCTCTGTTAAATTTTGATGGCCTATGTGATTCATGTCAAAAGGCCAAGCAAAGGAAGTCATCTTTCAAGAGCAAGACAGAATTTTCAATCACTGATCCTTATCATCTTCTGCATGTTGATCTCTTTGGTCCAGTAAATGTTATGTCTATAGCAAGGAAGAAATATGCTTTAGTCATTGTTGATGAATACACTAGATTCACTTGGGTGTATTTTGTAGCAAAGAAGGATGAAACTACATTAACTCTGATGGAGCATGTGAAGCTTCTGGACAAAGGATCAAGTAACAAAGTCAGAATCATCAGAAGTGATAATGGAACTGAGTTCAGGAATGCAACAATGGAAGAATTCTGCAAGAACAATGGAGTGAAGCAAGAATTTTCAGCACCTGGTACACCACAACAAAATGGTGTAGTTGAAAGGAAAAATAGAACCTTGATAGAAGCAGCCAGAACTATGCTTGATGAAGCAAAATTGCCAACTTATTTCTGGGCAGAAGCTGTTCAAACTGCTTGTTTTACTCAAAATGCTACACTGATCAATAAGCATGGAAAGACACCATATGAGATGGTGAAGAAAAAGAAGCCTAATCTGAAATACTTTCATACTTTCGGGTGCAAATGCTTTGTTTTGAAGACTCATCCTGAACAGTTGACCAAGTTTGAGCTAAAGGCAGATGAAGGAATTTTTGTTGGCTATCCACTGTCAACAAAGGCATTCAGAGTTTACAATCTGAGAACAAAAGTGATCATGGAATCTATACATGTGTCTTTTGATGACAAGAAAATAACTGGACTTGAAGACAAAGATGAATATGATCAACTGAACTTTGAAAATGAAGATTTAAACTCTGTTGAAGTAAACTCTGATCAAACTATTCTGACAGACTCTGTTGAAACAGACTTTGAACCTCTACTGGTAAACACTGGAGAAACTTCTCAGCCACAACAAAGGGAAGAACCAGTTGAGGGGGAGCATGATCAAGATGAAGACTCAAACATTGATACTGAGTCAACTGAAAAATCTGGATCAAACTTTGATGATTCAAACTCTGAAAATTCAAATTCTGACTCTGGGCAATCAAGTTCAAGGGGAGTCTCAGAAAATGAAGAAAGCCCACAACAAAATCAGGAGAGCATGGATCAAGGGGGAGGATCACATGCTGACAGAAGTCATTTGCCTTCTGCTGGGAAATGGACTAAATCACATACACCTGATTTGATAATTGGTGATCCAGATGCAAAAGTGAGAACAAGAAGTGCCACTTCAAGTGAATGTTTGTTTCATGCATTCTTGTCTAAGAATGAACCAAATAAAGTGGAAGAAGCTCTTCAAGATGCTGACTGGATAACAGCAATGCATGAAGAGTTGAATGAATTTGAAAGGAATGAAGTTTGGACCCTTGTACCAAGGCCAAAGAACAGATCTATTGTTGGTACTAAATGGGGTTTCAGAAAGAAGACTGACAGTGAAGGTGTTATCACAAGGAACAAGGCTAGACTGGTTCCAAAAGGCTATTCACAGCAGGAAGGAATAGACTATGATGAAACATTTGCTCCAGTTGCAAGATTAGAGGCAATCAGAATTTTTCTAGCATATGCCTCTCACAAGAAATTCAAAGTGTTCCAGATGGATGTGAAAAGTGCTTTTCTGAATGGGAAGCTTGAAGAAGAAGTGTTTGTTGAACAACCACCAGGATTTGTGGACCCAAAATATCCAGACCATGTCTACAGGCTGGATAAAGCACTCTATGGACTTAAGCAAGCACCAAGGGCATGGTATGAAACTCTGGCTCAATTTCTCTTAGAAAGTGGATTTAACAGAGGTACTATTGACAAAACTCTATTTTATTTCAAATCTGGGAGTGACTTGCTTTTAGTTCAGATATATGTTGATGACATTATCTTTGGGTCTACTAATGATAAACTCTGTAAGAAGTTTGCCAAGCTCATGCAGTCCAGATATCAAATGAGTATGATGGGAGAGCTTAGTTATTTTCTAGGCCTACAGGTGAGACAAACAGATGATGGTATCTTCATTAATCAAGCAAAATATACCAGAAATCTTCTCAAGAAATTTGGTATGCTTGACTGTTCATCTGCATCAACTCCCATGGCAACAGCAACTAAATTGGACAAAGACACAGGAGTTTCAGTGGATATGACAAACTACAGGGGCATGATAGGATCTCTTCTTTACTTGACAGCTAGTAGGCCTGACATCATGTATGCAACCTGTCTTTGTGCAAGATTTCAGGCAGATCCTAGAGAGCCGCATCTGACAGCTGTGAAAAGAATCTTCAAGTATCTCAAGGGCACCATATCATTAGGTCTGTGGTACCCCAGAGAATTAGATTTCAAGCTACTTGGGTATTCTGATGCAGACTTTACAGGCTGCAAGATAGACAGAAAGAGCACTAGTGGAAGTTGTCAATTTCTTGGTGACAGACTTGTCTCTTGGTACAGCAAGAAACAGAAATCAGTTTCTACATCTACAGCTGAAGCAGAGTATATTGCAGCTGGTAGCTGTTGTGCATAGATCTTGTGGATGAAGAATCAATTGCTGGATTATGGATTGAGGTACAGTAAGATTCCTATTTACTGTGATAATCAAAGTGCTATTGCTATGACAGGTAATCCAGTACAGCATTCAATGACCAAGCACATCAGCATAAGGTACCATTTCATCAGAGAACATGTGGAAGAAGGGAATATTGAACTACATTTTGTGTCTACAGAACAACAGCTTGCAGATATCTTCACCAAACCATTGAGTGAAGCTACATTTACAAGACTGGTCAATGAACTAGGAATGGTCTCTGGTTCTGACTAGGAATGTTGGTTAGATTCAAATTTTACTTATGTAATGTGTTGCTCATATTTCCTTGATTTGTTAAGTGCTAAGTGAACTCTGTTGATTAAACTCTGATATGCATACTCTGTTAATATGTTTTTCTTTAAAACACTGTCAAACTCTGTTAAATTCTGTCAGCATGCCTGTATGTCATACACTGTTAATAAGTTTGATAAACTCTATGAACTCTGAGTTGATTATTGTCTGAATGAAAACACCAATGAAGAAATATGTATGAAGCATGATTCTTAGTAATTAATCATGAATCTTTCTGAGTTATTGTGATCTAATCTTAGATTGTGCAGAAAGTTAACACAGCATGATACTGGTTCATATTTATAGCATCTCTTAGTTTATTTTGTCCTAAACTCTGAGTCTATAAATACTGAGTGCATTGCCTTTCATGAATAACTACTGATGTTGATGAACTCTAAACTCTGTTAGTTATACTCTGGTAGATTAAAATGCTTACTGCAATACCCCCAAAGAAAATGTATATAGGTTGCTATTCTCCTTTGAGATTATGTTGGTGACTAGGATGACCCAGGAACCTATTGGTATATAATATGGGCTAAAATTCTCTAATTTTTGGTGACTAGTCAAAGACTAGGATGACCCAGGAACTTATCAAAATGATAAGGGCTAAAATTTTTGAATTTTTGGTGACTGGCTCCAACCTCTAATTACTGGAATGAATAGAATAATATATATATATATATATATATATATATATATATATATATATATATATATATTAGCAATAGAGGGGGTATAAAATAAATTAAATGTTACTGTATATAGATTGATTACTACAGAGTTTAGCTTTCATCATACGGTCAGTGTTTACTATGAGAGTTTGTGCATCCAGTGTTTATTGATTTACTTTATGGATTTTATGAAAAATTAGATGCTCTAAAAATTGATTTGGTAAACTCTGCTACACACACATATATTTTCACAACTGTGCAATTTTTTAAAGGGTTTCGGTGATAAAGTTGGAGAATTGACAAACGCTGTTGATTTGTGGTTAGTACTCTGAGGTAAATTTTCATTTGGATAATTTGAAAATTTTGGAGTAAATAGTGCTTTTGACAACTGTTAATAAGCGTATTGTGTTAAAGTGTCTTGGAAATAGGAAAGAGAATACAGCAGTGATAATTGCTATTTTTACTGCGCGGGATTAATTGATCCACTGCATGTATGAAACGTGTCCCACTCACTCATTATTGTGTCCCACTCACACATTAATCTAGGAACTGTTGAGTGTTTGAATACACAAACGATTGAGTTTTAATTTTTAATTACAACTCTAATTACTTTTGTGTACAACGTTTCATTTTTACTTTCATCCACTCACTTTTACATCTCACAGTTCTCTCAGTTTTCACTTGCGCATTTTCGCAAACACTTTTCCTACATACACTTTTCTTTGTGATTTCTTGCCCGTTTCTTGATTTAATGGCTTCTAAATCATTCACTATTTTTGGTCTACGTTTTGTCCCTAACAATTATGCAGCCCCACTCAATAATGAACGTGTTCCAGAAGCGTTTCATCTTATGCAGAATTTCTTAAGAGACTCAGAGATTGGACAAGCTCTGGTTGAACCTAGTACTCTCTCTGCATCTCAAATTGCCACTTTTTGGCAGAACTCAGTCTATGTGGATGGAGGAGAGAATGGGACTCCAAACATCATCTTCACTCATGATGAACAAGAGTTTGTGATTACTCCACAAACTGTCAGAGAAACGATGGGTTTTGATACACACACCTCTTATGCTTATGTTGGTGAACCTCAATTGAGACAAATGCTACAGGAGATAGGCTACATGGATTCTCTTGACAGGCTTGGCAGTGTAAAGAGGCCTAATCTCAGGAAGGAATGGAATTTTTTCTTCGACTGCATCACAAGAACATTCCAGAAGAAGGTTACTAACTGGGATGCTATTCCAATGGACAGTCTACAAATCGGGTATTCTCTACTTTATGGTGGTAATTTTGATTTTGGTAGATATGTTCTAATGAATCTAGGTGATAAACTGTCAGAGTCTACTACAGTTTACTTTGCTCAATTTTGTCAAATGCTATTCACTGCTTGTGTATCTGGTTTAGAGATTGTTGAAGCTGATGTGATTCAGCCTTTTAGAGTCAACAAGAGAATATTCTCTGATATGACTAATAAAGATGCTGGTAAAGAAAACCTACCTGTCTTTGTTCTGCCACTTGCTTTGTAGAATTTTCTCAACCAACCTCAACCAGAACCACCACAACCAGACCCTGAACCACAACCTGCATCCACTCACAACACTCCATCACCAATCACAAACACTGCTCCAACCCAAAATCCTCAATCTTCAATCACAAAACAATCTTCACACACTCAACAACTAAACACTGAACCATCACAATCTCAACCACAACCACAGCCTAAAGCAAAAAGAGGCAGAGTAAAGCAATCAGCAGCAACTACTGAAAGACATGCAAGAGTTAAGAAGACAATAGAGAAACACACCAAAGCAAAACAGACATCTCCTGGAGCTGTTTATGGTAGAAGAAAGATTCAAAGAGCAAAAAGGCCTAAATCACCCTCTGTGGTGGCAGAATCTAGTAAAGAGGATTCAGATGAAGTGCCTCTAGCTAAGAGGAGAAAACTAGTAATCTCTGATTTTGATGGTGAAAATGTTGAAGCTCCAGAGGTGGTTTCACAGCAAACACCTACTGTTGAGGCTGAAAAAGATATACCTGCAGAGGTTGATATGCCTGCAGAGGTTGAAATGCCTGCAGAGGATAAAATGCCTGCAGAAGAGGATAATAGAGATGGCTTTTCTCCAATTGATGATACTCTTGATTCATTCATGCCATTCTCTGATCCTATCTCATCTATTTTTGCTCAATCTGAAGCAACTGGTGCAGCTGATCAACCTACAGTTGTCATTTCTGAAACTGTAGCATCACATACAGAGTTACTCTCAGATGCTCATCAGACTGTTGAAGGAGGTGATGAGGTTGATCAAGCAACCAAGGCTACTTCTCAGCCTATGCTTGTTGATGACACAAATGCAAACTCTGTTGCTGAGCCTGAGCAACATGAAGAAAATCTTGACAAGGCTGCAGAAGAAATTGCAGAAACTATGGCTGACAATGCTCAGCACAGTGTTTCACTTGAAGATGATGTAGAACATGCTAAAGCTGCAAGTGTTGAACTTGAAGGTGAAAGCAGTGCAAACTCTGATTCTTTTCTGAGTGCACCAGTGCAAACAGACAATAAACATACCTCTTTTAATCAACCTTGTAAGTCTCATGAAATTGAAAAAGCACAACTTGCAAAATTTGCTGCTGACTGGTACAAAGAGGATTGCATTTTTCCAAGAGGGAGAGCAACTAATTTTGTTAAGCAAACTGCCAACACTATCTCCAATCCAGAGATTCTTTCTTGTTTAAAAGCAACCGTAGTTCAAGTCAAGACTTTGGATGGTAGATTTGATGAAAGAGAGTCTAAACTCATGACTACAAAATTTTCTAAAGCTCAAGACAATCTCTTTGCCAGGCTGGTTAAAGTTGAAGAGAATCAGTCTGCCTTGTCTGTTAAAATTGATTCTATTGCTACCTCTTTGGAGTTGATCACATCTATACTCATTCCTGATGATGTCAAAAAGGGGGAGAGAGTTGCAAAGTCAAAATGCAAGCAATTTCAAACTCTGACTCAGAAGGATAATGCTGGAGATGGAGGAGCAAATAATAATAGCAAGGGCAAGGCTGTAGAAACTCAAAATCTGAAAACTAGCAGCAAGTCTCTTAAATCACAGTCTGCTGGGTTAAACACTGATACTCGAGGTTCTTCAAAGACTAAGAGTTTGGTACTATCTTCTGATCCTCAGACTGATGAGGAATTGGCTGCTAAGTTATTCTTAGAAGAAAATGAAGAGGGAGTTACAATTGCAGATGTTCAAGCTCAAGAGAAGATATTTCTAGCAGAACATAAGAAAGCTGTGAAATCTGGCAATTCTAAGAAGAATGTGAAAGCTGCAAAGCCTGTTCTTAAAGGCATTCAAATCAAAGAAAAAGTTGGTACTGAACAAAGAATGCAAGTATCCAGAAAACCAACAGATGTAGACTTTAAGCAAAAGCTGAAAGGCATTGCTGGAGAAAATACAACCTCTGTTTCTACACAAGTTGTAAAGAAGAATGAAAACACAACCTCTGTTGCTACACAAGTTGTGACCACACCTTTACAATCTTCTCAGTTGAAATCAATTTTTGGAAAAGGAACTCTTCATGATCCAAATCAAGCACTTAAAGGTCCTATGGATTTCACTGATGGAGGAGCATTTTCTGGGAAAATTGGAAACAACAAGGGTGGTATAGGATCACACAGGGATAAAAGACAGAATGTTAGTCCTAGAGATCCATCTTCACTGGCTGTTCCAGGTCAATGTGTTGTCACTCAAGAGAGTTTAGACAGACTGGAATCAGTACAGTTGGTCTATCAGAAGAGCCTAAAGAAAGATTTTCTATTATACTTCATGGCAGATGGAACAGTTTTTAAAATTGGGGAGAATGATATTGGTTTGAAATATTGGGAAGAACTAGAACATGTTCTGTATCTTTTCAAGGTAACAAATCAAAGGACTCAATCTGCTGCCAATGTGCTTAGACAGAAGATGCTTCAGAATCTGGCAAGAAGAGGTATGAAGTATAACAGTAAATATGTTCCTAAGTACAGAGACTGGAATGGAAAGCTGATAGTGATGGAAAATGGAACTACAAAGCTAAAGACTGATCTTGGAATCACTGTTCTTGATTTTAATGTGAAGTCTGAAGAGGTGAAGTATATCAGATTGGGAAATGAAATGAGAAGAAACAAAATCTACGATCTCAGAGCTGCTATCTATCGGACTGATGAGAATGATCCTCAGTTGAGAGAGATCAAGGAAGCTATGGAGAATGAACTTGAAAATGCTGAAAGAAGATTGCTTATAGACTATCTCAGAGCTACACCAGATCTTGAAGAGATTAGAGGTTAAAGTCTGTAAGAGTTTTCTTATTTCTGTAGATTTTTGTTAAGTAGAAGATTAAACTCTGTTTGTATATTAATCACTGTAATTTTGTATTTGTTTTGACATCATCATTTACTGTAAACTTGTACATTCTTGCTAATGAACAAGTTGGGGGAGATTGTTAGAAATGATTGATGAAAACAGTGTTTAGGAGCTACGGCGACAAATCAGACTTTAGCTGGAAGCAGTCAGAGTTTAGTTAAACACTGACTATGGAAGCTCGACAGAGTTTAGTTAAACTCTGTCTGGAAGCAGCGCGTACGAAGTCAGCAGAAGATATTAGAGATCAATTGAAGATTGATATGGAAGCGAGATCTTTGGAGATTTGATAGCTATCAAAGAGATCGAGTTGACTTAGGAGACGTGTGACAATCTGTAATTGATATCATTGTATAGCTGATTATTAGGAATATCAATTAGCGATTGTATAGCAGCTGTATGTTTTATAAATACAGTTAGGTTAACCCTAGAAGGGTATCGTGCATCGAACTATCTTTATTGTCACCTAGCAGCTCTTTGTGATAGTTTACATCACGAAGAGGATTTTTAATACCAGAAGATTTAAAGTGCATAATAATCTTAATTGTTATTCTCTCATCTAATATTGATTATTAGTGTGTATTCGGCCTAACAGTAGTATTATTATTATGAAGGTTTCCGGTAAAACCCTAACTAGAAACAATTGAGATATTCCTTCGAACGATCAATGAAATTGAGCAATAAC
This sequence comes from Saposhnikovia divaricata, assembly GCA_036435485.1. Lineage (NCBI taxonomy): Eukaryota > Viridiplantae > Streptophyta > Magnoliopsida > Apiales > Apiaceae > Saposhnikovia > Saposhnikovia divaricata. The sequence continues at coordinate 119,562,140 of CM071598.1, read as the reverse complement.
CGGACAAAGAAACAAGCAGGGAATCAAGATGCATGCATGTGCTAGTGGAAAATATCTAGTAACTAAGTGGTTACAAGATTAACTAGGAAGATTAGAAAGCTAACCAAGTACTTAGCTTCCTTACCACTAATCTTCAACACTTGTCCATCAAAAACACCTCATCGATGACCTCATACCTTTATTAAAGTAGCTTTATGACCTTGATATTTTCTTAGCCTAGAAATAATGCACATTAGATGAGATAAGATCAAGAACAAAGCAAGCAAAACTCCATTCTCTCCATTTCTTCAAAAATGTAAAGCAAGAACACAACTCAAAGAAAAATTCATATCTCCACTTCTACCCATTCTAAAATCACCAAATTTTAACCAAAGCTTCTCCACTCCTTGGGCAAGGTTCCTTCAAAATTTCATGGCAATCCAAGTAGTATAGCCTAGTCAAATCTCCTCCCCGAGTTGAAGAAGCCAAACTGCCTGTTCTTGACAGTTTCTGTCCAGCTGGAAAAACCGGTTCAAAACCATTGCTACCAAGCATTAAATATCATTATCTATAGCTTAAAATAAATCTTATGAAGATCCCAAGATGTGGTAAAAATTTGAGAGCTAAACTCTTATTTTTCTATTTTCTATGATTTTTACAAAAGTGATGATGAATAGTAACCCTTAGAAACTAACTTTGTTTTCTTGCTTGATTTGGATGATTCAAGCTATCTTAAGGTTATACAAGGACTATATAAGGATTATTAGGGCTACTACACACTCCAAGGAAGGTATAACAATTGAAACCCTAGCTTGAATCTTGAGTTTTTATGGAGTTTTGGATGATATATGCATGTATAACTCTTAGAGATGTGATTAAGCTTTGTTATATGTTAAACTAGTTAGTAAGAACGGAAAGGCAGTGTTTGGCCTCAGCTTTATGGTAATTATCATGTATATGTGGTTTAGAGTGGAAACCATGATTGTTGGAGTGTTTTAATTTTGGAAATATCTGAGTTATAGCCGTTGTAATGCCGAATTTTCGTTAAACCTTGAAAATTGTGCATCACAGTAGCTCTAATTGTCTAAACCAGTTAAGTGTATGACATACCCTTGTAGATCTCGAGTCATAGAGCGTTTTTTCGAAAGAATCGAAGCAAACGGACTTCTGGTTTAGGAATTATGGCCGATTTACTAAAAGTGGTTCGAAACCGAAAATGCAAATTCGTAATTGAAATTGAACCCCCTTAACTCGAGTAATTCAGTGACGAATCTTGGTAATTAAATATTAGCGATCATAAGGAAGGTGTGAGAGAAGACCTCATGTTAAAAAGATCTTTTTTCGATTTTATAAAAATGTTCGAATTAAGGTTAAGTGCGAACGAACCCCTAAAAAGGATACTTGGTTATAACTTTGTAAAATCACTTTGATAACGATCGATAAATCTCGAGATATAATCTTAGTTAGTAAACGATCGACCCTAGAACTTATATGACTCAAGCACCTATCAAGTGTAAGATTAATGACATACAGTGATAGCAAGCAAGTGTCGGGTCATAACGGTGTTAATGAGCGATAACTTGAAAACGTGCTTTAGCTTAAGTAAAGTATTTACTTGGCGTTTCAAAGTGATAGGTGATTAACCCGGAATAATTTTGGTTATTTATAGATTGCCGGACCTCCCCGAGTCATACCACTAGCATAGCGGGAGTACCAGGCAAGTTTCCAATACTTTGGAACTGTTGTTGTGATAATATATATATCTGCTGTTTTCTGATACATATTCCATAGCATGCATGCCTACTTTCAAGTTATATTGTGATCCTTGTTCCCTGATTTATTGTTGGCTTATAAGCTAGATAGAGAATATATCCGTTATAAGCCGGGTATTGCTAAGACCCTTATTGAAGGGCATATGAGTCTCATTCCTAGAATTCAGACCGGGAGTCGGTATTTCTTGATATATCGTGATTATTATCGGAGGGAAATAATTAATTAAATATTGTTCCATTGTTGAGTTGATGAATATTATTCTGAATATTCGTCTGAGATTATTTATTTAATGAATATTATTTTGAATATTCATTTGAACGTTATTCATTTAATGAATATTATCTTTCAATATTCATTTAAGGTTGATTTACCTATCGAATATTATCTGAATATTCATTTGGAACTTATCTATTTACTGAATATTATCTCAAATATTCATTTGATTATTATATATTCAAAGAATATTATTTTCGAATATTCATTTGATCATTATTTATTTAATGAATATTATTTCGAATATTCGTTTGAGTTTTATTCATTCATTAAGTACTATTAATTTGAATATTCATTATTTATTAAATGAATAATATTGTGAATATTTATTCGAGGGATATTTTGAGCAATATTTTATATTAAGAATATTTTTTAAATATTTACGATTTAATAAATATTCTTGAAATATTTATTCGATTCTTTTAAACTAGTTTCAAAATAATTTTCCCTATTCAAAGTACTATCCGTACTTTGAATCCATCTTTCAAATTATAAGAGAACCTTACTTGGGAAATGTTATTTATCTTTTTGACTTTGTAAGAACCCCAAATTTTGGATATAATTAAAACTTTTTACTTTGTACTGAGGTAATGGTGAATAGTGATCACGACTACGATGTAACGATTGAGATAATGAATGAAAGGAATAGATTTGGATTCAAATGTTTATATGCCATGAAGAATACAATTGGTTGACACTTTAGATAAGAATTATCTATCTCCTAGGAAATTGAGATTTGATAATTCTAAAGGAGAAGATTATTCTTATGTCATCCAAATCGATATTCGTTATTGGTCCAGTGGTTCCGTAAAAAGGTTAAGGAACGATCGAAAGAGATCAGGGACAATTGTACAACCCTAAGAGGATGAGTAAAGAAAAATGGATGAATAGTGATTTTGGTGGACATAGGAATATTATTAGACGACGCGATATATAAGTATCCAGAACGAAATTCTGAGTTCGTATTAGTGATCCAGGGCGAAAAAGAGTGTATGTAAAAGCTGTCAGATTCTGAAAAACAGCACTTATTTTCCCCGAGATTTCCCTGGACACTGAAAGACTTAAGGAATTATTGAAGGGATTTAAGGAAAATAGGTTCAAGAATTATTAAAGAGAATGGAGGATGATAGTATAAATATTAAGACGGTTTCCGGTAAAACCCTAACTAGAAACGAATGAGTAATTCCTCCGAACGATCAATGAATTGAGCAATAAACGGACAAATAAACAAGCAAAGAACCAAGATACTAGCATGTGCAAGTAGATAAGATCAAGTAACTAGGTGGGTTACTAAAGGAGCTAGGATAACTAGAAGCCTAACCAAGTGCTTAGCTCATTACCTCATCAAACCACTAAATCACAACACTTGGCTACTTGATGATGTATGCCATGACCTAGACACTTTATTAAAGTAGCTTTATGGAAGATATTAGCATCAATAATTCACTTTATGCAAGGATGAGACTAGAAACCAAGCAAGCATTCTCCTTCCTCTCCACCATTCCATTCGGCCTTTTTGAAGAATGAATAGTAAAAAAAATTCTTGAGTTCTAGCCATTCATATTTAGCAATCTATAGCTTAAATTAAAGCTTGAGGAAAGTTAGGAAGGTCCACCAAGTTTGAAGGCCAAAGAGTAAGTTGAAGATTTTCATTTTTATTTTACAAGATTCTATGTTCTTGAGTGAATAGTAACTTTATGATTTTCATGTCTTGTTTTCTTGATTGTATGGCTTCCAAAGGATGTTCTAAGCAAGGTTCAAGACTTGTGAGGCCTTAATATCATTCTTAAGCTTCAAATAAAGGTATAATTTTTGAACCCCCTTTGATGAATCATGGATTTTGGATGAGTTTTAGTGATGTTATGCATATTTAGAGTACTAGATCTATGTGTGGGTTTTATGAGATGATAATATAGTTTATATGAATGGAAAGACATTGCTTGGTCTTAGTTCAAGGATAAATAACATGTATGTGTGATTTGGAGTGGATGGTATAATAATTGGAGGGTTTTGATTTTGGAATTATCCGAGTTATAGCCGTCGTAATGCCCGATTTTCGTTAAACCTTAAAAACTCGATCATAACAGTTGGTATTAGTTCCTGACCTTGGTAATATTGTGACTGGTCCTTGTAGATCTCGAGCCATAGATCGTTTTGGCGTGAGAATCGAAACATTCCGACTTACGGATTATGAGTTATGGTCAAATTACTAAAATTGGTTCGGAACCGTAAGTAAAAGTTCGTAACTTCAATTGAACCCTCGTAAAGCATGATTCTCAGTGGCGAATCTTGGTAAATAAATACTAGGGGTCATAAGGAAGGTATGAAAGAAAATCACATATCAAACAGATCGTTTTCCGATTTTATAAAAATGTTGGAATCGAAGTTAAACGCGAACGAACCCCTAAGAACCCGCTTGGTTATAACTTTGGTAAAACACTTAGGAAACGAACGATAAAACTCGAGGTTTAATCTCAGTTCGTAATCGATCGACTTTAGAGCTTATACAACTTAAGTATATACCGAGTGTGGGTATGATGACATGTCGTAATAACGAACAAATGTCGGATCGTATCGGTGATAAAAAGAGTTACACTAAAAAGTGTAAAACGGGATAATTCGAAAACGTGTTTCGACTTAAGTGAAGTTTATACTAAGACTCTTAAAAGGTGTTAAGTGGTTAATCTGGAATGTTCTGATTGTTTATAGATCATCGAGCAGACCCAGGACACGCTATCTCCACCCACACCTGAATACCAGGCAAGTGTTCAAAACTTTGAACCTGTTGTTGTGATAATATATATATATGTGATTGCCATTTTACATATGCCATAGTATGCATGCCTATTGTCAAATTATTTTATGATATCTGTTCCCTGAATTGATATTGGCTTATAGACTAGATACGAATTATCGGTTATAAGCCGGATTGTTTTGGTAAGACCCTTAGCAAAGGGCATATGGTATTCATTCTTAAATATAGACCGGGAGTCGGTATTTTAAGATATAGATAGTCGTGGAAACCCGGAGGGATTCCAACGACAGATTATTATTTATCTGAGGAATGTTATTATTACACGTTATTTATATTTCCATAAAGTATCAATTACTTGGAAATATTTCGAGGAACGTTATTCGAGTATTATCTCAGTCGAGAGATATTAAGTGAATGTTAGTTTCGAATATTCACTTAGAGTTGATTATTTAATGAATATCATTTTGATATTCATTAGAATGTTATGTATTAAATAAATATTACTTTCGAATATTCATTTAAGGTTTTATGTACTTGATGAATATTATTTTAAAATACTCATTGGAAGTTCTATTTACTTAAGGAATATTATTTCGATTATTCCTTTAAAGTTTTGATTACTAAATTAATATTATTTGGATATTCTTTTAGAAGATTATTTATTAAATGAATATAATTTTCAAATATTCATTTAAGGCTTGACTTATTTATTGAATATTATTTTAAATATTTATTGGAGTTTAATTATTTAATGAATATTATTTTGAATATTTATTTAAGGAGGGATTTATTTAGTAAATAATTCCATATATTCATTCGAGGATTACTTACGAGCAATATTATGAGTTAATAATATTCCGTAATTATTATTGAGTAAATAAATATTCTTGGAATATTTATTTAATTCTTTTAAATTCTTTTTAAAATGATTTATATTATTCGGAGATTATCTTTCACCTCTAGATATTATGTAAATTATTTCGGAGTCTTTTTACGACTATTTTATCAAGGAAAGGTTCCCAACTCTTTATTTTTTTTTCATTTAAATCTATCTTAAAAGGATTTAAGTGCTCGCTCAAACTTCCATATTATAGGGGAACCTACTTTAGCAATTTTATTTATCTTGTTGACTTCCCGGTCATAATTTATCCTTTTCACTCGCAACTTGGTTGCTATGGACTCATTAAGTCTGTGTGTACCTTCTCATCATTCGAGGGGTAAGATTGTTGGAACAAGTTGATATCCATCAACAAGCAAAAGCTTGGGAAATGTTGGTGAATTTTCCTTTCCAACTAGATACGACTACTTTGTGGAGTCTTATCAACAAGTATTTCACTTTGGGAAGGGAGGACAAACTCTACGTTTCAATGCTGTGGATTTATTCGAACTAGGAGTCGTGTGTAAGAGGCCGAGTCGCGCGGCCCATCACAAGGCCTAACCATTGGCCAGGGAGTTACTATTAAAGGCAATCGACAAGTGGAGCCGTCAGTTCTTCCTTCTACCGATAGTAAACTATATTGGGCTGTACCATCCCCGACTGATCATCAGGGAGTGGGACAGCTGGCGCGTAATAACTCCAGTATTGGTTCATCTCCCAAATTGGGAATTCCCTGCAACACGTATCGAAAAGACTTCTTTCAGGTTGACGGTGTCTTCCGTAACACGTATCGAAGAGACTTCTTTCAGGTTGTAGGACTTCAAAAAATGTTAATAACTGGAATTGCAATATTTTCCTTGCAAGTTCCTCTTTATTTGATAAATGATAATATCTGGCTTATCTTTGACATAGAAGATATTCCCACCTATATATGCATTTTGAGTTACCTCGTAACTTCATCGTTCATATTATTCTGGCATCATTTCCGTAAATGCATGGCATATGGTTTGAAAGATACTTTTGAACTGTTATATATTATCGTTCAGTTAAATATTATTGTTGGTGGGCTATTGCTCACCCTTGCTTTATTATTATATCACAACAACAGCTAGACCAGATGATTCGCACAAGGCGCACTCGATGCTGGCGAGGACGATGAGACTACCAGAGTCGAAGAGAAAGCTATTGGTAGGATAGATTCATCCTTTCAGTACCAAATATATGGACTAGTATGACTTATGTAAATGGATGGCAAAGAGTATGTATTCATATTGTAACTCTTTTGGGTTGTAAGAACTCATAATGTGTTTAATAAAATTTAATTGTTACTCTGATTTCATCTTTGGGACTATAACGGGTGTGTTTTATATTGTTGTGTCGGGTCATATAGATGTTAATTATTTTATGTTGAGGTAAGTTCAATTATTGTGGACAGAATTGGAGAGCGTAACGACCGGATCCTGGACCCCGGATCTGGGGGTGTTACAGAAGTGGTATCAAAGCGTACGTTATAAACCCCAGAGATGAGGCGACGTTAAAACAATAAATTCACTAAGATAATAAGAACTCTTGCCAAGTTCATAGTCGGACTACTTAATGTAGTGATGACATATAAAACCCTTATGGGAACTCTTAAGTATCATGATAGTAAATTAGCTCGATATCGTATCGACGAGTAAGGCGACAGACCTTGAGGCATACGAGTAGCAACGCGATGATGCTTTATTATATGCTGAAGATCACTGGGTAAATTCAATAGAGTACCCTACTGGAGACCCGAAAGAGGTTCCAGCAGATAAGGAAAATCCTGTTAGGATAAGGAGCTTACCCTCGAGGAATGAGGGCTGCAGCCAGAAAGACTGTGATGATTAAGATATGGTGCTCAGAAAAGTGAGCATAACGAACTGAGCTATTAGCAAGAGAACTGAAGATTCATGTTGGATTCGTAGCCGGACTACTGGATCAAGTACCAGCAAGTAAGACGGATTGGAAGAATTACTCGAGATCTTATACGGAGATAGATGAGAATCCTTAGAGACTTTCATATTAACGAAGAAAGAGCTAGAGGATGTATGATTAGCAAAGACAGCGATATAGGACGAGGAACAGAGTCCCTAGAAATAGTTGAGAGGAGGCGGTAACTGCCATATCATTTGATAAAAGAATTAGTATGAATATTATCAGTAATAATTCGCCATAAGAAGGCAGATGTCATAGGTTGTAATTTTGGAACCAAATTGAGGTTGATGAAGTTGTTTTATTCAGGAAAATGTCCATTTTATGAATGAAGCAGTTAGAAAGTGAAGACATTGGGAAGTGACAGCATGATTGGATAAAGGTATATAAGGAAGTAGTAGGCAAGACAATGATCTCAGGACCTACCGGAAGATAAGACCAGCGAGTCAAGATGAACTCGTAATGAGACTACTGTCAGAGACTGAGTATAGGGTTATTTCAACCCAGTGAAATGATGAACCAGAAATGTTAGATGCATGTGATTCAGATGAATAATAAATTCTTTCTTTTCGTTGAATGGATTATAGTAGTTACCTTAAGTTTACTCCGATGCGGAATTATAATGAATCAAGTAATACGATCAGCAGTTAAAGAGAAAAATGTGAGAAAATCTTCCTGGAGCTAAAAGGTGAAATTGGTAATGACCAAGAGCATGCATTGCTTAATGGAAAATGGAGACTTTGTGCTTCCAACGTTGCTTCGCATAAAGGATTAGGATGTGTGCTTGCGCAGCATGACAAAGTACTTGCGGACGCATTCAGATAGCACGGTTCATCAGGTTCAGATGGCCTTAGTAGTGCCAATTTTGTGGAACAACCAACTCCGACGGTAATGTTCCTTCTGAGACTAGTGGTTAGGTAGACCGACATTTGGTAGTATTGAATATCAGGACGTATAGGTATCAGGACGTTGTGACATGTTTTAGTTTGAAACTATTGATTCCCTTCTAAGGGATGTATATAATTGATTCCTCTCCAGTGGGTAAACTTCCAATCTGATGATGATTATTTCGTTAACTATGACTGCTTATGATTCCACTTGCTTGGAGGTTCATAGAACTATTCTTCAGGTTTCGAAACTGGTCTCCTTAATGTTACCAGTAGGTGGATAGATTGATCAAAATCTCCCTGATTCTGGAAAGAACTTCAACGAATTTTGGCAAAGCGTGTCTTTCTGATTATCAGAGAACGTCATGGAAGAAAGTAGAAACTGGGGCAAACCCCGTGAATTGGGTAAGGTAGCCGCTATATGGGTTGGTGGACCAACCCCGGTTATCGCGATTGATTGTAGAAATACAATGATGAAGTGAGATTGGACGAAAACAGGAAGTGTAAGTAAGAAACCAGCCGGACTAAGAAACTCCGGGATTGACTTAAGTGTAAAGGCTGTTATGCCAGGAATGGTAAGCTTGCGTGGCACGTGGGAGTGATAAGAATAGTTGAAAAGATAAAAATAGAGGAAATGTGATCGGAGACGGCGCTGAGTAGCCGATTAAGACTTATATGAAGTAAAGTTTTGGAAAGGTAGAAAGGTATCAAAGAAGAATACACTATGCCGGCAATTGCTAGAAAAGTAATGCTAATTAGCCAACCCCTAAAATCATATATTTTCATTTTAGTGTGGCCAGTTGAGGCCAAGTCACAAAGGATTATCAATTGACTAGACCAGCAATGAAAGGACAAAGCAGGGTTGCTTCTAAGTATGCACCGACTGCAAGGGCTTCTGATATAAAGGAAATATTAATGAGATCGTAGGAATCTTCTATGAACCCTTTGCAACCCATGTTTGTATTGGGAATTTACTAGACTTTTGAAATGGGGTCACCCGTACTAAAGTGATTCATGTGTATATGATTGCCCAAGATTACGAGTAAAAATGGAAGTATAATGACTTGAGATGTATGATGTTAGGGTATTATAAATACTATGAATATATTATGACTAAGGGAAGTAAACAATGAAGGATTATGAAGAAAGTATAGAAATGGTCAGAGATGGATCAGTATGCTGTAGAAATTTTTGCCTAAGGCAAGTACCTTTGAGAAGAACGATAAGTACTAAGAGATTCACGTTGAACTCGACCAATATCTTCCAAAACATCCTTGCTACCATTACCAAGTTCTGTAAGCGATACGTTACCTTTTTGAAAGGCCAAATAGGCTGACAACTATCTAAAAGAAGAGGGTGGCATTAAGTTACCAATCGATTATCCAATGAGAACAGTTGAAAAGAGACCCTTATTAAGGATACATGATCTGATTGCCAATTATAGGATGCAAGAATTCCTTGGCAGTTGAATTAAGGATAGGATATCCATAAATTAAGACAAACCCTGGGGAATGCACAAGGGATGGAATTAACCCTAATAACGACATTATGAATTCAGATGATATGAGTTGGACTTGCTAAGGCAACAATGACCGGTAAGGATCATAAAAAAAAAGAGTTCTGGAAAGAACATAGACAGAATTATTAAAGTATTGATCAATGACGTTTTGATATACCCTGTACCCAGAAAATACAGGAGGAATGATAAGGATGACCTAAGAAACCTTACAAGGAAAAAGGTAATATTCCGAACTTCAAAATGGAAGTTTGGTAAGGAATGTATGACATATTAACAATAATGCCATATGAGGCATGTATGAAACCCTGAGGAAGTATGGATTGAACCTATAAAGGTTAAGATTATCCTAAGATAAGGAAAGAACTAAAAAAGGAAGTATCCTAAGTAGGATTGGGAATAAACGTGATAAAGTTCCCACGGGTAGGTGGAAGCAATGACTTATGGAAAAAGACTGATAGATATATTTTTCTCCTTCAGCAGAGCTTAAGGGAGAATGCTTTCACCCAACAGTGATGGGAATGAGGTAGAAAAATTTGAATTGGAATGTATCCAGAAAACATGGATTACAAGGAATTATTATTATCAGGAAAGGCCAATGAGGTGGCCGACAGTCTAAGTATGAAGGAATAATTACAAATGTTCATACCGAGAAAACAAAATGATATTTGGAAAGACCTTGGAGGTCATATCGGAGTGGAGGAATTTACATTCCTTTTGATGATTGTGCAAGAATCGAAGGTAATAATAGTTTCAGTAAAGATTCGATTCCTGATGGAGTCTTAAGCATATTACGTACCTTAGAAGGTCCCGTTTTGAGGCAAACCAGGACCATGATACAAAATGGTTGAAGTAAACCGTTAAGTTCCAGTCTTTAATGGAAGCTGCATGAGTGATAGTTTCATCAACCTGACATAGCTGCGACACTTGAAGCTCTTCTGCAATTTTATTTACTTCATGTAATATCTACATCAAGTTCAGGAAGTGTTCCTTATGGATAAGGAATAGTGATTACTTTGTTTCCCTAAAGGATTAAAACCCGTATGGTTAGATATTAACGCACTACGTAAGCAACAAGCGATGGTGATTCTTCTAAGAAAGTAGATGACAACGTAAAGATAAAGAAAGTGATGCTATTGATAAGCTAAATGACATGTTGATGAATGACAAGCAAGTTGTGTTAGTGTACTTCTGCGCAAACAAGATAGAGAATATGAGGTGGACAATTCATGATGCTAAATGTATTCCCGTAGAAAGAAATAAGGGCAGTTGAGCCCGAGATTTGTTGGGCCATCTGACAGTTTAAAAATGTTCGGAAGGTGGCATTTGAGCCAGCTCTACCCCCAAAACTTATAGCATGATCGTAACGTGTTTCATGTGGCAAGGCTACGCCAGTAAAATGTAGATGCTCGATAGATGATAAAAGTACGAGCAGGTAGATATACGACCTGGTCTGACTTACGAAGAACAACCTGTGGAAAATCACGGATAGAAAATAGCAAGTGATGAGAAAAAAGGTTGGCAGAAGAAGATTATATTGGATCTAAGTTAACGGAATCGGCCAGATTCATTTCGGAGGATTCAAATTGGAATAATGTGGCAATTATAGAGTAAAGGTGACGGGATACCAATAAGGAGGTACCAAGTGCAAAAGATGTCTCAATAAAGAGATGAAGGTGGAAGTAAATAACAGAAGTAAATAAGAATCAGATAATAAGAAGGAGGTGATTAATAAAGAAAAGAATGGGGAAGATTATTAGGGAATGTGAAGCAAGGAATGTTATGAATGGATTAATAAATGGGCTTTCTAATGAGTTCTCGGGATGACAACCTGATAGGGTTAGTATTATAGTTATGAAAAAGCTAGTAGCGTGACATGGAATGTCAGTAACAATGGTGTCAAGCGAGAAACCTAAGATTTAACCTAAAAGGTTCAAGGAATTTTCTGGAGTGAGCGTTGCTAAGGTTGAACCAGAGTATAGGTCCATAGAATAGTGGACAAAGAAGCAAGATATGTTGACACATGAGATTTCGATCAAATGGTATTGGATATAATTATGATTAATTTCTTCTTTGATGAACCTCTATAGTTCAGAGGTAAATTCTGAGTATGATATTTTACAATCATGAAAGCTTTCTATAATCCTTTGGAATTCTTTTCTTTTCTTCTCTTTTATTCATCTTCTTTATGGATTGAGAAGAACAACCCTTTAAGGAGGGGAGGTACTGCTACGTGACTATCTGTCTATGTGATAGAAGTCTAAGTGGAATACCATAACTTGTTTGATTGCTTGTCAAGTACTAAAGGCTGGCCCCCTTCTGTACTAACTATGCAATATAACAAATGTTCAATTGATCATAGTGATCTCTCAATAAATCTTTCCACTTCTCTATATTGATCGAGATTGCGAAGATTAAAGCGATCAGGAAATGCACAGTGCGAGCGAGGTTACCTCCAAATTCGTAGTGGGATAGTGATACCAATGTTACTGCAGGTATCAATAAGGATAAGACTGAGTAAGAGCATAACCCGGATAGTGTGTTGTACGAAAAGTGACAAAGTTGATGGAAAAAAAGGATAAAGTAGGGATCGTAGCACTGGAAGATGTGCTGAGAAAGGGTAGAACGACTAAGAATTGACCGGGAAGCTAAAAAGGAACGACAGAAAAATGACTCTTTGCTTTCTACCTGATTCCGGGACGGAATCCTTTTAAGGAGGGGAGACTGTAAGAACCCCAAATTTTGGATATAATTAAAACTTTTTACTTTGTACTGAGGTAATGGTGAATAGTGATCACGACTACGATGTAACGATTGAGATAATGAATGAAAGGAATAGATTTGGATTCAAATGTTTATATGCCATGAAGAATACTATTGGTTGACACTTTAGATAAGAATTATCTATCTCCTAGGGAATTGAGATTTGATAATTCTAAAGGAGAAGATTATTCTTATGTCATCCAAATCGATATTCGTTATTGGTCCAGTGGTTCCGTAAAAAGGTTAAGGAACGATCGAAAGAGATCAGGGACAATTGTACAACCCTAAGAGGATGAGTAAAGAAAAATGGATGAATAGTGATTTTGGTGGACATAGGAATATTATTAGACGACGCGATATATAAGTATCCAGAACGAAATTCTGAGTTCGTATTAGTGATCCAGGGCGAAAAAGAGTGTATGTAAAAGCTGTCAGATTCTGAAAAACAGCACTTTTATTTTCCCCGAGATTTCCCTGGACACTGAAAGACTTAAGGAATTATTGAAGGGATTTAAGGAAAATAGGTTCAAGAATTATTAAAGAGAATGGAGGATGATAGTATAAATATTAAGACGGTTTCCGGTAAAACCCTAACTAGAAACGAATGAGTAATTCCTCCGAACGATCAATGAATTGAGCAATAAACGGACAAATAAACAAGCAAAGAACCAAGATACTATCATGTGCAAGTAGATAAGATCAAGTAACTAGGTGGGTTACTAAAGGAGCTAGGATAACTAGAAGCCTAACCAAGTGCTTAGCTCATTACCTCATCAAACCACTAAATCACAACACTTGGCTACTTGATGATGTATGCCATGACCTAGACACTTTATTAAAGTAGCTTTATGGAAGATATTAGCATCAATAATTCACTTTATGCAAGGATGAGACTAGAAACCAAGCAAGCACTCTCCTTCCTCTCCACCATTCCATTCGGCCTTTTTGAAGAATGAATAGTAAAAAAAAATTTCTTGAGTTCTAGCCATTCATATTTAGCAATCTATAGCTTAAATTAAAGCTTGAGGAAAGTTAGGAAGGTCCACCAAGTTTGAAGGCCAAAGAGTAAGTGGAAGATTTTCATTTTGATTTTACAAGATTCTATGTTCTTGAGTGAATAGTAACTTTATGATTTTCATGTCTTGTTTTCTTGATTGTATGGCTTCCAAAGGATGTTCTAAGCAAGGTTCATGACTTGTGAGGCCTTAATATCATTCTTAAGCTTCAAATAAAGGTATAATCCTTGAACCCCCTTTGATGAATCATGGATTTTGGATGAGTTTTAGTGATGTTATGCATATTTAGAGTACTAGAACTATGTGTGGGTTTTATGAGATGATAATATAGTTTATATGAATGGAAAGACATTGCTTGGTCTTAGTTCAAGGATAAATAACATGTATGTGTGATTTGGAGTGGATGGTATAATAATTGGAGGGTTTTGATTTTGGAATTATCCGAGTTATAGCCGTCGTAATGCCCGATTTTCGTTAAACCTTAAAAACTCGATCATAACAGTTGATATTAATTCCTGACCTTGGTAAAATTATGACTGGTCCTTGTAGATCTCGAGCCATAGATCGTTTTGGCGTGAGAATCGAAACATTCCGACTTACGGATTAGGAGTTATGGTCAAATTACTAAAATTGGTTCGGAACCGTAAGTAAAAGTTCGTAACTTCAATTGAACCCTCGTAAAGCATGATTCTCAGTGGCGAATCTTGGTAAATAAATACTAGGGGTCATAAGGAAGGTATGAAAGAAAATCACATATCAAACAGATCGTTTTCCGATTTTATAAAAATGTTGGAATCGAAGTTAAACGCGAACGAACCCCTAACAACCCGCTTGGTTATAACTTTGGTAAAACACTTAGGAAACGAACGATAAAACTCGAGGTTTAATCTCGGTTCGTAATCGATCGACTTTAGAACTTATACAGCTTAAGTATATACCGAGTGTGGGTATGATGACATGTCGTAATAACGAACAAATGTCGGATCGTATCGGTGATAAAAAGAGTTACACTAAAAAGTGTAAAACGGGATAATTCGAAAACGTGTTTCGACTTAAGTGAAGTTTATACTTAGACTCTTAAAGGTGTTAAGTGGTTAATCTCGAATGTTCTGATTGTTTATAGATCATCGAGCAGACCCAGGACACGCTATCTCCACCCACACCTGAATACCAGGCAAGTGTTCAAAACTTTGAACCTGTTGTTGTGATAATATATATATGTGATTGCCATTTTACATATGCCATAGTATGCATGCCTATTGTCAAATTATTTTATGATACCTGTTCCCTGAATTGATATTGGCTTATAGACTAGATACGAATTATCGGTTATAAGCCGGATTGTTTTGGTAAGACCCTTAGCGAAGGGCATATGGTATTCATTCTTAAATATAGACCGGGAGTCGGTATTTTAAGATATAGATAGTCGTGGAAACCCGGAGGGATTCCAACGACAGATTATTATTTATCTGAGGAATGTTATTATTACACGTTATTTACATTTCCATAAAGTATCAATTACTTGGAAATATTTCGAGGAACGTTATTCGAGTATTATCTCAGTCGAGAGATATTAAGTGAATGTTAGTTTCGAATATTCACTTAGAGTTGATTATTTAATGAATATCATTTTGATATTCATTAGAATGTTATGTATTAAATAAATATTACTTTCGAATATTCATTTAAGGTTTTATGTACTTGATGAATATTATTTTAAAATACTCATTGGAAGTTCTATTTACTTAAGGAATATTATTTCGATTATTCCTTTAAAGTTTTGATTACTAAATTAATATTATTTGGATATACTTTTAGAAGATTATTTATTAAATAAATATCATTTTCAAATATTCATTTAAGGTTTGACTTATTTATTGAATATTATTTTAAAAATTTATTGGAGTTTAATTATTTAATGAATATTATTTCGAATATTTATTTAAGGAGGGATTTATTTAGTAAATAATTCCATATATTCATTCGAGGATTACTTACGAGCAATATTATGAGTTAATAATATTCCGTAATTATTATTGAGTAAATAAATATTCTTGGATTATTTATTTAATTCTTTTAAATTCTTTTTAAAATGATTTATATTATTCGGAGATTATCTTTCACCTCTAGATATTATGTAAATTATTTCGGAGTCTTTTTACGACTATTTTATCAAGGAAAGGTTCCCAACTCTTTATTTTTTTTCATTTAAATCTATCTTAAAAGGATTTAAGTGCTCGCTCAAACTTCCATATTATAGGGGAACCTACTTGAGCAATGTTATTTATCTTGTTGACTTCCCGGTCATAATTTATCCTTTTCACTTGCAACTTGGTTGCTATGGACTCATTAAGTCTGTGTGTACCTTCTCATCATTCGAGGGGTAAGATTGTTGGAACAAGTTGATATCCATCAACAAGCAAAAGCTTGGGAAATGTTGGTGAATTTTCCTTTCCAACTAGATACGACTACTTTGTGGAGTCTTATCAACAAGTATTTCACTTGGGGAAGGGAGGACAAACTCTATGTTTCAATGCTGTGGATTTATTCGAACTAGGAGTCGTGTGTAAGAGGCCGAGTCGCGCGGTCCATCACAAGGCCTAACCATTGGCCAGGGAGTTACTATTAAAGGCAATCGACAAGTGGAGCCGTCAATTCTTCCTTCTACCGATAGTAAACTATATTGGGCTGTACCATCCCCGACTGATCATCAGGGAGTGGGACAGCTGGCGCGTAATAACTCCAGTATTGGTTCATCTCCCAAATTGGGAATTCCCTGCAACACGTATCGAAAAGACTTCTTTCAGGTTGACGGTGTCTTACGTAACACGTATCGAAGAGACTTCTTTCAGGTTGTAGGACTTCGAAAAATGTTATTAACTGGAATTGCAATATTTTCCTTGCAAGTTCCTCTTTATATGAAAAATGATAATATCTGGCTTATCTTTGACATAGCAGATATTCCCACCTATATATGCATTTTGAGTTACCTCGTAACTTCATCGTTCATATTATTCTGGCATCATTTCCGTAAATGCATGGCATATGGTTTGAAAGATACTTTTGAACTGTTATGTATTATCGTTCAGTTAAATATTATTGTTGGTGGGCTGTTGCTCACCCTTGCTTTATTATTATATCACAACAACAGCTAGACCAGATGATTCGCACAAGGCGCACTCGATGCTAGCGAGGACGATGAGA
Organism: Saposhnikovia divaricata; assembly: GCA_036435485.1. NCBI lineage: Eukaryota > Viridiplantae > Streptophyta > Magnoliopsida > Apiales > Apiaceae > Saposhnikovia > Saposhnikovia divaricata. The sequence continues at coordinate 119,545,141 of CM071598.1, read as the reverse complement.
GTACCAGAGTCGAAGAGAAAGCTATTTGTAGGATAGATTCATCCTTTCAGTACCAAATATATGGACTAGTATGACTTATGCAAATGGATGGCAAATAGTATGTATTCATATTGTAACTCTTTTGGGTTGTAAGAACTCATAATGTGTTTAATAAAATTTAATTGTTACTCTGATTTCATCTTTGGGACTATAACGGGTGTGTTTTATATTGTTGTGTCGGGTCATATAGATGTAAATTATTTTATGTTGAGGTAAGTTCAAGTATTGTGGACAGAATTGGAGAGCGTAACGACCGGATCCTGGACCCCGGATCTGGGGGTGTTACAGACTTCCCGGTCATAAATCCTTCGAAACTATTCTTTTCACTCGCAACTTGGTTGCTATTTGCTTATTGAATCTTTGTATACCTTCTCATTATTCGAGGGGTAAGATTGTTGGAACAAGTGGTATCCATTAACAAGCAGTAGCTTGGGAAATATTGGTGAATTTCCCTTTCCAACTAGATACGACTACTTTGTGGAGTCTTATCAACAAGTATTATACTTGGGGAAAGGGGGACGAACTTTACGTTTCAGAGTCGTGGATGTTATTTGAACTAGGAGCCGTGTAAGTGGCCGAGTGGCGCCGGTCCAGCAATGGCCCAACCGTTGGCCGGGGGGTCCTAGAGGGAGGTAGACAAGTAAATCCGTCGGTGCTTCTTTCTACATGCAGAGAACAAGAGGTGGGGAGCATAACCTACGACTGATCATCGTGAATGTTATGTCTCCTGGCGTGTCAATGCTCCAGTATTAGTTCATCTTTCAATGTTGGAAATTTTTTGCAACATTATCATTGTTGGCAGGGTTGAAAAGTGTTTGAAACTGGAATTGCAATATTTTTCCTGCAAGTTCCTCTTTTATGATAAAAGATAATATCTTGCTTATCTTTGACATATCAGATATTTCCACGGATTATATATGTTGAGTTACCTTGTAACTTCATTCTTTACCTTATACTGGTACTATGTTCGTTAATGCATGGCATATGGTTACATATATATTTCAGAACTGTTATATATTATTTTTCAGTTACATATTATTTTGGTGGGCTATTGCTCACCCTTGCTTTATTTATTATATCACAACAACAGCTAGATCTGATGGCCAGCACAAGTCACACTCGGTGCAAGCAAGGACAGCTGTCATAGGGTTGCCCACTGATGTCATGGTCGGCATTGCTGAGGTTGGAGAAACCAGTAGGCTAGACTGTCAGCTTTTGATTCATCAGACTTATTATATGTATGACCTATGTAAATGGATGGCAAAGAGTATGTAACAGTTAAATTGTAATTCCTTTGGGTTGTAAGAACTCAAAACTTGTGATTAATAATATTTGTTGGTTACTCTGATTTCATATCTGGGGCTATAACGGGTGTGTTTTATGTTGTTGTTTTGGGGTCAAAAGGTTGTAATTTATTTATATTGATATAATGGATTGATAAGTGGATTTTTATCCATTTAGACCATTCTATTTCGACTTGAATTGATCGCTTAAACCTTGAGTTATTGTTAGGTTTAATGCGTTTCGTGAGAATTGTGCAGGTTCATGATTTTACAGGTTAATATGGTGTATTTGAGATCTTATGCATCTTGGGATGACATTTTACAAGTGGCTTAGGAAGAAGTCAGCTTGAGGATTAGAAGTTGCAGAAACTGAATCAGTGTAGCGCGACCGCGCCAGATATGCATTGTGGAGTAGAGCGACCGCGCTGAGGAAAAAAAACTGAATTAGTATAGCGCGACCGCGCTGTGTTTGCACTAGGAAGGAGCGCGACCGCGCTGGGGCTCTGCCTGGCCGCCAGAATCCTATTCTGCATGGAATTTTGATACGGAGATTGCTGTTTTCTTATTCTAATCATCATGGAAACATTGTAGGACGGTGGGAATAGTCTAGAAACATTGTTTGACAAGGGAATTTTAATTCTTATCTTATTTAAAGAGGGAAACTTGTAATTTTTGATTCCTACTTAGAAACGGCAATTATTTGGAGCAAGGGCTATAAATACACATCCTTGGAGGCTTATTTGAGTACACCACCACAACACACCAACACCAGAGATCAGATCACTTCACATACACACTTTCTAGCACAAGATTGAGAAGCCAAGGCGAGGATCGTGACAACAAGAAGATCTAGACATAGTTTTCTTGTATTCTTACTAGGCGTATCTTTTGGATGCTTGATCATTACTCGACTTTGTTCCATAACTTTGTTAACATTGGTTTATTCATTATTATTCTCTTCATCTTTATCATGTTTTCATCAAACCCCATGATGACGAACGGTTCGATTATGAACTAATCGCCGTCATGGGGTCCTAACGGATGTACTTATGGAATTTAGATGTTGATTGCCTAATTTGATATATGTGTGGTGAATTTACGATATCCTTGCATGGTTGTATTTAATTCATATAGATGCGTAGCTAACATCTATCTTGTTAATCTTAAGTGAAGCGACAGTGAATCTTTTGATTTAGAACTTGCCATGCTAGCATAAGTCCATGAATGTTATTCATGTTTGTGGTGTGTTTCTAACCGTCTCATACTACCTTATGTAATCTTATGGATACTTGATCTTCAACCATTATGTTTTCAAATTCTATAGACATATAGGGTCTAAGCATAATTGGTGCCTGCATGATTTCTATCTTTTGTGGATATTGTGTAGATTGGTGTGCGTGTACTGAAAGGTAGCGTATACTTATTTCGTGTTGTCCGATTAGTTATCGTAACCACCACATGTGTTGATAAAAGGGCATGATCTCTAAAGGAAGTTTGTATTGAAGTTAGGATCCCATGTTTTCCATATCATAAGTAATTTGAAATCACTTAGTAATTAATTTAGCTGTTAATTAATTCTTATTAGTTAATTTTTAGATAATCAAAACCCAATTTGCCCATTGTCTTAGCATTGAACAATAATCATACATTGATGCTTAGGTACAAGAACTAAATTATACAATCTCTGTGGGAACGAACTCTACTTCATTCTATATTACTTGTGAACACGTGCGCTTGCGTGATTTTGTGCTAACAAGTTTTTGGCGCCGCTGCCGGGGATTTGTTATAGTTTATGTACTTGACATCAGTGGTCGTTAAAGTTCATTGACTCGGATCGGTTACTAATAGTTTTTGTGTTTTCAGGTACTTGAGCGTGTATGCGAACGCGTTCTCAAGCGAATAAGGAGAAGATGGAAAATAAAGAAGAAACAGAAACAGAAGCTCCAGTGACTCAAGTTGTAGAAGATATGGGAGAACCAGCAGCAGCAACTAAGGCTCTTAAGGATTTCTCGCAGCCAAAGATCAATGACATTGCATCGAGTATTGTCAGACCAGCAATCGCAGCTAATACCTTCGAGATCAAGCCTAGCACTATACAGATGGTCCAGAACTCAGTTCAGTTTGGGGGTGCTCCTACCGAAGATCCCAACATGCATATTCGAGATTTCATAGAGATCTGTGATACCTCCAGAACCAACGGGGTGTCTGAGGATGCTGTTAAGTTAAGGCTATTTCCATTCTCTCTGAGGGACAAGGCGAAGAGTTGGTTACACTCTTTACCAGCAGGTTCTATCACTACATGGGAAGATCTTGCACAGAAATTTCTCACTAAATTCTTTCCCATGGCGAAGACAGCAGCTATCAGGAATGCTATCACTCAGTTTTCACAGCAGTCTGGAGAATCTCTATGCGAGGCTTGGGAGAGATATAAGGAGATGCTAAGGAAGTGTCCACATCATGGGATGCCTGATTGGATGATAATCAATTGTTTTTATAATGGTTTGGGTGCACAGTCGAGACCCATGCTAGATGCAGCATCAGGTGGAGCCTTGTGGGCCAAGAGTTATGAAGAAGCTTATGAATTGATCGAGATGATGGCTGCTAATGAATATCAGAATCCTACAGGGAGGTTATCTCAAGGCAAGGTAGCAGGTGTTCTTGAAATTGATACAGCTACAGCCATTGCAGCTCAGTTGAAGGCCTTGTCAATGAAGGTCGATTCTTTGGCTAACATGGGAGTTCAGCAGGTAGCTAGTGTTTGTGAGTTGTGTGCGGGCGCACATGATACAACTCAATGTGCCATATCTTCTGAATCAGCACAATTTGTGAGTAACTTCCAGAGGCCACAACAGCCAGTTCCAGCCACCTATCACCCTAATAACCGCAACCATCCAAATTTCAGCTGGAGTAACAATCAAGGTGGTAATCAGCAGTAACAGCAATTCGGAGCTAGGCAATTCAATCAAGGATTTCAGCAGCAGTACCAGCCCAGACAACAGTTTCAGCCTCCAGGTTTCCAGCAACAATCTCAGGGGAATGCTGGTCAATCTTCTAATGAAAAAGTTGAGCTTGAGGAGTTGAGGATGATAGTAAAAAGTCAGAGGGCATCTATGAAGATCATGGAAAGTCAGATCGGGCAGCTTGCTAGTGCTCTGTTGAACAGACCATCTGGAGTTCTTCCGAGTGACACTGAAGCCAATCCAGGCAAGAGGGAAACCAAAGAGCATGTCAAATCAGTTACTTTGAGATCGGGTAAGGTGACTGGTAATCAGAATTCAGCCATTGAAGAAGAAGAAGAAGTTCAAGAGCAACATGTGGCACCTACTGCAGATAAGGAGCAAGTCCAGACAGATAGAGTAACTGAGCAGTTAGTTAGCGAGGTGGAGAATCCTAAAAATTCTGCTAAGGAAGTTTCTCCAAAGCAGTCTACAGAGAATGTGAAAATCTTTCCTCCTCCTCCATATCCTGGTAGATTGAAGAAGCAGAAGAATGACAGACAGTTTGGCAAGTTTCTGGAGGTATTCAAAAAGCTTCAAATCAATATCCCTTTTGCTGAAGCATTGGAGCAGATGCCGAGTTATGCAAGGTTTATGAAGGGTATTCTCTCAAAGAAGTTGAAACTTTAAGAATTGGATACAATAGCATTAACAGAAGAGTGCAGTGTCGTTTTACAGCAGAAGTTACCACCGAAGCTAAAGGATCCAGGCAGTTTCACCATTCCATGCACCATTGGGAATTTGTCTTTCAGAAAGTGTTTGTATGATTTGGGTGCTAGTATCAATCTCATGCCATTGTCAGTTTTCATGCAGCTTGGTCTTCCAGATCCTAACCCTACCAACATCTCTCTACAGCTAGCTGATCGTTCTATTACATACCCGAGGGGTATCGTTGAGGATGTTTTGGTCAAGGTTGATAAACTCATCTTTCCAGCAGATTTTGTGATTCTTGATTTTGAGGAAGATAAGAAGATTCCTATCATCTTAGGACGACCTTTTCTAGCTACGGGTCGTACCTTGATTGATGTTCAGAAGGGGGAGCTTACGATGCGGGTGCAAGATCAGGACATTACCTTAAATGTTTTCAATGCAATGAAGCTACCTTCAGATGATGAGGAATGTTGTCAGGTGGACTTGGTGGAGTCGTCAGTGAAGTTGAACTTTGATCAGTTACTGTTGGCTGATCCATTAGAGAGAGCTTTGTTAGGAGATTCTGTAGTTGAAGATGAAGAAAGAGAAGAGCAAATTCAGCAGTTAAGGGCAATTCCGTGGAGAAAGAGTTTTGAAGTGCCAGTTGAGTCACTTGGGCTGGAGGAGCTTAAAAAGTCACAAAGTCGTCTCAAACCATCTATTGAGGAAGCTCCTACACTTGAGCTTAAACAGCTACCAGAGCATTTGAGGTATGCCTTTTTGGGAGAAGCATCTACTTTGCCTGTTATCATTGCCGCTAACTTGACAGATAGTGAAGAGGAGAAGCTCTTGAGGATATTGAGACAGTTCAAGACAGCTGTTGGATGGACTATAGCAGACATCAAAGGAATCAGTCCTTCGTATTGCATGCACAAAATTCTGCTAGAGGAGAATTGCAAGCCTACTGTGGAGCAACAGCGTCGTCTCAATCCTATTATGAAGGAAGTGGTGAAGAAGGAAATCTTGAAGTGGCTTGATGCTGGTATTATCTACCCTATTTCAGACAGTTCTTGGGTGAGTCCGGTACAGTGTGTGCCGAAAAAGGGGGGTATGACAGTTGTTGCTAATGAGAAGAACGAGCTCATCCCTACACGTACCGTTACAGGGTGGAGAGTTTGCATGGACTATCGCAAGTTGAACAAAGCCACGAGAAAAGACCACTTTCCTCTGCCGTTTGTGGATCAGATGTTAGACAGGTTGGCAGGCCACGAGTACTATTGTCTTCTTGATGGATATTCTGGATATAATCAGATTTGCATTGCACCTGAGGATCAAGAGAAGACTACATTCACCTGTCCCTTTGGCACCTTTGCATTCAGACGAGTTCCGTTCGGACTGTGTGGCGCTCCAGCCACTTTTCAGAGGTGTATGATGGCTATCTTTTCAGACATGATTGGTATCAATGTGGAAGTGTTCATGGATGATTTCTCAGTGTTTGGTTCTTCTTATGACGAGTGCTTACATAATCTTGGTCTGGTTTTGAAGAGATGTGTGGAGACTAATCTGTTGCTGAATTGGGAAAAATGTCACTTTATGGTGCAAGAATGGATCATTCTTGGGCACAAGGTTTCTAGCAAGGGACTCGAGGTGGACAAAGCAAAAATTGACACTATTGAGAAGCTTCCTCCTCCTATCTCTGTTAGAGGCATTCGCAGCTTTCTTGGTCATGCGGGGTTCTATCGTCGGTTCATAAAGGATTTTTCGAAGATCTCTAAACCCTTGTGCAATCTTTTGGAGAAAGATGTTCCTTTCAATTTTGATGAAGCTTGTCTTGATGCTTTCGAGCTTTTGAAGAATAAGTTGACTACCACACCTGTTATTACTGCACCAGATTGGAGTGAGCCATTCGAGCTAATGTGTGATGCTAGTGACTATGCCGTTGGTGCTGTTCTTGGTCAGAGAAAGGAGAAAATATTTCATGTGGTTTACTATGCTAGTAAAACCCTTAATGACGCACAGTTGAACTACACCACCACGGAAAAAGAGCTTTTGGCTGTTGTTTATGCATTTGAGAAGTTTCGAGCCTATTTACTTGGCACGAAAGTCATTGTCTACACAGATCATGCGGCTATCAGATACTTGATGACAAAGAAGGATTCGAAGCCTAGGTTGATTCGATGGGTCTTATTGCTCCAAGAATTTGATGTGGAGATTAAAGACAGAAAAGGAACTGAAAACCAGGTGGCAGATCATCTTTCGAGGTTGGAAGACCATGGTAAAAATTCACAGGCTAAATCTTTGATTAATGAATTTTTTCCGGATGAGCAGCTTTTAGGGGTACAAGTGGAAGAGCCATGGTTTGCAGATTTTGTGAACTATCTTGTTAGTGACATCATCCCTCCTGATTTAACTTATGCTCAAAGGAAGAAGTTCTTACATGATGTGAAGTGGTACTGATGGGACGAGCTGTATTTGTTCAAACAGGGTGCTGATCAGATTATTCGACGTTGCATTCCTTATAGCGAGACTGAAAGTGTATTGCGAGATTGCCATTCCACTGTTTATGGAGGTCATTATGGTGGAGAGTAGACAGCAGCTCGTGTTCTTCAGGCAGGTTTCTTTTGGCCTACAGTTTTTAAGGATGCTCATCAGTTTGTTTTGAGATGTGATCGCTGTCAGAAAGTTGGTAATATTTCTAGGAGGAATGAGATGCCTCTTAATATGCTCCTTGAGGTAGAGATCTTTGATGTATGGGGTATTGATTTCATGGGACCCTTTGTTTCGTCTTGTAATAATCAGTACATCTTGCTAGCTGTGGACTACGTCTCTAAGTGGGTTGAGGTGAAGGCCTTGCCAACCAATGATGCTAAGGTGGTGCTGAACTTTCTTCATAAACAGGTCTTTACGCGTTTTGGAACTCCGCGAGCTATTATTAGTGATGAGGGGACTCACTTTTGTAATCGTTAATTCACTGCATTGTTGGCGAAGTATAGGGTGACACATCGTGTTGCTACAGCATATCATCCCCAGACAAACGGTCAAGCGGAGGTTTCTAATCGTGAAATCAAGAGAATTCTAGAGAAGGTGGTGAATCCGTCGAGGAAGGATTGGTCCTTGAAGTTAGATGAAGCTGTTTGGGCCTATAGAACAGCTTACAAAACACCTTTGGGAATGTCTCCGTATCAGTTAGTTTTTGGAAAAGCATGTCATCTACCAGTGGAGTTGGAACATAAAGCTTTTTGGGCGATTAAGAAGTTGAATCTTGATATTAGAGCAGCTGGTGAGAAACGGTTATTGTAGTTGAATGAGTTAGAGGAATTTCGATCTCAGGCGTACGAGAACCACAAGATTTATAAGGAGAAGGTGAAGAGGTGGCATGATAAGAAGTTGATTCCTAAGGTCTTTGTGCCTGGTCAGTTGGTTTTGTTGTTTAATTCGCGCCTCAAGCTTTTTCCTGGGAAGCTTAAGTCAAGGTGGTCAGGGCCATTCACTGTTAAAACCGTATTTCCGCATGGAGCCATTGAGATTTTTGAAAAGTCACCTGATTTGGCGTTCAAAGTAAATGGTCAGCGATTGAAACATTATTTTACAGGTGATCCAGTGGTTCGTGAAACAGATTCCGTGGATTTGGCAGAAACGTAATGACCGAGCAGCAAGTCAAGCTAATGACGTTAAACGAGCGCTTCGTGGGAGGCAACCCATGTGATTGGATATTATTATTGTTGTATATTCTTTGTATCTTCATCTTGAAAAAAATATATATATTTATATATATATTGGGACAGCGCGACCGCGCTGTCAGGTAGTACAAATAGAGCGCGACCGCGCTAGGTCGAATTCTGTAAGTGCAGAAAGATTTCCGGAGCGATTTTTTTTCAGCCCAAATTCCGATTTGAAACCCTAATCCCAGCCCAAATACATTTCTAATCATTCTATAATTCCCAAATTCGTGGTTAATCAGACCCTAGATCTCACCCAAATTTTTTATACATCTCTCATATACATACACATACATACACCCTTAAACTTTAAACCACGATTTTGGAGCCTTGGAATTCGTGTTCATTCATCGATTGGAGGCTTATTACGCAGTGCTACTTCTCTTACAGAATCGTTTTGGGTAATTTCTTGATTATTCTTGATTATTCGGATTTGTAGTTGCGTATTTTGGGATAATTGTTGTTAGGTTGCTGTGGATTGCTATTTGTTCATATTTTCTGCTTGTTGGAGATTGTGTAATGGCCCAGAAAAGGACTCGTTTTGCTGGTGGTTCTAGTGGACATCATTCATCTGATTCCGATTCTAGTTCGGAGGGACCCGGGGAAAAGTTTGTTTCTGTGGAGGCCCGGACGGAGTATAACAGGTTGATGTCAAAGACAGTAATCAAGGATAGGATGTTTTTAGCTGGTCCGTCTGATGGAGATCTGGTGGCGATGATTCAGTCGCGAGGTTGGGAGCCTATTTGTCAGTTGGCTATGGATATTCCGTTGTCTATTGTTCGCGAGTTCTATGCGAATGCGAAGGCTGAACGGAATGGTTATTCAGTGGTTAGGGGTTTGACAGTGGACTACACACCACCTGCCATCAGCCGTTTGCTTGCTTTGCCTGCCAGACCTGCAGGTGCTGAGGATTGGACTTTTAAGTCCAGGACAGAGGTTGACATGGATGCTATTGTGACTAGGTTGTGTGTGCCTGGTACTGTGTGGAAGATGAAGCCAGGGAGTAATGAGCACTTGCATTTCCCTACTTCTGCGTTGAACAGGTATGCTCGAGCATGGAATTTGTTTATCTGTGCTAACTTGTTGCCTACCACACATCAGCACGAGGTTAATGTGGAGAGAGGTATTTTGTTGTGGGCGATTCTGAATGGTTTTTATATTGACATTGGTTATATGATTAACCAAAATATCTTGAGGTTTTTGAGAGCTAGTACTACAGGGGGGATTCCATATGGTTCTGTGGTTACTGGTTTGTGTATGGCGGTGGGAGTGAGATGGGCTGAAGATGAGCCGATACAGTTGCCGAGTGGTGCTATTGATTCAAGGACTATTTCGAGGATGGTGGAGTGGCCGGGCGGCGTTCCACATCCAAGGGGTTTGGGTTATCAGGTTGCTGGTGCTGTTCTGCCACCACAGGTTCCCGAGGATATTCCTGTTGCCTCTCAGTACAGACGGTTGATGCGCCGCATGGATGCTATGTATGATTCTCAGAGCCGTTTTGCACAGGAGTTGACTCAGGCGCTGGGCATTGCTTTTGCTGCCAGTGGAGTGCAGGTGGATTGGCCTATTTTTGGAGCACATGGAGTCTATCCTCCGCCGGATTCTCCTCCTCGGGAGGGTGGTCCATGTGGTCAGTAGGTATGTTTCTACTTTTCCCTTATTTACTTCCAATGAGGGCATTGGAAATTTCAAGTTTGGGGGTGGATTTGGGAATTAGTAGTTGTTGTGATATATTTGTGGCATGTAGGAGTTCATATCGCATCATATTTGTATGTGTAGTTTAGTTTCATGCATGATATCTGTCATATAGAGCATTCTGTTTGCATGTGTGTCGAGTTTTGTATGTGAGTTCACATAGTTGCATTACATGCATTTTTCATGATCCCTTAGAATGAGCTGATGCCATAAGGTAGGTAGATGTTGATGTGGGTGTGAAAAGGATGAACAGAGGGCTGATTTTAAATTTTGTTGAAATTGACATGCATGTTTCATGAATAAAATTTTTACACAGTCTCGTCGTTTGCTCTTGGACTATGTTGCGTCATGCTTGTTTGGATTTAGGATTTAATCACTTGTTTATCGATAGAATTTGCTTTATTCTCTTGATGATTAAGGAACACCAAAATGCAAGTTTGGGGGAAAACAAAAATTTCATGCTAATATGTTTGTGTTTGTATTTGTTGGCTAGGCGTCAAATGGCTAGTAGCTGGCTCATGTTTATGAGTAGTCTAGGGTTGGAATTGAGAATTCTCATTCCAGATTCCATGTGAAAAAAAGAAAAAGAAAAAAAAAGAGAAAAAATGCAAAAAAAAAAAGAGAAAAAAAGAAGAAAAGAAAAAAAAGAGAAAAAAAAAGTGTTGTGAGAGTGTGAGTATGCAGAATTGATCAGGGTGAGCTCTTTAATACTCGAGCAATTAAGTTCTTGGGGACTTTGTGCCTAGTGACCTAAGGCTTTTTATAGTCTGGGATCCACTAACCCAACGCTCGCTACATGGGTATTATTGTATAAGCCTTTAGGGGTCTCATCCATTGCACGATCAAATAAGCATGTGTGTTGTGTACATATTGTGTTTGAGTCATAATTAAGCATGAATTTCTGTCTACTTTAGAGGAGTATGGAGGTGTATCTGAAGTGATCTTGAGTTTAACGTTCATTCTATTTATAAACCTGTGATTGTCTTGGAAAAGAATATGTATGATTTTGATCCGATTTGGGAGTATATCTGTCGAGCATTGCACACACGCACGTTCTGATCATGTATTGTTAGTATACCGGAATTTAGTCGAGCTCTGTTTGGATTGATTGCATTCATTGAGATATTTGCTTGCTAAGTGGTGTTGGTTAGTTTGAGGGGATCCTTTGCATTAATATTTAGTTGCATTCATTCATGCATTGCATTGTTTGAGTCGTTTGTGTCAGTTGGATTTTGTGGGTACATTCACTATAGGCCCTCACGAGACCTTACTCGTCCACTAGGGCTGCCTAGGGGTTTAAAGGGCTTGTTGCATATGCTAAATGCATCCGTGATCACCTACGGAAGTGGTACTAATTAGTTGTATATATTTGTATCTGTTTATGCTTGAGGACAAGCATTGGTTCAAGTTTGGGGGTGTGATAAGTGGATTTTTATCCATTTAGACCATTCTATTTCGACTTGAATTGATCGCTTAAACCTTGAGTTATTGTTAGGTTTAATGCGTTTCGTGAGAATTTTGCAGGTTCATGATTTTACAGGTTAATATGGTGTATTTGAGATCTTATGCATCTTGGGATGACATTTTACAAGTGGCTTAGGAAGAAGTCAGCTTGAGGATTAGAAGTTGCAGAAACTGAATCAGTGTAGCGCGACCGCGCCAGATATGCACTGTGGAGTAGAGCGACCGCGCTGAGGAAAAAAAAGCTGAATTAGTATAGCGCGACCGCGCTGTGTTTGCACTAGGAAGGAGCGCGACCGCGCTGGGGCTCTGCCTGGCCGCCAGAATCCTATTCTGCATGGAATTTTGATACGGAGATTGCTGTTTTCTTATTCTAATCATCATGGAAACATTGTAGGACGGTGGGAATAGTCTAGAAACATTGTTTGACAAGGGAATTTTAATTCTTATCTTATTTAAAGAGGGAAACTTGTAATTTTGATTCCTACTTAGAAACGGCAATTATTTGGAGCAAGGGCTATAAATACACATCCTTGGAGGCTTATTTGAGTACACCACCACAACACACCAACACCAGAGATCAGATCACTTCACATACACACTTTCTAGCACAAGATTGAGAAGCCAAGGCGAGGATCGTGACAACAAGAAGATCTAGACATAGTTTTCTTGTATTCTTACTAGGCGTATCTTTTGGATGCTTGATCATTACTCGACTTTGTTCCATAACTTTGTTAACATTGGTTTATTCATTATTATTCTCTTCATCTTTATCATGTTTTCATCAAACCCCATGATGACGAACGGTTCGATTATGAACTAATCGCCGTCATGGGGTCCTAACGGATGTACTTATGGAATTTAGATGTTGATTGCCTAATTTGATATATGTGTGGTGAATTTACGATATCCTTGCATGGTTGTATTTAATTCATATAGATGCGTAGCTAACATCTATCTTGTTAATCTTAAGTGAAGCGACAGTGAATCTTTTGATTTAGAACTTGCCATGCTAGCATAAGTCCATGAATGTTATTCATGTTTGTGGTGTGTTTCTAACCGTCTCATACTACCTTATGTAATCTTATGGATACTTGATCTTCAACCATTATGTTTTCAAATTCTATAGACATATAGGGTCTAAGCATAATTGGTGCCTGCATGATTTCTATCTTTTGTGGATATTGTGTAGATTGGTGTGCGTGTACTGAAAGGTAGCGTATACTTATTTCGTGTTGTCCGATTAGTTATCGTAACCACCACATGTGTTGATAAAAGGGCATGATCTCTAAAGGAAGTTTGTATTGAAGTTAGGATCCCATGTTTTCCATATCATAAGTAATTTGAAATCACTTAGTAATTAATTTAGCTGTTAATTAATTCTTATTAGTTAATTTTTAGATAATCAAAACCCAATTTGTCCATTGTCTTAGCATTGAACAATAATCATACATTGATGCTTAGGTACAAGAACTAAATTATACAATCTCTGTGGGAACGAACTCTACTTCATTCTATATTACTTGTGAACACGTGCGCTTGCGTGATTTTGTGCTAACATGGATGAAAATGGAGACCGTGACGACCGAATCCCCGACCCTGGATCTGGGGCTGTTACAATCGAACTCGGAGAATTTGACATCACATACAAGCTCGGACAGCCATCAAGGCTCAGGCATTGGTTGACTTCGTGATTGAATTTACCATTGGCAACCAAGAAGTCGGGGGGCAGGAGATAGTACCCACCTCTGGAGGTGAGGGAAAAGATGAAGAGCTTACACCGGATCAGAAAGAATATTGGGTGCTCTATTTTGATGGAGCATCAAAAACAAAATCAAGTGGTGCAGGTTTGGTTTTGCAAAGCCCCGATGGGTTCACAGTCGAGTATGCTTTGAAGTTAGACTTCCTAACAACCAACAACGAAGCTGAATATGAAGCCTTGATAGCCGGATTGGGCTTGGCCAGGATCATGAGGGTTAAAAACCTCAAAGTTTGTGGAGATTCAAGACTCGTAGTTTCGCAAGTGAATGGTGAGTTTAAAGCCAAGGATGAAACTATGGCAAAGTATTTGAGTGTTGTGAAGGCTGTTATGACTCAGTTTGATGAGTGCTATGTGGAACACATTCCAAGAGAGGAGAACGTTAAGACCGATGCCATATCCAAGTTCGCTTCTTCTGAGATAGAAAATTATGCAGGGAGTGTTTACTTCCAGGTCTTGAAGACCCCGACAGTCAACTCGAAATTGTTAGCGCCGATTGATATAGGGGGCTGCTGGATAGATCCTATCAAAGCTCACCTCAAAACCAGATGGCTCCCTGACAATACCTTGGGGGCACGGAAGCTGTCAGTGAGAGCAATGAGATATGCCTTGATTGAGGGCATCCTTTACAAGAGGTCTTTTGTCATCCCATACCTGAAGTGTTTAAGGCCCCAAGAGGCAAAGGAAGCACTACAGGAAGTTCATGGAGGAATTTGTGGGCAACACTTGGGGGGCAGAGCCTTAGCTCATAAGATCACTCGTTTGGGATTCTATTGACCAGAGATGTTGGCCGATGCGCAGAATTATGTCAAGAGGTGCGATAGATGCCAAAAGCACGCTCCAATTGTAAGGTAGCCGCCTGAGATGTTAACATCGATTAACTCTCCTATCCCGTTCGCAATATGGGGAATGGACATACTTGGACCATTCCCTGTAGTTTCGGCACAAAGGAAGTTCCTGATAGTGGCCATCGACTACTTCACTAAGTGGATTGAGGCTAAACCTTTAGCCAAGATAACCACCAAGCAAGTTGCTCAGTTCTTTTGGGAAAACGTAATTTGCAGGTATGGTATCCCTTGAATCCTTGTGACGGATAATGGGACGTAGTTCAACAATGAAGAATTCAAGAAATATTGTGAGGAGAATGCTATCGAGCTTCGCTTTACTTCAGTGGCTCATCCTCAGGCTAATGGACAGGCAGAGGTAGCGAACCGGATTATCCTTGATGGAATTAAAAAGATGGTCGAGCGCTCAAGAAACACTTGGGTGGATGAGTTGCTGCCTATACTCTGGGCATACCGCACCACCTACAAAGTGACGACTGGAGCAACCCCGTTCTTGCTGGCTTATGGAGCCGAGGCAGTTGTGCCTTTAGAGATCATGCATGCATCCCCACGAGTGGAAGCATATGAACCTGAAACTAGCGAATAAGGCATGAGGCTTGCCCTTGATCTGGTTGACGAGTTTAGGGATGAGGCAAATGCCAGGAATGCAGAGCATCAGAAAAGGGCATCCTTCCACTACAACCAAAGGGTTAAGGAGAGGTTCATTCGACAAGGCGACTTGGTTCTAAGGAAGGTAGAGGCCTCCGGAGTTGGCCAGAAAGGTAAGCTAGCCCCCAATTGGGAAGGGCCGTATCGAGTCAGGAAGACACTAGGATGAGGATCCTACAAGCTGGAGACTTTGGATGGAAACGAGGTGCCTCGCCCTTGGCACGCTTTGAACCTGAAGGTTTATTATGTTTAAGTCATCCTTGTAAGGACTTAGCTTTTTATTTATTTATTAGGAGAAGTAGAAATAAGGTTCAATGAAACCATTCCAGGGCTTATCACCCCGAGTAGGACAGTAGTTATCTATGTAAGGGTTGAACCTATTCTGAATTATTAATGCAAGTTTGTTTTCCATTCTATGATTCTGTGATTTTAATTACGTACCTAGCACCTGTTGAGTGTAAGTCTAGAATGACCAAGTACCGAAAATAAATGAACATGCGAATAAGGAAAACAAATGCATAAATGAAAAATGCCCCGGAGGGCCAAGGTTTAAGTTACAGACATTATCGAATAAAAGATAAGTCCTGAAGGACCCTGAATAAAACCTGGAAAGATAAAAGCCACATGAGGCTACTAAGGTCATGCAATACCCTTCATGACAATTGCCTACTCATTGGAAGACTCCTCTTCCTCATCACCGGATCCCTCCTCGCCAGAATCATCTTCGTTAGAGCTGTAATCCACCACCACCGTCGGCTGTGCCACAGTCTCCTCAACCTCATTTTCTTCCTCTCCGGAAGAAGAACTAGAAGAAGAACTAGAGGAAGAGCTAGCTTCATTTCGATGCCTCCTCTTTCCCGAGATTGGCTGACGGATCACCCACATCCTCTTCGCAGGCATGGGCTTCTTTCCGCGAGAGCCCGATGAAGATGAGTCCTGGCTAACAGCTTGGGCGGCTCCCTTGGAGCTAGATCCGGAATGTCGGTTGCCTCCCCGAGAGCCAGAGCCCAATGTTTAAGGCACAGTCTTGACTCTCGAACCGGAAGCATAGTCAACAAAGCCTCCACTGCCAACAGCCCAGTCAGGGCATGGAAAGTTTGCTGGGTCAACGATTGGATACTTGTTACTAACAACATTAATGTCTTTGTTCAAGCCGATAGACATGTTGTATGGTCGCATCTCATCGTCATGATCATCTATAAGCTTCAAGAAATCTTCTGACTTATGATAAGCCTTGATCACCTTGTCGAAATCTGAGGATTTCTTCCTAGCCAGAGAACTGAGCTGCCTTTGATAAGAGCTTGCTTCCCTCTCAGTATCGAAAGCTCTAGATTCCATATTTCTACATTTTTCCTCGAACATGCTCTTTTCCTTCTTCAAGGCTACGTTTTCATCCCAGAAAGCCCGACCTTGGGTAGCAGCGGATTGAAAGTAGGCATTTGCTTGAAAACATAAAATTTGCTTAAGAATTTATACATCGAGTTGACCATGGACATTGAATTCAAAAAAATAAATAGAATACCTGGTAGAGGGCTTGAGCCCCGAGACACTCGGACTCGTCAATTTTATCCGCAGAGGACACATTTAGACGATCAGAAGGGGTAACAGAGCATTTGGACCAGTCCAAGGCCAGGGCAGAGCACCCGAGGATGGAGTCCTATTCGCAAAAACCCCAAGCAGGAATGAAAGGAGACCTAGTGCTCCCATCGACATTTCAAGATCTCTTTCCCTGGGTACAATGGTCCAAGAAAGTTGGACACTTGGGAGTAGTTGGCTTCTTAGTCTTCTCTGCTTGCTTCGTCATCCTCCCAGTAGGGACCTCCGCCATCTCCGCAACTAAAACATATAAGGAAAGAACATTAGAATAAGAACAAACATAGTTCAAGATATTATAACTGAAAGTATAATTACCCTCAAAGGGAAGTATGCTAAGGCCGGCTTCAACAAGCCTTTTCTCTGTTAAAAATGCCCGATATTGAGAACGGCCGTTGTCCTCTAAAAGTCTGTCCCGATTCAGAAGCTCGTGGATTTCAAGATCCAGAATGAAGTGTGAACTGTCTTCCACACATCCAAATTTCTTTACAAAGAACTGGCCCCAATCGCCGCCTTTCAAATAAAGAACTACGAACTCCCTCGACCAGAAATGGTGGGAATCTGGGAAGGACTTCGTGTTCACCATGTGAGGGACTAAACCCCGGTACTGGAACCTAATCCACCCTTTCTTGGTACTTGCAGAATTCAAAACTAAGAAGATACTTCGAAACATGGTGGTACTCAGAGGGATGTCCAGGTCACGGCATCTTAGAATAAGATAATAAGAATCCTCCAAGAGTTGGGATACAGTTGACATGGGTGAACCTGAAGCTCAGCCAACAGCCTTATGATGAAAGGATGGACGGGAAACCTAAGCCCAGCTTCTAAAGCACCTTTGTAAATACAAAGTCTCTCCGGATGCCAGTTGCAAGTTCTATCGCCTAAACCAGGCATCCGAATCTTGATTACCTCCACGAAACCATATAAATTCCTTATCTTCTCTACATCATGTTCCTTCAGTTTGCATGCACACTGGTAGGAGTCTAACTCCGAGTCATTGGGGAATGTATCCGCCACAGTGCTAAACAAGTCTAGCAAAGAATGGAAACGACGATCAATATGTAAGGGAGACCAAATTTTGTTCCTACCTTTCAGAGATCGAGCTTTGCCCTTATTAGCCATTACCTCCGACATAGATACCATGGGTGCTTGAGGTGCTTGATTGCTGTCTGCCATCTCAAGAACTTGGACTTGAGCTTGAAAACTTAAGAAATAGAGAGCTAGAGAACTTGAGAGAAAGTTTGAGAAATGAAGAAGTGAGGAGAAATGAAGGATTCTCCCCATTTTGTATAGAAAAATGGTGACCTGCTAGAACAGGTTAAAATTCAGACTGGTTCGTGTTTACAGGTCATTTGTCGTTTAAAATCTCAAAAATGGTAGAAAATTGACAAAAAGATCGTTATATCTCGTGCAATTCCGGGAAAGAAGTGATAAATATTCGGCACGGAGCTGCAATAAAATAGCTGGTTGGATGACACAAGCTAATTAGGCTTAATCAAGAGTTTAATCCACAAAAGAGGATTAGGGATGTTAATCAGGAGATTAACCAAAACTTTAAAAAGAGAGTCAAGAATGTTTGTTCGTTGATGTTTAAGTGTTGGCAGCTGATGATCGAAAGACGACAACCTTCAGCCGGGAAGGCATCAGTCGAGAGGCACCCACGGGAAGCCTTGGTCGACAGGCAATAGCCGAGAGGCACCCGGAGGAGCCCCTGGCCGACACCCACCAGCCGAGAGGCACCCATAGGAGCCCTCAGCCAAGACTAAGTGGCCGAGAGGCATCCACGGGAGCTCTCAGCCGAGACCAAGTGGCCGAGAGGCATCCCTAGGAGCCCTCAGCCGAGACCAACTGGCCGAGAGGCAACCCGAGGAGGCTCCAGTCGAGACCCGCCCGGGGAGGCCACTGGCCGAGACCCGTCCACGGGAGGCCTCTGGCCGAGACCCATCAGTCGGGAGGCTCCCGGGGAGTCCTCTGGCTGAGGCAGTTGTGTCGAGAAGTTTCTCTGGTGACCCTCTTTCGGTTGGTTGTCGTTTAACGACTTTCTGATTAGCGCCGTTTAGCGCTGTTTAGCGCCGTTTTATGCCGTTTAACACCGTTTAGCATCGTTTAAACATCGTTTAAGGCTAGTTAGCATCGTTCAGTGTCGTTTAGTGCCGTTTAGCGTCATTTAAAATATCATCGTAAATGCGTCGGTCGCTCCACGCTTTACATTAAAAGACGATACACATGAAACACTAGTGTACAATGACGAACCCTGACCCGAGTCTCGAAAAAGACATTAGAACTTCAAGGAAAACCTGATCAGTTTTCCTAAAAGTTGGGGGGCAAATGATATGGGTCAAAAGTAAGCCCTAAAGACACATTTAATGTGGCATTAGTTAGATCTGAAATGGTCCAAATGTGGGGCCCATTTATAAGGCCCAAAGCCCTAATTAAATATTAATTTCGTAATTAATATTAAGGGTGATAAAACAGCTCAGCAATAAGAGTCAGACAAGGAAATAATATCAATATGAGTAGCCACCAAGGCAACAAACTCAACATGGAAACAGACTCCTACAAGGAAGGAGTCTAGAACCATCCTCAAGGCGGTGGCTTGCCCACCAAGTCTCCAAATCCTACCATAATTCTAAGGCTCCCACAGCCTATATAAGGGCCTGACCCTCATTCTCATAACTACGTCTTGGCTTAATTCTCAATAACGCGATACGTAGGCATTCTGTGAGGACCGATTAGTCTCGAACACGAAAACAGCCATTAAAGCTCGAAGCTCACCAACCCCTTTGCATTAAATACACACGAACCCTAGCCGCAATTCGATAACCTAGTTTTTATTCCACAACATTGTAATGGAAACACTCAAAATCTCAAGAGGAAATATAATTATGAATTTTTACATTAATCATATTCAGTGTAGAAGACCTACATTGATAATCCTATTCAATGTAGAAAACCAAATTATATGATTTAAATCATTGAAATACACTTTTTCATATTTCATTATAAATACATTTGTTTAGATATTGATTCAAGTGATGATTAGGATCTGGACTACTGATCAGATACTGATGCTGACGTCATCAGTAAAAGCAACGTCAGGATTAGGTTATCATCAGTATTGGAAGCTGGTCAGGATTATATGGAGATTTACATTAGTCCAGAGATCAAGGTAGATTGATATGTCGATTCCTGATTTATAGGAACGCAACTATCAATTAAGATATGTACTGGGAATCGTAAGTAATTGATCTATGTATCTTGTAATTGATAGGGCAACTGTGTAATGTATATAAACACAGTTTAGGTTTTACTTAATTGTAATCACTTACATGAGATCTCTTGTAACCTAGCAGCTCTCAAGAACATCAGAATTTCTTGAGAGAGTTTGTAACAGTTTTATATCAGAGTTAATAAAGCTGTTATTTATTCATACTTTTGTTATTACTATTGCAAAAAGTCGAGAATCTTATACAATTGTATTCAACCCCCCTTCTACAATTGTTCATTACTGGGTAACAATTGGTATTAGAGCAAACTGATTAATTATAATCAGAAAGGATCTTAAGATGCCGACGAACAAGTATGAAAGTATTAAAATCCCTATCCTCAAAAAGGCTGAATACCCTACATGGAGGGTAAAGATGTTGATGGATCTGGAGGCTACTGATCCTAACTATCTGGATAGGATATATGATGGTCCATATATACCTAAGAGACTGGTTGCTGGAATAGAGACTGTACCTGAGTACTATGCTCAGAAGACAAAGACTGAATGGACTCCTGAGGGAAAGGCTGAAGTATTCAGAGATGCAAAGGTGAAGAATATCCTTCATAATAGCCTTGATGCTGTCATGTCAAACAGAGTGATAGCATGTAAAACTGCTAAGGAGATTTGGGAAACTCTAGAAACTCAATGCCAGGGCACTGAATCTATCAAGAGGAACAAAAGGGCTCTGTTGGTTCAAGAATGTGAACAATTTGATGCTAAATCTGATGAGAGCCTCACTGATCTGTATGATAGATTTCTGATGCTACTGAATAATCTATCTCTAGTAGGCAAAGAGTATGATGCTGAAGATTCCAACACCAAGTTTCTTAGTTCTTTGTCTGAGGAGTGGGATACTCAAACATCGATCATTAGACACCAGTATGATCTTAATGCTGTGTCTCTTGATGAAGTTTATGGGATGCTAAGAACCCATGATCTTGAGGTTCAACAAAGAAAGAATAAGAAAAGCAACAAAGCAAAGGCTGTTGCTTTAAATGTTGAATCAAAATCAAAGGGAAAATCTATGGAAGTTTCGAGGAGAAGAAGTAGAGTTGTTGAGTCAAATACTGATGACTCATCATCAGATCCTAATGCCAATCCTGATACTGATATTGATGATGACTCTACTGATTCCGACATGATGGAAATGGTTGCTATGATAGTCAAAGGCTTCAAGAAAATGAAGTTCAGAAAGGCTAGAAGACAAGGCAACTTTCAGAAGAAACCTTTCAATGCTGACAAGAAACAAGAAGAATGAAGGCAAAGGCAGTAAGTTTGACAAGTCAAAGGTCAAATGCTACAACTGTGATGGAATGGGTTACTTTGCAACTTAATGCAAAAAGGCCAAGACCAAAGCTCTTGTCTCAACGAGCAAGGATTGGATGGACTCTTCCTCAGAATCTGAAGAGGAAAAGGTGAACTATGAATTGATGGCAAATGTTGATGAGATTGCTGCTCCTGATAATAAGGTACCTGAAACTGTTTTTGATTTTGATACTGATAATGTTTCTGAGTTAAGATCATTTCTAAAGTCTCTACATATTAGCTTTAGAAGTCAATCTCTTGAAAACGCTAGAATCATATCTGAGATGTTAGAATTGTCTAAGAGAAATGATCATCTAGAAGCTGAATTACTCTTTATGCAAGAAGTACAAAATGAATGTGATAAGGCTAGGCACATGAAGTTAGAAATGGAATTTAAATGTACAGCTCTTGAAAAAGAACTTGAAGATGCTAATGAGAAACTCAGAACTTGGACTCACTCTGGAACAAAGACACATGGAATAATCATTGACAAAAATTAGAAGGAGTGTCTAGGTTATAAACCAGAAACAGATCAGAAAAACAATAAAGGAAAAGTTGTTTTTAGTGAGTCAACAAAACCAAAGACCTACAGACATGTAATAGACAACACCAAGTCTGATATTAAACCTATCAATTTTGTGTATAGTAAAGATTCTAATTCAGTCACTGAAAAGGGATTAACTTCTACTAAACAAAATACAGAGACTGTGTCTAAATCTGTTAAGTTGACAAATTCTAAAAATGTAGGTCTTTTGTCTAAGAAACAACTGAGAGACAGAATCTGTGAAGTCACAGATAAAGAGAAAACAACTACTGCTAAGAGAAATAGGAATGGTAAAGTTGGAATAAATAAAGAGAATAATTATAAGTATATTCCAAATGCACCAAGAAAAGCATGCTTTAACTGTGGTAATTCTAATCATCTTGCTATTTATTGCAGGAAGAATAAAAAGAAGGCAACTGTTATTCCTAAGTCTGACATTAGGAATAGATCAGTATTTTATAAACCACAGAATCCCTATTTTTATTGTGGTAGTATATGGCATTCTATTTATACATGTGAAGAATACCATAATTTGTACTACAATTATTATGAGCCCTTGCCTAAATTCAATAAAAGTGCAAATTCTGGTAAAGTTAAGAATGTGATAAAAAAAATGCATTTAACTCTGATACTAACAAGGCAAAACCTAAGGGATCCAATCCTGACAGGAATGTCTCTGTCAAAAAGACTTCTGCTGCTAAAAATGTTAAAGTGCATGCAAACAGAACCCAACAAGTGTGGGTTCTTAAAAATTCTAACTGAGTTTTCTGTGTTTCTGATTGCAGGGTAAAAAGAAAAATGTGTTAGTCATGGATAGTGGTTGTTCTGTTCACATGACTAGAAACAAAACCCTACTATCAGAATTCGAGGAGAAAGCTGGCCCAACCGTGTCTTATGGAGATGCCAACATTGGACAAACTTTGGGATATGGCAATATAATAATTGGAAATGTCATCATTGAAAAAGTAGCTCTGGTAAAGGACTCAAACACAATCTGCTGAGTGTTAGTCAAATCACAGACAGAGGTTATCATGTCAACTTCAATGACATTCATTTTGAAGTAGTCAGTAAAGCATCTGGAAGGGTTGTCTTAACTAGTCAAAGACATGGTAACATTTATGAAGCCAACATCTACACCAATACTGATGGTCCCTCCACGTGTCTCATCAGTAAAGCATCTGTAAATGAAAGTTGGAATTGGCACAAGAAGCTTTCTCATCTCAACTTCAACAACATCAATGAGTTGGTTAAGAAAGATTTGATGAGAGGACTACCAAAGGCACTGTATACTCCTGATGGACTCTGTGATGCTTGTAAGAAGGCTAAACAGAGAAGGACATCATTCAAGAGTAAAACTGAATCCTCAATTGATGAACCATATTACATGCTTCACCTTGACTTTTTTGGACCAGTCAACATAATGTCCATCAGTAAGAAAAGGTATACTCTAGTCATTGTTGATGAATATACTAGATTTACCTGGGTGTATTTTCTGCACAGAAAAGATGAAACTGCTGAGATACTTTTGGACTATGTGAGACTCATAGAAACTGGCACAAAGTACAAAGTCAAGATTCTAAGAAGTGATAATGGAACTGAATTCAAGAATTCAGTAATGGAAGAGTTCTGCAAATACAAAGGAATAGAGCAACAATTCTCTGCTCCTGGCACACCCCAGCAAAATGGAGTGGTTGAAAGAAAGAACAGAACTCTAATTGAAGCTGGCAGAACTATGTTGGAGGAAGCTAAATTACCTACATATTTCTGGGCAGAAGCAGTCAACACAGCATGCTATACCCAGAACATCACTCTTATTAACAGACATGGTGTAACTCCTAATCAAATGATTAAGGAAAAGAAGCCTACTCTGAAGCATCTGCATGTGTTCGGCTACAAGTGCTTTGTTCTTAGACCTCATCCTGAAAAGCTAGGGAAATTTGAAACTAAAGCCGATGAGGGCATATTTATTGGCTATTCAACTTCAAGAGCCTTTAAAGTCTACAATCTAAGAACAAAGACAGTCATGGAGTCTATCAATGTATCTTTTGATGATAAGAAGATAATAGGAATTGTTGAAGACTCACATGACAGTTTGATCTTTGCAAATGAAGCTACCAAGAATCCTGATGAATCTGTGTCAGATACTGATATCTCATCAGATCCTGATAATTCATATATTCCTGATGAAGCACCAATTACTGATGGTGAAGCTACCAATGCAAATATTGAGGGGGAGCAACATCAAGATACCATCAACATAGAAACAACTCAAGCATCAGGAAAAGGTTAATCAGAAACAGATTCAAGTGATAACTCTGATAGTAATTCAGGAGGAGATAGCAATATCTCAGGGGGATCTTCTAATAATTCTAGTTCTTTTGAAGACAACACCAATCCAGGGGGAGCATCCAATTCAAGAAATGATTTACCATCAGCAAGGAAATGGACCAAAAGTCATACTCCTGATTTAATTATTGGGAATCCTGATGCAGGTGTTAAAACCAGAAGTGCAACTCAAAATGAATGTCTTTACAATAACTTTCTGTCAAAGAAGGAGCCTAAGAAAGTTGAAGATGCACTCAAGGATGCTGATTTGGTTACAGCAATGCAAGAAGAACTAAATGAGTTTGAAAGAAAGGAAGTCTGGAAACTAGTACCAAGGCCAAAGGATAGGTCAATTGTGGGTACAAAGTGGGTGTTCAGAAACAAGACAGATTCAGATGGCACAATTATAAGGAACAAAGCAAGGCTAGTTGCAAAGGGGTATTCTCAACAGGAAGGAATAGACTATAATGAGACTTTTGCTCCTGTTGCAAGGCTTGAAGCTATCAGGATTTTTCTGGCATATGCAGCCCATAAGAAATTCAAAGTTTTCCAGATGGATCTTAAAAGTGCTTTTCTTAATGGAGAATTGGAATAGAAGGTATATGTTGAGCAACCTCCTGGTTTCATTGATCCCAAATATCCAAATCATGTCTATAGATTGGATAAAGAACTTTATGGACTAAAGCAAGCTCCAAGAGCCTAGTATGAAACTCTAGCTCAATTCGTACTGGAAAGTGGATTCAAAAGAGGTACAATTGATAAAACCTTGTTTTATTTGAATCATGGTAAGGATTTCCTGTTAGTTCAAATTTATGTTGATGATATCATTTTTGGGTCAACTAACTCCAAACTGTGTGAGAAGTTTTCAAAGCTAATGCAATCTAGATATCAAATGAGCATGATGGGAGAAATGAGCTATTTCTTAGGTCTACAAGTTAAACAGACTGATGATGGAATTTTTGTCAACCAATCAAAGTACACAAAGAATTTGTTAAAGAAGTTTAACATGCAAGACAGTGCTACTGCTTCAACTCCTATAGCTATAACTACAAAGCTTGATCCTGATCAAGGTACTGAAGTAGATGTAACTAACTACAGAGGTATGATTGGCTCACTCTTGTATCTAACTGCTAGTAGACCAGATATCATGTATGCAACCTGTCTATGTGCAAGATTTCAGGCAAATCCCAGGGAACCACATCTCATAGCAGTTAAAAGGATTTTTAGATACTTGAAAGGCACTCCATCTCTAGGCCTGTGGTATGCTAGAGAATCTGATTTGGGATTATGTGGTTACTCAAATGCTGATTTTGCAGGGTGCAAAATAGACAGGAAAAGTACTTCAGGCAGTTGTCAGTTTCTAGGAGGAAGACTAGTTTCTTGGTTCAGTAAAAAGTAAAAGTCTATCTCCACATCAACTGCAGAAGCTGAGTACATTATTGTTGGAAACTGTTGTGCTCAGATAATGTGGATGAGAAATCAGCTAATGGACTATGGTTTGTCATTTTCAAAAATACCTATTTATTGTGATATCCAAAGTGCTATTGCTATGACAGGAAATCCAGTTCAACACTCTCTTACTAAGCATATCAGTATCAAATATCATTTCATAAGGGAACAAGTACTGGAAGGGATAATTGAGCTACATTTTGTTCCTACTGATCAACAGCTAGCTGATATATTCACCGAGCCACTTAAAGCTACTTTTACAAAATTGGTGAATGAACTAGGAATGGTGAACTATGAAAGTTTTTTAGAGCAAGGAGAGATCAGATCCTGATGCATATCAGATCCTGATGCATCTCGAATCCTGATAAAAAGTCAATACTGACAATGGTAAAACATTGAATCCTGATGCGACGGTTCGTTTATCAGTATAATGTTCAGGATCTAAGTGCTTCTTTTTGTTCTATTTTCCTGATTTGTTTATGGTTATGGTTAATGAACTTCTGAATAATGTGATTACTTTAATTAATTTTTCATATTTACTTCTCAGATTTTATATCTCACAGAACATTTCATAACATAAAAAGTGCAGAAAACAATGAACAAGATTAGTGAAACAAGGTTTTTTCATTGATAATAAGAAAGAGATTACATGCATACATCAAATCTTTCTATTTTCTCTATCTACTAATCTATCAAACAGCAAAAGAAAAGGGGAAGTACAAACCACTCCATTGCTAGCAGCTATCCCAGATCCCATATTTTCCATTTTGTTTGGGTGGAAGTTAATAGGGATAAGGTTATTTTTGCTGAAATATTCATTAACAATGGTTGGAGGTTTTGGATGAGGATGCCTTAGAGGAAAGCCATTCGAATGTTTCCTGGAGAACAGCATCGATGTCGATCATTTTTGCAAGTTTTTCCTTCTCGATCTCCTCGAGACAAGCATCCATTTGCAGCCACAAAGTCTCAAGCTGCCTTTCCCAATCAAAGGCTTCGAACTCTTCTTGTGACAAACTGAGGATATCTCATTTCTCTACGAGATGGATGTTTTTCTCCTTAATAAGGTTCGATATATTTGTTTAAGTGTTTGCTGTAGGGTTTTGGAGACTTGTCAAGAAGAAACAAGTTTTATTTTCCAAGTGAGATGAGAATGGTTGTGTATTAGCGTGCTATATAAAGGTGGGAGATTCTAGAGAATATGAAACGGTTTGTATTCTTCTTTTATGGGAACAAGTATTTTAACATTTTGAAAATTGATTTATTTAATTTTCTAATTAAATATTTCATTGTTATTCTCTTTAATCAATATCACAAAAATATGTTAAATATCTGACAAACATCGTTTTACGCACGTGTGTCTCACATATTGATATATACATATAAATACACATAAAATGGCGTGCAGTTATCACCACTTACCCACGTCCGTTCTCCACTAATTAAGTGCACTAATCAGTACCTGAAACTTGTAATTGAGGGTAATTTTGTTTTTCTAAAACAAAACACAATCGTTCTTACAATTTTAACATTATTCTCATTACTTCAGTAATTCATTCTCGCTCTCTCTGTGCAACCAAGAACCCTAATTTTCAAAATCTCACATATCTCTCATACTCAATTACAATTGAATCGTCACCATTCATGAATAGTAAGGTTGTTATCAACAGAGTTAGCTTTGCTACTAACAAGTTCGTTACTGTTCTCAATCATCATGATCTACCTAATGATTTCCACATCATTCAGGACTTTCTGGCCATAAGCCCAATTAATTATGCTCTAACCCAACCTGCCAAGGTCTCTTTCAAGTCTATTATACAGGTTTGGAAAACTGTGGTCTTTAGTCAAGGTGCTTCAGGAAGGCCGCTCATGACGTTTGAACACGATGGAGTTACTTACCACGTGACTCCTGAAATTGTGGAAGAAGCTCTTCAATTTCCATCTCTAAATGGTGAAACTCCAGCAAAGATTTCTGAATCTACACTTCTTGAGTTTACCACGAGTCTGGGATACAATAGAGAGCCAAAGAAGTTTTCAAGCTTGTACAGAACCAAGCTTAAGAAGGAATGGAATTTCTTCTTTGATACGATCAGTAGATGCTTCCTAAACAAAGTTTCAAACTTTGATGCACTACCTTCTAGCTCAGTTAAAATCAGGTTTTCTCTAATTTATGATCTTCCTTTTGATTATGGGTCATTTGTCCTGAAAGCTTTAAGTGAAAGAAAAGCAGAAAAATGTGGATATGTCTACTATCTTAGATTTTTTCAATTGATATTCTCTCACTTATGTCCTAATGCTATTTTTGAGAATGATACAGTACTGCCTATCTGTCGAATTTTTGAGAATAACATAAAGTCCTTGATCAATTCTGATAAGGCAAATGGTTTTGAAGGTAATGCCTTTATTCCTAATGAGGTCAGGCTTCTTTTGACAAAGAGAATGTCTATTCATTATGGCCCAGCAACAAGTGCTATGGGACAGGACCAAACACATCCTGTTCCTGGCACAAGCACATCACTCAAACAGTTTTCCAAACACTCAACCACCTCTGGTGACTCTCAACAGGCATCAGATGTAAAAGCAAAGAAATTAGCTAGATCTGATGTGTCTGGAAGGCAATCAGAATCAAAGGATTTCTTCACTCCAACCCCCACTCAAAAGAAGTTACAAGGGGGTGAACAAGGGGTCCTGGTTATAGAAAAAGCTGTACCTAAGGTTGCTGAGTCTTTGATTGAATCAGGAATATATAAAGAATCTAGGGAGAAGAGAAAATTTATGCCACAGGTGGATTCTGATTCTGATGATGATGATATGCCCATCTCAGTAATTATGAAGGAAAAGGAAGTTGCTGATATTGCTCCTGATTCTGTGGCTATCTCTGAAAAGCCAAAGAAAAGAAGAAAGATACTCAACAAGAGCAGGTATTATATTCCTACAGAGATACAGAATCTTATTGACGATACAGAGTTTATTCCTGATAAATCTACCAATCCTAATGGATCATCAGTACCTGATACTTGTGTCAATGCTGATATCTCTACTCCTAACAACTCACCTGTGATGACTGTTGAGATTTCTGATTCTCCAGCACCTAATTCTCCAAAAAGAAGAATTATTGAGATGTCTGTGGTGAAGGTCAATGTTATTGCTGCTCAGCTTGGTCATCAACCAACACCACTTCTAGTAAAGAGACAAGCTGGAGCGAGGGTCTTTCAAAGATAAAAGAAACAGAGGACTGATTCCCCTCTGAAAGGATCTAGCCCACAAGAACCTGAACTTCAAAGGAGTTCAGCAGCTATTGCAGATCCAGTCCCACAAGAACCACTCACTCAAAGTGTGAGTGCAGGCATTATTAAAGGAATGGTCCCACAAGAACCATCTTCTCAAAGTGAGGATGCATGCATTGTTATTACAGCACAAAGATTTTCTGACGTTGCTCAAGAGATTCCTGATATTTAGTTTGACTTAGCTCAAAGGTATTGCAGATAGAGCTACACATGCTCTTCACATTGCTGAACTGGATGCTGTACATGAAGATACTGCGTTTGAGGGAAGCACACAAGAACCTTCAGCTCAACGGGTTGAAGAAGCTTCTGAACCTCTAGCTCCACAAGAACCATTAGTAGCAAATACTAATGCAAGCCTAGTTCCTGATGATAACATATTTTCTGGTGATAGTGTTGCTGCAATTCTTGAAGATGTTAATCAACCAATTCTGGTGCAACCACTTTCATCAAGGCCAATGGAACCTACTTCTTCAGGTAACACTTCTATTTCTACTTCTTTCACTACTGATAGCATGATTACAGATAGACCTGATACAAGGGATACCTCTATTTGTATGACTACAGTCTACTCCTCTCAGCCACCTCTTATTTCTTTGAATTTATCAAGCCAGAACCTTTCAAGTAAGAATGAGAGTAAACAATTAGAGAAAAAGAAGAGTGAAGAGAGGCAGTCTCCTGAACTGGTAAAAGAGGAGGTAGATATGAGTGAGAAGTTAATCACTTCTAGTGAAGTAGCAGTTACTATTGAAAGTAACTTAGGCAAAGCAGTGAGAAGTGATGAGATCACTTTAAAAGAACAGAGAGATTTAGGAATTGTTTCTGTTCTAAATGCAGATTCTCAGAATACTTCAGCTCCTTCCAATGCTGATTTGAAATTAAAGGGTATTCTGAATCCTGATGATTATCAGAATGATGATGTTCCTGATGCTAATAATAGTGATAGCTCATATGATGATGGTGATGCTAATGATAATCCTGATAACGTTCAGCTTAAAGCAGCTCTACATGCCAGTCTAGGATCCACTCATGGATCTTCTAGCCAGTTTATGGCAACTATTGGTAAAGCTGATGATGGAAGAAAGGCGACTGGATCAACTTATTCTGGTGATATTCCTGAACACATTCAAGCTCTACGAAGATATGAATGGGATACTAAGTGGAATAAACCTACTGCTATCATTAACTTTTATAATGCTCTCTTTCATTCCAAGAATACAGTTTCTACACTATCTAGTTCTGATCTCAAGGATCATCTAAAGACTACTACTATTCTTGCAAAGGGATTGAAGGATGAGGTTGATTATGTCAAAATGGACAATGCTAAAGTAAGGGCCAGTATTCATTCTGCTATATCTTTGACTGCTACTGCTTCTCAAGTCAGGATACTCAGCAAAGAAGTTGTTGATCTTGAGAAGAAGATGGACAAAAGAATGGATGTTTTGGAAGCTAAAGTGACTACTATTGACGAGTCTCTCCAACTTATCTTATCTTTATTGACAGATCCTGATGTCAAAAAGGGGGAGAAGGTAGTCAAAACAAAATGCACACCTGATCTAATTGTAAGAAAGGATGATGATACTTCTGGAAATGATGGTGGTGCTCAGACATATGGAGCTAGAACCTCTGATGCTGCACTGGTAACAAGGAAAAGTCAATCTCAAACTCAAACCAAGTAGTCAACTCATGTTTCTAGATCTGGAAAGAAGATAGTAAGAACAATGGTACAATCACAAATCCTGATAGAAGAACAATTCCTGACATCTGGTCAAAGTCAATTATCAACAATTCCTGAGGATGATGTGTACATTGATGATGAAAATAATGATGCTACTAAACCTTTCTTTCATGAACTTGATACTGGCACTGGTGAAGTTCTTCATTTGTTTCATAAAGATAAAAGAGTTGAACTAGCAAATGCAAAGTCAGCTCTTTCTGTGCTAGCTGAAGAAGACTTTTCTACTCTGTCAAAAGAAGAAATTCTAATTAAAAAGAAAAATCTTGTGGATAGTTTTAACAAGAAGACTCGTACTGCTGAAAGAGGAAGAGGTAGAGGTGGAAGAGGCAGAGGGAGAGGAAGGAAGCCTACTCAAAAGAAGGCTAGTGGAGTAAGAATAGAGGAGATATCTGCTGATATTCCAGTTATTCCAAGTGAATTAATTCCACATTCTACGCAGGCTATTATACATGATGATCAACAAGAAGAGGAAAATCAGTTAACAGTAAGGAAGTGTAAAATGGTTGTGAAAGCACAGAATATTGTTGTTGAAACAGTTCAAACTGTTATTCTTGATACTACTCAAAGTGATGCTCCTGATTCTGAAGAAGACTCGTACTGCTGAAAGAGGAAGAGGTAGAGGTGGAAGAGGCAGAGGGAGAGGAAGGAAGCCTACTCAAAAGAAGGCTAGTGGAGTAAGAATAGAGGAGATATCTGCTGATATTCCAGTTATTCCAAGTGAATTAATTCCACATTCTACGCAGGCTATTATACATGATGATCAACAAGAAGAGGAAAATCAGTTAACAGTAAGGAAGTGTAAAATGGTTGTGAAAGCACAGAATATTGTTGTTGAAACAGTTCAAACTGTTATTCCTGATACTACTCAAAGTGATGCTCCTGATTCTGAAGAAGCTGAAATCTTAAAATAACTTGAAGTCATTATTCTTACTGTTGTGATTGAATTTCACAATTTGGAAGTTGATGAAGAAATATTAAGAATTGATCAAGAAAGATTCAGAAGGTTTGAAAAAGAAAGGGAGATCAGGAAACAAGCAAGAGCTGTTGAAATTGAAGAAACGAGAAAGTACATGAAAAATGTAGTTGAATCTAATGAATTGTTGTGGTATGACAGAAGTAGACTTGTTCCAGAACATCAACAGAATTATGCACCAGACAAGAAGAAGAAGGACAAGAAATGGAAGAGTATTGATGAATATGAGTATCAAGGATCAGCTATTTTTCAACCAGGTGCTCCTATAACTGAACTTCCTTTGATTACTGAAGCTGGTACTTCACAAGCACTTCGAAAATCCAAATTATTTTGGGCAGATATTCAGTCCGGCTTGAAGGGTTTGGAACCTAAAACCAGAAGAGGCATTGGTTATGTTCAAACTCAAACCATATCCCCTGCACAGACAGATCAACATGCTCTAGTTGACAGGATTTATGAGGAATTATCTTTTGATCATCTTTGGAAACTTGAAGCTGTTGCTATTATTGCTGATTGTCATGCTGGTGCTAAGAAGGTGAAGAAATTGTTTTACTTCATGAAAGACAAGACTGTCAAGAAGATAATCATTGATGAGCTCTTATGCAAATCTACAAAGGAACTGAAATATATTCTTTATCTACTCAAGGGTAAAAGCATCAATGTTAAAGAAAGAGAAGTCTACAACAATTGGTCTTACATGATTCTGAGAACTATCAGACAGAGATTTTTGGATGGAGGAACAAGGTATGATGGTAACTATACTCCCAGGTACTTAAATTCAAGAGGCAAAGAAATTGAAATGAAGAGAGGAACTGCTGTTAAAGAAGAATATTTTGGTATGGAACAATTGTCTCTTAATCCTGATAGAGAGGAGTTTGCATATATACTGTTGGGAGACTTAGATCTACCTAGAAGCTCAATACAGAATCTCAGGGCAGCTATTTATCAGATTAATGAGGAAGATGAAGAACTCAAAAATCTGAAGAAGAAACTGATTCAAATTCTTGAGAGCAAGGAAGAAGAGTTGTTATCGAATTTCTTGGAGATGAATCTTTTCTATCAAAGAATTTCTAAAACTGTTCCTGATGATTTCTAGAAGGTATTTTGTTTTGA
Source organism: Saposhnikovia divaricata (assembly GCA_036435485.1). Taxonomy (NCBI): domain Eukaryota; kingdom Viridiplantae; phylum Streptophyta; class Magnoliopsida; order Apiales; family Apiaceae; genus Saposhnikovia; species Saposhnikovia divaricata. The sequence continues at coordinate 119,512,477 of CM071598.1, read as the reverse complement.
GTTTTTGACATCATTGAATCGAGGAATTTGTGCTTTATTTCACAAAGTACAAATTAGGGGAGATTGTTAGATATTGATTCAAGTGATGATAAGGATCTGGACTACTGATCAGATACTGATGCTGACGTCATCAGTAAAAACAATGTCAGGATTAGGTTATCATCAGTATTGGAAGCTGGTCAGGATTATATGGAGATTTACATCAGTCCAGAGATCAAGGTAGATTGATATGTCGGTTCCTGATTTATAGGAACGCAGCTATCAATTAAGATATGTACTGAGAATCGTAAGTAATTGATTCTATGTATCTTGTAATTGATAGGGCAGTTGTGTAATGTATATAAACATAGTTTAGGTTTTACTTAATTGTAATCGCTTACACAAGATATCTTGTAATCTAGCAGCTCTCAAGAACATCAGAATTTCTTGAGAGAGTTTGTAACAATTTTATATCAGAGTTAATAAAGCTGTTATTTATTAATACATGTGTTATTACTATTGCAAAAAGTCGAGAATCTTATACAATTGTATTCAACCCCCCTTCTACAATTGTTCATTACTGGGTAACAACATTTTTAGTTTACATGTTAAAAAATAAAATATTTTTTATGCTAGATCCATCATTTTTCATCTATTTATTTTATGATGTAACAGTTCTTATTTATTTTGTTGTATTGAAGACCATACTACCGACTGCCAAAGTTTTGGACAAAATCACTCTTACACTTATTATTGAAACTATATTTGATTGTTAGTAGAACTATCTTCAAATAATAAGAAAGGTATTTTGATAATTAAAATGAATAATAAGTCGATTTCATAAATCGAACATAATTTTCAACGTAAAAAATCATCAATTTCTTCTCTCTTTTATTTCTGCGTAGTTTTAACTTCTCTCTTTTGTTTTTGCGTAGTTTTAAATGAAAAATAATTGTTAAATAATCAATAAATCAAAGATTATTTTGTTAATTTCATGTGGGTTGTAAAATCGTCAAAATAAAATTTTAAGAATTCAAGATAGCTAGAGCACAAATATTAAATTGAACGTGTAAAATCTTATATATCAATTTTTTAACAACAATTTAATATGTAAATTAATACCATATAAATATTAAAACAATTAATATAATTATAGATATTAGAAAAATATCCGTTCGTTGCACGGGTTATAAGTTAGTATTATATAATTCTTAATTGCTCTTCTAAGGTTCAGCAACAACAAATTAGATCATAGAAATATGAAAGATTATTTATTTAATATAGTTTCTTAATTATACGCATGTAAAATTATTTTACATATTTAGATTCTATATAGAAATAATTATTGTGCAAGTTAAACTCAGGTTCTATATTTGTTCCACATTGACACCCTCTTATTAAAAAATTTCAGTTTTTCGTAAAAAAATGTTGCAAATATGTGTTTAATAGATTATAAACTATTATAATATTTTTTCGTTATAAAATATGTGTGTGATTTCATTAAAATTGTAATTATTAACTAATAAATGATGTTAAATCAAAATTATATATGCATCAAATAGGAAAAAATCGTAAACTTGTAGGGTGATGGCCCAAAATAATCATTTTTGGGATTAAGTGACCCAAAATACTGATTCTGGAAAAAATGACCCGAAATACCGATGGGATACGGAGTTTCGGCCTCCGTATTAGCTGAATACATTACACGGTCTACCGTATTAGCTGGATACGGAACACGATCTTCCATGTTATGCATGATACAGAAGAGCGTGTACCGTATTTGTGCTGCGCACCCGCCTAACACGAGTCACAGTATACCGTGTTACACAGAATATGTTACACCGTGTACCGTATCATGCACTCTTACGGAAGACGAAGTACCGTATTACTCCTAATATCACGGTACACGATTTAACGTGTCCTGTCAGTAAATATGGACAACCATACTCAAATATGAGTATTTTGGTAATTTTCTCAAACTTGTAACTATATATTTTTTTTTTTTACGAAACTCAGTGTTAACATTGAAAACTAGAAAAATTAACTTTAATTCAAATATAGGCATCTAGATATTCTTTTAGCCTTTCACAATTTCTACAGAAAATTAAAAATGTCCTACCGAACCGGCCTCTAGTTTGTATTATTGCAAAACACCAAAGGGCACATCACTTTGGTCAATGTTTTCACATGGTCCAAGTTGCAAAGAAGAACATCATAGAAAGAGTAGTGCTAGGTATTTTGATGTGATCTGACGGGTCCATTAAAGTTATAGCAAATCAGGGAATGACACAAGTAATTTGAAAAAAAATTTGGGATCTAATTTGGGGATGCTAGCATTTTCGTCATAGAGAACAATATTAAAATGACCTGCCAGTTTGGCAAATACTTTGTACACGCAACACTTGTTGATTGGTTCTTTCATAGATATCCCCTACCCTACCCCTACCAAGTGAAGATGAGATAAGATGAGAGATGGGGATGAGATTGATTGGATAAAAAGCATGTCTAAAATAGTAAACAATACCTCAACATTCATCCACCACCACACAACATCTTCAACACCACAACCTTTCATTCATAGAGAAAAGAAGATTGTAGTAATGGGAGTAGGATCAAAGTCATGTGAGTCTTGCAAAACATCTCCTGCAACTCTGTTTTGCAAAGCTGATTCAGCTTTTCTTTGTGTGGCTTGTGATGGTAAGATTCATGCAGCTAACAAGCTAGCTTCCAGGCATCCTCGTGTTTGGATGTGTGAAGTTTGTGAGAGTTCACCAGCTTCTGTTACCTGTAAAGCTGATGCTGCTGCTTTATGTGTTGCGTGTGACCGGGACATCCATTCTGCTAATCCTTTAGCTCGTCGTCATAAGAGGATCCCGGTTGTTCCATTTTACAATGCTACGGCATCTGCTGCTAGTAGATCCGGAGGTGGGGAGGGAGATGATGATGAGGATAGGTATTTTACGGATCCGGAGCTGGAAGAAGAGGAGGCTGAGGCAGCTTCTTGGTTATTGCCAAACCCTAATAACCAACCGCTGAGCAGTAACAACAATATGGCTAATAATAACAACAATGAGTATTTGTTGAATCATCATCATCATCATCATCAGGATCTGGATTGTTCGTTTCTGGATATCGATGTTATGAACAATGCTACCACTGCTGCTGCTGGTGTGGCTGCTGATGAGAAGCCTGTGAATCTTCTGGACAATGGCAATTATGGGGGAAATGCAGATGGTGTTGTTCCGGTGCAATCTTACCAACCACAGCCTGCTGCTCTTGTAGATGGATTCCCGGCTTACAACATGGATTATTGTGGATCTAGACCTTTTATGTACAACTTCAACTCTCAGTCCATCAGCCAAAGTGTACGTATTTCCAGTCGTAACTAATTTATGTGATTCTTTCTTACATGCGTTCAACATAGAGAGAATTAGCTAGAGAGGTTATGTAGGGACAATTATAGATAGATTACAGTATTAAGGAATTTATTTAATTAAGGATTTATGACATTATTATGTTATTAAAGTATTGCAGATCTAAACCGATAGAGAACTAAATTAGATTATTAGATAATTCTGATTGTCAGATTTATAAGATACATCATCTTGAAGTTTGTAGTTTATCATAAGTGTGTCAGTAACATATACTAATATGATGTTTGTGGAACAAAGTATTTAACAAACATAGTAATTTATACTAGCATTTCATACTAGTATCCTTGTACACTCTTTATACTGCTTAATTGGTCTGTTTTACCAGTACTAAACATTGAATGAACAGATGGAACCAGTCAGTCACAATTAAATCTTCAAATACAGTTTGTCAATTGAAACTAAAGCAGTTACAAATCTGCACATACCACTTGTTATACCAGTACTACTACTCTTTGTAAATAAAGATGTAAACCCGGTAATGTTCACATAATTAGTTCTGCAAGTGAATAGTAGTATTGTTCTAGGTCTGGTGTAAGCTTGTATTTACCTGGCGTAATTTTTAAGACAAATTTTGGATTCTAAAATTTTAAGAAGTTAACTAAATCCATTCAAAACCAACTCACTTCCTTAGTACTGTACAGCAACAAATTTATTTTTCTTTGAGCACTTAGCCGCATAGGATAACCATCTCTTGCTTTGATACCAGTATGCTAAATTTTACTGTTGTGTTGTGTGCAGGTATCATCATCATCCCTGGACGTTGGCCTAGTTCCCGACCACAATGCCATGACAGATGTATCAAATACCATCGCACAAACTCCCAACGCGGAACCACTTCCTAACCCTGTCTCTGGAGTCGATAGAGAAGCTAGAGTTCTGAGGTACAGAGAGAAAAGGAAGAACAGGAAATTCGAGAAAACAATCAGATATGCATCAAGGAAAGCCTATGCAGAGACCAGACCCCGAATTAAAGGTAGATTTGCTAAGCGCTCGGAAATTGGTGATGATGTGGAGGCTCTCATTTCTACAGCCACTTATGGTGTAGTGCCCTCTTATTAAGAGGTGCAGCAGCCAGTTTAGCAAGGCTGTAATTGGGTTTGCAGCTGCTACTAGTACCAATATTTATGTGTACATAGTGAGTTATTTTGATTCTCAAGCTGGATGATGCATGTATAATTAACTAACTAGTTTTACTTTTTTGGATTGTGGTGTAATAAAATGATACAATATCAATGTCATTTCTTTCAACTATTGTGGTTTTAGGTCGTGTTATTTGTATGCATTGCTGCATGAGCAGTAGTGAATTAAAATATGAATTTTTATTGAACAAATAATTTAATACAGTACTATGTTTTGCTTTTCCTGATGAATGTTTTACAGAATAAGTATATATATATATATATATATATATATATATATATATATATATATATATATATATATATATATATAGGGCTACTCCAATACAAACCTCCTTAAAATACAAACCTACAAACTAAGCATAGTCTAATATTCTAATATTTCAAGCTAATCTAATGATCAAACTAGGGGTACTCCAATACAAAAAACGTTTAAAATACTTGGCTCTTTCCAACAAAAAAATAAAAAAAAATAAAATCACTGTTCACGTGATGACGTGGCAGTGGATTTCACTGGTTAACGGTGCTTCGCACCTTCTTGTACGGCGCTTCGCGCCTTTATCATTCTAAAGTTGTAAGGAATGGCAATCAATGGTAAAGGCAATAGACGATTGACGGGTGTGTCGAGAGCCTTCGACCCTCATGACTACCTAACTCATCCGTTTACTGTCTTAAATGCTTCGCATTTCCACGGCAAGATTTTTTTTTTTATTTTTTATTTTATTTTTTATTTTTTTTGTTGGATAGAGCCAATTATTTTAAGCATTTTTTGTGAAGGTACCCTTGACGGAAACCTTAGAATAGATGAAATATAATTAATTTAGTGTTGGTTTGTAGGTTTGTATTTTAAAAGTGGTTTGTATTTGAGCACTTGCCTATATATATATATATAATATGGTAATTAATAAAAACTCTTGGATGCTAGATTGTCATGACTCATTCGAGTGAGTTACGTAGGCATTGTATACAGGCAAGTAAAATGATTAGGATCTCATTTACAAATCGTTATCGACATGTGAGAATCATATGGGCGTTGTTAGAGCATCTTCAAGGTAGTAGGTATGATGGTTAGTTAAAATAATATATAATAATTGTTAGTTAAAATTTGCTGAATTGTGTTCCAATGGTATTAGCTATAATGATTAGATATAATTCAAAAACAGTATATATTGTGTAATGAATGTGTAGGAATTAATTTAAATGGTATATATTAATGTGTAGGTCTAGTTTAAATATGACATAAAGCTGACATGGATGTTTTAGCTAATGACTACAACTCAATAAATATAGAAGACGAGATGGAGGATATCTATAATTATTGCTAACAGCTCTCATGGTTGGAGGGCTATATTTTTTGTTAGAGGACTATATTTTTTAGCTAATATGTATATTAAATTGACACCTAGACTTTTTAGCTAATAGATGGTAATGGTTGGAGATGCTCTTAGGGGGTTAAATATGAAATTGGTCACTGAAGTGAAATCAATATATCATTTTACTCATCGATATTAATGGGGTATCATTTGAATCACTAAAGTTATAATAAATATCAAACAGATAGCAATAAATATGTGTTCGACAACTAAAAATAATCTTTTGTTGATTCTACACATTTTTCTTGAATGTTAGCGCAACCAAATGAAACGTTGTTATGTTCTATTATTTCAGATAATATTTTTAGATTTTTATAAATTTATTTTTAATTTTATAATCATTTTTCTTGTTTAAATTAAAAATAAATAGTAAATAAACTTTTTAAATTTTAAATATATTATCTAAAATACTAGAATTTAACAACTTTTTATTTGTTTGCGGTAGCATTCAAAAAAAATGTGCAGAATTAACACAAAATTATTTTTATTTTTAGAACACATATTTAGAGTTATCTATTTGATATTTATTATGACTTTAGTGATTCAAACGATATCCCGTTGAGATCAATGAATAAAATAATGTATGGGCTTCACTTTAGTGACCACTTTGATATTTAACCCGTGTTGTTAAATTACAAGTCATTCCAAGGGGTTGGTTTGATCAAGTGTTTCGTGACTTAACTCGAGTTCTCACAAGATACCTACGTATCTTGTAGTTATCAAGAATCAAGCCAAAAAACGTAGTTCTGTTTGTGGAGGAACATGTCCTTATATAGGTGATGAAAACCCTAGAATAAGAGTTGAATTAGGAGAATTGGTGGGCAAGTCACAGCTTTGGCCCAATTCTAGATCCTTCCAGGAAGGAGGTGGATAAGCATTGAAGTTGTATGCCTTGGAGGCTACTCCAGAAGTGATTTGATTCCATATTGGAGTCTCATATTTGGCTGATTTATTAATTACAAATTTATTATCATTATTAAGGTTTTGGGCCTCGTAATTGGGCTTCAACCTTGGACCAACTTAGGTTAATTTAATGCAACATTAAACGTGTCTTTAGGGCTTATTTTCAGCCCATATCATTTGCCCCCCAACTTCTAAGAAAACTGATCAGGTTTTCGTAGAAGTTATAATTGCCTTTTTCGAGAATCGGGGTCGTTTTTATCTCTTAACTGAGACTCCTTAATTTTCCTACCCTTTTATGGGGATTTTAGTTTACACTAGTGTTTCACATATATCGCCTTATTGTAAAGTATGGAGCGACCTACACGTTTACGACGATTTGCCTTATTCGAGGTTTTAACTTGTGTCTTGTGCTTGCTTTTAGCAATTTCGGTATTTTTATAGAGCTTTTATGCATTATTAGCAAAAATTATTGCTCAATTTTTCAAGAAAATATATCTATAATTTTTCTCATATTTTTCTGTACTTTTCCTAATATTTGAGGAATTTCCGTGTACTCACATGTATTTTTCTAAATTATTCCTAATATTTTAGGAATTTTCTTGTACCCACAGGTATATTTCTAAGTTATTCCTAATATTTTAGGAATTTTCTTGTACCCACAGGTATTTTTCAAAATAATTTTATAAATTATTTCTCTAATTTTTGGAATTAAATTTTCCACCAGGAATTAATTGGTAATTTTACGGGAGCTGGTTTGTAAATTATAAAATGCAGGGCCTTCCTTTGTAGTCATCATAAATGGCAATTTTGCTACCTTCCCAGTCAAAAAGTCCCTGTCGGAAATTCTTTTTTCGTTTTCGAATGAGAATTCAGTGGGCCCAGCTCCTTTTGCCTTGTTCAATCGAAAAGTTGGAATAAAAAAAAAATCATCATTTTTTTATATAATTTCCGATTGAAAATTTGGAATGAAGTGACCAGGGCCTAGGGCTGCACACGGGTTCCAAAAACCGATCAAACCGACCCAAACCGACCCTCTTTTTAACCGATCAAACTGAACCGTCCAAAACCGTGGATTAAACGGGTTAATTTTTAAAAAACCCGAATTAATTGGGTTGGGTAAGGGTTTAACAAATTTTAACCCTTACCAACCCAACCCAACCCGTTTACATAAAATGCAGAATTTTTTTGCATATTTTCTAAATATTTTGTATATTTTCTGCATATATTTTTACAAATTTCTGCACTCTAAATTTTCTGCACTATATAAATTTTCTGCAACACTTTCTGCAATATTCTGCAACACTTTATGGCTTCTGCAACACTTTCTGCAACACTTTTTTTAACATTCTGCAACACTTTCTGCAACATTCTGCAACACTTTCGAGCTTCTGCAACATGTTCTACGAAGTGCATAATTTTTTGTAAAGTTCTTCCGATTAGTAAATTTAACCCAACCCAACCCGAACCAAACCGAACTAATTGGGTTGGGTCGGGGTTGGGTTACAATTTTTTTTCAGTTAATGGGTTGATTTCTTATAAAACCGAACTAATTGGGTTGGGTCGGGGTTTGACGAAAACCCGACCCAACCCTACCCATGTGCAGCCCTACCAGGGCCCTCGGACCTTTTCCTTCTCATTCGGAATATAGGGGTCGAAAAAGAGAATTTTTTTTTTTTTTTATTTTTTCTTTCTCATTTTTGTTTTTAGTCTGAAATTTCCTTCATGGGCTCCAGCCCTTTTCTTTTTGTCTCCCTTTCGAAAAATTGGGGTCGAAATTTCTTTCTTTCCTTCTTTCTTTTTTTTTTTTTACAATTTTCGAATGAAGTTTTTGAATGCAAATTTTGTGAGGCCCAGGTCCCTTTTTTTTCCTGCACTCCATTCGAAAAATCACAATCGGAAATTGCTTTTCCCAATTTTTTTTCTTTCTTTTGAAAATTTCGATTGAAAAATCATATGGGCCCAGGCCTTTTTTGGTTGTCCATTCGTAAATTCTCATTCGAGAATTGCAATTTTTTTTTTTTACAATTTCCGAATGGAAACTTGTTTAATGGGCCCCAGTTTTTTTTTTGACCTTCATTCGAGAATTGCAATTTTTTTTTTTACAATTTCCGAATGGAAACTTGTTTAATGGGCCCCAGTTGTTTTTGACCTTCATTCGTAAATTCTCATTCGAGAATTGCAATTTTTTTTTCTTGGTGGGGCTTCTTGCCTTACTCGAAATTTTTCAATTTTTCCTTCCTTTTCGAAAAATTTGAATCGAAAAATATTTCTTCTTTGTATCTTTCATGATTATGGAGCCAACTTTCAAAATTTTAAATTTTGAAAATTTTCCACTTATGACCACCAAGGTTAAGGGAGCCTTTTTTTCAAATTTTGAAATTCAAATTCCCCCCTTTTATGACCCGTAACCTCCTATAGAAGGTTAAGATGACCTGCTAGGCTTGCTATATAAGAGTTGTAGAAGTGAACTTCTTATTCACACTTCTCATTCTTAAAATTTGAAATTCTCTCTCAAATTCTTAGTAGTTTTAGAAGAATCAATCAAGTTCCTGAGTGTTCTTGAGTTTTTCTTGTTTAGAGGGCATATTTTGGAGCTTAATTCAAGAATTCAAGTGTTTGTTCTTTAAACACTTGGAATTTCGAAGATTTGAAGATCAAAGGAGGCTTTTTGCAAGCTTTTGGTTGAAGATCAAGGATTTTTCTTGAAGAATTTGAAGTGTTCTTCACCTAGTTCATCTATTTTCTCAACATTTGATCTTTAAGGATTCAAAATGGCTGGAAGTTCATCCAATGATATTGCTTCGAAGCTTGCTGCTAGATCTCTCGGAAGAGGTAAATCTCCCCCTTCACTTGTTTTAGAGCGTAGGGTTTACTCTATTCCTGAATTGCTAGAGGAACTAGGAGATGCCTTCCCTAATAATTCGGAGTTAGACTCTTATCTTTATTCTTCTTGTGTCACTGAATCTGAGGCTAATGAATTAGCTAATAAATATGCCATAAAACCTCCTTACAAAGTTATTCCTCCCGAGCCGGGCGATAGAACATGCAATTGGAGTCCCGAAGACTTATTTGTTTACACTGATGTCATTGAATCGGGTCTTAGATTTCCTTTACATGATTTTATAATTCGTTTGTTAGCCGAAGTTAGGATTAACCCCTGTCAATTAACCCCCAACTCATAGAAGGCAATTCATTGCTTTATGGTATTATGCCTCCAAAAGGAGTACCCCCTTAGCATCCCTTTATTTAGGAGTATATTTCTATTTCGAAATAGTGCAAAAACTCGACCGGGTTGGGTTAACATCCAACACCGTCCCGGTTTTTCCCACATCTTCGACTTCCACTCTTGTCCAGAGACTATTCTTAACTGGAAGAGAAGGTTCGTAATTGTTCATTGGAGAGGTGGAGATTGGGGCAGATATTTCAGGCCTCAATTTTGCAAAGTAAATGATCCGGGAGGATTCGATAAAAGGCTTTTCCCGACTGAATTATTGCAAAGGGTGGAGCTCTGTAAAGATAAAGGAGAGACTCATTTCAGAGCTATAATAAAAGAATTTAATCTCAGGGCCGTTGGACTTAGTTCAGTCAGTGAAGAGGGTAATCTTCATTTCACGCTTTCATTTTCATATGAAATATATTTATCCTTAGACATATGTTTGTGTTATTTTGTGATTTCAGCTTCGGAGATCATCGATGCGGAGCTTGGAATTGGGGGTCCAGATGAGGTCACCCGAAGATCAATTCAGAGGAAGAACAAAGAGGCTAATTCTCCGAGTCCCCGGGTGCCGGAATTCATGACTCATAGCCTTAATGCCGAGAAAAGGAGGCGGGGGCTCGGAGGATTCGCCCTTTGCTGCATTCAAGCCCGAATGGGGCATTTGTGATCGTGACTCGATAGCGGTTTGTAGCCTTTTGGCCACTGAGTGGTCGAGGCACGGAATCTCATCCGTTGATAAGGTGAACATCGTCCAACGAGAGAACATGATTGATGAGACCGAGATGCAGGGTGCCCATGCGGCATATTCGGTTGGTTTTTAATTCCAACTCCTCATTTTATATCTGATATTGCGCTTTGCTGCATTCTAACTTGTTTTCTTTTCAGGCTAACACTTACTTTCAGTCAGCCATCCATCAATCCAAGGAGCTTCGGGACTCTAAGTTGGTAGCTGAGAAGAAGAGTGAACGCCTTACTAGGGAGGTGAAAGCATTGGAGGCGCGTACGCTTGCCGCGGAGAAAGGGCTTTCTGATTTTAGAGCTGAAAATCAAAAGCTTGTCATGGCTCGAGCCACAGCCATTGATGACTACATGAGTTCTTAGGACTTTCTGTCTTTCATTGATGATCATGATGATCGAGTCTATCCTGGAGTTTTTACCAAGGGTTGGAATCAGGCCCTTAACTCGGTCATTGCCCAGTATCCGGGACTATTTGACCCTGCTGTGGACTTCAAAAGTCCCTATTCAGTTGTAAGTGCTTCAACTTTCGGAGTTCATCACGAGAGTTCTGTAGCCATTGTTGAAGAGACTGACGAGGTGCAAGGACATAGGGCTCAACCAGATGATCAGGAGGCCGAGGAATAAGCCGGCTTTAGCTTATCTAAACCATGCCCCCCGTGGCTTATATCTATCTATGTTTGTATCGAACCTTCCCCTTCAGGGATGTTATCTTAACTTTGGCTTATGCCCTTTGCGGCTTATTTATGTATCGCACTAACCCTTCGAGGCTTTATCTTAGCTTTAGCTCATGCCTTTCGTGGCTTATCTATATATTGAACTAAGCCTTCGGGGCTTTTTTTTATGATTTCTAGAGTTTTCTTATTACTTGGCCTTATGGCTCACACACACTCGTGCTTTGGTACAACATTTGCTTTACGTGTCTATAATAACAAAACAAAAAGAATAACTCAATTGAAAGCAAGAAACAAACTTCATTAATAAGTTTGACGGAAAAATGTCAATAAATAGGGATCATCCCTTACATAGATACTCTACTTCCTACTTGGAGTTTGTAAACTCTGATAAGGTTTCGTCGACCTTATTTCTACTTTTCCTACTAGATATAAGCTATATCCTACTTAGGATAATCAAACATGGTAGACTTTGAGGTTCGATGCATGCCAGGTACGGGGCACCTCATTCCCTTCCAAAGTCACCAACTTGTACGATCCTCGTCCCAGTGTGCCTTTGACCCGATATGGGCCTTCCCAATTTGGAGCCAGCTTCCCCTTCTGTCCAACTCCGGATGCTTCAATCTTTCTAAGTACTAGGTCCCCCTGACGGAAGAACCTTTCTTTCACCCTTAGGTTATAGTAGAAGGAGGCTTTCTTCTGATGTTCAACATTCCTAGCATGAGCTTCATCCCTCACCTCATCTATCAGGTCGAGGGCCAGCTTCATTCCTTCTTCATTGGTGTCAGGTTCGAAGGCTTCCACCCGTGGAGATGTATGCATGATTTCTACGGGTACTACAGCCTCAGCTCCGTAAGCTAACATGAATGGGGTTGCCCCAGTGGTCACCTTACAGGTGGTGCGGTACGCCTAGAGTATGGGTAGCAATTCATCCACCCAGGTGTTCCTAGAGCGTTCTACCCTTTTCTTAAGTCCATCAAGGATGATTCGATTAGCAACCTCAGCTTGCCCATTGGCTTGAGGGTGGGCAACCGAGGTAAACCGAAGCTCAATTCCATTATCATCACAGTAGTCCCTAAATTGTTTGTTGTTGAATTGTAACCTATTATCCGTAACCAGGATTCGTGGTATTCCATACCTACACATGACGTTCTCCTACAGGAACTGCGCGACTTGCTTGGTCGTAATCTTGGCCAACGGTTTGGCTTCAATTCATTTGGTAAAGTAATCGATAGCAACTATCAAGAACTTCCTTTGTGCAGTGGCCATGGGAAATGGCCCAAGTATATCCATCCCCCACATAGCAAAGGGAATGGGGGAGCTGATGGATGTCAACATCTCTGGCGGTTGCCTAACCACTGGTGCATGTTTCTGGCACCGGTCACACTTTTTCACGTAATCCTTAGCATCGGCCATCATCTCAGGCCAATAGAACCCGTGTCTAACTATCTTGTGAGCTAGGGCCCTGCCCCCCAAGTGCTGTCCACAAATCCCCTCATGGACCTCCTCAATAGCTGATTTGGCCTCCTCGGGTCTTAAGCACTTTAGATATGGAATCACAAAAGACTTCTTGTATAGTATCCCTTCAATTAGTGCATACCTTAAAGCCCTCACAGACAATTTTCGTGCCTCCATGGCATTAGTCGAGAGCCAACCGGTCTCGAGGTGTGCTTTTATGGGATCTATCCAACATTCCCTGACATCAATAGGCGCGACCAACTTTGAATCGATGGTAGGGGCTCTCAGAACTTGGAAGTAGACACTTCCAGAGTAATTCTCTATCTCGGAGGAGGCGAACTTGGATAAGGCATCGGCCTTGATGTTCTTCTCCCTCGGAATGTGCTCTATGTAACACTCATCAAATTGTGTCATTACTGCCTTCACAAGCCTTAAGTACTTGGCCATGGTTTCATCCCTTGCCTCAAACTCTCCATTGACTTGGGCCACAACTAGCCATGAACCTCCACAAACTTTAAGATTCTTAACCCTTAATGCCCCTGCCAGACCAAGCCCGGCTATCAAAGCTTCATACTCTGCCTCATTGTTGGTTGTTGGGAAGTCCAACTTCAGGGCGTATTCAATCGTGAATCCATCGGGACTTTGCAGAACAAGACCTGCACCACTTGTTTTTGTTTTTGATGACCCATCAAAATAGAGCATCCAGTATTCTTTCTCCTCGAGCACGGGTTCCTTATCCTCCTTATGCGGTTCATTGCCTTCTTGAGGTACTATCTCTTGCCCCCCAACTTCTTGGTTGTCGATGGTACATTCAACCACGAAGTCAGCCAATGCCTGGGCTTTGATGGCCGTCCTTGGCTTGTACTTAACATCAAATTCTCCCAACTCAATTGCCCACTTGATGAGCCTACCACTAGCTTTAGGGCTGTGCAAAATATTCCTTAACGGTTGTTCTGTAAGGACCTCTATCTTATGTGCCTGAAAATAAGGCCGTAACTTCCTAGAAGCGGTCACCAACGCTAAGGCAAACTTCTCAATGGTGGAGTAATTCAACTCTGCTCCGTGTAAAACCTTACTCACATGGGTTTCTGAACCTTGTCTTCTTCCTTCACAAGTACAGCACTCACTGCTTGATCTGAAATTGCCAAGTAGAGATAGAGGATTTCTCCTGTACTTGGCTTAGCTAGCAATGGGGCCTCAGCCATATACTTATTCACTTGCTCAAAGGCCTCTTGGCTTTCCTCAGCCCATTTAAAGTTTTTTACCTTCTTCAGGGTTTTAAAGAATGGCAAACACTTATCCCCGGATTTGGAGACGAATCTCCCCAATGCAGCAATCCTCCCGGTTAATTTCTGTACGTCCCTTATAGAACGTGGTGGTTCCATGTCCAAGTTAGCCTTGATTTTGTCGGGGTTAGCCTCGATTCCCCATTTTGAGACCATGAGACCCAAGAACTTTCCTGACCCAACACCGAAAGCACATTTGGTTGGGTTCAACATCATATTATGGTGCCTTAGCACTTCAAATGCCTCACGTAGGTGCTCGATGTGATCTGCCTTGTGTAGGCTTTTCACCAACATATCATCCACATAAACTTCCATAGTCTTTCCAATGAGATGGGCAAAAATCTTGTTTACCAACCTCTGATAGGTAGCTCCTGCGTTCTTCAGTCCAAAGGCCATGACCAGGTAACAATACACACCAAAGTCGGTTATGAATGATACCTTAGGGATGTCGTCCTTGTGCATCTTAATTTGGTTGTAGCCACTGAAGCCATCCATGAAACTCAGCATGTCATGCCCAGCCGTGGCATCTATCAACATATCGATCCTTGGCAAAGGGAAATAGTCCTTTGGGCATGCATCATTCAGATCAGTACAGGATTGGCCAACCATTCTGGGAACTGAATTTCCTCAATGAAACCCGCTTCTAGGAGTTTATCAACTTCCTGTTTTATGGCTTCTTGCCTCTCAGGTGCAAAATTTCTCTTCTTTTGTTTCACCGTCTTCCGTTCCGGATCCACATTCAAGTTGTGTGTTATCAGTTGGGGATCTATCCCTGGCATATCGGCTGCTGTCCATGCAAAGACGTCATTATTGTCTTGTAGGAAGGCAATCAGCTTGCTTCTCAAGGGGTCTTTCAGAGATGCTCCGATGTAAGTAACCTTCTCAGGATCTCCCAACTCCAAAGGTATGGGAATCAAGTCCTCTGCTGGCTTTCCTCTTCGTTCTTCATCCTCACGGATGTCCATATCCTCAATCGGAAGGACCTGCCCCCCAGTTCCATCAGGCCTCAAAGCGGCCACATAACAACTCCTTGCCATTTTTTGATCTCCTTTTTCTTCTCCCACACCGTTTCTGGTTGGGAACTTAATTTTCAAATGATATGTAGAGGCAACTGCCTTGAATGCATGGAGTCCCGTCCTGCCTAAGATAGCATTATAGGTAGAAGTGGCTTTGATGACCAAAAAATTTAACATCTGAGTTGCCTCCCGTGGCTCCTGCCCTATAGTCACGGGTAGCTGAATTATCCCCTCAACTTTCGATTCTACTCCGTTGAACCCGTATATGGGCATGTTTGACGGAGTCAACTGAGACTCAGTGTATCCCATCTTCAAAAAGGCATCATGGAACAGAATGTCCACTGATGCTCCATTGTCTATTAAAACTCTCTTCACTTGGGAGTTGCCTATCACAGGTGAAATCACCAGTGGATCATCATGGGGGAACTTCACCCCTTCAAGGTCCGAGTCATCGAATCCAATCGAGACCTCCGTTTTTGTACGCTTTGGTGCTTCCCCAGCAATGTGCATCACCTCTCGTGCATATGCCTTTCTGGAATTTCTGCTTGACCCGGCCGCTGTCGGGCCACCGAAAATCATATTTATCACCGGCCCTCGGGGCTGAGGATTATGGTTGCGATCATCATCCTTCCTATCGTAGTCTCGTCTTGGGTTTCCGTGATTCCCATCTTTGCAAAACTTACTCAACCTTCCCCTTCGAATCAGGAACTCAATCTCGTCTTTCAATTGCCTACAGTCGTCGGTATCATGTCCCACGTCTTTATGGAATCGGCAATACTGGTTCTTGTTTCTCTTCTCAGGATCTGTCCTAAGTGGCTTCGGCCATCTCACGTCCTTATCCTTTTCTATGTCCATCAGGATTTGACTCCTTGGAGCGTTCAACCTTGCATAATCCGTAAACCTTTGCCCTGGACTCCCCTTTTTAGGGGCCGAATCAGAATCTCTGCCCGTACGCGGGTAATTATTTCTAGCATCATATTCCTGTTCCGACTTCCGCTTCTTAGAATTGTCACCGTTCCCGGTGTTTCCCGTTCCTGACTCTTTCTTTAAACTATCTTCAGCTTTGATGTACTTGCTTGCCCTTTGTTGAAGCTCAGTCATGTTTTCAGGGGGATGCTTGGCCAATGACATCTTGAAATAAACATTCGAAGTTCCATTCTGCAAAGGTACCATAGCCACTTTGTTTTCCAAATCAGTAATGTTGAGAGTCTCCTTGGTGAACCGTTTGAGGTAATCCCTCAAATTTTCATTCTTCCCTTGTATCACAGTCATGAGGGATGCAGAATCTTTCTCATGAATCCATCCACCAATGAACTGGCTAACAAAAGCGGTGCTCAGCTCTTTGAAAGAGGCGATAGAGTTTGGTGGTAGGCGACTGTACCAACATTGCGCCATGCCCGCTAGGGTTTAGGGAAACGCCCTACACTTCAAAGCATCGCTAGCAGGTTGCAGTAGTAGTGCATTAGAGAACGTCCTTACATGATTGGCGGGGTCTCCCGTTCCATCGTAAGCCTTTATGGTAGGCATCTAGAACTTTCATGATATGCGCGCATTCATCACCTCCTCAATGAATGGAGGAGTTGGATCATCAGGATCTCCAAGTTGCATCAGGTCTTTAGGGTCGCCTCTAGGGGTTTCGACCCTCATATTTCCTCTTCTAGGGACCTCAGCCCTCCTCTCTCGCCTTGGGGTTCCTTCCAAATCAACAAAAGGAATTTCCCCTCCTGTTGTTGGTGGGGGTCGGCCCTGATTCTGTCTTTGTTGCTCCCATTCTATATCCTCCTTCAGTTTCTGGATTTTGGCCTCATGAGCCTTAATTTTTTCAGTAGCTGTTAGAGGGGGTCCGTCATAAATTCTTCGTTGACCTTGCCCGATAGGTTCCTTACTTGGACAACGCCTCCTCGGGGGTTGATCTCTATCATCATCTTCCGAGGATGAATCATCAGAGTATGGGCCAGAATAGTCGCGGTATTGGTGGCCTTGGTCGGGTCCTAAACCCCTGATGTAAGGTGGGTTGTACGGCTCGTGTATTTGGAGGGCATGACCGCTTGGTCCGGCCTGGTACGGGGATAATTGGGCAACCCATATATCGGGTTCGTGCTTGCGGGGATCACAGTAGTAGAGATCTGAGCGATGGGGGGAACGGATTGACCTCCAAGAGGGGAGACTACCATCTGTAGGGGATTCGTCCCTTGAGTAGAGGGATTCGTCACCAAAGGCAACGATCCATGAGTTTGCGCTTCAGTTCCTTGTGGCTGAATGATCTGTGGTTGAGAACTCGCCCCTGGGGGTACTTGTTCTCCAATTGGGGGTGCGGTGGTGCTGGTAATGGTTTCAGAAAGTGTTGGTGTTCTCCGGTGGTAACCATGGTTGATATCCGTTTCACACAGACGGCGCCAAATGTTGTGGAACGAAAAGTAGGGTGTATTTATTGCGTATTGAATGCTAGGGTTAGGGAGAGCTTCGAGCTTTAATGGCTGATCAAGTGTTTTGTGACTTAACTCGGGTCCTCAGAAGATGCCTACGTATCTTGCAGTTATCAAGAATCAAGCCAAAAAACGTAGTTCTGTTTGTGGAGGAACAGGTCCTTATATAGGTGATGAAAACCATAGAATAAGAGTTGAATTAGGAGACTTGGTGGACAAGTCACAGCTTTGGCCCAATTCTAGATCCTTCCAGGAAGGAGGTGGATAAGCATTGAAGTTGTATGCCTTGGAGGCTACTCCAGAAGTGATTTGATTCCATATTGGACTCGATATTGGAGTCTCATATTTGGCTGATTTATTAATTACGAATTTATTATCATTATTAAGGTTTTGGGCCTCGTAATTGAGTTTCAACCTTGGACCAACTTAGGTTCATTTAATGCAACATTAACGTGTCTTTAGGGCTTATTTTCTGCCCATATCATTACCCTGTTTTGAAATGCGTAATATGTATTACACCTTTAATAAATGCGTAATAGATTGATATTTATGATCACCATCAGTACTTTGTGGTATTCTTGTCATGTGGTATATATTTTTGTGATATTGTTGGCCATTGTCCATAAAAAATTAGATGGGACCGAGGGAATACCAAGCTAATTTGTAAATGTTGATATATTTTTAAGGTGTTGTTTATATTTTATGCATGTTTCTTTAATATCAAAATGAAAACATTGTCACGTTACTATATATTGTCTGCGTGACATGACATTATTACATACTTATCATCATACTTTGCCCTGGACCAGTGCTTACTTTTACTGTTTTAGTTGCGTACGAACTTTGTGCATTAGAAATTATTTTTCATTACATAGCATGCTCGTACTGATGAGTGCAACTCTGCTTCAATATGGATCATGTCAACCAAGATTTCTTATACAAAATTGACAAACTTACGTATTAACTAATGCCTGCCGAGTATACAAAGCTTCTCCGTAATTGGTAGACCCGATTTTGCATATCAGGGTCAACCAGGGACATCACTCTCAATAATTCAATGGAATCCTTCCTACGAGTGAAATCTGTACTTACATTATTCTTAATTTGATTTTGATGCGGAATGGCTCCACTCCATTGTATAAATTAAGTTTTTTACCAATACTTACCAGGTGCATCTTAATACTTACCAATTACGATGTAGAGGCCTTATTAAGATCCATAGATGAGCTGAAAGTTATAATCACCTATGTCGATATTCAACATGTGATCTCATCACCTATGAGCTGAAACATAACATAGTAATGAAGATCTGTAATCTAGAGCTCACTTTGGTTTATTCCAGACCATGTTGCAGGTAAGTCGAGAATACTCTATCTCTAAATTATATACCATATTGTTAATTTGATACTACATTTCTTCTACTTACCATCCAACTACAAGGGCTTGTGCAAGGAGCGGACTGCAGGATATATTCTGGATTACAATTCTGCGCCCTACGAATTACGGATACGCAAGTACAACAGTTGCACAAGGGGTAGGGGTGTGCTGAAAAGCGATATTTGTATTGCATCTCTGAAAATTTTAAGTTACTTTGATCCAAGCTATAAAGACTGAGAACACAAGATATTAGTATCTCAAACGCATCATAACTCATAAGGAGGTGATTCAATGATTGTAATGATTGCCAATTAATATACAGCTTGCCTGCTTGTATGATTCCCTAACAACATTGAACTTCAATAGACAAGGGTGGATCATCACATACACCTAATGCGCATCTGAAACAATCTTAAGCAAAATAAGTCCAACAGATTTGATAAATCTCTATAACAATTTTTAGTCTAGAAGACAAACCTCTGTAACGTTTGAAAGGTAAATATGTTCATATGAAATCTCTGAGAAATTAACAAACTTTAAAGACTAGCTTCCAATTTTCTATATATATTTTTATATGCGACGAATAGTTAAAGACTTTTCTACTATAGTAGCAAATTAAAATTAAGTTCATATTTCTCCTCATAGAAAAATCGGAGAATTTACATAGAAAAACACATAGAGAGTTCCAAATTTGCTTTTGGCGAGAGATTTTACGTTGTTAAATATCCTACTTGTTGAAACCGTGAGCCTATTACAAAGTTAAAACTCCAAAAATATGGCTAATTTGAGAAATTTTGTTGGAAGAATAGCTTCTACTATGTGCTCATGCAAGCCTTGCTAGCACATGATCTGCAGAAGTAGTTCATGCTATTGCCAAAGTTAGTCGTAAAATGTGAACGCCTGAGTCACTGTCCCGTCATTAGTCAATGCCAGCCAGTGTCATGTCAATGAACGTAAAATGGGACAGCTTTAATTTACATCTATGAGAAGGAACAACTTAGAGAAACTAATGGGCAGAGGAGTGAGGAAAACATGATACATAAATTACAAAACTTTCCTATAACATTCATATCTATACAGATACATTCATTTACTGATTTACAAGAATGCTGGTAAATATTGCTTAAAACATTGTCTTAAATTATTAAGTGTAACAGGTTTTGGTATAAATGAATCCATACCATTTGCGTAACACTCATCTGCACTCTCTGATAACGCATTTGCTGTCATCTGCATCAATATCAACTTCTGTTGTTAGTAAAAGATTTATATTTTCTCACTGTGGATGATGCATGAAGCAATTAGTGCTGATGATTAACCTGTAAGGCCTACTTAGCAGAGTACAAATTTTCCAGGTACACATAAGATTAATCACGATCGGTACTTCTTGTGACAGATTTTGAGTTACAAGTCTTAAATAAATTTCAAAATTTTCATTATGCATCTCTCCTAAAGTTGCAAAAACTACTATTCCAATCGTAGAGTTGCAAAAACTAATCGATATTTCATGCAGTGGTACTGTTGTACCTAGGAGACATTTCCTAGTAACCAACAATTCTATGTTGTTTTTTTTAATAAAATTGAAATCCTATTATAATTATAATTTTTTTATTACAATTTTAAATAAAAAAATAGTTTCACCCCTATAATCATATTTCCCTTATAATTCTATGTTATTTTTTAAAGAAAATAATAAAATTGAAATCCTATTATAATTATAATACAATTTTTTTTAGGGATATTATGAATGGTACCCTTCTGGTATTGGCTTTTCTGAATGGTACCATTGCGTATTTTTGACTTACGAGTGGTACCATCAAGGTTTTGTCTTCTCAATAAAAATGCCCCTCCGTCATTAGAAAGTTAGTCAAACGTTAGTCAAACAGTAATTTTAATTAATATTTTGAATGGTACCCTTCTGGTATTGGCTTTTCTGAATTGTACCACTCCATATTTTTGACTTACAATATTTTTAAAATATTTTTAAAATTTTAAAATGAAGAGTATGAAATTACAAACATCCACATATCTTTGACATGAACAGGGAATGTGGTTGGATCATGCTTGTTTGAAAAGCTCAAATATGATTACTTAATTTAAATTTATTTTATAACATAAATATTGTTCTTTTTCTAATTTTGGCCTTAAATATGTAGGGCTGCTCTGTCTTCCAATTTGCCTCCACTAGGTTTGACTTGAATAAAATTAAGTTACAAATATACTCCCTCCGTCCCGAATTATATGACATGGTTTGACTTTCGCGGAGATTAAGAAAATGTAGTAAAAAAAAGAATAAAGTTAGTTGAAAAGTGTGTAAAGTGATGGGTCCTATTAATATTTAATAATAGATTTGACTTAGTGAAGGAAAGTAGTGGGTGTAATAGTGTTTATTTAATAAATAAAGAGCATAAAATAGAGAAGTAGTGGGTGTAATATTGAAAAGTAGTGTTCAAAAATAGTAATTATAATAGATTCATTCTTTTTGGGACGTCTTAAAAAGGAATAAGGTTCACATAAAATGGGACGGAGGGAGTACATGTATAAGAACGGCATGCCAGTGTGTAATTGCATGCATCTGTAAGTTGAACAATGAATCAATAGACAGACGGAAATAATTACTGGACATCTGAATATCTGAACATAGTTTATTTTTATTTAATGGGTGCCCAGAATGTACCCTGAATAGGTGCCCTGAATGTGAGCTTTTGATTCTAAAAATATTTTAAAAATATGTGGGTGTTTGTTATAATTTCATACTCTTCATTTTAAAAATTTTAATTTTAATTTTTCACCAATTTTCCATTTAATTTTGATTTTTAGAAGTTTGATTTCGATTTTCAAAAATATGCAGTGGTACCATTCGGAAAAGCCAATACCAGAAGGGTACCATTCAGAATATTAATTAAAATTACTGTTTGACTAACGTTTGACTAACTTTTTAATGACGGAGGGGTATTTTTATTGATAAGACAAAACCTTGAAGGTACCACTCGTAAGTCAAAAATATGCAATGGTACCATTCAGAAAAGCCAATACCAGAAGGGTACCATTCATAATATCCCTTTTTTTTATCATAATTTAGAATCAAAAAATAATACCATCAATTCTTCGAAAGATTTTTCAGGGAGAACAACTAGAACATGTTTCTTTACACTACTCTAGAACAATCTTCCCTGCGATTATATGTTAATTTTTAAAAAAACATAATAAAATTGAAATCTTATTATTATTATAATTCTTATATTGTATTAGCAATTTTTTTTATTATAACTTAGAATAAAAAAAGATTACGATCAATTATCTTAAATATTTTTCAACGAAAACAACTGAAACATGTTTCCATGCACTTCTATTAAACAATCTAAGTTTATAGTTTGTTAATCGCATAAATTTTTTATGCAAATAACATAGTTCTTTTTATAATTTTATAATATATTTTTATAAATATTTAATTAAATAAAAAATTAGTAATTAATTAGCATAAATCCCGAGCCCGTGCTTCGCACGGGTTATTATCTAGTAAAAGTAAAAGTCAAGTTTTAAAACAATTGGCTGGACAAATAGCTGAGAATATTTACCGGAGTGTCTACGTATATTGTAAAAAAAAAGGTTTATCCAATAAAGAAGATCTGCACACTGTTGTTCCTACTTTCCATCATATAGGAAAACGACACAAGTTACTAAGTTGAACAGTTTTTTGTTGACATGTTAAATTTGGAAATGAAGAAGTCTAATCAGATGTTATGCTATGAAGAGAGATTTGTGGTCTAAAGTACTTCAGGTTGGAGCACTGTAATCCTAAATCCTAATTTAGAATGCATTTGCAAACCTTAAACAGGAGATAACACAAGAAAACGCAAGACATTTAAGAGATAGGAGAAAATATATGCACTCATTACAGGGAAATGAAAGGTTCGATTCTTACTGCAATGATAGGAATTCTTTTTCTGGACAACTTGTATTCTTGTCCGTTTGTAAATGACTTCGAAGGTGAAACATCAAACTTCACACCGGCCTTAATTGCTGCTTCCCAGTTGCCTGTTTCCTCAAAGGAACGGATCAGTCTTGTGGCTTCCAAGCCACCCATATGTGGCATGTACAGATCCTACAAAATTTCATTAATTAGAACATCTCTTACTCCTGCTATGAGAATATCTAATCAAACATGTCAAAGAAATATGAAGTAAAAATACAACAATAAGAAAGTTAATACAACAATTTCATCAAAAAATGGGAAGTAAAAATTATTTCTTTTACAACAAATGTAAACAAATAGAAAACGATAAGAAATAATTTGTTTCAAATAGTAAAAATAATTAAATAATTCTTTACATGTTTCTTTTTTTACAAAAAGATACGAAAGTCGAAGATACTTATATATCATCCTACTACAAACCACAGGAATAAGAATTGCTGAGACAGCTATATTATTTTTAATTGCTTGATATGCAAAGGAATGTTGTTACTGGATTCACAAAACTAATATCTTTAAGAATTGCCACACCTGAAGGTGTTATGGAAGCAGACTTACTAGTATCATATCATATTTTAACATCCCATCACTCGCAAGCCCATTTATTGAGGCTCGTTTATTATTCAGGTTTGAAAAGTGGATCACTAGGAGGTTCGTCTCTTTTTTTGGACCTAGCATCTGGTCAGATTTTCAGTTAAATGACCCGGAACATGTTGGGCCGTGAGCGAGCCACCAATCTCATGGTCTTACTCCTCGCGATAAATCTGCCCACATCTTGGAGTTAATTGGTGCTCTATATACAATAGAATTTTTTCTTGCCTCCTTGACGTGGTACTTGAATTGACACCACCCAACACAACAGAATATGTAAAATTGTTTTCAATTGGTGGGAGCTTTATGTTAAGAATGGCGACGATGTCACACACATGCAACAAATTAATAGTGACGATGTCATTACACATGCAACAAATCACGGCCTCTAATATATGTGTTCTTTTGCTAAATAGTAATCTGTTTATCTTAAAAAGATATTAATTAATAAACAAACCTTGAATATGCAATTAACTTGGGGAAGGAGGAAAGCATACAGATATAGCAGAGTTCATGGAAAATTACCATAAAAACGATATCGTAACTACTGCTATGAATTGCCCGCACCGCTTCCACTCCATCGTTAACAACAACTATTTCATGGCCCAACTGTTTCATCATGGAACGTGCTACCATCACATTAATTCTGGTATCTTCTACAAGAAGGATCTTTGGTTTTGATGTTGCTTTGGGAATGTCTCTGCTGTCACTGGAAGTGCATTCAGAGCTCCTCTCTGACATTGGTTGCATCTGATGCATTACCTGGGGATCTCTTATCTTTTTCATATCAAGAACATCTTTGCATCTTTGTGAGGAATTGCACGTATTCATACTAGAGATTTTGAGTTGACTATTTTCATCATTATGTTTCGAGTGATCTTTACAAATGGAAATCTTGTTATTGCACTCAGGACTATACATCAAAGAACTTTCTGGCTCTGGTGATGTCTCAGTAACATCAACTTCTGAACATGCATCTTCTATTAAACATATCTCCTTCGGCGTGTTGTTACCAGAGGGGAACGGAGAAGAATCTTGGGGATACCCAATACGCGTATTTATAGCACTAAGCCCAAAACCATTAGGTCTCAACATTTGGCTTCTGCCAGGGCCGCTAGAAGAAAATATAGGTCCGAGAGTTCTAGGCTCGAATTTAAAGAAGCCAGAATTTGTATCATCATCATTCATATCATTTGCTGCATCGTGGCCGATCATGTCTCGAAGTTCATAAGGATCATCTGAAGAATCGCACATGGTTGAAACTTTATATGGTAGTATGAAAGTAAAGATAGATCCATGATGCTCTCTGCTCGAAACAGTAAGTTGCCCTCCCATTAGCTCAACCTGTTATGTAAACGCACATCAACTTCAGGAAGGATCAATATATGTGACTCTAAAACTAGGTGGAAAATCTATTTGAATTTAAGGACGAAAGACATTTACTCTACCATTTAAAAACCACTATTTTAACACCGAAGCAAAAGGAATAAAACAAGCTTGCTAGAAGAAAAACATAAAGCAGACTAAAAATTATTATCAGGAGAATAATTAAATGGATGAAAATTAGGCACTGAGAAAAATAGGCAGCTGTAACAACCCATTGCAATATTTAGGAATGAAGAGACAAGTACAGAAAATTAAAGGAACTGATAAAAATTACCAGCTGTTTGCATATCGCGAGACCTAATCCTGTGCCACCATACTTTCGAGCCGTGTCTGCACCAGCTTGCATGTATTTGTTGAACAAGGTTGGTAAAGCCTTTTCTGTTACATTTAAGGGATAATTGGATTCATGCATAGTACCAGACCAAATTTACTGAATATTACTTG
Organism: Saposhnikovia divaricata; assembly: GCA_036435485.1. Lineage (NCBI taxonomy): Eukaryota > Viridiplantae > Streptophyta > Magnoliopsida > Apiales > Apiaceae > Saposhnikovia > Saposhnikovia divaricata. The sequence goes on along the minus strand of CM071598.1, from coordinate 119,487,066 downwards.
GCAAACTCATTGACAAATCTATCATTAAATTAGAAAAGCCATTACCCATTACAAAAGTTAAATGGAAGTGAATACTTAAGGTAAAACAAATAAAATAAATCGTAATACGACAGAGTCTCAAGAAGGTTATTTATAAAATTTTGGTCACTGATCCTCCATACCTTTTGATAACTTTCTTGCATTCAATATTTCTACTCAAGTTTATGTCAACCTCTCTGTTTTCTCTATCAGCAAGTAGCTTCCTCTGAAGCTGTACATCTTAATCTACGCTCTCTCTAGCGTTTCTCTCAGCCAGTGTCAAAATTTCCCACAATGTGTTGATTTCATATCTTATTGTGTCTTGCATGGCTGTAGAAGCCATCTCTGCAACAAAACCTTAATGACAGTCCCTCTCATTTAATAGGCCATTCCTAGGGGGGCTCAAATGGATCACATATCATAACAGTCCCCCCTTATATTAAAGCCTGATCTTAGGAATAAAGAGTGAAAACTAGTATCCCATCTTTTGGCTCAATAATCAACCGTGGTGTCCAGATTCAATATTTAGGATTAGATATTTGAGAATAATACCACTGTTGGGTCTATCTCAACCCTAAAGTTAGGTTAAAGGTGAGGAATTTCCTCACAATTATCAAGTAGCATTTTGTCCCTCCGGGATGATGTGAGACAACCCAACAATCTTTCTCCCCACACACTGGGTCTCAGAAGCAACCAAAATCAAGTACACCCCTTACGCCGCCCACTGGGAGCCCGGTTAGTCTTAACCTTAGATTTGATACAATTTTTAGAACCAACTACTTTCAAACCTCAGGGTTTTAGGATAACTTAATTGGATCATATATGTTAACACTCAACATAATCCTAGTAGTTTCCAGAAGTCCCTCCCCATTGTAGCTATCCAATTACTGATCTGCCTCAATCTATGTAATCGAATGTATTAAAAAGGTTTTCTTGTCACTTTTTTTTTGTTGCTAAACTCTTGTCACTCTGTATTGATAATCACCATTTACTGAATAAGAAAATTTAGAGCTTACAGTGGATTACAAAAAACAAAACCAATAAGTCGTACCGGGTATTCCAATCCCCGTGTCATAAACATCACATCGTATCCACACTGTTGTTTCATGAGCAGGGTATTCCTCTCTATCTACGTTTGTTGAAGCTCCATTTTGTAAAGGGTTCCTGGTTTCATCATTATGTCCATGATTTTGGCAAGGAACTTCCCCATGATTTTTTCCATTAAAGTCTTTTTGATCACTTCTACTCTTGGAAGTTGATAGGACATTTTGATCTATACTTCCTTTTACTTGAGAATTTTGCTCATCTGTATATGTAAGATTTGGAGACTCTCCTTGCTTACAAGCACATGGATCGTGTATAACATAGAGCTTTATTCCAACCTTTCCCTCATGAGTGAACTTGATTGCATTACTGTGGATTCATGTAGATAATAAACAGAAGCATGCTTAGAGAAGTCGGAAGTATTCATTATTCGACAGAAAAAAATTGCAGTAGACTGAGGTACTTTTATGGGTGACATCTTATTTTCAGTCGTCTGAACGCAGTTTGTATGAAATGGTCTTAAATGAACATGAAATACTGGATCTTCCAGAAGATATAAAAAGTAACTCTAAAGAGCTCAATAGTCAGTACCTGATCAAGTTGGTTAGAATTTGACGAATCCGTAGAACATCTCCAATGACCTGAAATTGATGCAACAATTTCAAAATGTATATTTCCAAACAAGGCATATACTTGGCAAAAAAAAACGATGCATACAACTGAATCTCAAGTGGAATTTAGAGTAGAAGCTACACACTTCAATTTATAAAAGAAGACAATCATATATTCACTCTACTGAAATTATGATTTACTAGTCCTCCATCAGATTCAGGATCATATGCAGATTGCAAACAATCTGACGTACATTGTCCATCTGTATATTAAGAACGATGATCACCCTGACACACCTATGAAGAAGAAAACAATATATACAGTACTTTGTACATAGGTCTGTTAGAAAATGGAAACTTTGAGGCCATGTTTCGATAGGCTCTTGATGGAATTTCCGGAAACTAACAATTGGAGTTTCTATCTATAAAGTATTTTCTGTTCATACTCCCTCCATTACAGAATAAAAGTCATACTTAGAATAATGCAACATTGCAAACTAATACTCAACATTACACTAGAGAAAATGTCAAAAAGATTTGATAAAGTTAATTTGGAAGCAAAACATAAATGTCCAACACTTTCATTTAAAGATTAAAAAAAAAAAAAATCAGTAATTTCTCCCTCAGCCCAAGAAGATTACTTGTTCAATGGTGTATGCACTACAAAGAAAACATGTTGGCTTAGTTGCTTCTAAAGTATATGATTGTTATTACTTACTGAATACAGAAAAGCTCTCACCTCTACTGGAACATCGTCAGTTATATGCCCTTCTAATGTTAATATCTTCTGTAAGGATGCTGCAGCTGTTTGGAGTACATGCTTTACTACCTCTCTTGGCCTAAATTTGGTAGCTTCCAACCTCATAACTCCTAGAAAATATTGCAAGAAAGGATATTTATAGATGCAGGTGAGATAAGTCCTAGGATTAAGCAATATAAGCTAGCTATCAAGAGAAGGATTTAGCTCCAAACCTGACTCGACCTTGGAAAGGTCAAGGATGTCATTTATTAACTGTAGGACCAAATCTCCAGAAGATAACATGACACTCAATAGTTGTCGCTGCTCCTTGTCAAGTTTCGATGTTGAAAGGATTTCAGCCATACTTACGACACCTGCTAGTGGAGATCTTATCTCATGTGACATAGTTGCAAGCATTTGTTTTGCTCGCATAGTTTCCTCTGCAGAAGTATAGATAGGCATACATGAATAACTTCTGCTCAGAGGCAACAGGCCTAACCAAAAAATAATTACATAGCTAGAGTTGACGAACCTGTAATATGAATTGATTTGTTAAGTTCCGTCTCCTTGGCCTTTTGCACTGCTATCTCCTCTCTAAGTTGTGCCATCTTCTCTCTTTTTCTAACCTATGATCACAAACATATAATGTCATGAGACGGGTGAAGGTGTGGCGTAAGTATGCGATCCTATAGTAAAAGAAGCCTGGGATATTTTTGGGCTTAAAAGGCAGATGAAAATATATGCAAGAAAAGAAAATGAAAAATGGATAAAACTTTTAATGAATCATCAATGATAAAAGTAATATGACCTGATCAGTAACATCCATTCCCATATAATTTACACCTATAGTCTCTCCGGCTTTGCTGAATACAGGCTCTACATATATCAAAAATGTCTTTGACCCAAACAGTTCAGTCTCGAATGTGATTTCTCTTTTCGCAGCTACTCCACGCTCCAATACTTCTCGTTTGAAGTCTTGAGACTCTTTGACACCACCTCCAGCAAAAATCTCGACATCTGTTTTTCCTATAATTTCCTGAAAAATCAGTGTATTTGAGGAAAGCCTGTGCCAGTTCTAGAGGTAGAGCTTTAGAAATAAGATAATGGTCTAAAACTAAAATTCAGTGAAACTAATCTTACATTAAAGATTAAGAATGATTTTTAATTTGAATTCATGCACTAAAGTTAACTTCACTAATTTAAGCCATAAAGAATAAGCGCTTGTTACCTGTTCTCCTAAAGTTGGAAAATGATTATAGATGAAGCGGTAGCGCAACTCATTATCCTGTAAAACAAAACATGATTGATCATATTGCAATTGCTTAGCTTCGTAGAATATAAACAACACCTGAAAAATTAATATACAGAAGCAGCAGCAGTACTGAAGAAACTTATGTTATTTTCATCTTTTTGGTAGTATTCTTTTTTGCTTCTTGGTCTTCGTTCTTTTTTGTTGGTAAATTGTAATGGTCAAATACAGAAACTTTAATACTCACACACCCATGCCTCCTCTGAGGCTTGAACCTTCTACATCTTGTTAAGAATAGAAGAGGGGTATCCACTAAACCACAATGCTAGGGACTTTGGTAGCCTTTTTTTTCTCAGTGTAAATAGCACACAAAAATATTACTAATATATATGGCATGGCAGAACTAAAATCATAAACTTAATTTTACTTAAGTTACCTGATGCCCAATAACTACAGGTGCATTTTGAAGGACAAAATGCAAATAATTATCTGCTCTTCTCAAGACTTGGGACAATTCTTCCACAGGTGATGACTGCCTTTCAAGATTTTGAATGCTCTCCTGCAACTTCTCCAGGGCTATTTGCTCTCTCTGCATGCTTGCCTCCAACAATTTCTGCAGATGAATAGCTCTCTGTTTCCAAAACATGACAGTGTCATACTCGGCCTCTACTTCTGGTCTTTGATCATGAACTACAACATCATTTCTCCTCCGAGGAGCTTCTTGCCAAATATCATAGATCTCGTCCAATACAGACACTGGACGCTTATTGCCACCGTATTTATGTTCTTCAAACCGGTGTTCTTCTATCATTTCTAATTTCTTGAGCTCAACTTTCTTCTGCTGCTTAGTAAGGCTATCAAGCTCTTCTCTCAGCATCCGGACAGCATTAGCCTGTTTATACTCCCAGCTTTTTACAAGGTTGGACAATTGTGAGGATCCCTTTTCACTATAAGTAGTGAGATCAACAAGACGATTGAAATCAACTGCAGCAGGCTCCTCCTTAAGCTTAACCCTCTCCAACATATCGTGATCTGCTCCTGGCTTCTCCAAGTAAACACGCTTCCCTTCTTCATTAATATCTTCCGGCCACATGGAAGATAGGACTTCCATGTCCATTTCTTCACTGTGGTCATTCTCCATTTCACAATCCATATTTACTATTACATGTACGTCTTATGTGACAATTGGGGTGAACATTAAACAGCTACCACAAGTGCTTCTTCGCCCAAATATGCACATCCACCTAGTTGAGCTAAAATTCTGTTCCTCAGGCAGTTCGAAGTACTTGTATAAAAGTGCTCACTTTCACTTGCCTAACGAAGAATTCCCAATCAGGTGAAAGCCTTCAAAATAATGTAGCAAGTTATTCATATAACATTCAATATTAAGAACTAAAAATTGTAAATCAAGCAACAATAGTAAGTCAGCAAATCAAAATACTATCAGCCGTGCATAAATGATACTGCTAAATACTAAAATACACAATCCAGCAATTTCCTTTCTATGGATATCAAATGCATTACAATTCTGGTGAACATTATACGATGATCATAAAAGAATCGTCTGTTATTTAATTGTAGCTGGATAAGCATTCCTTTGCAGCCAGACTACAAACTTGTTAACACAAAAATATACGTGATCTATTTAATATAAGAAAAAAAATAGCTACTTAACAATTTGATCCTTACAAGTGCAGAAAATATATGTTGGAAAGAAACATATATATCATGTAAAGGTACCATAAGTAGCCTGATTCCCATGATAAGTAGTCCAATCCTAAATCTTCTTAGTGGACTACTAAAGGATCCTTTTCAGAGGCCCTGACATACTAAATCAACTGCAACTCCACAATATTCCCCCAACTTAACAATAAGAGAATTGGGAAAAGAATGGATGAAACAAGCTTCTCATTACAAAGTATATATGAAACAGAACAGGGAGAAAACTTCTTAAGAACCAAGAACGAAACACAACATCTAAAGAATCAAAGAACCAAGAACATGCATTGGTGATCGAAAAAATGATGGAAATAAAAAAGAATAAAAGCCCAGATTGTAAAAACAACAGAGAAATGAATAAAAACCAACCTTTTAGTAAAATTCAAGTCAACAATTCTTGCAACAAAACAGTGAAGAATCTTGAGGAAAAGGAATGGAGCAGTTAATTCACTGTAGATCTAAAAGAATCAGAGGAGAGGGAAGGAAAGTAAATGTTGGCCAAGGGTCAATGAATAAAAATAATAGATGATGAAGGCAGCCATGTGACACAAGGAGAAAAAAAATGTTGGGAGAAACTCAAGAAGCCATGTGCAATGGAGGTCAAAAATATTACTCAAATGCGTGGCTTTTCTTGTCTTTTAAAAATCCCTTATATTTTTATTCATCCTGCCAGCATACAAACACAAACATCTGTTATGCATCTATACTAGTAGTATAATACTACATACACATATTCTCTCCTCTCCTCTCTCTCTCTCTGTATACATGTGTGTATATATTTCAGTGTTGTTGTTCTTGGACGGTCGTCTCTCTCCTTCTTCATCCAGAGTCTTACACAGTAATCATCACCTTACTCTAATCAATCCTCTCTTTGGATATATAATTACTATAAACATTAAAAAAAAAAAAAAAAAAAAAACGGTTGCATTGTATATTACAACTGGGCTAGCTAGCAGCTGCCATCATGCCATTACTACAATTATTTTATATTCATTGCTACAATGATATGTATAATTATATTCTAGCTCGAAACCTAATAAATGATTGTTACAATATAACTTTTTAATATTAATAAAATTTATAATTACTTTTTAATTTATCATAAGTATGATAAAGATAATGAGATAAATGAATTTTTATATTTACATAAAAATTAATTTTGTTTATTATCAATCTTTTTTTAACATGATAAAATATGTTATAACCATCATCATTAGACTTCGAAAAATATGCATATTGTGTATACGTGGAAGGGCGAGCGATGAAGAGGAGACAAAGGAGCAGAGAATTTAATAATACGGAGGAAAGAAATGAGGCTGCTCCCCGCGCTTTTCCGAGGTTTACGTATTGGCATTTGGCAGGGCCCGTGATGTATACGCTCTAGTAGCTACTACCTGGTAGTCTCCTACATCACATCTTCAAAACTCAATTGCTTCGTCATGATGTGTACAGTTATAGATGTTCAAAAAGTCATGAAATTCGAAATTCGTTTCGATCCGATCAGTATAAAAACCCGAAAAGTTTGATTCGAAAAAGTCCGATTCGAAAAAAATTCGGTCAGAAAAAGCCCGGTTCGATCCGACCCTTGGGTCTAAGATGGACCTCCTATTTTTCATCAAGTTTGGCCTAGCCCGAAAAGCCCGGTTAAAAGCACGGATAAAACTCGGGCTTTTAAAAAATTCGGACAAAAACCCGGTTCGGCCCGGATAAAAACCCGAGCTTTTTCAAAAATTCGATAAAAAACCAATTTTTTATTGATAAAATCTAAAAATTTATAATATTTTTAATAAATTTCAAGAATATTAAACTTACAATAGTGAAGTTAAGAAGAATCAACAATATGTAGGAAAAACCCTTCTTTCACGAAGACTTATTTAGTGTAGAGGATGTACTTCTCGAAATGATCATATACGAAAAAATTTATATGACTTACAATCGGCTTCATTCATAACGCAAATTTTGAATAAATTTTTTTTGAGTTACAGTGAAGCTTTATGATAAAAGAAGTATTATGCTAGTAGTTTTTTGGTATTAGGCTCGTGGTGTACTTTCTTATGTATTCTGGATTCTAGAATTTCTGGGGATTTAAATCTTTAAAGATTGTTTCTTTTGTAAAGAGTTCCTTTTTTTATATATTAATATATTAACTTTGCAAAAAAAAAAAACAAAAATTACGTGTATATAAACTAAATAAAAGCCTGGCCCGACCCGACCCAAGGACCTAAAACGAATTTCATATTTTAGAAAAGCCTAGCTCAACCCGATTTTTGAAAAAATCCAACCCAACTGAATTCTTAAAAAGATTGAATTTTTTAAAACCCGAAAAACTTTTTGTACATTTCTGTGTACAACTACAACCCTCCAAAACAACCAAAACTCCTACGACTTGGTGCTTAAGTTTTTAAGTTAAAATTCGAAAATCAACACCCATATCTTTCTAAAATATTACCACTAACCTTTAGTCATTTTTTACTTTTGAGAAATATATAATTACTAGTTTATAACCCGTGTAATGCACGGGTTTCTTGTATTATGTTATAAATTTTATTTAATATTACAATTATGTTTTTATATAATCATTATTTTTAATAATTTTTTTAATTTTAATTTGATATAATTTAATATACTCATGTTTACGGATTATACTAATGTTTCCTTATTATAAACAATGTATACAATTTTTAATATATTTTATTAATAATTGAAAAATATGGTGTGATATTTTCGGGTATATATTGTAAGATTTGTTGTAAATTAAAAAGGTAACGTGTTTTAATTAGAAAGGAAATATTAATGATTGAAAGATATGATACGATTGATCTTTTTAGGTGTTTATAAAAGGTAATATCTTCAACTAAAAGTAAATGTGAAAAAGGAAATCGACTAATTACCATTAATTATATTATGTTATTATTTATTTTAGGTGCCATATTTTTCTTGAAAATTATGGTGTGATATTTTTGTGTATATATTAATGATTGTAAGATTTGTTTTAAATTAAAAATGTAACGTGTTTTAATTCGAAATGAAATATTAATGATCGAAATATATGATACTATTGTGACCAAAATCTTGTATGGGTTAGATTTAGGCCCACTAGAGGATTATGTTAGGCCGAATACACAAATAATAATCAACTTTGTATGAGAGATTAACAAGTAAAAGCGTTTATGCACTTAAAAAACTTCTGGTATTTCAAACCCTCTTCGTGATGTAAAATATCACAAAGAGCTGCTAGGTTACAATAATGATAATTCGTTATCGATACCCTTCTAGGGTTAACCTATCTGTATTTATATAACATACAGCTACGATACAATCTCTAATTGATATTCCTAATAATCAGCTATACAATGATATCAATTACAGATTGTCACACGTCTCCTATGTCAACTCGATCTCTTTGATAGCTATCCAATCTTCAAAGATATCGCTTCCATAATTAATCTTTAATCACTGTTGAACAATAGACGCGCTTCCTCCAGACAGAGTTTAACAAAATCTGTCGAGCTTCCAACTGTCAGAGTTTACACAAACTCTGACTGCTTCCAGCTAAACTCTGATAACTCCCTGTAACACTTAAACACTGATCAAAACACATCAATTATATTTAACAATCTCCCCCAACTTGTTCATTATCAAAAATTTACAAGTTAATGACAATAATTGATGATGTCAAAACAAATGATAAATACAGTGTTTATACAGATTCAGAGTTTAAGCTTAAAGACTATAGAGAATAAGAAAATTCTTACAGAACTTTAATCTCTAATCATTTCAAGATCTGGCATGGTTCTGAGATAATCAATCAGCAATCTTCTTTCTGCATTTTCAAGTTCAGTCTTCATTGCTTCTTTGATTTCTCTGAGTTGAGGATCACTTTCATCTGTTTGATAAATAGCAGCCCTAAGATCATTAATCTTGTTTCTTCTCATTTCATTACCCAGTCTGATAAATCTGTCTTTTTCTGCCTGAGTATTGAAGTCAAGTACTGTGATTCCCAAATCAGTTTTTAATTTTGCAGTACCTTTCTTCATTTCAATGAGATTGCCTTGATAATCCCTGTACTTAGGAATGTATCTGCTGTTATATTTCTGTCCTCTAATAGCCAGATTCTGAGTCATCTTCTGTCTTAGAACATTAGCAACAGATTGAGTCCTTCGACTATTCACCTTGAGAAGATATAGAACATACTCTAGTTCTTCCCAATATTTCAAGCTGATATCATTCTCACCAACTTTGAATACTGTCCCATCAGCCATGAAGTAAAGAAGAAAATCTTTGTCTAAACTCTTCTGATGAACCAACTGCACTGATTCCAGTCTATCCAGACTCTCTTGAGGTACACCACGACCTGGAACAGCCAGTGAAGATGGATCTCTGGGACCAGTATATTGCCTTCTGTCTCTATGTGAACCTAGTCCAGCCTTATTATTTCCAATCTTGCCAGATAAAGCTTTTCCATCAGAAATATTCATTGAGACTCCAGATAACTCATTTGGATCAGAAATTGTTCCTTTGCCAAAAACTGATTTCAATTGAGAAGATAGAGGTTTAAACACAACTTGTGTAGCAACAGAGGTTGTATCTTTCTTCTTTGAATCTTCTCCTTCCATAGCAATGCCTTTCAGCTTGTGTTTAGCTTCAGCTTCTGTTGATTTCCTAGACAAATGTGATCTTTGATCAACATCAACATTTTCCTTGATCACAACGCCTTTAAGAACAGGCCTAGGAGCTTTTTCTTTTTGTACCTTGTCAGACTTTAAAGCTTTAAGATGTTCTTCATGTAAACTCTTTTCCTCAGCTTCAATGTCTTCAATCGTTACTCCTTCCTCATTCTCTTCAATGAATAACTTAGCAGCCAACTCTTCATCAGTTTGTGGATTTGAAGATAACAGTAAACTCTTGGTCCTTGAAGTTCCTTGAGTATCAGTATTTCTCCCAGCAGACTGTGATTTGGATGACTTACTAGTTCTCAGAGTTTGAACCTCCTCAGCCTTTTTCTTTCCTTTGTCTTTGTTACCTGCCCCTCCATCTCCAGAACTATCCCTTCTAACAACTCTCTCCCCCTTTTTGACATCATCAGGCATAAGGATAGAATATGCCTTCAACTTCAACTTCCACCCAAATAAAGTGGCAAAGATGGGATCTGGGAATTTTTGCTAACAATGGAGTGGTGTGGACGAACCTTTTACTTTCCTGTTGAATAGATTAGCAGATAGAGAGAACAAAAATATGTAATATTTGCTTTTAATCTCTTTCTTATTATCAATGAAAATTTTGCTTTTCTAATCATATTCATTGTGTCCTGCAACTGTTATTTGAGTTATATGAACTGTTCTTCAAGAAAATGCATCAGGAAAAGAATATGAAAACTAATTAAAGTAATCATATAAAGAACACATTCATCAACTATCCACTGATTAACAGTTGTCAAAAACCCTACTTACTCCAAGACTTTCAAATTGTCCAAGTGAAAATTTACCTTAGAGTACAAATCACGAATCAACAGCGTTTGTCAATTCTCCAACTTTATCATCGAAACCCTTTCATAAATTGCACAGTTGAGAATATGTGTGTGTGTGAAGCAGAGTTTACTAAGTCAATTTTTAGAGCATCTAATTTTTCATAAAATCCATAAAGTAAATCAATAAACACTGGATGCACAAACTGTCATAGTAAACACTGACTGTATGATGAAAGCTAAACTCTGAAGTACTCATAACTATATACACATTTTTTTCATTTTTTTTTCATTTTTTTTTATTTTATACCCTCTTTATATACACATTTTTTTTTCATTTTTTTTTTCATTTTTTTTTTTATTTTTCATTCCAGTAATCAGAGGTTGGAACCAGTCACCAAAAATTCAAAAATTTTAGCCCTTATCATTTTGATAAGTTCCTGGGTCATCCTAGTATTTAACTAGTCACCAAAAATCAGAGAAGTTTAGCACATATTATATACCAATAAGTTCCTGGGTCATCCTAGTATCCAACATAATCTCAAAGGAGTATAACAACCTATATACACTTTCTTTGGGGTATTGCAGTAAACATTTTATTTTATCAGAGTATAACTAACAGAGTTTAGAGTTCATCAACATCAGTAGTTCTTCATGAAAGGTAATGCACACAGTATTTATAGACTCAGAGTTTAGGACAGAATAAACTAAGAGATGCTATAAATATGAGCCAGTATCATGCTGTGTTAACTTTCTGCACAATCTAAGATTAGATCTCAATAACTCAGAAAGATTCATGATTAATTGCTGAGAATCATGCTTCATACATATTTCTTCATTGGTGTTTTCATTCAGACAAAAATCAACTCAAAGTTCACAGAGTTTATCAAACTTATTAACAGTGTATGACATATATACATTCGATATCTCAAAGACTCAATATGCTATTCGATATCTCAGGGATTCGATATGTCAAAATGCTCTATTCGATATCTCAAGGAGTCCCAGAGAAAAGAGCTATTCGAGAAGTGATTCGATATGTCAAGATAACACTATTCGAGAACTCAGAGTTATCGATCAAGTCAACTCCAGTTCTCGAATCACTCACTTAGTCACTTCTCGAATACATTCTTGAGGACAAAATATGACAGAGTTTAACAGAGTATGCATAACAGAGTTTAATCAACAGAGTTCACTTAGTATTTAACCAATCAGGAAATATGATTAATACATCACATAAGTAAAGTTTGAATCTAACCAACATTTCTAGTCAGAACCAGAGATCATTCCTAGTTCATTAACCAGCCTTGTAAATGTAACTTCACTCAATGGTTTAGTGAAGATATCTGCAAGCTGTTGTTCTGTAGAGACAAAATGTAGTTCAATATTTCCTTCTTCCACATGTTCTCTGATGAAGTGGTACCTTATGCTGATGTGCTTGGTCATTGAATGCTGTACTGGATTACCTGTCATAGCAATAGCACTTTGGTTATCACAGTAAATAGGTATATTACTGTACCTCAATCCATAATCCAGCAATTGATTCTTCATCCATAAGATCTGTGCACAACAGCTACCAGCTGCAATATACTCTGCTTCAGCTGTAGATGTGGAGATTGATTTCTGTTTCTTGCTGTACCAGGAAACAAGTCTGTCACCAAGAAATTGACAACTTCCACTAGTGCTCTTTCTGTCTACCTTACAGCCTGCAAAGTCTGCATCGGAATACCCAAGTAGCTTAAAATCTGATTCTCTGGGGTACCACAGACCTAATGATATGGTGCCCTTGAGATACTTGAAGATTCTTTTCACAGCTGTCAGATGTGGCTCTCTAGGATCTGCCTGAAACCTTGCACAAAGACAGGTTGCATACATGATGTCAGGCCTACTAGCTGTCAAGTATAGAAGAGATCCTATCATGCCCCTGAAGTTTGTCATATCCACTGAAACTCCTGTGTCTTTGTCCAGTTTAGTTGCTGTTGCCATGGGAGTTGATGCAGATGAACAGTCAAACATACCAAATTTCTTGAGAAGATTTCTGGTGTATTTTTCTTGATTAATGAAAATTCCATCTTCTGTTTGTTTCACCTGTAGGCCTAGAAAGTAACTAAGCTCTCCCATCATGCTCATTTGATATCTGGACTGCATGAGCTTGGCAAACTTCTTACAGAGTTTATCATTAGTAGACCCAAAGATGATGTCATCAACATAAATTTGAACTAAAAGGAGGTCACTTCCTTGGTTGAAATAAAACAGAGTTTTGTCAATTGTACCTCTGTTGAATCCACTTTCTAGAAGAAACTGAGCAAGTGTCTCATACCATGCTCTTGGTGCCTGCTTAAGTCCATATAGTGCCTTATCTAGCCTGTAGACATAATCTGGATATTTAGGGTCCACAAATCCTGGTGGTTGTTCAACAAACACTTCTTCTTCAAGCTTTCCATTCAGAAAAGCACTTTTCACATCCATCTGGAACACTTTGAATTTCTTGTGAGAGGCATATGCTAGAAAAATTCTGATTGCCTCCAATCTTGCTACTGGAGCAAATGTTTCATCATAATCTATTCCTTCCTGCTGTGAATAACCTTTTGCTACCAGTCTAGCCTTGTTCCTTGTGATAACACCTTCACTGTCAGTCTTGTTTCTGAAAACCCATTTAGTACCAACAATAGATCTGTTCTTTGGCCTTGGTACAAGGGTCCAAACTTCATTTCTTTCAAATTCATTTAACTCTTCCTGCATTGCTGTTATCCAGTCTGCATCTTGAAGAGCTTCTTCCACTTTCTTTGGTTCATTTTTAGACAAGAATGCATGAAATAAACATTCACTTGCAGTAGCACTTCTTGTCTTTACTTTTGCATCTGGATCACCAATTATCAAATCAGGTGTATGTGATTTAGTCCATTTCCTAGCAGAAGGCAAATGACTTCTATCAGCATGTGATCCTCCCCCTTGATCCATGCTCTCCTGATTCTGTTGTGATCTATTTTCGTTTTCTGAGACTCCCCCTGAACTTGACTGTCCAGAGTCAGAATTTGAATTTTCAGAGTTTGAAGCATCAGAGTTTGATCCAGATTTTTCAGTTGACTCAGTATCAGTGTTTGAGTCTTCATCTTGATCATGCTCCCCCTCAACTGGTTCTCCTCTTTGTTGTGACTGAGAAGTTTCTCCAGAATTTACCAGTAGAGGTTCAAAGTTTGTTTCAACAGAGTCTGTCAGAATTGTTTCATCAGTGTTTCCTTCATCAGAGTTTAAAACTTCATTTTCAAAGTTCAGTTGATCATATTCGTCTTTGTCTTCAAGTCCAGTTATCTTCTTATCATCAAAAGAAACATGTATTGATTCCATGATCACTTTAGTTCTCAGATTGTAAACTCTGAATGCCTTTGTTGACAGTGGATAGCCAACAAAAATTCCTTCATCTGCCTTTAACTCAAACTTGGTCAACTGTTCTGGATGAGTCTTCAAAACGAAACATCACCCGAAAATATGAAAGTATTTCAGGTTAGGCTTCTTTTTCTTCACCATCTCATATGGTGTCTTTCCATGCTTATTGATCAGTGTTGCATTTTGAGTAAAACAAGCAGTTTGAACAGCTTCTGCCCAGAAATAAGTTGGCAATTTTGCTTCATCAAGCATAGTTCTGGCAGCTTCAATTAATGTTCTATTTTTCCTCTCAACTACACCATTTTGTTTTGGTGTACCAGGTGCTGAAAATTCTTGTTTCACTCCATTGTCCTTGCAGAATTCTTCCATTGTTGCATTTCTGAACTCAGTTCCATTATCACTTCTAATGATTCTCACTTTGTTGCTTGATCCTTTGTCCAGAAGCTTCACATGCTCCATCAGAGTTGATGCAGTTTCATCCTTCTTTGCTAGAAAATACACCTAGGTGAATCTAGTGTATTCATCAACAATGACTAAAGCATATTTCTTCCTTGCAATAGACATAACATTTACTGGACCAAATAGATCAACATGCAGAAGATGATGGGGATCAGTGATAGAAGATTCTGTTTTGCTCTTGAAAGATGACTTCCTTTGTTTAGCCTTCTGACATGAGTCACATAGGCCATCAACATTTAACAGGGTCTTTGGGAGTCCTCTTACAAGATCCTTTCTGATCAGTTCATTGATGTTGTTCAAGTTCAAATGTGAGAGTTTCTTGTGCCACTTCCAACCCTCTTCATTAGACATTCTTGTAGACAGGCAAACAGCTTTTCCAACAGAGTCTATCAAAAGCTTGATTTCATAAATGTTGTTTTGCCTGTGACCAGCTAGAACAACCTTTCCTGTAGATTTGCTGATAACTTCACAATATTCAGGTTGGAAATCTACATGATATCCCTTGTCACAGATTTGACTCACAGATAGCAGGTCATGCTTGAGTCCTGGGACATGAGCTACATTGTTGATGATGACATTTCCAAGATTGATATTGCCATATCCCAATGTTCTTCCTATATTGCCATCACCATAGGAAACTTTTGGGCCAGCCTTCTCCTCATATTCTGATAGCAGGGCTTTATTTCCAGTCATGTGTCCTGAACATCCACTGTCCACGACTAGGGTTGCCTCCCTGTTACCCTGCAATCACAAACAATTACTGAGGATTAGTTTTAAGGATCCAGACTTGCTTGGATCCTTTGGCATTCTTAACTTTGTTAGCTTTTGCAGCGGAATTAACATTATCAGAGTTTGAGCTAACAGTATCAGTGTTTACACTTGCAGTATCAACTTTAACCCATTTTAGATTGGGTTTCAGTTCATAGTAATTATGATAGATAGCATGATATTTTCTGCAAGTATAGATGGAATGCCAAGTGCTTCCACAGTGTGTGCATAGAGTCTGTGGCTTAGTTCTAGCAGAATCCTTCTTTACCTCAGACTTTGTAGGTAAAGAATTTATATTTTTATTTTTCTTGCAGAAATTTGCAAGATGCTTAGTACTACCACAGTTATGACATGTCTTTCTTGGAGCATAACTAGCAAGCATTGGTTTATTTCCTGAAGTGATGCCTACTTTTCCATTTCTGTTCTTGTTTGACACTTTCTTTTTCTCAACAGATTTTAACTCCTTCAATTTATGTTTGAGTTGTTTATCTGTCATTGAACCAATATTAACCTGATTAACACTAGTTTTTACTGGTTCTCTTTTGACAGCTTCTTTTTCATTCTCAGACAAAAATTTACTGGTTCCATGAACAAATTTAGTTCTGACTTTAACTTGATTTTGAAATCTAAGTTCATCTTCCTCATTATAACCTAGACCAACAGTGTCTGTTTGAAAAATCTGTTGAGTGTCCTTTCCAGAATTAGTCCAAGTCCTAATTTTCTTATTTGCTTCCTCCAACTCAGATTCTAGTTGTTTATATTTCTGAAGCAAAATCTGTTCTTTGCAAACAGCATCATCTCTCTCTTTCTGAACTTGTTGCATGTTTTCAAGTTTCTCTTCAACAAGTTTATTTCTCTCTTTAAGTTCAGAATTTTCAGCTTTTATCCTCTCATTTTCTAAAGTCTGATCCCTATAACTTATATGCAATGACTTAAGAAAAATTCTTAATTGAGCAATGTCATCAATATTATAAGCATAGGTAGTTGGAGGTACCTGATTTTCAGAGGATTCTGATTCAGTAGTAGCCATGAGAGCATAGTTCACTTCTTCATCAGAATCTGAAGTATCTGCCCAATCTCTGCCTTTAGTGTAGAGTACCTTTCCAGTTTTACCCTTCTTGCACTCAGGAGCATAGTGACCCATCTCCTTACACTTGTAGCATTGAATTTCAGACTTATCCTTCTTCCCTTTAGAATCTCTCTTATCAGACTTCCTGTAGCTTTTCCTGTCTTCATTTGAATCCCTAGAAAACCTTTTTCCTTTCTTGAAATTCTTGAAGCCCATTTTCTTGAAAGTTTTCACCATCAGCACAGCCATTTTTCTCATTTCTTCTTCATCATCCTCAGAGTCAGATGATTCAGAAGAGTTTGAATCATAATCAGAGTTTGGTGAATCACTTTCTGAATGTATTACCAAAGCTTTTCCCTTCATTTTCCTTCTTGATGCCTCTTTCTTCTGAGGCTTCTCTTCAACATTAAGAGCAACTGACTTTCCTTTTCTACTTGATCTCCTGTTTCTCTGCTCCATTTCCAATTCATAAGTTTTGAGCAGTCCATAAATTTCATCAATCTCTGTTTCAGCAAGATCATAGTTGTCTCTAATAGTGGTTGTTTTCACATCCCACTTTTCAGGTAGAGAAAGAAGAAACTTGAGATTCGAGTCTTCTAGATCATACTCTTTGTTGACCAATGATAGATCATTAATCAGTTTACAGAATCTATCAAATGTTTCTGTCATGGTCTCTTCAGGTTTAGCCTCAAAATGCTCATACTCTTGTGTGAGTATGTTTCTCCTATTCTTCTTAATAGCTGCAGTTCCTTGACACCTGACTTCAAGTGCATCCCATATCTCTTTTGCAGTGGTGCAGTTAATGACTTTGTTAGACATGACATTGTCTAAGGCACTATGTAGTAAATGCCTAACTTTTGCATCCTTAGCAATTGATGATAGATCTTCAGGAGTCATGTCCTTCTTTTCCTTTGGAACCATTTTTGCTGCTTCACCAGCAACTGCAACAGATAGCTTTGTAGGATTGTGAGGACCTTCATAAATCCTGTCAAGATATTCTGGATCTGTAGCCTCCAGAAACATAGTCATCTTGACCTTCCACGTAGCATACTCTAATGGCCTCAGAATAGGAACCCTGATTGGTTCATAACGACTCACAGTAGTAGGAGCCTTTTCAGAAACAGTAGGTGTTGATGGAGGAATTTCTGACATGATTATTGTTGTGTTTGGATCTTAACCTGTAATAAAGTAACAGATTTGCTTTGATACCACTTGTTAGGCCGAATACACAAATAATAATCAACTTTGTATGAGAGATTAACAAGTAAAAGCGTTTATGCACTTAAAAAACTTCTGGTATTTCAAACCCTCTTCGTGATGTAAAATATCACAAAGAGCTGCTAGGTTACAATAATGATAATTCGTTATCGATACCCTTCTAGGGTTAACCTATCTGTATTTATATAACATACAGCTACGATACAATCTCTAATTGATATTCCTAATAATCAGCTATACAATGATATCAATTACAGATTGTCACACGTCTCCTATGTCAACTCGATCTCTTTGATAGCTATCCAATCTTCAAAGATATCGCTTCCATAATTAATCTTTAATCACTGTTGAACAATAGACGCGCTTCCTCCAGACAGAGTTTAACAAAATCTGTCGAGCTTCCAACTGTCAGAGTTTACACAAACTCTGACTGCTTCCAGCTAAACTCTGATAACTCCCTGTAACACTTAAACACTGATCAAAACACATCAATTATATTTAACAGATTAGGGTCCAGACCCATGAGGAAAATAAGTGATCTGTCAGGCTTCCAAGGGCCCATGACAACCCTAGGGGTTACCATGTACATGGCAGTAAGGAAATGTGTGGCTTAGGGTCCGACCCCTTGTGGGTAACCTGTAACCACTACCAGTCATCCAATAAGGCTTCTAGAGTAGCTTCCATGGTGGGGTTACCGGAGGGGGTACCGGAGCCAGGCTACCGGACGGTACCCCCAGCTTCCGCCGGAAGCCTGATCAGGCTGCCAATTCAGATAAGGCAGACTTCCTACTTTTTAGGAACACGTCTATATCACCTAAAAACACTATTAAGCAGATATGTATTCATTTGTTAGAGGATATATGTCATATATACTTGATAAATGATACAAAATCATGATAAATACAAAGGACAATCATTCTACATTACCATAACAGCTTGGTAACCTCAAAATATGCATCATACACGATTTATATCAGAAATAACAGTCATTATCCCACTGAAGAGTGGATAACTCATCATAAACAGTCGATCATATCATCTCAAGAACTACATACGGGCTTGATCTCCTATAAATAGGAGTGTGTAGGTAGTTTACGGGATTTCTTAGACACTCTGACACCTTGAGTAACATAGAGCACGAATACTCCTGTGTGACACATCTTTATTAGGGTTTTTGGTAGGCCAACATTCGGTCCTTGAGCTCTAGATCCCGTGAATCCAGTCCGATCCTCCGAGGAACCACCTCCCGTGTTCTTCGGAAACCCCTAGCTGTGAGCCTTTCCGGGCAGCTAGCCATTGATCTCCAACTACGAGCCTTTCTGGGTGGTTGGACGATTCCGTATTCATTGGCGCTATTCCAGCAACGGCCTCCTAATTTGTTGTGACAAATTCCTCCCACAACAATTGGCGCCCAAAAGGAGGGGCCTCAAAAATTGCCGTTTGGAGGAGATATGGCGAGTGACAATTCCGATAGTGATAAGACACCGTCTCAGGACGATAATGGACGAAACAAAAGTGGCAATGGTGATGTTAGCAATAAAGACATTATGGACTATTTGGTCACGATGAATGAAAGGGTTAATAGCTTGGAAAAAGGTTCCGAGAAAATGAAAAGATGGTAAAAGAAGCATAAGTCAAAGTCAAAAAAGAAGAATGTGACTCCGACAAGACTGAATTTCGAGTCTAAGAATGATGCTAAGGACAAAACTGATTATGTCCCATCTGATGATGAAGAGGTAGAAGAGCCTGAGGTAGAGAAGTATGAGGGTGATCAATCTGATGACCTCGAAGCCCAGGGTACCGAAGTCTCACCCACAAGAAGCCTGAGTGTCTTTGATAGAGTAGGCAAAAAGGTGACTAATGAGGACCTTAGTCATAAACTGGGGCATACTGGAAGCAGAGATCAAAGAGATGGTAATGGGGATTCCCATATTCAGGGTTCCTGGGAGCACAGGGAGAGGTCCCGCTCGGTACCCCCAAGAAGTAATTCCAGAAGGTCTAGAACTGACGGTAGAAGAAGTCACAGACAAAGTGGCCACACCTCCGGGCATAGGAGCAGAAAATCTCACTCTACCAGAGTCTCTTCCGAGGGGGGTACCGATCAGGATTCCAGCTCTCATCAGAGTTCGGTTCCCAGGAAGAGTAAGACAACTTATGAAGATGATGATTCTGGAAGTGATATGCTTTCAGATGGTGAGAATGGACAGTTCAAAATGTCTGACTGGAAGAAGGCCTTGGAAAAAATCAAGGAGGAGAAAAAGTTCAAATTTGGAGTCATTTCCGGCCCACCGTTCTCTGCGAAGGTGAAGAAGGCTGTAAGAACCCAGATTTTGGATAGAATTAAAACTTTTATTATGTATTGATGTAATAGTAAATAATGGGTGGGACTACGATGTAACGAATGTTCTAATGAATGAATGGAATGGATTTGGATTCAAATACTTATATGTCATGAAGAATGCTATGGGATGACAATCTAGATAAGAATTATCTATCTCCTAGGAAATTAAGATTTGATAATTCCAAGGGGGAAGGTTATTCCTATGTCATCCAAATCGATATCTGTTATCAGTCCAGTGGTTTCGAAAAAGGATTAAGGAATGATCGAAAGAGAATCGGGACATTTGTATAAACCTAGAGAGTAAGTAGAGAAAAAGGGATGAATAGTGTTTTGATGGAAATAGGAATATAATTAGATGACACTATATAGAAGTACCTGGAATGGATTTCTGAGTTCGTATTAATGATCCAGGGGGAAAAAGAGTGTATGTAAAAGCTGTCGGATTCTGAAAAACAACACTTTTATTTTCCCCGAGATTTCCCCAGACACTGAATGATTTAAGGATTTATTAAGTAAATTTGAGAAAGTTGGATTCAAAGATTATTTAGGAGGATTAAGAATAGTAATATAAATATTAAGGAGGTTTCCGGTAAAATCCTAACTAGAAATTCTTGGGATATTCCTCCGAACGTTTAGTGAATCAAGCAATAACCGGAAAAGGAAACAAGCAAAGAATCAAGATACATGCATGTGCTAGTGGATAACATCAAGTAACCAAGCTAGTTACAAGTTAACTAGCATCATTAGAAAACCAACCAAGCACTTAGCTTACAACACACACCTTACCACAAGAATGCAACACTTGTCCACTTGATTAGCTCATCCATGACCAAAGCACTTTTATTAAAGTGGCTTTATGCAAGATATTATCAACAATAATTCATTTAGACTAGATGAGATCAAAGACAAGCCAAGCAAACTCCATTCTCTCCATTTCTTCAAAACTGCCCAGCAAGAATAGCCATGAAAGAAAAATTCATATCTCAAAATCTAGAGCTTCTAAAATCACCAAAGTTTAACCATTACTTCTCCACTACATGTGTAAAGTTCGTTCAAAATTTCATGGCCAACAAAGTAGTATAGCCTAGTCAAATCCATGCTCAAAGTTGGGGAAACAAATCTGACCAGTTTCTGTCCAGTGGGAAAAACGGGTTCAAAACCATAGCTACAAAGCTTCAAATTAGATTATCTAGGACTCAAAACAAAGCTTATGAAGAGGCCAAGATGTGGTAAAAATTTGAGAGCCAAAATCTTATTTTTCGATTTTCTATGATTTTTACAAAAGTGATGATGAATAGTAACCCTTAGAAACTAACTTTGATTTCTTGTTTTGTTTGGATGATCTAAGTTTTTTTGAGGCTATACAAGGACTATAACAAGCTTAGTAAGGCTAGGACACTCTCCAATGAAGGTATAATCCTTAAGAACCCTAGATCTTATTTTAAGATTATTTATGTTTTTGGTGGATTTTAGCATAGTTATGACATTAGTGTTATCATGAGCATGATCTTGTAGTTGGTTTAACCATATGATGATTATGATGGTGAAGAGTAATATTCCTGGACTTGTTGAGATGTATAACATGTGTATAAGATGTATGGATGCCCGGTGTGGCTTGGTTGTGTTATGATTTTTAGAACGTCCGAATTATAGCAGTCGTAATGCCCGATTTTTGTTAACCTTAAGAAATCATAGTTGACAGTAGCTATATCCCATTGTCCATTTTCATATTATTCCATGACAAGATAGATTATGTTATAAGCTTCATTTTGATATAAAGATCATGTGAAACGGATTTACGGTTTAGGAATTATGACCGATTTACTAAAAGTAGTTCGAAACCGTAAACGAGAGTTCGTAACTGAAATTGAACCCTCGTAAAATACGTAAGTCAGTGGCGAATCATGGTAATTAAATACTAAAGATTAAAAGGAAGGTGTGAGAGAAAACCACATGTCAAACGGATTGTTTTCCGATTTTATAAAAATGTTCGAATCAAGGTCAAACGCGAACGAACCCTTACAAGTACATTTGGTTTAACTTTGGAAAACCACTTAGAAAACGGGCGATAAAACTTGAGATATAATCTTGGTTCATAAACGACCGACCATAGAACTTATACGACTTAAGTACATGCCAATTATGAGTGAAGTGACATGTCTTAATAACGGGCAAGTGTCGGATTATAACTGTGTTAACAAGAGTTAAACTAGAAGGCGAATATCGAGATAACTCGAAAACATGTTTCGACTTAAGTTAAGTTTATACTTAGCCTTTAAAAGTATTAAGTGTTTAACCTCGGATATTGTGACTATTTATAGATCACAGGATTGACCCGAGGCACACGGCCCCTACAGGATTACCAGGCAAGTTTCCAATACTTGGAACTGTTGTTGTGATAATATATATATATATATATATATATATATATATATATATGAATGTTGTTATACATATGCCATTGCATGCATGCCTGTTTTCAATTCATATTGTTATACCTGTTCCTTGATTATTGTTGGCTTATAAGCTAGATAGATAACGTATCAGTTATAAGTCGGATGTTGTTAAGTCCCTTAGAGAAGGGCATATATATATATATATATATCGTATTTGTTGAATACAGACCGGGAGTTAGTACTTCTTGATATATCGTAATTACTTTCGAGGGAAATATTTAAGTAAATATTTTCCATTATTTAGTTGACGAATATTATTTGAATATTCGTCCGAGATCATTTAATTAACGATCATTACCTCAATTAATTATTTGAAAGTTATCTATTCAATGAATATTATTTTTCAATATTCATTTAAAGTCGATTCATTTATCGAATATTATTTCGAATATTCCTTTAAAGCTTGGATTACTAAATGAATATTATTTTGATATTCATTTAGAATATTATTCATTAAATGAATATTACTTTTCGAATATTCATTTAAGTTCCCATTTACTTAATGAATATTATTTTAAAGTTCATCTAATGTTATATTTATTTATCGAATATTATATTTACTATTCCTTTCAAGTCTTATTAATGAAATGAATATTATTTGGATATTCATTTAAATATTTAATTATTTAATAAATATTTTCTCTTTATTCCCTCGAGAATTATTTTGAGAAATACTTCGATTTAAATATTCGTTCATAGTTATAAGCCTTCTTTAACTATTTCTGATTCAATAAATATTATCTGGATATTTATTCGATACTCTGAAATGACTTCAAATGTTATCTTCGACCTAAGATTATTATAAAATTACTTCGGAGCCGTATTATTATTAATATTATATCAAGAAAGGTTCTCAAAATTTCATTCTTCCTTCGAATCTATCTTTCAAATAATAAGGGAACTTTACTTGAGAAATGTTATTTATCTTGTTGACTTCCCGGTCGTAAATCCTTTGAAATTATTCTTGTCACTCGCAACTTGGTTGCTAAGTGCTTATTGAATCTTGTGTACCTTCTCATCATTCGAGGGGTAATATTGTTGATATCTATTAACAAGCAGCAGCTTGGGAAGTATTGGTGAATTTTCCTTTCCAACTAGATACGACTACTTTGTGGAGTCTTATCAACAAGTATCATACTTGGGGAAAGGGGAAGGATCTTTACGTTTCAAAGTTATGAATGTTATTCGAACTAGGAGTCGTGTAAGAGGCCGAGTAGCGTCGGTCCATCCCATAGGCCCAACCGTTGGCCGGGGAGATCTAGCAGGGCGGTAGACAAGTAAATCCGTCAGTTCTTCCTTCTACCGGTAGTAAAACTAATTTGAGCTATACAATCTGCGACTGATCATCGTAAGGATTGGAACAGCGGGCGCGGTGAATACTCCAGTATTAGTTCATCATTCAAAGTTGTAAATGTTCTGCAGCATCATCGGTGTTGGCAGGGTGAAAAAGTGTTAAAACTGGAACTGCAATATTTTTCCTGCAAGTTCCTCTTTTGTGATAAATGATGATATCTTGCTTATCTTTGGCATCAGATATTTTCACAGGATATATGTTTGGAGTTACCTTGTAACTTCATCATTTACATTATACTGGCACTATCTTCGTAAATGCATGGCATATGGCTTCAACGATATTGTTGACTTGTTATATATATTATTTTTCAGTCGTATATTATTGTTGGTGGGCTATTGGTCACCCTTGCTTTATCTATTATATCACAACAACAGCTAGATCTGATGGCCGCACAAGGCGCAATCGATGCAAGCAAGTGCTAGCAGTCAAAGGATTAATCGTTGAGATCATAGCTGCCACTGCTGAGTAAGAAGCTATTGGTAGGCTAGATGTTAGCTTTCGAGTAGCTAATGTATTCATTTATTTGGCATATGTAAATGGATGGCAAAGAGCATGTTATAGTTAATGAAAATTCTTTGGGTTGTAAGAACTTAAACTTGTGATTAATAATATTGATGGTTACTCTGATTTCATCTCTGGGACTATAACGGGTGTGTTGTTGTTGTTTTGGGTTACAAGGTTGTAATTTTATTTATATTGGTTTTGTGGATGGATATTGAGGTCGTACTTGGAACTGTTGTTGTGATAATATATATATATATATATATGAATGTTGTTATACATATGCCATTGCATGCATGCCTGTTTTCAATTCATATTGTTATACCTGTTCCTTGATTATTGTTGGCTTATAAGCTAGATAGATAACGTATCAGTTATAAGTCGGATGTTGTTATGTCCCTTAGAGAAGGGCATATATATATATATATATATATCGTATTTGTTGAATACAGACCCGGAGTTAGTACTTCTTGATATATCGTAATTACTTTCGAGGGAAATATTTAAGTAAATATTTTCCATTATTTAGTTGACGAATATTATTTGAATATTCGTCCGAGATCATTTAATTAACGATCATTACCTCAATTAATTATTTGAAAGTTATCTATTCAATGAATATTATTTTTCAATATTCATTTAAAGTCGATTCATTTATCGAATATTATTTCGAATATTCCTTTAAAGCTTGGATTACTAAATGAATATTATTTTGATATTCATTTAGAATATTATTCATTAAATGAATATTACTTTTCGAATATTCATTTAAGTTCCCATTTACTTAATGAATATTATTTTAAAGTTCATCTAATGTTATATTTATTTATCGAATATTATATTTACTATTCCTTTCAAGTCTTATTAATGAAATGAATATTATTTGGATATTCATTTAAATATTTAATTATTTAATAAATATTTTCTCTTTATTCCCTCGAGAATTATTTTGAGAAATACTTCGATTTAAATATTCGTTCATAGTTATAAGCCTTCTTTAACTATTTCTGATTCAATAAATATTATCTGGATATTTATTCGATACTCTGAAATGACTTCAAATTTTATCTTCGACCTAAGATTATTATAAAATTACTTCGGAGCCGTATTATTATTAATATTATATCAAGAAAGGTTCTCAAAATTTCATTCTTCCTTCGAATCTATCTTTCAAATAATAAGGGAACTTTACTTGAGAAATGTTATTTATCTTGTTGACTTCCCGGTCGTAAATCCTTTGAAATTATTCTTGTCACTCGCAACTTGGTTGCTAAGTGCTTATTGAATCTTGTGTACCTTCTCATCATTCGAGGGGTAATATTGTTGATATCTATTAACAAGCAGCAGCTTGGGAAGTATTGGTGAATTTTCCTTTCCAACTAGATACGACTACTTTGTGGAGTCTTATCAACAAGTATCATACTTGGGGAAAGGGGAAGGATCTTTACGTTTCAAAGTTATGAATGTTATTCGAACTAGGAGTCGTGTAAGAGGCCGAGTAGCGTCGGTCCATCCCATAGGCCCAACCGTTGGCCGGGGAGATCTAGCAGGGCGGTAGACAAGTAAATCCGTCAGTTCTTCCTTCTACCGGTAGTAAAACTAATTTGAGCTATACAATCTGCGACTGATCATCATAAGGATTGGAACAGCGGGCGCGGTGAATACTCCAGTATTAGTTCATCATTCAAAGTTGTAAATGTTCTGCAGCATCATCGGTGTTGGCAGGGTGAAAAAGTGTTAAAACTGGAACTGCAATATTTTTCCTGCAAGTTCCTCTTTTGTGATAAATGATGATATCTTGCTTATCTTTGGCATCAGATATTTTCACAGGATATATGTTTGGAGTTACCTTGTAACTTCATCATTTACATTATACTGGCACTATCTTCGTAAATGCATGGCATATGGCTTCAACGATATTGTTGACTTGTTATATATATTATTTTTCAGTCGTATATTATTGTTGGTGGGCTATTGGTCACCCTTGCTTTATCTATTATATCACAACAACAGCTAGATCTGATGGCCGCACAAGGCGCAATCGATGCAAGCAAGTGCTAGCAGTCAAAGGATTAATCGTTGAGATCATAGCTGCCAGTGCTGAGTAAGAAGCTATTGGTAGGCTAGATGTTAGCTTTCGAGTAGCTAATGTATTCATTTATTTGGCATATGTAAATGGATGGCAAAGAGCATGTTATAGTTAATGAAAATTCTTTGGGTTGTAAGAACTTAAACTTGTGATTAATAATATTGATGGTTACTCTGATTTCATCTCTGGGACTATAACGGGTGTGTTGTTGTTGTTTTGGGTTACAAGGTTGTAATTTTATTTATATTGGTTTTGTGGATGGATATTGAGGTCGTAATGACAGATCCCTGACCCCGGATCTGGGGGTGTTACAGAAATGGTATCAGAGCGTTATGTTATAAACCCCAGAGATGACGTGACGTTAAAACGATTAATTCACTAAGATAATAAGAACTCTTTCCAAGTTCATAGTCGGACTACTTAATGTAGTACTGACATATAAAACCCTTTTGGGAACTCATAAGTATCATGATAGTAACTTAACGCGTTCTCGTGTCGACTAGTACGATGACGGACCATGAGGCGTACGAGCAGCAGCACGAGGATGCTTTATTATATGCTGACGATCGGATGGTAGATTCGATAGAATACCTACTAAGGACCTTGAGGAGATTCCAGCTAAGGAGGAGAATCCTGTTAAAGATAAGAAGTTTACCCTTGAGGACATGAAGGCTGTAGCCAGAGAGACTGAAAGAGTTAAGGTATAGTACTCAAAGAAGTGAGCGTAGAGAACTGAGATATTATTAAGAGAACAAAAGATGCATATCGGATTTATAGCTGGACTACCGGATGTAGTACCAGTAAGTAAGACGGATTGGAAGAATCACTTGAGGTCTTATATGGGGATAGATATAATCCTTAGAGACTTTCATATTAATGAGAAAAGAGTTAGAATGATGCATGGTTATCAAAGACATCGATATAGGACGGGGAGCAGAGTCTCCAAGAGCAGTTGAGATAGAGGCAGCAAGTGCCATATCATTGGATAAATGAATTAGTGTGAATATTGTCAATAGTAATTCGTCATGAGAAGGTTGATTTTATAGGTTATAATCTATAAGGTCGAGCTGAGATTGATGAGGTGGTTTTATTCAAGGAAATGTTCATTTTATGAATAGATCAGCTTAGAAAGTAAAACCATTGGGAAGTGATGGCATGATTGGATAAAGTATATAAGGAAGTAGTAAGTGAGACGATGATCTCAGAACCTACAAGAGGAAAAGACCAGTGAGTTTACGATAAACTCGTAATAAGACTACTATCAGGGACTAAGTATATGTTTATTTCAACTCAGTGAAATGATGAACCAGAAACATTAAATGCATGTGGTTCAGAGGTGATTGAGATTGTTTTAAGATGAAACCTGAAAGAGCAAGTGTATGTTAAGTTCTCGAAGTATGAATTCTGATAAAATGGAGTTCAACTATTAGGACATGCGATCAATAGTGAGTTGTGTTGGTTGACCCGGCCGAATTAAAGGTAATTTCAATTGGGAAGGGCCAACCACGCCAGCAAAGGTGAGAAATTTCATAAGATTCACCAGGTATTACCAAAGATTTGTTCAGGACTCTAAAAAGATTGTAGTCTCGCAACCCGACTTATTTTTAAGGCTAAGGAGTTGAATAGGCAGAAAAAATGCGAGAAAATCTTCCTAGAGCTAAAGATGAAATTAGTGACGACCCAGCGTTGGCGTTGCCCAATGGAAAAAGGAAGACTTTATGATATATTATGATGCACCTCATACAGGAATAGGTGGTGTGCTTATGCAGCACATCAGAGTAATTGCGGATGCATTCGGACAGAATAGTTCACCAGATTCGAATGGCCTTGGTAGTGCCAAATTTTGTGGAGCGACTAACTCCGACGATAAGTGTTCCTTCTGGGACTAGTGGTTTGGTAGATTGACATGTAGTAGTATCAACTATTAGGACGAAGATGCATCAGGCCGATGTGGCATGATTCAGTTGAAACTTTTGATTTTCTTCTATGGGATGTAAATATTTGGTTTCCTTTCCAGTGGTTAAACTCCCAACTTTATGGCAGTCATACCGTTACTATAACTATTTACGGTTCTGCCTGCTTGTATGTTCCTAGAACTATTCTCCAGGTTTTGAAATTGGCCTTCTTAGTATTACCAGCGGGTGGATAGATTGACCAAAATTTCCCTGATTCTGGAGAGAACTTCAACAAATTTTGGCAAACCTTGTCCTTCTGATTATTAGAAGACGTCCCCGAAGAGAGTTGAAATCAGAGCGAACCCTGTGGATTGGGTAAAGTAGGTGCTATACGGGTTGGTAGACAGACCCTGATTATTATAATTGAGTGTAGAGATGAAATTGGAAGTTGAGGTTGGATGATAAAAAGGGAAATATATTCAAGAAATCAGCCGGACTGAGAAATTTCGGGATTGACTTAAATGAATAGGTTGTTATGCCAGGAGTGTTAAGCTCATGCGGCACGTGGGATTGATAAGAGGAATTGCAAGGATGAAAATAAAAGAATAGTGAATGAAGGGCGGCGGTGCTCGAGTCAAGTGTCTACACTACTCGGGTATCTAAGATGGTTCTGTGAAGGAAGCTTACGAGTATGCCAAGGGAAAGCATATATGGGAACGTAATCTACCCCAGATAAATTACCTTCGTTAAGGTTGACAGAGGCACTATGCCGAGCAATTGCTAGAAAAGTAATACTACCGACTAAGCCCCAGTTTTGCATATTTTAATACGACTATTTAAGGCCATGAA
The DNA here is from genome assembly GCA_036435485.1 of Saposhnikovia divaricata. Lineage (NCBI taxonomy): Eukaryota > Viridiplantae > Streptophyta > Magnoliopsida > Apiales > Apiaceae > Saposhnikovia > Saposhnikovia divaricata. Next base: position 119,457,836 of record CM071598.1, on the reverse strand, counting down.
ACGAAAGATCATAAATGGCTAGACCAGTAATGTAAGGACAAAGCAGGGTTGCTTTTAGTTAAGCGCCGACTGCGAGAACTTTTGGGATATAAAGTAAAGTGATGCATGGGTATATAATGGACCGGATTCTGAGTAAGAATAGAAGTACGATGATCTGAGACACATAGTGTTGGGATATTATAAATACAAAGGTTATGATACGGTCGAGACAGATGATCAACCTAAGTGTATGGAAGCGGTCAGAAATTGCTCAGTATGCTACCAAAATTTTGTCTGACGCTAATATCTTCGATAAGAAGCAATAAGTACTAAGAGATTCACGTTGAACATGACCAATATCTTCCAGAACATCCTTGCTACCATTACCAAGTTCTGCGAAAAGAGCAGATAGACATATACTGTCTTTTTTTTGAACGTCTTGTAGACTGACATCCATTTGAAAGGAGAGGTTAGCATTAAGCTACCTATAGATGATCAAGATAAGAACGATTGAAAAGAGACCCTTATTAGGGATATATGATTTGATTGCCAGTTACAGGATGTAGGCATTCCTTGAAAAGAGAATTGAGAATAGAATATCCATAGTTGAAGACGAACCCTTGGGATGCATAGAGGATGGCACTGCCCCTAATAAAGACATTATGAATCCAGATGATATAAGTTAGATTGACCAAGGCAACAATAACCTTTAAGGATCATTTAAAGGAGTTTCGATTCCTGATATTGTCTGAGGCACATTACCGACATTAGAAGGTTTTGCGACAGGCCAGACAACAGTCCCCGCAAGCAAATTCCCCAAGAGACTCGCATTCCTTTTGAAAGAGGGAGGAGAGATTAGGTAAAAGGAGTAAGCAAAAGGACTAGACCAGCAAGAGGTTGGTAGTAGATAACAAGAAACATAGATGGTACAAAAAATTTATAAGCCAATTGGCATAATGATGAATGACATGCAAGTTTATGTTGGTACATTTTTGTGCAAAAAAGATAGAGAATGTGAGGTTGGAAAGTGATTAAGTAAACCACTAAACTTCCAGCCTTCTACTAGAGACATATGATTAATAATCTCCTCAACCTGTCATAGCTGCAATGCTTGAAGCTTTCCTACAATTTTATCTACTTCATGTATTATCTAGGACAAGTTCGGGAAGTATTCCTTAGGGATAGGGAATAGTGATTATTTGGTCTTCCTAAAGGATTTTGATCCGACAGTTAGGGAACCCGTAGGATTAGCTATTAAAGTACTACGTAATCGATAAACGATGGTGATTCAACCATGGACTACGTTAACGTAGTGGTGATTCTTCTGAGGAGTTAAATGATAACGACTGTGGAAATGTCGGGACTGAACCTAAGTGAGAGAAATCGTCCAGGTTTATTTCGGATGGTTTAATTTGGAAACGACGTGATATTTGAAATAGATGATTAGACTATGAAGGCTCATAGAGCGATTATAGTAGAAATAGAAACCAAGTGACTGATGGAAATGAATATAGAGTTGAGGATCAACAAGGGAATGAGATATGCGGACTCTTGAGAGACCCCATCAATGAGGTAAGAAAAGTATGAAATTGACATGGCAAAGTTATTGGATGCAACAGAAAGTTGGAATTGAAAGAATAAATGACATACAAGTTAACCCCTTAATTAGGGAGAATATGAGGAAATTTGGAATAGATCGGTTGAGCAATAATGGAAGTTTAACCCCAAAAATGTGACGTTATTGAGTAAAAGTAACGGGTGTCTCAATAATGAGGTGACGGTGGAGTTAAATAATAGAAGTGAAAGAGAATCAAGATAATAAGAAGGATGTGATTGATAAAGAAAAGCTTGGGGAAGATAATTATAAAATATGAATCAAGGAATGTTATGAATGGATTGATGAATGGGTTTTCGAACGAACCCTTGAGATGACAACCTGATAGTGTTATTATTATAAACATGAAAGAGCCAGTAATGAAATATGGAATGTCATTAATATGGTGTCAAAGGAGAAATCTAAGATTTAACCGGAAAGGTTGAAAGGTGTTTCAGGAGCAAGTGTTGCTGAGATTGGACAAGAACCTAGTTCATAGAATGATGGACAGAGCAGCGAGGAGGTGTCGACACGTGAAATTACGATAACTTAGTGTTTAATACGATTGCGATTATCTTTCTTCCTTGATAAACCTCTATAATTTGGAGGGAAATTCTAAGTATGATATCTTACAATCATGAAAAATTTCTAAAATTCTTTGGAATTCTTTTCTTTTCTTCTCTCTTATTCATCTTCTTTTTGAATTGAGAAGAACAACCCTTTAAGGAGGGGAGGTACTGCTACATGACTATCTGTCTGTGTGATAGAGGTCTAAGTAGAATACCACTAATTGTTTAATTGCTTGTCAAGTACTAAAGGCTGGCCCCCTTCTATACTAACTATGCAATATAACAAATGTTCAATTGATCATAGTGATATCTCAATAAATCTTTCCACTTCTCTATATTGAACGAGATTGCGAATATTAAAGCGATCAGGAAATGCACAGTGCGAGCGAGGTTACCTCCAAATTCGCAGTGTGATAATGATACCAATGTTACTGCAGGTACCAATAAGGATAAGACTGAGTAAGAGCATAACCCGGATAGTGTGTTGTACGAAAAGTAGCAAAGTTAATGGAAAAAGGATAAAGTATGTATTATAGCACTAGAAGATGTGCTGAGAAAGGGTAGAACGACTAAGAATTGATCGGGAAGCTAAAAAGTGAAATGACAAACGAACGACTCTTTGCTTCCTACCTGATCCCGGGACGGAATCCTTTTAAGGAGGGGAGACTGTAAGAACCCAGATTTTGGATAGAATTAAAACTTTTATTATGTATGGATGTGATAGTAAATAATGGGTGGGACTACGATGTAATGAATGTTCTAATGAATGAATGTAATGGATTTGGATTCAAATACTTATATGTCATGAAGAATGCTATGGGATGACAATCTAGATAAGAATTATCTATTTCCTAGGAAATTAAGATTTTATAATTCCAAGGGGGAAGGTTATTCATATGTCATCCAAATCGATATCTGTTATCAGTCCGGTGGTTCCGAAAAAGGATTAAAGAACGATCGAAAGAGAACCGGGACATTTGTATAAACCTAGAGAGTAAGTAGAGAAAAAGGGATGAATAGTGTTTTGATGGAAATAGGAATATAATTAGATGACACTATATAGAAGTACCCGGAATGGATTTCTGAGTTCGTATTAATGATCCAGGGGGAAAAATAGTGTATGTAAAAGCTGTCGGATTCTGAAAAGCAGCACTTTTATTTTCCCCGAGATTTCCCCAGACACTGAATGATTTAAGGATTTATTAAGTAAATTTGAGAAAGTTGGATTCAAAGATTATTAAGGAGGATTAAGAATAGTAATATAAATATTAAGGAGGTTTCCGGTAAAATCCTAACTAGAAATTCTTGGGATATTCCTCCGAACGATTAGTGAATCAAGCAATAACCGGACCAGGAAACAAGTAAGGAATCAAGATACATGCATGTGCTAGTGGATAACATCAAGTAACCAAGCTAGTTACAAGTTAACTAGCATCATTAGAAAACCAACCAAGCACTTAGCTTACAACACACACCTTACCACAAGAATGCAACACTTGTCCACTTGATTAGCTCATCCATGACCAAAGCACTTTATTAAAGTGGCTTTATGCAAGATATTATCAACAATAATTCATTTAGACTAGATGAGATCAAAGACAAGCCAAGCAAACTCCATTCTCTCCATTTCTTCAAAACTGCCCAGCAAGAATAGCCATGAAAGAAAAATTCATATCTCAAAATATAGAGCTTCTAAAATCACCAAATTTTAAGCATAGCTTCTCCACTCCATATGTAGGGTTCGTTCAAAATTTCATGGCCAAAAAAGTAGTATAGCCTAGTCAAATCCATGCTAAAATTGGGGAAACAAATCTGACCAGTTTCTGTCCGGTGGGAAAAATGGGTTCAAAACCATAGCTACAAAGCTTCAAATTAGATGATCTAGGACTCAAAACAAAGCTTATGAAGAGGCCAATATGTGGTAAAAATTTGAGAGCCAAACTCTTATTTTTCGATTTTCTATGATTTTTACAAAAGTGATGATGAATAGTAACCCTTATAAACTAACTTTGATTTCTTGTTTTGTTTGGATGATCTAAGCTTTTTTGAGGCTATACAAGGACTATAACAATCTTAGTAAGGCTAGGATACTCTCCAAGGAAGGTATAATCCTTAATAACCCTAGATCTTATTTTAAGATTATGTATGTTTTTGGTGGATTTTAGCATAGTTATGACATTAGTGAAAGGATATCTTCGATATAATATTTATTTTGGTATTTGTACGACTTAACATAAAATTTAAATACACGTAGAATCCTCTCCACTAGATCATATATTTATTTGATTCGGTCAAAAGTCAAATGGTCAATTCTAGCAAAATTCATCATCCTATTTTAAATACAAGAGATATTCCAATTTGATGAAAAATCAAAATATATTTTATGGAATATATCTCTACACTAAGGCAATAAGATCGAAGAAGAAATATCGAGGTTTGATATTTTTTAGATCTTCACTGCGATATGAATCAGGCAACAAGCTCGAACAAAGAATATTCGAGATTAAATATTCTTTAGGGAACTCGTGCTAAATTCAAAAATGATCAGTTTTATTCGAAAAATATTCCTTCTTCGTACTCAAAATATTTCATCATCCCAGAAAAAACTTTTTATCCTCAAGAATATTTTCCTCCCGCTCCAGAAATAGTTAAAGTAATTTTTCTCCCTGATAAGTGCTTATTTTTGCATATTTTTATTACCTATTTATTGCTTGAACTCGTGTTTTAATAATTTATTTTGTTGCATTTCAGGAAAATCGTAAATAAATAAAGAAATGACAAAATAAATAAATAAAATGCAAGGAAGGGAAAAAGAGGAAGAAAAAGGACCAAAAATGAAAGAAGGAAAAGAATTAGGAGCTTGGAGCAAAAGGAATATTTCAAGACAAGTGGAAGGTGGAGATCATCCCAACACATTAGAAAAGTGTATGGCCAAGATCAACTCTTCAAAGCTTAAGGGGGAAGGAAACAAATAGATGGCTAGGATTTCACCACCACACAACCCAAATGTATGGTGGGGATTTACCCAACACCCCCCTTAACCCTAATTCCTATCCTATAAATACCCCCTCACCCCTCTTGTATTTAGTAACTTAGATTTTAGGGTAGTTTTAATTTCTTGTATTTTCTTTAGTTTCAAATCTTGTAAACACTCTTATTATAATTAATGCAATTTTTATTTTATTTACTTCTTGTCTTGCTCTTTCGTTATTGTTGCCTTGTTTCGTTATTTTTGTAAATCCAAGTAGTAGACAAAGTAGCAAAAGCTAACCACTATGGGTTGAAAAGTAACGATTTTTAATTTCTTGTACTTTGTTTATAATCGTAATTTTGCCCCTTTAAAAATCCATTTTTTTGTGGGCCATTTATTTCCAAATTATCGTTTTAGTAAAAATTTAATTTCGTAGTTAAATTTCTTTATTTCCGTTTTTAGTTTTTAAAAAAAAAACACAAAAATAGTAGTTTTATAATTTTCCAGCATTGTAATTTTGTTTGTTAATTTTTAATTCGAAGCTCCCCCTGTGTATTATTGTTTCTAGCCTTATTCCTCTTCTTCGTTTTTTTCTTCAACAAAAAAAAAAAACGAAACCAGCATCTTCCATTTTTCATTAGTTGAACAAAACCCATTTCCCCTCTTTGTTTTTTTTCTTTCCCCTCTCTTACGAATTAACCCAGCACTCGGTGGTTCTTTTTTTTTCTTCGACTCCCTCATTGTACTCGACCCCCTTTTCCCCAATTCTTTTTCGTTATTTTAGTTTTTTTTTCTTATTCCTTCTCTTATTTTCAGTCCAAACTTTCTTTTTTTGTTTTTGTTTTGTTTTGCTCGTATATTGCAGTTTGCGTATCGAGTTCAACCGAATCGCGATTTGTTTTTACGAAATTGATGTTAGAGTATTACTGATTTGCTGTTGAATTATTGAATTGTGTTACGGGTTCCTTGAAGTTTTGATGTGTTAAGATTTGTTCATCTACCTGTTAACGAAACTGAGTTCTGGGAATTGGGTTTTCAATTTTAAACTTTTGGATCGTACTGAGTTACGTTTCCTTTGTTCTGTGTTTTGACGAGTTGATTCGAATTGTTTCTGAGTTTTTTTTGTCGAATCAGTTGCTGAGGTGTTTTGTTTCTGTAAATGTGGTTCTGTGTTATGCGTTTCTAATGTCTGCTGTTTGTTTGTAGCTGAATTAGTTCGCATTATAGGTTTTATGAGGTCATTTGGTGTTTGTGAGGTTTGGTAGTATTAATTTATATGGGTTTGCTGGATTTTCTTTTCGTTGGGTTACCTTTTCTGTTGAGTTTAGTACACAGTCGCGGTCAGGTTGTTGTCAATGAGTTTGGTTTTGTTTTCCGAGTTGACTCGTATTTTGTAGTAAGTTCAGTTTAGCTTCGTTATGATTCACTGTGTCCTGGGTTTTGCCAAGTATAAATGCCGAATCTGTTAGTGTTTTAACTAAGTTACCGAGTCATTGGCTGAGTCGACTAGTTGTTTAAAGCTGAGTTTGCGAAATTCTTGGATTGTTATGTTGTTGGTTAGTTGTAATTACAACAAGGTCATGTTGAATTTTTTTTTAAAAACCTTTTAATTCGATCTATAAAAAAAATCTTTTAGAATAAAATTTAGTTTTAATTTAGAATTTTTAGAATAAATTAGTTTTAGGATAATTTAGAATAATTTAATTTTTATGCTTTTCATCTTTAATTAGTAGTTTAAAATTAGAATAAATTTAATTTTCTTTTAAATTAGATTAAATTTTCTTTTCTGAATTAATTAGTATAAAATCCAAATCAAATTCTCAAAAATCAAACTTGTTCTAATTCGATTAAATTAAAAATTAAGGATTGCGAATAAATTAGTCCCTGTGGAACGAATCATTAAAATTTTACAACGAAACGAATTGTGCGCTTGCGATTCAAATGTCTTAATTATTTCTAGCACAACAAGTTTTTGGCACCGCTGCTGGGGACTAATTATTTTTCGTGCCTTAATTTTTAATTTTTCGAGTTAGTTTTATTTCTTGTCTTATTTTTATTTCGTTCTTTTCAGGAAATTGTGAGATTTCGGAACTCTTCTCAACGAAGCGTGGAAAAATTGGAATTTATGGAAAGCAAGCTTCGGTAACCGTATCTCACTCTTTTCGCCCTTTTTTTTAGAAAAATACAAAAAAAAATCAAAAAATTAAAAAAATCACAAAAAAATTGAAAAATCAAAAATCCAAAAAAATTATTTGTAAATACATAATTGTTGCATCATGCATTCATCACGTAGGTGCACATTATGCTAGATTTTTTTTTTTGTTTTTAATTTTTTGTACCTATAATTGTGGTGATCGCTGGAGGACCCCAAGGTACGTTAAATTCTTTCTTTTCTTTAGTTAGATCACGTAGTGTAAGCATCCATATTTGTTTATAATTTTTGTATATATCATTGTTTGTTGCATCATTTTGTAAATAAACTTTAAGGGCATAACCACTACAAGATAAGGGAAGGGATTTCATCACTCTTTCCTTAGCTCAAAAACAATTAATTTTCAACATTTTGCATTCCCTAGCCTTTTAATAAAATTAATTAGACATTTGCCCCTAGGATTTCGCGCTCAATTAGAAAGGTGCCTAAAAATAAACGTAATTAAGACTTATTCACGACCTTCACTGTCTAAGGTTCGCCTGGCTGTTAAGATTCGGTGTCTAAGTGACGAGTTTGGCCTCTTGGCAATGCCTGCTCTAATCTGGCCGAATCGGTCTGAATAATTCTTAATTTATGGAATTTTTAGTGTGTCTTAACGTTATGAGCAATGTCTAGTTATTTTATTTAGGGAGCCTAGGTTAGATTTTTCTTTTGATTTTTCACCATTTATTTTGTGTGTTTCATTTTCGCACTTACGTGCTCTGTGGTTTTATCCTTGATCAATCTTTACCATGTCCGTAGCATTTAGGGAGCGTTATTACCAAGGTTGGGATTTTGACGAGGAGTTAGCGGATAATACGATGTGGTGTGAGTCAACTAGGGAACCTAGTGTATATAACGAGTCGTCTAGTACTTTTAGTGATTTGCATTATAGTGAAAACGATATTGCAATCGGCTCTGAATTAGATGCTCTTACTAGACGACTCGAAGCCTTAGAAACCCTTAGTGGCCCTTCACACACGTCTTGGGTCCCAAATTTTAACTCTCCGAGTCTCGATTTTCAACATGGCCCCGACTCTCAACAAGTCAACGCCATGTTTCAACCAACCTCTCGAAATGACCACTTTACATCGTCTTCTAATTCCGGTTGGAGAGATTATCCCGATCTCTCATGGAACCAAGGTCATAGCTATCAAACTCTGCCTCCACATTTTCAAGAACCGAAATCTTATCCAATTCCGAGTCAAGTTCCTTATTCGAGTTCAATTCAAAGACCCGCCCACCCACCCGGATTTCATGATTCGAGTAGGAAACTTGACACCTTAGAAAAGAGTATCGAGGCTTTATTGATTTCTCAAGCAAACTTCATGCGAACCATAACTTCCGATAGGCTAATTTTGAACTCTAATGTTCAAACCTTATCTAAGTTAGAATTTCAAGTGAATCAATTAGCCACCATGTGCGAGCGTGAGACGATAACCACCCCGAATCCACTCGAGGTCAACCCTAAATTTCTTATCACTCAAAGACCTATCGATACTTTCGATGATATCATTTCTCCTAGGTCTAATGTTCAAGTTGACACTCCTTTCAGTGGTGATTCACACGAAGAAGATTCTAATGCTGACATCATTCTTTCTCTAGGTCAAACGAAGAATCCCGATGATTCTGAGTTTGTGGCTTCACCTAGACAACCATCATCTTCTTCTAGTGAACTTTTCCTTTCATCTTCCAAACCTCTTCCTGAAAAACCCAAAGAACTTCATACTCAACCAATAGGAGCTAATCTAGTTAAGGAGGTTGTTTCAAGGTCAAATTTGGACGATCATGAGATTGAGTCTCTTCTTAAACAAGATTTTCAATTGCATTACGAGACCAATCGAGAGCTTCACGAATCTTTTAAGGATTTGACCTCGGAAGAGATGTTTGGAGAGATGAAGAATATTTGTTCCAAATGGGAAACCCAACATAAGGATAGTTCTTGTGATCCTAATTCTGTTGGTAAAACATTTTTCGAAGAGCCATCCCCACCCGTTTCTATTTCTTCATTTTCCACTCGTGCTCCATCTTTCATCGAAACTCATGATATTCATGACCAACATCTTATCGTAATTAATTTGCTTAAACAACAAAAAGAAGCATCCTCGTGGTCTATGGATGAAGTTAGGAATATGAGTTTTATTCTTGCGCCTAATCGGATCGTTCGAGTGGTCTATGCTATTTTCGTGGGTGAGTTTCTGAATATGTTGGTTGTATAACAAAAATAGTTTTTCCGAGAGCAGGTATTGGTTAGTAAATATTTGTTTTGTACCTCCCATAGTAGAATGTAGGTATGGGGGAGGAGTGTGTGCGTGTGTGAGTTATTTTTCTTTCATAGTTTTTTTTATAAATTTTTTTCAGTCTCCGTCATCCCTTATCAGGTATTTCCTCAACTTTCTCCTTTTTCATTTCTTCTGCATTTCTTTATCCTTTCTCATTTCTCTTTTCTTTTGCATTTGCATACATTGAGGACAATGCATGATTTAGGTATGGGGGAGGGTTTTTAGTGAAAATAAAAAAAATTCAAAAAAAAATCAAAAAAAATCAAAAAAAATTAAAAAATGAAAAAATCATAAAAAGAGTGGTAGAATTGTAAATGGAAGAGTTCTAATCTTATTCTAGTCTTGTTATTTGATTGCTAGTTGCTTGATGCACCCTTACATGCTATGATAATCTTGTGATCCTTTAGCTTTTGATTGAGAAGTGATTTGCTAAAGTTCTTGTTCACACACTTACACTAGGAAGGTGAAGCTAGTAGACTTAATTGAATTGTGCATGAAATTAGAAGGACATGATTAGGTGTAAGATGATTTGGTCTTCATGCTTTGAGTACAAGTAGGTGCATTGAGGATACCTTTACTTGAGATTGATTATGTTTTACTACACCAAGTGAGATTTTGAGCCTATATGCACATCTTTTGCATTTATATTCCTTTGATTGAGTGTCCACTTGTCATTTGCATTGCTAGCACTTGTTTGAGTTCCTTCTTGAAATACATGACATTAATTGATGATAAAATGATAAAGGCACTTAGGAATAATCCATATTTCCAAAAATATCCACACCATTTTTATATGATCAATTAGTTAACCCTTTGAGCCTAATCATTTTCTTTCGGTGACACACCACATTACTCACCTAAGACCTTTTTCTTGTTTAGCCTTACGTATTCTTGATTCCATTTTGTCAAAGGCTAGTAGGAACTTGAGGGAGCAATAAGGTGTGTGAAATAGGGTTTACTATTGTTCATAACTTTCGAGGAAATATTTGTTGTTACCTTGATAGTCGATGTTCAAGTTAAATCTAAGTGAGGATTATTGTTACATTTATCTTAGCTCTCATAAAAAAAAATAAAAAAATAAAGAAAAAAGAAAAAAAACAGAGAATAAAGAAAAAAAAATGAAAAAAAAAGAATATATATACATGAGAGCATACTTATGTTTTTTGTAATCCTCCTTCATTGCGACTATTCAAGGCTTTTTGTTGAAAATGAAAATAAATTGTGTGGGGAGGAAGTTTGGTGTTGTGCATGATATTCATGGTGACTACTAGCTTTTGACACTTCACCTTATTTTGGCCTTTCTTGACATACCTTGTCCCTAGCCCCCATTACAACCATAATAAAGACCTTTTGATTGTCATCATTAATGTATGTTGTGATTTAAGTTGGGATGATACCAAGTGTCAAGCATGCATTTGATTTAGTTGGAATTGAGTGATACACTTACCCTTGTTCTTGAGTGAATATTCTTTTGTGAGTGAAAGGTGAGGTATTGCTTGTTTGTTTTTTTTGCATAAGAGATCTCAAGTTTTGACTCTAAGGTGTGCCTTTGTAGACTTAGCATGGTTACCAATAATTTTTGCACTTGACATGAACTTATAGTCACTCTTGCATGGTTCTTTTAGTAGACTATGTGAATCCTTGCACTTTCCACACCAAGACTTTGCAACTTCATTTTGATTCTTAAGTTGTTGTATCATGAGAGGACATGTATGTGTGGTGTGCATTGCCATGTGATCTTTTAAACAAGCTAGATGGATTTTGTGGGTACATTCACTATAGGCCCTCACGAGACCTCACTCGTCCACTAGGGCTGCCTAGGGGTTTAAAGGGCTGGTTGCATATGCCAAATGCAACCGTCACACCTACGAAAAGGAGTATAGGACTTTTTATCTAGATTTTATTTTTCTTTTTGTTTTACTCGAGGACGAGCAAAAGATAGGTATGGGGGCATTTGATAAGTGCATATTTTTGCATATTTTTATTACCTATTTATTGCTTGAACTCGTGTTTTAATAATTTATTTTGTTGCATTTCAGGAAAATCGTAAATAAATAAAGAAATGACAAAATAAATAAATAAAATGCAAGGAAGGGAAAAAGAGGAAGAAAAATGACCAAAAATGAAAGAAGGAAAAGAATTAGGAGCTTGGAGCAAAAGGAATATTTCAAGACAAGTGGAAGGTGGAGATCATCCCAACACATTAGAAAAGTGTATGGCCAAGATCAACTCTTCAAAGCTTAAGGGGGAAGGAAACAAATAGATGGCTAGGATTTCACCACCACACAACCCAAATGTATAGTGGGGATTTACCAAACACCCCCCTTAACCCTAATTCCTATCCTATAAATACCCCCTCACCCCCCTTGTATTTAGTAACTTAGATTTTAGGGTAGTTTTAATTTCTTGTATTTTCTTTAGTTTCAAATCTTGTAAACACTCTTATTATAATTAATGCAAATTTTATTTTCTTTACTTCTTGTCTTGCTCTTTCGTTATTGTTGCCTTGTTTCGTTATTTTCGTAAATCCAAGTAGTGGACAAAGTAGCGAAAGCTAACCACTATGGGTTGAAAAGTAACGATTTTTAATTTCTTGTACATAGTTTATAATCGTAATTTTGCCCCTTTAAAAATCCATTTTATTGTGGGCCATTTAATTCCAAATTATCGTTTTAGTAAAAATTTAATTTCGTAGTTAAATTTCTTTATTTCCGTTTTTAGTTTTTTAAAAAAAACACAAAAATAGTAGTTTTATAATTTTCCAGCATTGTGATTTTGTTTGTTAATTTTTAATTCGAAGCTCCCCCTGTGTATTATTGTCTCTAGCCTTATTCCTCTTCTTCGTTCTTTTCTTCAACAAAAAAAAAAAACGAAACCAGCATCTTCCATTTTTCATTAGTTGAACAAAACCCATTTCCCCTCTTTGTTTTTTTTTCTTTCCCCTCTCTTACGAATTAACCCAGCACTCGGTGGTTCTTTTTTTTTTCTTCGACTCCCTCATTGTTCTCGACCCCCTTTCCCCAATTCTTTTTCGTTATTTTGGTTTTTTTTTCTTATTCTTTCTCTTATTTTCAGTCCAAACTTTCTTTTTTTGTTTTTGTTTTGTTTTGCTCGTATATTGCAGTTTGCGTATCGAGTTCAACCGAATCGCGATTTGTTTTTACGAAATTGCTGTTAGAGTATTACTGATTTGCTGTTGAATTATTGAATTGTGTTACGGGTTCCTTGAAGTTTTGATGTGTTTGGATTTGTTCATCTACCTGTTAACGAAACTGAGTTCTGGGAATTGGGTTTTCAATTTTAAGCTTTTGGATCGTACTGAGTTTCGTTTCCTTTGTTTTGTGTTTTGACGAGTTGATTCGAATTGTTTCTGAGTTTTTTTTGTCGAATCAGTTGCTGAGGTGTTTTGTTTCTGTAAATGTGGTTCTGTGTTATGCGTTTCTAATGTCTGCTGTTTGTTTGTAGCTGAATTAGTTCGCATTATAGGTTTTATGAGGTCATTTGGTGTTTGTGAGGTTTGGTAGTATTAATTTATATGGGTTTGCTGGATTTTCTTTTCGTTGGGTTACCTTTTCTGTTGAGTTTAGTACACAGTCGCGGTCAGGTTGTTGTCAATGAGTTTGGTTTTGTTTTCCGAGTTGACTCGTATTTTGTAGTAAGTTCAGTTTAGCTTCGTTATGATTCACTGTGTCCTGGGTTTTGCCAAGTATAAATGCCGAATCTGTTAGTGTTTTAACTGAGTTACCGAGTCATTGGCTGAGTCGACTAGTTGTTTAAAGCTGAGTTTGCGAAATTCTTGGATTGTTATGTTGTTGGTTAGTTGTAATTACAACAAGGTCATGTTGAATTTTTTTTTAAAAAACCTTTTAATTCGATCTATAAAAAAAATGTTTTAGAATAAAATTTAGTTTTAATTTAGAATTTTTAGAATAAATTAGTTTTAGGATAATTTAGAATAATTTAATTTTTATTCTTTTCATCTTTAATTAGTAGTTTAAAATTAGAATAAATTTAATTTTCTTTTAAATTAGATTAAATTTTCTTTTCTGAATTAATTAGTATAAAATCCAAATCAAATTCTCAAAAATCAAACTTGTTCTAATTCGATTAAATTAAAAATTAAGGATTGCGAATAAATTAGTCCCTCTGGAACGAATCATTAAAATTTTACAACGAAACGAATTGTGCGCTTGCGATTCAAATGTCTTAATTATTTCTAGCACAACACTCCTGTTTTTTGATTATTTCATATCTCGGAGAAAATTATTTTAATCACTAAAAAAATATTTCCTACACTCCCAAAATGTTTCATATATTAGGAAATATATTCTAAGTATTTATTCTAGTCAAAACATTGGTCAAGAGATTTATCTATTTCAAAGAAAGACCAATCGTATTTTATTCGGAACCGAAAGTTGATTTAATCGTTTTAAATCCAAATAAAATACTTCCACTTGCTAGAATGACTTAAAACTTGATATTGATCACTTAAATACTATTTTCTATGCATGGTTAAAGTTTCGGAATTTTTTGAGAATTTTCGTTCGGGCAAAAGCCAAGAATCAATAGTCTACACCAAAGGTTCTACATCAACTTTGAAGAAATAGCGGGGAGTTATTGTCTAAGATAAGTTGTGTAGGTGTTTACAACGACTTTGAGGTGGTGACGGGAAGTTATGCACCAAGACGAGTCTTGTATTTGTGTACATTTATTTTGAGGTGGTGACGGGTAGTTACGCACCAAGATATATATTTGTCGGGTTGTAAAGGCTTCTCCGCCTACTAAAGGAGCGAGTTTATTTTTAAGGTAAAATCTCGAGTCCGGAGAGGAGCTCGGGGACTGGAGTAGGGGTGAGAGAATCCACTAGGGGTTGCGCCATCGCGAACCAGGATAAAATCTCCTGCTTGGTATTTTCTTTACTTGTCGTTTATTTTCCGCACTTATAAACTGCTAACGACTCGGTAAAATATTTTAAAAAGAGAAATATTTTAAAAAAATGCCATAATAATTTTTAATTGGTAATTAAGCTATTCAACCCCCCCTTCTAGCTTAATATAGCCCTCTTACGGGACCTAACAATTGGTATCAGAGCAGTGCTTTTTAACGTGTTTGTTGAGTGATTTGCAGATCTACATGCACAACAAAAAGTGATCCTACATGGCATATCTAAATACCATCGGTTGCGGTGAAGTCCTATCTTGCTCTCGCCCTCCTCTATTTGATGGCACAAACTTTGCAACATGGAAAACGAGGTTTCGCATCTATGCTAGATCTCAAGGAGTCAAAGTCTGGATGGCCATAGAAGACGGAGTCGTTATTCCTACCGAAACTGTCGACGGTGTTCTTGTTGAAAAGAAGGTTAGCGAATATACTCTTGCCGAAGAAAATATGATGAATACTGCTGCAAAGGCGGAAATGGTTCTCACAAGTGCACTTGCTGAAAAAGTGTATAAACGAGTAAACAATTGCAAGTCGGCACAAGAAATGTGGAACAAATTAGTGGTAACCTACGAAGGAACCATTCATATAAAAGATTCTCGAATGGATACTTTAATCCATGAATACGAGAACTTTAAACTCCAAGACGGAGAAAATATCATCGATATGGAAACAAGATTTACTCGTATTATCGATGGACTATCTCAACTCGGGAAGAAGTATTCTCGAAATGAAAAGAACCGACGAGTTCTTAATCTTTACCTCCTAGTTGGAAGGTTAAAGTTACAACTATTAAAGAACTGCATAATCTAAATGATTATGATATTGATAGTTTATTCGAAAACCTTCGTGCATACGAAGAGGATAATATACCGGATAAGGTCATTCCCAAAGTGGAAGACAAAAAGAAAAATATGGCACTAAAAGCCATATTGATCGATGAAAATGAAAACGACGAGGAGTTAAACGAAGAACTCCAAGATCTCGATGAAAGCGAAATTGCTTTACTAACGAGGCAACTTCGTCGTGTGCTTCAAAGCAAAGCCCAAAGATACGGAAAAGGCTTCCTAAAATCCAATAACCAATAAAGAGTTTTTAACTCTAACGGAAGGCCAAACTACTCTCAAAATTATACTCCTAAGTATAAGAGTCATTTTCCGACAACGAGCTATAACAAAGGCGAAGGCACTAAAAATAATAATGCCTATAATAATGCCAATGTTAACAATAATCCTACTTACACTCCTCCAAAGCATAAGGAACAAACTCCAGAAGAAACTCAAGAAGTATGCTTCGAGTGTAAGCAACCGGGTCATTTTAAAAGAGAATGTCCTAAGCTTTCTAAAGGTCGAATTCTCGTGGCCAAAAACTGTTGGGATTTAAGTGAAGATGAAGAAACTCCGGAGGCTAGTGAAGAAGTTTTCAATCTATGCTTAATGGCTATTGGAGACGAAGCTACATCAACACAAGCCTCCACTTCAAATCAAGATGAAAACGCTAATCTCAACTATATTTCAAATAAGTTGCAATTAGATGAATCTAACTTGAATCTAGTTGATATGAGTAAGCATGATTTGATTGAGCTTGTAGTAGGTATCAACAACAAATATAAAGATGTTGATAAAAGGCTTCATTTATTATGGTCCGAGAAAATGAAACTCGAAGAAATGCATTATACGCAAAGTAAAGAGTTCACTCGGATGATGGATTCAAAAATTCAAGATGAAAATGAAATAATGATCTTGAATGACCAAAACCATCTCTTGAAAGATGAAGTCAATCAATTCAAGAACAATACCCTCAAACTTGAAGTAGAAAATGTGGCTTTAGTACTTCAAGTTGAAGAGATGGAAAATGAGAAGTTACAACTCAATGACAACATTAGTAAACTTAATGTTGATCTTCTGAACTTAAAGATTCAAAACGAATCAATGGTTCGAAATAATGTAACGTCTCAATCTCATGAAAACAATCTTGAAAAAGAGAATGAGCTATCACAAAACTTTGAGTTAAAAGAAAAGAAATTACAAGAAGAAACTCAAAGATTGAAAGAAGAAAATTTCAAACTCATATCTCAAGTTATGGATCAAGAAAGATTCCTTAACAACAAGATTGATGCCTTAGAAAGAGAAAAAGAAAACCTTGAAACGGTTGTTCAAAGATTTACTAAAGGCAATGAGATGTTAGACCGAATGGTACACTCTCAAGTATCCCGTAACCGTGAAGGTTTAGGATATGATTGGAACACTCCTCCCGTGCGAAATATTCAACCAAGAGTGCAACCTAATATTGCTCCTCCTCAACCACAAATTTTAAGATTCACTTATTGTAACAAAGATGGACTTTCTGTCTTTGATTGCAAATACAAGAGTGGTGAGATTAAGGGGAAGCATGTATGGGTTCGTAAAGGATCAAACCCATATAATACGGTTGAAAGACAAGTACCGTTAAAGAGAGTTGCTAATAATGTTCAAAGGCAACAAAGGTTTCAACAACCTAGGGTGTTTCAAAATAGAAATGCAATGTATCGTAACAATGCTAGTAGGTATGCATCTAGAAATAAATATGCCCCTAATCGGAATGTCCATCCTCAATATGCTCCCTAATTTGCAAATGATAGATATAATTTGCATTGTGATAACTCTAGATATACTCATCATGCTAGACATTATGCTCCTAGAAATTTATACATGCCTAACAATGATTATTCTATGCCTAGATTTTATCATGCTAATGTTGATTATGATGTACTAACCCCAAGACCCTCAAGACGAAAGGGTACCTTTAAATTTAATTGATTTATTTTGAAGGTGTGTCTTGCCGCGAAACAAGACATGTGGTACCTTGATAGTGGTTGTTCAAGACACATGACCGGTAATAAGTCACTTTTGAGCAACATTAAAAAGGTAACCGCAGGAAGTGTTACATTCGGAGATAGTAGTAAAGGAATCATTATCGGAATAGGAGACATCGGGAATAGTCGATTCAAGATCTCAAACGTACAACTAGTCTCGGGACTAAGGTACAATCTACTCTCGATTAGTCAACTTTGCGACAATGATTACAAGGTAATTTTCTATACTACTCATTGTTGTATTTTAGATAAAGATTGGAAATTGGTTCTTACTTGTCCTCGAAACAAAAATGTCTATACATGTGACATGAGCAAACATGAGAATGTATGTCTAATCACTACAAACGATGACCCTTGGCTTTGGCATCGAAGATTAGCACATGCAAATATGAAGTTGATTTAAAACATATCAACAAAAGATCATGTTCGAGGTATACCGAAATTAAATTATTTAAAAGATCATACTTGCGAAGCTTGCGAAATTGGAAAACAAATTCGAGCCTCTCACAAAGCAAAGTTTATGATATCTACCTTTAGACCTCTTGAGCTTTTACATATGGATCTAATTGGTCCGGTTCCTATTCAAAGCCTCGGAGGTTGCTCATACACGTTAGTAATCGTTGATGATTATTCACGATACACGTGGACGGAATTTCTCAAAAACAAAAGTGATGCTTTTGAATCTTTCTCTTCCCTATGTAAAAGGATTCAAAATCAACAAAATAGTACCATAGTCTATATAAGGACTGACCATGGTAAAGAATTTGAGAATTCCAGTTTTACCAATTTTTGTGATGAAAATGGTATTACACATAATTTTTCCGCTCCGTATACTCCACAATCAAATGGAGTTGTTGAAAGGAAAAATAGAACTTTACAAGAAATGGCTAGCACAATGCTAAATGAATATCGCCGACCTAAATATTTTTGGGCCGAAGCTATGTCTACCGCTTGCCATATTCTTAATCGGGTTTTGTTAAGGCCTATAAAGCAAAAGACTCCATACGAGCTTTACTTTGGTAAAACACCGAAACTAAGCTATTTTTGAGTATATGGAAGTAAGTGCTTCATATTAAACTCGAAAGATTACCTTACTAAATTTGACCCTAAGTCAAAAGAGGGTATATTTCTTGGATACTCTACAAAGAGTAAAGCCTATCGAGTATTCAATCTCAAAACTCTTGTAGTGGAAGAATCAATGAATGTAGCATTTGATGAAAGTAAACCTCCACCAAAGTATAAAGATCTTGTTGAAAAAGACGACGTCAAACAAGATGATGTAGAAAATATGATTCGACAATTTGAAAATATGGATCTCGGGACCCCTGTTCCAAGAAACCGATTAGAATTAGTCGAAACGGAAATTGAACTCCCAAAAGAAATTCCTATAATTAGAAGTCATCCCTTGGACATTGTTCTTGGAGACTTACATAAAGGAGTTCAAACAAGGTCACAAGTACAAAATGTTGTGAACCATCTTAGTTTTCTATCTCAAATAGAACCTAAGACCGCAAAAGAAGCTTTGCTAGAGGAGGATTGGATCTCGGCTATGCAAGATGAATTGTTACAATTCACTCGTAGCAAAGTTTGGGAACTTGTTCCAAAACCCGAAGATACTTCCATAATTGGAACGAAGTGGGTTTTTAGAAACAAGTTAGATGAAAATGGAACTGTTGTTCGAAATAAAGCGAGATTAGTCGCTCAAGGCTATACCCAAATGGAAGGTATAGACTTCGATGAAACTTATGCACCCGTAGCTCGAATTGAATCCATTCGAATGTTGTTAGCTTACGCGTGTCATAAAGATTTCAATGTATACCAAATGGATGTCAAATCGGCCTTCTTAAATGGGATATTAGAAGAAGAAGTTTATGTTAAACAACCTCCCGGTTTCGAAGATGCCACACATCCGGAGTATGTATATAAATTATACAAAGCTCTATATGGTTTGAAACAAGCTGCAAGAGCTTGGTATGAAAGGTTAAGCAAGTTCCTATTAGAGAATAATTTCAAAATGGGAACTGCCGATAAAACCTTATTTACGAGACAAGATAAAGATGATATCTTACTTGTACAAATATACGTGGATGACATCATTTTTGGTTCAACCAATGATGCACTATGTAAAGAATTCTCTGATAATATGAGCAAAGAATTTGAAAAGAGTATGATGGGAGAATTAAATTTCTTTTTAGGATTGCAAATTAGGCAATCTGACGAAGGCATCCATATCTCTCAATCCAAGTATTGTAAAGAGATGTTAAAGAAATTCGAAATGGATAATGCCAAACCCATATCTACTCCTATGTCTACTTCTGAGAAATTAACAGAAGATCCCAACGGGATTCCCGTAGACACTAAAAAATATCGTGGTATGATTGGTAGCTTGCTTTATGTAACTGCAAGTCGTCCCGATATACAATACAGTGTTTGTAAGTGTGCTAGATTTCAAGTAGCACCTAAAGAATCTCATCTATCCGCGGTAAAAAGGATATTGAGATATCTAAAAGGAACCACTGACGTAGGTCTTTGGTATCCGAAAGGAGTACCATTTGAATTAGTATGTTTTTCTGATTCGGACTATGCTAGACATTTAGTCGACAGAAAAAGTACAAGTGGTACATGTCAGTTTCTGGGAGGATGCTTGGTCTCTTGGTTTTCCAAGAAACAAAATTCGGTATCTATCTCCACTACGGAAGCTGAATATATAGCGGCCGCAAAGTGTTGTGCTCAAATATTGTGGATGAAGCAAACACTAGCCGACTATAATATGAAATTTGATGTAATATCCATCTTATGCGATAACACAAGTGCTATAGACCTTAGCAAAAATCCTGTGTTACATTCAAGATCCAAGCATATAGATGTGAGACATCACTTTTTGCGTGATCATGTCAATAAAGGCGATATAAAAATGACTCATATCGAAACTGAGTTCAATCTCACTGACATTTTCACAAAACCAATAAATTCCGAAAGATTCGCTAAACTCCGTTTTAAATTAGGAATGTTGGAATTACCAAAATAATGGTTTATACATTTATATAAATATTATCTATATTTATATATATATTGTGAAAATATTTATCATAAT
The DNA here is from genome assembly GCA_036435485.1 of Saposhnikovia divaricata. Taxonomy (NCBI): domain Eukaryota; kingdom Viridiplantae; phylum Streptophyta; class Magnoliopsida; order Apiales; family Apiaceae; genus Saposhnikovia; species Saposhnikovia divaricata. The sequence continues at coordinate 119,437,364 of CM071598.1, read as the reverse complement.
TATCTCAAGAAAAAGAGATCTTCTTGATCGAATTCTAAGGGAATCTAAAACTCAGATTTATCGATAACGATAACATATGAAACTTTATCGATCGGGTTTTATTGAGATTCTTATTATTTTAACAATTAGATAAAACTATTCGAATAGATATTTTTGAATTAAATTCGAAAATATTTTGAGATATTAATTATGATATTTAGATTCACATACAAAGAATCAAAACATTAGAATATTTTCAAATATCTATATATTATTAAAACCCTACAATCTCGTTCGTTCATTTATAGAATGAGATGATCTCAGCCGTTGATTAACTAAAATACATATACAACACTTACACGGTTTTATCATTTCAGTCTATGTACTGTTTGCGCAGCTTCTACTCTCAAACCATAATTCTCTCTGTTCTCTCTCCTCGGGCCTCTCTCATTTCTCTTCGTTTCTCGCCTTAGAACCCTAGTTTTCTTACTCTCTCTGGCGATTAAACACTCTATACAGAATATATATATTTATCTATGTATCCTTTAATCGAATTAATCGATACTTTCAAGCTGAGATTGGTTAAAATGAAAGGATTTGAGATATGTGTCTTCGATTTTCTTTATAAATCGATGGATTCAACTCAGATTCGACATATATATATTTTATATACACTCAAACACACACTCACTGTTTGTTTATCTTGATTACTCCCTAACTAGTTTTGTGAGATAGTGATTGCAGGTCCTCGATTCCTTCATAAGATATGAACTCAAGTGAAGAAACAAGAATTTTGTGATGGAATCATTGCTAACTCGGTTGAAAATTGGCCGATCTATCTCGACTCAGTGAGTCAACTCGAGCAACTCAGCTGCAACTCAGAGTGTTGACTCAGGATGTTAACTCAGTCCGCGACTGAGTTAACCAGGTAAGTCCCTTGCAATTTGGTTAAATCCATGGGCTCAGGGTATGATCTATATCTCTAAACGTGTTAAGTGACTAAATGTGTATATTATGTGTTATGTGGTGATTCGAACTTTAAGAACTTGATTGGTCGAGCCTTGCATGTTCGTGTTGATTACTGATGAGTTAGATCGTGTCTCATGTCTTAATTTGAATGTCTAAAATCAAGCAGTACTGGTTCTTCAAATGATATTCAAAACATGTAATATGATGTGTTTTCAAAACCTTGATTTTATCTTGATGTTTTACATGTGGTTCGATTGAAAAACTGATTTAAGTGTCATTTTGGTTCGTATTGATAATTATTGAGTTCAATCAAGTCTGACTTCTTGATTCAAATATGGTTTGTGGCTCGAATAAAGTCATACAGTTTTTTTCTTAGTTGCTATCTGACTATGTGTCTAAGTCAAGTTTAAGATTCGTGAATTGAGTTGATTATATCTCTCTATCTGCCTAAATTGATTTTATGAAATTATCTGGTTACAAATGATTAGTTTGATTATGGCATAGTATTACAGTGTGAATTTGGTCCTCAAATGTGATGATATGAATTAACTTGTGACTTGGATGGCTCCTTTGAAACTATACTATGTAAAATGGATTGATTATTTGAGATAATTTGGTGCAGCTATTAGATGTAAGTCATGCATGTCACTGCACACACAATGCCCTTGCACTAAGACCTGGCTGGGAATCCCTTAGAGAATCCCAGTATCTGGATCACTGGTGTGAACGGCCACTTAGATATTAGAACATTTAATTGTGCATTGTTACAATTTATTCTACATTTTGTATGTTATATCTCCTATATGTTGTCTGGATTGTTTATGGTGCCCTGCACTATATTATGTGCTAACTGGTACATTATGTGAGATAAATTTGTGTGTTGATAAGTGTTACATTATTCACAGTTGGCATCTAGATTATAAAATCATATTTTGACTTTTCAAAGCTCCTTACAACTTTTAAAGAGTGTCAACTTCACATCAATCATATGTACAACATTAAATGCTTAGTACATGTTTACAAAATACCTGCATTTGGTTTTAAAAACTTGCATGACATCACAGTGGGGTCTGTGTCCTTTTTATGTCCTTTTCTACAGTTTTTATCTGCTGTGCTTTCCAAAACAGTGCTTGCTGTGTACTATGTTCTATTTTTAAGAAGACTTTTTGGCTATATCCCTTCTTAAATATATTCCTTATTCTCTTAGTTTAACTATATGCATGCATTATATATATACTGTATGCCCAGTTATATTCATACTTGCTGCATTGGTTTTAAAAATCTTGATCTTATACAAAAATATCCGAATTTCAAAACTTTATTCACTACATTTCACTTGAATTCCACACTGTTTTGACATTTGTATATGTGCATGAATAGTATAGACTTTCAGAATTCAAAATTAAGTGTTTATCTATATAAAGCATTTCATTGCATGAGTTTATACACACACACACACACTAGTCCACAAACACTCTCACTTACCTGCAACTTTTTTAACCAAACACTCATCCAAAATCATGGAGTTTCACAAACTCCCTTCAAACCCTAACCCCAAGCCAAACACTTCTAGTCCATTTCTTCTTGAAGATATGGAACAACATCAGTTCATTCACTCCAAAACTTCACATTTTAGGGTCATACCCCCTAGGATTCAAAAGATCAGAAATCTCAAGAAATAGAAAACCCACTTCAAAAGTCCATCAATCCCCTTCTACCAAAGTTCCAAGTTCCAAGTGCCAAACATTAACAGCCCTAGACCTAGCAAACCCTACTAGCCAAAAGTTTACACAAGAAAACAATCTCCAAACCCTAACCCTAACAACATTCCAAAACCACTTCCCCCTCCCAAACTGATTAACCTTTCACACACCAAAAAGTACAAGGACATGATCAAAAATGTCCAACCTGGGATAAACATGGAGTTTAAGGGTGAGGTAGAGAATGTCATTAAAAGGGCTAGATGGGAAGGCTTAGGGTCACATCTAGGAAAGAGGTATTTCGCAAGACTTATGGGAGAGTTTTATTGTAACATGAGGATAGTCAAGGGTCTAGATGAAGTCATGCACTTTACAACTTGTGTCAATAAGAAAACTATCTTAGTAGACCATAAAACCATCAATATTGCACTTCATTTACCTGTTTGTTTAATTGACAATGATCATCCTTGCATTGACATCTATTCCTACTTCATGTTCAACAAAGATGAATTCAAACTCATGTTATCTATTCTTTGTGAATCTGATGTGCCTCTTGGTCTTTCTGATAAGCATTGTAGTATTCACTACAAGCATTTTACTCCACTTTTTCAAAATCTGGCTTTGTTTGTTAGAGCTAATGTGTTGCCTAAACCAAATCAAAGTAAGTACTTTGATTTGTTTGACATGAAAATTCTGTTTTTGCTTTCTCTAAACAAAATTGATTTCAACATCTCTTATGTGATTCTCTTAAATCTGATAAATGCAAACTTTGTTGGCTACATGCCCTATGGGCTCATGATATCTTCCATCTTTAATATCTGCCACATTCACACACACCTTGATCACTCTTTTGTTGCTGATTCTCAAATCACTCCTGTGCATATTAGGCCTCAAGTTCCCTTAGTCTTATGTCAACCCCAAGATGTATTTGCTACTGATCTCCCTAGAAACATTAGGGAAGAGGACATTTATTTGAATAAGATTGAATCTGCTAGGGTTATGTTTGAAGAACAAAACTTAGAGATTAGGAGGCTTAGAACTGAAAATGAAGACATAAAAAGGAGGTTGAGTTTCATTGAGAGTCTAGCTGCTATAACCATGGGTAATAATAGAGTTAGAGACATGGAAATTTTAAGTACCTTTCAAGTGCAAACTGTTAATGATGCTGAATTAATCAATGAATTAGAAACAGTAGGTGCTGGTGTAGAATTGCTTGATTCTAATGGTCTCCCTAACATGGTTGGTGAATTTGGGTATGTGGCTGCTATGGAAGATGTTATTGCTTGACTATGATGATTGCTTTTGTGTGTTTGAATGCTTCTGTTACTAATCTCCACTGGTGCTTTTTATCCCTGCTCAAGTTGGTTACTGATCTACTTATTGTTATGACTGTGTTGCTAGTATCTGGTTGTTTTGTTAACTTTTGCTGTTGTTAGTTGTAGTTTGATTTGGAAAGTCTGTTAAGACTTTTATGTAATGTGGTTGCTGGTTTGTAATCTCGTTCTTTAGTTTCATTACATGTAATAGTTGGTGTGACTTGCTTTAAGTCATGAAATTGGTTTGTAAGTTGAGATGTCTGTAGAACCTTGTTCTAGTTAATCAGTGTGGTTCATTGATTGATAAAGAACAATTTTGAATTAATGTAAACTCTACAGTTGTCTTATTTGCTAATATCATTTCTATTGATTACCATGTTCCATATACTATGTATCTGTTTTGTTAAGTACTGCAAGTTTTATCCTTGATATATATCTGTGTCTCTATGAAATCTTGTAAAATCTATAAAGCTGGAACCATGCTCATAAGGTAATTTCTGCTATTTTTCTGCTAAAACTCATCTAATAAAGTGTTCTCTCTCAGATTCCCTGAGAATACAGTAGTGGCCTCAATTTCTTTTCAAGACTGTAAAATTACTGTAATGATAACACATTCAACTAGTTTGTATTAGTGTTCTCTATTGTAAAAAAAAAAATCTAGACTGTATTAGCATCAGACTGTATATCTAGGTTCATTACTTGTTAAACTCTGGGAATTGCTATTCCATGTATTATAATCTAGTTAGTGGCATAGTGTTGGTTGTAAAATACCTAGATTGTAGTAGCTGTCTGTGTATGGTAATCTTATGGTTTCCAGGTTGTACGAAGTAAACTGTGGTTGTATTATGAACTTCATTACGTTAGTAATCAGTATAAACATATACATGCATTGTAGCTTGGATATGATCGTTTAAAAGTTCAGTTTTCAAGAATTACCCTCAAAATAAAGCAGCATGCGTATCATCCATTTAAACCTATCTCTTGGTTAAATTGACAAAAACATGTTTTCGAATTCCTGAGTATTGTAACAATTTGACCACTACCTAATCAATAAGTATGCCTAATCAATAAGCTGGAGATACCAGTTAAAAACATCGATTCACAATAAGTCATTTTGCTATACTTCATGAAAATCGTTGCTTAAAATACAATTTGACCACTGCCTATCTATGTATTCCTTTTGTACACTTTCATTATATATTAAGGGGAAGAGAAGATTAGTTAAACGAAAGGGGAAGAGAGAATCATACACTGTATCCTTGCTTATTTTTCATAAAAATTTATTTTCTCCATTCATGCTTTCACGAGTTATCTATTCGTTTTATGTTATTTGAACAAAAGGGGAAAGAAATTTTTGGTACTATACCAAACAAAAGGTGAAGAGAGAATAGTATATACTATTCGAAAAATTTAAAATTTTACTATATTATATCTCTTTACACCATCTGACTATCATTTTATTTTGCAAGTAGTATTCTCCTTACTCATTATGTGCGAAAATATTTTTTTAATATCATGCATACAATAAGGGGAAGCACACACTTTTAAAGTTTAAATTTTATGTTTGTTTGGCAAATACCAAAAAGGGGAAGATTGAAAGGATATCTTCGATATAATATTTATTTTGGTATTTGTACGACTTAACATAAAATTTAAATACACGTAGAATCCTCTCCACTAGGTCATATATTTAATTGATTCGGTCAAAAGTCAAATGGTCAATTCTAGCAAAATTCATCATCCTATTTTAAATACAAGAGATATTCCAATTTGCTGAAAAATCAAAATATATTTTAAGGAATATATCTCTACACTAAGGCAATAAGATCGAAGAAGAAATATCGAGGTTTGATTTTTTTAGATCTTCACTGCGATATGAATCAGGCAACAAGCTCGAACAAAGAATATTCGAGATTAAATATTCTTTAGAGAACTCGTGCTAAATTCAAAAACAATCAGTTTTATTCGAAAAATATTCTGTCTTCGTACTCAAAATATTTCATCATCCTAGAAAAGACTTTTTATCCTCAAGAATATTTTCCTCCCGCTCCAGAAATAGTTAAAGTAATTTTTCTCCCGTTTTTTGATTATTTCATGTCTCGGAGAAAATTATTTTAATCACTCAAAAATATTTCCTACACTCCCAAAATGTTTCATATATTAGGAAATATATTCTAAGTATTTATTCTAGTCAAAACATTGGTCAAAAGATTTATCTATTTCAATGAAAGACCTATCGTATTTTATTCGGAACCGAAAGCTGATTTAATCGTTTTAAATCCAAATAAAATACTTCCACTTGCTAGAATGACTTGAAACTTGAGATTGATCACTTAAATACTATTTTCTATGCATGGTTAAAGTTTCGGAATTTTTCGAGAATTTTCGTCCGGGCACAAAAATCGAGACAGTAAGTCAACAGGTGACCACATTTGACCAAGTCAACCTTGACCAAAATTGACCAAACTTTCCAGAAAATTATTTTATAATATTCCTAAGTGCTCCATATTTTTAGATTTATTTATTGGGTATTTTCGGAGTTATCGGGTATTTAATTAACGATACTTGGTTCGTAGTTAATCGTTAATAATGAATGGCTTATTATATAATAAAAGAGTGCTGGAATATTTTGGCTCATCCACTTGCAAAGAAACACAAACTTTACATGTTGGCAATCCAAGTGAAAGCCATGTCACCAATCCACACCCTTTTCAATCTCAACCACTCCCTTACATCTAAATCTCCACCATTCATTCCACTCAACTTTTTCTATAAATAAACCCTCTCGTCCACCAATTTAAACACAAGCTAAGAGCCAAATACATGCTGGGATTTTAGAAGTAGAACACACTTTCAAATTCATATTCTCTCTCTTCATCTACTTCATCTCAAAAACCTTCTCTCTCTTATATGTATATACATCTCAAGGTTTTTGTTCGAACAAGCTTAGTTCCACCCAACCAAGCTTTGTTCACCCAAGCTAGCTCATCTCCCACCACTTTTCGGCCTCCCAAAGGGCTTCCCAAAGTTCGACCACCGTACCAAAATCCGGCCGAACCTCCGACAAATTTTTTCGGCAAACTTTTCCCGGCGACTTCTTAAAGTGGTAATTTTTAGCTTTGTCTTTGTGTTTATATTTGAGATTTGTGCTTAACTTTTATACTTCATCTTAATCTCTATTCTCGGATCTATTTTAAAGATCCCAAAAGTCTCTTTTTAAAAGAGAATGATTATCCGACAAACGTCGAGGTTGTAACGATTAAGTATTCTTACGGGTTTCCAACTAGCATCTACAGTGCTCCGTGGGATATTCTTTAAAGGAATACTTCATTCAACTTAAACTTCTTTAAGCACAAGTTTAGCCACTTGTTTTATTTACGTTTTATTTTACGTGGCCTTAAACTTTTTTAGTGCAAGAAGTTACAAAGAAGATTATACTTTGACATTGACTTTAGTCAACTAGCAAGTATACATCTTAAAAGTCTTAAGCCTAGAGCTTAAAAAGACTTGCATATTTGACACACGTCAAAATGCTACAATTAAGTATTCTTATGGATGCCCAACTAGCATCTATAGTGCTCCGTGGGACATTCTTTACAGGAATACTTCGTATCACATAAACTTCGTGAAGAAGTTAAAATCAAGATATAACTTAATATTCTTAGTTGAATATTAACGTTCTAATACCGCTTGTGCGTAAAGTCCACTCGTGTGACTTAACCCTTGCCGTTATTTACTATTTTCCGCACTACGCATATAGCTAACGTGTAATAGCGTTCTTTCACGGTCCTCGCACTTACGAGTTGGATTTTATTTATCATCCTTGCACTTGCAAGTTGAATTTTCTTCTCATCCTGACACTTGTGAGTTGAACAATATTTTAACGCATATTAAGCGTCCTTCGTGGCTAGCGCCATAACACGCTAGTTTTGCACGATCTTATAATATATCTTGCTTAACCCATATTTGTTTTGTATATATTGTTTGTCTAACTTTTGTAGTGAGGTGAAGTTGAAGTGAGGTGATTCTCGTTCTAAGACCCAAGTCCTAGACGTACTAACGGGGAGTTAGTAGTCTTCGCACCGTGAAGAAGAGGAAGGACCCGAGACCTTTCATCTAAGACCCAAGACCGACAAAAGCCAAGAATCAATAGTCTACACCAAAGGTTCTACATCAACTTTAAAGAAATAGCGGGGAGTTATTGTCTAAGATAAGTTGTGTAGGTGTTTACAATGACTTTAAGGTGGTGACGGGAAGTTACGCACCAAGACGAGTCTTGTATTTGTGTACATTTATTTTGAGGTGGTGACGGGTAGTTACGCACCAAGATATATATTTGTCAGGTTTTAAAGGCCTCTCCGCCTACTAAAGGAGCGAGTTTATTTTTAAGGTAAAATCTCGAGTCCGGAGAGGAGCTCGGGGACTGGAGTAGGGGTGAGCGAATCCACTAGGGGTTGCGCCATCGCGAACCAGGATAAAATCTCCTGCGTGGTATTTTCTTTACTTGTCATTTATTTTCCGCACTTATAAAATGCTAACGACTCGGTAAAATATTTTAAAAAGAGAAATATTTTAAAAAAACGCCACAATAATTTTTAATTGGTAATTAAGCTAGTCAACCCCCCCTTCTAGCTTAAAATAGCCCTCTTACGGGACCTAACAATTAGTGTTATCATGAGCATGATCTTGTAGTTGGTTTAACCATATGATGATTATGATGGTGAAGAGTAATATTCCTGGACTTGTTGAGATGTATAACATGTGTATAAGATGTATGGATGCCCGGTGTGGCTTGGTTGTGTTGTTATAATTTTTAGAACGTCCGAATTATAGCCGTCGTAATGCCCGATTTTTGTTAACCTTAAGAAATCATAGTTGACAGTAGCTATAACCCACTGTCCAGATTCATATTATGCCATGACAAGATAGATTATGTTATAAGCTTCGTTTTGATATAAAGATCATGTGAAACGGATTTACGGTCTAGGAATTATGACCGATTTACTAAAAGTAGTTCGAAACCGTAAACGAGAGTTCGTAACTGAAATTGAACCCTCGTAAATACGTAAGTCAGTGGCGAATCATGGTAATTAAGTACTAAAGATAAAAAGGAAGGTGTGAGAGAAAACCACATGTCAAACAGATTGTTTTTCGATTTTATAAAAATGTTCGAATCAAGGTTAAACGCGAACGAACCATTACAAGTACATTTGGTTTAACTTTGGAAAACCACTTAGAAAACGGGCGATAAAACTTGAGATATAATCTTGGTTAATAAACAACCGACCATATGTAACACCCCCAGATCCGGGGTCCGGGATCCGGTGGTTACGGTTTCCAATTCTGTCCACAACAATTGAACTTTCCTTAACATAAAATAAATTACGTCTCTATAACCCAACACAACAATATAAAACACACCCGTTATAGTCCCAGAGATGAAATCAGAGTAACAATCAAATTTTTATTAATCACATTATGAGTTCTTACAATCCAAAAGAATTTCAATATAAATACATACTCTTTGCCATCCATTTACATAAGTCATACTAGACCATATTCTTGGTACTGAAAGAATAAATATACCCTACCAATAGCTTCTTCTTCAGCTCTGGTAGTCTCATCGTCCTCGCCCGCGTCGAGTGCGCCTTGTGCGAGTCATCTGGTCTAGCTGTTGTTGTGATATAATAATAAAGCAAGGGTGAGCAATAGCCCACCAACAATAATATATAACTGAACGATAATGTATAACAGTTCAAAAGTATCTTTCAAACCATATGCCATGCATTTACGGAAATGATGCCAGTATAATATGAACGATGAAGTTACAAGGTAACTTAAAGTATTTGTTTGTAGAAATATCTGCTACATCAAAGTAAACGAGATATTCTTATTGTTATTAAGAAGAGGAACTTGCAAGAAAAGGTTGCAATTCCAGTTATGACCCTTTTCCAACTCTGCCAACAGTAATCATGTTGCAGGAAATAAATAAATTTGGATGATGAACCAATGATGGAGTATTCACCGCGCCCGCTATTCCAATCTTGATGATCAGTCGAGATCGTACAGCTCAATTTAGATTTACTACCGGTAGAAGGAAGAACTGACGGCTTTACTTGTATACCGCCTTACTAGCTCTCCCCGGCCAACGGTTGGGCCAAAGGGGATGGACCGGCGCTACTCGGCCTCTTACACGACTCCTAGTTCAAATAGAATTCATGATTCTGAATGTAACGTTCGTCCCCCTTTCCCCAAGTATAATACTTATTGATAAGACTCCACAAAGTAGTCGTATCTAGTTGGAAAGAAAAATTTACCAATAACTCCCAAGCTATTACTTGGTAACGGATATCAACTTGTTCCAGTAATCTTACCCCTCGAAAGATGAGAAGGTAAGCAACGACTTAATAAGTCAACAGCACCCGAGTTGCGGGTGAAGGGAATACTTTATGACCGGGAAGTCGACAAGATAAATAACATTTTCCAAGTAAGGTTCCCTTATTATTAAGGAGATAGACTCAAAGAAGAATGATGTCTGAGAACCTTTCTTGATATAAGATTAATAATAATATGACTCCGAGATATTTTCTGTAATAATCGAAGAAGATAAACCTTATCGAGATTATTCTAAGTATGGAATAAATATTCAGAGAATATTTATTGAGTTAAAATATTTAAAGAATATTTGGGAATATGAAAGAATATCTTTAATCAGAGTATTTCTCAAAATAATCCCTGAAGAAATATCAGGAGAATATTTATTGAATAAATAAATATTTAAATGAATACTCAAAACAATATTCATTAATTAATAAGACCTGAAAAGAATATTTAAGGTAATATTCATAATTAATTAGGAATTTAAATGCATATTCAAAAGTAATATTTATTTAATGAATAATATCCTAAATGAATATCAAGTAATATCCATTTAGTAATCCAAGCCTTAAGGAATATTCGAGATAATATTCGATAATTAAATCAAGCTTCAGATGAATATTAAAATAATATTCATCAAGTATTCAATATCTTAAATGAATATTCAAAAGTAATATTTATTTAATAAAATAATATTCTAAAAGAACATCCAAATAATATTCATTTAGTAGTCTCATCTTTAGAAGAATATTCGAAATAATAATCGATAATCAATTCGACTCTGAATGAATATTGAGAAATATTATTCGTTGAATAGTTACGTTCAAATAATTATTTGAAGTAAGGATCGTTAAAATAATTAGTCTCGAACGAATATTCAAATAATATTCGTCGCCCAAATAATAGAAAATATTTACTTAAATATTTTCCTCCGAGGTAATCTCGATATATCAAGGAATATTGACTCCCGGTCTAATTTTGATTAATAAGATGTATACGCCCTTCTATGAGGGTCTTACAATAACCGGCTTATAACTGATATATAACTATCTAGCTTATAAGCCAACAATAACATTCAGGGAACAAGTATATCAATTCAACTTGAAAGTAGGCATGCATGCAATGGCATATGTATATCAGCAATCATATATATATATTTATTCAATCACAACAACAGCCTAAAAGAAGGGAATTGAAACTTGCCTGGTAGTCGAGTACGGTAAGGGGTAGTGGTAGCGGGTCCCGGTTCAGCTTGGTGATCTATAAATAGCCAAGGCATTCGGGATTAATCACTTAACATATTAAAAGTTAAGTTATACTTAATTCGAAACACGTTCTCGAGTTATCTCGTTATACCCCTTTTAGTGGATTACTTTTATCACTGATCCAACCCGACATTCGTTCGTTAATACGACATGTCATTGTACTTATGCTTGGGACATACTTAAGTCATATGAGTTCTAAAGTCGATCGTTACGAACCAATACTATACTCCGAGTTTTATCGCCCGTTTTCTAAGTGTTTTACCGAAGTTATAAAAGAGTCGTCTTTTAGGGGTTCGTTCGCGTTTAACCTCGACTCGAACATTTTTAATAAATCGAAAAATGATCCTTTTGACATACGGTTTTCTTTCACACCTTCCTTTTTACCTCTAGTATTTATTTACCAAGATTCGCCATGACGTTACATAGTTTACGAGGGTTCAATTACAGTTACGAACTTTCGTTTACGGATTCGAACTACTTTTAGTAATTTGGTCATAAATCCTAAACCGTAAGTCCGTTTCACGTGATCTTTATATCAAAACGAAGCTTAGAACATTACCTATCCTATCATGGCAGATAAGGTCTCTGGACAGTAGGGGTTCGACATGGAAAATGGCATACAAAACATGGTATTGCAAAATCGGCATTATAACGGCTGTAAATCGAATATCTACCAATTTCGAATCTTCCCATAAACATAGTATCCAACCCAAACAACATATACATGACTTATATACATGAACTGAGGCCAAGCAATGCCTTTCCGTTCATCTAGCTATTTACATCATTAATCCAAAATCCATACATAATCATGCTTATAATCTTAACATAACCATAACTAAGTTATAACTATCATAAACATGCTTAAATCTCAAACAAGGGTTAGGGTTTCAAGAGCTTTATACCTTCCTTGGAGTGTGTAAAGACCTTTCTAAGCTTTGCATAGTCCTTGTATACCCATAACCAAGCTTAGATCATTCTAGAAATCAAGAAAATCAAGAGTTGTTCTTGAAAATCACTATTCACCCTAGTCTTTGATGATTTCTTTGAAAATGGAAACAAGAGAGTTTGGCTTTGAAATTTTTAGGGGATCACTTTTAGGAAATGTAAGACTCACCATAATTTTTACAAGATCAAGAGATGGTGGGAAGAGGGGTTTTGATTTTGGAATTAAGGGTATGGCCGAATGGAATTTTCAAGGGGGGGGGGGAGAGTTGCTTGGTTTATTTTGTTTTAATCTCATCCATTCTCATCTATTATCAAGATAATATCTTGTATAAATTCACTTTATTAAAGTGATGAGGTGTTGGATGAGTAAATACCATGACAAGTGTTGAAAATGTGGTGGTTTTAGCCTAACTACATGGTTGCCTTGCTAAGTACTTAGTTGCATTCTCTAGGGTGCTAGTTCCTTGATTCTAGTTTGGTTACTAGATATTTTATACTAGTAGCTTGCACAAGACTCTTGCTTCCTCTGCTTGTTTCTGTGTCCGGTTATTGCCCGTTTCGATTGATCGTTCGTAGGAATATTTCACGGATTTCTAATTAGGGTTTACCGGGAATCCTTTATAATATTAATACTTTCATTCTCTATCTTTCATTCTAACTTTCCAATTTATATTCCTTAAATCCATTTGTTAAATACTTAAGGCTATCAGTGTCCAGGGAACTCTCGGAGAAAATAAAAGTGCGGTTTTTCAGAATCCAACAGCTTTTACATACACTTATTTTCCCCCTGGATCACTAATACGAACTCGGAAATCCGTTGCGAATGCTTCTATATAGTGTCGTCTCATATTATTATATACTCCCACCAAAACACTATTCATTCTGTATTCTTTACTTGTTCTCTTAGGGTGGTATAATTGTCCGTATTCTCTTTTGATCGTTCCTTATCCTTTTTACGGAACTAATGGATTAATCGTTACCGATCTGGATGACATGAGAATATTCTCCTGCTTGAAATTGCCATATCTTATTCCCTTAGAAGATAGATTATTCTTACCTATGTTGTTACCCTTTAGCATTCTTCAAGACATAGAAATAATAAAGTCGAATTCCATTCATTCTTTCCAAATATCAATTATTACATTGTAGCCATAACCACTCCTCAGTGGTTTCCTATCTTCATTCTTAAATCAAATATAATAACATCCCAAAATATCAAATCCTCAAAGTTAATATCTCAATTCTTAGATTATAATAATATTTAATCCACTGTCCGGTCAAATATTATACCGAAAAGAATTTGGAATTTCTGAATTCCGATCGTCTCTGCATTCACTTATTTCCTCCGCGTATTACTAACATGACTTCGAAACATCCATATCACGTCCCGTACATAGGGTGGAGTGAAAAGTTTTCCAACTTACAAAATCACTATTCATCCACCAAATTACTATGCACGTACAGGAAACACTATGCACGTACGGGAAATACTATGCACGTATGGGAAACACTATGCACGTATGGGAAATACTATGCACGTATGGGAAACACTATGCACGTACTCATTTCCCTTGAAGGATCCATTAGCTCCTTCCTGGATGGTAGATTATTCTTATCTAGGTCCTCAACCATCGAATTACTCTATTCTGACAATATACCAATGCATCAGGATCATTGTCCAAAGCAATATCCATTCATTACATTCATTGTTCTTTGAAACCCCCATTCATTAGAGCTGGTGACCTTGTTGTCGGAATCATTGTTCCTCATTTTATCATTACTTAATAAAAAGTTTTAATTATATCCAAAATTTGGGGTTCTTACAGTCTCCCCTCCTTAAAAGGATTCCGTCCCGGAATCAGGTAGGAAGCAAAGGGTCGTTTGCCTGTCGTTCACTCTTTAGCTTCCCGGTCAATTCTTAGTCGTTCTACCCTTCCTCAGCACATCTTCTAGTGCTACAATTCATACTTTATCCTTTTTCCATCAACGTTGCTACTTTTCGTACAACTCACTATCCGAGTTATACTCTTACTCAGTCTTATCCTTATTGATACCTGCAGTAACATTGGTATCACTATCACCCTACGATTCGGAGGTAACCTCACTCGTACTGTGCATTTCCTGATCGCTTTAATCTTCGCAATCTCGATCAATATAGAGAAGTGGAAAGATTTATTGAGAGATCACTATGATCAATTGAACATTTGTTATATTGCATAGTTAGTACAGAAGGGGGCCAGCCTTTAGTACTTGACAAGCAATTAAACAAGTCATGGCATTCCACTTAGACTTCTATCACATAGACAGATAGTCACGTAGCAGTACCTCCCCTCCTAAAAGGGTTGTTCTTCTCAATTCATAAAGAAGATGAATAAGAGAGAAGAAGAGAAAAGAGTTCTAAAGGATTATAGAAAGCTTTCATGATTGTAGAATATCATACTCAGAATTTACCTCTGAACTATAGAGGTTTATCAAAGAAGAAATTAATCATAATTATATCCAATACTATTTGATCGCAATCTCACGTGTCAACATATCTTGCTGCTTTGTCCATTATTCTATGGACAATTACTCTTGTTCAATCTTAGCGATACTCACATTCGGGAAATCCTTCAACCTTTCTGGTTAAATCTTAGATTTCTCACTTGACATCATTATTACTGACATCCCATATCATGTTACTAGCTTTTTCATAACTATAATATTGACAATATCAGGTTGTCATCCTGAGAATTCATTAGAAAACCCATTCATAACATTCCTTGCTTCTCATTCCATAGTTGCTTCCCCAGCCTTTTCTTTATCAATAACATCCTTCTTATTAGCTGATTCTTACTCATTTCTATTATTTACTTTCACCTTCACCTCTTTATTGAGACACCTTTTTGCACTTGGTACCTCCTTATCGATATTCCGTCTCATTTATTCTATAATCATCACGTTATTTCAATTTAAACTTTCCGAAATGAATCTGGCCCGATTCCTTTAACTTAGATTCATATAATCTACTTCTGCCAACCTTGTTTCTCATTACTTGTTCTTTTCTATCCGTGGTTTTCCACAGGTTGTCTTTCGTAAGTCAGACCAGGTCGTATATCTACATGCTCGTACTCCTATCATCTGTTGAACATCTGCATTTTACTGACGTAGCCTGGCCACATGAAAACCCGTTATGACCGTGCTATAATTTTGGGGGTAAGGCTGGCTCGAATACCGCCGTCCGAACACTTTAAACTCTCAAGTGGCCCAATAAGTCTTGGGCTCAACCGCCCTTCCCTCCAAGTCTCATTAATTCTTTCTACGGGAATACGTGTAGCATCACGAATTATCAACCTCATATTCTCTATCTTGTTTGTGCAGAAGTACACTAACACAAACTTGCTTGTCATTCATCAACATGCCATTTAGCTTATCAATAGCAGCACTTTCTTTATCTTTACGTTGTCATCTCCTTTCTTAGAAGAATCACCATCGCTTGTTGTTTACGTAGTGCGTTAATAGCTAACCCTACGGGTTTCAAATCCCTTAGGGAGACAAAGTAATCATTATTCCTTATCTATAAGGAACACTTCCTGAACTTGATGTAGATATAACGTGAAGCAGATAGAATTGCAGAAGAGTTTCAAGCATCGCAGCTAGGTCCGGTTGATGAAACTATCACTTATGCATCTTCCATAAAAGACTGGAAACTTAACGGTTTACTTCATCAATTTTGTACCATGGTCCTGGTTTGCCTCAAAACGGGACCTTCTAAGGTACGTAATATGCTTAAGACTCCATCAGGAATCGAATCTTTACTTAAACTATTATTACTATTAATTCTTGCACAGTCATCAGAAGGAATGTAAATTCCTCCATTCCGATATGACCTTCAAGGTCCTTCCAAATATCATCCTGTTTCTTCGGTATGAACATTTGTAATTATTCCTTTATACTTAGATTGTCGACCACCTCATTGGCCTTTCTTGATGATAATGATTTCTTGTAACCCATGTTTTCTGGGTACATTCCAGCTCAAGTTTTTCTACCTCATTCCCATCACTGTTGGGTTAAAGCATTCTCCCTTAAGCTCTGCTGAAGGAGAAAATATAACTATCAGTTATTTCCATAAGTCATTGCTTCCACCTACCCGTGGGAACTTTATCACGTTTATTCCCAATCCTACTTAGGATACTTCTTTTCTTAGTTCTTTCTTTATCTTAGGATAATCTCAACCTTTATAGGTTCAACCCATACTTCCTCAGGGTTTCATACATGCCTCATCTGGCATTAATGTTACGATGTCATACATTCCTTACCAAACTTCCATTTTTGAAGTTCGGAATATTACCCTTTTTCCTTGTAAGGTTTCGTAGGCCATCCTTATCATTCCTCCGGTATTTTCTGGGTACCGGGTATATCAAAATGTCATTGATCAATACTCTAATAATTCTATCTATGTTCTTTCCAGAACTCTTTTTAATAATCCTTACCGGTCATTGTTGCCTTAGCAAGTCCAGCTCATAACATCTGAAGTCATAATGTCGTTATTAGGGTTAATGCCACCCCTTGTGCATTCCCCAGGGTTTGTCTTAATTTATGGATATCCTATCCTTAATTCAACTTCCAAGGAATTCTTGCATCTTATAATTGGCAATCAGATCATGTATCCTTAATAAAGGTCTCTTTTCAATCATTCTCATTTGATAATCGATCGGTGGTTTAATGCCACCCTCTTCTTTCAGATAGTTGTCAGCCTATTTGGCCTTCCAAAAAGGCAACGTATGCCAATCTCTTCTCTTACCGAACTTGTTAATGGTAGCAAGGATGTTCTGGAAGATATTGGTCGAGTTCAACGTGAATCTCTTAGTGCTTATCGTTCTTCGCAAAGGTACTTGCCTCAGACAAAATTCCTACAGCATACTGTTCAATTTCTGACCTTTTCTATACCCTCTTCATATACCTTCATTGTTTACTTTCCTCCGTCATAATATATTCATGGTATTCATGATACCCTAACATCATACATCTCAAGTCACTATACTTCCATTTTACTCGAAATCTTGGACAACCATATACACATGAGTCACTTTACTACGGGTGACCCCATCCCAAAAAGGTCTAGTGAATTCCCAATCAAAACATGGGTTGTTCGGCAGAAGATTCAAACGATCTCATTAATGTTTCCTTTATATCAGAAGCCCTTGCAGTCGGTGCTTTCTTAGAAACAACCCTGCTTTGTCTTTTCATTGCTGGTCTAGTCACTTTATAGTCCGTTGTGACTTGGCCTCAACTGGCCACACATAAAAATATATGATTTTAGGGGTTGGCTAATAGCATTACTTTTCTAGCAATTGCCGGCATAGTGCCTTCTTCTTTGATACCTTTCTACCTTTCCAAAACTTTACTCCATATAAGTCTTAATCGACTACTCGGCACCGTCTCCGGTCACCTTTCCTCCACTTTTATCTTTTCAACTATTCTTATCAATCCTGCGTGCCACACAAGCTTACCATTCCTGGCATAACAGCCTTTTCATTTAAGTCAATCCTGGAATTTCTCAGTCCGGCTGGTTTCTTACTTACATTTCCTATTTTCGTCCAATCTCACTTCATCATTTTATCACTACCGTCGATTGTAATGCTCAGGGTCCGTTTACTAACCCATTTTACAGCATCCTTACCCAAATCACAGGGTTTGCTCCAATTTTTACTCTCTTCCATGACATTCTCTGATAATCAGAAAGACAAGGTTTGCCAAAATTCACCGAATTCCTTTCCAGACTCAGGGAAATTTTGATCAATCTACCCACCTACTGGTAACATTAAGGAGACCAGTTTCGAAACCTGAAGAATAGTTCTATGAACCTCCAAGCAGGTGGAATCATAAGCAGTCATAGTTAACGAAATAATCATCATCGGATTGGAAGTTTACCCACTGGAGAGGAATCAATTATATCCATCCCTTAGAAGGGAATCAATAGTTTCAAACTGAAACCTGTCACAACGTCCTGATATTCAATACTACCAAATGTTGGTCTACCTAACCCTTTATGCGAAGCGTCATTGGAAGCACAAAGTCTCCTTTTTCCATTAAGCAATGCCAGCTCTTGGTCATTACCAATTTCACCTTTTAGCTCCAGGAAGATTTTCTCACATTTTTCTCTTTAACTGCTGATCGTATTACTTGATCTATTATAATTCCGTGTCGGAGTAAACTTAAGGTAACTACTATAATCCATTCAAAGAGAAGAAGGAATTTAATATTCCTCTGAATCACATGCATCTAACGTTTCTGGTTCATCATTTAATTGAGTTGAATTAACTCTATACTCAGTCTCTGGCAGTAGTCTCATTACGAGTTCATCTTGACTCACTGGTCTTATCTTCCGGTAGGTTCTGAGATCATTGTCTTGCTTACTACTTCCTTATATAACTTTACCCAATCATGCTATCACTTCCCAATGTCTTTACTTTCTAAATGATTCATTCATAAAATGAACATTTTCCTTAATAAAACCACCTTATTAACCTCAATTTGGTTCCATAATTTACAACCTACGACACCTGCCTTCTCATGACGAATTATTACTGACCATATTCATACTAATTCATTTATCAAATGATATGGCACTTACTGCCTCCTTCTCAACTATTCCTAGGGACTCTGCTCCTCGCCCTAAATCGATGTCTTTGATAATCATACATCCCTCTAGCTCTTTCTTTGTTAAGATGAAAATCTCTAAGGATTCTCATCTATTT
Source organism: Saposhnikovia divaricata (assembly GCA_036435485.1). Lineage (NCBI taxonomy): Eukaryota > Viridiplantae > Streptophyta > Magnoliopsida > Apiales > Apiaceae > Saposhnikovia > Saposhnikovia divaricata. The sequence continues at coordinate 119,418,069 of CM071598.1, read as the reverse complement.
CCGTATAAGATCTCAAGTAATTCTTCCAATCCTTCTTTCTTGCTGGTACTACATCTGGTAGTCCGGCTATGAATTCAACATGCATCTTCAGATCTCTTAATAATATCTCGGTTCTTTATACTCACTTTTCTGAGCACCATATCTTAATCATCACAGTCATTCTGGCTGCGACCCTCATTACCCATGGGTAAGCTCCTTATCCTAACAGGATTTTCCTTATCTGCTGGAACCTCTTCCGGGTCTCCAGTAGGGTACTCCATCGAATTACCCGCTGATCTTCAGCATATAAAGCATCATCGCGCTGTTGCTCGTATGCCTCAAGGTCAGCGCCTTACTCGTCGATACGATATCGAGCTAAGTTACTATCATTATACTTACGAGTTCCCATAAGGGTTTTATATGTCATCACAACATTAAGTAGTCCGACTATGAACTTGGCAAGAGTTCTTATTATCTTATTGAATTTATTGTTTTAACGTCACCTCATCTCTGGGGTTTATAACGTACGCTCTGATACCACTTCTGTAACACCCCCAGATCCGGTCCGGGATCCGGTGGTTACGGTTTCCAATTCTGTCCACAACAATTGAACTTTCCTTAACATAAAATAAATTACGTCTCTATAACCCAACACAACAATATAAAACACACCCGTTATAGTCCTAGAGATGAAATCAGAGTAACAATCAAATTTTTATTAATCACATTATGAGTTCTTACAATCCAAAAGAATTTCAATATAAATACATACTCTTTGCCATCCATTTACATAAGTCATACTAGACCATATTCTTGGTACTGAAAGAATAAATATACCCTACCAATAGCTTCTTCTTCAGCTCTGGTAGTCTCATCGTCCTCGCCCGCGTCGAGTGCGCCTTGTGCGAGTCATCTGGTCTAGCTGTTGTTGTGATATAATAATAAAGCAAGGGTGAGCAATAGCCCACCAACAATAATATATAACTGAACGATAATGTATAACAGTTCAAAAGTATCTTTCAAACCATATGCCATGCATTTACGGAAATGATGCCAGTATAATATGAACGATGAAGTTACAAGGTAACTTAAAGTATTTGTTTGTAGAAATATCTGCTACATCAAAGTAAGCGAGATATTCCTATTGTTATTAAGAAGAGGAACTTGCAAGAAAAGGTTGCAATTCCAGTTATGACCCTTTTCCAACTCTGCCAACAGTAATCATGTTGCAGGAAATAAATAAATTTGGATGATGAACCAATGATGGAGTATTCACCGCGCCCGCTGTTCCAATCTTGATGATCAGTCGAGATCGTACAGCTCAATTTAGATTTACTACCGGTAGAAGGAAGAACTGACGGCTTTACTTGTATACCGCCTTACTAGCTCTCCCCGGCCAACGGTTGGGCCAAAGGGGATGGACCGGCGCTACTCGGCCTCTTACACGACTCCTAGTTCAAATAGAATTCATGATTCTGAATGTAACGTTCGTCCCCCTTTCCCCAAGTATAATACTTGTTGATAAGACTCCACAAAGTAGTCGTATCTAGTTGGAAAGGAAAATTTACCAATAACTCCCAAGCTATTACTTGGTAACGGATATCAACTTGTTCCAGTAATCTTACCCCTCGAAAGATGAGAAGGTAAGCAACGACTTAATAAGTCAACAGCACCCGAGTTGCGGGTGAAGGGAATACTTTATGACCGGGAAGTCGACAAGATAAATAACATTTTCCAAGTAAGGTTCCCTTATTATTAAGGAGATAGACTCAAAGAAGAATGATGTCTGAGAACCTTTCTTGATATAAGATTAATAATAATATGACTCCGAGATATTTTCTGTAATAATCGAAGAAGATAAACCTTATCGAGATTATTCTAAGTATGGAATAAATATTCAGAGAATATTTATTGAGTTAAAATATTTAAAGAATATTTGGGAATATGAAAGAATATCTTTAATCAGAGTATTTCTCAAAATAATCCCTGAAGAAATATCAGGAGAATATTTATTGAATAAATAAATATTTAAATGAATACTCAAAACAATATTAATTAATTAATAAGACCTGAAAAGAATATTTAAGGTAATATTCATAATTAATTAGGAATTTAAATGCATATTCAAAAGTAATATTTATTTAATGAATAATATCCTAAATGAATATCAAGTAATATCCATTTAGTAATCCTAGCCTTAAGGAATATTCGAGATAATATTCGATAATTAAATCAAGCTTCAGATGAATATTAAAATAATATTCATCAAGTATTCAATATCTTAAATGAATATTCAAAAGTAATATTTATTTAATAAAATAATATTCTAAAAGAACATCCAAATAATATTCATTTAGTAGTCTCATCTTTAGAAGAATATTCGAAATAATAATCGATAATCAATTCGACTCTGAATGAATATTGAGAAATATTATTCGTTGAATAGTTACGTTCAAATAATTATTTGAAGTAAGGATCGTTAAAATAATTAGTCTCGAACGAATATTCAAATAATATTCGTCGCCCAAATAATAGAAAATATTTACTTAAATATTTTCCTCCGAGGTAATCTCGATATATCAAGGAATATTGACTCCCGGTCTAATTTTGATTAATAAGATGTATACGCCCTTCTATGAGGGTCTTACAATAACCGGCTTATAACTGATATATAACTATCTAGCTTATAAGACAACAATAACATTCAGGGAACAAGTATATCAATTCAACTTGAAAGTAGGCATGCATGCAATGGCATATGTATATCAGCAATCATATATATATATTTATTCAATCACAACAACAGCCTAAAAGAAGGGAATTGAAACTTGCCTGGTAGTCGAGTACGGTAAGGGGTAGTGGTAGCGGGTCCCGGTTCAGCTTGGTGATCTATAAATAGCCAAGGCATTCGGGATTAATCACTTAACATATTAAAAGTTAAGTTATACTTAATTCGAAACACGTTCTCGAGTTATCTCGTTATACCCCTTTTAGTGGATTACTTTTATCACTGATCCAACCCGACATTCGTTCGTTAATACGACATGTCATTGTACTTATGCTTGGGACATACTTAAGTCATATGAGTTCTAAAGTCGATCGTTACGAACCAATACTATACTCCGAGTTTTATCGCCCGTTTTCTAAGTGTTTTACCGAAGTTATAAAAGAGTCGTCTTTTAGGGGTTCGTTCGCGTTTAACCTCGACTCGAACATTTTTAATAAATCGAAAAATGATCCTTTTGACATACGGTTTTCTTTCACACCTTCCTTTTTACCTCTAGTATTTATTTACCAAGATTCGCCATGACGTTACATAGTTTACGAGGGTTCAATTACAGTTACGAACTTTCGTTTACGGATTCGAACTACTTTTAGTAATTTGGTCATAAATCCTAAACCGTAAGTCCGTTTCATGTGATCTTTATATCAAAACGAAGCTTAGAACATTACCTATCCTATCATGGCAGATAAGGTCTCTGGACAGTAGGGGTTCGACATGGAAAATGGCATACAAAACATGGTATTGCAAAATCGGCATTATAACGGCTGTAAATCGAATATCTACCAATTTCGAATCTTCCCATAAACATAGTATCCAACCCAAACAACATATACATGACTTATATACATGAACTGAGGCCAAGCAATGCCTTTCCGTTCATCTAGCTATTTACATCATTAATCCAAAATCCATACATAATCATGCTTATAATCTTAACATAACCATAACTAAGTTATAACTATCATAAACATGCTTAAATCTCAAACAAGGGTTAGGGTTTCAAGAGCTTTATACCTTCCTTGGAGTGTGTAAAGACCTTGCTAAGCTTTGCATAGTCCTTGTATACCCATAACCAAGCTTAGATCATCCTAGAAATCAAGAAAATCAAGAGTTGTTCTTGAAAATCACTATTCACCCTAGTCTTTGATGATTTCTTTGAAAATTGAAACAAGAGAGTTTGGCTTTGAAATTTTTAGGGGATCACTTTTAGGAAATGTAAGACTCACCATAATTTTTACAAGATCAAGAGATGGTGGGAAGAGGGGTTTTGATTTTGGAATTAAGGGTATGGCCGAATGGAATTTTCAAGGGGGGGGGGGGAGAGTTGCTTGGTTTATTTTGTTTTAATCTCATCCATTCTCATCTATTATCAAGATAATATCTTGTATAAATTCACTTTATTAAAGTGATGAGGTGTTGGATGAGTAAATACCATGACAAGTGTTGAAAATGTGGTGGTTTTAGCCTAACTACATGGTTGCCTTGCTAAGTACTTAGTTGCATTCTCTAGGGTGCTAGTTCCTTGATTCTAGTTTGGTCACTAGATATTTTATACTAGTAGCTTGCACAAGACTCTTGCTTCCTCTGCTTGTTTCTGTGTCCGGTTATTGCCCGTTTCGATTGATCGTTCGTAGGAATATTTCACGGATTTCTAATTAGGGTTTACCGGGAATCCTTTTTAATATTAATACTTTCATTCTCCATCTTTCATTCTAACTTTCCAATTTATATTCCTTAAATCCATTTGTTAAATACTTAAGGCTATCAGTGTCCAGGGAACTCTCGGAGAAAATAAAAGTGCGGTTTTTCAGAATCCAACAGCTTTTACATACACTTATTTTCCCCCTGGATCACTAATACGAACTCGGAAATCCGTTCCGAATGCTTCTATATAGTGTCGTCTCATATTATTATATACTCCCACCAAAACACTATTCATTCTGTATTCTTTACTTGTTCTCTTAGGGTGGTATAATTGTCCGTATTCTCTTTTGATCGTTCCTTATCCTTTTTACGGAACTAATGGATTAATCGTTACCGATCTGGATGACATGAGAATATTCTCCTGCTTGAAATTGCCATATCTTATTCCCTTAGAAGATAGATTATTCTTACCTATGTTGTTACCCTTTAGCATTCTTCAAGACATAGAAATAATAAAGTCGAATTCCATTCATTCTTTCCAAATATCAATTATTACATTGTAGCCATAACCACTCCTCAGTGGTTTCCTATCTTCATTCTTAAATCAAATATAATAACATCCCAAAATATCAAATCCTCAAAGTTAATATCTCAATTCTTAGATTATAATAATATTTAATCCACTGTCCGGTCAAATATTATACCGAAAAGAATTTGGAATTTCTGAATTCCGATCGTCTCTGCATTCACTTATTTCCTCCGCGTATTACTAATATGACTTCGAAACATCCATATCACGTCCCGTACATAGGGTGGAGTGAAAAGTTTTCCAACTTACAAAATCACTATTCATCCACCAAATTACTATGCACGTACAGGAAACACTATGCACGTACGGAAAATACTATGCACGTATGGGAAACACTATGCATGTACGGGAAATACTATGCACGTATGGGAAACACTATGCACGTACTCATTTCCCTTCAAGGATCCATTAGCTCCTTCCTGGATGGTAGATTATTCTTATCTAGGTCCTCAACCATCGAATTACTCTATTCTGACAATATACCAATGCATCAGGATCATTGTCCAAAGCAATATCCATTCATTACATTCATTGTTCTTTGAAACCACCATTCATTAGAGCTGGTGACCTTGTTGTCGGAATCATTGTTCCTCATTTTATCATTACTTAATAAAAAGTTTTAATTATATCCAAAATTTGGGGTTCTTACACCATAGAACTTATACGACTTAAGTACATGCCAAGTATGAGTGAAGTGACATGTCTTAATAATGGGCAAGTGTCGAATTATAACGGTGTTAACAAGAGTTACACTAGAAGGCGAATATCGAGATAACTCGAAAACATGTTTCGACTTAAGTTAAGTTTATACTTAGCCTTTAAAAGTATTAAGTGTTTAACCTCGGATATTGTGACTATTTATAGATCACCGAATTGACCCGAGGCACACGGCCCCTACAGGATTACCAGGCAAGTTTCCAATACTTGGAACTGTTGTTGTGATAATATATATATATATATATATATATATATATATATATATATATATATATATCAATGTTGTTATACATATGCCATTGCATGCATGCCTGTTTTCAATTCATATTGTTATACTTGTTCCTTGATTATTGTTGGCTTATAAGCTAGATAGATAACGTATCAGTTATAAGTCGGATGTTGTTAAGTCCCTTAGAGAAGGGCATATATATATATATATATATATATATATATATATATATATATATATATATATATATCGTATTCGTTGAATACAGACCGGGAGTCAGTACTTCTTGATATATCGTAATTACTTGCGAGGGAAATATTTAAGTAAATATTTTCCATTATTTAGTTGACAAATATTATTCGAATATTCGTCCGAGATCATTTAATTAACGATCATTACCTCAATTAATTATTTTAAAGTTATCTATTCAATGAATATTATTTTTCAATATTCATTTAAAGTCGATTCATTTATCGAATATTATTTCGAATATTCCTTTAAAGCTTGGATTACTAAATGAATATTATTTTGATATTCATTTAGAATATTATTCATTAAATGAATATTACTTTTCGAATATTCATTTAAGTTCCCATTTACTTAATGAATATTATTTTAAAGTTCATCTAATGTTATATTTATTTATCGAATATTATATTTACTATTCCTTTCAAGTCTTATTAATGAAATGAATATTATTTGGATATTCATTTAAATATTTAATTATTTAATAAATATTTTCTCTTTATTCCCTCAAGAATTATTCTGAGAAATACTTCGATTTAAATATTCGTTCGTAATTATAAGCCTTCTTTAACTATTTCTGATTCAATAAATATTATCTGGATATTTATTCGATACTCTGAAATGACTTCAAATGTTATCTTCGACCTTCGATTATTATAAAATTACTTCGGAGCCGTATTATTATTAATATTATATCAAGAAAGGTTCTCAAAATTTCATTCTTCCTTCGAATCTATCTTTCAAATAATAAGGGAACCTTACTTGAGAAATGTTATTTATCTTATTGACTTCCCGGTCATAAATCCTTTGAAATTATTCTTGTCACTCGCAACTTGGTTGCTAAGTGCTTATTGAATCTTGTGTACCTTCTCATCATTCGAGGGGTAATATTGTTGGAACAAGTTGATATCTATTAACAAGCAGCAGCTTGGGAAGTATTGGTGAATTTTCCTTTCCAACTAGATACGACTACTTTGTGGAGTCTTATCAACAAGTATCATACTTGGGGAAAGGGGGAGGATCTTTACGTTTCAAAGTTATGAATGTTATTTGAACTAGGAGTCGTGTAAGAGGCCGAGTAGCGCCGGTCCATCCCATTGGCCCAACCGTTGGTCGGGGAGATCTAGCAGGGCGGTAGACAAGTAAATCCGTCAGTTTTTCCTTCTACCGGTAGTAAACCTAATTTGAGCTGTACAATCTGCGACTGATCATCGTAAGGATTGGAACAGCGGGCGCGGTCAATACTCCAGTATTAGTTCATCATTCAAAGTTGGAAATGTTCTGTAGCATCATCGGTGTTGGCAGGGTGAAAAAGTGTTAAAACTGGAACTGCAATATTTTTCCTGCAAGTTCCTCTTTTGTGATAAATGATGATATCTTGCTTATCTTTGGCATCAGATATTTTCACAGGATATATGTTTTGAGTTACCTTGTAACTTCATCATTTACATTATACTGGCACTATCTTCGTAAATGCATGGCATATGGCTTCAACGATATTGTTGACTTGTTATATATATTATTTTTCATTCGTATATTATTGTTGGTGGGCTATTGCTCACCCTTGCTTTATCTATTATATCACAACAACAGCTAGATCTGATGGCCGCACAAGGCGCAATCGGTGCAAGCAAGTGCTAGCAGTCAGAGGATTAACCGCTGAGATCATAGCTGCCACTGCTGAGGAAGAAGCTATTGGTAGGCTAGATGTTAGCTTTCGAGTAGCTAATGTATTTATTTATTTGGCATATGTAAATGGATGGCAAAGAGCATGTTATAGTTAATGAAAATTCTTTGGGTTGTAAGAACTCAAACTTGTGATTAATAATATTGATGGTTACTCTGATTTCATCTTTGGGACTATAACGAGTGTGTTGTTGTTGTTTGGGTCACAAGGTTGTAATTTTATTTATATTGGTTTTGTGGATGGATATTGAGGTCGTAACGACCCGATCCCTGACCCCGGATCTGGGGGTGTTACAAAGGCACCCCTGCCAAGGTTCTTTAAGATGAATACAGATTTGAAGTTCAATGGTAACTCAGATCTTGTTGAGTACCTGAGCCATTTTAATACGGAGATGGATGTGTACCAAGTGGAACACTTGGCTAGATATAGGTTGTTAGCTTCCACTCTGAGTGGAAATGCCTACCAATGGTTTAAAAGGTTGGCTGAAGGATCCATCAAATCCTGGAGAAAGATGGGAGACCACTTTGTCTCTCAGTTTAGGGCTACCGTAGCCTATGCCCCACCGGTTAACACTCTGGCTAATATCAAGCAAGAAGAACGTGAGACCCTAAGTTAATATTTTAAAAGGTTTAATGAGCAAGTGCCTAAGGTGAAGAAGGCTTCTGATGAAACTCTGAAGAATTTCCTGATAGCCGGTGTTAGGCCAGGAACCGAATTTTGGAAGGAGTTGCAAACTGAGGAGCCCGGAACCCTGGCAGAGTTCTACCAACAAGCGGAACGCCACAATGTGATTGAGGAGTCAATGGCAAAGTTATCCAAAGATTCCAATTCTAGGGGTTGGAACAGAAACAAGAGAAATCGTTCTTACAGCCCTAAAAGGAATTCCAACAAGAGGGCTTCCGGGAGTGGTGCCGCCGGTTTGGGAGCCCCTCGTTATGATGATAAGACTGCCCCTATCGCTGTCAATGCAACCAAGGATAGAGTTTCTGTCAAGGACAGACTCACTCCAAGGACAAATTTTCAAAAATATTCAAAATACACTCCTTTGACTATCCCCATTGGCCATATTCTTGAAGTAAATGAGAAAAGTGGATTGTTCCACAGGCCCTACCGGGCAGGCCCTCCAAGAAGGAAGGATCAAGGGAAGTACTATGCTTTCCATGAGGCAAATGGCCATGAGACTGCCGATTGCAGGCACTTGAAAGATCAAATTTGTGGTTCAAGAAGCTAAGAAGTATAAGGAAGGGAGAAACAACAAAGATAAAACTCTGGGAAACCAGGATAAGACTACCCGAGCGCCTAGCATCCACACAATCTTTGGTGGCCCTTACTTGGGGGGTGTCAGTCGGAATGCTAGAGATAAGTATGCCCGGGAGGCTTGGGGGAAACCCCTAACAAACGTTTTCCACCTTGCAGAAAGGCCCCCTAAGCTGTTCAAAGGGGAAACCGCTGATATTTCCTTTATCGAGGAGGATGCCAAGTGGGTTCACCACCCTCATAATGATGCTTTGGTAGTAACCGTGAGTATTGGTGAAATGAATGTGCATAGAGTACTGGTTGATAATGGAAGCTCAGTGAATATCTTGGCATACACTACATTCTAGAAATTAGGGCTTCTGGATAAAGAGTTGTTTCTTACCAATATTGAGCTATATGGGTTTACCGGTAACCATGTTCAAATCATGGGAAAGATCAAATTGCCGTTGACATTGGGTGTGGATCCCTCCAAGGCCACCCAAATGGCTGAATTCGTGGTAGTAGACGAAGACATCTCTCATAATGCAATTCTTGGGTGACCAATATTGAACTCAATATACCACTTTTCAATGAAGTTTCCTACACCAAATGGCATTGGGTGTGTGAAAGGATGTCAACATGAATCGAAGGAATGCTATAACAAAGCTGTGTAGGCCGCCGAGAAGGTAGATAAATCTATTCAAGCTGAAGAAAAGGCTGATGGGGAAGCCCTAATGAGAAGCTGGGGGCTTGAGCCACAGAAGTTTGAAAAGGCATCATGCAATGCCATCATGATAGTGGAGCTACCAGAGGAACCTACTAAAGTGGTTCCTATTTTTCGGGGGGCAATACCACCACAAAGCTTACTGTTGGAAGCTGCCAAGAAAAATGAAGAAATTCAAAACATTCCAGTGGAAGGCATAGCAAAAGATGCCTCAGGTGGTGATCTAGATGAAGCAATGTCAGAGAATGAAAACCAGGAAGTGGTGAAAGGGCTCCCGGCTGAAATCGATATTGATCCCAGGATGTCAGGTACCCTGGAAAAGGCAGGGGCTGCCGAGGATACTATTCTTATACTGGTGGATGCTGAAGATCCAAGTAAAGTCCTGAAAATTGGGCAGCAGCTAGATGAAAGGACAAGAGAAAGGTTGACTTGTTTCCTTAAAAGCAACCTAGGTGTATTTGCATGGTGTCACTCTGACATGGTGGGGATTGACCCGAAAATCATGTGTCACCACTTGAATATTGACCCTGAGAGAAGGGGTATCCGGCAGAAGAGAAGGCCTGTTAGTGGTGAAAGGGCTACCACCCTCCAAGAAGAGGTATACCGATTGTTGAAAGCTGGCTTGATTAAAGAATCCTTCTACCCAACATGGTTAGCAAACCCGGTACTGGTCCGGAAGCCCAATATGAAATGGAGGACATGTGTTGATTTCACTGATCTGAATAAAGCTTGCCCTAAAGATAGCTTCCCGCTACCCAGAATTGATCAACTGGTGGATGCTACGGCAGGCCATGCTCTGCTAAGTTTCATGGATGCCTACTCTGGGTATAACTAGATACCGATGTATGAGCCTGACCAAGAGCTTACCAGCTTCATAACTGATAGAGGATTGTATTGCTATGTGGGGATGCCATTTGGGCTACTGAATGCCGGGGCTACCTACCAAAGGCTGGTAAACATGACGTTTTAAAAACAGATTGGTAAGACTATGGAAGTCTACGTTGATGATATGCTGGTCAAATCAAAGGTGGCAGCCGACCATGTGTTGCACCTATCTGAGATGTTTGATATCCTAAGGAAGTACCGGATGAAACTAAACCCCCAGAAATGTGTATTTGGTGTGCAGTTTGGAAAATTTCTTGGATTCATTATGAACCACAGAGGGATCGAGGTGAACCTTGTCAAAATCAAGGCATTGCTCGAACTGTGATCCCCAAGGAATGTTAGGGAAGTCCAAGGGCTTACCGGAAGGGTGGCAGCCCTAAATAGGTTTGTGTCCCGGTCTTCTGATAAATGCAAAGAGTTCTTTAAGGCTATCAAAAAGGGTCAAAACTTTGAATAGATCCCGGAGTGTGAGGAAGCCTTCAAAAAGCTAAAGGAACAGTTGGGAAGCCCACCACTTCTCTCCAAACCCCTAGAAGGTGAGGTACTCATTCTATATCTAGCTGTTTCTGAATATTCTATAAGTGCTGTGTTGATCCGGGAGGAAGAGCAAGTACAGTACCCGGTATACTATGTAAGCAAAAGGTTGTTGGATGCGGAAACCCAGTATCCCAGCATGGAAAAGCTAGCATATGTTCTAATATTGGCTTCTAGGAAGCTAAGGCCTTACTTTCAGGCCCACAAAACTGAAGTTAGAACATCCTTCCCGATAAGGCAAGTGATGCACAAGCCGGAAGCCTCCGGTAGAATGATGAAATGGGCTGTCGAGCTGGGACAGTTCGAGATAGATTACAAGCCACGAACTGCTATCAAAGGCCAAGCACTGGCTAACTTCTTACTGAAGTTTCCTCCAGATTTCGAGGTTATCGGAGAATAATGTACACCGGTACCCCCAACTACCCAAGGGGATGCCGAGGGCCCCCAATTATGGTGGAACCTTTATGTCAATGGAGCAGTAAACAACAATGGGGGAGGTGCAGGAATAGTGTTGGTAAGCCCAGAGGGGCACCACATGCAAAGTGCCATACACTTCAGTTTTAGGGCTACCAACAATGGTGCTGAGTATGAGGCTTTAATTGCTGGGCTAAAATTAGCTTTGGAAATGAATGTGGAATACTTGAATGGTTTTATTGATTCCATGTAGATTGTATGGCAAATCAAAGAGAGCTTCCAGAGCAGAGGTCCCCGCACTGAACTCTACATGAGGTATGCCCAAGAACTCATTAGTAAGTTCACATTATTGAATCTGAATCAGATCGCAAGGGTGGAAAATGCCAATGCTGATGCCCTTGCCAAGTTGGGATCCCAAAAAGAAGCTGTTTTGTTAGGGCTGATTCCCCTCGAAGTTAAACTCCAACCAAGTATCCATCGAGAGGAGGTTATGGAGATAGAATTTTCAATAGAAAGCCAATGGACAACCCTAATACGTGAGTACATCACTAAGGGGATGCTTCCGGAAGATAAAGATGAAGCCCGGAAACTAAAATACAAGGCAGCCCGTTATGTGATCTATGATGGCATCCTATATAAGAGGGGTTTTAACCAACCTCTACTTAAATGCATATCTGGAAATGGATGTGAATACATCCTAAGGGAAATACATGAAGGCATCTGTGGTAATCACTCGGGGGTACCTCCCTTACCCATAAGGTGCTTCAGCAAGGCTACTACTGGACTACCATGAAAGCTGATGCTTATGACTTTGCTAAAGCTTGTGATCAATGTCAAAGGTTTGCAAACTTCAATAGCAACCCGGTTGTGGAACTAAGGCCCATTGGAAACCCCTGGCCCTTTCCAATATAGGGAATTGACCTGATTTGGGAACTTCCTAAAGGCAGAGGTGGTGTGAAATATGCTGTGGTAGCTGTTGATTACTTTACCAAGTGGGTTGAGGCGAAACCCCTGGCTACCATCACTGCCTGCAAGCTGAAAAAATTTGTTAAGAGAGCCATTATATGTAGGTACGGGGTACCATACAAGCTGATTTCAGACAATGGCAAACAATTTGATAGTAAGGAAATGAGGAGTCTATGTGAAGACTTGGGAATAAAGAAGGATTTTTCAGCCGTCTGCCACCCCCAAAGCAATGGGCAGACGGAAGCTGTGAACAAAATCATTAAGCACACTCTGAAAGCAAAGTTGGAAGACAAAAAGGGAAACTGGCCGGAGGAGCTCCCAATGGTATTATGGTCTTACAACACCACTCCCAGGTCCACCACTGGAGAGTCTCCCTTCATTCTAGCCTATGGCTGTGAGGCTATGGTTCCTGTGAAAGTAAGGACGGGATCCTACCGGAGAGATAATTTCAGTCAAGAATCAAATGAAATAAATCAAAGGCTGGCACTTGACCTTGTGGAAGAAGCACGGGCTACCGCCCAGCTGAAACTTGCGGCTTACCAGCAGAGGACCCGTAAATACTATAACAACGCTCTCGACCACTGAAGGTCGACGACCTAGTGCTGAGAAGAATGATGCCCAATATGCGGGTTCCCGGGCATGGAGCCTTTGGAGCAAATTGGGAACGGCCTTACAAAATAAAGTCTATTTTTTGGGAAGGCACCTACCACCTTGAAGACATGGATGGGAACACTATTCCCCGTGCTTAGAATGCCGAGCACCTAAAGAAGTAATATCAGTAAGACTCTTTTCAAAGCAAATGTAGGCCTCTTTCAGGCTTAGGATGAATAAAGGCAACCTACTAGTTGTGGTTATGTCATTTCCATTTCAGTTTTTAGGATTTCATGATTTTCAGTAGATACCCGGGGGGTAGTGGATGCACACCCCATCTTGATGAAATTTTATGTAATCGTACTCGTTGATTTTCAGTAAAAGTAGAAGTTGATTGTTTCCTTTTACATTTACCACTTATAAATACTTGAGAAGAGAAAGATATGGAAGACCTACAAGCATAGAACTAGGGGGTAGTAGTGAATACACCTCTTAGCTTAACAGGTTGAAATTATCAGAATTTTAAGCTTTTCATGATTGTTACCAGACATGTGTGGAACCTTGACTGGCTCACATGGCTTACTTGGTCACTAGGGCATGTATGGAACCCTACTTGGCATACATGACTCCCTTCATTTTTTGGGCTTGTGTGGAACCCTGATTGGCACACATGGATCCCTTCATTACCAGACATGTGTGGAACCTTGACTGGCTCACATGGCTTACCTGGTCACTAGGGCATGTGTGGAACCCTGATTGGCATACATGGCTCCCTTCATTTTTTCGGCTTGTGTGGAACCCTGATTGGCACACATGGATCCCTTCGTTACCAGACATGTGTGGAACCTTGACTGGCTCACATGGCTTACTTGGTCATTAGGGCATGTATGGAACCCAGATTGGCATACATGACTCCCTTCATTTTTTTTGGGCTTGTGTGGAACCCTAATTGGCACACATGGATCCCTTCATTACCAGACATGTGTGGAACCTTGACTGGCTCACATGGCTTACTTGGTCATTAGGGCATGTATGGAACCCTGATTGACATACATGACTCCCTTCATTTTTTGGGCTTATGTGAAACCCTGATTAGCAAACATGGATCCCTTCGTTACCAAACATGTGTGGAACCTTGACTGGCTCACATGGCTTACTTGGTCATTAGGGCTTGTATGGAACCCTGATTGGCATACATGACTCCCTTCATTTTGGGCTTGTGTGGAACCCTGATTGGCACACATGGATCCCTTCGTTACCAGACATGTGTGGAACCTTGACAAGCTCACATGGCTTACTTGGTTATCCGGGCAGGTGTGGAACCCTGATCGGCACACCTGGATCCCTCCCTCTTCAATCATGTGTAGAACCGTGATTGGCATACATCGATCTTTTAGTTATCAACCTACGTGGTTACAAGAGTTAACTCGTATGGAATATCAAATACTTTACTAATGCAGCCTTGCAGGAAAAGGCTTACATGGCATTATCACACTCGACTCACAAGGAGACTGGGACTCCCGGAATAGCGGCCTCCAGGCTAGGCCTCCGGCACCCAGGCTACTTGAAACGGGTTACCAATAATGGGACTTCCGGAGTCAGGATCCTGTCTTTTGGGCTTCCAGATATTATAGGGTTATTGGACGGTACCCCCACACCCAAGGTGGCAACCACGCAGACTGAGGTACAAGTAGTTTGTCATTTTTTTGTGGCTCCCTATTTGGGTACGTACAGCCGTAACTACTTGAGTACACTTCTATACTGCGTTACCATCCAACTGTTCAATTCTTGATTCATGATTTATCGTTTAGTTCATTTAATCAACGTAAATGTGACATATATCCTCTAAATACTCGTATAAACTTTTCTTAGGATCAGTCAGGAGAATCATATTACTCGTTAGAACCTGATAGTTGCATTTAGTTATGAATTATTTTAAATTATAGTATCACCTTTCTTACTTAACAAATCGGTACCCTAGGGTAGGGATGAGTTTTGAGTTTGAATCGTGAGAACTATCGTTTACGAACTATTGACCATCGAATAGTCAGAAAATAATCCATGTACAATTAGGATAGAGAAGCGTAGTAGAAGTCCTTGTCTAAACTGAGTTACGTGTGTGCAGTTATGGTAGCCTGCGAACATCCATCGCTGAACCCTTATACAAAAGATATTTAGGGCATAACCAGTAATAATACAATATCCATATTTACCACAAAGAATCAGATAATAAAACAGACATGCATTATGTGAATAACCAGTTCAAAAGTACTAGGGCCCCATGGCCATAAGACAGTTAAGTTACGAATTTAAAAAGTTACACGTGTGGATCGTTAAGGAGCCCACCCCCTAGATAAACCAAAAGAATTCATAAACCGACATAATAAGAGTACAGAATGATTGAAAAAGGATGATTTAAGAGGACGAAGGATCTTTGGTAGCCTCAGAACCAGGGGAATCCTCAACAGGGTCCACCTTTTTAGTGGAATCACTTGGAGCCACCTCGACCACATCTGTGGGAGCATCAACCCTGGTATGATGAGTATCATTAACTATATCCTTCGGAGTGTCAGACGGCTTGGGGGTCACCTTCGCAACAGAGGTTTGAGACTTGGTAGCTTCCGCTTTAAACTTCTCTACATTCTTCACGACATCCTCGCCCAAGAGGGCCCAATCCAGATCCGGCATCACCTTCCATGTGGCCTTCATATAGTCGTTTACGCCCTTGGCAAACCCCAACTTGTACCTCTCTGGGAGTATCTCTTTAAGTTTCCTCACTGAAGCCTGCAACGTATCCACTTGCAGTGTTAGATCTTTTACCTCGGTAGCACGGGCTGCCGCCCGCTCTTCCTTATCTTTATCCTGTTCGGAAACTACCCTGCCGAGCTTCCCCTCTTACTTTGTCAACGCCAACACCTCATTTTTCAATTTCTTAGTGACTTCCATGAGCTTCTTCTTCTCTTCTCCAGCAGCATCAAAATCAGATCTCACCTGCCTCAACTCTTTCCTCAACCTAACATCCCCACATGTAGCAGCCACCAGCTGGTTACCAAGCCTCATTTGATGGACCAGGTTCTCTCTTGAGGAGAATAGCATAGCTCGTGCAGCATCTGAAGTCTTAAGCTTGGACCAACCTAAAATAACCTCCAAGGGGATTTGCCCATCCACTAACTTGTGAAACTGCTGGACCTCTTGAGGAATGCTGGCTGGCTGTGGCACCTTAGCCTTCTTGGCAGACCTAGTCTCGGGAGTAGATAGTAGGCTTCTAGAAGCCTATGAGAATCTTCATTTGTCAGACAGGGTGACACCAGGCTTGCCGGAAGAAGGAGCTCTAGCTTGAGAAATTGGAGTGGTATCAATTGGGAGTTCCTAGCCCATTAGCTCATCCTCCGGAAACAAGTCCTCATACTTCTCCGAAGGCTGCACGAAGGAGGGAATAGCCCCCGACATACCTGAAAGGGTACAGTGATAAAGATGTTACAAATCACCATACACATATAGTAGATTTGAAAGAGATAGACATAAATAAATATATAAACGTGAAATAAAAAGGAGGCATAGCACATCAAATAGAGGGGTGTGTGTGTATATATAAGTAAGCAATATGGTATAACGATTAGAGACATATGAGAGGCATATATAGAAAGCGGAATCCCGGGTTACCGGGACTAGAGCGGTTAGAAACTCTCCCTTTCTTCTGGGTAGTACCCTGGGTCTCAAGTTCTCCGATAGATCCTTCCTCAACCTCCGCACCCTGAGCTGGGGATAAGGGAGCCATAGGCCTTGAGAACCCTAGCCTCACCAGGGTAGCCGGGGTTAACAGACTCTCACCATTTCCTAAATTGGCAGCTAACCTCCTAATCTTTCTAGCCCGTTTTTCCTCAATCCCCTCGAGAGGTCTGTACTGGGATCCCTAAACAAGATAATAGATAGCAAAAAGAAGGTAAGAGTTATATCGAGAATTAACCAAATAAAGGTTACCGGTAATGTGTGAGGGTACCAGAGGCCTACCCGGAGTCAAATTCCATTCCTTCCACACTTCTCCACAATCATAACTGTATAAAAACATTTCCAACCAATCATACATCCCGCGTTTATTCCCCTTGATACACCTACCTTGCCTATTATTCCAGGAAGTAAGGTAAAAGATACCTACTTTCCTCCCCACATCTTTCAACTGATAAAAATACCCGAGTTCCCTAGCAGTAAGAGGAACGAAAAAGGTTTGATCATAAAGGATATACATACATGCTGCCACCCCGAAGGAGTTAGGTGACAATTGCATGGGGGCTATCTCATAAAAGTTGAGCATGTCCACGAAAAATGGATGCATTGTAGCATCCCAAAATCCAGGGTACAGATCTGGGGCCACAATTCACTAATAACATTATACAACCCGAAATATAAACAACATATTATAATAAAAAAACCCCTTAACCAAGATCACATACAGGTTATGGTATGAAGCAAACTATCAATTTACTATTACAATCCAACCTTAGAATATAATGTTATACAATTTCTGTGAATAAACAAGATCATTGTCTAACTAGATATTCCACCTCGACAATTCCCAATCCACTATCCAACGAAATCCATAACTCGAACGTCTCCTCTCGCTGCCGGAAGGGCAATACCAACTGACCAGTAGGTCCACTAATTATCTCTATTAACTAGAGAAAATAAACAAGCAAGAGTGAGCCAACAACGCTCAACAAGTGCAATTAGTGATAACAATTTCAATAATGATAACAATTTTGATAAACAAAGGGGTTTCATCTCATTCTATGAAAGAATCAGTTATATCAATTGTTAGATTGCCACGAGGGCCAACGATACGTCATTAATAAGGTGCATCAAAAACTAGAACTGATAAGAGTTTCGATATCAAAATATTATTAAAACAGACTTTCAAGGAGTCAAGAACTAAACATCTCAATCTCAGAGTATAGATTAAAATTGGAATTTTTATTTTTATTTTTATTTTTTTTAAAAAAACATCAAGATTAGGCTGCTGATCAGTCACGCACTAACCCCGGACAAATGCGCACAGCAATGTCCCTAATTGGATCCATGGCACACATTGGCCTTAACTTTTGACCATAATATGGTCCCACCCCGAAGGGTTTTACGCCCCAAGGGCCATTTTAAAAAAAACATTTCCAATTCTATATCAACCACAATAGGTGTCGGGACAATCGACAACCCTTGATATCCAACAACTGGAACTCACGTCCAGAACAACAACTCATGATTTAGAGTCCATAAGAAAACAACAGAATCGACTAGTATCGACAAGTTCGATACACTGTAGGGAACAACGAACAATCAAGATTTCAAACAGATATCAAAAAGTTTGAATAAATATCAACAAGAGGGATGTGAGTAATTGGATTTATAACATCAGCAACTTATCTAAAGAGAAATTTCACTTGAGCAAGAATAAGGATATAAACTTCAATAAGATTTTCAACAGTTAACAATCTAAGTTAAAGCAGGAACGTAATTGAGCACTACAAATTGATAAAATCTTTCAACGCACAATAAGGGTTGATTTCACATAAGCGAGTAAAACATCTTAAACGATTATTTGTGAAAAGATAGTTTTAGGATAATCAATTTCAAATCATTTTGGAGAAAACATTTTAAGAAGAAAGGGGTTCTCTGGTGAAATTATGCTAAAACCAGAAATTTCAGTAACAGGTATTTGTAGAGGTTTAAAACATGGATTTTCCCTATTTGGAGAGCCCCTTAACATTTTCAAGAAAATAAAGAAAAGTCTTCCACTAAGGAAGCTTTAACATCCCTTGAATGAAATAATTTGCGGAAAAAGGTTATTGGTAAGGTTCTTTGAAAAATTTGATGTTTGAGCTCTGGGTGGGGAGAATTAACTATTTCGCGCTAGCTGAAAGAGTACATCACTTTCTAAACATGCTTGACCAATCTATCTTATTCAACAAAGAAATTGAATTGCATCACTTGAAAAATAAGTGAATAGCAATAACACTTGCCTCGATTTACGGAGTTCCTGATTTTCACCTCGATCCTCAACTCAGTTTCAAGACAACCTTTAGTTGCTAGCCTTTCATTTGGTCCTACCTCCCTTTCCTACTTCGTAACTCACCAGCTCTCACGCCAGTTCGTCCTTCAGATTACCCACGCACTGTCCTTGGCCAGGTCTCCTATTCGAACCTTTACAAGGTCAATCGCCATTTCAGTATTAACTCAAGCAAAACCTTATTGTTTGCTCTATTCTACCCATACGCGTTCTATAACGCTTACACACATATCATATATAAACATATACAATCATATTCATAAATTAGTACTAGTATAATAAACTAGGCCATATAAGCACTTCACAACTCAAATTCTCACGTCAACCATTACATACTTATTTAAACTCTCGAAAATCATATCATACTTTCAATCATCGAAATCAAATAAATTAAATAGATTTTAAATAGATTTTCAGGGGAATTTTAGAAAATTTCAGCATGAAGTATTCGTAAATAGGACTATCCCCCTGTTTTTCAATTCAACATTTTTGACTCAAAATCATTTGAAAATATAGCTGCTTCTCTGGCAGCAACATAATAGTAACAAATAATGAAAAGTACCCGCCCAGACATGCGGCACATAGACACATAACGAAATTTACCCGCCCAGACATGCGACACATAAACACATAAATAAATTTACCCGCCCAGACATGCGGCACCTAAACACATAAAGAAAATTACCCGCCCAGACATGCGGCACCTCAACACGTAAGGAAAAATAAATCGACAGTTAAATCTTGATATAGACCACATTTGAAAGCTAAACAATCAGAAAATAATTTCATATTAATAGAAAATTTTTTGAAATAACCTTTTTGTAAAATGGACTATCCCGGGGTCACAACCCCTCAATTTTAATCAAAAACCCAATCAAAACAACCATTTGAAAATAACTCATACATCATCATCCTTTATTTAACTCTGTCAAGACCTCTAGGGCTAGTGGTAAGGTTCAACAACCATTACTCATCATTTATACAAAATATAAAGTTTAAACTATACATCCTTTAATCGAAATCATTTTACTCCCAAG
Source organism: Saposhnikovia divaricata (assembly GCA_036435485.1). Lineage (NCBI taxonomy): Eukaryota > Viridiplantae > Streptophyta > Magnoliopsida > Apiales > Apiaceae > Saposhnikovia > Saposhnikovia divaricata. The sequence continues at coordinate 119,397,748 of CM071598.1, read as the reverse complement.
TACTAATGACTGATAACCAACCATCAATTAGCCACATATAATCCATCACCAAGTAATTGTCCAGTATGGCATACCACAAATGCTATGACTCAACTGATAGCACTTAGCACATAACATTTACCAGCACCATAAACAACTAGCAATTTATCCACTAAAACACTTTTAACTCTAATCACTAAGATCATTTAGCACATAGACACTTACAAATTAGCCCACTCATATAACTACACATCATAAGTCAATAACAATTAGCACTTAACAATTAACAATCATAATTAACAATTATAGACTCTCCGAATCAAATACGGAAATTATCAAGTACCTTACTACTAAATGACAATCACAATTAGCAATTAACACTCACTAACCCGAACATATAATCGGCCCACAACAAACCTCCACAATTATAATTACCAACATACTTTCCGTATTAAATTTTGGAAATACAACAATATTCATACTTTACAACGTTATGCTAATTACGAAAATTAACACCATAACGCTCGCACTTTACCACTAATTAAAATTATAACAATTAAACTATATCGAAATTTACAACTAATTAAATTACAACAATTAACACAATTTATTTAAAATGAAAATTACATAATTACATCGAAAAAAATAAAATAATTAAATAAAAAGGAGATACCTTCCGATTTCCAATTCCAAAAAATCTCTCTCCTCTCTCTCTCTCTCTCTCTCTCTCTCTCTCTCTCTCTCTCTCTCTCTCTCTCTCTCTCTCTCTCTCTCTCTCTACAGAATCTATCCATTTCTCCGTCCCCCCGTTGCTACCGGACGCGCCTGCCACCGCCACCGCGGCTGCGCCGCCTCTGCCCACCGCGTGCGACCTCCCTCCGCCGCTGCTTTCAGTCTTCTTCTCCCCACCCCTTCACAGGCCTACTCACGCAGATTATATACACAGCCACACATACATACACACACACACACAAACATATATATATATATATATATATATATATATATATATATATATATATATATATATATATACCACTCATCCCCCAATTTAAATTTTTTCCTAACCCTAATTTTTCCCCCAATTCCATTTTCTCTCTCCCCGTAATATTTTCTATCTGCCTCTTGTGTTTGTGATATATTGGGCTTGGCCCAACACCCCTATTATTAACTACTAACACTTTATTCCGGCCCAACTAAAACATTACTTATTCGCACAAAACTAATACATCTTTTATAAATCGAAATTAAATAAAGTATTCAGAAAAATAAACTTTTCATTTTCATTTTTTTTAAAATAAAGAACATAAAATTACAAGCACACACATATTTTTAAAATATTTTTCGGATCAAAAATAAATTAAATATGGATTTTACAAGTTTTGATCCTTTAAATACAATAAAACTCTTAAAAATCATTTTAAAATACTGAAACATCCAAAATAATTCTCCCGATAATTTTAAAAACTAATTAATATTATAAAGATAATAACACAAAAGATGTCATGATTTTTAATAACTCCGATAATTTTATAAAATTGCCAAAGGATAAAAAATGCATGATTTAAATATATTTAAATCCTCAAAAATACAAATAAAAATACACCGATTTTCACAACTTACCCAAATCATCATATAAACACATAAACACAAATTCACATACATTTCACCTTTCCAACCATATTCACATAATAAACACATAATTTATTTTAAATAAATAATTCTAAATTAAAAATTTCTAGGGCGTTATATGCATCGGAAAGGAGAATCCTAACTTGAAGAAAGATGCAGATAGCACTGCATTCGGGATAGATTGATCAGGCTCAAAATTGTCAAACCTGTGGCACCTCTCACCGACACTAGGTACCACCAAGCTACACCCTGGGTTACACAACTCCAATAGCCTCTCAAGTCTGTCAATGTTCATGGTAGAATCTAAATCCTCACAAGAAGGAACGAAGCCGGCAGGGATATGGGGCTTCCGCTCAACCTCTGGCATCGACCCAACTTCAACATCCTCTTCTTCATTATCAGAAAATGGTTGCTCAGCCTCATTCAAAGACACACTAACTGATTGTTCCCTCTCATCAGTGGTGGAGCTCAGATAAACCCTTTCTACATTCTCGTCATGGAAACTGGATGAATCAGCTTCCAAAGAAGGGTCGAGATGCTGACTCATAATTTCAGCCTCTAAGGGATTAATGACCTCCACTCGGGAACGGGTCCGGGAGCTAACGGATGGCTTGGATTGCAATAAAGGTTGATGAAGGAGCATATCATTGAGATGAGTCAACCAAGAGTCAGAGGGTTCACCAGAGATGGGCGACAGGTTACCCACGAGCTGCGATGAACCTCCCAAAACAGACGAGGTAGACATCTGCAACCACAAAGAGGGAAGCAGATTAGCAAGGGGGAGTGGAGCCGAATAATAAAGAGTTGGAGGACATGACGGTTTCTATCAGTCAACCTAAAGGTGTCCTAGAAATGATAAGGCTACAGGGTCAAAACGAAAATGTTAAGACTCGGGGGGTGGCTGTCGATATGGCAGCCTATTCTTGTGATACCGGAGCCAACAAAGCAAATCAAGATGAAAAACACGAGTGCAGGGTACTAGACATATACCCAGATTGATCAATTACATACATCAATCTGATAAAACAGATCTAAAGTAGTGGCACTCGGTTAAAACAAATATCAAACATGTTATAAGCATCTAAAAAAGTAACTATGGGGGCAACTAGAGTACAGATCACCTCAAATCCCTTCGGTAAGTATACCGTAAGCAGAGAAATTCGCGCATACATTTCAGTTTTAAGATTCGAGCATATAGATCTATTCAAAATAAGGTTCAACAATTGAGAAACGCAACAAGGATCAAAGATTAAACACATAAAACTTGAGTAAACCAAGACAAGTGGTATACAGAACCCACTACAATGTCAATCCAAGGATAAATATCAACATGCATACGAAAAGTAGAACACGGGATATGTTAAATTGCTACGATTGTAGCAATAACTTCAAGCTCATAGGCATGCCTGAGTAAAAGATGGAGAAACGGAAGTTTGAACGTTTTAGCTTTCGCCGGAAACTTCGTCGAAAACTCTTGTATAACCCTTGTGTGCTTGAGAAAAAGTACCGTGTGGGGATGAAAAGAAAAGTGAAGAGACTAAACTTATGATAATATATAAAGGAAGGGGTTATAGAAGCGTGTCCTCTTAAGCCAATGAATTTGGCACAGAAAACGAGGCCAAGTGGAGGTGTGTTTGCATAGGAAATGAACCATCCCATGCTTATCTTAAAATCAAGCGGTAGAGTTTGAATTTTATCCTTCATTTCTAGATAATTATCCCTTTTTATTTCTTAAGAAAAAAATTGATTAAATTAGCCTTTAACGAATAAATTGAGAGGCTTCCGCTTGATATTAATTCGAGCTTCCGTAGCGCAATTACGAGAATTACCGAATAAAAGTACTAAATTTAATTCTGATGTTTACCTCCAACATTGACATCTCATGTGGTGTTGATTTGGCAAGATAGCAAAAGTGTAAGAACCCCAAATTTTGGATATAATTAAAACTTTTTATTATGTACTGAGGTAATGGTGAATAGTGATTACGGCTACGATGTAACGATTGAGATAATGAATGAAAGGAATAGATTTGGATTCAAATGTTTATATGCCATGAAGAATACTATTGGTTGATAATCTAGAAAAGAATAATCGATCTCCTAGGGGAATAAGTTATGGCAATTCCAAGCAGGAGAATATTCTCATGTCATCCAGATCGATAACGATTAGTCTAGTGGTTCTGTGAAAGGGTTAAGGAACGCCCGAGAGAGAAAAAGGACATTGTCACAAATATAGGGAATAAAGGAAGAATAAAGAATGAATAGTGTTTTTGGTGGAAGTAAGAATATTATGAGATGACACTATATAGAAGTATTCGGAACGGATTTCCGAGTTCGTATTAGTGATCCAGGGGAAAATAAGTGTATGTAAAAGCTGTCGGATTCTGAAAAACCGCACTTTTATTTTCTCCGAGAGTTCCCTGGACACTGATAGACTTAAGGATTTAACGAAAGGATTTAAGGAATTTGAATTCGAAAGTTAGTAAGAAAGATGGAGAATGATAGTATTAATATTAAGAAGATTTCCGGTAAACCCTAATTAGAAATCCATGAGTTATTCCTCCGAACGATCAATGAATTAAGCAATAACCGGACAAAGATACAAGCAGAGAACCAAGGGGCAAGCATGCTCAAGTGGATGAGATCAAGTAACTAAGTAGTTACAAGAGTAACTAGCAAGATTAGAAAGTAACCAAGTACTTAGCATCTCTTTCTCATCTTACCACTTAAAAAATAACATTTGTCCATCCAAAGGCATCATCCATGACATCACACCTTTAATAAAGCAATCTTGGATGAGATATTATCCTAAAACATCACTTTATGCATTATTATTCAAGAAGCAACCAAGCAAAACACTTCTCTCTCTCCTTGTTCTTCCATTCGACTTTAGCATTAATTCCAAGGGGGAAATCCTACTTCCATCATTTGATCTTGTAATTTTTATGGTGAGTCCTATATTTCACAAAACTAATCTCCTAGAAATTTCAAGTCCAAATTCCATGGTTTCCATTTTCAAAAAAAACAAGAAAGATGATGATGAATAGTGTTCTTCATGTATTAACTTTGTTTTCCTTGAATCTTTTGTTTGATCTAGCAAGCTTAAGCACTCCTAAGGACCATACAAGGCTTTGTGAGGCTAGTACACATTCTCAAGAAGGTATAATGCCCTTGAAACCCTAGATCTACTTTGAGTTTTATGCATGTTCTTGAGTAATCTAAGTTAGTTATGTTGTTAGTAGGTTATAAGCATGATTATAAGCATGATTATGAATGGGATTTTGATAAATGTTAAAAATAGTTAGATGAACAGAAAGGCATTGCTTGGCCTCAAGTTCATGGTTATAAATCATGTATATATGTTGTTTGGAGTGGATACAATGATTATGGGAAGGTTTGGAATTGGTAAATATTCGATTCACAAGCCATCGTAATGCCGAATTTTCGATAATCTTTAAAAACCGTGCATCACAGTAGCTTGAACTCACTGTCCAGTGTTGTATTTTGCCATGATAAGATAGATAATGTTCCAAGCTTCGTTTTGATATAAAGAACGTGTGAAACAGACTTACGGTTTAGGAGTTATGGTCAAATTACCAAAATTGGTTTGAAACCGTAAGTAAAAGTTCGTAACTTCAATTGAACCCCCGTAAAGCATGTTACTCAGTGGAAAATCTTGGTAAATAAATATAGAGGTCATAAGGAAGGTATGAAAGAAAACCACATGTCAAACGGATCGTTTTCCGATTTTATAAAAATGTTCGAATCAAGGTTAAACGCGAACGAACCCCTTAAAAGTATAACTTTGGTTATAACTTAGAAAACGAACGATAAAACTCGAGGTATAATCTCGGTTCGTAATCGATCGACTTTAGAACTTATACGACTGAAGTATATACCAATTGTTGGTATGATGACATGTCTTAATAACGAACGAATGTCGGATCGTATCAGTGATAAAAAGAATTACACTAAAAGGTGTATAACGAGATAATTCGAAAACGTGTTTCGACTTAAGTGAAGTTTATACTTAGACTTTTAGAAGGTGTTAAGTGGTTAATCTCGAATTTTCTGATTGTTTATAGATCATCGAGCAGACACAGGACACGCTATCTCTACCCACACCCGATTACCAGGCAAGTTTCCAATACCTTGGAACTGTTGTTGTGATAATATGTATATCTGTTGTTTCTGATACATATGCCATAGCATGCATGCCTATTGTCAAATTATATTATGATACCTATTCCCCGAATTGATATTGGCTTATAGACTAGATACGAATTATCAGTTATAAGCCGGATTGTTTTGGTAAGACCCTTAGCGAAGGGCATATGATATTCATTCTTAAATATAGACCGGGAGTCGGTATTTTGAGATATATAAAGAGTCGTGGAAACCCGGAGGGATTCCAACGGCAGATTATTATTTATTTTGAGGAATGTTATTATTAAACATTATTTATATTTCCATAAAGTATCAATTACTTGGAAATCTTTCGAGGAATGTTACTCGAGTATTATCTCAGCCGAGAGATATTAAATGAATGTTAGTTTCGAATATTAATTTAGAGTTGATTATTTAATGAATATTATTTTGATATTCATTGGGATTTTATTTATTAAATGAATATTACTTTCGATTATTCATTTAAGGTTTTATGTACTTGATGAATATTATTTTAAAATATTCATTAGAAGTTCTATTTACTTAAGGAATAATATTTCGAATATTCCTTTAAAGTTTTGAATACTAAATGAATATTATTTGGATACTCATTTAGAAAATTATTTACTAAATGAATATTATGTTCAAATATTCATTTAAGGTTTGACTTATTTATTGAATATTATTTTAAAAATTTATGGGAGTTTAATTATTTAATGAATATTATTTTGAATATTCATTTAAGGAGGGATTTATTTAGTAAATAATTCTATATATTCATTCGAGGATTACTTACGAGCAATATTATGATTTAATGATATTCCGTAATTATTATTGAGCTAATAAATATTCTTGGAATATTTATTTAATTCTTTAAATTCTTTTTAAAATGATTTATATTATTCGGAGATTATCTTTCACCTCCAGATATTATGTAAAATATTTCAAAGTCTTTTTACGACTATGTTATCAAGGAAAGGTTCCCAACTCTTTATTTTCGTTTAAATCTATCTTAAAAAGGATTTAAATTCTCGCTCAAACTTCCATATTATAAGGGAATCTACTTGAGCAATGTTATTTATCTTGTTGACTTCCCGGTCATAAATCTTGTAAAACTATTCTTTTCACTCGCAACTTGGTTGCTGTTTATCAATTGAATCTTTGAGTAACCTTCTCATCATTCGAGGGGTAAGATTATTGGAACAAGACGGTATCCTCTAACAAGCAGCAGCTTGGGCAAAATGATGTTGAATTTTCCTTTCCAACTAGATACGACTACTTTGTGGAGTCTTATCAACAAGTATCATACTTTGGGAAAGGGGGACGAACTTTACATTCAAAGTCGTGAACTTCTTTTCGAACTTGGAGTCGTGTAAGAGGCCGAGTAGCGCCGGTCCATCCCATTGGCCCAACCATTGGCCGGGGAGATCTAACAGGGCGGTAGACAAGTAAATCCGTTAGTTCTTCCTTCTACCGGTAGTAAATCTAAATTGAGTTGTACAATCTGCGACTGATCATCGTAAGGATTGGAACAGCGGGCGCGGTGAATACTCCAGCAATAGTTCATCATTCAAATTCATTTATTTTTCTGCAACATTATCATTGTTGGCAGTATTGGAAGATTATTTATAATTGGAATTGCAATATTCTCCTGCATGTTCCTCTTTTATGATAAATGATAATATCTGGCATATCTTTGACATATCAGATATTCCCACCTATATATGCATTTTGAGTTACCTTGTAACTTCATCGTTTATGTTATACTGGCATCATTTTCGTAAATGCATGGCATATGGTTTGAAAGATACTTTTGAACTGTTATATATTATCGTTCAGTTAGACATTATTGTTGGTGGGCTATTGCTCACCCTTGCTTTATTATTATATCACAACAACAGCTAGACCAGATGACTCGCACAAGGTGCACTCGACGCTGGCGAGGACGATGAAACTACTAGAGCTGAAGAGAAAGCTATTGGCAGGATAGATTCAATCTTTCAGTACCAACTATATGGGCTGGTATGACTTATGTAAATGGATGGCAAAGAGTATGTATTTATATTATAAATCTTTTGGGTTGTAAGAACACATAATATGATTAATAAAATTTGATTGTTACTCTGATTCCATCTCTGGGACTATGACGAGTGTGTTTTATATTGTTGTGTTGGGTCATAAAGATGTAATTTATTTTGAGTTGAAGTAAGTTCAAGTATTGTGGACAGAATTGGAGACCGTAACGACCGGATCCCGGACCCCGGATCTGGGGGTGTTATAGAAGTGGTATCAGAGCGTACATTATAAACCCCAGAGATGAGGCGACGTTAAAACAATAAATTCACTAAGATAATAAGAACTCTTGCCAAGTTCATAGTCGGACTACTTAATGTAGTGATGACATATAAAACCCTTATGGGAACTCTTAAGTATCATGATAGTAACTTAGCTCGATATCGTATCGACGAGTAAGTCGACAGACCTTGAGGCATACGAGCAGCAGCGCGATGATGCTTTTTATGCTGAAGATCAACCGGTAAATTCGATGGAGTACCCTACTGGAGACCCGGAAAAGGTTCCAACAGATAAGGAAAATCCTGTTAGGATAAGGAGCTTACCCTTGAGGAATGAGGGCTGCAGCCAGAAAGACTATGATGATTAAGGTATAGTGCTCAGAAAGGTGAGCATAAAGACCTGAGCTATTAGCAAGAGAACTGGAGATTTATGTTGGATTCGTAGCCGGACTACTAGATGTAGTACCAGCAAGTAAGACGGATTGGAAGAATTACTTGAGATCTTATACGGGAATAGATGAGAATCCTTAGAGACTTTCATATTAACGAAGAAAGAGCTAGAGGGATGTATGATTATCAAAGACATCGATATAGGACGAGGAGCAGAGTCCCTAGAAATAGTTAAGAGGCGACAGTAAGTGCCATATCATTTGATAAAAGAATTAATATGAATATTGTCAGTAATAATTCGCCATGAGATGGCAGATGTCATAGGTTATAATTTATGGAACCAAATTGAGGTTAATGAGGTGGTTTTATTAAGGGAAATGTTCATTTTATGAATGAATCAGTTAGAAAGTAAAGACATTGGGAAGTGACAACATGATTGGATAAAGTTATATAAGGAAGTAGTAATCGAGACAATGATCTCAGAACCTACCGAAAGATAAGACCAGTGAGTCAAGATGTACTTGTAATGAGAATACTATCAGAGACTGAGTATAGAGTTATTGCAACACAGTTAAATGATGAACCAGAAATGTTAGATGCATGTGATTCAGAGGAATATTAAATTCTTTCTTTGAATGAATTATAGTAGTTACCTTAAGTTTACTCCGACGCGGAATTATAATGGATCAAGTAATACGATCAGTAGTTAAAGAGAAAAATGTGAGAAAATCTTCCTAGAGCTAAAAGATGAAATTGGTGACTACCCAGCATTGGCATTGCCTCATGGAAGAAGGAGACTTTGCTTCCAACTACGCTTCGCATAAAGGATTAGGATGTGTGCTTGTACAGCACGATAAAGTACTTACGGATGCATTCGAACAGCACGGTTCACCAGGTTCGGATGGCCTTAGTATTGCCAATTTTGTGAAACAACCAACTCCGACGGTAATGTTCCTTCTGAGACTAGTGGTTAGGTAGACTGACATTTGGTAATATTGAATATCAGGACGTACAGGTATCAAGACGTAGTGACAGGTTTCAGTTTGAAACTGTTGAGTCCCTTCTAAAGGATGTATGTAATTGGTTCCTCTCCAGAGGTTAAACTTCCAATATGATGACGATTATTTCGTTAACTATGACTGCTTATGGTTCTACCTACTTGGAGGTTCATAGAATTATTCTTCAGGTTTTAACACTGGTCTCCTTAATGTTACCAGTAGGTGGATAGATTGACCAAAATTTCCCTGATTCTGGAAAGAACTTCAACAAATTTTGGCAAACCTTGTCTTCCTGATTATCAGAGAACGTCATGGGAGGGGAGTAGAAACTGGAGCGAACCCTGTGGATTGGGTAAGGTTGCCGTCATATGGGTTAGTAGACGGACCCTGAGTATTACAATCGATGGTAGAGATAAAATGATGAAGTGAGATTGGACGGAAACAGGAAATGTAAGTAAGAAACCAGCCGGACTGAGAAATTCCGGGATTGACTTAAATGAAAAGGCTGCTATGCCAGGAATGGTAAGCTTGTGTGACATATGGGATTGATAAGGATAGTAGAAAAGATAAAAGTAGAGGAAAGGTGACCGGAGACGGTGCCGAGTAGTAGATTAAGACTTGTATGAAGTAAAGTTTTTGAAAGGTAGAAAGGTATCAAAGAAGAAGGCACTATGCCGGTAATTTCTAGAAAAGTAATGCTATTAGCCAACCCCTAAAATCATTTATTTTTTATTTTAGTGTGGCCAGTTGAGGCCAAGTCACAAAGGATTATCAAGTGACTAGACCAGCAATGAAAGGACAAAGTAGGGTTGCTTCTAAGTAAGCACCGACTACAAGGGCTTCTGATATAAAGGAAACATTAATGAGATCGTAGGAATCTTCTGCTGAACCTTTGCAACCCATGTTTTGATTGGGAATTTACTAGACTTTTTTTAGTATGGGGTCACCCGTACTAAAGTGATACATGTGTATATGATTGTCCAAGATTTCGAGTAAAAATGGAAATATAGTGACTTGAGATGTATGATGTTAGGGTATTATGAATACCACGAATATATTATGACTAAGGAAAGTAAACAATGAAGGTTTATGAAGAGAGTATAGAAATGATCAGAGATTGATCAGTATGCTGTAGAAATTTTGTCTGAGACAAGTACCTTTGCGAAGAACGATAAATACTAAGAGATTCACGTTGAACTCGACCAATATCTTCCAAAACATCCTTGCTACCATTACCAAGTTCTGTAAGAGAGCAGATAGACATACGTTGTCTTTTGGAAGGTCAAATAGGTTGACAACTATCTAAAAGAAGAGATTAGCATTAAGCTACCGATCGATTATCAAATGAGAATGATTGAAAAGAGACCCTTATTAAGGATACATGATCTGATTGACAATTATAGGATGCAAGAATTCCTTGGCAGGTGAATTAAGGATAGGATATCCATAAATTGAGACAAACCCTGGGGAACACACAAGGGATGGCATTAACCTTAATAAAGACATTTTGAATTCAGATGTTATGAGTTGGATTTGCTAAGGCAATAATGACCTGTAAGGATTATTAAAAAGAGTTCTGGAAAGAACATAGATAGAATTATTAGAGTATTGATCAATGACATCTTGATATACCCTATACCTAGAAAATGTAGGAGGAATGGTGAGGACGACCTATGCAACCTTACAAGGAAAAGTTAATATTCTGAGTTTCAAACTAGAAGTTTGGCAGAGAATGTAAGACAAAATAATAATAATGCCAGATGAGGCATGTATGAAACCATGATGAGGTATGGATGGAACGAAAGAAGGTTGAGATTATCCTAGAATAAGAAAGAACTAAGAGAACAAATATCCTAGGTATGATTGAGAGTAACTTTGATAAAGTTCCCACGGGAAGGTGGAAGCGATGACTTATGGAAAAAGACTGATAGATATATTTTTCTCCTTCAGCAGAGCTTAAGGGAGGATGCTTTCACCCAACAGTGATGGGAATGTGGTAGAAAAATTTGAGTTGGAATGTATCCAGAGAACATGGATTACAAGAAATTATTATCAGGAAAGGCCAATGAGGTGGCCGACAGTTTAAGTATAGAGGAATAATTACAAATGTGCATACCGAAGAAACAAAATGATATTTGGAAGGACCTTGAAGGTCATATCGGAGTGGAGGAATTTACATTCCTTCTGATGATTGTGCAAGAATCGAAGGTAATAATAGATTAAGTAAAGATTCGGTTCCTGATGGCGTCTTAAGCATATTACATACCTTAGAAGGTCCCGTTTCGAGGCAAACCAGGACCATGATACAAATTGATGAAGTAAACCGTTAAGTTTCCAGTCTTTTATGGAAGATGCATGAGTGATAGTTTCATCAACCTGACATAGCTGCGATGCTTGAAACTCTTCTGCAATTTTATCTACTTCATGTAATATCTACACCAAGTTCAGGAAGTGTTCCTTATGGATAAGGAATAGTGATTACTTTGTCTCCCTAAAGGATTTGAAACCCGTATGGTTAGCTATTAACGCACTACGTAAACAACAAGCGATGATGATTCTTCTAAGAAAGTAGATGACAACGTAAAGATAAAGAAAGTGCTGCTATTGATAAGCTAAATGGCATGTTGATGAATGACAAGCAAGTTTGTGTTAGTGTACTTCTGCGCAAACAAGATAGAGAATATGAGGTTGGTGATTCATGATGCTAAATGTATTCCCGTAGAAAGAATTAATGAGACTTGGATGGAAGGGCAGTTGAGCCCGGGACTTATTGGGCCACCTGAGAGTTTAAAAGCGTCGAAAGGTGGCATTCGAGCCAGCTCTACCCCCAAAACTTATAGCATGATCGTAACGTGTTTCATGTGGCAAGGCTACGCCAGTAAAATGCAGATGCTCGATAGATGATTAGAGTACGAGCAGGTATATATACGACCTGGTCTGACTTACGAAAAACAACCTGTGGAAAGCCACGGGTACAAAAGAATAAGTGATGAGAAACAAGTTTGGCAGAAGAAGATTATATTGGATCTAAGTTAAAGAAATCGGTTAGATTCATTTTGGAGGGTTTAAATTGGAATAATGTGATGATTATAGAGTAAATGTGACGGGATACCAATAAGGAAGTGCCAAGTGCAAAAGATGTCTCAATAAAGAGATGAAGGGGAAGTAAATAACAGAAGTAAATAAGAATCAGATAATAAGAAGGATGTGATTGATAAAGAAAAGACTGGGAAAGCAACTATGGAATATGAAGCAAGGAATGTTATGAATGGATTAATAAATGGGCTTTCTAATGAGTTCTCGGGATGACAACCTGATAGTGTTAGTATTATAGATATGAAAAAGATAGTAGCGTGACATGGAATGTCAGTAACAATGGTGTCAAGCGAGAAACTAAGATTTAACCTGAGAGGTTCAAAGATTTTCCAAAAGTAAGTATTGCTAAGGTTGAACCAGAGTATAGGTCCATAGAATAGTGGACAAAGCAGCAAGATATGTTGACACGTGAGATTGTGATCAAATAATATTGGACATAATTATGATTATTTTTGTGGCGCCCCCAAATCCGAGGTCAAAGATTCAGGTCGTCACATCACCATCCAACCATATCATACCTGTATTAACTTTACAACTCAACAATACATCCATCCAGACCTCAATCTTACGCACAAACAAGTTAGAGCGTCAGAAACGATAATAAAAAGTAACACTAAATATTACAATTCATCTGTACAATCCAGAATCTTACGCACTTCCACTTATACACTACACTTGAAGACAAGTCTTACTATTACAGTTGAAAACCTATCAGACTTACTCTGTAGTATTTATCAGGAACTAAATCATCTCCGGGGTAAATCTTCTACTCCTCTTCTGCTGGTGCGGAGTTAACCGACCAAATTCTTCTCTTTCTGAAAAGTTTTTATAAAGCAAGAATGAGCTACATAATGCTCAGCAAGTTCACCATTTTGAAAAATAATAATGTGGTTTATTTCGAAAACATTCCCAACTGTATGGATATATATCTCGGATTTCAAAACATAATTAGACAATATATATGTCCGAGTTTGAATAAAACATTTATACTCACTAAGGAGCTTTAAGAATAACATATGAACCCTTTATAATGTTCCCATTTCAATATATCTCAAGTTTGAAAATATATATACATATGAGTATATCATTTTCGGCAAAACACTCTACGGTTAACATACTTTACAGGGAATACATCATTGCAAACCTCTTTCCTTCCATTAGCTCAGAAGGTTTCTCATTCAAAAACAGTTCAGTTTTGAAATAATTGCAAGAGTGCACTAACACGTGCCAATCTTTATAGAAAATCTTGCAGTTCTAGATACTGCACGATGTCAATACTTTTCTTATCAAAAACCACACTATCGGCAACTTGGCACTTAGGCCCAAGAAGCACTGTTTGAGTATTTTTCCAGAGTGGAGGATGGGACTGGAAGAAAACATAAAAACCTGACAAGGATTGACGATGATCAGTCACCACAACCAAGGATAGAAACTACATCCCTAACTATCCTCGGGTGAAAACTACATCCGTAATCACCCTCGATGAAAACTACATCCGTAATCATCCTTCGACAACACCTGGGCCGGAATAATTGATGGACCGCCTGGCTCACGGCCGCTTACACATCCCGGGAATCGTTCGTCAACGATTCCCACACCTGCCAGAGTCCCTTTTTTCTTTTCTTTTCAAAAATCATTTTGATAGAAAATTCGAGTAGTTGAAGTTCGACCTGACCGATAATTCTTGAAATACGTACAAGAAGTAAAACCTGATCGGGGGTTTTCGAAAATGTTTTGGGTTCGAAAGAGTTCGAGTTTGAAAACGCTAAAGGTATCTTGGATTAGTTTTGTCTTTAAAATGATGAACAATAATTAATAAATGATATTTTGAGATTTAATATAAACAATTAATAAAATAATTATTTAATTAAAATAAGCTTTTAATCCAAGATAGATATTTTTGAGTATTTTTAACAACGTAAAATAATAAATATTTAAGTATACGATACTTCCCGAATGACTCTTCAGGTTTTCGTAATTTAATCATGATACAATAATATACCGCTCCCCGGTCAATAGTATATTTGGACCGCTACGACCTCTATTGCTAGAGTCGTTGTCCGAAGGAAACACTTTCATTCTATGTTCAAGGGTGTACAAACACATATGCATAAATCTCAAACTTCAACATAATCTCGTAAAGCATAAGCATATAATACGTTTGGAAGCTACAAACACAACAGTGAAAATCCTTATATATAAGTTTTGAAAAGTAAACTTGCCTTGGTTAGGGTGGGGTGGTCGAGCTTGCGACGTGGAACGAAGATCTATACATAATCCATATTCGTACGTTAGTACCTTAACAACACTACTTAATCGTAAGGTTTTAAAGGATGTTAGACCAACTTAACGACTCCAATTTGTGACAACTAACCCTCCCATATGACCATGTCATCACTTTATCACATTCGTTACCCATTCGACTCGAATCCATTCCTCAAACTTGAAACACAAGTGAGTACTTTTAAAACTACGTTAAACTAACCTCCTAGGTGATTTTTCACTCGCGCGCACTTCGCTTTAGCATTTTTATAAAATTGAAAAATACAAATTTTACTCCAATTCTTTTTGGACAACCTTCACAACTGTATAATCTGACTACCCCCAAATTTTCATAACACTAGCATAATTTTAAGGGGTCCTAACTCAGTTCACAAGTGGACAACACAGTGCAGTCCGAATTCCAGAACCATACTACACTAATCCGGCCATAACTCAAGACCTACACATCTCCTGGGTATGAACCTTATATTTCTAGAAACTACATTCAATTATCTTTCCAACCATATAAATTAGGTCCTCGGGTGACAAGATTTAGGGGTTTAAAACCCTCTCACAAGACAGTACATGCTCTCAGGATTTAACACAGCACACATCTTTTCTTAAACATTCAAGAACTCACTTTATACATCACATCTACCATCCAAACCACCAAGACTTGTCTCTATAGCATACATGGGGTTACATACTCTAAGTACAAGCCATACAACCATCATAACAAGCACATAACTTCAAGATTTCATCATCTACAACTCAAATCACCAAGATTCACTCCAAAACTTATAGATCTAACAATATAAACTATAAACAAGTCATGCTAAGGGTTGAGAGAGTTTATACCTTCCTTGATGTGTGTAATAGCTTTCTAAACCTTGTATAATCCTTGTATAGCCTTGGGTAAGCTTGGATGATCAAAAGAAATGAAGAAAACAAAGTTAGTAAGTCGGAGTTATTAGAACCCGACTGAAAGATCATGGAAAACGAGGCCCTTACCGAGCTTCTCTGATCGAGGCTTTTAAAGGAGAGTTGTAGAGCATCTTAACAGCTTTCTAACCATATAAAGAACACGAAATTTCATTGAGTAATGAAGGCTCTAGGCCCGTTTTACTGAGAGGATGTTCTGCTAGGCAGAATGGAGAGAAAATGGAGTTTCTTGGTTTTTGCTTTTTGTTCTTTATCTCCAATAATGCTTACACATGTAATATATATCTAGATATTTTGGATGCATCCTTATCCTTGCTAGGTGTCACACTCCCATTGGCTCCCTTGGATTCTTATCCAATTAAAATGCAACCAAGTCCTTCCTCCTTTTGCACCTAAGTCCTTATCTCTTGTTTCTTGCACTTAAGTCCCTTGGCTTTGTTTTCTTTCCCACCAATTGGATTCCCTTGTTGTCTCGTGAATAAAATTAATACGTTACAACTTATACTTTGCATATTATTGCTCTAATATGGCACAATACCTCGAACGAATATTAATTTCAACATCCCTTGTTTATTTCTCTTTATCTCAGAAAACGTTCTCCCGATTTCTCAAGCATTCTCTATTTCTCAATTCTAGGCATTTATTCTCAATCCTCTTTCTTTCTCATAATATATCCTTCCTTGGACTCTTAATATACCCTATCCTTAATCCATGCTCCATTCGCTCAATCGCTTAATCTCGTTGTAAAGTCTCAGTGTTTTCGTTCTAAATCCTCGAATAAAATCCTAACATAATAAATCCTTAATTCCTCAAAATTAATATCATATTTCTTGAATATAATAATATATAATTCACTGCCCGGTCAAATATTACACCAGAATACAAATTGGAATTTTTGAATTCTGATCGTCTTTACATACATTTATTTGCTCCGTGAATCACTAATATGACTTTGAAATATCCATACCGTGTCTTGTACATAGGGTGGCGTGAAAATTTTCTAGGTCCTCAAAATCACTATTCATCCATAAATTACTATTCACGCATGACAAACACTATTCACGTATATACTTATTCTTAATAAGAAAAGTTTTAATTCTAGCGAAAACTGGGTTCTTACAATTTTCTTCTTTGATGAACCTCTATAGTTCAGAGATAAATTCTGAGTATGATATTTCACAATCATGAAAACTTTCTATAATCCTTTAGAACTCTTTTCTTTTCTTCTCTCTATTTCATCTTCTTTATGAATTGAGAAGAACAACCCTTTAAAGGAGGGGAGGTACTGCTACGTGACTATCTGTCTATATGATAGAAGTCTTAGTGGAATACCATAACTTGTTTAATTGCTTGTCAAGTACTAAAGGCTGGCCCCCTTCTGTACTAACTATGCAATATAACAAATGTTCATTGATCATAGTGGTCTCTCAATAAATCTTTCCACTTCTATATATTGATCGAGATTGTGAAGATTAAATCGATCAGGAAATGCACAGTGCAAGCGAGGTTACCTCCGAATTCGCAGTGTGATAGTGATACCAATGTTATTGCAGGTATCAATAAAGATAAGACTAAGTAAGAGCCTAACCCGGATAGTACTCTATCACATGCCGATAGTCGGTGTAGTAGGGTCGTAACATAGACATATGAAACACATTATGAATTTGCTGCAAGCTTGGGACGAGGCTAACTCGTAGGCTAACTTCCCAATATGCTTCAAAATCTCAAAAGGTCCAATAAACCTCAGACTTAGCTTCTCTTTCTTAACAAACCGCATCAATCCTTTCCAGGGGATACCTTTAGCATCACGAAGTCTCCCACCTCATACTCCTTTGATATCTCATAAAATTTGACCATTCGAAATAATGGGTTGCGTAAAAAAAAACTAATGACTTTTACATACACTCGTCTGTACCGTAAAGACGTAATATCAATTCGAAATCTTCATTTAATAAATTCGTACATATCGTGATTGCAAAATTTTCTCATCCACCCATAAAATTACTATTCATCCAGGTTTCGAATATTCACGAAAATTAGGGCTATTGCAGTCTCATCTCCTTAAAAGGATTCTATCTTAAGAACCTAAGGAAAATAGTTGTGGATACAATTCCAACTTTACCCTTTCCAACTCTCAGGTTGACACTTCAACCCTTTTGTTCTCTCACCTTGGTCTCACCAACGCTTTAATGTTGTTTCTCAACGCATACTCTCCTCGACCTGTATTCCTTATCGGTTGTTCTATGCATGAAAATTTCTATCCTAATACTTATACATTCCTCTACTACCTTGTTCATAGTATCCGTGTTGAGTCCTTGTATTGTTGGTCCGTGAATACTTTGTGGTCGTGTTTTATAATCTGAGACAACGTCAATACGCATGGTATTCCTCATATTCCTTGGCCTGATTAGCACGCATGTGTTGCCTCCCGTCAGCCGTTACCACTTGCTATGGATACTGTATAGTCTTCGGTATACGTCAAACCAGTTTAGCTACTATGTCCCTCATTCATTGACTTCTTCGTAACGCAAGAAAAGCGAAACTTCTTCTTTCGCAGTACGCTTTACAAGAGACGTCCTTACGTTCGCATGGTGACGATCGTGATAACAACATTCATTTCATGGATAAGTTTTTATTCTCGACTGCCCCGTGAAACCTAAGGCACGACACTAAATATAAATTCGATCGTCTGGACAATTCTTCTTCCCTGTCCGTCAGCCACAGATCAAATTAGTACATACGCTCAATCTCTTTTTTGAATATACTTGAAAGTACCTTCAATATTTGAAGTTTAACCTTAAGTCTTTATCTGACGTAATCGCTGCAGAAGTTTTATATTCCACCACCATCTCTTCTGTATATAATTCGATAATCTTGTAAATGGAAAGTCTCTCGTAGGTAAATCACTTGGTCCAACAATTATAAATCAACTAGGGCCATCTCTTGGCTCGGTCTTCGGCGACCTACTTATGAAATTCATTATAATTTTGTCGACGTTCAAGATTTTCTACAGGCGGAATTAATCCACTAGATCTCTATCATTCTGCTTTTGACATGTCACGTTTGTACTTAATAGTTTGCCAATACCATTCTTCATATCCGTTTGCCAAACATTCTCTTAATTCTCTATACATCTTTGTCCTTCCCCATAATTTAGTCATTTTCCTCTAACATTATTCTTTATTGTATATACTCTATTTTCTTGGTCAATACTGACTGAATTCCAATTTCGAATAATCCCTTCTATAGGTATCGGCCACCACACTGGCCTTTCCTGGGTAATAACAAATTTCTCCATTATACTCCATGCTCCCTTTCGTCACCTTCTCTTTCTTATGTTTACTTCTAATATGAAGATATACTTATGGCACTTGTGGAAAAATTTCACACTTTTCTCATAAGGTTAACGTCTCAGTTTTATGCGTGAACGCTATCATGACTAATCCCCGACTCACGGTTAGTATATCATATCCCGTAACCTTTATGTTGTTTAGAAGTATAGGTTATCATCCCCTTTCTACTGCATCAGCACACCTCTTAAACTCTTGAAAGACGCATCATCGTGACCCTCAAAGTCCTCTTCTCATTATAAAGTATAGCTAACAACGAGGTTGTTACTAATCTCTCATATCATTCTTAAAACTTTATTTATTAACCCACATGGGCTTCTGACTCACTAGTCAATCCACATGATACTACCAAAATTTATAATGTTTATATTAATGTGAAATGCCGACTTTGGTGCAGTACAGAGGTCGATCTTGAGTTGGTGAAACCTTCTCTTCAACCTTATCTTTGAAAAACAACTACACATTTTAACTAGTCAACAATTCCTCCATTTCCGATAAGGGTATCAGTTCTCGATGGTATATGTAAGATGTCATACGCTCGTCCTCCTTCACAACTTGCGCCAATCAGCCTGAGGCCTGCATGCTGCTGCGATTCCCAATAACTTGATTAGGTGGTAATCTCGAAGGATCATTGGGATATATCCATGCATCCATTTGCTTTTAGGGGCCTTTTAAACTTTATGTCTCTCTATGTGCATCAATCCCTTTAAGCTAAGTAAAGCTTCACATTCTTGCTACGATATTTCTTCCTTTCTTGTCCATCTCACTTCCATGTTAGTTTCCTCTAAGGATATGTCTTACATCGCAATCGATTTGCATTTCTTGGATCAGGAAAAGGATTGGTAACTCCAGAATTCATTAATATAACATCCTGACAACAGTTGGTAGGAGCGTACTCCCAACCACCTCATCATTTCTTATAACCTTCCTCACACTAATATTAAAGGTCCTTGTGGTATGCCCCGACATGTTATTCCTACTTTAAATAATTACTCGGCATAACGCTCTGGCTGCACAATTAAAACATTTGGTTTTTTTGATCTCATATTGGTGCAACGGTTCACAATTGTACCTCCTGTTCACCTTAGAGTAATCACTTTTGAAAGGAATGGTTTCAAAATAACAAGGTCCAATAGATAATTTCAATAAGAATTCCACATTGGATGTTCCAAGAATGTTGATGGTTCCAAATACTAGGAGTCTCAATTTTTGGAGATGTAAGGATGGACAGAAGGAATACAACAAGGTTTATTCCTTCAAGTCCTGATAATTTTGTAATGTGATATCATAAAGAGTGTTGCACGAGGGCAATGATTGTTGGATACAAAAGTCAGAAAGACGGTCTTTATACCATTCTTACATCTGGTGAATACTTTCCCTCAAAAAAATAGAGGATCTAAAACGTCCCATTGATAAAGGTCAACCGATCGAAAGCAATTCTACTCTATGACAATAAAAAAATGAAGCAGTTTGTCATTCAAGTAATCTATGGTTTCAAATGAATCTTCATTATATGAATGAAAGAACAGAATATTCAAGTGACATAAAGTCTGATACGAAGATGGGTAGAATTCAAGTTGAGTGGGCGACCTCACTAGGTCTCAATCAAGTTATTCGTCAAAACTTTCATCATCATACTTTACCACATGCAAAATGCATTGCCGAATTGCTGAATGAATTAAATTGGGAGTTGGACCAGTGAAACAATAACTAGTCCTTTTCAAGAAACACTAGTAACTAGCTAGACAAATTTGCTAGTTCACCTGTTTGAGACATCACCACTAGCTAGGACAATTAGCTAGGTGTTCTTCACAATATTACAATTTTGACTAGTTAGAACAATCAACTAGTCATTCATATTGACATATCGAGTAGCCAGTTTCAATTGGCTAGAACGGAATTTCAACATCGTAGCCACTGAAGAAACTTTAGGCTACTCGGACAACGAATAGAAATAAGAAGTTATTAAGTTTGAAAAAGAAAACTATAAAATCTGAAGAGAATGTTCTAGGTATCGGAACAATCGATAACCTCTCATCAAATATTACTTATCAGTGAAACGGTCCACCCAAGGGTGCCTCCATACACATGCTTTATCAGATCCTACAATAGAATTTAAATTCGGAATACCAATATCAAAATGATATCCTTACTATGATTTCAATGTACGATGTATAATCTCATCTTGAATAGAAGAAAAGAATTCATGAGGGATGTCTGAACATTAGATCATCCATGTCCTCAGTAATTTGTTAAATATTTATGAGCTCAACTGAAGAGTGCAAGTATGAAAGAAGCAATCAAATATCAATATTCGTTAAGTAATATTCGTCGAATAATTAAGGAAATATTTGTTGAACATTCCTTGGATAATTGAAAGAAAGTGTAAATAGGCCTGAGCCAAACAAGATCATCATAAATTTTTGAAGAGAATGTTCATGGATCAAATAAAATTACTTCGGATAAGTCCTGCTTTAGGGAAAGTATACCACCGGTTGTTATTCCACAAGTTTGAAGTAGAAAGCTAGAAGGGTTACCTGATATAAACTAATCGAGTTAACATGGTTAGTGAACAGTTTAAAATGAAGTAGTACACCAGCCGGTAGTTACCAAAATAAGTTAAAAAAAGCATTCGTGCATCTCATTATCACCATTATGAGGGTAACTCCATCTCTTCGTCTTCGTAATACAAGACACCAACTAGTGCGTCTCTCAATCATCATCTTAAAGTCATTTATTGAGTTAGGGTTTCACATATCTGTCATTTCCATGCTTTATCTTGAACACCAAGCTTCACATGATTCCGGGGACACCTGCTAAGTCCATAGGGTCCTACTTCATGCCTTCCGACATGAATCACAAGTGGCCAGTTCCCCCTGGGAACAGATCAAAGAGATTTCTCAGGGATCTCAGTGCGGTCCATAGGTTCAGTGGCGGGTGTGTGTATGTGAACGTATACCAAAAATATTGAGGTCTACAATACATATATACATAGTCCCTGATATCATCTCTATAAAAGGATCCCACTCTAGACCCACTGGTCTTTTCTTTTGGTAGACTATGAGATCAGTGTATCGCTCGTTGCAACCATATTCAACTTCTCTTGATTCCCTTTGTTAATTCTACTTGTTTGTTCTCTAAGTTAAACTACCATGCTCTAGCGTCCGAATCATGCATGGAATTATCTAGCACGCTCGTCTTATGATAACATTCTCGTATAACACATGTAAAATTCGCCATCAAGGGTAATGAAATCCACAACGACATAGTGACCAACTTTCAGGTAAACCCGTTACTTATCGAAAATCGGATCTTATAACCGAAGTAAAAGACTTTCATTATTCCAAGTACTAAGTACCCTTAATTATGTAGGGAAGTCTAAACTTCTTGATTCTTAAAATGCCGCCTCCTAAACTGTGGAGGACTATGGGCCACAAAATTTATACCAGCCTAGTCATCCGATCATATTGGCAATATCGCCTCTACCTCAGCTACTCTTGAGATTTCGCTCTGCTTCCTATATCATTACCTATGACAGGTCATGTACGACTCTCAAACCTCTATTCATCATTCTGAAGGTCTCTAAGGATTCTATTGACCCTAGTATAATACCTCCAGTAAACACTCTAGTCCATTCTACTCACCGGTACCTCTTCCGGTAGTCCAATAATAAGTTTACTACGATCTCGTATGTCATTCTCCTACTTAGACTTAACTCTCAACACTCTCGTTTCTGAGTACTCTAACTTATCGCTCTGATACCATTTCTGTGGCGCCCCCAAGTCCGAGGTCAAAGATTCAGGTCGTCACATCACCATCCAACCATATCATACCTGTATTAACTTTACAACTCAATAATACATCCATCCAGACCTCAACCTTACGCACAAACAAGTTAGAGCCTCAGAAACGATAATCAAAAGTAACGCTAAATATTACAATTCATCTGTACAATCCAGAATCTTACGCACTTCCACTTATACACTACACTTGAAGACAAGTCTTACTATTACAGTTGAAAACCTATCAAACTTACTCTGTAGTATTTATCAGGAACTAAATCATCTCCGGGGTAAATCTTCTACTCCTCTTCTGCTGGTGCGGAGTTAACTGACCAAATTCTTCTCTTTCTGAAAAGTTTTTATAAAGCAAGAATGAGCTACATAATGCTCAGCAAGTTCACCATTTTGAAAAATAATAATGTGGTTTATTTCGAAAACATTCCCAACTGTATGGGTATATATCTCGGATTTCAAAACATAATTGGACAATATATATGTCCGAGTTTGAATAAAACATTTATACTCACTAAGGAGCTTTAAGAATAACATATGAACCCTTTATAAGGTTCCCATTTCAATATATCTCAAGTTTGAAAATATATATACATATGAGTATATCATTTTCGGCAAAACACTCTACGGTTAACATACTGTACAGGGAATACATCATTGCAAACTTCATTCCTTTCATTAGCTTAGAAGGTTTCTCATTCAAAAATAATTCAGCTTTGAAATATGTTGTGCTAAAAATATAAACATTTGAATCGCAAGCGCACAATTCGTTTCGTTGTAAAATTTATGATTCGTTCCACAGGGACTAATGTTTTCGCATTCCTTAATTTCTAATTTAATCGAATTAGAACAAGTTTGATTTTTGAGAATTTTTTTTTATTTAAATTTAAAACAAATGGTAATTAAGCTATTTCCAAAAGATATTTAAATTTATTCTAATTAAAAAAAAATGGAAGAACCAAAAAAACAAACTAAAATATTCTAAAATTCGAAATTATTTTAAAAGTCCTAATTTATTTTAAAACTAAAATTACTCTAATTTATTCTACCATTTACTCTAAATTACTAAAAATTCAAATTAAAACTAAACTCATGTCAACAACTAAAGCAAAACTCGAAGTAACTCATGTCAACTCGCAAATTGACTCAGAACTCGGTATAAACATAGCAACTCGGTATAAACTCAGCAATCAATATATACAAACTCAATAAACGATTTACAGCAAACAACCAAAACGCAACGCATCTCAGACATTTGACCAGAAATTCAGACACAATCGACATTATAGTACAGTGGACTGTAATCGACAACCAACAATCCAACTAAAAAAATAATAAATACGCAAAGAACACCTCCTAAACCACACAACAGCAGATTACGAACAGTGCGAAAACAAAAACGACTCGGCAACATTAAACTCAGGCAACTCGGAACTCATCAAACAAGCGAACTCAATCAAATCGCAGCCAGAAACTCGGCAAAATAACAACGAATAAATCACAGAAATTAACATTTAACAGCGGGACTAAACCAACAATTCATTAACTAGAACTCGGTCAGTGAAGAAATGCAGAAAACTCAGACTCAAAACTAAATTGAGTTTCGACTTGGTCGATAACAATTCGATCAAACAAGACAACACAGCGATGAATGGAAGCAATGGACTGGGTCGATTATCTAACAAACCGCAGAACTCAGCACACACAAAAACAAAGAACAGCTACTCGGAATATGAAAGAAAAAGAAAAAAAAGAAAAAAAAGAAAAAAAGGAATTGGGTTTGGGTTTGCAGAAAAGGGGGATGAGTGGGGAAATTAGGAAGAGGGGAAAGGGGATCGTTCGGAAGAGACAAGGGGATTGAGAAGGTGATTCGTGTGGTTTTTGCAGCGGAAAGAAGAAAAGATGATAACTTGAGATGAAGAAAAGAGACAGTGAAGAAAAAGAGATTAAGAAAAATGAAACTGGGTTTTGTTTTGAAACAGGGAGATATTCGTGCTTCGAATTAAACTAACAAAAACACAGAAGTTTAATTACTGAGATTGAATGAAACTAATATTTTTTTATTTTTTTATTTTTTTTAAAAATATTAAATACAAAAATAAGGTAAAGAAATTTAACTATGAAATTAGAATTACACTAAAACAATGATTTGAAATTAAATGGCCCACAATAAAATTGAAATTTAAAGGGGCAAAATTACGATTTAAAACTTAAAATTATAACTACGAACAAAAATTAAATTTCGTTACTTTCAACCCATAGTGGTTAGCTTTTCGCTACTTTGTCCACTAATCGGATTTACAAAAATAACGAAAGGAAAGTAAAATAAACGAGAGAGCAAGACAAGAAATTAAAGGAAATAAAATTGCATTAAAATTAAAAAGTGTTTACAAGATTTGAAATTAAAGAAAATACAAGAAATTAAAACTACCCTAAAATCTAAGTTACTAAATACAAGGGGGGTGAGGGGGTATTGATAGGATAGGAATTAGGGTTAAGGGGGGTGTTGGGTAAATCCCCACCATACATTTGTGGTGTGTGGTGGTGAAATCCTAGCCATCTATTTGTTTCCTTCCCCCTTAAGCTTTGAAGAGTTGATCTTGGCCATACACTTCTTTAATGTGTTGGGATGATCTCCACCTTCCACTTGTCTTGAAATATTCCTTTTGCTCCAAGCTCCTAATTCTTTTTCTTCTTTCATTTTTGGTCCTTTTTCTTCCTCTTTTTCCCTTCCTTGCTCTTTATTTCTTTATTTTATCATTTCTTTATTTATTTACGAATTTCCTGAAATGCAACAAAATAAATTATTAAAATACGAGTTCAAGCAATAAATAGGTAATAAAAATATGCAAAAATATGCAATTATCAAAATAATTGCAAGAGTGCACTAACACGTGCCAATCTTTATAGAAAATCTTGCAGTTCTAGATACTGCACGATGTCAATATTTTTCTTATCAAAAACCACATTATCGGCAACTTGGCACTTAGGCCCAAGAAGCAGTGTTTGAGTATTTTGCCAGAGTGGAGGATGGGACTGGAAGAAAACATAAAAACCTGACAAGGATTGACGATGATCAGTCGCCACAACCAAGTCCAACAATCCGCGGGTCTTCTCTACCGGTAGAAGGATAGAAACTACATCCGTAACTATCCTCGGGTGAAAACTACATCCGTAATCACCCTCGATGAAAACTACATCCGTAATCATCCTTCGACAACACCTGGGCCGGAATAATTGATGGACTGCCTGGCTCACGGCCGCTTACACATCCCGGGAATCGTTCGTCAACGATTCCCACACCTGCCAGAGTCCCTTTTTTCTTTTCTTTTCAAAAATCATTTTGATAGAAAATTCGAGTAGTTAAAGTTCGACCTCAGTCGACCGATAATTCTTGAAATACGTACAAGAAGTAAAACCTGATCGGGGGTTTTCGAAAATGTTTTGGGTTCGAAAGAGTTCGAGTTTGAAAACGCTAAAGGTATCTTGGATTAGTTTTGTCTTTAAAATGATGAACAATAATTAATAAATGATATTTTGAGATTTAATATAAACAATTAATAAAATAATTTTTTTAATTAAAATAAGCTTTTAATCCAAGATAGATATTTTTGAGTATTTTTAACAACGTAAAATAATAAATACTTAAGTATACGATACTTCCCGAATGACTCTTCAGGTTTTCGTAATTTAATCATGATACAATAATATACCGCTCCCCGGTCAATAGTATATTTGGACCTCTAAGACCTCTATTGCTAGAGTCGTTGTCCGAAGGAAACACTTTCATTCTAAGTTCAAGGGTGTACAAACACATATGCATAAATCTCAAACTTCAACATAATCTCGTAAAGCATAAGCATATAATACGTTTGGAAGCTACAAACACAACAGTGAAAATCCTTATATATAAGTTTTGAAAAGTAAACTTGCCTTGGTTAGGGTGGGGTGGTCGAGCGTGCGACGTGGAACGAAGATCTATACATAATCAATATTCGTACGTTAGTACCTTAACAACACTACTTAATCGTAAGGTTTTAAAGGATGTTAGACCAACTTAACGACTCCAATTTGTGACAACTAACCCTCCCATATGACCAAGTCATCACTTTATCACATTCGTTACCCATTCGACTCGAATCCATTCCTCAAACTTGAAACACAAGTGAGTACTCTTAAAACTACGTTAAACTAACCTCCTAGGTGATTTTTCACTCGCGCGCACTTCGCTTTAAGATTTTTATAAAATTGAAAAATACAAATTTTAGTCCAATTCTTTTTGGAAAGCCTTCACAACTGTATAATCTGACTACCCTCAAATTTGCATAACAATAGCATAATTTTAAGGGGTCCTAACTAAGTTCACAAGTGGACAACACAGTGCAGTCCGAATTCCAGAACCACACTGCACTAATCCGGCCATAACTCAAGACCTGCACATCTCCTGGGTATGAACCTTATATTTCTAGAAACTACATTAAATTATCTTTCCAACCATATAAATTAGGTCCTCGGGTGACAAGATTTAGGGGTTCAAAACCCTCTCACAAGACAGTACATGCTCCCAGGATTTAACACAGCACACATCATTTCTTAAACATTCAATAACTCACTTTATACATCACATCTACCATCCAAACCACCAAGACTTGTCTCTATAGCATACATTGGGTTACATACTCTAAGTACAAGCCTTACAACCATCATAACAAGCACATAACTTCAAGATTTCATCATCTACAACTCAAATCACCAAGATTCACTTCAAAACTTATAGATCTAACAATATAAACTATAAACAAGTCATGCTAAGGGTTGAGAGAGTTTATACCTTCCTTGATGTGTGTAATAGCTTTCTAAACCTTGTATAATCCTAGTATAGCCTTGGGTAAGCTTGGATGATCAAAAGAAATGAAGAAAACAAAGTTAGTAATTCGGAGTTATTAGAACCCGACTGAAAGATCATGGAAAACGAGTCCCTTACCGAGCTTCTCTGATCGAGGCTTCTAAAGGAGAGTTGTAGAGCATCTTAACAGATTTCTAACCATATAAAGAACACGAAATTTCATTGAGTAATGAAGGCTCTAGGCCCGTTTTACTGAGAGGATGTTCTGCTAGGCAGAATGGAGAGAAAATGGAGTTTCTTGGTTTTTGCTTTTTGTTCTTTATCTCCAATAATGCTTACACATGTAATATATATCTAGATATTTTGGATGCATCCTTATCCTTGCTAGGTGTCACACTCCCATTGGCTCCCTTGGATTCTTATCCAATTAAAATGCAACCAAGTCCTTCCTCCTTTTGCACCTAAGTCCTTATCTCTTGTTTCTTGCACTTAAGTCCCTTGGCTTTGTTTTCTTTCCCACCAATTGGATTCCCTTGTTGTCTCGTAAATAAAATTAATACGTTACAACTTATACTTTGCATATTATTGCTCTAATATGGCACAATACCTCGAACGAATATTAATTCCAACATCCCTTGTTTATTTCTCTTTATCTCAGAAAACGTTCTCCCGATTTCTCAAGCATTCTCTATTTCTCAATTCTAGGCGTTTATTCTCAATCCTCTTTCTTTCTCATAATATATCCTTCCTTGGACTCTTAATATATCCTATCCTTAATCCATGCTCCGTTCGCTCAATCGCTTAATCTCGTTGTAAAGTCTCAGTGTTTTCGTTCTAAATCCTCGAATAAAATCCTAACATATTAAATCCTTAATTCCTCAAAATTAATATCTCATTTCTTGAATATAATAATATATAATTCACTGCCCGGTCAAATATTACACCAGAATACAAATTGGAATTTTTGAATTCTGATCGTCTTTACATACACTTATTTGCTCCGTGAATCACTAATATGACTTCGAAATATCCATACCATGTCTTGTACATAGGGTGGCATGAAAATTTTCTTGGTCCTCAAAATCACTATTCATCCATAAATTACTATTCATGCATGACAAACACTATTCACGTATGTACTTATTCTTAATAAGAAAAGTTTTAATTCTAGCGAAAACTGGGTTCTTACAATTTTCTTCTTTGATGAACCTCTATAGTTCGGAGATAAATTCTGAGTATGATATTTCACAATCATGAAAACTTTCTATAATCCTTTAGAACTCTTTTCTTTTCTTCTCTCTATTTCATCTTCTTTATGAATTGAGAAGAACAACCCTTTAAAGGAGGGGAGGTACTGCTAGGTGACTATCTGTCTATATGATAGAAGTCTAAGTGGAATACCATAACTTGTTTAATTGCTTGTCAAGTACTAAAGGCTGGCCCCCTTCTGTACTAACTATGCAATATAACAAATGTTCATCGATCATAGTGGTCTCTCAATAGATCTTTCCACTTCTCTATATTGATCGAGATTGTGAAGATTAAAGCGATCAGGAAATGCACAGTGCGAGCGAGGTTACCTCCGAATTCGCAGTGTGATAGTGATAACAATGTTACTGCAGGTATCAATAAGGATAAGACTGAGTAAGAGCCTAACCCAGATAGTGTGTTGTATGAAAAGTAGCAAGTTGATGGAAAAAGGACAAAGTACGTATAGTAGCACCAGTAGATGTGCAGAGAAAGGGGAGGATGACTAAGAATCAACCGGGAAGCTGAAAGGTGAAACGACAGATAAACGACTCCTATTTCCTACCTGATTCTGGGACGGAATCCTTTTAAGGAGGGGAGACTCTAAGAACCCCAAATTTTTTGGATATAATTAAAACTTTTTATTATGTACTGAGGTAATGGTCAATAGTGATTACGACTACGATGTAACGATTGAGATAATGAATGAAAGGAATATATTTGGATTCAAATGTTTATATGCCATGAAGAATACTATTGGTTGACAATCTAGATAAGAATAATCTATCTCCTAGGGGAATAAATTATGGCAATTCCAAGCATGAGAATATTCTCATGTCATCCAGATCGATAACGATTAGTCCAGTGGTTCTGTGAAAGGGTTAAGGAACGCCCGAGAGAGAACAAGGACATTGTCACAAATATAGGGAATAAATAATGAATAGTGTTTTTGGTGGAAGTAAGAATATTATGAGACGACACTATACAGAAGTATTCGGAACGGATTTCCGAGTTCGTATTAGTGATCCAGGGGGAAAATAAGTGTATGTAAAAGCTGTCGGATTCTGAAAAACTGCACTTTTATTTTCTCCGAGAGTTCCCTGGACACTGATAGACTTAAGGATTTAACGAAGGATTTAAGGAATTTGAATTCGAAAGTTAGTAAGAAAGATGGAGAATGATTGTATTAATATTAAGAAGATTTCCGGTAAACCCTAATTAGAAATCCATGAGTTATTCCTCCAAACGATCAATGAATTAAGCAATAACCAGACAAGGATACAAGTAGAGAACCAAGGGGCAAGCATACTCAAGTGGATGCGATCAAGTAACTAAGTAGTTACAAGAGTAACTAGCAAGATTAGAAAGCAACCAAGTACTTAGCATCTCTTTCTCATCTTACCACTTAAACAACAACATTTGTCCATCCAAAGGCATCAT
This sequence comes from Saposhnikovia divaricata, assembly GCA_036435485.1. Classification (NCBI taxonomy): domain Eukaryota; kingdom Viridiplantae; phylum Streptophyta; class Magnoliopsida; order Apiales; family Apiaceae; genus Saposhnikovia; species Saposhnikovia divaricata. Next base: position 119,367,311 of record CM071598.1, on the reverse strand, counting down.
CCATGACATCATACCTTTAATAAAGCAACCTTGGATGAGATATTATCCTAAAACATCACTTTATGCATTATTATTCAAGAAGCAACCAAGCAAAACACTTCTCTCTCTCCTTGTTCTTCCATTCGACTTTAGCATTAATTCCAAGGGGGAAATCCAACTTCCAACCATCATTTGATCTTGTAATTTTTATGGTGAGTCCTATATTTCACAAAACTAATCTCCTAGAAATTTCAACTCCAAATTCCATGGTTTCCATTTTCAAAAAAATAAAGAAAGATGATGATGAATAGTGTTCTTCATGTATTAACTTTGTTTTCCTTGAATCTTTTGTTTGATCTAGCAAGCTTAAGCACTCCTAAGGACCATACAAGGCTTTGCGAGGCTAGTACACATTCTCAAGAAGGTATAATGCCCTTGAAACCCTAGATCTACTTTGAGTTTTATGCATTTTCATGAGTGATCTAAGTTAGTTATGTTGTTAGTAGGTTATAAGCATTATTATAAGCATGATTATGAATGGGGTTTTGATAAATGTTAAAAATAGTTAGATGAACGGAAAGGCATTGCTTGGCCTCATTTCATGGTTATAAATCATGTATATGTGTTGTTTGGAGTGGATACAATGATTATGGGAAGGTTTGGAATTGGTAAATATTCGATTCATATGGTGTATAACGAGATAATTCGAAAACGTGTTTCGACTTAAGTGAAGTTTATACTTAGACTTTTAAAAGGTGTTAAGTTTCCAATACCCACACAGACCGAGGACACGCTATCATCGAGCAGACCGAGGACACGCTATCTCTACCCACACAGATTACCAGGCAAATTTCCAATACCTTGGAACTGTTGTTGTGATAATATGTATATCTGTTGTTTCTGATACATATGCCTTAGCATGCATGCCTATTATCAAATTATATTATGATACATGTTCCCCGAATTGATATTGGCTTATAGACTAGATACGAATTATCAGTTATAATCCGGATTGTTTTGGTAAGACCCTTAGCGAAGGGCATATGATATTCATTCTTAAATATAGACCGGGAGTCGGTATTTTGAGATATATAAAGAGCCGTGGAAACCCGGAGGGATTCCAACGGCAGATTATTATTTATTTTGAGGAATGTTATTATTAAACATTATTTATATTTCCATAAAGTATCAATTACTTGGAAATCTTTCGAGGAATGTTACTCGAGTATTATCTCAGCCGAGAGATATTAAATGAATGTTAGTTTCGAATATTAATTTAGAGTTGATTATTTAATGAATATTATTTTGATATTCATTGGGATTTTATTTATTAAATGAATATTACTTTCGATTATTCATTTAAGGTTTTATGTACTTGATGAATATTATTTTAAAATATTCATTAGAAGTTCTATTTACTTAAGGAATAATATTTTGAATATTCCTTTAAAGTTTTGATTACTAAATGAATATTATTTGGATATTCATTTAGAAAATTATTTACTAAATGAATATTATGTTCAAATATTCATTTAAGGTTTGACTTATTTATTGAATATTATTTTAAAAATTTATGGGAATTTAATTATTTAATGAATATTATTTTGAATATTCATTTAAGGAGGGATTTATTTAGTAAATAATTCTATATATTCATTCGAGGATTACTTACGAGCAATATTATGATTTAATGATATTCCGTAATTATTATTGAGCTAATAAATATTCTTGGAATATTTATTTAATTCTTTTAAATTCTTTTTAAAATGATTTATATTATTCGGAGATTATCTTTCACCTCCAGATATTATGTAAAATATTTCGAAGTCTTTTTACGACTATGTTATCAAGGAAAGGTTCCCAACTCTTTATTTTCGTTTAAATCTATCTTAAAAAGGATTTAAATGCTCGCTCAAACTTCCATATTATAGGGGAACCTACTTGAGCAATGTTATTTATCTTGTTGACTTCCCGGTCATAAATCTTGTAAAACTATTCTTTTCACTCACAACTTGGTTGCTGTTTATCAATTGAATCTTTGAGTAACCTTCTCATCATTCGAGGGGTAAGATTATTGGAACAAGATGGTATCCTCTAACAAGCAGCAGCTTGGGAGAAATGATGTTGAATTTTCCTTTCCAACTAGATACGACTACTTTGTGGAGTCTTATCAACAAGTATCATACTTGGGTAAAGGGGGACGAACTTTACGTTCAGAGTCGTGAACTTCTTTTCAAACTTGGAGTCGTGTAAGAGGCCGAGTAGCGCCGGTCCATCCCATTGACCCAACCATTGCCAGGGAGATCTAACATGGCGGTAGACAAGTAAATCCGTCAGTTCTTCCTTCTACCGGTAGTAAATCTAAATTGAGCTGTACAATCTGCGACTGATCATCGTAAGGATTGGAACAGCGGGCGCGGTGAATACTCCAGCAATAGTTCATCATTCAAATTCATTTATTTTTCTACAACATTATCATTGTTGGCAGTATTGGAAGATTATTTATAATTGGAATTGCAATATTTTCCTGCAAGTTCCTCTTTTATGATAAATGATAATATCCCCTTGCACTCAGTACTTCAGGGAACCGGGGGTAGTTGTTGTGACCAAAATCTTGCATGGGTTAGATTTAGGCCCACTAGAGGATTAGGGTCCAGACCCATGAGGAAAATAAGTGATCTGTCAGGCTTTCAGGGGCTCATGGCAACCCTAGGAATTATCATGTAAATGGCAGTAAGGAAATGTGTGGCTTAGGGTCCCAAGGGCATCCCCTTGTGGGTAACCTGTAACCACTACCAGTCATCCAGTAAGGCTTCTAGAGTAGCTTCCATGGTGGGGTTACCGGAGGGGGTATCGAAGCCAGGCTACCGGGCGGTACCCCCAGCTTCCGCCGGAAGCCTGATCAGGCTACCAATTAAGATAAGGCAGACTTCCTACTTTTTAGGAACACGTCTATATCACCTAAAAACACTTTTAAACAGATATGTATTCAGTTGTTAGAGGATATATGTCATATATACTTGATAAATGATACAAAATCATGATAAATACAAAGGATAATCATTCTACATTACAATAATATCTTGGTAACTTCAAAATATGCATCATACACGATTTATATCAGAAATAACAGTCATTATCCCACTGGAGAGAGGATAACTCATCATAAACAATCGATCATATCATCTCAAGAACTACATACGGGATTGATCTCCTATAAATAGGAGTGTGTAGGCAGTTTACGGGATTTCTTAGACACTTTGACACCTTGAGTAACATAGAGCACGAATACTCTTGTGTGACACATCTTTATTAGGGTTCTTGGCAGGCCAACATTCGGTCCTTGAGCTCTAGTTCTCGTGAATCCAGTCCGATCCTCCGAGGAACCACCTCCCGTGTTCTTCGGAAACCCTTAGCTGTGAGCCTTTCTGGGCAGCTAGCCATTGATCTCCAACTACGAGCCTTTCTGGGTGGTTGGACAACTCCGTATTCATTGGCGCTATTCCAGCAACGGCCTCCTAATTTGTTGTGACAAATTCCTCCCACAACAGATACGATTGATGTTTTTAGGTGTTTATAAAAGATAATATTTTCAACTAAAAGTAAATGTGAAAAAGAAAATTGACTAATTACCATTAATTATATGATTTATTATTTATTTTAATAATTAGGATAACCAAACCGACAAACTTTCAATCTTTCGGCTTTAATATAGTAGTATAGATACGTATTTTAATTAGAAAAGGAAATCGGCTGCTTAACATTAATTGTATTTATTTTATTTATTAATTAAGATAATTGTACCTAAACAAAACCGATAAAATTTTCAATGTTTCAACTTTAATATAATAACTACCTTATAACCCGTGCAATGCACAGGTTTCTTATATTATGTTATAGATTTTATTTAATATTACAATTATGTTTTTATATAATCATTATTTTTAATAATTTTTTTAATTTTAATTTGATATAATTTAATATACATATGTTTACGGATTATACTAATGTTTCCTTATTATAAACAACGTATATGATTTTTAATATATTTTTTTTAATAATTGAAATATATGGTGTGATATTTTTGGATATATATTAATGATTGTAAGATTTGTTTTAAATTAAAAAGGTAACGTGTTTTAATTCGAAGGGAAATATTAAAGATCTTTTTTAGGTATTTATAAAAGGTAATATCTTCAAATAAAATTAAATGTGAAAAAGGCAGTCGACTAATTACCTTTAATTTTATTATGTTAATGTGAAAAAGATAATCGACTAATTACCATTAATTATATTATGTTATTATTTATTTTAGGTGTTATATTTTTCTTGAAAATTATGGTGTGATATTTTCGGGTATATATTGATAAATGTAAGATTTGTTTTAAATTAAAATGGTAACAAGTTTTAATTCGAAAGGAAATATTAATGATTGATTGATGAATTTAGATATTTATAAATGTAATAACCGTAAAATTTTTATAATATCTCGAGTCCCTTTTAAATAAATTCTCGTAAGATTTAAATCATGTATTAATTATAACTAGGAGTGCGTGCGATTAAATATTTATTTTATTTTAGTGCGCTACTAGACTCTAATAATTACTTAGTGCGACGTGATTTTTATTTATTGCGATAATTTTCTTTTGACTATTATTATTATTATTATTATTATTATTATTATTATTATTATTATTATTATTATTATTATTATTATTATTATTATAACCAATTCTTTTTCCCACTACTAATACAACTAGGAATTGTAGTGGCTCATTATTTTTGTCAAATAAATGTTTATATGTGCATTAGAATCATATAATTGGGTTTGATTTAAATTAAGTCCAAATAATTGTAGTAAGCTTTGTATGTAAAATAGAGCCCAAGCCCAACCATAACCATGTGACATAAGTCCACCAAGCCCAAATTTTCTTTAATTATATTAAGATGAAATCAAGAGAATCATCACATCCTTTCTTATCTTTTTTCACCGAGACCAAACACCTTCACCATTTTCTCTTCACTCCAAACCAAACTTACAAATACTATATCTCTTAAATCATAGCCTTGATCTTGCATGCATTTATATAGTTAGAAAGAGGATTTTAATCTCTACATTTGGATATATATATATATATATATCATAAAGGTTTCGAGAAGTTGTTGTTGTAATCAAAGATCAAAATTTGGTATACCCCTTTAAAAAGACTTTTACAATTATAATTATATGTATTCGTTGTTGTAATTGTGGAGATTTTGTGTGCATGTTGGTATTTTCAATTTCGAAATTAGGGTTTTCATTGATGATTGATTTAGGGGTAAAATACTTTTGTAATTTGATTTGTATATAGTGAATCCCGGAGTTTCTCAGTCCGGTTGGTTTCTTACTTACATTTCCTGTTTCCGTCCAATCTCACTTCATCATTTTATCTCTACCATCGATTATAATACTCAGGGTCCGTCTACTAACCCATATGACAGCAACCTTACCCAATCCACAGGGTTCGCTCCAGTTTCCATTCTTTTCAATGATGTTCTCTGATAATCAGAAAGACAAGGTTTGCCAAAATTCTCCGGATTCCTTTCCAGAATCAGGGAAATTTTGGTCAATCTATCCACCTACTGGTAACATTAAGGAGACCAGTTTCGAAACCTGAGGAATAGTTCTATGAAACTCCAAGCAGGTAGAACCATAAGCAGTCATAATTTACGAAATAATCGTCATCAGATTGGAAGTTTAACCACTAGAGAGGAACCAATTATATACATCCCTTAGAAGGGAATCAACAGTTTCAAACTGGAACCTTTCACAACGTCCTGATACCTATATGTCCTGATATTCAATATTACCAAATGTCAGTCTACCTAACCACTAGTCTCTGAAGGAACATTACCGTCGGAGTTGGTTGTTCCACAAAATTGGCAATACTAAGGCCATCCGAACCTGGTGAACCGTGCTGTCCGAATGCATCCGCAAGTACTTTGTCGTGCTGCGCAAGCACACATCCTAATCCTTTATGCAAAGCATCGTTGGAAGCACAAAGTCTCCTTTTTCCATTAAACAATGCCAACTCTTGGTCATTACCAATTTCATCTTTTAGCTCCAGGAAGATTTTCTCACATTTTTTTTTCTTCAACTGCTGATCGTATTACTTGATCCATTATAATTCCGCGTCGGAGTAAACTTAAGGTAACTACTATAATCCATTCAAAGAAAGAATTTAATAGTCCTCTAAATCACATGCATCTAACATTTTTGGTTCATCATTTAACTGAGTTGAATTAACTCTATACTTAGTCTCTGACAGTAGTCTCATTACGAGTTCATCTTGACTCACTGGTCTTATCTTCCGGTATGTTCTGAGATCATTGCCTTGCCTACTACTTCCTTATATAACTTTATCCAATCATGCTGTCACTCCCCAATGCCTTTACTTTCTAACTGATTCATTCATAAAATAAACATTTCCCTTAATAAAACCACCTCATTAACCTCCATTTGGTTTCATAAATTATAACCTATGACATCTGCCTTTTTATGGCGAATTATTACTGACAATATTCATAGTAATTCATTTATCAAATGATGTGGCACTTACTGCCTCCTTCTCAACTATCCCTAGGGACTCTGCTCCTCGCCCTAAATCGATGTCTTTGATAATCATACATCCCTCCAGCTCTTTCTTCGTTAATATGAAAGTCTCTAAGGATTCTCGTCTATTCCCATATAAGATCTCAAGTGATCCTTTCAATCCCTCTTACTTGCTGGTACTACATCCAGTAGTCCGGCTACGAATCCAACATGAATCTTCAGTTCTCTTGCTAATAGCTCAATTCTTTATGCTCACTTTTCTGAGCACCATACCTTAATCATCACAGTCTTTCTGGCTGCGGCCCTCATTCCTCAAGGGTAAGCTCCTTATCCTAACAGGATTTTCCTTATCTGCTGGAACCTCTTCCGGGTCTCCAGTAGGGTACTCCATCGAATTACCCGCTGATCTTCAGCATATAAAGCATCATCGCGCTGCTGCTCGTATGCCTCAAGGTCTGTCGCCTTACTCGTCGATACGATATCGAGCTAAGTTACTATCATGATACTTAAGAGTTCCCATAAGGGTTTTATATGTCATCACTACATTAAGTAGTCCGACTATGAACTTGGCAAGAGTTCTTATTATCTTAGAGAATTTATTATTTTAACGTCGCCTCATCTCTGGGGTTTATAACGTACGCTCTGATACCACTTCTGTAACGCCCCCAGATCCAGGGTCCGGGATCCGGTCGTTATGGTCTCCATTTCTGTCCACAATACTTGAACTTACTTCAACATAAAATAAATTACATCTTTATGACCCAACACAACAATATAAAACACACCCGTTATAGTCCTAGAGATGAATCAGAGTAACTACCAAATTTTATTATTCACATTATGAGTTCTTACAATCCAAAAGAATTTCAATATGAATACATACTCTTTGCCATCCATTTTCATAAGTCATACCAGCCCATATACTTGGTACTGAAAGAATGAATCTATCCTACCACTAGCTTCTTCTTCAGCTCTGGTAGTTTCATCGTCCTCGTCAGCGTCGAGTGCACCTTGTGCGAGTCATCTGGTCTAGCTGTTGTTGTGATATAATAATAAAGCAAGGGTGAGCAATAGCCCACCAACGATAATATATAACTGAACGATAATATATAACAGTTCAAAAGTTTATTTCAAACCATATGTCATGCATTTACGGAAATGATGCCAGTATAACATAAACGATGAAGTTACAAGGTCACTCAAAATGCAAATATAGGTGGGAATATCTGCTATGTCGAAGATAAGCAAGATATTATCATTTATCATAGAAGAGGAACTTGCAGGAAAATATTACAATTCCAATTATAAATACTTTCCAATACTGCCAACAATGATAATGTTGCAGAAAATAAATGAATTTAAATGATGAACTTTTGCTGGAGTATTCACCGCGCCCACTGTTCCAATCCTTACGATGATCAGTCGCAGATTGTACAGCTCAATTTAGATTTACTACCGGTAGAAGGAAGAGCTGACGGATTTACTTGTCTACCGCCCTGTTAGATCTCCCCGGCCAACGGTTGGGCCAATTGGGATGGACCGGCGCTACTCGGCCTCTTACACGACTCCAAGTTCGAAAAGAAGTTCTTGACTCTGAACGTAAAGTTCGTCCCCCTTTCCCCAAGTATGATACTTATTGATAAGACTCCACAAAGTAGTCGTATCTAGTTGGAAAGGAAAATTCAACATCATATCTCTCAAGCTGCTGCTTGTGAGAGGATACCATCTTGTTCCAATAATCTTACCCCTCGAATGATGAGAAGGTTACTCAAAGATTCAATTGATAAACAGCAACCAAGTTGCGAGTGAAACGAATAGTTTTACAAGATTTATGACCGGGAAGTCAACAAGATAAATAACAATGCTCAAGTAGGTTCCCCTATAATATGGAAGTTTGAGCGAGCATTTAAATCCTATTAAGATAGATTTAAATGAAAAATAAAGAGTTGGGAACCTTTCCTTGATAAAATAGTCGTAAAAAGACTCCGAAATATTTTACATAATATCTGGAGGTAAAAGATAATCTCCGAATAATATAAATCATTTAAAAAATAATTTAAAAGAATTAAATAAATATTCCAAGAATATTTATTAACTCAATAATAATTACGGAATATTATGAACTCATAATATTGCTCGTAAGTAATCCTCGAATGAATATATGGAATTATTTACTAAATAAATCCCTCCTTAAATGAATATTCGAAATAATATTCATTAAATAATTAAACTCCAATAAATATTTAAAATAATATTCAATAAATAAGTCAAACCGTAAATGAATATTTGAAAATAATATTCATTTAATAAATAATCTTCTAAATGAATATCAAAATAATATTCATTTAGTAATCAAAACTTTAAAGGAATAATCGAAATAATATTCCTTAAGTAAATAGAACTTCCAATGAATATTTTAAAATAATATTCATCAAGTACATAAAACCTTAAATGAATATTCGAAAGTAATATTCATTTAATAAATAACATTCTAATGAATTTCAAAATAATATTCATTAAATAATCAACTCTAAATGAATATTCGAAACTAACATTCATTTAATATCTCTCGACTGAGATAATACTCGAATAACATTCCTCGAAATATTTCCAAGTAATTGATACTTTATGGAAATATAAATAACGTTTAATAATAACATTCCTTAAAATAAATAATAATCTGTCGTTGGAATCCCTCCGGGTTTCCACGACTATCTATATCTCAAAATACCGACTCCCGGTCAATATTTAAGAATGAATATCATATGCCCTTTGCTAAGGGTCTTATCAAAACAATCCGGCTTATAGACTTATAACTGATAATTCATATCTAGTCTATAAGCCAATATCAATTCAGGGAACATGTATCATAATATAATTTGACAATAGGCATGCATGCTATGGCATATGTAAAATGGCAATCACATATATATATTATCACAACAACAGGTTCAAACTTCTGAACACTTGCCTGGTAATCGGGTGTGGGTGGAGATAGCGTGTCCTGGGTCTGCTCGATTATCTAAAAACAATCAGAACATTCGAGATTAACCACTTAACACGTTTTAAAAGTCTAGGTATAAACTTCACTTAAATCGAAACACGTTTCCGAATTATCTCGTTATACACCTTTTAGTGTAACTCTTTTTTTATTACTGATACGATCCGACATTTGTTCGTTATTACGACATGTCATCATACCCACACTCGGTATATACTTAAGTCGTATATGTTCTAAAGTCGATCGATTACGAACCGAGATTATACCTCGAGTTTTATCGTTCTTTTTCTAAGTGTTTTACCAAAGTTATAACCAAGCGGGTTTTTAGGGGTTCGTTCGCGTTTAACTTTGATTCCAACATTTTTATAAAATCGGAAAACGATCCGTTTGATATGTGGTTTTCTTTCATGCATTTCTTATGATCCCTAGTATTTATTTACCAAGATTTGCCACTGAGTAACAAGCTTTAGGAGGGTTCAATTGAAGTTATGAACTTTTACTTACGATTCTGAACCAATTTTAGTAATTTGACCATAACTCCTAAACCATAAGTCGGAATGTTTCGATTCTTGCGCCAAAACGATCTATGGCTCGAGATCTACAAGGACCAGTCATAATATTACCAAGTTCAGGAAATTATATTAACTACCATGCTTGGTTTCTAAGTGTTACCAAAAATTCGGCATTACGACGGCTATAACTCGAACGATCCAAATTCGTACATGCCTCAAGCATATCAACAAAGCAACTCATGGCTTAACAACATCATTTACTACTTTCAAGAGGCTCTAAGTCCAGTGGTAAGGTCTCATGACCACCACACAACATAAACATAACAAATCAAGTCTTAAACAACTATTAAGACAACAATCAAGAACTCATCTTGCAACCCACTTAAGATCTCATCAAAACTTCATAAAACTCAAAGTAAGATCTAGGGTTTAGGTGAGATATATCTTCCTTGGAGTATTTACTAGCCTTATAAAACCTTGTATAGCCCTTAGAACACCTTAAACAAGCTTGGATCATCCAAAGAAACAATAAAACTAAAGTTAGTTCTTAAAAAGTACTATTCATCAGTTCAAAGATCTGCAAAAACGAGGCCCTTACCATGCTTTCTTGGACGAGTCTCCTAAAGGAGAGTTGTAGAGCATCTAACCAGCTTTCCAACAAGCTAAAGAACACCAAATTTCATTGAGAAACGAAGGAGATATGGCCGTTTGATAATCAGTCCAGAAACTGTCAAGCATCAGGACAGTTTGCTTCTTCAACTTGGGGAGGTGATTTGACTAGGCTATACTACTTGGATTGCTATGAAATTTGGATATATTATTGCCCATGGAGTGGAGAAGCTGTGGTAAAAATTTGGTAATTTTATCATGGATAGAAATGGCGATATAAATTTTCTTCTTGAGCTTGGTGCTGCTGGGCAGTTTCATAAAATGGAGAGAAATGGAGTGGTTTTGCTTGCTCTCTTACTTTAGTCTTATCCAAATGAATTATTGCAATGTATTGAGATAATATCTAGCCACTTGCTTTATTAAAGTGATTACCTCATCTTGCTTGAGTCATCAAAGAGACAAGTGTTGGTGTTTTGTGGTGAAGTGATGTCATTAGCACTAAGTAACTTGGTTTGTTTCCAAGTGTGCTAGTTACTTGCTTAACTAGCTTGGTTACTAGATATTTCTTACTTGCACATGCATGCATCTAGATCTCTGCTTGCTCTTTTGTCCATTTATTGCTCAATTCATTGATCGTTCGAACGAATAACTCAATCGTTTCTAGTTAGGGTTTTACCGAAAACCGTAATAATATTTACACCATCATTCTCCATTCTCTTTAATAATTCTTGAACCTATTTTCCTTAAATCCCTTCAATAATTCTTTAAGTCTTTCAGTGTCCAGGGAACTCTTGGAGAAAATAAAAGTGCGGTTTTTCAGAATCCGATAACTTTTACATACACTTATTTTCCCCCTGGATCACTAATACGAACTCAGAAATCCGTTCCGAATACTTCTATATAGTGTCGTCTCATAATATTCTCATTTTCACTACTAACACTATTCATTCTATATTCTTCCTTTATTCCCTATATTTATGACAATGTCTTTGTTCTTTCTCGGGCGTTCCTTAACCCTTTCACGGAACCACTGGACTAATCGTAATCGATCTGGATGACATGAGAATATTCTCCTTCTTGGAACTGCCATATCTTATTCCCCTAGGAGATAGATTATTCTTACCTAGGTTGTCAACCATTAGCATTCTTCAAGACATATAAATATTTAAATCGAATTCCATTCCTTCATTCAGAAGATCCACTATTACATCGTAGTCGTAACCATTATTCATTCTTACATCATTATATAACAAAAAAATTTAATTCTACCAAAAATTTGGGTTCTTACAGCGGTGACCACCGTGGATGGTGACAATATTATATATATATATATATATACTAGATTATAACCCGTGCGATGCACGGATTTCTTTTGATATGTTATAAATTTTATTTTATTGTATAATTATGTTTTTATATAATTATTAATTTTATAATTTATTTTAATATTAACTTAATAAAATTTGAATTAAATTTAATAAATGATTTGCATGTTTTAAAATTTATAAAATAAAATTTTAAGTTAAATATGTTGTTAACAGAATTCGAACTTTGAATATTTAGTAAATTAATTTAATCATTAAATATACCTTATAATTACATCTAACGGTTCTTATTAATTACTAAAAATCTAACAGTAATATGGTGTCATATTTTTGGGTATACATTAATGATTGTAAATTTATGTTTTAAATTAAAAGGTAGTGTATTTAATTAGAAAAGAAATATTAATGATTGGAAGATTATGATTGCAAAATTATGTTTTAAATTAAAAGGTAACGTGTTTTAATTAGAAAAGAATTATTAATGGTTGGAAGTTACAATATTTTAGGTACAAATAAAGGGTAATATGTTCAATTAAAAGTAAACATATTTTAAATTGATTGAAAGATATGTTTTTATTTATTTATTAAATTGTAGTTAATAGTACAATTACGTTTTTATATAATTATTAATTTAATAATTTTTTAAATTTTAATTTAACATAATTTAATATACTCATATTTAGATATTATACTAATATTTTCTTATTATAAAGAATGTACAGGATTTTTTAATATATTTTATTAATAATTGGAAATATGGTGTGATATTTTTGAGTGTATATTAATGATTGTAAGATTAGTTTTAAACAAAAAAGGTAACGTATTTTAATTAGAAAGGAAATATTAATGATTTAAAAATATGGTACGATTGATGTTTTTATAAAAGGTAATATCTTGAATTAAAAATAAATGTGAAAATGGCAATAACTAATTACCATTAATTATATTTTGTCATTATTTATTTTAATAATTAGGATAACCAAACCGAAAACCAAACCGACCAAACTTTCAATCTTTTGGATTTAATATATTAGTATATATATATATATATATATATATATATATATATATATATATATATATATATATATATATATATATATATATATATATTACAAAATACCAATTAATTATGCAAATGAAATTTTATTGTTTTAATTAAAATAAAGGAGTAATAAAATTAGATATTTTGTAAATTCTGAAAGTTTATTTATTTTAGAATAAATTGGTATGAGGAAATAGAATAAAATGTGAAGTTGGTTAATAAATAAAATAATAATGTTTTAAAAATCCGGTTTATAATAAAAGGATTTACGGATTGGTGAATAATGATTTAAAAAGGGAGAATATTGTAGATCCTTGTAATACAATGAGATAGATCTTTAAATGTGGGAATAAAATCAAATTAGGATTATTTAATTAATTTTTCTAAAAGAGAGAAAATAATTATGGGTTTAAAATGGGATATAAATGAATACTTGCACTTTTCATTTCAAGGACAAAATAGGAAGGATGTCATTAGAAGAGATCTAATCGAGATAGAAAATTTAAAAATTTTAGATAATTAAAAAGAATTCTATGAATGACTTCTTTTTTTTTTTACTTCGAGATGTGATTTACGAGAGCTAAAGTGCGAATCAAGTGATTAATTAAATTAGAGAGTTTCGTCATAAAATAAGAATTATAAGAAAATTTGTGTCGATTATATGAAAATCCTTTTGTTTATTTTATTCGAGATATGTGTTAAATAATTAAGTTAGTGCCATATATTTTGGAATAATCAGAGACCTTCAAATAAAAATTTCCCTTACAAATAGTTGTAATTGATTTGCATAATGTATAAACCCGAGATATTAAAATTAATAGGGAAAGCGGATAGAGCCTCCATCTAATAATTCATTTTGCGAATGAGGCTTTACTGAGATTCTAAACTTACGAGAATATTCCCAATCATATGATCGAAAATTATTTGATTATCAGGAGCATGATTACCGAGTTATTTTGACAATTTGTGATTTAAATTCTTACCCGAGTACTAAAATCATTTATTTTGATAATTAATTATAGAAATTCTTTCTGAGACTTGAGAATCTTGCTCGCGGGTAATGCTTTTATTTAATTGGTAGCATTTAGCATCGAGACAGAGGCAAGTTCATTCCTACCCTAACTCTCGGAAATTTTGTATTCTGATCATATTATTTTATCCCTTATTTATTTTCGAGCTATAGATTATGAGATTTATCTGTTGCTTCTCGTGATACAATTATTTATTTTGAGCATTATTCCTCGTCAAATATTACGTTCCTGTTGATTTAGTTTACTTGCGAATTATATTCCCCATAAGCGTAGAAACAATTTCGTTGTTATCGGGTCGATCTCATTATTTCGAGACAACTATTACTTTGATTCAAAGAAACTAATCTCATTCGTTCGAGATAGTTGAATTCATTCTATTCAGTCGGATTTATTGTACAAATTCGACAGTATTTATTGATTACCTTTCAGTTGTTCCATCTTTCGAACCAACAATTTAGTGCTACAAAAGTAGTATCTTTAGAGTTGCACTCGTCGATCAAGTGAAAAGCACTCTACTTAGCGTTCATCAATTGTGAGTATTATAAATATTCGAGTGGTACTAATTGTTCCGTACGACTCATCATATTTTGTTTTGAGACTATTCTCATTATTTCGAGATAGTTACCTTTCTTGTCACGGGTTGACATTTTGTTCGTGTCAACCATTTAAAATATGTTTATTGAGAGTCGCATTAATCCATTGTTCGGATTGATGGCACATTAGAGTAAAACTGGCAGTCCATCAGATCAATCAAATATTTTCATGTGAAGTTTATCTCAAATTATCAGTTCATTAAATGTTCGGGACTTCTGTATTCTACTGGTCAATTTTGGGAAAGAGGCCCATTATAGAGAAAGAGAGACTTGTGTACCTTTATATGGACACGAGAATATTTTAGGCACTATGATGCCAGGGTTGATATAATAACCCAATATGATGCTAGCATTCATACTACATATTATATTCGTTGATATCGTATTGTAGTTGTGATCGGGCGAAGTGCGGTGTCGTTGGAGGACGGTATTCCCGGTCGGATAGTTGATCGCCCCGTCGAAATACCGAAAGGATGGAAGACCAGTTATTCATTATCATGAGTCATCAGAGTTTCACCAATTGAGTCTTTCGAGTAATCTATTTTCGAGATGAGTCTTGAGTCAAAGTGT
This sequence comes from Saposhnikovia divaricata, assembly GCA_036435485.1. Classification (NCBI taxonomy): domain Eukaryota; kingdom Viridiplantae; phylum Streptophyta; class Magnoliopsida; order Apiales; family Apiaceae; genus Saposhnikovia; species Saposhnikovia divaricata. Next base: position 119,352,054 of record CM071598.1, on the reverse strand, counting down.
CAGATTTTTGATATCCAGTTATTCATTTAATTTCGAGTAATTATTTTGGTAAATCTTGTTATATTTGTGTACCGAGCAAGAAGAGAACTTGCTGAGCACCATAGTTGCACATTCTTGCTTTACCACATTTGTTCAGCTGTCAAGAAGGAAAAAGGCGAGACGTCCAGCCAGAAGGATAAAGGGAAGGAGAAAGCTCCGGGCTATGGTGACAAGGACTGATGAAACTAGTTGGAATCCTGTTACCTTTTCTACTTTTTAGAATTATGTAAGATATCATTCAGATATGTAATAAATTGTATTGTAATAATGTATGAGACCGATCTTGGATCTGTGGAGTAGGACTGCTCCGCTCCGTTGTAAAAAATATTTTAGTATTATTGAGCTAACGTGTGCTGCAGGATACTGAGACCTGATGTGACGACCCGGGTCCCCGGACAGAGTGGATTTGGGGGCATCACAGCGTTGGTATCAGAGCATTAGTTATATTTTTAGGAATCGTACGAGCCTAGAATTATAACGCGACGTGAGAGTTTAGAGACGTAATTCGATGGTGAGATTTTAGCACTAAGTGCTTTACACCTTATATACCCATATATGTATCTAGTCTATTAGAACCTGTTGTGACTGGTATTCCTTGTACTTTTGTAGATGTCTACTTCAGGACTTGATGACTTTCGCTCAATCAGAGACAGATCTCCTACACCTTACCCTCAGGGACCCCTAGATCCCAACTCAGGTTCAGACAGTGACCCGTCTGAGGAGATTGTACCCATGGACAGCGATTCAGAGGGCCCTTCTATCCGGATTCTTACACCTTCTCCACCACACGTGATAGACTTGGTGTATTCTCCTGACCAGATTATAGAGGTAGCGGATGCTCCTATGCCAGTGTTGACCTAGAGACTCCTACTCCAGAGATTGAGCAACCAGCTCAGATTCCAGACCCTACTGAGACTGCAGAGACGACACTCCTGTATACTCCTGAGATGTTCAGATATGAGACCCCAGAGCCCATTACTTCTGAGCTGATTGATGATGGCCAGCTCTCATCTGTCCGTACTGAGATTCGGCCTAGTTCAGTTGCTTCCAGAGTTGATATACCTACCATAGTATCAGCTTTTGCTGACTTGTTTGTTACACCCGTTCCGGTGTATGCTTCGACTCCGACAGTCCCTACTATACCTGACTTCATGTTACCGCCTATCAGTGTTACTCCTGCTTGTGATACAGCTCCATCTGCACCTACCATATCTGCACCTGCACCTGCTCCTGCTCAGCCTCCTGTGGCTGCTACTACTGCTGCTATGCCACCTGCTCCTTCTGAGCATCCTATAGTGACCGGAAAGATGGTTCCATGGCATATCCACCATACCCTGTTCCAGCACTACAGATGGTTGTGGTCTCGCTATGAGGAGATTTTTGCTACGAGGGATGGTAATCTTCGACTTTTGTCTGTTCCAGATCCTATTGCAGTGCATCATGGAGGTAGTTTGTTAGTGAGAGACATACCTATGGAGATTGTGCACCAGATTGCCCTGACTGTTTTGTCCGGACTTCAGACTGACCTTGCTGCCATGCCATCATCGAGTACCGGGCAGATTGATCGGACCAGAGTTGCTACCATGATCTCAGACATCATTACAGAGTTCCATATAAGAGTGGGTGAGATTTTCGCCCGTTCTGACTCGACTTGATGCTGCTGTTGTTGACTTAGTATAGTCTTTTTGGTTTCAAGGGATGACATATATGTATGCTTGTGCATTCCCATCTTTTGGTTAGCATGTATATTATAGCTAGTGGTGGCCCGCTTTTTGTATGGCGTCGCGATAGATCTTTCTGTACTAGGGTGCACATATAATGATGATCGATGTATTTGTCTAGATGTAGTAGGCTTTATGCCCAGCCTGTTGGGTAGTGATCCTTAGTATCTTTACTTATGGATTCGGTATGTCAGTAGGATATTCTCCTGATGTATTTATCTTCAGATTATGGGTCTGTATGATTATGATGGATGTATTCAGTGTTGTGACCTAGACTGTACCGGTATGGTACCCTGTATTATATATTATGATCTGCTAGTAGTACTGTTATCTTATTTTATCTGTTATAGAACTGTGTTATATTAGAACAGCATGTTAAATTATTTCCTATGATACTCCCGAAATAGTAAATCTCTTTTCAGATACTACGACTTAAAATGAGTTTTAAAAAAAAGAAAGAAGTTTCCGAAAACCAAGGATGAAAATGACGATTGAGTTTTGGAACTTAAAAGTTTTCTAAGAATTACCAACAAAACCTGAAATAGTTCTTTGACGAGTACCTTAAATTTTAATTTTTTTATAATAAGGAAAAAGAATAATTGTTTTACAAATTGACAAGAAAGAGAATCATGATTTTGAGTATGGTTTATTTTGAGAAACCAGAAATTTTGACAAGAGTAAATATTTATGAATGCCTGTCATAACTGTGCCAGCAATGGTGTCATATAACTGCATACATGTGATATAACCTACCTTATTGTTTTCGCTCTTAATAGAAAAAGATGCCACCTAGAAGAAGAAGACCCCAAGAAACCCTCGTCCTCAACCCGAAGTGGATCAAGACAATGAGGTTCCACCTCGGAACCCAGTTCCAAACCCGGGATCAGGACCCGCTCAAAATCCGAACCAGAATAATAACCCGATGAACCTACTTCTGGATTTTCTTTTTCAACATGCCCAGAACCCTCAATCTCAGCAGAACCAAAACCCAGTCGGAGGAAATCCACCTCCAGCTCAATTGACCCAAACTACGGTGACTTTTAAATTGTTCAAATCTTTGAACCCACCTGAATTTAAAGGTACCACTAACCCAGTAGAGGCTAGAATCTGGCTACGAGAGATAGAGAAGACTTTTGAGATTGTGAGAGTAGAAGAAGATAAGAAGACAGTGTTCGCAGCTTATATGTTGAAGGATGAAGTTAATTACTGGTGTGAAGCGAAGAGAGCTATGGAGGGTAACGCAGTCATACCGTGGACTAGATTTACAGCGTTGTTTCTAGAAAGGTATTTTCCCAAGTATTTGGAGAATCAAATGGAAATCAAGTTTTTGGAACTCAAGCAAAGGACGATGACTGTTGCAGACTACGAAGCCAAGTTTACAGAACTCTCGAGGTTTGTGCCCTATCACATAGATACTGAGGAAAAGAGAGCCAAGCATTTTCAACAAGGATTGAAGCCCTGGATACCGAATCGAGTCGCTGTGTTTGAAATTACCAATTATGCAACCTTAGTTTAGAAAGCGGCTATAGTGGAAAGTGGAAGTGATCTGTAAATGAAGGATAGGGATGGTAAGAAAAGAAAATTTTAGAGTGGTGGAAGCAGTTTTGTGAATAGATTTGATAATCGTAGTGAAAAGAGGTCGTTTATGAAGAGGGAGAATAGAAGCTCAGATAATAGGAGGATTGGGAACCATGACACCAGAGGAAGCAATCAGAGATCCAGACCTCAGCAAACCATGAACATGATGCAAGGAAGATCACCATTGCCAGAATGCAAGACATGTGGGAGGAAACACCCTGGACCCTGCCATCAAGCTAGTGTGAACTGTTACAACTGTGGGCAAAAGGGTCATTATGCTTCAAGTTGCAAGGACAAATCTATCACCTGCTTCAACTGTGGGAAGAAAGGTCACGTGTCCCGAGATTGTCGACAGCCTGCAAAGGAAAATCCAGTGCCTCGACTTCTAGCACCTCCCAGCAACAAGCCGACAGCAAGAACCTTCAACATGACAGTGAGAGATGCCATTGATGACAGCGATGTGATCGCAGGTACGCTTCTAGTAAATTCTGAGGATGCACGTGTTCTAGTTGATTCTGGAGCTGCCAAATCTTTTATTTCTGAGAACTTCATGAATAAGCTTAATCTTGAGTCTGTGCCCTTAGAGGGAACTCTGAATATAGAAGTAGCAAATCAGGAAGTCATTCCAGTGACCTGATTGTGCCCGAATTGTTCTATAGAGATGCGGGGCCAACATTTTGACGCAGACCTCATTCCCTTTAAGTTAGGGGAGTTCAATGTAATCCTAGGGATGGATTGGTTAGCACGTTACGATGCCCAAATAGATTGTCATCGGAAGAAGGTTAGCTTAGTGGACCTAATGGTATAAGAATCCCGTTTCGCGGACGAAAAATGGCTAAAGATTTTGTGTCAATAATTCAAGCTAAGAGGTTACTTCGACAAGGATGTCAAGCCTACCTGGCTCACGTGGTAGATAAAGAAAAGTAGACCTCTACAATTGATGAGATTCCTGTAGTTAATCAGTTTAAAGACGTTTTCCCTGATGAGTTGCCTGGAATACCACCGGATCGAGCGATAGAATTCACAATTGATCTAGCACCAGGAACCGCACCTATCTCAAAAGCACTTTACAGAATGGCACCAGTGGAAATGAAGGAATTGGCAACACAGCTGCAAGAGTTACTTGACAAAGGTGTAATCAGACCTAGTGTATCCCTATTGGGAGCCCCAGTTTTGTTCATAAAGAAAAAGGACGGATCCATGCGATTGTGTATCGATTATCATGAACTGAACAAGATGACTATCAAGAACAGATACCCTCTTCCTAGAATCGATGATCTGTTTGACCAGCTTAAAGGAGCTACGCATTTTTCAAAAATTGATTTGAGATCCGGCTATCATCAACTGAAGATCAAGCCTGAGGACATTCCTAAGACTGCCTTTAGGACTCGATATGGACATTACGAGTTCCTAGTAATGTCTTTCGGATTGACGAATGCTCCAGCTGCTTTCATGGATTTAATGAATCATGTATTCAAGAGATACTTGGATAAGTTTGTAATTGTATTTATTGATGAAAATTCTCATATACTCCAAGTCTCTTGAGGATCATGTAGAACATCTCCGTCTAGTTTTGGAAGTATTGAGGAAGGAAAAGTTGTATGCGAAGTTTTCGAAATGCGAGTTCTGGCTGAAAGAAGTTCAATTTTAATTACATATTGTGAGCGGTGAAGGAATTTCTGTAGACCCCGCTAAGATAGAAGCCGTAGCAGATTGGGAGAGACCTAAGACTCCAACAGAGGTTAGAAGCTTCCTTAGACTTGTGGTTATTATCGCAGATTCGTGAAAGATTTCTCAAAGATAGCTACGCCACTGACTCGACTTACCAGGAAGAGTGAAAAGTTTGAGTGGACCTCCAAATGTGAAGACAGCTTCCAAGAATTGAAGAAGCGACTAACTACTGCCCCAGTTCTGAACTTACCTGATGAAAAAGGAAATTTTGTGATTTTCAGCGATGATTCTCACAAGGGTTTAGGATGCGTACTAATGCAACATGGGAAGGTAATAGCTTATGCCTCTCGACAACTGAAGGAATATGAATCCCGATACCCTACTCACGATTTGGAACTTGCTGCTATTGTATTTGCACTCAAGATTTAGAGACATTACCTTTATGGAGAGAAATGCGAGATCTTCACGGACCACAAGAGCTTAAAGTACATATTCACGCAGAAGGAATTGAACATGAGATAGAGAAGATGGTTGGAATTGATCAAAGACTACGATTGCTCGATAAATTATCACCCAGGAAAAGCTAATGTTGTAGCTAATACTTTAAGTAGAAAGGAAAGACTAAACCTATTAACAACCTTAGAGGAATTAGTCAGAGAATTTGAGAAAATGGAGTTAGAATTCAAGGACCAAGTCCAAAACAATGAAAGAGTTTATACCATTCATTTTCAACCAGAGTTGCTAGGAAAGATTCGTCGTTGTCAGGAGCAAGTAATGGAAGAAAGAAGATCAGATTTGACCGAAGAAGAGTTTTTGAGCCCTAGAGATGATAAGGGAATTAAGCGATTTGTGTCGAGAATTTGGGTTCCTAATGTTATCGAATTGAAAGAAGAAATCATGAGCGAAGCGCATAACTCGGGATATTCCATTCACCCGGGGAGCACAAAAATGTATCAAGATATTAAGTAGAATTATTGGTGGCCTAACATGAAGAGAGAGATTGCAGAATGGGTAAGCAAGTGTTTGACATGTCAGAGAGTGAAGGCAGAACATCAACGACCCAGTGGATTACTTCAATCATTAGAGATTCTAGAATGGAAATTGGAGCACATCACCATGGATTTTGTAGTAGGTTTACCTTGAACCAGAGCGAATTTCGATGCCATATGGGTTATAGTTGACCGACTTACGAAGTTCGCGTATTTCCTGCCGATTAGCGAAAGGTATTCAGTGGAAAGATTGGTAGGTTTGTCTATGAAGGAAGTGGTAGTTCGCCATGGAGTGCCTGTGTCAATCGTGTCAGATAGAGATGCCCGCTTTACTTCTAGATTCTGGAAAAGTTTTCAGGAATACCTTGGCACCAAACTAAATTTGAGTACATCCTATCATCCGCAGACAGACGGACAGAACAAAAGAACAATCCTGACCATAGAAGATATGCTGCGAGCTTGTGCCTTAGATTTCAAGGGAAGTTGGGATGATCATCTGCCGTTAGTAGAGTTTGATTACAATAATAGTTATCACTCCAGTATCGTCATGGCCCCGTATGAAACGTTATATGGAAGGAAGTGTAGATATCCACTTTGTTGGGATGAAGTCGGTGAAAGAAGATTACTCGGGCCAGACCTGGTCCATCAGACAAAGCAATCCATAGAGAAGATTCGAAAGAGATTAGTTGCCGCTCAAGACCGTCAGCAAAAGTATGCAGACCTGAAGAGAAAGGATAAATCATTCGAGATAGCAGACAAAGTGTTGCTGAAAATTTCCCCGTGGAAAGGGGTGATGAGATTTGGGAGAAAAGGAAAACTGAGTCCTAGGTATATTGGACCCCTTGAGACTCTTAAGAATGTTAGAGCCGTGTCATATCAAATAGCCTTACCGCTAGATCTTCAGCATTTTCACGATGTATTCCACGTATCAATATTGAGAGCTTATCATCCTGACCATCGACACGTATTAGAATATGAACCAATTGATGTCAAAGCTGACCTGACCTATGTAGAGCAACCAGTGGAAGTTGTAGATTTCAAAGTGCATGAGTTGCGAAACAAGAAAATAAATTTGGTGAAAGTGATTTGGAGGAATCGTCAAATCGAAGAGGCCACCTGGGAACTTGAGAATGAAATGCATAGTAAATACCCCGAGTTATTTAGTTAACAATGTGATCCCGAGGACGGAATCCTTTTAAGGGGGGGACTGTAATAACCGTAAATTTTTTATGATATCTCGAGTCCCTTTTAATTAAATTCTCGTAAGATTTAAATCCTATATTAATTATAACTAGGAGTGCGTGCGATTAAATATTTATTTTATTTTAGTGCGCTACTAGACTCTAATAATTACTTAGTGCGACGTGATTTTTATTTATTGCGATAATTTTCTTTTGACTATTATTATTATTATTATTATTATTATTATTATAACCATTTCTTTTTCCCACTACTAATACAACTAGGAATTATAGTGGCTCATTATTTTTGTCAAATAAATGTTTATATGTGCATTAGAATCATATAATTGGGTTTGATTTAAATTAAGTCCAAATAATTGTAGTAAGCTTTGTATGTAAAATAGAGCCCAAGCCCAACCATGTGACATAAGTCCACCGAGCCCAAATTTTCTTTAATTATATTAAGATGAAATCAAGAGAATCATCACATCCTTTCTTATCTTTTTTCACCGAGACCAAACACCTTCACCATTTTCTCTCCACTCCAAACCAAACTTACAAATACTATATCTCTTAAATCATAGCCTTGATCTTGCATGCATTTATATAGTTAGAAAGAGGATGAGCGCTTAAAAAACGAGATGAATGAAAAGAATGAAAATATTCGAAATCTATAGTTATGTAAGCTGAAGAAAATGAAAAATATATGATACAAGTCAATGATAAGAATCGTGAGCTTCATGTCGTGATTTTGAATTTAAAAATCCAGAACGAATCTTTAGGACAAGAGATTGCTAAACGAGAAAATCGAATAAGCGAACTTGTACAATCTTTAATGAGTGACAAAGAAGAAGAGCTTCGAAATGCCATACAAGATTTAAATCTTGATCACTATATAGCATTAGCTGAAAAGGATGTCGAATTTGCTAAATTAAGAGAGCGATTAAACATTGAGGCCAATGAAAAAGAATACTTTGTTTTAGAAATGAAATCAAATATCTTAGAAAGTGAAAGGCTTAAAAATGAGAATGCCAAGCTCATGGCTCAAGTGATAGAACATGAGAATGTGCTAACCAACAAGATTTATGTCTTGATGCAAGAAAAATATATATCTTGATTCTATAGTGAAGCAAATCACCAAGAGCAATACCATGTTGGAAAATATGGTATACAACTCCAAGGTATCTTCTAACAAAGAAGGTTTAGGATATGATGCATTTGCCCTTCCTAAAAGAGAAACACATATTCCTACTCCCACTAGAATTACTCCTCCTAAAGCACCTACAAAAATATGCATGTTTTGCAACAAAAAGGGACATGAAAGTCTATTTTGCAAAACTAAGGAAGGTGTAATTAAGGGGAAGTATATGTGGATGCCTAAAGGAGCCAGCATTGCTCAAAAGAATTTGGATAAAAATGCAAACAAACAACCGAAGCACATTTATCGTCTAGAGCCGATTAAATTTCATCCAAGGAACTCTAAATATGTTGCAAGTACTAGTATTAACAATGCTAGGCAACCGAATGTTCCTAGAAGAAATTTTGTTGCTCAAAGTTCGAATAATAATGCTTATATTCGAAGTCAAAATGATCGTATGCCTAGAAATGTAAGTCATTATAATGTTCGATCGAGTCAACATGCTAATGTGAGTCATCATGCATATCCTAGACATTATAATGCTCATGCTAGAAATAATCATGTGAATTATCATGCCAATAATCATTCTAAAGATTCCACTATTACTATATTTCCCCGTAGTAATAATGGTCATGATTTTCGTGGTGATTCCAAGTATATGCCTAGGAGAAATCCTCATCATATATCTAATAGGAATCAAGCATCTAGAACTGATATTGTCTATATAAATGATTATCCCATGCCTAGATTTGTTTATGAAAGTACTCGTTTACCTTATGATGTGCTAACCCCCGGACCCGTAAGTAAAAAAGGTACCAATCGATTTTATTAATTGTTTATGTAGGTGTGCCTAACTGCTAAGAAAAATGTGTGGCATCTCGATAGCGGTTGCTCACGGCACATGACGGGTAATAGATCCTTGTTGAATAATTTTAAAAAGGTAACCACCGGAAGTGTAACTTTTGATGATAGCAGTCAAGGTAATATTGTTGGTATTGGTAATATTGGCAATGAAAAGTTTAAAATTTCAAATGTACAATTAGTCACTGGACTAAAGTGCAATTTGCTTTCAATATGTCAACTATGTGATAATGGTTGCAATCCTTCCATCTCATTATGCTATTTTTTACAAAGAATGGAAGTTGATTCTTAAATGTCCACGTAACAGAAATGTTTATTCGTGTGACTTAAATGATTACGAGAACGTTTGTTTGGTATCTATGAATGAGGATCCATGGTTGTGGCACCGTAGGTTGGGTCATATAAACATGAAACTCATTAAGAATATTTGTTCAAAAGAACATGTTCGAGGTTTACCCAAACTAAGTTTCGTAAAAGATCATGTGTGTGAAGCTTGTGAAATTGGCAAACAAATTCGTTCATCTCATAAAGCCAAATTCATGGTGTCTACTACTAGACCACTCGAGCTTTTACATATGGATCTTATAGGACCGGTTCCCGTACAAAGCCTAGGAGGGTGTGTATACACTCTTGTGGTAGTTGATGACTACTCACGCTTTACGTGGACGGTGTTTCTTAAAGCAAAAAAGCGATGCGTTTGAATCATTTGTTGCACTTTGCAAAAGAATACAAAATCAACAAAATAACACGATCGTCTATATTTGGAAGGATCATGGTCGAGAATTTGATAACTCGGATTTTGTTAACTTTTGTGAAGAATGTGGTATCACTCATAATTTTTCGGCTCCTTATACACCTCAATCTAACGGGGTTGTTGAAAGGAAGAATCGAACCTTGCAAGAAATGGAAAATACGATGTTGAATGAATATCATAGACCAAAGTATTTTTGGGCCGAAGCTATGTCTACGGCAAGTTATGTTCTTAATAGAGTGCTACTACGAACTATCAAAATGAAGACTCCATATGAGCTCTATTTTGGTAAAACTCCTAAGATAAGCTACTTCAAGGTTTTTGGAAGTAAATGCTATATTTTGAATTCAAGAGATTATTTAACAAAGTTTGACCCTAAATCTTGTGAGGGTATATTTCTTGGATATTCAAACACTAGCAAAGCTTATCGGGAGTTTAATCTTGAAACTTTAGTTGTGGAAGAATCATTGAATGTTGTGTTTGATGAATCGAAACCGCAGTCTAATTTTAAAGATTTAGTAGATGCGGATGATGATTCAATTGATCCTAAAAATGGTTCTACAACCGGAGTTGAAGATGTAATTCGACAAATGGGAACCATGGATCCAGGAACTAAAATTCCTACTAATCCTCTCGAAATAAATGAAGTTGAAGCTCGTTTGCCTCCGGATCCCGTGATCAAAAATCACCCTATAGACAATGTCTTAGGTAAACTTAGTAAAAGCGTTCAAACTCGAGCTCAAGTTCAAAACATTGTGAGTAATATAGCATTTTTATCACAAATCGAGCCCAAATCGGCCAAAGAAGCTTTATTAGACGAGGATTGGATTAAGGCCATGCAAGATGAGCCAAATCAATTTACTCGAAATAAAGTTTGGGAACTCGTACCTCCACCACCCGACACTTCCATTATTGGAACGAGATGGGTCTTTCGTAATAAATTTGACGAAGGAGGAGAAGTGGTAAGAAATAAAGCACGATTAGTTGCTCAAGGCTATACTCAAATGGAAGGTACAGATTTTGATGAAACCTATGCTCCTGTAGCTAGAATCAAGTCAATTCGAATGTTCTTGGCTTACGCTTGCTATAGAGGTTTCAAAGTCTATCAAATGGATGTTAAATCGGCATTCCTAAATGGTGTCTTAGAAGAAGAAGTTTATATAATACAATCTATGGGATTCGAGGATCATAAACATCCTAGTTATATATACAAATTATACAAAGCCTTATACGGATTAAAACAAGCTCCGAGAGCTTGGTTAAGTAAATTCCTAACCGATATTGGTTTTAAAATGGGAATTGCGGATACTACGCTATTTACAAAGTATGAAGGCGATGATATTTTGCTCGTTCAAATTTACGTAGATGCTATTATTTTTGGTGCGACCAAAGAATCACTATGTAATGAATTCTCGGATAAAATGAGTAAAGAATTCGAAATGAGCATGACGGGCGAATTAAATTTCTTCCTAGGTTTGCAAATTAAACAATCTCGAGACGGCATTCATATTTCACAATCGAAATATTGCAAAGAAATGCTTAAGAAATTCATGATGGAAAATGCAAAACCAATAAGTACTCCTATGTCTATCTCCGATAAGTTATCTATAGATGAAACTGGTGTTTCTGTAGATATTACGAAATATCGAGGGATGATAGGAAGTTTGCTTTATATCACGGCTAGTAGATCGGATATTCAATTTAGCGTTGGTAAATGTTCTCGTTTTCAAGCAGATCCGAAAGAATCTCATTTATCCGCGGTTAAACGGATATTTACATATCTTAAAGTTACTATGGATTTAGGTCTTTGGTATCCTAAAGGACACCCATTTGATTTAGTGTGTTTTTCTGATTCGGATTATGCCGGGCATTTAATCGATAGGAAAAGCACTAGTGGCACATGTTAGTTTCTTGGTGGATGTTTAGTTTCTTGGTTTTCAAAGAAACAAAATTCGGTTTCTATATCCATTAATATAGCGGTTGCGAAATGCTGTACACAAATCTTGTGGATGAAACAAATATTAGCCGGCTATGTTATTAAATTTGATGTGGTATCTATTTTATGTGACAATACGAGTGCAATTGATTTGAGTAAAAATATGGTATTGCATTCGAGATCGAAACATATAGATATTAGACATCATTTTCTTCGTGATCATGTTAATAAATGTGATATTAAGTTGGTTCATATTGATACTGAAAATAATATCGCATATATTTTCACGAAACCACTAAGCTCCGAAAGATTCTCTAAATTGCGATTCGATTTAGGAATGATGAAGTGCCCAAATTGATTTTTTAATTTTATTCAAACCATATACTACCTTATGATTAATTATCTTACAACCTGAAGCATTGTTTAAGCGGGCTTTCAAACATGTTTTGAACACTCAGATTTCTTCGACAATGATACGGGCTGCAAATAATTAAAATCAAGGGTTTTATGTGCTTTGTCTAAAGGTTTCAAATGAATTCCAAATTACATTTTATTACATTAAAAAATATTTATTTTCGAAAAATTGGAACTTTGTGCATTTTATTATTCTAAAATAAAATAGCAATTTTTCTGATGGCACAGATAGTTTTAGGGAATTTTTCTGATTTATTTAGCATTCTATATGAATTTTCAAAAACAGTTATTAAGCAAAAAGAAAAATCATGTAAAATCAAAATAAATTGAAAAGAGTGCAATGTGTGATACGTGGTTACAGGATGCGTGTATGGTGAAGTTAGTCAGTCAAGGGTCAGCCGGTCAAGCCTCGAAAAGGCACGAGGAAATCTCAGTCGTGCATTCAAACGTCTGATTTGATCTGGGCCGTTGAAGAATTATTACAAATAATTTCCTAAAATGGTAAATGGTATTATTTTATTTTCTTCATCCCATTTTCTCTTCCCCATTTCATCACCGGTCGAAACCCTAGCTCTTTGAACTCAAATTACGATCACTCCTGATAAGTGGATTTCATATCCACTTGGAACGCTTCATTTCGGCTTAAATTGATTAACTTGGCCTCAAGTATGTTGTGTTTTGATTCGTTTTAGTGAGATTGTGCAGGGTTTTTATATTGAGGTTGGAAGTTATTAATTGCATATTTAATGGTGGATTTGAGTTCAAGAAGCAAAGATTTACAACTTGCAAGAGAAACGAAGGCTAACGGAGGAAAAACGAAGAAAATCAGGAAAAAATCGGCTGCTGGCAGAAGCAAAGAGGCCAGCTGCGCCTGTAGAGGGCACAGCTGCGCGGGGGAGGCAACCAGGATGCGCAGGCACGTGCCAGGAGAGAGCAGAAGCATTGGTGGCCGCTGGGAAATTCCAATTTTGACTTAAAAGTGTATTTTTGGAACGTTTCTTGGAGAAAACGATTTGCGTGGCCTATAAAAACACAACCTATCATCTTAAAACGGACCAACATTCAGAATAACACAGAGAGAGCCAAAGATAGAGATTCAGACTTGGAGATAGATTCCCGGAAGGACGTGACAGCATTCGGAGATCTAGATCTACTTTTGTATTCTTCTAAATTAGGCGATACTCTGGATTTTGGGATTTGTTTTTCTTAACTCTATTACTCTAGCACGATTGATTTTATTCAGACCTTATTTATTAATGTTTTCATCAGATCCCATGATGACGAGCCGTTCGATTATGAACTAATCGTTGTCATGGGATTCTAATGGATTTATCTATATAGTTTAGTAGTTTGATTGCTTTAAAGATTTGTGTGTGATGAATTATTTATATCCTTGTATGGTTGTGCTTATTCTTCTTGGATGCGTAGCTAAAATCTAAGTTGTATTGTTAATCTCTATTGAAGCGATAGTGGATATAGAGATTTAGAACTTTCCATGCTAGCATAGGATTATGCATGTTTTGACATCATGATTTGTAGTGTAATTTTAACCATCTTATGCTGCCCTATGTGATCTCAATGGATAACTTGTGCTTAAACCGTTATGTTTTCAAATCTTATAGACATATAGGGTCTAAACATAATTGGTGTCTACCCATCTTCTATCTCTTTTGTGGATGTATGAGTAGTTTGGTATTCGTATACTGACAGGAAACCTATACTTGATTCGTGTCATCCGATCAGTTATCATAACCATCACATACATTGATTAAAGGCATTAACTCTAAGCAAAGTATTTAATGAAGTTAGGATTCCATGTTTATTCTCTCGTAAGAAATTAGATTTTAATTCTCATTAGTTAAGTATATAATTCTTAATTTGGTTAATTTGCTTCTTAGTTTTTTTTTTTTTGACCAAAACTTCTTAGTTAATTTAGATAATAAAAACCCAAATTTGTTACTTGTCTTAGCAGTGAATAGAAATCATATATTGTTGCATAGGTGCATATTCTGTCTTACACCAGTCTCTGTGGGAACGAACTCTACTTAATCTTATATTACTTGTGATCGCGTACGCTTGCGTGATTTAGTGCGAACAAGTTTTTGGCACCGCTACCCGGGGACTCGGTGTTTAATATAGTTTATGTGCTTGTCATTAGTGGTCATTAAAGTTCACTGACACGGATAGTTTTCTTACTTAGTTTGTTTTGTTCTGTGTGTTTCAGGAACCTGAGCGTGTATGCAAACACGTTCTCAAACTCGTAAATTGGCAGAAGAAGAACTAGCAGCAGTAGATATGGGAGATCCAGCAGGTGCAACAGCTAAAGCTTTGAAGGACTATTCTCAACCGAAAGTCAATGATATTCAATCTAGCATTATCAGACCAGCCATTGCAGCTAATACCTTTGAAATCAAGCCTGGCACGATTCAGATGGTACAGAATTCAGTTCAGTTTGGGGGTGCTCCAACGGAAGATCCTAATATGCACATCCGGAACTTTATCGAGATCTGTGATACTTTCAAGTTCAATGGTGTGTAGGAAGATGTTGTGAAATTGAGGCTTTTCCCATTTTCTCTGAGGGATAAGGCTAAGGGTTGGTTACACTCTTTACCAGCCGGTTCTATTACGACATGGGAGGATCTTTGTTAACACAAAATCACGCAAGCGTACGTGGTCACAAGTAATATAGAATTAAGTTGAGTTCGTTCCCACAGAGATCTGGTTAGGTTTCAATTCAGTAGATGTATCTATGCAACAATGTATGGTTTTAACTCACTGCTAAGACAATTAACGAATTGGGGGTTTTGATTATCTAAACTTAACTGAGATACCAATTATCAAAATAAGAATTAATTAACTAATGAGATTTAAAACTGATTTACTTATATGAGAATAAACATGGGATCCTAACTTCATTAAGTACTTCGCTTAGATCTGACGCCTTTAATCACTATGTGCACTGGTTATGATATATAATCGGATAACACGAAACAAGTACACGCTATCTGTCAGCATACGTATACCAAACTACCCATACATCCACAAAAGAGATAGAAGATGAATAGACACCAATTATGTTTAGACCTTATATGTCTATAGAATTTGAAAACGTAACGGTTGAAGAGCAAGTTATCCATAAAGATCACACAGGGCAGTATAAGTATTTTCATCTTACACTACGAATCACGTTGATAAACAATCATGAACCTATGCTAGCATGGCAAGTTCTAAATCTCAAGATCCACTTTCACTTCACAAGAGATTAACAAATTAGATGTTAGCTACGCATCTAACAATTAAGCACAACCATACGAGGATATCAATTATACATCACACACAGATATTTAATGCATCAAGATACTAAAGCTCCATAAATAAATCCGTTAGAATCCCATGACAACGATTAGTTCATAATCGAACCTTTCGTCACCATGGGATTTGATGAAAACATGATATAAGACAAAGAATGAATGAAAGAGGTAATATTAGTAAAACAAAGAGTTGAGAAAACAAATCTAGAATCCAAAATATCGCCTAAGAAAAGAATAAAAAAGATGAAGTAGATCTAGGTCCGTTGCTTGTCACGAGCGTTGAATCTTCCTCTCCTTTTCTCCCTTGCAATTCTAAGTTATAATCGATAAAAAAATCATGTTTGAGTACGCTATGATATGTTTATATAAGCCCTTGAAGTCTTCCCCAGCAAGAAAAGTCCAAAAATACCAAACAGATTCAAAATAGGAAAGAATTTTAGACTTTCTAGAACAATTCTCGGAATGGACAGAATGCCCTCGAGGCTACGGCCTAGAGTACGGGTGCCGCGGCCTAGCACCAAATCTTCCCGCATTTTTTTCCTTTGCTATTTCCTTCGTTTCGCCTTCGTTTCCTTCCGTTCTTTTTGCCAAGGCTTCTATACTTCAATTGCTTGACTCCAAATCTCCCAAGGACTGTATGGAAGACCTCATTCTTCATTAAAAACTCAAAATGCACACCAACATCAACTCAATTCTCCCACCCTATCCAATGATTTATAACCCTGCACAACTACACGAAACACATCAAAAATACAACAAACTTGAGGCCAAGTGAATCAATTTAAGCCGATACGGAACGCTCCAAGTGGATATAAAATCCACTTATCACACCCCCAAACTTAAACCAATGCTTGTCCTCAAGCATACACAAATATAACTATATACAACTAATTAGTACCACTTCCGTAGGTGATCACGGTTGCATTTAGCATATGCAACAAGCCCTTTAAACCCCTAGGTAGCCCTAGTGGACGAGTAAGGTCTCGTAAGGGCCTATAGCGAATGTACCCACAAAATCCACCTAACAATACAATGCATGAATGCAACTAATATGAAAATGCAACGATCCCCTTCAAACTAATCAAAACCAACTAGAAAGAAAATATCTCAAAGAATGCAACTAAATCCAAATAGAGCTCGACTAAGTCCCCGCACTCTAACAATACATGACAGAAACGTGCGTGTGTGCTATGCTTATCAGATATACTCCCAAAACTAGATCAAAATCCTACATATTCTTCGCTAAGACAATCACAGGTTTATAAATAGAATAGACAGTAAACACTTCATAACTTAGGAACACCTTCATCATCATTTGAGTTAGACAGGAATTCATGCTTTATTACTAACAATTACCACACATAATACTATATACATCAGCACATGCTTATTTAACCGTGCAATGGATGAGACCCCAAAAGGCTTATACAATAATACCCATGTAGCGAGCATTAGGTTAGTGGATCCCAGACTATAAAAGTCTTAGGTCACTAGGCACAAAGTCCCCGTGAACTTAATTGCTTGAGTATTAAAGAGCTCACCCTGGTTAATTTTGCATTTAACAATTTAAACTTTTGACTCTTTTTTTCCTTTTTTTTATATGCAATCTGGAATGAGAATTCTCATTTCCAACCCTAGACTACTCATATAAATATGAGCCGGCTACTAGCCATTTTACGCCTAGCCATTATTAACAACAATTAGCATGAAATCCCTGTTTTCCCCAAACTTAGACTTAAGTGATCCTACGCCATCAAGGGAATAACAAAAATTCTAAATATAAACAAGTGATTAAATCTAAAACAACCAAACAAGCATGACCTCAACCTAGCCCAGAATCAAACGATGAGACTGTGAAAAGAATTTGTTTCTGAAACATGCAAGTCAATTTCATAAGAACTATAAATCAACCCTCTATTCATCATTACCACACTCAATTAGACATCGATCTACCAATCAGAATTAGCTCATCCTATTGGATCATGAAATATTCATGCCATAAAAATGCAACTAAAATGAACTCACATGGTATAAAAACATAATAACAAAATGTCCTATATGAAACAAACATAAATAATACGAACAAGCATGCATGAATTACAACTACTATGCAAAACATGATTTCTATATGAACACAATGACACAAAAACTACCACACAATACTTATCCCCAAACCACCCCCAAACTTAAAATATTCAATGTCCCCATTGAATTGAAGGTAATACAAGGGATAATAGAGAACATACCTAAATAAAAATGCCGAAAAGCGTGGGTTGCCTCCCACAAAGCGCTGTCGTTAACGTCATTTAGCCGGACGTTACTTCCTCTACTCACGGCGGTTTCAAAAGAATAACCGAACTGTCCTCAACAGAAATACCGTTCATGCACACGTTGACATCTTGATTGCTTACTCCCAACACAACTTTTCTTTCACTCTTCACCTTAATTTTTCCACCCGTCGAGTTCTTCGCCTTCTTTTTCTTCCTCACACCTATAAGGTGTTTATCCCTCTCAGTCGACTGAACAGAACACTCTTCTCCCGCATCATCAATGATCCACCTTCTTAACACATTATCATGCCCTTCTTCAAAAACCATTAACTCATCATTCAAAAGGACGTACCTCAAATGCGGTGGAAGTTTTCTGAGCTTTACATTCGAGAGATCTTGAGTGGAAGATTTATCATCATTAATTTTCCCGAGCATCTTAACTGAGTCAGAGTTCTTCAAAAAATTTGGAACACTAGGCACTGCATCCAATTTCAAATCACCTATTTCTTCTTGGAGAGACAACTCGAGGGAGTCACAAGTGTTATGCTCGAGCATATTGGTATCAGTTTTATCAACGAGAGATTCCACAAAAAAGCACACTTCTGGATCATCTGAAATCTTTGTAGGAGCAAACACATAAAAGGTGGCCTTATCATCTTGAACCCGAATAGTTACCTCCCATTTTTGCACATCAATTAAAGCTCGGCCGGTAGCTAGGAATGGCCTTCCCAAGATGATGGGAATCTTCTTATATTCCTCAAAATCTAGAATGACAAAATCATCAGGAAAGATAAACTCATCCACCGTTACCAAGACATCTTCCACTATTCCTCTTGGATACGTGATCGACCGATCAGCTAGCTGTAAGGAGATATTCGTAGGTTTTGGATCAGGTAGACCAAGTTGCATGAAGACAGACAAGGGCATTAGATTGATACTAGCTCCCAAGTCACACAAACACTTGTCAAAAGATAAATTGCCAATAGCACACGGGATGGTGAAACTTCCCAGATCTTTAAGTTTAGGAGGCAACTTTTGCTGCAGAACAACACTGCACTCTTCCGTCAAAGCAACGGTCTCTAATTCATCGAGCTTCAACTTTCGTGAGAGAATACCCTTCATGAACTTAGCATAGCTCGACATCTTTTCTAAAGCTTCTGCAAAAGGAATATTAATGGACAATTTCTTGAAGACGTCCAAAAATTTTTTAAATTTCTTTTCTTGACTTTTCTGCAAGCGTCGAGGATATGGAGGAGGAGGATAGATCTGATTGTTCTTTGTAGACTGCTCCGGAATAGACTTTTCAGCAGACTTCTTACTCTTTTCCACTTCACCATCTAGCTGATCAGCCACCAAGTCAAATTTTTCAATTTTTGGCCCTGCAGATTTTTCAACCTATTGATTCTGAACTTCTTCTTCTTCCGTAGCTGCTGATTTCTGCTCGGTTGTAACCTTTCCCCATCTCAAAGTTACTGCCTTCACCTGCTCATGGACTTGCCTCTTGCCCGGATTAGCCTCTGTATCACTAGGAAGAGTACCTTGTGGCCTATTAAGTAAGGCATTTACAATATGCCCTATCTGATTCCCCAACGTCTTGAGAGATACCGCCTGGCTTTTAACCATCAGCCTCAATTCATCTAATTCAGATTTTTCATTCGAAGATTAACCAGCATTCCCGTGAGACTGTTGTTGCTGAAATCCCGGAGGTTGGAATTGTTGCCTTGGAGCATACTGCTGCTGATAGCCTTGATTGAATGGCCTTGGTTCATATTGCTGATAAGGCTGCTGAGGTTGTTGAGCACCTTGATTATTGCTCCAGTTGAAATTAGGATGGTTCCTGTTGTTAGGATGATAGGTGGCTGGAGCTGGTTGCGAAGGTCGCTGAAAACTGCTCACAAATTGTGCTGATTCTGAAGAGATAGCACATTGATTCGTATCATGTGCGCCCGCACAAAGCTCACACACACTAGCCACCTGCTGAACTCCATAGTTAGTCAGAGAATCCACCTTCATAGTCAAAGCCTTCAACTGAGCTGCAATAGCTGTAGCTGCATCAACTTCCAGAATACCTGCCACCTTGCCTTGAGATAGTCTCTGAGTTTGATTCTGATATTCATTGGCAGTCATCATCTCAATTAGATCATAAGCCTCCTCATAGCTCCTAGCCCACAAAGCTCTACCTGATGTTGCATCTAGCAAAGGTCTATACTATGCTTCCAACCCATTATAGAAGCCATTAATCACCATCCAGTCTGGCATACCATGATGAGGGCACTTTCTAAGCATCTCCTTGTAACGTTCCCAAGCCTCACACAACGATTCTCCAGATTGCTGTGCAAATTGAGTTAGAGCGTTCCTGATTGCTGCTGTTTTAGCCATGGGAAAGAATTTTGTAAGAAATTTCTGAGCAAGATCTTCCCACGTAGTAATGGAACCGGCTGGTAAAGAGTGTAACCAGCCCTTAGCCTTATCCCTAAGAGAAAATGGGAAAAGTCTCAATTTGATAGCATCTTCCGACACACCATTGAACTTGAAAGTGTCGCAGATCTCGATAAAGTCTCGGATGTGCATATTAGGATCTTCTGTTGAAGCACCCCTAAACTGAACCAAATTCTGCACCATCTGAATTGTGCTCGGCTTGATCTCAAAGTTGTTAGCCGCAATAGCTGGTCTGACAATACTAGATTGTATGTCATTGATTTTTGGCTGAGAATAGTCCTTCAAAGCCTTAACTGCTGCTACTTCATCACCCATCTCTACTGTTGTTTCAAGATTCTCTTCCTTTTTATCTGCTACTGGCTCTACTATCGGTTCAAGATCTTCTTCGCTCTTCTCGATGACTTTTTCTACTTACTCCAGTTTGCGAGTTTGCAAAGGTGTTCGCATACACGCTCAAGTACTTAAAATACCACGAAACAAACAAACTAAGTAAGAAATCTGAGTCAGTGAACGCTAACGACATTGATGACAAGCACATAAACTAAAATAAAACACCGATGGTCCCTGGCAGCGGCGCCAAAAACTTGTTAACATAAAATCACGCAAACGTAGGTGGTCACAAGTAATATAGAATTTAGTTGAGTTCGTTCCCACAGAGATCTGGTTAGGTTTCAATTTAGTAGATGTACCTATACAACAATGTATGGTTTTAACTCATTGCTAAGACAATTAACGAATTGGGGGTTTTGATTATCTAAACTTAACTAAGATACCAATTATCAAACTAAGAATTAATTAACTAATGAGATTTAAAACTAATTTACTTATATGAGAATAAACATGGGATCCTAACTTCATTAAGTACTTCGCTTAGATCTGACGCCTTTAATCACTGTGTGTAATGGTTATGATATCTGATCGGATAACACGAAAAAAGTACACGCTACCTGTCAGCATACGTATACCAAACTACACATACATCTGCAAAAGAGATAGAAGATGAATAGACACCAATTATGTTTAGACCTTATATGTCTATAGAATTTGAAAACGTAACGGTTGAAGAGCAAGTTATCCATAAAGATCACACAGGGCAGTATAAATATTTTCATCTTACACTACGAATCACGTTGATAAACAATCATGAACCTATGCTTGCATGGCAAGTTCTAAATCTCAAGATCCATTTTCACTTCACAAGAGATTAACAAATTAGATGTTAGCTACGCATCTAACAATTAAGCACAACCTTATGAGGATATCAATTATACATCACACACAGATCTTTAATGCATCAAGATACTAAACCTTCATAAATAAATCCGTTAGAATCCCATGACAACGATTAGTTCATAATCGAACCTTTCGTCACCATGGGATTTGATGAAAACATGATATAAGAAAAAATATGAATGAAAGAGTTGAGAAAACAAATCTAGAATCCAGAATATCGCCTAAGAAAAGAATACAAAAGATGAAGTAGATCTAGATCCGTTGCTTGTCACGAGCATTGAATCTTCCTCTCCTTTTCTCCCTTGCAATTCTAAGTTATAATCGATAAAAAATCATGTTTGAGGACGTATGATATGTTTATATAAGCCCTTGAAGTCTTCCCCAGCAAGAAAAGTCCAAAAATACCAAACAGATTCAAAACAGGAAAGAATTTTAGACTTTCTAGAACAATTCTCGGAATGGACAAAATTCACTCGAGGCCGCGGCCTAGAGTACGGGCACCGCGGCCTAGCACCAAATCTGCCCGCATTTTTTCCTTTGTTATTTCCTTTGTTTCGCCTTCGTTTCCTTCTGTTCTTTTTGCCAAGGCTTCCATACTTCAATTGTGTAACACCCCCAGATCCGGGGTCAGGGATTTGGTGGTTACGGTCTTACATCCATTCATAATACTTGACTTGAGTCCACAATAAATAAATCACATGCTGTGACCCCACAATAATTACCACTCACACACACAACAGTTATAGTCCCAAAGATGAAATTAAAATAAGTCTTACATTAAAGGGGTTACGAATAAAAGTTATTACAATCCCAAAAGGATAACATCATAGGTTTAAAAGTTTTGCCGTTAATTACATTAATTATACATATAGTTAAACAGGAAACAAAAGCTGTCTAACTATGCTACCTCAGCAATGGCGGCTAGCATCTCAGCGGGTAGTCCGGTGGGTCGGGTAACCTGCTTGCGCCGAGTGCGCCTGACGCGAGCCATCTGTCCTAGCTGTTGTTGTGACATAATATAAACAAGGCAAGGGTGAGCGAAAGCCCACCAACAAATATATAACTGAACGATAATTTAAAACAGTTCAAAGATATCTTTCAAACCACATGCCATGCATTTACGGAAATGATGCCAGTATAATATGAACGATGAAGTTACAAGGTAACTGAAAGTATTTGTTTGAAGAAATATCTGCTACATCAAAGTAAGCGAGATATTCTTATTGTTATTAAGAAGAGGAACTTGCAAGAAAAGGTTGCAATTCCAGTTATGACACTTTTCCAACTCTGCCAACAGTAATCATGTTGCAGGAAATAAATAAATTTGGATGATGAACCAATGATGGAGTATTCACCGCGCCCGCTGTTCCAATCTTGATGATCAGTCGAGATCGTACAGCTCAAATTAGATTTACTACCGGTAGAAGGAAGAACTGGCGGCTTTACTTGTATACCGCCTTACTAGCTCTCCCCGGCCAACGGTTGGGCCAAAGGGGATGGACCAGCGCTACTCGGCCTCTTACACGACTCCTAGTTCAAATAGAATTCATGATTCTGAATATAACGTTCGTCCCCCTTTCCCCAATTATAATACTTGTTGATAAGACTCCACAAAGTAGTCGTATCTAGTTGGAAAGGAAAATTTACCAATAACTCCCAAGCTATTACTTGGTAACGGATATCAACTTGTTCCAGTAATCTTACCCCTCGAAAGATGAGAAGGTAAGCAACGACTTAATAAGTCAACAGCACCCGAGTTGCGGGTGAAGGGAATACTTTATGACCGGGAAGTCGACAAGATAAATAACATTTTCCAAGTAAGGTTCCCTTATTATTAAGGAGATAGACTCAAAGAAGAATGATGTCTGAGAACCTTTCTTGATATAAGATTAATAATAATATGACTTCGAAATATTTTCTGTAATAATCGAAGAAGATAAACCTTATCGAGATTGTTCTAAGTATGGAATAAATATTCAGAGAATATTTATTGAGTTAAAATATTTAAAGAATATTTGGGAATATGAAAGAATATCTTTAATCAGAGTATTTCTCAAAATAATCTCTGAAGAAATATCAGGAGAATATTTATTGAATAAATAAATATTTAAATGAATATTCAAAACAATATTCATAAATTAATAAGACCTGAAAAGAATATTTAAGGTAATATTCATAATTAATTAGGAATTTAAATGAATATTCAAAAGTAATATTCATTTAATGAATAATATCCTAAATGAATATCAAGTAATATTCATTTAGTAATCCAAGCCTTAAGGAATATTCGAGATAATATTCGATAATTAAATCCAGCTTTAGATGAATATTAAAATAATATTCATCAAGTATTTAATATCTTAAATGAATATTCAAAAGTAATATTTATTTAATAAAATAATATTCTAAAAGAATATCCAAATAATATTCATTTAATAGTCTCATCTTTAGAAGAAGATTCGAAATAATAGTCGATAATCAATTCAACTCTGAATGAATAATGAGAAATATTATTCGTTGAATAGTTACGTTCAAATAATTATTTGAAGTAAGGATCGTTAAAATAATTAGTCTCGAACGAATATTCAAATAATATTCGTCGCCCAAATTATAGAAAATATTTACTTAAATATTTTCCTCCGAGGTAATCTCGATATATCAAGGAATATTGAATCCCGGTCTATTTATGATTAATAAGATATATACGCCCTTCTATGAGGGTCTTACAATAACCGGCTTATAACTGATATATAACTATCTAGCTTATAAGCCAACAATAACATTCAGGGAACAAGTATATCAATTCAACTTGAAAGTAGGCATGCATGCAATGGCATATGTATATCAGCAATCATATATATATTATTCAGTCACAACAACAGCCTAAAAGAAGGGAATTGAAACTTGCCTGGTAGTCGCGTACGGTAAGGGGTAGTGGTAGCGGGTCCCGGTTCAGCTTGGTGATCTATAAATAGCCAAGGCATTCGGGATTAATCACTTAACATATAAAAGTTAAGTTATACTTAAATCGAAACACGTTCTCGAGTTATCTCGTTATACTCCTTTTAGTGGATTACTTATTATCACTGATCCGACCCGACATTCGTTCGTTAATACGACATGTCACTGCACTTATACTTGGGACATACTTAAGTCATATGAGTTCTAAGGTTGATCGTTACGAACCAATATTATACTCCGAGTTTTATCGCCCGTTTTCTAAGTGTTTTACCGAAGTTATAAAAGAGTCGTCTTTTAGGGGTTCGTTCGCGTTTAACCTTGACTCGAACATTTTTAATAAATCGAAAAATGCTCTTTTTGACATACGGTTTTCTTTCAAACCTTCCTTCTTACCCCTAGTATTTATTTACCAAGATTCGCCATGACGTTACATAGTTTACGAGGGTTCAATTTCAGTTACGAACTTTCGTTTACGGATTCGAACTACTTTTAGTAATTTGGTCATAAATCCTAAACCGTAAGTCCGTTTCACGTGATCTTTATATCAAAACGAAGCTTAGAACATTACCTATCCTATCATGGCAGATAAGGTCTCTGGACAGTAGGGGTTTGTGTTAGGCCGAATACACAAATAATAATCAACTTTGTATGAGAGATCAACAAGTAAAAGCGTTTATGCACTTAAAAACTTCTTGTATTTCAAACCCTCTTCGTGATGTAAAATATCACAAAGAGCTGCTAGGTTACAATAATGATAATTCGTTATCGATACCCTTCTAGGGTTAACCTATCTGTATTTATATAACATACAGCTACGATACAATCTCTAATTGATATTCCTAATAATCAGCTATACAATGATATCAATTACAGATTGTCACACGTCTCCTATGTCAACTCGATCTCTTTGATAGCTATCCAATCTTCAAAGATATCGCTTCCATAATTAATCTTTAATCACTGTTGAACAGTAGACGCGCTTCCTTCAAACAGAGTTTAACAAACTCTGTTGAGCTTCCAACTGTCAGAGTTTACACAAACTCTGACTGCTTCCAGCTAAACTCTGATAACTCCCTGTAACACTTAAACACTGATCAAAACACATCAATTATATTTAACAATCTCCCCCAACTTGTTCATTATAAAAAATGTACAAGTTAATGACAGTAATTGATGATGTCAAAACAAATAGATAAATACAGTGTTTATACAGATTCAGAGTTTAAGCTTAAAAACTATAGAGAATAAGAAAATTCTTACAGAACTTTAATCTCTAATCATTTCAAGATCTGGCATGGTTCTGAGATAATCAATCAGCAATCTTCTTTCTGCATTTTCAAGTTCAATCTTCATTGCTTCTTTGATTTCTCTGAGTTGAGGATCACTTTCATCTGTTTGATAAATAGCAGCCCTAAGATCATAAATCTTGTTTCTTCTCATTTCATTACCCAGTCTGATAAATCTGTCTTTTTCTGCCTGAGTATTGAAGTCAAGTACTGTGATTCCCAAATCAGTTTTTAACTTTGCAGTACCTTTCTTCATTTCAATGAGATTGCCTTGGTAATCCCTGTACTTAGGAATGTATCTGCTGTTGTATTTCTGTCCTCTAATAGCCAGATTCTGAGTCATCTTCTGTCTTAGTACATTAGCAACAGATTGAGTCCTTTGACTATTCACCTTGAGAAGATATAGAACATACTCTAGTTCTTCCCAATATTTCAAGCCAATATCATCCTCACCAACTTTGAATACTGTCCCATCAGCCATGAAGTAAAGAAGAAAGTCTTTGTCTAAACTCTTCTGATGAACCAACTGCACTGATTCCAGTCTATCCAGACTCTCTTGAGGTACACCACGACCTGGAACAGCCAGTGAAGAAGGATCTCTAGGACCAGTATATTGCCTTCTGTCTCTATGTGAGCCTAGTCCAGCCTTATTATTTCCAATCTTACCAGATAAAGCTTTTCCATCAGAAATATTCATTGAGACTCCAGATAACACATTTGGATCATGAAGTGTTCCTTTACCAAAAACTGATTTCAACTGAGAAGATAGAGGTCTAGACACAACTTGTGTAGCAACAGAGGTTGTGTTTTCTTTCTTCTGTACAACTTGTGTAGAAACAGAGGTTGTATCTTTCTTCTTTGAATCTTCTCCTTCCATAGCAATGCCTTTCAGCTTGAGCTTAGCTTCAGCTTCTGTTGATTTCTTAGATAAATGTGATCTTTGATCAGCATCAACATTTTCCTTGATCACAATGCCTTTAAGAACAGGCCTAGGAGCTTTTTCTTTTTGTACCTTATCAGACTTTAAAGCTTTAAAATGTTCTTCTTGTAAACTCTTTTCCTCAGCTTCAATGTCCTCAATTGTTACTCCTTCCTCATTCTCTTCAATGAACAACTTAGCAGCCAACTCTTCATCAGTTTGTGGATTTGAAAATAACAGTAAACTCTTGGTGCTTGAAGTTCCTTGAGTATCAGTACTTCTCCCAACAGACTGTGATTTGGATGACTTACTAGTTCTCAGAGTTTGAACCTCCTCATCCTTTTTCTTTCCTTTGTCTTTGTTACTTGCCCCTCCATCTCCAACACTATCCCTTCTGACAACTCTCTCCCCCTTTTTGACATCATCAGGCATAAGAATAGAAGTTATTAACTCCAGGGAGGTAGCAATAGAATCAATTTTAGCAGATAAATCAGACTGGTTTTCTTCAACTTTACACAGTCTGGCAAAGATATTGTCTTGAGCTTTAGAGAATTTTGTAGTCACTAGTTTTGAATGTGTTTCCATCTTCATCTCTCTAGCTACAACCTCATTTCGCAAAGAAGTGATTGCCAAATTAGTATCATCAAATCGTCTATCCAGAGTTTTAACTTGAACTATAGTTGCTTTCAAGCAAGAAAGAATCTCTGGATTAGAAATAGTATCAGCACTCTGCTTAACAAACTTAGCTGCTCTTCCTGTTGAAAAAAATACAATCTTCTTTGTACCATTCAGCAGCATTCTTGGCAAATTGTACTCTTTCAATTTCATGAGAAGTACAAGGTTGAGAAAAAGGTGTATTTTTATCATCAGTTTGTACTGGTTCACTCAGAGAAGCATCAGAGTTTGCACTACTATCACCTTCAGCTTCAACACTTGTAGCATTAACTGGTTCATCTTCAGCCATAGATTTAGCAATATTTTCTGTAGGCTTTTCAGAATTGTCTTCATGTTGCTCAGGCTCAGCAACAGGCATTGACTGATAAGTTACTTTGGTTGCCTGATCAATTTCTTCACCTTCTTCAACAGTGTGGTGAGCATCAGATATTACCTCAGTATGAGATGCCACAGCTTCAGAAGGAACAGAAGTAGGTTGATCAGCTACACCAATATTAGAGATAGGATCAGAGAATGGCATAAATGAATCAGGAATATCATTTATCGGAGAAATACCATCTCTTGCATCCTCTTCTGCAGGCATTTTGTCCTCTGCAGGCATTACATCCTCTGCAGGTATGTCATCTTTCTCAACCTCAACAGGAGGTATTTGCTGTGAAGCAATCTCTGGAGCTTCAATATCTTCATCCACAGAATCAGAGAATATCACTTTTCTTCATTTTGCTAGAGGTACATTATCTGAATCCGCTTCACAAGGTGGTGACTTAGGCATGTTTGCTCGAGCTTTCAGTCTTTTCCCTTTTCTAGTGTAAACAGCTTCAGGAGATTTTCGTTTTGATTTCCTCTTTGTCTCTTCCGCCTGCCTTAGACTTGCATGTCGTTCAGCAAGTGCTTTCTTAACTCCTTGAGATTTAGACTTTGATTTTAATGAAGAATCAGAGTTTGCTGACGGCGAATCAGAGTTTGTGTTTGAAGTGGGTGAAGATTGCTTTGCAGGTGATTCAGTGTTTGGTGATGGTTGAGGTTCAGGGTGTGGATCAGGTTGTTGTTCAGCTTGATGTTCAGGTTCATCTATTGTGGTTCTGGTTGATTTTGTTGTGGTTCAGGTTGATGTGGTTCTTGTGGTTGATTAAGAAAATTCCGTAGAGCAAGAGGCATGACAAAAGCTGGGAGATTTTCTTTACCAACATCCTTGTTAGTCATATCAGAGAATATACGCTTATTGACTCTAAAAGGATCAATTTCATCAGTTTCATCAATTACAAGACCAGGTACACATGCATTGAACAACTTTTGACAGAAACGAGCATAGTAGACAGTGGTAGTCTCTGACAATTTATCACCTAAGCTCATCAAAACATGTCGACCAAAATCAAAATTAATACCATAGAGCAGAGAATACCCGATTTGGAGACTATCCATTGGAATGGCATCCCAGTTTGTGACTTTCTTCTGGAATGTCCTTGTTATGCAATCAAAGAAGAAATTCCATTCCTTTCTGAGATTTGGTCGCTTTATACTGCCAAGCTTGTCAAGAGATTCCATGTAACCTATCTCTTGTAGCATGTCTCTCAGATAACTTTCATTAACCAGAGTATAAGAAGTATGTGTGTCAAAACCCATCGTATCTCGTACAGTCTGTGGAGTAATCACATGGTCTTGGTCTTCATAGGTGAAGATAATGGTAGGAGTTCCACTTTCTCCTCCATTCACATAAACTGAGTTCTGCCAGAATGAAGCAATTTGAGACGCAGAAAG
The DNA here is from genome assembly GCA_036435485.1 of Saposhnikovia divaricata. Taxonomy (NCBI): domain Eukaryota; kingdom Viridiplantae; phylum Streptophyta; class Magnoliopsida; order Apiales; family Apiaceae; genus Saposhnikovia; species Saposhnikovia divaricata. The sequence goes on along the minus strand of CM071598.1, from coordinate 119,322,923 downwards.
AGTAGCAGGTCCAGTCAGAGCTTGTCCAATCTCTGAATCCCTCAAAAAGTTCTGCATGAGATGAAACGATTCTGGAACGCGTTCATGATAGAGTGGAGCCTCATAGTTATTAGGAACAAACCGTAAGCCAAGAGCAGTGAATGCTTTAGATGCCATTGACTTAAGAATTTCCAAGAATTTCCAAAAGTTGTGTATGTAGAAAAGGTGTTTGCGTGAGTGCCCAAGAGAAAACTAAGAAAACTGTGAGAGTAAGAGTAAAGCAAACTCGTTTGGACACAAAAGTGATTAATTTAAAGAAAAACTCAATCTCTTATGTAACAAACGCTCAATCAGTTCCTTGATTAATGTGTAGTGGGACACGATAATAGGTAAGTGGGACACATTAAAGGCAAGTGGGTCATGTGCGCCTATTTTTAAAAAGAGTATATTAAAATTAAAGCATTAAAATATTTGATTTTAACAAAAATCAAATAATACTCTTTTAAAAATATCTGGACCCAAGTAAAATCAGAATTTGAAACGTTTACCTGTTGCCTTTAAAAACCAGAATACGAAGCGATTAAGGACTTCGTTCTTACCCATCTCTATTTAAGGCCTAGAGACTTGCTCAGATCATTCATTAAACCTTTAACCTTTCAGTCTCCCCTGTTAAATCACAAACCTTTCAAACCAAATACTTTTGAAAAACAATGGCCAACCTTACCATCAAAGAGAAAAACCTTCATCTTGTCGAGAATAGGGACATCTTCAGCTATACTCGTGAAGAGTTTGAAGCGTTTGAGTGGGAAAGGCAGCTTGAGACGCTGTGGCTGCAAATGGATGCTGGTCTGGAAGAGCTCAAGAGAGAGAAACCTGCAAGGGTGATTGACATCGATGCTGCCCTCCAAGCAACATTGACATGGCTCTCCTCGAAGGCATCCTCATCCACCACCACCAACCATTGTTAATGAATATGTCAGCAAAAATAACCTTATCCCTTCAACTTCCACCCAAATAAAGTTGCAAAGATGGGATCTGGGAATTTTTGCTAACAATGGAGTGGTGTGGACGGACCTTTTACTTTCCTGTTGAATAGATTAGCAGATAAAGAGAACAAAAAGATGTAATATTTACTTGTAATCTTTTTCTTATTATCAATGAAAATTTTGTTTTTCTAATCATATTCATTGTGTTCTGCAACTGTTATTTGTGTTATATGAACTGTTCTTCAAGTAAATGAATCAAGAAGAGAATATGAAAACTAATTAAAGTAATCATATAAAGAACACATTCATCAACTATCCACTAATTAACAGTTGTCAAAAACCCTACTTACTCCAAGATTTTCAAATTGTCCAAGTGAAAAATTACCTCAGAGTACAAATCACGAATCAACAACGTTTGTCAATTCTCCAACTTTATCATCGAAACCCTTTCATAAATTGCACAGTTGTGAATATTTGTGTGTGTGAAGCAGAGTTTATTAAACCAATTTTTAGAGCATCTAATTTTTCATAAAATCCATAAAGTAAATCAATAAACACTGGATGCACAAACTGTCATAGTAAACACTAATTGTATGATGAAAGCTAAACTCTGAAGTAATCAAACTATATACAGTAACTTTTATTTTATACCCCCTTTATATACACATTTTTTTTTTCATTTTTGTTTTTTTTTTTTTGTTTTTTTTTATTTTTTTTCATTCCAGTAATCAGAGATTGGAACTAGTCACCAAAAATTCAAAAATTTTAGCCCTTATCATTTTGATAAGTTCCTGGGTCATCCTAGTATTTAACTAGTCACCAAAAATCAGAGAATTTTAGCACCTATTATATACCAATAGGTTCCTGGGTCATCCTAGTATCCAACATAATCTCAAAGGAGTATAATAACCTATATACATTTTCTTTGGGGTACTGCAGTAAGCATTTTATTTTATCAGAGTATAACTAACAGAGTTTAGAGTTCATCAACATCAGTAGTTCTTCATGAAAGGTAATGCATACAGTATTTATAGACTCAGAGTTTAGGACAAAATAAACTAAGAGATGCTATAAATATGATCCTGTATCATGCTGTGTTAACTTTCTGCACAATCTAAGATTAGATCTCAATAACTCAGAAAGATTCATGATTAATTGATGAGAATCATGCTTCATACATATTTCTTCATTGGTGTTTTCATTCAGACAAAAATCAACTCAAAGTTCACAGAGTTTATTAAACTTATTAACAGTGTATGATATACAGACATGCTGACAGAGTTTAGAGACTGCATAACACAACCATCGACGGATAAGACCGTACAACCATCAACGGATAAGACCATATAATATCAACGGATAAGACCATATAATATCAACGGATACAGTTCAGTTAGTCATCAACTGATGCAACCTACAATCAACGGATGACAAGTTGTCTGACAGAGTTTAACAGAGTATGCATAACAGAGTTTAATCAACAGAGTACACTTAGCATTTAACCAATCAGGAAATATGATTAATACATCACATAAGTAAAGTTTGAATCTAACCAACATTTCTAGTCAGAACCAGAGACCATTCCTAGTTCATTTACCAGTCTTGTAAATGTAGCTTCACTCAATGGTTTAGTGAAGATATCTGCAAGCTGTTGTTCTGTAGCTACAAAATGTAGTTCAATATTTCCTTCTTCCACATGTTCTCTGATGAAGTGGTACCTTATGCTGATGTGCTTGGTCATTGAATGCTGTACTGGATTACCTGACATAGCAATAGCACTTTGATTATCACAGTAAATAGGGATATTACTGTACCTCAATCCATAATCCAGTAATTGATTCTTCATCCATAAGATCTGTGCACAACAGCTACCAGCTGCAATATACTCTGCTTCAGCTGTAGATGTGGAGATTGATTTCTGTTTCTTGCTGTACCAGGAAACAAGTCTGTCACCAAGAAATTGACAACTTCCACTAGTGCTCTTTCTGTCTACCTTACAGCCTGCAAAGTCTGCATCAGAATACCCAAGTAGCTTAAAATCTGATTCTCTGGGGTACCACAGACCTAATGATATGGTGCCCTTGAGATACTTGAAGATTCTTTTCACAGTTGTCAGATGTGGCTCTCTAGGATCTGCCTGAAACCTTGCACAAAGACAGGTTGCATACATGATGTCAGGCCTACTAGCTGTCAAGTATAGAAGAGATCCTATCATGCCCCTGTAGTTTGTCATATCCACTGAAACTCCTGTGTCTTTGTCCAATTTAGTTGATGTTGCCATGGGAGTTGATGCAGATGAACAGTCAAGCATACCAAATTTCTTGAGAAGATTTCTGGTGTATTTTTCTTGATTAATGAAAATTCCATCTTCTGTTTGTTTCACCTGTAGGCCTAGAAAGTAACTAAGCTCTCCCATCATGCTCATTTGATATCTGGACTGCATGAGCTTGGCAAACTTCTTACAGAGTTTATCATTAGTAGACCCAAAGATGATGTCGTCAACATAAATTTGAACTAAAAGGAGGTCACTTCCTTGATTGAAATAAAACAGAGTTTTGTCAATTGTTCCTCTGTTGAATCCACTTTCTAGAAGAAACTGAGCAAGTGTCTCATACCATGCTCTTGGTGCCTGCTTAAGTCCATATAATGCCTTATCTAGCCTGTAGACATAATCTGGATATTTGGGGTCCACAAATCCTGGTGGTTGTTCAACAAACACTTCTTCTTCAAGCTTTCCATTCAGAAAAGCACTTTTCACATCCATCTGGAACACTTTGAATTTCTTGTGAGAGGCATATGCTAGAAAAATTCTGATTGCCTCCAATCTTGCAACTGGAGCAAATGTTTCATCATAGTCTATTCCTTCCTGCTGTGAATAGCCTTTTGCTACCAGTCTAGCCTTGTTCCTTGTGATAACACCTTCACTGTCAGTCTTGTTTCTGAAAACCCATTTAGTACCCACAATAGATCTGTTCTTTGGTCTTGGTACAAGGGTCCAAACTTCATTCCTTTCAAATTCATTTAACTCTTCCTGCATTGCTGTTATCCAGTCTGCATCTTGAAGAGCTTCTTCCACTTTCTTTGGTTCATTTTTAGACAAGAATGCATGAAACAGACATTCACTTGCAGTAGCACTTCTTGTCTTTACTTTTGCATCTGGATCACCAATTATCAAATCAGGTGTATGTGATTTAGTCCATTTCCTAGCAGAAGGCAAATGACTTCTATCAGCATGTGATCCTCCCCCTTGATCCATGCTCTCCTGATTTTGTTGTGATCTATTTTCGTTTTCTGAGACTCCCCCTGAACTTGACTGTCCAGAGTCAGAATTTGAATTTTCAGAGTTTGATCCAGATTTTTCAGTTGACTCAGTATCAGTGTTTGAGTCTTCATCTTGATCATGCTCCCCCTCAACTGGTTCTCCTCTTTCTTGTGACTGAGAAGTTTCTCCAGAATTTACCAGTAGAGGTTCAGAGTTTGTTTCAACAGAGTCTGTCAGAACTGTTTCTTCAGAGTTTCCTTCATCAGAGTTTAAAACTTCATTTTCAAAATTCAGTTGATCATATTCGTCTTTGTCTTCCAGTCCAGTTATCTTCTTATCATCAAAAGACACATGTATAGATTCCATGATCACTTTAGTTCTCAGATTGTAAACTCTGAATGCCTTTGTTGACAGCGGATAGCCAACAAAAATTCCTTCATCTGCCTTTAGCTCAAACTTGGTCAACTGTTCTGGATGAGTCTTCAAAATGAAACATTTGCACCCGAAAATATGAAAGTATTTCAGGTTAGGCTTCTTTTTCTTCACCATCTCATATGGTGTCTTTCCATGCTTATTGATCAGTGTTGCATTTTGAGTAAAACAAGCAGTTTGAACAGCTTCTGCCCAGAAATAAGTTGGCAATTTTGCTTCATCAAGCATAGTTCTGGCAGCTTCAATTAATGTTCTATTTTTCCTTTCAACTACACCATTTTGTTGTGGTGTACCAGGTGCTGAAAATTCTTGTTTCACTCCATTGTCCTTGCAGAATTCTTCCATTGTTGAATTTCTGAACTCAGTTCCATTATCACTTCTAATGATTCTAACTTTGTTGCTTGATCCTTTGCCCAGAAGCTTCACATGCTCCATCAGAGTCAATGTAGTTTCATCCTTCTTTGCTAGAAAATACACCCAGGTGAATCTAGTGTATTCATCAACAATGACTAAAGCATATTTCTTCCTTGCAATAGACATAACATTTACTGGACCAAATAGATCAACATGAAGAAGATGATGAGGATCAGTGATAGAAGATTCTGTTTTGCTCTTGAAAGATGACTTCCTTTGTTTAGCCTTCTGACATGAGTCACATAGGCCATCAACATTTAACAGGGTCTTTGGGAGTCCTCTTACAAGATCCTTTCTGATCAATTCATTGATGTTGTTCAAGTTCAAATGTGAGAGTTTCTTGTGCCACTTCCAACTCTCTTCACTAGACATTCTTGTAGACAGGCAAACAGCTTTTCCAACAGAGTCTATCAAAAGCTTGATTTCATAAATGTTGTTTTGCCTGTGACCAACTAGAACAACCTTTCCTGTAGATTTGCTGATAATTTCACAATATTCAGGTTGGAAATCTACATGATATCCCTTGTCACAGATTTGACTCACAGATAGCAAGTCATGCTTGAGTCCTGGGACATGAGCTACATTGTTGATGATGACATTTCCAAGATTGATATTGCCATATCCCAATGTTCTTCCTATATTGCCATCACCATAGGAAACTTTTGGGCCAGCCTTCTCCTCATATTCTGATAGCAGGGCTTTATTTCCAGTCATGTGTCCTGAACATCCACTGTCCACGACTAGGGTTGCCTCCCTGTTACCCTGCAATCACAAACAATTACTGAGGATTAGTTTTAAGGATCCAGACTTGCTTGGATCCTTTGGCATTCTTAACTTTGTTAGCTTTTGCAGCGGAATTAACATTATCAGAGTTTGAGCTAACAGTATCAGTGTTTACACTTGCAGTATCAACTTTAACCCATTTCAGATTGGGTTTCAGTTCATAGTAATTATGATAGATAGCATGATATTTTCTGCAAGTATAGATGGAATGCCAAGTGCTTCCACAGTGTGTGCATAGAGTCTGTGGCTTAGTTCTAGCAAAATCCTTCTTTACCTCAGATTTTGTAAGTAAAGAATTTATATTTTTATTTTTCTTGCAGAAATTTGCAAGATGCTTAGTACTACCACAGTTATGACATGTCTTTCTTGGAGCATAACTAGCAAGCATTGGTTTATTTCCTGAAGTAATGCCTACTTTTCCATTTCTGTTCTTGTTTGACACTTTCTTTTTCTCAACAGATTTTAACTCCTTCATTTTATGTTTGAGTTGTTTATCTGTCATTGAACCAATATTAACCTGTTTAACACTAGTTTTTACTGGTTTTCTTTGGACAGCTTCTTTTTCATTCTCAGACAAAAATTTACTGGTTCCATGAACAAATTTAGTTCTGACTTTAACTTGATTTTGAAATCTAAGTTCATCTCCCTCATTATAACCTAGACCAACAGTGTCTGTTTGAAAAATCTGTTGAGTGTCCTTTCCAGAATTAGTCCAAGTCCTAATTTTCTTATTTGCTTCCTCCAACTCAGATTCTAGTTGTTTATATTTCTGAAGCAAATCTTGTTCTATAGAAACAGCATCATCTCTTTCTTTCTGAACTTGTTGCATGTTTTCAAGTTTCTCTTCAACAAGTTTATTTCTCTCTTTAAGTTCAGAGTTTTCAGCTTTTATCCTCTCATTTTCTAAAGTCTGATCCCTATAACTTATATGCAATGACTTAAGAAAAATTCTTAATTGAGCAATGTCATCAATATTATAAGCATAGGTAGTTGGAGGTACCTGATTTTCAGAGGATTCTGATTCAGTAGTAGCCATGAGAGCATAGTTCACTTCTTCATCAGAATCTGAAGTATCTGCCCAATCTCTGCCTTTAGTGTAGAGTACCTTTCCAGTTTTACCCTTCTTGCACTCAGGAGCATAGTGACCCATCTCCTTACACTTGTAGCATTGAATTTCAGACTTATCCTTCTTCCCTTTAGAATCTCTCTTATCAGACTTCCTGTAGCTTTTCCTGTCTTCATTTGAATCCCTAGAAAACCTTTTTCCTTTCTTGAAATTCTTGAAGCCCATTTTCTTGAAAGTCTTCACCATCAGCACAGCCATTTTTCTCATTTCTTCTTCATCATCCTCAGAGTCAGATGATTCAGAAGAATTTGAATCATAATCAGAGTTTGGTGAATCACTTTCTGAATGTATGACCAAAGCTTTTCCCTTCATTTTCCTTCTTGTTGCCTCTTTCTTCTGAGGCTTCTCTTCAACATTAAGAGCAACAGACTTTCCTTTTCTACTTGATCTCCTGTTTCTCTGCTCCATTTCCAATTCATAAGTTTTGAGCAGTCCAAAAATTTCATCAATCTCTGTTTCAGCAAGATCATAGTTGTCTCTAATAGTGGTTGTTTTCACATCCCACTTTTCAGGTAGAGAAAGAAGAAACTTGAGATTCAAGTCTTCTAGATCATACTCTTTGTTGACCAATGACAGATCATTAATTAGTTTACAGAATCTATCAAATGTTTCTGTCATGGTCTCTTCAGGTTTAGCCTCAAAATGCTCATACTCTTGTGTGAGTATGTTTCTCCTATTCTTCTTAATAGCTGCAGTTCCTTGACACCTGACTTCAAGTGCATCCCATATCTCTTTTGCAGTGGTGCAGTTAATGACTTTGTTAGACATAACATTGTCTAAGGCACTATGTAGTAAATGCCTAACTTTTGCATCCTTAGCAATTGATGATAGATCTTCAGGAGTCATGTCCTTCTTTTCCTTTGGAACCATTTTTGCTGCTTCACCAGCAACTGCAACAGATAGCTTTGTAGGATTGTGAGGACCTTCATAAATCCTGTCAAGATATTCTGGATCTGTAGCCTCCAGAAACATAGTCATCTTGACCTTCCACATAGCATACTCTAATGGCCTCAGAATAGGAACCCTGATTGGTTCATAACGACTCACAGTAGTAGGAGCCTTTTCAGAAACAGTAGGTGTTGGTGGAGGAATTTCTGACATGATTATTGTTGTGTTTGGATCTTAACCTGTAATAAAGTAACAGATTGGCTCTGATACCACTTGTTAGGCCGAATACACAAATAATAATCAACTTTGTATGAGAGATCAACAAGTAAAAGCGTTTATGCACTTAAAAACTTCTTGTATTTCAAACCCTCTTCGTGATGTAAAATATCACAAAGAGCTGCTAGGTTACAATAATGATAATTCGTTATCGATACCCTTCTAGGGTTAACCTATCTGTATTTATATAACATACAGCTACGATACAATCTCTAATTGATATTCCTAATAATCAGCTATACAATGATATCAATTACAGATTGTCACACGTCTCCTATGTCAACTCGATCTCTTTGATAGCTATCCAATCTTCAAAGATATCGCTTCCATAATTAATCTTTAATCACTGTTGAACAGTAGACGAGCTTCCTTCAAACAGAGTTTAACAAACTCTGTTGAGCTTCCAACTGTCAGAGTTTACACAAACTCTGACTGCTTCCAGCTAAACTCTGATAACTCCCTGTAACACTTAAACACTGATCAAAACACATCAATTATATTTAACAGTTTGACATGGAAAATGGCATACAAAACATGGTATTGTAAAATCGGGCATTATAACGGCTGTAAATCGAATATCTATCAATTTCGAATCTTCCCATAAACATAGCATCCAACCCAAACAACATATACATGACTTATATACATGAACTGAGGCCAAGCAATGCCTTTCCGTTCATCTAGCTATTTACATCATTAATCCAAAATCCATACATAATCATGCTTATAACTTTAACATAACCATAACTAAGTTATAACTATCATAAACATGCTTAAATCTTAAACAAGGGTTAGGGTTTCAAGAGCTTTATACCTTCCTTAGATAGTGATATAGCCTTACTAAGCCTTGTATGGTCCTTAGGAGTGATTATGCTTGCTAGATTAACCATGGAAAATCAAGAAAACAAAGTTAGTACATGATGAACACTATTCATCCTCCTCTTGTTTGATTTTTTTGAAAATAGAAGAGGATGAGTTTGAAGCTAAGATTTTGAGGAGATAAGTTTTATGAAATGTAAGACTCACCTTAATTATTTCAAGAACAAACAATGGTGGGAAGGTTGAGTTTGGATTTGGAATTAATGGATATGGCCGAATGGTTGTTCATGGGGGGGGGAGAGAGTTGCTTGGTTTCTTTTTGATAATCTTGCATAAAGTGATTTTGTGTTAGATAATATCTCATCTAAGATGTGCTAGTGGATGGTGAGGTCATGGATGATGGTTTTTGTAGGACAAGTGTTGCATTTTGCATGGTTGAAGGCTAACTAGCTAGTTGGTCTTGCTAAGTACTTGTTCAAGCCCTAACATGCTAGTTACTCTTGCCCACTTGGTTACTAGATATTTATTCTAGTAGCTTGCACAAGACTCTTGCTTCCTCTGCTTGTTTCTGTGTCCGGTTATTACCCGTTTCGATTGATCGTTCGTGAGAATATTTCACGGATTTCTAATTAGGGTTTACCGGGAATCCTCTTTAATATTAATACTTTCATTCTCCATCTTTCATTCTAACTTTCCATTTTATATTCCTTTAATCCATTCGTTAAATACTTAGGGCTATCAGTGTCCAGGGAACTCTCGGAGAAAATAAAAGTGCGGTTTTTCAGAATCCGACAGCTTTTACATACACTTATTTTCCCTCTGGATCACTAATACGAACTCGGAAATCCGTTCCGAATACTTCTATATAGTGTCGTCTCATATTATTATATACTCCCACCAAAACACTATTCATTCTGTATTCTTTACTTGTTCTCTTAGGGTTGTATAATTGTCCGTATTCTCTTTCGATCGTTCCTTAACCTTTTTACGGAACTACTGGATTAATCGTTATCGATCTGGATGACACGAGAGTATTCTCTTGCTTGAAGTTGCCATATCTTATTCCCTTAGAAGATAGATTATTCTTACCTATCTTGTCACCCTTTAGCATTCTTCAAGACATAAACATAATAAAGTCAAATTCCATTCATTCTTTCCCAAATATCAATTATTACATTGTAGTCGTATCCACTATTCATTCTTACATTATTAAATACATAAAAGTTTTAATTCCACCCAAAATCTGGGTTCTTACAGTCTCCCCTCCTTAAAAGGATTCCGTCCCGGAATCAGTTTGAAAACAAGTGGGGGTACTTCTCTTGCATTGCGCTTTCAAGTTCCCAGGTGGATTCTTCTACATTGTGGTTCTGCCACAAAACTCTGACTAGCTGAATGACCTTGTGTCGGAGCACTTGTTCTTTCCGGTCTATGATTTCCACAGGTTGCTCCACTTAGGTCAGGTCTGGTTGCATGTCCACTTGCTCATACTCGACAATATGCTTAGCATCCGGATTATACTTTCTCAGCATCGAAACATGGAACACATTGTGCACCTGCTGTAGATTCGGGGGCAATGCGAGCTCATAAGCTAGTTCCCCAATCCGCCTCAAGATCTCAAATGGTCCAATGTATCTGGGACTCAGCTTTCCTTTCTTCCCAAATCTCATTAAACCCTTCCAAGGTGACACTTTCAAGAACACTAGGTCCCCTACTTCGTATTCCTTGCCTTTCCGAGCTAAGTCGGCATATTTCTTTTGTCGATCCTGGGCTGCTACCAACCGTCCTCTGATTAGATCTACTGCATCTTTAGTTCGTTGGACCACTTCGGGCCCGAGCATCTTTCGCTCTCCAACTTCATCCCAATACAAGGGAGATCGACATTTTCTTCCATAAAGGGCCTCATAAGGTGGCATCCCAATGCTTGAATGATAACTGTTATTATAGGAGAACTCAACCAATGGCAAGTGATCATCCCAACTTCCCTTGAAGTCTATCGCGCAGACTCTCAACATATCCTCTAGCGTTTGGATGGTCCTTTCACTTTGCCCATCTGTCTGGGGGTGGTATGCTGTGCTCATGTTCAGCCGGGTCCCTACACATTCTTGAAAACTTCTCCAAAACCTGGAGTTAAATCTAGGATCTCGATCGGATACTATTGCGACTGGGACTCCATGTCGCGCCACTATCTCTTTTAAGTAGATGTCCACTAGTCTGTCGACCGTGTACCTTTCGTTGATCGGGAGAAAGTGAGCCGATTTCGTTAGTCGATCTAAAATTACCCATATGGCGTCATGATTAGCCTTGGTCCTTGGTAAACCTACTACGAAATCCATGGCTATATGTTCCCATTTCCATTCTGGAATCTCTAAGGGATGTAGAAGTCCGCTGGGTTTCTGGTGCTCTGCCTTCACTCGTTGGCAGGTCAAGCATCTGCTTACCCACTCTGCTACGTCCTTTTTCATATTGGGCCACCAGTAATACTCCTTCAAATCCCTATACATTTTGGTGCTACCGGGGTGCACTGAGTATCTTGAGTTGTGTGCCTCATTTAAAATCTCATTCTTGAGTTCCTGAACGTTTGGGATCCATATCCTGTATGTGTACCTCATGATCCCTTCCTTGTCTCTTTCGCACTTAATTTCCTCCCCGGTCATTAGCTCTTCTGTGGAGTTCTTTTCTTCCTCCATCATCCGTTCCTGGCACAGTCTAATCTTTTCTAGCAATGGAGGTTGGATTCTAATTTCCATCAACTTTTCTTGGCCCTCTCCAGGTAACTTAACCTCGATTTCCAACTTCTCAAAATCCTTCACTAGCACTTTCTCTGAAGTTATCATCTTGAGCTTCTCTTTCCGACTAAGGGCGTCAGCCACCACATTGGCTTTGCCCGGGTGATAGCGAATTTCACAGTCGCAATCCTTGATTAACTCTAACCATCTCCTCTGGCGCATGTTAAGCTCTTTCTGAGTGAAAATGTATTTGAGGCTCTTATGGTCTGTGTAAATCTCGCATTTTTCCCCATACAGGTAGAGTCTCCAAATCTTTAAAGCGAAGACTATGGCTGCTAGTTCTAGATCATGGTGGGATATCTGACTTCATAATCCTTCAATTGCCTAGACGCATACGCTATTACCTTGCCGTGCTGCATAAGCACGCATCCCAGTCCTTTATGCGAAGCATCACTGTAAATCACGAAATCTCCTTTTCCATCAGGTAATGCCAGCACTGGGGCTGTCACCAGCCTCTTCTTTAACTCTTGGAAGCTCTTCTCGCATTTTTCAGTCCATTCAAATTTCTCGGTTTTATGGGTAAGTCGAGTTAATGGAGCTGCGATTTTCGCAAAGTCTTGGACAAATCTCCTGTAATATCCGGCCAGACCAATGAAACTCCTCACCTCGGTTGGAGTAGTTGGCTGTTCCCAGTTTGAAACTGCTTCTATCTTGGAGGGGTCAACCAACACTCCTTCTCTATTGATCACGTGCCCTAAGAATTGTACCTCATTTTTCCAAAACTCACACTTGGAGAACTTGGCATATAACTGCTCCTTCCTGAGTATTTCTAAGGTTATCCTTAAATGTTCAGCGTGTTCTGCCTCTGTCTTTGAGTAGATGAGAATATCATCAATGAAAACTATCACGAATTTGTCCAAATATTCCTTGAACACTCTATTCATTAGGTCCATGAAGGCTGCTGGGGCGTTGGTCAATCCAAATGACATAACTAAGAACTCATAATGTCCATATCTGGTGCGGAATGCAGTCTTCGGGATATCTTCAGGTTTGATCTTCAGTTGGTGATATCCCGTTCTCAAATCAATCTTAGAGAAGTATTCAGCTCCTCTTAGCTGGTCAAACAAATCGTCTATCCTGGGCAATGGATACTTATTCTTTATGGTTAGCTTGTTCAATTCTCTGTAGTCGATGCATAACCTCATACTTCCATCCTTTTTCTTAACAAACAACACTGGTGCGCCCCAAGGCGACACACTGGGCCTTATCATGCCCTTATCCAACAATTCCTGTAATTGTTTAGCTAGCTCCTTCATTTCTACTGGGGCTAGTCGGTACGGGGCCTTCGAAACCGGCGCCGTCCCCGGGGCTAATTCGATGGCAAACTCAATTACCCTATCAGGTGGTAGTCCGGGAAGATCTTGTGGGAACACGTCCTCGAACTCATTAACTACCAGAATGTCTTGCAATCTTGGCACTTCCTTCTGAGTATCTATAACGTAGGCTAAATAAGCCTCGTTCCCTTTTCGTAACAATCTCTTGGTTTGCGCCATGGTCAGGATTTTCTGGGTCTGTCGCATCCCCTTAAACACTATTTCTTTCTTCCCTGGGGTTTTCAACTTAACCTTTTTCCCTTTACAATCTATCCGCGCATCATTGCGAGACAACCAATCCATGCCCAAAATGACATCGAATTCCCCTAGCTTAAAAGGAATTAAATCGACATAGAAGGATCGTCCTCCTATTTCTAGCTTACAATCGGGGTGAATTTGATTAACCGGTACGATTTCCTGATTAGCTATTTCTACTAGTAAGGAATCTCTTAGTTGCTGGGTTTTAAGTTTCAACTTATGCGCAAAATCTCTAGATATAAAAGACTTAGTTGCTCCTGAATCAAATAAGACATTTGCACTGACTGAATTGAGAGAAAAAGTACCTGCTATCACATCTGTGTCCCTCACGGCATCTTGTACTGACATATTGAAAGTCCTAGCAGTTGGTGGCCTATTTGAGGCAACCTTGCTTGCTCCTGATGCTGCTGGTTTGCTCTTTGGGCAATCCTTCCTCATGTGCCTCGCTGTCCACACTGGAAACAGGTTGTGCTATTAGGGATGACCGTGGTGCAAGCGGTCGCATAATGCCCAGCTCGCCCACACTTATAACAGTTTATCTGCTTCAGGTTGCACACCCCGGAGTGCCTCTTCCCACAAGTAGCACACAATGGCAATGGAGGTCGAGAAGGGTTGGAACGGGACATTCCTGATTGGTGGCCGCCCTGGCTCACACTTACACTCGCAGATGGTTTAAACCCTACATTCCTCCCTGGTAGGGAAACCGCTCCTCGATTAAACTTGGTTGGGGGTTTTCCTCCAGCGGATCTTCCGCCCATACTAACATGCTTTCTCTTTATCCCCCCTTTCTCTCTCTCTCTCTCTGCATCTGATCACTACCAGCCTCCACAATGGTTGCCTTCTGCACCAAGGTGGCATAATCTGTAATCTCTAAAACAGCCACCCTATTCTGGATCCACTGCTTCAGCCCTTGTTGAAACCTGTTAGCTTTCTTCTCTTCTGTGTCTACAAACTCTGGCACAAATCTCGATAGCTCAGTAAATTTAGCCTCATAGTCAGCCACTGACATATTGTTCTGTTTCAGTTCCAAGAACTTAAGTTCCATCTGGGTTTTCATGAACTTCGGGAAGTACTTCTCCAGGAATAATTGTTTGAACCTTTCCCAGGCTATGACAGCATCAGTCTCCATGTTTTTCTTGGCTTCCCACCAATAATTGGCCTCTCCCTTTAGTAGGTAAGTAGCAAAAACAGTCTTCTGAGCCTCATTGATACTCAGAATCTCAAAAGACTTTTCCATTTCTTTGATCCAGGCCCTCGCCTCAACGGGATCAGCCGATCCGTGGAACTCTGGGGGCTTAAGGGACTTAAAGGCCCTAAAGGAATTTGCCACTGAAGTGTTGTTGCTTGGTGGTGGTTGGGGGTATTGGTTCAAATTCTGCCTAAGTAGATCCATAAACTGGCCCATGGGGTTTCCGCCCTGGTTTTCCCCTTCCTGTTCTACTTCAGTTTCTCCACCCTCTATTTCCCTTTCAAATTCTTCAGAGTACAGGGGTTCATCCTCTGCTCCATACTGGGAATCTTCTTGCTCATTATAGTCCTGATCTTGTTCCTCACTACTTTCACGGTTTTCCTCGTGTTGGTTGTGACTCTCTTGGTCAGTAGATTCTCGGGGGTTAGCCCTAGTGCCCATTCGTCTTGGAGGCATTTTACTGAAAATTTGGAAATTATACATTAGGTTCACTTACCTGTTTTAAAGGATTTTTCCTTGCACAATTCTTTACATGATTGGGTTTAAAATCCCACAGTTTTATATCTCATGGCAACTTAATCGAAAAGTAATACATATGCTAATAAACTCGTGATCACATCCCAACAAAATTGTAATGACTGAAATGAAAACAAATATATACCAGGTACCGAAAAGGTACAACATCCGAGTTACAACGATAGTTTAAAGTACAGCCATCCTAACAACAACAACAAGTCAAAAGTGAAATACGCTGTCTATCTGTCTAGTCTGCAAAAAGGGAAAACAAGTACAAGAAAACCATCCCTACAAAAGCCGGCACTACTATGTCCGTACATGACTAGACAACTAGACCACTGCATCAATACATCTGAAATCAGCCGTCACGACGAAACATCCTCTGAACCCTCCCCATGGCGATGCGGAAAACCTCCTCAGCCTCTGCTCTATCTACCCTACCATGCCCATCAGTAGGCAACTGTCGCACCCTCACCCGAGCCCTCAGCTCGATGCGGGTCACAGCCCTATACCCAACTCTGTCACTGATAGTCCTCCTGCACTGCACCCTCATCCGGGCGGCTCTCTCTGCTGCTAACTCACTCCTAGACTCTGCCAACCTGGAATCTGCCACAGACAACTCTCTGTAAAGCCCGTTCACAATCAAGTTGTGAACACATACTGGGACTCCTCCTATCGGGGCATGAGGTGGGGTGGATGGCTCAGCTGGAGCGGCAGTCTCTGTCTGCTGGGGCTCTGGGGTAAGCTCCTCAAACTCGTCGGGGTACGGGCTCACAGGTAGTGGTGGTGGGGTAGGGGCTCTCTCAACAGGGAGGAATGGCAAAAAAAGTCCAGAACTCCCTACAACACCAACTACTGGCTCATCTATATCTCCCTCAACACCCTCATCTACCGGCACCACCTGATCCGTGGTCATGTCAGTGTCATCTCCCAAAGTCCTGATCTCAGTCACAACCCAATAATCATCATCCTCAACCACTAACTCAGCATCCTGTCCTGTCCGGATCCCCTCCGGGTCCTCCTCCCCCTCAGTCTCAACAACATCTGTGTCAGCATCATCCTGGACCTCCTCAGCGTCCTCCTCCTCAGGCTCAGTATCCTCCTCAGGCAAGTGCTCATAGTATGGGTCCCTAGTCCGGAACATGTCCTCATCATGCTGTCTCGCAGCTGCCTCCTGGGCCGACAAGTCGCTCGCCTACACAAGACGAACTATGTTACTATCATGATACTTAAAAGTTCCCGTAAGGGTTTTAGGTGAACCTGGCAAGGGTTCTTATTATATTATTGAATTTATTATTATATAACGTCGTATCATCTCTTGGGATATATAACTCTCGCTCTGATACCATCTCTGTAACACCCCCGGATCCGGGGTCAGGGATCTGGTGGTTACGGTCTTACATCCATTCATAATACTTGACTTGAGTCCACAATAAATAAATCACATGCTGTGACCCCACAATAATTATCACTCACACACACAACAGTTATAGTCCCAGAGATGAAATTGAAATAAGTCTTACATTAAAGGGGTTACGAATAAAAGTTATTACAATCCCAAAAGGATAACATCATAGGTTTAAAAGTTTTGCCGTTAATTACATTAATTATACATATAGTTAAACAGGAAACAAAAGCTGTCTAACTATGCTACCTCAGCAATGGCGGCTAGCATCTCAGCGGGTAGTCCGGTGGGTCGGGTAACCTGCTTGCGCCGAGTGCGCCTGACGCGAGCCATCTGACCTAGCTGTTGTTGTGACATAATATAAATAAGGCAAGGGTGAGCGAAAGCCCACCAACAAATATATAACTGAACGATAATTTAAAACAGTTCAAAGCTATCTTTCAAACCATATGCCATGCATTTACGGAAATGATGCCAGTATAATATGAACGATGAAGTTACAAGGTAACTGAAAGTATTTGTTTGAAGAAATATCTGCTACATCAAAGTAAGCGAGATATTCTTATTGTTATTAAGAAGAGGAACTTGCAAGAAAAGGTTGCAATTCCAGTTATGACACTTTTCCAACTCTGCCAACAGTAATCATGTTGCAGGAAATAAATAAATTTGGATGATGAACCAATGATGGAGTATTCACCGCGCCCGCTGTTCCAATCTTGATGATCAGTCGAGATCGTACAGCTCAAATTAGATTTACTACCGGTAGAAGGAAGAACTGGCGGCTTTACTTGTATACCGCCTTACTAGCTCTCCCCGGCCAACGGTTAGGCCAAAGGGGATGGACCGGCGCTACTCGGCCACTTACACGACTCCTAGTTCAAATAGAATTCATGATTCTGAATATAACGTTCGTCCCCCTTTCCCCAACACTACACCAAACTGGCAAATTACTAACAGATAAAAAAAGCCATTAGTAACGGATATATCCGTTACTAATTAGTAACGGATATATCCGTTACTGATGGCATTAGTAACAGATATATCCGTTACTAATTAGTAACGGATACATCCGTTACTAATGTGTCAGATATCCGTTACTAATTAGTAACGGATATATCCGTTACTAATTCTATGTATCCGTTACTAATTAGTAACGGATATATCCGTTACTAATATTAAATATCTGTTACTAATTAGTAACGGATACATAGAATTAGTAACGGATATATCCGTTACTAATTAGTAATGGATATATCCGTTACTAATGCACATATATCCGTTACTAATTAGTAACGGATATATCCGTTACTAATTCTATGTATCCGTTACTAATTAGTAACAGATATATCCGTTACTAATATTATATATCCGTTACTAATTAGTAACGGATATATAATATTAATAACGGATATATCTGTTACTAATTAGTAACGAATACATAGAATTAGTAACAGATATATCCGTTACTAATATTAGTAACGGATATATCCGTTACTAAGGAATAATATATCTATTACTAATTTAATACTTTTAAAAGATTTATATTATAAAATCACATCAAATAAGCTTGTAATTTTTTAATTTTTTGTGTATATCACTAAAATCCTTAGATATTAACAGTCGTACGGTTGGATCGTCGAAAAAATATTTTAAAAATATTGTTTTGTGCAATCGGGACGTAACCAGTTATCGCGAGTATTGTTTTTCGGAAATTTATATTATAAAATCACATCAAATAAGCTTGTAATTTTTTAATTTTTTGTGTATATCACTAAAATCATTAGATATTAACAACCGTACGGTTGGATCGTCGAAAAAACATTTTAAAAATATTGTTTTGTGCAATCGGGACGATACTAGTTATCGGGAGTATTGTTTTTTGGAGATTTATATTATAAAATCACATCAAATAAGCTTGTAATTTTTTAATTTTTTGTGTATATCACTAAAATCATTAGATATTAACAACCGTACGGTTGGATCGTCGAAAAAAGATTTTAAAAATATTGTTTTGTGCAATCGGGACGATACTAGATATCGTGAGTATTGTTTTTTGGAGATTTATATTATAAAATCACATCAAATAAGCTTGTAATTTTTTAATTTTTTGTGTATATCACTAAAATCCTTAGATATTAACAACCGTACGGTTGGATCGTCGAAAAAATATTTTAAAAATATTGTTTTGTGCAATCGGGACGATACCAGTTATCGGGAGTATTGTTTTTTGGAGATTTATATTATAAAATCACATCAAATAAGCTTGTAATTTTTTAATTTTTTGTGTATATCACTAAAATCATTAGATATTAACAACCGTATGGTTGGATCGTCGAAAAAAGATTTTAAAAATATTGTTTTGTGCAATCGGGACGATACTAGTTATCGGGAGTATTGTTTTTTGGAGATTTATATTATAAAATCACATCAAATAAGCTTGTAATTTTTTAATTTTTTGTGTATATCACTAAAATCCTTAGATATTAACAACCGTACGGTTGGATCGTCGAAAAAAGATTTTAAAAATATTGTTTTGTGCAATCGGGACGATACTAGTTATCGGGAGTATTGTTTTTTGGAGATTTATATTATAAAATCACATCAAATAAGCTTGTAATTTTTAAATTTTTTGTGTATATCACTAAAATCATTAGATATTAACAACCGTACGGTTGGATCGTCGAAAAAAGATTTTAAAAATATTGTTTTGTGCAATCGGGACGATACTAGTTATCTGGAGTATTGTTTTTTGGAGATTTATATTATAAAATCACATCAAATAAGCTTGTAATTTTTTAATTTTTTGTGTATATCACTAAAATCATTAGATATTAACAACCGTACGGTTGGATCGTCGAAAAAATATTTTAAAAATATTGTTTTGTGCAATCGGGTAGATACTAGTTATCGGGAGTATTGTTTTTTGGAGATTTATATTATAAAATCACATCAAATAAGCTTGTAATTTTTTAATTTTTTGTGTATATCACTAAAATCATTAGATATTAACAACCGTACGGTTGGATCGTCGAAAAAAGGTTTTAAAAATATTGTTTTGTGCAATCGGGACGATACTTGTTATCGGGAGTATTGTTTTTTGGAGATTTATATTATAAAATCACATCAAATAAGCTTGTAATTTTTTAATTTTTTGTGTATATCACTAAAATCATTAGATATTAACAACCGTACGGTTGGATCGTCGAAAAAAGGTTTAAAAAATATTGTTTTGTGCAATCGGGACGATACTAGTTATCGCGAGTATTGTTTTGTGGAGATTTATATTATAAAATCACATCAAATAAGCTTGTAATTTTTTAATTTTTTGTGTATATCACAAAAAAGATTTTGTAGATCGTCGAAAAAAGATTTTAAAAATATTGTCGTTTTTTTTTTAAAAATAATTATTTCGATTTTTTAAAAAAAATAATTATTTTCGTTTTTTTAAAAAAGTAATTATTTTAGATTATTTTTTTTTAAAAAAATTATTTTCGATTTTTTTAAAAAATATTATTTTCGATTTTTCTAAAAAAAATTAATAATTTTCGATTTTTTTAAAAAAAATTATTTTCGTTTTTTTAAAAATAATTATTTTCGATTTTTTTAAAAAAATAATTATTTTCGATTTTTTTAAAAAAAATATTTATTTTTTGATTTTTTTTAAAAAATAATTATTTTCGATTTTTTAAAAAAAATTAATTATTTTCGATTTTTTTAAAAAATTAATTATTTTCGTTTTTAAAAAAAATAATTATTTTCGATTTTTAAAAAAATAATAATTATTTTCGAATTTTTTTAAAAAACAATAATTTTCAATTTTTTAAAAAAATAATTATTTTCGATTTTTTTAAAAAAATAATTATTTTCGATTTTTTAAAAAAATTTAATTATTTTCGATTTTTTAAAAAAATTAATTATTTTCGTTTTTTTAAAAAAATAATTATTTTCGATTTTTTAAAAAATAATAATTATTTTCGATTTTTTTTAAAAAAAAATTATTTTCGATTTTTAAAAAAATAATAATTATTTTCGATTTTTTAAAAATAATTATTTTCAATTTTTTTAAAAAAATAATTATTTCGATTTTTTTAAAAAAATAATTATTTTCGATTTTTTAAAAAATTTTAATTATTTTGGATTTTTTTAAAAAATTAATTATTTTCGTTTTTTTTTTAAAATAATTATTTTCGATTTTTTAAAAAATAATTATTATTTTTGATTTTTTTGAAAAAAATTATTTTCGATTTTTTTAAAAAATAATTATTTTCTATTTTTTAAAATAAATAATTATAACGAATTTTTAAAAAATTAAATTTTAAAAAATATGTAAAATTAAATTAAAACGAATTTTTTAAAAAATTATAATTTTAAACGAATTTATAAAACAAAAACATGTAAAAGTTCATAGTATAAGGATTGTATTTCCATATATATCACAAATACTCGCGTGTCACAGTTGGTTGAGTGGGTGTACTACCTGAGAGGAGGTCAGGGGTTCGAAACCTTACTTCAACAAATCTGGAAAAATTGAGGTGGTTGGGTGAGAGGTGGGGGCGGCTGTGGTGGCATCCTCTGATTGGCTGAGAGTACAGGTGGCGCAATGTGATTGGCTGAGAGGTGGGGGCGGCTGTGGTGGCAGCCTCTGATTGGCTGAGAGCTTATTAAATTTTTTTAATATTAGTAACGGATATATCCGTTACTAATTCTAAATATCCGTTACTAATTAGAAACGGATATATCCGTTACTAATTCTCAACATCCGTTACTAATTAGTAACGGATATATCCGTTACTAATCGTCCGTCACAATTGCTTTTTTTTTTTTTTTTGTAACAGATATATCCGTTACTAATTAGTAACGGATATAGCCGTTACTAATTTCAGATATCCGTTACTAATTTGTAACGGATATATCCGTTACTAATCTATTTGTAACGGATATATCTGTTACTAATTAGTAACGGATATATCCGTTACTAATTCCAGATATCCGTTACTAATTAGTAACGGATATATCCGTTACTAATCTATTTGTAACGGATATATCCGTTACTAATTCCAGATATCCGTTACTAATTAGTAACGGATATATCCGTTACTAATCTATTTGTAACGGATATATCCGTTACTAATTAGTAACGGATATATCTATTACAAAATTTTAAAAAAAGCAATTGTGACGGACGATTAGTAACGGATATATCCGTTACTAATGACATTAGTAACGGATATATCCGTTACTAATGGCCAGTTTTGGTGTAGTGCAAGTATAATACTTGTTGATAAGACTCTACAAAGTAGTCGTATCTAGTTGGAAAGGAAAATTTACCAATAACTCCCAAGCTATTACTTGGTAACGGATATCAACTTGTTCCAGTAATCTTACCCCTCGAAAGATGAGAAGGTAAGCAACGACCTAATAAGTCAACAGCACCCGAGTTGCGGGTGAAGGGAATACTTTATGACCGGGAAGTCGACAAGATAAATAACATTTTCCAAGTAAGGTTCCCTTATTATTAAGGAGATAGACTCAAAGAAGAATGATGTTTGAGAACCTTTCTTGATATAAGATTAATAATAATATGACTTCGAAATATTTTCTGTAATAATCGAAGAAGATAAACCTTATCGAGATTGTTCTAAGTATGGAATAAATATTCATAGAATATTTATTGAGTTAAAATATTTAAAGAATATTTGGGAATATGAAAGAATATCTTTAATCAGAGTATTTCTCAAAATAATCTCTGAAGAAATATCAAGAGAATATTTATTGAATAAATAAATATTTAAATGAATATTCAAAACAATATTCATAAATTAATAAGACCTGAAAAGAATATTTAAGGTAATATTCATAATTAATTAGGAATTTAAATGAATATTCAAAAGTAATATTCATTTAATGAATAATATCCTAAATGAATATCAAGTAATATTCATTTAGTAATCCAAGCCTTAAGGAATATTCGAGATAATATTCGATAATTAAATCCAGCTTTAGATGAATATTAAAATAATATTCATCAAGTATTTAATATCTTAAATGAATATTCAAAAGTAATATTTATTTAATAAAATAATATTCTAAAAGAATATCCAAATAATATTCATTTAATAGTCTCATCTTTAGAAGAAGATTCGAAATAATAGTCGATAATCAATTCAACTCTGAATGAATAATGAGAAATATTATTCGTTGAATAGTTACGTTCAAATAATTATTTGAAGTAAGGATCGTTAAAATAATTAGTCTCGAACGAATATTCAAATAATATTCGTCGCCCAAATTATAGAAAATATTTACTTAAATATTTTCCTCCGAGGTAATCTCGATATATCAAGGAATATTGACTCCCGGTCTATTTCTGATTAATAAGATATATACGCCCTTTTATGAGGGTCTTACAATAACCGGCTTATAACTGATATATAACTATCTAGCTTATAAGCCAACAATAACATTCAGGGAACAAGTATATCAATTCAACTTGAAAGTAGGCATGCATGCAATGGCATATGTATATCAGCAATCATATATATATTATTCAGTCACAACAACAGCCTAAAAGAAGGGAATTGAAACTTGCCTGGTAGTCGCGTACGGTAAGGGGTAGTGGTAGCGGGTCCCGGTTCAGCTTGGTGATCTATAAATAGCCAAGGCATTCGGGATTAATCACTTAACATATAAAAGTTAAGTTATACTTAAATCGAAACACGTTCTCGAGTTATCTCGTTATACTCCTTTTAGTGGATTACTTATTATCACTGATCCGACCCGACATTCGTTCGTTAATACGACATGTCACTGCACTTATACTTGGGACATACTTAAGTCATATGAGTTCTAAGGTTGATCGTTACGAACCAATATTATACTCCGAGTTTTATCGCCCGTTTTCTAAGTGTTTTACCGAAGTTATAAAAGAGTCGTCTTTTAGGGGTTCGTTCGCGTTTAACCTTGACTCGAACATTTTTAATAAATCGAAAAATGCTCTTTTTGACATACGGTTTTCTTTCAAACCTTCCTTCTTACCCCTAGTATTTATTTACCAAGATTCGCCATGACGTTACATAGTTTACGAGGGTTCAATTTCAGTTACGAACTTTCGTTTACGGATTCGAACTACTTTTAGTAATTTGGTCATAAATCCTAAACCGTAAATCCGTTTCACGTGATCTTTATATCAAAACGAAGCTTAGAACATTACCTATCCTATCATGGTAGATAAGGTCTCTGGACAGTAGGGGTTTGACATGGAAAATGGCATACAAAACATGGTATTGTAAAATCGGGCATTATAACGGTTGTAAATCGAATATCTATCAATTTCGAATTTTCCCATAAACATAGCATCCAACCCAAACAACATATACATGACTTATATACATTAACTGAGGCCAAGCAATGCCTTTCCGTTCATCTAGCTATTTACATCATTAATCCAAAATCCATACATAATCATGCTTATAACTTTAACATAACCATAACTAAGTTATAACTATCATAAACATGCTTAAATCTTAAACAAGGGTTAGGGTTTCAAGAGATTTATACCTTCCTTAGATAGTGATATAGCCTTAATAAGCCTTGTATGGTCCTTAGGAGTGATTATGCTTGCTAGATTAACCATGGAAAATCAAGAAAACAAAATTAGTACATGATGAACACTATTCATCCTCCTCTTGTTTAATTTTTTTGAAAATGGAAGAGGATGAGTTTGAAGCTAAGATTTTGAGGAGATAAGTTGTATGAAATTTAAGACTCACCTTAATTATTTCAAGAACAAACAATGGTGGGAAGGTTGAGTTTGGATTTGGAATTAATGGATATGGCCGAATGGTTGTTCATGGGGGGGGAGAGAGTTGCTTGGTTTCTTTTTGATAATCTTGCATAAAGTGATTTTGTGTTAGATAATATCTCATCTAAGATGTGCTAGTGGATGGTGAGGTCATGGATGATGGTTTTTGTAGGACAAGTGTTGCATTTTGCATGGTTGAAGGCTAACTAGCTAGTTGGTCTTGCTAAGTACTTGTTCAAGCCCTAACATGCTAGTTACTCTTGCCCACTTGGTTACTAGATATTTATTCTAGTAGCTTTCACAAGACTCTTGCTTCCTCTGCTTGTTTCTGTGTCCGGTTATTACCCGTTTCGATTGATCGTTCGTGAGAATATTTCACGGATTTCTAATTAGGGTTTACCGGGAATCCTCTTTAATATTAATACTTTCATTCTCCATCTTTCATTCTAACTTTCCATTTTATATTCCTTTAATCCATTCGTTAAATACTTAGGGCTATCAGTGTCCAGGGAACTCTCGGAGAAAATAAAAGTGCGGTTTTTCAGAATCCGACAGCTTTTACATACACTTATTTTCCCCCTGGATCACTAATACGAACTCGGAAATCCGTTCCGAATACTTCTATATAGTGGCGTCTCATATTATTATATACTCCCACCAAAACACTATTCATTATGTATTCTTTACTTGTTCTCTTAGGGTTGTATAATTGTCTGTATTCTCTTTCGATCGTTCCTTAACCTTTTTACGGAACTACTGGATTAATCGTTATCGATCTGGATGACACGAGAGTATTCTCTTGCTTGAAGTTGCCATATCTTATTCCCTTAGAAGATAGATTATTCTTACCTATGTTGTCACCCTTTAGCATTCTTCAAGACATAAACATAATAAAGTCGAATTCCATTCATTCTTTCCCAAATATCAATTATTACATTGTAGTCGTATCCACTATTCATTCTTACATTATTAAATACATAAAAGTTTTAATTCCACCCAAAATCTGGGTTCTTACAAATTGCTTGACTCCAAATCTCCCAAGGACTGTATGGAAGACCTCCTTCTTCATTAAAAACTCAAAATCCACACCAACATCAACTCAATTCTCCCACCATATCCATTGATTTATAACCCTGCATAACAACACGAAACATAACAAAAATACAACAAACTTGAGGCCAAGTGAATCAATTTAAGCCGATACGGAACGCTCCAAGTGGATTTAAAATCAAGTTATCAATCTTGATCAGAAATTTCTTACTAAATTCTTCCCCATGGCAAAAACAGCAGCAATCAAGAACGCTCTTACTCAATTTGCACGGCAATCTGGAGAATCTTAATATGAAGCTTGGGAGCGTTACAAGTGTTAGTGTATACAGAAAATATTTATTTGAAGTATATACATTTATTTCTGGCCTATTTTATTGAGAATCATTTAAATGTTGACATGCTGTCTAATATTATATATTGTGGAAAATCTAGTATCAAATGGGATACAGAATATTAGATTGTTAAATAGGGTTTATATAATATAATAAGGTTCACAGCACAGGTGGTATTGGACAATCCACTGGTATGGCTGTAGTATTATTTAGAATAGTTTATATTGACTATTAAATAATATTAGTATACTTTGTGTATATTGAACATGATCAAATTTATAATTGTTCCCTTATACTGATTAAGAATGTGAACTAAGATTCTATGTTATTATTAATGCTTAGGTTCTTAATCCGGATATAGTAATTGACAAGTGTATATTATTTACATGCTTTGATTTATATATGAGATAATTCTTTTGAATTATATCATTATATTTTGGGTGATGGAATTATATACATGGTGGATATTATTTATAGAAGGAATCCATGTCCTGATAATATTCGGGTTAATGATGTCCCTTTGAAAGCTCAAAAAAATTTAATTATGTGAAACCCTGCAGGTGGATTTATTCCGGCATAATTAAATAAAGGTTGAGTGGATGATTAAGGATAAAAGATATTAATTAAATGAATTATCAGTAATTCATTTAATTAATGGACATGCGATATTTTAAACATGGGGAATTTAATAAGCAAATAATAAAGGAGCCAATTTAATTAATTAAATAAATTACCGGAATTAGGTGGGTGGTGCAATATTAATTATTTAGTGGAATTAATTAATATTAATGATAAAGGGCTTGACCCAAGTTATCATTAGAAGGCCGGACCTAATTTACTCCTTAATCCCTATTGTAGCCTATAAATACTCATTATGTCTCCAAGAATAAGGGTTCAGAATTCTAGAGCTTGGAGGCTAAACCTTGGAGGATCGAAGGCCACACTTCATTCAAGGGAGTAAGGGATTACAATAGAAGATCGTGGATTTGAATCGCTTGCGCCGTATCGATTAAGGTAAATCTTCTAACCCCCTTTGTAATCATTAAACGGGTTAAACACAAATCACTATGATCCAAAGGGACCAACAATTGGCATTAGAGCCTGAGGTTTAGTGGACTTGTGTTTGTGTTTGATGACGTCCATGTCGTAATTAAAATTGGTTGTGTATGTATAGTGGTATGCTTGTGTTATAATTTTTTGCAGGTTGTTATCCACTATTATGGCCATGTATTTTAATTATGTGTTTGGATTCCACGTGGTTTAATCGTGGTTATTTTGTTTTGTTTCCACATGGTTTATCGTGGTTGTAAACACGAGGGTTGATCGTGTTAGAATAGATTTTACAAAATTAGTTTTGTATTAGATCTATTTTTTATGTAATTGTTTGATGGATTTTGTAAAAATCCGGGTATTTTGTAACAATTACGTGCGATCGAAAATCACAACGGAGAAAAGAATTTGTTCCGCTGCGAAATTTTTGATGAGGCTGCTATTGTTGTCATCGAAGAGTCAAAGAAGAAGCAGAACAGCGGCTGATTAAACAAAAGAAACAGAGCAGGAGATGCGCATGTGTTTTCTGCGCAACAGTGCCTGCATATGTTGCGCATTACCCTCCTGCGCAACAGGTTTTCGGAGTCTGGAAGGGCAGAAACGCGGGAGCTACCTGCGCAATAAACGAACCAGACGTGTGGCCCTGTAACGTGTATTCAGCATGCGCAACAGCAATTCACTGGATCAAATTGCCAGCTTAGTTTCGACGAACAGGGATGCTGGAAAATAATTTTGGGGCCATAATAGTGGAATTTTTTTTAATTTTTTCCGCTAATTTTTAGTTATTGCTTTAATTAATTATTATGTGTGTTGTTAATTATGTGTGTAATTTTTAATTGCATGTTAACATAATTAGGATGACATGGACGTATGTTTTTATTTATTGCTTTAATTAAATGTTTTATGTTGTAAAATTATGTGTGTATTTTGAATGCATGTTAGACATAATTGTAACGACATATGCCCCATTTAATTTTAAAAATTCCTCAATTTTTAAATAAAAATTCTAAGTGGGTGAGGGAATTAATTAGGAATTAAATCCCACGGTCTCCATTATTTTGTATGTAATATAACCTTTTAAATAATGTAGATGGTATATATGATCACCTAACGTGGCGTACTATTTACGGTATTTCAAAAGGTTGTAGAAATTACTAGAACAAAATTCTTAAATTAAATTACGAATATTGAAAGGTATATAGATCACCCTAACGTGACGTACCAAGTTTCATAGAATTCGTAACGAAAATTGAATACTCTTTTGATGTTGAATATGGAAAATTCTGTTTAGGAATCGGGTATTAAGCGAGGCCGTTGTTACTCCTCCGAGACCTGGGAATTATCCATTAATATATCAAACGGATGTATTCGGTTTAAGTAATTTAAGATTTAATAATGGTATACACTTAGCTATGAAAAATAATATATAGTCCACCCTAACGTGGCGTATTATTTAGTAATAGGACCGAAGTAATATTTAAACGAATTTAAGGGGTATATATGTCACCCATCGTGGCGTACCAGATACTTATGGTGTTTAAATATTAGTGAATTAATTTTAATTAATTAGAGGAAACCAATAGGATTTAAGATTTGTGCAACTCTCTGATTATGTGTTACATGTATGATTCTCAGGATTAGATCATTATGGGCTTTAATCCACTATTCACCATACTTAAGGATAACAAACTTACTGGACCGAACTATATTGAATGGAAACGTAATTTGGACATAGTGTAGACTGCTGAGGAGTACAAATTTTGTACTTATGAACCCAAGCCAGATCAGTCTGCTGAAGATCCTCCTGAAAGTGAGAAGGAGTATTATAAGCGGTGGGTTAAGGCTGATGAGATGTCGCGATGTTACACTGGTAGCAATGTTGGGTGTTTTGCAGCATCAGCATCAGGCTATGGCCACTGCTTCAAATATGCTCTTTAATCTCAAGGAACTTTTTGGGGAACAGAATAGGGCTGCTAGGCAAGTAGCAATGAAGGCTTTAATGAACACTCAGATGGTTGAAGGAACACCTGTAAGGGATCATGTTCTCAGAATGATGTCTCATCTGAATGAGATGGAGATCCTTGGTGCTAATATTGATGGGGAAACCCAGATCGATATCATCCTTATGAGCCTGCCCAAAAGTTTTGAGCAGTTCCGCTTGAATTACACCATGAACAAAAGGATGTATAGTCTCGCGGAACTTCTGACAGAACTTCAGGCAGCTGAAGGACTCTTTAAGCAGAATGTTCAAGTGAATGTGGCTGAGAAAGCTTCTTCCTCTAAGCCGAAAGGAAAGAAGAAGAAAAAGGTTCAGACACAGAAAGCTGGAAAGGTTGCTAATGCAGTGGGAGTTCAAGGTGCTGTGAAAAAGCTAAGGGCAAGTGCTTCAGGTGCAAGCAGTCAGGTCACTGGAAATAGGATTGTCCTCTTCCTAAGAAGACAAACAATACTGGTATGTCTCTTTCTCTAGTTACAGAAACATATAGCGGCTATATCTACGAGCACTTGGTGTGTAGATACAGGAGCCACTGACCATGTTTGTAACTCATTGTAGGGGTTCCAGCAATCCAAAATGCTTAGAGATAGCGAGATATATGTGTTCATGGGAGATGCTACGAAAGTAGTAGTAGTTGAAGTTGGAATAATTACTTTATCTTTTGGAGATGATAGGATTTTGGTTTTCAACAATTGTCTTTATGTACCTTCGTTTAGAAGAAATTTGATTTCAGTTTCTAAACTTGCTATGGATGGTTATAATGTTTGTTTGGATCGTAATGTTTCTATTATGATGAATAAATGAGTTATATGCTCTGGTACATTACAAGACAATTTATATATAATTAATCCTAGTAAACCAACATTGCAACATAAGGAAACTAATAACATTCTTTCTAGCTCAAATAAAAGAAAGAAACCTTCTGAATTGAACCAAACATATCTTTGGGACTTAAGATTAGGTCATATTAACTTGAGGAGGATTCAAAGACTGGTAGTAGATGGGCCATTAGGCTCGTTGGCAGTGGAGCCATTTCCAGTTTGTGAATCCTGCTTGGAAGGTAAGATGACTAATAGGACTTTTAAAGCAAAGGGGAATAGAGCCAAAGAAGTGTTAGAATTGGTTCATACTGATTTATGTGGACCTATGAGTATCCAAGCAAGAGGAGTTTATGAGTATTCTGTCACTTTCATTGACGATTATTCTAGATATGGGTACATTTATTTGTTGCGCCGTAAGTCTGAGTGCTTTGAAAAATTCAAAGAGTACAAAGCAAGTGGGGAGAAGCGACATCTGGAAAATGTATCAAGTCACTACGATCAGATCGTGGTGGCGAATACTTGCTTGGAGAATTTAGGGAATATTTATCAGAAAATGGGATTACATCCTAGTTGTCTGCACCTGGCACACCTCAGCAGAATGGTGTAACAGAGAGAAGGAATCGGACTCTTTTAGAGAGTGTTAGATCGATGATGAGTTATTCAGATTTACCCAATCGTTTTGGGGATATGCTATAGAAACGGCGGCTTACCTTCTGAACTTGGTACCTTCTAAGTCAGTTCCCAAGACTCCAATAGAATTGTGGACTGGTAGCAAACCAAGTCTAAGACATATTCGGATTTGGGGTTGTCCAGCACATGTGCTGAACAAGAACGCGTCTAAGTTAGAATCTCGTACAGAAGTAAGGCTGTTTGTAGGCTATCCAATGGGAACGAAAGGTTATTCATTTTATAGTCCTAGGGATCGAGATATCATTGTTAGCACCAATGCTAGATTCTTAGAAGAAGACTATATAATGAACCATAAACCAATGAGTAGTATCATTTTAGAGGAATTAGTGGGAGGGACAGATAATCCCCAAGTGCCAATAGTACAAGTAGAAAAGCCATAAGAAAATGCACAACTTAACACTAACACTGCACCAGTGCCTCGTCGTAGTGGGAGGGTTGTTCAACAACCAGATAGATTCATGTTTTTGGGAGAGTCCTCGGACTTGGTCTCTAGTGAACATGATGAGGATCCTAGGACATACGAAGAGGCAATTCCAGATAAAGATGCAGATCTATGGCAAAAGGCAATGGAATCTGAGATGGAATCTATGTATTCCAATCAAGTTTGGGAGCCCGTGGAACCACCCAAAGGTGTAAAACCCATTGGATGTATGTGGATCTACAAGAAGAAAAGAGGATCTAACAAAAAGGTGAAAGCCTGGAAAGCACGACTTGTTGCGAAAGGGTATACTCAAAAAGAAGGGATTGATTATGAGGAAACCTTTTCGCCGGTTGTTATGTTTAAGTCAATCCGGATTCTTTTGTCTATAGCAGCTCATCTCGATTATGAGATTTGGCAAATGGATGTCAAGACAGCTTTCCTTAATGGAAGTCTTGAGGAAACCATCTATATGCAACAACCAAAAGGCTTCATTAAGGAAGGCCAAGAGCATCTTGTTTGTAAGCTTAAGAGGTCTATTTATGGACTAAAACAAGCTTCTAGGGACTGGAATATTCGTTTTGATCAGGCAGTCCAGTCATATGGATTTGATCAAAGTCCAAGCGAATCATGTGTGTATAAGAGAAGTGAGGGTAATGCAGTGGTTTTTCTAGTACTGTATGTAGATGACATTTTACTCATTGGAAACAATGTTAAGATGTTGTCATCAGTAAAGGCATGGTTGTTCAAATAATTTGAAATGAAGGACTTAGGTGAAGCGGCATACATCCTTGGGATCAAAGTAATAAGGGATCGCAAGAAAAGGATGTTGGCTTTATCTCAAGAGCCCTACATTGATGAAGTATTAGCTCGTTTTAACATGCAAAACTTTAAGAAAGGTTTTCTACCTTTTAAGCATGGAGTGGCTCTATCCAAGGAGCAGTGTCCTTCGACACCTAAGGATATAGAGAGCATGAAAGCATTTCCTTATGCTTCGGCATGTGGAAGCTTAATATATGCTATGTTATGTACGAGGCCTGACATCTGCTTTGCTGTAGGCATGGTTAGTAGATATCAGTCGAACCCAGGTCAGGAACATTGGAGTGCAGTAAAAACTATACTCAAGTACCTGAGAAGGACTAAGGAGTATATGTTAATTTACAAGGCCTCAGATCTATTTCCTTTGGGATATACTAATTCAGATTTCCAATCAGATAGGGATAAGAGGAAATCAACCTCGGGATATGTTTTTACTTTGGGAGGTGGAGCCGTTATATGGAGGAGTGTAAAGCAGAAATGCATTCCAGACTCCACCATGGAAGCCGAGTACGTGGCGGCCTCTGAGGCTGCAAAGGAGGCAGTATGGTTCAGGAACTTTCTTTTGGACTTGGATGTGGTACCTAATTTGCCTAGGAGTTTGACAGTGTATTGTGATAACACTGGTGCTGTGGCAAATTCGAAGGAACCGCGAGATCACAAAGCAGCTAAACATATTAAACGTAAGTATCATCTCATACGAGGAATCGTAAAGCGAGGAGATATAGTTGTGGCTCACATATCATCAGAAGACAACCGGGCAGATCCTTTCACAAAGAGCTTGCCAGCCAAGGTTTTTGACAGCCATGTGGAAGCGATAGGAGTCAGATGGATGGACACATAGTTTTTTATGTAATAGTGGATTAAATAAACATTGATATACTCATAGAATATTTTGAGTATAAGTGGGAGATTGTTAGTGTATACTGAAAATATTTATTTGAAGTATATACATTTATTTCTGGCCTATTTTATTGAGAATCATTTAAATGTTTACATGTTGTCTAATATTATATATTGTGGACAATCTAGTATCAAATGGGATACAGAATATTAGATTGTTAAATACGGTTTATATAATATAATAAGGTTCACAGCACAGGTGGTATTGGACAATCCACTAGTATGGTTGTAGTATTATTTAGAATAGTTTATATTGACTATTAAATAATACTAGTATACTTTGTGTATATTGAACATGATCAAATTTAGAATTGTTCCCTTATACTGATTAAGAAGGTGAACTAAGATTCTATGTTATTATTAATGCTTAGGTTCTTAATCCGGATATAGTAATTGACCCGTGTATATTATTTACATGATTTGATTTATATATGAGATAATTCTTTTGAATTATATCATTATATTTTGGGTGATGGAATTATATACATGGTGGATATTATTTATAGAAGGAATCCATGTCCTGATAATATTCGGGTTAATGATGTCCCCTTGAAAGCTCAAAAAGATTTAATTATGTGAAACCCTGCAGGTGGATTTATTCCGGCATAATTAAATAAAGGTTGAGTGGATGATCAAGGATAAAAGATATTAATTAAATGAATTATCAGTAATTTATTTAATTAATGGACATGCGATATTTTAAACATGGGGAATTTAATAAGCAAATAATAAAGGAGCCGATTTAATTAATTAAATAAATTACCGGAATTAGGTGGGTGGTGCAATATTAATTATTTAGTGGAATTAATTAATATTAATGATAAAGGGCTTGACCCAAGTAAACATTAGAAGGCCCGACCTAATTTACTCCTTAATCCCTATTGTAGCCTATAAATACTCATTATGTCTCCAAGAATAAGGGTTCAGAATTCTAGAGCTTGGTGGCTAAACCTTGGAGGATCGAAGGTCACACTTCGTTCAAGGGAGTAAGGGAATACAATAGAAGATCATGGATTTGAATCGCTTGCGCCGTAGCGATTAAGGTAAATCTACTAACCCCCTTTGTAATCATTAAACGGGTTAAACACAAATCACTATGATCCAAAGGGACCAACAATTGGCATCAGAGCCTGAGGTTTAGTGGACTTGTGTTTGTGTTTGATGACGTCCATGTCGTAATTAAAATTGGTTGTGTATGTATAGTGGTATGCTTGTGTTATAATTTTTTGCAGGTTGTTATCCACTATTGTGGCCATGTATTTTAATTATGTGTTTGGATTCCACGTGGTTTAATCGTGATTATTTTGTTTGGTTTCCACGTGGTTTATCGTGGTTGTAAACACGAGGGTTGATTGTTAGTCACAGAGGCATGCCTGAATACATCTAATAACAAGCCTAAGTATGTGTAATGCTATGCATTACCTACATGACCTCTTAACTGAGGGAACCTCTAGTTGTAGAGTTTCTATTTGTTCTGTACTTGTAATAGGCATCAAATTCTAGTTGTGTTACTGTACTTATAAAGTCAAGAATAATGCTTGAAAGAAGTTCCAAGGTTCATGCCTCAAGCAAGGAGATAAAGACTGCCAAATAATCACAGTTGGGATTTGAAGAAATGAAAATTTGCCTAAGTACCAATTCGAGAAGTACATTTGTCTATTCGAGAAGTCTAGCATTCGAGAAGTCAGAGATTCGATATCTTTGAATACACTGTTCGATATCTCATTCGATATCTCAGAGATTCGATATGTCTATTACTCTATTCGAGAACTCATGGAGTCAACAAGTCAAAGCATCATTCGAGTTCTCTAAGAGTCAACAAGTCAATGATCTATTCGATATCTCAAGGACTAAAGAAGCTATTCGACATCTCAGGGATTCGATATGTCAAAATGCTCTATTCGATATCTCAAGGAGTCCCAGAGAAAGGAGCTATTCGAGAAGTGATTCGATATGTCAATATAACACTATTCGAGAACTCAGAGTTATCGATTAAGTCAATTCGTGTTCTCGAATCAATCACTTAGCCACTTCTCGAATACATTCTTGGAGACAAAATACTGAAGGATTGTACAAGTCAGAAACCTGCAACAAGCCAAGACGCTTTATTTGACTATGTACTATAAAGCAGATTGGAAAGCCTACAAAGAAGCTTGGAGAGATAAGATAAAGGGACAAGGAGCTAAAGAAGTGGATCTGAACAGGCTTTGCAAAGTCAAATCTGTAGCCGTTTGGACTCTTACTCAAATAAGATAGACAGACTGGAAAGTATTTTGTTTACCTACCTTATTTGTAGTAAGTAGGTGTATCCATGTCTATAAGGATACAGCCTCACTTCCTTAGCTGAGAGTGATAAGTTTTTCAATATACATCTCAAGAAATATCTCTCTAAGAAAAATGAAGCTGAGAATACTACCATTTGTATTCACAGATTGTAGCAAAATCTTTATCTAATAAAATATTAGATTAAAGTGATATTGTGTTGTGTTTGTCTTTGTTATCTGTACTTACATATCTCACACATTCA
This sequence comes from Saposhnikovia divaricata, assembly GCA_036435485.1. Lineage (NCBI taxonomy): Eukaryota > Viridiplantae > Streptophyta > Magnoliopsida > Apiales > Apiaceae > Saposhnikovia > Saposhnikovia divaricata. Next base: position 119,288,087 of record CM071598.1, on the reverse strand, counting down.
ACACATATCTTGCTGCAAAAATTCAAGAACAAAGAAAAGTTCAAGAATCCATTCACCCCCCTCTGTATTCTTTTACCGTATTCAATACTCAACATTGATCGTGTTAGAATAGATTTTACAAAATTAGTTTTGTATTAGATCTATTTTTTATGTAATTGTTTGATGGATTTTGTAAAAATCCGGGTATTTTGTAACAATTACGTGCGATCGGAAATCAAAACGGAGAAAAGAATTTGTTTTGCTGCGAAATTTTTGATGGGGCTGCTGTTCTTGTCATCGAAGAGTCGAAGAAGAAGCAGAACAGCGGCTGATTAAACAAAAGAAACAGAGCAGGAGATGCGCATGTGTTTTCTGCGCAACAGTGCCTGCATATGTTGCGCATTACCCTCCTGCGCAACAGGTATTCGGAGTCTGGAATGGCAGTAACGCGGGAGATACCTACGCAATAAACGAACCAGACGTGTGGCCCTGTAACGTGTATTCAGCATGTGCAACAGCAATTCACTGGATCAAATTGCCAGCTTAGTTTCGACGAACAGGGCTGCTGGAATATAATTTTGGGCCATAATAGTGGAATTTTTTTTAATTTTTTCCGATAATTTTTAGTTATTGCTTTAATAAATCATTATGTGTCTTGTTAATTATGTGTGTAATTTTTAATTGCATGTTAACATAATTAGGACGACATGGACATATGTTTTTATTTATTGCTTTAATTAAATGTTTTATGTTGTTAAATTATGTGTATATTTTGAATGCATGTTAGACATAATTGTAACGACATATGCCCCATTTAATTTTAAAAATTCCTCAATTTTTAAATAAAAATTCTAAGTAGGTGAGGGAATTAATTAGGAATTAAATCCCATGGTCTCCATTATTTTGTATGTAATATAACCTTTTAAATAATGTAGATGGTATATATGATTGTTGATGAGTGGATTTTGTAACAACTTTTGAGAGGTTTACGGGTAGTTGTATAGGCTAACGATCAACTGTTCTGTGAAAGGTTTGGGTTGTGATTGTGGGGGTTGAGCTGTGCTCGAGGGTGTCTCCAGTAATCTCAAGTGCCTTTAGAGAGAATTAGAGAAGTGAATGCGTCTTACCCCCGAGGTGCCTACGTACCCTTGTTTATATAGGGATCAAGCTCACGTAGTTCTAATGGGACTCTGTATCTTGCTGGAATTGCTGTATTCAATTACCTAGTTCGTGTAGGACTCAGGTTCCTTTAGAGCCTTCCACGAACTAGTTGGATAAGTAGAGTAGAACTCGAGTTTGTACCCTACTATGATTCTCTCATTGGTCAGAGACATTCTAGGATCATCTGCGCCCTAGAACTATACTCGAATACCAATTCGTTTATCTGTTCTAGATGGCTTCTAGAACCTTCTGTTGGCTACTCGTAGGAACCTGGTGCTCAGGAACCTATATCTCAGGAGCCCGTTTTTCAGGAACCTCCTTATTTCGGGACATATCACTTAGGGACCTCCCGTTAGGCATCAGTACCTACACAAATAACAAACTGGTTAGACTGGATAGCTCTTCACATGCTCTCGTCATCTCTATGGTTGTTTCTATGCTAACTCGAACTCTTCCGCTGGGAGGAACCTGGTCTTCTAATGTTCAGCTCAGCTTCCTAACCATTGGGAACCTCCTTATACTCGTACTTCCTTAGTCATTTCTTCTATCTGATCTTCATAACTCACACTGGATCTATCCTCTAGCTCGTATGGATTGAACCCTAGGGCCTAATGGGCCTAAATTCAGCCCATGATGATTTTGGGCACAACAACGATCACCTAACGTGGCGTACTATTTACGGTATTTTAAAAGGTTGTAGAAATTACTAGAACAAAATTCTTAAATTGAATTACGAATATTGAAAGGTATATAGATCACCCTAATGTGATGTACCAAGTTTCATAGAATTCGTAACGAAAATTGAATACTCTTTTGATGTTGACTATGGAAAATTCTGTCTAGGAATCGGGTATTAAGCGAGGACGTTGTGACTCCTCCGAGACCTGGGAATTATCCATTAATATATCAAACGGATGTATTCGGTTTAAGTAAATTAAGATTTAATAATGGTATACACTTAGCTATGAAAAATAATATATAGTCCACCCTAACGTGGCGTATTATTTAGTAATATGACCGAAGTAATATTTAAACGAATTTAAGTGGTATATATGTCACCCATAATGGCGTACCAGATACTTATGGTGTTTAAATATTATTGAATTAATTTTAATTAATTAGAGGAAACCAATAGGTTTTAAGATTTGTGCAACTCTCTAATTATGTGTTACATGTATGATTCTCAGGATTAGATCATTATGGGCTTTAATCCACTATTCACCATACTTAAGGATAACAAACTTACTGGACCGAACTATATTGGATGGAAACATAATTTGGACATAGTGTTGACTGCTGAGGAGTACAAATTTTGTACTTATGAACCCAAGCCAGATCAGCCTGCTGAAGATACTCCTGAAAGTGAGAAGGAGTATTATAAGCGGTGGGTTAAGGCTGATGAGATGTCGCGATGTTACATTCTGGCAGCAATGTCGGGTGTTTTGCAGCATCAGCATCAGGCTATGGCCACTGCTTCAAATATGCTCTTTAATCTTAAGGAACTTTTTGGGGAACAGAATAGGGCTGCTAGGCAAGTAGCAATGAAGGCTTTAATGAACACTCAGATGGTTGAAGGAACACCTGTAAGGGAACATGTTCTCAGAATGATGTCTCATCTGAATGAGATGGAGATCCTTGGTGCTGATATTGATGGGGAAACCCAGATCGATATCATCCTTATGAGCCTGCCCAAAAGTTTTGAGCAGTTCCGCTTGAATTACACCATGAACAAAAGGATGTATAGTCTCGCGGAACTTCTGACAGAACTTCAGGCAGCTGAAGGACTCTTTAAGCAGAATGTTCAAGTGAATGTGGCTGAGAAAGCTTCTTCCTCTAAGCCGAAAGGCAAGAAGAAGAAAAAGGTTCAAGCACAGAAAGCTGGAAAGGTTGCTAATGCAGTGGGAGTTCAAGGTGCTGTGAAAAAGCCTAAGGGCAAGTGCTTCAGGTGCAAGCAGTCAGGTCACTGGAAATAGGATTGTCCTCTTCCTAAGAAGACAAACAATACTGGTATGTCTCTTTCTCTAGTTACAGAAACATATATAGCGGCTATATCTACGAGCACTTGGTATGTAGATACAGGAGCCACTGACCATGTTTGTAACTCATTGCAGGGGTTCCAGCAATCCAAAATGCTTAGAGATGGCGAGATATATGTGTTCATGGGAGATGCTACGAAAGTAGCAGTAGTTGCAGTTGGAATAATATCTTTATCTTTTGGAGATGATAGGATTTTGGTTTTGAACAATTGTCTTTACGTACCTTCGTTTAGAAGAAATTTGATTTTAGTTTCTAAACTTGCTATGGATGGTTATAATGTTTGTTTGGATCGTAATGTTTCTATTATGATGAATAAACGAGTTATATGTTCTGGTACATTACAAGACAATTTATATATAATTAATCCTAGTCAACCAACATTGCAACATAAGGAAACTAATAACATTCTTTCTAGCTCAAATAAAAGAAAGAAACCTTCTGAATTGAACCAAACATATCTTTTAAACTTAAGATTAGGTCATATTAACTTGAGGAGGATTCAAAGACTGGTAGTAGATGGGCCATTAGGCTCGTTGGCAGTGGAGCCATTTCCAGTTTGTGAATCCTGCTTGGAAGGTAAGATGACTAATAGGACTTTTAAAGCAAAGGGGAATAGAGCCAAAGAAGTGTTAGAATTGGTTCATACTGATTTATGTGGACCTATGAGTATCCAAGCAAGAGGAGGTTATGAGTATTTTGTCACTTTCATTGACGATTATTCTAGATATGGGTACATTTATTTGTTGCGCCGTAAGTCTAAGTGCTTTGAAAAATTCAAAGAGTACAAAGCAAGTGGGGAGAAGCGACATCTTGGAAAATGTATCAAGTCACTACGATCAGATCGTGGTGGTGAATACTTGCTTGGAGAATTTAGGGAATATTTATTAGAAAATGGGATTACATCCCAGTTGTTAGGTCCAATATGATTGTAGAAGGGGGGGTTGAATACAATCTATATCAATTTCTCAATAATTTATTCATTAAATAATTTTCACTTAAACGAATATTTTGTGCGGAATAAATTGACACGGATTTCAAGTTGAATATAATTGTATATTAACTTGATGGGGTGTTACAAAATCAATACAAACTATTATCAAGTGTTTAATAACTAATTAGAAAACTCGACATGAACTTTTCTAATTTAGTTAATAAATCTCAAGATAAGTACTAGGAAACTTAATTCGCTAGTAGTACAAGAATCACAAGTAGACAAGTTCTATCGGACAGAATATTACAAAGATGATGAACTTGAATTTATGTGAATTAATTTGTGCTTGGTGTTCTTGAAGGCTTTGAGAGAGAATGGCTGTCTTTTTCTTTTTCTTGCTGTTGTATTCTGCTGTGTTCTGCTTCCTGTCTTGATTATATAAGTCTGTACTGATTAAATATGACTTAATCAGCTTCAAGACCTATTTAATCAGCTGTCAGTATGACCTTTCTTGCTCCAAGACCTAATTAAATCATTAGGTATGACTTAATATAGCTCGGTATGACCTATCAGAAGTGTCGGTATGACCTATTCTGAACAGTGCAGTCCGTATGACATAATCACCTTTTGTCGGTATGACATAATACCTTTTCAGAAATATCTTCCTTCAGCATGACTTATTCCATTCGGTATGACTTAATCCATTGCAGGTCGGTAAGACATATTTCCATTTAAACAGCCGGTATGACTTAATCATTTGATCTGTCGGTATGACTTAACTTAAGTCATACCGAGCTTTCAACAGACATGACATATTTTTATCATCAATTAATTAAGTCATATTGATTTTTTTAATTAATTAAAGATTAACTGATTCATGATTAATAGATACAATAATTAACTTAATAAATAAATTAATTCTATTAGAATTAATTCATTAATTAAACCAATTAATGATTTATATCAATTACAAATGAATTAAATTAAATCAATAACTAATTAATTTAATTCTCCCAAACCACGGAAAATAATAAAGAATTACCACTGACTTATGTTGACGTTCGATGTACTGTCTGGTTCATGAACGACTAACTTCAATGATGCTTCTTCACTTCTGACTTTAAGCTGTGGTTTATTTCTTCTCTCAATTTTCTTGTACTTTGATTGATTTTCAATCTATCACTCGAAAAATCTCTGTCACTGTAAATGAATCCATTCACTTCAATGTTATACTGAGGCTTGATCAGATACCTGATACGTCTTCCAGTGTGAAACATCAAAACTATAGATTGACTTCCTTCTTTCTTCTGACAGATATTGCTTCCTGAGATTCCTGTGACAGATCATACAGATATTTACTTATTACAATTTGGTTTAAGTTGATTAGGATCCTCGAACTACAAATAGGCTGATTCATATGCCTTTCAATCTCCCCCTATTTGTTTGTTAGGCAATAACAATCAAATACCTAGAGGATACCTCAACTAATTCAACTTAACCAAATGAAAGATAAAATATTAAATGTAAAGCAAATATCAAACAGTTCTGGTTTATATTAAACATTTCCAGATTCAAACAAAATGATAAATACAAGATAGATGATCCTTTAGCCTGATCATATTTAACATATTCCTATCTTGACCTATCTAGCTCTAAAGATAATACATGTAGAGCTGTTCTTCAATTACTGTCTTCTCGTCTAAATTCTCCTTCTTCTGGCTCATCTGTGACTTGAAGTTTCTTGTGCAAATCAGAATCAACAAGACGCTCTCTTCTTGATGACAACCCTTGAGGTAAGATTAAAGGAATTCCAAGCTTCTTTCTCAATTCACGTTGAAATTTCTTGTAATCTGTTATATTCGTTTGTGCATAGGATCGAAGGTGATCTGCAGCTATAACCTTTTCTTCAGTCAAGAATCCATGATTTTAGAGAGCATATTCAGTATATACCAAGTGTTTTGCATGATGTTCATATAACTCATCTGTCTGAAGATTGATTGAATGAAGTACCTCTCCCTTAAGAAATTTTACTTGTGGAGGATTCTTAATTACTTCTGGTCCAGCTCTTTCAGCAAATTCTTTGAACTTTTCATGTAGCAAAACACCTAGCTCAGACGATGTTCTCACCTTAGGCCTAAGTACCCAAATCTCTGTCAGCGATCTGTCATTAAAGAACTGAATAGATATTCTGAAAGTTCCAACATTATGACATTCCACAAATATTACCAGCTCCTCAGATTTGGGGTCAAATGCAGTAGTTATCCTGATGACTTCTACCTTTAAGGCCCTTATATACATATCATGAATTGGATTTGCCAGTTTGAATTCCTCGAGAATTTCTCCAAGACGACGATCATCATAATCAGAACTCTGAGGTGAATCAATTGCTTTTTGAGCACGTTCCCATTTGTCACCGCTCTTGAGTCTGATATATGTCTTTCTCTTCTGAACATTTATAGCATGTAATCGTTATAGTGCTTGTTGTTCAGCTTTCTGAAACTCTTCATTTCGTGCAATCTGCTCTAATGACTTTTGAAGCTTTTCTTCTCTCATCAGCAAATTAGCTTCCCTCTGAGCAAATAACTCTTCAGATTCTCTCTCTGCTTGTTGAGCTTCATATTCAGATGTCACTGGTTCTTCTCCTTCCCAGTGACTGAAATCTGGTTCAGGTAATTCTTCACCTTCATCAGAAAAATAAAAGTCATCAAAAACATTAAAATTATCCGGTTCACCCGTGTAGTAATAATCTGTGTCTTTGACTTGATCATCTACAACAACTTTCTTCTTCCCCTTATTCCTCCTGTCTTCACTATGATCCTTATCTTTATCAGATTTATCTCCTCCCTCTCTTTCTTTCGATTTTTCTCCTTTCTCCCCTTGTGATTTCTGTTGCTGTTGTGATTTCTCCCCCTTAGTTGAGGAATCCTCTACAGATTTACCAGTTGCACCAGCTCTAGGATCTCGCTCATCATCATCACCACTTGCTCTTGCAAAGAATTCTCTTTCTTCAGTTTTTGGTGTACGATTTTGACTTATCAGATTAAAAAAATGCCTTAATCCTTTATCTTGATGTGCATTTTACTTCTCAATTTGATCTAGTCGAAAATCAGTAGAACGTTGATTTTCATGTACTTCTTCCTGTAGATTGTCAACCTTGTTGGAGATTTCAGCAATTATTCTATCTTGTGCAACAGTGACCTCACCAGAATCATCAAGAGCTTTTTTAGAAGAAAGTTCGAGAGTGTTGATTTTATTAGTGAAGAATGTCTTCAAGTTGTTGATGTCACCTTTTATCGAAGTAAGCTGATTATCAACAGAGGTGGATGGAGAAGACCGTTCATCCACTTGTGCTCGAAGTAGTCTAGCTTCAGCTTTACTTGCTTCCAGTTCCCTTTCCAGATTTTGTATCTTTTGTATCAATGAGAGAGTGTATGTGTCTGTGTGTGCACTCACCTGAGTTTCACTCTGAATTTCACTCACCTGATGTGCATGTGTATCACTCAATTTTATGGTGATCCTGGCATCACTCCTCTCAATTGCCTTAGCTTCTCCAGAAACTGTACCTGCAGTTAAAATCACCCTAGCCTCCTCTGGGAAGGTCAGTGGTGGTGCAATGGGAGTTCGCAAATCCCTGTCCTCAATCAGTTCTACTTGTACATTTGGATTTGTAATCTGAATTGCTTCAGTAGTAGATTGATCAAGTTGCCTTCCACTTTCTCCAGTCGAAACTGCGAGTGGAAACTCCCTTGAGGGATCTAGGAATGTTTCTCCTAGGAGGGGAGATGATGGTTCCATTAAAATTGGCAAGGAACCAAGATTTCCCTCAGAAGTCTGTGAAGACTCTTCTACTGTAACTATGGTAGGCACTGTTCCAGACTCGATGTGCTCTCCTGTCAATGTGTCCCTATGTTCATCATAATCTATATGTTCTCCCATTGTTAGTAATAACAAAGGGGTTGTGCTTGACACGTTACAGGATGCCATGGCCCTATGGCGAATTTCAATAGTATCATCCTGTTGAGAGGATGATCCTAGTAACTGTTGCATGGCCATATCAATGTCCATATCTTGTTGGGAAGATACGGATGGGCTTACAGTTGCCTCTGAATCAGTTCTACTTTTCTTTTGTAGAGGCAGAGCTGTGGGTTCACTCATTATATTACTTCTCTTCTTTGCTCTTTGAAAGGGAATTTTCTTTCTGGAATTGAAAGTTTTAAGTGATGTAGATTGAGTGTGTGGCTCTATGACCGGGGTTCGAGATTGCGGTCTTACAATCCCTTGGTCAGCCCTATCAACCACTTGGGTTCCAGAAGTAGATTGTTCAGCAATAGAAGTTATAGAGAGATTAGAAGTCAATACCTGGTCAGCAGGTGTCGAAGAGATTGCAGCTTGAGTGGTTTGAACCAGTTGCTCTTGAACAGGTTCAATTTGCTGAATAGGTACCTCTTGTTCAGCTTCAGGTTCCACTATTGGTTCTTCTTCCTCAGGTAGTGGTTCATTTTCCTCGGGTAAAGGTACAGGTGCAATGATGGGTAGTTGTATAAAGTTTGACATGTATTCAGTGACAACTACTGGCACATTTGAAAATTAATTTAGGTTTGACACCGTACTCAGTGAATAATCTTGTCGAAGGTTTACCCGACACCATTGCTTCACTATTCAGAAATGGAGCATGATATTGTAATTCTACCAAATGATTAAAAATCAAAGAAAAGAATCTTGGGTAAAAGCATTGAACTTTGTCACCCCTGTCAAAATTCCTTTTAGCGTTGATTACTCTTCTAACCATAGGTCCACACAGAAGGCTGCCAATGTTGATTCTTCGATTATAAGCAACTGCAAATCCAATATGCTGCATAAAGAAGGTAATACTCCGAAGTTGCTTTTTGTAGAATTGGCAAACACCTTGGCTAGTGTGTCGAACACATAATCCCATTCCTGAACTAGAAACTTTTTATTCAAGACAGGAAGATCTGCGCTGTCTTGATAATGAATACCAGCAAAGAAATTAGTTAATTCCTCATCTGACGGAAAATCCTCAAAATTGTCATTTGGAAAACAAACGACCTGTTATCGTTAGAAACGACAGCAGTAGTACACATAATTCGCAAGGGTTCAATTTTTAAAGGAGTATCTAAACTCAAAGCAGTGCGAACTAGAGAATGATCGTTTGAAAATCGAATCCAAGGTCGAAAACGTTCAATTGAACATTTTTCGGGATCAAAATAACCGATCAAATTATGCTTAACTATTTCAAAATGATCATTGTTATTACCAGCCATTTTTATCAAATTTTAATACTTTGAAAAATTTCAGATTTTACAAAATAAATAATTAAATTGAATAATTTCAAATTAATAATTAATTAAAAATTCGAAAATAATCAAAGTTGTTCAAAAATTCTGAAAATTTCACACAATGATCTTGATACACACACAAACACACCAGTATTTTTAGATTTTACAAATTCAAAGCCAATCAATCGGAATTGTAAATCGAAAACTCAATTTTTCGAAAACTAAAAACTGGAAAACTCGACTAAATCAGTTGATAAAACGGTCGATTTGAATAGGAGAACACAGGGAATCGATTAATCGTCCTTAGAGCTTAATTACGGTGTGATTTGAGCAAGAAATCGAGCAGCAATTCGATACAATCGTGTGTATATATGTATGTATCGGTTTATAGTTCTCTATGACTTAACATGAGAGAATGACTTAAACTAAAATAAGACATAACATAATTCTATCTGTTATATATATACAAACCGTGTGAATATGACTTAATCTAAATATTAAGACTGAATATGACTTAAATCGTTAAGACTTAATCTAAAGAAAAACTAAGACTTAATACTAATAAGACTTAACTAAATATGGACGAATATGACTTAACTTAGTAAACTCGGTAAGACTTAATCTAAATAAGACTAAATTTGTTTAATATTCCAAATAAGTCATACCGACCAAACAAAAACTAAAAACAGGTCATAATGCAGTTTAAAGTAATTATAAGTCATATCTACCTAAAATTAATTAAAGAAAATGCAAATAACTTAACTAACACACAATTATTTACAACTATTAATACAGAAAAATATATTAAAAATAATATTATAAATTAAACAAATAATAAAAATAGAAATAATTAATATAGATTAATCTATTAACGGAAATAAAACAATATTAACAGGACAAACATTACAAAACATTAAATAAAATATTCTAAACAAATAAAATAAATACATACAATTATTCTAAAATTATAGAAATATGGAGTATCAAATATTTAACTAAACAAAGTGATAAATACAATAACAATCAAGAAAAATAAGTTGATAAAATAATTAAACAAGTGATTTTATTCAACAAATATTCACAAACTAATCACTTGTTAATTATTAAAGATCAAACCTCAGATATTAACTAGATTAATTACTAGGACTGTTCAACATACCCAATTCACCAACAATTTTGGTGAATGTGGATTCGTCGAGCGACTTAGTAAGAATATCTGTTGTTTGTTCTTCAGTGGGTACAAACAATAATTCCACTGTACCATTCATGACATGCTCTCTAATAAAATGATACCTGATATCTATATGCTTTGTCCTTGAATGCTGCACAGGATTATTGGAGATTGCTATGGCACTTGTATTATCACACAAAATAGGAATATTTTGTAATACAAAGCCATAGTCCATCAGTTGATTCCTAATCCACAAGATTTGAGCACAACAGCTTCCAGCAGCTATATATTCAGCTTCGGCTGTAGAGTTGGAAACTGTTTGCTGTTTCTTGCTGTACCATGAAACCAATCTACCACCTAGGAATTGACAACTCCCAGAGGTGCTTTTTCTATCTACAACACTTCCTGCATAATCAGAATCTGTATATCCAACAAGATTAAAACCAGAATCTTTAGGGTACTGGATACCTAAATTAGGCGTACCCTTGAGATATCTTAAAATTCTTTTTACAGCAATGAGATGAACATCTCTAGGATCCACTTGGAACCTTGCACATAAGCATGTAGCAAACATTATATCCGGTCTACTTGCAGTGAGATAAAGTAATGAGCCTATCATACCTCTGTAGCTTGTAATATCTACCTTAGCAGAATTTTCACATGCTCCAAATTTGACAGCTGTGGATGATGGTGTCTTTGATGAAGAAGAGTCCTCCATTTGATATTTCTTGAGAAGCTCTTTGATGTACTTGGATTGACAAATAAATATACCATCTTGCCTTTGACTTATTTGTAATCCAAGAAAGAACTTCAGCTCTCCCATCATGCTCATTTCGAATTTACCCTGCATTAACTTTGAAAATTTCTTGCAAAGAAGATCATTAGTAGACCCGAATATTATATCGTCCACAAAAATTTGAACTAATATTGTATCATTCTTATGTTTCTTTGTGAAGAGAGTTTTGTCTATGACACCTCTAGTAAATTCATTTTCAAGTAAAAATTCAGAGAGAGTGTCATACCATTTCCTTGGTGCTTGCTTAAGACCATAAATGGCTTTGAAGAGAAAGTAAACATAACCCAATAGATCTGGATCTTCAAAACCAGGTGGCTGTTCTACATATACCTCTTCATCCAGCTTTCCATTCAGAAAGGCACTCTTGACATCCATTTGATAAACATTAAAGTTAGAAAATGCTGCGAATGCCAAGAATATCCTAATGGCCTCAAGTCTAGCCACTGGAGCATAGGTCTCATCATAGTCAATGCCTTCAGATTATGAGTAACCTTTTGCTACCAGTCTTGCTTTATTTCTTGTTACTGTACCATCTTCATCAAGTTTGTTTCTGAATACCCACCTAGTACCAACCACTGTTCTATTTGTAGGTATGGGTACCAGCTTCCATACTTCTTGTTGTTTAAATTGATTGAGTTCATCTTGCATAGTAATCACCCAATCAGGATCTGAAAGAGCTTCTTCAGTTTTCTTAGGTTCCATTTCAGATAGAAACCCTGAATAATTACATTGATTTTGAAAAGCTCTTCTAGTCTTTACACCAACATCTGGATCACCAACGATTAGCTCAAAAGGATGAGCTCTATTCCAAACAGTCTATCTGGGAAGATTTAGTCTTGATGATTCGCCTTGTTCTTCATTGTGATGTTGAATATAACTAGTTGATCCTTCATTAACTCCCCCTGAGTTGTTGCCAGGATGATTAGATGAGTGTTCAGAAATATGATTGATATTTTGAGAATTATCATAATTTTCATCACCATTATTCTGATTAGTCTCATCATTGATATTGTTGTCATTAGCATCAGCAAACACATCAGGTGGACTATCATCATCTGAATCTAGATCTGTCATATCTTCAAAAGATAGCTTTTCAGATGAATCTTCAGTTTGGATACTAGGGAGTTTATTGTCATCAAATGTTACATTGACACTTTCCATCATATTCTGATGTTCAATCAAATACACCTTATAAGCTCTTCTTTCATAACCAACAAAAATTGCTTCATGTGCTTTGGCTTCAAATTTTCCACCTTGATCGTCTCCTTCTTTAAGTACAAAGCATTTTGCTCCAAATACATGAAAGTATTTGAGTGTTGGTTTCTTTTCATTCATGGCTTCATAGGGTGTTTTCATCAAGGCTTTGTTGATAAGAGTTCGATTCTGAGTATAGCAAGCAGTGTTGACAGCTTCAGCCCAAAAATACAATGGAAGCCTTGATTCACTTAACATAGTACGTGCATCTTCAATCAAGGTTCTATTCTTTCTTTCAACTACTCCATTTTGCTGAGGAGTTCTTGGAGCTGAGTATTGTCTGGTTATACCTTTTTCAGTACAAAAGTCATTCAGAACTGCATTCTTGAATTCAGTTCCATTGTCTAACCTTATAGCCCTCACAGGATACATGGAATCCAACTCAATTAACTTGATGTGATCAATCACCAGTTGTGGAGTCTCATCTTTAGAATTCAGGAACAAGACCCATGTGAACTTTGAAAAATCATCAACAATCACAAGAGCATATCTTTTCTTTGACATAGACATCACATTCACTGGACCAAATAGATCCATGTGAAGTAACTGTAAAGGTTCAGTTATTGAAGACATATCAGTGCTTCTATGAGTTGCCCTTTTTAGTTTGCCTTTTTGACAGGCATCACATAGTCCTTCCTGTGTGAATTCCATAGAAGGTAAACCTCTCACCAATTCTCTCTTGACCAGAGAGTTCATCGTCTTGAAATTTAGGTGAGAAAGTTTCTTGTGCCATAGCCAACTTTCATTTGTGGATGCTTTAGAATAGAAGCAATTGATTTCTTCAGTGCTTTCAGTGTTCATGTTGGCTACATACAAGTTTCCTTTTCTGACTCCCGTCAGAGATGGTTGTTCACTTCTTTTGTGTGAAATCAGAAAATTCTTTTTGTTAAAGTAGACTTCAAATCCCTTGTCACAGAATTGGCTGATGCTGAGCAAATTATGCTCAAGTCCTTTTACAAAGGACACTTCTTCAATGATAACATTTTCAGCTTCAAGTCTGCCATATCCATCAGTTCTACCTTTGCTGTTATCTCCAAAGGTAACTACTGGGCCGGCCTTCTCCACCACATTTGTCAGCAGGGTTCTGTCTCCAGTCATATGCCTTGAGCATCCACTGTCCAAGATCCAAGTTACTCGTTCAACCTGTTCAATACCCTGCAATGACAAATGGATTAAACCTTCTTCGGGACCCAAATTTGATTGGGTCCTGCGGATTTAAAGTATTGACCTTTATCAGGCAAAACAACATTTTTAATTTTAACCTCTTTAGTCAATAAACATTTAACCTTATAAACAGATTTGAAAATCTTTTGTTTTATCTTGGGTATCCATGTTTCCGTAGCAGCAATAACACTTGTGTCATTGACTGGACATTTGACCTGGTAAACATTCTTGGTAACCTTTTGTTTAGTCTTAGGTACAAATGTCTCTCTCCTAACTTGAGGAGGAAAAGCAGTCTTTGATCGAACATTATTGTTCCTGTTCATATGCTGTCGAGGAGCAGTCTGTTTAACACATGCATAACTACCATTAAAATAAGCACGCATACTGTTAAAAGCATAAGACATACAATTGATAACACCACATGCTTTATGATTAGAATCAATGATAGGCATGGTATTTTTCTGCTTCAACTTATTACCACCTAATCCAGTCTTAGAAGAACTAGTTGTTTCAACAACTTTGACTGGCACTTTAGGTACATCTTTCTTGGATGAAACATTCGTTGTATTAGTGTCCTCAACAGATTTAGCCTTAACAAAGATTGTGACATCTTTCTTGGATGAAACATTCTTTGGATTAGCGTTCTTAACAGATTTATCCTTAACAAAGACTGTGCCATTTGCACTATCCTCATTTCTCATTTCTTCTTGGATAACCATAGAAAGAATATCTGGTGGTCCAGCATCAGATTTTTTAAATAGAGGTTCTTTAACATTTTTGAGCACATGTGGTATTCCCCTTTCTTTAGCACTAACAGGGTTAGGGGAATTTATGCCCAATGATCCAACAGCTTCATTGTAACCATACCCTATACCTGTTGTTCGTTCTACAACTTGATTGATAAAAAACTCTTTGGAAACTTTAACAAAATTATAACAAGCCCTGACCTGTGTTTCAAGTTCAGTAATTCTAGCCATTTGTTTGCCTACAACTTCTAGAATAGCTTTCTCCTTTTTATGAAGCATTGTTATTTCATCTCTTTGTTGATCTTGATTAATATGCACCTTTTTCAATTCCGACACTTCATTTCCAAGTTTAGTGCTTAGCAGATCTAGTCTTCTATATTCAGTTTGTGCATTACCTAAGGAATTATATAGACTACGAATTAACTCAGTGTCAGTAAGAGTTACCGGTTTGATATGATGATCAGATGCTTCATCATTTACCACCAGCGCAAGATTTCCATATTCTTCATCTTCGCTGTCCGTGTCATCCCAGCTTTTATCTTGGGCAAGATATGTTGTGTCTGCTTTCTTCTTACCAGATGCATACTCTCTCCTTGCATCTTGTTCAGGTCGATGACACTCAGTTGCAAAATGTCCCATTTCATTACAGTTGAAGCACCTGATCTTGCTTCTGTCTACCATTCCAGCCTCGTAGCCAACCCTTATGCTACTTGAGGACGAACCTCCTTCATGGAATCTGTTCTCAGTAGACCTGAGTCTGAAATTAGGTTTCTTCTAAATCTGAAATGATTAAACTATCTTACAACCAGTGCCATTGATTGATCCTCCAGCTGCTCCAGCTCCTCTGATGAATAAAATTCTCTACAACCCTGACTTGTAGCTATCTTCCCATACTCTGCTACAATCACTTCCTCTTCAGAGCTGTAAGGTTGAACAATCTTAGCTTCCAATCTATTTTCCCTGACTTTCTTAGTTCCCTCGTTTATTGTTATAATGGTGTCCCAGATATGCTTGGCATCTTTACAGTTAACAACATGGTTGCACATGATCGCATCTAGGGATTTCACCAAAATTAATTGTACATTAAGATCAAGGGCAATATCCACTTTGTCATCATTTGTATAAACACTAATGTTGACGTTCGATGTACTGTCTGGTTCATGAACGACTAACTTCAATGATGCTTCTTTACTTCTGACTTTAAGCTGTGGTTTATTTCTTCTCTCAATTTTCTTGTACTTTGATTGATTACCACTGACTTATGTTGACGTTCGATGTACTGTCTGGTTCATGAACGACTAACTTCAATGATGCTTCTTTACTTCTGACTTTAAGCTGTGGTTTATTTCTTCTCTCAATTTTCTTGTACTTTGATTGATTTTCAATCTATCACTCAAAAAATCTCTGTCACTGTAAATGAATCCATTCACTTCAATGTTATACTGAGGCTTGATCAGATACCTGATACGTCTTCCAGTGTGAAACATCAAAACTATAGATTGACTTCCTTCTTTCTTCTGATAGATATTGCTTCCTGAGATTCCTGTGACAGATCATACGGATATTTACTTATTACAATTGGGTTTAAGTTGATTAGGATCCTCGAACTACAAATAGGCTGATTCATATGCCTTTCACCAGTTGTCTGCACCTGGCACACCTCAGCAGAATGGTGTAGCAGAGAGACGGAATCTGACTCTTTTAGAGAGTGCTAGATCGATGATGAGTTATTCAGATTTACCCAAGTCATTTTGGGGATATGCTATAGAAACAGCGGCTTACCTTCTGAACTTTGTACCTTCTAAGTCGGTTCCCAAGACTCCAATAGAATTGTGGACTGGTAGCAAACCAAGTCTAAGACATATTCGGATTTGGGGTTGTCCAGCACATGTGCTGAACAAGAACGCGACTAAGTTAGAATCTCGTACAGAAGTAAGGCTGTTTGTATGCTATCCCATGGGAACGAAAGGTTATTCATTTTATAGTCCTAGGGATCGAGATATCATTGTTAACACCAATGCTAGATTCTTAGAAGAAGACTATATAATGAACCATAAACCCATGAGTAGTATCGTTTTAGAGGAACTAGTGGGAGGGACAGATAATCCCCAAGTGCCAATAGTACAAGTAGAACAGCCACAAGAAAATGCACAACTTAACACTAGTACTGCACTAGTGCCTCATCGTAGTGGGAGGGTTGTTCAACAACCAGATAGATTCATGTTTTTGGGAGAGTCCTCGGACTTGGTCTCTGGTGAACATGATGAGGATCCCATGACATACGAAGAGGCAATTCTAGATAAAGATGCAGATCTATGGCAAAAGGCAATGGAATTTGAGATGGAATCTATGTATTCCAATCAAGTTTAGGAGCTCGTGGAACCACCCAAAGGTGTAAAACCCATTGGATGTATGTGGATCTACAAGAAGAAAAGAGGATCTGACAAAAAGGTGAAAGCCTGGAAAGCACGACTTGTTGCGAAAGGGTATACTCAGAAAGAAGGGATTGATTATGAGGAAACCTTTTCGCCGGTTGTTATGTTTAAGTCAATCCGGATTCTTTAGCTATAGCAGCTCATCTCGATTATGAGATTTGGCAAATGGATGTCAAGACAGCTTTCCTTAATGGAAGTCTTGAGGAAACCATCTATATGCAACAACCAAAAGGCTTCATTAAGGAAGGCCAAGAGCATCTTGTTTGTAAGCTTAAGAGGTCTATTTATGGACTAAAACAAGCTTCTAGGGACTGGAATATTCGTTTTGATCAGGCAGTCCAGTCATATGGATTTGATCAAAGTCCAAGCGAATCATGTGTGTATAAGAGAAGTGAGGGTAATGCAGTGGTTTTTCTAGTACTGTATGTAGATGACATTTTACTCATTGGAAACAATGTTAAGATGTTGTCATCAGTAAAGGCATGGTTGTTCAAACAATTTGAAATGAAGGACTTAGGTGAAGCGGCATACATCCTTGGGATCAAAGTAATAAGGTATCGCAAGAAAAGGATGTTGGCTTTATCTCAAGAGCCCTACATTGATGAAGTATTAGCTCGTTTTAACATGCAGAACTCTAAGAAAGGTTTTCTACCTTTTAAGCATGGAGTGGCTCTATCCAAGGAGCAGTGTCCTTCGACACCTAAGGATATAGAGAGCATGAAAGCATTTCCTTATGCTTCGGCATGTGGAAGCTTAATATATGCTATGTTATGTACGAGGCCTGACATCTGCTTTGCTGTAGGCATGGTAGTAGATATCAGTCGAACCCAGGTCAGGAACATTGGAGTGCAATAAAACCTATACTCAAGTACCTGGGAAGGACTAAGGAGTATATGTTAATTTACAAGGCCTCAGATCTATTTCCTTTTGGATATACTGATTCAGATTTCCAATCAGATAGGGATAAGAGGAAATCAACCTCGGGATATGTTTTTACTTTGGGAGGTGGAGCCGTTATATTGAGGAGTGTAAAGCAGAAATGCATTGCAGACTCCACCATGGAAGCCGAGTACGTGGCGGCCTCTGAGGCTGCAAAGGAGGCTGTATGGTTCAGGAACTTTCTTTTGGACTTGGATGTGGTACCTAATTTGCCTAGGAGTTTGACAGTGTATTGTGATAACACTGGTGCTGTGGCAAATTCGAAGGAACCGCGAGATCACAAAGCAGCTAAACATAGAATGTAAGTATCATCTCATACGAGGAATCGTAAAGCGAGGAGATATAGTTGTGGCTCACATATCATCAGAAGACAACCGGGCAGATCCTTTCACAAAGAGCTTGCCAGCCAAGGTTTTTGATAGGCCTGTGGAAGCGATAGGAGTCAGATGGATGGACACATAGTTTTTATGTAATAGTGGATTAAATAAACATTGATATACTCATAGAATATTTTGAGTATAAGTGGGAGATTGTTAGTGTATACTGAAAATATTTATTTGAAGTATATACATTTATTTCTGGCTTATTTTATTGAGAATCATTTAAATGTTTACATGTTGTCTAATATTATATATTGTTGACAATCTAGTATCAAATGGAATACAAAATATTAGATTGTTAAATACAGTTTATATAATATAATAAGGTTCACAGCACAGGTGGTATTGGACAATCCACTGGTATGGCTGTAGTATTATTTTGAATAGTTTATATTGACTATTAAATAATACTAGTATACTTTGTGTATATTGAACAGGATGAAATTTAGAATTGTTCCCTTATACTGATTAAGAAGGTGAACTAAGATTCTATATTATTATTAATGCTTAGGTTCTTAATCCGGATATAGTAATTGACACGTGTATATTATTTACATGCTTTGATTTATATATGAGATAATTCTTTTGAATTATATCATTATATTTTGGGTGATGGAATTATATACATGGTGGATATTATTTATAGAAGGAATCCATGTCCTGATAATATTCGGGTTAATGATGTCCCCTTGAAAGCTCAAAAATATTTAATTATGTGAAACCTTGCAGGTGGATTTATTCCCCCATAATTAAATAAAGGTTGAGTGGATGATCAAGGATAAAAGATATTAATTAAATGAATTATCAGTAATTTATTTAATTAATGGACATGCAATATTTTAGACATGGGGAATTTAATAAGTAAATAATAAAGGAGCCGATTTAATTAATTAAATAAATTGCCGGAATTAGGTGGGTGGTGCAATATTAATTATTTAATGGAATTAATTAATATTAATGATAAAGGGCTTGACCCAAGTTATCATTAGAAGGCCCGACCTAATTTACTCCTTGATCCCTATTGTAGCCTATAAATACTCATTATGTCTCCAAGAATAAGGGTTCGGAATTCTAGAGCTTGGAGGCTAAACCTTGGAGGATCGAAGGCCACACTTCGTTCAATGGAGTAAGGGAATACAATAGAAGATCGTGGATTTGAATCGCTTGCGCCGTAGCGATTAAGGTAAATCTTCTAACCCCCTTTGTAATCATTAAACGGGTTAAACACAAATCACTATGATCCAAAGGGACCAACAATAAGGAGATGCTTAGGAAGTGTCCTCATCATGGTATGCCCGACTGGATGGTGATCAATTGTTTATATAATGGTCTGGGAGCACAATCAAGACCAATGCTAGATGCAGCATCAGGTGGAGCTTTATGGGCTAAGAGCTACGAGGAATCTTACGAGCTAATCGAGATGATGGCTGCTAATGAATACCAGAATCCAACTCAGAGATTATCGCAAGGCAAAGTAGCAGGAATTCTGGAAGTGGATGCAGCTACAGCTGTAGCTGCTCAGTTGAAGGCTTTGACTATGAAGTGAAAGAGAAGTGTCCTAAATCCAATCATAGATGATGAGTTAGGATAAAGTTTCTTGCAATCTTAGTAGGTTTTATGATTATTAGTAAAAGACATATTTGTCTGAACACGGGCATTATCTATTTAAAGTGTTTTAAATTAGATGTTCCATTGTTTAGAGTAATGCTTCTAGAATTATAATGAGATGATAATAATGAGATCTAGAAGATGATACCACTAGACTTAAACTGTTCCTGATCATAGGATAACTGATTGGAAGTTAGTTAATCCGTAAAGATCAGTACATACTATGCTAGCTTCCTAGGAAGGATGTCTGTTCTTATAGGCATTTATGTAGTGACACTATAGCTAGTATGTAGGTGCTTATTAAGGAATAAGTTAACTGAACATGACTCGATCAGTGGAGCAACTAATGGAGTTTACTCACGTATCGATGTTTCATAACGAGGAACATGGGAGAATATCTCTCTGAGAGAAAGGGCATGTGAATGGAATGTCTCTGAGAATCATTTTAATCCATTATGTGTTACATGATATGTACAAATAATGATATTTCTTGTTGTGACAAGCAAATATCAATCTACTCCTAGGAGAAAAGGATCAGATGACAATAAAATGTCGTAGTATACTTGAAAAGGCATGGCGATATATTTATTTTCTCTGATGGATCTAAATTAAAACTAAAGGTCCTTGTAGACTTAAGTTTTAATCAAGATCAGTTTGATAGTAGATTCATTTCGGGGCACTTGATAGTCCTGAGTGGAAAGACAGTGAGTTGAAATAGTTTCAAGCAGTAGACACTCATTAATATTAGATCAGAAAGCATAGTATGTTCTGTTGTAAGAGTGTTGCAACAGTGGATTGGAAAACTAGTTTCTGTGTTGGGTTAGTTCCTGGCAGATAATAAGCCATTGAGTTGTAATGTGACAACTCAAGAGCATCTGATTAAAGCATGCTAAGGAACCTTGATCCCATCTAAGGTCTGAACACTTATTACGGCTCTCTCATCCGATTAGGGAGATCGTTGAAAGAGAGGTTGTCAACATTGAGAAAGTTGAAATACACAAATAACGTAGTAGACCCATTGTTAAAGCCATTTCTCAGACTCACTTTGATCTTCACATAGTGAAGATAGGTATGCGATACCGAAGTGATTGGTTTTAGTACAAGTGGAAGATTGAAAGAGAAGTGTCCTAAATCCAATCATGGATGCTGTTTTATGATTATTAGTAAAAGACATATTTGTCTGAACACGGGCGTTATCTATTTAAAGTGTTTTAAATTAGATGTTCCATTGTTTAGAGTAATGCTTCTAGAATTATAATGAGATGATAATAATGAGATCTAGAAGATGATAACACTAGACTTAAACTGTTCCTGATCATAGGATAACTGATTGGAAGTTAGTTAATCCGTAAAGATCGGTACATGCTATGCTAGCTTCCTAGGAAGCATGTTTGTTCTCATAGGCATTTGTGTAGTGACACTATAGCTAGTATGTAGGTGCTTATTAAGGAATAAGTTAACTGAACATGACTCGATCAGTGGAGCAACTAATGGAGTTTACTCACGTGTCGATAGTTATTCACCAAGTGATAGTTGCACAAGTGTCCTTAGACTTGAGATCGTTAGAGTAATCTTGTATATAATGAACTATGCTTTGGTTTAGTCCTTAGTCTCAAGGACACCCATTAGGTCTATTATGGGCATAGGGATTTGTGTATGGAGATAGGTAACGGTCAATAAAGGACCTACCCCTTCTAGTAAAGGAAGAGAATATCCTATGCTATTCTTATTATGCTAGTTCAGGAATCTTTGGCCAGAGTGAATGAAATTAGAAATGAGTTTCTAATTTGCATTAATATGAACTATGCATTATGAATAATGAATCATATGATTAAATTTGATAGGCTTGGCACGAGTTCCATGCCCTGTATTTAATCGAGATATTATAGGGTGGAAGGAATTAAATTGTACGGTAAATATTCACTGACTAGGTTCTAGGTATTCTAAGTAGTGAATTCATATTATCCGGATAGTCGCGATATGCTGAGAAGTATCCCTCACGATGTAGAATAAATATGATTAATTATTTAATTAATTATATTTAATGAATTAGAAGAATTCATATAAATAATATTAAAATAGTTTTATTATTATTTATTTCTACTACCGGCTTAATATTGAACCTACAGGGTCACACAATAAAAGAAACTGATTTATTGGTGAAGGAATTAATTAATAATTGCTAGTAATTATTTATTTGTAAAATAAATAATTTATTAGCAATTTCTATAATTGATTAAATAAGATTTAATTGATTATAAATTAATTAAGAAGAGTTCTTAATATTATTAATTAAGGATTTAATTTAAGAAATTAAATCAAGAGAGAGAATTATTTTCTAAAGAGTTTAGAAAAAGAATTAATGATTAAAATAGTTTTAATTATTAATTAATTGATTAATGAGATTAATTAATTAAAGGGTTAATAATTATAAGGAAAATATCAGCTGAGATATTTCCCTATAAATATAATGTTATAACCCTATTTGCCTCTTGTTGTTTTTACGTAAGATTACAGATGAAGGAGGCAACCCTAATTCTCTCCCAACCCCTCTTCCTCCCTCCATTAAATTCCTCTCTTGGTGGATACCGGTAGAGTGCTTCACACTTGAGGAGCAGCTGCTAGAGACTCTCTACGTCATCATTGGATCGCTTTTAAAGGTTAGAAATCGATCCCACATCTTTTATTCATTATTCCTATGTATATATATGCGATATATATGCTTAAATTTATGTTTTACGCTTCCGTATATGCATAAAATTCCTTTAATGGTATCAGAGCTGTAGGTTGTATGCATATAGAATTATCTGCAAACTTTCAGAATTTTTAGATGATTTATGAATTTATTATGAATTTTACAAGTTTATTTTGATTTAATTATGAATTAATTCGAAATAAATTTTGTTTTGATATTTGACCACAGATCTGGGTTCTACAATTATTGTAGATCGTCCAGGTATTTTTTTTATAATTTTCTGATGTGTAAATTAATTATTATGAATATTTGAAAATTGTTTTCAATTAATTCGTATTATTAATTCATGTCTAATTTGAATTATGTATGTGTAATTGTTACACGGAATTTGATGTCTGACATCGTCTGTTAGTACTGTACTATACTGCTGTATTGGCTAACATCGTCTGCTGTATTGATAGTGATTGTTTAAACTTTCTGTCGGCTGAGTCGCAAAGTAGGGGAAGGGAGGACTGTGCGATTCTGTGGGGCGCGTGAGGTTCACGCGCGACTGGTCCACGCGCCAGCGCGTGTGGCTCACGTGCCGTGTTAGCCAAATGTTGGATGACGTCATCTAATGATGTCAAGCTGACGTCAGAGGTAGCAAAAGGTCTGTAACGCATCTGATGAATGCATTACAAAAGGAAACGCATGTCGACGATGCGTGACAATATGTAACGCAAATTGATCATGCGTGATAGGCTGTGACGCTGGTTTAAAATGCGTGACAGTATTCATGGAGCCAAATGTTTTCTTCTCCGGTCTTTTCACGGAGCCAAATGTTTTCTTCTCCGGTCTTTTCCCGGAGCTTGGAGACTCCGTTTGGGGCGTGCAATATATCGTTGGATTCGTATTTCCGAGACGGATCTAATGGTGTGGTCAAATATTTTTATAAAAATAGTTTTGAACTATTTATTGCTTAAAAAGTGTTTTAAAGCATGTTTTTAATTGTTTAATTGTTTTATAATACAAATTATGATACATAGAGATGTAAATAATTGTGTTGTATATTATAACATGCCTACCTTTATGTTCCTTTATGTTTATATATTCGATATATGCTTATGTTTACCATGCGATGATAGATTTAGGTGAACTTAAATCAACATAAGTCGTAGTTTAGCAGATTTAGGATTTGTGAAATTGTTTCACAAGTTTAATATCAATATTATGTATACAATCATGAGATTCTTGTGTTTGTGAAATGCGTAATTAAATATGAATTTTCAATATTGAGAGAAAGGATGATTCTGTCAAAAACGGATTAAGATCTGTAAGAAAGGGGTATTAAGTGACGCCTCTTGACAATGCTCCCCCCGATCTGGGAATCATCCAATTATCGATTATTGATTTGAAATATTTAATTTAAAAGGAAGAATCACTTTATAATATGATTATGATTGTAACATAATATAATCCCTCTAATATTAAATAAGTCAAGTTGTAATTTGCCAAAGACACAAAAGGGTTTGTGTCGGTAATGGTCTTCCAACATGATAGAAAGTGTTTCTTGTTTTCGGTGCATTGTCGTTTCGTGCTACAACCGAGGGCTTTGTTACCGATCAACATGAAAGTACTTGTCTATTACATTAGATGTGTACAAAAATTAGATTTCGGTGGTCGTTACGTGCTACAGCCGTGGGCTATTGGAATCTGATTTAATTGTACGAGATGTTGATTCTGGCCTGACTTGATAATATTGAGTTTTGTATTATTTTTATTATAGATTTAGATTATCTATTAAACTTAAAACACGTTAGACTTATAGGTTCATACGAAAATGTTTCATAACCTTAGTAAAATAAAAACCCTCTTTTATTAAATATCAAGTGATAAAATGGCCAAAGGCACAACGGGCTTGTGTCGGTCATAGCCTTCCAACATGGTAGAAAGTGGTTCTTATTTTAGGGCATTGTCGTTTCGTGCCACAGCCGAGGGCTTTATTTCTGAAATAAGGGGTACTGGTCTATTACATTAGATGCGTGAATTAATTTGAGTTCAATGGTCGTTACGTGCCACAGCCGTGGGCTATTGAAATCTGATTCAATTTGAACGAGATGTTGGGTTTGACTTGACTTAGAATATTGAGTTTGTCGTGCCACAGCCGTGACTCAATGATTCAAGAGGCTAAAGTTTTATTAGGGAATAACATGAGATGTAATTGACAAGAGTTGTCTGCCTATGGAACATCACGTGGCGTTTCGTGCCACAGCCGGGGTTGTGTGATGGAAAGTAGGATCCCTATTCTCACTAGCATTGTGAATGTTCAGTTATACATATAGAGGGTTATATAACTTAGATAAAATAGTGGGAGCCGCCAATGAATAAAGACCAAATTCATTTGGTGTTAAGATTATAAAATCGAATATTCTACTTATGTTGTTAATTTTAAAGATTTTAAAATATAAATGTGATGTCTTCTGCACTGTATAAATAGCATAACGGATGCTAGGTCAATGACTTGTTGACAAGGAAAGTGAGAATAGTTTTCACAAGTAGAATAGATTGTTTTTCGTCTTGAACTCACCAATCTTCGCAAGTTGTGAGAGATGTATCTAACGATGAGTGAGATGTCTCATTTTGTTCATCTACAAGGGTTGTTAAATGAATAAGTTAGGGACATAGATATAAGATATCGAAGTTGTTTATCGATAACAACAGTTTAGCAATATTTATGTCAATGACCTTGTTTTATATGATCAATTAGATTGTTCATTTATATAACTGGTCTTTAGATAGATATATAGTTAATTCAAGATGTGATCTTGAAATCTCATTGTAAGAATAAAGATCAAGATGTGATCTTGAGGTCTTATTATAGGAATAAGAAGGTGAGTTGAAAAGACACAATCTTTAAGATAAGTGTTAGCCAAGAAAGCAAAGGTATTAGACTTCCACTGAAGAAGGATAGGATATTGAAATTGGATTATGTAAGATAAGTCTTACAGAATCAAGGAAGTAAAAGGTTAGTGTAACCTCAACTTCAATATAAGTTTGTTAATAGTTGAAATGAATAAGTCTATAAGTTATTCATCTACTTGGGTATTAGACACCACTTAGGTTCAAGGATTACGAATCTTAACCAAAGGACAAGTAGATAGCTAGACATCGATGAAGTCCTACATAATTGAAATAGAACAACTGTTGTTTCAATTATGAGAACTTGTTGATTTATCGTATTGTTGGACTTATGGATTATATGTTTCATATTGAACAAACTAGATATAATGAGATAGATCAGGTTTGATACCTTGTCACATTCAATGACGATCATTGTAAATAAGGATATGTGTATTTGTTGAAATACAAAATCCAAGTTTTATTGATAGGTTCAATGAATGCTGAGGTATGACAATGAACTATTTAAGAGTATTGGAAACATTCAATGAGATTGAGGTTTGTCAATATTTAAATAGTCAGTTCCTGAATTATCTCACATATCATGATATTAGTTAACTGAAGACTCTTGTTAGACAAGGTTCAGTTTATAGTGAATGATATCAAGAAATTCCGGTAACTATTAAGAAAATGACTTAATAGAATAGTCAAACTACTCGATAAGGTATCCTCAACACAAGTTAATTAAAGTCTCCATGAGATGTGGATTAAGGAAACACAAATCTCAATTGTCTTGAGATTTGGGGGTTGTCTAACCTATGTCAAGAGTTGAATAAGTTAAAGACTGTATCTGAATAGAGAAGATTTGTGGTTAGTCTTAACAAGAGTTTAGGACAACTATCTACAATCTTGCTGAGCAAGAAGTATTTATTTTAAAGACACTGGGAGTGTTTTGTTTTGTAGATACTCCACCTTTTTGGAAAATTAGTTTACCCTTCAAGGGCTCAGTGGGAGCTATAGTGAACTTAATGAAGTTCAAGAACCACAAATCATCGCGGATTAAGTATGGAACCCGTTTGAGTAGTTGAACTTTCTGTACAACAACACTGTTGTAATCTAGGAGGGTATCATGGTTTCATAATTTAGAATGGTGATGCGATATCCACTATAAATGATAACGACAATGTTTTTAGTTTTAATGACTCTGAGAAGTGACATAGTGACATGGAATCTATAATGGTTTTGTAGAGAATTTTGAACGGATAGCAAGGTAGAGACCTATAAAGCCAGGCTAGTTGTAAAGGTTTAAGTGAAGGTAATGTGATCACCTTAAAAAAACCTTTATCGAATAGCCATGATCAAAACCATGAAGATTTTGCATGCATGCTTCTCGGTAATGGAACATTAATTTTGATGAGATGGTCAAAGAGTTTGACTTTATCAAAACGTGAATGATCCATTTAATGGTACAGGAGTTTAGTGGGAGTGAAGTAATAAAGTAATCTATGTGGATATATTAGTGAAAATATACCTTTGATAATTTTGATTTTCATTAGAATTAAGCTATCAAAGAATTTCTTCTTGGACTAGAGTTAGGCCTCGAATAAACTAAGGGTGATGATCTATGTTGATAGATCATGATTAGGATAAGAGGTCTGACGCAAAATAATGTACATTGATTGGATGCTAAAGTGTTTAGCATGGACACTCCAAGTGATGTTTCATAATGATGAACATGGGAGAATTGTTGGGACAATCAGATCATGGAACTGCGATTTTTGATACAATAAAATTAACGAGTACGAATAGAAAAGTCACCTTGTTAACGGTTGATTCCACGCTCTTCTATTGTATTCCCAAATTCCCTTGAGCGAAGTGTGACCTTCGTCTTCTCAAGTAAACCTCTCTTCTTGCTCCTGGGTGGCTACAAAATTTCTTTACCCCACCCTAGCAAGAAGAAAATAAGAATATATATAGGGCTACAATAGGGATCATGGATAATTAGGTTAGGCCTCCCAATGACATTCCGAGCCCAGCCCAATGTCATTTAATATTAATTCAATCCACTAAAGAATTAATATTTGCACTACCTTTCCTAATACCGTAATTTAATTAATTAATTCGGTTCCAATATTATTTGCTTATTAAATTCCTCATGTTTAAAATATCGCATGTCCATTAATTAAATAAATTACTGATAATTCATTTAATTAATATCTTTTATCCTTGATCATCCACTCAACCTTTATTTAATTATGTCGGAATAAATCCACCTGCAGGGTTTCACATAATTAAATCTTTTTGAGCTATCAAGGGGACATCATTAACCTGAATATTATCAAGACATGGATTCCTTCTATAAATAATGTTCACCATATATATTATTTCATCACCCAAAATATAATGAAATAAATCAAAAGAATTATTTCATATATAAATCAAAGCATGTAAATAATATACACGTGTCAATTACTATATCTGGATTAAGAACCTAAGCATTAATAATAACATAGAATCTTAGTTCTCCTTCTTAATCAGTATAAGGGAACAATTCTAAATTTGATCCTGTTCAATATACACAAAGTATACTAGTATTATTTATTAGTCAATATAAACTAATCTAAATAATACTACAGCCATTCCAGTGGATTGTCTAACTCCACCTGTGCTGTGAACCTTATTATATTATATAAACCATATTTAACAATCTAATATTCTGTATCCCATTTGATACTAGATTGTCCACAATATATAATATTAGACAGCATGTAAACATTTAAATGATTCTCAATATAACTTGGCCAGAAATAAATGTATATACTTTAAATAAATATTTTCAGTATACACAAACAATCTCCCACTTATACTCAAAATATTCTATGAGTATATCAGTGTTTATTTAATCCAATATTACACAAAAAAAAACTATGTGTCTATCCATCTGACTCCTATCGCTTCCACATGCCTGTCAAAAACTTTGGCTGGCAAGCTCTTTGTGAAAGGATCTGCCCGGTTGTCTTTTGATGATATGTGAGCCACAACTATATCTCCTCGCTTTACGATTCCTCGTATGAGATGATACTTACGTTCAATATGTTTAGCTGCTTTGTGATCTCGCGGTTCCTTCGAATTTGCCACAGCACCAGTGTTATCACAATACACTGTCAAGCTCCTAGGCAAATTAGGTACCACATCCAAGTCCAAAAGGAAGTTCCTGAACCATACAGCCTCCTTTGCAGCCTCAGAGGCCACCACGTACTCGACTTCCATGGTGGAGTCTGCAATGCATTTCTGCTTTACACTCCTCCATATAACGGCTCCACCTCCCAAAGTAAAAACATATCCCGAGGTTGATTTCCTCTTATCCCTATCTGATTGGAAATCTAAATCAGTATATCCCAAAGGAAATAGATCTGAGGCCTTGTAAATTAACATATACTCCTTAGTCCTTCTCAGGTACTTGAGTATAGTTTTTACTGCACTCCAATGTTCCTGGCCTGGGTTTGACTGATATCTACTAACCATGCCTACAGCAAAGTAGATGTCAGGCCTCGTACATAACATAGCATACATTAAGCTTCCACATGCCGAAGCATAAGGAACTGCTTTCATGCTCTCTATATCCTTAGGTGTCGAAGGACACTGCTCCTTGGATAGAGCCACTCCATGCTCAAAAGGATGAAAACCTTTCTTAGAGTTCTGCATGTTAAAACGAGCTAATACTTCATCAATGTAGGGTCTTGAGATAAAGCCAACATCCTTTTCTTGCGATCCCTTATTACTTTGATCCCAAGGATGTATGCCGCTTCACCTAAGTCCTTCATTTCAAATTGTTTGAACAACCATGCCTTTACTGATGACAAAATCTTAACATTGTTTCCAATGAGGAAAATGTCATCCACATACAGTACTAGAAAAACCACTGCATTACCCTCACTTCTCTTATACACACATGATTCGCTTGGACTTTGATCAAATCCATATGACTGGACTGCCTGATCAAAACGAATATTCCAGTCCCTAGAAGCTTATTTTAGTCCATAAATAGACCTCTTAAGCTTACAAACAAGATGCTCTTGGCCTTCCTGTATGAATCCTTTTGGTTGTTGCATATAGATGGTTTCCTCAAGACTTCCATTAAGGAAAGCTGTCTTGACATCCATTTGCCAAATCTCATAATCGAGATGAGATGCTATAGATAAAAGAATCCGGATCGACTTAAGCATAACAACCGGTGAAAAGGTTTCCTCATAATCGATCCCTTCTTTCTGAGTATACCCTTTCGCAATAAGTCGTGCTTTCCAGGCTTTCACCTTTTTGTCAGATCCTCTTTTCTTCTTGTAGATCCACATACATCCAATGGGTTTTACACCTTTGGGTGGTTCCACGAGCTCCCAAACTTGATTGGAATACATAGATTCCATCTCAGATTCCATTGCCTTTTGCCATAGATCTGCATATTTATCTAGAATTGCCTCTTCGTATGTCCTGGGATCCTCATCATGTTCGCCAGAGACCAAGTCCGAGGACTCTCCAAAAAACATGAATCTATCTGGTTGTTGAACAACCCTCCCACTACGACGAGACACTGGTGCAGTATTAGTGTTAAGTTGTGCATTTTCTTGTGGATGTTCTACTTGTACTATTGGCACTTGGGGATTATCTGTCCCTCCCACTAGTTCCTCTAAAACGATACTACTCATGGGTTTATGGTTCATTATATAGTCTTCTTCTAAGAATCTAGCATTGGTGCTAACAATGATATCTCGATCCCTAGGACTATAAAATGAATAACCTTTTGTTCCCATGGGATAGCCTACAAACAGCCTTACTTTTGTACGAGATTCTAACTTGGTCGCGTTCTTGTTCAGCACATGTGCTGGACAACCCCAAATCCGAATATGTCTTAGACTTGGTTTGCTGCCAGTCCATAATTCTATTGGAGTCTTGGGAATCGACTTAGAAGGTACCAAGTTCATAAGGTAAGCCGCTGTTTCTATAGCATATCCCCAAAATGACTTGGGTAAATCTGAATAACTCATCATCGATCTAACACTCTCTAAAAGAGTCCGATTCCTTCTCTCTGCTACACCATTCTGCTGAGGTGTGCCAGGTGCAGACAACTGGGATGTGATCCCATTTTCTGATAAATATTCCTTAAATTCTCCAAGCAAGTATTCGCCACCACGATCTGATCGTAATGACTTGATACATTTTCCAAGATGTCGCTTCTCCGCACTTGCTTTGTACTCTTTGAATTTATCAAAGCACTCAGACTTACGGCGCAACAAATAAATGTACCCATATCTAGAATAATCGTCAATGAAAGTGACAAAATACTCATAACCTCCTCTTGCTTGGATACTCATAGGTCCACATAAATCAGTATGAACCAATTCTAACACTTCTTTGGCTCTATTCCCCTTTGCTTTAAAAGGCCTATTAGTCATCTTACCTTCCAAGCAGGATTCACAAACTGGAAATGGCTCCACTGCCAACGAGCCTAATGGCCCATCTACTACCAGTCTTTGAATCCTCCTCAAGTTAATATGACCTAATCTTAAGTGCCAAAGATATGTTTGGTTCAATTCAGAAGGTTTCTTTCTTTTATTTGAGCTAGAAAGAATTTTATTAGTTTCCTTATGTTGCAGCATTGGTTGGATAGGATTAATAATATATAAATTGTCTTGCAATGTACCAGAATATATAACTCGTTTATTCATCATAATAGAAACATTACGATCCAAACAAACATTATAACCATCCATGGCAAGTTTAGAAACCGAAATTAAATTCCTTCTAAATGAAGGTACATAAAGACAATTGTTCAAAACCAAAATCCTATCATCGCCAAAAGATAATGTAATTATTCTAACTGCAACTACTGCTACTTTTGTAGCATCTCCCATGAACACATATATCTCGCCATCTCTAAGCATTCTGGATTGCTGGAACCCCTGCATAGAGTTACAAACATGGTCAGTGGCTCCTGTATCTACACACCAAGTGCTCGTAGATATAGCCGCTGTATATGTTTCTATAACTAGAGAAAGAGACATACCAGTATTGTTTGTCTTCTTAGGAAGAGGACAATCCTGTTTCCAATGACCTGACTGCTTGTACCTGAAGCACTTGCCCTTATGCTTTTTCACAGCACCTTGAACTCCCACTGCAATAGCAACCTTTCCAGCTTTCTGTGTCTGAACCTTTTTCTTCTTCTTGCCTTTCGGCTTAGAGGAAGAAGCTTTCTCAGCCACATTCACTTGAACATTCTGCTTAAAGAGTCCTTCAGCTGCCTGAAGTTCTATCAGAAGTTCCGCGAGACTATACATCCTTTTGTTCATGGTGTAATTCAAGCGGAACTGCTCAAAACTTTTGGGCAGACTCATAAGGATGATATCGATCTGGGTTTCCCCATCAATATCAGCACCAAGGATCTCCATCTCATTCAGATGAGACATCATCCTGAGAACATGATCCCTTACAGGTGTTCCTTCAACCATCTGAGTGTTCATTAAAGCCTTCATTGCTACTTGCCTAGCAGCCCTATTCTGTTCTCCAAAAAGTTCCTTGAGATTAAAGAGCATATCTGAAGCAGTGGCCATAGCCTGATGCTGATGTTGCAAAACACCCGACATTGCTGCCAGAATGTAACATCGTGACATCTCATCAGCCTTAACCCACCGCTTACAATACTCCATCTCACTTTCAAGAGCATCTTCAGCAGGCTGATCTGGCTTGGGTTCATAAGTACAAAATTTGTACTCCTCAACAGTCAACACTATGTCCAAATTCCATTTCTATTCAATATAGTTCGGTCCAGTAAGTTTGTTATCCTTAAGTATGGTGAATAGTGGATTAAAGCTCATAATGATCTAATCCTGAGAATCATACATGTAACACATAATCAGAGAGTTGCACAAATCTTAAAACCTATTGGTTTCCTCTAACAATTAATTAAAATTAATGCACTAATATTTAAACACCATAAGTATCTGGCACGCCACGATGGGTGACATATACACCACTTAAATTCGTTTAAATATTACTTCAGTCCTATTACTAAATAATACGCCACGTTAGGGTGGACTATATATTATTTTTCATAGTTAAGTGTATACCATTATTAAATCTTAAATTACTTAAACCGAATACCTCCGTTTGATATATTAATGGATAATTCCCAGGTCTCGGAGGAGTCACAACGGCCTCGCTTAATACCCGATTCCTAGACAGAATTTTCCATAGTCAACATCAAAAGAGTATTCAATTTTCGTTACGAATTCTATGAAACTTGGTACGTCACGTTAGGGTGATCTATATACCTTTAAATATTCGTAATTTAATTTAAGAATTTTGTTCTAGTAATTTCTACAACCTTTTAAAATACTGTAAATAGTACGCCACGTTAGGTGATCATATATACCATCTACTTTATTTAAAAGGTTATATTACATACAAAATAATGGAGACCGTGGGATTTAATTCCTAATTAATTCCCTCACCCACTTAGAATTTTTATTTAAAAAATGAGGAATTTTAAAAATTAAATGGGACCTATGTCGTTACAATTATGTCTAGCATGCATTGAAAATACACACATAATTCAACAACATAAAACATTTAATTAATGCAATAAAAAAAAAACTATGTCCATGTCGTCCTAATTATGTTAAACATGCAATTAAAAAATTACACACATAATTAACAACACACATAACAATTATTTAAAGCAATAATTAAAAAATTAAACAGTGGAATTAAAGAAAATATTCCACTATTATGGCCCCGAATTAATTTCCTGCAGCCCTGTGTTTCGTCCATTACTTCGAACAGAATAGCAACAAAGAAACTCGGAGTGAAAAAAAATCCTGTTGATTGCGCATCCTGTGTAAGCGATACAGCCTTCTGAATTTTCCGCCAGTTGCGCATACAGAGCATGCGTAACAAACCATCTGATCCCTGTTGCGCAATCTGGTCATGCGCAACACCAGTTCCAACTGGTAACGCAGACTGGACCTGCGTTACAGCCCCTGGATAGAAAGTTTTCACGCGCCAGTGCTCTCCTGCTTCTCTCCTGCTTCTTTCGTCGTCTTAATCAAAAACAAATCGAACCAGCAGCCTGTAACAGCTACGCAGCGGACAACTTTGTTTCTCCGATTTTGATTGCAGCCATACGTAATTGTTACAAAATACCCGGATTTTTACAAAATCCATCAAACAATTACACAAATAATTGATCTAATACAAAACTAATTTGTTAAATCTATTCTAACACGATCAACCCTCGTGTTTTACAACCACGATAAACCACGTGGAAACCAAACAAAAATTAACCACGATTAAACCACGTGGGATCCAAACACATAATTAAAATATACATGGCCATAATAGTGGATAACAACCTGCAAAACAGAATATACAAGCCTACCACTATATACATACATATATAATTACGACATGGACATCGTATCAAAAATCGCAGAACCATTGAACCTAGCTCTTGATGCCAATTGTTGGGACAATCAGATCTTGGCACTGCGATTTTTGATACAATAAAATTAACGAGTACGAATAGAAAAGTCACCTTGTTAATGGTTGATTCCACGCTCTTCTATTGTATTCCCAAATTCCCTTGAGCGAAGTGTGGCCTTCGTCTTCTCAAGTTAACCTCTCTTCTTGCTCCTGGGTGGCTACAAAATTTCTTTACCCCACCCTAGCAAGAAGAGAATAAGAATATATATAGGGCTACAATAGGGATCATGGATAATTAGGTTAGGCCTCCCAATGACATTCCGAGCCCAGCCCAATGTCATTTAATATTAATTCAATCCACTAAAGAATTAATATTTGCACTACCTTTCCTAATACCGTCATTTAATTAATTAATTCGTTTCCAATATTATTTGCTTATTAAATTCCCCATGTTTAAAATATCGCATGTCCATTAATTAAATAAATTACTGATAATTCATTTAATTAATATCTTTTATCCTTGATCATCCACTCAACCTTTATTTAATTATGTCGGAATAAATCCACCTACAGGGTTTCACATAATTAAATCTTTTTGAGCTATCAAGGGGACATCATTAACCTGAATATTATCAGGACATGGATTCCTTCTATAAATAATGTTCACCATATATATTATTTCATCACCCAAAATATAATGAAATAAATCAAAAGAATTATTTCATATATAAATCAAAGCATGTAAATAATATACACGTGTCAATTACTATATCTGGATTAAGAACCTAAGCATTAATAATAACATAGAATCTTAGTTCTCCTTCTTAATCAGTATAAAGGAACAATTCTAAATTTGATCCTGTTCAATATACACAAAGTATACTAGTATTATTTATTAGTCAATATAAACTAATCTAAATAATACTACAGCCATTCCAGTGGATTGTCTAACTCCACCTGTGCTGTGAACCTTATTATATTATATAAACCGTATTTAACAATCTAATATTCTGTATCCCATTTGATACTAGATTGTCCACAATATATAATATTAGACAGCATGTAAACATTTAAATGATTCTCAATAAAACTTGGCCAGAAATAAATGTATATACTTTAAATAAATATTTTCAGTATACACCAACAAGAATATCTCTCTGAGAGAAAGGACACGTGAATGGAATGTCTCTGAGAATCATTTTAATCCATTATGTGTTACATGATATGTACAAATAATGATATTTCTTGTTGTGACAAGCAAATATCAATCTACTCCTAGGAGAAAAGGATCAGATGACAATAAAATGTCGTAGTATACTTGAAAATGCATTGCGATATATTTATTTTCTCTGATGGATCTAAATTAAAACTAAAGGTCCTTGTAGACTCAAGTTTTAATCAAGATCAGTTTGATAGTTGATTCATTTCGGGGAACTTGATAGTCCTGAGTGGAAAGACAGTGAGTTGAAATAGTTTCAAGCAGTAGACACTCATTAATATTGTTGGGTTCCGAGGCATAAAACGCAGTGGATAAACGTAAATAAAACAATAAATTTTTGAAACCCAAACCAGGATCCATGTATAATTATGGACAGATTATGGAGATTACGAATCATACCTTTAAAAGAGCTTTACTTTCATGAACTCAACGGAGATCCTAGCTTTCACAACTTGTGTCTACATCTAGGAAAACACCTCTATGGTATCCACACGAACACCTTCAAGAATGACTCACGAACTTGACTGCGGAATGGATGTACTAGCCTCCTTATTGATGATTCGATTTTTGCCTTTTCTTGCTACCTTCTTGTGACGCCCCCAGATCCGGGGTCGGAGATCTAGGCGCTCACGGTCCATTTTCCATTAATAACATACCTGTTCTTGCACATAATATATATAACAGCCATCGACCCCACAATAAAACTCACACCGCACATACACACACACACACAGGTTAGAGTCTCAGAAACGTCATACACTTGATTGAGCAAAAGTAAAAGCTTCAGAGTTATTACAGACCGAATTAAATAGCATTTATGCTACCAACAATACTTCGATATGAAGCGGTGTTAGCGGCTTGAATGTTTGTTACGGTACACTGCCTTGCACAAGTCATACTTATAAATAAAACGTACTAACAAAAGTTGCCAACCAATCCGGCTAATGGGGCCTACCGGTGGAATCTCAACTGCTGCCTCGGGCCTAGTCACCTGCTTTCGGGCAGTCTGTCTGGGTCTTGCCATTTCTCTTAACTGTTGTGTTTGTAAATTTGAAAACAAGCAAGAGTGAGCAACTATAGCTCAGCAAGAAATATATGTATAAGGTAAGCAATATAACATTACATGTGTTTAGTAGTTATTAAACTCGTTCATATCAATCGGTTATAAAATCATTTGTCATCGTTGATAAATTTCAAAGGTGCACCAATCCGTGCCCTTGTTTTCAAAGTAAACTTGCGGTTCTAGATACTGCATGAAGTCAACAGCTTTCTCATCAAAATAGGACACTATCGGCAATTTGGCACTTAGGCCTAAGAAGCAGTGTCAGAGCATTTTTCCAAGGTGGAGGAATGGGACTTAAAGAAAACATAAAACATGACAAGGATTGACAATGATCAGTCGCCACATCCAAGTCCAATAATCCGAGGGTCTTCTCTACTGGTAGAAGGATAGAAACTACATCCGTAACTATCCTCGGGTGAAAACTACATCCGTAATCACCCTCGATGAAAACTACATCCGTAATCATCCTTCGGCAACACCTGGGCCGGAATAATAATTGATGGACCGCCTGGCTCACGGCCGCTTACACATCCCGGGAATCGTTCGTCAACGATTCCCACACCTGCCAGAGTCCCTTTTCCTTTTCTTTTAAAAACTTTATTTTGATTGAAAACTGAGTAGTTGAGGTCCGACATCAGTCGATCGATAATTCTTGAAATCGTACAAGAAGCAAAACCTGACCGGCGGTTTTCAAAAATGTTTTGGGTTCGAAAGAGTTCGAGTTTGAAACGCTAAAGGTGTCTTGGATTAGTTTTGTCGTTAAAATAATGAACAATAATTAATAAATGATATTTTAAGATTTAATATAAATAATTAATAAAATAATGATTTAATTAAACCAGCTTTTAATCCAAGATAGGTACTTTTGAGTATTTATGATAATATATATAAAAAAATAATAAATACTTAAGTATACGATACTTCCCGAATGACCCTTCGGGTTTTCGCAATTTAATCGTGATACAATAATATACCGCTCCCCGGTCAATGGTATATTTGGACCGCTACGACCTCTATTGCTAGAGTCATTGTCCGAAGAAAACATTTCATTCTAAGTTCATGGGGGTACAAGCATATATGTGCATATATCTCAAACTTCATCATAACCTCAATAAGCATAAGCATATAATACGATTGAAAGCTACAAACACAACAGTGAAAGTCCTTATATATGTAAGTTTTGAAAAGTAAACTTACCTTGGTGAGGTTGGGGTGGTCGAGCTTGCAGAGTGGAATAAAGATCTATACATAACCAATAGTCGTTCGTTAGTACCTTAACAATACCTTTTATTTATAAGGTTTTAGAGGACACAAAACTAACTTAATGACTTCGTCCTATGACTCTCTAGCCCTACTATAGGTTCATGCCATCACTCGATTATGCTCGTCACTTATTCGACTTAATTTGGTTACCATATTCGAAGCGTATTAATTCCTCCTTAAAATCATACTCAACTAACTCCTCTTACGACTTTTTCACTTGCGCGAACTTTACACTAACATTTTTATAAAATTGAAAAATACATATTTTAATCAAATTCTTTTTGGGTAGCCTTCACCACTGCAATTACTAGCTCTCCTAATTTTTCAATGATCCTACATAAATTTTTAGGGGTTTAAAGAGGGCTCACAAGTGGACCATATAGTGCAGTTCGGATTCCAGAACCACTCTTCACTTCTCGGGCCATAACTCAAAATCTACACATCACCTAGTCATGAACCTTACATTTCTGGAAACTACATTCAAATACCTTTCTAACCATATGCATTAGGACCTCGGGAGACAAGATTTAGGGGTTCAAAACCCTCCTACAAGACAGTACATGTTCCCAGAAATTTTACACAGCTTGCAATCTTTCTCAACCATTCAAGAATTCTATGTATATACCATAACCATCATCTAAACCACCAAGATTATACTCTATAGCACACATGGAGTTATATACACTAAATACAAGCTTAAAAATCACATCAACAACATTTAAACTCAAGATTTTCATCATCCATAACTCTTATAACCAAGATTTACAATAAGGTTCATGGATCTAACATTATACATCATAAATAATCCATGGTTAAGAGGGGTGAGGATTTTATACCTTCTTGAGTGCCTAGGAACCTTGGATGAGCTTTATAGTCTCTAAGAACACTTAGATGAGCTCCTACAACCCTTAATCCTTCAAGATCTAAAAGATAAACACACTTGGTTACTATTCACTCTATCTTTAACAATTAATATCTCAAGATTGGATGGATAAAAGGGGTTGAAATTCATAGCATACCTTCTTTATAGTGTGTAGAAGACCTAGGAATTCTGCCTTGATTTGTAAGTGAGGGTAAGTTGAAGAAAATTTTTCTTCTTCTTCTCCTTGAGTGCTTGGCCGAGAGCTCTTGAATAAAGGGGGGGTTGAGTTGTTTTGGTTGGGTGATGTGTTAAGATATGTATTATTGTGTTATGTATTGTTATATGTATATAGTCACATGTTTACAAGTCTAGTACTAGCTTCCTAGGTGCCAACCATGCCTCCTTGTCTCCTTGGATAATGCACCACTAACTAGTTACTATTCATCTAGTTCCTTTTTGCTTCCTAGTTTACTTTCCTAATTACCTAGTTACATGATACTTGCATGTATTATCCTTCCTTGTATTCTTATTTCTCCACCAATGGTTGTCACTTAATCTTTAATTCATACCGTATCTTAATTAACTCCTCGTAATAATATTTTGTCGCGTAGAGATTTCCCTTTTAATTCCTTAAGTACTTATTTTGTGTAAATTCCTTAAATATCCATAACCCCTTGTCATAGTCTCAAAATATCTTTTAATACTCTAATAACTCTCAAATCCCAAGTTTTATAAATCTTACTAGCAATAAGACTCTTGCCTTCAGCAATCTTCCCTTTTCCTTACACAGTGAATGTAACAACATAAATTTCTCAGATAATCCATTCCATTAAACAACATGGGTGACTCAAAAGGTTCCAAATTCACAATGTCATATGATATTATAAAAAGAATATTACAAAAATTAGGGTTCTTACACTTCTCTAGGGTTTTTTCATGAAAACGTGAACCACTCTTAACCTATCATTATCTATTTATAATGACTGGTTAATAGGCCCTCAACAACAAAAGCCCAACCCTTTTAGGTATAGGATTAAATAATAAAACGAAATTCTATTATTTAATTAATAACTAAGTCACACTTAATTATTATGGGCAGAAATACTCCTCTAATTCGAATTTATATATTATCTCAATTAATTAAGTCTCACTTAATTAACATAATAAAATTCAAATAATTACCAATTAATTTAAATCCATAATTTAAATTAATTATTCCTTTAAGTGCTCAATGTGTGTGACCCTATAGGCTATTATTTAATTGGTAATAATTTTATTCTCCAATAAAACTATAAACAATAAGCGGTATCTAGTAATACATCATTGCTACCCAATTAAACAATAATTAAATCGTGATTCGATAAAACCTTTCGTGATTAATGTTTCCGTGTAATATAATCCCTTTAACCAAATATTATAGATTAAACTTGAGGCATTTGTTTAGTCATCCTCTTCAACATTTAATCCGGGTTTACTTGATCCATGAGTAGACTATTAAAAAACAAATCATTATTTGAGCACGGTCATGCATTTTATAGTCTCACTCAATCAAGAGGCCAATAATATCTCTCCTAATTCTAGGAGGGTTAAATCCTTTATCTATCATTCATATTTCTCATGCGACTCATGATATACCCGATGTCCACTTTTATCATCACCCGGTCAAAGGTAACTTTTAATGTAGTCAAAGTATATTAATCCTCGTATAGAAATATAATGATCTCAAGTCAAAGGATCATTACACCATTATCACTGTGAGTCTTTCTTATGACTTTATTAAACATGAAGAATCTCACTATGGGTCTGTCCAGTACCATGTACTCCTACATGTACCTATGTATTGACTTTAGTATCTCCATACTTATAACCAATGAGATGTGGTTATCTGTCAAACAACATACTAGTCTATTTATGTATTATTATTGTCCTATAATAATAATACTCGACCAGGGACCTTTTAATAATATGATATATTATATAATCTCAAGTTCAAGTCATGTACTTAAACTATATAATGTGTATCATGATTCTAAGGACATTTATTATGCTAACAAATATATCGCAGTAATTAAATTCATAATAAATACGTTTATTGAATAATCAAACGACATAAAGGTTTATTCAAAGAAACAATGTATTGCCTCTAGGGCACCTACACTAACAAATATTAGATCAGAAAGCATAGTGTGTTTTGTTGTATGAGTGTTATAACAGTGGATTGGAAAACTAGTTTCTGTGTTGGGTTAGTTCCTGGCAGATAATAAGCCATTGAGTTGTAATGTGACAACTCAAAGGCATCTGATTAAAGCATGCTAAGGAACCTTGATCCCATCTAAGGTCTGAACACTTATTGCGGCTCTCTCATTCGATTAGGGAGATCGTTGAAAGAGAGGTTGTCAACATTGAGAAAGTTGACATACACAAACAACGTAGTAGACCCATTGTTAAAGCCATTTCTCAGACTCACTTTGATCTTCACATAGTGAAGATAGGTATGCGATACCGAAGTGATTGGTTTTAGTACAAGTGGGAGATTGAAAGAGAAGTGTCCTAAATCCAATCATGGATGATGAGTTAGGATAAAGTTTCTTGCAATCTTAGTAGGTTTTATGATTATTAGTAAAAGACATATTTGTCTCAACACGGGCATTATCTATTTAAAGTGTTTTAAATTAGATGTTCCATTGTTTAGAGTAATGCTTCTAGAATTATAATGAGATCTAGAAGATGATAACACTAGACTTAAACTGTTCCTGATCATAGGATAACTGATTGGAAGTTAGTTAATCCGTAAAGATCAGTACATACTATGCTAGCTTCCTAGGAAGGATGTCTGTTCTCATAGGCATTTGTGTAGTGACACTATAGCTAGTATGTAGGTGCTTATTAAGGAATAAGTTAACTGAACATGACTCGATCAATGGAGCAACTAATGGAGTTTACTCACGTGTCGATAGTTGTTCACCAAGTAATAGTTGTACAAGTGTCCTTGGACTTGAGATCGTTAGAGTAATCTTGTATATAATGAACTATGCTTTGGTTTAGTCCTTAGTCTCAAGGACACCCATTAGGTCTATTATGGGCATAGGGATTTGTGTATGGAGATAGTTAACGGTCAATAAAGGATCTACCCCTTCTAGTAAAGGAAGAAAATATCCTATGCTATTCTTATTATGCTAGTTCAGGAATCTCTGTCCAGAGTGAATGAAATTAGAAATGAGTTTCTAATTTGCATTAATATGAACTATGCATTATGAATAATGAATCATATGATTAAATTTGATAGGCTTGACACGAGTTCCATGCCTTGTATTTAATCGGGATATGTAGGGTGGAAGGAATTAAATTTTACGGTAACTATTCACTGACTATTATCCGGATAGTCGCGATATGCTGAGAAGTATCCCTCACGATGTAGAATAAATATGATTAATTATTTAATTAATTATATTTAATGAATTAGAAGAATTCATATAAATAATAGTAAAATAGTTTTATTATTATTATTTATTTCTACTACCGGCTTAATATTGAACCTACAGGGTCACACAATAAAAGAGACTGATTTATTTGTGAAGGAATTAATTAATAATGGCTAGTAATTATTTATTTGTGAAATAAATAATTTATTAACAATTTTTATAATTGATTAAATAAGATTTAATTGATTATAAATTAATTAAGAAGAGTTCTTAATATTATTAATTAAGGATTTAATTTAAGAGAGAGAATTATTTTCTAAATAGTTTAGAAAAAGAATTAATGATTAAAAGAGTTTTAATTATTAATTAATTGATTAATGAAATTAATTAATTAAAGGGTTAATAATTATAAGGAAAATATCAGCTGAGATATTTCCCTATAAATATAATGTTATAACCCTATTTGCCTCTGGTTGTTTTTACGTAAGATTACAGAAGGAGGCAACCCAAATTCTCTCCCAACCCCTCTTCCTCCCCTATTTGCTTCACACTTGAGGAGCAGCTGCTAGAGACTCTCTACGTCATCCTTGGATCACTTTTAAAGGTTAGAAATCGATCCCACATCTTTTATTCATGATTCGTATGTATATATATGCGATATATTTGCTTAAATTTATGTTTTACGCTTCCGTATATGCATAAAATTCCTTCATGAAGGTGGATTCTTTGACTAACTATGGAGTTCAGCAAGTTGCAAGTGTGTGTGAGCTTTGTGCGGGTGCACATGAGACGAATCAGTGTGCCATATCTAGTGAATCGGCATAGTTTTTGAGCGACTTTCAGTGACCTTCGCAGCCAGCTCCAACCACCTATCATCCCAATAACAAAAATCATCCTAATTTCAGCTGGAGCAACAATCAAGGTGGTATGCAACAACCACAACAGCCTTATCCTCAATTTCAAGGTCAACAATATGGAGCAAGTCCTTACAATCCTCAGAATTTTCAACAGCAGCAGAACCAGATTTTTCAACAGCAGCAAGGGCAAAATTTTCAGCAACAGTATGCCCCAAGGCAGTAATTTCAACCTCCGGGTTTTCAGCAACAACATTCATATGCAGGTTATGGGCATTCCACTTCTGAAAAATCAGAACTAGAGGAGTTGAGATTGATGTACAAAAGTCAAGCTGTCTCGCTCAAGACCTTGGAAAATCAAATTTGGCAAATTGCTACTGCTTTTCTAAATAGGCCACAGAGAGTGCTTCCTAGTGACACGGAGCCTAATCCAGGAAAGAAAGTTGTCCATGAACAAGCGAAAGCTATCACTTTGAGGTCTGGAAAAGTCACAGAAAGCATGGTAAATGAAGTAGAGAATCAGCAGAGCAAGGAGCAGATGCCATTAACCGCGGCCCCGCGCACCCTTGTAGATGATGAGCTTAAAATCAGATTTGCACCCTCGTGATGATGCGGAGTTGGAAAAATCAGATTTGAGCAGTGGAGCAGTAAAAAGCAAGAAGTCTTCTAAAAAATCAGTTTTAGAGCAGAAAAAGGACGATGATCCGATCTATCCTCCTCCTCCATATACAAAGAGACTCCAGATCATAAGTTAGACAAGCAGTTTGCTAAGTTCCTTGAGGTTTTCAAGAAATTGCATATCAACATACCTTTTGCGGAAGCTCTTGAACAGATGCCGAGCTATGCCAAGTTCATGAATGGTATTCTATCAAGGAAGTTGAAGATCGAGGAATTGGAGACCGTTGCTTTGACAGAAGAGTGCAGTGTGGTGCTGCAACAGAAGTTGCCTCCTAAACTTAAATGTTACCCAGTAAAGAACAATTGTAGAAGGGGGGTTGAATACAATTGTATAAGATTTTTGACTTAAACGGAAATAATAACACAAGTATGAATAAATAACAGCTTTATTAACTCTGATATAAAACTGTTACAAACTCTCTCAAGAAATTCTTATGTTCTTGAGAGCTGCTAGGTTACAAGATAACTCGAGTAAGTGATTACATAATGTAAAACCTAAACTGTGTTTATATATTGTACACAGTTGCACTATCAATTACAAGATATATCAAATCAATTACATACGTCTCTTAGTACATATCACTTCTTTAATAGCTGAACCCCTTTGCATTTCAACTTCTTGTCCTAATGTATTCAAGTACACGGGAGTATAATTACCATCATACCTTGATCCTCCATCCAAATGTCTGCATCTAATAGTTCTGAGAATCATGGTACACCAATTATTGTAAACATCAGCTTCCTTATCATGAATTCTTTTATTCTTGAGCAGATAAAGAACGTATTTCAGTTCTTTTGTTGATTTGCACAACACCTCCTGAATAGTCAGCTTCTTGAAATTCTTGTCTTTCATGAAATACAACAACTTTTCTACCTTCTTAGAATCAACATTGCAAGCAACAATTGCAACAGCTTCAAGTTCCCAAATATCATCAACTGTTAGTTCATCACCAATTCTTTTCACTAGAATATGTTGAGCTGTCTGTCTATTAGAGATAATTTCAGTTTGATTATGACAAATACCTCCTCTAGTGTAAGGTTCTAAACCCTTCAAGCTAGACTAAATATCTGCCCAAAGTAAATTAGATTTTCGAAGAGTTTGTGAAGTACCAACTTCAGAAATTAAAGGAAGTTCAGTCATAAGAGTACTTGATATAAAAACAACTGGTCCTTGATTCAACCGTTCATCAGTACTCTCCCCTTTCTTGTTCTTCTTCTTCTTAACTGGCATCTGTTGATGTTCTGGAACAGGACTACTTCGATCATACCACAATAATCTGTTTGAACCAGCCAGATCTTCCAAATACTTTCTGGTTTCTTCAACCTCAGTATCTTTTGCTCTTTTTCTGACCTCCTTTTCTTGTTCATCAACTTCCAGATTGTGAATTTCAACCACAATAGTAAGAATCATGACCTCAAGTTCTTTCAAGATTTCAGCTTCATCAGAATCAGGAATAGCAGATTGAGTAGTTCTCACAGTAACTTTACCTCTTCTAGTTAACTGTGGTCTTTCATCA
This sequence comes from Saposhnikovia divaricata, assembly GCA_036435485.1. NCBI lineage: Eukaryota > Viridiplantae > Streptophyta > Magnoliopsida > Apiales > Apiaceae > Saposhnikovia > Saposhnikovia divaricata. Next base: position 119,243,264 of record CM071598.1, on the reverse strand, counting down.
GCAGCTTCTGAAGGTACATTAAATTTGTTATCTGGAGTCAGTGTAAGAAGTAGTGGAGATTTCTTCTTCTTTACTTTCTGAGAATCTTCAGTTATCTCCTCAATTGTGATTCCACTAGACCTTGTCTGTCTTGAACTTGTTTGAATAGGCTTTCTTCCTCTGCCTCTGCTTCTACCTCCTCTGCCTCTTCCTCTACTTGCAGCAGGAGCTTCTTTCTGTTTAGCAATTCCCTCAAGAATCTTCTTTTGTTCTTTTAAGATCTCTTGAGTACTCATGTCAGAATTCTCTGCAGAGATCAAAGCCAGTGCCTCTCTAGCATGATGCTGTTGAACTTTAATATCATTGTGATATACAATTTCACTCTCACCTGACTTGGAAGTAATCTTCTTAAAGAGATGTGGAGCATCTTCTATCTCAGCAATAAACAACCTCATCTTCTTCAGGAATTGTTGGACGTAATTGATTCTGACCAGATAGTTGAGATTGTTCTTCTATCAGAATTTGAGACTGCACCATTGTTCTTACTGTTCTCTTCCCAGACTTAGAAACATGAGTTGACTGCATGGTTTGAGTTTGAGACACACTTCTCCTTGTTACCAAAGCAGCATCAGAGGTTCCTGGTGCATATGACTGAGCACCACCATCATTTCCAGAAGTATCATCATCCTTTCTTACAACTGGATTAGGTGTGCATTTTGTTTTGACCACCTTCTCCCCCTTTTTGACATCAGTAGCATCATCAGTAGGATCAGTCAATAAAGATAAGATAAGTTGGAGAGAATCTTCAATATTAGTCATCCTTGAGGACAAAGTGACAACCTTATCTTCCAAGGTATCCATTCTTGTGGTGAAGGCAGTGCTTAAATGTTGAAGCTGTTTAGCAGTGGCAATCTCAGAATAATCCTTAACAAACCGAGCATGAAATTTTTCATTATCACTCTTGACAGAATTAATTTCATATTTCAACCCTTTTGCCAGAATAGTTGTAGTCTTCAGATGAGCTTTGAGATTAGGATCAGAAATCTTAGTAGCTATATGACTGGAGTGAAAAAGTGCATTATTGAAATTTATATCAGCAGAAGGCTGATTCCACTCAGTATACCATTCAGATCTTCTTGCAGCTTGAATATGTTCAGGAAGAAGATTTCTATAATCTCCTATGATCTCAACTTGAGCAGCTGTAGATTTACCCATAGACTCCATAAACTTACTGGATGAACCATAAATAGATCCTAGACTTGCTTTCATGACAGCATTAAGCTGAGCCGCTTCAGGATCATCATCATCATCATCATCATCATCTGAGTTATCATTAGCCTCAGGAATTCTATCATTCACATTGTCTTCAGGATTCATAACTCCTTTCAATTTTAAATCAACAGCAGATGGTACTGTTGTATCCTGAAAACCTGCATTCAGATTAGAAACAATTCCTATATCTCTCTATTTTTCTAAAGTGATCTCATCACTTCTCAGAACATTACCTAAGTTACTTTCAATAGTAACTGCTACCTCACTAGAAGTTTGAAACTTCTCACTCTGTTCTACCTCTCCTTTTACCAGTTCAGGAGACTGCCTCTCTTCACTCTTCTTTTTCTCTAATTGTTCACTCTCTTTCTCACAAGAAAAGTTCTGGCTCAACAAATTCAAAGAAATAAGAGGTGGCTGAGAGGAGTGGACTGAAGTCATACAAATAGAGGTATCCCTTGTCTCAGGTCTATCTGTAATCATACTATCAGTAGTAAAAGAAGTAGAGATAGAAGTGTTACTTGATGAAGTTGAGATAGATTCCATTGGTCTTGAAGAAAGTGGTTCAACGAGCAGTGGAATATTTGGATCAGAAATACTTTCATCAGGATTGACATCTGCAACTAGAGAATGACTTGCATCAGTATTTGCTACCAATGGTTCTTGTGTAGTCTGAGGTTGTGAAGCTGCTTTAACACTTTGAGTCAAAGGTTCTTGTGTGCTTCCCTTAAATGCAGTGTCTGTAAGTATCTCATCACATTCAGCAATGTGCATATCATGAGCATCTTTATCTGTCAGACTTTGAGCTAAGTTAAATTCAATTTCTGGAATCCCTTGAGCAGTGTTAGGAAACTCCTGTGCTGATGTGAGCTTGCCTGCATCTTCACTTTGAGAAGATGGTTCTTGTGGGGCAGGAATGTTCTTGTCTTCACCTTCCCTTTGAGAAAGTGGTTCTTGTGGGACCATTCCTTCAGAAATGTCTGCACCTACACTTTGAGTGAGTGGTTCTTGTGGGACTGGATCTTCAATAGCTGCTGAACCCCTTTGAAGTTCAGGTTCTTGTGGGCTTGACCTTTTCAGAGGTGAAGTAATCCTCTATTTCTTCTGTCTATGAAAAACCTTTGCTTCAGCTTGTCTCTTTATCTGAAGAGGTGTTGGTTTATGACCACTGGAGAATCAGAAATCTCAACAGTCTTTACAGGTGATGTATCAGGAGTAGAGATATCAGGTATGACAGATGTGTCAGGAACTGATGATTCATCAAGATCAATATCATCATTAAGATTCTGCATATCTTCAGGAATATAATACTGACTCTTGTTGACTATCCTTCTTCTTTTCTTTGGCTTTACTGGCTTAACCAATTCAGCAGTAACAGGAGCAGCAACTTCCTTTTTCTTCATGATTATTGAGATGGTCTTGTCATCATCACTATCAGAATCAGAAACCTATTGCAAAAACTTTCTCTTTTCACCTGTTTCTTTAGATACTCTTGCCTTAATCAAAGACTCATCAATCAGAACCCCTTGTTCACCTCCTTGTGACTTCTTTTGAGTGGGGGTTGTAGTGGAGAAGTGCTTTGATCCTGATTGTCTGCCAGACACATCAGATCTAGCTGACTTCTTTTCTTTTACAACTGATGTCTTTTGGGAGACACCAGAGGTGGTTGACTGTTTAGGTAACTGTTTATGGTATGTGCTTGTGTCAGGAACAGGATGTGTTTGGTCCTGTCCCATAGCACTTGTGGCTGGGCCATAAAGTGCAGGCAATCTTTTTTTCAAGAGAACCCAGACCCCATCAGGAATGTAAGGATTTCCTTCAAAACCATTTGCCTTATCCGATTTAACCAAAGATTTGATATTGTTTTCAGAAATCTTAAAGATAGGCAAAACTGTATCATTTTCAAATTCAACATTGGGACATAAATGAGAGAAAATTAATTGAAAAAATCTAATAAAATAGACATAACCACATTTATCTATTTTTCTAGCATTTAATGCTCTCACAATAAAAGACCCATAATCAAACACAGTATCATGAATTAGAGAGTACCCAATGTGAACTGAAGAGGTTGGTAGTGCATCAAAGTTTGAGACTTTGTTCAAGAAGCACCTACTGATGGTATCAAAGAAGAAATTCCATTCCTTCTTAAGTTTGAGACTTTTGCTTTTTACTAAACCAAGAAACTAGTCTTCCTCCAAGAAACTGACAACTGCCTGAAGTACTTTTCCTGTCTTTTGTGCATCCTGCAAAATCAGCATCTGAGTAACCACATAGATTAAAGTCAGACTCTCTAGCATACCAAAGGCCAAGGGATGGAGTGCCTTTCAAGTATCTGAAAATCCTTTTAACAGCAATGAGATGTGGTTCTCTAGGGTTTGCCTGAAATCTTGCACATAGACAGGTAGCATACATGATATCTGGTCTACTTGCAGTTAGATACAAGAGTGAGCCAATCATACCTCTTTAGTTAGTTACATCTACTTCAGTGCCTTGATCAGGATCAAGTTTTGTAGCTGTAGCTATAGGAGTTGAAGCAGTAGAACTGTCTTGCATGTTAAACTTTTTCAGCAAATTCTTTGTATACTTTGACTGATTGATAAAGATCCCATCATCAGTCTGTTTAACTTGCAGACCTAAGAAATAGCTCATTTCTCCCATCATGCTCATTTGATATCTAGACTGCATTAGCTTTGAAAACTTCTCACACAATTTGGAGTTAGTTGACCCGAAAATGATATCATCAACATAAATCTGAACTAACAGCAAGTCCTTACCATGATTCAAATAAAATAAGGTTTTATCAATTGTACCTCTTTTGAAACCACTTTCCAGTAAGAATTGAGCCAGAGTTTTATACCAGGCTCTTGGAGCTTGCTTTAGTCCATAAAGTGCTTTATCCGGTCTATAAACATGATCTGGATATCTAGGATCAATGAAGCCAGGAGGTTATTCAATATATACCTCCTCTTCCAATTCTCCATTCAGAAAAGCACTTTTAACATCCATCGGGAAAACTTTGAATTTCTTATGGGCTGCATATGCCAGAAAAATTCTGATGGCTTCTAGCCTTGCAACAGGAGAAAAGCCTCATCATAGTCTATTCCTTCCTGTTGAGAGTACCCCTTTGCAACTAGCCTTGCTTTATTCCTCACAATAATGCCATCTGAATCTGTCTTGTTTCTGAACACCCACTTTGTACCAACAATTGATCTACCCTTTGGCCTTGGTACAAGTTTCCAGACTTCATTTCTTTCAAATTCATTTAGTTCTTCTTGCATTGCTGTAACCCAATCAGCATCCTTTAGTGCATCTTCAACTTTCTTAGGCTCCTCCTTTGACAGAAAGTTATTATAGAGGCATTCATTTTGTGTTGCACTTCTGGTTTTAACACCTGCATTAGGATTCCCAATAATTAAATCAGGAGTATGGCTTTTGGTCCATTTTCTTGCTGATGGTAAATCTTTTCTTGAGTTGGATGCTCCCCCTGGATTGGTGTTATCTTTAAAAGAACTAGAATTATTAGAAGCTCCCCCTGAGATAGTGTTATCTCCTCCTGAAGTGCTGTCAGGATTATCAATTGAATCTGTTTCTGATGAATCTCTTCCTGATGTTTGAGTTGTATCAGTACTGATGGTATTTTGCTGTTGCTCCCCCTCAATATTTGCATTATTTGAATCATCATCAGTAACTGGTGTTTCATCAGGTATTAGTTGATCGTCAGGATCTGATGGAGTATCAGTATCTGACATTACTTCATCAGAATTCTTGGTAGCTTCATTTGCAAAGATCAAACTGTCATGTGAGTCTTCAGCAATTCCTGTTATCTTTTTATCATCAAAAGAAACATTGATAGACTCCATGACTGTCCTTGTTCTTAGGTTAAAGACTTTAAAGGCTCTTGAAGTTGGATAACCAATAAAAATGCCCTCATCAGCTTTAGTTTCAAATTTCCCTAGCTATTCAGGATGAGGTCTAAGAACAAAGCACTTGCAGCCAAACACATGTAGATGTTTAAGACTTGGCTTCTTTTCTTTAATCATTTGATAAGGAGTGACACCATGTCTGTTGATTAAAGTAATGTTCTGAGTATAGCACGCTGTGTTGACTGCTTCTACCCAGAAATATGTAGGTAGTTTAGCTTCCTCCAACATTGTTCTGCAAGCTTCAATAAGAGTTCTGTTCTTCCTTTCAACTACTCCATTTTGCTGAGGTGTGCCAGGAGCAGAGAATTATTGAACTATTCCTTTGTACTTGCAGAACTCTTCCATTACTGAATTCTTGAATTCAGTTCCATTATCACTTCTCAAAATCTTAACTTTGTACTTTGTGCCAGTCTCAATGAGTCTCAAGTGGTCCAAAAGTATCTCAGCAGTTTCATCTTTTCTGTGCAGAAAATACACCCAGGTAAGTCTAGTATATTCATCAACAATGACTAGAGTATACCTTTTCTTACTGATGGACATAATGTTGACTGGTCCAAACAAGTCAAGGTGTAGCATGTGATATGGTTCATCAATTGAGGATTCAGATTTACTCTTGAATGATGTCCTTCTCTGTTTAGCCTTCTGACAAGCACCACAGAGTCCATCTGGAGTATACAATGCTTTAGGTAATCCTCTCACCAAATCTTTCTTAACCAACTCATTGATGTTGTTAAAGTTGAGATGAGAAAGCTTCTTGTGCCAATTCCAACTTTCATCTACTGTTGCTTTACTAATGAGACATGTTGAGGGACCATCAGTATTTGTGTAGACATTGGCTTCATAAATATTACCACGTCTTTGACCAGTTAACACAATCCTTCCAGATGTTTTACTGATCACTTCAAAGTGAGTATCAATGAAGTTGACATGATAACCTCTGTCTATGATTTGACTAACACTATGCAGATTGTGTTTGAGTCCTCTCACCAGAGCTACTTTCTCAATGATGACATTTCCAATGATTATATTGCCATATCCCAAAGTTTGTCCAATCTTGCCATCTCCATAAGACACTGTTGGGCCAGCCTTCTCCTCAAATTCTGATAGCAAGGTTTTTTCTCCAGTCATGTGAATAGAACATCCACTATCCATGACCAACACATTTTTCTTTTTACCCTGCAATCAGAAACACAAAGAGCTCAGTTAGAATTTTTAAGAACCCACACTTGTTGGGTTCTTTTTGCATGCAATTTAACATTTTTAGCAGCAGAAGTCTTTTTAACAAAAGCAGTTCTGTCAGATTTAAATCCATTAGAATTTGCTTTGTCATTATCAGAATTATCCGATGCATGCTTAGTATTCAGACTCTTTGTTTTACCAGAATTTACACTTTTATTAAACTTTGGCAACGGATCATAATGATTGTAGTACAAACTCTGGTATTCTTCACATGTATAAATAGAATGCCATTTACTGCCACAGTGAAAACAAGGATTCTGTGGTTTATAAAATATTGATCTATTCCTAATGTCAGACTTAGAAACTACAGTAGCCTTCTTTTTACTCCTCCTGCAATCAATAGCAAGATGATTAGAGTTACCACAGTTAAAGCATGTTTTCCTTGGTGCATTTGGAATATACTTATAATTATTCTCTTTGCTTATTCCAATTTTACCATTCTTGTTCCTCTTAGCAGTAGTGGTTTTCTCTCTATCTGTCACTTCACAAATTCTGTCTCTGAGTTGTTTCTTAGACAAAAGACCTATATTTTGACAGATTTAGACTCAGAATTTTGTGTAGAAGTAGATCCCTTTTCTAAAGTAGATTTGGGATTTTTTGGATACACATACTTAACAGGTTTTAATTTAGTCTTTGTTCTGTCTATTACATGTCTATAGGTTTTTGGATTTGTTGACTCATTCACAACAACTCTTCCTGGTTTTGTTGTTTCAGCAGTAACAACTTTACCTTTATTCTTCTTTTCATCCTCTGGTTTATAACCTAGACCCTCTTTCCAGTTCTAATCTATGATAAGATCATGTATTTTCTTTCCAGAGTGTGTCCAGGTTCTGAGTTTCTCATTAGCATCATTAAGTTCCTTTTCAAGTGCAGTACATTTAAACTCCATTTCTAGCTTCATGTGCTTAGCCTTATCACATTCATTTTGTACTTCTTGCATAAAGAGTAACTCAGCATCTAGATGATCATTTCTTTTAGTTAATTCTGACATCTCAGATATTAATCTAGCATTTTCAAGAGATTGACTTTTAAAGCTAATATGCAGAGACTTTAAGAAAGATCTTAACTCAGAAACATTATAAGTATCAAAATCAAAAACAACTTCAAGTACCTTATTTTCAGGAGCAACAATCTCATCCACATTTGACATTAATGCATAGTTCACCTTTTCATCTTCAGAGTCTGAGGAAGAGTTCATCCAATCCTTGCTTGATGAGATAAGAGCTTTGGTCTTAGCCTTTTTACATTCAGTTGCAAAGTGACCCATTCCATAGTTGTAGCATTTGACTTTTGACTTATCAAACTTGCTGCTTTTGCTTTCATTCTTCTTGTACCTGTTCTTGTCAATATTGAAAGGTTTCTTCTGAGAGTTGCCTTGTCTTCTAGCCTTTCTGTACTTTATCTTCTTGAAGCCTTTGACTATCATAGCAACCATTTCCATCATATCAGAATCAGTAGAGTCATCATCAGTATCAGTATCAGGATTGGCATCAGGATCTGATGATGAGTCATCAGTATTGGACTCAGCTACTCTACTTCTCCTTCTTGAAACCTCCACAGTTTTTCCTTTCGATTTTGATTCAGCATTCAAAGCAACAACCTTTGCTTTCCTGGTTTTCTTATTTTTCCTTTGTTGAACCTCAAGATCATGGGTTCTTAGCATCCCATAGACTTCATCAAGAGACACAGCATTAAGATCATACTGATGCCTAATGATAGAGGTTTGAGTATCCCACTCCTCAGGCAAAGCTCTAAGAAACTTGGTGTTCGAGTCCTCTGGTTCATACTCTTTACCCACCAGAGATAGATTATTCAATAATGTCAGAAATCTATCATACAGATCATTGAGGCTCTCATCAGATTTTTGCATCAAACTGTTCGTACTCTTGAATCAACAAAGCCCTTCTGTTCCTTTTGATAGATTCAGTACCCTGGCATTGAGTTTCCAAAGTTTCCTAGATTTCCTTAGCAGTTTTACATGCTATCACTCTGTTTGACATGACAGCATCAAGACTATTATGAAGAATGTTCTTCACCTTTGCATCTCTGAGTACTTCAGCCTTTTCTTCAAGAGTCCATTCAGCCTTTGTCTTCTGAACATAGTGCTCAGGTATAGTATCTGTTCTAGCAACCAGTCTCTTAGGGATATATGGACCATCATATATTCAATTGAGATAGTTAGGATCAGTTGCCTCCAGATACATCAACAGCTTTACCCTCCATGTGGGGTATTCAGCCTTTTTGAGAACAGGGATTTTAATACTTTCATACTTGCTTGTCGACATCTTAAAATCGTTTTTGATTGTGATTAATCAGTTGGCTCTGATACCAATTGTTACCCAGTAAAGAACAATTGTAGAAGGGGGGTTGAATACAATTGTATAAGATTTTCGACTTAAACAGAAATAATAACACAAGTATGAATAAATAACAGCTTTATTAACTCTGATATAAAACTGTTACAAACTCTCTCAAGAAATTCTTATGTTCTTGAGAGCTGCTAGGTTACAAGATAACTCGTGTAAGCGATTACATAATGTAAAACCTAAACTGTGTTTATATATTATACACAGCTGCACTATCAATTACAAGATATATCAAATCAATTACATACGTCTCTTAGTACATATCTTGAATGATAGCTGCGTTCCTATAAATCAGGAACCGACATGTCAATCTCCCTTGATTCCTGGATTGATGTATATTCTTGTGTAATCCTAATCAGCCTCCAATACTGATGATAGTCTAATACTGACGGTGCATTACTGATGACATCAGCATCAGTATCTGATCAGTAGTCCAGATCCTGATCATCACTTGAATCAATATCTAACATTAAAGATCCGGGAAGTTTCACCATCCCGTGCACCATTGGCAACTTATCTTTCGACAAGTGTTTGTGTGACTTTGGAGCTAGTATCAATCTCATGCCTTTGTCTGTCTTCATGAAACTTAGTCTGCCTGATCCAAAACCTACGAACATCTCCTTACACCTAGCAGACCGGTCGATCACGTATCCACGAGGAATAATGGAAGATATCTTGGTAAAGGTGGATGAGTTTATCTTTCCTGCTGATTTTGTCATTCTAGACTTTGAGGAAGATAAGAAGATTCCCATCATCTTGGGAAGGCCCTTTCTAGCCACCGAACGAACTTTAATTGATGTGCAAAAAGGGGAGCTAACTATGCGGGGGCAAGATGATCAGGCAACCTTTAATGTTTTTCCTCCTACGAAGATTTCAGATGATCCAGAAGTGTGCTTTTCTGTGGAATCTCTTGCTGATGAAACGGATACCCATATTATAGAGCATAACACTAGTGAATCCCTCGAGTTGTCTCTCCAAGAAGAAAAAGGTGATCTGAAATTTGATGCATTGCCCAGTGTTCCAAATTTTTCGGAGAACTCTGAATCAGTTAAATTGTTCGAGAAAAGTATTGATGCTGATAAATCTTCCTCGCAAGATCTCTCGAATGTAAAGCTCGAAAAACTTCCTCCACATTTGAGGTATGTACTTTTGAATGATGAGCTAGTGATTTTTGAAGTATGTCATGACAATGTGTTACAAAGGTGGATAGTTGATGATGCGATAGAAGAGTGTGTGGTTCAGTCAACTGAGAGGGATAAGCACCTTAGAGCTGTGAAGAAGAAAAATAAGAAGTCGATTGGTGGAAAAATCAATGTGAAGAGTGAAATGAGAGATGTGTTGGATGTCAGCAAACAAGAGGTCAGCATGGGTGTGAAGGTTTCTTCTGTTAAGGACGATCCTATTATTCTCTTGAAACCGCCATGAAGTGAGGAGGTAGCGTCCGGCTAAATGACGTCAACGACAGCGCTTCGTGGGAGGCAACCCACGCCTTTTCTCACTCTTTAAAAAAAAGCTCTAGGCGTTGCATTTCAGGCTATGGGTATGGAGGTTCATTGGCCCGTTTTTGGAGCTCACTCTATTTATCCACCACCAGATTCGCCACCCGAGGAGGGTGATCCTGCCGACATTTAGGTACGTTCTATACTATCCTTTTTATTGCCTTCAATGAGGACATTGAATATTTTAATTTTGGGGGTGATTTGAGGGTAAGTAGGATTAGTAGTTAGTAGAGTATTTATTCATGTAGGAATCATATTACATGTGTAGTAGTAGTTTCATTCATATTATTGCATGACTGTTTCATGTAGAGCATATTTGTTTGCATATTTGTTTATGTATTCCATGTGAGTCCATTTAGTTGCATTTGCATAGCATATTTCATGATTCCGTAGGACTGGCTATTTCTGGTTGGTAGGTAGATTTTATTTGAGTGTGGTAATGATGAATAGAGGGTTGATTTAAGTTCTTATGAATTGACTTGCATTTTTCAGAAACAAAATCTTTACACAATCTCATTGTTTGCTTTTGGACTAGATCAGGTCATACTTGTTTGGTTGTTTGAGATTTAATCGTCTGTTTATATTTAGAAAGTTCTTTATTCCCTTGATAGCATAGGAGCACTAAAATATAAGTTTGGGGGAAACCAGGGATTTCATGCTAGTTGTTAATAAAAGTTAGTTGTGTCAAAAGGCTAGTAGCCGCTCATATTTTATGAGTAGTCTAGGGTTGGATGAGATGGAGCGAAACGCACTCATTCCAAGTTAGTTGTGTGAAAAAAAAGAAAAAAAATCAGAAAAAAAAAAGAAAAAATGAAAGAAAAAAAAGAGTTGTGTGAATGTGTAAATGCAGAATTAACCAGGGTGAGCTCTTTAATACTCGAGCAATTAAGTTCTAGGGGATTTTGTGCCTAGTGACCTAAGGCTTTTATATATAGTCTGGGATCCACTAACCTAACGCTCGCTACATGGGTATTATTGTATAAGTCTTTCGGGGCCTCATCCATTGCAAGGTTAAATAAGCATGCGTGTTGTGTATAGTATTATGTGTCATAGTTTTTAGTAATAAAGCATGAATTCCTGTCTAACTCAAATGATGATGGAGGTGTTTCTAGGTTATGAAATGTTTACCGTTCATTCTATTTATAAACTTGTGATTGTCTTGGCGAAGAATAGGTATGATTTTGATCTAGTGTTAGGAGTATATCTGATGAGCATCGCACATACCCACGTTTCTTTACATGTAGTGTTAGTTTACGGGGACTTAGTCGAGCTCTGTTTGGATTTAGTTGCATTCTTTGAGATATTTGCTTGCTAATTGGTTTTGGTTAGTTCGAGGGGATCTTTGCATTTTCATATTAGTTGCATTCATGCATTGCATTAGTTCGTATAGAGTCTGTTTAAGCTTGAGGACAAGCATCGGTTTAAGTTTGGGGGTGTGATAAGTGGATTTCATATCCACTTGGAACGCTTCATTCCGGCTTAAATTGATTTACTTGGCCTCAAGTATGTCGTGTTTTGATTCGTTTTAGTGAGATTGTGCAGGGTTGCTATATTGAGGTTGGAAGATATTAATTGCATATTTTATGGTGGATTTGAGTTCAAGAAGCAAAGATTTACAACTTGCAAGAGAAACGAAGGCTAACGGAGGAAAAACGAAGAAAATCAGGAAAAAATCAGCAGCTGGCAGAAGCAAGGAGGACAGCTGCGCATGTAGAGGGCGCAACTGCGTGGGGGAGGTAGCCAGGATGCACAGGCGCGTGCCAGGAGAGCGCAGGAGCGCTGGTGGCCGATGGGAAATTCCAATTTTGACTTAAAATTGTATTTTTGGAACGTTTCTTGGAGAAAAAGATTTTCGTGGCCTATATAAACACAACCTATCATCTTAAAACGGACCAACATTCAGAATAACACAGAGAGAGCCAAAGATAGAGATTCAGACTTGGAGACGGATTCCCGGAAGGACGTGATAGCATTCGGAGATCTAGATCTACTTTTGTATTCTTCTAAATTAGGCGATACTCTGGATTTTGGGATTTATTTTTCTTAACTCCATTACTCTAGCACGATTGATTTTATTCAGACCTTGTTTATTACCATGTTTTCATCAGATCCCATGATGACGAGCCGTTCGATTATGAACTAATCGTTGTCATGGGATTCTAACTGATTTATCTATGTAGTTTAGTAGTTTGATTGCTTTAAAGATTTGTGTGTGATGAATTATTGATATCCTTGTATGGTTATTCTTATTCTTCTTGGATGCGTAGCTAACATCTAAGTTGTAATGTTAATCTCTATTGAAGCGACAGTGGATATAAGGATTTAGAACTTGCCATGCTAGCATAGGATTATGTATGTTTTGACATCATGATTTGTAGCGTAATTTTAACCATCTTATGCTGCCCTATGTGATCTCAATGGATAACTTGTGCTTAAACCGTTATGTTTTCAAATCTTATAGACATATAGGGTCTAAACATAATTGGTGTCTACCCATCTTCTATCTCTTTTGTGGATGTATGAGTAGTTTGGTATTCGTATACTGAAAGGTAACATATACTTGATTCGTGTTATCCGATCAGTTATCATAACCATCACATACATTGATTAAAGGCATCAACTCTAAGCGAAGTATTTAATGAAGTTAGGATTCCATGTTTATTCTCTCATAAGAAATTCAATTTTAATTCTCATTAGTTAAGTAATTCTTAGTTTGGTTAATTTGCTTCTTAGTTAATTTAGATAATAAAAACCCAAATTTGTTACTTGTCTTAGCAGTGAATAGAAATCATACATTGTTGCATAGGTGCATATTCTGTCTTATATTAGTTTCTATGGGAACGAACTCTACTTAATCTTATATTACTTGTGACCGTGTACGCTTGCGTGATTTAGTGCGAACAACTCCTTTGATCGTCTTCAAAATCTGACACCATATTTGTAATCTTCATAATCAAATACATATGATCCTCTATCGAGTTTTTTAATATATATCCAAAATTGTTTTTCCATAAATTCAAACTCTATAGAGATTTTAACAAAGTGCCTTCAACAAATCGTGTATTCGATTTGTATGTATATATGATTTGTTTATTCAGACCAGTCAGCCATGGCGCTTCGAGATTGCATAATATGTTAACGATTGATGTTTTAAAGCGCCATGACTAGTCTGGTCCGGGAAAATTGATCAAATAATCGTGTGTGTTTGATCATATTTGCCTACCTATCATTGCTTTGTGATTTCTATCTTGTGGACAAAGGTGGGTGCATTTATGTTAATAACTTCAGTGCACAGAGGTAGAAATCATAGTGCTATGATAACATTTAGGGATTTTGTGCTTAGATTCTGATTATCTCATTGTTCTTGTAAAGAGATTCTATTGGCTCGTCAGAAAGCCTTCATTTGAGTATTGATTGAGTGTTAGAGTTTCTGGCGAACCAAGAGACATCCCTGTACAATGATCTTGCTAATCTATCTAGCCTCTCTCAATGTTTTTGTAATGAGATCCTACTAGTTAGACAGAAATTTTTGATGATTTAATTAGTCTATAAGGTTTCTGCCTAACTAGGAGGCATCCCAATACAATGATCTTGTCTATGTTCTAACCTATCCAATGCTTGTGTATTGAGATCCTGTTTGTATGACAGAAATTTTTGATTTGATTGAGTGTTTATTTAAGATTTCTGCCGTACCAACAGGCATCCCATTGCATTAATATTGTATGATTGTTGTGATAATCTTGTCGCTGGTATATTTGGTTGGTAATTGACAGATCAATTTGATATTATTAGTTAACTGTGCTAATGCTAATGATTGTTTGCTTCTTGTGTTAATTACCTTGATGAACTACTTGGTGCATTGGTAAGAATTTGCATGCATTAGTTTTGTAAGTTATAGTTGTGAGTTTATTGGATTACTCATGTGTATGACCACCATGAGCAAGGTGCACATTTTCTAAACTCTATTTTACTATCTTGAGATGTATATTGTTTAAATTCTATATGTGATGGAAAATTGTTGAATATATGCCTCACACTATCTTAGAACTTTTATGTCTTAGTCAGAACTATCCTATTGATGATAATTGTGAGCTTTAAATGATTGATTAAATTCGAATTATCTTGATATGCTCTGTCTCTTGTCATACTGTTCTACAATCTCATTGCTTATTTTCTTAAATGTGTGTAAATTATTGACATGATTTCCTGTGAACTCTAAACTGTCTTACTTGGATTAATTGCATTCTTGATCATTCTAAGTCGCATTGTATGCTCTGTCTTTGTCTCTTTATGCTTATATGCTAAGTGCTTAATTGTCAAAGATTTGAGTGTATATCTTGCAGTTAGTATAACTTGGAAAAGGTTTTGAAATTACTAACTTGTTATATGCTCTGTATGCTACATTGAAATGCAACTCCATGCTTGTACACATGAGTTCCTAATTTATGTGTATATCTCTCTCGAGTTGCAAAATTTATATAATGTGTTAATTGCCTCTGTGCTCATTTACTAAAATTAGTGTCTCTTGCCTCTACTGATCATTTTTTTATCCCTTAAGCCCTAAAATTCGAAATCTACTTGATTATCTGGTCATTTAGATTTATATGGATTTAAAATGAATTCTTTTTCTTGAGACTGTTTTGATAACTTAGGAAATGATGGACTGGACCTAGGTGATTTATTTTTTAAACCTAAGTTTCTAGATGTAATATTGCTAGCTCCCATTGTTTTCATGTCTGTCTACATTGTTTTTTGTTTGGTTTTATCCTGTTTGATCAAATACCTGTGTGCTTGTGAGTTATCTGAACTAGTTTGGTTAGAATTGTATAAAACTAGTTGCTACTTTGTGAGTGTCTCGGTTGTATAACTAGTTCCAAGGTCAGTTAGGATTTTGAATGCTTGATTTGATAAGTGTCAATTCCTAGTCTCTAGTACTGTGCTCCTATGCTTAATTGTTTAATCATCAACTTTATGAGTCTATGTGTTGTGTGAGTAAGTTTATGGTGTTTTATATGTGTGTTTAGATATGTATAACTGCATGCTTGTATGAGTTGAATTGTTTATATGCTAGTATATCAGATAGGATTTGATTTATGAGTAAACAAATGCTACTTTTCAGTAAAAGTTATCCTATGATTGCTAACTATCTTAAATGCATTAAATGTTTTTTGCTGTTTGGTGCTTGTTTTGGGACTTATACATGCCTCTTAGCCGAATTTGATAGCATGCTAGGACTGATAAGAGGCCTTACTTCTCTGCATATGTGTCATACCTTTATGTACTTATCTGTCCTATTGCTACTGTGCATGTCCTGTGTGAACTGCTCCTGTACTGTTACTACACTCATCTCCATGCTTATGCCTTGCTAATTCTGTGTATTTAAGAGAAGCATTAGCTGCATTCATTTCATATCTCTTGCATTGATTTCTCTTGTCTTCATACACATAATTTCAGCATTTAGTTGTAGTATTTGCTTGAGTACCATGAATCCTGTCAGCACTACTTTATCCTTGTTTCATAACACACAAAACACCAACAAACACCCTAAGCCCTCCTCTAGTAACAAAATTAAGAGGAGAAGATCCAAGCTCAATTCGAGCTTGTTTGTGTCAAACAATGCTCATGCTAAGTCTGCTAAAAGCAAACTTATTCCTGGCCAACTAGTAGAGTTATTACCTGACTCCTACTTGTTTAAGATGCTCACTCGAGCCAATCTTTAGCCCTTCTTGTCTTATCCCTCTAAAAGAGTCTTGCCTAACATGGTTTCTGAGTTTTATGCTAATTTAACTCTAAACCCTGACATCAATGGGACTGTCTTCCTCACATCTGTTGTAAGAACCCTAATTTTTGGTAATACTTCCTTTTATTTAATATCCTGTGACATTATCATTATGGAACCTTTCTAGTCATCCCTGTTGATTAATAGAATTGATTGTCTGAGAAACTGCGTTGTTGCATTTATTATGTAAGATATACAGAGAGATTCTGAAGGCAAGAGTCTTACTGTTAGTAATATTTATAAAACTTGGGATTTGGGAATGGTTAGAATATTAAAGGATTTATTAAGAGTTATGACGAGGAATTTACACCATAAGTACTTAAGGAATTATAGGGGAAATCTCTACGCGGCGAAATATTATTACGAGAGAATAATTAAGATACGATACGAAGTAAGGATTAAATGACAAGCATTGGTGGGAGAATAATATTACAAGGAAAGAAATTACATGCAAGTGCCATGTAACTAGCTAGTTAGGAAAAGAAACTAGAAAGCATAAAGTAGAAGTGAATAGTGACATGTGTGATGTGTGATGTACCTAGGGGACAATAGGGCATGGGGAGACAACCTAGACTCTAGCTTGGCAGCATGTGAACTACACCTAATACCCACAATAATACATATCCTACTTACCATTTCATTACCTTTCAAAAACAAAACAAAGAGAAAACACTCCCCCCCCTTTGAGAAAGCTCTCGGCCGAACTACAAGGAGAGAGAGGGAGAGATTTTCTCTCCAACATTTCTTCATCTACAACCTCAAGCAAAAATCCTAGGGCTCCCTTGCATTATAATAGAGGTATGGTATCAATTTCATAGCATCCCATCCATTGATTCTTGAGATAAAAATTGTTGAAAGTTTAGAGGGGTGTTAACATAAGTTGTTATCTTTTAGATCTTGAAGGATTAAGGTTTGTGAGGGCTCATACAAGTGTTCTTAGTTGTTGTAAAGCTCATCCAAGGTCTTTAGCCACTCAAGAAGGTATACAAATCTCAAACCCCCTTGGTTATGTAATGTTTATATAGTATGGTATTAGATCCATGTGTTTTAGGACTAATCTTGGATGTATATGTATTGGATAGCATGGATCTTGAGTTTTGATGTTGAGATTGTGATTTTTATGACTATGGTTAATATATATATCTCCATGAGTGTTAAGAATCATGATCTAAGTGGATTAAGTGGTGATTATGTTATGGAAGTATGAAAAATGGTTGATCTAAGTAGTTTGAGCTTGCTGAGTTTGTCCAGGAACTTTGATCTGTGTTGTAGCACGATTTTGAACCCCCAAATGATGTCCCCTGATGTCCTACCTTATATTGTTGGAAAGATAATTGAATGTAGTTTCTGGAAATGTAAGGTTCATAGCTAGGTGATGTGTGGATTTTTAGTTATGGCCGGAGGAGTGAATTTTGTTTCTTGACTATGGACTGCATTAAGTGACCCCCTTGTGAACCTTGTTTAAACACCTTAAAATATATGTGGGATCATGGAAAAATTTGAGAATGTAGGTAATGCAGTGGTGAAGACCACCCAACAGGAATTGGATTAAAATATGAATTTTTGGATTTTATAAAAATGCTAGAGTAAAATTTGCGCAATGGAAAAAGTCGATTAGTGGAACATGATTCTAGGGTTAGTGGTTATGATTCAAACGTGGTAACTAAATTAAGACGAGTAAGTGACGAGCGTAAACGGGTGATGACATGGACCTATAGTGGGGCTAGGGAGTCATAAGACGAAGTCGTTAAGTTAATTTCGTACCCCCTTAAAACCCCGTAATTAAAGAGAAATTGTTAATAACGAACGACTATTGTTTATGTATAGATCGTTCGAATCCGCACGCTCGACCACCCCAAACAAACCAAGGCAAGTTTACTTTTCAAAACTTATCCCTATACAAGGATTTTCACTGTTGTGTTTGTAGTTTTCAAATTATATCAAATGCTATGTTTATCGAAGTATTGATGCAATTGAGATTGAACAAGTACATGTATGCTTTTACCCCTTGAACTTAGATTGAAATGTTTTCTTCGGACAACGACTCTAGCAATAGAGGTCGTAGCGGTCCGTATATACTATTGACCGGGGAGCGGTATATTATTATATCGTATCTATATTGCGAAAACCCGAAGGGTCATTCGGGTGGTATCGTATATTCAAATAACTATTATTATATCTTCGTAAATGCTCGAAACCCTATCTTGGATTAAGAGTTTATTTTATCGAATAATTATTTTATTAATTATTAATATTAAATCTTAAAATATTATTTATTAATTACTGTTCATTATTTAAAGACAAAGTTAATCCAAGATACTTTTTAATACTTCAAACTCGAACTCATTTGCACTCAAAACATTTTCGAAAACCCCCGGTCAGATTCTGCTTCTTGTATGATTTCAAGAATCATCGGTCGACTGATGTCGGACCTCAATTACTCTGTTTTCAATCAAAATCAAGTTTTAAAAGAAAAGAAAAAAGGACTCTGGCAGGTGTGGGAACCGTTGACGAACGATTCCCGGGATGTGTAAGCGGCCGTGAGCCAGGCGGTCCATCACTTATTATTCCGGCCCAGGTGTTGCCGAAGGATGATTACGGATGTAGTTTTCATCGAGGGTGATTACGGATGTAGTTTTCACCCGAGGGATAGTTACGGATGTAGTTTCTATCCTTCTACCGGTAGAGAAGACCCGCGGATTATTGGACTTGGATGTGGCGACTGATCATCGTCAATCCTTGTCAGGTTTTTATGTTTTCTTTAAGTCCCATCCTCCACTTTGGAAAAATACTCAAACACTGCTTCTTGGGCCTAAGTTCCAAGTTGCTGATAGTGTTGTTTTTTATGAGAAAATATTGACATCGTGCAGTATCTAGAACTGCAAGATTTTCTATAAATATTGGCACGTGTTAGTGCACTCTTGCAATTGTTTCAACGAATGAAATGTTTTTGTATGAGAAGCCTTCTAAGCTAAGGAAGGAAAGAGGTTTGAAATGATATATTCCCTGTACAATATGATGATCGTAGAGTGTTTTGCCGAAAATGATATACTCATATGTATATATTTTCAAACTTGAGATATATTGAAATGGGAACCTTATAAAGGGTTCATATGTTATTCTTAAAGCTCCCTAGTGAGTATAGATGTTTTATTCAAACTCGGACATATATATTGTCCAATTATGTTTTGAAATCTGAGATATATGCCCATATAGTTGGGAACGTTTTCGAAATGAACCACATTATTATTTTACAAAATGGTGAACTTGCTGAGCATTATGTAGCTCATTCTTGCTTTATAAAAAACTTTTCAGAAAGAGAAGAATTTGGTCGGTTAACTCCGCGACAGCAGAAGAGGAGTAGAAGATTTACCCCAGAGATGATTTAGTTCCTGATAAATACTGAAGAGTGAGTCTGATAGGTTTTCAACTGGAATAGTAAGACTTGTTTTCAAGTGTAGTTGTATAAATGGAATTGCGTAAGACTCTGATTTGTACAAATGAATTGTAATATTTAGTGGCACTTTTGATTATCGTTTCTGAGACTCTAACTTGATTGTGTGTAAGATTGAGGTATGAATGGATGTATTGTTGAGTTGTAAAGTTAATACAGGTATGATATGGTTGAATGGTGGCGTGACGACCTGAATCTTTGACCTCAGAATTGGGGGCGTCACAGAAATGGTATCAGAGCAATAAGTTACAGTACTCAGAAACGAGAGTGTTGAGAGTTAAGTCTAAGTAGGAGAATGACATAAGAGATCGTAGTAAACTTATGATTGGACTACCGGAAGAGGTACCGGTGAGTAGAATGGACTGGAGTGTTACTGGAGGTATTATACTAGGGTCGATAGAATCCTTAGAGACCTTCAGAATGATGAATAGAGGTTTGAGAGTCGTACATGACCTATCATTGGTAATGATATAGGAAGCAGAGCGAAATCTCAAGAGCAGCTGATGTAGAGGCGATATTGCCAATATGATCGGATGGATAGACTGGCATAAATTCTATGGCCCATAGTCCTCCAGAGTTTAGGAGGCGGCATTTTAAGAATCAAGAAGTTTGGACTTCCCTACATAATTAAGGGTACTTAGTACTTGGAGTAATGAAAGTCTTTTACTTTGGTTATAAGACCCGATTTTCGATAAGTAACGGGTTTACCTGAAGGTTGGTCACTATGTCGTTGTGGATTCCTTTACCCTTGATGGCGAATTTTACATGTGTTATACAAGGATGTTATCATAAGATGAGCGTGCTAGATAATGCCACGCATGATTCAGACGCTAGAACATGGTAGTTCAACTTAGAGAACAAACAAGTAGAATTAACAAAGGGACTCGAGAGAAGTTGAGCATGGTCGCAACGAGCGATACAGTGATCTCAGAGCCTACCAAAAGAAAAGACCAGCGGGTCTAGAGTGGGATCCTTTGATAGAGATGTTAGCATGGACTACGTATATACGTATTGTAGACCTCAATATTTTTGGTATATGTTCACATACACACACCCGCCACTGAACCTATGGACTGCACTGAGATCCCTGAGAGATCTCTTTGATCTGTTCCCAGGGGGAACTGGCCACTTGTGATTCATGTCGGAAGGCATGAAGTAGGACCCCATAAACTTAGCAGGTGTCCCCGGAATGATGTGAAGCTTGGTCTTTAAGATAAAGCACGGAAATGACAGATATATTGGTGAAACCCTAACTCGATAAATGACTTTAAGATGATGATTGAGAGACGCACTAGTTGGTGTCTTGTATTACGAAGACGAAGAGAGGGAGTTACCCTCATAGTGGTGATAATGAGATGCACGGATGATTATTAACTTATTTTGATAACTACCGGCTGGTGCACTACTTCATTTTAAGCCGTTCACTAACCATGTTACCTCGATTAGCTTATATCAGGTAACCCTCCTAGCTTTCTACTTCAAACTTGTGGAATAACAACCAGTGATATACTTTCTCTAAACCGGGACTCATCCAAGGTATCTTAATTGAGCCCGAGCATTCTATTTGAAGTTTATAATCATTTCTGCTCAGGACTATTTACACTCTCTTTCAATTATCCAAGGAATGTTCCACAAATATTTCCTTAATTAATTGACGAATACTACTTAACGAATATCGATATTTGATTGCTTCTTTCATACTTGCATTCTTCAGTTGAGCTCATAAATATTCAACAAATTACTGAGGACTGGGATGATCTAATGTCCAGACATCCCTCATGAATTCTTTTCTTCTATTCAAGATGAGATTGTACATCGTACATTGAAATCATAGTAAGGATATCATTTTGATATTGGTATTCCGAATTTAATTCTATTGTCGGATCTGATAAAGCATGTGTACGGAGGCACCCTTGGGTGGACCGTTTCACTGATAAGTAATATTTGATGAGAGGTTATCGATTGTTCCGATACCTAGAACATTCTCTTCAGATTTTATAGTTTTCTTTTTTCAAACTTAATAACTTCTTATTTTCATTCGTTGTCCGAGAAGCCTAAAGTTTCTTCAATGGCTACGATGTTGAAATTCCGTTCTAGCCAATTGAAACTGGCTAGTTGATATATCAATATGAATGACTAGTTGATTGTTCTAACTAGTCAAAATTGTAATGCTGTGAAGAACACCTAGCTAATTGTCCTAGCTAGTGGTGATGTCTCAAACAGGTGAACTAGCAAATTTTGTCTAGCTAGTTGATAGTGTTTCTTGAAAAGGACTAGTTTCCGCAATGCATTTTTGCATGTGGTAAAGTATGATGATGAAGGTTTTGACGAATAACTTGATTGAGACCTAGTGAGGTCGCCCACTCGACTCGAATTCTTACTCATCTTCGTATCAGACTTTATATCACTTTAATATTTTATTCTTTCATACAATGAGAATTCATTTAAAACCATTGATTACTTGAATGACAAACTACTTCATTCTTTAACTATCATGGAGTAGAATTGCTCTCTATTGGCTGACCTTCATCAATGCGACTTTAGATTTCCTCTTATTATTCAGGAGGAAAAGTATCCACCCGATGTAAGAATTGTATAAAGACCGTCTTTATGACTTTTGTATCCAACAATCATTGCCCTCGTGCAACATTCTCTATGATATCATATTACAGAATTATCAGGACCTGAAGGAATAAACCTTGTTGTACACTTTCTGTCCATCCTTACATCTCCGAAAATCGAGACTCCTAGTATTTGGAACCATCAACATTCTTGGAACATCCAATGTGGAACTCTTATTGAGATTATCTATTGGACCTTGTCATTTTGAAACCATTCCTTTCGAAGTGATTACTCTAGGTGAACGGGAGGTACAATTGTGAACCGTTACACCAATATGAGATCAAAAACCAAATGTTGTAATTGTGCAGCCAGAGCGTTGTGCCGAGTAATTATTGAAGTAGAGATAACATGTCAGGGCATACCACAAGACCTTTAATATTGGTGTGGGGAAAGTTATAAGAAATGATGAGGTGGTTGGGAGCACGCTCCTACCAACCGTTGTCAGGATGTTATATTAATGAATTCTGGAATTACCAAGCCTTTCCTGATCCAAGAAATGCAAATCGATTGCGATGTAAAACATATCCTTGGAGGAAACTAACATGGAAGTGAGATGGACGAGAAAGGAAGAAATATCGTGGCAAGAATGTGAAGCTTTACTTAGCTTAAAGGGATTGATGCACATAGAGAGACATATAGTTTAACAGGCCCCTAATAGCAAATGGATGCACGGAGATATGCCAATGATCCTTCGAGATTACCACCTAATCAAGCTTATTGGGAATCGCAGCCGCATGCAGGCCTCAGTCTGATTGGCGCCAGTTGTGAAGGAGGACGAGCGTATGACATCTTACATATACCATCGAGAACTGATACCCTTATCGGAAGTGGAGGAATTGTTGACTAGTTGAAATGAGTAGTTGTTTTTCAGAGATAAGGTTGAAGGGAAGGTTTTACCAACTCAAGATCAACCTCTGTACTGTGCCAAAGTTGGCATTTCACACTAATATAAATGTTATAAAATTGTGATAGTATCGTCTGAATGGACTAATGAGTCAGAAGCCTTTATGGATTAATGAACAAAGTTTTGGGATGAAATGAGATGTTAACAACAACCTCGTTGTTAGCTATACTTGATGATAAAAAGAGGACTTTGAGAGTCACGAAGATGCGTCTTTCGAGAGTTTAAGAGGTGTGCTGATGCAGTAGAAAAAGGATGATAGCCTATACTTCTAAACAACATAAAGGTTATGAGATAGCACTAACCGTGAGTCTAGGATTAGTCATGATGGCGTTCACGCATAAAAACTGAGACGTTAACCTTATGAGAAAAGTGTGAAAGTTTTCCACAAGTGCCATAAGTATATCTTCATATTAGGACTGAACATAAGAAAGAGAAGGTGACGAAAAAAAGCAGGGAGTATAATATAGAAATTTGTTATTTCCCAGGAAAGGCCAGTGTGGTGGCCGATACCTATAGAAGGGATTATTCGAAATTGGAATTCAGTCAGTATTGACCAAGAAAATAGAGTATATACAATAAAGAATAATGTTAGAGGAAAATGACCAAATTATGGGAAGGACAAAGATGTACAGAGAATTAAAGGAATGTTTGGTAAACTGAAATGAAGAATGGTATTGGCAAACTATTAAGTACAAACGCAACATGTCAACAACAAAATGATGGAGATCTAGTGGATCAATTCCGCCCGTAGGAAATCTTGAACGTGGACAGAATTATAATGAATTTCATGAGTAGGTCGCCGAAGACCGAGCCAAGAGATGGCCCTAGTTGATTTATAAATGCTGGACCAAGTGATTTACCTACGAGATACTTTCCATTTAGAAGATTATCGATTTATATACGGAAGAGATGGTGGTGCAATATAAAACTTCTGCAGCGATTACGTCAGATTAAGACTTAAGGTTAAACTTCGAATATTGAAGGTGCTTCCAAGTATTTTAACGAAGAGATTGAGCGTATGTACTAATTTAATCTGTGGCTGATGGACATGGAAGAAGAATTATCTAGACGATCGAATTTGTATTTAGTGTCGTGCCTTAGATTTCACGGGGAAATCGAGAATAAAAACTTATCTATGAAATGAATGTTGTTATCACGATCGTCACCATGCGAACGTAAGGACGTCTCTTGTAAAGCGTACTGCGAAAGAAGAAGTTTCGCTTTTCTTGCGTTACGAAGAAGTCAATGAACGAGGGATATAGTAGCTGAACTGGTTCGACGTATACCGAAGACTATACAGTATCCATAGCAAGTGGTAACGGCTGGCGGGAGGCAACACATGCCTGCTAATCAAGCGAAGGAATATGAGGAATACCGTGCGTATTGACGTTTCTAAAGCACGACCACAAAGTATTCACGGGCCAACGATACACGGACTCAACACGGATACTATGAACAAGGTAGAAGAGAAACGTATAAGTATTGGGGTAGAAATTTGCATTCATAGAATAACCGATAAGGAATACAGGTCGAGGAGAGCATGCATTGAGAAACACCATTAAAGCGATGGTGAGACCAAGGTGAGAGAACAAAAGGGTTGAAGTGTCAACCTGAGAGTTGGAAGGGGTAAAGTTGGAATTGTATCCACAACTATTTCCCTAGGTTCTTAAGATAGAATCCTTTAAGGAGAGGAGACTGCATTAACCCTAACTTTCGGGAACATTCGAAACCTGGACGAATAGTAATTTTATGGGTGGATGAGAGATTTTTGCAATCACGTTATGTACGAATTACTAAATGAAGATTTCGAATTGATATTACGTCTTTACGGTACAGACGAGTGTATGTAAAAGTCATTAGTTTTTTTTTATGAGACCCATTATTTCGAATGGTCAGATTTTATGAGATATCTAAGGAGATCGTGGTAAGGCACGGGTTCCTGTGAGCATTAGAGACCCAGGGTTCAACCCCAGGTTCTGGAGGAGTTTTCAGGATTGTGTGGGGACCAAATTAATCATGAGTACTGCATACCACCCCCAATCAGACGGACAGAGCGAGAGAACCATCCAGACCATAGAGGACATGTTGAGAGTATGTGCCATCGATTTTAAGGGAAGTTGGGATGACCACTTGCTGTTGATCGAATTTTTCCTACAACAACAGTTACCATGCGAGTATAGGAATGCCCCATATGAAGCTTTATATGGGCGAAGATGTCGGTCTCCCTTGTGTTGGGAAGAAGTTGGAGAGCGGTAGATTTTATGGCCTGAACTGGTCCAACAGACAGGAGAAACTATCGAGCTCATAAGAGGACGGCTGGTAGCGGCCCAAGATATACAGAAGAAGTATGCGGACCAGACCCGCAAGGACAAAGAATATGAGGTAGGAGAGTTTGTGATGTGAAGGTATCGCCGTGGAAGGGTTTGATGAGATTTGGTAAGAAAGGGAAATTAAGCCCGAGATTTATTGGACCTTTTGAGATCTTGAAACGAGTTGGGAAGTTAGCCTACGAATTGGCTTTACCCCCGAGCTTGCAGCAAGTACATAATGTGTTCCATGTGTCCATGCTACGACCCTACCATACCGACTTCCGACATGTGATAGAATATGATCGAGTGGATCTGCAACCAGACTTAACGTATGTGGAGCAACCCGTAGAAATCATGGATAGAAAAGAACAGGTGCTGAGGAACAAGGTTGTCAAACTAGTGAGAGTTTTTTTGGAGGAATCAGAATGTCGAAGAATCAACATGGGAACTAGAGAGCGCGATGCGTGAAAAGCACCCCCAACTGTTTTCAACCTGATTCCGGGACGGAATCCTTTTAAGGAGGGGAGGCTGTAAGAACCCTAATTTTTGGTAATACTTCCTTTTATTTAATATCCTGTGACATTATCATTATGGGACCTTTCTAGTCATCCCTGTTGATTAATAGAATTGATTGTCTGAGAAACTGCGTTGTTGCATTTATTATGTAAGATATACAGAGAGATTGTGAAGGCAAGAGTCTTACTGTTAGTAATATTTATAAAACTTGGGATTTGGGAATGGTTAGAATATTAAAGGATTTATTAAGAGTTATGACGAGGAATTATGAACATTCGAGGAATTTACACCATAAGTACTTAAGGAATTATAGGGGAAATCTCTACGCGGCGAAATATTATTACGAGAGAATAATTAAGATACGATACGAAGTAAGGATTAAATGACAAGCATTGGTGGGAGAATAATATTACAAGGAAATAAATTACATGCAAGTGCCATGTAACTAGCTAGTTAGGAAAAGAAACTAGAAAGCATAAAGTAGAAGTGAATAGTGACATGTGTGATGTGTGATGTACCTAGGGGACAATAGGGCATGGGGAGACAACCTAGACTCTAGCTTGGCAGCATGTGAACTACACCTAATACCCACAATAATACATATCCTACTTACCATTTCATTACCTTTCAAAAACAAAACAAAGAGAAAACACTCCCCCCCCCTTTGAGAAAGCTCTCGGCCGAACTACAAGGAGAGAGAGGGAGAGATTTTCTCTCCAACATTTCTTCATCTACAACCTCAAGCAAAAATCCTAGGGCTCCCTTGCATTATAATAGAGGTATGGTATCAATTTCATAGCATTCCATCCATTGATTCTTGAGATAAAAATTGTTGAAAGTTTAGAGGGGTGTTAACATAAGTTGTTATCTTTTAGATCTTGAAGGATTAAGGTTTGTGAGGGCTCATACAAGTGTTCTTAGTTGTTGTAAAGCTCATCCAAGGTCTTTAGCCACTCAAGAAGGTATACAAATCTCAAACCCCCTTGGTTATGTAATGTTTATATAGTATGGTATTAGATCCATGTGTTTTAGGACTAATCTTGGATGTATATCTATTGGATAGCATGGATCTTGAGTTTTGATGTTGAGATTGTGATTTTTATTACTATGGTTAATATATATATCTCCATGAGTGTTATGAATCATGATCTAAGTGGATTAAGTGGTGATTATGTTATGGAAGTATGAAAAATGGTTGATCTAAGTAGTTTGAGCTTGCTGAGTTTGTCCAGGAACTTTGATCTGTGTTGTAGCACGATTTTGAACCCCCAAATGATGTCCCCTGATGTCCTACCTTATATTGTTGGAAAGATAATTGAATGTAGTTTCTGGAAATGTAAGGTTCATAGCTAGGTGATGTGTGGATTTTTAGTTATGGCCGGAGGAGTGAATTTTGTTTCTGGACTATGGACTGCATTAAGTGACCCCCTTGTGAACCTTGTTCAAACACCTTAAAATATATGTGGGATCATGGAAAAATTTGAGAATGTAGGTAATGCAGTGGTGAAGACCACCCAAAAGGAATTGGATTAAAATATGAATTTTTGGATTTTATAAAAATGCTAGAGTAAAATTTGCGCAATGGAAAAAGTCGATTAGTGGAACATGATTCTAGGGTTAGTGGTTATGATTCAAACGTGGTAACTAAATTAAGACGAGTAAGTGACGAGCGTAAACGGGCGATGACATGGACCTATAGTGGGGCTAGGGATTCATAAGACGAAGTCGTTAAGTTAATTTCGTACCCCCTTAAAACCCCGTAATTAAAGAGAAATTGTTAAGGTTCTAACGAACGACTATTGTTTATGTATAGATCGTTCGAATCCGCACGCTCGACCACCCCAAACAAACCAAGGCAAGTTTACTTTTCAAAACTTATCCCTATACAAGGATTTTCACTGTTGTGTTTGTAGTTTTCAAATTATATCAAATGCTATGTTTATCGAAGTATTGATGCAATTGAGATTGAACAAGTACATGTATGCTTTTACCCCTTGAACTTAGATTGAAATGTTTTCTTCGGACAACGACTCTAGCAATAGAGGTCGTAGCGGTCCGTATATACTATTGACCGGGGAGCGGTATATTATTATATCGTATCTATATTGCGAAAACCCGAAGGGTCATTCGGGTGGTATCGTATATTCAAATAACTATTATTATATCTTCGTAAATGCTCGAAACCCTATCTTGGATTAAGAGTTTATTTTATCGAATAATTATTTTATTAATTATTAATATTAAATCTTAAAATATTATTTATTAATTACTGTTCATTATTTAAAGACAAAGTTAATCCAAGATACTTTTTAATACTTCAAACTCGAACTCATTTGCACTCAAAACATTTTCGAAAACCCCCGGTCAGATTCTGCTTCTTGTATGATTTCAAGAATCATCGGTCGACTGATGTCGGACCTCAATTACTCTGTTTTCAATCAAAATCAAGTTTTAAAAGAAAAGAAAAAGGGACTCTGGCAGGTGTGGGAACCGTTGACGAACGATTCCCGGGATGTGTAAGCGGCCGTGAGCCAGGCGGTCCATCACTTATTATTCCGGCCCAGGTGTTGCCGAAGGATGATTACGGATGTAGTTTTCATCGAGGGTGATTACGGATGTAGTTTTCACCCGAGGGATAGTTACGGATGTAGTTTCTATCCTTCTACCGGTAGAGAAGACCCGCGGATTATTGGACTTGGATGTGGCGACTGATCATCGTCAATCCTTGTCAGGTTTTTATGTTTTCTTTAAGTCCCATCCTCCACTTTGGAAAAATACTCAAACACTACTTCTTGGGCCTAAGTTCCAAGTTGCTGATAGTGTTGTTTTTTATGAGAAAATATTGACATCGTGCAGTATCTAGAACTGCAAGATTTTCTATAAATATTGGCACGTGTTAGTGCACTCTTGCAATTGTTTCAACGAATGAAATGTTTTTGTATGAGAAGCCTTCTAAGCTAAGGAAGGAAAGAGGTTTGAAATGATATATTCCCTGTACAATATGATGATCGTAGAGTGTTTTGCCGAAAATGATATACTCATATGTATATATTTTCAAACTTGAGATATATTGAAATGGGAACCTTATAAAGGGTTCATATGTTATTCTTAAAGCTCCCTAGTGAGTATAGATGTTTTATTCAAACTCGGACATATATATTGTCCAATTATGTTTTGAAATCTGAGATATATGCCCATATAGTTGGGAACGTTTTCGAAATGAACCACATTATTATTTTACAAAATGGTGAACTTGCTGAGCATTATGTAGCTCATTCTTGATTTATAAAAAACTTTTCAGAAAGAGAAGAATTTGGTCGGTTAACTCCGCGACAGCAGAAGAGGAGTGGAAGATTTACCCCCAGAGATGATTTAGTTCCTGATAAATACTGCAGAGTGAGTCTGATAGGTTTTCAACTGGAATAGTAAGACTTGTTTTCAAGTGTAGTTGTATAAGTGGAATTGCGTAAGACTCTGATTTGTACAAATGAATTGTAATATTTAGTGGCACTTTTGATTATCGTTTCTGAGACTCTAACTTGATTGTGTGTAAGATTGAGGTATGAATGGATGTATTGTTGAGTTGTAAAGTTAATACAGGTATGATATGGTTGAATGGTGGCGTGACGACCTGAATCTTTGACCTCAGAATTGGGGGCGTCACATCTGTGGCAAGTGGAATCCCTTGCCTCATTGATCAAGAGACCATAATAGGTGCTCTCCAACTCCATACTACTCTCACTGCTCATGCTCATGTAGACATTTCTAAGACTTTCATGTTTGACATGAATGAATATAGAAATTTCATCTCTACTTTCTGCAATGTTGAGGTTCCTTACAATGTGTTTTCAAATGATAGAGGTTTCAACTCTGCTCATTTCATTCCTCTCTATCAAAATCTGGCTACCTTTTTCAAAGAAAATTTCTTTCCCTCCCTTGAGAAGTCTGTCTCTTTTCTTGACATGAAGATCATGTACAAAATAGCCACAAATAGAATTTCTTTTGACATTCCTTACTTGCTCATGACTAAGATGCATACTGCTTCTAAGGCTGGCTATAGTCCTTATGGCCTACTTCTCACTAAGATCTTTGAACATATGAAGTACAACATTTGCATCCCTCCATTCTGTCATGTCACAAACACCATCTCTGAGCTCTGCACTAGATATATCTTGCCTGTTAACATTCATAGAGATCCCCCTGTGGTCTCTAACATGGTTGTTGAACCTCCTAGACAAATAGATCTCTCACTCTCTGTTCACTATGAGAAGTTTAGGAAAATGTCTGCTGATTTGGATTTGTTTAAGGTTGAGTGTGCTCAAATGAAGTCTACCTTGAATATTCTTTTGGCTTACTATGAGAAGGTCTCCTCTAAGCTAGAAATTGTCCAGAGTTACCTAAACTTTGCCATGACTAGGTTGACTCTTCTAGAGAATAGCCTAAGCCAGCTAATCTAGTTTCAAGTTAGCATGCATAGCAACCCTGCTCCAAATGAAATTATCCTAGGTATACCAGTGAGTGCTCCTATGTCTAGAGAGATTGAGGTAATTGAAATTAATGAGAATGATAAGACTGAGAGTGTGATGGAAGTGACTGTGAAATCTGAGCCTGTTGAGAATGGAAATGGAAATGTGGGAATGGACTGTGACAACTTGGTCAATGAAGTGATTAACAATGATCACTATAATGAGCTTGACTAAACCTTGGTGGTGCTTCTGAAACTTGCAGTGTTGGATTCTGTGGCTGCTTTATTTTGTTTATCCCATCTATGTATGTGCTTAGTGCTATCTGTTTTTGCACTAGCTTATGTGTTTACTTGTAGTTATTGTAAGCCTTGCTGTTGGCTTTTATATGCTGGTTATGTGTGGAGTTTTGCTTCCAACTGTTTTCAAATTTTAGTTGGACTTAGAAGTTAAGTATGATGTACCTTTTGCTTGTCATGAATGAAGTTGCAGTTTGCTTTAATATAAATGCTTATTTAGATGGTTACTGCACTTGCATCTTAGATTCCAAGCACAGATATGCCACCGTACCTATGGACTGCATTGAGATCCCTTAGAGATCTCTTTGATCTGAACCCAAGGGAAATTGGCCACAACTAGGTCATGTAGATGCATTCATGTTCGAATTGCTACTTGACAGCTGAATTCGAGTTCTTGACTCTCAGACACTGTAACTTGACTGCATTGTAATGTATCTCTAAACTCTTAACTTTGTCAATTTATACTTAATGTCCAATATATGAATTCACATTGACATTGTATTTCGAGTACTCACCATGCAGGTTGTATCTTTGGATCGCTTAGTTAACTGGAACTACACCTTGCTTCAGAGTTACACTATTCATGCTCATGGTCCTTGGTGATCATTCATGCCTTAGGCGTTGTAACTTTTTGAAGAATCAACCTAGCCCTGCACTGCATTCCTGAATCAAGACTACGTACTACATTGTAATTGTTGTTTCTTTCTGTTCTTGTATAGGAGAATTAGTTTTGTAATTTAATTAGGATCCATTGGTTTGTAACATTAAAAACATTCCACACTTGTGAAGATTTGTGGAGAAGAACTGTTTGGAGAAATAAGGTGGATTGGTGGACATAAAACTATTATAGCAAGTAGTAATCCCCCTTCCCTTATGTGCTTTTCTTGCATGCTTGTATGATTTGCTTGAATCCCCATCCCTAAGTCCCTTATAATTTATTTTTCACTTTTTGGTTTTTATCAAAAAGGGGAAGATGAATTATATATGTGTGTGACTAAATGTGTATGTTTTTAGAGGAAGATAGAATATATATGTGTGTAATGTAGGGGAAGCATGACTATGTTTGATTTTGTATCTAGGGGAAGGTAAATTATGTGAACATACTTATGTGACTATGTGCTATAGTTTTTCAAAGAAAACAAACGGATCCTTGCTAAATATTTTCGAAAATATTTTTTTTACAAAAAGGGAAAGATATCTCAGAATTTTCGAAAAGTATTCAAAAGGGGAAGATGTGTTTCAAATTTTTCGAAAAAGTTAACTCATTTTCAAATTTGGTTTTCATAGCAAGGGGAAGTTATTTTTCAAAATTTAGGTCACATATTTGTTCACACAATATATCACTTGTGCTCACTAGATTTTGTTTCTACTTGTATATTTGTGTGTTTCTACTAGATTAGTGGCACACACATATTTAATTTCTCGCAAGTAGTTTTGACAAATACCAAAAAGGGGAAGATTGTGAGACAGTGGTTCACTTGTAGGTTTTGGTGATTTGTCAAGTACGAAAGTGAAAATTAAATTGGATTTAGGAATTTACTATATAACATAGTAAATCCTCCCTTAGGTTTATTCGTGTGACATAAACTAAATAACGAGTCAATCTAACAAAATGTTTTCTCGCACCAATCACTAATTTGAATAAGTAACGTCAATGAAATGACGTTTCCTAGTCTAAGTTATTTGTGATATATTTAAAGGCAAAGTCTAGACGGCACAAATATCGAAATTTCCCGAACACTGATTTTTCGGACCAAAAATATATGTTTTATTCAAAACAGTGTTCATTTCAAATGTTTTGTTCTCAAATGTGTTCAATATATTTTTCAAAGACTTATTTTCAAAATGCCTTGCTCAAAGACTTGCCGAAAGAATAAAAGAAGATTTTATCCCGGAACCCTTAATAGTTTTCACTTAAATTGGATAAAACTCTAAAATATTCAAATAAATATTCCGAGGACTTCATAGTCATTATTATTTGAGGAATATTATATTTGAATGTATTTCAAGTCAAAACTTTAGCAAAAGTATCGAAAAGTTACGGTAAATGGCTAATGTATTTTATTCCGTCGCGTAAGGACATTTAATCAAAATATATTTGAATAAATTACCTCCACATGTTATTTTGACTTGAAATTTTGGATATGTCACTAGAATAATTAAAAAGAATTTTAGGATTAATTTCATGATTTTTTCATGACTTTTTTCCGGGACCCCTAAAATCAATACGTAATTGATTTTTCGGTCGCTTAAAAGTCATAGATGGTCAACTCATTTCAAGATGATATTTTTACCATAATCCTCTAGGAATATTTCTAGGGTATTCCCATAGTTTCATAATTTTTGAGTGATTTTTCGATTTATTTCGTAATTGTGGGTTTATCGCGTAGTTTCGTGTTTTTCGGATAAACCGAGCCAATAGAAGCTTCCTAGATATTTTATTTTGCATTTCCCACATGTTTTATCGCTGGAGGGAATGTAGGAAGGTGCCAATAAAGTGCTTTTTTCCTTTTGTATTTTATTAGTAGCTTGCCACTTGTCTAAAGACCATTGGTCCTTAGAACCCTAATTTTGGCTATAAATACCATGCTAAACAAACTCTTTTCCTCAAGCCTTCTTGTTCCAAAGAATTGTTGTGCTTTTCTCTCTAGAAACCCAGAAATATCAAGTAGCCAAGAGCCTTCAAAATATTTGGATAACAAAGCTTTGCTCCTTCATCTTTTATCATCCTTAAAGCTTTATTTTTGCTCCATTTCTTACACATAAACACACCACTCGACGAACTTCTTTTTGGGGCAGCCTGTTGCACGTTTAAGGCAGTCCCTTGAGCTTCTTATTGTACATTGAGTCACCATTTATCTCATCTTGATTATATCTTTCTTTGGTGCTTATTTGGCCTTGTTTTGTGGTGTTTTGGCTGTTGTTTTAGCTCATTTTGGCACTCTCGGAAACATCACTTTAAGGCAGCCCCTTGGTCGAATTCTTGTAGCCTTGTAAGTGTTGTTTATTGGGCATTTGAGTCACCTTTCTACTCTTCTTGATTATATCTTCTTTGGTGCTCATCTTGGCTCATTTTAGTAGTCTTACATTGGTCACAATACACACTTGTTCTTGATTTATTCGTGTAGTATGTGTAGCCATTTTGTAAGCTACCAAGAGGAGGTTCTTTTAAGAACTTATTAAGCCCTCTTGAAGACCTTAGTAACCACTTGATCTATACTTGGTTATAAGGCAAAGAAGTGTCTTTTGATTTGTTCTTAACTTGCATAAACTAGTTTCTACCTTAAGTGGTTTAAACTTAATACATCTTAAGTCAAAAGAAAGCTTCTTTTAGTGTTGGTTATTAAAGTCCCTTCAACCTTAATTGTGTTTAAATCTTTTAGGACTTAACCAAGGCTACTAGAACTTGTTTCTTAATCGAAACAAAGTTCAAACCATTCGGCCTTTTTCTTGCATTTCATTCGGACGAAGGTTTCATTTGTATATATATAGTGTTGCATCCACGTTTAATTTATTGTCTTGCATTTGTTGTCCTGGAACCTAGTTCGTATCCTTTGAGAATACCTCTTATTTGAGAATTCTTTGTTTTAGGCAACCAAGCCGTCGGATAAAGCCAAAGGTCATAAACTAGTTACTTTGTTGCATTTTAATTTAACGCATAATAGCATCCCTCGCTTCGACGAGCTATATATATATATATATATATATATATATATATATATATATATATATATACTCGGCCCTATCTTGGCCTAGGCTATATTAAAGCCGGTTACAAGTGTAAACACTTGTATTCTTTGAGTTTAGTAGCTTGTTAAATATTTTACGGAATATTTAATACTCGCTCTAACTCATTTTTATTTGTGTTGTAGAACACAAGTAAGTTGTATATTTAACTTTGTGTTTATTCGGCTAAACCGAATATTAACACAAATTAATATACGCGGCTTTTATTTATATTGACATAGTCTAACTCGTTAATATTTATATTTTCTCTTTTGATCTAGTTTTCATACTAGTTCATTTTTAATTGTCAAATTAAAAGGGATATCAAGTCGTAGTGCTTGTATTATATCCTTTGACGTGAGGTGAAGTGAAGTGAGGTGATTCTCGCTCTAAGACCCAAGTCTTAGACATGCCGACGGGGAGTTGGGTGTCTTTGCACCGTGAGGAGGAGGAAAGACCCAAGATCTAAGACCTAAGATCCAAGATCGTTAAAGGGTGCAGATACTAAGCCTACGCAAGGGGTTTACTTACGTTGTTGTGAGGAAGTGACGGGGAGTTACGCTCCAAGATAAACTCGTAAGGGGTTTACTTGCATAGAATTTGAGAAGGTAGTGGGGAGTTACGCTCCAAGATAATCTTGCAATGGGTAGCTATAGTATTTTGAAGAGGTAACGGGTAGTTAGGCTCGAAGATAAATACATATTGGTTGTAAAG
This sequence comes from Saposhnikovia divaricata, assembly GCA_036435485.1. Lineage (NCBI taxonomy): Eukaryota > Viridiplantae > Streptophyta > Magnoliopsida > Apiales > Apiaceae > Saposhnikovia > Saposhnikovia divaricata. The sequence goes on along the minus strand of CM071598.1, from coordinate 119,208,200 downwards.
GCTTCTCCGCCTACTATAAGGAGTATTTAACTTATAGTGGAAGAAATCTCGAGTTCAGGAGGAGCTCGGGGACTGGAGTAGGGGTGTTCGGATCCGTTAGGGGATTGCGGCATCGCGAACCAGGATAAATCAATCGTGTCATACTCTCTCTCTTTCTCTATTTTATTTTCCGCATTTTATATTGCTTATTTATAAGTAATTAATTTTAAAAGGAGAAAGAAATTTTTAAAAAGCCAAGCTCTAATTTTTAAAAGGTAATAAGCTATTCAACCCCCCCCCCTTAGCTTATTTTACCATCCTTCGGGACCTATCACTCTGGATGGACATTATCCATGCTCCACTTACGATCAGCTAGAGAAGAGTTGTATCTCGCTAGATAGTGAGCTACGCTATTCGCAGATCGTTTTACAAATCTTAACACAACGTTTTGACTGTGCAAACCTATTAGAAGCTGTCTGCACTCATCTACTACCCTTCCTAAGTATGAAAGCGTGGTGTATGAGCTGCGGATCCACTATACTATCGCCAAACAATCAGTTTTTACAATGACATTAGCTTTCCTTTCCCTCTTCACCCAACTAAGTGCTTTTGAAAGATATGGTAGGATTTATATTTGTAGTTGTTTATAAATAGTAATCTTTTAAACTAAAAATTAACGTGAAAAAGACAAATAACTAATTACCCTTAATTATATTATGTTATTATTTATTTTAATAATTAGAATAACCAAACCGAAAATCAAACAGACAAACTTTTAATCTTTCATCTTAAATATAGTATACTTTTAATCTTAAGTCTTTAATATAATAGTATAGATATCTATTTCTTTATTAATTAAAAATATATAATCTTTTTTTCTCTTGAAAATGAATTAAGACGCACACAGCATAGATACAGTTATACAAATCTCTCCATTACTTCCCTCATCACTTTCCCTTTATTATTATTCTTCTTCTTCATCTTAGCTACTGCATTCAAGTCATGTTTATCTTCCCAAGAAAAGCAAAATCCATCTCTCCCCTTCCTACAGATTCATGTCGGTATGTCATCCTTTCTTGCTATAATCTTTTTATTTCAAGAACCCTTCTTTTTTTGCTGCTGTTTTTGATGTTTTGATACTTGTTTTTGGAATTTAAATAAAGTTTTTATCTTTTGTATGATTATGTACTAATTAACAAAACCCTGACCTCATTTTTGAATGTTTGCCATTTGGTTTGATTTTTTTATTTTAAGTGCTTGCTTTGATTTTATGTTCTTGAATAGTATTTACTTAATTGAATTAAGTATGTTTTAGATTATATTTTTTCGAGTTGTGGCTTAAATTTTGTTTGATCAACTTTAAGTTTGTTTCCAATTGGTGTTTGTGATGCTTATTACTCTTTAGTGTTTACTCGATATTTGTTGACAATTGTTTTGGTTTTTCGATAAGGCTTAAAATGGTGTAGCCTACTAGATACCCCTATTTTGTTTGTTACGAGATGTTGAGTATTCGAGTCTTAGTGTGGAACCATGGATGTGTCAGTATTGAAAGTTCGAGAATGGACTAATTCAGAAATAAAAATAAATGAAAATCAGTTATCTGGATTTGTAGGTAATTTGTTAGCTCAATAGCCAGTTTTATAGTTCCTATTTGGGAAAATGAATTTTTTTTGTCACTGAACTATTGACCTTTTTAGAAACCTACCACTCAACTATGAATTTTTCTTTTTTACTCACTAACGTTAGGTCCGGCTTTCTTTTAGTCACTAAACTTAGGTTCAGCTTTTGTTTTACACACTAAACTTAGGTTCAGATTTGATTATTAGTAGGCGTAATGGCCTTTTAGCCCTCAAAGTTTTCACTGATATACCCATCAGCCCTCAATATTTCAAAACGTTCCTTTTAACCCTCGAAGTATCCATAAAGGTCCTAATAACCCTTAAACCGGTATAAAAAATAAAAAATAAAAAAACGGTATAACTCGGATGGGCAAAAGAGACATTTCACAAACCGATACCGAGGGTTAAAAGGTATACTTTAGATACTTTGGGGGTTAAAAGGTATACTTTAGATACTTTGGGGGTTAAAAGGTATAACACGTACAAATGAAGTTTCAATTAAAACTCAATGAATTAAATAAAATATATACAAATCTTATATTTAATAAAATTTATGAAGATGATTATTGAATATAGATATTGAATACTCATCGTTTAGAGTTTTATATCGACAAACAAATATGATGGGATAATTTCTTCTTTTTTTTTATATAAATTTATAGCTCAATAATTGAAATTAATTATATATAATTCATTTTTAGTCCGACTATAATTTTAAATTTCATATTTTAAAATGCGAGACGGCACTAGCCTTAGGTTCAGAGTGAACAAGTCAGTTGAAGATTTAATACTTAAAAATGATGCATTACAGAGAACAATTTGTTAAACTTTAATACTTGAAAAATGATGCATTAAACTTTATCTTGAAAATAAATCGATTAAATTTAATAAGATAAAATCTACATTAAAATCTATCTTGAAAATAAATCGATAAAGTTTAATAAGATAAAGTCTAATTAATGATGTATTAAGTGATAAGTTTTCCTCTCTAATGCATCATTTTCAAGTATTAAAGTTGCAATCGACTTGTTCACTCTAACATCCCTCTCAAATTTAATTTTATCTTCTTATATCTTATTAAACTTTATCTTATTATGATTTCAAGATATAGTAAAATATCGATAAATGAATATTCATTAAACGAATAACCTTGCTAAATGAATATTTTTTTTCCGGTCTCAACATAATAGAGACAGTGTATTTTTGACCTCGATTAATGAATATAAATTTTCGGTCCCAAGCGTATTCATTTATCAAGGTTTAACTGTAAAGATAAATCATTAGAGAGGATAACTTTATCTTATTAAACTTTATCGATTTATTTTCAAGATAAAATTTAATGTAGACTTTATCCTATTAAAATTTATCGATTTATTTGCAAGATAAAGTTTAATGCAGACTTTATCTTATTAAATTTAATCGATTTATTTTAATGATAAAGTTTAATGTATCATTTTCAAGTATTAAAATTTAGCAAATTGTCCTCTATAATGTATCATTTTTAAGTATTAAAGCTTCAATTGACTTTTTTTACTCCTAACCTAAGGTTAGTGAGTAAAAAAAATTAACATAATGCTAATAATCAAATCTGAACCTAAAGTTAGCACTTTAGTGAGTAAAACAAAATTCGAACCTAAGTTTAGTGACTAAAAAAAATGAGACCTAACGTTAGTGAGTAAAAAAGAAAAATTCATAGTTGGGTGGTAGATTTCTACAAAGGTCAATAGTTCGGTGACAAAAAAATTCATTTTCCCTTCCTATTTATTATTGTCTTTGCTGGTGATTTAACAAGTGAAGGTTTCACAATTTAAACCCTTTGTTTAAAAATCATGTATTTCATTGATACATCTACTATGTAAAGTCCTAAGACATATATAATACCAATACTTACAGAATTTGAAAGGCCAACATACTCAATCCAGAATAGAAATGGCAAGTGTCTTACTTTTGGTTGACTTCAAAATCTTTTTTATAGTTTGGTAGACTACTAATTTTTCTATTTACAGTATTACCATATATGATGATAGTGTGCTATTAAAGTTTTTACTATGTTTCTCTTTTCCCCTTTAGTATTTATGACATTTATAATTGCTTCAAAATCCCCCCCCCCCCAACTTACTGAAACATTTCATTTTGTCTTTTTTGCAGGCGATGGAATTGTTGAATCATTTCTGGATTGAGTTGGAAAGTTGGAATTTGTTATCATTGCAATTAAGCTGGGGAAAATTTTCAGGTCTGGGATAAAAGGCAGCAGTTTGTTTATTTATTTGCTAAAAGCAATACTAGTTGTACTTCGGACTTTCATATCTACAGGGAGGTGCTTATTTATTAATTTGACGCCATGACAGAAGTCTTCGGTTACACGGCCTGCAGACAAATTTCTGAGATGCTATTTTCTATATATAGCTTTCTTTCATGTTTCGGAATACATTCTGGCAATTATCTTATGTTACTCTCAAGTCTCTACTTATCAGCAAAAACTATCTTGTGGCAATGATTTTTTCATTGTTATAGTACTTGTTTGAAGTTTATTTTTTCCCTGGTTTGAAGGAACACTGGTGGATAAGTAACTTTGGCCTTGCCAATTGCCATGGTTGTTATTGGGGAAATTATCAGGAAATTGGCGATTATAACTACTGGTAGGGCCTTCACTCATCTTATAATTAAAGTTTATCACGAGGAGCACCATGAATTGGTGAGGCATGGAGTCTACGGGTTTGTTCGTCATCCTGGATATTCTGGTTTTCTTATATGGTCAATTGGCACTCAAATACTATTGTGCAATCCAATATCCACAGTTGCATTTGAACTTCTTGTTTGGCATTTTTTCTCACAACGGATACCATACGAAGAGTACTTTTTAAGGTTGTTTTTTAGGTCACGTTATGATGCCTATGCCCAACAGGTTCCTTCTGGGATTCCCTTTGTGAAGTGATGGATTAAATCCTTGCATAGACTTTTTTTTTTTTTTGAAACAAATCGTACTTGCATTACTTAAAAGTTATCACTTTCGAGTACATGATTAATAAAAACAGGAGGAGTGACAGACCACTCTTCATAGCCTGACATAGAATTTATGTAGAATTTGCAAGCAAAAAAACCACACGATTCGCAGACCGATAATCGAACTACTAGTACTTGATAATTGTGCTTTAGTGATTTTGTCCAAGAAACCATTTCTTGACAACAGCTCGCTCCAACCTGATGTTCCCTCCAACCCTCGAACTGTAATATCCGAGAAATTTTTTCGAATATTTTTTTTTCCTACTCGATATTTATTTAAGAAACGATGCCTTATTATTTATTTTTTTATTTTTTTATTTAGTACGTTTTGTAAAATTTTCTAAAATTATGTATTCGTATTATGTTTAATTATTTTTAATTAAATAGTGTTTATTAAAAGTTTGAGAAAAATAGTATTTTTTTTGAGTCGTATTTATTTTAAACGGAATTAGAATTTCGTTTTAATTAATTAGAAGGAGAAAAACGATATCTTTTCACCAAATATTTCATTAAATATAGACATAATCATTATTTTAATTTTAAAATTATTTCAACAATGATTTTGTCTTCCATTTTTATTTTATTAATTGTCCACTAAAAATATTTATGGAGCACTACAAATTCCACAACATTTTGTCCCCCATATATTTTGATTCTTTTTATTTTAATAAACCAACTACTCAATATTTTTTTTATAAAATGGCACTTAATTTTCAGAAATAAACAGGTTCATATCATGTCAATTGGTAACACAACAACTCGACCATATTTTTTTTCTTCTTATACAAACAGACTACAAACTAAGACCACAGACTACTTTACTCTCTCCACAATAAAAACCTAAACACTGCACAGGAGGTAGTTATTTTATGTTTCTGTTAAGTTTTTTTTATTTTATTTCTTTCGTTTTGGTTTTGTGAGGATTGGGTTGACAATTGTTTGTGTGTGTGTTGAGGGGATGGAAACGAGTTACTGGGGAGGGAATTTACTGGGAAATTGTTGTGGGTTTGTTATGTAGCCGGAGTAATAAGGGGTTTTGGTTGTGTTTTGATTTGGAGAAATAAGGGGAGAAATAACTGATGTGGTGTTGTTGTGGTCGAGAAGAGGAATCGGAGAGAGAGGGAGGGGCTGTGTCGTCGGGAAAAGAGAGAGAAAGACGAAGAGGGAGAGAGAGATTAGATCGAGGGAGAGAGACGGGGGAGAGAACAGAGAGAGAATTGGGAGAGGTTGCGAGCGAGAGGTGGAATAGAGATAGAAGGGCGACGGAGAACCACCACCGATCGGTGGTGGTGTTGTTGGCGACAGTGAGAGAGAGAGAGAGAGAGAGAGAGAGAGAGAGAGAGAGAGAGAGAGAGAGAGAGAGAGAGAGAGAGAGAGAGAGAGAGAAGGAGAGGGGGAGAGATTAGATCGGAAAAAAAAACGCAGGGGAGGGGATTGATTTCGACAGAAAAACGGGGAGAGGGGGGGTTGGTCAGTGGTGGGGTCCACAGTGGTGGGGTCCACTGTGGGGTCCACAGAAACAGTTATAATATTATTAAAATGAAACAATTTCTGAGTTTATATTTTAATTGGTTTTTAATAAAAAGTTGTATTTTTTTAAAATTGAGTTGTAATAATTGTTTTAATAATAATAAAACAATTTCTAATTTTAGGTTTTTATTGGATTTTAAATAAAAGGTTGTAGATTTTAAAAATTGTTGTAATAATTGATATTTTAATTGAAGTATTATTAAAATTTAGAGATTATATAGTGAATAATTATTTAAAATGGTGATTGGTTTATTAAATTTGATTAAAAATATTTTGTGTCATATATTAAAGATTTATTGTTTTGATAATAAAAGGGGGTTTAATTTATTATTTTGGAATAAATTATAGTTAGATTATTATTTAAAAATATTATGTGATTATTTTCCACAATTTAGAGATTTATTGTTTGATTATTAAAAAGAGGATTAATTGAGAATAAATAGAATTAAAGAGCGATACAATCTTAAGATTTTATATTTTTATTTCCAAATTAGTTAATTAATCAGATAAGACCAGATTTATTTAAAGACTAAAAAGGGGTTTAATATTATTTTAATTTACAGGGGATATTATTTAGTGAGATTATTAATAATAATTATGGATTTAAATTGAATAAAAATAGATTCTTGAATACTTTTGGTTTTGAGATTTATATTAATTAAATTAGGGATTTAATAATTCATTGATAAAAAGAGAGAATTATTGGGAATAAGTAGAATTAAATGCGGTATTATTTCAGGGGACTGATATTTATTATTGGATTATTTTAATTAAGCAGATTGAATTATATTAGTTTAGAAACTGAGATTAGCACGAAACAGCTGAACTAGGTTTTAAAAGGTGAAATGTTGGGCCTAATAAAGTGAGTTTTTATTTGGTTATAGAGAATCAGAGACGTGGAGCCAGGTGAATTATCGTACTGCATAGCACAGGCAAGTTTACTAATTCGTACTCCATTGTTCGGGGTATTTATATTTTTAAGTATGCTGATTAAATTTTCAATTTACTAAATCAAGTATTCTTTCGAGTGATTTATACCAGATTTTTATTCATGCAATTTACATTTATACATATTATTGTTGAGCTGTTATCCAGCCATATTATATCATGAGGTGTTCAAATTTATTTCATGAGTTGTTCCATATTGTTAGTGTGTTTATTGAGATACTTCATTCGAGTTTATATTTAAGAGTGGGAATATATATGAAGTAAGTTATGTATACTGATATGGGTCACCTCATTTCGATTCCATAATCAGAACAGTTTTTCATAATATTTCCTCTAATCGTTCGAGAGGGAAACTATATTATTAGTGTCTATTGTTCATTGCTTATGAAGGCAAAAGTGACCGGAGTAACGCACCGGCCCAACTGAGTAGTATTAAGGGTGTGTTCGAGACTTCGGCTCATCCTTCTATCGATAGAAAACGAGTAGTGATAATGGATTGATCATCCATTACTGGAGTAGGCGTTCTGAGCAGAAATCCAATTGACATCCTATCAGTTAATAGATGCCTTTGTGGTTCTGTTAACTAGGGTGTTGATCTGAGCAGTTGTTATATTATATTATCAATGGAGTAGTTTTGAGAAGTTATTGATTTATTTTCGAGTAGTATTTTGAGAGGTTATTGAGATATATTGGAGTAGTATTTCGAGATTTATAAGAATTTCTGAGTCGATCTCTTTTCAAAGGTAATTATATTTATTAACTCTTATAGAGTAGTAAAATCATATTTTGAGTGAGTTGTTGTGTATTATATGATATCTGTATATACTTGCTGGGCATTCTTTGGCTCATTCTTGCTATTTAAATATTATTGATCAGCGGCATCTAAAGACGACTCTAGCATGGCTGACCGTGGCAAAGGGAAGTGGAAGGGCTATTAAATTCAATCCAGTAGCCTTATAGTATCGAAAGAGGTTGCAAGATGGAACGGAATTGTTAATGCTTTATTATTGTGTGTTTGGTGTGTTGTAATAATACTTCAGAGATTCTGGGAGATGAGTTTGTATTGTAATAACTTTTATATTTTGAGTGCTTGTTCTAAGACTATAACCTGTGGAATAAAAGATGGAGTTGTCAAGGATATTGTTGTAGATTATATAGTCAGCAGGTGATCGATTTTCCGCAAGAGTTGTGACGACCTAGATTCCTGTAAGGGATTTGGGGGCGTTACAGTAATGGTATCAGAGCAGTAGGTTATAAACCTTAGAACGAGAATAGAGAGGAGTTATAGTTATATAAGAGAGAGTTTAGAAGCCAAGGAATCGATAGGTATATAAATAGTAGGATCTCAAGGAATAGTTAGGGTGGAGGCATGACGGCCAATACCGATAGTAGGATCATTTGGAACAAGAAAAGCGCATTTCCATGATTTATTTATTGGGTTTATAATGAGTATATAGAAGTATGTATATGTAAGTATATATATATATATATATATATATATATATATATATATATGGATGCATACATATCTATGTATATATACGCATGTGTACCGATATATACTGTTTTGTTTTCATAATAAACATCTCATGGATATGCAGTTTTATTGAACGAAATGAATTTTTTTTATTTTTAGAAAATGCCGCCAAGGAGAAACAGAGCTAACTCCAGAGAAGGTGAGGCTTCTACCGGAGGGAATAACAACCAAAACAATCAAGGACTTAACCAACTCGTAGATTTGTTGAGGCAAACCCTAGACCGTGGACATCAGGATCCTATACCCCATGTAGGGAACCAAACCGCAGCAGCTTTTAAGGCTTTTAAGTCAATTCATCCACCTGAGTTTAAAGGGTTTCGGGAACCAGTCGAGGCTACATCGTGGCTGAAAGAGATGGAGAAATCATTTAAGATTATAGGAGTAGAAGAAGGGCAGAAGACGATCTTTGCCACCTACTTGCTGAAAGAAGAGGCGAATTATTGGTGGGAGTCTAAGGAAGCAATGGAACCTGCAGGGATAATAACCTGGGAAAGGTTCACTGAGTTGTTTTTGGAGAAGTATTTTCCTGAGCATATGGAGAGTAAGATGGAGATAAAATTCTTGGAACTAAGGCAGAATAATAGGACTGTTGCTGAGTATGAGAAGGAGTTTACTGAATTATCTAGGTTTGTACCACATTTCGTAGATACTGATAAGAAGAAGGCGAGGAGATTTCAACATGGACTGAGACCATGGATACAAACTAGGGTGGCCGCTTTTGAGCTTACTGAGTATGTTAAAGTAGTGAATAAGGCGGAAGTAATAGAAGCAGGAAGTAATTTTGATCCGAAGGGAAATGAAGGGAAGAAAAGAAAAGCAGAGAGTTGGGGAGGATATCCGACTAGTGGGACATTTCAGAACCAAAATGGTAGGAGGCCCGGGTTTCAGTCTACAAGATTTGGAGGATCCAACCGAGCAGAAAGTGCGGGTAGTGTACAAGTAGGACAGTAGGGAAACGAGAGCCAGTTTAGGCAACCAAGACCACCACTGCAAGATTGTGAAGTGTGTGGAAAGAAGCATCCAGGAGCATGTGCAAAATCAGAAGGTAGGTGTCATAATTGTGGTCAAGAGGGGCATAATCGGGCGAATTGTCCCAGGAAGGGAGTAGTCTGCTACAAATGTGGAAAGGAGGGACATATCTCTAGAGATTGTAAAGTGTCAGCAACGGGACCCGCAACATCACGACAAAGCAGTGGAGTTGTTAGTAACCAATCAACCGCCAGGGTTTTTAACATGACGTTGGCCGATGGCATGAAAGAAATGGACGAAATAGCAGGTACGCGGTTATTTAAACATCGTAAATGCGTATAAATGATGAGCCGGTATTAAAATAGAGGTATGTTAAAATGAAATCTTAGATGGGATCGACAGTCTAGCATGAGAGTTTATAATCGAAATAGGAGAGTATATAATTGGTTTAAGGTGATGAGGAAAGTAGAGTACGAAATAAGCAACCTTAGTTTTTGCCTACGTTGATTCCGAGGACGGAATCCTTTTAAGGAGGGAAGACTGTAATATCCGAGAAATTTTTTCGAATATTTTTTTTTCCTACTCGATATTTATTTAAGAAACGATGCCTTATTATTTATTTATTTATTTTTTTATTTAGTACGTTTTGTAAAATTTTCTAAAATTATGTATTCGTATTATGTTTAATTATTTATAATTAAATAGTGTTTATTAAAAGTTTGAGAAAAATAGTTTTTTTTTTTAGTCGTATTTATTTTAAACGGAATTAGAATTTCGTTTTAATTAATTAGAAGGAGAAAAATGATATCTTTTCACCAAATATTTCATTAAATATAGACATAATCATTATTTTTATTTTAAAATTATTTCAACAATGATTTTGTCTTCCATTTTTATTTTATTAATTGTCCACTAAAAATATTTATGGAGCACTACAAATTCCACAACATTTTGTCCCCCATATATTTTGATTCTTTTTATTTTAATAAACCAACTACTCAATATTTGTTTTATAAAATGGCACTTAATTTTCAGAAATAAACAGGTTCATATCTTGTCAATTGGTAACACAACAACTCGACCATATTTTTTTTCTTCTTATACAAACAGACTACAAACTAAGACCACAGACTACTTTACTCTCTCCACAATAAAAACCTAAACACTGCACAGGAGGTAGTTATTTTATGTTTCTGTTAAGTTTTTTTTTATTTTATTTCTTTCGTTTTGGTTTTGTGAGGATTGGGTTGACAATTGTTTGTGTGTGTGTTGAGGGGATGGAAACGAGTTACTGGGGAGGGAATTTACTGGGAAATTGTTGTGGGTTTGTTATGTAGCCGGAGTAATAAGGGGTTTTGGTTGTGTTTTGATTTGGAGAAATAAGGGGAGAATAACTGATGTGGTGTTGTTGTGGTCGAGAGGAGGAATCGGAGAGAGAGGGAGGGGCTTTGTCGTCGGGAAAAGAGAGAGAAAGACGAAGAGGGAGAGAGAGATTAGATCGAGGGAGAGAGACGGGGGAGAGAACAGAGAGAGAATTGGGAGAGGTTGCGAGCGAGAGGTGGAATAGAGATAGAAGGGCGACGGAGAACCACCACCGATCGGTGGTGGTGGTGTTGTTGGCGACAGTGAGAGAGAGAGAGAGAGAGAGAGAGAGAGAGAGAGAGAGAGAGAGAGAGAGAGAGAGAGAGAGAGAGAGAGAGAGAGAGAGAGAGGAGTCGAGAGGGAGAGAGAGAGAGAGAGAGAGAGAGAGAAGGGGGGGAGAGAGATTAGATCGGAAAAAAAACGCAGGGGAGGGGATTGATTTCGACAGAAAAACGGGGAGAGGGGGAGTTGGTCAGTGGTGGGGTCCACTGTGGGGTCCACAGAAACAGTTATAATATTATTAAAATGAAACAATTTCTGAGTTTATATTTTAATTGGTTTTTAATAAAAAGTTGTATTTTTTTTAAATTGAGTTGTAATAATTGTTTTAATAATAATAAAACAATTTCTAATTTTAGGTTTTTATTGGATTTTAAATAAAAGGTTGTAGATTTTAAAAATTGTTGTAATAATTGATATTTTAATTGAAGTATTATTAAAATTTAGAGATTATATAGTGAATAATTATTTAAAATGGTATTGGTTTATTAAATTTGATTAAAAATATTTTGTGTCATATATTAAAGATTTATGGTTTTGATAATAAAAGGGGGTTTAATTTATTATTTTGGAATAAATTATAGTTAGATTATTATTTAAAAATATTATGTGATTATTTTCCACAATTTAGAGATTTATTGTTTGATTATTAAAAAGAGGATTAATTGAGAATAAATAGGATTAAAGAGCGATACAATCTTAAGATTTTATATTTTTATTTCCAAATTAGTTAATTAATCAGATAAGACCAGATTTATTTAAAGACTAAAAAGGGGTTTAATATTATTTTAATTTACAGGGGATATTATTTAGTGAGATTATTAATAATAATTATGGATTTAAATTGAATAAAAATAGATTCTTGAATACTTTTGGTTTTGAGATTTATATTAATTAAATTAGGGATTTAATAATTCATTGATAAAAAGATAGAATTATTGGGAATAAGTAGAATTAAATGCGGTATTATTTCAGGGGACTGATATTTATTATTGGATTATTTTAATTAAGCAGATTGAATTATATTAGTTTAGAAACTGAGATTAGCACGAAACAGCTGAACTAGGTTTTAAAAGGTGAAATGTTGGGCCTAATAAAGTGAGTTTTTATTTGGTTATAGAGAATCAGAGACGTGGAGCCAGGTGAATTATCGTACTGCATAGCACAGGCAAGTTTACTAATTCGTACTCCATTGTTCGGGGTATTTATATTTTTAAGTATGCTGATTAAATTTTCAATTTACTAAATCAAGTATTCTTTCAAGTGATTTATACCAGATTTTTATTCATGCAATTTACATTTATACATATTATTGTTGAGCTGTTATCCAGCCATATTATATCATGAGGTGTTCAAATTTATTTCATGAGTTGTTCCATATTGTTAGTATGTTTATTGAGATACTTCATTCGAGTTTATATTTAAGAGTGGGAATATATATGAAGTAAGTTATGTATACTGATATGGGTCACCTCATTTCGATTCCATAATCAGAACAGTTTTTCATAATATTTCCTCTAATCGTTCGAGAGGGAAACTATATTATTGGTGTCTATTGTTCATTGCTTATGAAGGCAAAAGTGACCGGAGTAACGCACCGGCCCAACTGAGTAGTATTAAGGGTGTGTTCGAGACTTCGGCTCATCCTTCTATCGATAGAAAACGAGTAGTGATAATGGATTGATCATCCATTACTGGAGTAGGCGTTCTGAGCAGAAATCCAATTGACATCCTATCAGTTAATAGATGCCTTTGTGGTTCTGTTAACTAGGGTGTTGATCTGAGCAGTTGTTATATTATATTATCAATGGAGTAGTTTTGAGAAGTTATTGATTTATTTTCGAGTAGTATTTTGAGAAGTTATTGAGATATATTGGAGTAGTATTTCGAGATTTATAAGAATTTCTGAGTCGATCTCTTTTCAAAGGTAATTATATTTATTAACTCTTATAGAGTAGTAAAATCATATTTTGAGTGAGTTGTTGTGTATTATATGATATCTGTATATACTTGCTGGGCATTCTTTGGCTCATTCTTGCTATTTAAATATTATTGATCAGCGGCATCTAAAGACGACTCTAGCATGGCTGACCGTGGCAAAGGGAAGTGGAAGAGCTATTAAATTCAATCCAGTAGCCTTATAGTATCGAAAGAGGTTGCAAGATGGAACGGAATTGTTAATGCTTTATTATTGTGTGTTTGGTGTGTTGTAATAATACTTCAGAGATTCTGGGAGATGAGTTTGTATTGTAATAACTTTTATATTTTGAGTGTTTGTTCTAAGACTATAACCTGTGGAATAAAAGATGGAGTTGTCCAGGATATTGTTGTAGATTATATAGTCAGCAGGTGATCGATTTTCCGCAAGAGTTGTGACGACCTAGATTCCTGTAAGGGATTTGGGGGCGTTACACGAACAAATTCCGAACCCATTGTTCAGAAGCCTCAGTTGCATATATTAAGGTTAGAGAAACGACACTCCAGCTATCTACATGTCGGATACCAGCTATAAACATGCCGAAAAAGGAAACCCCCAAAGGATGAGCAATACCCCAGCTATGCAGGATACCAGCTATAGACATGCCGAAAGTGAAGACCCTCCACATGTAATGAACAATCTTTAATTGTGAGTTGTGAGCTCTTGCAATAATCGTCAGCATCCCAGGTTCGATGCGGAGTTTCCAGATCTCCCAAAACATGAGCAAAATCATTACCAAACAAACCACACAAACTCTCACAAGGAGAGACAAATAAACTCTCACAAGGAGAGACAAATAAACCCAATTAATGGGTGAACAAGCCAAAAAACTCACAATCCTCACAGAAGGAGGATGATTGTTGAAAGAAATAAAGAAATTAGACAAGAAAATGACCCCCGGTCGGTGGATAAACCACCGCCGGAGGAGAAGAGGCCGAAGGAAATGAAGGAGAAGGGGAAAAGCTAGAGAGAAAACTTTCGGTGGAAAAGTAGTCTAACTCCCTTGCATAGACTTAAGTGAATGCGGACAGTATAACTGTTTTCTATAGAATTATGCTCAAAATGGAAAGGTTTTGGAACATCATTCTTTCCGGTCATTCCTTTTATAACAATTTGTATTTTGAATGTATTGTATTAATAGTAGATTGCTGAAGCTTCAACTTTTTTTGGTTCAAAGTTGGTCCATCAGCACCCTTTTTTTAGGAAAATGGTGAAAGCTTTGTGAATAAGTTATGATAGCTTAGAAAGCTCTGCAACAAGGAAAATGGCCCTTCTTTCTCGTTTGATATAGAAGTAGAAATTTAAGTGTATTAGTGCCATGTATGATGTAATCTTAATGTACCATTAGTAGAGCTTAATCTTGTTGTGATCAGTTCTTTTTGTCTCGCTACAAATTGAAATTTTTGCTGGTCTCAAAGTGACCATCTTGACTGTTACAATAAGGCGTTGTCATTGGTAGTATAGATTCATGTTAGTTTCATTATCCGCTTTCCTTTGATGGCCATAGTTATAATCTACATTGTACAAGTTCTGTTGTTTCTTAAACCTGGCTTTAATTGAGGTAGTTCACTTTTTAGCAGCATGCGTGTTTAATGGAGTCTAGACTACGTACAGTTCCTTTGCAGAAACTATATGCATGGTATCTTTTGATGATTACTTGTCAAATGCGCTATGGGTACTGATAGCATAATAAGTGAAGTAACTAGCATGAAATGTACACATTTGCATGGAAAATTCACATTCGGCCAATCTGATTTTTCAGCATAAGTGTTTATATCCAGAAATAGGTGTTTTTTCCGATGTTAAGCACCTTTTCGGAAAAAGAGATTAGCCAAACACACTCTATAACAACGAGCGTGTGTGCCTGTGACCCGGTGACCGTGTCTATGTGTTTTGGTTCTTGACAAAATCACTACTACAATGTTATCCGTGAAAGAACCTTCTTGATTTAATTTTATTCACATGATGCATTGTTTGAAGATTGGTGGTAAGATGTTATCAACTTTTAAAGGTTATTACAAAATGGATCGCAAAACAATAATATGTGCTGGGTGTGGACTGTGGAGTGATCTAACCCATTATTGTAGTCTTTTTATGTACATAATCCATCTCAAAGTCATAACGTATAGGGCCACGGAATTAGCTCTCCCCTATACATGTGCTTGTTTGGACAACTGACCTACAACCCATCCCTACTTTCGGATGGCTTTTACATTTAAACAATTTAACTCGAACTCTTAATCTACAATATGATTATATGTATGGCTTTCTTAATTTTTAATTAGATGTTAATTAGCCACAAGTGCTAAGTCAAATGATACAAAATAAATAGTACAATGACATATTAAAAAAATGGACGAGGACAAAAAATTGCATCTGTGATGATGAATGACAAAACGTATCTCACGATTTAAATGGAGCCTAGATTAAGATTTGGGGTGCTGGGAAGCATAACATTCTTGTTAAAATGTTTGGAATAATCACATGCAATGCTCTCATGACTTTAGATTATCTACTTTATATTCACATCCAACACAAGTAATAAAAACCCTTTTCAATGATACATTAAATATCAAATTACCAAAATCTCATATTTTGATTATTACATAATTAAATAAATTAATATCATTCTAAATTTAGGTTCGAATCATTTTTATAACATAATTAATTAAAATTAATTTATTTCATTTAACTTCTTTGTTTTTATCATGGCTTCGATCCCTTATAAATACATATATAAATGGTATTTATTTAGTATAAATATAGGGGTTCGATTCCCTATAACTACGTAATTAGATTTATTTATTACTCCCTCGTCCCTTGCATTTCTTTACATATGAGTTGGTCATGAAAGTTAAAAAAATGTGTGAAATAATGAAAAAAAATAAAAAAATTGAGTAAAGTGGTGAGATCAATTTATATTTTATATATAAAGTGATTATAGTAGGTGAAAATAGTGGATGTAGTTTAGTTTTATAATATTAAACTTTTGGAATCTAAAAAATTAAAAGTAACATCCAAAAAAGAAAATTTTAAAATTGAATGGGATAGAGGAATATAAATTTATTAATTGTGTTATTTTCACTAATTTAAAATTTTCGTTATTTTAACTTTTACCCATGTTTCATACGAATTATCAATTAATAATAAATATTTAAATTTTTCTGAAATAAAAGTAATCTACTTACATTTCGTATTTAATATTTTAACATGTTACTTAACATCAAAAATGCACTAAGACTTGGTTATCAAAAAATTTAAAAGGCGAGCGTGAATACCTAAATCACATAAATGAGGTCTTTTACTTACGAATCTATGAAAAATCTATACTATTATATTAAATTCTAAATATTAAAAGTTTGTCGTTTTGGTTTTTGGTACGGTTATCCTAATTTTTAAAATAAAAATAATATAATATAATTTAGTAGTTATTAGTCGATTGTCTTTTTCACGTTTACCTTTATTTGAAGATACTACCATTTATAAACAATGTTGTGATCAAAATCTTGCATGGGTCAGATTTAGGTCCATCAGAGGATTAGGATCCAGTCGTGAAGAAAATAAGTGATTTATTGGGCTTCCGAGGGGCCATGACAGCTCCAGGGGCTACCATGTAATATACATTACACGAATATAAGGCCTTGCGTTCCATGAGTAGTCTCTTGTGAATAACCTATAACCATTGCCGGCCAACGAATAGGGCTTCCAGAATAGCTTCCGTGATTGGGTTAGCGGAGGGGTTACCGGAGTCAGGTTACCGGGTGGTATCCCCATCTTACACCGGAAGCCTGATTAGGCCATACATTTGGATAAGGCAGATCTCCTACGTTTTAGGAACACGTCTTTACAGTTGAAATACACTTCTAAACAAATTAATATTCAGTTGTTATGGGATATATGTCATAATTACATGATAAATCATACAAAACCATGATAAATACAAGGGATAAACATCCTAAACACCCAAACAATTTGGAAACCGAATTATATACATCATACTCAATTATTATCAGTAACAACAATCTAAATTCCTCCACAAATGGGATAATTCATCTAAAATAACCGAACATATCAGCAATAGAACTACATACGGGTTTGATCTCCTACAAATAAGAGTATGTAGGTAGTTTACGGGCCTCTTAGACACTTTGACACCTTGAGTAGCATAGAGCACGTATACTCTTGTGTGATATTTCATAATTAGGTTCTTGGAAGGTCAACATTCGGTCCTTGAGCTCGAATTCCCGTAAATCCAGTCTGATCCTTCCGAGGAACCATATCCCGTGTTCCTCGGTAACCCCTAGTCGTGAGCCTTTCCGGGCGGCTAGTCTCAAATCTCTAGTTGTGAGCCTTTCTAGGCAGTTAGACGATTCCGTGTTTATTGGCGCTATTCCAGCAACGGCCTCCTAGTTTTTATGACAAATTCCTCCCACAACAAACATCTAAAAACATCAATTGAACCATATCTTTCGATAATATTTTTTCTAATTAAAACACATTACCTTTTAATTTTAAACTAATATTGCAATAATTAATATATACCCAAAAAATCACATTATGTATTTACGTTATTATTTTTAGTAACAATTTTTTGAGAAATTACCCAAAATGCCTACATTTGGAGCTCCATTGTAAGAACCGTGATTATTACATTTATTTAAATACTATTTTTGGTAAATAGGAATAAAAATATTTCGAATTATTTTATTCCAGTTTGACGAGTCAAGGTGTTAATGTTAATTGATATTTGAGGATATGTATTCAAGTGATTTAGTAGGTCCCGGTATGTGATTATGTGAACAAGGTGAAAATATTTCATTATAATTTATTAGCTTATTTTGAATTTATATAAATATTTTGTTTCAGTTTGGTAGATAATTATATCGAGAAATGAGTTTGCATCGTTAGAGACGAATAAATGGATCGGGAATGATCGTTTAGGACCCTTTATGTGTTTCGTGATTATATTAGACTCCAGGTTGATTGCCTTCAAAACTTTTCGTAATCCGTGTAATTAGTTTGTTCTTATCCATTTAGAGCTGTTTTCAAAATCCCCGGGGCTTCGATTTAAAATCATTTTCGTATCTATATTCGTCAGATAAATCTCAAAATCTGCCAAACTCGTATTTTATTCATCTCTTGAGATTTATAAATTTCCAGTACTTTATTTCATTATTTTTCCTAAAATCAGTTTCGTTTAAATCGGACCCGTAATTGATTTAATCGGTAATTTTAGGACCGATTAAAAGTTAATTAGGGTTCCGAGCAATTCGGCAACAAATATCTTCGCTAATACTTTTTTTTGACCTAACAAAATCTTATCAACATCTCACCCAATCAGCTGCATGCCACTTGCCCCAATCCCATTCATCAATAAATTTATTTTACAAAAAAAAAAATTTTAATTTTCAAAAATTAATTTTCAAGGTGTTCTTGATGATCAAATCAACGGTTGAAGGTGATTCTGTTATCCGTTTTTGATGTTCGACTAACCAAATCGAAGCCTGTAACATCTACTATCTGAATCTGTTGTCAACATCTACCCAGGTTATCATCTCGATTTTCTATAAATTTTAAATTAAAATTTTCGAATTTTAGGGTTCTTGGCTTGAAAATTTGGGGCTTTTCATTTGGTTGATTGTTGACTTGTTTTGATGGTTTGTATAGCTTCATTTGATCCTATAGAGTCATTTGATGTGATTAATTGCATTATTTGGTTCGGATTTAGTAAGGTTCGAGTTTAATGTTTTTACCGAACTTTCAAATCGATTTTTCGTCTTGGTTGTTGATTGTTCGCACAAATGGTTGCCATGATCAATTATATGTTAGTTAAGCTTTGATTTGAGACCTTAATCGCTGTGTTTTGTTAAAGTTTTCGTAAAAGTCGAGTTTTGGCCGGATAGTTTCGAGTTTTGGCCGGAATTAAAGCTCCGGTGTCCGGTTGTGGTTGTTGTGGTTGTGAACGTGTTACGGCTGTTGTGCTGAGCGAATTGATGTAAAGTTTTGTGAATTCTGGGTTGGTTAGCAGGTGGCCGGAATATTTTCCGGTGACGGTTGGCGGCCGGATTCTGGGTTTCATCGCCGGAATCTGGAAACCAGTTTGAATGTTCTTGAATTTTTATTTTTTCCTTTTTTATGATTTTATTGTGTTAATTTTTAAAGTTGTGTTTGATCTGTTGTGGAAATTGTGGTAAAACATTTGTGGTTTTAACCTTTTAACTCTTTTACCTGATAGAATTTTTAAGGAAATTACTTTTACCTTTCTATGGTAAAATTTTATTTACTTTTTTTTTCTAATTATTTTCATATTACAATTTATTTGAAAATCTGAATTTTCTTTTTAAAATTCAGAAAAATCATTTTGTAAATTATGTATTAAAATTCAGAATTATTTCTGAATGTTCTTTTATTTATTTATTTATTTAATTTCAAAAATAATTTATTTATTTGTTTAATTCAAAAATAATTAAGAATTAAATACTTTTAATTATGTTAATTAATTTCAAATAATTATTTAATTAATTTAATTATTTGATAAATTTAATCATTTATCAAATAATTTAATTAATTAGTTATTAGTTGATTTTAATTAATTTAATTAGAATTATTTAATTTTTAATTAATTTCTTTCTATTTAAATGATTTAAAAATAGTAGATAATTGTTTAAAAATCCGGAAAATGTTTTAAAAATGTTTTCAAATATTCTGAGTTGGATTTTATTCAAAAAAAACCAAGATTGGAGATTGTTTTAATAGTATTTTGTGAGTTCGTTTAAGTGTTATGTGAGTTATATGAGTCATTTAAATGTGATTTAAATAATTCCGTGCTTAAGTGTTACGTGATTTATGTGCAATATGTGTTAGTGAGTCATATAAGTGATTAATTGTTTGACCGAGTATTTAAATACTCTATTTGAATTCAGTGTGTCTGCGAGAGGTGCTTAAAGTAGAAAAAGGTCAGTCAGAAGTATTGATGTGAGATGAGGATTGTAGAACCGAGGGGACGAGACGTATGAAAGTTAGTGGTTGAATGAGACGTTCAGACAATTAGGCAGATTAAGCTGTGATTACCAGGCAAGTGTTTTCCCTTCACTTCTTGTTCAAGTGAAAGTTATTTTAATTCTTCTAATTATGTTGTTATCCCATTTATTGTCGATCTCGTCGATATTTATTATTACTGTTGTTTATTCAATTATCACCCCAATTATTGTCGAACTCGTCGACATATATCCTTATTATTGTTTATTCAGTTATCATCCCATTTACTATATCGATCTCGTGATATCTAAGATAGACTGTTGATTCTTTTTATTCGACCAGTTGAGTTGTTGTTCTGGAACGTGAGTGTTCCAGATTGTTGATTGACAGAGGTTGTCGATTGTTCCGACACCTAGTGCGTTGGATATAGAATTGGAATGTTTTCGGATGTCCCTTCGGGGAGACCATATTATGGTAAATGGATGTCCCTTCGGGGAGACCAGTTTAATGGTCAGATGTTGAGGCCAATGTGTGCCGTGGATCCCTTTAGAGGGACCTTGCTGTGTGCATTGTCTGAGGTTAGTGCGGGTCTGATCAGCCGCCTAACTCCACTATTTTTTTAAAAATATATAAAAATCCAATTCTAATCCATACACTGAGTTTGAATTGCTTAAAGTGTGATTCCTTTGAAGCCTATGATGTTTGTTCTTGTTGATCAGAACTTATTACTGTTCTTGATATTTATACACATTTATACTTGCTGAGCACTATTGGCTCACTCTTGCATTGTTGTTTTATTTCTCCAGTTCATAGAGACGAGATGAGTGGACCTTGTGGTCAGATGAGTAGTCTTGTTCCTACAGCAAGAGGTGATGTTCGAGTTTTGACTTGGTCGGGTAGTGACTTGAGCTTTGTCAGAGGTTGGTTAATTAGTTCAACAGATGGACTTAGTTGTTAGTAATTTGTATAACAATTTTATTCGAAGTTTGGATTGTATTAATGTAATTCAATAGTTGTTTCATACCATAACCTGTATGTGATCTTGGATCAGGGGTATTTTATTATTATATTATGTTTATATCCAGGTAGGTGTTGTGTGGATTGTGGTTGGTGGCCCCAAATCTATACCCCGGATTATGGGATGCCACAGTTGGTATCAGAGCTACAGGTTATGGTCACTGAAACAGATTAGGAGGGTTAGGTGTATGTGTCTAAGATAGACGTTGGGTAGAACGATTTAGGATAAGGTTCGTCTTAAGATATTCCGATGAGTATTACGACGTTATATAGTCTTTCGACATATCGCGCGAGTAGGAGTTTGATTCATCCGAATATTTGGTGATGAGCGAGACAGCTAATTGGGCAGTTAGAGCTACCAGGTTGGAGGACACTATCTCGAGACTTTCACATATCTATTTTAGAAATTTTCCACGGCTTTGGCTACAATGTGAACGTTATACAGAGAGTACGAGGAGACTATAAACACGATGTGGGAAGCGATTATTGGCATGGGATGGAAGTTAGGGCGTAGCCGTACACCGTTAGCTATTGATATCATTTAATTTATTATCCGAGGGAATTGTCAGATGTTTTGAAAATTTTTCTTCTCGCTCCAAATTGTTGTAAATTAATTCCCGATTTAAATCATTGCTGAAGCACTTGTTGCGCAGTGACGGTTGAAAATCGAGAATGAATTGAGATCTTCTTACTTATTCAACTCATTATTGACATGCCGGTTTTGGCAGCCAAGTATGTTATTGCTTAGTCGACAAGAGTGAGATTATGAATATTTAGGAATTTCTTGGACGTCTGTTTAATCGATAGTTGATGCATACGTTTGGTGATCAATTGTCCTTCAATTGATGATAAGCATTGTAAATCAGATTTATTTACACACGGTCCTATTCTTTCAGAAATATCCCTATTTTCAAAAGATGTTTGATCCAACTCTATATATGAAAATTTTGAAACTCGTGAACTCTTTCAATTTTCCCCGAATACTCGAACTACTTCATTCAAACTGAGATGAACAACCTATGTATATAGGGGATTCAGGGACATTTTATCTTTGTGATAGAAGTCCGGTGGGACGCCACTGATTGTGTTTGTCATGAAAGTACAAAAGACTGACCATCTTTATGTACTATGGTGGTTGACCCAGTGACAAACGCAACCTGATAATGGTTCAAAGATCATATTGATCTCTCGGTTAAATCCTTTAACAAAAAGTTTTATCAAACAAAATCCAGTGTATATTCATATTTGATACCTATTCATTCTATCAATTTCTTTTGTAAGAAACCCCGAAGATTTTAGAATTTCCAGTGATGAAGAGCTGTAAAGATAGACGCGACGACATTCTAAGTGGTTGAAACTATAATTATGTTGACGAAGAATTGGTTCAGCAAGTTGAGAAGTGGCGCTAAATAGAGATGGCATATCAAATTGGATTACTTATTGGATTGATAAGATATGTACAAGATTCAGTATTACGAAGAATTGAGCTAAGGAAAAGAGCATGTAACAAGAACACAAGATTGCAAATTTTGTTAAAGGTTGAAAAGAGAATGATGATGGAGATGTTTGGCACAAGATAATTAGTGTTGATAAAAGATTGTTTTGGACACCTGTTTGATTTTGGAGGTAATAAATGGATTATTATAAGATTCTGGAGGTTTTGAGACCAATTGTTAAGTACAAAATTTTAGAGCTGAAGCGGGATAACGTGAGTAAAGCAGAGTGAAGCGGGATGGATTTATTTGCAAAGATTATCAGGAGGAACTATCAGAAGAGAGTTGAAACATGAATATGAAGTAAGGTGATTGTATTGGAATTAACAACTTGTGTGAGCCCAGTTTAAAGAATCATGATTATTAAGAGTAGAAGAGAGTTGACCAGGATGGAGCAAGATGATAAAAAGAGGAAGACAGGACCAGAGAATTTTCAGAATTGTTTTAAAGAAATGTGATTCAGTTAAAGGGAAGAATGTAGAATTCAGAAGATTTAGAGTTGAGAGAGTGGGGGCACAGTAGTTGCCCACAGGATGAGAATTAGCAGAGATTAACAAGACCTCATGGTTGGAAGATAAGAATTTGAGGAAATGTATCAAGATTGCGCTGAGGTAAATGCAGAGAGTTGCAAGTGTAATCGGAAAGAATAGAAGGGTAATAAGTGATAGAGTCAGAAGTCAAAAGTTGTGTGCCAGAAGCGTGGGAAGATAGGATATTTTGCCAGAGATTGTCTCATATCAGTCTCAATGGATCCTATGATAAGAGTAACAGAATTGTTTTCTATGAATCACTAGGAAGCTAGAAATTCAATATGACTAGGAATGACGTTATCAAGAATTTTATGTGATGAGAGTGAAAAGAGTTAAGTGTGATTCAATGGATTAGCTAAATTACAAAGTACCAGCAAATTGTGATGGCAAGAAAGTGGGATTTTGGTCCTCAAGAGATGTATAAGTTGTGTTTCTGAAAGGCATATGACTCAGCCTATTTGTAGTTAGAGGATCCTAATCAACTTAAACCAAATTGTAATAAGTAAATATACATATGAACTGTCACAGGAATCTCAAGAAGTATTATCTGTCAGAAGAAAGAAGAAAAGTCAATCTATAGTTTTGCTGTCATACACTGGAAGACGATTCAGTTATCTGATCAAGCCCCAGTACAGCATTGAAGTTAATGGATTCATTTGAATAGTGACAGAGATTTTTCGAGTGATAGTTTGAAGATCAGTTACAGTACAAGAGAATTGAGAGAAGAAATAAACCACAACCTAAAGTCAAAAGTGAAGAAGCGTCATTGAAGTTAGTCGTTCATGAACCAGACAGTACATCGAACGTCAACACAAATCAGTGGTAATTCTTTACTACCTTTAGTGGTTTGTAAGAATTAAATTAATTATTTATTGATTTAATTAAATTCATTTATAATTGATATAAATTAATTTAGTTGATTTAATTAAATGAATTAATTCTGGTAGAATTAATTTATTTATTAAATTAATTATTGTATCAATTAAATATGAATTAGTTAAAACATTAACTAATTAATTGGATCAATAAGACTTAAAGAAAGAAAGTTTATTAAGTCTTGGAAGAGGTAAAATTCGGTAAGACTTAATTTAAGTTTTACTGACAGAAGCCTTTTCAGGATTAAGTCTTACCGACCTGATTTAAGTCCTACCGACCTATGCCAGCTGTTATAAGTCTTACCGAAATTCTGGTAAGTCTTACCGACACATTTTAGGTCTTAATGGAGGTTTGTGTAAGTCTTAATGAAGGAAAATCAAGTCTTGGAAGCTGTTTAAGTCATGCTGGAGCATTTAAATATCCTACAGAAAGCCAGCAAGACCTGTTGTTGATATAAAAGATCAGAACAGACCAGATTAAGTCATAACGGAGAAAACACAGCAGAAAACATATCATCAAGACCAGAATTCTCTCTCTCAAGAACACCAAGAACACCAAAGCTTAAACAATTCCCAGAAATTCAAGTTCTTCATCTTTGTGATATTCTATCCGATAGAACTTGTTTATTTGTGATTCTTGTACTACTAACGAATTAAGTTTCCTAGTTCTTATCTTGATTATTATTAACTAAATTAGAAAAGTTCATGTCGAATTTTCTAATTAGTTATTAACATCTTGATAAGTTGTTATACTGATTTTGTAACACCACATCAAGTTAATATACAGTTATATTCAACTTGAAAAATTGTGTTAAATAATTCCGCAGATAAATTTGTCTTTATCAAATTTAATTTAAAGGACAAATTTCGATAAAAAGGTAAAGATTGTATTCAACCCCCCCTTCTACAATCTTATCGGACCTAACAATTGGTATCAGAGCAGATTGATTGATATACAAATCATCGATCCCATTTTACTCGATTAAAAATCATCCCCGAATTTTTTAACTCTCTTAAAAATTCATCATGTCTTCTAAAGTCGGAACTGTGAAAATTCCCATATATGACAAAAACAGTTATGATATGTGGAAGAACAAAATGTTAATGTTCCTCGAGGTTGCAAATCCTAAATACATGAAAGTCTTATCAGAAGGACCAATAATACCTTTTGGATTAACTCCTGAAGTTGTTACTGATGGAAAAGTTGTTACCCCTGCAAAGCTTGTACAAAAAGATTCTTCTGAATTCACTCTTGCTGAAAGAGAGGAAGCTGCACTTGACATTAATTTAAGACTGATCTTAATAGATTCTCTAGACTCTGTGATGTACAGTCATGTGATTAACTGCAAGACAGCAAAGCACATGTGGGAAACCATTGAAACCGTGAATGAAGGAACAGAAGAAGTTAGGGAGAATCGACTAGAAATTCTGACATCTGAGTATGAACACTTTCGATCAGCATACAATGAAAGTATTCAAGATGTGTTTGAAAGATATAACAAACTTGTCAACAATTTACAGATGCATGGCAAGTACTACACTCAGAAAGAGATCAACAGAAAATTTCTACTGTCAATGCCTGTTCATCTAGAACATAGAATTACAGCTATCAGAGAGTCGAGGAATCTAAGTGAAATTACTGTAGAAAGACTCTTTGGTGTTTTAAAAACCTATGAACTGGAACAATCTCAACAAAAGGAGATTTATGGAAAAGGAAGAATTGCTAATACTTCTACAGCTCTTATTGTTGAGAACAAACAGGAAGTGGAAGAAAAGGTTATTCAACCTTGTAGTGTTGACAGTGGCAAGCTGGAAGTTGAAGTTGGTCAAACGAATGCTAGTCCAGATAAAGGTGACTTCTATTCATTAGAAGAACTAGATTAGTTGGAAGATGAGTCCATGGCTTTGTTGGTAAGGAAATTCAGTAACTTTAGATTCAGGAAGAATCCCAAGTTCAGGTACAAATCTAACTATAACAGGTTCCAGAGAGGAGGTTCTTCATCCTCAAGTAACAGAGGAGGTTACAAAACTGGAACAGTTGAAAGAAGTAAAATTAGATGCTACAACTGTAATGAACTTGGACATTTCGCTACTGAATGTCAGAAGCCAAAACAAAACCAAAGAAAAGACTTTGGATCTGAAAAGAAGAAGACAGGTAGAGCCTATGTGGCTGCTGGAAAGAGTTGGGATGATACAGACTCTGAAGATGAAGAGTATGGCAATTTTGCCCTGATGGCAAAATCTGATAATTCCAGTGGTACATCATCTGAGGTATCATGTACTGAAAGTCAATATATTTATCAACTTACTGATACACTGGGTAATGCTAATAGAGAGATTGAAAGACTAAATTTGTTAAATACAGATCTTAGTAATCAATTATCAGAATTACATGATGTACAAAATTGCCATGTTATACAAAAATCAGAAATAAGAATGCTAAAAGAACTTGAGAGGTCTCTAGCAGAGATAGTGGTTCAACAACGTGAAACAATAGCTGAACTAGAAACAAGAGTCAGTGCTACTTCTAATTCATGTAAAATAGCTAAAGAGTTGTTTAACCAACAAGCTATTAATCAAACTGTAGGAATTTGGTTTGATTATAATGAAGCTATTGGACGGAAAAGCATTAATACCCCTAATCGTGTGAGTGCTGTAGATAGGGGTATACCATCAGTGCTTAAGAGTGTTACTAACCCACTCTTTAAGACATCCATAGCAGAATCTTTGGATACATCATCTTTAATCATTAAGGAAGAGACGCGCATTGAGGATGTAGCTAATGGCGTAGTCTTAGAAAGTAATCAAGTTGTTAAAAATGATAAAGATAGAAAGACTGTGTTTGTAAAAGCAGAAAGAGTTGGTGAGTCTACTAGTTCATTGAAAACTAGTAGCAGAAGTAACAACATGAATAAATGCAACAACAAATCTACCATGCATGCTATTCCTGTTATTGATACTGCTCATAAGAAATGCGATACTGTTAATTGCATGTCTTGTGCTTTTAATATAATGTCTGCTTACTTTAACGGTAATCATGCATGTGTTGATAAGAATGCTCCTAGACAGCAGATGAGCAGAAATAAACATGTTAGATCCAGGACTGTAACACCACCTAATTCTAAGATTAAGACTTCAAGTCTTTCTCAGGATATGGTGAAGACATGGTTACCCAAGCTTAAACCAAAACAAGTTAAAGCTGGTTACAGGGTTAAATGTCCAGTACCTGAAGAAAATGTTGTTAAGATAAAAAGTGTTGCTTTACCTGATAAAGGTCAATTCTTTAAGTACTCCGGACCCAATCAAATTTGGGTTCCGAAGAAAGTCTAACCAATTTGTCATTGCAGGGTTTGAAACAGGTTGAACGAGTCATGTGGATTCTGGACAGTGGATGTTCAAGGCATATGACCGGAGATAGAGCCCTGCTGACAGATGTGGTGGAGAAGGCTGGCCCAGTCGTTACCTTTGGAGATAACAGCAAAGGTAAAACTGATGGATATGGCAGATTAGAAGCTGGAAATGTTATCATTGAAGATGTCTCTTTTGTGAACGGTCTTGAGCACAATTTGCTCAGTATTAGTCAATTCTGTGACAGAGGTTATGAAGTTCATTTCAACAAGAAGAATTGTCTAATATCACACAAGAGAAATGAAAGGCCACAGTGGATTGGAGTAAGAAAAGGAAACTTGTACATAGCCAATATGAATTCTGGAAGCACAGAAGAAATTAGATGTTTTTATTCAAAGGCATCCACTGATGAAAGTTGGTTATGGCACAAGAAACTTTCTCACCTTAACTTCAAAACAATGAACTCTCTAGTGAAAAGAGAGTTGGTGAGAGGTTTACCTTCGATTGAATTTACTCAGGAAGGTCTATGTGATGCTTGTCAAAAAGGGAAGTTAAAAAGGGCAACTCACAGGAGCACTAACATATCATCAATAACTGAACCATTACAACTTCTCCATATGGATTTGTTTGGTCCAGTTAGTGTGATGTCTATGTCAAGGAAGAGATATGCTCTAGTGATTGTTGATGATTTCTCAAAATTCACATGGGTACTATTTCTGAACTCAAAAGATGAAACTCCACAACTGGTAGTTGATCACATTAAGTTAATTGAGCTGGATTCTAATTGTCCAGTAAGAACTATAAGGTCAGACAACGGAACTGAATTCAAGAATGCAGTTCTAAATGACTTTTGCACTGAAAAGGGTATAACTAGACAGTTCTCGGCTCCCAGAACTCCTCAGCAAAATGGGGTAGTTGAAAGAAAGAATAGAACCTTGATTGAAGCTGCACGTACAATGCTAAGTGAATCAAGGCTTCCATTGAGCTTTTGGGCTGAAGCTGTCAACACTGCATGCTATACCCAGAATCGAACACTTATCAATAAAGACTTAATGAAGACACCATATGAAGCTCTACATGACAAGAAACCAACTCTCAAGTACTTCCATGTATTTGGGACAAAATGTTTTATGCTGAAAGAAGGAGATGATCAAGGTGGTAAATTTGAAGAAAAAGCACATGAAGCAATATTTATTGGTTATACTAGAAGAGCCTACAAGGTGTATCTTATTGATCAACAGAAAACTTTGGAAAGTGTCAATGTTACATTTGATGACACAAAACTCCCAAATATCCAAAATGAAGATCCATCTGAAAAGCTTAAGTTTGATGATATGTCAGACTCAGATTCAGATGATGACAATCAACCTGACGTTGTTGCTGATAATAATAATCCAAATATTGGTGGTAATGATCAAGGTGATGCTGGTGAAAACAATGATAATTTTCAAGACACCACTGATACTCTTGAACCGTCAACAAGTCAAACTGGCAACAACTCAGGGGGAGATAATGAAGGGTCAACAAGTCATACTCAACATCATACTGAAGAACAAGGCGAATCGTCAAGATCAATTCTTTCCAGACAAACTGTTTGGAATAGAGCTCATCCTTTTGAGCTGATTCTTGGTGATCCAAATGTTGGTGTGAAAACAAGAAGAGCTTATCAGAATCAATGTAATTATTCTGGGTTTCTGTCTGTTATGGAACCTAAGAAAGTAGAAGAAGCTCTATCTGATCCTGATTGGGTGATTGCTATGCAAGATGAACTCAATCAATTTAAGCAACTAGAAGTATGGAAGCTGGTACCCAGACCTAAAGATAGAAAAGTGGTGGACACAAGATGGGTATTCAGAAACAAACTAGATGAAGATGGCACTGTGATAAGAAACAAAGCAAGACTGGTAGCTAAAGGTTATTCTCAAGCTGAAGGCATTGATTATGACGAGACCTATGCTCCAGTGGCAAGACTTGAGGCCATCAGAATATTCTTGGCATATGCATCCTATTCAAGATTCAAAGTTTATCAAATGGATGTCAAGAGTGCCTTTCTGAATGGTAAGCTAGATGAAGAAGTGTATGTAGAACAGCCTCCTGGTTTTGAAGATCAAGATCATCTGGACTATGTTTACTTTCTTTACAAAGCTATCTATGGTCTTAAGCAAGCCCCAAGAAAATGGTATGACACTCTTTCTGAATTTCTATTAGAAAATGGTTTTATAAGAGGTGTCATAGACAAAACGCTCTTCACTAAAAGACATAAGAATGATATAATACTAGTCCAAGTCTATGTGGATGATATTATATTTGGGTCTACT
Source organism: Saposhnikovia divaricata (assembly GCA_036435485.1). Classification (NCBI taxonomy): domain Eukaryota; kingdom Viridiplantae; phylum Streptophyta; class Magnoliopsida; order Apiales; family Apiaceae; genus Saposhnikovia; species Saposhnikovia divaricata. The sequence continues at coordinate 119,178,437 of CM071598.1, read as the reverse complement.
AATGAGCTTCTGTGCAAGAAGTTTTCTAAGTTAATGCAGGGTAGGTTTGAAATGAGCATGATGGGAGAACTGAAATTCTTTCTTGGATTACAAATAAGTCAAAGACAAGATGGAATATTTATTTGTCAATCTAAGTACATCAAGGAGCTCCTCAAGAAATATCACATGGAGGAGTGCTCATCAGCAAAGACACCATCAACTATAGCTGTCAAAATTGGTTTATGTGAAAGTTCTGCCAAGGTAGATATCACAGGCTATAGAGGTATGATTGGCTCATTGCTTTACCTAACTGCTAGTAGACCAGATATAATGTTTGCCACATGCTTGTGTGCAAGGTTCCAAGCGAACCCTAAAGAAATCCATCTCACTGTTGTTAAAAGAATCTTAAGATATCTAAAGGGTACGCCTAATTTAGGCATCTGGTACCCTAATGAATCTGGTTTTACTTTAATTGGATATACAGATTCTGACTATGCAGGAAGTGTTGTAGACAGGAAAAGTACATCTGGGAGTTGTCAATACCTAGGTGGAAGGTTGGTATCCTGGTTCAGTAAGAAACAGCAAACAGTTTCCAACTCTACAGCCGAAGCTGAATATATAGCTGTTGGAAGCTGTTGTGCTCAGATCTTATGGATAAGGAATCAATTAATGGACTATGGCATTGTATTAGAAAATATTCCTATTTTATGTGATAATACAAGTGCCATAGCAATCGCAAGCAATCCTGTGCAGCACTCAAGGACAAAGTACATTGACATAAGGTATCATTTTATAAGAGAGCATGTAATGAATGGTACAGTGGAACTACTATTTGTAGGATCTGGAGATCAAACTGCAGATATTTTTACTAAGTCGCTTAATGAATCCTCATTCACTAGAATTGTTAGTGAATTGGGTATGTTAAACAGTCCTAGTAATTAATATCTGAAATTTGATCTTTAATAATTTTACAAGTGATTTTTCTATGAATATTTGTTGTTTGAAATCACTTGTATAATTATTTTACCATCTGATTTTCTTGTTTGTTTAATTATTTTCCACTTTGTTTATTCATATTATTTAATACTTCATACTTCTGTATTTTTAGAATAATTGTAGATATTTATTTCTATTTTAGTAATTAATTTATCATATGTTTTGTAATGTTTGTCCTGTTAATATTGCTTTGTTTTAGTTAATAGGTTAGCATATGGTATGTCTAATTATTTTTATTATTTGTTTAATTTTATATAATATTTTTATTATTTTTTATAAGTAATTTGTATATTTTATAGTGTTTTTAATGTTTATTTAAAGTTAATATGACTTAAAATTAGGAAAAAACAGTCATTAAGACTTGATTTAAAATCAGTATGACTTAAACAGGTTAAGTCTTACCGAGATTTTAAATCTAAGTCATATTCGCAGGACAGTTTAAGTTAAGTCTTATTCGAGTCTTAGTTAAGTCATATTAGTTATGTCTTAATAGTTTTAAGTTAAGTCATAATCGAATTAAGTAGATATGTAAATATATAAATAACAGTTATGTCTTAATGCTAGTTTAAGTCTTATTCGGTTTACTTGTATATATATGAGAGTTAGTTGTTTTAAGTCTTAATTTATTTTAAGTCTCTATCAAGTTAAGTCTTATAGAACCTCTGAGATACATACGATACATACACACAATCTCAGTCGAATTCATGCCCGATTTTCACTAGAATCTAACTGGAATCAAGCAATAAACACGTTTAATCGATTCCTTGTTTGATTATCATCAGTTTGATCACTTAAAATCGAGTTTTTGTTCGGTTTTCAAGAGTTTTTATTTTCGAAAAAAAAACGATTTCAAGATCTGTTTTTGGGGAAAACTGAGTTCGATTCTTGGAAAACTAAAAATACATGTGTGTTTGTGTGTATGCAAAGATTGTTGTGTGAATTTTTCAGAATTTTTGAAGAACTTTTAATTATTTCGAATTTTTTAATTAATTATTAATTCGAAAAATTAATTTTTAAATTAAAAATTTGTAAAATCTGAAATTTTCAAGGAAATTAAATCTTGATTAAAATGGCTGATCGATTTGAAATTATTAAACATAATTTAATCGGTTATTTTGATCCAGAAAAATGTTCAGTTGAACGTTTTCGACCGTGGATTCGGTTTTTAAATGAAAATTCACTGGTTCGCAATGCTTTGAGATTAGATGCTCCTCTGAAAATTGAACCTTTGCGAATCATGTGTACTACTGCTGTCATTTATAATGATAACAGATCTTTTGTCCTCTCTGTAGGAGATAATCAGTACACAGTGAATGAAAATACAATAAATACGGTCTTAAATTTTCCAACTGATAATTTCGAAGAATTACCATCAGATCAAGAAATGATAAATTTTTTAAATGGTGTATTCTATCAAGACAGTCCTGATCAAACTGTCTGGAATAAAAAGAACTTTGTTCAGGAATGGGATTATCTGTTTGACACACTAGGTAGAGTCTTTGCCAATACTACGAAAGGGAACTTCGGGGTATTACCATCTTTCTTGCAGCATATTGGATATGCAGTTGCACACAACCGAAGGATTAATATTGGCAGACTACTGTGTGTTCCGATGGTTAGAAGAATCATTAATGCAAAGAAGAATTTTGATAATGGACATAAAGTTTCATGTTATTATCCAAGATTCTTCTCATTGATTTTTAATCATCTTGTGGAACTAGAAAACCAAGCCCAATTTCTGAATGGAGAATCACTAGCGTCAGGTAAACCTACTACCAGATTGTTCACTGAGTACAGCAACAAGCCAAAATTCACAAACATACCTGTAGTTGTCACCCAATACATGTCAAACTATATACAACTACCTGTTATTGAACCTGTACCAGAACCTGAACAACCAGAACAAAACCCTGAACCACCAGTGGAAAACATACTTGTTGATAATGAAAATCAAGGCAATCAACAAGTTGAACCTGCTCAGCAAATTGTTCCTCAGCCAGCTGCACTTGCTGTTGAACATCCAGTGCAAGAAACTGCATCTGTCCCTGAACCTGAATTGGATCAACCCATCTAATCAGAGACTGTTGCGGAATCAGCTGACCAGGTATTGCCTTCTGTTCCTCAAACTACTACTGCTTCTCAATCAGTTTCTGGAACCCAAGTGGTTGGTAGGTCTGACCAAGGGGTTGTAGTACCACAACCTCTAACCAAGGTCGTAGAGCCAAACACTCAACCACCAAAACTCGTATCTTTTCACTCCAGAAAGAAATTGCAAGTAAAAAGAAGTCGAATAAGTAGTGGCAGTATGAGTGAACCCACAGCTCTGCCTCTAGAAAAGAAAAGTAGAACTCAAACTGAGGCAACTGTAAGCCCGTCTATATCCTCCCAACAGGATATGGAAATTGATATGGCCGTTACACAGTTACTAGAATCATCTTCTCAACAGGATGATTCTATTGAAATTCGCCATAGGGCCATGGCACCTTGTAGTGAGTCAAGCACACCTCCTCTATTACTCACAATGGGGGAAGACATACCTTTAAATGAGTCTCAGGACACACTGCAAGGAGAGCACGTAGAAAAAGTGACAGTGCCTACCATTGTTACGGTAGAAGAGTCTTCACAGGCTTTAGAGGGAAATCTTGGTTCTCAGCCAACTTTAATAGAACCATCATCTCCCCTCCCAGGACAAACACTCCTGGCTCCCACAAGGGATTTTCCACTCGCAGTTTCGACTGGAGAAGGTGGAAGGCAACTTGATCAATCTACTACTGAAGCAATTCAGTCAACAATTTCAAATGTTCAAGTAGATTTGATTAAGGACAGGGATTTGCGAACTCCCATTGCACCACCACTGACCTTCCCAGAGGAGGCTAGGGTGATTTTACATACAGGTACAAATCTGGAAGCAGCTAAGGAATCTGAGAGGAGTGATGTGAGGAATACTATAAAATTGAGTGAAACACATGCACTTCAGGTGAGTGGATCTCAAAATGAACGTCAGGTGAGCGCACACACTGACACATACAATCTCTCATTATTAGAAAAGATAAATGCTTTAGAGAAAGAACTTGCAGTCAGCAAGGCTGAAACAGAAATCCTGAGAGCACAAGTGGGTGAGCGATCTTCTACATCCACCTCTGTCAACAGTCAGCTTGCTGTAATGAAGAAGGACATAAACTACTTAAAGACATCTTTCACCAAGAAGATAGAATCTCTCGAACTCTCTCATGAAAAGGCACTTGATGACTCTGGAGATATTACTGTTGCTCAAGACATGTTAATTTCTGAGATTTCCTTGAAAGTTGATAATCTACAGTCAGAGGTACAGCACAATCAAGAATCTACTGATTCTCGTCTGGACCAGATCGAAAAGCAGAATGCACACCAGGCTAAAGGGTTAAGACATTTGTTTAATCTTGTAAGTCAAAGTCGCAAACCTACGAATGAAGAAATTGAATTCTTTACAAGTAAGGGTGGTGATGATGATGAACAGGATCCTGAAGCTGGGGCAACTGATAAGTCTGTAGAGGATTCCTCAACTAAGGGGGAGAAATCAAAGGGGTCACAAGATAAATCTAAAGAAAGAGAGGGAGGAGAAGGAAAATCTGGTAAATCTGACCAAGGTGAAGATAAGAGGAAGAAAGTAGTTGAAGAAACTGAAGAAGAAATTCAAGACAAGAACACAGGTTATTATTACACGGGTGAACCGGATAACTTCGATGTTTTTGCTAATCTTGAATTCCCTGATCAAGGTGAAGAACTTCCTGAACCTGATCTTAGTCACTGGGAAGATGAAGGACCAGTGATATCCGAATTTGAAGCTCAACAAGCTGAGAAAGAATCTGAAGAATTATTTGCTCAAAGGGAAGCTAATTTGCAACTGAGAGAAGAAAAACTTCAAAAATCTTTAGAGCAAATTGCACGAAATGAAGAACTTCAGAAAGCTGAACAGCAAGCATTACAACGACTACATGCTATAAATGTTGAGAAGAGAAAAACATACATCAGACTAAAGAGCGGTGACAGATGGGAACGTGCTCAAAGAGCAATTGATTCACCTCAGAGTTCTGATTATGAAGATCGTCGTCTTGGACAAATTCTCGAAGAATTCAAACTGGCAAATCCAATTCACGAAATGTATATAAAGGCCTTACAGGTAGAAGTCATCAGGATAACTACTGCATTTGAACCCAAATCTGATGAGCTAGTAATATTTGTAGATTGTCATAAAGTTGGAACATTCAGAGTATCTATTCAGTTCTTTTATGACAGATCACTGACAGAGATATGGGTACTTAGGCCTAAGGTAAGAACATCTTCTGAGCTAGGTGTATTGTTACATGAAAAGTTCAAAGAATTTGCTGAAAGAGCTGGACCTGAAGTGATTAAGGAACCTCCACAAGTAAAATTTCTTAAGGGAGAGGTACTTCACACAATCAATCTTCAGACAGATGAGCTATACGAACATCATGCAAAGCACTTGGTATATGCTGAATATGCTCTCAGAAATCATGGATACTTGACTGAAGAAAAGGTAATAGCTGCAGATCACATCCGTTCCTATGCACAAACGAACATAAAAGATTACAAGAAATTTCAAGGTGAACTGAGAAAGAAGCTTGGAATTCCTTTAGTCTTACCTCAAGGATTGTCATCAAGAAGAGAACGTCTTGTTGATTCTGATCTACACATGAAATTTCAAGTCACAGATGAGCCAGAAGAAGGAGAATTCAGAAGGGAAGACAATTGAAGATAAAGATTTGCTCTACATGTTATATCTTCAGAGCCTAGATAAATCTTGATAGGAATTTATATCATATGATCAGTCTAGAGGATCATCTATCTTGTATTTATCTTTCATGTTTGAATCTGGCAAATGTTAAATATAAACCAGAACTTTTTTTCATATTTACTTAGTATTTAAAGTTTTATCTTTCATTTGGTTAAGTTGGATTAGTTGAGGTATCCTCTAGGAATTTTCTTGTTATTGTCTAACAAACAAATAGGGGGAGATTGAAAGGCATATGACTCAGCCTATTTGTAGTTAGAGGATCCTAATCAACTTAAACCAAATTGTAATAAGTAAATATACATATGAACTGTCACAGGAATCTCAAGAAGTATTATCTGTCAGAAGAAAGAAGAAAAGTCAATCTATAGTTTTGCTGTCATACACTGGAAGACGATTCAGTTATCTGATCAAGCCCCAGTACAGCATTGAAGTTAATGGATTCATTTGAATAGTGACAGAGATTTTTCGAGTGATAGTTTGAAGATCAGTTACAGTACAAGAGAATTGAGAGAAGAAATAAACCACAACCTAAAGTCAAAAGTGAAGAAGCGTCATTGAAGTTAGTCGTTCATGAACCAGACAGTACATCGAACGTCAACACAAATCAGTGGTAATTCTTTACTACCTTTAGTGGTTTGTAAGAATTAAATTAATTATTTATTGATTTAATTAAATTCATTTATAATTGATATAAATTAATTTAGTTGATTTAATTAAATGAATTAATTCTGGTAGAATTAATTTATTTATTAAATTAATTATTGTATCAATTAAATATGAATTAGTTAAAACATTAACTAATTAATTGGATCAATAAGACTTAAAGAAAGAAAGTTTATTAAGTCTTGGAAGAGGTAAAATTCGGTAAGACTTAATTTAAGTCTTACTGATAGAAGCCTTTTCAGGATTAAGTCTTACCGACCTGATTTAAGTCCTACCGACCTATGCCAGCTGTTATAAGTCTTACCGAAATTCTGGTAAGTCTTACCGACACATTTTAGGTCTTAATGGAGGTTCGTTTAAATCGGACCCGTAATTGATTTAATCGGTAATTTTAGGACCGATTAAAAGTTAATTAGGGTTCCGAGCAATTCAGCAACAAATATCTACGCTAATACTTTTTTTTGACCTATCAAAATCTTATCTACATCTCACCCAATCAGCTGCAAGCCACTTGTCCTAATCCCATTCATCAATAAATTTATTTTTCAAAAAAAATATTTTAATTTTCAAAAATTAATTTTCACGGTGTTCTTGAGGATCAAATCAACGGTTGAAGGTGATTCTGTTATCCGTTTTTGATGTTCGAATAACAAAATCGAAGCCTGTAACATCTACTATCTGAATCTGTTGTCAACATCTACCCAGGTTATCATCTCGATTTTCTATAAATTTTAAATTAAAATTTTCGAATTTTAGGGTTCTTGGCTTGAAAATTTGGGGCTTTTCATTTGGTTGATTGTTGACTTGTTTTGATGGTTTGTATAGCTTCATTTGATCCTATAGAGTCATTTGATGTGATTAATTGCATTATTTGGTTCGGATTTAGTAAGGTTCGAGTTTAATGTTTTTACCGAACTTTCAAATCGATTTTTCGTCTTGGTTGTTGATTGTTCGCACAAATGGTTGCCATGATCGATTATATGTTAGTTAAGCTTTGATTTGAGACCTTAATCGCTGTGTTTTGTTAATGTTTTCGTAAAAGTCGAGTTTTGGCCGGATAGTTTCGAGTTTTGGCCGGAATTAAAGCTCCGGTGTCCGGTTGTGGTTGTTGTGGTTGTGAACGTGTTACGGCTGTTGTGCTGAGCGAATTGATGTAAAGTTTTGTGAATTCTGGGTTGGTTAGCAGGTGGCCGGAATATTTTCCGGTGACGGTTGGCTGCCGGATTCTTGGTTTCATCGCCGGAATCTGGAAACCAGTTTGAATGTTCTTGAATTTTTATTTTTTCCTTTTTTCTGATTTTATTGTGTTAATTTTTAAAGTTATGTTTGATGTGTTGTGGAAATTGTGGTAAAACATTTGTGATTTTAACCTTTTAACTGTTTTACCTGATAGAATTTTTAAGGAAATTACTTTTACCTTTTTATGGTAAAATTTTATTTATTTTTTTTTCTAATTATTTTCATATTACAATTTATTTGAAAATCTGAATTTTCTTTTAAAATTCAGAAAAATCATTTTGTAAATTATGTATTAAAATTCAGAATTATTTCTGAATGTTCTTTTATTTATTTATTTATTTAATTTCAAAAATAATTTATTTATTTGTTTAATTCAAAAATAATTAAGAATTAAATACTTTTAATTATGTTAATTAATTTCAAATAATGATTTAATTAATTTAATTATTTGATAAATGTAATCATTTATCAAATAATTTAATTAATTATTTATTAGTTGATTTTAATTAATTTAATTAGAATTATTTAATTTTTAATTAATTTCTTTCTATTTAAATGATTTAAAAATAGTAGATAATTGTTTAAAAATCCAGAAAATGTTTTAAAAATGTTTTCAAATATTCTGAGTTGGATTTTATTTAAAAAAAAAACCAAGATTGAAGATTGTTTTAATAGTATTTTGTGAGTTCGTTTAAGTGTTATGTGAGTTATATGAGTCATTTAAATGTGATTTAAATAATTACGTGCTTAGGTGTTACGTGATTTATGTGCAATATGTGTTAGTGAGTTATAAAAGTGATTAATTGTTTGACCGAGTATTTAAATATTCTATTTGAATTCAGTGTGTCTGCGAGAGGTGCTTAAAGTAGAAAAAGGTCAGTCAGAAGTATTGATGTGAGATGAGGATTGTAGAACCGAGGGGACGAGACGTATGAAAGTTAGTGGTTGAATGAGACGTTCAGACAGTTAGGCAGATTAAGCTGTGATTACCAGGCAAGTGTTTTCCCTTCACTTCTAATTATGTTATTATCCCATTTATTGTCGATCTCGTCGATATTTATTGTTTTAGATTTTTTTGCTGAAAATCTAACGATAATTATTCGTATACGGATTTCTAGTATATATTTTTATTAGTGATTGAAAGATATGATGTGATATTTTTAGGTATATATTAATAATTGCAAGATTATGTTTAAATTAAAAGTTAACATGTTTTAAATTAGAAAATAAATATTAATGATTGGAAGACTATGATTGCAAAATTATGTTTTAAATTAAAAGGTAACGTGTTTTAATTAGAAAAGAAATATTAATGATTGGAAGATACGTTATTTTAAGTGTGTCAAAAGGGTAATATGATAAATTGAAAGTAAACGCCTTTTAAATTGATTGAAAGATACTATATTTTAGGTATTTATTAAATTTTATTTAATATTACAATTATGTTTTTATATAATTATCATTTTAATATTTTTTTAAATTTTAATTTCATATATAATTTAATATACTCATATTTATGGATTATACTAATATTTCCTTATTATAAACAACGTATATGGATTTTTAATATATTTTATTAATAATTGAAAATATGGTGTGATATTTTTGGGTATATATTAATGATTTTAAGATTAGTTTCAAATATAAAAGGTAACGTATTTTAATTAGAAAGAAAATATTAATAATTTGAAGATATGGTAGGATTGATGTTTTTATAAAAGATAATATATTCAACTAAAAGTAAAATGTAAAAATGGCAATGGCTAATTAACATTAATTATATTATATCATTGTTTATTTTAATAATTAAGATAACCAAACCGACAAAATTTCAATCTTTCGGATTTAATATAATAATATAGATAATAGTATAGATTTGTAAAGGTAGAAATTTAATTTTGTTATTTTTAAATGATAAAAGTATGTGAGAGAAAGAAGGTGATGGTTTTAAAGATAAGTCAAACTTATCGTTTGAATATTCCGAAAATAAAAGTGTGATCTGATAACGCAGAAGTTTTGATAAATAGAGGATTTAATTGATAATTAGCGAGTAATCGAAGCTTAAAAAGAAGAGAAAGAAATCGTAAGAAATCAATCAATTTCATCATCTACTCACCAAACTCACAACAGAAATAATGAATAAATGATGATGCCATTGCCACCTCACCTTCTCTCTATATATCCAAAAATTTCTCTGTCTAAAAGTAATAAAGACAATAATAATAAAATAAAGAAGAAAAGCAGCGAGAGGCACGCAGTAGCAGTGTATTTCAGCATTCTTCTTCATTTTCTCCTATCGTCATTATGCTTATTTCTTCTTATCAAATTCTCTCTAGGTTTTTTTTTTGAATTTTATTTGTTGTGTGATCTGTTTATGTATTTGTATTGACTTTATTTATTTTTACCTGTACAGGTTTGATTTGATTTGATCATTTAAATTGTTTACAATTTGTAATTAAAGTAGCTAGCGATTATTAGATCGAGTTGCGATTGCTATGGGATATTTGAATTCTGTTGTGCCATCGGCTAGCCAAGTTCCTGGTCAATCTGATTCTCCTGTTTCTGGTGGTGGTCTCAGGTCTCTCTCTCTCTCTCTCTCTCTCTCTCTCTCTCTCTCTCTCTCTCTCTCTCTCTCTCTCTCTCTCTCTCTCTCTCTCTCTCTCTCTCTCCTCTCTCTCTCCCTCTCTCTCTCTCTCTCCCTCTCTTTCTCTCCCTCTCTCTCCCTTCATTTATGTAATTGTGTTGGTATTTATCCATTTGTCTGTATTTATATGAAAGAAGATTTGAATGTGAGCTTATATATTTATTTACATACAATACTAATCATGTGTGCTTGTTATATGCACAGATACGCTCACTTACTGTATCTTAATTTGATTTGTTGTTAAGTTTGAGGTGTTATTGTGGAGTATATAACTTGAGTATGATTTCCATGCTGTTATTGATTTTCAAATGAGTGAGTGATTTGAGAAATTATTTAAAACAGAAGAATACTTGGAACTGGATTGGAAGTAATAAGGTGATCTAGACATACAAGTTGTTCTTACCGTGTCCCGACAAATCAGTTATGTTATGCAATAACTAATTTGAATCTTTCTTTGTCGGGTTACTACGTGGAGGAGTTAGTACGTTTTTCATTGAATTATATTTGTTAGTCTCAACTATTTTGTAACTGACTACTTACAACCTATTTCACACACCAATATGACCTTTTGTCAACAAAGTATTACAATCTGATAGTTTGGTACTACTATGTCTTATGTATTCCGTAATGTTGTCGTGTTATGACGAACCTATTTTTCAAGCATTAAAGCTGGATACATGTAATAAGATGATTTGGACAAATGCACTGTGTATGTTAATAATGTTATTATTATGTTCCCATACAAGTCTTTTCTTACTGCATAGGTGGTCTGTGCGGTTGTTTTTCAAACAGTTTCATAGACTAATATATTCTGAACTACTTTTAGAACTGACCGCTTATAACCAGTAGCGCACGCATAATTGTTTTTCATTTTTAACAAGTATTGTTCCAATATGTAATGTTGAGGGTCTTCTTTTCATGGACCAGCAAGTGATTTTTTGTTTTCGGTTTTTGGTCTTGTAAGATGGAAGGACTAGGCAGCTTAGTAGACCACCTTAGTTTCATTCTTTCATTATGTCGTTTGTTTGTTTTATAAATTTAATTTTATTCTTTCCAATGTTAAAATTGAGCAATCTAACTGTGCATAGATTAAGAGTGGTTCATTTCACATTTAAGTTTTTATTTTTGTACTTTATCAGTACTTAATAAGTTTAATTTTAATTGGAACAGCCAAAATGGCAAGTTTAGCTATGGTTATGCGAGCTCTCCTGGAAAGAGATCTTCTATGGAGGATTTTTATGAGACAAGAATAGATGGCGTTGACGGAGAGATAATTGGTCTGTTCGGAGTTTTTGATGGTAAGGATCATTGTATCTCTTTGAATGAACTCTAGTTTTTGTTACTATCAAATTGGATCAACTATCAAAACATGCATCTGCAAACTAAATGGGCTTAGTTTTCACATACTTTTGGAAGTGTTTTCTACAGAGTAGCCATCTTCAACTCCATGCCTTTGTATATGACGTTATAAAGTACCTACAACTGCTTGTCATCTTAATATTGTCAATATACGATGACATAATGTAAAACAATATTAGGAAGAATGATAAGATTTTATCTGAAAAAGTTACCTTGGCTGTTGTAATAGTCAGTTTTTTTTTTTTCATTTTTGTAGAGAATATTTTCATAGAACTGTGTTAATGTTGCTTCCTTTGTATCATGACATGACATCCTACGTAAAATATACACATTATTTTAGTCTGTAGAAGCATTACATTCCTGTCCGTGCATACCATTTGCATTTTGTTCTTTGTCAGCTGATTACTGGATTGACGTGACCTGAGTTTAGTGCCTTTGTTTTTCTATAATTATTCGAGTAACAACATTTCTAAGTATTCCTCATCATTTATTTTATGTGCTTCTCGTGTTGATTTTCAGGTCATGGTGGTGCTCGCGCTGCAGAATATGTTAAACAAAATCTCTTCAATTGTCTCATCAGTCATCCAAAATTTATATCTGATACAAAATTGGCAATAGGTATTATATTCTATCGTCGATGTAATATCCATCAAGATTAGATAATATGTGAACTTTTGATTTAGGTGATAACTTATCTGTTATCAGTTGGTTCAGTAGAAACTAAGGTATATAATTGGTTAATCACTGACTTCTAATATGAAGCTTTTATATATTACTACCACAAAAGTATATAAAACTTAAGAATATTTTATATTGAGATTTTATAAACTGGAAGTTGAATGAATTCAAACAGAAAACTACTTTCTTATGTCAATATTTCAGTTATTTATACTATGTTATTAAAGTTTAATTGGAGACCTTTCTTTGTCAGTCGTCCATAGTTCATATTATTTACCTCTCTATTGCTATTTTCTAATATGGAAAACAAAATGTCATTGTACGACAAACTTATTTATTAGCATCATCACAAAACAATTTTGTACATACCTATACCTTTACCTAACCGTTATATATGTAATAACTGTTGTTAAAAATATAACTCTTTGCAGCGGATGCATACAACCATACAGACTCTGAGTTTCTGAAATCTGAAAATAATCAACACAGAGATGCTGGATCAACAGCTTCCACAGCAATCCTTGTTGGTGATCGTTTGCTTGTTGCAAATGTTGGGGATTCCAGAGCTGTTATAAGCAGGGGTGGCAACGGTAATTCTTAAGCTTTGTTTCATTAATTCCTATGGTTAATAAATTTATTTTTTCATAAAATTTACTTGAATTGGTTATGTTGCTTTTGCATATACTATAAGGCAATAGAAGAAATGGTTAGCCAGCTGTCTCTCCAATTCTTCAATTATTTTAGATGCAAAGAACCTAACATTGAGTTTGGTTAGGTGAATTTCATGAAAATTTTACTGTTTTGTAGGTAAGTGTTTGTAGTTTTTCATTACTTTCTCCATTCCATTCCTAGAAATTCAAATCAGAGCTCAAGTCCGCCAAGGAATGCTCCATTCTTCTTCCTACTCATTTTCCTTACAAAATACAAACTTCGTCATATAAAATTTGCACTCCCTCATTTCTGTTCACTGTTCTCTCTTACATCCTTTCTTTTCCCTCAAAAATTTGTTTACAACTTTTCATTCTGTCGTTCACCATTCCATTCCTCCAACAGAGAGTGAAAAGCTAAGATGATAATTGTTGAACACGACTTTTGTCCGATATTTTGAGATGCCTAGATATAGATACATATTTAAGTGGAGAAAAACAATTTTAATTCGACTAATAATATAATAACTTATTTAAAAAATTATGATTATATAATAGTTGCCGATGCATTATTTATTGTAATTAGGACAATGTGATATAGCCAAATATTACTGTGCAGTTCTAATCTCTTTTCTTATGACTTCTTAGTCAATTACAATTCTAGACTCTAGAGTGGCAACTGTTGTGCAAGACAAGTATCATAGAGATTTTTATTGATTGTGAGTTTAAAGACGTGATCAACGAAATCATGAGGATTCTTTTCCAGAGTTCCTTGTTCCTATCTCTCTTACTCTCTCTTTTCTCCAATACAGTATGTCCAGTGACACCGTTTTCGATCTTTTCATTTTATATCTAATCTTTGCCTGAGTTTTGCTGGACTGGGCCACCTCCAATAGCGTCAGCAGCATGCTATGATAGCACAAACAGTTTATAGGGCAGTCTGGTCGAAAGAGTAGCAAGCACCTGGCCCGACCGACTACTCAGTGCTTTTGTTTGTTTTGGGTGTAAATCTCTCCCAGAGCAGAGAGCATGCAAAACACCTTGTAGGCACTAGCATAGTCATAATGGTTTTAGTTTCTTTTTTGTTGTTATGTTTGCTTAAGTTTACGTACCCCTGTCAGAATACTTTAGATGTTTTATGCCGAATATCTCCTGCATAAAATATTCACCGCCTTAAAGTAGGCTGTTTTGTGAGACCTAATTTCTTTATAAATTGGAATTTTGTAGCTATTGCTGTATCTCGTGACCACAAACCCGACCAAACAGATGAGCGACAACGAATCGAAGATGCTGGAGGATTTGTTATGTGGGCAGGTACGTATACCTTTTTGGTCCAAGTAAATACAAGTATTGTGGAGATTAGGAATGCATTTTGAAATGGTTATATTATTTAATAATTTTTTAATCTGATTCTTGATAATGCTTGGATTTTCTCAACAGGAACTTGGAGAGTCGGAGGGGTGCTTGCTGTTTCTCGTGCATTTGGTGATAGACTGTTGAAGCAATATGTTGTTGCTGATCCCGAAATCCAGGTCCGACTCGGTACCTAATTCAAATGCTTAAAACAATTGAACTCAGTTATCTGTTTACATGAACCTTCTAATTACATTTTTTTTCTTGAATTCATGTCCTTGTTCAGTAGAGTTATACTGTCAGTCTGTCAGTAATGTAGGTAGGATATAAGAATAAACAGGTAAAACAATGAGAAATGAACTTTGGATGAATCCCGGATGAGAGGATATTATTGGATTTGCATCCTAGAACAAGATAATAATTCTCAATATTCATTAATTTAATTCAAAGAGCTAGGATATTATTGGATTTGCATCCTAGAACAAGATAATAATTCTCAATATTCATTAATTAATTCAAAGAGCTAAGTAAGTGCGGGATTAAATGAAATCATTTAGGAATCAAACCCCTAATAAGGTACCTAAAGTCCAACTCCTGGATCCTTAACAACTGGGACGACTACATATAAGTCAACGAAACGTAGTACTGATATCTATATCTATATCAACACTAATACCCCAATGTATTAAATTATAAAGTCATATTAATTCGCTTCTTAATTTTAATTAGTGTATTTCCTGTTTATTTATGAAGGTGTCACACTTGAACAGTATAATTTTTCTATCAAATTCCTTTATCTTAATCTATATCCGCTATGGATTTAGAAAAGCTTTTTTCCATATTACCTCTTCTATCGAATTTGACCTTTGTACTTGTGCACACATGTAATATGTATAGGCAAGCAGAGATCAAGCAGGTTTTTCAACAAAGTTATGTTTAACATCTTGCACCATTAATGTGCTAAAAATCCACGACCCTCCAAACTTAATCCTCAAGCTTTCATTCTACATAATTAAACTATAACTATGTCTTGTGACATAATTACCATAAATCTACAAAATTTTGGCATATTTCATTGACGTTTTACTGGCAGCAGATCAGTGCATTTTTTTTCTGTCGCAATCTTTTGTTTGGATTTTTGTGTGGGAGTAGAATATGGACTTCAGTCTTCCTTCTGTAACATGTTTGACTAGTATGCTTAATTTCTGGTTAATACAGGAAGAGAAGGTTGATAGCTCACTTGAGTTCCTTATCCTTGCTAGTGATGGGCTATGGGATGTTGTCACAAATGAGGTCAATAACTTTTCCTTTTCATTAGAGAACTTGTCCTAGCCATTTGATGTTTATCTTTTTGTTTGTTCGTGACAATAGCTCTTAGCCTAGATGCTGTAAATAATCAACTGCCAAGATTCTAAATTAAATTCATTTCCAGGAAGCTGTTGCAATGGTCAAGCCAATCCAGGATCCGGAGGAGGCAGCAAAGAGACTTATGCAAGAAGCATACCAAAGAGGCAGTGCTGATAATATTACTACTGTTGTTGTTCGATTCTTGGAAGCTCAAGTTGGAACCTCTATCAGTGGCTCTGCTTAGATTAATCTCTATTAGAATTTTCAGATATGTTCAACACAGATAGATGAATGAAAAAACCCCGAGGACAAGTTTAGCGTGTTTTAAGTATGGAAACATCAGTTTTGTCAAACATAGGTTTTGTGCCTTTTATATACTAGAAGTGGTTTCTTACTGTGAAAGTTTCCAGTTCCCTGCTGGTATGTTTTCTCTATGGTTGGTGTATATCTATTGCTTCACTTGCTAGATTCCACTTCTTTCAGAAGGTGAGCTACTTGCTAGGTAACCGTTGTGGTGCTAATGCTTAATACTCTATTCGTTGTGACAGGTCTATGGGGGAAAATCTGTCAGATGATGTATAATTATATAGTCTGCATTTCTGTAGCAACTTTGCAATTTTTTTGAATGTTAAAGATATGGGACGAAGACCAAACAAGTCAGAACGTTGGATAAAAATAAACCCCAAAACATATTCACTCATGCAAGAGAATCTATCCTAAAAGAAAGATGAATCTGGCCTAATTCATTTTTACTAATATTAATCTCACAACGCCGAAGAGTAATCTGAACCATTAACGGGTGAGTTTAGTTGGCAGGTTATTCTGACAAAGGGAAGATAAAAAGATTGTGCCCATTAGGTATGTAATTTTTTGTCAGATCTTACAATAAACGTGACTGAGATTAACATATTAGAAAAAAGGATTCAAATGGTTTTATTTTGGTGAACCCATTAATCATCTAATGGCTCACATTAAACCTGTGAACCTGCGACTCTTTGTGACTGGTAGTTTTTTTTTTTGTTTTTTTTTTTTTTTTTTGCTAAATGTGACTGGTAGTTTCTTAATCGTCTATTGGCTCAAATTGAGAGTTTTTAGGTTCTCAACTGAATCAAACAGCTTGTTTTCTAAACAACAGTACTTCCCATTAAGCTGTGATTGCAACAAAGAAAAAAAAAAAAAATCTGATTTCCGATCATTCTTTTCTTTCATATCAATCTTTTCTTTCATATCAAAGTTGTTCTATAGCCTGTAAGACTTGGACATGAAAAGAGTCTACAGTTTGTGGAGCAAAACACAATTTAATCTCTTACATTCCAAACTTACTAGGAACCCATGTTGGACATTTTGGACTATAATGGTTAGACACCACCTTTGAGTTCAAAAGATCAACAATTGGTCCCAACTTCAGAGACCTAGGAGTCTTGTACTGGCTCAGTGAAGTACCTAAGCTGATGGCATAATCCATCACTTCATTAAAAGTCCCTCTTTCTACTATCTTGATCTCGAGTGGACCAATGGATTTAGTAGCTACACGACCTTGTCGATACACACTGTTGAGTGACTCTTCAATGTCGAGACAACAATCCTCAAAAACCCAAGATGGAACCACTTGGCTTGTAGTTATTGATCCATCCTTGTGCACATTATATTCCCAGAAGATAACATAATGTCCTGGAGTTGTGCTTGTATCTGCATAGGCAGTATAATCAACTAAATTCGCATCAAGTGGACTTAAATGGTTGATTACAGCTTTCTCTACTGCGCTATGCAGCTCAAATTCATCAGTTTTGTCAACTCCAATGCTTAGAGCAACATTTTTCCGACATATGAAGTTGAACTGGGGAGCCTTGTTCTTGAATGCAACAACTCTTAGCAAATCTCCTACTCTATATCTGTAAAGACCTGCACCTTTTAAACAATTTTAGTAATAACAATAACAAATATGCAATAAAGAATGAGCTAGGGGTGTGTGTTATATTTCAACAAATCTAGTATCGGTAATCTTTTCCTCTCTTTTTTTATAATTATTTTGTTGTTTTGTTTTTTGTGTTATTATCGACTTATTGTTGCAGAATCAACTTACCAGCATAGGTAGTGACCACAAGCTCGTAGTCCATTCCAAGCTTAACATCAACAAGATCAACCAATTCATTTTGTTCCTTCTCATTAATTGTTGCTTCAACATTGGAACTTGTATCACCTGCCATATTGCTTCCATGCACAGGCAAGAATTCAAAAAAGGCCATGGTCGGAATGAGGGTATATGATACATCAATAGGATTGCAAAGAGGATTAAGATTAACCCCAGAAAAACACTCTGAAGAACAATAAGTAGAGCTCACAATAGGTAGGCCATTGCTATAATATTCAAGAGTTGGTATATACTGTGGCATGGTTCCTGTCACAACAACTTCAAGGCACTTTGTATTAGGCCACAAGCTTCTTATGATCCCTTTCCATGACGACTTATTACATTCAGCGTCAATAAAATCTGCTAAAACTGGGTCAGGTTTAAGGATTTTCGTGAGCACTGATTCTCTCAACAGTTGGTCCGTGATTGCAGGGTTAAGAGTTCCTGTCCGAATGTCATTACATAATACTGACCAGCTGGTTTCAAAAAAATGAATGGCTCGGATGAAGGTGAAACTAAATGAGGCTACAACTCGGACAACTTCTTTGTGGAGACATAGTCCACATAGCATTTGTGAGTACATACTTGGTAGTTGTCTTGGCAGAGAATTGCTGCATTTGGACTGGTGTACTTTGAATGAAGTTCATTTTCAGAAGGCCTGTTTCTCAAAAGTGTACTTCTGTAGAAATTTGTTACTGCTGTACAAGCCAGGAGGCCACCAGGAGTCTTGGACTCGGACTTTAAGAAAATGAAATACATTGCTTTCCCATTGTCTAAACCAGGAATACACTGATTCATTAAGATTACAGAAAAATGACTTCCTGTCAAGCTCTTCTTCAATGGTTGGTATCAGTTTCCTCTCTCCTCCTGATGTCCCAGAGCTGCACCCGAAAAATAAAAGAAAGGTGATGATTAGACATCACAATCTACTAGTAAACTTCATTCAATGCAAAGACGTCCACATTTTGTTGCGATTACTTAAACGAACAATTTTATTGTGAAGATCTTCACTATAACTTTATCACTTGCGGCATTTTAAGAGAGTTGTTAACTTGACATGGTAACGAAGGCACATTATGATACATATAATATAAGCATGATATACATATTAAGCCCTCCTAACAACTTAAGATAGTAGACGTTTGTATAGGCACCAACTTACAACACATAAAACTATTAACATACATATGAAGTCCTTCTAAGGAGACTTGGCATTTGGTAACTTAACAGTGAATTCGATGTATATCGCTTGTCTAGGTGCCAACATATTTCTCTCTATATATATGTTATCCAAAATTTATACAAGGAAAGTGTTGACTTGGTCAAGGCTCTGCATTCCAATAAGTTGCACTTATTGGAAGGCCTGTTAGGAAAGAGACCTACTTCTAATCGACTTAGTTTCTTAGGCATACGTAATCACATTGTGAGGGTTGGAAGCGAAGAGCTTTTCGAGCGACCACCAAAAAATCTTTATAATCGCAACCCTCAATTCATCACAACCACCACACTCTCGGCAAAAAATCACCCGTCACAGATTTTGAATCCGGTTAACAACCTTGAATTTTGTTATCACAAATTCCTCCGTTAACAATATACAAGTTAAGGCAAAAGTAAGGTAAAAGATCATGTTTTCGAAAATTAAAAACAAACAAAATTATATATTGGTAACCAACCTTGTCAAGAACTCTGAGATGGGCCGAGAACATAGGATGCGAGATTTATCACCATTGGCAATTCGGTAGATATCAGGTTGAATGTCTTCGTAAGTGCTGATCGGCAAAAATTTCTTGAAACTGTCGATGTCAGTGCGCCCGTCAAGGCCATGACGCTGCAAATACTCAACACCTGCATTTCGAGTGAGTATTTCAGAAAGAACTTGCTTCTGAATTTTATCTGCATTTTTAGTCAAATATTCAATAGACTCAAGAGCCTCATTGTTCTTCATTACAGAACTACTCTCCATCATATATTTATTGCTTTCTGATATTTTGAGCTTTCGTAGATCATAATTTTCTGATGAATGAGTTCTTGTAGTCAACGAATATTGTCGGGGAAACTTCTTTTTTTCATCTCCTTTTTTAAATAGGAATTCTTCAAGAAACTTCTTTCTGAGTCAGCATAAGAATTAAATTATATGTTATCTGATCACTGGTTTTTTTTTAGTTTCAGAAAATTAATTTGGAGGCATAATTTTTTACTTGCAATTATACATCTTGTTAGGATCTAGAGTGCGGAAGCGATATAATTTAAATAAAAATTTAAAGAAAAATGGTATAAAGACTATAAAAATAACACATGGATTTTTAGGTGGAAAAACCCTCTTTGAATAGAGGTAAAAAACCACGAGCGAGAGAGCCAAAATATCCACTATAGTAAAATGGGAGTACAAGAATATTTCCTTCTAAGGCTGACAAAGAATTGTAATAACCCTAACATTAGAAAGGCTACAATGCCCAAATGAATAGTGATCTTGATGAATCTAGGGAAATGGTGTGTAGGTACTCTATATTAGGGATGGAAAATGAGTGAACAAAAACCATATTAGTATTGTACATTGAAAATAAGTGACTCGAAATGACGATGGATTTTAGAAATTCCTGAATTTTGATTTTGAGGATTTTGAGCTCGAACGAACTTCTATATCTTGGATATTAAGGAGTATAGAAATATTAAAGGAATTATATATTGAGGAATTAGTGAATTTAAGTTAAACCAAGGGATTATTAAGTTAAGAGAATACCAAAGGAAATTGGATTTGTAAATGATTTCGAAAACCACTGAGATAATGAGGTATACTTGAAACGAACCACAATTAGACGAGTATGGAAACCAAACAACCAAGATTGTAACATAACAAGGATATATACCACATTATTATTACCAAGAGTGCTAGCAAATTACTTAGGAAAATCAAGAAAAAGATTAAAGGATGCATCCAATGACATCATGAATGACATCATCATCCACTAACTTGTTTTAAGGGGCAAATTAGTCATTCACCATGGGATTTATCCACCAAACTCTAGAAGTCTCAAGAGATTAAGACAAGATGAGATAAGATTAACAAAAGCAAAAGAACTCTTCCCCATTCTCTTCCTTGTTCCATTCGGCTACTAAGAAAAAAAAAGATAAAAGGAAAATCAAAACCCTAGCTCTCTTCAATATTAAATCAAGGGATAAATCATGGTTGTTCTTGGAGATTAGGAAGGAGCATATACAAAGTTTCAAGGCCAACCATCATCATTTAGCAAGGTAATATAATCATGGAAGTTGTTAGGAAAGATGATGAATAGTGTTTTCAAGTGTTAACTTTGTTTTAATGGTTTCTCTTAGTGATTCAAGCTAGTATAAGGTTGAATAAGGATATATCAAGGATTGTTAAGGGTTCTCAAAGCTTCAAGAAGGTATAATCATGCTTGCTCTTTTATATTTATGGTGGATATTGTTTGGTTTAGTGATTAAGTAGTGTAAATGTTAAGATTATGATGTTATATGTGTTTGTAAGTGGTTTGAGTTAAATATGGAAGTGTTGGGATTGTAACCATGGCTGGTGAAGAAGACCACATGGTGTAGGTGATGATTATGGTGTTTGATAATTGATTTGGAGGAGTTGGATTTATGGAAAGTACGAAATTATAGCCGTTATAATGCCCGATTTTCGTTAGGATGTAAGTTGTCCTGTTTTGGACCCCCTGCATCCGTACGGTACCCTACTGTCCAGGTTCCTAATTAACTATGAAATGATAGAGCTTAGTTCATAGATCGTTTTGATATAAGGTGCGTTAAAATCTGATGAACGGTTTAGGAGAACAGTCAGTTTTAGTGAAAGCGGTTCAGAAACCGAGAAACCGTAAATGTATCAAACTTGAGGTTACAATTACCATACTTTAACATTGTTAAAAGTCACGAAATTTTGGGATATGGTAGTAGTGTGGTCAAAGAACTATTTCCAGTTGACCTTACAATAAAATTCGAAATTTAAAAATTATAAGAAATTCTGCAGTCGAGTGTGGTCGTTAAGGGAAATGGTGAAAACCCCTGAAACTTCGATTAAGGTTTTAAATGGCTAAGTTCTTGAACCTTTGGGGTAATAAGAATACGTTAAACATATATTAAAGTTTCAAAAAGGTAATGTTATACAAGAGTGTAGTGAGTAAAAGATGTGGTTCTAACGACGGTCCTGTTGTGTTTATAGAAACTCCGGAAGAGGGACGAGCCATACCATCAGGATATCGAAACCGTGGCAAGATCTCTTCTATCCCTATTTGTAAAACTACTTATCTTCACAAAGAAACTTGATTTCATGGAATATATATGTAATGCTATTATTACTATATTGTGAAGAAATTGTCTTCCTTGAGTATTGATATTGAAAAGAAGAGTATGTGAAGATGTATATGAATATGACTATGAGTACGAAAATGTATATGAATATGGAAATGAGTATAAGATGTATATGAATATGAATAAGAGTACGAGATGGATATGTATAGAGATGATTATGAATGAATTGAACATGTCTTATGATTAAGAGAATGGTATCAGTTGTTATCGAGGGTTATATGGTTATAAGATTATATTAAAAATGTTCTTTTTGAGTATCAGTGGTTTAATAAACATTATTTGATTATCATGCATTACTCTTAAAATAGATGGAATATTTTACGAATATAAAAGTATAATTGATTTCTGAATATGAAAGAGAGGTCTAAATCATAATCAAAGCATGATGATATCTATATAGATTTTATAGAAGTAATGTGCGAGAATGGAAATGATATGAGAGAATGATATGTGGAAATGAAAGTGAGAAAATGGAAATGTGGAAGGATATTTTAAAACGAGAATAATGATGTGATAAAGAGGGGGATTGCAACAGACTTGCGTAAGTGGCTGTGTCAGGGCTGTGTGCGACACAGTCCAGCATTTATTATTTTTATTACGGCACGAAGATGCCAAGGGAGGATGTTAGCAGGTGGCCTTCCTCCAGGGATGATCTTCATTCCTTCTACCGGTAGTAAAAAGAGAGCAGGTACGATTAGGCGACTGATCATCGTCCTAACGTATCAGGCGACAGCAGATATCCCCAATGTTTTTGAAAAGAAAGTGTAGACAATGGTTTTCAGATTTCAATACTGAAAACAGAATAATGATATGAGATGATGGAATGATAGTTACAGATGAAGAAAAACTGATATTATATTATTTCAGATTTCTATACTGAAAACAGAATAATGATATGAGATGATGGTATTATGGTTGCAGATGAAGAAAAACTGATATTATATTAATTTAGATTTCTTTCTTATAATAGTGAGTGGATGATGTATTATTAAATAAGAGTTTTACTCTTCCTTAAGGATTTTAATTGTTTCCTGCTATTACATATGCATATACATATATGTATACTTGTTCACATTTTAAATTTTAGTTATAGTATGATCTTGCTGAGCTATTATAGCTCACTCTTGCTACTTATGTATATAGCAGCTAGGTCCCATGCCGATACTACGTACCACACCCCGCAAGAGGGTAAGGGAAAGGCGACCTTTTGAGCGAGTGCTGGCGACCATTCCCGAGGTAGTGACAAGCGAAGGGGCTTAGTATACTTATGTAAATTAAGTGTGTAAGTTGTAATAAACTTTAGTTGTTGAAGTGCTTCCTGTAGAAGCTTTGTTTAACAATGTACTTAGTAAATTCTGGGCTTGTAATAACTGTTAACTTTAAAACTTTTAAATATTGTGGTTGTTGTTCTATGAGCATATGACTGGTGTGTGTGTGTGTGTATTAGTGTGGGGTCAACTGCTTATTTATTTATAAAAAAAAAGACTACAGAGATATTGATATTGATCGGAAATTGGACCTTGACGGCCCGGATCCTTGACCCCGGATCCCGGGGCGTCACAGATGGTATCAGAGCTAAGAGTCATAATGCTCAAGAACAAAAGTGATAATAATAAATGTATCAGTTATAATATAAATTGTGAACTTCCATCAAGTTCAGGGGTGGTATATCGCAGGTAGTATTTACTTTAAGCATATATTATAATTTATTAGACTGTTACTAATAGAATTTTATGTTTTATTATAGGGAGCGGAGATGGGTGAGCCGAGTCAGGACCCCCAGTGGCTAGGGATGTCAGAGCAGGAGCTATTAGACCTTCAGCTGGCCGGGGTAGAGGTCCCCGAGTATGCAGTTGAGGACCTCAGGGAGAGACGCCGGGCGGCGGCTAGAGAGCGATTAGAGAGAGAGGAGGCAGAGGAGCAGAGACGGAAGATGCTGTGGCCCTAGTGCCATATATGGGTAGACCTTCTACAGGATCTGACGAGGCAGGTCCTTCCAGAGTGAGATCGGAGATCCCTGAGGAGGAGAGGCCACTGCGTAAGAGGCCTAGGTTGTCAGTTATACCTGAGGAGCCGATTGAGTGGAGGGATATTCAGATGGTTCCCACTCCTGTCCGACCCGTCCCAGTGCCGTCACCAGTTCCATCCCCTCTACCTAGTCCTGACCCTATAGATGATCCTTTCGAGCAGTTTACCCCTCCAGGGCATTTTGGGTTTTTGAGGAGGAGGAGGATCCTTCAGAGGATGCTGAGACAGAGTCGGTTCCTCCATCCCCACCCTTTGCACCTCCACCACCTCCACCTGTGGATGCACCTCCCCTAGCTGTACCCCCTCAGGAGGCACCCCTACCGGCGGGTGACCCACTTTCAGCTACCTTATTGACCGAGTACTTTGCCCTTCAGGGACAGTTGGAGGAGTCCCGCAGGACTATAGACACTCTTCTACAGAGGTTAGAGAGAGGGAGAGGAGGGGTTATCCCGGATGGGATGTCTCTGGGGATGATCAGTATTGAGCTACGAGCATTAGGAGATATTAGGAGGTTGTTGGGTGATAGGGGAGACCCGGCATGGAGGGCCCAGATAGTTGATACGGTTACTACCATGGTAGTCCAGATACGGGATGTTGTCAGGGCAGGGTTGTGAGCCGGGATAGTAGTTTCGTCACTAATCAGACTAGTCATCTTGTTGATGTCATTTTGGGGATTAGTTTAGTTGTTCACTGTTTTAATCCCAGTCTGATTAGAGGACAGTTAGTAGTACTTTTTGTGATATCGGATTAGTATGTACGGCTATGTTTTGGGTTTCGAACCTTGTATTAGATGATGTATATTATTAGCAGTAAAAGATGTTGTACCCAAATTGTAAAATATTTATGTACATTAATGAAGTTTGTGCATTTCTATCTAAATTTTTGCTGCATTTTTTTCTATATAATAAATGTCGAGACTCAGAAATATTGATGTATAAAAGGTGATTGACTTAATGAAAAGGCTATTGTGTTAAGGGCGATACACTTACCTACTAAAGTTATGGTATAACTAGATGTAAATTGCGTGATAAAGATATTGTGATATGCAAATGAGCTAATTAATGATATAATTGTGTATATAGAAATGATGTATATAGTAACCCAAATTCGGGTAATTAATAAGGACTATTGTTATGTACAGAACTATGCCGCCTAGACGTGACAGTAGAGCGAATGCAAGGGAAAATGAGAGAGACGAAAGAAGTCGAAATATCGAAGGTACTAGACTGAACGAAAATGCTCATAATGAAGAAAATCATGAAGAAGGAGAAGAGGAATCAACTGGCCAACAAAGGAATCCGGGAGGTGATCCCTTTGCCCAATTCATGGACTTATTAAGGCAGAATTTAGCAAATCCACAGAATCCTCAACCACCACCTGTTCTCCCCAATCAGGCAGCTAATTCCTTTCGTGCCTTTAAGTCATTAAAGCCCCCAGAATTCGAGGGAACCACTAACCCAGTAGTAGCTAGGGCATGGCTAAAAGAAATGGAGAAAGCTTTCGAAATACTGAGGATAGAGGAAGATCAGAAAACAGTTTTTGCAGCCTATCTGTTAAAGGGAGAGGCAAATTACTGGTGGGAAGCTAAGAAGAACCTAGAGGAAGCAGGAGTGATAACCTGGGAGCGTTTCACTAGGGTGTTCCTAGAAAAGTATTCTCCTAGGTATTTAGAAAACCAAATGGAATTAAAGTTTCTGGAGTTAAAACAGGATAACCTAACAGTAGCAGAGTATGAAAATAAATTTACAGAACTGTCGAGGTTTGTTCCCGAGTTTGTGCGTACTGAAGAACAACGTGCAAAAAGGTTTCAACAAGGGTTGAAACCCTGGTTGCGAACGAGAGTGGCCCCATTTGAGTTGACTGATTATGCTGCAGTGGTTCAAAAGGCATCAATTATAGAGGCCGAGAGTGAGCAGGCTCAAATAGGTCGAGAGAATAAGAAAAGAAGATTTGAGGGCCCAAAAGGAGGTTTAAGTGAGGGAAGCTACTTTAACAAAGGAGGTAAAGGACAAAAATCTCAATTTGTGGGAAAGTCGGGGGGTAATAAGACTACTAGTGAGACGGTGAGTCAGGGTGGAAAATCTTCAGGAACATTTCAGTCCAATCAATCACGACCACCATTACCAGATTGTGAGACGTGTGGTAAGAAGCATATAGGAGTCTGTAGAGTGCTGGGAGTAACTTGTTTTAAGTGTGGACAAAAAGGACACTACTTTAACCAGTGCCCATCAACTGATGCAAACCCTAAAAGAGATGTTAAGTGTTACCAGTGTGGGAAACTAGGACACATTGCTAGAGATTGCCGTTCAGGTGGGTCATACGTGTCAGGACAGAGTGGGGCTGCTTCAAATAGGCCTACTGCTAGAGTGTACAACATGACCTTAGGGGAAGCGTTGACGAAACCAGATGCGGATACAGGTACTTGCTTTTCGATTTAAATTTTGTGTGTAAGTCTTTGGTTAAGGATCGACTTAATCAATTAATGGAATAAATAAGTTAATAAAATAGATAAGGAAAATCAGTATCTGTTAAGGGCTAGGAAACGTTATGAAAAGAAAAGTAGGAGTGTTTTGGGAAAACACAAGCTCGTTGAGACGAACAGGAAATATATATTATAGGTAGTATTTTCTTATAATTGTTTTAAAGAATATTATTAGAGCTTATTTTCTGGAAAATTTTACAGAGAGGAGCTATAAGAATATTGAGGAGTTAATATTTATGTCATGATAGAGATCAGAAGATGGTCAAACCATAAGTGAGATACACTACCATACAGGAAAGGTCAATGTGGTGGCGGATATCTTCGTCAAAGAGGGAGGAGAGATGAGATAATATGGAATGACTGGAAACAGATTAAAGGACTGCTATTGATAAGCTAAATGGCATGTTGATGAATGACAAGGAAGTTATGTTGGTGTATTTCTGCGCAAACAAGATAGAGATATTACGAAAGGAAAAGGATAGAAGAAATAGGGTGGAAGTTAGAAGGTGTGAATGAGAAAGATACCCATAGACATTTTCAACATGATTCCGGGACGGAATCCTTTAAGGGGGGAAGACTGTAATAATCCTAACTTTAGAAAGGCTACAATGCCCAAATGAATAGTGATCTTGAGGAATCTAGGGAAATGGTGTGTAGGTACTCTATATTAGGGATGGAAAATGAGTGAACAGAAACCATATTAGTATTGTACATTGAAAATAAGTGACTCGAAATGACGATGGATTTTAGAAATTCCTGAATTTTGATTTTGAGGATTTTGAGCTCGAACGAACTTCTATATCTTGGATATTAAGGAGTATAGAAATATTAAAGGAATTATATATTGAGGAATTAGTGAATTTAAGTTAAACCAAGGGATTATTAAGTTAAGAGAATACCAAAGGAAATTGGATTTGTAAATGATTTCGAAAACCACTGAGATAATGAGGTATACTCGAAACGAACCACAATTAGACGAGTATGGAAACCAAACAACCAAGATTGTAACATAACAAGGATATATACCACATTATTATTACCAAGAGTGCTAGCAAATTACTTAGGAAAATCAAGAAAAAGATTAAAGGATGCATCCAATGACATCATGAATGACATCATCATCCACTAACTTGTTTTAAGGGGCAAATTAGTCATTCACCATGGGATTTATCCACCAAACTCTAGAAGTCTCAAGAGATTAAGACAAGATGAGATAAGATTAACAAAAGCAAAAGAACTCTTCCCCATTCTCTTCCTTGTTCCATTCGGCTACTAAGAAAAAAAAAAGAGAAAAGGAAAATCAAAACCCTAGCTCTCTTCAATATTAAATCAAGGGATAAATCATGGTTGTTCTTGGAGATTAGGAAGGAGCATATACAAAGTTTCAAGGCCAACCATCATCATTTAGCAAGGTAATAAAATCATGGAAGTTGTTAGGAAAGATGATGAATAGTGTTTTCAAGTGTTAACTTTGTTTTAATGGTTTCTCTTAGTGATTCAAGCTAGTATAAGGTTGAATAAGGATATATCAAGGATTGTTAAGGGTTCTCAAAGCTTCAAGAAGGTATAATCATGCTTGCTCTTTTATATTTATGGTGGATATTGTTTGGTTTAGTGATTAAGTAGTGTAAATGTTAAGATTATGATGTTATATGTGTTTGTAAGTGGTTTGAGTTAAATATGGAAGTGTTGGGATTGTAACCATGGCTGGTGAAGAAGACCACATGGTGTAGGTGATGATTATGGTGTTTGATAATTGATTTGGAGGAGTTGGATTTATGGAAAGTACGAAATTATAGCCGTTATAATGCCCGATTTTCGTTAGGATGTAAGTTGCCCTGTTTTGGACCCCATGCATCCGTACGGTACCCTACTGTCCAGGTTCCTAATTAACTATGAAATGATAGAGCTTAGTTCATAGATCGTTTTGATATAAGGTGCGTTAAAATCTGATGAACGGTTTAGGAGAAAAGTCAGTTTTAGTGAAAGCGATTCAGAAACCGAGAAACCGTAAATGTATCAAACTTGAGGTTACAATTACCATACTTTAACATTGTTAAAAGTCACGAAATTTTGGGATATGGTAGTAGTGTGGTCAAAGAACTATTTCCAGTTGACCTTACAATAAAATTCGAAATTTAAAAATTATAAGAAATTCTGCAGTCGAGTGTGGTCGTTAAGGGAAATGGTGAAAACCCCTGAAACTTCGATTAAGGTTTTAAATGGCTAAGTTCTTGAACCTTTGGGGTAATAAGAATACGTTAAACATATATTAAAGTTTCAAAAAGGTAATGTTATACAAGAGTGTAGTGAGTAAGAGATGTGGTTCTAACGACGGTCCTGTTGTGTTTATAGAAACTCCGGAAGAGGGACGAGCCATACCATCAGGATATCGAAACCGAGGCAAGATCTCTTCTATCCCTATTTGTAAAACTACTTATCTTCACAAAGAAACTTGATTTCATGGAATATATATGTAATGCTATTATTACTATATTGTGAAGAAATTGTCTTCCTTGAGTATTGATATTGAAAAGAAGAGTATGTGAAGATGTATATGAATATGACTATGAGTACGAAAATGTATATGAATATGGAAATGAGTATAAGATGTATATGAATATGAATAAGAGTACGAGATGGATATGTATAGAGATGATTATGAATGAATTGAACATGCCTTATGATTAAGAGAATGGTATCAGTTGTTATCGAGGGTTATATGGTTATAAGATTATATTAAAAATGTTCTTTTTGAGTATCAGTGGTTTAATAAACATTATTTGATTATCATGCATTACTCTTAAAATAGATGGAATATTTTACGAATATAAAAGTATAATTGATTTCTGAATATGAAAGAGAGGTCTAAATCATAATCAAAGCATGATGATATCTATATAGATTTTATAGAAGTAATGTGCGAGAATGGAAATGATATGAGAGAATGATATGTGGAAATGAAAGTGAGAAAATGGAAATGTGGAAGGATATTTTAAAACGAGAATAATGATGTGATAAAGAGGGGGATTGCAACAGACTTGCGTAAGTGGCTGTGTCAGGGCTGTGTGCGACACAGTCCAGCATTTATTATTTTTATTACGGCACGAAGATGCCAAGGGAGGATGTTAGCAGGTGGCCTTCCTCCAGGGATGATCTTCATTCCTTCTACCAGTAGTAAAAAGAGAGCAGGTACGATTAGGCGACTGATCATCGTCCTAACGTATCAGGCGACAACAGATATCCCCAATGTTTTTGAAAAGAAAGTGTAGACAATGGTTTTCAGATTTCAATACTGAAAACAGAATAATGATATGAGATGATGGAATGATAGTTACAGATGAAGAAAAACTGATATTATATTATTTCAGATTTCTATACTGAAAACAGAATAATGATATGAGATGATGGTATTATGGTTGCAGATGAAGAAAAACTGATATTATATTAATTTAGATTTCTTTCTTATAATAGTGAGTGGATGATGTATTATTAAATAAGAGTTTTACTCTTCCTTAAGGATTTTAATTGTTTCCTGCTATTACATATGCATATACATATATGTATACTTGTTCACATTTTAAATTTTAGTTATAGTATGATCTTGCTGAGCTATTATAGCTCACTCTTGCTACTTATGTATATAGCAGCTAGGTCCCATGCCGATACTACGTACCACACCCCGCAAGAGGGTAAGGGAAAGGCGACCTTTTGAGCGAGTGCTGGCGACCATTCCCGAGGTAGTGACAAGCGAAGGGGCTTAGTATACTTATGTAAATTAAGTGTGTAAGTTGTAATAAACTTTAGTTGTTGAAGTTCTTCCTGTAGAAGCTTTGTTCAACAATGTACTTAGTAAATTCTGGGCTTGTAATAACTGTTAACTTTAAAACTTTTAAATATTGTGGTTGTTGTTCTATGAGCATATGACTGGTGTGTGTGTGTGTGTATTAGTGTGGGGTCAACTGCTTATTTATTTATAAAAAAAAAAGACTACAGAGATATTGATATTGATCGGAAATTGGACCTTGACGGCCCGGATCCTTGACCCCGGATCCCGGGGCGTCACAGATGGTATCAGAGCTAAGAGTCATAATGCTCAAGAACAAAAGTGATAATAATAAATGTATCAGTTATAATATAAATTGTGAACTTCCATCAAGTTCAGGGGTGGTATATCGCAGGTAGTATTTACTTTAAGCATATATTATAATTTATTAGACTGTTACTAATAGAATTTTATGTTTTATTATAGGGAGCGGAGATGGGTGAGCCGAGTCAGGACCCCCAGTGGCTAGGGATGTCAGAGCAGGAGCTATTAGACCTTCAGCTGGCCGGGGTAGAGGTCCCCGAGTATGCAGTTGAGGACCTCAGGGAGAGACGCCGGGCGGCGGCTAGAGAGCGATTAGAGAGAGAGGAGGCAGAGGAGCAGAGACGGAAGATGCTGTGGCCCTAGTGCCATATATGGGTAGACCTTCTACAGGATCTGACGAGGCAGGTCCTTCCAGAGTGGGATCGGAGATCCCTGAGGAGGAGAGGCCACTGCGTAAGAGGCCTAGGTTGTCAGTTATACCTGAGGAGCCGATTGAGTGGAGGGATATTCAGATGGTTCCCACTCCTGTCCGACCCGTCCCAGTGCCGTCACCAGTTCCATCCCCTCTACCTAGTCCTGACCCTATAGATGATCCTTTCGAGCAGTTTACCCCTCCAGGGCATTTTGGGTTTTTTGAGGAGGAGGAGGATCCTTCAGAGGATGCTGAGACAGAGTCGGTTCCTCCATCCCCACCCTTTGCACCTCCACCACCTCCACCTGTGGATGCACCTCCCCTAGCTGTACCCCCTCAGGAGGCACCCCTACCGGCGGGTGACCCACTTTCAGCTACCTTATTGACCGAGTACTTTGCCCTTCTGGGACAGTTGGAGGAGTCCCGCAGGACTATAGACACTCTTCTACAGAGGTTAGAGAGAGGGAGAGGAGGGGTTATCCCGGATGGGATGTCTCTGGGGATGATCAGTATTGAGCTACGAGCATTAGGAGATATTAGGAGGTTGTTGGGTGATAGGGGAGACCCGGCATGGAGGGCCCAGATAGTTGATACGGTTACTACCATGGTAGTCCAGATACGGGATGTTGTCAGGGCAGGGTTGTGAGCCGGGATAGTAGTTTCGTCACTAATCAGACTAGTCATCTTGTTGATGTCATTTTGGGGATTAGTTTAGTTGTTCACTGTTTTAATCCCAGTCTGATTAGAGGACAGTTAGTAGTACTTTTTGTGATATCGGATTAGTATGTACGGCTATGTTTTGGGTTTCGAACCTTGTATTAGATGATGTATATTATTAGCAGTAAAAGATGTTGTACCCAAATTGTAAAATATTTATGTACATTAATGAAGTTTGTGCATTTCTATCTAAATTTTTGCTGCATTTTTTTCTATATAACAAATGTCGAGACTCAGAAATATTGATGTATAAAAGGTGATTGACTTAATGAAAAGGCTATTGTGTTAAGGGCGATACACTTACCTACTAAAGTTATGGTATAACTAGATGTAAATTGCGTGATAAAGATATTGTGATATGCAAATGAGCTAATTAATGATATAATTGTGTATATAGAAATGATGTATATAGTAACCCAAATTCGGGTAATTAATAAGGACTATTGTTATGTACAGAACTATGCCGCCTAGACGTGACAGTAGAGCGAATGCAAGGGAAAATGAGAGAGACGAAAGAAGTCGAAATATCGAAGGTACTAGACTGAACGAAAATGCTCATAATGAAGAAAATCATGAAGAAGGAGAAGAGGAATCAACTGGCCAACAAAGGAATCCGGGAGGTGATCCCTTTGCCCAATTCATGGACTTATTAAGGCAGAATTTAGCAAATCCACAGAATCCTCAACCACCACCTGTTCTCCCCAATCAGGCAGCTAATTCCTTTCGTGCCTTTAAGTCATTAAAGCCCCCAGAATTCGAGGGAACCACTAACCCAGTAGTAGCTAGGGCATGGCTAAAAGAAATGGAGAAAGCTTTCGAAATACTGAGGATAGAGGAAGATCAGAAAACAGTTTTTGCAGCCTATCTGTTAAAGGGAGAGGCAAATTACTGGTGGGAAGCTAAGAAGAACCTAGAGGAAGCAGGAGTGATAACCTGGGAGCGTTTCACTAGGGTGTTCCTAGAAAAGTATTCTCCTAGGTATTTAGAAAACCAAATGGAATTAAAGTTTCTGGAGTTAAAACAGGATAACCTAACAGTAGCAGAGTATGAAAATAAATTTACAGAACTGTCGAGGTTTGTTCCCGAGTTTGTGCGTACTGAAGAACAACGTGCAAAAAGGTTTCAACAAGGGTTGAAACCCTGGTTGCGAACGAGAGTGGCCCCATTTGAGTTGACTGATTATGCTGCAGTGGTTCAAAAGGCATCAATTATAGAGGCCGAGAGTGAGCAGGCTCAAATAGGTCGAGAGAATAAGAAAAGAAGATTTGAGGGCCCAAAAGGAGGTTTAAGTGAGGGAAGCTACTTTAACAAAGGAGGTAAAGGACAAAAATCTCAATTTGTGGGAAAGTCGGGGGGTAATAAGACTACTAGTGAGACGGTGAGTCAGGGTGGAAAATCTTCAGGAACATTTCAGTCCAATCAATCACGACCACCATTACCAGATTGTGAGACGTGTGGTAAGAAGCATATAGGAGTCTGTAGAGTGCTGGGAGTAACTTGTTTTAAGTGTGGACAAAAAGGACACTACTTTAACCAGTGCCCATCAACTGATGCAAACCCTAAAAGAGATGTTAAGTGTTACCAGTGTGGGAAACTAGGACACATTGCTAGAGATTGCCGTTCAGGTGGGTCATACGTGTCAGGACAGAGTGGGGCTGCTTCAAATAGGCCTACTGCTAGAGTGTACAACATGACCTTAGGGGAAGCGTTGACGAAACCAGATGCGGATACAGGTACTTGCTTTTCGATTTAAATTTTGTGTGTAAGTCTTTGGTTAAGGATCGACTTAATCAATTAATGGAATAAATAAGTTAATAAAATAGATAAGGAAAATCAGTATCTGTTAAGGGCTAGGAAACGTTATGAAAAGAAAAGTAGGAGTGTTTTGGGAAAACACAAGCTCGTTGAGACGAACAGGAAATATATATTATAGGTAGTATTTTCTTATAATTGTTTTAAAGAATATTATTAGAGCTTATTTTCTGGAAAATTTTATAGAGAGGAGCTATAGGAATATTGAGGAGTTAATATTTATGTCATGATAGAGATCAGAAGATGGTCAAACCATAAGTGAGATACACTACCATACAGGAAAGGTCAATGTGGTGGCGGATATCTTCGTCAAAAGAGGGAGGAGAGATGAGATAATATGGAATGACTGGAAACAGATTAAAGGACTGCTATTGATAAGCTAAATGGCATGTTGATGAATGACAAGGAAGTTATGTTGGTGTATTTCTGCGCAAACAAGATAGAGATATTACGAAAGGAAAAGGATAGAAGAAATAGGGTGGAAGTTAGAAGGTGTGAATGAGAAAGATACCCATAGACATTTTCAACATGATTCCGGGACGGAATCCTTTAAGGGGGGAAGACTGTAATAACCCTAACTTTAGAAAGGCTACAATGCCCAAATGAATAGTGATCTTGAGGAATCTAGGGAAATGGTGTGTAGGTACTCTATATTAGGGATGGAAAATGAGTGAACAGAAACCATATTAGTATTGTACATTGAAAATAAGTGACTCGAAATGACGATGGATTTTAGAAATTCCTGAATTTTGATTTTGAGGATTTTGAGCTCGAACGAACTTCTATATCTTGGATATTAAGGAGTATAGAAATATTAAAGGAATTATATATTGAGGAATTAGTGAATTTAAGTTAAACCAAGGGATTATTAAGTTAAGAGAATACCAAAGGAAATTGGATTTGTAAATGATTTCGAAAACCACTGAGATAATGAGGTATACTCGAAACGAACCACAATTAGACGAGTATGGAAACCAAACAACCAAGATTGTAACATAACAAGGATATATACCACATTATTATTACTAAGAGTGCTAGCAAATTACTTAGGAAAATCAAGAAAAAGATTAAAGGATGCATCCAATGACATCATGAATGACATCATCATCCACTAACTTGTTTTAAGGGGCAAATTAGTCATTCACCATGGGATTTATCCACCAAACTCTAGAAGTCTCAAGAGATTAAGACAAGATGAGATAAGATTAACAAAAGCAAAAGAACTCTTCCCCATTCTCTTCCTTGTTCCATTCGGCTACTAAGAAAAAAAAAGAGAAAAGGAAAATCAAAACCCTAGCTCTCTTCAATATTAAATCAAGGGATAAATCATGGTTGTTCTTGGAGATTAGGAAGGAGCATATACAAAGTTTCAAGGCCAACCATCATCATTTAGCAAGGTAATAAAATCATGGAAGTTGTTAGGAAAGATGATGAATAGTGTTTTCAAGTGTTAACTTTGTTTTAATGGTTTCTCTTAGTGATTCAAGCTAGTATAAGGTTGAATAAGGATATATCAAGGATTGTTAAGGGTTCTCAAAGCTTCAAGAAGGTATAATCATGCTTGCTCTTTTATATTTATGGTGGATATTGTTTGGTTTAGTGATTAAGTAGTGTAAATGTTAAGATTATGATGTTATATGTGTTTGTAAGTGGTTTGAGTTAAATATGGAAGTGTTGGGATTGTAACCATGGCTGGTGAAGAAGACCACATGGTGTAGGTGATGATTATGGTGTTTGATAATTGATTTGGAGGAGTTGGATTTATGGAAAGTACGAAATTATAGCCGTTATAATGCCCGATTTTCGTTAGGATGTAAGTTGCCCTGTTTTGGACCCCCTGCATCCGTACGGTACCCTACTGTCCAGGTTCCTAATTAACTATGAAATGATAGAGCTTAGTTCATAGATCGTTTTGATATAAGGTGCGTTAAAATCTGATGAACGGTTTAGGAGAAAAGTCAGTTTTAGTGAAAGCGGTTCAGAAACCGAGAAACCGTAAATGTATCAAACTTGAGGTTACAATTACCATACTTTAACATTGTTAAAAGTCACGAAATTTTGGGATATGGTAGTAGTGTGGTCAAAGAACTATTTCCAGTTGACCTTACAATAAAATTCGAAATTTAAAAATTATAAGAAATTCTGCAGTCGAGTGTGGTCGTTAAGGGAAATGGTGAAAACCCCTGAAACTTCGATTAAGGTTTTAAATGGCTAAGTTCTTCAACCTTTGGGGTAATAAGAATACGTTAAACATATATTAAAGTTTCAAAAAGGTAATGTTATACAAGAGTGTAGTGAGTAAGAGATGTAGTTCTAACGACGGTCCTGTTGTGTTTATAGAAACTCCGGAAGAGGGACGAGCCATACCATCAGGATATCGAAACCGAGGCAAGATCTCTTCTATCCCTATTTGTAAAACTACTTATCTTCACAAAGAAACTTGATTTCATGGAATATATATGTGATGCTATTATTACTATATTGTGAAGAAATTGTCTTCCTTGAGTATTGATATTGAAAAGAAGAGTATGTGAAGATGTATATGAATATGACTATGAGTACGAAAATGTATATGAATATGGAAATGAGTATAAGATGTATATGAATATGAATAAGAGTACGAGATGGATATGTATAGAGATGATTATGAATGAATTGAACATGCCTTATGATTAAGAGAATGGTATCAGTTGTTATCGAGGGTTATATGGTTATAAGATTATATTAAAAATGTTCTTTTTGAGTATCAGTGGTTTAATAAACATTATTTGATTATCATGCATTACTCTTAAAATAGATGGAATATTTTACGAATATAAAAGTATAATTGATTTCTGAATATGAAAGAGAGGTCTAAATCATAATCAAAGCATGATGATATCTATATAGATTTTATAGAAGTAATGTGCGAGAATGGAAATGATATGAGAGAATGATATGTGGAAATGAAAGTGAGAAAATGGAAATGTGGAAGGATATTTTAAAACGAGAATAATGATGTGATAAAGAGGGGGATTGCAACAGACTTGCGTAAGTGGCTGTGTCAGGGCTGTGTGCGACACAGTCCAGCATTTATTATTTTTATTACGGCACGAAGATGCCAAGGGAGGATGTTAGCAGGTGGCCTTCCTCCAGGGATGATCTTCATTCCTTCTACCGGTAGTAAAAAGAGAGCAGGTACGATTAGGCGACTGATCATCGTCCTAACGTATCAGGCGACAGCAGATATCCCCAATGTTTTTGAAAAGAAAGTGTAGACAATGGTTTTCAGATTTCAATACTGAAAACAGAATAATGATATGAGATGATGGAATGATAGTTACAGATGAAGAAAAACTGATATTATATTATTTCAGATTTCTATACTGAAAACAGAATAATGATATGAGATGATGGTATTATGGTTGCAGATGAAGAAAAACTGATATTATATTAATTTAGATTTCTTTCTTATAATAGTGAGTGGATGATGTATTATTAAATAAGAGTTTTACTCTTCCTTAAGGATTTTAATTGTTTCCTGCTATTACATATGCATATACATATATGTATACTTGTTCACATTTTAAATTTTAGTTATAGTATGATCTTGCTGAGCTATTATAGCTCACTCTTGCTACTTATGTATATAGCAGCTAGGTCCCATGCCGATACTACGTACCACACCCCGCAAGAGGGTAAGGGAAAGGCGACCTTTTGAGCGAGTGCTGGCGACCATTCCCGAGGTAGTGACAAGCGAAGGGGCTTAGTATACTTATGTAAATTAAGTGTGTAAGTTGTAATAAACTTTAGTTGTTGAAGTGCTTCCTGTAGAAGCTTTGTTCAACAATGTACTTAGTAAATTCTCGGCTTGTAATAACTGTTAACTTTAAAACTTTTAAATATTGTGGTTGTTGTTCTATGAGCATATGACTGGTGTGTGTGTGTGTGTGTGTGTGTATTAGTGTGGGGTCAACTGCTTATTTATTTATATAAAAAAAAAGACTACAGAGATATTGATATTGATCGGAAATTGGACCTTGACGGCCCGGATCCTTGACCCCGGATCCCGGGGCGTCACAAGAATAGCCCAAATTAATAACTCTCTACAGGTTAAATAATTATACCTGGAAAGAGAGAATAAATGAGAGGAAATATAAGAGAGGAGTAGAAGAGAATGATGGTTGTGGGGTGTTCTGTTGTGGTAAACAAACGCCTTATTTATAGGCTACAAAAGACAGGTACACATCATGGCTTACATCAGAGAATAGTTATTAGTGTAGACTTTGACCGGCCTACCATAAGTTTAGCCTCCTTGTTTGACTTCTAAGATAATCCAGAATGGTGAGCACCATCCAACAAATCTCCACCTTGACTCACCATTCAGCAAAATGCTCTTCTCGCCATGAACACCTTGATCAGGTGTGGATGATACCAGCTAAGTTAAGACAATGATTAAACTTAGCTGATGAAAGTGGCTTGGTTAACATGTCTGTAGGATTATCGGCTGTATGAACCTTCTCGACAGTAAGATTTCCTGCAGCAACAGTATCTCGAATAAAATGGTGCCTTAACCAATATGCTTGGTCTTGGAATGATATTTGATGTTCTTGGTTAAATGGACAGCACTCTGACTATCACTGAATACCACCAAAATATCTTGTTGTATACCAAGTTCGCTTACCAAGCCTCGGAGCCATATAGCCTCTTTTATACCTTCAGTAGCAGCAATGTATTCTGCTTCAGTGGTTGACAATGCCGCAATGGGTTGTAATGAAGAATACCAACTGATTGCAGAACCACACAAGGTAAATATATAAGCAGAAAGAGATCTTCTCCGATCTAAGTCACCACCATAGTCAGCATCAACATACCCAACTACGCCTCCGGGATCAGCTCTGTGTCTATCAAATACCAAACCAATATCAGATGAACCCTTCAAATAACGAAGAATCCATTTCACTGCTTCCCAATGTTGTTTTCCTGGATTGTGCATGAATCTGCTAACCATACTAACAGCATAGGCCAAATTAGGCCGGGTACATACCATGGCATACATTAAACTTCCAACGGCATTAGAATAAGGAACATGTGACATGCGCCTTTTACCTTCTTCGGATTGTGGACACTGTTCTGATGATAATTTGAAATGAGCAGCAAGTGGAGTATTAACAGGTTTATAATCTTTCATATTGAACCTGTCGATCATCTTCAAAACATAATTCTTATGTGACAACAGAAGCTTACCTGCCTGACGATCTCTACTAATCTCCATTCCAAGAATCTTCTTGGCGGGACCTAAGTCCTTCATATCAAATTCACTACTCAACTGGGCTTTTAGCTTGTTAACGAGAGATTTATCTCGAGCAGCAATTAACAAGTCATCGACATAAAACAACAAGTACACGAAAGACCCATCTGATGTCTTCTAAAAATAAACACAATTATCATAACTACTTCTAGAGTAGCCGTGTTTAATCATGAAGGAATCAAACCTTTTATACCATTGTCTAGGAGACTGCTTCAGACCATAAAGAGACTTCTTCAACCGCCATACACAGTCTTCTTTTCCCGAAACTATAAACCCCTCAGGTTGATGAATATAAATTTCTTCATCGAGATTTCCATGAAGAAATGCAATTTTCACATCTAACTGTTCCAACTCCAAATCATGCAACGCAACCAAAGCAAGTAATGTACGAATAGAGGTATGTCAGACAACAGGAGAGAATACCTCATTGAAATCAATGCCTTCATGTTGATCAAAACCTCTGACAACAAACCTTGCTTTGTGTCTTGCACTTTCAATGCCAGGGATGCCTTCTTTCTTTTTAAAGATCCACTTACAACTGATGGCTCTCTTACCCATAGGTAACTTCACCAAATCCCAAGTATCATTTTTATGAAGACTCTCAATCTCTTCTTCCATAGCTGTAACCCATTTTGCTGAGTCGGTACTAGAGATAGCCTCAGAGTAACTTTTGGGCTCATTAGAATCATCAATCTCTTGCGCAACAGCTAAAGAAAAAGTAATGTTGGCACTTTGGTCAACGTATCTTTGAGTCGTCCTTTTTGGTCGCTGTTCAGGAAGATTTTAAGCCATAGACCATGGTTGTGGTAAACCTCACCTTTGTGGTTGACGTTGTGGACTTCTGTGGTCAGCAACAATAGTTTGATCGTTGAAATTTTGTGGAGTGGAGGAAGTTGGGACATTTTCCTCTTCATCTGGAGTTTTGACTTCGAACTCCACCTTCTCTCCGGTACTGTCTATATCATTTGTACCTATAGGAGAAGCAACAACATCTTTTCCAGAAGATAGCATATCATTTTCATTAAATGTAACATTTTCTGGAATATTGCCGTCAAGTGAACTGTTTGGGGAGCGATTTATCAAATAACATGACGTGGATGCCGCTTCTGCCCAGAACTCTTTCCCTAAGGCAGAATGAGATAATATACAATGAACTTTCTCCAATATAGTTCTGTTCATACGCTCTGCAACTCCGTTTTGTTGTGGGGTCCCTAGAATGGTGTGGTGTCTGGCAATACCTTCCTTTTTGCAGAAAACATTAAATTCAGTAGAACAGAATTCAAGACCATTGTTAGTTCTCAATCTTTTCAGCTTCTTACCAGTCTGGTTTTCAATTAAGGTTTTCCAATCCTTGAAAGTTGAAAATGCATCATTTTTGTGTTTTAGAAAATAAACCCAGAGCTTTCTTGAGAAATCATCAATAATGGTCAGCATATAATGACATCTTCCTTTAGAAGGAACTCGTGAAGGACCCCAAAGATCTGAATGGATATAATCCAATGTACCTTTTGTTCTATGAACTCCTTTTGAAAAGCTAACCTTTTTCTGTTTGCCAAAAATACAATTTTCACAAAAATCAACCTTACCGGTACAATGGCTTCCGAGTTTTCCTTTATTGTTGAGGACCTGCATTCCATTCTCACTCATGTGGCCCAAACGCATATGCCACAAATTAGTATTGTCACTGGATGAGATGACAGCTGCAGAACCTGAAATGGTTGAACTATGCAGCATATACAAACTACCAAATCTATTTGCCTTTCGCAATACAAGAGCACCTTTGGACACTTTTAGGACTCCACCTTCAGCTGAATACTTACACCCTAGTAATTCAAGGGTGCCTAAGGAAATGAGATTCCGTTTTAAATCAGGGACGTGTCTGACACCAGTCAAAGTTCTAGTGATACCATAATGAGTTTTAATTTGGACGGTACCTGAACCGACAACTTTGCATTGAGCATCGTTGCCCATTAAAACAAGACCACCATCAATTGACTCATAAGTAGTAAACCAATCTCTATTGGGTGTCATGTGAATGTACAGCCAGAATCAAGTATCCACTCACTTCTAGACCTTTGCTCAACATTAGCTACTAATAATAACTCCCCATCAGAACCGGACTCAACGACACTAGCTTCGGCTTGGTGATCAGGTTGTTCAACTTTACCTTTATCTTCTTTATCTTGCTTATTTTTTTAATTTAAAGCATTCAGAGACTTCGTGTCCTTTCTTCTTGCAATAACGACAAAACTTAGAGTTTCTACCTCTAGATTTTGATCTGGGCCTATTCTTACTGTTACTACCAATTTTAGCATTTCTCCCTCTAATAACCAAGCCTTCACCCGAATTTTCCGAATGAATTTCGGTATCAAAATTTTCTTTTAACAGTAAATGTGACTTGACATCTTCAAAAGACAAGCTAACACGATTTCCATATAGCACAATTTCTTTGAAGTGTTTATATGAGGGTGGTAGTGAGACAATAAGTAAAACGGCTTTATCTTCATCATCAATAGTGACATCTAGGTTTTCTAAATCAACAATAATTGAATTAAACTCATTTAAGTGAGTTTGAATAGGAGTACCTTTTGACATACGGAGTGTGAAGAGACGCTCCTTAAGCCGTAATTTGTTTGCGAGGCTCTTGGTCATGTAGAGAGACTCCAATTTAGTCCACATGCTTTCGACGGACTTCTCTTTGATGACCTCACGCAATACTTCAGGTGATAAACAAAGTTGGATCACAGATAACGCCTTCTCATCAATTTCAACCCACTAATCATCTGTTGCAATGGTCGGCTTCTTTGATTTACCATCCAAAGCTTTCTTTAAACCATTTTGGATTAAAACGGCTTGCATTTGGACGCGCCATATAGCGAAACGAATTTTACCGTCAAATTTCTCAATATCGAATATTGTCGACATAGTAAAAATCTTATTTGAAAAATATAATGGCTCTGATGCCAATTTGTTAGGATCTAGAGTGCGGAAGTGATATAATTCAACCAAAGATTTAAAGAGAAATGATATAAAGACTGTAAAAATAACACCTGGATTTTTAGGTGGAAAAACCCTCTTTGAATAGAGGTAAAAAACCACCGACGAGAGAGCCAAAATATCCACTATAGTAAAATGGGAGTACAAGAATATTTCCTTCTAAGGCTGACAGAGAATAGCCCAAATTAATAACTCTCTACAGGTTAAATAATTATACCCGGAAAGAGAGAATAAATGAGAGGAAATATAAGAGAGGAGTAGAAGAGAATGATGGTTGTTGGGTGTTCTGTTGTGGTAAACAAACGCCTTATTTATAGGCTACAAAAGACAGGTACACATCATGGCTTACATCAGAGAATAGTTATTAGTGTAGACTTTTACCAGCCTACCATAATTTATGGATTCAAAGATGACCTTCTCATAAGTTTAGCCTCCTTGTTTGACTTCCAAGATAATCCAGAATGGTGAGCACCGTCCAACACATCTTATATCATCATTTACACCATATATTTTATCTTATCCTTTTCCCAATTTTATCAATACTCCTTGTGAACACGATACTTTTTATCTTTTTCGAACATGATGTTTTCTATCTTTTTCGAACATGATGATTTCTATCTTTTTTGAACTTTATCAATACTCAAAAATGAATGCCTTCACTACCTAACATTTGTTAGTTGCGAACATGATGTTTTCGATCTTTTTCGAACTTTATCAATATTCAAGAATGAATGCCTTCATTATCTAACATGATTGCATACATATCTAAAAGTATAACTCTTAGGAAAAAATATCCAAAATGCTACAAAATTGGGGTTGAATACTCTAAATGGCACTTTCTGA
Source organism: Saposhnikovia divaricata (assembly GCA_036435485.1). NCBI lineage: Eukaryota > Viridiplantae > Streptophyta > Magnoliopsida > Apiales > Apiaceae > Saposhnikovia > Saposhnikovia divaricata. The sequence continues at coordinate 119,135,591 of CM071598.1, read as the reverse complement.
AAAACTGGCCCTCCACTAGCAGTTTCCTAATGTTATATACTTGTTTTCATTTTTTATTTTTTTTTAAATAACATTTTCATTCTTTTAGAACCCGTTCTCAGTCTTACATAAAAAACATCAACGCAATACTTTAAACATTAAAATATTATTATTAAATTATAAAAATTTATTTTTTATTTTTCTAATTAAATTTTTTAAATTTATCTATATTCCTTTAGGGGTTCAACAGTTAACTTTTGGGGTTCAATAATTCCATTTTTGGTTTTAGAAATATTTAGAATGACGAATAAACTATATACGGACTTAGGGTTTAGGGTTAAGGGTTGTTTACAACCCTAAACCCTAGACCCTAAATCATAACTTATCATAATATTTAAAAAATCGGGGCTGGGCCCTGATTTTTTAAAAATCAGGCCGCCGGACTCGGTAAATTTTATCTGTATTCCTTTAGGGGTTCAACCAGTTTAACCTTTGGGGTTCAACAATTTTATTTTGGATTTTAGAAATATTTAGAATAACGAATAAAAAAAATACAATTGGAAATAACTATTTGATTATAAGTTTTTTAATAGTATTTGCAAATGTATATTTAGTAAAAATAAAAAAATAAAAAAATTATTTAACACCACTTAAAGTAATGCTTAAAAAAAATTGCTTTTGCTGAAACGCAAGTAGTAATGATGTTAAGGCTGAAAACGCATTTGATAGATGCGTTTTACGTCAAAAACGCATTTTGTACATGCGTTTTGACCCTGTAACGCATGTTGCAGATGCGTTTTGACAAAACGCGCACTGTAGCTGCGTTAAGAAATTACTATGCAAGGGCAGTGTTCTCAGGAAGTGCCATTTTAGGCATTTTGATCAGAATTTGTGCCATTTTGGCCTTTCACCCAACTTTTAGTGGGTGTTTGAGATATCTTAAAACATGTAACTTATAATTTAAATTGATAAACGACATATAAGTGATGAATAGAAGAATACTTATAAGTTATATAGGTGTTTGGATAAATTTACTTATAAGTTGGTGAATTATTTGTTAAATTAAACTTTAAAAAATAATTATTTAATGCAATAATCTCAGTACATGCATTTCTAATTAAAAAGACATTTAAAAACAAAAATGAAAAAAAAATAATTTACTAATTAAGTCAAAAAAATAAACAATAAGTAATAAGTTGAGAAAAAAGTACGTCGTTACTAACTTTTAACTTAGCAAGATATAAGTTATAATTGAGAAAATGGCCCAAATATCACAATTTCAAATCAAATGTTCCAAAATGTCACAAGTGGAAAGTATGGTGAGAAAATGACCCAAATATCACAATTTCAAATCAAATGTTTCAAAATGTCACAAGTGGAAAGTATGGTCTCAAATATCACTGTAAAACAACATATCGTGTAGCGTTTTGAATTTTTTTTTATATATACAACGCTACATAGCGTTTAGGGGGATATGGAACGCTACACGATGTAGTGTTTGGGGTTGGATATTAGGGTGGGAAGGCAACACTACATGATGTAATCGGGGGAAACTCTAGATCATCTAGCGTTTGGGTGGGGTGGGTAAGGTTTGGTGGGCAAGTGGCAGTGAGGAGAGAGAGATTTAAAATTTAAAATTTTAAAATATTAAAATAATTAAAATTTTATATATTATTTTTTAAATTTAATATTTTAAAATTTTATCAATATTTCCTTTGGGGTTAAATAATTTTCATTTGTGGTTTAACAAGTTCTATTTTGAGTTTATAAATATTCAATTTTTTAAATATTTTTTTTAAATTTTATATGTATTCCCTTGGAGGTTCAATAGTTAACTTTGGGGTTCAACAATTCCATTTTGGATTCTATAAATATTCAACGATTAATAAACTGTATACGAACTTAGGATTTATGATTTAGGGTTTACAACCCTTATATAGGGTTGTTTAGAACCATTAACCCTAGAACCTAAACCCTAACTTATCCAGATTTTTAAAAAATCGGGGATGACCCTCGATTTTTTAAAATCAGGACGCCGGACTCAATAAAAAAAAAATTGGCCCGCAAGGGTTGGCTCAGTTGGTTATAAAGATAGGAATATCATCCTCTTGGTCACAGGTTCGAAGCCCACGGGAGGAAGATGTGTGATTATGCCATCCAGGCCAGAGCCTGTCGCACCTATGCGGTTTACCTGGTTCACGTGGTTTGCAGGCTATTGCGTGAGCCCGTGGGTTTACCTAGTGCGCACCCAAAAGGTTAGTGGTTGCGGGTTCCCACGGTTTAAAAAACAATTGAATTAACCATTTGATTATAAGTTTTTAATAGTGCTTGTAAATACATATTTAGCAAAAAAAAAAAAAAATTGGTAACACCACTTAAAGTAGCATTTTGGGTTTAAAACACCACTTTAAGTAGAGTTTTGAACCCAAAACTCTACTTAAAGTAGCATTTTGGTAAATAGAAAATAAAAAAAAGTCAAAATGCTACATCATGTAGTGTTTTCACTAAAAATATGAAAACGCTACACGATGTAGTGTTATAGTATAATAGTTGGGACCAACCTTTCAAATCGTGATATTTGGGATCATTTAGTTTAAAATTATGATATATGGGACTAATATTCGTTAGAGAATAAAGTTCCTGAGATTAACTCAGGATCTGAGATACCATATTGAAGTTACAATATTTTATGCACTCGGGTATGTATTTTCAGTTAGAAAATTATTTACTTCCCTTAATTAAATTATACATGCACAAATACAAAATTTCCATCTAAATGCATATGACATGTGTCATATTAACATTAAATATTGTTTTATTATCTCATGTAAGTTTACTTAGGTAACCTTAGAAGCTTTATTCTCAATTTGCTATAAGTTGAGTTCATAAATTAGATAAACAAACATTCTTAATAAGTTCTTATGGCTTTATAAATCATAAATTAACTTAAATTTATGTATTGTCAAATAATTGTGTTCTTCGTGAGGTTTTCACTTTTCACGCATATTACAGAGTACTTTACCACGTAGTTATAATAATTGTTTTAATTGCATCTAATATATTGTCAAATATGATTTTGTTTTTCGGGTGGAATGTCACAAAGTGTTCATTGTTTTTTTTAAAAATTTTGACGGGTCTAAATTATTTCTAGTTGAAAGTGACATTTAACAAAAGAGGCAGTGTGATGAGTCCAAATTTTCATAATGCTCTTTAAAGTGAAGATAGGGGATTAGACCAGTGTTATAAAATACGAGAATCGAAGTTGTTAGATAAATTTATAATAACTAGGTGGACAAACCGCGCTTCGCGCGGTTATGGGAAATGTTGTTTAAAAATATTTGAATAACGTCACTGTAATATTATCATAAATTTTCTCGAAGTAAGATGCTGAGCATATTTTCACAAGATATTCTAAAAGCATAGAGTAAGCTCATTTTGATTATAACCTTATTCATATTAATCTGGTACGGCTCTAATGCACCCTTAAGAGTTGTAGTGGGCAGTTAAGCATACGATTAATATGAGGACAATGGCTACACCTTAATTGCACAAGTATATAAATTTTATATGATGCTTTAGTGCATGCTCGACGTTATCCATAATTTATTCATCAAGGCATTGCATACACTGCACAATAGACTACCAGAGAGGCCATCTAATTATGGGTGTAAGATTTGAGTAGATGTCTGAAATTTGACCTTTACTCTAATAATAAAAAATTGTAAAAGGGACGGTATGGGAGTATTGCTGGCATCAGAGTCTAGCACATCATTTTAATGTAAAGGCAAGAATGTGGAGGGCCTTTGACAGACTCTTCAGTCAAGTACATATATCCAATCAAAACTTTCCATGTCTATAAGTGCCACAAGATGTCCAGTAACAATAAATCTACACAAAATGTCAATAAGAACTGTCATAACTACAAAAATGATTTTAAAATGAGTTGTTTGGGTGATTAAACCTTGCTTGGAAAATGAAATTTCTGACCAACATCAGCAATAAGCATTAAATCTAATGCAAACAACAAATCGATATTAAAAATTAAAATGCCAACCGTATGGACCATGCTCGTCATGTACACGCTATCGGAGCTTAGATATGTTCTTCCTTCTCCTGGTATCATGTTCATTAGAAAGTCATTCAATTCATGGACTATTTCATCCCGTGTCTTTTATGTCTGCTGAGCAAAGTTTTGACAGGAGCTCCAATGTATACATCAATTAATCTACGCTCCGATCTCAAGTTCAGGATGTATGCAAGTTACTTACTATTAGCAATACCCAACTTTAATCTAGAATTAAACCAAATGAAAGAAGCATAATCCAAGAGATATATCCGAGAGAGTGGTCATGTCGTCAGCGCACTTCCGAAGCATGGGCAAATCAACAAACTGGAAGTCGTGCCTCCGGACATCCTCACCTAGTTTTACAATCTCGGTTGTTGCCATGAAAAACAGCTTTTGATTGCTAGCAAGTGCCTGTAGTGCCAGGTATTTATCGCAACCTTAGCATTCCTGAGACTGTAGACCAGCCCCTCGCTCACACGGTGCTTGAATCGAGGCACCAAATGCTTACGAATAGCACCATGCATAAGGTTCTCCTGGAATCAACACAAAATCTCATATAACAAATTAAACACTAAAAGTAGCATAGGTTATCGAAGGGTAGTTAAGGAGTTAGTACCTTTTCATCAACCCGTATCACCAATCAAGCTGTTATCCTTTGTGTTGACGGCTTCCCATAGCCTGCAAATGTGTACCCTAATCAACCAGTCCTCCGTATTACCCTCAATATTGGAAAGATAAGAGAACTCCATAGCCACATCAGTTTAGAATAAAGCAAATATTACTACCAATTCGCTAGAAGGCATATCATTATCAACATACCATCACCAACATGTTTGGAAAAAGTTATAAACCACACAACTAAATCTGTAAAGCCACCTATTGCCAAATCAACATGCACAACCAAATAAAACTACTATAAACTCTTACCCATGCCCTTAGTGATTCACCACGGACTTAACAAATTGATATAGCACAAGATAACTAATAATTCATAATCAAATAAAAATGCAATAACAAACAAATTGATATAGTGTTTCCCCACTGACTACGAACTTATAATAAAAAACAAATTGATACAGCACAAGATAACTAACAATCCATAATCATATAAATATGCAATAACAAACAAATTGATATAGCAAAAGATAACTAACAATCCATAAGAAAATAAAAAAGCATTGAAATAAACATATCCATCATATCAATGGAAGCCCATTTTTTGTTGAGATGTATAAATGAACAAATAAGTAGAATAGTACCCTTTTATGAGCCTGCCTCGTGCAACAATCTAATGAACTCCAACCAATGGCATGGTGTCACTACACAGCAACTAAATCAGTACTGGGAATTTTTGAGTTTTGACCCAACTACGTGGAAAGAAAGCTCACTTTTAAAATTAGAAAGCAACGAATGTATGTCAAAATCAATTAATTAATGCAGTCAACGTGTAGATCTTATATGCCAAGGTATCTTACTCGAGTTAACATACCAATTGCAGGCATTCCATTTTGAGCATACAGTGATGACTTGTTTCCTGCTTCAGATAATTGGATGAATTGCTCATATTACGCTTCCATGGTCATCAATTCTTCATCAGCACAAAGATCAATGATATCCGGAAGTAGATCAACAATATCAGCCAAATCATCACTTTGTCGCTGACTGACCCAATAGTCATGAAACCATGTTGAGGTTGTCACCAACTGCCACCATTCTGGTGAGAAGTCTCTCTACTTGGCGAACTGTAGCTGGAACAAAGAGTGGTGCATTTGGGTTTAACAAAGACCGTCCTCTAGATATGTAACCTTGACTTTGTATATTAGTCGTTTACCCTAATAAAAAGCACATAAGTGTTAAAAGAACCTACAGTGTCAATAAACTTCATTCAAATACCACGCTATGTTGCAAATATAAGTATAACTCTGTTTAGCAATCAATATGTAAAGATACAAGATTCAAATAAAAATAACAGTCAACGTGTAGAACTGCAAAAATCATCAAATTCGACTCTGTATACAAACTCAACAAAAAAGAATCAGATACATACTTCCACACTTAGAACTACAACATGATGTTCATGATCATTACTGTAAAGCCACATCTTAGTGCCAATTTAATCAATCAATATAGCATTTATAATTTTTGACTCATAAAGTCTATCAAGTATGATAATAGAAAGTAGAATCTTCATATACAAAAAATCTTCGACATAAATAATTAAGAAAAGAATTTGGCAAGTAAACAAAAGGGAAACTGTTTGTTAAAGGCAGAGCAATATTAACAAAGATTCAACCAGCGATCGGATTAAAAATCAATCTTACAGTCAGACGATCAAACATTCCGAGCAACACAAAAATTCATTCAAACCACAAAAGTCAACACAATCATCCGTCTCAGTAATAGATCTGATCAAAATAATATTCATTCAAACAGTAACAACATAATATTAAGAAACACTATAAAAATTCACCCATATAAATAAGCTACAAAGTCAAATAAAATGAAGCAAATTCACCATCTCCCATAGGAAAAAATGAAGAAACTACAACTTATCAGAAGTCCGAACTGGAAATGAAAGTATCATTAGGGACAGCCTTATCAACTCCCTCATATTGATTATACCTCTGGCAGGTGATATGGGTTGACAAATCAAAAGAACTGAACAGATTGATATTGGAAGACATAAAATCTTAAATTGATATTGATATTTTCCATAAAAAAATAAACCAAAATTGACCTAGGCTCACAAATGAGATAAATTGGTTAAAAGAAACTTGGAAGCTTCGCCATACATCACTAAACCAGTCCATCCTTTTTTGGGCAAACATATCGATTTAAGTGCCACAAATTATGAAAAAAACTTAAATCACCATGAAAATGAGTAGGCAATGAATTTGTCGTACATACACCACTAAATAAATGTATCCAGCAATATTTTTTTCGCCTCCATCAAAATATATAAAAGCCAACAAACTAATTAATTAGAATTCCCAAATTACAGACCAAAGCAGACTAATGAATCATTAAAGCTAAAATCTTGGAAATGAACAAACCTAAATTATGGACAAATAATTAATCAGGCCGTACCTTTTTAAAAAACCTGCTCCGTAGAATGATCCCATGACACTTGAGTATTGTCATTGGGCGTGAATATTTATACCGATGTATAAAAGCAGCCAAAGGGTTTTTGGTTACCAAATTGTGCGTAACCGACGGGATTTTCCTTCATAAAGATAATTATGAGGGAGGCAGGAAGACATAGGATTTGATCAATTTTACTACACAGGTGAATTGTAGATAGATGTGGATGAAACATAGAAAAGGAAATTAGAGAAAATAGAAACAGAGAACAGGAGATTCTGGGAAAGACACATCAAGTATAAGTATATTTCTGTTTAGAAATCAATATGTAAAGATACAAGATTCAAATAAAAATAACAGTCAACGTGTAGAACTGGAAAAATCATCAAATTCGACTCTGTATACAAACTCAACAAAAAAGAATCAGATACATACTTCCACAATTAGAACTACAACATGATGTTCATGATCATTACTGTAAAGCCACATATTAGTGCCCATTTAATCAATCAATATAGCATTTATAATTTCTGTCTCATAAAGTTTATCAAGTATGACAATAGAAAGTAGAATCTTCATATACAAAAAATCTTCGACATAAATAATTAAGATTTCAGGGAAAAGAATTTTGCAAGTAAACAAAAGGGAAAATGTTTGTTAAAGGCAGAGCAATATTAACAGAGATTCAACCAGCGATCGGATTAAAAATCAATGCGACATATACTTGTCCATGAGGAAATATAATTTTAGAGAAAAGGCATGTTTGCACACAGCAAGGCAAGAAAGCAATAATAAAAATATATGTATATGTGCGGGACCGGTGTGCTGTGTGTGGTACCAAAATTAGAAGGGTTTGATTCCAAACCGTTGTCGTGTGTGGATTCCACCAATTTTTGTTGGAGTCCCATTTCCTCTAATTTCCAAAGCTTTGATTTTTCCCTAGGTTTTTGACTAGGTTTTGTAAGAGTTTGCAGGAGGTACGCAATGGTGCACTTAAAATCATCTTTATTCAATAAATATATCCTCACTCCAAGACACAAGTACAAAATCCCGTGCTGGGCATGAAGCAAGGGTCCTAAGAGTCCAGTCTGAGCAAAAACTAAAATGCTTTACTGTTAAGCGGGTACAACGTAGCAGAACAGGTGAAATTGCTTAGTGGAAAAGTAACCTAATTATCACCTAGGGGTTCCTGTCAAGATATAGTTGTGGAAATGTATAAAAGGCAAACAAAAAATATGGAGCACCAAGTAAATTGTAAAGCACCAAACAAAAGTAACAAACACAGCTGTCAAAATTGTAAAGCAACAAACAAAAGATATATGCTAAAATGCAAAGGCAGTGTCAAGTGGAAGAGCAAGAAGGTAAAAATAGTTGGTTCAGGTTACATTTTTTACAAGTGGAGTGTTCACAACCTGACCAAAAGATAGTGCATCAAAATGTTAAAGCAGCACTTAGAATGCTAGTCTCTCAGAGCTAGTGGAGTGGGTCTTTTGCTAAGCCATCTCACTGCCACTTCCGCTAGCATCTTGAATAACAGATGAGAGTTTCCTCTTTCTCTTGGGGTCACTTTTCGGAACATTGTCATCAGCAGCTGTAGTGCTCTCCACCAGAGCAACGCCGCCCTGAAGATTGAGAGGAAGAAAGATGTAAAGGCTGACATATACTTTGTAGAAAAATGTAAATGAGCAGGGCATAACAGTGGGCTTACGGCTGCGAGAACATTCTTAGCATGAGCAGCTTCCAGTTCTCCCACAGGGGTGTAAACTGCCGATACTCCGTAGTCCTGCAGTCCATCAACCGAATTATATTTGTTTAACTTCAGTTTGAACACTAGCTCTTTGCCCAACAGTGGTTGCAGCTCTACTGGAACAGAATTATCCCTGGAGGAATTTTGTTAATTATTTTTTTTGCCGAGACGTCTAGCATGCGCTCGGTAACAGCATTAAATAGAACCACAGTTGTAGAGCCAGTGTTGTCTGCAACTTGAACATTAACTCGAAACCTAGAAAACAAATGTGAGGCGGAGAATATTGGTGAAATAAATAGTAGGTTAGAACACAAAAACACTTGCTCGCTTACATTGCCAGAGGGTAGTCAACTACCTCCCCACAACCAGTGCAGACATAAATTCCATTCTTTGGTACGGCCTTTTTGACACACGATTTGCAGGAAACATAAAACCATCCATTGTGGTTGTTTATGGCAGTTATTGTGGCCTTCAAGGTTACTACATCAACCTGTAATAATTTGGGATGTTAAGTATAATGAGGTAGCAAGGAGGTATGTTCACTTGGCCATGTTGTTTTATACGGGGTTTGGTATATACCTTCAGTTTGCCATCACATGTAGCATTCACCAGATCCTCGACAATCATGCGATTGACAAACATCGCCTCCTCAGGGGGCAGCTTCGTAGAAGCAGTTCCTTCAATAGATACGACTTTAGGGGGCAAGGCTGAAAATCGTTCCCTTATGGAAGAGACATGATCAATATCTGGGTTGACATAGACCCTGCTACCGCTAGTTGTAGCAAAAGTTAAAGCACCTGGAAGGCATATTGGGGCACAAGGGTTAGTTTATAACAAGGGGAGAAAACAGCCAGCTTATTCACAAAAAAAAGCATTCTTTTTTTTGGCAAATTAAGTCATGTTTGTCTTACTACGTTGGATAAAAGTTTTTACCTTGAAAGGTCTTGATGGTGATAGAAGAAATAACCATAACATAAGGGCCACCATCCTGGGTGTATAGTGTAGGATCAAAGTCTTCACCCAACTTTCCCCACAAAGTCACTGTGCTGGTGATGGAGCTAATGGAAGAGCAAGTTTTAACAACATACCAGGATAAATAATCTTCAAATATGGGGGGCCAAAAATTAAGGTGAGGAACATCAATTGAGACGCAAATACAATATATTAGCATGAATAAGATCAAGTGCAATTTTGTTAATTATATCTAGTGTTTTTATTTTGTTTTTCAAAATGTGGAAGTGATCAAATATTGAAAATGTTAAAATAAGATTAGAAATAATTTGAAACTTGAATAACATGCATGTATAGTAAAATTTATGTAAATGATGTCAGACAAACAAAATTATATGTGAGTGAGATTTATTTTAATAGAGTTAAAATTCTATCAACCAAGTGAATCCTTTAATATGGAACACCAACTTTTTGTGCCCCCTATTAAATTACAATTTATTCTTTTATTTTTATTTTATCTAATTCGTTGAACAAGTTTTATTTAAAAGAATTGAATCCTTAAAGATTATATATGCATCAAGGTTGCCAATAAGTCTACTGAATATCCTAATCTTATGATATTATCATATCTACAATAAGGCCCAGCTGTCCTAATTTTTCATTCTGAGTGAGTTGATTCTTGAAGCTTTTGAATTGACATTCCTTAGGGCTACCAAGGTTCCCCAAACTGTAAGCAAAGGTAATTCCAACTTATTCAGATTCAGAACACATTGGGGCCGAAAACTTGTAAAAAAGATAATATTACATATTGGCCTAATACGTTCCATAAATATCTATTAAACATGAAGCCCAAAAAACTTGTTAAAATTTCAGCACATGTAACAAACATAAAGATAAAAAAAACTCAACAGGTATAAATATTGGGTTGGGGAACACATCAAGCGAACCAATAATTCTACTGGATAATCTAAATAAACACTTACTAATCTGTGAAAATCCTGATGTCCCTTTTTCGGAAGCCAACCCCGACAACTTCAACTTCTCCAAAACCGCAAAAGCAACCCAGAATATCTACAAAATCGAAATGGAAAGATCTTCTTTAAATCCTATATAATACTATACCATATGTGTGAATCAAAATTTATTAAAGATACCTGAGAGAGTCGTAACATCATCGGCGCGACTTCGAAGTGCAGCCTGGTTCACAAATTGGAAGCCATACCTTGGAATGGATGCAACACCCTCACCCACTGCCTCAACATTAGTTATTGCCAGAAAAAGTAGTCTTAGATTGCTTGCAAGAGGCCTATATGGGTAAATATTTTTGGAAACCTTTACATTCCTGAGATTATAGACCAAGCCTTCGGTCACACGATCTCGAAAGCGAGATACCATGCTTTCAAACAGCAGCATGCATAAGATTCTCCTAGAACCAAAACGAAATGGCACAAACTGAATGTAAGGCCTGCATAAAAGTTAGGGCTTGAAACAGGAGAGTGAAAGAGTACGCACCTTTTCGTCAATAAGTATCATATCCAAGCTAAGCAAACTATTATCCTTCGAACTGATAGAGTCCCACATTCTGCAAATGCGCACCCTTATCATCCAATTCTCTGCATCGCCCTTCAAATCAGAAAGGTAGCTGAATGCCATATCTGTACCTGCCTAGAATAACTCAACCACCAGCAAACCACCCCCATATAAAGAACTTCAACAAAACAATATATTTCAAGCATCTATATATCTATAAAAAGTAAAAGTAAGTGACTTGAATAAACCACACGAATATCAGTATATCACTAATGGGAATGTAAAAGCTTGAGCCGCAAAAATTTCAATTCTTGCAAATTCAACTATATGCAAACTAGAGCTGCAAAAATGTTTATACTAAACCCACACCAAGCTAACAATTTTGCCAAATTAAATACATACACAAGTACCTGGAAGTTGGAACTTTGTAAAATTTAATACTAAACCCACAGCAAGCTGTACAAAATAAGCAACATAACAAACACATGTACATACAAATATATTCCATATATCGAGAATTTGAGCAAAAAAAGGGCAGAGACTGACCACGAAGCATGGAAAATGCTTAAATCACCATGAAAAAACATAAGCAGTAAATGAATTTGACATACATAACTAAATCAATTTATCCAACATCAATATAATGAGAATTTAAGCAGAAAAAGGACAGAGACTGACCACGAATCATGGAAAATGCTTAAATCACCATGAAAAAACATAAGAAGTGAATGAATTTGACATACATAACTAAATCAATTTATCCAACATCTTTCTAAGAATGATGAAGAACCCAAAACAAAACATAGAATGCATAATAAACGCAACTTTTTCAATAACCCATGGATAAGTACCATTGTCACGGGCTGGGAATATATATACCTAATTGGAGAGCAGCCGATGGGTTTTCGGTTACCAAGACACCTAACCGGCAGCGTTCATTGAATTTCCATACTAAATTACCTTTAGGGGAGGCAAGAAGGCGCATATAACCGTAGTAAATTTACAGATCAATTGAACTAAAGAGGTGAAAAGTCGATTTAACTTGAGAGGGGAAAAGGTCGCACATCGATTGTTTTTTTTAAAAAAATTGGCCAAAATGGGAGGAAGCTGTAAATGGGGAGAAATTGGCAGGGAGGAAGTTTAGGACTGCCACATCATCCTCCCGGTTTTGTAAGAGTTTGCAGGAGGTACGTAATGGTGCACTTAAAATCATCTTTATTCAACAAATATATCCTTACTCCAAGACACAAGTACAAAATCCCGTGCTGGGCATGAAGCAAGGGTCCTAAGAGTCCAGTCTGAGCAAAAACTAAAATGCTTTACTGTTAGGCGGGTACAACGTAGCAGAACAGGTGAAATTGCTTAATGGAAAAGTAACCTAATTATCACCTAGGGGTTCCTGTCAAGATATAGTTGTGGAAATGTATAAAAGGCAAACAAAGATTATGGAGCACCAAGTAAATTGTAAAGCACCAAACAAAAGTAACAAACACAGTTGTCAAAATTGTAAAGCAACAAACAAAAGATTTATGCTAAAATGCAAAAGCAGTGTCAAGTGGAATAGCAAGAAGGTAAAAATAGTTGGTTCAGGTTAAATTTTTTACAAGTGGAGTGTTCACAACCTGACCAAAAGATAGTGCATCAAAATGCTAAAGAAGCACTTAGAATGCTAGTCTCTCAGAGCTAGTCGAGTGGGTCTTTTGCTAAGCCGTCTCACTGCCACTTCCGCTGGCATCTTGAATAACAGATGAAAGTTTCCTCTTTCTCTTGGGGTCACTTTCCGGAACATTGTCATCAGCAGCTGTAGTACTCTCCACCAGAGCAACGCCGACCTGAAGATTGAGAGGAAGAAAGATGTAAAGGCTGGCATATACTTTGCAGAAAAATGTAAATGAGCAGGGCATAACATTGGGCTTACGGCTGCGAGAACATTCTTAGCATGAGCAGCTTCCAGTTCTCCCACAGGGGTGTAAACTACCGATACTCCGTAGTCCTGCAGTCCACCAACCGAATTATATTTTTTCAACTTCAGTTTGAACACTAGCTCTTTGCCCAACAGTGGTTGCAGCTCTACTGGAACAGAATTATCCCCTGGAGGCATTTTGTTAATTATTTTTTTTGCCGAGACATCTAGCATGTGCTCGGTAACAACATTAAATAGAACCACAGTTGTAGAGCCAGTGTTGTCTGCAACCTGAACATTAACTCGAAACCTAGAAAACAAATGTGAGGCGGAGAATATTGGTGAAATAAATAGTAGGTTAGAACACAACAACACTTGCTCGCTTACATTGCCAGAGGGTAGTCAACTGCCTCCCCACAACCAGTGCAGACATAAATTCCATCCTTTGGTACGGCCTTTTTGACACACGATTTGCAGGAAACATAAAACCATCCATTGTGGTTGTTTATGGCAGTTATTATGGCCTTCAAGGTTACTACATCAACCTGCAATAATTTGGGAAGTTAAGTATAATGAGGTAGCAAGGAGGTATGTTCACTGGGCCATGTTGTTTTATACGGGGTTTGGTATATACCTTCAGTTTGCCATCAAAGGTAGCATTCACCAGATCCTCAACAGTAATGCGATTGACAAACATCGCCTCCTCAGGGGGCAGCTTCGTAGAAGCAGTTCCTTCAATAGATACGACTTTAGGGGGCAAGGCTGAAAATCGTTCCCTTATAGAAGAGACATGATCAATATCTGGATTGACATAGACCATGCTACCGCTAGTTGTAGCAAAAGTTAAAGCACCTGCAAGGCATATTTGGGCACAAGGGTTAGTTTATAACCAGGGGAGAAAACAGCCAGCTTAGGCACAAAAAAAAAGCATTCTTTTTTTTTTTTGGCAAATTAAGTCATGTTTGTCTTACTACTTTGGATAAAAGTTTTTACCTTGAAAGGTTTTGATGGTGACAGAAGAAATAACCATAACATAGGGGCCACCATCCTGGGTGTATAGTGTAGGATCAAAGTCTTCACCCAACTTTCCCCACAAAGTCACTGTGCTGGCGATGGACCTAATGGAAGAGCAAGTTTTAACAACATACCAGGATAAATAATCTTCAAATATGGGGGGCCAAAAATTAAGGTGAGGAACATCAATTGAGCCGTAAATACAATATATTAGCATGAATAAGATCAAGTGCAATTTTGTTAATTATATCTAGTGTTTTTATTTTTTTTTTTCAAAATGTGGAAGTGATCAAATATTGAAAATGTTAAAATAAGATTAGAAATAATTTGAAACTTGAATAACATGCATGTATAGTTAAATTTATGTAAATGATGTCAGACAAACAAAATTATATGTGACTGAGATTTATTTTAATAAAGTTAAAATTCTATCAACCAAGTGAATCCTTTAATATGGAACACCAACTTTTTGTGCCCCCTATTAAATTACAATTTATTCTTTTATTTTTATTTTTTCTAATTCGTTGAACCAGTTTTATTTAAAAGAATTGAATCCTTAAAGATTACATATGCATCAAGGTTGCCAATAAGTCTACTGAATATCCAAATCTTATGATATTATCATATCTACAATAAGGCCCAGCTGTCCTAATTTTTCATTTTGAGTGAGTTGATTCTTGAAGCTTTTGAATTCATAAGTAATAATTCATAAGTTGTGATGTTGAGAATAGAATTTTGCTTATACTTCTTGTAAATCCTGATCTTATAAAGGATTTAGCACTTTTTATAGGATATATATGTTAGACAGTAATCTGTAGAGTTTAGTCAGGAACAACAGTGCATCAAGGACTACATGTCAGGAACTGAGATCAAATCCAGATACGCCAAGTCAAATACTGATGGATGTCAAATCCTGATGCAAGGTGGAATCGTGATATCAGTCGTGTTACTGATGATGTCATTATGGATGCTACAGAAACTGGCAAGTGCAATAAAACAGGATCGTTGTTTTGAAGAACAAACAAGAAGATATTATGAAGGGAAGAATTTTCTATTGATGGAAATTATCAACTGGACGGCAGAACATTGTCATGTATAGATCATTACTTTCTGTTATTAGTTGATAGGTAGCATTATAAATAATCTCTCTATATCCCTTAATTGTGGATTTTTGAGTGCATATCGTGTGAAGCTCTGTATTAGGTTTGTATTCGAGAGTTCGAAACAAACAGAGAGAGATTTGTATTGTCAGCAGCTACTAAAGGTATTGTACACCTTTGGTAGAGTTTGTATTTGATTTATTTAATACAAACAGAGTTTGATTCATTCGTATGTTCTTGTTCATCTAATCAAGCAAAAATCAGACACGATTATATAACTTGTATTCAACCCCCCTTCTATAAGTTATTCGAGTTAACAATTGGTATCAGAGCAGGTTGATTTCGAATAATCAAAAAGATCTGCAATCATGTCTGGTTATAAGGATGGTAATACTAAGATCCCTATGCTCAAGAGAAACGAATATACTCTATGGGAAGTGAAGATGTTGCATCACCTGGAAGCAACAGATCCTAATTTTCTTGACAGAATCAGAGATGGGCCTTTTGTTCCAACAAGTCTTGTTTCTCAAGCAACTGTCGAAGGAAAAGTTGTTCCAGAACATACAGCAGAAAAGCCTAAATCTGAATGGACAGATAAGGAAAAGGATAACGTTCTTAAGGATGCTAAATTGAGAAACATACTATTCAACAGACTTGATTCTGTTCTCACTAACTATGTTCTCTCTTGTAAAACTGCTAAGGAGATATGGGATAATCTAAAGGTTCACTGTGAAAGAACAAAACCTGTCAGCAAGAATATGAGGACACTCCTCATACAACAGTATGAGTACTTTGAATCCAAGTCTGGTGAGTCACTTACTGACACCTTTGATAGGTTTACTAAACTCATCAATGAGATGGCCATGCATGGTAAATATTATGACTTGGAGGATATGAATACTAAGTTCATGAAAGCTCTTCCTGATTTCTACAATGAGAAGATATCTGCAATTGAGGAAGCTAATGATCTGGATGAAATATCATTAGAAGCAATTTATGGAAAATTGAGAGCTTATGAACTTGACAGGCAGTAGAAAAAGAGCAGGAGTGAAGGAAAGATGAAAAATATTGCACTCACTGCTCAATCCAAATCAAAGAAGCTTCCAGAAGAAAAGTCTAAATCTACTGAAAGAGACTTGAGGAAGAAGAAGAGCAAAGAAAGTTCTGAGTCGGAGATTGCAGATATATACTCTGAAGATAATGATTCTGAATCAGAGATGCAAGAACTCTTTGCTATGTTTGCTAAAGCTTTCAAGAAAGGAAGATTCAATAGGAGAAGATTTAGCAAAGGATCTTCTCAGAAGAAAGAGGAGAAGAAGAGTGACAAAGGCAAGAGTACAATTATCAAGCTTGATAAGGCCAAAATCAAGTGCTTTAACTGCAGTGAGCTTGGACACTTTGCTAGTGAGTGCAAGAAGCCTAGGAATTCACGGAAGGGTAATGCACTCATGGTCACACAGAAGGATTGGACAGACTCCAGTGATTCTGAAGATGAATTGGATTATGACACCATTGCATTGATGGCAAGTGCTTCAGACAAGCCTGGATCTCCAAAGAAAACTTCTTCATCTTCTGTTAAGGTATCACTTCACTCTCTTGATTCATTTGATAGCTTAGATTCTGATGATATTAGATCTATTCATGTTGAATTTAAGAATCTTATGACTAATTTCAAAATTCTTGCTAGTGAAAAAGATGAACTTAAGGCTAAGAATGATGAATTAGTTAGTAGAAATAATTTTCTTGAATTTGAGTTAATTCAAATGGAAGAATATAGGTTAAGTTCTGATAAAGCTAAGCATGATTATGGTGTTATCCTTGAGGCTTATGACTATGTCAGAAAAGAACTAGAGGAAGAGAGAGATATGATGAAAACCATTAACAGTTCTGGTAAAAAGACTCAAGAAATCATTGACAATCAAATTCTTGGTAAAGTCTATGGCTTAGGTTTTGGAAAGAATAAAAGTGAAAATTCTGTAGCTATTGTCTTGGATGATAGGAAAGAAGAAGCTAGCATATCCAAATCTGAAGGTAAGAAGATAGTTTCTGAACCTAAACATGTTAAATTTGTTGATTTTAAAGGTACCCCAGTTGTGCACAAAAGAATTAACAATAGAAATTCAGATGAGAGAGTGTTAGAAAAAACCTAAGAATGTCAACATAGGCTTTCTGTCTAAGTCTCAGTTGAAACAGAGACTAGAAGGTATTTCAGAGTCTAGCAAGATCAGAAGAAATAAGAATGGAAAAGAAAGTATTAACAAAGAGAATAATTACAAGAATGTATCTGATGCACCTATGAAGAAATGCTATAATTGTGGAAATCATAATCATTTTGCCCTAGACTGCAATCAAAAACCTTCTTGGAAAACTGAGTCCAGATTCCCCAAGACTCAGAGAATTCAATACCAATCACAAGAACCCTGTTATCATTGTGGTAGTTTACTTCATTCCTTTTATATGTGTAAGGAATATCATGAACTGGATTATGACTATTATTCTCTGAAATCTGAAACTCCTTATAACGACCTAGAAAATTTTGATTTTAATAATATTTATTTATTATAAATTATAAATTATATTATGTGAATATTGTTGTAAATGTGAAATGTGTGTGAGATGCTGTTTATGTGATTATTTGATGATTTGGGTAAGCTGTGAAGATTGGTGTATTTTTATTTTTATTTTTGAGGATTTAAATATATTTAAATCATGCATTTTTTATCCTCTGTAAATTTTATAAAATTATCGGAGGAATTAAAAATCATGAAATCTTTTGTAATATTATATTTATAATATTATTTAGTTTTTAAAATGGTTGGGTGAATTAATTTGGATGTCTCGGTATTTTAAAATGATTTTAAGGATTTTAATGTACTTAAAGGATCAAAACTTGAAAAAATCATATTTAATTCATTTTTGATCCAAAAAATATTTCGAAAATATGTGTGTGCTCGTAAATTTATATTCTTTATTTTAAAAATGAAAAGTTTTATTTTCCGAATGTTCTATTTAATTTCGATTTATAAGAGTTGTATATTAGTTATAAAAGCGAATTAAAGTGCTATAATTGGGCCGGAATGTAATGTAATAGTGATATAAAGTATTGGGCCAAGCCCAATAGCAAAAGAAAACGCACACACACAGCAGAGCATTCGAGAATCGGGGAAAAAGAAGAGAGAAGAAAAAGAAAAGGGGAGGAAGAAGAAGAGGGATTGGTGATTAATGCTTGAAGAGGGTGTGTGAGTATAATTCGAGTGTGTGTGTATTTGTGTACGCGTGTGTGTGTTTATGTGTGTGTATTGCGTACGTATATATATAACACATGTGTGTGCGTGTTAGCAGGGGAGGCGACAGTCGTCGGAGGCCGGAGGAGCCACCACCGTGCGGTGGTGGTGGTGGGGAGCGCGCACAGCAGCGCGGAAGGAACTGGTGGGGGGAAGAACAAATGAAGAGAGAGAGAGGGGGGGGCAGAGAGATTGAGTCGAGAAAGAGAAAAGGGAGACTCCGGTGGTTTGATTTTCGGACGAATCGAACCGAAATCGAAAAGGTATAATATTTTATTTATTTATTTATTTTCATTTTTGATGTAATTATTTAATTGTCAATTTTAGATTTAATTATGTAGTGTTGTAATTTAATTAGTTTAAATTTGTGAGGTTATTGTTTTAATTTAATTAGCTTAAATTGCTAGTTTAATATGTTAATTCTCGTAATTAGAATATATTTGAATTTCGAGAATATTGTTATAATTTAAATTGTTTTAAAGTGAGAGATTATTGAGTTAATTTTAGTAATTTAATTCGGAGGGTATAATTGTTAAGTATAATTATTGGGGATTAATTGTGAATTTGATTAAATGTTGTAGGTGGAGTTAGAATATTTGTTGAAGGTCGTAATTGTTGATTACTTGGTATTGGGTTGTAAGTGGTTAACTAATTGCTAATTTTAATTGATAATTATTATATGTCGTATGATGTTAGAGTTTATATGACCTTACAGTTGTAAATGGTTTACGTGAGTTAAATGTCGCGATTGAGTCATATTATTTGTTGAATGTTATACTTGTCAAGTACTCGGTGGTGAATTATAGGCGTGGTCAAGATGGTTTCGATTAAATATGTATAGTTGTATAAACTTGATATTATGGTATAAATGTTAAATGACGATTATTGAATCTCACCATTGACCCTAGAGGCTTTGGTTGAGTTACGTGATGTTGATGATGTATGTATTATTTACAAAGAAGTTATTTCGTAAAGTTTTCTTAAAATAAGAATTTAATTCCTGATTGTATGGTTTTAAAATGTTATTTATCAAAGATTATTGTTAGATTCATTTTATTATGTGTTTATCTGCGAGGAGTTGCAATGAGATCATAAGTCTTAAGTGTCAATATTTAAGGACTTGTGTAATTCTGTTCAACTAGTTCCTCGTGCTTACGAATATCAATGATTAAATATCACGGGTATAATTAATATACTTGAGTGGGGTGATCATTGATATAGCGTAAGTAATAGTTAGTGCTAGGGGTTGTTCCCTAGGGCTTACGAACATCAATGGTTGATTGTCACGTGTATCATTAAAATGCGTGAGTAATACGATTATTGATGTAGCGTAAGTAGTAGTTAATGCTAATATAAATTTCTTATGTGCTAGTTGCCGCATGTACGGGCGGGTACTTTTCATTAATTGTTTACTTTTATGTTGCTGCAAGTTGAGGCAACTTTATTTTTGTAAAAGCAGGGTTGAATTGTTTTTGATTGATATTGAGGGGTTGTGCCCATAGTCCGATAAACGAATACTTCATGCCGAAATTTTCTAAAAATCCCCTGCAAATCTATTTTTAAATCTATTTAATCTACTTGATTTGATGATGTGAAAGTATATTATGAATTTGTTGTGAAGAGGTTGCCTAGACGATATCTAAGTAATAAGTGGTCAGCTATGTTAAGTGTTTATTTGACTTAGTTGGTTATACTAACGCTATCTTGTGAATATGATGGTATATGTTTATATATGTTATATGTTATATGTGCAAGCGTTATAGGACACGCATGGGTAGATTAGAGCAAATAATAAGATTTTTGTTTAGTTGGATACTAAAATGGCGTTTGACCTTGAAAAGGTTCGGATAGGAGACCTGGTCAAGAACATTGCGCGGGTAGACGGAAAAATGAACAGAAGGACAAGTGTCAAAGTTGACGGATGTATAGACATGGAAGGTGGTGAGATATGAAGTAGAAATGAAGGTGGGACCAATTAAGAGACTAGCAAGTAAAGAATAGAGTTGGATGTAAAGTGAGTCATGGATCGATGTATACGATCGAGAACTTCGTATAACAAGGCAAGTGTTATTGCTATTCACTTATTGTTCAAGTGATACAATTTAGTTTATTTATCGTATGAACTGATTTGGTCAAGTATAGGGGAGAAAGATGACTTATGAACTTTTTTTTAAAATTTAGCTTGATGCTGTTAAATTTCCTTACCCATAATTCACATGTCGATTTTACAAAGAATCTTATAAATAACCCTTTTTCACATTTGGACGAAGGAATGCCTTTTCTTCTATTTTCGTCAAATACTCTTAAGAATTTTCTAAACAAGGAAATCCAAGTTTTCTTAACTATTATGAAAACCTGCTGGAAAAATTCCGATTTAGCATATTTTTCACCAATGGATTTCCAATTGGACAATGTTTCTCTAAGCTGATCTGAATCTTTACATGTTGAGACTATTTTGCAATTGTATGTTCTAAACTATTTTCCTCGCTTATGAAAGCTCAAATTCTTCAGTGTGTATAAGTTTTGTTAAATGCCCGATACTTGACTATATCCTTGTTTTGTCGTATATCCTCAGTTGTTAATCATGTTGCCAATAAATTATTTCTTCGATTCATTTAATGATGCTATGACCCCAATTATTCGTATCGAACTTGTCGACACTTTTTGTTATTGTTGTCTATTCAATTATCATCCATTTATTGTATCGAACTCGTCGATACCCTTTGAGGTTATTATTCTTTAATTACTACCCAATTATCGTGTCGAACTTGTCGACACTTGTTGATCTTGAATTTTCATTGATTCTTGGATCTTGAGTTGTTCTGGAACGTGAGTTTTTTTTCAGTTGGTTGGTTGGCAAGGGTTGTCGATTGTTCCGACACCTAGTACGTTGGATGTAGAATTGGAATGTTTTGATGTCCCTTCGGGGAGACCATATTATGGTCAGAGGAGTCCCTTCGGGGAGTCCAGTTTAATGGTCAAATTGAGGCCAATGTGTGCCGTGGATCCATTTAGAGGAGAGACTTTGCTGTGTGCATTGTCCGGGGTTAGTGCGGGACTGATCAGCCGCCTAACTCCACTATTTTTTAAAATATATAAAAGAATCCAATTCTAATCTATACATTGAGGTTGAGTTGCTTCAAAGCTTGATTCCTTTGGAGCCTACGATAATATTTTGATATCAGAACTTTTATCAGTTCTAGTTTCAGTTGCCCTTAATTAATGGTGAATTGTTGGCCCTCGTGGCAATCTAAAAGTTGATCTCACTGATTCTTTCAAATAATGAGAAGAAATTCCTTGTGTTTATCAGTATTGTCAATGGTTATTTTAAAATTGTTATCACTATTGCACTTGCTGAGCATTGTTGGCTCACTCTTGCTTGTTTGTTTTCTTCAGCTAATAGAGGAGATTAGTGAACCTAGTAATGGTAAAGGGGTATTGCTTTCCAGCAGCGAGAGGAGATGACCGGGTTACAGATTTTCGTCGATTAGTGGTTGGGAATTGGTCAAGGTTGGATATTTAGTTAGACAGTGATTTTTGTACATTCATATAAATTGTATAATATTCTTTTATTCTGAGACTGGGTTGTAATAATGATATTCGATAGTTGTTTCATACCATAACCTATATGCGATCTTGGTTAAGGGGTTTTATTATTAAATGTTGTTTATATTCAGAGATGTATAATATTGTTTATAGTTAGTGGCCCCATCTCTGTACCCCGGATTATGGGACGCTACAGGTTATGGTCACTGAAACAGATTAGGAGGGTTAGGGTACGAGTATAAGATAGGAGTCGGGTAGAACGGTTTAGGGTAAGGATCGTGATAGGATACTTCGGCAAGCGTCGCGATGTTAATTGGTCTTTCGGCATATCGCGCGAGTGGAAGTTCGAATCGTTTAAGGATTGGGCTATTAGCCAAACCGCGAACCCGAAGCGGCATAAGCTAAGTGGGCAGCTTAAGCTATCAGTTCGGGGGACGTTATCTCGAAATTTTTGCGTAGAATCTAGAATTTTCAACGATATTAGTTTCGATGCGAACGTTTTGGAGATGGTATGAGAAGGTTAAGAATGCGAAGTGGGAAGCGACTATATGCAAGAATTGGAAGTTGAGCGTAGTTGTGTATCCTTAATCGTCGATTCATTAAAATTCCTTGCTTAAGAAATTTCTTATTATTTCTTTGAATTATTGTCCTAAGTTAATTCCCGGTTGGTATCGTTGCTGAGGCATTCGTTGCACAGTGACGGTTCAAAAATCGAGAATGAATTGAGATCTTTTTATTTATTCAACTCATTATGGTCAGGCCGGTTTGGCAGCTAAGTATATTAGTGCTTAGTCGACAAGAGCGAGATTATGAATAATTAAGAATTTCTTGAATGTTTGCTTGATCAACCCTTGAAGTATCTATTGAAAAGTCTTTTATACATCAAACGATGATGAGTTTGGTATGTCAGATTTATTTGAATTCAATTCCATTCTTTTAGAAATATCTATATCTTTCAAAGGATAATTGATCCGACTTTACTTGAAATTTTTTGAAACTCTTGAATCCCTTCCATTTTCATGAATACTTGATTTTTCTCTATTCCAGCTGAGATGAACAACCTATACAGATAGGGGATTCAGGGACATTTTATCTTTGTGATAGAAGTCCAGTGGGACGCCACTGATTGTGTTGTCACGAAGTACGAAGGACTGGCCATCCTTATGTACTATGGTGGTTAACCAAGTGACAAATGTAACCTGAAAATAGTTCAAAAGATCTCTCGGTTAAATTCTTTTATAAGAGTTTTATCAAATAAACCCAGTGTATATTCGTACTTGATGCCCCATTTATTTTATTGACTTCCTTTGTCAGAAAATCGATATTTTTAAAAATTCTTAATAATGAAGAGATGCGAGATAGATGTGACGACGTCTTGAATGATTAAAAACTACGACTGCATTGACGAAGAAGTGGTGATGCGAGTTTAAGAATTCGGTGATTAAGACAGATGTAGTGTCAAATTGGAATATTTATTGAACCGATAAAGCATGGACAAGGTCTGAGGCTAATGAGAATGACAAAAATAAGAATGTATGATTGCAGATATTGTTAAAGGATGAAAAGAAAATGGTGATGAAAATGTTGGGTATGAGATGTACAATGCTGAAGAAAGATTGTTTTGGACATCTATTGAAGGGCAAAGACAGCAGAGAGAATTTCATAAGATTTTGAATGTATGAACCATTGTTGGATATAAGATGTTAGAAACAAGAAGGATGACTTGGATAGAGCAGAGTGAAGTGAAACAAAATGGTTTATAAGAATTATCAAGAAGAAATAAGACTGAATGAGGGGTAAGGTGATTACGTGAAGTAAATAACTTATGAAAGCCAGTGTAGAAAGTCATGATTATCAAGGATGGTGAAAAGTTGACCAAGATGGAATGAAATGTCAATAAGGAGGAAGGCAGAGAAACCAGAAAGTTTCCAGGAGTGATTAAATAGTAGACGTATAAAATTTAGTCAAGAAAAGGAAGAAAATTTTGCATAAGAGTTCTAGTGTGAATTTCGAATGTTATGATTCTGTGGTTAATAATAGTGATGTTAAACGTTGGAGTCGTAATAGGAAGAGTCAAATTCGAAGACTCGCCAAGTATGCAAAGTTATGATTTGGAAGGAACTCTGAGGATGAAAGGCAGTGAAGTCGTAAGTAAGTTTTAAATATGTTGTACCATAAGGAATTAGGTCGAAGCCAAGCTCATGGTTTGCTAATTGATTTTTTTTAAATTTTTAAAAATATTTTGGTTCCAAAAGGCTTTTTGATTAAAACCCTATTATTTTAAATGTTTTCTCTTAAAACGATTTTCTAAAATATCTTTCAAAAGGATTTTCAGTTGGTTCAAATGGTTTTTAAATTGTTTAAATCAACAAAATATTTGAGGCTTTCTTTTAAATGTTTTAGCAAACCGATGTTGTATGAAGGTAGAAATTGAGTATTAAACCGAATGGTGGTTGGCGCAAATGCCATGCGATAAGAGTTGAGCGTATTGTTCGCGTTCAAATTGCAATTGGGAATAGATGATATAAGGTTAATTTTCCAGGATAAGTACTCAGTGAAACAATGAGATGAAGGATGGATAGAAGTTTCCGATTATTCCCTTCTCAAGTAACATTGCACGTGAAAGGGGAGTAAGAACGATCGGGGAATTTCTTGATGTTCCTTTTCTCAAAGTTTTAATTGAGGAAGATTTTGTTTTAAGATATATCAATAAGCGATGATGTGTATTAAGTTGTATATGCGTGTTGTTAAAGCGGGAGCTTGTTGAGAATTGTTAAAGAATTGTATCATGATTGGTATCAAGTAGAGTTGTGACCTCAGGAATTGTTCTTGTATAAAGTGAAGTTACAGTCAAGGTGACGGGTATAATAGCTTCCAAAGGCTACAAATATTCGAGGCTATATTTCAAAAGATTGAGCAACCCAGACTATTTTATAAGATTGAGAATCGGGTTGTTAATTAAATTATGCTTGATGTGCATCTAAGGACGTATGTGTTTGGTTATAGTATTCGATTTCGAGAATGCGACTAAGAATGGACAAAATGATGTTAAGTTTCCGATTGGGTATTCGGTAATAATAGGGGATTAAAGACAAGAAGAAACTTTTTAATTATTCCCTTCTCGATTAACACAGTACTTGAAAAGTGGATTGGAAGCGATCAGAGGATTTCTTGAGATTCTTTTCTCGAAATTCTATTTGAAATCGTGTGGTTATAAGTAAAGTGTGGGAAACTATACCAAGTGTAGGTCATTATAAATTGAGGCAAATTGCACGGTCGTATTTTTGCGAGGGGTTGGCGCGGTAATATAGTTTTGACGCAGTGTATAGTTCATTATGCGGAAAAAAAACATATTGATTTTCACGGAAAGTTATTCGTTCACGTGTGATGAACGTTAGAGATTCGAAAACCAAAGCTTAAGGTTATTACGGGAATTGAAGGCTCATGGAATGAGCTTATAAAAGTATGAGAGGTTGAGATGGAATCCTAGAGTTGAAAGTGCAACCTGGGAAGTGGATGTAAGATGTTTAACGAGAATTGTTACTCGTGTCCTTAAGATTGATTCTGAGGACAGAATCCTATTAAGGGGGGAAGGATATAACGACCTAGAAAATTTCGATTTTAATAATATTTATTTATTATAAATTATAAATTATATTATATGAATATTGTTGTAAAGGTGAAATGTGTGTGAGATGCTGTTTATGTGATTATTTGATGATTTGGGTAAGCTGTGAAGATTGGTGTATTTTTATTTTTATTTTTGAGGATTTAAATATATTTAAATCATGCATTTTTGATCCTCTGTAAATTTTATAAAATTATCGGAGGAATTAAAAATCATGAAATCTTTTGTAATATTATCTTTATAATATTATTTAGTTTTTAAAATGGTTGGGTGAATTAATTTGGATGTCTCGGTATTTTAAAATGATTTTAAGGATTTTAATGTACTTAAAGGATCAAAACTTGAAAAATTCATATTTAATTCATTTTTTATCCGAAAAATATTTCGAAAATATGTGTGTGCTCGTAAATTTATATTCTTTATTCTAAAAATGAAAAGTTTAATTTTCCGAATGTTCTATTTAATTTCAATTTATAAGAGTTGTATATTAGTTATAAAAGCGAATTAAAGTGTTATAATTGGGCCGGAATGTAATAGTGATATAAAGTATTGGGCCAAGCCCAATAGCAAAAGAAAACGCACACACACAGCAGAGCATTCGAGAATCGGGGAAAAAAAGAGAAGAAGAAAGAAAAGGGGAGGAAGAAGAAGAAGGATTGGTGATTAATGGTTGAAGAGGGTGTGTGTGTATAATTCGAGTGTGTATGTATTTGTGTACGCGTGTGCGTGTTTATGTGTGTGTATTGCGTGCGTATATATATAACATATGTGTGTGCGTGTTAGCAGGGGAGGGGACAGTCGTCGGAGGCCGGAGGAGCCACCACCGTGCGGTGGTGGTGGTGGGGAGCGCGCACAGTAGCGCGGAAGGAACTGGTGGGGGGAAGAACAAATGAAGAGAGAGAGAGAGAGAGAGAGAGAGAGAGAGAGAGAGAGAGAGAGAGAGAGAGAGAGAGAGAGAGAGAGAGAGGGGGGCAGAGAGATTGAGTCGAGAAAGAGAAAAGGGAGACTCCGGTGGTTTGATTTTCGGACGAATCGAACCGAAATCGAAAAGGTATAATATTTTATTTATTTATTTATTTATTTATTTTCATTTTTGATGTAATTATTTAATTGTCAATTTTAGATTTAATTATGTAGTGTTGTAATTTAATTAGTTTAAATTTGCGAGGTTATTGTTGTAATTTAATTAGCTTAAATTGCTAGTTTAATATGTTAATTCTCGTAATTAGAATATATTTGAATTTCGAGAATATTGTTGTAATTTAAATTGATTTAAAGTGAGAGATTATTGTGTTAATTTTAGTAATTTAATTCGGAGGGTATAATTGTTAAGTATAATTATTGGGGATTAATTGTGAATTTGATTAAATGTTGTAGGTGGAGTTAGAATATTTGTTGAAGGTCGTAATTGTTGATTACTTGGTATTGGGTTGTAAGTGGTTAACTAATTGCTAATTTTAATTGATAATTATTATATGTCGTATGATGTTAGAGTTTATATGACCTTACAGTTGTAAATGGTTTACGTGAGTTAAATGTCGCGATTGAGTCATATTATTTGTTGAATGTTATACTTGTCAAGTGCTCGATGGTGAATTATAGGCGTGGTCAAGATGGTTTCGATTAAATATGTATAGTTGTATAAACTTGATATTATGGTATAAATGTTAAATGATGGTTATTGAATCTCACCTTTGACCCTAGAGGCTTTGGCTGAGTTACGTGATGTTGATGATGTATGTATTATTTACAAAGAAGTTATTTCGTAAAGTTTTCTTAAAATAAGAATTTAATTCCTAATTGTATGGTTTTAAAATGTTATTTATCAAAGATTAATTGTTAGATTCATTTTATTATGTGTTTATCTGCGAGGAGTTGCAATGAGATCACAAGTCTTAATTGTCAATATTTAAGGACTTGTGTAATTCTGTTCAACTAGTTCCTCGGGCTTACGAATATCAATGATTAAATATCACGGGTATAATTAATATACTTGAGTGGGGTGATCATTGATATAGCGTAAGTAATAGTTAGTTCTAGGGGTTGTTCCCTAGGGCTTACGAACATCAATGGTTGATTGTCACGTGTATCGTTAAAATGCGTGAGTAATACGATTATTGATGTAGCGTAAGTAGTAGTTAATGCTAATATAAATTTCTTATGTGCTAGTTGCCGCATGTACATGCGGGTACTTTTCATTAACTGTTTACTTTTATGTTGCTGCAAGTTGAGGCATCTTTATTTTTGTAAAAGCAGGGTTGAATTGTTTTTGATTGATATTGAGGGGCTGTGCCCATAGTCCGATAAACGAATACTTCATGCCGAAATTTTCTAAAAATCCCCTGCAAATCTATTTTTAAATCTATTTAATCTACTTGATTTGATGATGTGAAAGTATATTATGAATTTGTTGTGAAGAGGTTTATAACGCCCTAGAAAATATCTTATTTGTTATTATTATTATTTAATTATTTAATATTAAAGGTGGATTATAGGGTGTGAGATTTTTTTTTAGATAAAATATATGTGACATCATGATTACATGCTGATATGGTGATGTATGTGTGTCGTGTAGGTCCGTGTATTTTTTTAATATAATTTTAGTGATTAAAATCTATTTAAATGATGCATTATTGATCTTCGAAATTTTTTTATAAAATCATCGGAGTTATTAAAAATCATGAAATCTTTTGTAATATTATCTTTGCATAATTATTTAGGTTTTAAAATTTTTGGGTGTCCTAATTTGGGTGTTTTGGTATTTTAAATGATTTTACGAATTTTATTGTATTTTAAGGATCCAAACTTGTAAAATCCGTATTAAATTCGTTTTTTATCCTAAAAATATTTTAAAAATATGGGGAGGTAAATAATTTTATTTTCTACAATTTAAAAATGATATTGAGATTTTTCTCAAATATTGCCTATTTATTTTCCATTTTACCAGGTAATATTTTTAAGAGAGAATTACCAAAATGCCTATTTTTCACAAGTTTTTGCCCAAAATACTGATTTTGAAAAAAATGGCCCGAAATACCGACGGGATACGGAGAATCGTCCTCCGTGTTAGCATAATACGGAACACCGTGTTCCGTATTATGCATGATACGGAACACCATCTTCCGTGTTATGCATGATACGGAACACGGTGTTCCGTATCCGTGCATGATACGGAACATGGTGTTCCGCAACACCTCATGATACGGAACACGGTGTTCCGCAACACCCCATGATACGGAACACGGTGTTCCGCAATACCCCTCATATCACGGTAGACGGTGTAGCGTTTTCAGTCAGTAAAAAGGGCCAGCATGGCTCCCATATGAATATTTTGGGCCATCACCCAAAACACCCTATTTTTAATTGCTTAAATAGAAAATTTATTAGAAAATTTTAAAATAGCCTCATTCCCTTTTAAATCCCTAATTCCCCTGTTTTCTTCCCCAAATTAGTCCCGGCTTTGGTTTTCTCTCGAATGTTCTATAGCTCTCTCCAAAACCTCTCTCAAAAATCTCTTCTCTCTCCCATGAAATCTCTCTTTCTAAACCATCTCTCTCCCTCTCCAATCTCTCTGCCCTCTCCCCTCTTTGATGCGTGACTACGCCGCCCCGTGTACTGTGTCGTTGGTCTGGTGTGCGTGTATGTGGATTGTTGTGAGAGGAAGAGCAGCTGTGGGTGTGGGTTAAGGGTGAGTGGTGTGAGTTGTGTGGGTATGATTGTGCAGCAGGTGTATGTATGAAATATGTGTGTATATACATGTAATTTGTGTATGTCATTGTCTGTGTTCAGCTCCTAGGTGTGGGGCATTGTTGCTGCGATTTGTAGAGTATCGGAGCTGCGTGCGTGTGTGTGTAATCTGTGTCGATTGCGTGTATGGCGTGTGGGTGTTGTGTCTAGTTTCCCTCCTCCCCTGTTTGGCCTCAGCTGTTAAAGGTTTAAGTGGGCTTGGTTCTTATTTCCATTTCGAGTTTTCTGTTCTTGACCGTGCTAGTTCAATTCGGGTTTGTGAATTTGGTTATGATGTTGTGGGTAATAGTGCGTGTCAACAGTGCGTGCGTATGGTGCTGTGTTTGTATGTTACTGTGTGCGAGTGTGATTGATTTGGTGTGACCGAAATTGGGGGTTCTTGTGCTAGAGTTCAATGGTTATTGTCATTGTTTAGCTGGGCTCGGGTGAAGTGGTATTGCGTTCATTATGATTGTATGTGTCCTTAGCAGTGTGGGAGTATGCTATGAGCTCGGTGGATTGGTGGACACATCACTGTTAATTCCCTCTTCTCCCTGGCATAAGTCGATTCGAGCCTTGGTGTTGAGCTGCCGCCTGGGTACGCCACCATGTGAGCTTCCTTCTTTCGATGATGAAGACCAGTGACTTTGTTTGGTTCCTTTCATATCCGATTATGATTTCTATAATCAAACTGAGTTTCAACTATGGTTATGTGATAATAATTAGGTTGCTAATTTAGTTGCTTCAATTTTTGGTTAAGTTAAAGTTTCGGTTTAAACCAAGTTAACTTGATAATCGATGGTTTGCAGTAGATGATGTTATAATTGTAATCGTAGTATTAAGTCGTAATTACTTGGTTGTGAAAAGCATTTATATATATAATTGTCGATAATTTTATTTTAGTAGCATATATCTTGCAATGTTGTTAAAAACCAAAACTCTTCATAAGATTATCTTAATTCGGAGGGTTGCTGACAAAAGGTATAAGTGATTATGCGTGGTTGGTTGTAATACGTATATTTTTGGATGTGAGGAATGGTTGTTTGGATTGTGTCGGTTGAGTCTAACTGGTAGTACGCCCGTGCAAAGGGGATGCTGCCCAAATTTTTTTCTAAAAATTATAAGTTTTCAAAAAAAAAATATTAACTGCCTATTCCTCGAGTATAGTATATATATACCATTAGTTGAAATGGCATTCGAGTTATATGTATTGCTAAGTTGTTAAACTATGAGAATTTTGTTAATTTGGAGGTTATGGACTGTGATGGATATAAGACTGCACTGAATAATTGTAAATAATAATAATAATAATAATAATAATAATAATAATAGTAATAATAATAATAATAATAATAATAATAATAATAATAATAATAATAAAAAGAAAATTGCTTTGATTGTGGATTATGTCGATTGTATTTCTGACAGGTTAAGCTATATTTTAAAGGAGATGCTGTCCAAATTCTGTTAGAATTATTTTGTAATTCTTCTAGTAATTTGATAAGGATTATTTGTAAATCAAGGGGATATATGTGTTAAAGAGTATAAGTTAATATTACATGTTAAATTGTAAAACGTTATAGGCCGCGCTTGGGTAGAATGAATTAGACGGCTACGGCTATACGAGTACTGAAGTAATACTTTACTTTTATATAGGTACCAGTGAGAGGCTGATTTAGAGCTAGTATGTGTAAGGACGGAAATGCGGAGGAAAGAGACATTCAACGGAGTAGACGAGTGTGTCGAGTAGAAGCTTACAAGTGAAAAAGAGAAAGAAGAACACATGATCGAATTATGGCCAGCAAATAAGAAATAGAGACTGTGTACAATGAGTAAAGAATCGAGACATGAGAATTGGAAACTGCATATATTGAGGCAAGTGTTTTCTCCCACTTCTTGTTCAAGTGGAATTATTGTTTAGTTATGTTATTCTGATATCATCTCAATTTCTTGCCGATACCTGTTAAAGTCATTGTTTCTATATTGTATCACCCCAAATTGTTGTGTCGATTTTGTCGACCCTTATAGTTATTGTTGTTTCTTCAGTTATACTCTAAATTCTTATGTCAATCTCGTCGACAATTGTTCTATCGTATTTCTTCAATTATATCTCTTATTTCATTTCAAACAGCTTCCTTCTTTAATTAATACACAAAGGTCTATACTCAAAGTATTTTATACCTATATAATTCTCTTTAATTAATATTCAAGCCTAAATACTTCAAATTATTTTAAAAATATTCTTTTCCTTTATTAATATTTTAATACTTGATATTTTAAAGGATTTATCAATAATATACCATTTTATATGTCTTCAAAGGAATTTAAAAGATAATTTTTTTTAATCAGAGGAAATTCAATATTTGAACATTCGATCCGACTCTTTAAGAAAAATCCCTAGAGATAAATTATGATTTTTCCTCAATAAATATTCTTCGAGAACGGTTTATTTCAAAATATTGTATAACTAATTATTCTAAAATTATTATCGTTATGAACTACCTTAAACTAATTCGAGGTTTATATTGTCGTTGAAGCATGTGTTGCTCAATGATGATTAAAGCCGAGAATGATTTGAGATCTTCTTATTATACAACTCATTATTGTCAGGCCGGTTTGGCAGCTAAAGCCTATCAGTGCTTAGCCGACGAGAGTGAGATTTTGGATAATTAAGAATTTCTTGAATATTTGTTTTAAGCAATTTAAATCTTTTATGTGGTTTCAAACTATATAATGAGACTCTACCATTTTGGTAATATTGGACAAAATAAATTTTAAAACCAAATGCGGTAACTCAAATCTTCCTATGAACTTCAGATTTCTTCATTCCTTGATTATTTTATAAATGGCTGTTCAACTTTGAGCATCTTATCAATTGCTTTATTCTTTAATTAATTATGTTCCCTTATTGATATATGATTCTGTTATGTTGAACCATACCATGTTTAGTAAATCTTATTGCCTTGTTGTTTATAACTCTTTATATCAAATGCTTCTCGGACCCTTAATCTTTTATTGGCTACTTATTAAAATGGTGTAATTAATTAAAGATGTTTTTAAAATTCCTTATACTGGGCTGATCTGTTATCAGTAAGTTTAAGGGCTGAAAAGTGAAATGTTTTAAATTATTAATAATAAATTTGTTTATAAATTGGAAAAGCGTAAGAGGCTAGGGTGGTCCTAGTCCAGCACTTTTATTTAGCGTAAGAGGCTAGGGTGGTCCTAGTCCAGCATTAAAGGCCAATGTGTTGCCTAATTGGGAACCCAATTTCAAAGGAAAGGGGGACTTTACGTGGCTGATCACCCGTATTGTCCGTGATCAGGAGAATAATAAAAAAAATCAACTTAAAGGTTTTTAAAAGGTTTTACGAAAAGTATGTTTCAAAGATAAAAGGGTTTTAAAGAAAGGAATGTTTTGATAAGATAAATATGTTTCAAGGTAAATGATCATTAGTTTCGAAAATTGTGGTACCCGAGTTAGTTGTGTTCTATCTTGATCAAAACTGGAAATTCAGTAAAACAATGAGATTAAGGATGGATAGAAGTTCCCCAGTTATTCCCTTCGCGAGTAACATTGTACGTTGAAAGTGGAGTAAGAATGATTGGGGGAATTCTTGATATTCTTTTTCTCAACGTTTTATCTGTGGCAGTGATGTTTTGTAGTAAATGGAAAATTTTTACTCTATGATGGAAATTGTTTGATCTTTTGAGATAGAATATTCATTGATATTGTTCATCAATGAATTATCGTAATATCGTTGTTTCACTATATTATTTACTTGCTGAGCGTTCTTTGGCTCATTCTTGCTTTGATTTACCTAACCCTTTGCAGTTAGGTTCAAGGATGATCTACTACATTTATCCCTGCGAATAAGAGCGATGAGGCATTCTACACAGGATAGATTTCGGAGCTGGAGCGGTTAAGCACAGATTGGGTTTGAGCTACGAATTAGATGGTGTAGTAATTTGTATTAGAGCAGAGATAGAAGTTGTAATAATTTGTATCGATTAGATTCTTGTTTCATACCATAACCTGGAATCGATCCTCGGTGAGGAATCGTTGGTGTATTAAGTTTTATTTGTATTTGTTAAATTAGAATTTGTTTTGGGTTTGAAAAACAGGTGGATAGTCCTATTTGCGAATACTTCATGCCGAAATTTTCTAAAATTCCCCTGTATCAAAGTCTATTTTATTATAAAAGTATATTTTCAGTATTGGGAAGTCGGGGTGTTACAGGTTGGTATCAGAGCGACAGGTTATGGTCATTGAAACAAGTTAGGGATGATTAAGTATACGTATTTAAGTGTGGCGTTAGATAGAACGATTTAGGATAAGATTCGCCTTAGGTTATTAGGACAACGGTTGCGACGTTTGTTAGTATTTCGACATATCGCGCGAGCCAGAATTCAATTCAGTCAAAGGTACGATTTTGGACGAGGAAGTTGATTCGGCGCCGCCTACGTTAAATAGACGATCGGAGTCACCAGCTTGGAGGATGCTACGTGTAGACCCTCGTGTATGTTCTAGAATTTCTTTTGCGACTTTATTTACCTCGTGAACGATATAGAAAGTGCGAAAGGACGGTAAACAAGATGCGAAATGTGATTTTTAGCATGTGATGGAGTAAGGACATGGTTATTCAGTACTAGTAGTTGATTTTATTTAATTTATTGATTAAGAAGATTTAACCTTTCTTTCTGTTTCTTTTTATCTTGATAATACCCCATCTCCTTTGATAATCAACTATATTTCAATTGATGACGAATGTTTTCAAATTCATTTCAACACATTTCTATTTTTCAAAGATACCTCTATTTCTCAGGGGATCACTTGATTCAACATGATGCATATAAATTATTGAGACCCTTGAATTCTTTTAGTTTCTCTTTGAATACTTACCTTTATTTATTCTGATTAGGATGAACAACCCTATGTATATAGGGGATTCAGGGACATCTTATCTATGTGATAGAAGTCTGGTGGGACGCCACTAATTGTGTTTGTCATGAAAGTACTAAGGGCTGGCCACCTTTTTGTACTATGGCGGTTGACCTAAGTGACAAATGCAACCTGAAAGTAGTTCAATGATCGTATTGATCTCTCAGTTAAATTCTTTATAAAATTCTTATCAAACGAAACTCATCTTATATTCATACATGTTAATACCTGTCTATTCTATTGATCCTTTTTGTTATAAACCCTTATGATTTCTAAAAGTTATCAATGATTGGGAGCAGTAAAGATGGAGATGTTGAAATTTTGAGTGGTCGAAGCTACATTTACGTCGAATGAGAATTGGATAAGCAGGTTTGAGAATTGAGGTTAAAGTAGAGATTGAATATTAAGTTAAATTAAGCATTGGAGAACTGAGTATGGTTAAGGAGCAGATGACAAGGACATGAGAAGAGCATATATACGATTTTTAAGTACGAGCTTTAAAATTGGAAGAACTATAATTTTCAGGATATGACGAGAGGATCGAAGTGAGTACCATGATGACGAAGCACTAATGAATGGGGAAAGGCCTAAGACACCAGCAGAGATCGAAAACTTTGAGGGACCAGCTAGGAATTCAAAGGTTGTCAAAGATTTTACCAAAATAGTTACAGTAGTGGATACAAATCAGGAAACGAAGGGATAAAGGTGGAGAAAACTTTCAGAAATCAAGGAAGATATTGAAAACCGTCCCAGAGTCAGTGTAACCAGATGGACAAAGAAAGGATGAATATGGTTATGAGTAGGAGCGTGGAAGTTGTATCGATTGTTTAGTCGCGTGAATTTCATTTTAAAGACTTATTTATTTGGTTACATGTTTACTGCAAGTCGAGGCAGGATCGTTTTAATAATAATATATATAGATAGATAGATATATATATATATATGCGAATTATTATGGATGGTTGGGTTAGTACTTGAGGCGTTGTGTACAGGGCATAGTCCATTATACAAATAGGTCATATCCGATTATTAGTAGAAAAGGATCGTCACATGAGAGTGATCAGTATCTAGAATTAACGAGACATGCAAACCAAAGGATTAAGTTTATATTAGAAATTCGAAGGCCTACAGGATGAGCCTATCGATATGTGAATTGATATAAAGGAATTCTAGAATGAAGGAATGACATGGAAATTGAAAGAGAAATGTTTGAGAACACCGTTATATGTTTTCTTAAGACTAATTCTGAGGACAGAATCCTATTAAGGGGGGAAGGATATAACGCCCTAGAAAATATCTTATTTGTTATTATTATTATTTAATTATTTAATATTAAAGGTGGATTATAGGTGTGAGATTTTTTTTTAGATAAAATATATGTGACATCATGATTACATGCTGATATGGTGATGTATGTGTGTCGTGTAGGTCCGTGTATTTTTTTAATATAATTTTAGTGATTAAAATCTATTTAAATGATGCATTATTGATCTTCGAAATTTTTTTATAAAATCATCGGAGTTATTAAAAATCATGAAATCTTTTGTAATATTATCTTTGCATAATTATTTATGTTTTAAAATTTTTGGGTGTCCTAATTTGGGTGTTTTGGTATTTTAAATGATTTTACGAATTTTATTGTATTTTAAGGATCCAAACTTGTAAAATCCGTATTAAATTCGTTTTTTATCCTAAAAATATTTTAAAAATATGGGGAGGTAAATAATTTTATTTTCTACAATTTAAAAATGATATTGAGATTTTTCTCAAATATTGCCTATTTATTTTCCATTTTACCAGGTAATATTTTTAATTGCTTAAATAGAAAATTTATTAGAAAATTTTAAAATAGCCTCATTCCCTTTTAAATCCCTAATTCCCCTGTTTTCTTCCCCAAATTAGTCCCGGCTTTGGTTTTCTCTCGAATGTTCTATAGCTCTCTCCAAAACCTCTCTCAAAAATCTCTTCTCTCTCCCATGAAATCTCTCTTTCTAAACCATCTCTCTCCCTCTCCAATCTCTCTGCCCTCTCCCCTCTTTGATGCGTGACTACGC
Source organism: Saposhnikovia divaricata (assembly GCA_036435485.1). Classification (NCBI taxonomy): domain Eukaryota; kingdom Viridiplantae; phylum Streptophyta; class Magnoliopsida; order Apiales; family Apiaceae; genus Saposhnikovia; species Saposhnikovia divaricata. The sequence continues at coordinate 119,099,043 of CM071598.1, read as the reverse complement.
CGCCCCGTGTACTGTGTCGTTGGTCTGGTGTGCGTGTATGTGGATTGTTGTGAGAGGAAGAGCAGCTGTGGGTGTGGGTTAAGGGTGAGTGGTGTGAGTTGTGTGGGTATGATTGTGCAGCAGGTGTATGTATGAAATATGTGTGTATATACATGTAATTTGTGTATGTCATTGTCTGTGTTCAGCTCCTAGGTGTGGGGCATTGTTGCTGCGATTTGTAGAGTATCGGAGCTGCGTGCGTGTGTGTGTAATCTGTGTCGATTGCGTGTATGGCGTGTGGGTGTTGTGTCTAGTTTCCCTCCTCCCCTGTTTGGCCTCAGCTGTTAAAGGTTTAAGTGGGCTTGGTTCTTATTTCCATTTCGAGTTTTCTGTTCTTGACCGTGCTAGTTCAATTCGGGTTTGTGAATTTGGTTATGATGTTGTGGGTAATAGTGCGTGTCAACAGTGCGTGCGTATGGTGCTGTGTTTGTATGTTACTGTGTGCGAGTGTGATTGATTTGGTGTGACCGAAATTGGGGGTTCTTGTGCTAGAGTTCAATGGTTATTGTCATTGTTTAGCTGGGCTCGGGTGAAGTGGTATTGCGTTCATTATGATTGTATGTGTCCTTAGCAGTGTGGGAGTATGCTATGAGCTCGGTGGATTGGTGGACACATCACTGTTAATTCCCTCTTCTCCCTGGCATAAGTCGATTCGAGCCTTGGTGTTGAGCTGCCGCCTGGGTACGCCACCATGTGAGCTTCCTTCTTTCGATGATGAAGACCAGTGACTTTGTTTGGTTCCTTTCATATCCGATTATGATTTCTATAATCAAACTGAGTTTCAACTATGGTTATGTGATAATAATTAGGTTGCTAATTTAGTTGCTTCAATTTTTGGTTAAGTTAAAGTTTCGGTTTAAACCAAGTTAACTTGATAATCGATGGTTTGCAGTAGATGATGTTATAATTGTAATCGTAGTATTAAGTCGTAATTACTTGGTTGTAAAAAGCATTTATATATATAATTGTCGATAATTTTATTTTAGTAGCATATATCTTGCAATGTTGTTAAAAACCAAAACTCTTCATAAGATTATCTTAATTCAGAGGGTTGCTGACAAAAGGTATAAGTGATTATGCGTGGTTGGTTGTAATACGTATATTTTTGGATGTGAGGAATGGTTGTTTGGATTGTGTCGGTTGAGTCTAACTGGTAGTACGCCCGTGCAAAGGGGATGCTGCCCAAATTTTTTTCTAAAAATTATAAGTTTTCAAAAAAAAAATATTAACTGCCTATTCCTCGAGTATAGTATATATATACCATTAGTTGAAATGGCATTCGAGTTATATGTATTGCTAAGTTGTTAAACTATGAGAATTTTGTTAATTTGGAGGTTATGGACTGTGATGGATATAAGACTGCACTGAATAATTGTAAATAATAATAATAATAATAATAATAATAATAATAATAATAATAATAATAATAATAATAATTATAATAATAATAATAAAATAATAAAAAAAAAAGAAAATTGCTTTGATTGTGGATTATGTCGATTGTATTTCTGACAGGTTAAGCTATATTTTAAAGGAGATGCTGTCCAAATTCTGTTAGAATTATTTTGTAATTCTTCTAGTAATTTGATAAGGATTATTTGTAAATCAAGGGGATATATGTGTTAAAGAGTATAAGTTAATATTACATGTTAAATTGTAAAACGTTATAGGCCGCGCTTGGGTAGAATGAATTAGACGGCTACGGCTATACGAGTACTGAAGTAATACTTTACTTTTATATAGGTACCAGTGAGAGGCTGATTTAGAGCTAGTATGTGTAAGGATGGAAATGCGGAGGAAAGAGACATTCAACGGAGTAGACGAGTGTGTCGAGTAGAAGCTTACAAGTGAAAAAGAGAAAGAAGAACACATGATCGAATTATGGCCAGCAAATAAGAAATAGAGACTGTGTACAATGAGTAAAGAATCGAGACATGAGAATTGGAAACTGCATATATTGAGGCAAGTGTTTTCTCCCACTTCTTGTTCAAGTGGAATTATTGTTTAGTTATGTTATTCTGATATCATCTCAATTTCTTGCCGATACCTGTTAAAGTCATTGTTTCTATATTGTATCACCCCAAATTGTTGTGTCGATTTTGTCGACCCTTATAGTTATTGTTGTTTCTTCAGTTATACTCTAAATTCTTATGTCAATCTCGTCGACAATTGTTCTATCGTATTTCTTCAATTATATCCCTTATTTCATTTCAAACAGCTTCCTTCTTTAATTAATACACAAAGGTCTATACTCAAAGTATTTTATACCTATTTAATTCTCTTTAATTAATATTCAAGCCTAAATACTTCAAATTATTTTAAAAATATTCTTTTCCTTTATTAATATTTTAATACTTGATATTTTAAAGGATTTATCAATAATATACCATTTTATATGTCTTCAAAGGAATTTAAAAGATAATTTTTTTTAATCAGAGGAAATTCAATATTTGAACATTCGATCCGACTCTTTAAGAAAAATCCCTAGAGATAAATTATGATTTTTCCTCAATAAATATTCTTCGAGAACGGTTTATTTCAAAATATTGTATAACTAATTATTCTAAAATTATTATCGTTATGAACTACCTTAAACTAATTCGAGGTTTATATTGTCGTTGAAGCATGTGTTGCTCAATGATGATTAAAGCCGAGAATGATTTGAGATCTTCTTATTATACAACTCATTATTGTCAGGCCGGTTTGGCAGCTAAAGCCTATCAGTGCTTAGCCGACGAGAGTGAGATTTTGGATAATTAAGAATTTCTTGAATATTTGTTTTAAGCAATTTAAATCTTTTATGTGGTTTCAAACTATATAATGAGACTCTACCATTTTGGTAATATTGGACAAAATAAATTTTAAAACCAAATGCGGTAACTCAAATCTTCCTATGAACTTCAGATTTCTTCATTCCTTGATTATTTTATAAATGGCTGTTCAACTTTGAGCATCTTATCAATTGCTTTATTCTTTAATTAATTATGTTCCCTTATTGATATATGATTCTGTTATGTTGAACCATACCATGTTTAGTAAATCTTATTGCCTTGTTGTTTATAACTCTTTATATCAAATGCTTCTCGGACCCTTAATCTTTTATTGGCTACTTATTAAAATGGTGTAATTAATTAAAGATGTTTTTAAAATTCCTTATACTGGGCTGATCTGTTATCAGTAAGTTTAAGGGCTGAAAAGTGAAATGTTTTAAATTATTAATAATAAATTTGTTTATAAATTGGAAAAGCGTAAGAGGCTAGGGTGGTCCTAGTCCAGCACTTTTATTTAGCGTAAGAGGCTAGGGTGGTCCTAGTCCAGCATTAAAGGCCAATGTGTTGCCTAATTGGGAACCCAATTTCAAAGGAAAGGGGGACTTTACGTGGCTGATCACCCGTATTGTCCGTGATCAGGAGAATAATAAAAAAAATCAACTTAAAGGTTTTTAAAAGGTTTTACGAAAAGTATGTTTCAAAGATAAAAGGGTTTTAAAGAAAGGAATGTTTTGATAAGATAAATATGTTTCAAGGTAAATGATCATTAGTTTCGAAAATTGTGGTACCCGAGTTAGTTGTGTTCTATCTTGATCAAAACTGGAAATTCAGTAAAACAATGAGATTAAGGATGGATAGAAGTTCCCCAGTTATTCCCTTCGCGAGTAACATTGTACGTTGAAAGTGGAGTAAGAATGATTGGGGGAATTCTTGATATTCTTTTTCTCAACGTTTTATCTGTGGCAGTGATGTTTTGTAGTAAATGGAAAATTTTTACTCTATGATGGAAATTGTTTGATCTTTTGAGATAGAATATTCATTGATATTGTTCATCAATGAATTATCGTAATATCGTTGTTTCACTATATTATTTACTTGCTGAGCGTTCTTTGGCTCATTCTTGCTTTGATTTACCTAACCCTTTGCAGTTAGGTTCAAGGATGATCTACTACATTTATCCCTGCGAATAAGAGCGATGAGGCATTCTACACAGGATAGATTTCGGAGCTGGAGCGGTTAAGCACAGATTGGGTTTGAGCTACGAATTAGATGGTGTAGTAATTTGTATTAGAGCAGAGATAGAAGTTGTAATAATTTGTATCGATTAGATTCTTGTTTCATACCATAACCTGGAATCGATCCTCGGTGAGGAATCGTTGGTGTATTAAGTTTTATTTGTATTTGTTAAATTAGAATTTGTTTTGGGTTTGAAAAACAGGTGGATAGTCCTATTTGCGAATACTTCATGCCGAAATTTTCTAAAATTCCCCTGTATCAAAGTCTATTTTATTATAAAAGTATATTTTCAGTATTGGGAAGTCGGGGTGTTACAAGGTTGCCTAGACGATATCTAAGTAATAAGTGGTCAGCTATGTTAAGTGTTTATTTGACTTAGTTGGTTATACTAACGCTATGTTGTGAATATGATGGTATATGTTTATATATGTTATATGTGCAAGCGTTATAGGACGCGCATGGGTAGATTAGAGCAAATAATAAGATTTTTGTTTAGTTGGATACTAAAATGGCGTTTGACCTTGAAAAGGTTCGGATAGGAGACCTGGTCAAGAACATTGCGCGGGTAGACGGAAAAATGAACAGAAGGACAAGTGTCTAAGTTGACGGATGTATAGACATGGAAGGTGGTGAGATATGAAGTAGAAATGAAGGTGGGACCAATTAAGAGACTAGCGAGTAAAGAATAGAGTTGGATGTAAAGTGAGTCATGGATCGATGTATACGATCGAGAACTTCGTATAACAAGGCAAGTGTTATTGCTATTCACTTATTGTTCAAGTGATACAATTTAGTTTATTTATCGTATGAACTGATTTGGTCAAGTATAGGGGAGAAAGATGACTTATGAACTTTCTTTTAAAATTTAGCTTGATGCTGTTAAATTTCCTTACCCATAATTCACATGTCGATTTTACAAAGAATCTTATAAATAACCCTTTTACACATTTGGACGAAGGAATGCCTTTTCTTCTATTTTCGTCAAATACTCTTAAGAATTTTCTAAACAAGGAAATCCAAGTTTTCTTAACTATTATGAAAACCTGTTGGAAAAATTCCGATTTAGCATATTTTTCACCAATGGATTTCCAATTGGACAATGTTTCTCTAAGCTGATCTGAATCTTTACATGTTGAGACTATTTTGTAATTGTATGTTCTAAACTATTTTCCTCGCTTATGAAAGCTCAAATTCTTCAGTGTGTATAAGTTTTGTTAAATGCCCGATACTTGACTATATCCTTGTTTTGTCGTATATCCTCAGTTGTTAATCATGTTGCCAGTAAATTATTTCTTCAATTCATTTAATGATGCTATGACCCCAATTATTCGTATCGAACTTGTCGACACTTTTTGTTATTGTTGTCTATTCAATTATCATCCATTTATTGTATCGAACTCGTCGATACCCTTTGAGGTTATTATTCTTTAATTACTACCCAATTATCATGTCGAACTTGTCGACACTTGTTGATCTTGAATTTTCATTGATTCTTGGATCTTGAGTTGTTCTGGAACGTGAGTTTTTTTTCAGTTGGTTGGTTGGCAAGGGTTGTCGATTGTTCCGACACCTAGTACGTTGGATGTAGAATTGGAATGTTTTGAATTCCCTTCGGGGAGACCATATTATGGTCAGAGGAGTCCCTTCGGGGAGACCAGTTTAATGGTCAAATTGAGGCCAATGTGTGCCGTGGATCCATTTAGAGAAGGGACTTTGCTGTGTGCATTGTCCGGGGTTAGTGCGGGACTGATCAGCCGCCTAACTCCACTATTTTTTAAAATATATAAAAAAATCCAATTCTAATCTATACATTGAGGTTGAGTTGCTTCAAAGCTTGATTCCTTTGGAGCCTACGATAATATTTTGATATCAGAACTTTTATCAGTTCTAGTTTCAGTTGCCCTTAATTAATGGTGAATTGTTGGCCCTCGTGGCAATCTAAAAGTTGATCTCACTGATTCTTTCAAATAATGAGAAGAAATTCCTTGTGTTTATCAGTATTGTCAACGGTTATTTTAAAATTGTTATCACTATTACACTTGCTGAGCATTGTTGGCTCACTCTTGCTTGTTTGTTTTCTTCAGCTAATAGAGGAGATTAGTGAACCTAGTAATGGTAAAGGGGTATTGCTTTCCAGCAGCGAGAGGAGATGACCGGGTTACGGATTTTCGTCGATTAGTGGTTGGGAATTGGTCAAGGTTGGATATTTAGTTAGATAGTGATTTTTGTACATTCATATAAATTATATAATATTCTTTTATTCTGAGACTGGGTTGTAATAATGATATTCGATAGTTGTTTCATACCATAACCTGTATGCGATCTTGGTTTAAGGGGTATTATTATTAAATGTTGTTTATATTCAGAGATGTATAATATTGTTTATAGTTAGTGGCCCCATATCTGTACCCCGGATTTTGGGACGCTACACTCCTAGTCACAAACAGTTTGTGAAATCAGAGTCTAAGGTTGACTCTGCAACAGGTACATCAAAAGTAAAATCTTCAAAGCCTGTTGGTTCAAAATTTAGTAAGAAAGGATCCAATCAAAGTTGGGTCTTAAAAAATTCTAACTAGCTACTTTTTGTTTGCAGGGCACTGGAAAGAAGCATTCAATTATCTTGGACAGTGGACGCTCTGGACATATGACTGGAAAGAAGTCCCTGCTTACAAAGTTTGAGAGGAAAGCTGGCCCAGTTATATCCTTTGGAGATGGCAACAAAGGAGAAACTCTGGGATATGGCTCAATTATTTTGGGGAATGTCATCATAGAAAACATAGCACTGGTTGAAGGCTTAAAACACACACTTTTAAGCATAAGTCAACTGGGTGATAAGGGTTACCAATCAATCTTTGACAGTGAAGGATACAAAATCTTGAATATGAAGAATGGAGACATTATTCTGACTGGTCAGAGACATGGTAACATATATAAAGCCAGCTTGAGTGACACATCTAAAGGAAATCCCAAATGTCTTTACAGCAAGGCATCAAATGATGAAAGCTAGAACTGGCACAAGAAGCTCTCACATCTCAATTTTAAGAAGCTTAATCAAATTGTTAAGCACCATCTGGTGAGAGGCCTACCTCAGGCAAATTATGTGCAAGATGGACTTTGTGATGCTTGTCAGCTTGGAAAACAAAGAAGAACCACTTTCAAGAGCAAGATAGAAAATTCAATTACTGAACCATTTCACATGCTGCATCTTGATTTATTTGGTCCAGTAAACATTATGTCTATCAACAAGAAAAGATATGCTCTAGTTATAGTGGATGATTACACAAGGTTCACATGGGTATTCTTTCTACACAAAAAGGATGAAGCTCCTCAGCAAATCATTGAACTTGTCAAGAATATTCAAAATAGCTCTGAGTACAAGGTCAAAGTGCTCAGAAGTGACAATAGTACAGAATTTAAGAATTCTACAATGGAGGAGTATTGTGCAGACAATGGAATTACTCAACAGGTTTCTGCACCTGGAACACCTCAGCAGAATGGTGTACTAGAAAGAAAGAACAGAACTCTCATAGAGGCAGCAAGAACCATGCTTGCAGATGCAAAGCTTCCAACCTATTTCTGGGCAGAAGCTATCAACACTGCATGTTTCACTCAACACTGTACCTTGGTAAATGCTCATGGTAAGACTCCCTATGAGATGATCAAAGGAAAGAAACCAAGTGTGAAATACTTTCACATCTTTGGATGCAAATGCTATGTCCTGAAAGTTCATCCAGAACAACTTGGAAAATTTGAAGCCAAATCGGATGAAGCAATCTTTCTAGGATATTCAGCATCAAAGGCCTTCAAAGTATACAATCTCAGAACTGACATTGTTATGGAATCAATTCATGTTGCGTTTTATGATAAGAAATTTGGAATTTTGCAAATTGATGAAAGCCATGACAATCTGGAATTTGAAAATCTTAAGTATCCTGAGATTCTCTCCAGTGATGATGAAGGTTCTCCAGAGGAAATCTCTATTGCTTCTCAAAGGAATCCTACTGTTGAGGGGGAGCAATTCAATCAAGGAGAACACAGTACTGGTCAGGATCAGACTAGTCTTTCAGAGTCTACTTCATCAGGAACTGATCCTTCAGAGTCTAATGAAGGAAAATCAGAAACTAGTAGCAGTATGGAATCTACTAATTCTATTGCTCAAGGTGGAGCTTTTGAAGGCAGAGAAAGTTCTTCTACAAGAGATACCACTAACTTAGTGGGAGAGTCTAGTAGGAGTAATCTACCACCTGTTAGAAAATGGACAAGGGATCATACTGAAGATTTGATTATTGGTGATCCAAATAGTGGTGTTCGAACTAGAAGATCAATTCAAAATGAATGCTTGTACAGTTATTTTCTCTCAAAGAATGAACCTAAGAAGGTTGAAGAAGCCTTACAGGATCCTGATTGGGTAATAGTAATGCAGGAAGAATTGAATGAGTTTGAGAGGAACAAAGTTTGGAAGCTGGTACCAAGACCTAAAGATAGATCTATTGTTGGTGCTAAATGGGTTTTCAGAAACAAGCTAGATGAATCTGGTATGATTGTAAGAAACAAAGCAAGACTGGTGGCCAAGGGTTATTCTCAGGAAGAAGGAATTGACTATGTTGAAACCTTTGCACCTGTCGCAAGATTGGAAGCAATCAGAATGTTTCTTGTATTTGCAGCTCATTCAAGATTTAAGGTATACCAGATGGATGTAAAGAGTGCTTTTCTTAATGGCAAGCTTGATGTGGAAGTGTATGTGGAGCAACCACCTGGTTTTGTTGATCCAAAGTTTCCAAATCATGTCTACAAACTTGACAAGGCACTCTATGGACTAAAGCAGACACCAAGAGCATGGTATGAGACTTTGTCTAAATTTCTTTATGAAAATGACTTCACAAGAGGTACAATTGACAAAACTCTATTTTTTAGAAAGATAAAAGGTGATTTGCTTTTAGTTCAAGTTTATGTTGATGATATTATATTTGGTTCTACTAATGAAAAGTTATGTGCTAAGTTTAGCAAGCTTATACAGTCTAAGTATGAGATGAGCATGATGGGTGAACTAAATTACTTTTTAGGCTTGCAAGTCAAACAACCACTAAGCTAGACTCTGATCCTAAGGGAAAGAGTGTTGATAACACTAGCTATAGAGGCATGATAGGTTCACTGTTATATCTAACTGCAAGTAGACCGGATATAATGTTTTCTACCTGTTTATGTGGTAGATTCCAAAGTGATCCTAAGGAATCTCATTTTATTGCTGTGAAGAGAATTTTTAGATATCTCAAGGGAACTCCAAATCTTGGTTTGTGGTATCCAAGTGAATCTGATTTCTCCCTAATTGGCTATTCAGACTCTGATTATGCAGGGTGTAAAATATACAGGAAAAGCACTACAGGTACACGTCAATTCTTGGGAAACAGATTGATTTCTTGGGCAAGCAAGAAGCAGCAATCAGTTTCAACCTCAACTGCAGAAGCTGAATACATTGCAGCAGGCAGTTGTTGTGCTCAACTCCTTTGGATAAGAAATCAGTTGATGGATTATGGTATGACACTTAGTAATATTCCTATGTTTTGTGATAATACTAGTGCTATCAAAATTGTAGAAAATCCAGTTCAACATTCAAGGACTAAGCACATTGATGTCAGGTATCATTTTATTAGAGAACATATTGAAAATGGTACTGTGGAACTTCATTTTGTTCCTACTGACAAACAACTTGCAGATATTCTAACTAAACCACTTGATGAGGCTACATTTATTAGATTGGTTAGTGAGTTAGGAATGTTAAATTTTTAGATCTTTAACATCTGCACAAGTAGCAAGGTATGTTGTTTCAGTTTATAGACTTGATATTTTTGTCAGGATCTATACTTGATTGTTAAATGCTTAAGCTGTAACATTTTATCTTGATAAATTTTAGTATGATAAACTTTTTAATAAACATTAGGATCAGGATTGCTATCAGTATGCTGATGTCATCAGTATTGACATCAGGATTGTATCGTCAGTATCAGTATTTTGAAATTTCTGTGTCTTACTGTTTCAAATTCTGAAGTTCATGTTCTGAGTTTTGTTAAAGTCTATGTTAGCAAGTTTTACCACATGCATACTGATAATTTATATCATTATTCAGATCAGTCAATAAACAACGATAGACAAGTAGATAATAAGAAAACTTGTATTTTCATTAATCAAAAGCATTACATACATGGAAATGAAATACAATTCTTCTTTTTGTCTAACTACTTCTGATAATTCTATTCGTGGAAATCATCTGAGTTAAGACCAACCATATCTGACTCGATGAGAAAAGTCATCTCTTCTAAGAGATTGTTTACTTGCTCCTGATCATCAAGAGTAAAGAACTTCTCAGTGGTAATGAACCAAAAGATAGGGTTCATATGAAGATTTGGGTTGAAAGTCATGATGAAAAGAGAAAAGAATGAAAAGGTTTTGGAGAATGGCGTAAGACATTAGTTTCTTTTATAGAAAGACATGGAAAGCTGAACAGTCATTTGGGGGATATCAATGCAGTCAATCATAATTATGTGTGACTGTATTTCTTGTATTTTCAAGAAATATTGAACAAATCTAACCAATTGATTTTGTCCAGATTTATTTATTTCTCTTACATGTAAAAGAAAATGCCACGTGGAAACTCCATTTAGTCTCTAGAATCAGGATGATATTGATCAGGAATACAAGTGTGTTCACATCAGGATTAGTAATTCTTTCTATTCAGAAATTACATTGAATCGTGTGATTATCTTGATGAGAAGATCACATCAGGAAAAGGAAGCTGATCAGTATTGATTTTTATCCTGATTTTCCCTTGATTTAATTTACTTGAAATTAATTTTGGATTTTATTTTCCAAAAGTTGTGGGTAACTGTATTTTTCAGGGACTGACACCTGTCAACCTACGTGTCTACGTGGGATAATGGGTCTGAAGGATTTTTGAAATATAATTATTTTGACACTCTAATCGTGTAATTGCTTTCTCTAATTTGATTTTCTAAAGCAAAAACACTCTTGAGTTTTCAAAATCACTAATCAATTTCAAAGATTGCTTAAGTTCTTTTCTGATCAAAATGGCAACTCAAAGAAGACTACCCAAATCAGTAGCTTTCAAGTTTGGTGACTTTCATTTTATGATGAACAATCATGTTGCAGCTATCACCAACACGAAAGGGGTGTCAACTGATTTTCACCCAATTATGGACTTTATGGCGAAAAGACCATTAAGCTATGCCTTGGCAGCATCTCCACAAATTAATCATGTAGTTGTTTCACAAGCTTGGGAGAATGCTGAGGTAATTGATTCTACTCAGAGTCAATCAGGTAAGATTGTTCTACAATTAGGACAAGACTCATTTGATATTACTGAATCGGTTGTTAATTCAGTACTTCACTTACCTGTTAGTACGAATTTTGAGAATGTACCATCTGATGATGATGTTAGAACTATGTTATCTGAGTTAGGGTATAATGGACATCAAGATAACATGAGCCAGTTAAATAGATCCTTTCTTAGGAAAGAATGGTGTTTCTTTTTTTGATCAAATTGCTAAATGTTTTACTGGTAAATGTAGTTCTTTTCAACAAATTATTGATGTTACATCACATATTGCATATGGCTTGCTTTATAACAGAGTAATTAATTTAGGTCACATTATCTTAAGTCAGATGTGTATTAAACTTGGGTCAAGAGATCATGACAGGAATATGGTTTATTATCACAGATTCATGCAACTATTTATTAACCATTTCATTCCTGATGTTGAAGCTAGATTTGGTAGAGAATAAGGTGTTTCTTCTTATGTACAGTAAAAGAGAATTTTCACTGACATTACAAAGAAGGACAGTGAAAGGAATCAAGATGAAATACCTGCATTACACTACCCAAATCATGTTCAGGTACTTCTGAGAACTCATCTTCCTACTATCTATAATTCTTCTTTCTTTGGTGGTGAAATGACTCAGGAATCTCAATTGAAGGAGGAACCCCCTGTGTCTACCCAAGTAGCCAAAAACATTACAGTCTCTGAAATAATTCTAGAACCAAATTTTGATCCACAGCCTATTGTTTCAAAGAAACCAACCTCTGGTGTTTTTCAAAAGACATCAGTTGTAAAGAAGAGAAGATTTGTTGTTTCTAGTATAAGTTCTAGTGAAGATGGTGATAATATATCTCTTGCTGAGAGAGCAGAATTGAAGGCTGCAATTCAACTTTCTAAGCTAGGACAAAGAGATAGAACATATAGTCACAACCAGGCTGTAGTCTCCCAAAAGGCTGTAGTTCTTAAAAAGGGAAAACAGTTACTGGATAGTGTCTCTCAAAAGACTATGTCTATTTCTCATCCCAAGATCACTTCTGTGTCTACACCTCTTGAGCCTTCTCAAGATAAATCTGTTGCTCACTATACTAGGAGAACAAGGAGAAAGATTCATTTATCACTTACACACAAAGTGTCTAGTCCAACTAACATTGTGCAGGTCTCTACAAATAAGGCTATATCCACATCAGTATCTGACAAGAGAGATCTGGATCTTGATTCTTCATGGGAAACTACATTGACATACAGACTGGCTATGGAACTTATTTCTCTAAAAGTGAAGCTTTCCAGGCCTGTTCTAGATTTTCTGATTGAAAGAGTTCCCAAACTTTCATTTCCTGGAGAATATGGACTGTTACATCAAAGACTTGATTTAATGAAGATGTACTTCTATGTATCAGTCAGAAAGAAATTGCACAAGAAATTTGGACTTCCTAAGCATGTTGCACTTCAATCACTTTAAGCATATTTATTTGACAAGGATGTCATTGTTGAAGATGCTTCAGCTCAAGGTGAACAAGAGGAGGTAGTTGATAGAGGGAAGCAGTCAACAGAAGATACTATAGCACCAGTGGTAAATAGTAGGATAGATCAGATCACAGTCACTGCAACACAAGAACCATCTAGTCAGAGGTTGGATGACTCAGGAACTGTGATTGATGATGCTGAAAGGTCTTCTGTGATGACTGAAATTGCAAGTGAGAAACCATATGATATGGGAGGAATGACTTTGATTGATTTTCCTGAAGATCAAACCAATATTGTTCTTTCAGAGTCTATCCACCTTGAGGGTGTTTCTCAGCAACCAACACTTAAAGACGGTGATATACTAGCTATGGTGTCTAATGAAGTATTACTGAAGACATCAGAGTCTAGTGTAGATCCTGAAAGTGGTATACTGGAGCCTGTAGTTTCTGGAAAGAAAGTAGATGTTTGTAAAGGTTCAGAGACTATAGCAGCTCACTCCTTGGAGAAAACCTCAAGCCCCATGCCATATGAGGAACCCTCTCTCCATGTGAGTTCAAGTATAAAAACTTCTTCTAACTCTATTTTTCTGTAGGTCATGAGAGCACTTATCCAAATTTGAGTGATACACTTGAAAAGATGGACATAGATCCACACATAGAGAGGCTGGCTCCTGACCAGGCAAAAGAAGAGGTAGAAAGAGTGTTGACTTTAGATAGTCAAAGTGAGAATGAGGTTATGGATGATCAACTCCATAGTGAGGGAGAGAAAATTAGGAAACCACCATCGTTTGATTTCTGGGATCAGGTTTTTCCTGAATCTTGGTCTGAAAATCTTGGTATGGATGCTGGTACTTATTCTTTTATCAAGATGTATGAAAAGAATGACTTAGCACATCACAATGCAAAGCCAGAAGTTACAGCTCAGAAACAGAAAGAAAGGCTTGCAGGAATCATCAACAGAAGAGGTGCAAGGCTAAGACAAACTTCTACTCAACCAGTACCAGAAGATATTCCTAATGATCCTAGTATTCATTTGTATGTACTTCCAATATCAGCTAGAATTGAGACATCAACAGTATCTGATCAATCTAAGGAGGAGTCATGATTTGTAGATGTTAGTACACAGAATACTTGTGAAGGACAGGATGATCATACTTCAGCTTCAGATCAGAAAGATGAAAATGTTTGTACTTCTACTCAAGTATTATTACTTGAATATCATTCTATACAGGCAACTTCTTCTACAAGGATTGAAGATAAGGTTATTTCTGCATCTAAGTCTGAAGATACAACAAGCACGTCCAACATTGAAGTCAATTCTGAAATTCTACAGGACATTCAGAAATCTCAAAGTGATATTCAATCGAGACTTCAGATTCTTGAAGATAACCAAGTCACTATTATGGACAATCAAGCAGTTCTGATGAATCTCATTTGTTCTGTTACTAAATCTCTTGGAATTAATGTTGCTGATGTCAAAAATGGGGAGATAAAGACAATTCAGAGATAACAACAACAACAGACTGGGGGAGATAAACAGACTGGGAGAAGAACTAAGGGTGACAGAGGTGGTAAATTTCATCATGGAAGTGGTAAAGGAAAAGAAGCATCAAATAGTTGAATTCTTTCTTCTAAGTACTAGATACATGTCTACATCTGAAGAAGGAGGTACTTAACTTCATGATCTTAAATTCATAAATTCTATTCTGGTTGTATTGTTATATGTTTTGACATCTACAACTTAGATTTATGCTTCAGATTCTAAAGCATAAATAGGGGGAGATTGTTAGGAATAATTCATAAGTTGTGATGTTGAGAATAGAATTTTGCTTATACTTCTTGTAAATCCTGATCTTATAAAGGATTTAGCACTTTTTATAGGATATATGTGTTAGACAGTAATCTGTAGAGTTTAGTCAGGAACAGCAGTGCATCAAGGACTACATGTCAGGAACTGAGATCAAATCCTGATGCGCCAAGTCAAATACTGATGGATGTCAAATCCAGATGCAAGGTGGAATCCTGATATCAGTCGTGTTACTGATGATGTCATTATGGATGCTACAGAAACTGGCAAGTGCTATAAAACATGATCGTTGTTTTGAAGAACAAGCAAGAAGATATTATGAAGGGAAGAATTTTCTATTGATGGAAATTATCAACTGGACGGCAGAACATTGTCATGTATAGATCATTACTTTCTGTTATTAGTTGATAGGTAGCATTATAAATACTCTCTCTATATCATTGTAAAATAGTGAATTGTGGATTTTTGAGTGCATATCGTGTGAAGCTCTGTATTAGGTTTGTATTCGAGAGTTCGAAACAAACAGAGAGAGATTTGTATTGTCAGCAGCTGCTAAAGGTATTGTACACCTTTGGTAGAATTTTTATTTGATTTATTTAATACAAACAGAGTTTGATTCATTCGTTTGTTCTTGTTCATCTAATCAAGCAAAAATCAGACACTATTATATAACTTGTATTCAACCCCCCTTCTACAAGTTATTCGAGTTAACAACAAAATCGAAATGGAAAGATCTTCTATAAACCCTATATAATCCTATACCATATGTGTGAATCAAAATTTATTAAAGATACCTGAGAGAGTCGTAACATCATCGGCGCGACTTCGAAGTGCAGCCTGGTTCACAAATTGGAAGCCATACCTTGGAATGGATGCAACACCCTCACCCACTGCCTCAACATTAGTTGTTGCCAGAAAAAGTAGTCTTAGATTGCTTGCAAGAGGCCTATATGGGTAAATATTTTTGGAAACCTTTACATTCCTGTGATTGTAGACCAAGCCTTCGGTCACACGATCTCGAAAGCGAGATACCAAATGCTTACGAATAGCACCATACATAAGATTCTCCTAGAACCAAAACAAAATGGCACAAACTAAATGTAAGGCCTGCATAAAAGCTTAGGGCTTGAAACAGGAGAGTGAAAAAGTACGCACCTTTTCGTCAATAAGTATCATATCCAAGCTAAGCAAACTATTGTCCTTCGAACTGATAGAGTCCCACATTCTGCAAATGCGCACCCTTATCATCCAATTCTTTGTATCGCCCTTCAAATCAAAAGGTAGCTGAATGCCATATCTGTACCAGCCTAGAATAAGTCAGTCACCAGCAAACCACCCCCCATATAAAGAACTTCAACACAACAATATATTTCAAGCATCCATATATCTATAAAAAGTAAAAGTAAGTGACTTGAATAAATCACACGAATATCAGTATATCACTAATGGGAATGTAAAAGCTTGAGCCGCAAAAATTTCTATTCTTGCAAATTCAACTATATGCAAACTTGAGCTGCAAAAATGTTTATACTAAACCCACACCAAGATAACAATTTTGCCAAATTAAATACATACACAAGTACCTGGAAGCTGGAACTTTGTAAAATTTAATACTAAACCCACAGCAAGCTGTACAAAATAAGCAACAGAACAAACACATGTACATACAAATATATTCCATATAATGAGAATTTGAGAAAAAAAAAACAGAGACTGACCACGAAGCATGGAAAATGCTTAAATCGCCATGAAAAAGCATAAGCAGTAAATGAATTTGACATACATAACTAAATCAATTTATCCAACATGAATATAATGAGAATTTGAGCAGAAAAAGGACAGAGACTGACCACGAATCATGGAAAATGCTTAAATCACCATGAAAAAACATAAGAAGTGAATGAATTTGACATACATAACTAAATCAATTTATCCAACATCTTTCTAAGAACGATGAAGAACCCAAAACAAAACATAAAATGCATAATAAAACGCACCTTTTTCAATAACCCGTGGATATGTACCATTGTCACGGGCTGGGAATATACATACCTAACTTGAGAGCAGCCGATGGGTTTTCGGTTACCAAGACACCTAACCGGCAGAGGTCGTTGATTCCATACTAAATTAACCTTAGGGGAGGCAAGAAGGCGCATATAACCATAGTAAATTTACAGATCAATTGAACTCGAGAGGTGAAAAGTCGATTGAACTTGAGAGGGGAAAAGGTCGCACATCGATTGTTTTTTTTTAAAAAAAAATTGGCCAAAATGGGAGGAAGCTGTAAACGGGGAGAAATTGGCTGGGAGGAAGTTTAGGACTGCCACATCATCCTCCCGAGATTTTACTTTACATAGATATATAGATTAATCAGATATTCAGGAATTCATTGAAATGATTAATCGGACCACTAACCGGAATTAATTTAATATTATATATATATATATATATATATATATATATATATATATATATATATATATATATATAATATAGACCTAAGTAATTATTTAATAAACTAGCGTTTTACCCGTGCTACGCACCGAATGGTAAAATCTTTTAATTAATAATATAAATAGTTTTTAGTCTTTATTTAAAAAAAAGATAATTTAATTAGAATGTAACTAATTTAAGCATAAAATTATTTATCCTTTAATTTATACCAATTGAATTAATATTAATACTATCAAACAAATATCAAACATTCACATCCCCGCTGAAATGTTCTAAGCCCCTCTTCATTATTTTTTCTTAATTTGTTTTTCATTTGATTTTTTTTTTAGAATCTTTCTACCAAGTTCATAAGTTTTTTACCCTTATTTTAAGTTTGGTTCTTTTGGAAATTTGGTATATTTAGAAGTGAATTTAAATTTCTTACTAGATACATGTCTACATCTGAAGAAGGAGGTACTTAACTTCATGATCTTGAATTCATAAATTCTATTCTGGTTGTATTGTTATATGTTTTGACATCTACAACTTAGATTTATGCTTCAGATTCTTATGCTTCAGATTCTAAAGCATAAATAGGGGGAGATTGTTAGGAATAATTCATAAGTTGTGATGTTAAGAATAGAATTTTTCTAATACTTCTTGTATATCCTGATCTTATAAAGGATTTAACACTTTGTTTAGGATATATGTGTTAAACAGTAATCTGTAGAATTTATTCAGGAACAGTGCGTCAGAGACTACATGTCAGGAACAGTGTATCGAGGACTACATGTCAGGAACAGAGGAGCAGATCCCGATACATTAAGTCAGATCGATCCTGATCAAATACTGATGGGATAATCAGATCCTGATGCAATGGGAAATCCTGATATCAGTCGTGTTACTGATGATGTCATTATGGATGCTACAGAAACTGGCAAGTGCTATAAAACAGGATCTTTGTTTTGGAAAACAAGCAAGAAGATATCATGAAGGAAACGAATTCTCTATTGATGGAAACTATCAACTGGACGGCAGAACATTCTCATAGATAGATTATAATTCTGTTATTAGTTGATAGGTAGCATTATAAATACTCTCTCAATATCATTGTAAAAAGAGTGTGTAAGCGAGTGAGTTCGTAAGATTTGTATTCGAGAGTTCGAAACAAACAGAGAGAGAGAGATTTATATTGTCAACAGCTGCTAAAGGTATTGTACACCTTTGGTAGAGTTTGTATTTGATTATTTTAATACAAACAAAGTTTGATTCATTCGTTTATTCTTGTTCATATAATCAAGTAAAAATCAGACACGATTATATAACTTGTATTCAACCCCCCCTTCTACAAGTTATTCGAGTTAACAATTGGTATCAGAGCAGGTTGATTTCGAATAATCATAAAGATCTGCAATCATGTCTGGTTACAAGGATGGTAATACTAAGATCCCTATGCTTAAGAGAAACGAATATACTCTATGGGAAGTGAAGATGTTGCATCACTTGGAAGCAACAGATCCTGATTATCTTGATAGAATCAGAGATGGGCCTTTTGTTCCAACAAGGCTTGTTCCTCATGCAACTGTCGAAGGAAAATTTGTTCCAGAACATACAACAGAGAAGCCTAAATCTGAATGGACAGATAAGGAAAAGGAGAACGTTCTTAAGGATGCTAAAGTGAGAAACATACTATTCAACAGTCTTGATTCTGTTCTCACTAACTATGTTCTCTCTTGTAAAACTGCTAAGGAGATATGGGACAATCTAAAGGTTCACTGTGAAGGAACGAAACCTGTCAGGAAGAATATGAGGATACTTCTCATACAACAGTATGAGTACTTTGAATCCAAGTCTGGTGAGTCACTTAGTGACACCTTTGATAGGTTTACTAAACTCATCATTGAGATGGCCATGCATGGTAAATATTATGACTTGGAGGATATGAATACGAAGTTCATGAAAGCTCTTCCTAATTTCTACAATGAGAAGATATCTGCAATTGAGGAAGCTAATGATCTTGATGAGATATCATTAGAAGCAGTTTATGGAAAATTGAGAGCTTATGAACTTGACAGATGAAAACTGTTGCACTCACTGCTCAATCTAAATCAAAGAAGCTTCCAGAAGAAAAGTCTGAATCTACTGAAAGAGACTTGAGGAAAAAGAAGAACAAAGAAAGTTCTGAGTCAGAGACTACATATATAAACTCTGAAGATAATGATTCTGAATCAGAGATGCAAGAACTCTTTGCTATGTTTGCTAAAGCTTTCAAGAAAAGAAGATTCAACAAGAGAAGATTTAGCAAAGGCTCTTTTCAGAAGAAAGAGGAGAAGAAGAATGACAAAGGCAAGAGTACAATTATCAAGCTTGATAAAGCCAAGATCAAGTGCTTTAACTGCAGTGAGCTTGGACACTTTGCTAGTGAGTGCAAGAAGCCTAGGAATTCAGGAAAGGGTAATGCACTCATGGTCACACAGAAGGATTGGGCAGACTCCAGTGATTCTGAAGATGAATTGGATTATGACAACATTGCATTGATGGCAAGTGCTTCAGACAAGCCTGGATCTCCAAAGAAAACTTCTTCATCTTCTGTTAAGGTATCACTTCACTCTCTTGATTTGTTTGATAGCTTAGATTCTGATGATATTAGATCTATTCATGTTGAGTTTAAGAATCTTATGACTAATTTCAAAATTCTTGCTAGTGAAAAAGATGAACTCAAGGCTAAGAATGATGAATTAGTTAGTAGAAATAATTTTCTTGAATCTGAGTTAATTCAAATGGAAGAATATAAGTTAAGTTCTGATAAAGCTAAGCATGATTATGGTGTTATTCTTGAGGCTTATGACTATGTCAGAAAAGAACTAGAGGAAGAGAGAGATGTGATTAAAACCATTAACAATTCTGGTAAAAAGACTCAAGAAATCATTGAAAATCAAATTTTGGGTAAAGTTAATGGTTTAGGATTTGATAAGGCTAGGCAAGAAGATACTGTAGCTATTGTCAGTGATGATAGTAAAACTGAAGCTAGCACATCTAAGTCTGAAGGTAAGAAGATAGTTTCTGAACCTAAACATGTTAAATTTGTTGATTCTAAAGGTACCCCAGTTCTCCACAAAAGAATCAACAATAGCAATTCAGATGAAAGAGTGTTAGAAAAACCTAAGAATGTCAACATAGGTTTTCTGTCTAAGTCTCAGTTGAAACAGAGACTAGAAAGTATTTCAGAGTCTAGCAAGATCAGAAGAAATAGGAATGGAAAAGAAGGTATTAACAAAGAGAATAATTACAAGAATGTACCTGATGCACCGAGGAAGAAATGCTATAAATGTGGAAATCATAATCATTTGGCCCTAGACTGCAATCAAAAACCTTCCAAGAAAACTGAGTCCAGATTCCCCAAGACTCAGAGAATTCAATACCAACCACAAGAACCCTGTTATCATTGTGGTAGTTTACTTCATTCCATTTATATGTGTAAGGGATATCATGAACTGTATTATTACTATTATTCTCTGAAATCTGAAACTCCTAGTCACAAACAGTTTGTGAAATCTAAGTCTAAGGTTGACTCTGCAACAGGTAAATCAAAAGAAAAAACTTCAAAGCCTGTTGGTTCAACAGTTAGTAAGAAAGGATCCAATCAAAGTTGGGTCCTAAAAAATTCTAACTAGCTAATTTTTGTTTGCACGGCACTGGAAAGAAGCATTCAATTATCTTGGACAGTGGATGCTCTGGACATATGACTGGAAAGAAGTCCCTGCTTACAAAGTTTGAGAGGAAAGCTGGCCCAGTTTTATCCTTTGGAGATGGCAACAAAGGAGAAACTCTGGGATATGGCTCAATTATTTTGGGGAATGTCATCATAGAAAATGTAGCACTGGTTGAAGGCTTGAAACTCACACTTTTAAGCGTAAGTCAACTGGGTGATAAGGGTTACCAATCAATCTTTGACAGTAAGGGATGTAAAATCTTGAATATGAAGAATGGAGACATTGTTCTGACTGGTCAGAGACATGGTAACATATATGAAGCCAGCTTGAGTGACACATCTAAAGGAACTGTCAGATGTCTTTACAGCAAGGCATCAAATGATGAAATCTGGAATTGGCACAAGAAGCTCTCACATCTCAATTTCAAGAAGCTTAATCAACTTGTTAAGCATCATCTGGCGAGAGGCCTACCTTAGGCAAATTATGTGCAAGACGGACTTTGTGATGCTTGTCAGCTTGGTAAACAAAGAAGAACCACTTTCAAGAGCAAGACAGAAAATTCCATTACTGAACCATTTCACATGCTGCATCTTGATTTATTTGGTCCAGTAAACATTATGTCTATCAATAAGAAAAGATATGCTCTAGTTATAGTGGATGACTACACAAGGTTCACATGGGTATTCTTTCTACACAACAAGGATGAAGCTCCTCGGCAAATCGTTGAACTTGTCAAGAATATTCAAAATAGCTCTGAGTACAAGGTCAAAGTGCTCAGAAGTGACAATGGTACAGAATTCAAGAATTCTACAATGGAGGAGTATTGTGCAGATAGTGGAATTACTCAACATTTTTCTGCACCTGGAACACCTCAGCAAAATGGTGTAGTAGAAAGAAAGAACAGAACTCTCATAGAGGCAGCAAGAACCATGCTTGCAGATGCAAAGCTTCCAACCTATTTCTGGGCAGAAGCTATCAACACCGCATGTTTCTGTAAGAACCCCAAATTTTGGATATAATTAAAACTTTTTATTATGTACTGAGGTAATGGTGAATAGTGATTACGACTACGATGTAACGATTGAGATAATGAATGGAAGGAATAGATTTGGATTCAAATGTTTTTTATGTCTTCAAGAATACTATTGGTTGACACTTTAGATAAGAATTATCTATCTCCTAGGGAATTGAGATTTGATAATTCTAAAGGAGAAGATTATTCTTATGTCATCCAAATCGATATCTGTTATTGGTCCAGTGGGTCCGTAAAAAGGTTAAGAAACGATCGAAAAGAGATCAGGGACAATTGTACAACCCTAAGAGGATAAGTAAAGAAAAATGGATGAATAGTGATTTTGGTGGACATATGAATATTGTTAGACGACGCGATATATAAGTATTCGGAACGGATTTCCGAGTTCGTATTAGTGATCCAGGGGGAAAATAAGTGTATGTAAAAGCTGTCGGATTCTGAAAAACTGCACTTTTATTTTCTCCGAGAGTTCCCTGGACACTGATAGACTTAAGAATTTAACGAAGGGATTTAAGGAATATAAATTCGAAAGTTAGTAAGAAAGATGGAGAATGATAGTATTAATATTAAGAAGATTCCCGGTAAGCCCTAATTAGAAATCCGTGAAATATTCCTACGAACGATCAATCGAAACGAGCAATAACCGGACAAAGGAGCAAGCAGAGAACAAAGGCATGCATGTGCAAGTAAGGAAAATATCTAGGGACCAACTAGTTAGCAAGGAACTAGAACACTTAGAGATTAAACCAAGTACTTAGCACTCTTTACCATCTTACCACACAAAAATCAACACATGTCTCTCCAATTTCATCATCCAATACATCACACCTTTAATAAAGGTGCTTTATACAAGATATTATCAAAACCAAGTGTATCATGCAAGATTAGATGAGTTCAAGCCAAACAAAACAGGCAAAAGAAAAGAAAACAACCAAGAACACAAACTGCCAGCAGAAACAAAGTTTAAAGAAAAATTCATATCTCCATTTATATCCATGATAAAATCACCAAATTTTAACCATAGCCTCTCCACTCCATGGGTAATATTCTCTCAAAATTTCATGGCCAACAAAATAGTATAGCATAGTCAAATCCATGCTCAAAGTTGGGGAAACAAATCTGCCCAGTTTCTGTCCAGCAGAAAAAGAGGGCTCAAAACCCTAGCTAGGAAGCTTCATATCTGATGATCTTGGACTCAAAACAAAGCTTATGAAGAGCCCAAGATGTGGTAAAAATTTGAGAGCCAAATTCTTATTTTTCAATTTTCTATGATTTTTACAAATTTAGGGTGAATAGTAACTTTCAAGAACTAATCTTGTTTTCTTTGATTCCTATGGTTGATTTAGCTAGCTTAAGGCCACTCAAGGATCATACAAAGCTTAGTGAGGCTAGAAAATACTCCAAGGAAGGTGGACCTCTTGAAACCCTAGCATTTGATTTGAGATTTATATATGTTTTTGATGGTTTTAGCTTTGTATGATTATAGTGGTGATTATAAGCATGATTATGTAGTTAGTTATGTGATTTAAGAAGCATGATGATTTTGAGGTTAAGATCAGTGGTTCTAGGGTTTGTTGAGATGAGAATCATGTTTATGAATTGTGTTGATGCCCGGTGTGGCTTGGTTGTGTTGTTACGATTTTTAGAACGTCCGATTTATAGCCGTCGTAATGCCGAATTTTTGTTAACACTTAAAAACCAAGCATGGCAGTTAATATTAGTTCCTGACCTTGGTAATATTGTGACTGGTCCTTGTAGATCTCGAGTCATAGATCGTTTTGGCGCGAGAATCGAAACATTCTGACTTACGGTTTAGGAGTTATGGTCAAATTACAAAAATTGGTTCGGAACCGTAAGTAAAAGTTCGTAACTTCAATTGAACCCTCGTAAAGCATGTTACTCAGTGGCGAATCTTGGTAAATAAATACTAGAGGTCAGAAGGAAGGTACGAAAGAAAACCACATGTCAAACGGATCGTTTTCCGATTTTATAAAAATGTTGGAATCGAAGTTAAACGCGAACGAACCCCTAAAAACCCGCTTGGTTATAACTTCGGTAAAACACTTAGAAAACGGGCGATAAAACTCGGAGTATAATATTGATTCGTAATGATCGACTTTAGAACTTGTATAACTTAAGTATGTCCCAAGTGTAAGTACAGTGACATGTCGTATTAACGAACGAATGTCAGGTCGGATCGATGATAAAAGGAATCCACTAAAAGGGGTATAACGAGATAACTCGAGAACGTGTTTCGATTTAAGTATAACTTAACTTTTGAGATGTTAAGTGATTAATCCCGAATGCCTTGGCTATTTATAGATCACCAAGCTGACCCAGGACCCGCTACCACTACCCCTTACCGTACTCGACTACCAGGCAAGTTTCAATTCCCTTCTTTTAGGCTGTTGTTGTGATTGAATATATATGTATGTTTTCTGTTATAATATGCCATAACATGCATGCCTACTTTCAAGTTATATCATTATGCTTGTTCCCTGATTGTTATTGGCTTATAAATTAGATAGCTATCGTATCAATTATAAGCCGGTTATTGTAAGACCCTCAGAGAAGGGTGTATACATCGTATTCATCAAATATAGACCGGGAGTCAATATTTCTTGACATATCGAGATTACCTCGAAAGAAAATATCTAAGTAAATATTTTCCATTATTCGGGCGACGAATATTATTTGAATATTCGTTCGAGATTATTTATTTAACGATCCTTACTTCAAATAATTATTTGAACGTAACTATTCGACGAATAATATTTTTAATATTCATTCAGAGTCAAATTATTTATCGATTATTATTTCGAATATTCTTCTAAAGGTTGGACTACTAAATGAATATTATTTGGATATTCATTTAGAATATTATTCAGTAAATGAATATTACTTTTGAATATTCATTTAAGATAGTAATTACCTGATGAATATTATTTTAATGTTCATCTGAAGCTTGATTTATTTATCGAGTCTTATCTCGAATATTCCTTTAAAGCTTGGATTACTAAATGAATATTACTTGATATTCATTTAGAATATTATTCATTAAATGAATATTACTTTTTCGATATTCATTTAAATTCCTAATTAATTATGAATATTATTTTGAATATTCATCCAGGGTTCTATTTAATCATCGAATATTATTTAAATATTTTAAATATTCCTTTCAGGTCTTATTAATTAATGAATATTATTTTGAATATTCATTTGAATATTTAATTATGCAATAAATATTCTCTCGATATTTCTTCAAGGATTATTTGAGAAATACTCTGATTAAAGATATTCTTTCATATTCCTAAATATTCTGTAAAATATTTTAATTCAATAAATATTCCCTGAATATTTATTCCATACTTAGAATAACCTCGATAAGGTTTATCTTCTTCGATTATTACGGAAAATATTTCGGAGTCATATTATTATTAATCCTATATCAAGAAAGGTTCTCAGACATCATTCTTCTTTGAGTCTATCTCCCTAATAATAAGGGAACCTTACTTGGAAAATGATATTTATCTTGTCGACTTCCCGGTCATAAAGTATTCTCTTCACTCGCAACTCGGGTGTTATTGACTTATTAAGTCGTTGTTTACCTTCTCATCTTTCGAGGGGTAAGATGGTTGGAACAAGTTGATATTCGTTACCAAGCAATAGCTTGGAAGTTATTGGTAAATTTTCCTTTCCAACTAGATACGACTACTTTGTGGAGTCTTATCAACAAGTATTATACTTGGGGAAAGGGGGACGAACGTTACATTCAGAATCATGAATTCTATTTGAACTAGGAGTCGTGTAAGAGGTCGAGTCGCGCCGGTCCATCCCCTTTGGCCCAACCGTTGGCCGGGGAGAGCTAGTAAGGCGGTATACAAGTAAAGCCGTCAGTTCTTCCTTCTACCGGTAGTAAATCTAATTTGAGCTGTACGATCTCGACTGATCATCAAGATTGGAACAGCGGGCGCGGTGAATACTCCATCATTGGTTCATCATCCAAACTTATTTATTTCCTGCAATATGATTACTGTTGGCAGAGCTGGAAAAGTGTTCATAACTGGAATTGCAATCTTTTCATGCAAGTTCCTCTTTTAATGGCAATGAGAATATCTCGCTTACTTTTGATGTAGCAGATATTTCTACAAACAAATACTTTGAGTTACCTGGTAACTTCATCCTTTATATTATACTGGCAATAACTTCATTAAGGCATGGCATATGATTTCAAAGGATATTTTGAACTACTGTATATATGTATCACTGTTCAGTTATATTATTGTTGGTGGGCTTTCGCTCACCCTTGCTTTGTTCATATTATGTCACAACAACAGCTAGGACAGATGGCCCGCGCCAGGCGCACTCGGCGCAAGCAGGTTACCGCCGTTCGAGGACTACCGCTGATGTCCTTGCTGCCGTTGCTGAGGTAGCATAGATAGGCAGCTTTTGTTTATCAGTCTATTTATATGTAACATTAACGTTAATCAACGGCAAAACCTTTAAACATATCATTTGGCTTGTAATAACTTTTATTCGTAAACTCTGATATTATGGACTTGTTTCAATTTCATCTCTGGAACTATAACTGTTGTGTGTGTGAGGGGATATTATTGTGGGGTCACATCATGTGATTTGTTTATTGTGGACTCAAGTCAAGTATTTTGAATGGATGTAAGACCGTAACCACCAGATCCCTGACCCCGGATCTGGGGGTGTTACAGAAGTGGTATCAGAGCGTACGTTATAAACCCCAGAGATGAGGCGACGTTAAAACAATAAATTCACTAAGATAATAAGAACTCTTGCCAAGTTCATAGTCGGACTACGTAAGGTAGTGATGACGTATAAAACCCTTATGGGAACTCTTAAGTATCATGATAGTAACTTAGCTCGATATCGCATCGACAAGTAAGGCAACAGACCTTGAGGCATACGAGCAGCAGCGCGATGATGCTTTATTATATGCTGAAGATCAGCGGGTAAATTCAATAGAGTACCCTACTAGAGACCCGGAAGAGGTTCCAGCATATAAGGAAAATCTTGTTAGGATAAGGAGCTTACCCTCGAGGAATGAGGGCTGTAGCCAGAAAGACTGAGATGATTAAGGTATAGAGCTTAGAAAAGTGGGCATAAAGAACTAAGCTATTAGCAAGAGAACTGAAGATTCATGTTGGATTCGTGGCTGGACTACTGGAGGTAGTACCAGCAAGTAAGACGGATTGGAAGAATTACTTGAGATCTTATACGGGAATAGATGAGAATCATTAGAGACTTTCATATTAACGAAAAGAGTGCTAGAAGGATGTATTATTATCAAAGGCATCGATATAAGGCGAGGAGCAGAGTCCCTAGGAATAGTTGAGAAGGCAGTAAGTGCCATATCATTTGATAAAAGAATAAGTATGAATATTGTCAGTAATAATTCGCCATGAGAAGGCAGATGTCATAGGTTGTAATTTATGGAACCGAATTGAGGTTGATGAAGTTGTTTTATTCAGGAAAATGTCCATTTTATGAATGAATCAGTTAGAAAGTGAAAACATTGGGAAGTGACAGCATGATTGGATAAAGTTATATAAGGAAGTAGTAAGCAAGACAATGATCTCAGAACCTACCGGAAGATAAGACCAGTGAGTCAAGATGAACTCGTAATGAGACTATTGTCAGAGACTAAGTATAGGGTTAATTTAACTCAGTGAAATGATGAACCAGAAACGTTAGATGCATGTGACTCAGAGGAATATTAAATTCTTTCTTTCTTTGAATGGATTATAGTAGTTACCTTAAGTTTACTCCGACGCGGAATTATAATGGATCCAGTAATACGATCAGCAGTTAAAGAGAAAAATGTGAGAAAATCTTCCTGGAGCTAAAAGATGAAATTGGTAATGACCAAGAGTTGGCATTGCTTAATGGAAAAAGGAGACTTTGTGCTTCCAACGACGCTTCGCATAAAGGATTATGATGTATGCTTGTGCAGCACGACAAAGTACTTGCGAATGCATTCGAACAGCACGGTCCACCAGATCGGATGGCCTTAGTAGTGCCAATTTTGTTGGACAACCAACTCCGACGATAATGTTCCTTCTGAGACTAGTAGTCAGGTAGACTGACATTTGGTAATATTGAATATCAGGACGTATGGGTATCAGGACGTATAGGCATCAGGACGTTGCGACAAGTTTCAGTTTAAAACTGTTGATTCCCTTCTAAGGGATATATATAATTGGTTCCTCTCCAGGGGTTAAATTTCCAACCCGATGACGATTATTTCGTTAATTATGACTGCTTACGGTTCTACCTACTAGGAGGTTCATAGAACTATTCTTCAGGTTTCGAAACTGGTCTCCTTAGTGTTACCAGTCGATGGATAGATTGACCAAAATTTCCCTAATTCTGGGAAGAATTTCAACGAATTTTGGCAAACCTTGTCTTTCTGATTATCACAGAACATCATGGAAGAGAGTAGAAACTGGGGCGAACCCCGTGAATTGGATAAAGTAACCGCTATATGGGTTGGTGGACAGACCCTGGTTATCGCGATTGATTGTAGAAATACAATGATGAAGTGAGATTGGACGAAAACAGGAAATGTAAGTAAGAAACCAGCCGGACTGAGAAACTCCGGGATTGACTTAAGTGAAAAGGCTGTTATGCCAGGAATGGTAAGCTTGCGTGGCACGTGGGAGTGATAAGAATAGTTGAAAAGATAAAAATAGAGGAAAGGTTACCGGAGATGGCGCTGAGTAGCTGATTAAGACTTATATGAAGTAAAGTTTTGGAAAGGTAGAAAGGTATCAAAGAAGAAGGCACTTTGCCAGCAATTGCTAGAAAAGTAATGCTATTAGCCAACCCCTAAAATCATATATTTTTATTTTAGTGTGGCCGGTTGAGGCCAAGTCACAAAGGACTATCAAGTGACTAGACCAGCAATGAAAGGACAAAGCAGGGTTGCTTCTAAGTAAGCACCGACTGCAAGGGCTTCTGATATGACGGAAATATTAATGAGATTGTAGGAATCTTCTACTGAACCCTTTGCAACCCATGTTTGGATTGGGAATTTACTAGACTTTTGGAATGGGGTCCCCCGTACTAAAGTGATTCATGTGTATATGATCGTCCAAGATTACGAAAAAAAAAATGGAAGTATAATGACTTGAGATGTATGGTGTTAGGGTATCATAAATACCATGAATATATTATGACTAAGGAAAGTAAACAACGAAGGTTTATGAAGAGAGTATAGAAATGGTCAGAGATGGATCAGTATGCTGTAGAAATTTCGTCTAAGGCAATTACCTTTGAGAAGAACGATAAGTACTAAGAGATTCACGTTGAACTCGACTCGACCAATATCTCCCAGAACATCCTTGCTACCAGTACCAAGTTCTGTAAGAGAGCAGATAGACATACGTTGTCTTTTGGAAGGTCAAATATGCTGACAACTATCTGAAAGAAGAGGTTAGCATTAAGCCACCGATCGATTATCAAATGAGAATGATTGAGAAGAGACCCTTATTAAGGATACATGATTTGATTGCCAAGTACAGGACGCAAGAATTCCTTGGCAGTTGAATTAAGGATAGGATATCCATAAATTAAGACAAACCCTAGGGAATGCACAAGGGATGGCATTAACCCTAATAACGACATTATGAATTCAAATGATATGAGTTGGACTTGCTAAGGCAACAATGACCGGTAAGGATTATTAAAAAGAGTTCTAGAAAGAACATAGATAGAATTATTAGAGTATTGATCAATGACGTTTTGATATACCCTGTACCTAGAAAATACAGGAGGAATGATGAGGATGACCTAAGAAACCTTACAAGAAAAAGTTAATATTCTGAGTTTCCAACTAAAAGTTTGGAAGAGAATGTAAGACACAGTAGCAATATACCAGATGATGCATGTATGAAACCCTGAGAAAGTATGGATTGAACCTATAAAGGTTGAGATTATCCTAAGATAAGGAAAGAACTAAGAAAAGAAGTATCCTAAGTAGGAGTGGGAATAAACGTGATAAAGTTCCCACGGGTAGGTGGAAGCAATGACTTATGGAAAAAAAAAGACTGATAGATATATTTTCTCCTTCAGCAGAGCTTAAGGGAGAATGCTTTCACCCAACAGTGATGGGAATGAGGTAGAAAAATTTGAGTTGGAATGTATCCAGAAAACATGGATTACAAGGAATTATTATTATCAGGAAAGGCCAATGAGGTGGCCGACAGTCTAAGTATAAAGGAATAATTACAAATGTTCATACCGAAGAAACAAAATGATATTTGGAAAGACCTTGAAGGTCATATCGGAGTGGAGGAATTTACATTCCTTTTGATGATTGTGCAAGGATCGAAGGTAATAATAGTTTAAGTAAAGATTCGATTCCTGATGGAGTCTTAAGCATATGACGTACCCTAGAAGGTCCCGTTTTGAGGCAAACAGGGACCATGATACAAAATTGACGAAGTAAACCGTTAAGTTTCCAGTCTTTTATGGAAGCTGCATGAGTGATAGTTTCATCAACCGGACCTAGCTGCGATGCTTGAAACTCTTCTGCAATTTTATCTACTTCATGTAATATCTACATTAAGTTCAGGAAGTGTTCCTTAGGGATAAGGAATAGTGATTACTTTGTCTCCCTAAAGGATTTGTAACCCGTAAGGTTAGCTATTAACGCATTACGTAAACAACAATCGATGGTGATTCTTCTAAGAAAGTAGATGACAACGTAAAGATAAAGAAAGTGCTGCTATTAATGAGCTAAGTGGCATGTTGATGAATGACAAGCAAGTTTGTGTTAGTGTACTTCTGCGCAAACAAGATAGAGAATATGAGGTAGATGATTCATGATGCTAAATGTATTCCCGTGGAAAGAATTAATGAGACTTAGAGAGAAGGGCAGTTGAGCCCGAGACTTATTAGGCCACCTGAGAGTTTAAAAGTGTTCAGAAGGTGGCATTCAAGCCAATTTTACCCCCAAAGCTTATAGCATGGTAGTAACGTGTTTCTTGTGGCAAAGCTACACCAGTAAAATGCAGATGCTCAACAGATGATAAGAGTGCGAGCAGGTAGGTGTACGACCTGGTCTGACTTACGAAAGACAACCTGTGAAAAACCGCGGGTAGAAAAGAATAAGTGATGAGAAACAAGTTGACAGAAGTAGATTATATTGGATCTAAGCTAAAGAAAGCGGCCAGATTCATTTCGGAAGTTTTAAATTTGAAATAATGTGATGATTATAGAATAAATGTGACGGGATACCAATAAGGAGGTGCCAAGTGCAAAAGATGTCTCAATAAAGAGATGAAGGTGGAAGTAAATAACAAAAGTAAATAAGAATCAGATAATAAGAAGGATGTGATTGATAAAGAAAAGACGGGGAAAGCAACTACGAAATATGAAGCAAGGAATGTTAGGAATGGATTAATAAATGGGTTTTCCGATGAATTCTCGGGATGACAACCTGATAGTGTTAATATTATAGATATGAAAAAGCTAGTAGCGTGACATGGAATGTCAGTAACAATGGTGTCAAGCGAGAAACTAAGATTTAACCTGAAAGGTTCAAAGATTTTCCAAAAGTAAGTGTTGCTAAGGTGGAACCAGGGTACAGGTCCAGAGAATAGTGGACAAAGCAGCAAGATATGTTGACACGTGAGGTTACGATCAAATAGTATTGGATATAATTATGATTAATTTCTTCCTTAATGAACCTCTATAGTTCAGAGGTAAATTCTGAGTATGATATTTTACAATCATGAAAACTTTCTATAATCCTTTAGAATTCTTTTCTTTTCTTCTCTCTTATTCATCTTCTTTATGAATTGAGAAGAACAACCCTTTAAGGAGGGGAGGTACTGCTACGTGACTATCTGTCTATGTGATAGAAGTCTAAGTGGAATACCATAACTTGTTTAATTGCTTGTCAAGTACTAAAGGCTGGCCCCCTTCTATACTAGCTATGCAATATAACAAATGTTCAATTGATCATAGTGATCTCTCAATAAATCTTTCCACTTCTCTATATTGATCGAGATTGCGAAGATTAAAGCGATCGAGAAATGCACAGTGCGAGCGAGGTTATCTTCGAATTCGCAGCACGATAGTAATACCAAAGCCACTGCGGATATCAATAAGGATAAGACTGAGTAAGAGTATAACCCGGATAGTGTGTTGTACGAAAAGTAGCAACGTTGATGGAAAAAGGATAAAGTATGGAGTGTAGCACTAGAAGATGTGCTGAGAAAGGGTAGAATGACTAAGAATTGACCGGGAAGCTAAAAAGTGAACGACAGGCAAACGACTCTTTGCTTCCTACCTGATTCCGGGACGGAATCCTTTTAAGGAGGGGAGACTGTAAGAACCCCAAATTTTGGATATAATTAAAACTTTTTATTATGTACTGAGGTAATGGTGAATAGTGATTACGACTACGATGTAACGATTGAGATAATGAATGGAAGGAATAGATTTGGATTCAAATGTTTTTTATGTCTTCAAGAATACTATTGGTTGACACTTTAGATAAGAATTATCTATCTCCTAGGGAATTGAGATTTGATAATTCTAAAGGAGAAGATTATTCTTATGTCATCCAAATCGATATCTGTTATTGGTCCAGTGGGTCCGTAAAAAGGTTAAGAAACGATCGAAAAGAGATCAGGGACAATTGTACAACCCTAAGAGGATAAGTAAAGAAAAATGGATGAATAGTGATTTTGGTGGACATAGGAATATTGTTAGACGACGCGATATATAAGTATTCGGAACGGATTTCCGAGTTCGTATTAGTGATCCAGGGGGAAAATAAGTGTATGTAAAAGCTGTCGGATTCTGAAAAACTGCACTTTTATTTTCTCCGAGAGTTCCCTGGACACTGATAGACTTAAGAATTTAACGAAGGGATTTAAGGAATATAAATTCGAAAGTTAGTAAGAAAGATGGAGAATGATAGTATTAATATTAAGAAGATTCCCGGTAAGCCCTAATTAGAAATCCGTGAAATATTCCTACGAACGATCAATCGAAACGAGCAATAACCGGACAAATGAGCAAGCAGAGAACAAAGGCATGCATGTGCAAGTAAGGAAAATATCTAGGGACCAACTAGTTAGCAAGGAACTAGAACACTTAGAGATTAAACCAAGTACTTAGCACTCTTTACCATCTTACCACACAAAAATCAACACATGTCTCTCCAATTTCATCATCCAATACATCACACCTTTAATAAAGGTGCTTTATACAAGATATTATCAAAACCAAGTGTATCATGCAAGATTAGATGAGTTCAAGCCAAACAAAACAAGGCAAAAGAAAAGAAAACAACCAAGAACACAAACTGCCAGCAGAAACAAAGTTTAAAGAAAAATTCATATCTCCATTTCTATCCATGATAAAATCACCAAATTTTAACCATAGCCTCTCCACTCCATGGGTAATATTCTCTCAAAATTTCATGGCCAACAAAATAGTATAGCATAGTCAAATCCATGCTCAAAGTTGGGGAAACAAATCTGCCCAGTTTCTGTCCAGCAGAAAAAGAGGGCTCAAAACCCTAGCTAGGAAGCTTCATATCTGATGATCTTGGACTCAAAACAAATCTTATGAAGAGCCCAAGATGTGGTAAAAATTTGAGAGCCAAATTCTTATTTTTCAATTTTCTATGATTTTTACAAATTTAGGGTGAATAGTAACTTTCAAGAACTAATCTTGTTTTCTTTGATTCCTATGGTTGATTTAGCTAGCTTAAGGCCACTCAAGGATCATACAAAGCTTAGTGAGGCTAGAAAATACTCCAAGGAAGGTGGACCTCTTGAAACCCTAGCATTTGATTTGAGATTTATATATGTTTTTGATGGTTTTAGCTTTGTATGATTATAGTGGTGATTATAAGCATGATTATGTAGTTAGTTATGTGATTTAAGAAGCATGATGATTTTGAGGTTAAGATCAGTGGTTCTAGGGTTTGTTGAGATGAGAATCATGTTTATGAATTGTGTTGATGCCCGGTGTGGCTTGGTTGTGTTGTTACGATTTTTAGAACGTCCGATTTATAGCCGTCGTAATGCCGAATTTTTGTTAACACTTAAAAACCAAGCATGGCAGTTAATATTAGTTCCTGACCTTGGTAATATTGTGACTGGTCCTTGTAGATCTCGAGTCATAGATCGTTTTGGCGCGAGAATCGAAACATTCTGACTTACGGTTTAGGAGTTATGGTCAAATTACAAAAATTGGTTCGGAACCGTAAGTAAAAGTTCGTAACTTCAATTGAACCCTCGTAAAGCATGTTACTCAGTGGCGAATCTTGGTAAATAAATACTAGAGGTCATAAGGAAGGTACGAAAGAAAACCACATGTCAAACGGATCGTTTTCCGATTTTATAAAAATGTTGGAATCGAAGTTAAACGCGAACGAACCCCTAAAAACCCGCTTGGTTATAACTTCGGTAAAACACTTAGAAAACGGGCGATAAAACTCGGAGTATAATATTGATTCGTAATGATCGACTTTAGAACTTGTATAACTTAAGTATGTCCCAAGTGTAAGTACAGTGACATGTCGTATTAACGAACGAATGTCAGGTCGGATCGATGATAAAAGGAATCCACTAAAAGGGGTATAACGAGATAACTCGAGAACGTGTTTCGATTTAAGTATAACTTAACTTTTGAGATGTTAAGTGATTAATCCCGAATGCCTTGGCTATTTATAGATCACCAAGCTGACCCAGGACCCGCTACCACTACCCCTTACCGTACTCGACTACCAGGCAAGTTTCAATTCCCTTCTTTTAGGCTGTTGTTGTGATTGAATATATATGTATGTTTTCTGTTATAATATGCCATAACATGCATGCCTACTTTCAAGTTATATCATTATGCTTGTTCCCTGATTGTTATTGGCTTATAAATTAGATAGCTATCGTATCAATTATAAGCCGGTTATTGTAAGACCCTCAGAGAAGGGTGTATACATCGTATTCATCAAATATAGACCGGGAGTCAATATTTCTTGACATATCGAGATTACCTCGAAAGAAAATATCTAAATAAATATTTTCCATTATTCGGGCGACGAATATTATTTGAATATTCGTTCGAGATTATTTATTTAACGATCCTTACTTCAAATAATTATTTGAACGTAACTATTCGACGAATAATATTTTTAATATTCATTCAGAGTCAAATTATTTATCGATTATTATTTCGAATATTCTTCTAAAGGTTGGACTACTAAATGAATATTATTTGGATATTCATTTAGAATATTATTCATTAAATGAATATTACTTTTGAATATTCATTTAAGATAGTAATTACCTGATGAATATTATTTTAATGTTCATCTGAAGCTTGATTTATTTATCGAGTCTTATCTCGAATATTCCTTTAAAGCTTGGATTACTAAATGAATATTACTTGATATTCATTTAGAATATTATTCATTAAATGAATATTACTTTTTCGATATTCATTTAAATTCCTAATTAATTATGAATATTATTTTGAATATTCATCCAGGGTTCTATTTAATCATCGAATATTATTTAAATATTTTAAATATTCCTTTCAGGTCTTATTAATTAATGAATATTATTTTGAATATTCATTTGAATATTTAATTATGCAATAAATATTCTCTCGATATTTCTTCAAGGATTATTTGAGAAATACTCTGATTAAAGATATTCTTTCATATTCCTAAATATTCTGTAAAATATTTTAATTCAATAAATATTCCCTGAATATTTATTCCATACTTAGAATAACCTCGATAAGGTTTATCTTCTTCGATTATTACGGAAAATATTTCGGAGTCATATTATTATTAATCCTATATCAAGAAAGGTTCTCAGACATCATTCTTCTTTGAGTCTATCTCCCTAATAATAAGGGAACCTTACTTGGAAAATGATATTTATCTTGTCGACTTCCCGGTCATAAAGTATTCTCTTCACTCGCAACTCGGGTGCTATTGACTTATTAAGTCGTTGTTTACCTTCTCATCTTTCGAGGGGTAAGATGGTTGGAACAAGTTGATATTCGTTACCAAGCAATAGCTTGGAAGTTATTGGTAAATTTTCCTTTCCAACTAGATACGACTACTTTGTGGAGTCTTATCAACAAGTATTATACTTGGGGAAAGGGGGACGAACGTTACATTCAGAATCATGAATTCTATTTGAACTAGGAGTCGTGTAAGAGGCCGAGTAGCGCCGGTCCATCCCCTTTGGCCCAACCGTTGGCCGGGGAGAGCTAGTAAGGCGGTATACAAGTAAAGCCGTCAGTTCTTCCTTCTACCGGTAGTAAATCTAATTTGAGCTGTACGATCTCGACTGATCATCAAGATTGGAACAGCGGGCGCGGTGAATACTCCATCATTGGTTCATCATCCAAACTTATTTATTTCCTGCAATATGATTACTGTTGGCAGAGCTGGAAAAGTGTTCATAACTGGAATTGCAATCTTTTCATGCAAGTTCCTCTTTTAATGGCAATGAGAATATCTCGCTTACTTTTGATGTAGCAGATATTTCTACAAACAAATACTTTGAGTTACCTGGTAACTTCATCCTTTATATTATACTGGCAATAACTTCATTAAGGCATGGCATATGATTTCAAAGGATATTTTGAACTACTGTATATATGTATCACTGTTCAGTTATATTATTGTTGGTGGGCTTTCGCTCACCCTTGCTTTGTTCATATTATGTCACAACAACAGCTAGGACAGATGGCCCGCGCCAGGCGCACTCGGCGCAAGCAGGTTACCGCCGTTCGAGGACTACCGCTGATGTCCTTGCTGCCGTTGCTGAGGTAGCATAGATAGGCAGCTTTTGTTTATCAGTCTATTTATATGTAACATTAACGTTAATCAACGGCAAAACCTTTAAACATATCATTTGGCTTGTAATAACTTTTATTCGTAAACTCTGATATTATGGACTTGTTTCAATTTCATCTCTGGGACTATAACTGTTGTGTGTGTGAGGGGATATTATTGTGGGGTCACATCATGTGATTTGTTTATTGTGGACTCAAGTCAAGTATTTTGAATGGATGTAAGACCGTAACCACCAGATCCCTGACCCCGGATCTGGGGGTGTTACAGTTTCACTCAAAACTGTACCTTGGTAAATGCTCATGGCAAGACTCCCTATGAGATGATCAAAGGAAAGAAACCAAGTGTGAAATACTTTCACATCTTTGAATGCAAATGCTATGTCCTGAATGTTCATCCAGAACAACTTGGGAAATTTAAGCCAAATCGGATGAAGCAATCTTTCTAGGATATTCAGCATTAAAAGCCTTCAAAGTATACAATCTCAGAACTCACATTGTTATGAAATCAATTCACGTTGCATTTGATGATAAGAAGTCTGGAATTTTGCAAACTGATGAAAGTCATGACAATCTGGAATTTGAAAATCTTAAGTATTCTGAGATTCCCTCCAGTGATGATGAAGGTTCTCCAGAGGAAATCTCTATTGCTTCTCAAAGGAATGCTACTGCTGAGGGGGAGCAATTCAATCAAGGAGAACATAGGACTGATCAGGATCAGACTGGTCATTCAGAGTCTACTTCATCAGGAACTGATCCTTCAGAGTCTAATGAAGGAAGATCAGGAACTAGCAGCAGTACTGATCCACTGATTCTACTGATCAAGGGGGAGCTTTTGAATGTAGAGAAAGTTCTTCTACAAGAAATACCACTAACTTAGGGGGAGAGTCTAGCAGGAGTAATCTACCACCTGTTAGAAAATGGACAAGGGATCATACTGAGGATTTGATAATTGGTGATCCAAATAGTGGTGTTCGAACTAGAAGATCAATTCAAAATGAATGCTTGTACAGTTGTTTTCTCTCAAAGAATGAACCTAAGAAGGTTGAAGAGGCCTTACAGGATCCTGATTGGGTAATAGCAATGCAGGAAGAATTGAATGAATTTGAGAGGAACAAAGTTTGGAAACTGGTACGAAGACCTAAAGATAGATCTATTGTTGGTGCTAAATGGGATTTCAGAAACAAGCTAGATGAATCTGGTATGATTGTAAGAAACAAAGCAAGACTGGTAGCCAAGGGTTATTCTCAGGAAGAAGGAATTGACTATGATGAAACCTTTGCACCTGTAGCAAGATTGGAAGCAATCAGAATGTTTCTTGCATTTGCAGCTCATTCAAAATTCAAGGTATACCAGATGGGTGTAAAGAGTGCTTTTCTAAATGGCAAGCTTGATGAGGAAGTGTATGTGGAACAACCACCTGGTTTTGTTGATCCAAAGTTTCCAAATCATGTCTACAAACTTGACAAGGCACTCTATGGACTGAAGCAGGCACCAAGAGCATGGTATGAGACATTGTCAAAATTTCTTCTTGAAAATGGCTTCACAAGAGGTACAATTGACAAAACTCTATTCTTTAGAAAGATAAAAGGTGATTTGCTTTTAGTTCAAGTTTATGT
This sequence comes from Saposhnikovia divaricata, assembly GCA_036435485.1. Classification (NCBI taxonomy): domain Eukaryota; kingdom Viridiplantae; phylum Streptophyta; class Magnoliopsida; order Apiales; family Apiaceae; genus Saposhnikovia; species Saposhnikovia divaricata. The sequence goes on along the minus strand of CM071598.1, from coordinate 119,060,733 downwards.
TGATGATATTATATTTTGTTCTACTAATGAAAAGTTATGTGCTAAGTTTAGCAAGCTTATGCAGCCTAAATATCGGATGAGCATGATGGGTGAACTAAATTACTTTTTAGGCTTGCAGGTCAAACAGACTGAGACTGGTATTTTCATTAATCAGTCAAAGTATATCAAAGATCTTTTAAAAAGGTTTGACTTTCAAAATTGTGCAATTGCAATGACACCCATGGCAACAACCACTAAGCTAGACTCTGATCCTAAGGGAAAGATTGTTGATCACACTAGCTATAGAGGCATGATAGGTTCACTGTTATATTTAACTGCAAGTAGACCAGATATAATGTTCTCTACCTGTTTATGTGCTAGATTCCAAAGTGATCCTAAGGAATCTCATTTAATTGCTATGAAGAGAATTTTTAGATATCTCAAGGGAACTCCAAATCTTGGTTTGTGGTATCCAAGAGAACTGATTTCTCCCTAATTGGCTATTCAGACTCTGATTATGCAGGGTGTAAAATAGACAGGAAAAGCACTACAGGTACATGTCAATTCTTGGGAAACAGATTGATTTCTTGGGCAAGCAAGAAGCAGCAATCAGTTTCAACCTCAACTGCAGAAGCTGAATACATTGCAGCAGGCAGTTGTTGTGCTCAACTCCTTTGGATAAGAAATCAGTTGATGGATTATGGTATGACACTTAGTAATATTCCTATGTTTTGTGATAATACTAGTGCTATCAAAATTGCAGAAAATCCAGTTCAACACTCAAGGACTAAGCACATTGATGTCAGGTATCATTTTATTAGAGAACATATTGAAAATGGTACTGTGGAACTTCATTTTGTTCCTACTGACAAACAGCTTGCAGATATTCTAACTAAACCACTTGATGAGGCCACATTCGTTAGATTGGTTAGTGAGTTAGGAATGTTAAATTTTTAGATCTTTAACATCTGCATAAGTAGCAAGGTATGTTGTTTCAGCTTATAGACTTGATATTTTGTCAGGATCTATACTTGATTGATAAATGCCTAAGCTGTAACATTTTAATTTGATAAATTACAGTATGATAGACTTGTTAATAAACATCAGGATTGCTATCAGTATGCTGACGTCATCCGTATTGACATCAGGATTGTATCGTCAGTATCAGGATTGTGAAATTTGTGTGTCTTACTGTTCCAAATTCTGAAGTTCATGTTATTTGGTGGTTCAATTCTGAGTTTTGTTAAGTCTATGTTAGCAAGTTTTATTACATACATACAGATAATTTATATCATTATTCATAACAGTCAATAAACAACGATAGACAAGTAGATATTAAGAAAACTTGTATTTTCATTAATCAAAAGCATTACATACATGAAAATGAAATACAATTCTTCTTTTTGTCTAACTACTACTTATAATTCTATTCTTGTCTAAAGTTGTTGCTGCTTTAATCCTCAACGATCGACTTCAGGACAAGGAGCATCTCAAGAATGAATTCCTTGTCTGGGCGACTTGAATGAGAGCAGCTGACTCATCTTCATGCTTATTGAAGAAGATGAATAGCATCTCCATCAAGATCAACCTCAGACTCTTCACCAAATTTTTCATCCTCAAGGAGTGAAGAGATTAGAGGAGGATTGTATCCGACTGGTAGATGTTTTAGAGGAGATTTTTGGAAATCATCTGGGTTAAGATTAACCATATTTGACTTGATGAGAAAAGTTATCTCTTCTAAGAGATAGTTCACTTGCTCCTGATCATCAAGAGTAAAGAACTCCTCAGTGGTAATGAACCAAAAGCTAGGGTTCATATGAAGTTTTGGGTTGAAAGCCATGATGGAAAGAGAAAAGAATGAAAAGGTTTTGGAGAATGGCATAAGACATCGGTTTCTTTTATAGAAAGACGTGGGAAGCTGAACAGTCATTTGGGAGATATCAATGCATTCAGTCATAATTAAGTGTGACTGTATTTCTTGTATTTTCAAGAAATATTGAATGAATTTAACCAATTGATTTTGTTATTTCTTTTTCAGGTAAAAGAAAATGCCGTGTGGAAACTCTATTTAGTCTCTGGAATCAAGATGATATTGATCAGGAATACGAGTGTGTTCACATCAGGATTAGTAATTCTTTTTATTCAGAAATCACATTGAATTGTGTGATTATTCTGATGAGTAGATCACATCAGGAAGAGGAAACTGATCAGTATTGATTTTTATCTTGATTTTACCTTGACTTATTTACTTGAAATTCTTTTTGGATTTTATTTTCCAAAAGTCATGGGTAACTGCATTTTTCAGGGACTGACACCTGTCAACCTACGTGTCAACGTGGGATAATGGGTCTGAAGGATTTTTGAAATAAAATTATTTTGACACTCTAATCGTGTAATTGCTTTCTCTAATTTTATTCTCTAAAGCAAAAACACTCTCGAGTTCTCAAAATCACTAATCAATTTCAAAGATTTCTTAAGTTCTTTTCAGATCAAAATGGCAACTCAAAGAAGACTACCCAAATCAGTAGCTTTTAAGTTTGGTGACTTTGATTTTATGATGAACAATCATGTTGCAGCAATCACCAACAAGGAAGGGGTGTCAACTAATTTTAACCCGATAATGGACTTTTTGGCGAAAGGACCATTAAGCTATGCCTTGACAGCATCTCCACAAATTAATCAAGTAGCTGTTTCACAAGCTTGGGAGAATGATGAGGTAATTGATTCTACTCAGAGTCAATCAGGTAAGATTTTTCTACACTTAGGACAAGACTCATTTGATCTTACTGAATTTGTTATTAATTCAGTACTTCGCTTACCTGTTAGTACAAATTTTGAGAATGTACCATCTGATGATGATGTGAGAACTATGTTATCTAAATTAGGTTATGATGGACCTCCAGATAACATGAGCCAGTTAAATACATCTTTTCTTAGGAAAGAATGGTCTTTCTTTTTTGATCAAATTGCTAAATGTTTTACTGGTAAATGTAGTTTTTTTCAACAAATTACAGCTGTTACATCACATATTGCATATGCTTTGTTGTATAACAGAGTAATTAATTTTGGTCACATTATCTTAAATCAGATGTGTATTAAACTTGGGTCAAGAGATCATGATAGGAATATGGTTTATTATCATAGATTCATGCAACTGTTTATTAACCATTTCATTTCTGATGTTGAAGCTAGATTTGGTAGAGAGTATTGTGTTTCTTCTTATGTACAGAAAAAGAGAATTTTCTCTGACATTACAAAGAAGGACAGTGAAAAGAATCTAAATGAAATACCTGCGTTACACTATCCAAATCATGCTCAGGTACTTCTAAGAACTCATCTTCCTACTATCTATAATTCTTCTTTCTTTGGTGGTGAAATGACTCAGGAATCTCAATTGGAGGAGAACCCCCCTGTGTCTACCCAAGTAGCTAAAAACATTACAGTCTCTGAAACAATTCTAGAACCAAATTTTGATCCACAGCCTATTGTTTCAAAGAAGCCAACCTCTGGTGTTTCTCAAAAGACATCAGTTGTTAGGAAGAGAAGATTTATCATTTCAAGTAGTAGTTCTAGTGAAGATGATGATAATATATCTCTTGCCGAGAGAGCAGAATTGAAGGCTGCAATTCAACTTTCTAAGCTAGGACAAAGAGATGGAACACCTAGTCACAGCCAGGCTGTAGTCTCTCAAAAGGCTGTAGTTCTTAAAAAGGGAAAACAGATACTAGATACTGTCTCTCAAAAGACTGTGTCTATTGAAAGAGGATCTCATCCCAAGATCACTTCTGTGTCTACACCTCTTGAGTCTTCTCAAGAAAAATCTGTTGCTCACTATACTAGGAGAACAAGGAGAAAGATTCATTTGTCACCTACACACACAGTGTCAAGTCCAACTAACATTATACAGGTCTCTACAAATAATGCTATATCCATGTCAGTATCTGGCAAGAGAGATCTGGATCTTGATTCTTCATGGGAAACTACATTGACATACAGACTGGCTATGGAACTTATTTCTCTGAAAGTGAAGCTTTCCAGGCCTGTTCTAGATTTTCTGATTGAAAGAGTTCCCAAACTATATGGATTGTTACATCAAAGGCTTGACTTAATGAAGACATACTTGTATGTATCAGTCAGAAAGGAGTTACACAAGAAATTTGGACTTCCTAAGCATGTTGCACTTCAATCACTTCATGCATATTTATTTGATGAGGATGTCATTGTTGAAGATGCTTCAGTTCAAGGTGAACAAGAGGAGGTAGTTGATAAAGGGAAGCAGTCAACAGAAGATACTATTGCACCAGTGGTGAATAGTAGAATAGATCATATCACAGTCACTGTAACACAAGAATCATCTAGTCAGAGGTTGGATGACTCAGGAACTGTGATTGATGATGCTGGAAGGTCTTCTGTGATGAATGAAATTGCAAGTGAGAAACCCTATGATATGGGAGGAATGACTTTGATTGATTTTTCTGAAGATCAAACCAATATTGTTCTTTCAGAGTCTATCCACCTTGAGGGTGTGTCTCAGCAACCAACACTTAAAGACGGTGGCATATTAGCTATGGTGTCTAATGAAGTATTACTGAAGACATCAGAGTCTAGTGTAAAACCTGAAAGTGGTATACTGGAGCCTGTAGTCTGTGGAAGAAAGTAGATGTTTGTAAGGATTCAGAGACTATAGCAGCTCACTCCTTGGAGAAAACCTCAAGCCCCATGCCATATAAGGAACCCTCTCTCCATGTGAGTTCAGGTATAAAAACTTCTTCTAACCCCTATTTTTCTGTAGGTCATGAGAGCACTTATCCAAATTTGAGTGATACACTTGAAAAGATGGACATAGATCCACACACAGAGAGGCTGGCTCCTGACCAGGCAAAAGGAGAGGTAGAAAGAGTGTTGACTTTAGATAGTCAAAGTGAGAATGAGGGTATGGATGATCAACTCCATAGTGAGGGAGAGAAAATTAGGAAACCACCATCGTTTGATTTCTGGGATCAGGTTTTTCCTGAATCTTGGTCTGAAAATCTTGGTATGGATGCTGGTACTTATTCTTTTATTAAGATGTATGAGAAGCATGACTTAGCACATCACAATGCAAAGCCAGAAGTTAAAGCTCAGAAACAGAAAGAAAGGCTTGCAGAGATCATTAACAGAAGAGGTGAAAGGCTAAGACAAACTTCTACTCAACCAGTACCAGAAGAAATTCATAATGATCCTAGTATTCCTTTGTTTGTACTTCCAATTTCAGCTAGAATTGAAACATCAACAATATCTGATCAATCTAAGGAAGAGTCAGGATTTGTAGATGTTAGTACACAGAATACTGGTAAAGGACAGGATGATCATACTTCAGCTCCAGATCAGAAAGATGAAGATGTTTGTACTTCTACTCAAGTATTATTACTTGAATATCATTCTCAACAGGCAACTTTTTCTACAAGACTTGAAGATAATGTTCTTTCTGAATCTGAAGATACAACAAGCACTTCCAACATTGAAGTCAATTCTGAAATTCTACAGGACATTCAGAAATCTCAAAGTGATATTCAATCGAGACTTCTGATTCTTGAAAATAACCAAGTCACTATTATGGAAAATCAAGCAGTTCTGATGAATCTCATTTGTTCAGTTACTGAATCTCTTGGAATTAATGTTGCTGATGTCAAAAAGGGGGAGATAAAGACAATTCAGAGACAACAACAACAACAGACTGGGGGAGATAAACAGACTGGGAGCAGAACTAAGGGTGACAGATTTGGTAAATTTCATCATGGGAGTGGTAAAGGAACAGAAGCATCAAATAGTTGAATTCTTACTAGATACATGACTACATCTGAAGAAGGAGGTACTTAACTTCATGATCTTGAATTCATAAATTCTATTCAGGTTGTATTGTTATATGTTTTGACATCTACAACTTAGATTTATGCTTCAGATTCTAAAGCATAAATAGGGGGAGATTGTTAGGAATAATTCATAAGTTGTGATGTTGAGAATAGAATTTTGCTAATACTTCTTGTATATCCTGATCTTATAAAGGATTTAGCACTTTGTTTATGATATATGTGTTAAACAGTAATCTGTAGAATTTAGTCAGGAACAGTGCGTTAGAGACTACATGTCAGGAACAGTGTATCGGGGACTACATGTCAGGAACAGAGGAGCAGATCCTGATACATTAAGTCAGATCGATCCTGATCAAATCCTGATGGGATAATCAGATCCTGATGCAATGGGAAATCCTGATATCAGTCGTGTTACTGATGATGTCATTATGGATGCTGCAGAAACTGGCAAGTGCTATAAAACAGGATCTTTGTTTTGGAAAACAAGCAAGAAGATATCATGAAGGAAACGAATTCTCTATTGATGGAAACTATCAACTGGACGGCAGAACATTGTCATAGATAGATTATAATTCTGTTATTAGTTGATAGGTAGCATTATAAATAATCTCTCAATATCATTGTAAAAAGAGTGTTTAAGCGAGTGAGTTCGTAAGATTTGTATTCGAGAGTTCGAAACAAACAGAGAGAGAGAGATTTATATTGTCAGCAGCTGCTAAAGGTATTGTACACCTTTGGTAGAGTTTGTATTTGATTATTTTAATACAAACAAAGTTTGATTCATTCGTTTATTCTTGTTCATATAATCAAGCAAAAATCAGACACGATTATATAACTTGTATTCAACCCCCCTTCTACAAGTTATTCGAGTTAACACGAACGTAGTTGTGATAAAGGAGACTTTCATCTAATCAAGTTTCCCATTTGTTCGTTCAATATCATTTTTACAAATTATATATTCTTTTGATAGTGAATTGATCAATCATAGAAAAATAAACATTATCTCGTTCTTAGAGTAAGTTACGACTATTAGAGATTATGGTGATTGCTCTCAGTATATTTTTATTGACAACTTAAATTGTATGTGTTTATTCGTTTGGGAGTTTTTACGATGAATTCCTTAATTTTTTTTCTATTAGAATATGGTATGTACTGAATCCGAAATTTTTTTATTTGGGTTTGGATTTAAATTTAAACTCGAAATAGTTTCGATTTGGATTTCAATTGTACCAAAATTCGAAACCAATACATAAATAATATATTCTATTTAAATATTTTATTAGAAATAGACGGTACTAAATTGGTAATTAGAAATTTTATTTCTCAATCTTAAGTTTTTTTTGATATATTTAAGATGTAATTTTCTTTAATTTACATTAATTTTTCATTTGTGTTGTATATAATTTTTTTAATATATATTAGATTTTACTTAATATGTCAATCCTTATAAAATGTTACATAAGATTACTTACTTAATTTAATCATTTTTATTTTAATTATTGTATAAATACAATTAATATTGTTTACGTTTAGCAGTTATTTTAAATTTGACTAATTATTTCTAATTTTGGATACCAATAAAAACTCGATCTAATCCGAAATCCGACGAATTGATTTTGGATTTAGATTTTACAAAATTCGGACCAGACACGACCCATTGTCATCCCTACCCGTAAATTAATACAATTGAAAATGAGTATCACCTATCTTTTTTCTGTTTGAGTAACGTGTTATAATAGAAAATTGTGCACGAAACTAAAATCAAATGTGTAATATTTAAACGCCTAATCACATTATTATATATGTGTCATTATAATTATCAGGTTAAAAAATACGAATTTCATTTTTCTTTAACAATAAGTATATTTTTCCGACACAAATTTGAAGAAAGTGCTTATTTAGACCAGGAAAATCGATTGTGTTGTGTACATTAATGCGGTGTTTCTTTAGGATCTTGCACGAAAATGACATGAAATTTTTTCGTATACCCAAAATCCAAACTCAAAATGATACTAAATTACCAGAATTTTTGTGTGCACGAAACAAAAATAATAAACTAAAAAAATATGACAATTACATGAAATGTTACTCTCTGTCCAAGTTATCTAAGTATGTTACCGTATAACTAAAAACAACATTGATATGTTACAAATACAAAACAAATCTAAGAGTAGAGTACATAAAATGAAGCCCTCCTTTCATATATTTTCTTAATTTTTTTTTATTGTGAATAAGTACCTCTGTTTGTTTAGAATCTATCTACCAAGTTACTAAGTTCCTTTTACACATATTTAAGGCTTTCTTGATATTAAAAAGTAAATATTATCAACCAATCAAGCAAATTTAATATGTCTACTCTTAGATTAGGATATGAATTGATATTATTCCTTTAATTCAAGAATACAAAATTAAAAAAAAAAGTCACCTTTTATTGATTTATAAGAATATTTGCACTGTCCAAATTGATATGAAAATATTTGCTAAGAATATTTTAATTGACTCTTTAATGAACTTTAATTTTTAATTGATAATTTATACACCAAATAATGTCTAATACTATTTTAGAATATTTTTAATTTTTTAAATAATTCAAATATATTGATAGGTCAATGTTTTTGTCCCATTATTGCTTAACTAAAAAATACTCATAAATAAAATGTTGATGATAATTGGTTTAAATTTTATTTTTATATTTAGACCGGTTGAGTCTAGTTTTTTTATTTATATATATGATTAATTTAAAAGTATATAATTTAAATTTTGAATGCATATTTAAAAAGTGTGGTAAATATTTTCTAAATTTTAATTTTTTTAATTCAATAATAATGCATTTATTAAAATTTTAATGCATCTTATGATTTTAAATTGAGAGTTTGAGATATTAAAATATTATATTATATAATATAGATAAAATAGACTAATGTATTATAACAATATATTTGTATTAAAATCAGTTAATAAATACGTAATTTTGGAAAAATGGCTTTCTATATAGAGAGGGATGCAAAGAACAGATGTACTAATATATAATAATATAATTGTAATTGATTTTATATTAAAAATTGTGATTAATTAGTTGGTAAGTATTTATGAAAATTAATCTGTAATATATGAATATATATTAGAGTATGTTTATAGTTGGTATTTATGAAAATTAGCTCGTAATATATTATAGTATAACTTTGATTGATTTTAAATTAAAAGATTTATAAATTAGTAAATATTTTATCAATTTAAAAAATATGTAATTTATCCATTTAATAAATAAAATAAATTTTTTATTTAAAAAAATTATTAAGCAACCACGATAAGTAAATTATATATGGGCTTTTTTAATTTTAGAGGTAAATTCTGATTGACCCTTATATGTATTATGAAAATTAATCTGTAATAGTTAATAATGTAATTATGATTAATTGTAAATCAAAAGAGTGGAAAATTAGCAAATATTATGAAAATCACTTAATATTATATATTCCTATAACTCTGAAAGATTTTAGTTTAAAATATTAATTTATTGTGAAACTTTTTTTGACATCGAAAAAAATTTGTTGTACATGGATATGTTAAATCAAGTAACTACTATATTTAAATTGGAACTGTTAACTAACCATGGTTAGTATAATAGTATGCGAATGGTAAATAAGGAAATTTTTTAATATAAGTTGATTGGTCTAAAATTTAGGAATGGCCTCTGATTGGTCCTAAAATAATTTAAAAATTTTGAATGGCTAACTACATCTTAACTATACATGGGTAGATTTAGGTATTATAATAAAAGATTTTTTTAAAAATTTGAAACACAAAAAAAAACAAAATTGTAAAATAAATAATTTAATTTACTTGCATACATTAAGATGTTTAAAATAGTACAAAAGTATTCAATAGTAGACGTGGAAGATTTTTATCCATTCTTCAATTTCGAGAACTAACAAAAAAGAGGGTTATTTTTACAATACAATTTATAAGATTTTTCCAATTTTTTTTATAATTTTGTGAATTTTTATATTATTTTTTTCTTTAAAAAAATGACCGATTAATTCCGATTATGGATCGAATTAGCTGATTTTTTACAGATTTTATTGATTATTGATAATTTTTTTACAAAAAAAAAAGAATTTTAACCCGATTATGACAAAATTAGTTCGATTAATCACAAAACAGCAATTAATCACCGATTAATCCTGACAGCTTTTTATAACACTGGATTAGACATATAAAAAGAGTAAAAGGTTTGTGGAGAAAAACACAAATTAAACTCTTACTGTACATACTTACTAGGAGCCCATGTTGGACATTTTGGACTATAATGGTTAGACACAACCTTTGAGTTCAAAAGATTAACAATTGGTCCCAACTTCAGCGACCTAGGAGTCTTGTACTGGCTCAGTGAAGCACCTAAGCTGATGGCATAATCCATTACTTCATTAAAAGTCCCTCTTTCTACTATCTTGATCTCGAGTGGACCAATAGATTTATCAGCCACACGACCTTGTCGATACACACTGTTGAGTGACTCTTCAATGTCAAGACAGCAATCCTCGAAAACAAAAGATGGAACCACTTGGGTTGTAAATATTGATCCATCGTTACACACATTATATTCCCAGAAAATAACATAATGTCCTGGAATTTTGCTTGTATCTGCATAGGCAGTATAATCTACTAAATTCGCATCAAGTGGAATTAAATGGTTGATCACAGCTTTCTCTACTGCGCTTTGCAGCTCAGATTCATCAGTTTTGTCAGCTTCAATGCTTAGAGCAACATTTTTCCGACAGATGAAGTTGAATTGGGGAGCCTTGTTCTTGAATCCAGCAACTCTTAGCAAATCTCCCACTCTATATCTGTAAAGACCTGCACTTTTTAAACAATAATAGTTGAAACAGTTACAAAAGTGCAATAAAGGATGAGCTAGGAGTGTGTTTTATAATTTAAGCAATCTAGTATAAGTTATCCTTTCCTCCTTTATTTTGTTGATATAGAGTTGTTGCAGAATCAACTTACCAGCATAGGTAGTGACCACAAGCTCGTATTCTCTTCCAAGCTTAACGTCAACAAGATCAACCAATTCATTTTCTTCCTTCTCATTAATCGGAGATCTTGATTCAAGATTGGAGCTTGTATCTCCAACCATATTGCTTCCTTGGACAGGCAGAAATTCAAAAAAGGCCATGGTTGGAATGAGGGTATAGGAGATTTCGATTGGATTGCAAAGAGGATTAAGATTAACACCAAAATAACACTCTGTCACTCTGAAGATCCATAAGAAGAACTCACAATAGGTATCCCATTGCCATAATACTCAATAGTCGGTATATACTGTGACATGGTCCCTGTCACAATAACTTCAAGGCACTTTGTATTAGGCCACAACCTTCTTATGATCCCTTTCCATGACTTCCTATGACATTCAGCGTCGATAAAATCTGCTAAAACCGGGTCAGGTTTTAGGATTTTCGTTAGTACTGATTCTCTCACCTGTTGGTCTGTGATTGCAGGGTTAAGAGTTCCAGTGCGAATGTCATTATATAGTACTGACCAGTTGCTTTCAAGAAACTGAATGGCTCGGATGAAGGTGGAACTAAATGGGGCTCCAACTCGAACAACTTCTTTGTGGAGATATAATCCACATAGCATTTGTGAGTACATACTTTGGTAGTTATCTAGGCAGAGAATGGCTGCATTTGGGCTAGTGTACTTTGAATGGAGTTCATTTTCAAAAGTCTGGTTTCGTGACTGTGTACTTTTGTAGAAATTTGTTAAGGCTGTTCGAGCCAGGAGGCCACCAGGAGTCTTGGACTCTGATTTTATGAATATGAAAAACATTGCTTTCCCATTGTCTAAACCAGGAATACACTGATTCATTACTGGCATCCATAGGCTACAGAAAAATGACTTCCTGTCAAGCTCTTCTTCAATGGTCGGTATCAGTTTTCTCTCTCCTCCAGAAGTCCCTGAGCTGCAGTAAAAAATAAATTTAAAATAAAGGTTAAGGTAACTAGTAAAATCCGGTCATAGCAAAGTCCATATTTTGTTGCAATAACTTTTCGAACGAATAATTTTTATTGTGAAGATACTGTATGACTTGTGTCAATTTAAGAGGGTTGTTAACATAGAATGCAAAATACATAGAAGCATGACATACATATTAAGCTCTCCTAAGTCCTAACAACATTAAATAGCTGTGGCTTGTGCAGGCACCACCAACTTGTAACACAAACTTAATAAGCATATCACAAGTCCTTCTGAAGGAGATTTTGCAAGTGGTGACCAACATTAAAAATCAAGGTAATAGACCGTGTTTTCCTAAATGAAACACAAAAACAATTACATAATAAGGTAACCAACCTTGTCAAGAACTCTGAAATGGGCTGAGAACATAGGATGGGAGATTTATCACCATTGGCAATTCGGTTGATCTCATGTTGAATATCTTCATAACTGATGATGGGCACAAACTTCTTGAAACTATCGATGTCAGTGCATCCGTCTGGGCAATGACGCTGCAAATACTCAACACCTGCATTTCGAGTGAGGATTTCTGAAAGAACTTGCTTCTGAATTTTATCCGCATTCCTAGTCACATATTCAATAGACTCAAGAGCCTCCATATGCTTCTTCATAGTCACAGTACTACTCTCCATCTTAAGTTGACTGCTTTCTGGTTTTTCCAAGCTTTCAGTGCTCATGATTTTCGGATGAACGAGTTCTTGTAATGAATGAATTTTGTTATGGAACACATCTCTCTCCCATATTTTCTTTAAATAGCAATTCTTCAACAAACTTTTCTTTATATGTGTCGGCATTTAAATTTAAATAATATGATAGCTTAAAATTGTTTTTTTTTTTTTTTTTAAGTGGGAAAATCATTCCATAACATGATTTTGTACTTGGTTATACATGCTATCAATAATAAATTCCATTAATCATCATTACCACTTTAATCTCCATAGCGCTTGGTTGGTTTGGATTCAACTACTTTAATCATCTCCTCCAATTAAAGAAAAAAAGCTTGGTCACTAACATAACTGTAAGAAATAACCTACTTCACCAAGTAGTATAGATATATGCACATCATCAATGGAAGAATCAATATCAGCATTGGAAACAAGTTTCCCATCCGAGTCAACAGCATGTGTCTTGTGCTTGTAGTTTTCTGTAGATCCAAAAACCCGTTGTAACATGTTAAGTGTGTATAGCTCATCTTCCCCACATTTGCTACATCAGAATTCTTATAATCCCTGACCTGAAAATAGGTTCATTAACTTTCAAGAATGTTGCAAGCTTCCCAACAGAGATGGTTGAATAAACTTTCAAATTGGTACGGACACCAGATGCTAATTGCTGCTGCTTCACTTCATAAAGGAAAAGCCCTTATCCTGCAGAATTGCACATTTTCAGATACCCAAAACGCAGTAAATGGTATTACATTACCACAAAAGGTGCGACTTGTACCTATGCCCCTCTTAGATGAAAGTGACAAACAAATGAACAAGCCCATAACACTAAAGGCATTTTGGGGGGGGGGGGGGACTTGGTACCTGGTTGTAATGTACGACAGGCTCGTCATACTTTGGAGCAGATGTTGTGATAAATTTGGGGCATGCATGTTCATCATAAAGCTCATACGCTTCGTCTTCACATCTCTGCATTCTCAACATTTTCTCATTGTACTTCTCGAGCAACTGAGAGTTCACAGTCTCCTTCACAAGCTTCATTTGGGGACCAAGGGAAAAAGAAACTGGCAGCAAGGCATACATCTGCTCATTTTTTTTCAAAATCTGTTCAGACTGGGGTAGTTTTGGGTCATTTTGCTTATTCTGGTAGATGTACAACAGAATTTTATTGAATTCTCGTATGGCTTCAACATACAGTATATAGCTTTAAAAAACAATAAAATACAGTTGATTCATTTGTTCCTAAAAGAACATCAAAGTTAAAATCAATGAATGTGTAAAAAAGAAGAAAATTCAAAAAAAAAAAAAAAAAAAAATCTTTAGCAAGGTGTGAACCATGGAAGTTATAATGCAAATTAAGTTGTAATACATTTTATTACATAATAAATGATAAAACCATGGTTGTTACGTCGGTTAGTCGAGTCGAGTCGGACGGAGACTCCAGCAAGTCGAGTCGTGACTAGTCGCCCGAAAGAGTAACAAAAAGTAAGTCGAGGTTTCAAGTCAACCTCTCCTGACCGACTACGCGACTAGTCGCTAGTCGCGACTAGTCGAGCGAAGTGACAACCATGGATAAAAACTGCAAGAACTGCAAAAGCATAAGAAAGTTAAATGATGTTTAATTAAAGTTAAATATATATTGAATAAAAAAAAGTTCATAAATTTGTATTTAAAAAAGTTTTTACCGGAACTCACTGGATTTATATTCCAGAAGATGATAATGTGCTGTAATTGTGCTTGTACCTACATGGGCAGTACAATCAACTAAATTCCCATTACATGCACCTTTGTCAACTTCTATCGTATGGGCTACATTTTTCCGACAGGGGAATTTGAATTGGGGAGCCTTATTTTTGAATCCAGCAAATCATAGCAAATATCGTTAAAAATGGGCCAGGGGTTTGTTTTAAAATTTAACGAATCTAGCAGTGGGTTTTTTTTTCTCATCTTTCTTTTTCTTTTTTGCCGTTATTAGTTGTTGCAGAATCAACCAGCATAGGCAGTGACCACAAATTCATATTCTTTCCCAAGCTTAACTTAAACAATATCAACCAATTCATTCTGTTCTATCTCATTAATTAGAGGTCTTGCTTCCCAGACTGGACTTGTGTCACCGACCAGATAGCTTCCATGCACATGAAAAATTTCAAAGAAGGCCATGGTTGGGACGACGGTATAGGAGACTTCATTAGGATTGCAAAGAGGATTAAGATTAACACCAACATAACACTTTGAAGAACCATAAGAAGAGCTCACAATATATTGCCCACATTGCCAAAATATTCAAGAGTTGGTACATACTGTGACATCCCTGTCATGATAACTTTAAGGAAGTACGTGTTAGGCCACAGCCTTCTTATGATCCCTTCCTATGCTTTCTTACTACAATCAGCCTCAGTAAAATCTACTTAAAGAGGGACAGGTTTAAGGATTTATGTTAGTACAGGTTACTCCTATATATTACTCCAGGTACCCTCATTTGCAATTCATGCCTCAACACACACACAGACACACACACATTCCCTCTCTACTTCCATTCTCCTCAATTTTTCCTGCAAGTTTCTCATCCTTCTCCCATCACTTTCATTGTTAAATCATCGAGCCTTCTTCTCAAACATCGTGCTTTCTGATTTTTCCGAGCTTTCAGTGCTCATAATTTTCTGATAAATGAGTTCTTGTAGTCGACAAATATTCTTGTGGAACACATCTTTGTTCCATCTTTTCTTTAATTAGCAGTTTTTAAACAAACTTTTATCTCTCTGTGTCAGCATATAAATTTAAATAATACAATAGCTTAAAATTTTTATTTTGTTTTTAGTATGGAAAAATGATTTCATAACCTACTTTTGTACTTGCAATTCTACTTCTTATGTTATCAATAGTATATTCCATTAATCATCATTACCACCATATACTTGAATTATGCTTTCCTTATTCTCCATTAGAACTTTTACTAATGAATGCATTCACGACAAAGTATTATTGAACATGTGCCTACGAATGCAGAGAAAAACCATTGGCAGTCATGATAAACATGACACTCTCCAGTTCTGCACTTGGTTCATCATATCAATAGAAAAGGAAACTCCATACAAGGCAACACATAAACAATATATGAAGAAACTTCACTCAAGTATATTGCTTCATAAGAAAATGATTTGTTTTCCCCACTATTTCAAATATAGTAACGAGTTCATTGCAGTGGCGAATCTAACAAAAATAATTCACCCAGCGGAATTGTTCTACATGAACAGAATTTTTTTCCAACATACAAATTACAAGCAAACAAATAGTTCCAACTTCGGCTGACAAGGTCCCAATTGTACATACTCTTTTCGAATACGGTCTTGTTGATTCACCGGAAGATTATAAATTGGCTCACGGCGTCCAGGATCAGTTTGAATAGTCTGCTCTTTCGGAGCATCAACAGGAATATCTACTTCAATTGTAGGCAAATTAGGAGCTTAAACATCTTCAATATCCACTTCAACAGGAATATTTGAATTTGATGTAGGTGTTTGTACTTTACTCTCTTTCTTGTAGAAAGAAAAGAGGGACTTCATTCGTTTCTTGGGCTGTTGATCACACATCCCTAAAATCTGTTCAATTATCAAACATTGAGTACATTAATAAATAATAAGAATTGTATGAACTCAAAACTGAAATTTTTCTTTGAGGCATTTTCTCAAACACTTAGAATGCGAGTCAATTTTTTTTTTCCTTTTACCTAAAATTTTTTACCCAGCTGAAGCTGGGCCCGCTTACTTAAGGATTCGCCCCTAGTTCATTGTTAACCAAGTAAAAAATTGTACAATCCGAGGTTAGATGCAGACTTTCATTTTTGTGTGCAGCTGACCACCGCACATCATTTATATGAGAAGCTTAAGAAAAGGTAGGGGGAACCATTTATATATATATATATATATATAGAGTTGCACTCCATCAAGAACACCTTATATAAAGAACAATAAAGAACACCTCATATTTAATTCAATATAAGAGTTCCGTCATGACACCCAATACAAAAAGTTCTTATTTTTTTATCTTCTATCCATTTAGCAAAAAAAAAATTTAAAATTTTTTTTTGGGAAAAACACTGTTCATGATGACATCAGCAGTGACATCATCATGAAGAGTGATTTTTTTCAATTTTTTTTTTTTTAATTTTTTTGCTGAATGGATAGAAGATAAAAAAAATAAGAACTTTTTGTATTGGGTGCCCCTGGTGGGGCCAATGGATCTATTGGAATAAATGATTTTAAAGTGTTCTTTATTGTTTGTTATATAAGATTGTTCTGTATGGAGTAAAGGCCTATATATATATATATATATAAGCCTTTGCTCCATACAGAACACTCTTATATAACAAACAAAAAAGAACACCTTAGATCTATTACATCTTAAAAAGTTGTTATTTTTTTACCCTATATCAAGTCTGCAAAAAAAAAAAAAAATGAAAATTACTGTTCACTGATGACGTCACTGATGACGTCATCAATGAACAGTAAATTTTTAATTTTTTTTTTGCTGCTTTGCTAGAGGGTAAAAAATAACAACTTTTTGTATTGGGTGCTATGACGGAACTCTTAAATTATATTAGATATGAGGTGTTCTTTATTGTTTGTTATATAAGGTGTTTGCTATGGAGTGCAACTCTATATATATATATATATATATATATATATATATATATATATATATATATATATATATATATATATTAAGGTTCTATGGGAAACTCCTATTATCGGGGTAACTCGGGGAACTACATAATTTTTAATATATATATATATATTAAGGTTCTATGGGAAACTCCTATTATCCGGGTAACTCGGGGAACTACATAATTATTAACATTTTTGTAATGTTAGTATGTCCTGTAACATGTTTTCTACTATATCCTTCAACATATGTCCTGTAATATGTTCTCTAATTTGTTTTTTTTATGTTCTACACTATGTTCTGTACTATTAAAGTATGTTCTGTTTAGAAAAATGACAGTAGTACATAACATATTACAAAATATAAATTTAAGAATATAATAAAAACAAATTAGAGAACATATGTTGAATGATAGAATAGAGAACATGTTACAGGACATACTAACATTAGAAAAATGTTCACAATTATGTAGTTCCTCGGATAATAGGAGTTCCCATTTGAACCATGGCATATATATATATATATATATATTGTTATGGAATAAAAACTAGGTTACTAGTATTGCGGCTAGGGGTTTGTGTATTTAATGCAAAGGTGTGTGAGCTTCGTGCTTTAATGGCTGCTCTCGTGCTCGTGGCTAAATCTGCCTTCACAAGATGCCTACGTACCTTGATGAATATCAAGAATCAAGCCAAAAAACGTAGTTCTGAGAATGAGGGGTCAGGCCCTTTATATAGGCTGAGAAGCCTTAGAATTATGGTAGGATTCGGAGACTTGGTGGACAAGTCTTTGAGGAAGGTTCTAGATCTATTCCTTATAGGAATCAGTTTCCATATCGAATTGGATGCCTTGGTGGCTAAGTTTGAAGGGGATATTATCCTTATCCAACTCTTATTGCTGAGTTGTTTATTTCCCCCAATATTAATTACGAAATTAATATTAAAATAGGGATTCTGACCTCATTAATGGGCCCCACGTTTGGACCATGCTGGGTCTAATTAATACTATATTAAATGTGTCTTTAGGGCTTATTTTCAGCCCATATCATTTGCCCCCCAACTTTTAGGAAAACTGATCAGGTTTCCCACGAAGTTTTAACGGCCTTTCTGAGACTTGGGTCTGGGTTTATCGCTTGTTGTACACTAGTGTTTCACGAATACCGTCTTAATGTAAAGTGTGGAGCGACCTACACATTTACGACGTTTGGCTTTATTCGAAGCTAATGGTATTTACGTCTTACAGGGAATTATAGATAATTTCCTTGCGTTCTTTATGTACTCACACGTATTTTTCGTAATTTTTCCTAATAATTTAGGAATTTTTATGTACCAACAGGTATTTTTCCTTAATTATTCCTAATAATTTAGGAATTTTTAGGTACACACAGGTATTTTAATTATTTTTGGATACTTTACCAAAAATAATCAATAGTACTTTCAAGCATAAAATAATTTTTCCGTTATTCAGGATTTTTCGGAAATTATTTTTCAACTTCCCAATCATCAATTTTCAGAATTTTTAAAGGATTAACTTTAGAAAGACATCCTGCCAAAAAATGCACCCTGGGCGTGGGTACCCCCGCCAAGGAGACACTTTCCTTAGGCACGCCTAGGAAGTTTGGTCTCCTGGGCGTGGGTGTGCCTTCGTCCCTTAAAAATCATCCTGGGCGTGGGTACCCCCGCCAAGGAGACACCTTCCTTAGGCACGCCTAGGAGGTTTGGTCTCCTGGGCGTGGGTGTTCCTTCGTCCCTTAAAAATCATTCTGGGCGTGGGTACCCCCGCCAAGGAGACACCTTCCTTAGGCACGCCTAGGAAGTTTGGTCTCCTGGGCGTGGGTATACCCTCATTTAGAAAAAACCAACTTGGGCGTGGGTACCCCCGCCAAGGAGACACCTTCCTTAGGCACGCCTAGGAGGTTTGGTCTCCTGGGCGTGGGTATACCCTTGTTTAAAAAAAATCGAGTTGGGCGTGGGTACCCCCGCCAAGGAGACAACTTCCTTAGGCACGCCTAGGAGGTTTGGTCTCCTGGGCGTGGGTATACCCTTGTTTAAGAAAAATCAAGTTGGGCGTGGGTACCCCCGCCAAGGAGACAACTTCCTTAGGCACGCCTAGGAGGTTTGGTCTCCTGGGCGTGGGTATACCCTTGTTTAAGAAAAATCAAGTTGGGCGTGGGTACCCCCGCCAAGGAGACACCTTCCTTAGGCACGCCTAGGAGGTTTGGTTTCCTGGGCGTGGCCCTTTTAATTGGGCCTCCTGCCTCTAAACTCTGATAGGCTTTTATCCTATTTTCTAAAAATGTCATAGAACATTCTAGAATTAATTCAAAATTTGAATTTCATGGGCTTCCCGCCTATTCAAAGGCCCAGTCACCTGTTGACAGCCCATTTACTTGCTATAACCGGTTGAGTGACCAACCATGAACTCTATAAAAGAGTGGTGTGTGTCCCTCATTTCACATCTCACTCTTCTGCAAAAATTTTCTCTCACTATCCCACAAATACTTTCCAAAAAGCTCTGCTAGGGTTCTGTCGCGAGGCGATTTCTGGCGTCTTTCCACCGCCCTGTTCTCCAGTTTCCGTTTGAAGATCGTTGAATCTTCATCTTCCCCAACTTCTTCTTTCAACATTTCTGGGTTCAAGCCTTCAAAGGAAGCATTTCAATGGAGGATTCCAGCTCTTCAGGCCAGTCTCAACTCGCTAATACCTCTACCACTGCTCCAAGGCTTTCAAGGGGTAAGAACCCTAAAACATCTCTTGTCCATTCCAGTGTTTTTTCCCTTAGAGATCTTTTAAACGAATTTGGTCAAGCTTTTCCAAATATGCTTCATTTAGATGCTTATGAGTATAAATCAAAATACAAATAGCATATGGTAGATATTTTAGCCCAACTTTTTCGTATTAATGGGCCTTATAAGGCCGTTGTTCCGGCCTCAAATGAAAGGGCTTGTCACCCAAAGCCTGGGGCAATTAGGGTTTACAAAGAAACTTTTTATGCTGGTTTCCGCCTTCCACCACCTCCTTTTGTTTGCCGTCTTTTGGCTAAAGCCAGGGTTTGTCCAACCCAACTTTTGCCAAATACATGGCATTTTATCTATTGTTTCATGGTCCAATGTAAGAAACATGGGCTTGAGCCCAATATTTCTGTTTTTCGATATTTATTCAAATTTGTCAATTCTTCTGACAATTCGGGCTGGGTCAAAATCCATCATCGTTCTTTAGCCCGTTCTTGTTTTGTTTCGGATTCCGCTCCTGATTCCCTTCCTGATTGGAAGAGGGAGTGGTTTTATGTCTTTTTGGATGGGGATGATTGGGACAACTATTTTCGGCCCAATTTCTGCAGAGCCGTTGATGGGCCTGTCAGGAGTATAAAATTGGGTGTGGAAGAAGAGGCTGCCATAGCTTTGTTAACATCTGATAATTTGCATCAATGTGCAAATTTGATTTCTGAAGATTCGTTGCAGGCCCATGGGCTAAGCGATTTGGGCCCTAAGGGTAATTAACTTGAAATCCTCACCTCTTGCCTTATTAACATCTTATGCTAGATATAATTTTCTAACATTTTGTAATCATTTTGCAGCCAAAGCTGCTCTGGGAGCAATTTTTAAGCAGAGGGAGGCTGCTGCTGCTGTTAGGGTAGTAACAGAAAACCCTAAGGCCAAAAGGGGCAGGACTGATGATGCTTCTCCTGCAGTGGAGCATATTCCTGCTTTTCTTCAAGAAAAGCCAGTTCCCATTGATGAAGACCTCACTCCTTTTATAGTGGGATGGGGTTTATGCAATAGGGACACAGCTGTAGGCGATTCTAGGGCCGCAGCTAAGTGGTCTAGGAGCGTGGTTACTCCACGAGATAGGGTCCACATTGTGGAGTCTTCTGATGATGTGCAGATTGAGCTTCTTGGGGCCCAAGCTGTTGCCTCGGTAATTTCTTGTTCAACTCCATAATTTAATTGTATTTCTGTTTCCCTTATTCACTTGTCTTCTTTGCAGATGAACGCCTACCTTCAGGCCGCCGTTCATAACCTGAAGGAGGTGCGTGCTGACAAGACTATAGCTGAGAGGGACAGAGACAGATATTTTGCCTCCTCTGAGGTAAACTTTGCTCGTTTTAGGGAGGTGGAGAAGGAGCTGGCTGCTGAGAAGGAGAAGAACAGGAAGCTACAGTTGGAGGTGCAGCAGAACAAGGACCACAGCAGTTGGAGGTGCAGCAGAACAGGGACCACATCATAGCTGATTACAAGGCTTCTAAGGACTTTCAAGATGTCCTGAATGCCGAGTATGATGCAAACTTTCCTGGTACCTTCAAGGAGTGTTGGGAGGAGATTATCGAGGAACTGAGTGGGAAGATTGAGGGGGTGTCCCTGGAGAGATTCCCGGTTCCTGCTATACCTGGAGTGACAGCTGCTATGGAGGTTGCTACAGAGACAGCTGTGGACGGGGACTCTCAGCCCACTCAGGATCCACCTTCTTCTCCTGGGATAGAGGCAGCAGATCCTCCTTCTACCCAAGGGGATGTTGTAGTAGATGACCTAGATGTGTAGATGGCCCTGCGTGGCTTATTTCTGCTTTTTATTTTTATTTATTCTGAACTTTTGCCCTTCGGGGTTTATGACTTAACTTATCTATGCAGTTAGTTTCTTTTGTTTCCATATTCTCGTTTTTGCTTATAGTTCGTTAAACTTTAGAATTTTTCGAGTACTTGGCCCCCTGGCTGGTACTAAACTCACAAGCTAGTTCAACGTTTGCCTTTCGTGTTTATTTTAACAAGGAGGAATAACTCATAGAGAAAATAGAATAAATTCCATTATGCTATCAAAGGATATCAATAGAATGGGTTCAACCCTTACATAAATACTCTATCTCCTACTGGGAGCAACATGCTCTATAATGGTTTCATTCGAACCTTATTCCTAATAAATAGATAAAAGTCCAAGCCTTTGTCAAAAGAACTTAAACATAATAAACTTTGAGGTTCACAGCATGCCAAGTTCGGGGCACCTCAACCCCGTCCAAGGTTTCTAACTTGTAGGATCCTCGTCCTAACACCTTTCTGACTAGATATGGTCCTTCCCAGTTTGGTGCTAACTTTCCTCTCTGGCCAACTCCTGAGGCTTCAATCTTCCTTAGAACCATGTCGCCTTGTCGAAAGAATCTTTCCTTAACTCTCTGGTTATAGTGAAAAGAGGCTCTCTTCTGATATTCAGCATTCCTAGCATTAGCTTCATCTCTGACCTCGTCAATTAAGTCAAGGGCAAGTCTCATTCCTTCGTCATTAGTTTCTGGCTCATATGCCTCAACTCGAGGTGATGCTTGCATGATCTCTAAAGGTACAACTGCCTCAGCTCCATAATCCAGCAAAAATGGGGTTGCTCCAGTTGTTACCTTACAAGTGGTACGATATGCCCAAAGTATGGGCAGCAATTCATCTACCCAAGTGTTCCTAGAGCGTTCGACCCTCTTTTTCAGTCCATCAAGGATAATTCGATTAGCTACCTCAGCTTGCCCATTGGCTTGTGGGTGTGCCACTGAGGTAAAACGGAGCTCAATCACATTCTCCTCACAATATTTCTTGAACTCTTCATTATTGAACTGTGTCCCATTGTCTGTTACAAGGATTCGTGGGATTCCGTACCTGCAGATTATGTTCTCCCAAAAGAATTGAGAAACTTGTTTGGTGGTTATCTTGGCAAGAGGTTTAGCCTCAATCCACTTAGTGAAGTAATCAATGGCCACTATCAGGAATTTCATTTGTGCTGAAGCCATGGGAAAAGGTCCAAGTATATCCATCCCCCACATCGAAAATGGAATGGGCGAGTTAATTGAAGTTAACATCTCAGGCGGTTGCCTCACAATTGGAGCATGCTTCTGGCATCTCTCACATCTCTTGAAATAGTTTTGTGCATCAGCCAACATCTCCGGCCAATAGAACCCTAAACGAATTATCTTGTGAGCTAGGGCTCTGCCCCCCAAGTGTTGCCCACAGATCCCTTCATGAACTTCCTCCAATGCTTCTCTTGCCTCTTGAGGCCTTAAACACTTCAAGTACGGGATGACAAACGACCTTTTGTACAGAATGCCTTCAATCAAAGTGTATCTCAATGCCCTTACTGAAAGTTTTCGTGCCTCCAAGGCATTGTCTGGGAGCCATCCGGTCTCAAGGTGTGCCTTGATAGGATCTATCCAAGAGCCCCCAATATCAATCGGTGCCACTAACTTTGAGTTAACGGTCGGGGCCTTCAAGACCTGAAAGTAGACACTCCCAGAATAATTTTCTATCTCGGAAGACGCGAACTTAGACAAGGCATCGGCCTTAATGTTTTCTTCTCTCGGAATGTGCTCAACATAGCACTCCTCAAACTGAGACATAACAGCCTTTACTACTCTCAGGTATTTCGCCATAGTCTCGTCCTTATCCTCGAATTCACCATTTACTTGTGATACCACGAGCCTTGAATCTCCATAAACTTTGAGATTTTTGACCCTCATGATTCTAGCCAAACCCAAACCAGCTATTAATGCCTCATACTCCGCCTCATTGTTGGTAGTAGGAAAATCCAGCTTTAAAGCATACTCAACTGTGAACCCATCGGGGCTTTGCAAAACCAAACCTGCACCACTAGATTTTGTTTTTGATGCTCCATCAAAATGGAGCACCCAATATTCCTTCAAATCAGGTGTAAGTTCCTCTTCTTTTTTCTCTTGCCCAGGGGTAGCCACTATCTCTTGCCCCCCGACTTCTTGGTTGTTAATAGTGCATTCAACCACGAAGTCAGCCAATGCCTGAGCCTTGATGGCTGTTCGAGGCTTGTACGTGATATCGAACTCTCCTAACTCAATCGCCCATTTGATTAGCCTTCCACTGGCCTTAGGGCTATGCAATATGTTTCTCAACTGCTGGTTTGTCAGAACTTGAATCTTATGTGCCTGGAAGTAAGGCCGCAACTTTCTCGAGGCAGTTACTAATGCCAAAGCAAACTTTTCTATGGGTGAGTAATTCAACTCAGCCCCATGCAACACTTTACTCACATAGTAAATAGGTTTCTGGACTTTCTCCTCTTCTCAAACGAGGACAGCACTTAGGGCTTGTTCAGATACCGCCAGGTATAGACAAAGAGTCTCCTCAGGGCTTGGTTTGGTCAACAACGGGGCTGCAACCATGTAATTCTTCAGTTGCTCAAAGGCCTCTTGGCTCTCAGGTGTCCACTCAAAATTTTTCACCTTCTTCAATGCTTGAAAGAAAGGCAAGCATTTGTCACCAGACTTGGAGATGAATCTTCCTAAAGCCGCTACCCGGCCTGTCAACTTCTGCACATCTCTTATAGAATGTGGGGATTCCATATCTAAGATCGCCTTGATCTTGTCAGGGTTGGCCTCTATGCCTCTCTTGGAAACCATCAGACCCAAAAATTTACCTGATCCAACGCCAAAGGCACACTTGGCCGGATTCAACATCATTTTGTGGTGCCTCAGCACTTCAAATGCCTCTCTGAGGTGTTTAATATGGTCCGCCTTGACCAAGCTTTTAACCAGCATATCATCGACATAGACCTCCATGGTTTTTCCAATCAGATGGGCGAATATCTTATTCACCAATCGTTGGTAAGTAGCTCCTGCATTCTTTAGACCAAACGCCATAACAAGATAGCAGAAAACACCAAAGTCGGTTATGAAAGAGACCTTTGGGATGTCATCCTTGTGCATCTTAATTTGATTGTAGCCGCTGAACCTATCCATGAAGCTCAACATCTCATGTCCTGCTGTGGCATCTATTAACATGTCTATCCTTGGTAAAGGAAAGCAATCCTTAGGGCATGCAACATTCAAGTCGGTGAAGTCTATACACATCCTCCACTTACCGTTGGCTTTCTTGACCATCACAGGGTCAGCCAACCATTCTGGAAATTGAATCTCTTCAATAAACCCAGCTTCCAAGAGTTTGTCCACCTCTTGCTTAATGGCCTCTTGCCTTTCCGGAGCAAAATTCCTCTTCTTCTGCTGTATTATCTTCCGATTAGGGTCGACATTCAATCTATGAGTTATGAGTTGGGGATCAATCCCTGGCATATCAGCTGCCGTCCAGGCAAACACATCACTATTTTCTTGTAAGAATGTTATCAACTTGCCCTTCAGGGGTTCTTTCAAAGAGGCTCCTATATAAGTCACCTTCTCAGGGTCGCCTAGCTCTAGAGGTATGGGAACCAAGTCCTCTGCTGGCCTTCCTCGGTGTTCATCATCACCACGGACATCCATGTCTTCGATCGGGAGCACCTGCCCCCCGGTTCCATCAGCTCTTAAAGCAGCCACATAGAAACTCCTGGCCATTTTCTGATCTCCTTTCTGTTCCCCAACACCATTCCTAGTTGGAAATTTGACCTTCATGTGATAGGTAGAGGCAACAGCCTTGAACGCATGAAGTCCGGTCCTCCCTAAGATTACACTGTACGCTGAGGCAGCCTTAATCACTATAAAATTCAACATCTGGGTGGCTTCCTTAGGTTCTTGCCCTATTGTCATGGGCAGCTGAATGGTCCCTTCAACCTTGGACTCAACTCCATTAAACCCGTAGATAGGCATGTTAGTCGGGGTTAGTTGAGAGTCAGTGTACCCCATCTTCACAAAAGCATCATGAAACAAGATATCGACAGAAGCTCCATTGTCTATCAGGACCCGCTTCACTTCTGAGTTTCCAATTACAGGAGTTATGACCAACGGGTCATCATGGGGGAATTTCACCCCTTCAAAGTCCGAATCGTCAAAACCAATCACTGTCTCAGTCTTAGCACGCTTCGGGGCTTCTCCTATGATGTGCATCACTTCTCTGGCATAGGCCTTTCGAGAGTTTCGGGTAGTGTCGGCCGCTGTTGGTCCTCCCCAAATCATATTGATTACTGGCCCTCGAGGCTGTGGGTTACGATCACGATCGTTATCCCTCCTATCATTGTCTCTTCTATCATAATCCCTTTTCGGGGCTCCACGATCTTCACCCTTGGTGAACTTGTTTAACTTTCCCTTCCGGATTAAAAATTCAATTTCATCCTTTAACTGTCTGCAGTCATCTGTGTCATGTCCCACATCCCTATGAAATCTACAATACAGATCTTTGTTTCTCTTTTCGGGGTCACCCCTGAGTGGTTTAGGCCAACGAAAGTCCTTATCCTTCTCAATTTCTAACAAAATTTGACTCCTAGGAGCGTTCAGCCTTGCGTAATCGGAAAACCTCAGCCCAAAGCCCTTCTTGGGTGATGACTCGGAATCCTTTCCAGTCCGGGGATACTTGTCCCTAGCGTCGTACTCTTGCTCTGGCTTTCGTTTCTTTGAATCATTAGAACCCTTGCCATTGCCTCCTGTGGTTTCCTTCTTCATGCTGTCCTCAGCCTTGATATATTTATCGGCTCTTCTCTGGAGCTCGGCCATGTTTTCGGGAGGGTGTTTCGCCAAGGACCTTTTAAAGAAGAGGTCAGTGGTTCCGTGTTCCAGGGCTACCATGGCCACCTTATTTTCCAGATCGGTGATATTCAACGTCTCTTTGGTGAATCGCTTGAGATAATCCCTTAAGTTCTCATTCTTTCCCTGCACCACATACATGAGGGATGCGGAACTTTTCTCATGAATTCTCCCACTGATGAATTGGCTGATAAAGGCAGCGCTCAACTCCTTAAAAGAGCCAATCGAGTTTGCAGGTAGACAGCTATACCATCTTTGAGCCATGCCGGACAGAGTTTGAGGGAACGCCCTACACTTTAAGGCGTCACTAGCAGGCTGCAGCAGCAGTGCGTTTGAGAATGTCCTGACATGGTTTGCGGGATCGCCCGTTCCATCATAGGCCTTAATGGTCGGCATCTTAAATTTCCTTGAGATGTGGGCATTCATCACCTCCTCAGTAAATGGAGGTGTGGGGTCGTCAGGGTCCCCAAGTGGCATCAGATCTTTGGGGTTGCTTCTGGGGGTCTCTACCCTTGTTGATTTTTCGGTTCGGGTATCAACCCTCCTTTGCCTTCTTGAAGGCCTCTCCAAATTTATAATGGGAATCCTCTCTGCAGTTGGAAGAGGCTGAGTTTGATTCAATCTATCTTGTTCTCTTGCAATATCGTCCTTCAATTTTATGATCTCTGCCTCATAAGCCTTGATTTTCTCAGCAGTTGTCAAGGGGAGTCCATCATGGATTCTTCATGTCCTTCTTAGAGGTTCTTTGCTAGCACGTCGCCTCCTCGGGGCTTCATCTCGATCATCATCCTCAGATGATGATGAATCATTAGTATAGGGACCAGAGTAGTCATCATATTCTCGATCCCGGATCTGTAAGGCGTGACCGCTTGGTCCAGGTTCCCTTCGTCGAGGGGGGGTAATTAGGCAGCCCATACATAGGGTTGGTGTTCAAAGGGAGATCCGTAGTATGGATCTGTACCCCCGTGCGATCGACGTTACCAAGAGGAGAAACCACCATCTGGAGAGGGTTAGTTTCTTGGCTTTGATGGACAATCACTGAGTGGGTCCCCTCTACATGGGGAGTCGTCCCTGGGGGCTGAATGGGCAGAGGTTGAATGACCGCCCCTGTTGATGGGAGTATTTGTCCTTCCTCAGTAACGATAAGCGGATCAGAAGTGGCTGGTGGAGCAGAGTTGAGGGGTACGGCCTCGGTTGATGTTGTTCTTCGTGTTTGAACTATGGTTGATGCTGTCTTCCCACAGACGGTGCCAAATGTTATGGAATAAAAACTAGGTTACTAGTATTGCGGCTAGGGGTTTGTGTATTTAATGCAAAGGTGTGTGAGCTTCGTGCTTTAACGGCTGCTCTCGTGCTCGTGGCTGAATCTGCCTTCACAAGATGCCTACGTACCTTGATGAATATCAAGAATCAAGCCAAAAAACGTAGTTCTGAGAATGAAGGGTCAGGCCCTTTATATAGGCTGAGAAGCCTTAGAATTATGGTAGGATTCGGAGACTTGGTGGACAAGTCTTTGAGGAAGGTTCTAGATCTATTCCTTATAGGAATAAGTTTCCATATCGAATTGGATGCCTTGGTGGCTAAGTTTGAAGGGGATATTATCCTTATCCAACTCTTATTGCTGAGTTGTTTATTTCCCCCAATATTAATTACGAAATTAATATTAAAATAGGGATTTTGACCTCATTAATGGGCCCCACGTTTGGACCATGCTGGGTCTAATTAATACTATATTAAATGTGTCTTTAGGGCTTATTTTCAGCCCATATCATATATATATATATATATATATATATATATATATATATATATATATATATATATATATATATATATATTAAGAATCTAAAAACTGTGCACCTTGACAATCTGCCCAAGAAAATAATCTCCATAGCGCTTAGTTCGTTTAGGTTCAACTACTTTAATTGTATCCTGCATTAACAAAAGAAGGCTGGTCACTAATATAACTGTAAAAAAAAACCTACTTTACCAAGTAGTATAGATATATGTACATCAACGGAGAAATCAATATCAGTATTGGAAACAACATCCCCATCCGAGCCAAAAGCATGTGCCTTGTGCTTGTAGGTCATTAGAATTTTCCGGTAAATCAATAGATCCGTTGTAACATGTTAGGTGTGCATACAACATTTTCCCCACGTTTAGCGACATCAAAATTCTTATAATGCCTGACCTTAAAGTTGGTTCATCTACTTCCAAGTATGTTGCAAGCTTCCCAACAGAGATGGCTGAATAAACTTTCAAATAGGTACGGACACCGGATAATATTGCTGCTGCTTCACTTCATAAAGAAAAAGCCTATATGCATCCTGCCAAAAGATAAATGCTGCATCATCCAATTGCAAGGAGCAGAAACAGAGGTAGGAAGAAAGAGATCATCCAACCACCTTGTGCAATGCTTCATTGCGGTAGTCATAATTGGACATATGACTACCACAATGAAACATTGTGGAAGTCGCAGTGCCTTGTGCAATATTTCATTACGGCTTACACAATGATTCATTGTGGTAATCACAATCCTTTAAATACAAAAATGTCATTTATAATGAGTTGGACTTGAACACCTGACCTTATGTAAAGGGGGAATAGTGCTTAACCACCACAATGAATCTCAACTGTATTATTATCAAAATTAACTAATTATTACTATTTTTATTTAATTTATTTTACAAACTAGTTAAAAAGGATTTAAAAATAAAAAAAAATGAAAAATTAGTGAAAGTAGGGTAAAATTCATCAAATAAATAGTGAGTATAACCACTTTGGTGTGTATGAATTTATGTTCAAAGCTTTGCCTTTTTCCTATTTCTATTTAATTTTTTAATTTATTTTACAAACTAGTTAAAAATGGGGGGAAAATAAAAAAAATTGTTTTTTCTGAAATTTTGGCAATAACTTTAAAAAGGATGGATATTGAACTCCGTACGGTTTGGTCGTCGAGAAATATTTTTTAAAAAATTGAAACCCTAAACACTGACTAAACTCTGTTTAGGGGTTTAAGTCAAAGTAATAGTTGACCATTAAATTACCAAACCAAATAAATTTATTTTTTTCTGAAATTTTGTCAATAACAATGAAAAGGTTGGATCTTAACCTTTGTGCGGTTTGGTCATCGAGAAATATTTTTTCAAATTTTTTTAATTTGAGTTATTGGACCCGATTCTTCTTCACTTGCCAAAATTAGTTCTTCCAATGCTACCAGTACTACTATTTTTAGTTGTTTTGTAGTGTTCATAGTGAGTATGACTACATATTCATAACTTAAAATTGAAGATATATTTCAAATTTGAAAACAATTTATTATGATTTCACGTACGTATTTTAATAATTAAATACAAAAAAAAGGAGAAAAAAATCAATGGACTGCCACAATGAAACATTGTTGTAGTTTCCGCTGCCACAATGCTTCATTGTGGTAGTCACAAAATTTCATTAAAAAACCAATTTTTCATCCAGCTTTAAATGTGGTAATTGTGATCGGTGGTTGGGCAATAAATGCAAGCAGGACATATGACTACCACAATGTTTCATTGTTGCTACCGCAATGAAACATTGTGGTAGTCATTGCTGCTACCGCAATGAAACATTGTGGTAGTCCTGGTGCCCATTTTTTATCAGCCAATATTTTTAAATAAATAGCTGTGTAAACTTATTTTTCCCTTTTTTCTCACATATACACACTTTCAAAAAAAAGTTAGCTCTTCCCCTTTTTTCACATATACATATACTTACAAAAGTTAAGGGTTTGAAGGTTCTTGAAGATCAAAACTCTTCCCCATTTTTCATATAACGCTTTAGAAAATTCGTAATTATAAATATTATTATTTAATATTAAATGTGGAATATATGGTGTGAATATTTTTTTTTTAGATAAAATATATGTGACATCTTGTTTACATGTTTGTATGGTGATGTATGTGTGATGTGCTAGTCCGTGTAATTTTTTATTTGAATTTTTATGATTAAAATCTATTTAAATTATGGATTATTGATCTTTGAAAAAATTTATAAAATCATCGGAGTATTTAAAAATCCTGAAATCTTTTGCAATATCATATTTGTATATTTATTTAGTTTTTATTATTATTGGGGTGAATTATTTTTAGTGTTTAAGTATTTTAAAATGATTTTAAGAATTTTATTGTATTTAAAGGATCAAAACTTGCAAAACTCATATTTAATTCATTTTTGATCATTAAAATATTTTAAATATATGTGGGTGTTCGAAATTTTGCACTATTTATTTTAAAAATAAAAAGTTTATTTTCCACCCCATTTTATATTTTATATCGAATTTTAAATGGGTGATTAATTGTTTTAACTAGATTTTTCAGAATTTGTAATTTCTAAAAGGCCTAATCTTTTTATATCTTCAAAACCCAGCTTTGTTCTTCCCCAATTACTCTCGGTTGTCTCTCTCGAGATTTCTATCGAATTCTCTCAATCTCTCTTCAAATCTATCTCTCATCTCTCTTTTATCCTTCTCGCACAAACCCTCGATCTCTCTCCCACACCTTACTCTCTCTCCCTCTTCTCCTCTCTACGACCTGTACTTACTATGTGCTGCATGTGTGGTTCTGCGTGTGTGTATACGCGAGTTGTTGTGGATCAAAATTTGGGGTTTTGGTTCAGTGAGTTTGCTGTGAGTTATGGTGTGTCAACTGGGGTTCTTAGAGTTTTTTTTTTCAAATCTGTTCTTGGTCTGCAGAGGTGTATATCTATAGTGAAGGTGAGCTGTGTGTGCATATTCAGGAGTGTGGGTGTAAGGCCTCTGTGATTCTGGTCCCTTGTGTGAGCGTGTATTCGTGTGTGCGAGTTGGAGTCTTGGTGCGTGCGTGCTTGGTGTATCAGTCTCCCCTGTTTATTCCTTTGTGAACAGCAAGTGCCGAGTGTGTATGTGTTGAGGTCTTGCTTGTGTGTGCGAATACAGGTGTGTGTGAGTGTTAGTCGAAGGTTGGGATGAAGGAATTGGGGTGTGTGTGTAGTTATCTGTGGTTGCGTAAAGTATAATAGAAAGGAATGGTTTTGTAAAAGGAAGGGTATATAGAAATTTCACAAAATTTTGACTACCACAATGTATCATTGTGGTAGCCGCGTTGTATCAATGTGGGAGAATTTGCTACCACAATGAAACATTGCTGGAGCAATTAATCTCCGCCGTATATCTTCCAATTTAATGGACAGGATTTGTTGGATTGTTAGCAAAATTCAACCAGCTATGGTTGTGTAAGGGCAACCATATATATATATATATAGTTGATATCTGAAAATGTGCAATTGTGGAGGATATAGGCTTTAGCGGTGGCAATGTATATATATAAAGTTGCAGTACATTGCCACCGCTAAAGCCTATATCCTCCACAATTGCACATTTTCAGATATCAACTTTTCTCTCTCTCTCTCTCTCTCTCTCTCTCTCTCTCTCTCTCTCTCTCTCTCTCTCTCTCTCTCTCTCTCTCTCTCTCTATCTTGCTAACGGTCATCAACCTGATTTGAGTTCACTGACCGGAGGTTCGCCGGAATAACCAATTCAAATTTCAGTCAAGCATATTCACATTTTCATTCACATACACACACTCTTACTCATACTTCGTTGTTTTCTTATTCTTATTCATCTTTCTTCTTTCATCTGCATCACCTAATTCTTACTAGATTTGTATAGTTGCATAATTATATAAATTGTTTAACTGTAGGTACTCTCTCTTACTCTTTCTCCTTCACCTTTGTACTCTGCATGTACTCCATTCGTTCTATACTCCATTTCCAAACTTGGTTTTTAATTTTTAATCTTGCAGCTAGCCGCCGACAAGTAAGAGTTTCTCCGGTGATAATCGTCTTCTTCCCAGAAATCAAGTCCAAATCTGGTATCTTTATGCTGTACCTTTTCGTTAAATTCGACCGTTTGGCAGCCTTGTATAATTGTTTTTTTTGGTACCAGTTAATTTCCTTTTTCCAGCTAATTCGTATCATATTTTTGTGTGTGTTTTTGCTCGTTTGTTTTGACGATGTCACGTAGTTTGCGTGTTGGCAGCTTGAATTTAGGTACCTTAACGGGGAAATTTTTGGAGCTAGTGGACGTGCTGAAGAAGCGAAGAGTGGATGTGGCATGTATTCAAGAGACTAGGTGGAAGGGGGCTCAGTCCCGAGAAGCGAATGGGTATAAACTGTGGTACTCTGGTCTCGTCAACTCGAGGAACGGAGTGGGTATTCTTTTGGCGAAGGATCTAAAAGACAACGTCGTGGAAGTGAAGAGGTGTAACGACAGGATCATGTCCGTTAAAGTTGTGGTTGGGGAG
Organism: Saposhnikovia divaricata; assembly: GCA_036435485.1. Taxonomy (NCBI): domain Eukaryota; kingdom Viridiplantae; phylum Streptophyta; class Magnoliopsida; order Apiales; family Apiaceae; genus Saposhnikovia; species Saposhnikovia divaricata. Next base: position 119,027,803 of record CM071598.1, on the reverse strand, counting down.
AAGGTGGTTAACGTGGTGTGTGCGTATTCCCCTCAAATCGGTTTGGGCGAGTCTGAGAAGGAGGCTTTTTGGGTCTGTTTAGATGAGTTGGTCGGAAGTATCCCTGACGACCAATTTTAAGTGGTGGGTGGCGATTTCAATGGTCACATTGGTGAGAGGGCAGATGGCTACCTCAACGTTCATGGGGGTTTCGGCTTCGGGGTCAGGAATGTTTGTGGGTCCGCGTTGTTGGAGTTTGCTACTGCCCAGGAGTTGGTAATTGTGAATTCTGTTTTTCAGAAGAGGGCTGAGCACCTCATCACCTTTAGTAGTGGGGGCACAACACTCAAATTGATTACCTACTTATGCGTAGTCGTGATGTTAGGGCGTGCGTGGATTGCAAGGTGTTCCGGAGTGAGGCGTGTGCTTCCCAGCACCGTCTGTTGGCCATGGATCTATCCATCGGGGGTTGAGTTGTTCGCAGGACGAGAGAGTTTAGACCAAGAATCCTTTGGAAAGATTTGAAGGGCGAGAAGGCGGCCGAATTCAGGGAGTCTTTGTTCAACGAAGGTTGTTTTGCGCGTGGTGGAGATGCAAACTTTAGGTGGACCAACATGGCAAAGGCTATTCGGTGTGTGAGCGAGAAGGTGGTGGGGGTTTCATCAGGAAGGTTCAGTGGTCATAAGGAGTGGTATGGTGGAACGAGGAGGTACAAAAGAAAGTAAAGGCTAAACTTGTGCTCTTCAAAGAGCTTTTTTTAATTTGTGCAGGGGCGGAGAGGACTCTGAAGATGGAAGCGTACAAGGTGGCGAGACGAGAGGCAAAAAAGGCTGTGGCGAAAGCCAAAGGTCTTGCATATGAGGGGCTGTACAAGCGCCTAGATACCAAGGAAGGAGCGAATGCTATCTTTAAACCAGTTAAAGCTAGGGAGAGAGGGCGGCACGACCTTGGTTCGGTTAAGTTTGTTAGGGATTATTCAGGCCAAGTGTTAGTGAATGAAGATGCTATTAAGGAGAGGTGAAGTTCGTATTTTCATAATCTTTTCAATGAGGCTAGGAGGAGCGGTGCCGATGTGGAGCAAGAGGTCTCTCCTTCGTCTATGCTTTCTATCGGTCCCTGTGAGCGTATCAGCAAGGATGAAGTCAAGGGTGCCCATCAAAAGATGGCTAGAGGGAAGGCGGTTGGTCCGGATCAGATCCCAATCGAGGTATGGCTTTGTCTTGGTGAGGTTGGCATCCAATGGCTAGCAGATCTGTTCAACGTTCTCCTCTTGGGTGCTACGATGCCAGCTAAATGGAGGCGTAGTATTGTGGTCCCGTTTTTCAAGAACAAAGGCGATGCTCAGAGTTGCAGTAACTATCGGGGTATTAAATTACTCAGCCATACTATGAAACTTTGGGAGAGAGTGGTTGAATGTCGGATTAGAAGAGAAGTGGAAATCTCAGAAAATTAATTTGGTTTTATGCCTGGGAGATCGACGACCGAGGCCATTTATCTCATCATACGCCTTATGGAGAAGTTCAGGGAATGTCGCAAAGACCTCCATATGGTGTTCATTGATCTTGAGAAGGCTTATGATAGCATCCCCCGTAAAGCTATTTGGAAGAGCCTTGAGGAGAGGAGAGTGCTGTCGTCGTACGTTAGGGCGATTCAAGACATGTACTCCCAAGCAAGTTCTTGCATCCGGACCCCAGTGGGTGACTCACGTTTTTTCCCTGTTGAGATTGGGCTACACCAGGGGTCGACCCTAAGCCCTCTTCTTTTCGCCCTTATCCTTGATGTCATGTCGCGAGAGATTCAAGATGTCGTTCCTTGGTGCATGCTCTTCGCTGATGATATTGTGTTAGTGGCGGACTCGAGGGGGGAGGTGAACGAGAAGTTGGAGTTATGGAGATCTACTTTGGAGTCCCAAGGCTTACGTATGAGCCGATCTAAAACCGAGTATCCCTGGTGTAACTTCAGTGGTGAGGCCAACGAGGAAGGGGTGGAGGTTAGGATTGAAGATCAGATCGTCCCTCGTACGGATAAGTTTAAGTATTTGGGTTCGATCATCCAGAAGGAAGGCGAGATTGAAGACGATGTCACACATCGTATCAAGGCTGGGTGGCTAAGGTGGAGGGCAGCGTCAGGGGTGATGTGCGACAAGAAAGTCCCTTTAAAGTTGAAAGGGAAATTCTATAGAGCGGCAATTCGTCCCGCGATGTTGTATGGTTCTGAGTGTTGGGCGGCGAAGAAGGCCCTCGAGAGCAAGTTGGAAGCGGCTGAAATGAGGATGTTGCGGTGGTCTTGTGGGCGCACGATGTTGGATAGAATCCCGAATGTGGCTTTTAGGAGCGAGCTAGAAGTGGCGCCTTTCTCTGCGAAAGTTAGGGAGGGGAGGTTGAGATGGTTCGGCCACGTCCGTAGGAGGCTGGCTGAAGCCCCGGTGAGGAGGGTCGAGAGTATTTCGGTTGTTGGGGTGAGGAGGAGAGGCAGACCGAGGAGGACGTAGGAAGAGCAGCTAAGGTTGGATTTAAAGGCCTTAAACTTAAATGAGACCATGACCGCTGGTAGGTGTTCTTGGAGGCGTCAGATCAGAATGGTGGATTCTCTATTAGGGAGCGGTTCGGTTGTCTCGGTTAGCTTTATCTTAGAAGTTCAGCTTTAAAGTTCTCATTTTTCATTTTTTATTGCCTTCTGTTTGCAGGGAGCTTGGCTCGGTGTCATAGTAGAGTTGAGTGTCTCGCAGAGCGGAGTAGTCAATCCCCTGGTAGGTAAGCCCCATGTGTTCAAAGCCATGGGCTCAGGTATGACGATGAGCCCCTTTCAAAACATAGACAGCCCATGTGAATGGCACTCACTATTAGCTTATTGTGCCCTTAGCCGGGGGTCTTCACGGAAACAGCCTCCCTACCGTTAAAAGCAGGGGCATGGTCTGCGTACATCTCACCCCCCAGACCCTGCTCTGTGCGGGATATACTGGGTATGTTTGGGTTTGGAAATGACTAACCAAACTATATCCACAACACAGTAAATGGTATAAGATGCCCAACCCCAATTACTGGTTACACAAGTTTACCACAAAAGGTGCGAGTTGTACCTATGCCCCTCTTAAATGAAAGTGAAAAACAAACGAACAAACCCCTAATACTACTCCAAATGATAGGCATGGTAGGGGGGATGGACTTCGTACCTGGTTGTAATTTACGAGAGGCTCCTCATAATTTAGAGCAGATGCTGTGATAAACTTGGGGCATGCATATGAGAAGAGTTCATCATAGAGCACAAATGCTTCGTCATCGCATCTCTGCATCCTCAACATTTTCTCATTGTACTTCTCCCGCAACTGAGAGTTCACAATCTCCTTCACAAGCTTCATTTGGGAACAAGGGGAAAGTGAAACTGCCAGCAAGGCATACATCTGCTCATTTTTCTTTAAAATCTGGTCATACTGGGGAAGATTCTGATAATATTGCTTATTCTGGTAGATGTACAACAGAATTTTACTGAATTCTCGTATGGCTTCGACATATCTGTACAAAACAATAAAATACAATTGATTCAGTTTTTCCTAAAAGAACATCAAAGAATTAACGAATGTGTATAAAAGAAGAAAATTAAAAATATATACATATATATCATTTAGCAAAGTGTGAACCACGCTTTTATCCAAATTAAGTTGTAACACATTTTGTTATATTAACTTCACAAAAGAATATGATAGGTCACTATAACAAATGTATGAGCAATAAAATCCGCTTTATAATAAAACTGCAAAAGAAGCAAACATCAGGAAAAAACAAAAACAGATAATCATATATCATCACACAGTGAAAACTTGCAAATATATGTTCTAAAAAGGACTAGGAGAGAGGCAGCTCGTAATATGATCTCATTGTAAAATAACAAAGTTTTCTGTCCACATAAGCATACAATTAAAAAAACTAAGACTTGTATATTTAAGAATGATGACGATAAAATTCAAACATAAAACTACTAAGCAATTCACTTTAGATTCTAACTAGCTGGACAATAGTACCTACCTTATCAACATAAGATTGGAAAACCCGTAATGATAGATTGTAGCAATGTGGCTGCCGATCACAACAGTGTAGACACCTTCTTGACTAATGTCGATTGGAATTAAGCACTTCAGGCCAGTGTGGTAATCACCTCACAAACAATGTACTCGTAACAAACCAACCATGCTAAAATAACCTAAGACCTTCAGCACATTACTTCCACCATTGTAATCATATCCTTCATTGTCAGTAAAATGTTCGAGGCCTTCCTTCTCCTGCTCCAGAAGTTAAGTACACCATAAACATTCCAAGCCTGAGAGAGAGAAATATGAAATAGATATCACAACTGTGATCAACCAATATATGACGACAGAAAAGTTCTCTAACTACTACAGAAAAATAGGGAAATTCCGACCGACGCAAGTCCAAATGACTTTGCTTGAAACTCGACCATTCTGATAAAACATTCAGGTTATGGTGGATTTACAAGGACCAAGGTCGTCATGACCAATTTAAGTCGACTGACATAGTCAGTCGGAGATGCCCCCGAATCGCAACCGCTTTATGTCGGAATAGCTTTTTCTTGTAGAGAACTTCTTTTTATATCCATCTTTTAAAAAAAAGTCACAAATTTCCATCTGAAAGTACTTTCAACTTACGGCCATCACAAGTACTTTTTGCATCTGTGGGTAGCTACCTCTAAAAAGTAACACTAAATACCTGATCAAACTGCTTAAAAACCGAAATCTCCTGTTCAGTCTTGGTCTTCATCTTTGCTCGATACTGACAGAACAATTGAAACTGATACACAAACTCATCCACCATGTCCCATAACCACTGATTTGGTAACTGCATCTTCACCACCCCATGCAAAACCACCTGTAGCAAAGTCACAACACAAATATATCAGAAAGATCCACATATACATCTTTTATTCTTTCATATAAATAGACATAGAGTGAAACAGACATAACCAATGCATGTATAAATAAGACCCACAAATCCAGATGTCTGATATGAAATAGCTATATATCACAATGAATCAGCTTGGCCTCTTCTCTGTAGACAATTTCTACTGCTTCCTCTTACAGCCAACACGTCAATTCTAAATAAATCAAAGTAATAAATTTCCACCATCTACCTTCCCACATTTGATTCCAATTACCAAATAAAAGGTATTTCTATAAAATGTTACTCCCTCTGTCCCTTTTTAGTTGACACATTTGTAAAAAAAAAAAATTTCCCTAAATAGTTGTCACATTCCTTGTTCCAATACATATTTTTACCAATTTTTCCATATAAACCCTTTTATTTCTAATATCAATGTTTGACTTTATATTTAATATACACACTCATAACTCATCATTTAATGTTAAGAATAAGGGTAAACATGAAAACAAATTACATAATTAAATCTTTCCTAATATGTGTGTTTTTTGCAAATGTGCCAACTAAAAAGGGACGGAGAGAGTACTAATTAAGGATCAAGTTGAGGTTGAGGCCACATTACGCTCAAGTTGAGGTTGAGGCCACATTACGCTGGATAATATAAGGAGCACACTACAAGAAAACCCATTTCTGCCAACGAAATGTGCCAACGGAAATGTTTCCGTTGGCATTTACCAACGGATTGACAACGAATGAGCATGTCAGTGCTATACCAACAAATTCTCAACGGATTACTAACAGATATTTACCAACGGAATTTTTTGTTGGTAAATATAATTACCTTCATATTAGTAACGGATTCCGTTGGCATTTACCAACGGATTGACAGCGAATGAGCAGGTCAATGCTATACCAACAAATTCCCAACGGATTACTAAAAGATATTTACCAACGGAATTTTTTGTTGGTAAATATAATTACCTTCATATTAGTAATGGAATAACAATGGTTTATCAATGCCTTACTAACGGAATACTAACGAAAGTGTTTGTTGTTCATTCCGTTGGTAGTTCCATTGGTAGTTTGTTGGCAATCCGTTATTATACATTCTGTTACTAATCCGTTACAAATTGATGCATATTCCGTTGGTAATCCGTTGGCAAGGCGTTAGTATCCGTTGGTAATTAGTTAAGTATTTACAGAAATAATTAGATCTCCAAGCAAATTAATTTTTTTTTGAAAATTTGGGAATATCATTATATAAGATATATCTCGACATCCGTTTGGTTGGATCGTCGAGAAATATTTTTAAAAAATATAAACAATAATCGATGACAAAGCACTAGTTACGAGTACTAGTCAATATTGTAGTGTTCTATTAAGATCTCCAACCAAATTAATTTTTTATTTTTTGAAAATTTGGGAATATCATTATATTAGATATATCTTGACATCCGTACGGTTGGATCGTCGAAAAATATTTTTAAAAATATAGAAACAACAATCAGTGACAAAGCACTAGTCACGAGTACTAGTCAATACGGTAGTGTTCTACTAAGATCTCCAACCAAATTAATTTTTTAGTTTTTTTGAAAATTTGGGAATATCATTATATTAGATATATCTTGGCATCCGTACGGTTGGATCGTCGAAAAATATTTTTAAAAATATAGAAACAACAATCAGTGACAAAGCACTAGTCACGAGTATTAGTCAATATAGTAGTGTTCTACTAAGATCTCAAACCAAATTAATTTTTTATTTTTTGAAAATTTGGGAATATCATTATATTAGATATATCTTGACATCCGTACGGTTGGATCATCGAAAAATATTTTTAAAAATATAGAAACAACAATCAGTGACAAAGCACTAGTCACGAGTACTGGTCAATACGGTAGTGTTCTACTAAGATCTCCAACCAAATTAATTTTTTAGTTTTTTTGAAAATTTGGGAATATCATTATATTAGATATATCTTGGCATCCGTATGGTTGGATCGTCAAAAAATATTTTTAAAAATATAGAAACAACAATCAGTGACAAAGCACTAGTCACGAGTATTAATCAATATAGTAGTGTTCTACTAAGATCTCAAACCAAATTAATTTTTTTTTTGAAAATTTGGGAATATCATTATATTATATTAGATATATCATTATATTTATTTAATACTTTAAGCATTTTATTTTTAATTTACAAGATATAGATATTTGATGAATAATACACATATTTGTATATTTTTGCTGTTTTGTAATTCAGGGACACTTGGCGTGCTGCAATTTGCTGAAAGGAGATGGTTTGGATTAATTACATGTAAAACTGAGACAATCTAAGTCGTTCGTGTAATTAGGGATTAAATCCTAACCGTTAAAATATTATAACTCCTTTTGCACCCCATCCCATATCCCTCGGCCGCCCTCTACCCCATTCCATATCTCATCCATATCCCTCTCTCTCATCTACTGCTCTCTCATTACACATATACATATACATATAATCTTCTAAAATTTATATCTCTTAATCTATCCATCCAATCCAAAATTAATGATTTATATATGAATGTGTTCTATAAATCGAACTCTATTTATACATATATAAATCAATCAATTTTGAGATGAAAAATTTCTAGGTAAGATTCGGCCTTGTTCGGTTTTTGGAGATATATGATCGATTTTGAAATTTCTGGGTTGATAGGGTTATATGTTGGGGGCTGTAGAAGTTGGATTTAAAATTTCGAAGATTTTGGTGTTGGTCGGAGTTGTGACTGGGTGGTTGAGGCCGGTCGCGATTCGCCGGAGATGGCGATGGTTGTTCTTCATGCTTGGATGATTTATTTGTTTGGAAGTGTAGTAAATTTGATTCATGTATGTGGTGTTGTATTATGTATATACATATAATCTTTCGATAATCTTTAATTTCAAGTGTAATTTGGTTCGATAGTTTATAGTTTGGTGTTGTATTATTATTTAGTTGAAAAGGAAATCTTGATTTAATTAATGAATCTGTTTTAATTAGTAACGAAATTAGCAACGGTAGCAATGGAATAAAAGACCACCGATCTATAAAAGACGATGAATTCACTGCAAAAACAACTCAATTTGTTATGGATTACTTTTGTCCCCCAACAAATGATCCGTTGGTAAAGTGTTGCTAGAATTACTAACAACTCGGTCTGTTGGTAGAAGTCCGTTGGCAAAGCATTGGTAGAATTACTTGTTATGGTCAAGAGATCTGTTATTAAGTTGTTGATATTCCGTTAGTAAGTTTCGTAACGGACACAAAATCCGTTGGCAGGCACTTCCCGACGACGTTTACTCTAACGACCGTATTCTGTTAGCATTCCGTTAGGAAACCATTTTACCAACGGATTTCAATAACTTGCCAACGGAAATTTCTGTTGGCAGAAATGGATTTTCTTGTAGAGAACTTCTTTTTATATCCATCTTTTAAAAAAAAGTCACAAATTTCCATCTGAAAGTACTTTCAACTTACGGCCATCACAAGTACTTTTTGCATCTGTTGGTAGCTACCTCTAAAAAGTAACACTAAATACCTGATCAAACTGCTTAAAAACCGAAATCTCCTGTTCAGTCTTGGTCTTCATCTTTGCTCGATACTGACAGAACAATTGAAACTGATACACAAACTCATCCACCATGTCCCATAACCACTGATTTGGTAACTGCATCTTCACCACCCCATGCAAAACCACCTGTAGCAAAGTCACAACACAAATATATCAGAAAGATCCACATATACATCTTTTATTCTTTCATATAAATAGACATAGAGTGAAACAGACATAACCAATGCATGTATAAATAAGACCCACAAATCCAGATGTCTGATATGAAATAGCTATATATCACAATGAATCAGCTTGGCCTTTTCTCTGTAGACAATTTCTACTGCTTCCTCTTCCAGCCAACACGTCAATTCTAAATAAATCAAAGTAATAAATTTCCACCATCTACCTTCCCACATTTGATTCCAATTACCAAATAAAAGGTATTTCTATAAAATGTTACTCCCTCCGTCCCTTTTTAGTTGACACATTTGTAAAAAAAAAAAAATTCCCTAAATAGTTGTCACATTCCTTGTTCCAATACATATTTTTACCAATTTTTCCATATATACCCTTTTATTTCTAATACCAATGTTTGACTTTATATTTAATATACACACTCATAACTCATCATTTAATGTTAAGAATAAGGGTAAACATGAAAACAAATTACATAATTAAATCTTTCTTAATATGTGTGTTTTTTGCAAATGTGCCAACTAAAAAGGGATGGAGAGAGTACTAATTAAGGATCAAGTTGAGGTTGAGGCCACATTACGCTCAAGTTGAGGTTGAGGCCACATTACGCTGGATAATATAAGGAGCATATGAAAGGAAACGATAATATTCATGGATGCGTTTCATTAATAGAGATTTTTTATAAGGGTAAAATATGTATGGTCTATGTTTGGAAGAAGCTGCAGTTTCATGTAGAGAAATCAAACATCACGATATTACTTCTGAACAAGATCGAATTACCATTCAACAATGACAAATAAATCACAAATAACATACTTGTAAAGTGTAATACGGTTCGGTTTCGGCAACCGGCGGTTGCGGTTTTTGATTTTTAAAAACCGAAATTTTCGGTTTCGGTTCCGGTTTTAGGTTAAAACCGAACCGACTAAAACCGAACCGAACCGATTATTAAAATAAATATATAATTTATATAAATTTATAAAACTTTCTGGTGACTGCTCCGGCTGGTAACTTCTCATTTTCGTAAACTATATATATAGGTTTATACTATCATGTAAATTGTATTAAAACTAAGATTATATTGCAACCAATTTACATATTACATGAGAAAGTTCTAATTTGCTTTTGTATTAGCAACTCAGAGTACATTTTGTCATTTACTCATATACTGGTTTCTGCAAGGCATTAAATTTGTGCAAGTTAAGACTTAATTAGGTATGATTTATTCATTGCACATTATCACACATGCATGTATAAATTTTGTTAAAATATATTGTGAGCACTGTATAACTTATTAGCTTACTAATGTCATATGATACTGTCATATAACATTACCACTAACATATACACAGAGTGTATTCATTCAAAAACTCAGTTACTTTGTTTAAAAATCGAGAGCGTTGTAATTTATAAATTTAAAATCTTGTAATATATTTATGATTTTTTCGTTCGGTTTTAAAACCGAAACCGAACCGTTAAAAATCGAACCGAGCTTTTTAAAACCGAAACCGAAACCGACGGTTCGGTTGCGATTGCGGTTTTCAATTTTAAAAACCGAAGACATGCGGTTTCGGGTTCGGTTTCGGGGCAAAACCGAACCGAACCGAACCGTGCTCTCCCCTAGCAATACCAATTCAAGATAATATCATAACTTCATTCTGTTTGTTCACACACAAGGGCTACATCCCCACCTATATTTACTTAGTACTATTATAGGCGTACTGTTGCTAGAAATTTAACCTAACTGCAACAAAATGTAAGTTCAAACAATAGTTTTTCTGTATGGTCCTAGGTTCAAGTCCTGGTTGACACAAATTTCTCCAATTCCTTATTGTTTTATTATTTATCTCTTTTTTTTGCATCTCAATTCCCGCTTTTCCTTCCCTTGTTTATAATATTTTCAATAATATTCCCTATTTCCGAAATTAATACTGCCATGGTTATAATTTTTCTAAAGCCGCAAATCTATCCCTCCTGGTCACCATGTACATTAATCGAAACTTTTAATTTTATACTCTAATCACAAATCACGTGGCTCCGAAACAAAAAGGTAACACTTAAATAAAACCTACTAAGCATTAATCGCAAAGGAAACTCACATTCTTCGCAATTGTACAAATACAGTATAACATCAATAAATCAGTACTCGTCGACTATTACTTTTTTTTCTTAGTCCAAAGATGATAAATAAAATGTACGAAAACTTGAATAAATCAATAAAGCTGAAATCGTAATAAAATTCTCCGATACCGAAACTATCAGTCTCTGGAAAGCAGCAACAAGTGCTAACCTGAAAGAGACTAGAGACTAGAATAATTATCAATCCACTGAGTCAAAGTAGGCGATAACCTAGCGAAAACATGTCGAAACCACATTTCATGATACAACAAACAGAACACATGATCATTACCAACATACTGAGCTATAGCTTCAACACAAGGCCAGGGAGTGTTTTTGAACATGCTTTCACTTAGGCTTTGTTTGGATTGAGGGTTGGGGCGGGATGGATTGGGTCGGGAGTGGTTTAAATTTCACAACCCTTGTTTGATAGATATTTAAAATGGAGGGCTGGGTTTGTAGAGGTTGGTCAAAGGTTGGGAGAGGGTTCTAATATAATGGAAATGGGGGAGCGTTTCAACACCCCGATTTGGGGTGTTGGACATTGTTGCCCAATGCCTTTTTAATTTTTTTTCTTTTTTATATTTTCTTTTCAATCATGTATAAACAACAGTAGTAAGCATATAATTTATTTTGATTAATATTTTGTATATTATATATATTACATATTAATTGATAAATGTTTTTTTTGAAATTATAAACTAAAAAGGGTTTTGAAAATTTCAAAAAATATACTTTCAAAAAAAAATTCCAGGATAAAAATTTTCAAACGGAAAAAATATTTTCCGAAAAATTATTTTCGGAAAAATTTATTTTTTGAAAAAATATTTTTCGAAAAATTATTTCCGGGAAAAGATTTTCGAAAAAATATTTCGGAGAAAATATTTCTGGAAAAAATATTTCTGAAAAAAATATTTTCGGAAAATTAATTTCAGAAAAAATATTTTTGGAGATAATATTTCCCGAAAAAATATTTTCGGAAAAAATATTTTCCTAAAAAATATTTCCGAATAAATATTCCGAAAAAAATATTTTCGAATAAATATTTCTGAAAAAAATATTTCTGTATAAGTATTTCGGAAAAACATATTTTTGAATAAATATTTCTAGAAAAAATATTTCGGAATAAAAATTTCGGTAAAAAATATTTCCAAATAAATATTTCTGGAAAAAATATTTCTGAATAAATATTTCGGAATAAATATTTCGGAAAAAAATATTTCGGAATAAATATTTGGGAAAAAAATATTTCCGAATAAATAATTCCGAAAAAAATATTTCCGAATAAATATTTCCGAAAAAAATATTTCCGAATAAATATTTCGGGAAAAAATATTTCCGAATAAATATTTTGAAAAAAAATATTTCTGAAAAAAGATATTTCCGAAAAAAATATTTCCGAATAAAATATTTTCGAATAAATATTTGGGAAAAAAATATTTCCAAAAAAAATATTTCCGAATAAATATTTCGGAAAAAAATATTTCCGAATAAATATTTCGGGAAAAAATATTTCCGAATAAATATTTCTAAAAAAAATATTTCCGAATAAATATTTTGGAAAAAAATATTCTCGAATAAATAATTTCGAAAAAAATATTTCCGAATAAATAATTCGGGGAAAAATATTCCCGAATAAATATTTCGAAAAAAAATATTTCCGAATATATATTTTGGAAGAAAATATTTCCGAATAATTATTTCGGGGAAAAAAAATTTCGAATAAATATTTCGGAAAACAATATTTTCGAATAAATAATTCCAAAAAAATATTTTCGAATAAATATTTCAGGAAAAAATATTTCCGAATAAATATTTCAGGAAAAACTATTTCCGAATAAATAGTTCGGAAAAAAATATTTCGGAATAAATATTTCAGAAAAAAATGTTTCGGGAAAAAATATTTCCAAAAAAATATTTCCGAAAAAAATGTTTCCGAAAAAAGATATTTCCGAAAAAATATTTCCGAAAACATATTTTCCGATATAAAATTTTCGGAAAAAATTATTTTCGAGAAGAATATTTCCCAAAAAAATATATGCATTTTTTATTTTTTAAGAAATATGTTTTTTAACTAATTTTATTCGTTTAAAAAATAATAATCAATTATATTATAACCCCTTCCCAACCAAACCCTCCATCCAAATAAGGTAAGGGTTGAACCCTTCATTACTCAACCCTTACATCCAAACAAGGTAAGGGTTCAACCTAACTCATCCCTTCCCAACCTAACCCATCCCACTCTAACCCAACCCAACCTCACCCCTCCTAACCCCCAATCCAAATAGGCCCTTAGGGTTTGGAACGAATTTTGGTACATTAGGTCAATTTGGTACACATTTTTCTCGCCGATGTGACGGTACAGATGGACGACGAATGTTTTCACCGGGTCGGGTACGAAATTGTAGTTCTTGAGTGGACGCCATTGGTGACAATTGGGGTTTACAGAGCAAGTCCAGTCCAACGGCTTCTTTGTAGATATTATAAATAAATGAATTTTAGTGATTTATGTTCTATATTATTATAGGGATAAGTTAAAAACTGGGTTAAATCTCAAAGTGCTCATTGAAGTGGAGGGCTGGTATCAAATTGGTCCCTCTAGTTATCGGCATCTCATTTGAATCATTAAAGTCATAATAAATATCAAATGGATATCTTTAAAATATACTCGAAAAATAAAAATAATTTTTCATTGATTTCTACATATTTTTCTTGAATGCTTCCATAACCAAACGAAAGGTTAATAATTCTAGTATTTCTGATAATATATTTAGATTTTTAAAAATTCACTTACTATTTATTTTTAATTTTATTGTCATTTTCCTTGTTTTAATTAAAAATAAATAGTAAATAAACTTTTTAAATTCTAAATATATTATCAAAAATACTAGAATTATTAACCTTTCGTTTGGTTATGGAACCATTCAAGAAAAATGTGTAGAAATCAATGAAAAATTATTTTTATTTTTTGAGTATATTTTAAAGGTATCCATTTGATATTTATTATGACTTTAGTGATTCAAATGAGATGCCGATAACTAGGGTGAGCAATTTGATACTAGCCCTCCACTTCAGTGAGCACTTTGAGATTTAACCCGTTAAAAACTACTTATGTTAACTATTGGGATTTTAAAAATATACACCCCAACTTTCTAAAATTCTAAAATTACCATCCATACTTTTCTTAATTTTAAAAATACGTTTTGCAACCTTTGCAACCTCATTTGCAACTCAGGGCGGCGCCAGCCGTGTGAGTTGCAAATGAGGTTGCAACTGAAAACTGGAAGTTGCAAATGAGGTTGCAACAGAAAACTGGAAGTTGCAAGTGAGGTTGCAAATGAGATTGCAACTGAAAACTGGAAGTTGCAAATGAGGTTGCAAAAGTTGCAAAAGAGGTTGCAACTGAAAATTGGAAGTTGCAAATGAGGTTGCAAATGTAAAATGGAAGTTGCAAAGGAGGTTGCAAAAGTTGCAACTGAAAACTGGAACTTGCAATCGGAAATTCGTCTGATTGCAACCTTATATAGCATATAAGGTTGCATATGAGGTTGCACAACCTCATATGCAACCTTATATGCAACCGAAAACTGAAAACTGAAAACTGGAAGTTCAAGTTACAATTTTCAGTTGTCATTTTCGACCAGTTTTTTGAAATATATATATATATATATATATATATATAATATCTCAAAAAATAGGTTGAAAATGACAACTGAAAACTGGAACTTACAATCAGAAATTCGTCTGCTCCCATATATAGCATCGAAGTTGCAACTTTTGCAACTTCCTGTTTTCAGTTGTAACCTCATTTGCAACTCACACGGCTGGCGCCGGCCTGAAGTTGCAAATGAGGTTGCAAAACGTATTTTTAGAAAAATAAAAAGTTAAAAACAGTTCGTAGTATTTTTGTAAAAGTAAAAGTATAGAATTGAAAGAGGAAGTTAATGATAGTAAAAACGTAAAAGAAAGTTAAAAACATATATATTTTTGTAAATATCCCATTATTATATATATAGAGTTGCACTCCATAAACAACACCTTATATAAAGACCAATAAAGAACATCTTTATAACCCTCATATTTAATCGAATCTAAGAGTTCCGTCATGGCACCCAATACAAAAAGTTCTTATTTTTTTACCCTCTATCCATTCAGCAAAAAAAAAACACTGTTCATGATGACGTCACTACTGACGTCGTCAGTGAATAGTGATTTTTTTTTTTGTTGAATGGAAAGAGGATAAAAAAATAAGAATTTTTTGTATTGGGTGCCCCTTGCCGGACCATTGGATTTATTGGAATAAATGATTCCATAGTGTTCTTTATTGTATATATATATATATATATATATATATATATATATATATATATATGTATGAACTTGGTCAGGTGAGAACCCACATTAAAATGAGATATGAGATCTAATCCTAGTCATACATTTTTTATATCTAAATTAAATCCTAGCCCCACAATTAATATTTTATTTTTTATTATTCATCTAATCAAACATCATCTTCTTCCCCACTCCGGTGACCAATTCCGGCAACACAGAAAATCACCATCGATAAACAGAAAATCACCACACTGCCACCACCTCCGGCCACCACGCCGCCACCAACAAAAATCACCACCTTTAAATAGAAAATCACCGCACTTCGCCACCTCCGGCCTCCACACTGCCGCCACCACCACCAAAAATCACTGGGTGAAAATAAAAATCACCGCGACCAAAACCACCCTAAACCATCATAAACCTCCGGCCACCACCAACAAATCACCAACGGAGTCCGAAAATCACCACAAATGACCAGACTTCATTTAGGCATGATTTCACCAATTTCATCAAACATCGAAATGATTTTCTCAAAGTCACCATTCCTCATGTACCTTTTGTTAACCATAGTATTCCTAGACACCTTATTCATGACACCCATTCAACTTACAAGCTGTACAAACCAGCTACATATCACCAACCACACTGTCACACTTCTTAATCGCCACCACCACAAAATAGTTGAACACCAATTTTCTAGAATCCAGTGAACTTTCCGGTCAAACAAACAAATCTTAACAAAAAACTAAATATTTTAGTTTCACAAACAACATCAATTTCTTATTTCTCTGATCATTTTCGGCATCGTCATCGTAGTAATCGAAGTCTTCGTTAATATAATTGTCGAAATCGAACGAAATTAGTGTGACCAATTAAAGTTTTAATTGGAGTACCTGTGTGCAGATCCCATAATCGGAAGGTTTTGTCATCGGAACAGGTGGAGATGTATCGATTTTCAGGGGAGAAAGCGAGGTCGGAGATGCCGAGTTCGTGTCCAGAAAAGTCTTGGAGGAGAGCGTCATCGTCGAAGAATTTGACAGCAGAAATGGCGTGGTAGGTGGGGGATGGTGGTGGTGACGAGTGGTGGTGTGTTGCAAGTGGGTGTGGTGAATGTAATAACCCTAACTTTAGAAATGCTACAGTGCTTAAATGAATAGTGATTTTGGGGATTTAGGGAAATGGTATGTAAGTACCCTATATTTGAAACGGAGAATGAATAATTGGAAATCATGTTAGTCACAGAGGCATGCCTGAATACATCTAATAACAAGCCTAAGTATGTGTAATGCTATGCGTTACCTACATGACCTCTTAACTGAGGGAACCTCTAGTTGTAGAGTTTCTATTTGTTCTGTACTTGTAATAGGCATCAAATTCTAGTTGTGTTACTGTAATTATAAAGTCAATAATAATGCTTGAAAGAAGTTCCAAGGTTCATGCTGTTGGTGTATACTGAAAATATTTATTTGAAGTATATACATTTATTTCTGGCCTATTTTATTGAGAATCATTTAAATGTTTACAAGTTGTCTAATATTATATATTGTGGACAATCTAGTATCAAATGGGATACAGAATATTAGATTGTTAAATACGGTTTATATAATATAATAAGGTTCACAGCACAGGTGGAGTTGGACAATCCACTGGAATGGCTGTAGTATTATTTAGATTAGTTTATATTGACTAATAAATAATACTAGTATACTTTGTGTATATTGAACAGGATCAAATTTAGAATTGTTCCCTTATACTGATTAAGAAGGTGAACTAAGATTCTATGTTATTATTAATGCTTAGGTTCTTAATCCAAATATAGTAATTGACACGTGTATATTATTTACATGCTTTGATTTATATATGAAATAATTCTTTTGATTTATTTCATTATATTTTGGGTGATGGAATAATATATATGGTGAATATTATTTATTGAAGGAATCCATGTCCTGATAATATTCGGGTTAATGATGTCCCCTTGAAAGCTCAAAAAGATTTAATTATGTGAAACCCTGCAGGTGGATTTATTCCGGCATAATTAAATAAAGGTTGAGTGGATGATCAAGGATAAAAGATATTAATTAAATGAATTATCAGTAATTTATTTAATTAATGGACATGCGATATTTTAAACATGGGGAATTTAATAAGCAAATAATATTGGAACCGAATTAATTAATTAAATTACGGTATTAGGAAAGGTAGTGCAAATATTAATTCTTTAATGGATTGAATTAATATTTAATTACATTGGGCTAGGCTCAAGATGTAATTAGAAGGCCCAACCTAATTATCCATGATCCCTATTGTAGCCTATATATATTCCTATTCTCTTCTTGCTGGGGGCTGGTCGAAAAAAATTGGTAGCCACCCAGGAGCAAGAAGAGAGGTTAACTTGAGAAGACGAAGGCCACACTTCGCTCAAGGGAATTTGGGAATACAATACAAGAGCGTGGAATCAACCGTTAACAAGGTGACTTTTCTATTCGTACTCGTTAATTTATTGTATCAAAATTCGCAGTGCCAAGATCTGATTGTCCCAACAACTGGTATCAAAGCCTGGTTCATTGGTTCTGCGAATTTTGATACGATGTCCATGTCGTAATTATATATGCATGTGTATAGTGGTGTGCTTGGATAATAATCTTTTGCAGGTTGTTTAGTATCCACTATTATGGCCGTGTAATTTTAATTATGTGTTTGGTTTCCACGTGGTTTATCGTGGTTGTAAAACACGAGGGTTGATCGTGTTAGAATAGATTTACAAAATTAGTTTTGTATTAGATCTATTTTTTTGTAATTGTTTGTTGGATTTTATTAAGATCCGGGTATTTTGTAACAATTATGTGCGATCAGAAATCAAATTGGAGTTGTTTTTGTTCCGCTGCGAGATCATGATGGGGCTGCCGTTGTGTATCTGTTTGTATTCAACAAATTTACAAGGTACTGGTGAGAACAGGCGACAGAGGAGGCGGCGCGCGTGAGATTTTCTGGTCTGAAGCCTGTAACGCATGTGCAGACTGCGTTACAGGTCTGTAACAGGCAGTAACGCATGACGCACATGCGTGACAGGTCTGTAACAGGCTGTAACGCATGACGCACATGCGTGACAGCAGTTCCAGGGCAGTAACGCAGTCCGTGAATGCGCAACAGCAACTTTTTTGGCAGAAAAAAGTTTTTTCAGCAAAATAAAGGGCTGGAAATTTATTTTTTTTCAAGGGGCCATAATAGTGAATTTAAATTATATTTTTTAATTTTAATTCCGCTATTTAATTTTTTAATTATTGCTTTAAATAATTATTATGTGTGTTGCTAATTATGTGTGTAATTTTAATTGCATGTTTAACATAATTAGGACGACATGGACATTAATTTTATTTATTGCTTTAATTTTATGATGCATGCTGCCATGTTATGTGTTCTTTGTATTGTTATTTTTATAACATGTAGACCTCGAAAAAATAACATAGGGCGATGCATCTAGATGAAATTCCTCAATTTTAAATAAAAAAATTCTAAGTGGGTGAGGGAATTAATTAGGAATTAAATCTCATGGTCTCCATTATTGTTTGTATGTAATTTAACACCGAGACGAATATAAATTATATATATGCCACCCATCGTGGCGTATGATTTATGGTGTCAGGTAGTGTTATGGATATTACTAGAACAAACTTCCTAAATTAATTACGAATATTGAAAGGTATACATGCCACCCATCGTGGCGTACCAAGTTTCATAGAATTCGATTAATTAGAAGGGTACCACTGATTGAATATAGATTTTCAATATTGAGAGAAAGGATAATTCTGTCTAGAAAGGGGTCTTAAGTGATGCCTCTTGACAATGCTCCCCCCGATCTGGGAATTATCCTATTATCGATTATTGATTTGAAATATTTAATGGTGGTATCCAGTCTTTTTATTAATTTAAGATTTAATAATGGTATACACTTAGCTATGAAAAATAATATATAGTCCACCCTAACGTGGCGTATTATTTAGTAATAGGACCGAAGTAATATTTAAACGAATTTAAGTGGTATATATGTCATCCATCGTGGCGTACCAGATACTTATGGTGTTTAAATATTAGTGCATTAATTTTAATTAATTGTTAGAGGAAACCAATAGGATTTAAGATTTATGCAACTATCTGATTATGTGTTACATGTATGATTCTCAGGATTAGATCACTATGGGCTTTAATCCACTATTCACCATACTTAAGGATAACAAACTTACTGGACCAAACTACATTGAATGGAAACGTAATTTGGACATAGTGTTGACTGCTGAGGAGTACAAATTTTGTACTTATGAACCCAAGCCAGACCAGCCTGCTAAAGATGCTCCTGAAAGTGAGAAGTAGTATTATAAGCGGTGGATTAAGGCTGATGAGATGTCGCGATGTTACATTCTGGCAGCAATGTCGGGTGTTTTGCAGCATCAGCATCAGGCTATGCCCACTGCTTCAGATATGCTCTTTAATCTGAAGGAACTTTTTGGAGAACAGAATAGGGCTGCTAGGCAAGTAGCAATGAAGGCTTTAATGAACACTCAGATGGTTGAAGGAACACCTGTAAGGGATCATGTTCTCAGAATGATGTCTCATCTGAATGAGATGGAGATCCTTGGTGCTGATATTGATGGGGAAACCCAGATCGATATCATCCTTATGAGCTTGCCCAAAAGTTTTGAGCAGTTCCGCTTGAATTACACCATGAACAAAAGGATGTATAGTCTTGCGGAACTTCTGACAGAACTTCAGGCAGCTGAAGGTCTCTTTAAGCAGAATGTTCAAGTGAATGTGGCCGAGAAAGCTTCTTCATCTAAGCCGAAAGGTAAGAAGAAGAAAAAGACTCAGACACAGAAAGCTGGAAAGGTTGCTAATGCAGTGGGAGTTCAAGGTGGTGTGAAAAAGCCTAAGGGCAAGTGCTTCAGGTGCAAGCAGTCAGGTCACTGGAAACAGGATTGTCCTCTTCCTAAGAAGACAAATAATACTGGTATGTCTCTTTCTCTAGTTACAGAAACATATATAGCGGCTATATCTACGAGCACTTGGTGTGTAGATACAGGAGCCACTGACCATGTTTGTAACTCTATGCAGGGGTTCCAGCAATCCAGAATGCTTAGAGATGGCGAGATATATGTGTTCATGGGAGATGCTACGAAAGTAGCAGTAGTTGCAGTTGGAATAATTACATTGTCTTTTGGCGATGATAGGATTTTGGTTTTGAACAATTGTCTTTATGTACCTTCGTTTAGAAGGAATTTAATTTCGGTTTCTAAACTTGCCATGGATGGTTATAATGTTTGTTTGGATCGTAATGTTTCTACTATGATGAATAAACGAGTTATATGTTCTGGTACATTTCAAGACAATTTATATATTATTAATCCTATCCAACCAATGCTGCAACATAAGGAAACTAATAACATTCTTTCTAGCTCAAATAAAAGAAAGAAACCTTCTGAATTGAACCAAACATATCTTTGGCACTTAAGATTAGGTCATATTAACTTGAAGAGGATTCAAAGACTGGTAGTAGATGGGCCATTAGGCTCGTTGGCAGTGGAGCCATTTCCAGTTTGCGAATCCTGCTTGGAAGGTAAGATGACTAATAGGCCTTTTAAAGCAAAGGGGAATAGAGCCAAAGAAGTGTTAGAATTGGTTCATACTGATTTATGTGGACCTATGAGTATCCAAGCAAGAGGAGGTTATGAGTATTTTGTCACTTTTATTGACGATTACTCTAGATATGGGTACATTTATTTGTTGCGCCGTAAGTCTGAGTGCTTTGAAAAATTCAAAAAGTACAAAGCAAGTGCGGAGAAGCGACATCTTGGAAAATGTATCAAGTCACTACGATCAGATCGTGGTGGCGAATACTTGCTTGGAGAATTTACTGAATATTTATCAGAAAATGGGATTGCATCCCAGTTGTCTGCACCTGGCACACCTCAGCACAATGGTGTAGCAGAGAGAAGGAATCAGACTCTTTTAGAAAGTGTTAGATCGATGATGAGTTATTCAGATTTACCCAAGTCGTTCTGGGGATATTGTATAGAAACAACGGCTTACCTTCTAAACTTTGTACCTTCTAAGTCGGTTCCCAAGACTCCAATAGAATTGTGGACTGGTAGCAAACCAAGTCTAAGACATATTCGGATTTGGGGTTGTCGAGCACATGTGCTGAACAAGAACGCGACCAAGTTAGAATCTCGTACGGAAGTAAGGTTGTTTGTAGGCTATCCCATGGGAATGAAAGGTTATTCATTTTATAGTCCTAGGGATCGAGATATCATTGTTAGCACCAATGCTAGATTCTTAGAAGAAGACTATATAATGAACCATAAACCCATGAGTAGTATCGTTTTAAAGGAATTAGTGGGAGGATTAGAAAATTCTTAGGGGCAAATAGTACAAGTAGATTAGCAATAAGTAAATGCATAACTTGACACTAATACCGCACCAGTGCTTCGTCGTAGTGGGAGGGTTGTTCAACAACCTGATAGATTCATGTTTTTGGGAGAGTCCTCGGACTTGGTCTCTGGTGAACATGATGAGGATCCCAGGACATACGAAGAAGCAATTCTAGATAAAGATGCAGATCTTTGGCAAAAGGCAATGGAATCTGAGATGGAATCTATGTATTCTAATCAAGTTTGGGAGCTCGTGGAACCACCCAAAGGTGTAAGACCCGTTGGATGTAGGTGGATCTACAAGAAGAAAAGAGGATCTGACAAAAGGGTGAAAGCCTGGAAAACACGACTTGTTGCGAAAGGGTATACTCAGAAAGAAGGGATCGATTATGAGGAAACCTTTTCGCCGGTTGTTATGCTTAAGTCGATCCGGATTCTTTTATCTATAGCATCTCATCTCGATTATGAGATTTGACAAATGGATGTCAAGACAGCTTTCCTTAATGGAAGTCTTGAGGAAACCATCTATATGCAACAACCAAAAGGATTCATTAAAGAAGGCCAAGAGCATCTTGTTTGTAAGCTTAAGAGGTCTATTTATAGACTAAAACAAGCTTCTAGGGACTGGAATATTCGTTTTGATCAGGCAGTCCAGTCATATGGATTTGATCAAAGTCCAAGCGAATCGTGCGTGTATAAGAGAAGTGAGGGTAATGCAGTGGTTTTTCTAGTACTATATGTAGATGACATTTTGCTCATTGTGAATAATGTTAAGGTGTTATCATAGTTGTTCAAACAATTTGAAATGAAGGATTGGAGTGAAGCGGCATACATCCTTGGGATCAAAGAGATAAGGGATCGCAAGAAAAGGATGTTGGCTTTATCTCAGGAACCCTTCATTGAAGAGGTATTGGCTCGTTTTAACATGAAGAACTCCAAGAGGGGTTTCTTACCTTTCAAAAAAAGGAGTTGCTCTATCAAAGGATCACTGTCTGTCGACACTTAAGGAGATAGAGAGTGTAAAAGCAGTTCCCTATGCTTGGGCATGTGGAAGCTTAATGTATGTTATGTTATGTACGATGAATGATGTGTGCTTTGCAGTGGGCATAGTTAGTAGATATCATTCGAACCCAGGTAAGGAAATTAGAGTGCAGAAAAAAAAACAGATACTCAAGTACCTGAGAAGGACTAAGGAGTATATGTTAATTTACAAGGCCTCGGATTTGTTTCCTATAGGGTATACCGATTCAGATTTCCAGAAAGATAGGAGTCAGATATTTGGTTATAAAGTACTTTTGTGAGTAATAGTGGATTAAATAAACACTGATATACTCATAGGATATTTTGAGTATAAGTGGGAGATTGTTGGTGTATACTGAAAATATTTATTTGAAGTATATACATTTATTTCTGGCCTATTTTATTGAGAATCATTTAAATGTTTACAAGTTGTCTAATATTATATATTGTGGACAATCTAGTATCAAATGGGATACAGAATATTAGATTGTTAAATACGGTTTATATAATATAATAAGGTTCACAGCACAGGTGGAGTTGGACAATCCACTGGAATGGCTGTAGTATTATTTAGATTAGTTTATATTGACTAATAAATAATACTAGTATACTTTGTGTATATTGAACAGGATCAAATTTAGAATTGTTCCCTTATACTGATTAAGAAGGTGAACTAAGATTCTATGTTATTATTAATGCTTAGGTTCTTAATCCAGATATAGTAATTGACACGTGTATATTATTTACATGCTTTGATTTATATATGAAATAATTCTTTTGATTTATTTCATTATATTTTGGGTGATGGAATAATATATATGGTGAATATTATTTATTGAAGGAATCCATGTCCTGATAATATTCGGGTTAATGATGTCCCCTTGAAAGCTCAAAAAGATTTAATTATGTGAAACCCTGCAGGTGGATTTATTCCGGCATAATTAAATAAAGGTTGAGTGGATGATCAAGGATAAAAGATATTAATTAAATGAATTATCAGTAATTTATTTAATTAATGGACATACGATATTCTAAACATGGGGAATTTAATAAGCAAATAATATTGGAACCGAATTAATTAATTAAATTACGGTATTAGGAAAGGTAGTGCAAATATTAATTCTTTTATGGATTGAATTAATATTTAATTACATTGGGCTAGGCTCAAGATGTAATTAGAAGGCCCAACCTAATTATCCATGATCCCTATTGTAGCCTATATATATTCCTATTCTCTTCTTGCTGGGGGCTGGTCGAAAAAAATTGGTAGCCACCCAGGAGCAAGAAGAGAGGTTAACTTGAGAAGACGAAGGCCACACTTCGCTCAAGGGAATTTGGGAATACAATAGAAGAGCGTGGAATCAACCGTTAACAAGGTGACTTTTCTATTCGTACTCGTTAATTTATTGTATCAAAATTCGCAGTGCCAAGATCTGATTGTCCCAACACATGCCTCAAGCAAGGAGATAAAGACTGCCAAATAATCACAGTTGGGATTTGAAGAAATGAAGAATTTGCCTAAGTACCAATTCGAGAAGTACATTTGTCTATTCGAGAAGTCAGAGATTCGATATCTCAGAAGACACTATTCGATATCTCTGAATACACTGTTCGATATCTCATTCGATATCTCAGAGATTCGATATGTCTAGTACTCTATTCGAGAACTCATGGAGTCAACAAGTCAAAACATCATTCTGTTGGTGTATACTAAAAATATTTATTTGAAGTATATACATTTATTTCTGGCCTATTTTATTGAGAATCATTTAAATGTTTACAAGCTGTCTAATATTATATATTGTGGACAATCTAGTATCAAATGGGATACAGAATATTAGATTGTAAAATACGGTTTATATAATATAATAAGGTTCACAGCACAGGTGGAGTTGGACAATCCACTGGAATGGCTGTAGTATTATTTAGATTAGTTTATATTGACTAATAAATAATACTAGTATACTTTGTGTATATTGAACAGGATCAAATTTAGAATTGTTCCCTTATACTGATTAAGAAGGTGAACTAAGATTCTATGTTATTATTAATGCTTAGGTTCTTAATCCAGATATAGTAATTGACACGTGTATATTATTTACATGCTTTTATTTATATATGAAATAATTCTTTTGATTTATTTCATTATATTTTGGGTGATGGAATAATATATATGGTTAATATTATTTATTGAAGGAATCCATGTCCTGATAATATTCGGGTTAATGATGTCCCCTCGAAAGCTCAAAAAGATTTAATTATGTGAAACCCTGCAGGTGGATTTATTCCGGCATAATTAAATAAAGGTTGAGTGGATGATCAAGGATAAAAGATATTAATTAAATGAATTATCAGTAATTTATTTAATTAATGGACATGCGATATTTTAAACATGGGGAATTTAATAAGCAAATAATATTGGAACCGAATTAATTAATTAAATTACGGTATTGGGAAAGGTAGTGCAAATATTAATTCTTTAGTGGATTGAATTAATATTTAATTACATTGGGCTATGCCCAAGATGTAATTAGAAGGCCCAACCTAATTGTCCATGATCCCTATTGTAGCCTATATATATTCTTATTCTCTTCTTGCTAGCGGGGGTTAAGAAAAAATATTGTAGCCACCAAGGAGCAAGAAGAGAGGATAACTTGAGAAGACGAAGGCCATACTTTGCTCAAGGGAATTTGGGAATACAATAGAAGAGTGTGGAATCAACCGTTAACAAGGTGATTTTTCTATTCGTACTCGTTAATTCAGTGTATCAAAAATCGCAGTGCCAAGATCTGATTGTCCTAACAATTGGTATCAAGAGCTAGGTTCAATGGTTCTGCGATTTTGATACGATGTCCATGTCGTAATTATATATGCATGTATGTATGGTGGTGTGCTTGGATAATAATCTTCTTGCAGGTTGTTTAGTATCCACTATTATGGTCATGTATATTTTAATTATGTGTTTGGATCCCACGTGGTTTAATTGTGGTTATTTTGTTTGGTTTCCACGTGGTTTATCGTGGTTGTAAAACACGAGGGTTGATCGTGTTAGAATAGATTTACAAAATTAGTTTTGTATTAGATCTATTTTTTTGTAATTGTTTGTTGGATTTTATTAAGATCCGGATATTTTGTAACAATTACGTGCGATCGGAAATTGAAACGGAGACAAAAACTTGTCCGCTGCGTAGCTGTTGGTTCGTATTATTACTACAGAACAGTGGCTGTTGGAAAGTTGAAGAGAACTGAATTCGGCGTAGCAGAAAATTACCATGGTACTGTAGCAAACCGGTACTGTAGCAACCCGAGTACTGTAGCAACCCGGTACTGTAGCAAACCGGGTACTGTAGCAGTTTGGCGGCTGGCGGCTGTTGCAGTTTGCAGATTTGCAGAAAATTTTCTAGGCCTGCTGAAATTGTTTAATGGGCCATAATAGTGGATTTAATTATTGTTTTAATTTTTAATTCCGCTATTTAATTTTAATTAGTGCATTAAATAATTATTATGTTTGTTGTTAATTATGTGTGTAATTTTTTATTACATATTTAACATAATTAGGACGACATGGACATTAATTTTATTTATTGCTTTAATTTTATGATGCATGCTGCTATGTTATGTGTTCTTTGTATTGTTATTTTTATAACATGTAGACCTCGAAAAAATAACATAGGGCGATGCATCTAGATAAAATTCCTCAATTTTAAATAAAAATTCTAAGTGGGTGAGGGAATTAATTTGGAATTAAATCCCATGGTCTCCATTATTGTTTGTATGTAATTTAACACCGAGACGAATATAAATTATATACATGCCACCCATCGTGGCGTATGATTTATGGTGTCAGGTAGTGTTATGGATATTACTAGAACAAACTTCCTAAATTAATTACGAATATTGAAAGGTATACATGCCACCCATCGTGGCGTACCAAGTTTCATAGAATTCGATTAATTTGTAGGGTACCAATGATTGAACATAGATATTCGATATTGAGAGAAAGGATGATTCTGTCTAGAAAGGGGTCTTAAGTGACGCCTCTTGACAATGCTCCCCCCGATCTGGGAATTATCCTATTATCGATTATTGAGTTGAAATATTTAATGGTGGCACCCGGTCTTATTATTATTAATTTAAGATTTGATAATGGTATACACTTAGCTATGAATAATAATATATAGTCCACCCTAACGTAGCATATTATTTAGTAATAGGACCGAAGTAATATTTAAACGAATTAAGTGGTATATATGTCACCCATCATGGCGTACCAGATACTTATGGTGTTTAAATATTAGTGCATTAATTTTAATTAATTGTTAGAGGAAACCAATAGGATTTAAGATTTATGCAACTATCTGATTATGTGTTACATGTATGATTCTCAGGATTAGATCATTATGGGCTTTAATCCACTATTCACCATACTTAAGGATAACAAACTTACTGGACCGAACTATATTGAATGGAAACGTAATTTGGACATAGTGTTGACTGCTGAGGAGTACAAATTTTGTACTTATGAACCCAAGCCAGATCAGCCTACTGAAGATGCTCCTGAAAGTGAGAAGGAGTATTATAAGCGGTGGGTTAAGGCTGATGAGATGTCGCGATGTTACATTCTGGCAGCAATGTCGGGTGTTTTGCAGCATCAGCATCAGGCTATGCCCACTGCTTCAGATATGCTCTTTAATCTCAAGGAACTTTTTGGAGAACAGAATAGGGCTGCTAGGCAAGTAGCAATGAAGGCTTTAATGAACACTCAGATGGTTGAAGGAACACCTGTAAGGGATCATGTTCTCAGAATGATGTCTCATCTGAATGAGATGGAGATCCTTGGTGCTGATATTGATGGGGAAACCCAGATCGATATCATCCTTATGAGCTTGCCCAAAAGTTTTGAGCAGTTCCGCTTGAATTACACCATGAACAAAAGGATGTATAGTCTCGCGGAACTTCTGACAGAACTTCAGGCAGCTGAAGGACTCTTTAAGCAGAATGTTCAAGTGAATGTGGCCGAGAAAGCTTCTTCATCTAATCCGAAAGGTAAGAAGGAGAAAAAGACTCAGACACAGAAAGCTGGAAAGATTGCTAATGCAGTGGGAGTTCAAGGTGGTGTGAAAAAGCCTAAGGGCAAGTGCTTCAGGTGCAAGCAGTCAGGTCACTGGAAACAGGATTGTCCTCTTCCTAAGAAGACAAACAATACTGGTATGTCTCTTTCTCTACTTACAGAAACATATATAGCGGCTATATCTACGAGCACTTGGTGTGTAAATACAGGAGCCACTGACCATGTTTGTAACTCTATGCAGGGGTTCCAGCAATCCAGAATGCTTAGAGATGGCGAGATATATGTGTTCATGGGAGATGCTACAAAAGTAGCAGTAGTTGCAGTTGGAATAATTACATTATCTTTTGGCGATGATAGGATTTTGGTTTTGAACAATTGTCTTTATGTACCTTCGTTTGGAAGGAATTTAATTTCGGTTTCTAAACTTGCCAAGGATGGTTATAATGTTTGTTTGGAACGTAATGTTTCTATTATGATGAATAAACGAGTTATATATTCTGGTACATTGCAAGACAATTTATATATTATTAATCCTATCCAACCAATGCTGCAACATAAGGAAACTAATAACATTCTTTCTAGCTCAAATAAAAGAAAGAAACCTTCTGAATTGAACCAAACATATCTTTGGCACTTAAGATTATGTCATATTAACTTGAGGAGGATTCAAAGACTGGTAGTAGATGGGCCATTAGGCTCGTTGGCAGTGGAGCGATTTCCAGTTTGCGAATCCTGCTTGGAAGGTAAAATGACTAATAGGCCTTTTAAAGCAAAGGGGAATAGAGCCAAAGAAGTGTTAGAATTGGTTCATACTGATTTATGTGGACCTATGAGTATCCAAGCAAGAGGAGGTTATGAGTATTTTGTCACTTTCATTGATGATTATTCTAGATATGGGTACATTTATTTGTTGCGCCGTAAGTCTGAGTGCTTTGAAAAATTCAAAGAGTACAAAGCAAGTGCGGAGAAGCGACATCTTGGAAAATGTATCAAGTCACTACGATCAGATCGTGGTGGCGAATACTTGCTTGGAGAATTTAGGGAATATTTATCAGAAAATGGGATCACATCCCAGTTGTCTGCACCTGGCACACCTTAGCAGAATGGTGTAGCAGAGAGAAGGAATCAGACTCTTTTAGAGAGTGTTAGATCGATGATGAGTTATTCAGATTTACCCAAGTCGTTCTGGGAATATGCTATAGAAACAACGGCTTACCTTCTGAACTTGGTACCTTCTAAGTCGGTTCCCAAGACTCCAATAGAATTATGGACTGGTAGCAAACCAAGTCTAAGACATATTCGGATTTGGGGTTGTCCAGAACATGTGTTGAACAAGAACGCGACCAAGTTAGAATCTCGTACAGAATTAAGGCTGTTTGTAGGCTATCCCATGGGAACGAAAGGTTATTCATTTTATAGTCCTAGGGATCGAGATATCATTGTTAGCACCAATGCTAGATTTTTAGAAGAAGACTATATAATGAACCATAAAACCATGAGTAGTATCGTTTTAGAGGAACTAGTGGGAGGGACAGATAATCCCCAAGTGCCAATAGTACAAGTAGAACAGCCACAAGAAAATGCACAACTTAACACTAATACTGCACCAGTGTCTCGTCGTAGTGGGAGGGCTGTTCAACAACCAGATAGATTCATGTTTTTGGGAGAGTCCTCGGACTTGGTCTCTGGTGAACATGATGAGGATCCCAGGACATACGAAGAAGCAATTCTAGATAAAGATGCAGATCTTTGGCAAAAGGCAATGGAATCTGAGATGGAATCTATGTATTCTAATCAAGTTTTGGAGCTCGTGGAACCACCCAAAGGTGTAAAACTCATTGGATGTATGTAGATCTACAAGAAGAAAAGAAGATCTGACAAAAAGGTGAAAGCCTGGAAAGCACGACTTGTTGCGAAAGGGTATACTCAGAAAGAAGGGATCGATTATGAGGAAACCTTTTCCCCGGTTGTTATGCTTAAGTCTATCCGGATTCTTTGCTCATCTCGATTATGAGATTTGGCAAATGGATGTCAAGACAGCTTTCCTTAATGGAAGTCTTGAGGAAACCATCTATATGCAACAACCAAAAGGGTTCATTAAGCAAGGCCAAGAGCATCTTGTTTGTAAGCTTAAGAGGTCTATTTATGGACTAAAACAAGCTTCTAGGGACTGGAATATTCATTTTGATCAGGCAGTCCAGTCATATGGATTTTATCAGTCCAAGCGAATCATGTGTGTATAAGAGAAGTGAGGGTAATGCAGTGGTTTTTCTAGTACTGTATGTGGATGACATTTTACTCATTGGAAACAATGTTAAGATGTTGTCATCAGTAAAGGCATGGTTGTTCAAACAATTTGAAATGAAGGACTTAGGTGAAGCGGCATACATCCTTGGGATCAAAGTAATAAGGGATCGCAAGAAAAGGATGTTGGCTTTATCTCAAGAGCCCTACATTGATGAAGTATTAGCTCGTTTTAACATGCAGAACTCTAAGAAAGGTTTTCTACCTTTTAAGCATGGAGTGGCTGTTAGGACAATCAGATCTTGGCACTGCGATTTTTAATACAATAAATTAACGAGTACGAATAGAAAAGTCACCTTGTTAACGGTTGATTCCACGCTCTTCTATTGAATTCCCAAATTCCCTTGAGCGAAGTGTGGCCTTCGTCTTCTCAAGTTATCCTCTCTTCTTGCTCCTTGGTGGCTACAATATTTTTCTTAACCCCCGCTAGCAAGAAGAGAATAAGAATATATATAGGCTACAATAGGGATCATGGACAATTAGGTTGGGCCTTCTAATTACATCTTGGGCATAGCCCAATGTAATTAAATATTAATTCAATACACTAAAGAATTAATATTTGCACTACCTTTCCCAATACCGTAATTTAATTAATTAATTCGGTTCCAATATTATTTGCTTATTAAATTCCCCATGTTTAAAATATCGCATGTCCATTAATTAAATAAATTACTGATAATTCATTTAATTAATATCTTTTATCCTTGATCATCCACTCAACCTTTATTTAATTATGCCGGAATAAATCCACCTGCAGGATTTCACATAATTAAATCTTTTTGAGCTTTCAAGGGGACATCATTAACCCGAATATTATCAGGACATGGATTCCGTCAATAAATAATATCCCACCATATATATTATTTCATCACCCAAAATATAATGAAATAAATCAAAAGAATTATTTCATATATAAATCAAAGCATGTAAATAATATATACGTGTCAATTATTATTTCCGGATTAAGAACCTAAGCATTAATAATAACATAGAATCTTAGTTCACCTTCTTAATCAGTATAAGGGAACAATTCTAAATTTGATCCTGTTCAATATACACAAAGTATACTAGTATTATTTATTAGTCAATATAAACTAATCTAAATAATACTACAGCCATTCCAGTGGATTGTCTAACACCACCTGTGCTGTGAACCATATTATATTATATAAACCGTATTTAATAATATAATATTCTGTATCCCATTTGATACTAGATTATTCACAATATATAATATTTAGACAACATGTAAACATTTAAATGATTCTCAATTAAACCGGCCAGAAATAAATGTAAATACTTCAAATAAATATTTTCAGTATACACCAACAATCTCCCACTTATACTCAAAATATTCTATGAGTATATCAGTGTTTATTTAATCCACTATTACAAAAAACTATGTGTCCATCCATCTGACTCCTATCGCTTCCACATGCCTGTCAAAAACCTTGGCTGGCAAACTCTTTGTGAAAGGATCTGCCCGGTTGTCTTCTGATGATATGTGAGCCACAACTATATCTCCTCGCTTTACGATTCCTCGTATGAGATGATACTTACGTTCAATATGTTTAGCTGCTTTGTGATCTCGCGGTTCCTTCGAATTTGCCACAGCACCAGTGTTATCACAATACACTGTCAAGCTCCTAGGCAAATTAGGTACCACATCCAAGTCCAAAAGGAAGTTCCTGAACCATACAGCCTCCTTTGCAGCCTCAGAGGCCGCCACATACTCGGCTTCCATGGTAGAGTCTGCAATGCATTTCTGCTTTACACTCCTCCATATAACAGCTCCACCTCCCAAAGTAAAAACATATCCCGAGGTCGATTTCCTCTTATCCCTATCTGATTGGAAATCTGAATCAGTATATCCCAAAGGAAATAGATCTGAGGCCTTGTAAATTAACATATACTCCTTAGTCCTTCTCAGGTACTTGAGTATAGTTTTTACTGCACTCCAATGTTCCTGACCTGGGTTCGACTGATATCTACTAACCATGCCTACAACAAAGCAGATGTCAGGCCTCGTACATAACATAGCATACATTAAGCTTCCACATGCCGAAGCATAAGGAACTGCTTTCATGCTCTCTATATCCTTAGGTGTCGAAGGACACTGCTCCTTGGATAGAGCCACTCCATGCTTAAAAGGTAGAAAACCTTTCTTAGAGTTCTGCATGTTAAAACGAGCTAATACTTCATCAATGTAGGGCTCTTGAGATAAAGCCAACATCCTTTTCTTGCGATCCCTTATTACTTTGATCCCAAGGATGTATGCCGCTTCACCTAAGTCCTTCATTTCAAATTGTTTGAACAACCATGCCTTTATTGATGAGAACATCTTAACATTGTTTCCAATGATTAAAATGTCATCTACATACAGTACTAGAAAAACCACTGCATTACCCTCACTTCTCTTATACACACATGATTCGCTTGGACTTTGATCAAATCCATATGACTGGACTGCCTGATCAAAACGAATATTCCAGTCCCTAGAAGCTTGTTTTAGTCCATAAATAGACCTCTTAAGCTTACAAACAAGATGCTCTTGGCCTTCCTTAATGAATCCTTTTGGTTGTTGCATATAGATGGTTTCCTCAAGACTTCCATTAAGGAAAGCTGTCTTGACATCCATTTGCCAAATCTCATAATCGAGATGAGCTGCTATAGATAAAAGAATCCGGATCGACTTAAGCATAACAACCGGCGAAAAAGTTTCCTCATAATCGATCCCTTCTTTCTGAGTATACCCTTTCGCAACAAGTCGTGCTTTCCAGGCTTTCACCTTTTTGTCAGATCCTCTTTTCTTCTTGTAGATCCACATACATCCAATGGGTTTTACACCTTTGGGTGGTTCCACGAGCTCCCAAACTTGATTAGAATACATAGATTCCATCTCAGATTCCATTGCCTTTTGCCAAAGATCTGCATCTTTATCTAGAATTGCTTGTTCGTATGTCCTGGGATCCTCATCATGTTCACCAGAGACCAAGTCCGAGGACTCTCCCAAAAACATGAATCTATCAGGTTGTTGAACAACCCTCCCACTACGACGAAGCACCGGTGTGGTATTAGTGACAGGTTGTGCATTTTCTTGTGGTTGATCTACTTGTACTATTGGCACTTGGGGATTATCTGTCCCTCCCACTAGTTCCTCTAAAACGATACTACTCATGGGTTTGTGTTTCATTATATAGTCTTCTTCTAAGAATCTAGCATTGGTACTAACAATGATATCTCGATCCCTAGGACTATAAAATGAATAACCTTTCGTTCCCATGGGATAGCCCACTGTTAGGTCCAAATGTGTTGTAGAGGGGGGGTGAATACAACTTTTCGAATATGAGAAGCAATAAATACGATGCAATAAATGAACACACAGATTCAAGGAATATATGTCTTATATATAACTTGAAAGGGTTGCTACAACATTCATTACAAAGTATAACAGAAGTTGAGAGAGAAGTGAATGATACTAAGCTCTGTGAATGCACTCTCTCTTTTTCTCTTGTGTTTTTCTCTAGAATTGCTCACTAACTAAAACATTACACAAGTACTTCTATTTATACTACATGTAATCTATGTCCTGTAGTCTTCAAAGACTAAGATGTACGTGGCCCAATGATGTCCACATAATTCTTGCCTTATCTTGAAAGCTTGGAAATCTGCCAATCAGAAGATGCCATGTGTCATGTTGAAGCTGCACTCTAAGTAGAAGTTCTACTTGAGAATTTCTACTTAGCCATCTCGAAGTTCTAAGTAGAACTTCTACTTAGAAACTTCTACTTGGCTATCTAGAATATTTAGTACTTAGAAAATATTCTGATCTTCAACTTGAAACTTCAATGCACATCTCGAACTTGTGATATCTTCATGTCTTCTTTATTCTTCACTAAGCTCTTGAATATGGATCTTTATTACTGACATAAACTTGCTATCAATGTCCTGACACTTGATGCAACGGTCTGGTTCATAAGTGACTAGTCTTGATAGGGTTTTTGCTTCTTGAATAAATTACCATATCCAATTAGAAATGTGGCTTTCCAATATTTGCTTTCCTTCTTGTTCACTTGAAATCAATTGGTCTTATTGATACTGATAGTTATGATCTTGATCTTTGGCTTTCCAAATCACTGAGGCATGAACAACTTTGACTTGAACTTCTCTCAATGATTTCTTCTTCGATTGATCATAGTTAACATGTTGAATTGTATCAATTACCTTGTCTTCATTTAGTGTTGATTTCTTGTGACTTCTTGTTCTTGATTGTCTTCTGGTTAAGTATCTTTTCCTTTAGTTTGAGTTACATTAGATATAGTGTTACAAGTTTATACACTCTGCCTTTCAATCTCCCCCAATTTGATTGTCTAACAATGACATTCAAATTAATGAAGGATAACTCAACTAAACAATGAGACGAGAAAAGATAATTAACATTACAGTCTTGAATAATTTACAATTGAAATTTACATGAAAACAATACAATGAACTTAAACTAGAAACAGAATTCGAACTTCGAATTAAAGATCATTTGAGTGATTCCTATCACCTGGATTATTTCATACCTTTTAGTCAAACTTGTATCACCTTATTGGATTCACTCTAAGGTGAATTTTCCTCAAGTGAGTTAAAGCAACCGAAAGACATGAAGTTTTTCCAACTTCAAGTTCACACCACTCTGACCTTTAACCCTAATTCCGTTTCCTCTTTCTAGCATCAGCAGCTTGGTCTCTCTCTTCTTTCTGCCTTTTGAGCTTCTCCTTCTGCTGCTTTTCTTTCTTGTATACTGGATCTTTAAGCTGCTTCCACCTAGCATTCAACAGACTTACAGCTTCCATTTCTAGAGGGTTCTTGGGCTCTGGATAAGGATGTTTGAAAAGCCTTCTGAGTTTGTCCACCTCCTGAGTAGTCCTGATCTTTGGAATATCCTCAAAGTTCTTCATGATGAGCTGAGATTTCCAATGTGTTTTATCAGCTTTAAACTGACAATAGATCATCTTGGGGTAGCCCTTGACACGGTTAGTATTGTGGACACTAGCCGCATCTCGCTCCATTTGCTTCTTTTCCACCACTACTTCAGACAGGTAACTCATGAGTCTCTGCTTTTCTTCAACAAACTTATCTTCCACTTCGCCCCATTTGAATATATATAAAACTCTCTCCAGAAATGCAGCATCTTGAGTCCGTAGCAGCCATTGTCTACTCATATGCAAGATTGTTTGATTCTGGTCTGCATCTATGAATACTAAGGCATCAGCTGTATCTTCAACATACGCATGTATCCAGTATACACTTTCACTTCCTGGAACACCAATAGCCTCCCTTATTTCTCCTTGTTCTAGTGCTCCAGAAGGAAGAGTCAGAGCTTCATCTACATTCTTCATGGCTTGAAGAATATTCCATTTCTTTTCTATCAGCTCCGGCTCAATCTTCACGTCATCAAGAGGGTTTGGAGCAATGACATCACACTTCCACACCTCATTGCTCTTCTTGAATATAACTCTTTCAATGATCTTCACGGATTTATCTTTAAGCTCAGAAGCGAATCCCTTACTCATCATTTGTCTACAGACAGCTTTGAGAGATTCCACTGAAAGCTCCATCAGATCATTTTCCTCCATGCTAACCCTCTTCATCTTTCCATCAACTACCATCCGGACAAAATTTGGATAAGCTGAGAATTCTGGACCCTTGTCCTCTGCTAGCTGCATTAACTGATCCCTGTACAGAATGCTTAGCTCCTCAGATTGAGAGTACTGAATTTTAGTCGCTAGCAAGAACAACTCTGACGCAGATCTTCTCATTATGAATTGGTCATCCACATATAGGAACGATGTTGGGACTCCTTCTACCAAAGACAAGATAACCTGCCACTCCTTAAGATTTGCATTGTATCCAACCCTGACTTTAGAAATTAATCTCTTCAAAGCATTTATATAGTCCCCAGTCATTGGATTCTACAAATTCAAGTTGTAGAACAGATCATCTGCATCCTTGTTATGAACTCCTTTTGCACATGGTCCCATCATTATCTTCCTTGCTTCATCCCATTTCTGCCCTATCCTTCTTTTGTCCAGATCAACTTGAGGATTAGCTAGCCTTGCAAGCTCATACTCATACTGCTTCCCTTGGAGCTCCACCTTCTGTTCTAGGAACGCAGCATGTTCTTGCATAATCTTCATTTTGTGGAACTGAGCTTGTTCCAAGGCTAACTGTTGAGCTTTAAGGGTTTCCTCATCAACAGGAAGTTCTTCAGGCATTCCGGAAGACATCCCAGCACCTCCACCTTGTTCCTTCAAAGATCTTTTTATTGCATGTGCCAACGGTACGTCTTCCATGTCAGAATCTGAGTCAAGTACCTCCTGTACTGATTCCTGATGACTCAGATCAACAAATGGTTCATCAACCATTACTGCCTTACCCTTTCTCATCCTCAGAGCCTCTTCATCAACAGACGGCTCAACTTCTGGTTCCTTGACAAGATCAGCGGGTTCTTCAATTTCTTCGATGTGAACTGCCTGCTGTCTCGTCTCCTTTCCACTCTCCCCCTTAGGTGAGTTATCCTGAGCTCCACCATGGTCTTCAGATCCACCAGCTGCATAGGAACCTCCAAAACCAGAACCAGAGGCTCCCGCTCCACTAGCACCACCTGCACCACCTGCACCAGCATCGGGGGGAGGTTGTTGCGACTCGAAGCACTCCGGGGGCACAAAACTCCTGACTGCGAACATCATTCTACTGATCTCCACAGTCATTGTATGCATTGTAGACTCCAATGCCCCCATCCTCTCATTGAGAGTGCTTCCCAAGACACCACCAGCATGGCCCAAGTCATTGACCTTATTTGTCAAATCATCAAAAGCTGTAGCTTGACTTGCCATTCTTGCTGCGTAGTCGTCTAGAGCCCTTTGGTTGTTTCCAATATTGATCCCGAACTGCCCCATTGTCTGCCCGAACTGCCTCATCTGATTTTCCATTGAAGTCATACGAGTATCAAAATTTTCAATATTAAGGGACGGTGTTTGGTTTAGGTGACCTCGCTCTAATATTCGTTCTGTTGGTATTTGACGCTCGGTTTCGGGCCTTGAAAATGAAGGTCCCTCTCTCCCTAACCTCTCACACACACTCCCTGTCTCACGCTCGTGTATGTCTTCAATGATTGATCCAAAAAGTGAAGCAGTACCTGCAGAAACTTGATAAGAAATGTTGTTGACAGTTATGGGATCAAATTCTGTTTGTTCCTGAGTTGGAATCTCAGGCTGAGAGGCTGCAAAGTGTCCTTGTACGACATTAGAACCGATCCTCTTTGCAGCATCAGTACGTACCGGTGAAGGTACGGCTGAAGTTCTTAAGACTCCATGTCCTCTTGAAGCAACAGTATCTTCAAGAGGTACATCATCCTCACCAAAATCAAAATCCCTATGTGCAGAATGTTCAAGGGGTGAACCACTCGCGTGAGGTGGAGTGGTTGCGTGTGACACGCTAGGGTTTGACTGTGGTTGTGAAGTAGCAGCGTGGAAAAGTTTGGCTTTCTTTCGAATAAGTTGCTGCTCTTCGGGTTCATTCTCCTCATCATCTTGTATATATATACGTGCTGGTTTTCTGACTTCCGTTAACAGGGGTGATAGAGAATATGAATGTGTATCAGACTCAGAGTCAGAAATATGGCTCTTACCCTGGGATAGATCGTGTGGGTTAGCAGTCTCTTGGGTCGCGGAATCAGAAACGTAGGAGGAGGAATGAATAGTATGCAGAGAGAGATTACCTGATTGATTACCTTGTGCATCATCGCTTTCCTCATCAGGAATCTCATCAAATGCCTCAGCATGAACAGATGGATTTTGAGCATGTGATGAGACTTGTGACGATGCCTCCAAATTGGTAACTCCTGCATCATATCTAAGCCACATTTGAATATTTTCAGGAGTAGACATTGGTTTACCTTGATGTTTATCCTGATTAGCAATGGTTGCAAGTGACTTAGTGCCCATCCCTAGCGATTCAGATGTGGGGCTTCTGGCAAATCCCTGTCTAATAGCAAGAGCATCCTTCGGTATTAAGTCATTGATCAGCATTTGAAGAAACCGAGGAAACCAGCAGACAACATCATTTGTGGTGAGGTCTCTGCTTGCAAGGGATCCCATTGAGGCCACTATCTCAGAGAGAACTATGCGTCCATAGTTTATATCCAGTTCTCTTGCTAGGGCAACTGCAAAGGTTTGCATTGGAATTGGAATTTGATGAAAGTCTTTTTCGCGTGCCCGAAAACATCTTGTGATGGCCTCGAAAAAGTAATTCCATTCCGCATGGAAGAATTGCTTTTGGATATTTCCCGTGATTGGGCCTTTTGGGGGATAACATCCAATTTCTTCAAAGAATCTGAGGCGTTCTGCAGCAGTAGGTTCTGGATCATAGGCATCTTTAATTGGAAATCCTAGAACTCTGTTGACAATTTGTTCGGTCACCTCATATTCCTGACCCGCTAAGGTAAACCTGAAACCGTAGGGGGTTGATTTACTCCCAAAAGTAACCGCACTAGTCCATAATTGCTGTAAAGCATCATGTACTAGTGTAGGTTTAGCAGTAAAAGCATGGCTAGCTTTGGAATACAAATTGAGAAATCGTATCCAAAACTTAAACCGCGGGAGTTGATCACCAATTTCCGTAGAAATATTATAAAAATTGTTTTTAGCAAGGGAAAATTGGTGAGCCATTTTGATTAAATGTATTTCCTTAAAAAGATGTGAATTTTTATTTTCATTTTGAAAAACAAATAATTTACGAATTAAATGATGTATCCCTTTTAATTTATCAAAAAGAACAAAAGTCCCTTAAAGAAAATTAAACTACGGGATGAACAATCAAAAACCAATGACCAAATCTGAATATTCAAAGAAGATGAATATTCGTGTGTACCAGTGAAATCGTGTGTGTTTATGAATGGTGAATGTGGAATTGCGTTTTATGAACAGTACACAAACAGTTATATGTTCGTGTGTATGTATATTCGCGTGTATAATGATGAACACAAAACACACCAACACAATGATTAAGGATAACACAGTCAAGATTAGTCCAAAAATTGGCAGTAATTCGTGATTAGTACGAGTTTAATCACAAAAACAAGGGTTAACGGTATGAAGTTATGAAATCGCACTGTTCTTGTGAAACGGCTGCTGTGAAAAAGAAATTAGGTAAAGTGAATTGGGCATCGAGTTAGAGATGTATATATAGGTGAATGTGGAATGACAAAAATGTCCCTGTTAAAAAATGTGAAAAGTACTAAGTCCATACAGGGGACATCTAAGTCGAACTCTATCTCGAACTTTTCTATCTCGAACATCTCTATCTCGAACATCAAGTCGAACTTCGAGATAGAGGTTAACTCGAACAATTATGCACAAAGAAGCACTTTAACCAATTTAACAGCAGAAACTATAGGGAAATACTATCTTGAACATTATTGATTTGTAGTAAACTTGGAAAAAAGAAAATTCAAGATACTTTTCGAGTTAGAGTCTATCTCGAACATCAAGTCGAAATTCGAGTTGAGTTTCGAGATAGACTAAGAACTCTATCTCGAACATCAAGTCGAACTTCGAGATAAAGTTCGAGATAGACTAACTCGAAGTTAATCTCAAATTCTTTCCAAAATACTCCCTTGAATCAAAAAGTCCAGGGTAATCCAAGATATGTTTCGAGTTAGGAGTGTAACTCGAAAAATTCCCTTTAGCTTAACTGAGAACTCTATCTCGAACACCAAGTCGAAATTCGAGTTGAGTTTCGAGATAGACTAAGAACTCTATCGCGAACATCAAGTCGAACTTCGAGATAAATTTCGAGATAGACTAACTCGAAGTTAATTCTCAGTTCTTTTCAAAATATTCCCTTAATGGAAACCTCATCTCAACCTTTGAGATACGATTCGAGATAGAATTTATCTCGAATATTTTGAAGATAGAACCAGGCACACTGGTAACTCGAACTCGAACTCCAAGTCGAATTTCGAGATGAATTTCGAGATAGCCAACTCGAAATTCTTCCCAGACTTAGAATTTTTCAAAAACTTCACTCTGACAGCTTAAGTCGAAATTCAAGTCGAATTTCTAGATGAGTTTCGAGATAGAACCTAACTCGAAATTTTGAAGTTTTTTTATTTTAATTCTAAGGCCTCAAATTACATGAAAATCATAGGTAAATTCATCTAAAATCATGCAATATTTAGAATATTATGAATTTAACTCCCCCTATGATCATGCAATCTAACAAGCATAAATTCACAGATTTGTGCTATAAAAGACACTTAAAACACAATGAATTCATGCAAAATCACACTATATGCAACCTATAACAATCATTAATTAGGCATATTAAAGTCTAAGCACATAATGATTGATTAGCTTGCACATACAAACATAAACATGGATTTTACAGATAGAGGGCTTTACTAACTTGTGTTAAGCATTCCCAATTCACCTACCAACCTATTGAATGTTACTTCATCAAGAGGTTTGGTGAATATATCTGCAATTTGTTGCATTGTGGGCACAAAATGTAGCTCCACAGTCCCCTCCTCGACATGTTCTCTTATGAAATGATACCTGATGTCAATATGCTTGGTTCTTGAGTGATCTACATGATTGTTGGTTATGGCAATGGCACTTGTGTTGTCACACAAGATTGGAATTTTCTTATGCTCCATGCCATAATCCTTCAATTGGTTCCTCATCCACAGTATTTGAGCTACACAGCTTCCAGCAGCAATGTACTCAGCTTCAGCAGTAGAAGTAGATACTTCATATTGCTTTTTACTTTGCCAGGACACCAATCTTCTGCCAAGAAATTGGCAAGCACCAGATGTGCTTTTCCTATCAATCCTGCAACCTGCATAGTCTGAATCCGAATAGCCAATAAGATTAAAACCTGTATCTCTTGGGTACCAAATCCCTAGATTTGGTGTGCCCTTGAGATACCTAAAAATTCTTTTGACAGCTACGAGATGTGATTCTCTAGGATCCGCTTGGAACCTTGCACATAAACAAGTTGCGAACATTATATCTGGTCTACTTGCAGTTAAATAGAGGAGTGAGCCAATCATACCTCGATAGCTTGTGATGTCAACTGATTTACCTGATTTGTCTTCATCAAGCTTCGTGGCTGTTGCCATGGGAGTCTTAGCTGCTGATGTATCTTCTAGATTATACTTCTTGAGTAAATCTCTGACGTACTTGGATTGACAGATAAAGATACCATCTTTTCTCTGACTGATCTGTAATCCAAGGAAGAAGGACAGCTCTCCCATCATGCTCATCTCATATTTTTCCTGCATTAGCTTGGCAAATTTCTCGCACAAGCGCTCATTTGATGACCCAAAAATAATATCGTCCACATATACTTGAACAAGTATTAAGTCATTTCTCACAACTTTATAGAACAATGTTTTATCAATTACTCCCCTAACAAAAACATTTTCAATTAAGAATAAGGATAGGGTTTCATACCATCGCCTTGGGGATTGCCTGAGGCCATAGACAGATTTGAAGAGTAGATACACAAAATCTGTATGTTCTGGATCAACGAAGCCAGGCGGCTGTTCCAGATATACTTCCTCTTCTAACTCTCCGTTCAGGAAGGCACTTTTCACGTCCATCTGGAAAACTTTGAAGTTCTTATGTGCTGCAAATGCCAAGAACATCCTGACTGCCTCAAGTTTTGCAACTGGTGCATAGGTTTCATCATAATCAATTCCTTCTCGCTGAGAATAACCTTTTGCAACCAAACGAGCCTTGTTTCGTGTTACAAGTCCGTTTTCATCCAGTTTATTTCTGAATACCCACCTAGCTCCAATTACGGATTTGTTCTTTGGTCGGGGTACCAGTTTCCAAACTTTCTGCCTTTCAAACTGATTGAGTTCCTCTTGCATTGCAATCACCCAATCAGCATCGCCAAGAGCTTCTTCTATTTCTTTAGGTTCAAGCTTGGATAAGAACCCAGAATATAAGGAGATATTAGCCATGTCAGCTCTTGCAGTTCTTCTAGTAGTCACACCAGCATCTGGATCACCAATAATTAACTCAAACGGATGGTCTCTATTCCATACTCGTTCACCTGGAAATTGTCTTGATGATTCAGCTTGACTTTCTGAGTTGGGGTGCTGACTACTTTGATTATTTTCACTAACTCCCCCTGAGTTAGTGCCAGCTCCTACAGAACTAGAGTCAACTCGACTCGAGCCTTGAACAGTAGTCCTTGAGCTGCTATTTACTCCCCCTGAGTTGTTGCCGGTTGGTACTGAAGAAGTCTCTCCTGATCTTGTAGAATTAGCTTGTTCACTAGACTCAGGTTCTTCATGTACGCTTGGAACATTTAATGGAACAACCAACTCAGGTTCATCTTCAAGATCTTCTAAGTCCAGATTCTGAAATTTTAGGGACTCAGGTTCACTAGAATCTCTTGAAATTGATGAGAGTTTGGTATCGTCGAATCTGACGTTGTAACTTTCAGTCACTTTTCGATCATTCACCAAGAACACTCTATAAGCTGCCACCACGTCTGTAGAGTAACCAACAAAGATTCCTTCACGAGCTTTTGCTGCAAACTTGCCTAGATTTTCATCATCTATAAGCACATAGCATTTTGCTCCGAAGACATGAAAGTATTTGATTGTTGGTCTTCTG
This sequence comes from Saposhnikovia divaricata, assembly GCA_036435485.1. NCBI lineage: Eukaryota > Viridiplantae > Streptophyta > Magnoliopsida > Apiales > Apiaceae > Saposhnikovia > Saposhnikovia divaricata. Next base: position 118,985,219 of record CM071598.1, on the reverse strand, counting down.
TTGTTCATTAGCTCACATGGTGTCTTTTCTTTATCTTTTATGATCAAGGTTCTATTTTGAGTGTAACAAGCGGTACTCACCGCTTCAGCCCAGAAATACAAAGGAAGTTTTGAATCATACAACAAAGTTCTTGCTGCTTCAACTAGAGTTCTATTCTTCCTTTCAACTACTCCATTTTGCTGTGGAGTTCTCGGGGCTGAATACTGACGACGTATTCCCTTAGATACACAGAAGTCATTTAGCACTGCGTTTTTGAATTCAGTGCCATTGTCTGATCTAATCGTCTTCACAGTAAGTGTTGAAACATTCTCAATTTGAGTGATGTGATCAATGATTAAGAAAGGTACTTCGTCTTTCGTCATTGCGAACAATACCCATGTATACTTGGAGAAGTCATCCACGATTACCAAAGCATATCTTTTCCTAGACAAAGATAGGACATTCACTGGGCCAAACAAATCCATATGAAGAAGTTGTAGAGGCTCAGTAATACTAGAAATTTCTTTGCTTTTATGCGATGCTCGCTTCGAGTTTCCCATTTCACAAGCTTCACAGAGTCCTTTCGGAGCGAACTCCATTTGAGGTAGATCTCTCACCAATTCTCGCCTCGCGAGAGCATTCATCGTTTTGAAGTTTAAGTGAGATAGCTTTTTGTGCCATAACCAGCTTTCATCATCCGAGGCTTTGCTGTAGAAACAGGTGACCTCATCCTGATTTGCTGAATCCATATCTGCAACAAAAAGATCTGCCTTTCGAACTCCTCTCAAAGCTAGTGAGCCTTCCTTGATGTGAGTGATTGAGACACCTTTCTTGTTGAAGACAATTTCGTAACCTTTGTCACAGAATTGACTTATACTCAACAGATTGTGCTTTAGTCCCTCAACATAGGAAATATCTTCAATGATGACATTGCCAGTTTTCAGTTTGCCATATCCCTTAGTCACACCTATGCTGTCATCTCCAAAGGTAACATAAGGGCCAGCCTTCATAACCAACTCTGTAAGCAGGGACTTGTTTCCAGTCATGTGCCTTGATGCTCCACTGTCTAGCACCCATATAACTTTATTTCTATTCTGCTTAATGCCCTGCAATGACAGATTGGTTAGACATTCTTCGGAACCCAACTTTGATTGGGCCCGGCTTTTCGATAAGATCGAGAATCAACAGATTTAACAACAGGAGATGCACTTTTCTTCACATTACTAGAGCTTTCGACTATCTCCTTTCCTTTCTCAGACTTGACAGATTTGTCAGTCTTAGGAGAAGGTTTGTCACTCCTAACTTTAGGAGGACTGACAGTCTTGGCTCTACCATACTTTTTCTTGATATTTGAACTAGCAACAGTATTTGAGCATGACTGGCTAGATGCATTCATTAAATGCACAAAAGTTTGCATGATATTAAAAGTGCATGGCATACAGTTAGGTTGACCACACTGTGCATGATTCTGATGCAGATTATTCATTGTATGTGTGGTAGGCATGGCATGTGCAGCAGGAACATTCATGTTAGCTTTGCATGCATAAGAAAAATGCTCAGTAGATTTACAATGATAACATGCTTTCTTTATTCGTTCAGCCTTAACCTCTTTTATGCCTTTTTCTTTCTTTCCTTGTTGTTTAACAGCCTTAGCTCCTAATCCCAGTCTAGATTCATCTTTAGGGAAATTGATTTTCACTTGTTTAATAGGAGTTATAGGTTGTTCTTTCTGGCGATCTTCCATCTCAATCTCATATCTAGCTATCAATTCAGTCTCTTCTTCTTCTATTCTAGGAACAAGATGTTTGTAGATAGGTTTGACAGCCGATTTAAGAATACTAGGTGTTTCCTTTTTAAGGTCACTGGAACTAGGGTCAATAGGTCTCTTTCCTTCTTTCTTAGGAAGGTTAGAATAATCAAGTCCTATACCTACTCCAGTTATTTTCTTAAATGTGTCATTATCTACATACACTTTACTAGCAGCTAGTTTGTATGCTTCGCATTTAGTTTCTAACTCAGCTAGATTGTTCCTAAGACATGCTTCTACTTCTTCCTTAAGGACGAGCTTGTGTTCCAGAGATTTAATAAAGTCTCTTAGAGAAGTATCTACAGTGCAAGCAGCCTCTAGCTCTTCCAGTTTTGCCTCAAGCATTCTACATTTGGCAACAAGTGTTTTCTGTTCCTTTTGAGAAGAGTCTAGGCTTTTGCACAACATATAGATCTCTTCACTAAGAGCCCCGTTCTGTTCTTTATAATCATCAATAGACATTTCTACTTTAAGAGTCAGAACTGGTACCTCTGGTTCCTCTGATGTCTCAGCCATGAGGGCAAAGTTTGCTACATGAGTAACATCTTCCTCATCTGAATCATCCCAAGCTCTTCCTTCTGTCACCAATAAAGCTCGTTTTCCATGTCTTTCCTTCAACAGTGCTTCATAGTTGCTTTTGAGAGCTTCAAATGTTTCTTTTGGATAAGTCTGTTTAGGCTTTTTGCAGTCCGAGGCAAAGTGTCCAGCTTCACCACAATTATAGCATTTGAACTTCATTTTGAAATCCAAAGGAGATTTGTAGCTGGTATTCTTGCCTTTTCCTTTGTAGCCTGACGAACTACCACCACCCTTAGCAGCCCGATAATAAGATGAAGATTTTCTCTGTGGTCGGTTGCTCTTTCTAAATCTCATGTTGCTGAACTTCCTTGCCATGTATGCCACGACACTATCGTCCATGTTGTCCAGCTCTTCTTGGGTGTAGTAGTCATCATCACTGTCAGATGCGCACTCGTCATCATTATCAACTTGATGTGGTGCAAGTGATGATTTAGGCTTTGCTGCAACCATTGCCTTCTTAGACTCTTCCTCATCAGCAACTAATCCTGATGCACTTTCTTTTCCCTTTGAATCATTGTCCCATGCTTGATCTTGAAGAGTTTCCAGCTCATAGGTCTTTAATATTCCATAATATTCTTCCAGAGAAGTTGTATGCAAATCTCTGGTTTCTCTTATTGCGTAGACCCTATGTTCAATGCTTTTTGGCTGGTTCCTCAGATATCTCGTATTAGTCTCAACCATGGGGAGAGTTACACCTCTCAGATTCAAATCCAATACCAACTGACTGAATCGTAGGTAGACATCTGTTATGCCTTCTCCTTTCCTTATTCTAAAGGTGTCATACTCCATCTTGAGTATGAGTGTTTTGTTGCTTCTGACCTCTGCAGATCCTTCCATGACAACTTCTATCTTGTCCCAAATCTTCTTCGCTGTAGTCAGACCTTTGACTATGTTGAACATTTCATGATCAAGAGATTCCATCAAGGTTTGTCGTATGGCAGTATCATAAGCTATTTGTTCCTTGTCAGCATCCGAAAACTCCGAGACCTTTTTAGGCTCAGACCGAGGTGGTATAACCACTCCTCCTTCCGTATGTGAAGGAATAACTACCATTGGGACAAATTTACCCTTGTCAAGGACTTCCAGATATTCAGGGTTAACAGTCTCTAGATATAGTCTCATTCTGAAAACCCATTCTTCATAGTGATCTTTGTTGAACATTGGGATCTTGAATGCATTTTTAGGAGCCATCTCAATTCTGGTCACTAAAAGTTTCTAAGTACCCAAGACTAGGCTATGTAGAATATTTATGTAGAACTTTTGCCTAAGTCGAAATTTCTCTAAGTAGAAATTTTGCTCAAGTCGAAATCACCAAGTAGAAATTGTCCAAGTCGAAATTCTATGTAGAAATTCTCAAGTAGAAATTCTATGTAGAAATTTTTGCCTTAGAATAATTTTTCTACAGATTACTTTAATATTGAATAAACAATATTATCTCTTTAACACCTTTTGACTTTGAATGCTTTACTCACCTAACCCACCTAACCCACGTGCTAGGTAATGAATATGTTTTGTTCACTTTCGGCCGTGAATAATGCAAATCACAAAGTCCAAAAACACCTTTTTTTATTCTTTTACTATTTTTCTGTTTGAAAAGGAGATCAAAAAGTTGTTGGGTTGTCTTCTTTGATAAGAACAGATGATGAACACTCAAGAACACCAAATATGAAAGTACCCAGATTAATTCACAAAAATTAATTAAAATACATCCAAGCTAAATAATCACACCTGGAGTATTTAAATAATTTTTCAGATGAGTTTTCACTACCAACGAATTAAAACACACTTTTCGAGAAAATGAAAAGTAGATCTGAAAAATGAAAACTCACGATTCTTCTACTCAACACAAGGATCTATGTTTTGTATGTTAAACATATTGCTCTGATACCAATTGTTAGGTCCAAATGTGTTGTAGAGGGGGGGTGAATACAACTTTTCGAATATGAGAAGCAATAAATACGATGCAATAAATGAACACACAGATTCAAGGAATATATGTCTTATATATAACTTGAAAGGGTTGCTACAACATTCATTACAAAGTATAACAGAAGTTGAGAGAGAAGTGAATGATACTAAGCTCTGTGAATGCACTCTCTCTTTTTCTCTTGTGTTTTTCTCTAGAATTGCTCACTAACTAAAACATTACACAAGTACTTCTATTTATACTACATGTAATCTATGTCCTGTAGTCTTCAAAGACTAAGATGTACGTGGCCCAATGATGTCCACATAATTCTTGCCTTATCTTGAAAGCTTGGAAATCTGCCAATCAGAAGATGCCATGTGTCATGTTGAAGCTGCACTCTAAGTAGAACTTCTACTTGAGAATTTCTACTTAGCCATCTCGAAGTTCTAAGTAGAACTTCTACTTAGAAACTTCTACTTGGCTATCTAGAATATTTAGTACTTAGAAAATATTCTGATCTTCAACTTGAAACTTCAATGCACATCTCGAACTTGTGATATCTTCATGTCTTCTTTATTCTTCACTAAGCTCTTGAATATGGATCTTTATTACTGACATAAACTTGCTATCAATGTCCTGACACTTGATGCAACGGTCTGGTTCATAAGTGACTAGTCTTGATAGGGTTTTTGCTTCTTGAATAAATTACCATATCCAATTAGAAATGTGGCTTTCCAATATTTGCTTTCCTTCTTGTTCACTTGAAATCAATTGGTCTTATTGATACTGATAGTTATGATCTTGATCTTTGGCTTTCCAAATCACTGAGGCATGAACAACTTTGACTTGAACTTCTCTCAATGATTTCTTCTTCGATTGATCATAGTTAACATGTTGAATTGTATCAATTACCTTGTCTTCATTTAGTGTTGATTTCTTGTGACTTCTTGTTCTTGATTGTCTTCTGGTTAAGTATCTTTTCCTTTAGTTTGAGTTACATTAGATATAGTGTTACAAGTTTATACACTCTGCCTTTCACCCACAAACAGCCTTACTTCTGTACGAGATTCTAACTTGGTCGCGTTCTTGTTCAGCACATGTGCTGGACAACCCCAAATCCGAATATGTCTTAGACTTGGTTTGCTACCAGTCCACAATTCTATTGGAGTCTTGGGAACCGACTTAGAAGGTACCAAGTTCAGAAGGTAAGCCGCTGTTTCTATAGCATATCCCCAAAACGACTTGGGTAAATCTGAATAACTCATCATCGATCTAACACTCTCTAAAAGAGTCCGATTCCTTCTCTCTGCTACACCATTCTGCTGAGGTGTTCCAGGTGCAGACAACTGGGATGCAATCCCATTTTCTGATAAATATTCCCTAAATTCTCCAAGCAAGTATTCGCCACCACGATCTGATCGTAGTGACTTGATACATTTTCCAAGATGTCGCTTCTCCGCACTTGCTTTGTACTCTTTGAATTTTTCAAAGCACTCAGACTTACGGCGCAACAAATAAATGTACCCATATCTAGAATAATCGTCAATGAAAGTGACAAAATACTCATAACCTCCTCTTGCTTGGATACTCATAGGTCCACATAAATCAGTATGAACCAATTCTAACACTTCTTTAGCTCTATTCCCCTTTGCTTTAAAAGGCCTATTAGTCATCTTACCTTCCAAGCAGGATTCACAAACTGGAAATGGCTCCACTGCCAACGAGCCTAATGGCCCATCTACTACCAGTCTTTGAATCCTCCTCAAGTTAATATGACCTAATCTTAAGTGCCAAAGATATGTTTGGTTCAATTCAGAAGGTTTCTTTCTTTTATTTGAGCTAGAAAGAATGTTATTAGTTTCCTTATGTTGCAGCATTGGTTGGATAGGATTAATAATATATAAATTGTCTTGCAATGTACCAGAACATATAACTCGTTTATTCATCATAATAGAAACATTACGATCCAAACAAACATTATAACCATCCATGGCAAGTTTAGAAACCGAAATTAAATTCCTTCTAAACGAAGGTACATAAAGACAATTGTTCAAAACCAAAATCCTATCATCGCCAAAAGATAATGTAATTATTCCAACTGCAACTACTGCTACTTTCGTAGCATCTCCCATGAACACATATATCTCGCCATCTCTAAGCATTCTGGATTGCTGGAACCCCTGCATAGAGTTACAAACATGGTCAGTGGCTCCTGTATCTACACACCAAGTGCTCGTAGATATAGCCGCTATATATGTTTCTGTAACTAGAGAAAGAGACATACCAGTATTGTTTGTCTTCTTAGGAAGAGGACAATCCTGTTTCCAGTGACCTGACTGCTTGCACCTGAAGCACTTGCCCTTTGGCTTTTTCACACCACCTTGAACTCCCACTGCATTAGCAATCTTTCCAGCTTTCTGTGTTTGAGTCTTTTTCTTCTTCTTAACTTTCGGCTTAGATGAAGAAGCTTTCTCGGCCACATTCACTTGAACATTCTGCTTAAAGAGTCCTTCAGCTGCCTGAAGTTCTGTCAGAAGTTCCGCAAGACTATACATCCTTTTGTTCATGGTGTAATTCAAGCGGAACTACTCAAAACTTTTGGGCAAGCTCATAAGGATGATATCGATCTGGGTTTCCCCATCAATATCAGCACCAAGGATCTCCATCTCATTCAGATGAGACATTATTCTGAGAACATGATCCCTTACAGGTGTTCCTTCAACCATCTGAGTGTTCATTAAAGCCTTCATTGCTACTTGCCTAGCAGCCCTATTCTGTTCTCCAAAAAGTTCCTTGAGATTAAAGAGCATATCTGAAGCAGTGGGCATAGCCTGATGCTGCAAAACACCCGACATTGCTGCCAGAATGTAACATCGCGACATCTCATCAGCCTTAATCCACCGCTTATAATACTCCTTCTCACTTTCAGGAGCATCTTCAGCAGGCTGGTCTGGCTTGGGTTCATAAGTACAAAATTTGTACTCCTCAGCAGTCAACACTATGTCCAAATTACGTTTCCATTCAATATAGTTCGGTCCAGTAAGTTTGTTATCCTTAAGTATGGTGAATAGTGGATTAAAGCCCATAGTGATCTAATCCTGAGAATCATACATGTAACACATAATCAGATAGTTGCATAAATCTTAAATCCTATTGGTTTCCTCTAACAATTAATTAAAATTAATGCACTAATATTTAAACACCATAAGTATCTGGTACGCCACGATGGATGACATATATACCACTTAAATTCGTTTAAATATTACTTCGGTCCTATTACTAAATAATACGCCACGTTAGGGTGGACTATATATTATTTTTCATAGCTAAGTGTATACCATTATTAAATCTTAAATTAATAAAAAGACTGGATACCACCATTAAATATTTCAAATCAATAATCGATAATAGGATAATTCCCAGATCGGGGGGAGCATTGTCAAGAGGCATCACTTAAGACCCCTTTCTAGACAGAATCATCATTTCTCTCAATATCAAATTCTATATTCAATCAGTGGTACCCTTCTAATTAATTGAATTCTATGAAACTTGGTACGCCACGATGGGTGGCATGTATACCTTTCAATATTCGTAATTAATTTATGAAGTTTGTTCTAGTAATATCCATAACACTACCTGACACCATAAATCATACGCCACGATGGGTGGCATGTATATAATTTATATTCGTCTCGGTGTTAAATTACATACAAACAATAATGGAGACCATGGGATTTAATTCCTAATTAATTCCCTCACCCACTTAGAATTTTTATTTAAAATTGAGGAATTTTATCTAGATGCATCGCCCTATGTTATTTTTTCGAGGTCCACATGTTATAAAAATAACAAAACAAAGAACACATAACATAGCAGCATGCATCATAAAATTAAAGCAATAAATAAAATTAATGTCCATGTCGTCCTAATTATGTTAAACATGCAATTAAAAATTACACACATAATTAACAACACACATAATAATTATTTAAAGCAATAATTAAAAAATTAAATAGCGAAATCAAAATTATAAAACATAATTTAAATCCACTATTATGGCCCCTTGAAAAAAATTTCCAGCCTTTTATTCTGCTGAAAAAACAATTTTCTGCCAAAAATATGCTGTTGCGCAACTTCTCCCTGCGTTACAGCCCTGAAACAGCTGTCACGCATGTGCGTCATGCGTTACTACCTGTTACAGGCCTGTCACGCATGTGCGTCATGCGTTACTGCCTGTTACAGACCTGTAACGCAGTCTGCACATGCGTTACAGGCTTCAGATCAGAATTTCTCTGTGCGCCGCCTCCTGTCGCCTGTTCTCATCAGTACCTTGTGAATTTTTTGAACACGAACAGATACACAACAGCAGCCTCATCATGATTTCGCAGCGGAACAAAAACAACTCTGATTTGATTTCCGATCGCACATAATTGTTACAAAATACCCGGATTTTTACATAATCCATCAAACAATTACATACAAAACAGATCTAATACAAAACTAATTTTGTAAATCTATTCTAACACGATCAACCCTCGTGTTTTACAACCACGATAAACCACGTGGAAACCAAATAAAATAACCACGATTAAACCACGTGGGATCCAAACACATAATTAAAATTACATGGCCATAATAGTGGATACTAAACAACCTGCAAAAGATTATTATCCAAGCACACCACTATACACATGCATATATAATTACGACATGGACATCGTATCAAAATTCGCAGAACCAATGAACTAGGCTCTTGATACCAATTGTTAGGACAATCAGATCTTGGCACTGCGATTTTTAATACAATAAATTAACGAGTACGAATAGAAAAGTCACCTTGTTAACGGTTGATTCCACGCTCTTCTATTGTATTCCCAAATTCCCTTGAGCGAAGTGTGGCCTTCGTCTTCTCAAGTTATCCTCTCTTCTTGCTCCTTGGTGGCTACAATATTTTTCTTAACCCCCGCTAGCAAGAAGAGAATAAGAATATATATAGGCTACAATAGGGATCATGGACAATTAGGTTGGGCCTTCTAATTACATCTTGGGCATAGCCCAATGTAATTAAATATTAATTCAATCCACTAAAGAATTAATATTTGCACTACCTTTCCCAATACCGTAATTTAATTAATTAATTCGGTTCCAATATTATTTGCTTATTAAATTCCCCATGTTTAAAATATCGCATGTCCATTAATTAAATAAAATACTGATAATTCATTTAATTAATATCTTTTATCCTTGATCATCCACTCAACCTTTATTTAATTATGCCGGAATAAATCCACCTGCAGGGTTTCACATAATTAAATCTTTTTGAGCTTTCAAGGGGACATCATTAACCCGAATATTATCAGGACATGGATTCCGTCAATAAATAATATCCCACCATATATATTATTTCATCACCCAAAATATAATGAAATAAATCAAAAGAATTATTTCATATATAAATCAAAGCATGTAAATAATAAATACGTGTCAATTATTATTTCCGGATTAAGAACCTAAGCATTAATAATAACATAGAATCTTAGTTCACCTTCTTAATCAGTATAAGGGAACAATTCTAAATTTGATCCTGTTCAATATACACAAAGTATACTAGTATTATTTATTAGTCAATATAAACTAATCTAAATAATACTACAGCCATTCCAGTGGATTGTCTAACACCACCTGTGCTGTGAACCATATTATATTATATAAACCGTATTTAATAATCTAATATTCTGTATCCCATTTGATACTAGATTATTCACAATATATAATATTTAGACAACATGTAAACATTTAAATGATTCTCAATTAAACCGGCCAGAAATAAATGTAAATACTTCAAATAAATATTTTCAGTATACACCAACAGTGGCTCTATCCAAGGAGCAGTGTCCTTCGACACCTAAGGATATAGAGAGCATGAAAGCAGTTCCTTATGCTTCGGCATGTGGAAGCTTAATGTATGCTATGTTATGTACGAGGCCTGACATCTGCTTTGCTGTAGGCATGGTTAGTAGATATCAGTCGAACCCAGGTCAGGAACATTGGAGTGCAGTAAAAACTATACTCAAGTACCTGAGAAGGACTAAGGAGTATATGTTAATTTACAAGGCCTCAGATCTTTTTCCTTTGGGATATACTGATTCAGATTTTCAATCAGATAGGGATAAGAGGAAATCAACCTCGGGATATGTTTTTACTTTGGGAGGTGGAGCCGTTATATGGAGGAGTGTAAAGCAGAAATGCATTGCAGACTCTACCATGGAAGCCGAGTACGTGGCGGCCTCTGAGGCTGCAAAGGAGGCTGTATGGTTCAGGAACTTCCTTTTTGACTTGGATGTGGTACCTAATTTGCCTAGGAGCTTGACAGTGTATTGTGATAACACTGGTGCTGTGGCAAATTCGAAGGAACCGCGAGATCACAAAGCAGCTAAACATATTGAACGTAAGTATCATCTCATACGAGGAATCGTAAAGCGAGGAGATATAGTTGTGGGTCACATATCATCAGAAGACAACCGGGCAGATCCTTTCACAAAGAGCCTGCCAGCCAAAGTTTTTGACAGGCATGTGGAAGTGATAGGAGACAGATGGATGGACACATAGTTTTTTGTGTAATAGTTGATTAAATAAACACTGATATACTCATAGAATATTTTGAGTATAAGTGGGAGATTGTTGGTGTATACTGAAAATATTTATTTGAAGTATATACATTTATTTCTGGCCTATTTTATTGAGAATCATTTAAATGTTTACAAGCTGTCTAATATTATATATTGTGGACAATCTAGTATCAAATGGGATACAGAATATTAGATTGTTAAATACGGTTTATATAATATAATAAGGTTCACAGCACAGGTGGAGTTGGACAATCCACTGGAATGGCTGTAGTATTATTTAGATTAGTTTATATTGACTAATAAATAATACTAGTATATTTGTGTATATTGAACAGGATCAAATTTAGAATTGTTCCCTTATACTGATTAAGAAGGTGAACTAAGATTCTATGTTATTATTAATGCTTAGGTTCTTAATCCAGATATAGTAATTGACACGTGTATATTATTTACATGCTTTGATTTATATATGAAATAATTCTTTTGATTTATTTCATTATATTTTGGGTGATGGAATAATATATATGGTGAATATTATTTATTGAAGGAATCCATGTCCTGATAATATTCGGGTTAATGATGTCCCCTTGAAAGCTCAAAAAGATTTAATTATGTGAAACCCTGCAGGTGGATTTATTCCGGCATAATTAAATAAAGGTTGAGTGGATGATCAAGGATAAAAGATATTAATTAAATGAATTATCAGTAATTTATTTAATTAATGGACATGCGATATTTTAAACATGGGGAATTTAATAAGCAAATAATATTGGAACCGAATTAATTAATTAAATTACGGTATTGGGAAAGGTAGTGCAAATATTAATTCTTTAGTGGATTGAATTAATATTTAATTACATTGGGCTATGCCCAAGATGTAATTAGAAGGCCCAACCTAATTGTCCGTGATCCCTATTGTAGCCTATATATATTCTTGTTCTCTTCTTGCTAGCGGGGGTTAAGAAAAAATATTGTAGCCACCAAGGAGCAAGAAGAGAGGATAACTTGAGAAGACGAAGGCCAGACTTCGCTCAAGGGAATTTGGGAATACAATAGAAGAGCGTGGAATCAACCGTTAACAAGGTGATTTTTCTATTCGTACTCGTTAATTCAGTGTATCAAAAATCGCAGTGCCAAGATCTGATTGTCCCAAAACATTCGAGTTCTCAAGGACTAAAGAAGCTATTCGACATCTCAGGGATTCGACATGTCAAAATGCTCTATTCGATATCTCAAGGAGTCCCAGAGAAAAGAGCTATTCGAGAAGTGATTCGATATGTCAATATAACACTATTCGAGAACTCAGAGTTATCGATTAAGTCAATTCGAGTTCTCGAATTAATCACTTAGCCACTTCTCGAATACATTCTTGGAGACAAAATACTGAAGAATTGTACAAGTCAGAAACCTGCAACAAGCCAAGACGCTTTATTTGACTATATACATTAAAGCAGATTGGAAAGCCTACAAAGAAGCTTGGAGAGATAAGACAAAGGGACAAGGAGCTAAAGAAGTGGATCTGAACAGGCTTTGCAAAGTCAAATCTGTAGCCGTTTGGACTCTTACTCAAATGAGATAGACAGACTGGAAAGTATTTTGTTTACCTACCTTATTTGTAGTAAGTAGGTGTATCCGTGTCTATAAGGATACAGCCTCACTTCCTTAGCTAAACAGAGAAAGTGATAAGTTTTTCAATATATATCTCAAGAAATATCTCTCTAAGAAAAACGAAGCTGAGAATACTACCATTTGTATTCACAGATTGTAGCAAAATCTTTATCTAATAAAATATTAGATTAAAGTGATATTGTGTTGTGTTTGTCTTTGTTATCTGTACTTACATATCTCACACATTCAACACATATCTTGCTGCAAAGATTCAAGAACAAAGAAAAGTTCAAGAATCCATTCACCCCCCCCTCTGTATTCTTTTACCGTATTCAATACTCAACAAGTGGTATCAGAGCAGGCTGTTTAATCTAAACAGAAAATGAACATGAGTTCGAATACACCAAAGACTACAGGTACGGTGAAGGTCCTTAAGTTCGACAAAGAGAATTACAACCTCTGGAAAATAAAAATGCTGTTGTTCATCAAAGCTGCCAATCCTCTCTACCCTGACATCCTCAAGAATGGTCCATTTGTACCACAACAAGAAATTGCTGAATCTACAGTGGGCACAATAGTCATTCCTAGATCATATGTTGCAAAAGAGCCATCCAAATGGACGGACTCAGAGAAGGAAAAGGTTGCCCTAGACAGTCATCTCATGTTGCTGATCATAGACTCCATGGATATGTCGATGTTTGCTAATATAGCATCATGCACATCAGCCAAGGACATGTGGAACAACATCAAGGTGTTATGTGAAGGGACAGAGGAGGTAAGAGAAAATAGGAAACAGATACGGGTCACACAGTATGAAGCTTTCATGGCACAGTCCAAAGAAAGTATTACTGATATGTTTGAGAGATTTCACAAGCTGGTGACCGAGCTTCAAATGAATGGGAAGGTTTACAGCACTAAGGAATTAAACATGAAGTTTCTACTATCTGCACCAAACCATCTGGAGCAAAGGGTCATATATCTAAGAGAAAGAGATTTGAACAAAGTCACATATGATGTGCTTTATGGGGTTTTAAAAACTCATGAGCTTGAGTTGCTTCAGAAGAGGGCTATCCAAGCCAACCAAGCCAGATGATAAACACATCCTGTGCCTTGATTGTCAACAAATCCGTTAAAGACCTGGAAGCATCTACAAGTCAACTGAGAATAGAAGAGATAGTAGATGATGAAGAGACTGAAGAAGAAGTGACTGAACCTGTTGATGAAAAGGAAGAAGATGAGTTCTATACTCTTGAAGAGTTGGATGCCATGGAAAAAACTTCATATGCTTTTATGGCTAGGAAATTCCCAAACATCAGATTTAAGAGGAATCAGCCCTTCAAGTCTAGATCTCAAAATCATTCATTCAACAAGAGCAAGGCACCTGTGAAAGTAAATAAAAACAAATTCAAAACCAGCTATGTGGATAGGTCATCTGTAAGATGTTATAGATGCAATGACCTAGGGCATTTTGCCAGTGAATGCAAGAAGCCTAAGAAGAAGGATAAGAAGTTTCTTGAGCTTGAAGCTAAGTATGAGGCTCTGCTAAAGAAGCATGCACTAGGTAAGGCCTACATAGCTGAAGGGAAGTGTTGGGATGATTCTGATAGTGATGGAGAAGAACAAGAATTCTGCAACTATGCCTTGATGGCCAACTCCAAGGAAGAACCATCTGAATCAGACTCTCAGGTACCATCCCTCACTACTATAGACATGTCTGTTTCTGAATACAAATCTATGGTTGAACAACTATCTGTTGAGATGTTTAATATTCATACTAGTATGACTGCTGCTAATGAAGAGATTGCTAAACTGTCTACTAGGAATGAACTGTTAAACAAAAGAAATGAGGAACTAGAACTAACTACTATGCAAATAGAAAACCTTAAACAAGAAATCGAATATCTAAAGAATAAGGTTCTATGTGCTAGTCAAGTTGAGAAAGCTCTTAGGGATGAACTAGCTGAAAATGAATTTAAATTGAAAACATTCAAGAATTCCTCTAGTCTATTGCAGTCCTACCATGAGAAAAATCTAGCTAGACCTAAGGCTGCTATTGGACTTGATTATGACACTCTCAAGCAGAGGAAAGGCTATGCAGTCATTGAAGATGACATTGTTGTTCAAGAGGAAGTGCCTCAGGTTTTGAAAAAGGCTGAGACCCCAATATTTAAAACACCAACACTTGAGATTGATGAGGATGCCTTACTCATTAAGCAAATGTTGGATGATGAAGATAAGGCACAATCAAATGAACAACAAGCATCCTCTAAGAGTGAGAATGTCAAAACCAAAGCCAAGGAGTCAGTAGGAGGTAAACCTAGACTTGAGAAATTTGTAAAGTTTGTTTCAGCAGGGAATAATGAATTTGAGAAGAAAGTGGCTAAAAAGAAACAAAACAGGAATGGCAAATTAGGGATTAACAAGGACAACAACTATGCTTATGTGCCCAATGCCCCTAGGAAAGTTTGTCAAAATTGTTTTAGCACTAATCATTTAACTCATGCATGTAAGAAACCATCTGGTAGTGTTGCTAAACCGTTTTATGATTGCTATGTGCCTTTAAGACATAGAGACTCTCCTTTCTGTGATAAATTTGATTGTATGCCATGTAACATGAATGTAATGACTAGTTGCTTTAATTTGAGAAGACAATTCATGGAAGGATGCATCAGTTACAATGTTCACACACACTACACAAGAACAAAGTCTTCAAGTCCTTCTAAAGTTAGGAAGGTGCCTCTGTCACCTAAGTCTAAGAACCATGATTCTAAGACTTCTAACAGTGACAAGAAGACTAACATCAAGAAAATTGATAAGCATGCTGTTTATGATAAGACTGTCGCTAAGCCACATGGACCCAAACTTGTTTGGGTACCAAAGGAGAAGTAATACCTTTGTGTTTACAGGGCAAAGAAAGTGAAAGAAAGGTCATGTGGATTTTGGACAGTGGATGCTCAAACCATATGACTGGTGATATGGCCCTGCTATCACAGTATGAGGAGAAGGCTGGCCCAATGGTTGCTTTTGGAGATGACAGCATTGGCAACACACTAGGATATGGCAAGTTGGAAATTGGAAATCTCATCATTGAGAATGTAGCACTGGTCAAGGGACTCAAGCACAATCTACTGAGTGTTGGTCAATTTACTGACAGAGGCTTCAAAGTGAATTTTGACAAAGATGAATGTTTGATCACCCACAAAAAGACTGGTGACTTTGCTCTATCTGGAGTAAGGAAAGGAAGCCTATTTGTAGCCAATATGAACTCTGCAAACAAGGACAAAATATGTTGCTTTTACTCAAAAGCATCAAATGAAGATAGTTGGCTGTGGCATAAGAAGCTATCACACTTGAACTTCAAAGGCATTAATTCTCTAGTCAAAAGAGAGTTAGTAAGAGGCACGCCCACACTTGAATTCTGTCAAGAAGGAGTGTGTGAGGCTTGTCAAAAGGGAAAAATGAAAAGATCAAGCCACAAGTCAAAGACAGTGACATCAATAACCAAGCCCCTACAACTAATTCATATGGACTTGTTTGGGCCTGTCAATATTATGTCACTAGGAAGGAAAAAGTATGCTCTGGTGATGGTTGATGATTTCACAAGGTATACATGGGTAGAATTTCTGGCATCAAAAGATGAGGCTCCCCAAGTAATCATTGAGCATATAAAGAAAATTGACAAGGAAGCAAAGGCCAACAATGCAAGTGTGATTGCATTAAGGAGTGATAATGGAACAGAGTTCAAAAATACCATGCTTGAAGCATTCTACAAAGAAAATGGTATTTCTCAACAATTCTCAGCTCCAAGGACTCCACAACAAAATGGAGTTGTTGAAAGAAAGAATAGAACTCTGATTGAGGCTGCTAGAACAATGTTACTTGATGCAAAGATGCCTACATGTTTTTGGGCTGAGCCTGTGAGCACTGCATGCTATATCCAAAATAGAACCCTCATCAACAAAAACACTGGAAAGACACCTTACAACTTGATGACTGGAAAGAAGCCCACCCTAAAGTATGTTCATACTTTTGGAAGCAAATGCTTTATTTTAAAAGACAACTCAGAATATGTTGGAAAGTTTGATGCAAAAGCATTTGAAGGAATTTTTCTTGGCTACTCTATGGAAAGAATTGCATACAAAGTTTATGTCATCACTCAAAAGAAAGTTATGGAAAGCGCAGATGTGACATTTGATGACAGCAAACTACCTGGATTAGAAGAAGCCAATGATGAAGATAAAAATCCTTTGAAGTTTGACAATCTAGATGATTCTGATGAGGAGATTGAAACTGAATTTGAGCCCACAATTCAACAAACTCAAGTGAATGAAGAACCTGTGTCAACCAACAATGAAGAAACAAGCATCCAAGACACACCTGTGATTAGTGGAAACTTCACAGGGGGAGGAAATGTAAATGATCATGATCTGGATGATGAAGCAACATCTAGGCTGAGAAATCAATCTGAACATACAAGGAAATGAGATAGATCACATACTGCAGATCAGATAATTGGAGATCCAAATACAGGAGTGAGAACAAGGAGAGCAACTCTAAATGAATGTCTCTATAGTTGCTTTCTATCCCAAGTTGAGCCTAAGAAACTTGAAGATGCATTGTTGGATCCTGATTGGATGATTGCTATGCAAGAGGAGCTAAACCAATTTGAAAGAAGCAAAGTATGGGAACTTGTGCCTACACCAAAGGATAGAACCATTGTTGGAACAAAATGGGTTCTAAGGAATAAGATGGATGAAAATGGGGTAGTCATAAGAAACAAAGCAAGGTTGGTTGCAAAAGGATACTCTCAACAGGAAGGCATTGACTATGATGAGACTTTTGCCCCTGTTGCCAGACTAGAGGCCATCAGAATTTTCTTGGCATTTGCTGCACATTCTAATTTCAAGGTCTATCAAATGGATGTCAAGAGTGCATTTCTGAATGGGGAGTTGGAAGAAGAAGTATATGTGCAACAGCCACCTGGCTTTGAGGATCCACAATTCCCTCACTTTGTCTACAGATTGCTTAAAGCATTGTATGGACTTAAGCAAGCTCCTAGGGCATGGTATGACACATTGTCACAATTTCTACTTGAGAATCAATTCACTAGAGGCACACTAAACAAGACACTGTTTTACAAGAAACATGGTGATGATATTATCTTAGTTCAAATCTATGTGGATGATATCATATTTGGCTCTACAAATGAGAAGCTGTGTGAGAAATTCTCTAAGCTCATGCAGAGCAGATATGAGATGAGTATGATGGGAGAATTAACATTCTTTCTTGGGCTGCAAGCGAGTCAAAGGAAGGATGGCATTTTTATAAGCCAAACCAAATACATCAAGGATCTATTGAAGAAATTTGACTTAGAAGAATGCTCACCTGCAAAGACACCCATGGCCACTGCCACCAAGTTAGATGAAGATGGTAAGGGCAAGAAGGTAGATATCTCAATCTACAGAGGCATGGTTGGTTCTCTACTCTACCTCACTGCTAGTAGGCCAGACATCATGTTTGCAACATGCTTGTGTGCAAGGTTTCAATCAAATCCAAAGGAATCACATATGATAGCAATAAAGAGGATTTTCAGATATCTGAAGGGCACACCAAACTTGGGGTTATGGTATCCTAAGGACACAGGGTTCAATCTGGTCGGTTATTCTGATGCTGATTATGCTGGATGCAGAGTGGATAGGAAAAGCACCTCAGGTAGCTGCCAGTTTCCTGGACAAAGGTTAGTCTCTTGGTACAACAAGAAACAACAATCTTTGTCAACTTCCACAGCTGAAGCTGAGTACATAGCTGCTGGAAGTTGCTGTGCTCAAGTGCTTTGGATCAGAAACCAACTTAGAGATTATGGACTTGTGTTGGAAAGAATTCCAATTATGTGTGACAACACAAGTGCAATCTCTATAGTTTCCAATCATGTCAATCATTCTAGGACAAAGCACATTGACATCAGATATCACTTCATAAGGGAGCATGCAACTAATGGAACCATTGAGTTACATTATGTTCCCACAGAGAAACAACTAGCTGACATATTCACTAAGCCATTAGATGAAGCCACCTTCACAAGGTTGGTTAGTGAGATTGGAATGTTGAATTCTTCAAATTCTGGCTGAGTGAATATATCAACTAGATTGTTGCAGCAGTAAATACTTACTTTATCAAATGCTCAATATTTTTAAAGTAAGTATTGGCTGGATTATGATTTATAAATATTCCACAATGCTGCATATGTTGAAAATCATACATCTTTAGCTTGAAATTTCGGTGAAATTTTGAGAAAATCACTATTTAATTTAGTAGAATATTCTTCAATGAATATTTCTGGTAAATTTTAAAAGATAGTGAAAATTGAATTTTATGAGTGAAAAGTATAGTTCGATAAGTCAGACTTCTCGAATGGTTCATTGTTTTGTCATGGCTCGAGTTCTCGAACAGGCCTATCAAGAACCCTTCTGAGTTCTCGAATAGTGTCTTTTGGAGAAATCGAATAGCACACTTTGAGTTCTCGAATAGAGTATTTTAGTTCTCTAATGATGGAGTTCTCGAATACTGTATTTGAGTTGTCGAATCATTTGAAAAGGCTGATTTCTCGCTGACACTTAATCGCTTTTTGGATTTATATTCAAAATTTCATTTCGCTCATAAAAACATATTTTATTTAGCTTAGAATTATTTTCTGTGTTAAATAACTGCCAGCTGTGAGTTACAAACTGCTTGAGATATCGAATAAACCTTTCTTGACTTATCGAATAGTTGTTTTATACTTCTCGAATGACTGACTTGTCGATACAAAACATATATCTAATCAACAACTCAAGTCACTCACATATATACAATTCCACAACTGTTCAAATCATTTCATTCGATTTCTCAGGCAGCTAAAGTTCCAAAACCTCTGTAAACCCTAACGTCAAAAGCTAAATTTCTTCTTCGACCTTCATTCTCTTCTCATCTCTCTGTGTAACAATGGCAAATACTCAACTCACAATTCCTAAACACACCAATTTCATAGCAATAACCAACGATGTTGAAGCACCCAATGCAAACTTTAAGTGCTTCGTTCGATGGATCGCTGAATCATACATCAAGGATGCACTCTCAGCTAACCCAACTCTGTATCTAGATTTACTAGAACAGTTTTGGAGAACTACTACTGTGGAGGTCGTGGCCCTAGAGAATGCAATAACTTCATACGTAATATATTGCAAGATTCAGGACAAGGAAATCACCATCACTACTGAAAATATGAATCAAGCACTAGGGTTACAACAAGGAGTGTATGACAGTCAAGCAACTGATCAGGAATTGGAAGATTTCTTTGATTTTATCAACTACTCAGATAGAATCAAGCTTGGAAATTTGAATAGGAAGTACTTGAGGAAGGAATGGAGCTATGTCTTTGCCACTCTTCTTCAAGTCTTCACAGCAAGGAAGTCTAGCTTTGATCAAATCAGCACACCTGTTCAACAAATAGGATATGCTCTTGCACATGGGAGAAAGATTGATGTTGGTTTGATCATAATGCAAGAATTGTATGGGAGACTTGGTAAGAACTCAGCCAAGAGAGGTAATGAAATTTTCTTCCCTCGCTTTATTCAATCTGTACTTAATTTCATAGATGTTAAATTGATTGAATTCCCTGGGTTAGACAAAAATAGAATAGGTTATCCGAAATCCATGACCAAACTCATTTTTGGTAGCTTGGAGACTAGGAATGATGTGGATGTGGGGCTCAAAATAACTCCCCTTATGGAGAGTTTATTTAGGACTTACCCCCACAACATGCCAATATGTGCCTCAAAATCTGAGTTAGCTAGGCCCAAGCAAGTAGAGCAAAATGTTAACCCAGGGCCTGCTAACCAACCCTCTCAGCCAAACACTTTACCAAACACAGAGACAATTGCATCATCCTCTCAAAAGGGTGATGTTAGTAAAAAGATGAGAAAACAGGTTGCTTCTGAACCTCTAAAAATCTTAACTGAAGCAGCCTTGGCTGTAGAATTAGGCATAGCAAGTGAGGAACCTGAGTCACCCTTACCAAGGCCAAAGAAGAAGAAGAAGTCTAAAACCACCTCTTCAGTCACCCAAATGGCTGAAGTTGTAAAATCAGGGGCAAACAGCTCACTAGGTGTACCCTCTCAACAGGGTGCATCTATAGAATCAAGCATTCTCCCCAATGCACCTACTTGTACAGAGTCAGCACATGGGAGTGATAAGGCTGGCACAGCACTGAGTGGAGAGCACATCACAATTGAAACTCCCTCTATCTCTCAGGGGGAGTTGCCAAAATCTAATCTACAACACACTTCTCTTCCAGAATCTACCACTCATATTTCTTTGGAGCCTGCAACTCAAGCAATTGAGGAGCAAGGCATTGATCATCAAGAATTCTTTTCTCTTGATGAGCCAATGGATTCAAGTGACTTGGTGCATGACACCTTGCTCACCACCCAGGTACCACATTTAGATGGTCAGGGAATGCATGCTGGGGCATCTCCTAATGACACCATCATAAACACAGAGGATTAACTAGTTTTAACTAGAGACTCTGTGCCTGTGTCAACTACTGTTGTAACTCATCCCACTTCTGTGGAGACAACAGTAGCAGAGTCTTTTTATCCGGTTACAGAAGTTTCATCTGTAACTGAGGAGTCTAGCTTGCCTAGCTCTAGCTCTCACTTTTTGTCCCAATGGCTGAAGCCTATGCAACATGACAGTGCTTAAGGATCAGGGTCTGTTCCACCACAAATGTCCATTAAAGCTCTTCAAAGCTATGTTGTGGATCAGATTCCTGAATTTGTCAAAATAGCCCAGAACCTTGTCACCTCCAACATCTCAAATCCAGATTATGAAGCCATCCTACTATGCCATAGGGATGATGTGGGGATGCAGAAGGCCAAGATTATTGATGATGCTGAGAGAGATGGCAATGTAGATGCCTGGATGTAAGGAAAGTATGATGTAACTCTCAGTGAAGCACTTCAATATCTTAGAGAGGAATACATCACTTCACTGGGTTCAAATGCAAAATCCCTGTCCCCTAGTGAAGTGTTTGAAGCTGTCAATGATTCCTACAAGGGTTTTCTCAAGGCTGCACACTATCTTGGCAAGGGAGTCAAAACTGAAGTCAACAAGGTGAGTGACAAGACAGCCACTTCAGTAGAAGAGATAAAGAGGGCCTTTGATGCCAAATTTCCTCAACTAGACAGTGTGGTCAAAGATATCAGACACTGCAACACCACCTGCACCAAGATGGATAATAGTCTAGCTCTCCTTAAAGATACAGTCACAGGTCTAGGAAGCAAATTTCAAATTCTATCTGATCAGACTACAGATGCCAATGCCATGCTTAGGACACTCTTTGCAAATCAATATGGAGACAAGCTGGTAACTGAGGTTCCTGTGCATGAGCTGTCTAGATTTGAAGTGCAGAGACTTAAAGAACAATCCCTGTCTGGCTTCAAATCTAATGCATTATTCAGTAAGGTAGATGCACTTGAAAAGGAGGTAGCTACTCTCACTAAGTCCAATGCTCATCTTACAGACAAGGTACAAACTCTAACTGAGCAGTTGAACACTCAAGCCACCACCACAGCTGATGTTCTTCTGCATCAACAATCAATGTTGTCTGCAATGATGAAGCACATGGGTCTCCCTCTACCTGAAGAATCTTCAACCCCAAAGGTCAAAACTACAGCCTCTGTGCCTGACAACAAGCCTAAGGGGGAGAAGAGGACATCAAGGAACTCAAATACAAAGGGGGAGAAACCACCAGTAAAGGGCATTAAAATCACTGAAGGTGCTCATCAAAGAACTTCAAAATCTCTAATTCATGTGCCTGGCAAAGGAAAAGACAAAATTAATGAGCCTCCTACTTCTCTGCCAGTTGTCACTCTACCAACTGTGCACATCACTACTTCCAGTGGTCAAAAGCAAACTATCACAACCACAGTGGTTGCAGGGAGTATGCCATCTGATAGACCTTCACTCTCCATATCTAAAAGTGCCAAGCCTGTAGAAGTGAAGGTGGTCACTGAGGCCAAGCTACAAGAAATTGCAAACTCAAATGTTTATCATGATGATGCATTCTTGGAGTTTCTGAAAGTCTCAAGAGAACAGGCTGGTGACACTCAATTGTATTTAAGGAGCTTGAAGGATCAGATCGATTACTTCAATGTGGTACCTAGAAAAGTTGATAGCTCATGGCTCAAGGAAGTAATGATGGTAGCAAAATCCAGAATCTGGCATCTAACCTACAAAACTCTACATGCCTTGAAACATTCAGAGATAGATGCACTGATAGAGCTCATAGAGAAGAGGAATGTAAATGAAAACAATAAGAGTCTGTATGATGACTTGAGGAATGGCCAACCTTCAAGGCTGCCAGAAGTGATTAAGAAGCCATGGACCATCATCTATCAGTCTGGCACCAGAATTGAAGAGATTAAACAATTGGTCATTCCCAATGATCTCACTTCTCGAAATCACAGACTCATTATTGCCATCATTGATCTACTGCAAAAGAAAAAGGGGACAAGTACTGCTGAAGAGATAGAGGCACTGCACATTCTCAGATCATACATTACAACTGGTGTAATTCCAGAAATGGCCAAGCTAAGGAGGAATAAGGATGATGAAGATGAAGACAAGAGTGATGGGAGGAGAAGTCATCACAGGAGTGATAAGGGGGATGAGGATAAGAAGAAGAAGAAAGACAGCAAGGATAAGAAGGATGATGACCAAGGCAAAGTCTATGAGAGGAAGAATGGAAAACAACAAGCCTTAGGCATTGCTAGCAGTAATCTCACCACAACACAAGACTCTAAGTCTAGGGTGAATGCTGTTAGTAATGACTTACCAAAATCTAATCCCATGGCTTCTGCAACTGTTTTACCACCTCAAGAAGAGAAGAAGATTCAAGTCAAGAAACCATCTGTACATTTCAAAAAGCATACTGCTAATGGAATACTACAATGGTCCACAAACAAAGGTCACATGCTACTGCCAGGCAACCATGTCAAAAGGATCAAATTCAAACAAGCTACAAGGAAACCAAAGCTATCCAAGTCAAGGACTCTGACAATCTATCCAGGCTTAAAACTCCAACCACTAGATGAAGATTTTGATGAAGACCAACTGCAATTCTTACAAGCTCAAAGAATCTATCATGTTGCCATTGTTGATAACTGCCTTGAGATCAAATATACTGATGGAAGGGAGGAGAAATTCAAACAAGGAGGATGTCAACACTGGGGCAAACTACATGACATATAAAGAATCATTGCATTGTTGAGCTCAGAAGATAAAGTGGAAAGAGTATGGAAGCTGGAGCTAATTGATTTTTTGAAGATGAAGAGAGATCATAAGGAGAAAATCAGAAAAGAGTGTCTTGAGAAATGGCTAGCAAGGGAGAAAAAAATTGAGAGACTGGAGATTGAAGCAGAAAATCTAAGGGCAAAGGGATTGTGTAGAGTTCAGTTTAACCCCTATGTGGTGAAGTATAGGAGGAGAAATGGGAATAAGATCCACATCATAATGAATCTACTCAACCACTATCCTACAAGCATTCTGAATTCAGTACTTGAAGATTTCAAAGACTCAATTTTGCTTGAAGAATTGGATGCTATGGCAGAAATAATAAAAGCTATGGATGAGAATACAAGAAAGGAGAAAGAAAGAAGACAGAAGGCATATGATGATTTGCAAGCCAAAGCTATGGAAAGGGAAACTAATGACAATGGCTAGTACTTCATTATAGGCTGTAAGATTACTCACCCTGTAGTTCTATTCACATTGCTGATCAAAATTCATACATGTACTGTCAAGTTTTATCTTTATGTATGTTAGGCTTGTTATTAGACATGAAATTGTGACTAAGGGTCTTACTCACAATTTGGGGGAGATTGTTAGTCACAGAGGCATGCCTGAATACATCTAATAACAAGCCTAAGTATGTGTAATGCTATGCATTACCTACATGACCTATTAACTGAGGGAACCTCTAGTTGTAGAGTTTCTATTTGTTTTGTACTTGTAATAGGCATCAAATTCTAGTTGTGTTACTGTAATTATAAAGTCAAGAATAATGCTTGAAAGAAGTTCCAAGGTTCATGCCTCAAGCAAGGAGATAAAGACTGCCAAATAATCACAGTTGGGATTTGAAGAAATGAAGAATTTGCCTAAGTACCAATTCGAGAAGTACATTTGTCTATTCGAGAAGTCTAGCATTCGAGAAGTCAGAGATTCGATATCTCAGAAGACACTATTCGATATCTTTGAATACACTGTTCGATATCTCATTCGATATATCAGAGATTCGATATGTCTAGTACTCTATTCGAGAACTCATGGAGTCAACAAGTCAAAGCATCATTCGAGTTCTCTAAGAGTCAACAAGTCAATGATCTATTCGATATCTCAAGGACTAAAGAAGCTATTCGACATCTCAGGGATTCGATATGTCAAAATGCTCTATTCGATATCTCAAGGAGTCCCAGAGAAAAGAGCTATTCGAGAAGTGATTCGATATGTCAATATAACACTATTCGAGAACTCAGAGTTATCGATTAAGTCAATTCGAGTTCTCGAATTAATCACTTAGCCACTTCTCGAATACATTCTTGGAGACAAAATACTGAAGAATTGTACAAGTCAGAAACCTGCAACAAGCCAAGATGCTTTATTTGACTATGTACTTTAAAGCAGATTGGAAAGCCTACAAAGAAGCTTGGAGAGATAAGACAAAGGGACAAGGAGCTAAAGAAGTGGATCTGAACAGGCTTTTCAAAGTCAAATCTGTAGCCGTTTGGACTCTTACTCAAATGAGATAGACAGACTAGAAAGTATTTTGTTTACCTACCTTATTTGTAGTAAGTAGGTGTATCCGTGTCTATAAGGATACAGCCTCACTTCCTTAGCTAAACAGAGAAAGTGATAAGTTTTTCAATATACATCTCAAGAAATATCTCTCTAAGAAAAACGAAGCTGAGAATACTACCATTTGTATTCACAGATTGTAGCAAAATCTTTATCTAATAAAATATTAGATTAAAGTGATATTGTGTTGTGTTTGTCTTTGTTATCTGTACTTACATATCTCACACATTCAACACATATCTTGCTGCAAAGATTCAAGAACAAAGAAAAGTTCAAGAATCCATTCACCCCCCCTCTGTATTCTTTTACCGTATTCAATACTCAACAAATCATATTATTGTTGTATAAGGGAAATGGGTGACTGGAAATGATATCGGATTTTAAAGATTCCTAAGTATGGGTTCTAAAGAATTTCGATTTCAATTGAGCCCTAATGTATTTGATATTAAGGAATATGGAGATTTTAACGAGGATTATATATATTGAGAAGTTTTATCAAATTAGGTTAAACCCAGTGATTATCAAATAAAGGAAATGCCAGGGGAATTTGAATTTTTAAACGATTTCAAAACCACTTAGATAACGAGGTATATTCGAAACAAATTACGATTAAACGAGTATAGAGACAAAACAACCAAGAATAGTGATACAACAAGGATATATACTACATTATGATCCACTAAGGTAATTAACATTTTACTTAGGAAAATCACAAAATAAGATTAAGGATTTAAGAAATGACATCATTCATGACATCATCGAGTGAGGTGGAATCCACTAACTTTAACCAGGGTTAATTAGTAATTTCACCATCTAATTATCTATAACATGCTACAAAACTCCAGAATTCTCAAGATATCATCAACCAACACAAAAATTTTCTCCATCTTCATCCATTTCTTCACATTCGGCCAAAAAAAAAAATTCATCACCTAGCTCCAAGCCACAAGAAGTCAAGGGAAAATTAGGAGAGCTTCTTCAAGGTGAGAAAGGAGTGTGCACAAAGTTTCAAGGCCATCCAACTTCATTTGCATAGGTAAGAAATTCATTAAAGTTGAGGGTGAATAGTAACCAACAAGAACTAATTTTGTTTTCATGGTTTCTTTAGTTGATCCAAGCTACTTTAAGGCTAATTAAGGACTAAACAAGGCTTATTAAGTGTTTTTCAAGCTCCAAGGAAGGTATAAAGTTCAAGAACCCTTAGTATTATCTTGAGTTTATGATGGTTTATGGTTAGTTTAGTGGTTAAGTGAGTATTAAGCATGAAATCATGATTATATGTGTATTTATAAGTGATTGAATGTACATGGAGGTGTTGTGGGTGCTTGTAACCATGGTTGGTATGATGTCCACATGGTGTAGGGTTTGGTATATGTGTTGGATGTTGGATTTGGAGGAGTTATATTATGGAAAGTATGAAAATATAGCTGTTATAATGCCCGATTTTCGTTAAAACATAAATTACTTGTTAAAAACAGAGCATCCCGAATCTGTCAAGGTCAGTAGGGCATAACCACTGGTCAGGATTGGATAGATCTTAGTTCATAGATCGTTTTGATATAAAGTACGTAAAAATCTGATGAACGGTTTAGGAAATATGGCCAAAATCGTAAAAGTGGTTCGAAAGCGTAAGTGCGAGTTCGTAACTTCAATTGAACACCCTTAACCTAAGTGATTCCGTTACGAATCTTGATAATTAAATAATAAAGGTCATGCGGAAGGTATAGGAGAAGGTCTCATGTCAAACGAATAATTTTTCAATTTTATAAAAATGTTTAGATCAAGGGTACGTTAATGGAATACCCCTTAAACGGATAAAGGATAATTTTCTTGAGTTAATGGTCGACTTAAAAGTCTTTAAGACTTAAATATCTACTAAGTGTATAAGATAATGACATGCCTTGATAATGTATTAAGTGTCATTACGTGGCGGTATTAATAAGAGTTATGTTATGGTGTGTTTGATAAGCTAAAACGAATAGGGAAATGATTGGGAATTATTAAAGGTATTAACTTGGAACCCATGGATATTATATTTAAATATCTTTGATGAGGTTATAAAAAGATTAGGGGATCAAGTGAGTTAAATAGTTAGGATAAGTGTGGTTAGTAATAATAATTTTAATGGGGCATATGCTAATGATGATCCTTTTCGTTCTTATAGAAACTCAAGACGAGCACCGGGTCATACCTCTGGGATTTAGAGATTGAGGCAAGATTTCTTCTTCCTTATTTTGATAAATTGTTATGTTTCAAAGAAAAATGATTTTGCTAGATAATATATGAATCTTATATCACTATATGGATATAAATATGGATGGAGCTAATATACTGTGTGGCTTAAAGAGATATGAAAAAGAATGGTATCAGTTGTTATCTAGGGTTATAGAGTTTATAATATTCTTTTATTTACAATTTTTAAACATTTGTGATTTGATAAATATTATTGGATTATTATTTAATATTTTAAAATAGTTGAAATATTTTGTATATAAGAGCATATATGACTTTATTAAATACGGAGGAAATGTCCGAGTTATAATCAAAGTATTATGATGTATGTCTTTCTAAAGATTGATATATGAAAATGGAAATGGAAATGATATATGTGAATGAAAATGGAAATAGAAATGATATATGTGAATGGAAATGGAAACGGAAAATGGAAAATATGGAATGGGGTTTTATAAATGGAATAATGATTTAACAAAAAGGGGGATTGCAACAACAAGCGTAAGAGGCTGTGTTCGGCACAATCCAGCACTCAATATTTTATTACGGCCCAAGAGATGCCGAAGGAGGATGTAGCAGAGAGCCTTCCTCCACGGTGATGACCAGGTTGGATCATTCCTTCTACTAGTAGTAAACAGAGAGCAAGTACGATTAGGCGACTGATCATCGTCCTAACGTATCAGGCGACAGCAGACATTCCCAAAGTATTTAAAGAAAGAATTGATAATGGTTACAGATTGACATACTGAAAAAGGAAAAATGGTATGAAATTATGGAATTATTTTTATGGTTAGAAGAGAAACTGATATTATATCATATTAGAAGAGAAACTGATATTATTATTGTTCTATATTTCTTTTCTTATAAAGATAAATATATGGTGTATTTGATAAATAAGAATTAATTCTTTTCTTAATGACTATGATGGGTCTTCCGTTTATTAATATATATATATTTCTTTGATGCTGGTTTGCAAAATTTATCTTGCTGAGCTGTTAAAGCTCACTCTTGCTACTTATGTATATAACAGCTAGGTCAAATGCTGATACTCCGCACTACACCCCGCAAGAGGGTAAGGGAAAGACGACCTTTTGAGAGAGTGCTGGCACCTATCCCTGAGGTAGCTGATAGACAGATGGGTATTGGTAGACTTATGTGAATTAAGTGTGTAAGTTTGAGAAATAAACTTTTGGTTGTTGAAATGCTTCCTCTCGAAGTAATATTCAGCAACACTACTTAAGTAAGATTCTGGGCTTGTAATAACTTTTTTAACTTTAAACTTATGATATTGTGGATGTTGTTCTCTGAGCATATGACTGGTGTGTAATATTATTATTAGGTGTGGGTCTACTGTGTGGGTTTTATTACGCATTTATATTCAACTGTCAAGAATATAATGTTATTAAATGGAAATTGGATCGTGATGACCTAGATTCCTGACCCCGGATCTAGGGGCATCACAGTGAAGTCAAGTCAGGAAAGGGAGAGTAATAAAATAGTACACGGCTGGGATTAAAAGAATAATAAAAAAAATAGTGGGCTGAGATTAGATTTTAGTTCTCATTTGAGCAAAAACCTATATATATATATATATATATATATATATATATATATATATATATATATATATATATATATATATATATATATATGCCATTACTTCATGAAGAACACCCTTATATAAAGAACAATAAAGAACACTAGAGAATAAATCTAGACCATTGAATCAATTATGATCTAATGGCCCCGCCAGGGGCACCCACACAATTGAAATGCACCCTCACATACTAGATCAAAAAAAATATTCGAATGAACAGTGGTTGATGACGTGGTAGCCACGTCAGCAGATGCCATGTGTCACTGCCACGTCAGCAGGTGGACCCCCCATTTTTCTAACATGGCAGGGCCACGTGACAGCTGCTGACGTGCACTACCACATGGCACAGCCACGTCATCATTGCTGACGCGGCAGTGACACATCAGCAGATGCCACATGGCACTGCCACGTCATCATTTGGTGACGTGACAGTGCCACGTGGCACCTGCTGACGTGGCCTACCACGTCGTCAATCACTGCTCACCTGAATTATTTTTTTTATTTTTTTGAAAATTTTATGCTAGTGTTCTTTATTGTTCTTTATGTAAGGTGTTCTTCCTGGAGTGCAACTATATATATATATATATGAATTGCACTCTAGAAAAAATACCTTATATAAAAAACAATAAAATACACTATCATAATACTTTATTTTTCATAAAAAATGATTTGTTACGATAAGAATCACAAATTTTAACAATAATTAAGCTTAACATATCGTCATCTAAATTTAATAATCAAATATTACATAGAATCCAGTATATAATCCACTATAGAATCTTATATATATTTTTGTAACAATAAAATTATGTGTAGTCATGTTATATTTGATCATAATTTTTTATTAGATTCTATTTTTATTCATAAAAAATCATTTTTGATGTGAAAATTAGAATCTAAAAGCGATTTTATGTAAGATTCTATGATGTTCTTTATTGTTCTTTATATAAGACTGTTCTTCATGTATTGTTTCATTCAAAATCTTAAAATTCATATATGATTTGCAAGCAGAACATATTTTGGAGAACAATACATTTTGCAATGTTTTGTTTGCAATACATACATGATTTTCAAAATTTTTAATGAAATTTGCATGTAAAATATATATGATTTTCAAGATTTTCAATGAAAAAATGATTTTCATAGAACATGATTTACAATGGATAAAGTTTTGCAATGTTTTGATTGATATATGGTCTCCGATATTCACTAAAATTTTGGTCTCTATAGAACTTAACTATATATATATATATATATATATATAAACTTTATAAAATTTCATCAATAAATAACAAATAAAATTTTTAAAAATATAAAATTTAATTCTAATGTGGAATACAAATAACATATAAACTTTATAAAAGATTTAACACATAAAATTTGAACAAAAGACTTGATTTAAATTTGATTATACTGTATAATCATTTTGGATAAATTTGATTTTATGATAGAATTATTTTGGATTATTTCATTTAATTTTTAATGATATTTCAAAAAGAAAAGTTGTAATTTCATTTTTAACTTCTTAATTAAGATTTACAATTATGTTTAATACAAATATATATATATATATATATATATCTATATATATATATATATATATATATATATATATATATATATATATATATTTGTGGTGGTTCTCTTAGACTCTATATAAAGTAAGATGGTCATTTTTATATTGCCATCAATGATAATTTATTTAAACTTTTAATTATTTTTTATAAGAATAAGTGTAAAAAAAGAGGGAAATGATTATTATACTAACATATTTATACTAAATTATAATAAATAAACACGAATATAATTTGGTTTAACTTGTTCAGTCATAGAAAAATATTGACAATAGTTAGATTTACATTAAATAATATTTTTTAAATAAGCTAATCAACTAGAATATATATATATATATATATATATATATATATATATATATGTGTGTGTGTGTGTGTGTGTGTGTGTGTGTGTGTGTGTGTGTGTGTGTGTGTGTGTGTTTGTATATTTTAAAGTATAAGGATTTTTAAAGTAAAAGGATTTGTTGATATTACCCTTAAAATAAATATTGGCTGATTTTTGCATCTTAACCTTCTTATATATTTTAGTTTTATTAAAAAATAGAATGAATGGAAAGTGAAAAGATATCGCTATATATGTACTTAATTCTTACAAAATGAATACTTTAGAATCAAAGAATTTTATCCATTTATTGAGATTAAGAATACACTCTCTTTACTATGACTTTTATATTGGGTCCAAAAAATATTTCTTTCACAAGATGATTAATTTATAAAATATTCATTTACTGAAATTCAATTGTATGTGTAAATTAGCTTGCCTTTTTCTCCTTAGACAGTTTCAAATGTTACATCTCCAACTCCACATGTCAATTTTAGAAATGTATCAAAGTTGTAAATTTGCTTAACAACTTTATCCACACTTTATTTCAACTATTGAATGGATGTATTTTTGTAAGATGTTACTTATTAAGGATTAACCTGAAGCCACCCCCAAACAAAAAAAAAAGTACATAGTAAGGGATACAATAACATACATAAATGCTTTCCAT
Source organism: Saposhnikovia divaricata (assembly GCA_036435485.1). Lineage (NCBI taxonomy): Eukaryota > Viridiplantae > Streptophyta > Magnoliopsida > Apiales > Apiaceae > Saposhnikovia > Saposhnikovia divaricata. The sequence goes on along the minus strand of CM071598.1, from coordinate 118,953,422 downwards.
TGGAAGATCTTATTATTCAAAAGTTTGGTAAATTTTACTTCATTGTAGAATCCTGACGAAGTTTATAAAAAAATCTTATCAAATACGAGGGACGTACGGGGTGAAATTGACAAGAGAATCATGGCGAGATTTTGGATAGTAAAGGTGATTTCGAGATTTAGGTTTTAAACTTTATACATATTAACAAAAATTATTTTTTATGAATTTGTAATCGTCAAATTTATAGTACTTCTGGTTGGTTGTGGCTACGAAGATAGTTCAATTTTTTACAACTTTTTCACCTCATAAGCCTGTATTTGTTTTCTTTTATTATTTATAATTTGTAGTTTTGTATTTGGATTGAAAATAATTGATTTCGTGTGTATTTGTTGTTGAATAGAAGGAAAAGAGCATATATATAATATGTCATTATTTTGTAGACGCGGTATCATAACCGACTACACCAGTTAGAACTTAATCTTATCATAGTTTATTCAGAAAAATGACCAAATTTAAGTCATTTCTAACCATCTCCTTTGAGGATTTAAGTTCTGTTTGAGAACATTGTTAAAAAAAGATGTTTTGTTGAAATAAGTGCTAGAAAAATAAGTGATGTTGTGAAAATCAGATGCCTATTTGATCAAAAAAACATTTATATGCATGTCTTGGGTTATAATTTATAATAAAAAGATAATGTTTTTAGTGAGGTTCGATGTTGAAACCTGAAACCTGCTTCCCGCAAATGAGAAAAACAACATTTTCCAAAAGCATGGGGAATCTACTTTCCCTAAAATCATCTTTTCAACTAAAAGCACTTTACATAAAAGTTGTTTTTGAAATTTATCAAACAGATTTTTTTCTACTTTTTAGAAAAAAACTATTGTTACCATCTGCAATTATAATACCAAAAAATGTCTAAGTGAATTACAAATTATGGGCTTTTAGTAGGACGCCTTTCAATAGTAGTAGATTTTGAAAGTTAGTGTTACACAAATAAACCAACCGACTATTATAATATTAAAAAATTTTGAGTGGGTGTAAATATTTTTTTTATATATTTGTATATGTTCAAATTCCATATATATATATATATAAAGGTGAATTTCACCAAAAACGTTTTAAGTTACAAATCGTACAAATTTTTTATTGCCATTAGATAATAAAAAATGAGTGGTCGAGATTCATTTGCTGCATAAGCATAATTATATTTGCGATGACAATTTTGTAATTAATAAAACTGCCAATGACAATTGTATTGTTTCTCCTAGATGATACATCCGACATAATTTGGAAAAAGTTTTAAATCTTATCCCCCAGCCACTCACACTTCTCTTCTTCTCTGTCACCTATACATATAATACACATAATATATAAGCACAATGTTTGTAATTTTTATCCACTCATCTACAAAATTACAGTATAAAGCTATGAAGCTTTACTACAAATAAAATTTCACCTATTCTGAAAAATTCTATTAGTGTATTTTGAAAAATTTTGATTATTTGAAAAATTCTGATTATTTGAAAAATTCTGACTAGTTTGAAAAATTCTGATTATTTGAAAATTTTCACCTACAACATCGGTTTTTGGCCGATGTTAAAAGTGTTTAACAACCGATGTCTTTGCAGGTGTAGATAAAGGGGGGGCCTATAACATCGGTTCCTGACCGATGTCAAAGATGATTTTAGACATCAGTTCCCTTAAAGAAACTGATGTCTTTTCAATTGTTTAACATCGGTTTTAATAGGAGAACTGATGTTTAATACCAGCTAAGACGTCAGTTCAATAACTAAACGATGTTTAATTTTGACTCATAGACATCGGTTCAAAAAAACTGCAGACATCTGTTTTGAACTGATGTCTATGTTGGACATCAGTTTTTTGTATTGTTTTATATATAATGATGTCTACACATTTACGTGTTCAATACACACAAATACCAAAACCAAACCAAGACAATCAAATATAAATAACCAAAATCCAGTTATATATTACCAAACAAACCAATTCAGTATACAATAACGGCAAAACCAATACTACATTATCAAATCAAAGCTGATCCCTACTACATTACCAAAAGGACAAAATGAAAGTACTAGCTAGCTGTGCAATTTGATGTTACAAAGAGCAGGACCAGCTGGTAAGGTCAGGTCAGCACCTGGTGAAACAGACACAATATCTGCAACCTTTACTTAAACAAGTGATGACTTATGACTGTTGTTGGTCTAAAAATGTAACACCCCCAGATCCGGGGTCCGGGATCCGGTGGTTACGGTTTCCAATTCTGTCCACAACACTTGAACTTTCCTTAACATAAAATAAATTACGTCTCTATAACCCAACACAATAATATAAAACACACCCGTTATAGTCCCAGAGATGAAATCAGAGTAACACTCAAATTTTTATTAATCACATTATGAGTTCTTACAATCCAAAAGAATTTCAATATAAATACATACTCTTTGCCATCCATTTACATAAGGCATACTAGACCATATTCTTGGTACTGAAAGAATAAATATACCCTACCAATAGCTTCTTCTTCAGCTCTGGTAGTCTCATCGTCCTCGCCCGCGTCGAGTGCGCCTTGTGCGAGTCATCTGGTCTAGCTGTTGTTGTGATATAATAATAAAGCAAGGGTGAGCAATAGCCCACCAACAATAATATATGACTGAACGATAATGTATAACAGTTCAAAAGTATCTTTCAAACCATATGCCATGCCTTTACGGAAATGATGCCAGTATAATATGAACGATGAAGTTACAAGGTAACTTAAAGTATTTGTTTGTAGAAATATCTGCTACATCAAAGTAAGCGAGATATTCTTATTGTTATTAAGAACAGGAACTTGCAAGAAAAGGTTGCAATTCCAGTTATGACCCTTTTCCAACTCTGCCAACAGTAATCATGTTGCAGGAAATAAATAAATTTGGATGATGAACCAATGATGGAGTATTCACCGCGCCCGCTGTTCCAATCTTGATGATCAGTCGAGATCGTACAGCTCAATTTAGATTTACTACCGGTAGAAGGAAGAACTGACGGCTTTACTTGTGTACCGCCTTACTAGCTCTCCCCGGCCAACGGTTGGGCCAAAGGGGATGGACCGGCGCTACTCGGCCTCTTACACGACTCCTAGTTCAAATAGAATTCATGATTCTGAATGTAACGTTCGTCCCCCTTTCCCCAAGTATAATACTTGTTGATAAGACTCCACAAAGTAGTCGTATCTAGTTGGAAAGGAAAATTTACCAATAACTCCAAAGCTATTACTTGGTAACGGATATCAACTTGTTCCAGTGATCTTACCCCTCGAAAGATGAGAAGGTAAGCAACGACTTAATAAGTCAACAGCACCCGAGTTGCGAGTGAAGGGAATACTTTATGACCGGGAAGTCGACAAGATAAATAACATTTTCCAAGTAAGGTTCCCTTATTATTAAGGAGGTAGACTCAAAGAAGAATGATGTCTGAGAACCTTCCTTGATATAGGATTAATAATAATGTGACTCCGAAATATTTTTCGTAATAATCGAAGAAGATAAACCTTATTGAGGTTATTCTAAGTATGGAATAAATATTCAGAGAATATTTATTGAATTAAAAATATTTAAAGAATATTCAGGAATATGAAAGAATATCTTTAATCAAAGTATTTTTCAAATAATTCTTGAAGAAATATCGAGAGAATATTTATTGCATAATTAAATATTCAAATGAATATTCCAAATAATATTCATTAATCAATAAGACCTGAAAGGAATATTTAAAATATTTAAAATAATATTCGATGATTAAATAGAACCCTGGATGAATATTCAAAATAATATTCATAATTAATTAGGAATTTAAATGAATATCAATAAAGTAATATTCATTTAATAAATAATATCCTAAATGAATATCAAGTAATATTCATTTAGTAATCCAAGCTTTAAAGGAATATTCGATATAATATTCGATAAGTAAATCAAGCTTCAGATGAATATTGAAGATAATATTCATCAAGTACTTAATACCTTAAATGAATTTTCAAAAGTAATATTTATTTAATGAAATAATATTCTAAATGAATGTCCACATAATATTCATTTAGTAGTCTCATCTTTAGAAGAGTATTCGAAATAATAATCGATAATCAATTCGACTCCGAATGAATATTGACGAATATTATTTGTCGAATGATTACGTTCAAATAATTATTTGAAGTAAGGATCGTTAAAATAATTAGTCTCGAACGAATATTCAAATAATATTCGTCGCCCAAATAATAGAAAATATTTACTTAAATATTTTCCTCCGAGGTAATCTCGATATATCAAGAAATATTGACTCCCGGTCTATTTTTGATTAATAAGATGTATACGCCCTTCTATGAGGGTCTTACAATAATCGGCTTATAACTGATATATAACTATCTAGCTTATAAGCCAACAATAACATTCAGGGAACAAGTATATCACTTCAACTTGAAAGTAGGCATGCATGCAATGGCATATGTATATCAGCATATATATATATATTTATTCAATCACAACAACAGCCTAAAAGAAGGGAATTGGAACTTGCCTGGTAGTCGAGTACGGTAAGGGGTAGTGGTAGCGGGTCCCGGTTCAGCTTGGTGATCTATAAATAGCCAAGGCATTCGGGATTAATCACTTAACATATTAAAAGTTAAGTTATACTTAATTCGAAACACGTTCTCGAGTTATCTCGTTATACCCCTTTTTGTGGATTACTTTTATCACTGATCCGACCCGACATTCGTTCGTTAATACGACATGTCATTGCATTTATACTTGGGACATACTTAAGTCATATGAGTTCTAAGGTTGATCGTTATGAACCAATATTATACTCCGAGTTTTATCGCCCGTTTTCTAAGTGTTTTACCGAAGTTATAAAAGAGTCGTCTTTTAGGGGTTCGTTCGCGTTTAACCTCGACTCGAACATTTTTAATAAATCGAAAAATGATCTTTTTGACATACGGTTTTCTTTCACGCCTTCCTTTTTACCTCTAGTATTTATTTACCAAGATTCGCCATGACGTTACATAGTTTACGAGGGTTCAATTACAGTTACGAACTTTCGTTTACGGATTCGAACTACTTTTAGTAATTTGGTCATAAATCCTAAACCGTAAGTCCGTTTCATGCGATCTTTATATCAAAACGAAGCTTGAAACATAATCTATCCTATCATGGCAGAAAATGAAGCTGTACAGTGAGTTATAGCTACTGTGATGCTCGGTGTTTAATAGTCTAACGAAAATTCGGCATTACGACGGCTATAAATCGAACGTTCTAAAATTCATAACAATCAATCCAAGCCACACCGGGCATACTATACATGGTTTTCATCTTAACCAGTCCAAGAAGGTTTCAATTAACCATCATAATCATCAAAACTCTTAAATCATCACTACTAACTACATAATCATGCTTTTATGCATATAACAACACCATAATCTTAACTAATCTAAAACCATCAAGAACATATATAAAACTCAAAGTAAGATCTTGGGTTCTTAAGAATTATACCTTCCTTGGAGAGTGTACAAGCTATAATAACCCTTATATAGTCCTTGTATGGCTTTAACAAAGCTTAAATCATCCAAAGAAACCAAGAAATCAAAGTTAGTTTCTTGAAAACACTATTCACCCTCATCTTTGAGGATTTATTTGAAAATGGAAAACATGGAGTTTGAAGGTAAGATTTCTTGGAGATCATTTTTATGAAATATAGGACTCACCATAAAAATTTGGAGATCAAACAATGGTTGGAAGGTGGATTTTGAAATCTTAAAACTCCAAAATTCGAAGTGCCTTGGTTTTGGGGGAAAAACAGTGAACTTCTCGAATTTATTTACCCATCCAAACGATCTTCAAAAATTATGAAATTAAATCCCCAACTTCACCTTGATGTGTAGAAGCTCCATGAATTTTTTCATGATTTTTAGATGAGTAGATCTAGGTGAAAAAAAATGGCAAAGACCCCTGCCCTGGAAAATGCAACTGCTGGAAAAATGGGGGAGAGGTGGTGTTTGCTTGGCTAGTTGTCAAATGATATTTGTGATATGTATAAGTGGGTATAGCTGCTAATACTCCTCTTAATACAAGTGTCAAAGGTTTATGGTGTGTTAGAAAAATTGATGATGTGAAGCCTTGTTGTTTTCTTCTTGTCCATCCACCTCATTACTTCCTTTCTCATTTCTTTTCTTCATTTCATTTCCACCAAATATTCTTATATATAACCCCAGCTGATCAAGTAGGGTTTTTTTTTTATCTCGTTACGTATTTAATCCGTAATTTCTTTCGTGTTTGCTTGATCGCTTAATCTTGTTATAAAGTTCTAGCGATTTCTAGAACACTTGTTATTCTAACTCAAAGGTTTTCATTCTAAATCCTCAAATCATACTTAATAAATAAAATCCTTGAATCCTTAACATTATAATACTCTTGTCTTGATCGTATTGATAGGCTCTTTACGGTTCGGTCAAATATTGTACCGAAAAAGAATTTGGAATTTCTGAATTCCGATCGTCTCTGCATTCACTTATTTCCTCCGCGTATTACTAATATGACTTCGAAACATCCATAACACGTCCCGTACATAGGGTGGCGTGAAAAGTTTTCCAACTTACAAAGTCACTATTCATCCACCAAATTACTATGCACGTACAGGAAACACTATGCACGTACGGGAAATACTATGCACGTACGGGAAATACTATGCATGTATGGGAAATACTATGCACGTATGGGAAATACTATGCACGTATGCATTTCTCTTCAAGGATCCATTAGCTCCTTCCTGGATGGTAGATTATTCTTATCTAGGTCCTCAACCATCGAATTACTCTATTCTGACAATATACCAATGCATCAGGATCATTGTCCAAAGCAATATCCATTCATTACAATCATTGTTCTTTGAAACCACCATTCATTAGAGCTGGTGACCTTGTTGTTGGAATCATTGTTCCTCATTTTATCATTACTTAATAAAAGTTTTAATTATATCCAAAATTTGGGGTTCTTACAGTCTCCCCTCCTTAAAAGGATTCCGTCCCGGAATCAGGTAGGAAGCAAAGAGTCGTTTGCCTGTCGTTCACTCTTTAGCTTCCCGGTCAATTCTTATTCGTTCTACCCTTCCTCAGCACATCTTCTAGTGCTACAATTCATACTTTATCCTTTTTCCATCAACGTTGCTACTTTTCGTACAACTCACTATCCGGGTTATACTTTTACTCAGTCTTATCCTTATTGATACCTGCAGTAACATTGGTATCACTATCACCCTACGATTCGGAGGTAACCTCGCTCGTACTGTGCATTTCCTGATCGCTTTAATCTTCGCAATCTAGATCAATATAGAGAAGTGGAAAGATTTGTTGAGAGATCACTATGATCAATTGAACATTTGTTATATTGCATAGTTAGTACAGAAGGGGGCCAGCCTTTAGTACTTGACAAGCAATTAAACAAGTCATAGCATTCCACTTAGACTTCTATCACATAGACAGATAGTCACGTAGCAGTACCTCCCCTCCAAAAAGGGTTGTTCTTCTCAATTCATAAAGAAGATGAATAAGAGAGAAGAAGAGAAAAGAGTTCTAAAGGATTATAGAAAGCTTCCATGATTGTAGAATATCATACTCAGAATTTACCTCTGAACTATAGAGGTTTATCAAAGAAGAAATTAATCATAATTATATCCAATACTATTTGATCGCAATCTCACGTGTCAACATATCTTGCTGCTTTGTCCATTATTCTATGGACAAATACTCTTGTTCAATCTTAGCGATACTCACATTCGGGAAATCCTTCAACCTTTCAGGTTAAATCTTAGGTTTCTCACTTGGCATCATTATTACTGACATCCCATATCATGTTACTAGCTTTTTTCATAACTATAGTATTGACACTATCAGGTTGTCATCCTGAGAATTCATTAGAAAACCCATTCATAACACTCCTTGCTTCTCATTCCATAGTTGCTTCCCCAGCCTTTTATTTATCAATCACATCCTTCTTATTATCTGATTCTTATTTACTTCTGTTATTTACTTTCACCTTCACCTCTTTATTGAGACACCTTTTTGCACTTGGTACCTCCTTATCGGTATTCCGTCTCATTTACTCTATAATCATCACGTTATTTCAATTTAAACTTTCCGAAATGAATCTGGCCCGATTCCTTTAACTTAGATTCATATAATCTACTTCTGCCAACCTTGTTTCTCATTACTTGTTCTTTTCTATCCATGGTTTTCCACAGGTTGTCTTTCGTAAGTCGGACCAGGTCGTATATCTACATTCTTGTACTCCTATCATCTGTTGAACATTTGCATTTTACTGGCGTAGCCTGGCCACATGAAAACCCGTTATGACCGTGCTATAATTTTGGGGGTAAGGCTGGCTCGAATACCACCGTCCGAACATTTTAAACTCTCAGGTGGCCCAATAAGTCTCGGGCTCAACCGCCCTTCCCTCCAAATCTCATTAATTCTTTCCATGGGAATATCTTTAACATCATGAATCATCAACCTCATATTCTCTATCTTGTTTGCGCAGAAGTACACTAACATAAACTTGTTTGTCATTCATCAACATGCCATTTAGTTAATCAATGGCAGCACTGTCTTTATCTTTACATTGTCATCTACTTTCTTAGAAGAATCACCATCGCTTGTTGTTTACGTAGTGCATTAATAGCTAACCCTACGGGTTTCAAATCCCTTAGGGAGACAAAGTGATCACTATTCCTTATCCATACGAAACACTTCCTGAACTTGATGTAGATATAACATGAAGTAGATAGAATTGCAGAAGAGTTTCAAGTATCGCAGCTAGGTCCGGTTGATGAAACTATCACTTATGCATCTTCCATAAAAGACTGGAAACTTAACGGTTTACTTCATTAATTTTGTACCATGGTCCTGGTTTGCCTCAAAACGGGACCTTCTAAGGTACGTAATATGCTTAAGACTCCATCAGGAATCGAATCTTTACTTAAACTATTATTACCTTCGATTCTTGCACAATCATCAAAAGGAATGTAACTTCCTCCACTCCAATATGACCTTCAAGGTCTTTCCAAATATCATTTTGTTTCTTCGGTATGAACATTTATAATTATTCCTTTATACTTAAACTGTCGGCCACCTCATTGGCCTTTCCTGATAATAATAATTTCTGGTAATCCTTGTTCCTTGGATATATTCCAATTCAAACATTTCTACCTCATTCCCATCATTTTTGGGTGAAAGCATTCTCCCTTAAGCTCTGCTGATGAAGAAAAATATATTTAACAGTCTTTCTCCATAAGTCATTGCTTCCACCTACTCGTGGGAACTTTATCACGTTTATTCCCCATCCTACTTAGGATACTTCTCTTCTTAGTTCTTTCCTTATCTTAGGATAATCTCAACCTTTATAGGTTCAATCCATACTTCCTCATGGTCTCATACATGCCTCATCTGGCATTACTGTTACTATGTCATACATTCCTTACCAAACTTCCATTTTGAAGTTCGGAATATTACCTTTTTCCTTGTAAGGTTTCATAGGTCATCCTCATCCTTCCTCCTGTATTTTCTGGGTACAGGGTATATCAAAATGTCATTGATCAATACTCTAATAATTCTATCTATGTTCTTTCCAGAACTCTTTTTTTTTTCTAATAATCCTTACCGGTCATTGTTGCCTTAGCAAGTCCAGCTCATATCATCTGAAGTCATAATGTCGTTATTAGGGTTAATGCCACCCCTTGTGCATTCCCCAGGGTTTGTCTTAATTCATTGATATCCTATCCTTAATTCAACTATCAATGAATTCTTGCATCTTATAATTGGCAATCAGATCATGTATCCTTAATAAAGGTCTCTTTTCAATCATTCTCATTTGATAATCGATCGGTGGCTTAATGCCACCCTCTTCTTTCAGATAGTTGTCAGCCTATTTGGCCTTCCAAAAAGGCAACGTATGCCTATCTCCTCTCTTACAGAACTTGGTAATGGCAGCAAGGATGTTTTGGAAAATATTGGTCGAGTTCAACGTGAATCTATTAGTACTTATCGTTCTTCTCAAATGTACTTGCCTTAGACAAAATTTCTACAGCATACTGATCCATCTCTGACCATTTCTATACTCTCTTCATAAACCTTCGTTGTTTACTTCCCTTAGTCGTAATATGTTCATGGTATTCATGATACCCTAACATCATGCATCTCAAGTCACTATACTCCCATTTTACTCAAAATCTTGGACAACCATATACACATGAGTCACTTTAGTACAGGTTACCCCATCCCAAAAAGGTCTAGTAAATTCCCCATCAAAACATGGGTTGCAAAGGGTTTAGTAGAAGACTCCTACAATCTCATTAATATTTCCTTTATATCAGAAGCCCTTGCAGTCGGTGCTTACTTAGAAGCAACCCTGCTTTGTCTTTTCATTGCTGGTCTAGTCACTTTATAGTCCGTTGTGACTTGGCCTCAACTGGCCACACTAAAATAAAAATATATGATTTTAGGGGTTGGCTAATAGCATTACTTTTCTAGCAATTGCCGGCATAGTGCCTTCTTCTTTGATACCTTTCTACCTTTCCAAAACTTTACTCCATATAAGTCTTAATCGACTACTCGGCACCGTCTCCGGTCACCTTTCCTCCACTTTTATCTTTTCAACTATTCTTATCAATCCCGCGTGCCACGCAAGCTTACCATTCCTGGCATAACAGCCTTTTCACTTAAGTCAATCCCGGAGTTTCTCCGTCCGGCTAGTTTCTTACTTACATTTCCTGTTTTCGTCCAATCTCACTTCATCATATTATCACTACCGTCGATTGTAATGCTCAGGGTCCGTTTACTAACCCATTTTATAGCAACCTTACCCAAATCACAGGGTTTGCTCCAGTTTCTACTCTCTTCCATGACATTCTCTGATTATCAGAAAGACAAGGTTTGCCAAAATTCACCGAATTCCTTTCCAGACTCAGGGAAATTTTGATCAATCTACCCACCTACTGGTAACATCAAGGAGACCAGTTTCGAAACCTGAAGAATAGTTCCATGAACCTCCAAGCAGGTGGAATCATAAGCAGTCATAGTTAACGAAATAATCATCATCGGATTGGAAGTTTACCCACTGGAGAGGAATCAATTATATCCATCCCTTAGAAGGGAATCAATAATTTCAAACTGAAACCTGTCACAACGTCCTGATATTCAATACTACCAAAGGTCGGTCTACCTAACCCTTTATGCGAAGCGTCATTGGAAGCACAAAGTCTCCTTTTTCCATTAAGCAATGCCAGCTCTTGGTCATTACCAATTTCACCTTTTAGCTCCAGGAAGATTTTCTCACATTTTTCTCTTTAACTGCTGATCGTATTACTTGATCTATTATAATTCCGTGTCGGAGTAAACTTAAGGTAACTACTATAATCCATTCAAATAGAAGAAGGAATTTAATATTCCTCTGAATCACATGCATCTAACGTTTCTGGTTCATCATTTAACTGAGTTGAATTAACTCTATACTCAGTCTCTGGCAGTAGTCTCATTACGAGTTCATCTTGACTCACTGGTCTTATCTTCCCGTAGGTTCTGAGATCGTTGTCTTGCTTACTACTTCCTTATATAACTTTTACCCAATCATTCTATTACTTCCCAATGTCTTTACTTTCTAAATGATTCATTCATAAAATGAACATTTTCCTTAATAAAACCACCTTATTAACCTCAATTTGGTTCCATAATTTACAACCTACGACACCTGCCTTCTCATGGCGAATTATTACTGACCATATTCATACTAATTCATTTATCAAATGATATCGCACTTACTGCCTCCTTCTCAACTATTCCTAGGGACTCTGCTCCTCGCCCTATATCACTGTCTTTGATAATCATACATCCCTCTAGCTCTTTCTTTGTTAAGATGAAAATCTCTAAGGATTCTCATCTATTTCCGTATAAGATCTCAAGTAATTCTTCCAATCCTTCTTTCTTGCTGGTACTACGTCTGGTAGTCCGGCTATGAATTCAACATGCATCTTCAGATCTCTTAATAATATATCAGTTCTTTATACTCACTTTTCTGAGCACCATATCTTAATCATCACAGTCATTCTGGCTGCGACCCTCATTACCCATGGGTAAGCTCCTCATCCTAACAGGATTTTCCTTATCTGCTGGAACCTCTTCCGGGTCTCCAGTAGGGTACTCCATCGAATTACCCGCTGATCTTCAGCATATAAAGCATCATCGCGCTGTTGCTCGTATGCCTCAAGGTCAGTCACCTTACTCGTCGATACGATATCGAGCTAAGTTACTATCATTATACTTACGAGTTCCCATAAGGGTTTTATATGTCATCACTACATTAAGTAGTCCGACTATGAACTTGGCAAGAGTTCTTATTATCTTATTGAATTTATTGTTTTAACGTCACCTCATCTCTGGGGTTTATAACGTACGCTCTGATACCACTTCTGTAACACCCCCAGATCCGGGGTCCGGGATCCGGTGGTTACGGTTTCCAATTCTGTCCACAACACTTGAACTTTCCTTAACATAAAATAAATTACGTCTCTATAACCCAACACAATAATATAAAACACACCCGTTATAGTCCCAGAGATGAAATCAGAGTAACACTCAAATTTTTATTAATCACATTATGAGTTCTTACAATCCAAAAGAATTTCAATATAAATACATACTCTTTGCCATCCATTTACATAAGGCATACTAGACCATATTCTTGGTACTGAAAGAATAAATATACCCTACCAATAGCTTCTTCTTCAGCTCTGGTAGTCTCATCGTCCTCGCCCGCGTCGAGTGCGCCTTGTGCGAGTCATCTGGTCTAGCTGTTGTTGTGATATAATAATAAAGCAAGGGTGAGCAATAGCCCACCAACAATAATATATGACTGAACGATAATGTATAACAGTTCAAAAGTATCTTTCAAACCATATGCCATGCCTTTACGGAAATGATGCCAGTATAATATGAACGATGAAGTTACAAGGTAACTTAAAGTATTTGTTTGTAGAAATATCTGCTACATCAAAGTAAGCGAGATATTCTTATTGTTATTAAGAAGAGGAACTTGCAAGAAAAGGTTGCAATTCCAGTTATGACCCTTTTCCAACTCTGCCAACAGTAATCATGTTGCAGGAAATAAATAAATTTGGATGATGAACCAATGATGGAGTATTCACCGCGCCCGCTGTTCCAATCTTGATGATCAGTCGAGATCGTACAGCTCAATTTAGATTTACTACCGGTAGAAGGAAGAACTGACGGCTTTACTTGTGTACCGCCTTACTAGCTCTCCCCGGCCAACGGTTGGGCCAAAGGGGATGGACCGGCGCTACTCGGCCTCTTACACGACTCCTATTTCAAATAGAATTCATGATTCTGAATGTAACGTTCGTCCCCCTTTCCCCAAGTATAATACTTGTTGATAAGACTCCACAAAGTAGTCGTATCTAGTTGGAAAGGAAAATTTACCAATAACTCCCAAGCTATTACTTGGTAACGGATATCAACTTGTTCCAGTGATCTTACCCCTCGAAAGATGAGAAGGTAAGCAACGACTTAATAAGTCAACAGCACCCGAGTTGCGAGTGAAGGGAATACTTTATGACCGGGAAGTCGACAAGATAAATAACATTTTCCAAGTAAGGTTCCCTTATTATTAAGGAGGTAGACTCAAAGAAGAATGATGTCTGAGAACCTTCCTTGATATAGGATTAATAATAATGTGACTCCGAAATATTTTTCGTAATAATCGAAGAAGATAAACCTTATTGAGGTTATTCTAAGTATGGAATAAATATTCAGAGAATATTTATTGAATTAAAAATATTTAAAGAATATTCAGGAATATGAAAGAATATCTTTAATCAGAGTATTTTTCAAATAATTCTTGAAGAAATATCGAGAGAATATTTATTGCATAATTAAATATTCAAATGAATATTCCAAATAATATTCATTAATCAATAAGACCTGAGAGGAATATTTAAAATATTTAAAATAATATTCGATGATTAAATAGAACCCTGGATGAATATTCAAAATAATATTCATAATTAATTAGGAATTTAAATGAATATCAATAAAGTAATATTCATTTAATAAATAATATCCTAAATGAATATCAAGTAATATTCATTTAGTAATCCAAGCTTTAAAGGAATATTCGATATAATATTCGATAAGTAAATCAAGCTTCAGATGAATATTGAAGATAATATTCATCAAGTACTTAATACCTTAAATGAATTTTCAAAAGTAATATTTATTTAATGAAATAATATTCTAAATGAATGTCCACATAATATTCATTTAGTAGTCTCATCTTTAGAAGAGTATTCGAAATAATAATCGATAATCAATTCGACTCCGAATGAATATTGACGAATATTATTTGTCGAATGATTACGTTCAAATAATTATTTGAAGTAAGGATCGTTAAAATAATTAGTCTCGAACGAATATTCAAATAATATTCGTCGCCCAAATAATAGAAAATATTTACTTAAATATTTTCCTCCGAGGTAATCTCGATATATCAAGAAATATTGACTCCCGGTCTATTTTTGATTAATAAGATGTATACGCCCTTCTATGAGGGTCTTACAATAATCGGCTTATAACTGATATATAACTATCTAGCTTATAAGCTAACAATAACATTCAGGGAACAAGTATATCACTTCAACTTGAAAGTAGGCATGCATGCAATGGCATATGTATATCAGCATATATATATATATATATTTATTCAATCACAACAACAGCCTAAAAGAAGGGAATTGGAACTTGCCTGGTAGTCGAGTACGGTAAGGGGTAGTGGTAGCGGGTCCCGGTTCAGCTTGGTGATCTATAAATAGCCAAGGCATTCGGGATTAATCACTTAACATATTAAAAGTTAAGTTATACTTAATTCGAAACACGTTCTCGAGTTATCTCGTTATACCCCTTTTTGTGGATTACATTTATCACTGATCCGACCCGACATTCGTTCGTTAATACGACATGTCATTGCATTTATACTTGGGACATACTTAAGTCATATGAGTTCTAAGGTTGATCGTTACGAACCAATATTATACTCCGAGTTTTATCGCCCGTTTTCTAAGTGTTTTACCGAAGTTATAAAAGAGTCGTCTTTTAGGGGTTCGTTCGCGTTTAACCTCGACTCGAACATTTTTAATAAATCGAAAAATGATCTTTTTGACATACGGTTTTCTTTCACGCCTTCCTTTTTACCTCTAGTATTTATTTACCAAGATTCGCCATGACGTTACATAGTTTACGAGGGTTCAATTACAGTTACGAACTTTCGTTTACGGATTCGAACTACTTTTAGTAATTTGGTCATAAATCCTAAACCGTAAGTCCGTTTCATGCGATCTTTATATCAAAACGAAGCTTGAAACATAATCTATCCTATCATGGCAGAAAATGAAGCTGTACAGTGAGTTATAGCTACTGTGATGCTCGGTGTTTAATAGTCTAACGAAAATTCGGCATTACGACGGCTATAAATCGAACGTTCTAAAATTCATAACAATCAATCCAAGCCACACCGGGCATACTATACATGGTTTTCATCTTAACCAGTCCAAGAAGGTTTCAATTAACCATCATAATCATCAAAACTCTTAAATCATCACTACTAACTACATAATCATGCTTTTATGCATATAACAACACCATAATCTTAACTAATCTAAAACCATCAAGAACATATATAAAACTCAAAGTAAGATCTTGGGTTCTTAAGAATTATACCTTCCTTGGAGAGTGTACAAGCTATAATAACCCTTATATAGTCCTTGTATGGCTTTAACAAAGCTTAAATCATCCAAAGAAACCAAGAAATCAAAGTTAGTTTCTTGAAAACACTATTCACCCTCATCTTTGAGGATTTATTTGAAAATGGAAAACATGGAGTTTGAAGCTAAGATTTCTAGGAGATCATTTTTATGAAATATAGGACTCACCATAAAAATTTGGAGATCAAACAATGGTTGGAAGGTGGATTTTGAAATCTTAAAACTCCAAAATTCGAAGTGCCTTGGTTTTGGGGGAAAAACAGTGAACTTCTCGAATTTATTTACCCATCCAAACGATCTTCAAAAATTATGAAATTAAATCCCCAACTTCACCTTGATGTGTAGAAGCTCCATGAATTTTTTCATGATTTTTAGATGAGTAGATCTAGGTGAAAAAAAATGGCAAAGACCCCTGCCCTGGAAAATGCAACTGCTGGAAAAATGGGGGAGAGGTGGTGTTTGCTTGGCTAGTTGTCAAATGATATTTGTGATATGTATAAGTGGGTATAGCTGCTAATACTCCTCTTAATACAAGTGTCAAAGGTTTATGGTGTGTTAGAAAAATTGATGATGTGAAGCCTTGTTGTTTTCTTCTTGTCCATCCACCTCATTACTTCCTTTCTCATTTCTTTTCTTCATTTCATTTCCACCAAATATTCTTATATATAACCCCAGCTGATCAAGTAGGGTTTTTTTTTATCTCGTTACGTATTTAATCCGTAATTTCTTTCGTGTTTGCTTGATCGCTTAATCTTGTTATAAAGTTCTAGCGATTTCTAGAACACTTGTTATTCTAACTCAAAGGTTTTCATTCTAAATCCTCAAATCATACTTAATAAATAAAATCCTTGAATCCTTAACATTATAATACTCTTGTCTTGATCGTATTGATAGGCTCTTTACGGTTCGGTCAAATATTGTACCGAAAAAGAATTTGGAATTTCTGAATTCCGATCGTCTCTGCATTCACTTATTTCCTCCGCGTATTACTAATATGACTTCGAAACATCCATAACACGTCCCGTACATAGGGTGGCGTGAAAAGTTTTCCAACTTACAAAGTCACTATTCATCCACCAAATTACTATGCACGTACAGGAAACACTATGCACGTACGGGAAATACTATGCACGTACGGGAAATACTATGCACGTATGGGAAATACTATGCACGTATGGGAAATACTATGCACGTATTCATTTCTCTTCAAGGATCCATTAGCTCCTTCCTGGATGGTAGATTATTCTTATCTAGGTCCTCAACCATCGAATTACTCTATTCTGACAATATACCAATGCATCAGGATCATTGTCCAAAGCAATATCCATTCATTACAATCATTGTTCTTTGAAACCACCATTCATTAGAGCTGGTGACCTTGTTGTTGGAATCATTGTTCCTCATTTTATCATTACTTAATAAAAGTTTTAATTATATCCAAAATTTGGGGTTCTTACAAAAAATCTAAGCGTTAAATTGCAAGCGAACAATTTATTTCGTTGTAAAATGTGAGATTCGTTCCGCAGAGACTATTTTATTTTCGCAATCCTTAATTTTTAATTTATTTGAATTAGAACAAGTTTGATTTTTGAGAATTTGAATTTTTTTATACTATTTAATTCCTAAAAGATAATTCTAAATTAATTTTAAAAGAAAATCTAATTTATTAATCTATTTCTAAACTAATTAATATTGAAAAGAACAACAATTAAATAATTCTAAATTAAGACTAGATTTTATTAAAAGAAATTAGTTTAAAATAAAAATTTTTTACAGAAATTTTGAGAAAATTTGGCATGATGTGCTTGAGAAATTAACTAGGCAGAAAAGAATTGAAATAAACCAAATTCAGCAAACGCAGTAACCGAAATTCACAATATAAAGATACCAACTCGAGTCTACAGCAAATGCAAACCAGTTTACGCAATTCTCAGCACAAATTAAAACACTAACATAAGCGCAGGAACAAAACAGAGAAAACAAAACCAAAAACAAAATTCACAAAACGCTACGAACACAGTAACAAAACTTGTCAACTCGGATTTAAAAAGGGCACAACAACTCGGAAAATCATAGCAACAAAAATAGCAACTATTTCGAAAAGAAAACCCAGCACGCAGACTCGAACTTAGCAGCGAAACCAATACAACAAATAGCAAACGGACTTAACACAGGGAAACCAACAAGCAACAACTTGACATTGGAATAAACACAACTTGAACAAAAACGCAGGAGAGAGGAAAATTCGACACGAACGCAATCAGCTAACACCAACTCAAACACTGGACTCAACAAAAAAATATTGAACTCAGGCAGCGAATCTCGGCAAAAACAACAAACTTGCAAAACGATTCAAAACTCAAGAAAAAAAACGGTGACACCGTAAACTCGGGTTCTAGAAAACACGGATATCAAAAACTCAACTACGAAAAAACTTAACTATAACACGAATCAACGAAAAAAGTAAACTGAAATCAAAGCTCAAACTCAAAGAAATCACTAACTGTACTTAGATTTTGAACATAAAACAAACATTGATTTAGACACTAAAATAAAGAAAAGGAAATGGGGGAAGGGTGTATAGCAGCATTGAAGACTAAAATGAAGATGAAATAAAGAAAAGGGGAATGAGTGTTGTGTTTTGTAACGAAAAGAAGAGAGAGAGAGAGAGAGAGAGAGAGAGAGAGAGAGAGGGAGAGAGAGAGAGAGAGAGAGAGAGATGAGGGAAGGAGGTAGGAGAAAGCCGTGGGTGCTTGGGGGTTTGATAGAGAGTGAAAAGAAGCGAATTGAGAAGACAAAAAAATTGAGCTGGGTTTGGTTAAAAAAAACAGAAGAGATAACTTATGATTCGAATTAAGTGAATAAAAAACATGAAATTAAATACTGAAACTTAATGAAACTTTTTTTTTTTGAAAATTAAGTACGAAAATAAAGGGGTAAACTATGAAAAAGTGAAATTTAAACTTAAAACAAGAATTTGGAATTTAATGGCCCACAATAAAATTGAGATTTTTAAAGGGGCTTAATTATAATTATTGACTACGAACAAGAAATTAAATTTCGTTACATTCAACCCCAAGTGGTTAGCAACGGGATTTACGAAAATAACGAAACAAGGCAACAATAACGAAAGAGCAAGACAAGAAATTAAAGGAAATGAAATTGCATTAAAATTAAAAAGAGTGTTTACAAAATTTAAAACTAAAAAAAATACAAGAAATTAAAACTACCCTAAAATCTAAGTTACTAAATACAAGGGGGGTGATGGGGGGGGGGTATTTATAGGATAGAAATTAGGGTTAAGAGGGGTGTTGGGTAAATCCCCACCATACATTTGTGGTGTGTGGTGGTGAAATCCTAGCCATCTATTTGTTTCCTTCCCCCTTAAGCTTTAAAGAGTTGATCTTGGCCATACACTTATGTAATGTGTTGGGATGATCTCCACCTTCCACTTGTCTTGGAATATTCCTTTTTGCTCCAAGCTCCTAATTCTTTTCCTTCTTTCATTTTTGGTCCTTTTTCTTCCTCTTTTTCCCTTCCTTGCTCTTTATTTCTTTATTTTCCCATTTCTTTATTTATTTACGAATTTCCTGAAATGCAACAAAATAATTTATTAAAATACGAGTTCAAGCAATAAATAGGTAATAAAAATATGCAAAAATATGCACTTATCAAATGCCCCCATACCTATCTTTTGCTCATCCTCGAGTAAAAACAAAAAGAAAATATAGATAAAAAGTCCTATACTCCTTTTCGTAGGTGTGACGGTTGCATTTGGCATATGCAACAAGCCCTTTAAACCCCTAGGCAGCCCTAGTGGACGAGTGAGGTCTCGTGAGGGCCTATAGTGAATGTACCCACAAAATCAATCTAGTTTGCATAAAATATTACATGGTAATGCAACACCACACATACATGTCCTCTCATGATACATCAACCTAAGAATCAAAATGAATTTGCAAAGTCTTGGTATGGAAAGTGCAAGGATTCACATAGTCTACTCAAAGAACCATGCAAGATTGATCACAAGTTCACGTCAAGTGCAAAAATCATTGGTAATCATGCTAAGTCTACTAGAGCACACCTCAGAGTCAAAACTTGAGATCTCTTATGCAAAAAACAAATAAGCAATACTTCACCTTTCACTAACAAAAGAATATTCACTCAAGAACAAGGGTAGGTGTATCACTCAATTCCAACAAAATCAAATACATGCTTGACACTTGGTATCATCCCAACTTAAATCACAATATACATTAATAATGACAATCAAAAGGTCTTTATTAGCGTTGTAATGGGCTAGGGACAAGGTATGTCAAGAAAGGCCAAAATAAGGTGAAGTGTCAAAAGCTAGTAGTCACCATGAATATCATGCACAACACCAAACTTCCTCCCCACACAATTTATTTTCATTTTTCAACAAAAAGACTTGACTAGTCGAATGAAGGAGGATTACAAAAAACATAAGTATGCTCTCATATGTATATTTATTTCTTTTTATTTCTTTTTTTTTTCTTTTTTTTCATTTTTTTTCTTTTCTTTTTTTCTATTTTTTTTTAAAGGAAAATGATAAATGTAACAATAATCCTCCTTTAGATTTAACTTGAACATCGACTAGCAAGGTAACAACAAATATTTCCTCGAAAGTTATGAACAATAATAAATCCTATTTCACACACCTTATTGCTCCCTCAAGTTCCTACTAGCCTTTGACAAAATGGGATCAAGAATACGTAAGGCTAAACAAGAAAAAGGTCTTAGGCGAGTAATGTGGTGTGTCACCGAAAGAATATGATTAAGCTTAAAGGGTTAACTAATTGATCACATAAGCATGGTGTGGATATTTTTGGAAATATAGGTTATTCCTAAATGCCTTTATCATTTTATCATCAATCAATGTCATGCGTTCCAAGAGAGAATTCAAACAAGTGCTAGCAATGCAAATGACAAGTGGACACTCAAGCAAAAGAATATAAATGCAAAAGATGTGCATATAGGCTCAAAATCTCACTTGGTGTAGTAAAACATAATCAATCTCAAGTAAAGGTATCTTCAATGCACCTACTTGTACTCAAAGCATGAAGACCAAATCATCTTACACCTAACCATGACCTTCTAATTTCATGCACAATTCAAATAAGTCTACTAGCTTCACCTTGCTAGTGTAAGTGTGTGAACAAGAACTTTAACAAATCACTTCTCAAACAAAAGCTAATGGATCATAAGATTATCATAGCATGCAAGGGTGCATCAAGCAACTAGCAATCAATTAACAAGACTAGAATACGAAAAGAACTCTTTCTGTGATTTTTTCATTTTTTAATTTTTTTTTTGGATTTTTCAATTTTTACTATTTACACTAAACCCCCCCCCCCAATACCTAAATCATGCATTATCCTCAATGTATGCAAATGCAAAAGAAAAGAGAAATGAGAAAGGATAAAGAAATGCAAAAGAAATGCAAAAGGAGAAAGTTGAGGAAATACTTGATAAGGGATGACGGAGACTGAAAAATTTCTAAAAAACTATGAAAGAAAAACAACTCACACACGCACACACTCCTCCCCCATACCTATCTTACATGAGGGGAGGCAAAAGAATAAAAACGAATTAGCCGATGCCGGTAGGAAAATTCTGGTGCAACTTTGAGAAAATATCAAGAAATTTGTGAAATTTTTTATTAGAACAGATTTTCTCAATCAACATTGAATCATTTAACCCAAAAGAACAATTATCACTAATGTTCTCCCTAAACCAATTTAATGCTTCTTTATTTTGTTTAAGCAAATTAGAGATAATGAACGTTTGGTTAGGGTTAGAATCACTAGGAATGATATAAGACAAAGGTTCATCTTTTCCTAAAGGCTGTTGATCAAACTCGGGATGATAAAGATTTAAGGCAAATGCGGGTGGTGTACCCACGGGACTCTTAAGAACGGAAGTGTTAAGAATGGGCTCACTACTAACAACCTCGGGTGGGGTCACCCACTTGGAACAATTGTCATTCAAATCTCCTATTGACTTATCAAATGTAGGTCGTTCACCAACGGGAGTTTTAACAATCAGATTTTGTGAACAAGAGACCTCCACGGGTTTGGTTTCCCACTTAGAACAAATATCGTCAAACTCTCTCAACATTTCTTTCGAGGTCATATCCCTATACGACTCATGAAGCTCTCGATTGGTTTCGTGATTCCTTTGAAAATCCTCAACAAGAAGAGACTCAATCTCACTATCCTCAAGGTTTGACCAATTAAGAATGTCATCAATAAGATTAACCCCTATTGTTTGTTCATAAAGCTCATTGGGTTCTTTTCCGACATTAAAGATATTAAGGTTAATGGTCATATTACCAAAAGTGAGTTTCATCGAACCATCCCTACAATTAATCAAGGCATTAGATGTAGCAAGAAAAGGTCTTGCTAGAATGATTGGGATTTGGTTCTTAGGATTCGTGACGGGTTGAGTCTCGGGGACAACAAAATCAACCGGAAAGATGAATTCACCGATATAATTAACACATCTTCAATTATTCCCTTAGGCATTTTAACAGACCGATCGGCTAATTGAATTGTCATGTTCGTCTTTTTAAGTTCGCCTAAACCTAGGGCTTGATAGACCGAAAATGGAAGGAGATTCACGCTAGCACCTAAGTCAAGTAATGCCTTGTCCACAAAAGTATTGCCTATGACACATGAAATTGTAGGACAACCGGGGTCCTTATATTTCACGGGAATTTGATTCGAAAGAATTGAACTAACTTGAGAAGTCAAAAAGGCTTTCTTAGGGACGTGGGTAGAACGTTTATGAGAACACAAATCTTTTAGACACTTGGCGTAAGAAGGGACTTGTTGAATGGCATCTAAAAGAGGAATGTTTATCTTGACTTGTTTGAAAACTTCCAAAATTTGGTCCATTTGAGCCGATTGTTTATTTGAAAGGAGTCATTAAGGATAAGGAGCTTTTGGCTTAAAGACTCGTTCACTAGGTTCTTCGGGAATAGATGTTGGAGGTGATTTGTTAAAAGACGAAGGTTCACTCGGTGGTTTACAAGAAAATTCTGGTAACTTGGGAATGGAGTTTGAAGATGAAGGTTCAAGAGAATACGATAAGGGACTAGATGATATGAAAGGCTCGGGATTTGGAATTTGGTTTGAAGGATCGAGTTTAGGATTTGGTTCAACATTAGACTCGTTTTCCTCGTCTTCGGGAAACTCGATTCCTACGTGAGTATCAACTGTTTACCCGACCTTAAAGAAATGACAGCATTGACAATTTCATGAGGTCTTTGGTTGATTGGGAATTTAGGGTTGACCTCGGGTTGACTCGGGAATTTATTCTTCTCTCGCTCACACATGGCATTGGCTAATTGACTCACTTGAACCTCTAACTTCGATATGGCTTGAGTACTAGCATTTAAAAGTTGCCTATCTTGAGTCATGGTTTGCATGAAAGTTTGTTGAGATTGAGCCAAATTAGTCGTTGATTTTAAAAGCGCATCAAGAGTCTTTTCCAAAGAATTAAGTCTCTTATCCGACTCATGAAAGCCGGGTGGGTGGCCGGGTGCTTGATTCGTGGCTTGAATCGAGTTTGGATAAGGAAATTGATTTTGAGTAGGGTTTGGAAAGGGACCTTGATTTGGAATCGAGTAAGAATTTTGATTGGGGTTTTTGAAAGAAGGAGCATTTTGAAAAGGAGGTTGAAAAGAGGGCGGATTTTGGTAATTTGGCCCTTGGTTCCACGAGAAATTCGGGTGATTCCTCCACCCGGGATTATAAGTAGGAGCAAACGGGTCATTCCTAATGGGTGGTTGAGACACCGCATTAACTTGATCATAGCCGGGAAAATCCGAAAAACCTTGATTAAAATTAGAGCACATAGACACATTTGAGGGGGCCTTACTAGTTTCTAGGGCTTCGAGTCTTCTAGTTAGAGTGGCTAATTTGGCATCGATTGCAATCGAATTACCGATCGAATATAAACCCCTAGATGGACTAGATGACTCGTTAGGCTTATTTGGTTCCCTAGTTGACTCCCACAACATGGTCTTCTCAGCTAATTCTTCAAAAAATGTCCAACCCTCATCCTCATCTTTCTCCATGAATTTTCCTTGGTACATAGATTCCAATAACGCGGTTGTCCATCTAAGGCCTTGTAAACGATCATACAAAGCCTCCATTTTTCTATTCCGTGGTGGGGGCATTGTGACAAAAGATTTTTAAAACGATCAAAATATTTCCAAAAAGACTCGTTTTCCTTTTGATGAAATTGATTTATTTCGTTTGTAATCCTCGTAGTCTTATGGTTTGGAAAATATTTTTTTAGAAAAATAACCACAAATCCCTCCCACGTGGAAATAGAATTAACGGGTAGACTATACAACCATTTCATAGCATTTTCTTTTAAAGCGTAGTTGATAAGTCTTAGCCGAATGGAGTCCTCGGAAAGATGTTGGAGTTTTTGCAAAGCGTAAACCTCCTCGAATTCATGAAGAAATAGATAAGGGTCCTCACCATCGCTCCCATTAAATTTAGGTAACATACTGATGTGGTGAGCTTTAATTTCGAAATTATTACCATTAACGGGAGGAAGGGTGATACACGTTGGTTGGGCGGAACGAGTAGGATAGCAATGGTCCCTAAGAGACATGGCCATGGTTGCTACGGGTTCGGAAAAATCTAAAGACTCGGAATTAGATGATGAAGAAATCTCGAATGATCTCACTAGTCTAGAAGATTTATCCCTAATCCACATAGTTTGCATAAACCACAAATAGGAAACACGTACCAAGTAAGTGCGATAAATTAAAACACAAAAAAAGAAAGGGTGTAAAATTACAAGAAAAATCCTAAACCTAGGGTTCCCTAATAAAATAACTAGACCTTGCTCCTAACCGTAAGTGTAACACCCTCACTTGCCAACAATAATATTATAAACTCTTATATTCAATTAAACATTAATATAGGAGAAATTTTAGAAATTTCGGCATGATGTAATCATAAACCGGACTAATCACCTGCTCAAGCAACTAAGTATAACTAAAACAGTCCACAAGCACAAGTTATACTAAACCATAAGAAAATAAAACCATAACAACCCAGACCGCACACAGGTCACTGTATGAAACAACTATCAATAGCTATTACAACCCAGAACTGAATCAAATATTATACAACCCATTAAATATGACAATCTGCCTACAAATACAGATATAATATAAACCAAGGTATATGTCACTACCCAACCAACCGCCTCGACCCTCTGACTGCCTCGGTGACTACCCCAACCCGACGGGCCACTTCTTCTAGACATCTCCTGGCTTAGCTGAGGAAACAGAATTAGCAAGCAAGTGAGCCAAAACGCTCAGCAAGTATATATGTATGAAATTAAAACATCAACAACTGATATGTCTGCAAGATTTTCGAGAATTAACAATTCAACAATATATATCTCAATTAGAGGTTCATCTTTTATCTGAATCATAGAATAGAAGCGGATTGGACTATCATGCATTTTATAAATAAAAACAATTATAAGGTTAGGCTGCTGATCAGTCACGCACTAACCCCGGACAAACGCACACAGCAATGTCCTTAATGGATCCACGGCACACATTGGCCTTAATAATTTCTGACCACGAATCTGGTCCGACCCTTACGGTCCACATTTTAAAAAACTAACAGTCCAATCCTATAACTAGACATCAGGTGTCGGAACAATCGACCACCTCAACTGCCAAACACCCTGGACACTTTCGTTCCAGGTCAACATCTCAAATCTCACCAAACAGGACAAGGTCGGGTAATTTCTGAATTAAATATCGACAAGTTCGATATGACAGAAAGGGGTATTGACTTGAGTCAAGTCACAAAAAGGATTAACAAAAACGATATAGTCCACCTGGGGTATAACAATTGAATATTCATAATTAATGGAAGTTATCAGAGCAATTATATCAAGGATAAATCAATTACATAAGAATCAAGTTATGATAATCATAATTCGCTGGAAATATAAGTGAAGCGGTTTACTTGAAAGAGAGGTGGAACAATATGCTTGCAAGGAATATGGATGTAATCAATTCACTAAAAGAATCAACAATTCAGTAGAATCAATTTGGGGTATAATCATTAGGTATTCGCAATTTCAGGAAATTAACAGAACAATTATAGCAAGAGTAATTTAAATAAACATATGAATCAGGTTTTTATAATCATAACTCATTTGAAAGGTAATTGAAGCAATTTACTTGCCTTAAATAGAAAATCACAGGATCCGAAGCGTCTTTACGTCCTCAGCTTTAGCCTTTCCTTTATCCACGGAATCTACACACAATATAACACTATTTCAGAATCCTGTTTAATACTCGCTAATCAATATAAACATTCCACTAGTCTACCCCTGCGAATAGTTCCCTAATTTATGTTTATTTAATCATATAATATCAATATATAAGCTACAGACAAAAGTATTTAATCACATAGCCACATAAGCACATACCATATAGATTTTTAAAATATGAAGCCCGACTCACAACTCATATAAGTTATATAATTATACATACTCGTTTTCAAGAAATGATTTTAATATATTTTAGAAAAATTTTGACGGCATCCCCTTTATACGGGGGACTGCCAGTCGGGATACAGCCGACACAACCAACACAAATCTCAATTACTAATCAAATCCACAATTAGTATTCAATCCCAATTCACATCTCGATTTGCATTTACAATCCTCCGATTCATAATTTAATACCATTTAAGCAATTAATACTAACTCGATAATAAATTACAATTGATTAGATAAATAACAAATATTAAATATTAAATAATTTTTTGGCTCAGAAAATAATCATCATCGCCATTTTACCCTCGACTCAAACTAAATCACCGTCGAGGGGGCAAAATCCCGAGGGTGCCCTAATTTGGGTCTCCGACTCGAGACTCCGCACAAAATATTACTCGAATAATTTACCATTTCAGTAAATAATCAAATAAGGCTTCGAATGTAATCAACATATAATCACAGAACGGATTTTCATTTAGGTCACTGTATCATCACTAATTCAATAACGATGACCAAATCTGACAGCCACCGAATTAGATTAAACAGAACATTGAGTCGGAATCAACACAACAGGCACATCGGCTGAGACTTGCAATCAGCATACATCACACTAGCTATCATCTACAAAAACACAACCAATACGACCACATCGCGCAAATACCAGAACAGGGAAGGGGAAAATCGATTCACAACCATATCTACAACTCGTCTGGACACCCACACATCACCATCCACACACTCACACTCACATACAATTCAACAAACACACACACACGCACTCCTCCCATATACGCACACACCCAAATTGGTTGAGCTCGACACAACACACACACTCTATAGACACACTCACACACACGGTTTCATCTCACACGCACACAACACAGGGAAGAACCCCTGCCAATCACACACACACACGAACTCAGACTCAACACCCACCTCCTGAACACACACACGCACACCAACTTGACGTACCCACACATACAGTACACAGCCACAGCAACTCCACTACGCAACAACACATGAAACCCCTGAATTTTTAGAACATAAACTCGACAGTATACACACTAGCAAGTCACGATTTTACTACAAGGGAGGGGAGGAATAAAGATATCTAGCAGGCCCACGAAGGGAGAGAGAGGAGGGTGCGAGAGAGGCGACTCACGGGAGTGAGAGAGAGCGCGAGTTCCAGAGAGATCGAGAGACACCGGGAGAGATTTTGAGATTATGAATAAGGAAAGACCAACAACAGAGCTACTATAATCGAATTGGGGAACACAGGCTGCTAATCTAGGGATTTGGAGGGCAAAACTGTAATATACGAATGCTGAAATAAGAATGTAGATGTAAATAAAAAAAAACATTTTAAATCATTTCTAAAATCGAAATTAATCAAAAATTTAGTAGAAAAATAAATTTTAAAACTTTAAAGTATAATTTAGTAAATTACAAACATCCCCATATTTTTAAAATATTTTTAGGGTTAAAAACGAATTAAATACGGATTTTACAAGATTAAATCCGTAAAATGAAACAGAATTCATAAAATCATTTTAAAATCGTTAAAATTCAAAACAATTCCATACCACATTTTTAAAACTCAATTAAACTAATAAAATTAATAAAACAAAAGATTTCATAATTTTTACTAATTCCGATGATTTTATAAAATTCTCAGGAAGTAAATATAACGATATTAATTAGGAAATAAATCCCAAAAATATAATTAAAAACAGTCGGGCTTACATAACATAAAACATCAACCAAACCTCCAAACGTTATTCCACAATATAATATTTCCTCAACCAATTTCACATACCACATAATTCTCATTTAATATGAAATAAATAGCTATTAGTAATTAAATATTCTGAAATTTCTAAGGCGTTATAACCTTCCCCCCTTAAAAGGATTCTGTCCCCAGAATCTCACCTAAGAGAATAATTGAGGATACTTCTCCAGCATATCGCTTTCCAACTCCCAAGTTGATTCTTCCACCTTGGGGTTTCTCCACAAAACTCTCACTATAGGAATTGTTTTATTCCTCAGAACCTTTTCCTTTCGATCTAGTATCTTGATAGGCTGCTCCACATAAGACAAATCTGGCTGAATCTCTATCGGCTCATATTCAATGACATGTTTAGAATCCAGATGGTATTTCTTAAGCATAGATACATGGAACACGTTATGGATATGTTGCATATGAGGCGGTAAAGCTAGCTCGTAGGCGACTTTCCCGACTTTCTTCAATACCTCGAAAGGCCCCACAAATCTTGGACTTAATTTTCCTTTCTTGCCAAATCTTACTAATCCTTTCCACGGAGATACTTTCAACAGTACTTGCTCTCCTTCTTCGAACTCCATATTCTTTCTGGCCAAATCAGCATACTTTTTCTGTCGATTCTGAGCCGTCACTAACCGTCTCTGAATAAGTTGAACCACTTCCTTGGTTTGCTGCACTAACTCAGGTCCGAGTATCTTTCGCTCGCCAACTTCTTCCCAGTATACTGGAGATCGACACTTTCGTCCATATAATGCTTCATACGGTGGCATACCGATACTTGCATGAAAGCTATTATTGTATGAAAATTCCACTAACGGCAAGTGTTCATCCCAACTTCCTACAAAATCCAATGCACAAACTCGGAGCATGTCTTCAATTGTTTGAATCGTTCTTTCACTCTGACCATCAGTCTGAGGATGGTATGCAGTACTCATTTTTAATTCGGTGCCCAAACATTCTTGAAAACTCCTCCAGAATCTCGAATTAAATCTTGGATCTCGATCTGAGACTATGGATACTGGAACTCCATGTCGCACCACAATTTCTTTTATGTATAGATGAACTAATTTGTCTAATGAAAACCTCTCATTTATTGGAAGAAAGTGGGCAGATTTCGTTAATCGATCAACAATTACCCAGATAGCGTCATGATTAGCTCTCGTCCTTGGCAATCCAACCACAAAGTCCATTGCAATATGTTCCCATTTCCACTCGGGAATCTCTAATGGTTGTAGCATCCCACTTGGCCTTTGATGTTCTGCTTTTACTTTCTGACAGGTCAAACATTTACTTACCCATTCAGCAATATCTCTCTTCATATCCGGCCACCAGAAGTTTCTTTTCAAATCTCGATACATTTTCGTACTCCCTGGATGAATCGAATATTTCGAGCTGTGGGCTTCCTGTAGGATCTCATTCTTCAACTCTGTCACATTGGGTATCCAAATACGTGAAGAAAATCTTAATATCCCCTTGTCATCTACCTGTGTGCATATTTCCTCACCTGTTAACTTGTTCACATCTCCGCTCATGACTTCCTCCTGGCATCTGCGAATCTTTTCTAATAATTCTGGCTGAAACGTCATAGTGTACACCGTATCTATACTACTTGCAGGCATACACACCTCTATCTCCAATCTTTCAAACTCTTTGTATAATTCCTCAGGCATTGTAAACATACTGATTTTCTCCTTCCTACTTAAAGCGTCCGCCACCACGTTCGCCTTCCCAGGATGATAGTTGATAGTACAATCATAATCCTTGAGTAATTCCAACCATCTTCTCTGTCTCATATTTAACTCTTTCTGGGTGAAAATATATTTTAAACTCTTGTGGTCCGTGTAAATTTCACACTTTTCCCCATACAGATAATGTCTCCAAATCTTCAAGGCGAAAACAATCGCGGCTAATTCTAAATCATGAGTAGGATATTTCTGCTCGTGAGGTTTCAATTGTCTCGAAGCGTAAGCAATTACCTTTCCGTGCTGCATTAGTACACATCCCAAACCTTTATGAGATGCATCACTGTAGATCACAAAATTTCCCTTTTCATCTGGTAGTGTCAATACAGGTGCAGTCACCAATCTCTTCTTCAATTCCTGGAAACTTTCTTCACACCTCTCATTCCACACAAACTTTTCATTCTTCCTTGTCAACTTTGTTAGTGGGGTGGCTATCTTCGCAAAGTCTTGAACAAATCTTCGATAATATCCCGCCAATCCTAAGAAACTTCGAACCTCTGTGGGTGTTTTAGGTCTGTCCCAATTCATCACGGCTTCAATTTTAGCAGGATCCACCTTAATCCCTTCACTGCTGATGACATGCCCTAAAAACTGCACTTCTTTCAACCAAAACTCACATTTGGAAAACTTCGCATACAGTTTCTCTTTCCTCAACGTTTCTAAGGCTATTCTCAAATGCCCTGCATGGTCTTCTTCGGTCCTCGAATATATCAGAATATCATCTATAAACACAATCACAAACTTATCCAAATACTTCTTGAAGACTCTATTCATTAGGTCCATGAACGCTGCTGGTGCATTAGTTAACCCAAAGGCCATCACTAAGAACTCGTAGTGCCCATACCTAGTCCGAAACGCTGTTTTTGGAACGTCTTCCGGTCTAATCTTTAATTGAAAATATCCTGACCGCAAATCAATCTTCGAGAAACAAGTTGCTCCTTTTAATTGATCAAATAAATCGTCAATTCTTGGCAAAGGGTATTTATTCTTAATGGTCAACTTATTTAATTCCCGATAATCGATACACAGTCTCATACTTCCATCCTTCTTCTTTACAAATAATACCGGAGCTCCCCACGGCGATACACTAGGTCTAATAATACCTTTCTCCAGAAGGTCTTGCAATTGAACTGCCAATTCCTTCATCTCTACAGGTGCCATTCGATAAGGAGCCTTTGACACTGGTTCAGTTCCGGGGGCTAAATCGATGGTAAATTCTATTTCTCTATCCGGAGGTAATCCGGGAAGTTCATCCGGAAAAACATCAAGAAATTCATTCACCACTGGAATTTCCTCTATCTTAGGCACCTCTTGACTAGTATCCATGACATAAGCCATATAGCCTTCGCATCCTTGCCTCAACAGCCTCTTTG
This sequence comes from Saposhnikovia divaricata, assembly GCA_036435485.1. Lineage (NCBI taxonomy): Eukaryota > Viridiplantae > Streptophyta > Magnoliopsida > Apiales > Apiaceae > Saposhnikovia > Saposhnikovia divaricata. The sequence goes on along the minus strand of CM071598.1, from coordinate 118,922,109 downwards.
TTTGAATGATCGATAAGAATCTCCTAGTCTGTCTCTGACCCCTAAAGGTAACTTCTACATTATCAGGGGGTTTAAGGATCACCTTCTTATTCTTACAATCAATTTGGGCATTATTCTCCGTTAACCAATCCATTCCTAAGATAACATCAAATTCACCTAACTGAAAGGGTATCAAATTAGCGTAAAAACAATGCCCTGAAATATCAATCTTGCAACGAGGACACACTTGAGTCACCGGAATTCGTTCTGAATTAGCTATTTCTATAACTATGGCCTCACGTAACATGCATACCTCACAATTTAACCTTTGAACAAATTCTTTGGATATAAAGGATTTCGTAGCCCCGGAATCAATTAACACTTTAGCTTGAACAGAATTTACAGGGAGCGTACCTGCTACCACATCCGAATTCTTAATAGCTTCGTTCAGAGTCATGTTGAAAGTCCTCGCCACTGGTCTGATACTTGATGTTGGAGGTGCTTCAATTGCTTGCAGTATTGGATTAGCCAGAACTGGAGGTTTCACTACAGATACTTTACAGTCTTTCATTATATGCCCTGACTTCCCACAACGGTGACACACAATTCCTGCCTTGCATTCCCGAGCATAATGACCTTTTTGATTACATTTGAAACACGTCACCTCCAGCTTTGTACACACTCCAGGATGCCTTTTCCCACAGGTCTTGCATTCTGCCAAGGGTGGCCTAACCAATTTCTGTTGACTCGCATCTTGAATTCTATTTCCTTGGCCCCCATTCCCTGATCCCGGCTTCTTAGGGTTCCCATACTTTCCTGGCTGGAATCCTGGCTTTTTATTTGGCACATTCTGAGAACTGCCTTGCTCTTGTCGTTCCCCCATTGACCCAGCCTTCCTTTTCTTTCCTTCTTTTTCCTTGAAGTATAATTCGCTTTCTCCCTCAGCTATCATTGCCTTTTGCACCACTGCTGCATAAGTCTCTAACTCCAAGACTGCTAGTTTAGTACGAATCCACGGTTTCAATCCTTGTTGAAACCTCTTAGCCTTCTTCCTTTCCGTGTCCACATAGGCCGGAGCAAACCTAGCTAGTTCCGTAAACTTGGTTTCATATTCTGTCACCGACATTTTCCCTTGTTTCAGCTCCAAAAACTTCATCTCCATCTGGTCTTTCATATAGTCGGGGAAATACTTTTCCAAAAATAGCTCTGTGAACCTCTCCCAAGGAATCACCTCAGTAGCTTCCAACATCTTCACTGACTCCCACCAGTAAGTAGCTTCATTCTTCAAGAAATAACTTACATATTCAGTTTGTTTGTCTGCTGGGACCCCCACCAGTGCAATGGCTTTTTCCATCTCTTTTAACCAAGACCTCGCCTCCACCGGGTCCGCTGTCCCTTTAAACTCAGGAGGTTTTACTGCCTGGAAAGACTTAAAAGTAACCACCGGAGGAACAGGTGGCTGCTGCTGCTGCTGTTGTTGCTGTTGTTGCTGTTGTTGCTGTTGTTGCTGTTGTTGCTGTTGAGCCAACAACTGCTGCTGTAATTGCTGCTGTTGCTGTGCCAGAGTAGCAGTCTGTTGAACAAGAGTTTGTAATATTTGTGCTAAGGCAGGGTCCATCTGACCAACAGGGGGTGGATTAGCTTGTTCACCCTGATCGGTGGTTCGGGTATTTTGTTTCTTCTTTTTGGGTGGCATACTTCTGAAATCAATGAACAATTAGATTAGATTCAGGTTCAGAAAATAATAGCTCAAAATGATCCAACCTAAACAAACAATGCATATATTACTGAAAAGGAATTTGAGGTCTCCAACCAATATTCCGGTCAACAATTGATTCACAAGGTGCAATAGGATATCAATCCAAGGTTACACAAGGTATTCACAAACGTTCAATAGGTGCAATAAAGAAACAATAGTCATAATGCTAAGGTCAAACATAGTATCGAAAGTAAAAACAATGCTAGAAGGAAATGGTGCTGAAAGTAAATATGAAACGAGCAATAAATAAGATGCTTAAGTAAATGACAGTATAAGGAAATTTAACACAGTTCTGCGAAAGTGATAATGATATATATAGATAGATCAGATACAAGCATAAGAACAACGCTTCGATAAGGGTACAACATAATGCTAAAAGAGGAGACTGCTAGCATCTAGTCACAGTACAACAGATATATACAACAAAACTGGTCGCACTGCGAATCCCGACGTACTACTACTGCCATGACATGCCTCTAAATACCACACCATCATACTACCCTAATCATCACTGGTCATCATCGTCATCCGACTCTCCCCGCCAAGCTGATCCCAAAATGCTCTCCAGCTCTGCCGTCACCAGACCTAGGGTCACCTGCTGTGTCACAAATGCCGGCTCATCTCGGGATCTCATCCGTCCCCACCTAATGACAACACGTCTAAGAGCTCGTACTCGCCTCCGGACATCCTCCAGCTCAGCCACCACTCTATCTCTATCTCTAGCCCGCTCCTCCTCCCCAGCCCTCATAGCCCTCCACTCTGCCATCTGCCCCAAGAGATAGTCCCTCTCTCGGGCCACTCGCTCGTACACATGGTATGGTACAGGCTGAGGAGTATACTGGTATGCTGGCCCATTCACTGAGCCCTGCGATCCTACGAACGGCTGCATAACCCCTGGGGAAATCTGCTGCGGTACAGAAGCCCCTCCTTCCGGATCCTCGTCCGGGTCTGAATCGGAACCAGAAGCAGGTGCCTGAAGTATACATATATATATATAATATAATTAGACTTCCTGTCTCTCACAAAACAATCCTAACCTTTCTTATAACTCTACCCCGACTCCCCACCTAATTGTTTCAGTGACTGTGACCTGTGGCTCTGATACCAACTTGTAACACCCTCACTTGCCAACAATAATATTATAAACTCTTATATTCAATTAAACATTAATATAGGAGAAATTTTAGAAATTTCGGCATGATGTAATCATAAACCGGACTAATCACCTGCTCAAGCAACTAAGTATAACTAAAACAGTCCACAAGCACAAGTTATACTAAACCATAAGAAAATAAAACCATAACAACCCAGACCGCACACAGGTCACTGTATGAAACAACTATCAATAGCTATTACAACCCAGAACTGAATCAAATATTATACAACCCATTAAATATGACAATCTGCCTACAAATACAGATATAATATAAACCAAGGTATATGTCACTACCCAACCAACCGCCTCGACCCTCTGACTGCCTCGGTGACTACCCCAACCCGACGGGCCACTTCTTCTAGACATCTCCTGGCTTAGCTGAGGAAACAAAATTAGCAAGCAAGTGAGCCAAAACGCTCAGCAAGTATATATGTATGAAATTAAAACATCAACAACTGATATGTCTGCAAGATTTTCGAGAATTAACAATTCAACAATATATATCTCAATTAGAGGTTCATCTTTTATCTGAATCATAGAATAGAAGCGGATTGGACTATCATGCATTTTATAAATAAAAACAATTATAAGGTTAGGCTGCTGATCAGTCACGCACTAACCCCGGACAAACGCACACAGCAATGTCCTTAATGGATCCACGGCACACATTGGCCTTAATAATTTCTGACCACGAATCTGGTCCGACCCTTACGGTCCACATTTTAAAAAACTAACAGTTCAATCCTATAACTAGACATCAGGTGTCGGAACAATCGACCACCTCAACTGCCAAACACCCTGGACACTTTCGTTCCAGGTCAACATCTCATATCTCACCAAACAGGACAAGGTCGGGTAATTTCTGAATTAAATATCGACAAGTTCGATATGACAGAAAGGGGTATTGACTTGAGTCAAGTCACAAAAAGGATTAACAAAAACGATATAGTCCACCTGGGGTATAACAATTGAATATTCATAATTAATGGAAGTTATCAGAGCAATTATATCAAGGATAAATCAATTACATAAGAATCAAGTTATGATAATCATAATTCGCTGGAAATATAAGTGAAGCGGTTTACTTGAAAGAGAGGTGGAACAATATGCTTGCAAGGAATATGGATGTAATCAATTCACTAAAAGAATCAACAATTCAGTAGAATCAATTTGGGGTATAATCATTAGGTATTCGCAATTTCAGGAAATTAACAGAACAATTATAGCAAGAGTAATTTAAATAAACATATGAATCAGGTTTTTATAATCATAACTCATTTGAAAGGTAATTGAAGCAATTTACTTGCCTTAAATAGAAAATCACAGGATCCGAAGCGTCTTTACGTCCTCAGCTTTAGCCTTTCCTTTATCCACGGAATCTACACACAATATAACACTATTTCAGAATCCTGTTTAATACTCGCTAATCAATATAAACATTCCACTAGTCTACCCCTGCGAATAGTTCCCTAATTTATGTTTATTTAATCATATAATATCAATATATAAGCTACAGACAAAAGTATTTAATCACATAGCCACATAAGCACATACCATATAGATTTTTAAAATATGAAGCCCGACTCACAACTCATATAAGTTATATAATTATACATACTCGTTTTCAAGAAATGATTTTAATATATTTTAGAAAAATTTTGACGGCATCCCCTTTATACGGGGGACTGCCAGTCGGGATACAGCCGACACAACCAACACAAATCTCAATTACTAATCAAATCCACAATTAGTATTCAATCCCAATTCACATCTCGATTTGCATTTACAATCCTCCGATTCATAATTTAATACCATTTAAGCAATTAATACTAACTCGATAATAAATTACAATTGATTAGATAAATAACAAATATTAAATATTAAATAATTTTTTGGCTCAGAAAATAATCATCATCGCCATTTTACCCTCGACTCAAACTAAATCACCGTCGAGGGGGCAAAATCCCGAGGGTGCCCTAATTTGGGTCTCCGACTCGAGACTCCGCACAAAATATTACTCGAATAATTTACCATTTCAGTAAATAATCAAATAAGGCTTCGAATGTAATCAACATATAATCACAGAACGGATTTTCATTTAGGTCACTGTATCATCACTAATTCAATAACGATGACCAAATCTGACAGCCACCGAATTAGATTAAACAGAACATTGAGTCGGAATCAACACAACAGGCACATCGGCTGAGACTTGCAATCAGCATACATCACACTAGCTATCATCTACAAAAACACAACCAATACGACCACATCGCGCAAATACCAGAACAGGGAAGGGGAAAATCGATTCACAACCATATCTACAACTCGTCTGGACACCCACACATCACCATCCACACACTCACACTCACATACAATTCAACAAACACACACACACGCACTCCTCCCATATACGCACACACCCAAATTGGTTGAGCTCGACACAACACACACACTCTATAGACACACTCACACACACGGTTTCATCTCACACGCACACAACACAGGGAAGAACCCCTGCCAATCACACACACACACGAACTCAGACTCAACACCCACCTCCTGAACACACACACGCACACCAACTTGACGTACCCACACATACAGTACACAGCCACAGCAACTCCACTACGCAACAACACATGAAACCCCTGAATTTTTAGAACATAAACTCGACAGTATACACACTAGCAAGTCACGATTTTACTACAAGGGAGGGGAGGAATAAAGATATCTAGCAGGCCCACGAAGGGAGAGAGAGGAGGGTGCGAGAGAGGCGACTCACGGGAGTGAGAGAGAGCGCGAGTTCCAGAGAGATCGAGAGACACCGGGAGAGATTTTGAGATTATGAATAAGGAAAGACCAACAACAGAGCTACTATAATCGAATTGGGGAACACAGGCTGCTAATCTAGGGATTTGGAGGGCAAAACTGTAATATACGAATGCTGAAATAAGAATGTAGATGTAAATAAAAAAAAACATTTTAAATCATTTCTAAAATCGAAATTAATCAAAAATTTAGTAGAAAAATAAATTTTAAAACTTTAAAGTATAATTTAGTAAATTACAAACATCCCCATATTTTTAAAATATTTTTAGGGTTAAAAACGAATTAAATACGGATTTTACAAGATTAAATCCGTAAAATGAAACAGAATTCATAAAATCATTTTAAAATCGTTAAAATTCAAAACAATTCCATACCACATTTTTAAAACTCAATTAAACTAATAAAATTAATAAAACAAAAGATTTCATAATTTTTACTAATTCCGATGATTTTATAAAATTCTCAGGAAGTAAATATAACGATATTAATTAGGAAATAAATCCCAAAAATATAATTAAAAACAGTCGGGCTTACATAACATAAAACATCAACCAAACCTCCAAACGTTATTCCACAATATAATATTTCCTCAACCAATTTCACATACCACATAATTCTCATTTAATATGAAATAAATAGCTATTAGTAATTAAATATTCTGAAATTTCTAAGGCGTTATAGTAAGGACCACCAAAAACTAGGTAAATCAGAATTTATTCGGACCGATTTGGCCAGATAGGTGCAAGCATTGCCAAGAGGCTAAACACCAGTCTAGACACCAAATCTTAATTGGCCAGGTAAGCTCTCGCTTGCCTAGACACCAAAGAGTGGGAATAAATAATGATTACTTTGTTTCTTAGGTACCTTCCTAATTGAGCGCGAAGTCCTAGGGGCAAACGTCTAATTAATTTTATTAAACGCTAGGGGAATGCAAAATGAGGAATTAATGGTTTTTGGGCTAAGGAAAGAGTGATGAAATCCCTTCCCTTATCTTGTAGTGGTATTGCCCTTAATGTTTATTTACAAAATGATGCAACAAACAATGATATATACAAAAATTATGAACAAATATGGATGCTTACACTACGTGATTTAATCTAAAGAAAGAAAGAAATTTAACGTACCTTAAGTCCTCCAACGATCACCACAATATATAGGTACGAAAAATTAATAACAAAAAAATAAAATCTAGCATGATGTGCACCTACGTGATGAATGCATGATGCAAGAATTATGTAATTACAACTAATTTTTTGTGGATTTTTTATTTTTCAATTTTTTTTGTGATTTTTGAATTTTTTTTGATTTTTTTGTGTTTTTCTAAAAATAAAAAGGGCGAAAAGAGTGAGATACGGTTACTGAAGCAAGCTTTCCATAAATTCCAATTTTCCACGCTTCTTGAGAAGAGTTCCGAAATCTCACAATTTCCTAAAAAGAACGAAATAAAAATAAGACAAGAAATAAAACTAACTCGAAAAATTAAAAATTAAGGCGCGAAAAATAACTAGTCCCCGGCAGCGGCGCCAAATACTTGTTAGCCTAAAAAATTAAGCGTTAAATTGCAAGCGAACAATTTATTTCGTTGTAAAATGTGAGATTCGTTCCGCAAAGACTATTTTCATTTCGCAATCGTTAATTTTTAATTTAATCGAATTAGAACAAGTTTGATTTTTTAGAATTTGAATTTTTTTATACTATTTAATTCCTAAAAGATAATTCTAAATTAATTTTAAAAGAAAATCTAATTTATTAATCTATTTCTAAACTAATTAATATTGAAAAGAACAACAATTAAATAATTCTAAATTAAGACTAGATTTTATTAAAAAAATTTAGTTTAAAATAAAAGTTATTTACAGAAAATTTGATAAAATTTGGCCTGATGTGCTTGAGAAATTAACTAGGCAGAAAAGAATTGAAATAAACCAAATTCAGCAAACGCAGTAACCGAAATTCACAATATAAAGATACCAACTCGAGTCTACAGCAAATGCAAACCAGTTTACGCAATTCTCAGCACAAATTAAACCACTAACATAAGCGCAGGAACAAAACACAGAAAACAAAACCAAAACCAAAAACAAAATTTACAAAACGCTACGAACAAAGTAACAAAACTAGTCAACTCGGATTTAAACAGGGCACAACAACTCGGAAAATCATAGCAACAAATTCGAAAAGAAAACTCAGCACGCTGACTCGAACTCAGCAGCGAAACCAATACAACAAATAGCAAACGGACTTAACACAGGGAAACCAACAAGCAACAACTTGACATTGGAATAAACACAACTTGAACAAAAACGCAGGAGAGAGGAAAATTCGACACGAACGCAATCAGCTAACACCAACTCAAACACTGGACTCAACAAAAAAATATTGAACTCAGGCAGTGAATCTCGGCAAAAACAACAAACTCGCAAAACGATTCAAAACTCAAGAAAAAAAATGGTGACACAGTAAACTCGGGTTCTAGCAAACACGGACATTAGAAACTCAACTACGAACAAACTTAACTATAACACGAATCAGCGAAAAAAGTAAACTGAAATAAAAGCTCAAACTCAAAGAAATCACTAACTGTACTTAGATTTTGAACATAAAACAAACAGTGATTTAGAAACTAAAATAAGGAAAAGGAAATGGGGGAAGGGGTGTATAGCAGCATTGAAGACTAAAATAAAGATGAAATAAAGAAAAGGGGAATGAGTGTTGTGTTTTGTAACGAAGAGTAGAAGAGAGAGAGAGAGAGAGAGAGAGAGAGAGAGAGAGAGAGAGAGAGAGAGAGAGAGAGAGAGAGGGGAGAGAGAGAGAGAGAGAGAGAGAGAGAGATATGAGGGAAGGAGGCAGGAGAAAGTCGTGGGAGCTTGGGGGTTTGATAGAGAGTGAAAAGAAGCGAATTAAGAAGACAAAAAAATTGAGCTGGGTTTGGTTAAAAAAAAAACAGAGGAGATAACTTATGCTTCGAATTAAGCGAATAAAAAACAGGAAATTAAATACTGAAACTTAATGAAACTTATTTTTTTTTTATTTGAAAATTAAGTACGAAAATAAAGGGGTAAACTATGAAAAAGTGAAATTTAAACTTAAAACAAGAATTTGGAATTTAATGGCCCACAATAAAATGAGATTTTTAAAGGGGCTTAATTATAATTATTGACTACGAACAAGAAATTAAATTTCGTTACATTCAACCCCAAGTGGTTAACAACGGGATTTACGAAAATAACGAAACAAGGCAACAATAACGAAAGAGCAAGACAAGAAATTAAAGGAAATGAAATTGCATTAAAATTAAAAAGAGTGTTTACAAAATTTGAAACTAAAAAAAATACAAGAAATTAAAACTACCCTAAAATCTAAGTTACTAAATACAAGGGAGGTGAGGGGGGTATTTATAGGATAGGAACTAGGGTTAAGGGGGGTGTTGGGTAAATCCCCACCATACATTTGTGATATGTGGTGGTGAAATCCTAGCCATCTATTTGTTTCCTTCCCCCTTAAGCTTTGAAGAGTTGATCTTGGCCATACACTTATATAATGTGTTGGGATGATCTCCACCTTCCACTTGTCTTGAAATATTCCTTTTTGCTCCAAGCTCCTAATTCTTTTCCTTCTTTCATTTTTGGTCCTTTTTCTTCCTCTTTTTCCCTTCCTTGCTCTTTATTTCTTTATTTTACCATTTCTTTATTTATTTACGAATTTCTTGAAATGCAACAAAATAATTTATTAAAATACGAGTTCAAGCAATAAATAGGTAATAAAAATATGCAAAAATATGCACTTATCAACTGTTTTCTGCATCCTTAGCATTAGAAAGACTTCCTGGCATTTGCATTTCCTTTGCACTACTAATCTGCATTAACAGATAGCACAGATCAGAGAAGTAGTTAATACATTCAAGTAAATAAATATTATGACCAGAAGCACGATCAAGAATAGATCCACAGTTTCAGCTTAACATATCAACCATTTTGATTACTAATGTTTATAACAAGCAACAAATTAATGGTCCTATAAATATAATTTCCGTGTTCTATTTGAGTCTTAAACTTATATAAAGGCATATATGCAATAGTATTATGTAAATGCAACTCATCTATGCTAAAGGACTCACAAAATCCTCCAAGAATAATATTAATTAAATGGATAGAGATGTAAGTTGTCTATAAACTCAAATTGCAATAGAGTTTTCAGTTGTTTGGAAAAGTTGCATTTACTAACCCTATCTAAGTATCCCCCCGCCACCAAATGGTACTACTTTTAGCCTATGTCTGAGCTGTGCATACTCAATTTTAAATGCCAGAAAGACTCCACAAAAGCCAGCTCTTGGTATTAATATTTGAAAAGGAAATTACAATGGGACAATAATTAGAATAGTGAACCACGATACTTACTTCTGCTCAAAATACCAGCAAGACCCCCTGCATGAAAGGCTTTTATTAGACAGTAGTCCACAAACACCTTGCCACTAACTTGACATGGTCCATTGAAGTTTGGAACTTTCTTAGCTGTGTGAAAAATAGACAAAGTCTAGGGGTAATGGGGGGAATTCTAAACAAATGCAAGAAATTAGCGACTACCTCTGCATGCATGGCTACTAAACTGTGTAGCAACTTCACAGCTGCATCTCGCACACCCTGCAACGGAGCAACAATTTTCTCAATTTATAGGATGTTGTGAAGTAAACAATGCTATCTGTAATGTCTAAGAAAATAACATTCAATGTTTTCTCACTTTGACTGCAGGTGCACTTGCCCATTGCACTCCAGCATCCAACATGTAATTCACAGCTACTGCTCTAATTAATTCCGCCTGAGATAACAAAACAGAGTATATAGAATTACATTTAATAATTAGATAGCATATAAGGAAGTTCTTACAGGAAGGCAGAGAACAAACACCATATATACTTTCCAAGGCGTAAAGGCCTAGCAGAATGCCTAGGTGTCCATTACGCATTCAGCTATATATAGGCATATATATCATGTTGACATTTTTATTAAATTTAATTATTTATTAGATTGAGTAAGATAGATTTTTTTATTAAATTAGATTTGTCTTCATTTTGAATTCTGAGACTGCTGCTCTTAGTATAATCGTTCAAAGACACATTGCACAATAGTGTGTAAAGTCGAATTATCTTCAAGTAAAATAGTTGATATACATAGCTAAAGCCTAATTCATGCCGTGTACGACTGGGTGACAAATTACAGACTAGCTCCATCTATCAAGCAACTCATTACAAATTAGATTGATAACTACAACAAATTACAGACATTTACCTTTCCATCAGATTATAAACAATCTTTTCTAGATCTTTCTATTCTGCATTATGTACAGTTCCCTTATATACTGTCCATTTGGACCAAACCAGGACCTTGGCTTTATAGCACCAGATACCGGAGCTTCACTGAGACTGAGACTGAAACAACGAAAGAATGTCACATCACAAATAGCATGATATTCTAATCTAACATTTGCATCCTTTCCTCTTTGTTCTCATTTCTTTCCTTTCCAAATCATAAGGCCAGTCTGTAAATTAGCTACCACCTGATTCAAAAATAGACTCCAATTCACCAAACAATAAAGAGTATAGACCACCCACTTACTAATCAAAATTGGTTACCATATATTTATTCATTGTGACAACTAATCAAACATGTTAACCGCAACAGAAAATCTAAAGAGATGTTCAATAAAATTAATAGGCAGTGGCAGACCAAATACAATGCGTGTGTAAACAACCTCGACAAACAAACCTGAACTCAGACATAAATGACTACTGGAAAGCTCCAACAACTGTAGTATTCTTCAACCAGCCTCCACCGAGTTTGTGTTTGATTTGCTCCATGAAAATTGGTATGGTGCAAAGACCGAAATAAATTTGTCAAATCGAAATACCAAATCGAAACAAAGGATTTAATTTGAAGGTAATTTAGCACAAATCGAACCGATTCCAAACGCGATTCATGCTTAATTAGGGTTTGTGTTTTGAATTTATAAGATGAGAGTACCAATTTGTAAGAGATGGTGTAAATTAGGGTTTGAGATTGGATGTGAGAGAGAGACGGGAGAGGAAGATGGTGAGAGAGAGAGAGAGACGGGGAGAGTGGCCGGAAAGAGGGGTGAGAGAGAGAGAGAGAGAGAGAAAGAGCGTAGAGAGGGTAGGGAGAGAGGGAGAGTGAGAGAAAAGGGGTAAATGGGATTGAAATTTTTGTTTTTGGGGGAAAATACTTGGTGTAATAAAGGGGGAAAGTAAGAAACGAGGGGTTTTCAAAATTTTTAAAAATGAGAATATAAAACGGTTGTTTTATTAACTGATGTCTAAAATGGACTTTAACATCTTTATAAATTGTAACACCCCTAGATCCGGGGTCGGGGATCCGGGGTGTCACTTTGTCCTTAATTCCCATTTTTAATAAACATTATTCTTAACCTTCAAGTTATCATGCTGTGACCCCTCAATCAAATATAACATTCACAGATTATAGGCTCAGATACGAAATTAAATCATTCTAAGTTATTACAACCATCTTGAAATAGTTATTACAAACCCAAATTGTCATAGTCTCAAAAGTTCAAACTTAAAAGAAATTACAGTCTAAGGCGGCATCTACGGCCAAAAAGTGGTTTGGTTTTCAGAAACTTACACAAGTCATGCTTGTAAATAAACCTAACCAACCTAAGTTGTAAACTTATCCAACTTAGTCTGCTCACCTGTGGTAATGCTACCGAGTGGGACCTCGTCACCTGCCTCGTAAATAGTCTCCTAAACTGCTGACCGGTGCATGCTTTTGCGGGGGGTCTGCCTTGTTCTTGCCATGCTTATATGTTGTTGTGTGGTATATATATAAAAGAAAAGCAAGAGTGAGCAATACAGCTCAACCATATAATAATAGTTTTCAAAGTACTTTTGTTATGGTAAACCATATGACGTATCTTATACTGGTATTGTACCATCATTAAAAATTTTTCATTCCTTATCCAGAAATATGGCAAGGAATATCTGTGGTATTTTGAATAGTTCATCACTCTGTCAACACTATCGGTAATTGAGCACCTAGACTTTCATTATAGTGTTTCAGTACAATTCCAATTGGAAGAATGGGATTATGTTGGAACCTCTTCCACGATATCTGGTGATCAGCCAATGTATCGTGCCTCTGCTTTTCTACTAGTAGAAGGACGACGTTCCCTTATCGGGTTGCACCCTGACTGCATATCGGCCTTAATATTTAGACTACGCCCGAGAGCGTAGCCCCCTCTTCCTCCAATCCCCTAAAGAATCCTATCCATCATCGGAACAGAATTTAATCCAGTTTCCCAAGCACAAAGCTTGTTGACAGGTTTGGTAACAGTTCTATATCAAGCATAGAGCTTGTTGATAGTACTGATAACATTTACTTAGCTTTACTTCCATGAATAATTGAGGAAGTAACTTTGACATGTGGGTTGACCTTAGTCAACAGATTTCATTTACTTAGGAAGCTCATTACAAAACATAACTTGGGAGTTGGTCAGAGTTTTTGAGTACTTAGTCAAACCTGAGCCCCACCGTACTAGGTAGGGTGTACTTCTTATTTGTCTTATAGATAGCGAAGGGAGAAAACGTTAATACTGGCTCCCAAAACCTTGGTTCCCGAGTTTTGACAAGTTCGTGAGGGATAACGACACATTTCGATGAGTGAGACTATTAGTAATTAATAAATTGGAACCCGTACTATTTTTAAATAATTTTCCGATGATCAGAAATATTTATAATAATTTTTAAAGTCTTAAATAACTTTTATATAATTAATATGATTTTTAAATCATCCTGGAGTATTTAATAAATATTCAAATAATATTTATTAAATAAATAATCCACTTGGGATAATTAATAATTATTTAAATAATATTCAATAATATCATCAAAGGGATTTTTAATCCGAAAATATCCAATTTATATTTATTGGAATATTTTTAAATCGATTGCACATCATATATCATCTCCGGTGACTTCTGGATTTTTATGTCCTTATCCGGACGAAATATCTCCGATTCCCTTACTTAAAAAAAGGGTATTATTGCATCCTACTTGAGCGTATGCATGTATATGCCTTATGCATACGTACTTATTTAACAGGTTTACATATCTTCGTAAATAAACTATACATCTCATGCTGATTTGAAAAATACTTTTATGCAGTTCATAGCAGCTATATCACAACAACAACAGTTTAGAAATACTTGAAGTACAAGTTTTGAAAACTTGCCTAATCATGTCGGAATAGTCTGGGCTCTGGTTCTAGTGTGATGATCTATAACAACCAATAAGGTTTGGTTAGTTCGTTAAATAATCCCGTCGGATCGACTATTCACATAAAGACACAAGTTCGTAATGATACATCCTTACTACACATTTGGATTATTATAAGTCCATGATATCCTTTAACCACTTTCGATAATTATTGGTTTGGTAACGACTTTCGCTAGGGGTCATTTTCAACGAAACTAAAGTTCGTCTCGTATCGTCTCCTAAAAGGGTTTTTCACTTGCGAAACTTTGATTCGAAAATTCTATAAAATCGAAAAATAAACTTATTCATGAAATTCTTTTTCTCACTTCTTCTTAACTGTCCAGAGGATTTTTCATCCAAATTTCATAATTAAGAACATCTTTTTGATAGCTCAATTGTTGCTCTAAACAGCTTCTTTCTGCAATGGTTTCTCATGCGCATTCTTGACTTAAACATTTCTATAAAATCGAAAATTTTGAATTATTACTCCAAATTTTTATGGGATCTTAACCACTGACCAGGTTACTCCTCAAAAAATGTTCATAATCAAAAACCATTTTTAAAGGGCTTGTTTGGCTTCGTAAAGTCAACCCATTTTAACATTTCCAAATTTCATGAACTCCATCTAGCCACTTAAGGCAACCATACAACATCAAAATCATATAACCATAATCAAAGGTCTCTAAGACCAGTGGTAACATCCATTTATCACCACCCAAGATTTACACATCATAAAGAGTTTATAACTTTAAAAACCACTTAAACATGTCCAATCTTGCATCCAACTTCCATATTAACTTAAAAACTTAGAAACTTAAGATGGGTGTGAGAAGTTATACCTTCCTTGGAGTCTTAAGAACCTTGAACAAGCTTGGTTATCCTTGGTTTGGCCTTGCTTAGTCTCTAGGAAGCTAAAACTTAATGATCTAAACAAGAGATTACAAGAATGTTACTATTCATCACCATCTTCCTCAATTTTTATCACCTAGTAAACCATGGAAATAAATCATGGGAAAATTATCTTACCTCTTTCTCACTTTAAGGAAGCCTTGGGAATTTTATCGTGATTTTAGAACAAGTGGAGGTTGGACTTGGAATTTTGAATTCCTCCTTGTTTTAAGAGGTGCCGAATGCTTTATTGTAATATGTAATAAAATGACAAGTATATTCTGTATATATGGCGTATAGATCAGCCAACACCCGATGTCAATGCTAAAGTCCATTTCACTATTTTTCTTTTTGAATTTTAAAGTCCTTTTCCATAATTCAA
The DNA here is from genome assembly GCA_036435485.1 of Saposhnikovia divaricata. Lineage (NCBI taxonomy): Eukaryota > Viridiplantae > Streptophyta > Magnoliopsida > Apiales > Apiaceae > Saposhnikovia > Saposhnikovia divaricata. Next base: position 118,906,832 of record CM071598.1, on the reverse strand, counting down.
GGAACTATGTTGGCATATCTAGTTAGGTTACTACATCCTTTTAGTTAGCTTGTAACTACTACTTACTCTCTTGGTTACTATCATGTCAACATGCATGGATTTGCATGGAAGTAGTAGCATCCTTAATATTTTCCATAATTATTTCTAGGTTACAAAAATAATTCCTTAGAAATAATTTCGGTGGAAAATTTCTTCGAGTAGTCTTTAACCTTCCAACCCCTTAAATCTTTGTGGGTTTGTCTCATGAAGTTTTCATCTTTTACCCCTTGATGTTGACATAATTCTCTTATTGATCGATACCTCGTAGAATTTACGAATTTTATATTTCGGGATTCTTCGATTTCTGGCGGCATTTGCATACACTTATTTCGCTTAAGGAATCATAATATGAACTCAAATCTTAAATATTCATCATACATAAGTGGTGGTTGGAATCATTCCCCTTAAGTATTGAAATTACTATTCATTCCAGACGTTTTACAATAGTACAAAAATCAGGGTTCTTACAACCTTCCCCCCTTAAAAGGATTCCGTCCCGGAATCAGGTTGAAAATAAATGGGGGTACTTCTCTTTCATTGCACTTTCCATCTCCCAGGTGGATTCCTCTACATTATGATTCTACCACAAAACTCTGACTAGCCTGACCACCTTGTTCCTGAGTACTTGCTCCTTGTGGTGTATAATTTTCACTGGTTGCTCTATATAGGACAAGTCTGGCTATAGGTCTACATGCTCATATTCCACCACATGCTTAGCATCGAGGTTATACTTCCTCAACATAGACACATGGAACACGTTATGTACTTGCTGCAGACTTGGGAGTAAAGCTAACTCGTAAGCCACCTGCCCAATCCGCCTTAAAATCTCAAAAGGTCCGATATACCTCGGGCTCAACTTTTCTTTCTTTTCAAACCTCATCAGTCCTTTTCAGGGAGATACCTTTAGCAGCACCATGTCTTCTACTTCATATTCTCTGTCCCTCCAAGCTAGGTCGGCATACCTACGTTGTCTGTCTTGAGCTGCTGTCAATCTTCCCCTGATTAGGACTATCACATCTCTTGTCTGTTGTACCAGTTCAGGTCTCAATATCTTCTTTTCACCAACTTCTTCCCAACATAAGGGAGAACGACATTTCCAGCCATAAAGGGCTTCATACGGGGGCATTCCTATACTTGAGTGATAACTGTTGTTATATGCAAACTCAATCAAATGTAAGTGCTCTTCCCAACTTCCCTTGAAATCCATAACACACACTCTTAGCATGTCCTCTAAGGTCTGAATTGTTCTTTCGCTTTGTCCGTCAGTCTGGGGGTGGTATGCAGTACTCATGTTTAGCTTGGTTCCCAGACATTCCTGAAAGCGCCTCCAGAACCTGGAGTTAAATCTCGGGTCTCTATCAGACAAAATGGTCACGGGAACTCCATGACGTACCACAATTTCCTTCACATAGGTGTCTACTAACCTGTCGATAGTGTACCTCTCATTGATTGGGAGAAAGTGGACGAACTTGGTCAATCTATCGACAATCACCCATATCGCATCATGGTTAGTCTTGGTCTTTGGGAGACCTACTATAAAATCCGTGGCTAGGTGCTCCCACTTCCATTCTGGAATCTCTAGGGGTTGTAGTAGTCCACTAGGTCGCTGGTGTTCTGCTTTTACTCGTTGGCAGGTCAAACATCTATTCACCCATTCTGTCACATCTTTCTTCATGTTGGGCCACCAATAGTATTCTATCAAATCTTTATACATCTTCGTGGTACCTGGGTGCACAGAGTACCTTGAGTTATGTCCTTCATATAGAATCTCATCCTTTAATTCCTGAACATTTGGGACCAAAATTCTTGTTGCATATCTCATGATTCCTCCTTCATCTTTTTCGCACTTAATTTCCTCCCCGGTCAATACCTCTTCCTCTGAGTTCTTCTCCTCTTCCATCTTTTGCTCTTGGCACATTCAAATCTTTTCCAATAACGGAGGCTGGATCTAAATTTCCATTAACACTCCTTGACTACTTCCCGATCTCAACCTCAATTTCCAGCTTTTCTATTTCTTCTACCAATTCTTCTGCTGAGGTCATCATCTTGAGCCTCTCCTTCCTACTAAGGGCATCGGCCACCACATTGGCCTTTCCTGGGTGATAACGAATTTCACAGTCGTAATCCTTGATTAGCTCTAACCATCTTCTCTGTCTCATATTCAATTCTTTCTGGGTAAAGATGTACTTGAGGTGTAAGAACCCAAAATTTCGGTAGAATTAAAACTTTTCCTATTATGATGAAGTGCATCAATGAATAGTGATTTGGTGGATGAATAGTGATTTTGAGGATTAAGAAAATTTTTCATGCCACCTATGTACGAGACGTAGTGTGGATATTCCGAAGTTATACTAGTAATCTACAGAGTAAATAAGTGTATGTAAATGCGATCAGAATTCAGAAATTCCAAATTCTATTTTCGTGTAATATTTGACCGAGCAGTGAATTATATATCTGTAATATCAAGAAATGAGATATTTAATTTGAGGAATTGAGGAGTTAATATTTTGGAATTTCATTATAAGTGATTTGAGAATTTGGAACGAAAACCACTGAGGAAGTGAAACAAACGTTCTAGAAACCGCTGAAACTTTACAATGAGATTAAGCGATTGAGCGAATGAAGCATGGATTAAGGATATGGTATATTAAGAGTCCAAAGAAGGATATATTATGAGAAAGAAAGAGGATTGAGAATAAACTCCTAGAATTGAGAAATAGAGAATGCTTGAGAAATCGGGAGAACGTTTTCTGAGATAAAGAGAAATAAACAAGGGATGTTGGAATTAATATTCATTCGAGGTGTTGTGCCATATTAGAGCAATAATATGCAAAGTATAAGTTGTAACGTATTAATTTTATTCACGAGACAACAAGGAAATCAAATTGTTGGAAAAGGAAACAAACCAAGGGACTAATATGAAAGAAACAAAAGATGAGGACTTTGTTGCAATTGTTGTGGATAAGGAAATTCAAGTGAGCCAATGAGGTGTTGACAACACATTACAAGGAGATGCATCCAAATGAGATAGATATATAATACATGTAGTAGTCATTATTTAGCAAACAAAACAAAACAAACACAAGAAAACACCCATTCTGCCCAGCATAACAGCAGCTCAGTAAAACGGGCCTAGAGCCTTCATTACTCAATGGAATTTCGTGTTCTTTACAGTAAAACCTCTATAAATTAATATAGTTGGGACCGGAGAATTCTATTAATTTAGAGAGGTATTAATTAATCGATAAATTAATAATTATTAATTTATAGAGAATTTTTGACATCAAAGAAAATTAATTTCCAAATATATACATTTAAATAGAATGAATTGTACGGTTTATGTTTTATACTTAATTCAATTAATTCAATAAATATTGTTTACAAATTTAATCAATATTTACGAGATGACAGCAAGGATAAAACAACATTTTTTGAAACTTTTTCACCTAAAGAAGCACCCAAGACATCAAAAATATTGATTAATAACTTTTTAATGCTTTACGAAAACACCACATTCGAACTTTTGGATGCAACAAAGATGGTTAAAGATGAGTTTCATATAGATTCAAATTTTAAGAACCCTAGAATTATATTGTACAAAGGGTAATACATATATTTTTATGATTATAAAGGAATTATTAATTTATAATATTATTGGGACCATATATTTATATAGGGTTTTCAAAAAAATTATTATCTTATCGAAATTTATCATTTTTTGAACTGGCCCAAGTTGGGACCGGAAGAAATTATTAACTTAGAGAGATTATTAATTTATCGAGTATTAATTTAACGAGGTTTTACAGTATATGGTTAGAAAGCTGTGAAGATGCTCTACAACTCTCATTTAGAAGCCTCGATCAGAAAAGCTCGGTAAGGGCCTCGTTTTCCATGATCTTTCAGTCGGATTCTAATAACTCCGAATTACTAACTTTGTTTTCTTCATTTCTTTTGATCATCCAAGCTTACCCAAGGCTATACAAGGATTATACAAGGTTTAGAAAGATATTACACACATCAAGGAAGGTATAAACTCTCTCAACCCTAAGCATGACTTGTTTATAGTTTATATTGTTAGATCTATAAGTTTTGGAGTGAATCTTGGTGATTTGAGTTGTAGATGATGAAATCTTGAAGTTATGTGCTTGTTATGATGGTTGTAAGGCTTGTACTTAGAGTATGTAACCCCATTTATGCTATAGAGACAAGTCTTGGCGGTTTTGATGGTAGATGTGATGTATAAAGTGAGTTCTTGAATGTTTGAGAAAAGATGAGTGCTGTGTAAATTCCTGGGAGCATGTACTGTCTTGTAGGAGGGTTTTGAACCCCTAAGTCTTGTCACCCGATGACCTAATTTATATGGTTGGAAAGATAATTGAATGTAGTTTCTATAAATATAAGGTTCATACCCAGGAGATGTGTAGATCTGGAGTTATGGCCGGATTAGTGCAGTGTGGTTCTGGAATTCGGACTGCACTGTGTTGTCCACTTATGAACTGAGTTAGGACCCCTTAAAATTATGATAGTGTTATGAAAATTTGAGGGTAGTCATATTATACAGTTGTGAAGACTGTCCAAAAAGAATTGGAATAAAATTTTTATTTTTCAATTTTATAAAAATGTTAAAGCGAAGTGCGCGCGAGTTAAAAATCACCTAGGAGCTTAGTTTAACGTAGTTTTAAGAGTACTCACTTGTGTTTCAAGTTTGAGGGATGGATTCGAGTCGAATGGGTAATGAATGTGATAAAGTGATGACATGGTCATATAGGAGGGTTAGTTGTCACAAATTGGAGTCGTTAAGTTGGTCTAACATCCTTTAAAACCTTACGATTAAGTAGTGTTGTTAAGGTACTAACGTACGAATATTGATTATGTATAGATCTTCGTTCCACGTCGCAAGCTCGACCACCCCACCCTAACCAAGGCAAGTTTACTTTTCAAAACTTATATATAAGGATTTTCACTGTTGTATTTGTAGCTTCCAAATGTATTATATGCTTATGCTTTACGAGATTATGTTGAAGTTTGAGATTTATGCATATGTGTTGTACACCCTTGAACTTAGAATGAAAGTGTTTCCTTCGGACAACAACTCCAGCAATAGAGGACGTAGCGGTCCAAATATACTATTGACCGGGGAGCGGTATATTATTATATCGTGATTAAATTGCGAAAACCCGAAGAGCCATTCGGAAAGTATCGTATACTTAAATATTTATTATTTTTACGTTGTTAAAAATACTCAAAAATATCTATCTTGGATTAAAAATCTTATTTTAATTAAATAATTATTTTATTAATTGTTTATATTAAATCTTAAAATATCATTTATTAATTATTGTTCATTATTTTAAAGACAAAACTAATCCAAGATACCTTCATCGTTTTCAAACTCGAACTCTTTCGAACCCAAAACATTTTCGAAAACCCCCGGTCAGGTTTTGCTTCTTGTACACTTTTCAAGAATTATCGGTCGACTGAGGTCGAACTTCAACTACTCGAATTTTCTATCAAAATGATTTTTGACAAGAAAGAAAAAAAAAGGGGACTCTGGCAGGTGTGGGAATCGTTGACGAATGATTCCTGGGATGTGTAAGCGGCCGTGAGCCAGGCGGTCCATCAATTATTCCGGCCCAGGTGTTGCCGAAGGATGATTACGGATGTAGTTTTCATCGAGGGTGATTACGGATGTAGTTTTCACCCGAGGGTAGTTACGGATGTAGTTTCTATCCTTCTACTAGTAGAGAAGACCCGCGGATTGTTGGACTTGGTTGTGGCGACTGATCATCGTCAATCCTTGTCAGGTTTTTATGTTTTCTTCCAGTCCCACCCTCCACTTTGGAAAAATACTCAAACACTGCTTCTTGGGCCTAAGTGCCAAGTGGCCAATAGTGTGGTTGTTGATAAGAAAAATATTGACATCGTGCAGTATCTAGAACTGCAAGATTTTCTATAAAGATTGGCACGTGTTAGTGCACTCTTGCAATTATTTCAAAGAATGAAATGTTTTTGAATGAGAAATGTAACACCCCCAGATCCGGGGTCAGGGATTGGTGGTTACGGTCTTACATCCATTAATAATACTTGACTTGAGTCCACAATAAATAAATCACATGCTGTGACCCCACAATAATATCCACTCACACGCACAACAGTTATAGTCCCAGAGATGAAATTGAAATAAGTCTTACATTAAAGGGTTACGAATAAACGTTATTACAATCCCAAAAGGATAACATCATAAGTTTAACAGTTTTGCCGTTGATTACATTAATTATACATATAGTTAAACAGGAAACAAAAGCTGTCTAACTATGCTACCTCAGCAATGGCGGCTAGCATCTCAGCGGGGAGTCCGGTGGGTCGGGTAACCCGCTTGCGCCGAGTGCGCCTGATGCGAGCCATCTGTCCTAGCTGTTGTTGTGACATAATATGAACAAAGCAAGGGTGAGCGAAAGCCCACCAACAATAATATAACTGAACAGTGATACATATATACAGCAGTTCAAAATATCCTTTGAAACCATATGCCATGCATTAATGAGGTTATTGCCAGTATAATATAAAGGATGAAGTTACCAGGTAACTCAAAGTATTTGTTTGTAGAAATATCTGCTACATCAAAAGTAAGCGAGATATTCTCATTGTCATTAAAAAGAGGAACTTGCATGAAAAGATTGCAATTCCAGTTATGAACACTTTTCCAGCTCTGCCAACAATAATCATGTTGCAGGAAATAAATAAGTTTGGATGATGAACCAATGATGGAGTATTCACCGCGCCCGCTGTTCCAATCTTGATGATCAGTCGAGATCGTACAGCTCAAATTAGATTTACTACTGGTAGAAGGAAGAACTGACGGCTTTACTTGTCTACCGCCTTACTAGCTCTCCCCGGCCAACGGTTGGGCCAAAGGGGATGGACCGGCGCTACTCGGCCTCTTACACGACTCCTAGTTCAAATAGAATTCATGATTCTGAATGTAACGTTCGTCCCCCTTTCCCCAAGTATAATACTTGTTGATAAGACTCTACAAGGTAGTCGTATCTAGTTGGAAAGGAAAATTCACCAATAACTTCCAAGCTGTGGCTTGGTATCGAATATCAACTTGTTCCAACAATCTTACCCCTCGAAAGATGAGAAGGTAAACAACGACTTAATAAGTCAACAGCACCCGAGTTGCGAGTGAAGAGAATACTCTATGACCGGGAAGTCGACAAGATAAATAACATTTTCCAAGTAAGGTTCCCTTATTATTAGAGAGGTAGACTCAAAGAAGAATGATGTCTGAGAACCTTTCTTGATATAAGATTAATAATAATATGACTCCGAGGTATTTTCTGTAATAATCGAAGAAGATAAACCTTATTGAGGTTATTCTAAGTATGAAATAAATATTCAGAGAATATTTATTGAATTAAAAATATTTAAAGAATATTTAAGAATATTAAAGGATATCTTTAATCAGGGTATTTTCCAAAATAATCCCTGAAGAAATATCAGGAGAATATTTATTGAATAAATAACTATTTAAATGAATATTCAAAATAATATTCATTAATCAATAGGACCTGAAAGGAATATTTAAGACAATATTCATAAATAATTAGGAATTTAAATGAATATTCAAAAAGTAATATTCATTTAATGAATAATATTCTAAATGAATATCAAGTAATATTCATTTAGTAATCCAAGCTTTAAAGGAATATTCGAGATAATATTCGATAAATAAATCAAGCTTCAGATGAATATTAAAATAATATTCATCAAGTAATTAATATCCTAAATGAATATTCAAAAGTAATATTTATTTAATAAAATAATATTCTAAATGAATATCCAAATAATATTCATTTAGTAGTCTCATCTTTAGAAGAATATACGAAATAATAATCGATAAATAATTCGACTCTGAATGAATATTAAAATAAATATTATTCGTCGAATAGTTACGTTCAAATAATTATTTGAAGTAAGGATCGTTAAATAAATAATCTCGAACGAATATTCAAATAATATTCGTCGCCCGAATAATGGAAAATATTTACTTAAATATTTTCCTCCGAGGTAATCTCGATATATCAAGAAATATTGACTCCCGGTCTATATTTGATGAATAAGATGTATACGCCCTTCTATGAGGGTCTTACAATAACCGGCTTATAGTTGATACGATAGCTATCTAATTTATAAGCCAATAACAATCAGGGAACAAGCATAATGATATAACTTGAAAGTAGGCATGCATGCTATGGCATATGTATAACAGAAAACATATTTATATATTTATTCAATCACAACAACAGTCTAGAAGAAGGGAATTGAAACTTGCCTGGTAGTCGAGTACGGTAAGGGGTAGTGGTAGCGGGTCCCGGGTCAGCTTGGTGATCTATAAATAGCCAAGGCATTCGGGATTAATCACTTAACATCTTAAAAGTTAAGTTATACTTAAATCGAAACACGTTCTCGAGTTATCTCGTTATACCCCTTTTAGTGGATTCCTTTTATCATCGATCCGACCCGACATTCGTTCGTTAATATGACATGTCATTGTACTTACACTTGGGACATACTTAAGTCATACAAGTTCTAAAGTCGATCGTTACAAATCAATATTATGCTCCGAGTTTTATCACCCGTTTTCTAAGTGTTTTACCGAAGTTATAATCAAGCGGGTTTTTAGGGGTTCGTTTGCGATTAACTTTGATTCGAACATTTTTATAAAATCGGAAAACGATCCGTTTCACATGAGGTTTTCTCTCACACCTTCCTTTTTACCTCTAGTATTTAATTACCAAGATTCGCCACTGACTTACATATTTTACGAGGGTTCAATTTTAATAACGAACTCGTACTTACCATTTCGAACGTCTTTTAGTGAATCGGCCATAATTCCTAAACCGTAAGTCCGTTTCACATGATCTTTATATCAAAACGAAGCTTATAACATGATCTATCTTGCCATGGCAGAACATGATACTGGACAGTGAATTATGGCTACTGTCAAACACGATTTCTTAAGGTTAACAAAAATCGGGCATTACGACGGCTATAAATCGGACGCTCCATAAATCGTAATCAACAACCCAAGCCACACCGGGCATCTAAACAACTTATACACATAATAAGCATCTCAACAAGTCCAGAAGCTACTGATCTTAGCATCAAAATCATCATGTTAATCAAATCACTAAATCAGTAACTAAGCATTGCTTATAACATGAACATAATCATAACTAAGCTAGATCCATCAAGAACATGCTTAAAACTCAAAGTAGATCTAGGGTTTTCAATTCTTATACCTTCCTTGGAGTATGTACTAGCCTCACAAATCTTGGTATGGTCCTTGGATAGCCTTAAGTTAGCTAGGATTAACCATGAAAACAAGAAAAACAAAGATTAGTTCTTGAAAACACTATTCATCATCATCTTTGATGATTTATTTGAAAATGGAAAAAGATGAATTTGAAGCTGAAATTTCTAGGGGATCTAAGCTATGATATGAAGTACTCACCATAAATATTTGAAGATCAAATGATGGTTGGAAGCCTTACTTCTAGTACCTTGGCAGAATTTTTCAAGGAAGAAAGGAAAATGGAGAGTTCTTTGTGTTTGCTTGGTTGTTTTGATAATAATTCATAAAGTGATGAGCCTTGGATGATATCTCATCTCTTTTTACTTTATTAAAGTGGTTTTGGAATGAATGGTGAGATTTGAAAGCATGTGTAGCACTTGGATTGATTTATGGCTAACTAGAGTTTGATTTGGCTAACTACTAGTTCAATCCTTAACATGCTAGTTACTTAGCCCACTTGGTTGCTAGATATTTATCTAGTAGCTTATGCATGACTCTTGCTTCCACTGCTTGTTTCTTTTGTCCGGTTATTGCTCGTTTCGATTGATCGTTCGGGCGAATAACTAAGTAGTTTCACCTCTTTGGTTTACCGGGAAATTTCTCGATATTCATAATACCTTCCCCAATCCTTAATATAATCCTCGTGATGACCATGTAGGATATTTAATCTCGATACGAACTTAATCCGTAATTTAGGATTCGTTCGCTTTATTGATTAATCACGTTATAACGTTTTAGCGGTTTCTCGAACGCTTGTTTCACTGCCTCAATGGTTTCCTACCTTCATTCTTAAATCAAATATAATAAAATCCCAAAATATCAAATCCTCAAAGTTAATATCTCAATTCTTGGATTATAATAATATTTAATCCACTGTCCGGTCAAATATTATACCGAAAAAGAATTTGGAATTTCTGAATTCCGATCGTCTCTGCATTCACTTATTTCCTCCGCGTATTACTAATATGACTTCGAAACATCCATATCACGTCCCGTACATAGGGTTGCGTGAAAAGTTTTCCAACTTACAAAATCAATATTCATCCACCAAATTACTATGCACGTACAGGAAACACTATGCACGTACGGGAAACACTATGCACATACGGGAAATACTATGCACGTATGGGAAACACTATGCACGTACTCATTTCCCTTCAAGGATCCATTAGCTCCTTCCTGGATGGTAGATTATTCTTATCTAGGTCCTCAACCATCGAATTACTCTATTCTGACAATATACCAATGCATCAGGATCATTGTCCAAAGCAATATCCATTCATTACAATCATTGTTCTTTGAAACCACCATTCATCAGAGCTGGTGACCTTGTTGTCGGAATCTTTGTTCCTCATTTTATCATTACTTAATAAAAAGTTTTAATTATATCCAAAATTTGGGGTTCTTACAAGAAACCTTCTAAGCTAATGGAAGGAAAGAGGTTTGCAATGATGTATTCCCTGTATAGTATGTTAACCGTAGAGTGTTTTGCCAAAAATGATATATTCATATGTATATATTTTCAAACTTGAGATATATTGAAATGGGAACCTTATAAAGGGTTCATATGTTATTCTTAAAGCTCCTTAGTGAGTATAAATGTTTTATTCAAACTCGGACATATATATTGTCCAATTATGTTTTGAAATCTGAGATATATACCCATACAGTTGGGAATGTTTTCGAAATAAACCACATTATTATTTTTCAAAATGGTGAACTTGCTGAGCATTATGTAGCTCATTCTTGCTTTATAAAAACTTTTCAGAAAGAGAAGAATTTGGTCGGTTAACTCCGCACCAGCAGAAGAGGAGTTGAATATTTACCCCGAAGATGATTTAGTTCCTGATAAATACTACAGAGTAAGTCTGATAGGTTTTCAACTGTAATAGTAAGACTTGTCTTCAAGTGTAGTTGTATAAGTGGAAGTGCGTAAGATTCTGGATTGTACAGATGAATTGTAATATTTAGTGTTACTTTTGATTATCGTTTCTGAGGCTCTAACTTGTTTGTGCGTAAGATTGAGGTCTGGATGGATGTATTGTTGAGTTGTAAAGTTAATACAGGTATGATATGGTTGGATGGTGATGTGACGAACTGAATCTTTGACCTCGGATTTGGGGGCGCCACATGAGGCTTTTATGGTCTGTGTAAATTTCACACTTTTCTCCATATAGGTAGTGCCTCCATATCTTTAATGCAAAGAATATCGCGGCTAGCTCTAAGTCATGGGTAGGATATCTTATTTCATACTCTTTCAAATGTTGGGAAGCATATGCAATCACCTTACCGTGCTGCATGAGCCCGCAACCTAGTCCTTTATGCGATGCATCACTATAGATCACAAAGTCCCCCTTATCATCTGGCAGTGCCAGCACCGGGGCAGTCATTAACCATTTCTTTAGCTCTTGAAAGGTCTTTTCACATTTCTCATCCCATATAAACTTTTCAGTCTTTCTGGTGAGTCGGGTCAATGGGGCTGCTAGCTTGGCAAAGTCTTGTACAAACCTTCTATAATACCCGGCTAGTCCCACGAAACTTTTTACTTTGGTCGGTGTGGTCGGTCTTTCCCAGTTTGATATTGCCTCTATCTTGGCAGGGTCAACTAGCACGCCTTCGCTACTAACCACATGACCTAAGAATTGTACCTCCTTCAGCCAAAATTCGCATTTAGAGAATTTGGCATACAACTTTTCTTCCCTCAGGATTCCTAGGACTATCCTCAAGTGTTCTGCATGTTCTTCCTCAATCTTTGAATAAATCAAAATATCATCAATGAAACGCACTTGTCTAGGTATTGTTTGAGTACTCGGTTCATCAAGTCCATGAATGCCGCGGGGGCGTTAGTCAGCCCAAAGGACATTACTAGGAACTCATAATAGCCGTACCTAGTGCGAAAAGTAGTCTTGGGTATATCTTCCGGTTTGATCTTTAACTGGTGATACCCTGTTCTCAGGTCTATCTTTGAAAAGTGAACTGCTCCCTTGAGTTGATCAAATATGTCGTCAATCCTAGGCAAGGGGTACTTGTTCTTAATGGGTAACTTATTCAGCTCTCTGTAGTCTATACACAGCCTCATACTACCATCCTTTTTATTTACAAACAACATTGGGTCACCCTACGGGGACACACTTGGTCTTATCATGCCCTTGTCTAACAGTTCTTGCAACTGAGTGGCCAGTTCTTTCATCTCAACGGGGGCCAATCGGTAAGGGGCTTTAGAAACTGGTGTGGTTCCTGGTGCTAATTCTATCACAAAATTGATTTCCCTATCGAGTGATAACCCAGGGAGATCTTGTGGAAACACATCTTCAAACTCCCTGACAACTGGAATGTCCTTCAGTTCAGGGGTTCCTTGCTTCATGTCTATTACATAAGCTAAGTAGGCCTCGTTGCCCTTTAGTACTAACTTTTTGGCTTGAGCAACAGTCAAGAATTTTTGAGTCTGTCGCTATCCTTTGAATATGACATCTTTCTTTCCTGATACCTTTATCCTAACTTTCTTGCTCTTACAATCAATCTGGGCACCATTACTTGCCAACCAATCCATTCCTAAGATGACATCGAATCCGCCTAACTTAAACGGAATTAGGTTTGCCCGAAAGTGGTGACCCCCTATTACTATATCGTAGTTAGGATATATCTGGCTTACAGGAACCACTTCGTGGTTAGCTATCTCTACCATTAGTTGTTCCTTTAATATTTCTGGTTTCAAGTTCAATATGCATGCAAAATCTCGCGATATAAAAGACTTGGTAGCTCCAAAATCAAACAAAGTATTTGCACTCAAGGTGTTAAGGGAAAGGGTACCTGCGATGACATCCTCATCCCTCAGTGCATCCTGCACTGTCATGTTGAAAGTCCTAGCGGTGGGTGGTCGATTGGACATAGTAATGCTCATCCTCGATCCTGTCGGTTTCAGTTTAGGGCAATCTTTCTTCCAGTGGTCCGTGCCTCCACACTTGTAGCATTTCATGAGTGAGTTCCTCTAGGGGAAATTGTTGGAATAGTGCTGTGACACCCCCAAATCTGAGGTCAAAGATTCAGGTCTTCACATCACCATCCAACCATATCATACCTGTATTAACTTTACAACTCAACAATACATATGTCCAAACCTCAATCTTGCGCACAAACAAGTTAGAGCCTCAGAAACGATAATCAAAAGTAACACTAAATATTACAATTCATCTGTACAATCCAGAATCTTACGCACTTCCACTTATACAACTACACTTGAAGACAAGTCTTACTATTACAGTTGAAAACCTATCAGACTTACTCTGTAGTATTTATCAGGAACTAAATCATCTCAGGGGTAAATCTTCTACTCCTCTTCTGCTGGTGCGGAGTTAACTGATCAAATTCTTCTCTTTCTGAAAAGTTTCTATAAAGAAAGAATGAGCTACATAATGCTTAGCAAGTTCACCATTTTGAAAAATAATAATGTGGTTTATTTCGAAAACATTCCCAACTACATGGGTATATATCTCAGATTTCAAAACATAATTGGACAATATATATGACCGAGTTTGAATAAAACATCTATACTCAATAAGGAGCTTTAAGAATAACATATGAACCCTTTATAAGGTTCCTATTTCAATATAACACAAGTTTGAAAATATATACATATGAGTATATCATTTTCGGCAAGACACTCTACGGTTAACATACTGTACAGGGAGTACATCTTTGTAAACCTCTTTCCTTCCATTAGCTTAGAAGGTTTCTCATTCAAAAACATTTCATTCTTTGAAATAATTGCAAGAGTGCACTAACACGTGCCAATCTTTATAGAAAATCTTGCAGTTCTAGATACTGCACGATGTCAATATTTTTCTTATCAAAAGCCACACTATCGGCAACTTGGCACTTAGGCCCAAGAAGCAGTGTTTGAGTATTTTTCCAAAGTGGAGGATGGGACTTGAAGAAAACATAAAACCTGACAGGGATTGACGATGATCAGTCGCCACATCCAAGTCCAATAATCCGCGGGTCTTCTCTACCGGTAGAAGGATAGAAACTACATCCGTAACTTGTGACACCCCCAAATCTGAGGTAAAAGATTCAGGTCGTGACATCACCATCCAACCATATCATACCTGTATTAACTGTACAAATCAACAATACATACGTCCAGACCTCAATCTTACGCACAAACAAGTTAGAGCCTCAGAAACGATAATCAAAAGTAACACTAAATATTACAATTCATCTGTACAATCCAGAGTCTTACGCACTTCCACTTATACAACTATACTTGAAGACAAGTCTTACTATTACAGTTGAAAACCTATCAGACTTACTCTGTAGTATTTATCAGGAACTAAATCATCTCCGGGGTAATTCTTCTACTCCTCTCTTCTGCTGGTGCGGAGTTAATCGGCCAAATTCTGCTCTTGCTGAAAAGTTTTTATAAAGCAAGAATGAGCTACATAATGCTCAGCAAGTTCACCATTTTGTAAAATAATAATGTGGTTTATTTTGAAAACATTCCCAACTGTATGGGCATATATCTTAGATTTCAAAACATAATTGGACAATGTATATGTCCGGGTTTGAATAAAACATCTATACTCACTAAGGAGCTTTAAGAATAACATATGAACCCTTTATAAGGTTCCCATTTCAATATATCTCAAGTTTGAAAATATATACATATGAGTATATCATTTTCGGCAAAACACACTACGATTAACATACTGTACAGGGAATACATCATTGCAAACCTCTTTCCTTCCATTAGCTTAGAAGGTTTCCCATACAAAAACATTTCATTCTTTGAAACAATTGCAAGAGTGCACTACCACGTGCCAATCTTTATAGAAAATCTTGCAGTTCTAGATACTGCACGATGTCAATATTTTCTTATCAAAAGCCACACCATCGGCAACTTGGCACTTAGGCCCAAGAAGCAGTGTTTGAGTATTTTTCCAAAGTGGAGGATGGGACTGGAAGAAAACATAAAAACCTGACAGGGATTGACGATGATCAGTCGCCACATCCAAGTCCAATAATCCGCGGGTCTTCTCTGCCGGTAGAAGGATAGAAACTACATCCGTAACTATCCCCGGGTGAAAACTACATCCGTAATCACCCTTGATGAAAACTACATCCGTAATCATCCTTCGGCAACACCTGGGCCGGAATAATAATTGATGGACCGCCTGGCTCACGGCCGCTTACACATCCCGGGAATCGTTCGTCAACGGTTCCCACACCTGCCAGAGTCCCTTTTTCTTTTTCTTTTAAAAACTTGATTTTGATTGAAAACAGAGTAATTGAGGTTCGACATCAGTCGACCGATGATTCTTGAAATCATACAAGAAGCAGAACCTGACCGGGGGTTTTCGAAAATGTTTTGAGTTCGAAAGAGTTCGAGTTTGAAAGTATTAAATGTATCTTGGATTGACTTCATCTTTAAAATAATGAACAATAATTAATAAATAATATTTTAAGATTTAATATTAATAATTAATAAAATAATTATTCGATAAAATAAACTTTTAATCCAAGATAGGGTTTCGAGTATTTACGAAGAAATGAAAATAATTACTTGAGTATACGATACTCCCCGAATGACCCTTCGGGTTTTCGCAATCTAGTTACGATATAATAATATACCGCACCCCGGTCAATAGTATATACGGACCGCTACGACCTCTATTGGTAGAGTCGTTGTCCGAAGAAAACATTTCAATCTAAGTTCAAGGGGTACTAACATATATGTACTTAAACATCTCAATTGCATCAATACTTCGATAAACATAACATTTGATATGATTGAAAACTAGAAACACAACAGTGAAAGTCCTTGTATATGTATAAGTTTTGAAAAGTAAACTTGCCTTGGTTTGGTTGGGGTGGTCGAGCGTGCGGAGTGGAACGATCTATACATAAGCAATAACCACTCGTTAGTACCTTAACAATATCTCTTTAATTGCGGGGTTTTAGGGGGTATGAAATTAACTTAATGACTTCGTCTTATGACACTCTAGGCCCACTATAGGTTCATGTCACCACTCGATTACGCTCGTCACTTATTTGACTTAATTTAGTTACCATATCCGAGTCATGACCATTACCCCTAGAATTATACTCCATTTAACGACTTTTTCCCTTGCGCGAATTTTACTCTAGCATTTTTATAAAATTGAAAAATTCATATTTTAATCCAATTCTTTTTGGGTAGCCTTCACCACTGCATTTCCTAGCTTCTCTAATTTTTCCATGATCCCACATAAATTTTTAGGGGTTTAAACAAGGTTCACAAGGGGGTTACTTAGTGCAGTCCGGAATCCAGAAACACATTTTACTTCTCCGGCCATAACTTAAAATCTATACATCACCTAGTCATGAAACTTATATTTTCAGGAAGCTACATTCAAATACCTTTCCAAAAATATATGGTAGGACCTCAGGGGACAAGATTTGGGTGTTCAAAACCATGTTACAAGACAGGTCAAATTTCTGGAAAAACTCAGCATGCATGTTTCACTTAAACAACCAAGATTCTTACTTCCACAACACAACCAACATCTAATTCACCTAGTTCATGCTTTATAACATTCATGGAGATACATATACCAACCACAATCATAAAAATCACAACCACTACACCAAAACTCAAGATCCATATCATCCATCACTTGAACATCCAAGATTATCACAAATATACATGGATCTATCATTGAACATCATAAACACTACATGGCCAAGAGGGGTTAGGGTTTTTATACCTTCTTGAGTACCTAGGAGCCTTGGGTAAGCCTTACAAAACTCAAGAACACCTTGAATGATCTCCTACAACCCTTATAATCCAAGATCTAAAATTAAAACTTAACATTGTTACTATTCACAATATCTTTAACAATTAATATCTTGAAATTTAATGGATGAAAGGGCTTGGAAATCTTAGTATACCTTTCTTAGATGATGTAGAGAGCCTATGAATTATGCCTTGAATTATGAGTGAGGAGAAATGGAGGAAGGAAGAATTTTTCTTCCTTGTTTAGCTTTTGGCCGAGAGCTTCTCTTTCAAGTGGGGGTGATGTTTTGTTGTTTTGATTTTTTTGTGTGGTTGAATAATTGCATAAAGTGATTGGGTGATACATATTAGTGTAAGTATAAGCATGGTACAAGCCTAGGTATGGCCATCATGTACTCTTGTCCCCTCCTTGGAAAAAGAAATGCAACTAGTTACTATTCCCCTTGCCATTTGGTTTAACTAGTTTGCTTTTTCCTAACTACTTGGTTGCATGGGACTTGCATGCAATACTACTCCTTGTATCATTATTCTCCTACCAATGCTTGTCACTTAATCTTTAATTCGTATCGTATCTTAATTAATCTATCGTAATAATATTTTGTCGCCTAGAGATTTCCCTAGTAATCCCTTAAGTACTTAATTGTGTAAATTCCTCGAATATCCATACTTCCTCGTCATAATCCTTAATAAATCTTTTAATACTCTAATCATTCTCAAATCCCAAGTTTTATAAATCTTACTAACAATAAGACTCTTGCCCTCAACAATCTTCCTTTTATCTTACATAGCGAATGTAACAATGTAGTTTCTCAGACAATCAATTCCATTAAACAACAGGGATGACTAGAAAGGTTCCAAATTGACAATACCACATGATATTATATAAAAGAAAATATTGCAAAAATTAGGGTTCTTACAGCCTCCCCTCCTTAAAAGGATTCCGTCCCGGAATTAGGTTGAAAACAGTTGGGGGTGCTTTTCACGCATCGCGCTTTCTAGTTCCCATGTTGATTCTTCGACATTCTGGTTCCTCCACAAAACTCTCACTAGTTTGACAATCTTGTTCCTCAGCACCTGTTCTTTTCTATCCATGATTTCTACGGGTTGCTCCACATAGGTTAAGTCTGGCTGCAGATCCACTTGATCATGTTCTATCACGTGTCGGAAGTGGGTATGGTAGGGTCGTAGCATGGACACATGGAACACATTATGTACTTGTTGCAAGCTTGGGGCAAGGCTAACTCGTAGGCTAACTTCCCAATACGCCTCAAGATCTCAAAAGGTCCAATAAATCTGGGGCTCAGCTTTCCCTTCTTACCAAATCTCATCAATCCCTTCCACGGTGATACCTTTAACATCACAAACTCTCCTACCTCATATTCTTTGTCCTTGCGGGTCTGGTCCGCATACTTCTTCTGTCTGTCTTGGGCCGCTACCAGCCGTCCTCTTATGAGTTCGATAGTTTCTCTTGTCTGTTGGACCAGTTCAGGCCCTAAAATCTTCCGCTCTCCAACTTCTTCCCAACACAAGGGAGATCGACATCTTTGCCCGTATAAAGATTCATATGGGGGCATCCCTATACTCGCATGGTAACTGTTGTTGTAGGAAAATTCGATCAACGGCAAGTGGTCATCCCAACTTCCCTTGAAATCTATGGCACATACTCTCAACATGTCCTCTATGGTCTGGATGGTTCTCTCGCTCTGTCCGTCTGATTGGGGGTGGTATGCAGTACTCATGTTTAACTTGGTCCCCACACAGTCCTGAAAACTCCTCCAGAACCTGGAGTTGAACCTTGGGTCTCTACCAGATACAATGCTCATAGGAACCCCATGCCTTACCACGATCTCCTTAGATATCTCATAAAATTTGACCATTCGAAATAATGGGTTTCGTAAAAAAACTAATGACTTTTACATACACTCGTCTGCACAGTAAAGACGTAATATGAATTCAGAATCTTCATTTAATAATTCGTACATCTCGTGATCGCAAAGATTTCTCATCCACCCATAAAATTTGGGTTATTGCAGTCTCCTCTCCTTAAAAGGATTCTATCTTAAGAACCTAAGGAAAATAGTTGTGGATACAATTCCAACTTTACCCTTCCCAACTCTTAGGTTGACACTTCAACCCTTTTGTTCTCATACCTTGATCTTACCAACGCTTTAGTGTTGCTTCTCAACGCATGCTCTCCTTGACCTGTATTCCTTATCGGTTGTTCTATGAATGAAAATTTCTATCCCACTACTTATACGTTCCTCTTCTACATTGTTCATAGTATCCGTGTTGAGTCCTTGTATCGTTGGGCCGTGAATACTTTGTGGTCGTGTTCTATAATCTGAGACAACGTCAATACGCACGGTATTCCTCATTTTCCTTGGCTTGATTAGCACGTATGTGTTGCCTCCCGTCAGTCGTTACCACTTGCTACGGATACTGTATAGTCTTCGGTATACGTCGAACCAGTTCAGCTACTATATCCCTCGTTCCTTGACTTCTTCGTAACGCAAGAAAAGCGAAACTTCTTCTTTCGCAGTACGCTTTACAAGAGACGTCCTTACGTTCGCATGGTGCCGATCGTGATAACAACATTCGTTTCATGGTTAAGTTTTTATTCTCGACTGCCCCGTGAAATCTAAGGCACGACACTAAATATAAATTCGATCGTCTGGATAATTCTTCTTCCCTGTCCATCAGCCACAGATCAAATTAGTACATACGCTCAATCTCTTTATTAAATATACCTGAAAGCACCTTCAATATTCGAAGTTTAACCTTAAGTATTTATCTGACGTAATCGGTGCAGAAGTTTTATATTGCACCATCATCTCTTCCGTATAATATTCGATAATCTTCTCAATGGAAAGTCTCTCGTAGATAAATCACTTGGTCCAACAATTATAACTCAACTAGGGCCATCTCTTGGCTCGGTCCTTGGCGACCTACTTATGAAATTCATTATAATTCTGTCCACGTTCAATATTTTCTACAGGCGGAATTAATCCACTAGATCTCTATCATTCTGCTTTTGGCACATCGCGTTTGTACTTAATAGTTTGCCAATACCATTCTTCATATCCGTTTGCCAAACATTCTCTTAATTCTTTATACATCTTTGTCCTTCCCCATAATTTATTTATTTTCCTCTAACATTATTCTTTATTGTATATACCTTATTTCCTTAGTCAATACTGACCGAATTCCAATTTCGAATAATACCTTTTATAGGTATCGGCCACCACACTGGCCTTCCCTAGGTAATAACAAATTTCTCCATTATACTCCTTGCTCCCTTTCGTCACCTTCTCTTTCTTATGTTTAGTTCTAATATGAAGATATACTTATGGCACTTGTGGAGAAATTTTCACACTTTTCTCATAAGGTTAACGTCTCAGTTTTATGCGTGAACGCCATCATGACTAATCCCAGACTCACGGTTAGTATATCCTATCCCGTAACCTTTATGTTGTTTAGAAGTATAGGCTATCATCCCCTTTCTACTACATCAGCACACCTCTTAAACTCTTGATAGATGCATCATCGTGACTCTCAAAGTCCTCTTTTTATCATCAAGTATAGCTAACAACGAGGTTGTTGCTAATATTTCATTTCATCCCAAAACTTTGTTCATTAATCCATAAAGGCTTCTGACTCATTAGTCCATTCAAACGATACTACCACAATTTTATAACGTTTATATTAGGGTGAAATGCCAACTTTGGCACAGTACAGAGGTCGATCTTGAGTTGGTGAAACCTTCTCTTCAACCTTATCCTTGAAAAAAACAACTACCCATTTTAACTATTCAATAATTCCCCCATTTCCGATAAGGGTATCAGTTCTCGATGGTATATGCAAGATGTCATACGCTCGTCCTCCTTCACAACTGGCACCAATCAGCCTGAGGCCTGCATGCGGCTGCGATTCCCAATAAACTTGATTAGGTGGTAATCTTGAAGGATCATTGGCATATCCATGCATCCATTTGCTATTAAGGGCCTGTTAAACTATATGTCTCTCTATGTGCATCAATACCTTTAAGCTAAGTAAAGCTTCACATTCTTGCCACGATATTTCTTCCTTTCTCGTCCATCTCACTTCCATGTCAGTTTCCTCCAAGGATATGTTTTACATCGCAATCGATTTGCATTTCCTGGATGAGGGAAAGGCTTGGTAACTCCAGAATTCATTAATATAACATCCTGACAACGGTTGGTAGTAGCGTACTCCCAACCACCTCATCATTTCTTATAACTTTCCCCACACTAATATTAAAGGTCTTGTGGTATGCCCCGACATGTTATTTCTACTTTAATAATTACTCTGCATAACGCGCTAGCTACACAATTACAACATTTGGTTTTTTGATCTCATATTGGTGTAACGGTTCATAATTGTACCTCCCGTTCACCTTAGAGTAATCACTTTGAAAGGAATGATTTCAAAATAACAAGGTCCAAAAGATAATTTCAATAAGAATTCCACATTGGATGTTCCAAGAATGTTGATGGTTCCAAATACTAGGAGTCTCGATTTTTGGAGATGTAAGGATGGACAGAGAGAATACAACAAGGTTTATTCCTTCCCGTCCTGATAATTCTGTAATATGATACCATAGAGAATGTTGCACGAGGGCAATGATTGTTGGATACAAAAGTCAGAAAGACGGTCTTTATACAATTCTTACATCGGGTGGATACTTTTCCTCCTGAATAATAAGAGGAAATCTAAAGTCGCATTGATGAAGGTCAGCCATTAGAAAGCAATTCTACTCCATGACAATTAAAGAATGAAGTAGTTTGTCATTCAAGTAATCAATGGTTTCAAATGAATTCTCATTGTATGAATGAAAGAATAAAATATTCAAGTGATATAAGGTCTGATACGAAGACATGTAGAATTCAAGTTGAGTGGGCGACCTCACTAGGTCTCAATCAAGTTATTCGTCAAAACTTTCATCATCATACTTTACCACATGCAAAATGCATTGCGGAATGAATTAAATTGGGATTTGGACCAGTGAAACAATAACTAGTCCTTTTCAAGAAACACTAGCAACTAGCTAGACAAAATTTTCTAGTTCACCTGTTTGAGGCATCACCACTAGCTAGGACAATTAGCTAGGTGATCTTCACAACATTACAATTTTGACTAGTTAGAACAATCAACTAGTCATTCATGTTGACATATCGACTAGCCAGTTTCAATTGGATAGAACGGAATTTCAACATCGTAGCCACTGAAGAAACTTTGGGCTACTCGAACAACGAATGAAAATAAGAAGTTATTAAGTTTGAAAAAGAAAACTACAAAATCTGAAGAGAATGTTCTAGGTATCGGAACAATCGATAACCTCTCATCAAATATTACTTATCAATGAAACGGTCCACCCAAGGGTGCCTCTGTACACATGATTTATCAGATCCTACAATAGAATTAAATTCGGAATACCAATATCAAAATGATATCTTACTATGATTTCAATGTATGATGTATAATCTCATCTTGAATAGAAGAAAATAATTCAGGAGGGATGTCTGGACATTAGATCATCCATGTCCTTAGTCCCTGATAACATATACCAAAATATTGGGGTCTACAATACATATATACGTAGTCCCTGATAACATCTCTATCAAAGGATCCCACTCTAGACCCGCTGGTCTTTTCTTTCGGTAGACTCTGAGATCACCGTATCGCTCGTTGCAACCATATTCAACTTCTCTTGAGTCCCTTTGTTAATCCTACTCGTTTGTTCTCTAAGTTGAACTACCATGTTCTAGCGTCCGAATCATGCGTGGAATTATCTAGCACGCTCGTCTTATGATAACATTCTCGTATAACACATGTAAAATTCGCCATCAAGGGTAATGGAATCCACAACGACATAGTGACCAACCTTCAGGTAAACCCGTTACTTATCGAAAATCGGATCTTATAGCCAAAGTAAAAGACTTTCATTAATCCAAGTACTAAGTACCCTTAATTATGTAGGGGAGCCCAAACTTCTTGATTCTTAAAATGCCGCCTCCTAAACTGTGAAGGAATATGGGCCACAAAATTTATGCCAGCCTAGTTATCCGATCATATTGGCAATATCGCCTCTACCTCAGCTGCTCTCGAGATTTCGCTCTGCTTCCTATATCATTACATATGATAGGTCATGTACGACTCTCAAACCTCTATTCATCATTCTGAAGGTCTCTAGGGATTCTATCGACCCTAGTATAATACCTTCAGTAACACTCCAGTCCATTCTACTTACCGGTACCTCTTCCGGTAGTCCAATAATAAGTTTACTACGATCTCTTATTTCATTCTCCTACTTAGACTTAACTCTCAACACTCTCGTTTCTGAGTACTGTAACTTATCGCTCTGATACCATTTCTGTGACACCCCCAAATCTGAGGTCAAAGATTCAGGTCGTCACATCAGCATCCAACCATATCATACCTGTATTAATTGTACAACTCAACAATACATACGTCCAGACCTCAATCTTACGCACAAACAAGTTAGAGCCTCAGAAACGATAATCAAAAGTAACACTAAATATTACAATTCATCTGTACAATCCAGAGTCTTACGCACTTCCACTTATACAACTATACTTGAAGACAAGTCTTACTATTACAGTTGAAAACCTATCAGACTTACTCTGTAGTATTTATCAGGAACTAAATCATCTCCGGGGTAATTCTTCTACTCCTCTCTTCTGCTGGTGCGGAGTTAATCGGCCAAATTCTGCTCTTGCTGAAAAGTTTTTATAAAGCAAGAATGAGCTACATAATGCTCAGCAAGTTCACCATTTTGTAAAATAATAATGTGGTTTATTTTGAAAACATTCCCAACTGTATGGGCATATATCTCAGATTTCAAAACATAATTGGACAATGTATATGTCCGAGTTTGAATAAAACATCTATACTCACTAAGGAGCTTTAAGAATAACATATGAACCCTTTATAAGGTTCCCATTTCAATATATCTCAAGTTTGAAAATATATACATATGAGTATATCATTTTCGGCAAAACACTCTACGATTAACATACTGTACAGGGAATACATCATTGCAAACCTCTTTCCTTCCATTAGCTTAGAAGGTTTCCCATACAAAAACATTTCATTCTTTGAAACAATTGCAAGAGTGCACTAACACGTGCCAATCTTTATAGAAAATCTTGCAGTTCTAGTTACTACACGATGTCAATATTTTCTTATCAAAAGCCACACCATCGGCAACTTGGCACTTAGGCCCAAGAATCAGTGTTTGAGTATTTTTCCAAAGTGGAGGATGGGACTGGAAGAAAACATAAAAACCTGACAAGGATTGACGATGATCAGTCCCACATCCAAGTCCAATAATCCGCGGGTCTTCTCTACCGGTAGAAGGATAGAAACTACATCCGTAACTATCCCCGGGTGAAAACTACATCCGTAATCACCCTCGATGAAAACTACATCCATAATCATCCTTCGGCAACACCTGGGCCGGAATAATAATTGATGGACCGCCTGGCTCACGGCCGCTTACACATCCCGGGAATCGTTCGTCAACGATTCCCACACCTGCCAGAGTCCCTTTTTCTTTTCCTTTTAAAAACTTGATTTTGAATGAAAACTGAGTAGTTGAGGTCCGACATCAGTCGACCGATAATTCTTGAAATCGTACAAGAAGCAAATCCTGACCGGGGGTTTTCGAAAATGTTTTGAGTTCGAGTTTGAAAGTGCTAAAGGTATCTTGGATTAGCTTTGTCTTTAAAATAATGAACAATAATTAATAAATGATATTTTAAGATTTAATATTAATAATTAATAAAATAATTATTTAATTAAATAAGCTTTTAATCCAAGATAGGTATTTTGAGTATTTACGAAGATATAAAAGTAATTACTTGAGTATACGATACTCCCCGAATGATCCTTCGGGTTTTCGCAATTTAATTACGATATAATAGTATACTGCTCCCCGGTCAATAGTATATATGGACCGCTACGACCTCTATTGCTAGAGTCGTTGTCCGAAGAAAACATTTCATTCTAAGTTCAAGGGGTGCAAACATATATGTGCTTATACATCTCAATTTCATCATTACTTCAATAAGCATAAACATTTGATACGATTGAAAACTACAAACACAACAGTGAAAGCCCTTATATATGTAAGTTTTGAAAAGTAAACTTGCCTTGGTGAGGTTGGGGTGGTCGAGCTTGCGGAGTGGAACGATCTATACATAATCAATAGCCGATCGTTAGTACCTTAACAAGATCTCTTTAATTGCGGGGTTTTAGGGGGTACAAAATTAACTTAATGACTTCGTCTTATGACACTCTAGCACCACTATAGGTTCATGTCACCACTCGATTACGCTCGTCTCTTATTCGACTTAATTTGGTTACCATATCCGAATCATATCCATTACCCCTTAAATCACACTCCCTTTACGACTTTTTCCCTTGCGCGAATTTTACTCTAGCATTTAAAAATACATATTTTAATCCAATTCTTTTTGGGTAGCCTTCCCCACTGCATTTACTAGCTTCTCTAAGTTTTCCATGATCCTACATAAATATTTAGGGGTTTAAACAAGGTTCACAAGGGGACCATTTAGTGCAGTCCGGAATCCAGAAACACATTTCACTTCTCAGGCCATAACTCAAAATATATACATCACCTAGTCATGAACCTTATATTTCTGGAAACTACATTAAAATACCTTTCCAAAAATATATATTAGGACCTCAGGGGACAAGATTTGGGGGTTCAAAACCCTCTTACAAGACAGTTCAAGTTCATGGAAAAATCTCAGCATGCTTATATCACTTATCCATTCAAGAATCTTGCATACACATCACATCCATCATCTAAACCACCAAGATCATACTTTAAAATATACATGGAGTTACATACACTAACCACAAGCTTAAAAATCGCAACCACAACACTTAAACTCAAGATCTACATCATCCATAACTTATATGTCCAAGATTCACACTAACATCCATGGATCTAACATTAAACACCATAAATAATTCATGGCCAAGAGGGGTTAGAGTTTATACCTTCTTGATGTTCTTATAATCTCAAACAAGCTTGGTTAACCTTGGGGAAGCCTTACTCTATGCTCACCATCTTTAATCTCACCAAAGAAATCAAGAACATGGAAGTGGGTTTCCTGACTGGAAAAACATGCCCCAAAGATCAGCCAAAACCAAGCCCTTGCACTCGTTTCCTGGTCGAGGCTCCTGAATGAAAGTTGTAGAGCGTCTTAACAGCTTTCTAACCATATAAAGAACAAAAAATTTCATTGAGTAACGAAGGCTCTAGGCCCGTTTTACTGAGAGGGTGTTCTGCTGGGCAGAATGGTTTTGTTCTTGGTTTTATGTTCTAATAATGCCATACACTTGACATGTATCTATTTTTGGTTGGATGCATCTCATCCTTGCTAGGTGGCAACCTCTCATTGGCTCCTCTAGATTTCTTATCCACTTAAATTGCAACCAAGTCCTTTGCTAATTGCAACCAAGTCCTTGTCTCTTGTTTCTTGCATTTAAGTCCTTTTGTTTTGTTTTCTTTTCCACCGCTTTGATTTCCTTGTCGTTTCTTGAATAAAATAAATACGTTACAAATTATACGTTGCATATTATTGCTCTAATATAGCACAATACCTCGAACGAATATTAATTCCAACATCCCTTGTTTATTTCTCTTTATCTCAGAAAACGTTCTCCCGATTTCTCAAGCATCCTCTTTTCTCAATTCTAGGAGTTTATTCTCAATCCTTTTTCCCTCTCATAATATATCCTTCCTTGGACTCTTAATATACCATATCCTTAATCCATGATTCGTTCGCTCAATCGCTTAATCTCATTGTAAAGTTTCAGCGGTTTCTAGAACGTTTGCTTCACTTCCTCAGTGGTTTTCGTTCCAAATTCTCAAATCACTTATAATAAAATTCCAAAATATTAACTCCTCAATTCCTCAAATTAAATATCTCATTTCTTGATATTACTGATATATAATTCACTGATCGGTCAAATATTACACGAAAATAGAATTTGGAATTTCTGAATTCCGATCGCATTTACATACACTTATTTACTCCGTAGATTACTAGTATAACTTCAGAATATCCACACTACGTCTCGTACATAGGTGGCATGAAAAATTTTCATAATCCTCAAAATCACTATTCATCCACCAAATCACTATTCATTGATGCACTTCATCATAATAGGAAAAGTTTTAATTCTACCGAAATTTTGGGTTCTTACACCTCAAGTACATCTTTACCCAGAAAGAATTGAATATGAGACAGAGAAGATGGTTAGAGCTAATCAAGGATTACGACTGTGAAATTCGTTATCACCCAGGTGGATTCCGTCCCGGAATCAGTTTAGGAATCACTAGGGTTACTCCTTCTTTGTTTCACTCTTTCAACTTCCAGGTGGATTCTTCCACATCTTTATTTTCTCACAATTCTTTATTAGTTTGAAAACCTTGTTCCTCAGCACTTGTTCTTCTCTATCCATGATTTCCACGGGTTGCTCCACATAGGTCAAGTCTGGTTGTAGGTCCACTTGGTCGTACTCTATCACATGCCGAAAGTCTGTATGGTAGGGTCGTAGCATGGACATATGAAACACATTATGAATTTGCTGCAAGCTTGGGGGCAAGGCTTACTCGTAGGCTAACTTCCCGATACGCCTCAAAATCTCAAAAGGTCCAATAAACCTCAGACTTAGCTTCCCTTCCTTACCAAATCGCATCAATCCTTTCCAGGGAATACCTTTAGCATCAAGAAGTCTCCCACCTCATACTCCTTTGATATCTCACAAAATTTGACCATTCGAAATAATGGGTTTCGTAAAAAAAAAACTAATGACTTTTACATACACTCGTCTGCACAGTAAAGACGTAATATGAATTCAAAATCTTCATTCAATAATTCGTACATCTCGTGATCGCAAAGATTTCTCATCCACCCATAAAATTTGGGTTATTGCAGTCTCCTCTCCTTAAAAGGATTCTATCTTAAGAACCTAAGGAAAATAGTTGTGGATACAATTCCAACTTTACCCTTCCCAACTCTCAGGTTGACACTTCAGCCCTTTTGTTCTCTTACCTTGATCTTACCAACGCTTTAGTGTTGCTTCTCAACGCAAGCTCTCCTCGACCTGTATTCCTTATCGGTTGTTCTATGAATGAAAATTTCTATTCCACTACTTATACGTTCCTCTTCTACCTTGTTCATAGTATCCGTGTTGAGTCCTTGTATCGTTGGGCCGTGAATACTTTGTGGTCGTGTTCTATAATCTGAGACAACGTCAATACGCACGGTATTCCTCATTTTCCTTGGCTTGATTAGCACGCATGTGTTGCCTCCCGTCAGTCGTTACCATTTGCTATGGATACTGTATAGTCTTCGGTATACGTCGAACCAGTTCAGCTACTGTATCCCTCGTTCCTTGACTTCTTCGTAACGCAAGAAAAGCGAAACTTCTTCTTTCGTAGTACGCTTTACAAGAGACGTCCTTACGTTCGCATGGTGCCGATCGTGATAACAACATTCGTTTCATGGATAAGTTTTTATTCTCGACTGCCCCGTGAAATCTAAGGCACGACACTAAATATAAATTCGATCGTCTGGATAAGTCTTCTTCCCTGTCTGTCAGCCACAGATCAAATTAGTATATACGCTCAATCTCTTTATTAATTATGCTTGAAAGCACCTTCAATATTCGAAGTTTAACCTTAAGTCTCTATCTGACGTAATCACTGCAAGAAGTTTTATATTGCACCACCATCTCTTCCGTATATAAATCGATAATCTTCTAAATGGAAAGTCTCTCGTAGGTAAATCACTTGGCCCAGCAATTATAAATTAACTAGGGCCATCTCTTGGCTCGGTCTTCGGCGACCTACTCATAAAATTCATTATAATTCTGTCTACGTTCAAGATTTTATACGGGCGGAATTGATCCACTAGATCTCTATCATTTTGGTTTTGACATGTTGCGTTTGTACTTAATAGTTTGCCAATACCATTCTTCATATCCGTTTGCCAAACATTCTCTTAATTCCCTTTACATCTTTGTCCTTCCCCATAATTTAGTCATTTTCCTCTAACATTATTCTTTATTGTATATACTCTATTTTCTTGGTCAATACTGACTGAATTCCAATTTCGAATAATCCCTTCTATAGGTATCGGCCACCACATTGGCCTTTCCTGGGAAATAACAAATTTCTCCATTATACTCCCTGCTCCCTTTCGTCACCTTCTCTTTCTTATGTTTAGTCCTAATATGAAGATATAATTATGGCACTTGTGGAAAACTTTCACACTTTTCTCATAAAGTTAACATCTCAGTTTTATGCGTGAACGCCATCATGACAAATCCCAGACTCACGGTTAGTATATCCTATCCCGTAACCTTTATGTTGTTTAGAAGTATAGGCTATCATCCCCTTTCTACTGCATCGGCATACCTCTTAAACTCTTGAAAGACGCATCATCGTGACTCTCAAAGTCCTCTTCTCATTATAAAGTATAGCTAACAACGAGGTTGTTACTAATCTCTCATATCATTCTTAAAACTTTATTTATTAACCCACAAGGGCTTCCGACTCACTAGTCAACCCACATGATACTACCAGAATTTATAATGTTTATATTAATGGGAAATGCTGACTTTGGTGCAGTACAGAGGTCGATCTTGAATTGGTGAAACCTTCTCTTTAACCTTATCTTTGAAAAACAACTACGCACTTTAACTAGTCAACAATTCCTCCATTCCCGATAAGGGTTTAAGTTCTCGATGGTATAGGTAAGATGTCATACGCTCATCCTCTTTCACAACCGGCGCCAATCAGCCTGAGGCCTGTATGCTGCTGCGATTCCCAATAAACTTGATTAGGTGGTAATCTCGAAGGATCATTTGGATATATCCATGCATCCATTTGCTATTAGGGGCCTTCTAAACTTTATGTCTCGCTATGTGCATCAATCCCTTTAAGCTAAGTAAAGCTTCACATTCTTGCCACCATATTTCTTCCTTTCTTGTCCATCTCACTTCCATGTTAGTTTCCTCTAAGGATATGTCTTACATCGCCATCGATTTGAATTTCTTGGATCAGGAAAAGGCTTGGTAACTCCAGAATTCATTACTTTAACATCCTGACAACGGTTGGTAGGAGCGTACTCCCAACCTCCTCATCAGTTCTTATAACCTTCCTCACACTATTATTAAAGGTCCTTGTGGTATGCCCCGACATGTTATTCCTACTTTAAATAATTACTCGGCATAACGCTCTGGCTGCACAATTACAACATTTGGTTTTTTTTTTCTCATATTGGTGTAACGGTTCATAATTGTACCTCCCGTTCACCTTAGAGTATTCACTTTGAAAGGAATGGTTTCAAAATAACAAGGTCTAATAGATAATTTCAATAAGAATTCCACATTGGATGTTCCAAGAATGTTGATGGTTCCAAATACTAGGAGTCTCGATTTTCGAAGATGTAAGGATAGACAGAAAGAGTACAACAAGGTTTATTCCTTCAGGTCCTGATAATTCTGTAATATGATATCATAGAGAATGTTGCACGAGGGCAATGATTGTTGGGTACAAAGGTCATAAAGACGGTCTTTATACAATTCTTACATCGGGTGGATACTTTTCCTCCTGAATAATAAGAGGAAATCTAAAGTCGCATTAATGAAGGTCAGCCAATAGAAAGCAATTCGACTCCATGACAATTAAAGAATGAAGTAGTTTGTCATTCAAGTAATCAATGGTTTCAAATGAATTCTCATTGTATGAACGAAAGAATAAAATATTCAAGTGATATAAAGTCTGATACGAAGATGGGTAAGAGTTCAAGTCGAGTGGGCGACCTCACTAGGTCTAAATCAAGTTATTCATCGAACTTTCATCATCATGCTTTACCGTAGGAAAAATGCATGGCAAAATTTGCTGAATAAATTAAATTGGGAGTTGGACCAGTGAAACAATAACTAGTCCTTTTCCAAGAAACACTAGCAACTAGCTAGACAAAATTTGCTAGTCCACCTGTTTGAGACATCACCACTAGCTAGGACAATTAGCTAAGTGTTCTTCATAATGACACATTGGTGACTAGTCAGAACAATCAACTAGTGATTCATATTGACATATCACCTAGCCGGTTTTGATTGGCTAGAACGAAATCTCAACATCGTAGCCAATAAAGAAACTTTAGGCTACTCGGACCATGAATTGAAATAAGAGGTTAATAAATTTGAAAAAGGAAAATACAGAATTTGAAGGGAATGTTCTAGGTATCGGAACAATCGATAACCTCTCATCAAATATTACTTATCAGTGAAACGGTCCACCCAAGGGTGCCTCCGTACACATGCTTTATCAAATCCTACAATAGAATTAAATTCGGAATACCAATATTAAAATGATATCCTTACTATGATTTCAATGTACGATGTACAATCTTATCTTGAATAGAAGAAAAGAATTCATGAGGGATGTCTGGGCATTAGATCATCCGTGTCCTCAGTAATTTGTTAAATATTTATTAGCTCAACTGAAGAGTGCAAGTATGAAAGAAGCAATCAAATATTAATATTCGTTAAGTAATATTCGTCGAATAATTAAGGAAGTATTCGTGGAACATTCCTTGGATAATTGAAAGAAAGTGTAAATAGGCCTGAGCCGAACAAGATCATCATAAATTTTTGAATAGAATGTTCATGGGTCAAATAAAATTACTTCGGATAAGTCCTGCTTTAGGGAGAGTATATCACTGATTGTTATTCCACAAATTTGAAGTAGAAAGCTAGAAGGATTACCTGATATAAACTAATCGAGGTAACATGGTTAATGAAAAGTTTAAAATGAAGTAGTGCACCAGCCGGTAGTTACCAAAATAAGTTAATAATCATTCGTGCATCTCATTATCACCACTATGAGGGTAACTCCATCTCTTCATCTTCGTAATACAAGACACCAACTAGTGTGTCTCTCAATCATCATCTTAACGTCATTTACCCAGTTAGGGTTTCACAAATATATCTGTCATTTCCGTGCTTTATCTTGAAGACCAAACTTCACATCATTTCGGGGACACCTGCTAAGTCCATAGGGTCCTACTTCATGCCTTCCGACATGAATCACAAGTGGCCAGTTCCCCCTGGGAACAGATCAAAGAGATCTCTCAGGGATCTCAGTGCAGTCCATAGGTTCAGTGGCGGGTGTGTGTATGTGAACATATACCAAAAATGTTGAGGTCTACAATGCATATATACGTAGTCCCTTATAACATCTCTATCAAAGGATCCCACTCTAGACCCACTGGTCTTTTCTTTTGGTAGACTATGAGATCACTGTATCGCTCGTTGCAACTATATTCAACTTCTCTTGAGTCCCTTTGTTAATTCTACTTGTTTGTTCTCTAAGTTAAACTACCATGCTCTAGCGTCCGAATCATGCGTGGAATTATCTAGCAAGCTCGTCTTATGATAACATTCTCGTATAACACATGTAAAATTTGCCATCAAGGGTAATGAAATCCACAACGACATAGTTACCAACTTTCAGGTAAACCCGTTACTTATCGAAAATCGGATCTTATAGCCAAAGTAAAAGACTTTCATTATTCCAAGTACTAAGTACCCTTAAATATGTAGGGAAGTCTAAACTTCTTGATTCCTAAAATGCCGCCTCCTAAACTGTGGAGGACTATGGGCCACAAAATTTATGCCAGCCTAGTCATCCGATTATATTGGCAATATCGCCTCTACCTCAGCTGCTCTTGAGATTTCGCTCTGCTTTCTAGATTATTACTTATGATAGGTCATGTACGACTCTCAAACCTCTATTCATCATTCTGAAGGTCTCTAAGGATTCTATCGACCCTAGTATAATACCTCCAGTAACACTCCAGCCCATTCTACTCACCGGTACCTCTTCCGGAAGTCCAATAATAAGTTTACTACGATCTCGTATGTCATTCTCCTACTTAGACTTAACTCTCAAAACTCTCGTTTCTGAGTACTGTAACTTATCGCTCTGATACCATTTCTGTGACACCCCCAAATCTGAGGTCAAAGATTCTGGTCGTCACATCACCATCCAACCATATCATACCTGTATTAACTTTACAACTCAACAATACATACGTCCAAACCTCAATCTTGCGCACAAACAAGTTAGAGCCTCAGAAACGATAATCAAAAGTAACACTAAATATTAAAATTCATCTGTACAATCCAGAATCTTACGCACTTCCACTTATACAACTACACTTGAAGACAAGTCTTACTATTACAGTTGAAAACCTATCAAACTTACTCTGTAGTATTTATCAGGAACTAAATCATCTCAGGGGTAAATCTTCTACTCCTCTTCTGCTGGTGCGGAGTTAACTTATCAAATTCTTCTATTTATGAAAAGTTTTTATAAAGCAAGAATGAGCTACATAATGCTCAGCAAGTTCACCATTTTGAAAAATAATAATGTGGTTTATTTCGAAAACATTCCCAACTACATGGGTATATATCTCAGATTTCAAAACATAATTGGACAATATATATGTCCGAGTTTGAATAAAACATCTATACTCACTAAGGAGCTTTAAGAATAACATATGAACCCTTTATAAGGTTCCTATTTCAATATAACACAAGTTTGAAAATATATACATATGAGTATATCATTTTCGGCAAGACACTCTACGGCTAACATACTGTACAGGGAGTACATCTTTGCAAACCTCTTTCCTTCCATTAGCTTAGAAGGTTTCTCATTCAAAAACATTTCATTCTTTGAAATAATTGCAAGAGTGCACTAACACGTGCCAATCTTTATAGAAAATCTTGCAGTTCTAGATACTGCACGATGTCAATATTTTTCTTATCGAAAGCCACACTATCGACAACTTGGCATTTAGGCCCAAGAAGCAGTGTTTGAGTATTTTTCCAAAGTGGAGGATGGGACTTGAAGAAAACATAAAACCTGAAAGGGATTGACGATGATCAGTCGCCACATCCAAGTCCAATAATCCGCGGGTCTTCTCTACCGGTAGAAGGATAGAAACTACATCCGTAACTATCCTCGGGTGAAAACTACATCCATAATCACCCTCGATGAAAACTACATCCGTAATCATCCTTCGGCAACACCTGGGCCGGAATAATAATTGATGGACCGCCTGGCTCACGACCGCTTACACATCCCGGGAATCGTTCGTCAACGATTCACACACCTGCCAGAGTCCCTTTTTCTTTTCCTTTTAAAAACTTGATTTTGAATGAAAACTTAGTAGTTGAGGTTCGACATCAGTCGACCG
The DNA here is from genome assembly GCA_036435485.1 of Saposhnikovia divaricata. Lineage (NCBI taxonomy): Eukaryota > Viridiplantae > Streptophyta > Magnoliopsida > Apiales > Apiaceae > Saposhnikovia > Saposhnikovia divaricata. Next base: position 118,872,310 of record CM071598.1, on the reverse strand, counting down.
ATAATTCTTGAAATCGTACAAGAAGCAAATCCTGACCGGGGGTTTTCGAAAATGTTTTGAGTTCGAAAGAGTTCGAGTTTGAAAGTGCTAAAGGTATCTTGGATTAGCTTTGTCTTTAAAATAATGAACAATAATTAATAAATGATATTTTAAGATTTAATATTAATAATTAATAAAATAATTATTTAATTAAATAAGCTTTTAATCCAAGATAGGTATTTTGAGTATTTACGAAGATATAAAAGTAATTACTTGAGTATACGATACTCTCCGAATGATCCTTCGGGTTTTCGCAATTTAATTACGATATAATAGTATACCGCTCCCCGGTCAATAGTATATATGGACCTCTACGACCTCTATTGCTAGAGTCGTTGTCCGAAGAAAACATTTAATTCTAAGTTCAAGGGGTGCAAACATATATGTGCTTATACATCTCAATTTCATCATTACTTCAATAAGCATAAACATTTGATACGATTGAAAACTACAAACACAACAGTGAAAGCCCTTATATATGTAAGTTTTGAAAAGTAAAATTGCCTTGGTGAGGTTGGGGTGGTCGAGCTTGCGGAGTGGAACGACCTATACATAATCAATAGCCGATCGTTAGTACCTTAACAAGATCTCTTTAATTGCGGGGTTTTAGGGGGTATAAAATTAACTTAATGACTTTGTCTTATGACACTCTAGCCCCACTATAGGTTCATGTCACCACTCGATTACGCTCGTCTCTTATTCGACTTAATTTGGTTACCATATCCGAATCATATCCATTACCCCTTAAATCACACTCCCTTTACGACTTTTTCCCTTGCGCGAATTTTACTCTAGCATTTTTATAAAATTGAAAAATACATATTTTAATCCAATTCTTTTTGGGTAGCCTTCCCCACTGCATTTACTAGCTTCTCTAATTTTTCCATGATCCTACATAAATTTTTAGGGGTTTAAACAAGGTTCACAAGGGGACTATTTAGTGCAGTCCGGAATCCAGAGACACATTTCACTTCTCAGGCCATAACTCAAAATCTATACATCACCTAGTCATGAACCTTATATTTCTAGAACTACATTCAAATACCTTTCCAAAAATATATATTAGGACCTCAGGGGACAAGATTTGGGGGTTCAAAACCCTCTTACAAGACAGTTCAAGTTCCTGGAAAAATCTCAGCATGCTTATATCACTTATCCATTCAAGAATCTTACATACACATCACATCCATCATCTAAACCACCAAGATCATACTTTAAAACATACATGGAGTTAATACACTAACCACAAGCTTAAAAATCACAACCACAACACTTAAACTCAAGATCTACATCATCCATAACTTATATGTCAAAGATTCACAGTAACATCCATGGATCTAACATTAAACACCATAAATAATTCATGGCCAAGAGGGGTTAGAGTTTTATACCTTCTTGATGTTCTTAAAATCTCAAACAAGCTTGGTTAACCTTGGGGAAGCCTTACTCTATGCTCACCATCTTTAATCTCACCAAAGAAATCAAGAACATGGAAGTGGGTTTCCTGACTGGAAAAACACGCCCCAAAGATCAGCAAAAACGAAGCCCTTGCACTCCTTTCCTGGTCGAGGCTCCTGAATGAAAGTTGTAGAGCATCTTAACAGCTTTCTAACCATATAAAGAACAAAACATTTCATTGAGTAACGAAGGCTCTAGGCCCGTTTTACTGAGAGGGTGTTCTGTTGGGCAGAATGGTTTTGTTCTTGGTTTTATGTTCTAATAATGCCATACACTTGATATGTATCTATTTTTGGTTGGATGTGTTCGCACTTATTCACGCAAGAGAACGTGGTCAACAAGTAATATACGGTAAATAGGATTCGTTCCCACAGAGACTGAAATTGTTCGTTTTGTTCACTTATACACCAGCTTATGATTTACACTCACTGCCAAGACAATAACAAATTTGGTTTTAATTAACTAATGATTAATTGCCAACTATGGAAATTACGAGGAAATAACTTAACTTTTACTTTATAATAAACAAACATGGGATTTCAATTTCATTAACCACTTCAACTAAAACCTTATGCCCGTTAACCCAGTATGTGACAGAGTTGATTACTGATTAGATGCACTAAACTGATACACACCAACTTTCGTTGTGCATATACCATCCTACTGATCATCCACAATTGATAGAAGTCAAGTAGTCACCAAATATGTGTAGTCCCTATATGTCTATAGCAATTGAACACACACCGGTTAAAAATCAAGCATCCATTTAATCACATAGTCAATGCAAGACGGTTAGAATTACACCACAAATTAATACATGTTCTTCACATGCAAAAACCTATGCTAGCATGAATTGTTCTAAACCCTAGATCCACTTTCGCATTCACCAGGATCAAACACACAATTACAGGTGTTCGCGACTCACCCATAACGAATAAGCATAATCATACCAGGCAATCAATTCAATCCATCACAAACCAAGGCATAAGAACACTTAATTACTAGAATCCATAGAAAAATCCATTAAAATCCCATGATAACGATTTAGCCCATAATCGACCTCATCGCCATCATGGGTTCAATTGATAACATAATTCTAGAAACAATTAATAATAAAAGAGAAATAGGGTTAGAATAAATCCCCAATATTGAGAAAGAGTACAAACGATCCAAAGATTAAGCCTCCTTGCTTGTCACTAGCTTGGAGAACTCCTCTTGAAAAATTGTTCTAAGATAATCTAGATAGATGATAATGATATGAAGAACAACTCTAACTAAAATGATAGATATGTTTTTTAGGTTCCTAACGATACTCAAGTAGTCTCAGGAAAAGCCCCAAATAAAATAGGCCCAATACAAAATGACCCGGAAATAACGAAATAAAATTCTTCCAATCAAGCCGCTCGAGCGCTGCTGCGCTTAAATGGAGCGCTGTTGCTCTTGCTTATCCCTGGAATTTCAGCTCCACAGCGCTGTTGCCCTCGCACCGAGCGTTGTTGCTCTTGACCTGGTAGCGCTGCTGCGCTCAAAACTTGCGCTGCTGCGCCCAGAACTGCGCTGCTGCGCTTGTGCACCCCTGGTCAGATTTGTAGACATTTCTCTCCTCTTCGCGTGGACAGCTTACGGGCCTCAAACGGACTTCTAGAACTCAAGATATGGCCAAAACAGTGATGAATGCGCATTGAGCTCAAATTCCCGAGTTCTCTTGCCCTGGACTTCCTGTAATTTCTACTTTAAACTCACAGAATACCACCAATACTTCACCAACACCATCAATGCCGCCCGACTATGTAACCTACACAAATTAGATGAAAACACATCAAATTAACACGAAACTTGAGAACTTGCAAACGATTAAAGTCCAAACGGAAGCCAATTAGTGGATATAAAATCCACTTATCAAACCCCCAAACTTAAACCGTTGCTTGTCCTCAAGCAATGCAACTCAACCTAAAATGATGCATGAATGCAACTAAAATTAAATGTCATGATAATGCGAACATGTCCTAATGCAATGATTCCACAAAAGTTACCAAAACCAACTCAACAAGCCAACACCTCAAAGAATGCAACAACTCCAAAGAGAGCTCGACTAAGCCCCGTATACTAACAATACATGCTCGGAAACGTGGTGCGTGCATTTCTCACTAGATATACTCTTGAAACTAGATAAATCATAACTCATCCTTCGCCAAAACAATCACATGTTTATAAACAGAATGAACTTTAGACACTCCATTACTCAAAGACACCGCCATCATCATTTAAGGTAGACAAGAATTCATGCTTTACTATACAAAAATAATACAAAACACCAAAAACGCATGCTTATTGACCGTGCAATGGGTGAGACCCCTAAAGGCTTATACAATAATACCCATGTAGCGAGCTTTAGGTTAGCGGATCCCAAACCTCAAGGGCCTTAGGTCACTAGGCCCATTGCCCCCATTAAACTTACTTGCTCGAGTATTAAAGAGCTCACCCTGATCATTTTGCATATAACAAATAAACTATTTACATGACTCTTTTTTTTTCTTTTTTTTTCTTTTTTTTTAGTGTAATCTGGAATGAGCCTTTCTCATTTCCAACCCTAGACTACTCATATAACAATGAGCCGGCTACTAGCCATTTGACACCTAGCAATTATTATTTCGACACAACACGACACTTAGCATGAAATCCCTGTTTTCCCCCAAACTTATACTTAAGTGCTTCTACGCCATCAAGGGAATAACGAAAATTCTAGATATAAATAAGTGATTAAATCTCAGCAGCCAAACAAGGTATGACTCGATCTAACCCAAGAGCAAACAGTGAGACCATGAAAAGATTGTGTTCCCGACACACGCAAGTCAATTTCATAAGTACTTAAATCAACCCTCTATTCATTGTCATCACACCCAAATTAACGTCGACCTATCGAGCAAGAGATAGACACTCAAGTGGAATCATATGAAATGCATGAACAACATGATATTACACTCCTAAATAAACTATATGACATGGCATCCTAAATGCACTCTAAATGGCATGGCAAAACTAAATGCAAATTACTAACATGAACTATCATGAATATGCAGCTATATGCAATGCAATGACTCTTGATACCCTAAAATCACCCCCAAACCTATTAATTTCAATGTCCTCATTGAAGGTAAATTTAAAGGGTACAAGAGATACTCCCCTACTCGTCGTCATCTTCACCCTCCTCGGGTGGTGTGTCTGGTGGTGGATAGATGTGGTGTGCTCCTACGCGTTCTGGACCCTGTTGTTTTTTTTTCACTTTGCAATTTTTTTAACTAAACAGAAATAGGAATACCAAATCGTGGGTTGCCTCCCACGAAGCGCTTCTTTTACGTCCGTAGCTTGACGTTACTTCCTCAACTCACGGCGGTTTCAAAAGGATAATAGGATCGTCCTTATTAGAAAGACCATTCACACAAATGATAACATTTTGTTTGCTTCCTCCCAACACAACTTTTCTTTCACTCTTAATCTTGATTTTTCCTCCCTTCAACTTCTTCGCCTTCTTTTTCTTTCTCACACCTCTAAGGTGTTTATCCCTCTCAGCCGATTGAACAGAACACTCTTCAACCTCATCATCAACTATCCACCTTCTTAACACATTATCATAACCCTCTTCAAAAATCACCAACTCATCATTCAAAAGGACATACCTCAAATGTGGTGGAAGTTTTCCGAGCTTTATATTTGAGAGATCTTGTATGGAAGGTTTATCAGTATCAAATCCCTCGAGCATCTTAACTGAGTGAGAGCCTTTCGAAAATTTTGTAACACTAGGCAATGTATCCAATTGTACATCACCTGTTTCTTCTCGGAAAGACAATGCAAGGGATTCCACAGAAAAACACACTTCTGGATCATCTGAAATCTTCGTAGGAGCAAACACATTAAAGGTGGCCTTATCATCTTGCACCCGCATAGTTAGCTCCCCTTTCTGCACATCAATCAAAGTTCGGCCGGTAGCTAGGAATGGCCTCCCAAGAATGATAGGGATTTTCTTATCTTCTTCAAAATCAAGTATGACGAAATCCGCTGGAAAGATGAGTTTGTCCACTTTCACCAGAACATCTTCTACAATTCCTCGAGGGTAGGTAATTGAGCGATCAGCTAACTGGAGTGACATGTTGGTAGGCTTAGGCTCCGGAAGACCAAGTTGCGAGAAAACCGAATAGGGCATAAGGTTGATGCTTGCCCCTAAATCACACAAACACTTGTCAAAAGCCAACTTCCCAATGATGCACGGTATGGTAAAACTCCCCGGATCCTTCAGCTTAGGTGGCAACTTTTGTTGCAAGACAGCACTGCACTCCTCCGTCAAAGCGACGGTCTCTAACTCCTCGAGTTTCAATTTCCTCGAAAGTATGCCCTTCATGAACTTGGCATAACTTGGCATTTGTTCAAGTGCTTCAGCAAATGGTAGATTTATGTGCAACTTTTTGAACACTTCCAAGAACTTTGCGAATTTCTTATCAAACTTCTGTTTTTGAAGCCTTTTAGGGAATGGCGGAGGCGGATAAACTTCTTTCCTAGCTTCCGTAAATTCTGAACTTGTTTTCCCAGCTGACTTCTCCTTTTCTTCCTCACCTGATGCCTTCTGAATGACCGGAAGAGCAGAATTTGAAGACCGGATAGACCCCTCAGGCGCGCCCACGCCCAAATCACTGTTCACAGCATTTTCAAGTTCTTCGTTAAGCTGCTTTTTGACCCCCAGATCGTCTGTAACCTTTCCAGAACGCAACGAAACAGCATGAATCTGTTCCTTGACCTCCTTTTTACCCGGATTTGCTTCCGTGTCACTAGGTAATTGCCCTTGAGGTCTGTTTAGAAGAGCATTGGCCAGTTGGCCAATTTGGTTTTCAAGAGTTTTCAGAGATGTTGCTTGACTCTTGCACATCATTCGCAATTCTTCCATTTCTGACTTCTCATTCGATTGCACATGACTTCCAGGTTGTTGTTGATGAAATCCAGGTGGATTGTATGGTGACCTTTGGGCATAGGGTTGTTGATAACCCGAATTGTTGAACTGCTTTGAACCATACTGCTGACCCTGAGATGGTTGTTGCATAGCATTCTGATTGTTGCTCCAACTAAAGTTAGGATGATTCCTATTGTTGGGATGATATGTATTAGGAGCAGGATGTGAAGGCCTCTGATAATTGCTGACAAAATGTGCCGACTCATTAGAAATTGCACATTGATTAGTGTCATGAGCCCTGTTCGCACAAAATCACGCAAGCGTACGTGTTCACAAGTAATATAGAATGAAGTAGAGTTCGTTCCCACAGAGATTGTATAATTTAGTTCTTGTACCTAAGCATCAATGTATGATTATCGTTCAATGCTAAGACAATAAGCAAATTGGTTTTGATTATCTAAAATTAACTAATAAGAATTAATTAACAACTAAATTAATAGCTAATTGATTTCAAATTACTTATGAGATGGAAAACATGAGATCCTAACTTCAATACAAACTTCCTTTAGAGATCATGCCCTTTTATCAACACATGTGGTGGTTACAATAACTAATCGGACAACACGAAATAAGTATACGCTACCTTTCAGTACACGCACACCAATCTACACAATATCCACAAAAGATAGAAATCATGCAGGCACCAGTTATGCTTAGACCCTATATGTCTATAGAATTTGAAAGCATAATGGTTGAAGATCAAGTATCCATAAGATTACATAAGGTAGCATGAGACGGTTAGAAACACACCACAAACATGAATAACATTCATGGACTTATGCTAGCATGGCAAGTTCTAAATCAAAAGATTCACTGTCGCTTCACTTAAGATTAACAAGATAGATGTTAGCTACGCATCTATATGAATTAAATACAACCATGCAAGGATATCGTAAATTCACCACACATATATCAAGTTAGGCAATCAACATCTAAATTCCGTAAGTAAATCCGCTAGGACCCCATGACGGCGATTAGTTCATAATCGAACCGTTCATCATCATGGGGTTCGATGAAAATATGCTAATAAACATGACTAGAATGAAGAAAAGAATAATATTAATTAATAAGGGTTTAGGAACAAATCCGAAGAATGCCCAGTTACAAAAGATAGGTAGATCTTGATCCGTTGCTTGTCACGAACAATTGATCGTTCACTCCTTAATGTTAACAAAATAAAACCCTCTCTCCTGATTACAATGATAACCAGAGTTTTTATAGGCCCTAAAAACCAAATCATACAAGGAAACAACTCAGAATTGCATTAACATTCGAAAAGGGCAAAACTGTAAAATTTTCCAGAATTCAGGCTGAGCGGCCGCCTGAAATCTTGAGCGGCCGCCTGGACAATTCCCCCTGAGCGGCCGCCTGGTAGCTTGAGCGCCCGCCCGGACAACTTCCTGGAAATTCTGATTTTCATGGTAATTTTCGTTCCTTGCTTCGTTTTCCCTCGCTCTTCTGGAAACCTTCTTAAGCAAACACCTTGGGCCTATATCCAACATAACATCTTCAATTACCAACTCCGATCCTGAGATAAAAATCCTGCACATTTCCACTAAAAACTAATCAAAACACGACATACTTGAGGCCAAAACTATCAATTCAAGCCGACATAAGACGTTCTAAGTAGATATAAAATCCACTTATCACACCCCCAAACTTGAACCGATGCTTGCCCTCAAGCATAAACAATATACAAACTAACTAGTACCACTTCCGTAGGTGATCACGGTTGCATTTGGCATATGCAACAAGCCCTTTAAACCCCTAGGCAGCCCTAGTGGACGAGTAAGGTCTCGTGAGGGCCTATAGTGAATGTACCCACAAAATCCAACTGACACAAACGACACAAACAATGCAATGCATGAATGAATGCAACTAATATGAATGCAAAGGATCCCCTCAAACTAACCAACACCACTTAGCAAGCAAATATCTCCATGAATGCAATCAATCCAAACAGAGCTCGACTAAATTCCGGTATACTAACAATACATGATCAGAACGTGCGTGTGTGCAATGCTCGACAGATATACTCCCAAACCGGATCAAAATCATACATATTCTTTTCCAAGACAATCACAGAGTTATAAATAGAATGAACGTTAAACTCAAGATCACTTTCGATACACCTCTATACTCCTCTAAAGTAGACAGAAATTCATGCTTTATTATGACTCAAACACAATATGTACACAACACACATGCTTATTTGATCGTGCAATGGATGAGACCCCTAAAGGCTTATACAATAATACCCATGTAGCGAGCGTTGGGTTAGTGGATCCCAGACTATAAAAGCCTTAGGTCACTAGGCACAAAGTCCCCAAGAACTTAATTGCTCGAGTATTAAAGAGCTCACCCTGATCAATTCTGCATACTCAGACTCTCACAACACTTTTTTTTTCTTTTTCTTTTTTTTTCTTTTTTTTTTTCTTGCATTTTTTTCTTCGTTCACATGGAATCTGGAATGAGAATTCTCAATTCCAACCCTAGACTACTCATAAACATGAGCCGGCTACTAGCCATTTGACGCCTAGCCAACAAATACAAACACAAACATATTAGCATGAAATTTCTGTTCTCCCCCAAACTTGTATTTTGGTGTTCCTTAATCATCAAGAGAATAAAGCAAATTCTATCGATAAACAAGTGATTAAATCCTAAATCCAAACAAGCATGACGCAACCTAGTCCAAGAGCAAACGACGAGACTGTGTAAAAATTTTATTCATGAAACATGCATGTCAATTTCAACAAAATTTAAAATCAGCCCTCTGTTCATCCTTTTCACACCCACATCAACATCTACCTACCTTATGGCATCAGCTTATTATAAGGGATCATGAAAAATGCATGTAATGCAACTATATGAACTCACATACAAAACTCGACACACATGCAAACAGAATGCTCTATATGACAGGTATCATGCATGAAACTAAACTACACATACAAATATGATGCAATATGAATTCCTACATGAAAACAGACAACATTAGTAACCTTGAAATCTCCCCCCAAACTTAAAATCTGCCATGCCCTCATGGAAGAAAATACAAGGGTTAGCAACATACCTACTACTCTGCTGAATCATCATCATCCCCCTCCTCATCAGAATCAGGGGGTGGGTAGACAGTGCGAGCACCATAAACAGGCCACTGAGCGGAAATACCTGCTGAGATCAAAGCAGAAGTCATATCCTCCGCATATTGACGGTTGCTCTCATGCATAGCGTCAATGCGCCTATTCAAGCGACGGAACTGAGCTTCCATAAATCCAACTGACAACGCATCACCATGAGATGAACTAGCGCGAGCTCGCGGAACCCTAGGAACCTGCGGCACTCGTGGTGGCATACCGCCTCGCTCAGCCGCAGTAATAATGTAGCCTAACCCACGGCCATGGGGAACGCCGCCTGGCCATTCCACCATCCGCTCAATAAGGGCGTCATCAATAGCCCCCAACGGCATCAACAGCGGCTCGTCCTCATCCCACCTCACACCAACTGCCCGACATAACTCAGTAACTAAAGAAGGATGAGGAATCGACATTGTGGCCCCCGAACGCAAAAACCGCATAATATTCTGATGAATGATGTGACCCAAATCAATGTAATGTCCATTAATAATAGCCCAGAGCAGAATGGCCCTCTCAACTATCACATCATGAGCATGAGATGATGGTGAAATAGACGCACATACAAACAGATTCCAAGCCCTAGCATAGCGGTTCAAAGCCGAAGATGGAAACGAACGAGGCTCATTAGTCCCGGCCCTAGTCTTCCAAACGGTGCCCGGAACACACAACTGCTCCACAATATCCTGAAGATCCACATCGGCCTTGGTCTTATGCGTCCAATCCTCAACCCGTCTTCCTCTATTCGGTTGCAGCAAGACTCGACGAATCGCATCTGGAGTATAATCAACAGTCAACCCCCGAACCACTGAGTACCCATTCGACTCCCCCTTAGCATTAGCGTAAAATTCTCGAACTATGCTCAACGGGGCTGCTGTAGGAGATTCACAAAACGGCGCCCAACCCAACTCCTCTACCAAAGCACGCAACTCCCCTGCCTGAAACGGCAAGAATCCCCTCTCTCTAATCACCGTCCTTGTCATTAACCTATTATATTCACTTTGAGCCTCCGGAGATATAAACTTCTCCACCTCCCCCAAACTTGAATCTGAACCCGAGGAGGGGTGATTACTACTGCTCCCCGCACTCCTCTCAACAACCCTTTGACGCTTTGGTGCCATGATCAATTAACAAAATAACTCTTTATTTCACAATCACCAATGAAGATAACAAATCCACAACTAACCCCCAATTGGCAAATTCACAATTCGTATGCAATGAAATTAATCAATAATGAGAAAAGAAAGTTACCCACACGAATCCGAGAGGTGAATTGCTTTAAAAACTTCCCCAATTTGAGTGAAAATCCTTGTTGATAGGGTTAGGTTTAAGTAAGATGAGTTTAGATAGGGTGGAGTGTATGTATATATGGGAGATAAATAGAGGGATATGAGATGGGATTGTAATCTAGGGGTGAATTAGGGTTAGGGAAGATATATGAGGGCAATAGGGAGTATAGAATGAACCTAGATGTAAAATATGAGGTTGGGAGGGGTTTTAAAACACAAAATCGTGGGGGAAAAAAAAACTGGTCAGGGGGTTGCTCGAGCGGCCGCCCAGAAGCTTGAGCGCCCGCCCAGAACTAACAGAAGGATCCTCGAGCGGCCGCCCAGCCTGGCGCGCGCCCGCTCAGCCTGCTCACTGTTTTTTTTTTTTTTTTTTTTTTTTTTTTTTTTTTTTTTTTTTTTTTTTTTTTTTTTTTGAAGAAAAGAATAATACTACAACATATCCTCGCGTGGGTTGCCTCCCACGAAGCGCTCTTTTTCCGTCACTAGCTTGACTGGATTCGCGGACGTTACGTTTCCGTCAAAACGACGGATTCCGTTTCACGGTTCAATGGATCCCCGATATGATAATGTTTCAAACGCTGTCCATTCACCTTAAACGCCAACTCAGGTGATGTCTCAAAGATTTCAACCGCTCCATGCGGGAATACGGTTTTCACAGTGAACGGCCCCGACCACCTTGACTTGAGCTTCCCCGGAAAGAGTTTGAGACGGGAATTGTACAGCAAGACTAGTTGACCAGGAACAAAAGTCTTCTGAATCAACCTTCTGTCGTGCCACCTCTTAACTTTCTCCTTATAAATCTTGTGGTTCTCGTAGGCCTGCGAGCGGAACTCTTCTAACTCATTCAACTGTAGTAACCGTTTATCACCAGCAGCTTTAGTATCAAGATTCAACTTCTTTATCGCCCAAAGTGCTTTATGCTCTAGCTCCACCGGCAAATGACATGCTTTGCCAAACACCAGTTGATACGGTGACATTCCCAACGGTGTTTTATAAGCCGTTCTGTAAGCCCAAACAGCTTCGTCTAACTTCATCGACCAGTCTTTCCTTGACGGATTCACGACCTTCTCTAGAATCCTCTTGATTTCACGGTTAGATACCTCCGCTTGACCGTTTGTCTGAGGATGATAAGCAGTTGCAACACGATGTGTTACCTTGTACTTAGCCAACAATGCAGTGAACTGACGATTGCAGAAATGAGTTCCCTCATCACTAATAATAGCTCGCGGAGTTCCAAAACGGGTAAAGATTTGCTTATGAAGAAAATTCAACACAACCTTAGCATCATTGGTTGGTAAGGCTTTCACCTCAACCCATTTCGAGACATAGTCTACAGCTAGAAGGATGTACTGATTATTACCTGAAGACACAAATGGACCCATGAAGTCGATACCCCACACATCAAAGATTTCTACCTCGAGAAGCATGTTGAGAGGCATCTCATTCCTCCGAGAGATATTCCCCACTCTTTGACACCGATCACACCTCAAAACGAACTGGTGAGCATCCTTAAACACTGTAGGCCAATAGAACCCTGCTTGAAGAACACGAGCTGCTGTTTTCTCCCCTCCATAGTGACCCCCATACACAGTGGAGTGACACTGTGTCAATACATCTTCTGTTTCACCATATGGAATACAACGTCTGATAATCTGATCAACGCCTTGTTTAAACAAATACGGCTCATCCCAATGATACCCTTTCACATCATGTAAGAACTTCTTCTTCTGAGCATATGACAAGTCCGGAGGAATAATACCACTAACAAGATAATTTACAAAATCTGCAAACCATGGCTCCTCTTCTTGTATCCTGAAAAGTTGTTCATCGGGAAAAAATTCGTTAATCACAGATTCAGACTGTACATTCTTACCGTGCTCCTCTAACCTCGAAAGATGATCCGCCACCTGGTTCTCGGTTCCTTTTCTGTCTTTAATCTCCACATCAAATTCTTGAAGCAATAGAATCCATCGGATCAATCTCGGCTTTGAATCCTTCTTTGACATTAAATACCGGATGGCTGCATGATCTGTGTATACAATTACCTTCGTGCCAAGCAGATAGGCACGAAACTTCTCAAAAGCGTAGACCACCGCCAAAAGTTCCTTTTCTGTCGTGGTGTAATTCAATTGAGCATCATTGAGGGTTTTACTGGCATAATACACCACAAGAAACATTTTCTCCTTCCGTTGCCCAAGAACAGCACCAACGGCAAAGTCACTCGCATCACACATTAGTTCAAAAGGCTGGCTCCAGTCAGGTGCAGTGATCACAGGTGCAGTAATCAACTTTGTCTTCAATAGCTCAAAAGCAGCTAGACAGGCTTCGTCCATTTTGAAAGGAACATCCTTTTCTAACAGATTGCACAGAGGTTTAGAAATTTTCGAGAAATCCTTGATAAAGCGACGATAGAAACCAGCATGTCCCAAAAAGCTGCGAATCCCCCTCACAGAGATAGGTGGAGGTAAATTTTCAATGGTAGAAATTTTTGCTCTATCCACCTCAAGTCCTTTATTAGAAACCTTGTGCCCCAGGATGATTCCTTCCTGCACCATAAAATGACATTTTTCCCAATTCAACACCAGATTAGTCTCTACACATCTTTTCAACACCAGACTCAGATTATACAAACATGCTTCATATGAAGATCCAAATACTGAAAAGTCATCCATAAAGACTTCGACATTAATACCAATCATGTCGGAAAATATAGCCATCATACATCTCTGAAACGTGGCTGGGGCACCACAAAGTCCGAAGGAGACTCGTCTGAATGCAAAGGTGCCGAACGGACATGTGAAGGTAGTCTTCTCTTGATCTTCAGGTGCGATGCAGATTTGATTGTAACCAGAATACCCATCAAGGAGGCAATAGTACTCATGACCAGCCAACCTGTCTAACATCTGATCGATGAATGGCAGAGGGAAGTGATCCTTGCGAGTAGCCTTATTCAGCTTGCGATAATCCATACAGACTCTCCACCCAGTGACGGTGCGCGTTGGAATCAGCTCATTTTTCTCATTGGTAACCACGGTCATCCCCCCTTTCTTAGGTACACATTGAATTGGGCTCACCCAAGAACTGTCTGAAATCGGGTAGATAATACCCGCATCAAGCCACTTCAGAATTTCTTTCTTCACCACCTCCTTCATTATCGGATTAAGACGACGCTGATGTTCCACCGTTGGCTTATATCCTTCCTCTAGCAGAATTTTATGCATGCAATAAGAAGGACTGATTCCCTTTATATCTGCTATGGTCCAACCAATGGCGGCTTTGAACTCCCTCAAAATCCTTAAGAGCTTTTCCTCTTCACTTCCTGTCAAGTTAGAGGCAATAATAACAGGTAAAGAAGATGCTTCACCTAAAAATGCATACCTCAAATGGTCCGGCAGTGGCTTAAGTTCAAGTGTCGGAGCTTCCTCAATAGATGGTTTGAGACGAGCTTGTGATTTTTTTAACTCTTCTAGCCCAAGAGACTCGATTGGCAACTTAAAGCTTTTCCTCCACGGAGTTGCCTTCAACAATTGAAGCTGCTCTATTCCTTCTTCGTCTTCCATAGTAGACTCACCTGTCAAAACTCTTTCCAACGGATCAGACATCAACAACTGACCGACTTCCGTCTTTACTGAAGATTCTACCCAATCCATCTGAAAGCATTCTTCCTCGTCTGAGGGCAGTTTCATTGCCTTAAACACATTGAAGGTGATAATCTGATCTTGAACCCTCATTGTAAGCTCTCCCTTTTGTACATCAATCAAAGTACGGCCGGTCGCTAGAAAAGGCCTTCCCAAGATTATGGGAATCTTCTTGTCTTCTTCAAAGTCAAGAACCACAAAATCGGCCGGAAAGATAAGCTTGTCAACCTTGACCAAGACATCTTCAACTACACCCCTCGGATATGTAATAGAACGATCAGCCAATTGTAAAGACATATTGGTAGGTCTCGGTTCCGGCAACCCCAGTTGTAAGAAAACCGACAAGGGCATAAGATTAATGCTGGCACCCAAATCACATAAACATCTATCGAAAGACAGATTTCCGATGGTGCATGGAATAGTGAAACTCCCTGGATCTTTTAGCTTTGGTGGCAATTTCTGTTGCAGAACGGCACTACACTCTTCTGTCAGTGCTACAGTGTCCAACTCCTCGAGTTTGAGCTTCCTAGAGAGAATTCCCTTCATAAACCTCGCATAGCTGGGCATTTGTTCCAGTGCTTCCGCAAAAGGAAGGTTGATTTGAAGTTTCTTAAACACCTCGAGAAACCTGGCAAACTGCCTATCGTTTTTTTGCTTCTTCAATCTGCCTGGATATGGAGGTGGTGGAAAGATTTTCGTATTCTCCGTAGACTTCTTTGCAAGAACTGTCTCGTCCAGATTTTTCGGCTGCACAACCTCACTAACCAACTGCTCAACTGCTGTATCCGATTGCTTTTGTACCTCTTCTTCTTCTTCAACAACTGGCTTCGAATTGCTTGTCACCTTACCGGATCTCAAGGTGACAGCTTTCACATGCTCTTTACCATCTCTCTTTCCTGGGTTAGCCTCAGTGTCACTAGGAAGAGTTCCTGCCGGTCTATTTAGCAGGGCACTAGCAAGTTGACCGAGCTGATTTTCCATTATCTTCAGAGATGCCCCTTGACTCTTCACTGCCATCCGCAATTCTTCCAGTTCCGCTTTTTCATTAGGATATTGACCACTATTCCCCTGAGATTGCTGTTGGAAACCTGGTGGCTGAAATTGTTGCTTAGGCTGATACTGCTGATACTGTTGCTGAAATCCTTGATTGAATGGTCTAGAGGCAGGATGTTGCCCTTGATTTTGCTGATAATGTTGTTGTTGTTGAACACCGCCCTGATTGTTATTCCAGCTAAAGTTTGGATGATTGCGGTTATTCGGATGATAAGTAGCTGGCACTGGCTGCTGTGGCCTCTGATAATTACTCACGAACTGTGCTGATTCAGAAGAAATCGCACATTGAGTTGTATCATGTGCGCCCGCACACAACTCACATACACTAGCAACCTGCTGTAAGCCGTAATTAGACAACGAATCCACCTTCATAGCCAAGGCTTGCAATTGAGCTGTAATAGCTGTCGCTGCATCCACTTCCAGAACACCAGCTACCTTACCTTGAGACAACCTCTGAGTAGGATTTTGATATTCGTTGGCAGCCATCATCTCAATAAGTTCATAAGCCTCATCATAGCTCTTTGCCCATAGAGCTCCACCAGATGCTGCGTCTAACAAGGGTCTCGACTGAGCACCCAACCCATTATAAAAGCAATTTATCACCATCCAGTCTGGCATCCCATGGT
This sequence comes from Saposhnikovia divaricata, assembly GCA_036435485.1. Lineage (NCBI taxonomy): Eukaryota > Viridiplantae > Streptophyta > Magnoliopsida > Apiales > Apiaceae > Saposhnikovia > Saposhnikovia divaricata. The sequence continues at coordinate 118,856,071 of CM071598.1, read as the reverse complement.
GTGGGCACTTCCTGAGCATCTCCTTATACCTTTCCCATGCCTCGCATAGAGATTCTCCAGATTGTTGCGAAAACTGAGTAATGGCATTCCTGATAGCTGCTGTTTTAGCCATAGGGAAGAATTTCGTGAGAAATTTCTGTGCAAGATCTTCCCATGTAGTGATAGAACCTGCTGGTAAAGAGTGTAACCAGCTCTTCGCTTTATCCCTCAGAGAGAATGGGAAAAGCCTCAGCTTCACAGCATCTTCTGACACACCATTTGTTTTGAAGGTATCACAGATTTCAATAAAACTTCGAATGTGCATGTTTGGATCTTCAGTAGGAGCACCTCCAAACTGCACTGAGTTCTGAACCATCTGAATCGTGCCTGGTTTGATCTCAAAAGTATTAGCTGCGATCGCCGGCCTGACAATGCTAGATGCAATGTCATTGATCTTAGGCTGAGAGAAGTCTTTCAATGGCTTTGGCTCTGCCATCTCTAAAGTTTCAAGTTCTTCTTCTGTTTGGTCCTCTTCTCGATCTTTGTTTTCCAGCTTTTCTTGGAGAGTTTTCGAACGCGTTCGCATACACGCTCAAGTACCTGAATTTCAAAGAATCAACAAGAAAACAATTAGTAACCAATCCGAGTCAGTGAACTTTAACGACCACTGATGTCAAACACATAAACTATAACAATTCCCCGGCAGCGGCGCCAAAAACTTGTTCGCACAAAATCACGCAAGCGTACGTGTTCACAAGTAATATAGAATGAAGTAGAGTTCGTTCCCACAGAGATTGTATAATTTAGTTCTTGTACCTAAGCATCAATGTATGATTATCGTTCAATGCTAAGACAATAAGCAAATTGGTTTTGATTATCTAAAATTAACTAATAAGAATTAATTAACAACTAAATTAATAGCTAATTGATTTCAAATTACTTATGAGATGGAAAACATGAGATCCTAACTTCAATACAAACTTCCTTTAGAGATCATGCCCTTTTATCAACACATGTGGTGGTTACAATAACTAATCGGACAACACGAAATAAGTATACGCTACCTTTCAGTACACGCACACCAATCTACACAATATCCACAAAAGATAGAAATCATGCAGGCACCAGTTATGCTTAGACCCTATATGTCTATAGAATTTGAAAGCATAATGGTTGAAGATCAAGTATCCATAAGATTACATAAGGTAGCATGAGACGGTTAGAAACACACCACAAACATGAATAACATTCATGGACTTATGCTAGCATGGCAAGTTCTAAATCAAAAGATTCACTGTCGCTTCACTTAAGATTAACAAGATAGATGTTAGCTACGCATCTATATGAATTAAATACAACCATGCAAGGATATCGTAAATTCACCACACATATATCAAGTTAGGCAATCAACATCTAAATTCCGTAAGTAAATCCGCTAGGACCCCATGACGGCGATTAGTTCATAATCGAACCGTTCATCATCATGGGGTTCGATGAAAATATGCTAATAAACATGACTAGAATGAAGAAAAGAATAATATTAATTAATAAGGGTTTAGGAACAAATCCGAAGAATGCCCAGTTACAAAAGATAGGTAGATCTTGATCCGTTGCTTGTCACGAACAATTGATCGTTCACTCCTTAATGTTAACAAAATAAAACCCTCTCTCCTGATTACAATGATAACCAGAGTTTTTATAGGCCCTAAAAACCAAATCATACAAGGAAACAACTCAGAATTGCATTAACATTCGAAAAGGGCAAAACTGTAAAATTTTCCAGAATTCAGGCTGAGCGGCCGCCTGAAATCTTGAGCGGCCGCCTGGACAATTCCCCCTGAGCGGCCGCCTGGTAGCTTGAGCGCCCGCCCGGACAACTTCCTGGAAATTCTGATTTTCATGGTAATTTTCGTTCCTTGCTTCGTTTTCCCTCGCTCTTCTGGAAACCTTCTTAAGCAAACACCTTGGGCCTATATCCAACATAACATCTTCAATTACCAACTCCGATCCTGAGATAAAAATCCTGCACATTTCCACTAAAAACTAATCAAAACACGACATACTTGAGGCCAAAACTATCAATTCAAGCCGACATAAGACGTTCTAAGTAGATATAAAATCCACTTATCAAGCCCCCGCACACAATTCACAAACCATGGCGACTTGATGAACCCCCACCTTAGCCAATGAATCCACTTTCATGGTTAGAGCCTGTAGCTGAGCTGCTATAGCTGTTGTGGCATCCATTTCAAGTACACCTGCAACCTTACCTTGTGGAATACGCTGTGTCGGATTCTGATACTCGTTTGCAGCCATTATTTCAATCAAGTCATAGGCCTCTTCATAGCTTTTGGCCCACAGAGCTCCTCCAGATGCTGCATCAAGCATTGCTCGAGAATGACTTAACCCATTGTAAAAGCTATTGATGACCATCCAATTTGGCATCCCATGATGAGGACATTTCCGAAGCATCTCCTTGTACCTCTCCCAAGCTTCACACAGTGATTCACCAGAATGCTGACTAAATTGTGTAAGAGCATTCCTCATGGCAGCAGTCTTTGCCATAGGAAAGAATTTAGTCAAGAACTTTTGTGCCAGATCTTCCCATGTAGCGATGGAACCTGCTGGAAGTGAATGCAACCAGCTTTTTTCTTTGTCTCTCAAAGAGAATGGAAACAACCTTAGCTTGACAGCGTCTTCAGAAACTCCATTGGTTTTGAAGGTGTCACAAATCTCGATGAAATCTCTGATATGCATGTTGGGATCCTCAACAGGTGAACCCCCAAACTGGACTGAGTTCTGGAGCATTTGGATCGTGCCCGGCTTGATCTCAAAGTTATTTGCAGCAATAGCCGGCCGCACAATACTCGACTGAATATCATCAATCTTTGGCTGAGAGTATTCCTTCAGCGCCTTGTTATCTGCCATTTCTCCAGTAACTTCCAACTCTTCTTCAACTTCTTCCACTAATACCTCTTCTAGCTCCTCTTCTTCCAGATTCTCTTTACGAACTTGAGATCGAGTACGCATACACGCTCAAGATAGTACCTGAGAAACCCAAAAGTAAATGAGTGAGAAAACGTCTGAGTCAGTGAATTTAATCCAAATTGATGATAAGATCATAAACTAAACAAACAATGAACCGAGTCCCCGGCAGCGGCGCCAAAAACTTGTTCGCACTTATTCACGCAAGAGAACGTGGTCAACAAGTAATATACGGTAAATAGGATTCGTTCCCACAGAGACTCAAATTGTTCGTTTTGTTCACTTATACACCAGCTTATGATTTACACTCACTGCCAAGACAATAACAAATTTGGTTTTAATTAACTAATGATTAATTGCCAACTATGGAAATTACGAGGAAATAACTTAACTTTTACTTTATAATAAACAAACATTGGATTTCAATTTCATTAACCACTTCAACTAAAACCTTATGCCCGTTAACCCAGTATGTGACAGAGTTGATTACTGATTAGATGCACTAAACTGATACACACCAACTTTCGTTGTGCATATACCATCCTACTGATCATCCACAATTGATAGAAGTCAAGTAGTCACCAAATATGTGTAGTCCCTATATGTCTATAGCAATTGAACACACACCGGTTAAAAATCAAGCATCCATTTAATCACATAGTCAATGCAAGACGGTTAGAATTACACCACAAATTAATACATGTTCTTCACATGCAAAAACCTATGCTAGCATGAATTGTTCTAAACCCTAGATCCACTTTCGCATTCACCAGGATCAAACACACAATTACAGGTGTTCGCGACTCACCCATAACGAATAAGCATAATCATACCAGGCAATCAATTCAATCCATCACAAACCAAGGCATAAGAACACTTAATTACTAGAATCCATAGAAAAATCCATTAAAATCCCATGATAACGATTTAGCCCATAATCGACCTCATCGCCATCATGGGTTCAATTGATAACATAATTCTAGAAACAATTAATAATAAAAGAGAAATAGGGTTAGAATAAATCCCCAATATTGAGAAAGAGTACAAACGATCCAAAGATTAAGCCTCCTTGCTTGTCACTAGCTTGGAGAACTCCTCTTGAAAAATTGTTCTAAGATAATCTAGATAGATGATAATGATATGAAGAACAACTCTAACTAAAATGATAGATATGTTTTTTAGGTTCCTAACGATACTCAAGTAGTCTCAGGAAAAGCCCCAAATAAAATAGGCCCAATACAAAATGACCCGGAAATAACGAAATAAAATTCTTCCAATCAAGCCGCTCGAGCGCTGCTGCGCTTAAATGGAGCGCTGTTGCTCTTGCTTATCCCTGGAATTTCAGCTCCACAGCGCTGTTGCCCTCGCACCGAGCGTTGTTGCTCTTGACCTGGTAGCGCTGCTGCGCTCAAAACTTGCGCTGCTGCGCCCAGAACTGCGCTGCTGCGCTTGTGCACCCCTGGTCAGATTTGTAGACATTTCTCTCCTCTTCGCGTGGACAGCTTACGGGCCTCAAACGGACTTCTAGAACTCAAGATATGGCCAAAACAGTGATGAATGCGCATTGAGCTCAAATTCCCGAGTTCTCTTGCCCTGGACTTCCTGTAATTTCTACTTTAAACTCACAGAATACCACCAATACTTCACCAACACCATCAATGCCGCCCGACTATGTAACCTACACAAATTAGATGAAAACACATCAAATTAACACGAAACTTGAGAACTTGCAAACGATTAAAGTCCAAACGGAAGCCGATTAGTGGATATAAAATCCACTTATCAGGATGCATCTCATCCTTTCTAGGTGGCAACCTCTCATTGGCTCCTCTAGATTTCTTATCCACTTAAATTGCAACCAAGTCCTTTGCTAATTGCAACCAAGTCCTTGTCTCTTGTTTCTTGCACTTAAGTCCTTTTGTTTTGTTTTCTTTTCCACCGCTTTGATTTCCTTGTCGTTTCTTGAATAAAATAAATACGTTACAACTTATACGTTGCATATTATTGTTCTAATATAGCACAATACCTCGAACGAATATTAATTCCAACATCCCTTGTTTATTTCTCTTTATCTCGGAAAACGTTCTCCCGATTTCTCAAGCATTCTCTTTTCTCAATTCTAGGAGTTTATTCTCAACGAGTCTGCTGTCCCATGGAATTATGGGGGTTTAAGTGACTTAAATGCCTTAAATGCATTGGCTACTGCGTTGTTGGGGCCGCGGGGTGGTGGCTGTGGCTGGCGGTCCAGATTTTGCCTCATCAGGCGCATAAATTGTTCCATAGGTTCCTCTTCTTTTTCCTCATAGTCCTCATCATCAAAATAATTGTACTCATGTTCCTCATCATCCGATTCTGGGTGATGGCGTTCCTTTTCTCTGTGTTGGTTACTGCCATGAGTGGCAGACTCGGCAGGGTGAGCTCTTGTATTTCTTCTTGGTGGCATTTTCCTGAAAGTATCCATATATCTAAAATTCTGTTAGGGTTTCCTCATTTTCCTTAATCTGGTTTTCTATGATTGGCACCTCGAAGGTGAAATCTTTTATAGGCATTTATACATCCTATAATTAGCTGTCAAACGATCATGGCATCATATATACATATCAACTTAAACGGAAACAGTTGCTAAAGTCAAACGAAAATTACGTCATATTAATACTAGTGACTTCTCAGAGTCAAAGTTTCGAGTACAACATAAGACTGAAATATATAAAAAGTACATCAAAAGCCAGCTAACAGATCTTCCTATCCAGAGGGATTATACTACGTGACCAACATCACTACCAAAAGTAAAGCTACTACAACCTCCCTCTGTACTAGAAGACTGAACTGGTCATCCATCCATCAATCTTCGTGGAAGCGTATCGCCTCCCTAACCCGGGTCATAGCCCTCGAAAGGACTCTCTCAGCATCACTCCTGCGGATCCTCCTGCTGTGATGGGAACGTGGAAGCGTTCTGAGTCGGGTGAGAGCCCTCCTCTCAATCCCCGGTACTGTCCTCCTCATCTATCTGGCTCTAGAGTCTCTCCCCTGGGAGTATAGCCTCGTTCGTCTCTCCTCAGCTTGCTGGAACCTCAACACAGCCACTCGGGACTCCGCTACCACCAGGTCGGTGGTTATACGGGACACCACCCAGTCATACTCAGTGGCTCTAACAACCTGTATGGGAGGACTAACAGGCTCGCTCTCCGGGGCCACCTCAGTCTCTGCATCCTCTGGAATAAGCTCCTCAGAGTCATCATCTAAATCTGTGTCCCAATGAAATCCACTAGGGGGTGAATCCTCTCTGATGGGAAGGGGATGCATAGGGATAGCAGTCCAAACCCCCTCCTCATCCTCAGGGTCTGCATTCGGGGTAGGATCAACGAGATCATCCTCCATGGGATCCTCCTCGGGGTCATCATCTCTGGGGTCCTCCTCGGGATCATCATCTCTGGGATCCTCCTCGGGATCATCATCTCTGGGATCCTCCTCCTGACCTCTCTCTCTCTCTCTCCCTCTCCTGCCGAGGGTCAGTCTCTGTCTCAATGTCTGGCTCATATACAGCTCTCAGAAGGGCATCATCGTGATGCTGCTCGTAATCCTCAGGTAGCTCTACATCCTCGGGTATCTACATAAAAAGGGAAAAATGTTACTATCCTTGAGGTTCTGATAAGTAGTTCCCTTATTGGGCTTAAGTTTGTTAGGGCTATATTCAATAGCCCGACCATGTTTCGGTAAGGGTTTGAGTCATTAAACCATCCTATCGTCTCTGAGATTATAACATAACGCTCTGATACCATTTTTATAACACCCCTAGATCCGGGGTCGGGGATCCGGGCTGACACTCTGTCCTTAATTCCCATTTTTAATAAACATTATTCTTAACCTTCAAGTTATCATGCTGTGACCCCTCAATCAAACATAACATTCACAGATTATAGGCTCAGAAATGAAATTAGTTCATTCTAAGTTATTACAACCATCTTGAAATAGTAATTACAGACCCAAATTGTCATAGTCTCAAAAGTTCAAACTTAAAAGGGATTACAGTCTAAGGCGGCATCTATGGCCAAAAAGCGGTTTGGTTTTCAGAAACTTACACAAGACATGGTCCATTGAAGTTTGGAACTTTCTTAGCTGTATGAAAAATAAACAAAGTCTAGGGGTAATGAGGGGAATTCTAAACAAATGCAAGAAATTAGTGACTACCTCTGCATGCATGGCTACTAAACTGTGCAGCAACTCCACAGCTGCATCTCACACACCCTGCAACGGAGCAATAATTTTCTCAGTTTATAGGATGTTGCGAAGTAAACAATGCTATCTGTAATGTCTAAGAAAATAACATTCAATGTTTTCTCACTTTTACTGCAGGTGTACTTGCCCATTGCACTCCAGCATCCAACATATAATTCACAGCTGCTGCTCTAATTAATTGCACCTGAGATAACAAAACAGAGTATATAGAATTACATTTAATAATTAGATAGCATATAAGGAAGCTCTAACAGGAAGGCAGAGAACAAACACCATATATACTTTCCAAGGCGTAAACGCATAGCAGAATGCCTAGGTGTCCATTAGGCATTCAGCTATATATAGGCATATATATCATGTTGACATTTTTATTAAATTTAATTACTTATTAGATTGAGTAAGATAGATTTTTTTATTAAATTAGATTTGTCTTCATTTTGAATTCTGAGACTGCTGCTCTTAGTATAATCGTTCAAAGACACAATGCACAATAGTGTGTAAAATAGAATTTCTTAGAGGAAAATAGTTGATATACATTGCTAAAGCCTAATTCATGCAGTGTACGACTGGGTGACAAATTACAGACTAGTTCCATCTATCAAGCAACTCATTACTAATTAGATTGATAACTACAACAAATTACAGACATTTACCTTTCCATCAGATTATAAACAATATTTTCTAGATCTTTCTATTCTGTATTATGTACAGTTCCCTGTCCATTTGGACCAAACCAGGACCTTGGCTTTATAGCACCAGATATCAAAGCTTCGCTGAGACAGGGAATGAAACAACGAAAGAATGTCACATCACAAATAGCATAATATTCTAAACTAACATTTGTGTCCTTTCCTCTTTGTTCTCATTTCTTTCCTTTCCAGATCATAAGTCCAGTCTGTAAATTAGCTACCACCTGATTCAAAAGTAGACTCTAATTCACCAAACAATAAAGAGTATAGACCACCCACTTACTAATCAAAATTGGTTACCATATATTTATTCATTGTGACAACTAATCAAACATGTTAACCGCAACAGAAAATCTAAAGAGATGTTCAATAAAATTAATAGGCAGTGGCAAACCCAATACAATACGTGTGTAAACAAGCTCGACAAACAAACCTGACCTCAGATATAAACGACTACTGAAAAGCTCCAGCAACTGTAGTATTCTTCAACCATCCTCCACCGAGTTTGTGTTTGATTTGCTCGATGAAAATTGGTATGCTGCAAAGAGCCAAATAAATTTGTCAAATCGAAATACCAAATCGAAACAAAGGATTTAATTTGAAGGTAATTTAGCACAAATCGAACCGATTCCAAATACGGTTCATGCTTAATTAGGGTTTTTGTTTTGAATTTATAAGATGAGAGTACCAATTTGTGAGAGATGGTGTAAATTAGGGTTTGAGATTGGATGTGAGAGAGAGACGGGAGAGGAAGATGGTGAGAGAGAGAGAGAGAGAGACAAGGACAGAGGCTGGAAAGAGGGGGGGAGAGAGAGAACGAGCGCTGAGAGGGTAGGGAGAGAGGGAGAGTGAGAGAAAAGGGGAAAATGGGGATTGAAATTTTTGTTTTTGGGGGAAAATACTTGGTGTAATAAAGGGGAAAGTAAGAAACGAGGGGTTTTCAAATTTTTTAAAAATGAAAATAGAAAATGGTTGTTTTATTAACCGATGTCTAAAATGGACTTTAACATCGTTATAAATTGTAACACCCCTAGATCCGGGGTCGGGGATCCGGGCTGTCACTCTGTCCTTAATTCCCATTTTTAATAAACATTACTCTTAACCTTCAAGTTAACATGCTGTGACCCCTCAATCAAACATAACATTCACAGATTGTAGGCTCAGAGACGAAATTAAATCATTCTAAGTTATTACAACCATCTTGAAATAGTTATTACAAACCCAAATTGTCATAGTCTCAAAAGTTCAAACTTAAAAGGGATTATAGTCTAAGGCGGCATCTACGACCAAAAAGCGGTTTGGTTTTCAGAAACTTACACAAGTCATGCTTGTAAATAAACCTAACCAACCTAAGTTGTAAACCTATCCAACTTAGTCTGCTCACCTGTGGTAATGCTACCGAGAGCGGCCTCGTCACCTGCCTCGTAAATAATCTCCTAAACTGCTGACCGGTTAGCATGCTTTTGCGGGGGGTCTGCCGTGTTCTTGCCATGCTTATATGTTGTTGTGTGGTATATATATAAAAGAAAAGTAAGAGTGAACAATACAGCTCAGCCATATAATAATAGTTTTCAATGTACTTTTGTTATCGTAAACCATATGACATATCTTATACTGGTATTGTACCACCATTAGACATTTTTCATTCCTTATCCAGAAATATGGCAGGGAATATCTGTGGTATTTCGAATAGTTCATCACTTTGTCAACACTATCGGTAATTGAGCACCTAGGCTTTCATTATAGTGTTGCAGTACAATTCCAATTGGAAGAATGGGATTATGTTGGAGCCTCTTCCACGATATCTGGTGATCAACCAATGTATCGTGCCTCTGTTTTTCTACTAGTAGAAGGATGACGTTTTGCCTTATCGGGTTGCACCCTGACCGCATATGGGCCTTAATATTTGGACTACGCCCGAGAGCGTAGCCCCCTCTTCCTCCAATCCCCTAAAGAATCCTATCCATCATCGGAACAGAATTTAATCCAGTTCCCCAAGCATAAAGCTTGTTGACAGGTTTGGTAACAGTTCTATATCAAGCACAGAGCTTGTTGATAGTAATGATAACATTTACTTAGCTTTAATTCCATGAATAATTGAGGAAGTAACTTTGACTTGTGGTTTGACCTTAGTCAACAGATTTCATTTACTTAGGAAGCTCATTACAAAACATAACTTGAGAGTTGGTTGGAGTTTTTGAGTACTTAGTCAAACCTGAGCCCCTCCGTACTAGGTAGGGTGTACTTCTTATTTGTCTTATAGATAGCGAAGGGAGAAAACGTTAATACTGGCTCCCAAAACCTTGGGTTCCCGAGTTTTGACAAGTTCGTGAGGGATAGCGACACATTTCGATGAGTGAGACTATTACTAATTAATAAATGGGAACCCGTACTATTTTTAAATAATTTTCCGACGATCAGAAATATTTAAAATAATTTTAAAAGTCTTAAATAATTTTTAAATAATTAATATGATTTTTAAATCATTCTGGAGTATTTAATAAATATTCAAATAATATTTATTAAATAAATAATCCACTTGGGATAATTAAAAATTAATTAAATAATTCAATAATATCATCAAAGGGATTTTTTAATCCGAAAATATCCAATTTATATTTATTGGAATATTTTTAAATCGATTACACGTCATATATCATCTCCGGTGACTTCCGAGTTTTTATGTCCTTATCCGGACGAAATATCTCCGACTCCCTTACTTAAGAAAAGGGTATTATTGCATCCTACTAAAGGATTTTAACACATCATTGTATGCATGTATATGCCTTATGCATACGTACTTACTTAACAGGTTTATATATCTTCGTAAATAAACCATACATCTCATGCTGATTCGAAAAATACTTTTATGCAGTTCATAGAAGTTATATCACAACAACAACAGTTTAGAAATACTTGAAGTACAAGTTTCGAAAACTTGCCTGATCGTGTCAGAATAGTCTGGGCTCTGGTTCTAGTGTGATGATCTATAACAACCAATAAGGTTTGGTTAGTTCGTTAAACAATCCCGTCGAATCGACTATTCACATAAAGACACAACTTCGTAATGATACATCCTTACTACACATTTGGATTATTATAAGTCCATGATATCCTTTAACCACTTTCGATAATTATTGGTTTTGTAACGACTTTCGCTAGGGGTCATTTTCAACGAAACTAAAGCTCATCTCGTATCGTCCTCTAAAAGGGTTTTTCAATTGCGCAACTTTGATTCGAAAAATTCTATAAAATCTTAAATAAACTTTTTCATGAAATTTATTTTCTCACTTCTTCTTAACTATCCAGAGGATTTTTCGTCCAAATTTCATAATTAAGAACATCTTTTTGATAGCTCCATTGTTGCTCTAAAAACAACTTATTTCTGCAGTGGTTTCTCATGCACATTCTTGACTTAAACATTTCTATAAAATCGAAAATATCGAATTATTACTCCACATTTTTATGGGATCTTAATCACTGACCAGGTTACTCCTCATAAAATTTTCATAATCAAAACCCATTTGTAAAGGGCTCGTTTGGCTTCGTAAAGATAGTCCATTTTAACGATTCATCCGTTTTAACCGGTTTGACAAAACGAGCATATATCATAAACCGTAAATCGTAATCACATGATCTTGGTGTCAAAACAAACTACAAAACAATTTCTACTGGTTTATGGCCAAAAACGTTCGAAGAAAATATTTGTTCAATTCGGCATTAACTGCACAAATGATCTAATGAAAATTCGACATTATAACGGCTATAATCGAACATTTCCAAATTCCATGAACTCCATCTAGCCACTTAAGGCAACCATACAACATCAAAATCATATAACCATAATCAAAGGTCACTAATACCAGTGGTAACATCCATTTATCACCACCCAATATTTACACATCATTAAAGAGTTTGTAACTTTAAAAACCGCTTAAACATGTCCAATCTTGCATCCAACTTCCATATTAACTTAAAAACTTATAAACTTAAGATGGGTGTGAGAAGTTATACCTTCCATCATTAAGTGGTGGTTGGAATCATTCCCCTTATGTAATGAAATTACTATTCATTCGAGACGTTTTACAATAGTACAAAAATCAGGGTTCTTACATAAATTAAACTGATGTTAAAAATACTTTTAACATCAGTAACATTTCTAACTGATGTTAAAGGTATGATGTTATATCTACCTTTTCTAGTAGTGAAGTCACAGAGGCATGTCTGTACACATTTCATAACAAGCCTATTTGATCGTAGTAATATTGTGTATTACTTACATGACCCCTTAACTGGGGAACCCACTTAGTTAGGTTTTTCTCTTGTAATTGTACTTTAATTATAGGCATCAAGTTCGCCTTTGTATCATACAAATCAGTCACTTAATAATGCTTGAAAGAAGATCCACGGATTATGCCTCAAGATTGAAGAAAGAAGGATTTAAAAATTATAGTTGAAGTTTGAAAATTGAAGATTTGCCTAATTACAAATTCGAGAAGTTATTTGTTCTAGTAGAGAAGTCAAGAATTCAACATCTTAGGAATTCGATATGTCAAAGATACTATTCGATATCTCAAGAAGTCAACAAGTCAAAATGCAATTCGACATCTCAGGAATTCGATATGTCAAAGTCACTATTCGATATCTCAAGGATTTCACAAGTCCAAAGACTAATTCGACATCTCAAGGATTCCACAAGTCTAAAGACTAATTCGACATCTCAAGGATTCCACAAGTCAAAGTCACTATTCGATATCTCAAGGATTCCAGAAGTAAAAGACTCATTCGAGAAGTGTTTTGACATATCAAAAAGACTTGTTCTATAACTCAGAGATCTCTAGCAATTCAAAGGTAGTTCTCGAATCAAGTACTTACCTTATTCTCGAATGTATCAAGATCAAATTTTAGAAAGATTCTCAAGACAAAATCTACACAAACCAAGGCTCCTGTAGTGGTCCAATTGTTGCAGTGTGCACCTGGCAAGCCTATAAAGAAGCTTGGAGAGAAATTCAAGGAGAAATAGCTAAAGAAGTGGATCTGGTCAGAATGTAAAACAAGAAGAAATCACATGCCAACCAACTTTCACCAAAATAGTATAGACAAGCTTAACACCTTAGTTTGTCTGTTACTTGTTTTGTAAAAGTGAGATGTGCACATGTTCTATAAGTGCACAATTTCACATCTTTAGTTATTAAGGTTATTCATTGTCATATTTTGAATATCTTTCTTTATGAAACAGAAGCTGAGAATACACTCAAGTATTCACAGTTTGTATCAACCTTCGAATCCAATACAATATTGGATTTAAAGTGAGTTTATGTGTTGTTTTTATTCCGTAATATTTATCAGTTAACATACATACTCAGAGCTACAATCATCAAACAAATTCAAACAGTTAAACAAGCAATGGAAAATCAAAGAAAACTTGATAATACATTCACTCCCCCTCTGTATTGTCTTAAGTGTATTTCATACTCAACAAGTGGTATCAGAGCAGGCCGTTAATCAAAACAATTAAAGATCAATATGAATACACCAAAGACAACAGAAATAGTGAAGGTCCCAAAGTTCAGCAAAGAAAATTACAATCTATGGAAGATAAAGATGTTGTTATTGATCAAGGCAGCTAACCCCATGTATCCTGATATTCTCAAGAATGGTCCCTTTGTTCCATATTAAGAAATCTCTGAAAAGACTGTTGGAACTGTTATAATTCCAAAGTTTTATATTGCTAAAGATCCATCTAAATTGACAGACATTGAGTAGATAAGGTTGCTCTTGATAGCCATCTGATGCTGATTATCATTGATTCTATGGAACTTGCGATGTTTGCAAATATTGCTACCTGCACTTCAGAAAAAGAGATGTGGGATCACATTGAGATATTATGTGTGGGTACTGAGGAATTTAGAGAAAATAGAAGACGGATACTTGAAAGGGTAGTACTGAGATGTTTGAAAGGTTTCATAGACTTTTGAATGAGCTGAAAATGATAGTAAGATCTACAACAGAAAGGAGTTAAACATGAAGTTCTTGTTTTCTACACCAAACCACCTTGAGCAAAGTGTTATCTCCTTAAGAGATAAAGATCTAAACAAAGTTTCATATGATATGCTATTTGGTGTGTTGAAGAATTATGAATTTGAGTTGTTACGGAAGATAGCCAATCAAGCTAACCAAGGCAAGATGATTAACACATCGTGTGCCTTGATTTTGAATGAATCCATTAAAGATCTTGAAGCTTCCACAAGTCAGTTGAGAATTGAAGAGATTGTTGAAGAAGAATCTGAAGTCGAGGAAGCTGAAAATGTTGAGGAGTTGGATGCTATAGAGAATTCATCATTTGCCTTCATGGCCAGAAAGTTTTCTAACATCAGATTCAAGAGGAAACAGCCATTCAAGGCAAGACCCCAACACAACTCTTTCAACAAAGGCAAGGCTCCTATGAAATCAAACAATGGCAAGGTCAAGTCTGGCTATGTGGATAGGTCAGCAATAAGATTTTATCAATGCAATGACCTTGGACACTTTGCTAATGGGTGCAAGAAGCCAAAGAATAAAGACAATCCATTTCTGGAGCTGGAAGCTAAGTATGAGGCTTTGCTTAAAAAGCAATCAGGCAAAGCATATATTGCTGGAAGTCAATGTTGGGAGGATACTGATAGTGATGAAGATGATGAAAAATTTTGTAACTATGCCTTGATGGCTAATTCCAAGGAAGGAGAATCTTCATACAACTCTCAGGTACCATCTCTCATTATCATTGATGTGTCTATTTTTTATTATAAGCAAACTGTTGAAAAGCTAAGTGTTGAAATGTTTAATATCCATACTAGCATGACTGCAACTAATGAAGAGATTGTTAGATTATCTAATATAAATGAATCATTAAGAAAGATAAATGAGGAACTTGAATTGATAGCTGTGCATATAGAAAACCTTAAACAAGAAGTTGAGCATCTTAAAAACAAGGTTTTATGTGCTATTCAAATAGAACATGCTCTTAGAGAAAAAATTGCTGAAAATGAATTTAGGATAAGGACCTTTAAGAATTATTCTAGTATGATGCAAGCTTATCATGATAAACATCAAGAGAATGCTAAGGCAACAATTGGATTTGACTATGACACACTCTAAAGGAAAGGATCTGTGGCTGATGATGGTAACAAAGTCTGACGAGGAATCCTTACTCATCAAATAGCTTTTACGTGATGAAGATGAGGCACAAGTAAGTGAATAGCCTGCACCTTCTGAGAGTGAGAGTGTCAAAGTGGAAACCAAGAAGCCTTCAAAGTCTAAACAAAAGCCTGTTAAGGATGTTCCTGTAAAATATGCAAAAATTGAATCTATTAAAATTGTGGATAAGAAAAAACTGAATAGAAATACCAAACCAGGGATAAATAAAGATAGTAATTATGCTTATGTGCCTAATGCCCCGAGGAAAATTTGTCAAAACTGTTCTAGTTCTAATCATCCAACTCATGCTTGTATGAAACCTGTTGGTAGTGTATCTAAACATTTCTATGATTGCTTCGTACCTTAGAGAGACAGAGACTCACCTTTTTGTGATAAATTTAATTGTATGTCATGCAATATGAATGTTATGACTAGTTGTTTTAATCTGAGAAGACAATTCATGAATGATTGCATAAGTCAAATTGATCACACACACTACACAAGGCCATTAGACAGTTTGCTGCCACTATTATGGTTGTATTTTTATTTCCTTTGTTGTTCTTTCATCTACAGGTTAGAGAGTCCATTCTCTATGTTGTCCTATGGAATTTGGAAAAATTTCAATCTCCACATATCACTACATTCTTTAATTCTTAAATAATGAAACCATTATTCGTTGTTTAAGTTATGCTTGATAAATATTTTGTTTTCGTTAAATTTTTTAAATTCAGAATTTAAGAAAACTTAATTATAAATTTGAATTATTTACTGAAATGTAACCAAAGTGGATGATAATTAAAAAAAGAATCAAAAGACATAAAATGGGAAAATATGAAGTCAGGTAACTGTATTGTCTTAAGTACTACTATAGTGTTCATCTTTTATCGATTTCGGCAAACTTTTGTAATGGATAAAATGTGAATTTCTTTGAATTTGACTCTATTTTGAAATTAACTTGTTTAATGTCAGTGGGCATTGTTAAAATTTAACTTGTTTAATTTAGGAAGGCAACAAAACTTGGTTATCGGGAAAAATGTTGATGCCAAATAAATAACTAAGAATTTCAAACGACAAAGAGCAAAAAATCGAATTAGGGTTTTTGTTCTAAAGGAAGGTATGAGCATTGCTTACCTTCACTTCTTCAGTTTGATTTCTTTGTTCTATACATACATAATAACATACATATATATATGATATCTTATTTTGTTATTATAGCTATGGCAGCTGCAAACTATGATGCAAATAGAGATATTAGTGCTCTCATACATTGTATAAGCGCGAATAGTATAAGCGCCGTTAAGCCAGGATCCAATAAAGCCTCGTGGCGAAGCAATTTTGTTTGAATTTGCAGAAATCGAATCAAAAGCTAAGATCATGGTAATCAATTAATACTTTATTCTCTTGTATGCATGTATTGTTCATTTGCATTATATTACAAAGTGATGACCGTGATTTATACCTTGTATCAAACAATTGGTCGAATTAGACAGTATTCAGCAACTATTATGGTTGTATTTTTTATTTCCTCTGTTGTTCTTTCATCTACAGGTTAGAGAGTCCATTCTCGATGTTGTCCTCTATAATTTGGAAAAATTTCAATCTCCACAAATCACTATATTATTAAATTCTTAAATAATAAAACCATTATTTATTGTTTAAGTTATGGTAGATAAATATTTTGTTTTGTTAATATTATAAATCCAGTGATATGGGCTAAAAGTAAGCCCTAAAGTCACATTTAATGTGGCATTAATTAGGCCAAGAATGGTCCAAACGTGGGGCCCACCAGCTGGGCCCAAAACCCTAATTATAATATTAATTTCGTAATTAGTATTAAGGGTAATAAACAGCTCAGCAAATAAGAGTCAAACAAGGATATTACTCTTGCCTGACTTATCCTCCAAGATGCACAATTGAATATGGAAACTGATTCCTACAAGGAATAGATCTAGAACCTTCCTCAAAGACTTGCCCACCAAGTCTCCAAATCCTACCATAATTCTAAGGCTTCTCAGCCTATATAAAGGGCCTGACCCCTCATTCTCAGAACTACGTTGGCTTGATTCTCAATACGAGATACGTAGGCACTCTGTGAAGACCGATTACAGTCTCGAACGCAGAAACAGCCATTAAAGCGCGAAGCTCAACCACCCTAGCAATAATAACAAATCGTAATCGAGGTTTAGATCCACAACATTTGGCGCCGTCTGTGGGACTACAACATCAACCATGGTTCAAACACGGAGGACAACATCAACTGAGGCCGTGCCTCTTAACTCTGCTCCACCAGCCACTTCTGATCCGCTTATCGCCACTGAAGAAGGACAAATACTCCCATCGACAGGGGCGGTCATTCAACCTCTACCCACTCAGCCCCTAGGGACGACTCCCCAAGTAGAGGGGACCCACTCTGTGATTGTCCATCAAAGCCAAGAAACCAATCCTCTCCAGATGGTGGTTTCTCCCCTTGGTAACGTTGATCGCACGGGGGTACAGATCCATACTACGGATCTCCCTTTGAACACCAACCCTATGTATGGGTTGCCTAATTATCCCCCTCGACGAAGAGAACCTGGACCAAGCGGTCATGCCTTACAGATCCGGGATCGAGAGTATGATGACTACTCTGGCCCCTATACTGATGATTCGTCATCTGAGGATGATGATCGAGATGAAGCCCCGAGGAGGCGACGTGCCAGTAAAGAACCTCAAAGAAGGACACGAAGAATCCCTGATGGACTCCCCTTGACAACTGCTGAGAAAATCAAGGCTTATGAGGCAGAGATCTTAAAGTTGAAGGACGATATTGCAAGAGAACAAGATAGATTGAATCAAGCTCAGCCACCTCCAACTGCGGAGAGGATTCCAATTATAAATTTGGAGAGGCCTTCAAGAAGGCAAAGGAGGGCCGAGGCCCCAACTGAAAAATCAACAAGGGTGGAGACCCCCAGAAGCAACCCTAAGGATCTGATGCCACTTGGGGATCCTGATGATCCTACACCCCCGTTTACGGAGGAGGTGATGAATGCTCGCATCTCAAAGAAGTTCAAGATGCCAACAATTAAGGCCTATGATGGAACGGGCGATCCCGCAAATCATGTTAGGACGTTCTCGAATGCACTGCTGTTGCAGCCTGCGAGCGACGCCTTAAAGTGTAGGGCGTTCCCTCAAACCTTGTCTGGCATGGCTCAAAGGTGGTACAGCCGCTTACCTGCAAACTCGATTGGCTCTTTCAAGGAGTTGAGCGCTGCCTTTGTGAGTCAATTCATCAGCGGAAGAGTTCATGAGAAAAGTTCTGCATCCCTCATGTATGTGGTGCAGGGGAAGAATGAGAATCTGAGAGATTACCTCAAGCGGTTCACCAAGGAGACGCTCAACATCACTGATCTGGAAAATAAGGTGGCCATGGTAGCCCTGGAACATGGAACCACTGACCTCTTTTTCAAAAGGTCTTTGGCAAAACATCCTCCTGAAAATATGGCCGATCTTCAACGGAGAGCCGACAAATATATCAAGGCTGAGGACAGCATGAAGAAGGAAGCCACAAGAGGCAATGGCAAGGGTTCTACTGATTCGAAGAAACGAAAGCAAGAGCAAGAATACGATGCTAGGGACAAGTATCCCCGGACTAGCAAGGATTCTGATTCACCACCGAAGAAAGGTTTGGGACCGAGGTTCTCTGATTATGCAAGGTTGAACGCTCCTAGGAGTCAGATTTTTCTAGATATTGAGAAGGATAAAGACTTCCGATGGCCGAAGCCACTTAGGGGAGACCCCGCGAAAAGGAACAAAGATCAATACTGTAGGTACCACCGTGATGTGGGTCATGATACAGATGATTGTAGACAGCTGAAAGATGAGATTGAGTTTTTGATCCGGAAAGGAAAGCTTGGCAGGTTCACGAAGAATGATGATCGCGGTACCCAAAGAAGGGACTATGACAGGGGAGACAATGACAAAAGAGACGGCAATCGTGATCGTGATCGTAATACACAGCCCCGAGGGCCAGTAATCAATATGATTTGGGGAGGACCGACAGCAGCCGGCACTACCCGGAACTCCCGAAAGGCCTATGCTAGAGAAGTGATGTGTTCGCACTTATTCACGCAAGAGAACGTGGTCAACAAGTAATATAGAGTAAATAAGATTCGTTCCCACAGAGACTCAAATTGTTTGTTATGTTCACTTATGCACCAGCTTATGATTTACACTCACTGCTAAGACAATCACAATTTTGGTTTTGATTTACTAAAGATTAATTACCAACTAAGCCAATTACGAGGAAATAACTTAACTTTAACTTTATAATAAACAAACATAAGATTTCAATTTCATTTACTACTTCATCTAGAATCTTATGCCCTTTAGCCTAGCATGTGACAGAGTTGATTACTGATTAGATGCACTAAACTGGTACACACCAACTTTCGTTGTGCATATATCATCCTACTGATCATCCACAATTGATAGAAGTCAAGTAGTCACCAAATATGTGTAGTCCCTATATGTCTATAGCAATTGAACACATACCGGTTGAAAATCAAGCACCCATTAAACCACATAGTCGATGCAAGACGGTTAGAATTACATCACAAATTAATACATGTTCTTCACATGCAAAAACCTATGCTAGCATGAATTGTTCTAAACCCTAGATCCACTTTCGCATTCACCAGGATTAAACAAACAATTACAAGTGTTCGCGACTCACTTATAACGAATAAGCATAAACATACTAGGCAATCAATACAATCGATCACACACCAAGGCATAAATAACACTCAATTACTAGAATCCATAGAAAAATCCATTAAAATCCCATGATAACGAATTAGCCCATAATTGACCTAATTGCCATCATGGGTTCTATGGAAAACATAATTCTAAAATAAACAAGTAATTAAAAGAAAGAAGAATAAAGTTTAGAAATAAATCCCCAAATAGAAGAGTACAAAGGTTCCCAAGAATAATCCTTGCTTGTCACTAGCTTGGAGAAATTCCTTGAAATTGTTCTTGCAAATTAAGATGAAAATGTTGATAAGAAAATAAACTAAAGGCTGCTACTCCTCAAGATATCCCCTCACTGGTTTTAGGTTACAAAGCATTTATATAAGCCCAACAAAAATGGGTCAAAAACCAAAAATGACCCGGAAGAACCAAGCAACAAAATCAGCCAAGACCCGCACAAGCGCCCCTGCGCTCTCTAGGGCGCCCCTGCGCTTGCTAATCCCTGAAATTTGCTAGCTTCGCGCGCCCCTGCGCCTTGGCAAGCGCCCCTGCGCCTCGTTGAGCGCCCCTGCGCCTCTTTCTCCCTGGAAAATTTCCTCCTCGCGCGCTCTAGCGCCTAACCAAGTGCTAGGGCGCCTTCTTGACCCTGGAAAAGCTTCAAAACTTCCACAAAACTTCTACAACTTGACTTGTTGCCTTGCTCTTATTTCCATTTGCTAACTCCGGATTAAATTCACACCACCATAACACTGTTTTAGCCCATCCTGTCCTTGACGACACAACCTACACCCATTACACAAAAACACATCAAATGGCAACGAAACTCGAGAACTTGCAACCGTTTTAAGTCCGTACGGAAGGCAAATAATGGATATAAAATCCACTTATCAAACCCCCAAACTTAAACCGTTGCTTGTCCTCAAGCAATGCAAAATCAACCTAAAGTGATGAATGAATGCAAATAAAACTAAATGTCATGATAATGCGAATGTGTCCTAATGCAATGATCCCACACAATTTATCCGAAACCAACTCAACAAGCAAACATCTCAACGAATGCAACAACTCCAAACAGAGCTCGACTAAGGGCCCGTATACTAACAATACATGCTCGGAAACGTGGTGTGTGCATTTCCCACTAGATATACTCTCGAAACTAGATAAAAGGCATAACCAATTCTTCGTCAGGACAATCATATGTTTATAAACAGAATGAACTTTAGACACTCCATGACTCAAAGACACCGCCATCATCATTCAAGGTAGACAAGGATTCATGCTTCACTGTACAAAACAACACAAAACAAAAAAAACACACATGCTTTTGACCGTGCAATGGGTGAGACCCCTAAAGGCTTATACAATAGCACCCTTGTAGCGAGCGTTAGGTTAGTGGATCCCAGACCGGAAAAGTCTTAGGTCACTAGGCATAAAATCCCCTAGAACTTACTTGCTCGAGTACTAAAGAGCCCACCCTAGCCAATTAGCATACACACACTCTCACAAACGCTCATTTTTTTTACTCACAGCTCTTTTTTTTTTTTTAATTTTTTTTTTGACTTTTTTTTTCTTTTCTTTGTTTTGTTTTTGTTTTTTTTTTCACACATGGGTGCACTATCTCACCCCCCTAGACTACTCATATTAAATATGAGCGGCTACTAGCCATTTGACGCCTAGCCATTATTACACTACGACACAACACTAAGCATGACCTCCCTGTTTTCCCCCAAACTTATACTTAAGTGCTCCTATGCCATCAAGGGAATACTGAAAATTCTAGATATAAATAGGTGATTAAATCCCAACAACCAAACCAGGTATGACTCGATCTAGTCCAAGAGCAAATAGTGAGACCGTGAAAAGATTGTGTTCCCGACACACGCAAGTCAATTTCATAGGTACTTAAATCAACCCTCTATTCATTGTCATCACACTCAAATTAACGTCTACCTATCGAGCCAGAAACAGACACTCATATGGAATCATGTGATATGCATGAACAAAATGATATTAATAATCCTAAATAAATCTATATGACATGGCATCCTAAATGCACTCTAAATGGCATGGCAAAACTAAATGCAAATTACTAACATGAACTATCATGAATATGCAGCTATATGCAATGCAATGACTCTTGATACCCTAAAATCACCCCCAAACCTATTAATTTCAATGTCCTCATTGAAGGTAAATTTAAAGGGTACAAGAGATACTCCCCTACTCGTCGTCATCTTCACCCTCCTCGGGTGGTGTGTCTGGTGGTGGATAGATGTGGTGTGCTCCTACGCGTTCTGGACCCTGTTGTTTTTTTTTTCACTTTGCAATTTTTTTAACTAAACAGAAATAGGAATACCAAATCGTGGGTTGCCTCCCACGAAGCGCTTCTTTTACGTCCGTAGCTTGACGTTACTTCCTCAACTCACGGCGGTTTCAAAAGGATAATAGGATCGTCCTTATTAGAAAGACCATTCACACAAATGATAACATTTTGTTTGCTTCCTCCCAACACAACTTTTCTTTCACTCTTAATCTTGATTTTTCCTCCCTTCAACTTCTTCGCCTTCTTTTTCTTTCTCACACCTCTAAGGTGTTTATCCCTCTCAGCCGATTGAACAGAACACTCTTCAACCTCATCATCAACTATCCACCTTCTTAACACATTATCATAACCCTCTTCAAAAATCACCAACTCATCATTCAAAAGGACATACCTCAAATGTGGTGGAAGTTTTCCGAGCTTTATATTTGAGAGATCTTGTATGGAAGGTTTATCAGTATCAAATCCCTCGAGCATCTTAACTGAGTGAGAGCCTTTCGAAAATTTTGTAACACTAGGCAATGTATCCAATTGTACATCACCTGTTTCTTCTCGGAAAGACAATGCAAGGGATTCCACAGAAAAACACACTTCTGGATCATCTGAAATCTTCGTAGGAGCAAACACATTAAAGGTGGCCTTATCATCTTGCACCCGCATAGTTAGCTCCCCTTTCTGCACATCAATCAAAGTTCGGCCGGTAGCTAGGAATGGCCTCCCAAGAATGATAGGGATTTTCTTATCTTCTTCAAAATCAAGTATGACGAAATCCGCTGGAAAGATGAGTTTGTCCACCTTCACTAGAACATCTTCTACAATTCCTCGAGGGTAGGTAATTGAGCGATCAGCTAACTGGAGTGACATGTTTGTAGGCTTAGGCTCCGGAAGGCCAAGTTGCAAGAAAACTGAATAGGGCATGAGGTTGATGCTTGCCCCTAAATCACACAAACACTTGTCAAAAGAAACATTCCCAATGTTGCACGGTATGGTAAAACTCCCCGGATCCTTCAGCTTAGGCGGCAACTTTTGTTGCAAGACAGCACTGCACTCCTCCGTCAAAGCGACAGTCTCTAACTCCTCGAGTTTCAATTTCCTCGAAAGTATGCCCTTCATGAACTTGGCATAACTTGGCATTTGTTCCAGGGCTTCAGCAAATGGTAGATTTATGTGCAACTTTTTGAACACTTCCAAGACCTTTGCAAATTGCTTATCAAACTTCTGTTTCTGAAGCCTTTTAGGGAATGGCGGAGGTGGATAAACTTCCTTGCTAGCTTCCGTAATCTCTGAACTTGTTTTCCCAACTGACTTCTCCTTTTCTTCCTCACCTGATGCCTTCTGAATGTCCGGAAGAGCAGAATTCAAAAAACGGATAGACCCCTCAGGCGCGCCCGCGCCCAAATCACTATTCACAGCATTTTCAAGTTCTTCGTTAAACTGCTTTTTGACTTCCAGATCGCCTGTAACCTTTCCAGAACGTAACGTAACAGCATGAATCTGTTCCTTGACCTCCTTTTTACCCGGATTTGCTTCTGTGTCACTAGGTAATTGCCCTGGAGGTCTGTTCAAAAGAGCATTGGCCAGTTGGCCCATTTGGTTTTCAAGAGTTTTCAGAGATGCTGCTTGACTCTTGTACATCATCCGCAATTCTTCCATTTCTGACTTCTCATTAGATTGCACATGACTCCCTGGTTGTTGTTGATGAAATCCAGGTGGATTGTATGGTGGCCTTTGGGCATAGGGTTGTTGATAACCTGAATTGTTGAACTGCTTCGAACCATACTGTTGACCCTGAGATGGTTGTTGCATAGCATTCTGATTGTTGCTCCAACTGAAGTTAGGATGATTCCTATTGTTGGGATGATATGTATTAGGAGCAGGTTGTGAAGGCCTTTGATAATTGCTGACAAACTGTGCCGACTCACTGGAAATTGCACATTGATTAGTGTCATGAGCCCCCGCACACAATTCACAGACCATGGCGACTTGTTGAACCCCCACCTTAGCCAATGAGTCCACTTTCATGGTTAGAGCCTGTAGCTGGGCTGCTATAGCTGTTGTGGCATCCATTTCAAGTACACCTGCAACCTTACCTTGTGGAATGCGCTGTGTCGGATTCTGATACTCGTTTGCAGCCATCATTTCAATCAAGTCATAGGCCTCTTCATAGCTTTTGGCCCACAGAGCTCCTCCAGATGCCGCATCAAGCATTGCTCGAGAATGACTTAACCCATTGTAGAAGCTATTGATGACCATCCAATTGGGCATCCCATGATGAGGACATTTCCGGAGCATCTCCTTGTACCTTTCCCAAGCTTCACACAGTGATTCACCAGAATGCTGACTAAATTGTGTAAGAGCATTCCTCATGGCAGCAGTCTTTGCCATAGGAAAGAATTTAGTCAAGAACTTTTGTGCCAGATCTTCCCATGTAGTGATGGAACCTGCTGGAAGTGAATGCAACCAGCTTTTTGCTTTGTCTCTCAATGAGAATGGAAACAACCTTAGCTTGATAGCGTCCTCAGAAACTCCGTTGGTTTTGAACGTGTCACAGATCTCAATGAAGTCCCTGATATGCATGTTGGGATCCTCGACAGATGAACCCCCAAACTGGACTGAGTTCTGGACCATTTGGATCGTGCCCGGCTTGATCTCAAAATTATTTGCAGCAATAGCCGGCCGCACAATACTCGACTGAATATCATCAATCTTGGGCTGAGAATATTCCTTCAGCGCCTTGTTATCTGCCATTTCTCCAGTAACTTCAAACTCCTCTTCAACTTCTTCCACTAATACCTCTTCTTGCTCTTTTTCTTCCAGATTCTCTTTACGAACTTGAGATCGAGTACGCATACACGCTCAAGTTAGTACCTGAGAAACCCAAAAGTAGATGAGTGAGAAAAACGTCCGAGTCAATGAATTTAATCCAAATTGATGACAAGATCATAAACTAAACAAACAATGAACCGAGTCCCCGGCAGCGGCGCCAAAAACTTGTTCGCACTTATTCACGCAAGAGAACGTGGTCAACAAGTAATATAGAGTAAATAGGATTCGTTCCCACAGAGACTCAAATTGTTTGTTATGTTCACTTATGCACCAGCTTATGATTTACACTCACTGCTAAGACAATCACAATTTTGGTTTTGATTTACTAAAGATTAATTACCAACTAAGCCAATTACGAGGAAATAACTTAACTTTAACTTTATAATAAACAAACATGAGATTTCAATTTCATTTACTACTTCATCTAGAATCTTATGCCCTTTAGCCTAGCATGTGACAGAGTTGATTACTGATTAGATGCACTAAACTGATACACACCAACTTTCGTTGTGCATATATCATCCTACTGATCATCCACAATTGATAGAAGTCAAGTAGTCACCAAATATGTGTAGTCCCTATATGTCTATAGCAATTGAACACATACCGGTTGAAAATCAAGCACCCATTAAACCACATAGTCGATGCAAGACGGTTAGAATTACATCACAAATTAATACATGTTCTTCACATGCAAAAACCTATGCTAGCATGAATTGTTCTAAACCTTAGATCCACTTTCGCATTCACCAGGATTAAACAAACAATTACAAGTGTTCGCGACTCACTTATAACGAATAAGCATAAACATACTAGGCAATCAATACAATCGATCACACACCAAGGCATAAATAACACTCAATTACTAGAATCCATAGAAAAATCCATTAAAATCCCATGATAACGAATTAGCCCATAATTGACCTAATTGCCATCATGGGTTCTATGGAAAACATAATTCTAAAATAAACAAGTAATTAAAAGAAAGAAGAATAAAGTTTAGAAATAAATCCCCAAATAGAAGAGTACAAAGGTTCCCAAGAATAATCCTTGCTTGTCACTAGCTTGGAGAAATTCCTTGAAATTGTTCTTGCAAATTAAGATGAAAATGTTGATAAGAAAATAAACTAAAGGCTGCTACTCCTCAAGATATCCCCTCACTGGTTTTAGGTTACAAAGCATTTATATAAGCCCAACAAAAATGGGTCAAAAACCAAAAATGACCCGGAAGAACCAAGCAACAAAATCAGCCAAGACCCGCACAAGCGCCCCTGCGCTCTCTAGGGCGCCCCTGCGCTTGCTAATCCCTGAAATTTGCTAGCTTCGCGCGCCCCTGCGCCTTGGCAAGCGCCCCTGCGCCTCGTTGAGCGCCCCTGCGCCTCTTTCTCCCTGGAAAATTTCCTCCTGGCGCGCTCTAGCGCCTAACCAAGTGCTAGGGCGCCTTCTTGACCCTGGAAAAGCTTCAAAACTTCCACAAAACTTCTACAACTTGACTTGTTGCCTTGCTCTTATTTCCATTTGCTAACTCCGGATTAAATTCACACCACCATAACACTGTTTTAGCCCATCCTGTCCTTGACGACACAACCTACACCCATTACACAAAAACACATCAAATGGCAACGAAACTCGAGAACTTGCAACTGTTTTAAGTCCGTACGGAAGGCAAATAATGGATATAAAATCCACTTATCATGATGCACATAGTAGGAGAAGCCCCGAAGCGTGCCAAGACTGAGATAGTGATTGGTTTTGATGATTCAGACCTTGAAGGGGTGAAGTTTCCCCATGACGACCCGTTGGTCATAACTCCTGTAATTGGAAACTCGGAGGTGAAACGAGTCCTGATAGACAATGGAGCTTCTGTTGATATCTTGTTTCACGATGCGTTTTTGAAAATGGGATACACCGATTCCCAGTTGACCCCCACCAACATGCCAATCTACGGATTTAATGGAGTTGAATCCAAGGTTGAAGGCACTATTCAGTTGCCCATGACCATTGGACAGGAACCTAAGGAAGCTACTCAGATGCTGAATTTCCTTGTGATCAAGGCATCCTTAACTTATAATGCAATCCTAGGAAGGACTGGACTCCATGCTTTCAAGGCTGTGGCCTCCACATATCATATGAAGATTAAGTTTCCAACCCGGAATGGTGTTGGAGAACAAAAGGGTGATCAGAAGATGGCGAGAAGTTGTTATGTATCCGCACTAAGGGCGGATGGAATCGGGGGGCAGGTACTTCCGATCGAAGACATGGATGTCCGTGGCGATGATGAACACCGAGGAAAACCAGCAGAGGATTTAATACCTATTCCTCTGGAGCTAGGTGATCCTGAGAAGGTGACTTACATTGGAGCCTCTTTGAAGGAACCCCTGAAGGGCGAGTTGATAGCATTCTTGCAAGAGAATGGCGATGTGTTTGCTTGGACAGCGGCTGATATGCCAGGGATTGATCCCCAGCTCATAACTCATAGGTTGAATGTTGATCCCAATCGGAAGATAATACAGCAAAAGAAAAGGAACTTTGCACCTGAAAGGCAAGAGGCCATAAAGCAGGAAGTTGACAAGCTCTTAGAAGCTGGGTTTATCGAAGAGATTCAGTTCCCGGAATGGTTGGCTAACCCTGTGATGGTCAAGAAAGCCAACGGTAAGTGGAGGATGTGTATAGACTTCATCGACTTGAATGACGCATGCCCTAAGGATTGCTTTCCTCTACCAAGGATAGACATGTTAATAGATGCCACAGCTGGACATGAGATGCTTAGCTTCATGGATGGTTTTAGCGGCTACAATCAGATTAAGATGCACAAGGATGACGTCCCTAAGGTATCTTTCATAACTGACTTCGGTGTTTTCTGCTATCTTGTTATGGCTTTCGGTCTAAAAAATGCAGGAGCTACTTACCAACGACTGGTGAATAAGATATTCGCCCATCTGATTGGAAAAACCATGGAGGTCTATGTTGATGACATGCTAGTCAAGAGCCTGTTCAAGGCAGACCACATTAAGCACCTCAAAGAGGCATTCGAAGTGCTGAGGCACCATAAAATGATGTTGAATCCAGCTAAGTGTGCCTTTGGCGTTGGATCAGGCAAATTCTTGGGTCTTATGGTTTCAAAGCGAGGCATAGAAGCCAATCCTGACAAGATCAAGGCGATCTTAGACATGGAGCCACCACGCTCTATAAGAGATGTGCAGAAGTTGACATGCCGAGTAGCGGCTTTAGGAAGATTCATCTCCAAGTCTGGTGACAAATGCCTGCCTTTCTTTCGAGCATTGAAGAAGGTGAAAGATTTTGAGTGGACTCGTGAGAGCCAAGAGGCCTTTGAACAACTGAAGAAGTACATGACTGAAGGCCCGTTGTTGGCCAAACCTAGTCCCGGAGAGACTCTATATATATACCTGGCGGTATCCGAGCAAGCGTTGAGCGCCGTTCTCATCCGAGAAGAGAAGAAGGTCCAGAAACCTATCTATTATGTTAGCAAGGTGTTGCACGGGGCGGAGCTGAATTACTCTCCCGTCGAGATATTCGCATTGGCATTGGTAACAGCCTCGAGAAAGTTACGCCCGTACTTCCAGGCACCCAAGATTGAGGTCCTGACGGACCAACAGTTGAGAAACATTTTGCATAGCCCAAAGGCTAGTGGAAGGCTAATCAAGTGGGCGATTGAACTTGGAGAATTTGACATCACATATAAGCCTCGAACAGCCATTAAGGCTCAGGCATTGGCTGACTTCGTGGTTGAATGCACCATTAGCAACCAAGAAGTCGGGGGGCAGGAAATAATAACAACCCCTGAGAAGCAAGATAGAGATGGAGAACTTGAACCTGATCAAAAGGAATACTGGGTGCTCTATTTTGATGGAGCATCAAAAACAAAATCTAGTGGCGCAGGCTTAGTACTGCAAAGCCCCGATGGGTTCACAGTCGAATATGCTTTAAAGTTGGATTTCCAGACAACCAACAATGAAGCTGAGTATGAGGCCTTGATAGCTGGTTTAGGCTTGGCCAGAATCATGAGAGTCAAGAACCTCAAAGTGTGCGGAGATTCAAGATTAGTAGTCTCTCAAGTAAATGGTGAATTTGAGGCCAAGGATGAAACTATGGCAAAGTATCTGCGAGTTGTAAAAGCTGTCATGACTCAGTTTGACGAGTGTTATGTAGAACACATCCCGAGAGAAGAGAACGCTAAGGCCGATGCCCTATCTAAGTTTGCTTCTTCTGAGATAGAAAACTATGAAGGGAGTGTTTACTTCCAGGTCTTGAAGGCCCCGACCATCAACTCAAAATTAGTGGCACCAATTGACGTGGGAAGTTCTTGGATAGATCCCATCAAGGCACACCTTGAGACCGGGTGGCTCCCAGATGATGCCTTGGAGGCACGAAAACTTTCAGTAAGAGCATTGAGATACACCTTGATTGAGGGCATTCTGTATAAGAGATCATTTGTCATCCCGTACTTGAAGTGCTTGAGGCCTCAAGAGGCAAGGGAGGCTTTGGAAGAAGTTCATGAAGGAATCACTACGCCATAAACAGTCTACGGTAACACCACGACTGTGTTACCTTAGACCCTAAAAAACGTTACCAAAGGCCAAAAAAAGGCTAAGGTAACACCTTAGCTGGGATAGTTTTGTTCTATGTAACCTTTGGGGTCTAAGGTAACACAGCGACACACATAAGCTAACATAGGGAAATTCGTTACCTTAGACCTATAAGGTAACACACTAAGTAATTCTATAGCAACACCAAATCTATGTTACCTCAGATGTTATAATTTTGCAAAATTATTAATTAATTATGTGGGTCCCACATGTGGACCCCACCAAAGTGGGCGCCACATGGGGGTCCATTTTGGTGGGGCCCACATACGGGATCCACTTTAGTGGGGCCCATATGTGGGCCCATAAACTGTGCAGCAGCTTGTAGAAAAACAATACCTAAGGTAACATATAACAATACCTAAGGTAACACCCTGAGTTCAACATAATAAAAATGTAAAGCATAAATATTGTATTTCCCATTAGAAAAACAAACCAACCAAGTCACATGGTACATAATCCCAATATCCCATCACAAAATAACCAAACTACATAATCCGATCAAATCCTCCAACACCAAACTACATAATCCGATCAAAAGATTACATTACGTGGAGTAGAATAAAATATTAAACACAAGGGAAATGTCAAGACACTAGTTCAAAAGGTTATATTACGTGGATTTCTATGAGCTAGGCCCGTCGGTCATGGGAGTACCATCTCCCACTGTGTCACTAGAAATTGTGCCACAAAGTTCACCCAAATTAATCTGCAGTCCTGGGTTTGCTTCAGCCAATTTTTTGAGGGCAAATGCCAAGTTGTCCTGGACCTTCTGATTGACCTTGGCATCCACTTCTTCATTGACCTTCCTTTGTAGTTTCACTTCCATGTCGTCAACAAGGTTCTGTCGTATCTTATTGGTCAACTCTTCTATGTACGAATCTGTTGGAGCTGGAGTCTGGGAAGAAGTTTTGATGACCCTCGAGTCATGTCTGCCAAGAAGCCAACCAGGACCATTAGATTTTCCACCAGAAATTAGCTCCTCAATACCATCAACTCCTTCGGATGACTCGAGTCTGTTCTTAATCGTTTCCTACAAAACAAAACAACATTGTACATGGAAATAAGTAATTGACAGAATAAAGTAAAATATGGAATTCTGAAGTTACTTACAATTCTGAAGTTACTTACAATTGACAGAATTGACAGAATAAGGATTGACAAAAAAATACAGTTACTTACAATTCTGAAGTTCATTACTTCAGGATTAGCCTGGTATTTATGTCCAGGCTTGCGCTTTCGAGTTTTAGAAAAAACTACGGCATCAGTTAACTCAAGTGCTGGGTTCTTTTTTTTCTAGCAAAAAATCAACAAAACATAATATATAACCTGAATCTACATAACATTAAACTCAATATGCAGATCAACATAATATATTTCAAAATTATTTAACAGTATGGATTTGGGTTCTTGCACACAGATCACAGATTTTCTAATATATAACCTGAATCTACATATTACAAATTTTCTAACATATATATTGGTACAATTTTTATAAAATTTTCTAGTATGCATTTGATTTACCAACTGATGCTTAGATTTTCTAGTATGCTTAGATTCCAATTGAGCAGTACAAAAGGCTTCAGAAATGCAAAATCCAAGAGACTGTCTAGGCGCTTAGAAAATATTGGTTGCGTCATGTTTTAGTAAATAAGAGGTATATATAATTCTGTTCCTTTTTTTATGCCATATACGCTTCTGCTATGAAAATCATACATCCTTCTCAACTGCGAGTACCAAGACCTAAAAGTCATGTTCCCTGTCCATTTTAATGTTCGATCAACTTAAACCTAATGTTTCTAAATAACTTCTCAAGAAACGTACCATCTTGTGTTTAACTTGGGAAAACAGTTTTGGACCTCTAGTGTGTGTGTCCTTGTACTCACGACGACTTTTAGTATTTTTCTCGGCCTTCCCCTACAAAAAAACATGAAAAAATTAGCATCAGTTTATGTCACTGGAAATTGACCAAATATCAAACTTGCAGAAAACAGTACCAATTTTAAATTTTACGTATACCTGAACTTCAGGATCTCCCCAATACTGTAAGAGCAACTTGAATTCCTCAAGTGGAATTTCCTCAGGCTTATTTTGTATTCTCTCCTCATCAGTTGCAAAAGGCGTATAATGATCCCTCTTAGTTCGACTCTTGTACCCCTTCCAAGCCTGTTGTATTGTCTTCAATGCCCATTTTCGACATTCGTCGGGGATGATAAAACGTTGCTTACATGGAAATGAAACATAAAAAGGAATAAATAAATCTTTAATGCCAGTTGACCAACATTATTTAGGTAGGGATAAATTAAAATTATAGCAAAAAATAAAATAAATTGATTACCTTGGTATAATTCCAAAAGGTGTCCTTTAGGCTTTCCGGAACATGTTCCCAGGAAGCATAAGTTAGTGGCACACACCTCTTTAGTGTCCCCAAAAAGTTACTCAGTTCAGTAACTCTTTTGTCATCATCTGACACAGGCTGGAACTTCTCGTTTACTGAGATAACAACCCTTTTCTCAAACGACCTTGTATGTACTTTATCCATCCTTGTTTTCCCACGTGGTCGTTTAGGAACTTCGACTTTAAGTACCGAGTTTATAACATATATGTGAATAAAGAGTTAGTTAAACCAATACACTATACAAACATGCATATAGTCGACAGTAATTACTACAAACATAAAATAAAGTAAAAAATGCCCGAACCTGCAGGTTCAGCTTCTTCATTTTCGATAAATGGCATGTCGGTTTCCGGAACTCTGTTAGTTTTAGTTTTAGTACCACTTCCACTTGCACCAACATCATTAGCAGCTTGTGTTCGTTTGCGTTCCTGCATAGCAAGGTAATTGGCCATTGTACCAACTCCTTCTGCACATGGTAACTGAATTTGTGCAGCAGGCTGTACAAGCACTGGATTTGCTGCCTCCTCACTCGTATCATTCTGAGTTGAACCCTTTTCAGTTGAAGTTACAGCACTAGCTCGCAAGCGAGTAGTTGGTCCTGTATGAAGCTCGTCTTCATTTTGTTTAGCATTTCGCATCTTTTTTTTCCGTTTGTTCTTCATTTCATCTACCAGTCCAGTAGCTAATGTAGGCAAATTTAAGGACTCAAGCTTTTCATTGTTCCTCTGGATAATTCTATATTTAATCAGTTCATACGCCGTTAACTTTAACGGTGTATCCGAAGGTTTTAGTGGAGGTGGAGGTGGTAGGTTTTCAAACTGCACATAATCGAAAGAAACATACGAGTGAACTAGTAAAACATTTGGAACATTGATAAGATCATGTAATCAAAATATGATTCAAGTCTTCTAACCTGAATGTCATTCTCGTCCATTTTTTCAGCTTCATCTCTAGGATTATGTAAATCAAGTTTCCTCCGAACAGTTGCAGACTTAACATTCACATTTTCAACACAGGCTTGTTGATTATTGATCGGTGTCGACTTCTGAGCACCCTTCTTTTCAGTTGACTTAGGCTTTTGCTTGCTTATCAAATCATTGATTTTTGGTCTAGCACTTGTCAGCCGTGCTGACTTCCTTGCACTAGTAACCTCAGCAGTTTCATTTGACTTTCGATGACTCTTGACTTCAGTTGGAATCGTCACTTGTGCATTATTTAGCCGTGCAGACTTCCTAGGACTGAACACTTCAGTACACTTCTTATTTCTTTGCTGCTGTTGCAATTGATGAGTGGTCACAAATTGACGTTTCAGCGATACTTTTGTAGCTGCAACAATACATTTAAATCATCAGTACAATTATAAAATCAAAGCAATACATGCATGATCTTGATAAAATTATTTATCAAGAACAAGTGACTACATGCGGCTGCATTTGCTGTAGTGGCTCACATTTAGTATCGATGACATTGTCAATATAAAAATCCATGTTGTCAGCATTTTTAGTATCTTTAACTACGTCCCCATCATTTACCACCAATTTCCACTCCTCTTCCTCATTGTCACTTCTTTTATAAATTCCCCCAACTTCAGTGTATTTGAGATCATCCTTAATATATTCCATGAGCACCGAGAAGGAAAACAAGTCAGGATCTACGTTCATGATCAATGTCTCTTTTCCACCAACATACTGTCCATTCTGAAATTTTCCCATGTGGTGAAATCTGAGAATGAATACCTTTTCTGTCATCCTATAAGAATAGTAGAAAATTACATTAGATAAGATACAAAAAAAACTGAGCTTAAAAATTGCAAAGTAAATACACAAAGAAGCAGTCCAGTAAGAAAAAACAAGTAAAAGGTGCCCAGTTAAATCATAAGTTCAAAAACATATAAACAATTCTGAACGAGCTTATACATACACAAAAAGGTAATTAAAGGTAATGATACATAAAGGCAGTTGATAAAATATATTCGATAAGTAATACATTAAAAGGCAATTTTATTGATAAACTTTGACTACTAAAAGGCAATAATACATAAATAAGTACTTCTGCATAATACAATAGTTCGGAATTTATGTGAAAACACTAGACAGTTTTCCCGACTACTTTTGGCTTAATTATAACTTTTGCTGGCGGCATGTCTTCTCTAGCCCAATTCATCACATCTCTAACATGACCTCCTATTCCATAACCATGGTGAATATCATGTAAAACCAGATCAGTCCCATCATCCTCATTCCCATTTTCAGTTTCGACATCACACCAGCCCCTTGGTAATCGTTTGATAACGTTATGAAATGTCTTCTCAGTTGGATCTTCTATGTAAAATACCTGTTTTACTTGGGAAGCGATAACATACCGATCAGATTTTTGAATTATTCTATTAAAATTCACTCGAGTCAGGCCATACAAATCTTTTTCTGCATGGTACCAGCAACACTTGAATAAAACCACAGTGAAATCTCCCCAGTAGTCAATTTCTAGGATTTCTTCAATTGATCCGTAGTAATCGACATCACCAACCTGTGGATTCTGATCTTTCGAGCTTGCAAAGCTAGTGGTCAAGGAAGACTGAAATACACCACTATTCTGTGTTGTACACTTAGCATCTCTTTCTTTTGTACAAAATCGGAATCCATTAATAACATACCCACTGAACCTCTTAGCTGATGGATTAGGGCCCAATGCGAGAAGTTCTAGTTCCTTCGAAATGAACTCTTTTTTCCCAACCTCTAGCTTCAACCACTTCCAAAAATCTTCCATATGTGCCCTCTCCTTTTTATATCTTTTTGATATTGCATGACTATCCATTAAAGATCGATGTTCCCTACAATAATCACCTAGTTAATATTACAAAGAAAAAGCCATTCTAATTCTTATTAAAATAAATTAGACCTCAAAACTTACTCAATTAAACTCTGGATGTCCTTGTTACCACAGTTGAATAAAATATACCGATGACATGCCATCAATTCAGATTCTTCAAGATGTACAGGTTTTCCATCTTTACTTCTTCTTGTGCCAACTGGATATTCCATCTTTTCTGGACAACTCTCGAATTTTGGTACTGTGTCACCACTTAAAAATCGAGAGCAGAATGTCAAGCACTCTTCTGCAAGGTATCCTTCAGCGATAGAACCCTCTGGTTTAGACTTGTTACGCACATAAGATTTCAGCTTACCTAGATAACGCTCAATTGGCCACATGCTTCTCAAGTGTGCAGGTCCCCCGTCTTCAACTTCCTTGACCAAATGAACCAACAAGTGAAACATTATGTCAAAGAAAGCTTGTGGAAAAATTGTCTCAAAATTGCAAACAATTTCAACAATTTCTTCTTGTAGTCTTTTCATATCACGTAAATCGACTTCTTTGCTCCAAAGAGCTCTTAGAAATGCACCAAGTCTGATTAAAGGAACAGCAACCTCAGCTTTCAATGTTTTTTTCACTGCAAATTGTAACAAGTAGTGAAGAATAAAATGGGCATCGTGGCTCTTATACCCTGAGATTGTCCTTTCCTTCGTGTGAACATATCGACTGATATTAGCTGCACAGCCGTATGGCAGTTTGGCATTCTCCAAAACTGAGCAAAATATTTCTTTCTCTTCTTTCGTCATGTCAAAGATAGCAGCCTTAATCACATGATATTTTCCATCACTTGATATAACTGGATGAAGGACCTTCCTGATTCCTAGATCTTGTAAATCAAAACGAGCATTCAAATGGTCTTTCGACTTGCCGCTAATATTCAACAAAGTACCAAGTATATTGTCACATATGTTTTTTTCGATATGCATAACATCAAGGTTATGCCGCAACAAATTGTGACTCCAATACGGTAAATTGAAAAATATCGACTTCTTTTTGAAAGGGGAATCCCTTTTACGCTTTGTACCTCTTTTGCCCTTTGTCTGGCTATTGACATTTCCAAATTCATTTTCAAAGCCCGACAATAATTCGAGAATATCTGCTCCGGTTAAAACTGGTGGAGCCTGTCCCATTTCAACTTCACCATTGAATCTTCTTTTGTCAAACCTCCACTTGTGCTCCGGATCTAGAAATTTTCTATGATTCATGTAGCACATTTTTTTACTATGTTTCAAGTATTGTGAAGATGTTTCATAATGGCATATGGGACAGGCCAATTTACCTTTTGTACTCCAACCGGATAACATCGCATATCCTGGAAAATCGCTAATGGTCCATAAAACACTTGCACGTAGCGTAAAATTTTCATCAGTCAACGCATCAAAGGTGTTTATGCCTATATCCCATAATTCTTTCAACTCTTGTATTAGAGGCTGCATATATACATCAATACTATTCTTCGGAGAATCGGGACCAGAGATGATTGTTGACATAATCAAATTTTCAGGCTTCATGCATAGCCAAGGTGGGAGGTTGTAATTTACCAAAACAATTGGCCATGTTGAGTGAACTGAACTCATTGTACGGTAAGGACTGAATCCATCAGCGGCTACACCAAGTCGGATATTTCTATTTTCTACTGCAAAATCAGGATACCTTGCATCCATCGCTTGCCAAGCCTTGGCATCAGCTGGATGTCTAAGTTTCCCATCTTTTAGTCCTCCGATGTCATGCCATAACATAAGTTTAGCATACTCCTTTGACATATACAACCTTTGGAGCCTTGGTTTCAACGGAAAATAGCGCATAACTTTCGCGGGGACTTTGCGAATCACCTTCTTTGGATCATTGTCACTGCTGCCTTCCCTTTCCACTACTGCCCATCTTGAAAAACCACAAGTTTCACAAACATCTTTATCTTTATTTTCTGCCCAGTACAACATGCAATCGTTTGGACATGCGTGTATTTTTTCGTAACTAAGACCTAAATCTTTAATGATATTCTTTGCGGCATTGAAAGATAAAGGAATGTGGGCCTGTGGAAAAGCATCTCTCATCAACTCTAGTAAATCCCCGAATGCAGCCTCCGTAATTCCATGTTGACATTTTAAAGAATAAAGCCTAAGGATAAAACTTAATCGCGAATATTTTGAACAGCCTGGATATAGCGGTTGCTTTCCATCTTCAACATGGCGATGAAATTTATCGTCCTGGGCATCTGTCGTGTCCTCATCTTCACCGTTTTGCATACCATGAGTACGATAAAACATGTTGTCTAGATTATCTCCAAAGCCTATATTAGCATCACAATCCATATCTACCTCACAGTTTAGTCGAGAAACCTCACACATCCATTCCATATACAATGGAGATGGACCATTGTATATGAGATGGTCGTATATTGTATCTTGATGAAACCACTTGTCGTTTTTACATTTCTTGCAGGGACATGTTATTTCATCACCTACGGAAAATCTAGAAACTGCATTCCGAACAAAATCTTTTATTCCGCTAAGGTAACCATCACTAAACTTTGGAAGTGTTATCCATGAGTTTCCTTCGTCGTCCATCACTACATTAATATCAAGCACACTTATATTAACTACACTAACCTAAGCAAACAGCTACCTTTCAAGACCTAAACTACCTATACAAATAAGTGGAATATATATACATGAGTTAAAACACCCAAGCAATAATTGTAATATATATATATATATATATATATATATACCCACTTAGTTCTAAGTCAGTTGGGGAAGCTTTAGTGTTTATTCAAAGATGAAAATGAAGTCTGAGGCATAACATGGCAGTAGCAAACAGAGCACATCAACAAACACACATAAATCCAAATTATCGCAGATTTTATGCATACCATACAATACAGATATTATCACACAATCTAACGCATAAATTCAAATTATCGCAGATTTTAATAATATATCATAAATTCGAGAAACACATTGACTTTAGACATATAATTCAGATTATTACAGATTCAATTTATCACAAAAATGACCCCTTCTCTCATGGGAGATAGACAGAGAGATGGAGAGATGGACAGAGAGGGAGAGGGAGAGTGAGGGAGAGGGAGAGGGGGAGAGAGAGAGAGAGAGAGAGAGAGAGAGAGAGAGAGAGATGGAGAGAGACCGAGAGAGAAGGGTGAGAGAGAGAGATGGAGAGAGAGAAAGGTCAAAATCAAAGCATGCAACACATATATATATACAAATCGAAGCATTAACACATTTATATTTACAGATCGAAGGATAAAAACAGAGATTTATACCTTAATTGCAAGTGAGAGAGGCTGATTGAGTCCAATTAACCCTTAATCCAACCCTAACCCTAATCCGCAAGTGAGGCAGAGCTTGAGTGAGCGTTAGCGAGATTGAGAGTGAGCTTCAGTGAGCGTGAGCGAGCTTGAGTGTGAAATTTGACTGCGAGAGAGAGGCAGAGAGCTGTGTGAGTGAGGTTCGAGAGAGAGCGGTGAGTGAGAGAGAGAGGTGAGTATGTGACCTAATTGCTGATTTTCCCCAATTCTCCCGACTTAACCAAAATTAAAGCCCGCTTTCCATTTTAATTTTTTGATGAAAGCCCGCTTTCCTTTTTAACCTTTTGATGAAAGCCCGCCAGCCACCAGCCACATTGTTTTCCCAATTTTTATTACTTTTTCTTTCTAATATTATAAAAATAATTATTTTTCTTGTAAAAATTGTATGAAAATAAAGTGTAATATTTCAATTATAGAATAATAATTTAAACATATTCTACTCAATAATTATAGAAAATTATTTCTATAGTAATAAATTCAATGACTTGATTAAAATTATTGAATTTTAAATTTTAATAATTATTAAATCGTTAATTATAAATAAAATTCAAAAATATGTTAATTATACTCTAAGGTAACACAGCCCATGGTGTTACTAAGTTTAACACCTTCCACAGCTAAGGTAACACACCTTTAAGGATATGGTAACACCAAAACTAAAGTGTTGTAGTAGGTCCAAAATTTCATAGCTAAGGTAACACCCGAGAAGGTAACACCCCCCTAAGTGTTGTAGAAAGCCATCTATGGCGTAGTGGTCATAACTCCTGTAATTGGAAGGGGTGAAGTTTCCCCATGACGACCCGTTGGTCATAACTCCTGTAATTGAAAACTCGGAGGTGAAACGAGTCCTGATAGACAATGGAGCTTCTGTTGATATCTTGTTTCACGATGCGTTTTTGAAAATGGGATACACCGATTCCCAGTTGACCCCCACCAACATGCCAATCTACGGATTTAATGGAGTTGAATCCAAGGTTGAAGGCACTATTCAGTTGCCCATGACCATTGGACAGGAACCTAAGGAAGCTACTCAGATGCTGAATTTCCTTGTGATCAAGGCATCCTTAACTTATAATACAATCCTAGGAAGGACTGGACTCCATGCTTTCAAGGCTGTGGCCTCCACATATCATATGAAGATTAAGTTTCCAACCCGGAATGGTGTTGGAGAACAAAAGGGTGATCAGAAGATGGCGAGAAGTTGTTATGTATCCGCACTAAGGGCGGATGGAATCGGGGGGCAGGTACTTCCGATCGAAGACATGGATGTCCGTGGCGATGATGAACACCGAGGAAAACCAGCAGAGGATTTAATACCTATTCCTCTGGAGCTAGGTGATCCTGAGAAGGTGACTTACATTGGAGCCTCTTTGAAGGAACCCCTGAAGGGCGAGTTGATAGCATTCTTGCAAGAGAATGGCGATGTGTTTACTTGGACAGCGGCTGATATGCCAGGGATTGATCCCCAGCTCATAACTCATAGGTTGAATGTTGATCCCAATCGGAAGATAATACAGCAAAAGAAAAGGAACTTTGCACCTGAAAGGCAAGAGGCCATAAAGCAGGAAGTTGACAAGCTCTTAGAAGCTGGGTTTATCGAAGAGATTCAGTTCCCGGAATGGTTGGCTAACCCTGTGATGGTCAAGAAAGCCAACGGTAAGTGGAGGATGTGTATAGACTTCACCGACTTGAATGACGCATGCCCTAAGGATTGCTTTCCTCTACCAAGGATAGACATGTTAATAGATGCCACAGCTGGACATGAGATGCTTAGCTTCATGGATGGTTTTAGCGGCTACAATCAGATTAAGATGCACAAGGATGACGTCCCTAAGGTATCTTTCATAACTGACTTCGGTGTTTTCTGCTATCTTGTTATGGCTTTCGGTCTAAAAAATGCAGGAGCTACTTACCAACGACTGGTGAATAAGATATTCGCCCATCTGATTGGAAAAACCATGGAGGTCTATGTTGATGACATGCTAGTCAAGAGCCTGTTCAAGGCAGACCACATTAAGCACCTCAGAGAGGCATTCGAAGTGCTGAGGCACCATAAAATGATGTTGAATCCAGCTAAGTGTGCCTTTGGCGTTGGATCAGGCAAATTTTTGGGTCTTATGGTTTCAAAGCGAGGCATAGAAGCCAATCCTGACAAGATCAAGGCGATCTTAGACATGGAGCCACCACGCTCTATAAGAGATGTGCAGAAGTTGACAGGCCGAGTAGCGGCTTTAGGAAGATTCATCTCCAAGTCTGGTGACAAATGCCTGCCGTTCTTTCGAGCATTGAAGAAGGTGAAAGATTTTGAGTGGACTCGTGAGAGCCAAGAGGCCTTTGAACAACTGAAGAAGTACATGACTGAAGCCCCGTTGTTGGCCAAACCTAGTCCCGGAGAGACTCTATATATATACCTGGCGGTATCCGAGCAAGCGTTGAGCGCCGTTCTCATCCGAGAAGAAAAGAAGGTCCAGAAACCTATCTATTATGTTAGCAAGGTGTTGCACGGGGCGGAGCTGAATTACTCTCCCGTCGAGAAATTCGCATTGGCATTGGTAACAGCCTCGAGAAAGTTACGCCCGTACTTCCAGGCACACAAGATTGAGGTCCTGACGGACCAACAGTTGAGAAACATTTTGCACAGCCCAAAGGCTAGTGGAAGGCTAATCAAGTGGGCGATTGAACTTGGAGAATTTGACATCACATATAAGCCTCGAACAGCCATTAAGGCTCAGGCATTGGCTGACTTCGTGGTTGAATGCACCATTAGCAACCAAGAAGTCGGGGGGCAGGAAATAATAACAACCCCTGAGAAGCAAGATAGAGATGGAGAACTTGAACCTGATCAGAAGGAATACTGGGTGCTCTATTTTGATGGAGCATCAAAAACAAAATCTAGTGGCGCAGGATTAGTACTGCAAAGCCCCGATGGGTTCACAGTCGAATATGCTTTAAAGTTGGATTTCCAGACAACCAACAATGAAGCTGAGTATGAGGCCTTGATAGCTGGTTTAGGCTTGGCCAGAATCATGAGAGTCAAGAACCTCAAAGTGTGCGGAGATTCAAGATTAGTAGTCTCTCAAGTAAATGGTGAATTTGAGGCCAAGGATGAAACTATGGCAAAGTATCTGCGAGTTGTAAAAGCTGTCATGACTCAGTTTGATGAGTGTTATGTAGAACACATCCCGAGAGAAGAGAACGCTAAGGCCGATGCCCTATCTAAGTTTGCTTCTTCTGAGATAGAAAACTATGAAGGGAGTGTTTACTTCCAGGTCTTGAAGGCCCCGACCATCAACTCAAAATTAGTGGCACCAATTGACGTGGGAAGTTCTTGGATAGATCCCATCAAGGCACACCTTGAGACCGGGTGGCTCCCAGATGATGCCT
This sequence comes from Saposhnikovia divaricata, assembly GCA_036435485.1. Lineage (NCBI taxonomy): Eukaryota > Viridiplantae > Streptophyta > Magnoliopsida > Apiales > Apiaceae > Saposhnikovia > Saposhnikovia divaricata. Next base: position 118,814,547 of record CM071598.1, on the reverse strand, counting down.
TGGAGGCACGAAAACTTTCAGTAAGAGCATTGAGATACACCTTGATTGAGGGCATTCTGTATAAGAGATCATTTGTCATCCCGTACTTGAAGTGCTTGAGGCCTCAAGAGGCAAGGGAGGCTTTGGAAGAAGTTCATGAAGGAATCTGTGGGCAGCACCTGGGGGGCAGGGCCCTCGCTCACAAGATAACTCGCTTGGGATTCTACTGGCCAGAGATGCTGGCTGATGCCCAGGATTATGTCAAGAGGTGTGATAGGTGCCAGAAGCATGCTCCGATTGTCAGGCAGCCGCCTGAGATGCTAACATCAGTCAATTCCCCCATTCCATTTGCTATGTGGGGGATGGACATTCTTGGGCCTTTCCCTATGGCATCAGCACAGAGGAAGTTTCTGATTGTCGCCATTGACTACTTCACCAAGTGGATCGAGGCTAAGCCTTTAGCCAAAATAACCACCAAGCAAGTTTCCCAGTTCTTTTGGGAGAACATAATCTGCAGGTATGGCATCCCGCGAATCCTTGTGACGGATAATGGGACACAGTTCAATAATGAAGAATTCAAGAAGTATTGTGAGGAGAATGCTATTGAGCTTCGTTTTACCTCGGTAGCACATCCGCAAGCAAATGGACAAGCCGAGGTGGCCAATCGGATCATCCTTGATGGACTTAAGAAAAGGGTTGAACGCTCAAGGAGCACCTGGGTAGACGAGTTACTGCCTATACTCTGGGCTTATCGCACTACTTGCAAGGTGACCACAGGAGCAACCCCGTTTCTGCTAGCTTATGGAGCTGAGGCAGTTGTGCCACTGGAGATTATGCATGCATCACCTCGAGTGGAGGCATTTGAACCTGAGACAAATGAAGAAGGTATGAAGCTCGCCCTGGATCTGATTGATGAAGTCAGAGACGAGGCAAACGCCAGAAATGTGGAGCATCAAAAGAAAGCATCCTTCTATTACAACCACAGGGTTAAGGAGAGGTTCTTTCAACAAGGTGATTTGGTTCTGAGGAAGATCGAGGCTTCTGGAGTTGGCCAGAAAGGAAAACTAGCCCCAAATTGGGAAGGGCCGTATCGAGTCAGGAAGACGTTGGGACGAGGATCATACAAGTTGGAGACCTTGGACGGGGTTGAGGTGCCCCGTACTTGGCATGCCTTGAACCTCAAGATTTATTATGTTTAAGTTGCCTCTGCGAGGATGTAGCTTTTTATTTATCTAGTAGGAGAAGTAGAAATAAGGTTCCATGAAACCATCCCAGGGTTTTGATTCCCCGAGTAGGACAATAATGAGTTATGTAAGGGTTTATCCCCTTTTTGAGTTATTAATGCAAACTTGTTTTTCATTCTATGATTCTATGTTTTGTTTACGTACCAAGCACCTGTTGAGTGTGAGTCTAGGGAGACCAAGTACCGAAAATAAATGAACATACGAATAAAACAAACAAGTGCATAAATAAAGACCCCGAAGGGCCAACAGTTAGGGTTACATCATTTAGACCGAATAAAAGTTTAATCACGAAGCACCGTGATTGAAATACTAGAAATAAAAGCCACATACGGCTAAGTTAGGCCATGCAAGGCCCGAAGCAATCCCAGCTACTCGTCCGAGGAATCCTCCTCGCCATTCTCCTCCTCGTCATTCTCCTCCTCATCAGTCTCTTCCTCGCTACTCCCCTCATCACTCTCTTCCTCAGAGCTGTCCTCATCATGGCCCTTACCCGGTTCGGCTACCGCGACTGGTGGAGCTGTCACTTCCATTGCCTCAACCTCTTCCTCTTCGGAAGAAGAGCTATCTCCAACTACCTTCTTCGAGGGGACTGTTGGACGAACCACTCTCCCCTTCTGCACGGTCATATGCCTTTTCCCTCGAGGATCTGAGGAAACTGAGCCATCCACAGCTGCTCGGACACCCCTCGAGCCGGAACCAGAACGACGATGACTTCCCCTAGAGCCGGAGCCCGAAGCCTGAGCTACCGGCATGGCCTCGGCGCCCGAAGCAACTTGACAATATGGACTTGGAAAGTCCCTCGGGAAAACCACAGCAGGATGCCTCTTACTCACAGCATTGATGGCTCGATCCCAGCCAACAGACATGATACCCGGGCGTACTTCATCGTCATGCTTATCTATAAGCTCAAAGAAATCCTCAAACTCCTGGTAAGCTTTCACCACTTGCTTGCAGTCTATTGCCCTCTTGTTATACAGGGAGTCATACTGTCTCTGGATAGAATGAGCATCAGCTTCAGCCCGGATGGCCCTGGATTCCAAGTCTTGATATTTCTCATCAAGAGTTGCTTTCTCCTTCTTCAAAGCCACATTCTCATCTCGGTATGCACGACCTAGCCGAGTACTAGCTTGGAACTGGGCATTCGCCTGGAACAAAGAACCAATAAGTCAGTTATAATCACAAGTTAAGTAAAAACACTATATCTAGGAAGGAAGGTGGGAAACCTGATATAGAGCTTGAGCCCCGAGTTTCTCCGCCTCGTCAAATTTGTCCCCGGCTGTCACAGTCAGAAGGTCGGGGGGAGTGATGCTGAACTTGGACCAATCCAAGGCAGACTCTGGGCATCCCAAGACAGAATCTTGCTCACAAATTCCCCAACCAGGGATGAAGGGGGTCTTGACTCTCCCGTCAGCATTCCGTGATCTCTTCGAAGAGCATCCCGACAGGAACTGAGGGATCTTCGGCCCGGGTTGAATGCAAGCCGCCTCGGCTCTCTTGATCATCCTCCTAGTAACTTTCGGCTGGTTTTCGGGCCGATTGTCGATCTCTTCAGCAACTGAAAAGACAACAGAAAAGATATCGGAATAAGAACAAACAGGGTTCATAATATGAAGGTAAAAAACTACCATCAGCAGAAAGTTAGCTAAGTCCAGCTTCTACAAGTCTCTTCTCGGTTAAGAAAACTTTGTAGTGAGTACGGCCGTCGTCAGCAAGTAGTCGATCACGATCAAAAAGCTCCTCCTCGTCAAGATCACATACAAAATGTGTAGCATCATGCACTTCCCCAAACTTAGACATAAAGAATTGGCCCCAATCGCCACCACGCCATACCAGAGTCACGAATTCTCTGTCCCAGTAGTGATGGGAATCTGGGAATGAAAAAGCATTCACAATATGTGGAACATTGGATCTATGCTGAATAGTGACCCAACCCTTCTGAGCCTCAGAAGAATTCTTGGCGGCGAATATGCTCCTGAACATGGTAGTAGTAGGCTCGATACCTAGATCCCGACATCTCAGCATAAAGATGATAATCAACCGCCATGCATTAGGATACAATTGGCAGGGATGAACCTGAAGCTCCGCCAAGAGCCTTATTATGAACTGGTCTACCGGGAATCTCAGACCTGCTTCTAGGGCACCTTTGTAGACACATAGCTTCTCTGGGTGCCAATTACAGGTTCTGTCAGCTAAGCCAGGGAGGCAAACCTTGATCACATCCGGAAAGCCATATAACTTCTTAATATTTTCGACATCTTGCTTGTCGAACTTGGACGGACTATGATACGCAGCTAACTCAGAATTGTTGGGAAATGCATCCCTCATAGTACTTAACAAGTCAATTAAAGAATCAAATCGACGATCAATATATCTAGGGGGATTCAGTCGAAGATTACGTCGCAATGTTTTGGCCAAGGCTCTCTTGGCCATCGCCTCCGACATAGAGAATGACGAAGCTGGATCGCGGTCGCCGTCTGCCATCTTGAGCTTGAACTTGAAGCTAGAGCTTGAGAGCTTTAGAACTTGAGAACTTCAGAGAGAATTTTAGAAGTAAGAAGAAGTGAAGTGAATGAAAATGAAGGCTCCCCCCACTCTTTTATAGAAGATGGATGACCTTCTATATCAGGTTGAAACACAGCTTGGTTCGTGTTTGCAGGTCATCTATCGTTCATCCACAGAAAGATGGATTTTCATCTGCTATATCCGCCAATAATTATACCGGTATATATGATTCCGGGAAAGAAAAGAAGGATTTACGTCAAGATATAGTAATAAGCTGTGCCAAGGCACTCATCTGAGCTTAAGGAGCTAATTACGTTTAAAGAAGGTAGAATACAATCAGTTAGTCTTTGCTATTAAAGAGACTAATTATGCTCTGAAAGGAGGTGTACAACATCCATGATCAAGGACGTGATTCTAAAACGAGACTCCAGGCATTGCGAAAAGCTCCGAGAGGCACGACATAGCAACAATGGAGCACCTGTCGGGCGATCAAGAAGCACCCGGCAGGCAACTTGGCTCTCCTGGCAGCCGACCAGGTGCATCAAGGAAGGGTCTGGCCGACCTGGCTCTCCTGGCAGCCGACCAGGTGCATCAAGGAAGGGTCTGGCCGACCTGGCTCTCCTGGCAGCCGACCAGGTGCATCAAGGAAGGGTCTGGCCGACCTGGCTCTCCTGGAAGCCGACCAGGTGCATCAAGGAAGGGTCTGGCCGACCTGGCTCTCCTGGCAGCCGACCAGGTGCATCAAGGAAGGGTCTGGCCGACCTGGATCTCCCGGCAGCCGACCTCATGAATCCCTAGGATCAAGATCGAGATTGAGGTTCTGGATCCCTAAGATCGAGATTGAGATTCTGAATCCTTGAAAGTCACGGGTGACCAATATACTAAATCAGAGATCAAGATCGAGATCGAGATTGAGGTTCTGAATCCTTGAAAGTCACGGGTGACCAATATACTAAATCAGAGATCAAGATCGAGATCGAGATTGAGGTTCTGGATCCCCAAGATCGAGATTGAGGTTCTGAATCCTTGAAAGTCACGGGTGACCAATATACTAAATCGAAGATCAAGATCGAGATCGAGATTGTGGTTCTGAATCCTTGAAAGTCACGGGTGACCAATATACTAAATCGAAGATCAAGGTCGAGATCGAGATTGAGGTTCTGAATCCTTGAAAGTCACGGGTGACCAATATACTAAATCGAAGATCAAGTTCGAGATCGAGATTGAGGTTCTGAATCCTTGAAAGTCACGGGTGACCAATATACTAAATCGAAGATCAAGATCGAGATCGAGATCGAGATTTTGGATCCTTGAAAGTCATAGGTGACCAAAACACTTCCAAACAACTTGAGGCACCTGTCGAGCGATCAAGAAGCACCCGGCAGGCAACCAGAAGCACCCGGCAGGCAACCAGGATCTCCTGGCAGCCGACCAGGTGCATCAAGGAAGGGTCAGCCGACCAGGATCTCCTGGCAGCCGACCAGGATCTCCCGGCAGGCAACCAGGATCTCCTGGCAGCCGACCAGATGCATCAGGGAAGGGTCAGCCGACCAGGATCTCCTGGCAGCCGACCAGGATCTCTTGGCAGCCGACCAGGTGCATCAAGGAAGGGTCAGCCGACCAGGATCTCCCGGCAGGCAACCAGGATCTCCTGGCAGCCGACCAGATGCATCAGGGAAGGGTCAGCCGACCAGGATCTCCTGGCAGCCGACTAGGAGCATCTGGCAGCTGACCGAGAGCCACAAAGAGGCTCAATCTGACTTCCCGATACTCATTTCGGCACCCCTTATCGTTTGATTGAATCGTTTGATGGTTTTGCTGAAGGTTTCTCACTTTCCGTGACAAACATCGACCTTCGAATTAGCACCGTTTAGTGCCGTTTTATGCCATTTAACGTCGTTTACTCAGACATTGAAACGTCGTTTAAGCATCGTGTGACATCATTAATGTCAACATGGATTTCCCGTCAACATGTCAGACGATCGAGAAGCACATGTCAGACGATCGAGAAGCACCCGGCAGGCAACCAGGATCTCCCGGCAGGCAACCAGGATCTCCTGGCAGCCGACCAGGTGCATCAAGGAAGGGTCAGCCGACCAGGATCTCCTGGCAGCCGACCAGGATCTCCCGGCAGGCAACCAGGATCTCCTGGCAGCCGACCAGGTGCATCAGGGAAGGGTCAGCCGACCAGGATCTCCTGGCAGCCGACCAGGATCTCCTGGCAGCCGACCAGGATCTCCTGGCAGCCGACCAGGAGCACCTGGCAGCTGACCAGGACCCTAGTCAGCTGCCTCGTTGCCCGGAAGAGGTTAAAATTTTCCCGAATCTCCTCCGTTTAGTGCCGATTAACACCGATTAGTGTCGTTTAAGCACTGATTAGTGCCGATTAACACCGATTAGTGTCGTTTAAGCACTGTTTAGTGCCGATTAACACCGATTAGTGTCGTTTAAGCACTGATTAGTGCCGATTAACACCGATTAGTGTCGTTTAAGCACTGATTAGTGCCGATTAACACCGATTAGTGTCGTTTAAGCACTGTTTAGTGCCGATTAACACCGATTAGTGTCGTTTAAGCACTGATTAGTGCCGATTAACACCGATTAGTATCGTTTAAGCACCGCGAGTGCCAATTTGTCCTTTCAACATTGTTTAACACTGTTTAAGCATTGTTTAAGGCCGTTTAGCGCTGTTTAGTGCCGTTTATGCTGCTTAACGTTGTTTAAACATTGTTTAAGCACCGTTAAGACTGATTAGTGCCGGTTAGCATCGAATTAACATTGTCGTGAACGCGTCGGTCGCTCCACGCTTCACATAAAGACAATACTCGTGAAACACTAGTGTACAAAGATAAACCCTGACCCGAGTCTCGAGTTAGACAAGTTAAACTTCAAGGAAAGCCTGATCAGCTTTCCTAGAAGTTGGGGGGCAAATGATATGGGCTAAAAGTAAGCCCTAAAGTCACATTTAATGTGGCATTAATTAGGCCAAGAATGGTCCAAACGTGGGGCCCACCAGCTGGGCCCAAAACCCTAATTATAATATTAATTTCGTAATTAGTATTAAGGGTAATAAACAGCTCAGCAAATAAGAGTCAAACAAGGATATTACTCTTGCCTGACTTATCCTCCAAGATGCACAATTCAATATGGAAACTGATTCCTACAAGGAATAGATCTAGAACCTTCCTCAAAGACTTGCCCACCAAGTCTCCAAATCCTACCATAATTCTAAGGCTTCTCAGCCTATATAAAGGGCCTGACCCCTCATTCTCAGAACTACGTTGGCTTGATTCTCAATACGAGATACGTAGGCACTCTGTGAAAACCGATTACAGTCTCGAACGCAGAAACAGCCATTAAAGCGCGAAGCTCAACCACCCTAGCAATAATAACAAATCGTAATCAAGGTTTAGATCCACAACATCCAGAAGTCAAGAAAACTGAATTATAAATTTGAGTTATTTGACTGAAATGTAACAAAAGTGGATGATGATTAAAAAAAAGAATCAAAAGACATAAAAATGGGAAAATATGAAGTCGGGTAACTGTACGGTCTTAAGTACTAATCCACTATTCATCTTTTATCAATTTCGGCAAACTTTTGTAATGGATAATGTGAATTTCTTTGAATTTGACTATTTTTTTTACTTTAACTTGTTTAATGTAAGTAGGCATTATTGAACTTCAACTTGTTTAACTTAGGAAGGCAACAAAACTTAGTTATCGGGAAAAAAGTTGACCCCAAGTAGATGAGAATTTGAAACGACAAAGTGCGAAAAATCGAATTAGGGTTTTTGTTCTGAAGGCAGGCATGAGCATTGCTTACCTTCACTTATTCAGTTTGATTTCTTTGTTCTCTACAGACTACATACACATACTACATATATATGATGTCTCAGTTTATTAATTATAGTCATGGCAGCTGCAAATGAGGATGAAAAATGAAAATATTAGTGCTCTCATACATTGTATAAGCGCGAATAGTCTAAGCGTCGTTAACCCAGGAAGCCTAGTGGCGAAATTTTGGAATTATTTTGGTTGAATTTATAGAAATTGAATCAAAAGCTAAGATTATGGTAATCAGTTAATACTTTATTCTTTTTTATGCATGTATTGTTCATTTGCATTATATTACAAAGTGATGACCGTAATTTAGCAAAAAATTGGCCGAATTAGATAGTATTCCAAAATTTTGCAACTATTATGGTTGTATTGTTTATTTCCTCTGTTGTTCTTTCATCTACAGGTTAAAGAGTCCATTTTCAATGTTGTCCTCTGGAATTTGGAAAAATTTTAGTCTCCATAAATTATTGTATTCTTAAATGCTTAAATAATGAAACCAATATTCGTTGTTTAAGTTATGCTTGATAAATATTTTGTTTTGTTAATGTTATTCAACACTCGCTTCATGAAATAGATTTGTTCCTAGTATCCAACATCGCATCACATGCAAATTTACGAAAAAAAGTGGCAGAAAAGCAGGAATTCATTACGCATGTTCAACAAACATTGTATTCTGGTCATGTTGGTTCTTTGATGCAGCCTTTCAGGTTAAATCTCAGCCATTTGTGTATGTAATATGTTAATTAAAATATATACTTTAGTAGTGTAATGTACTTGTTTACATGTTTTTGTTTCCTAGAACCTGTCGTCCATATTATTTTTTTCCGTGTGATACTCATCACTTACCATGTTTATTGCATAGGTTGTGGACCAGGGTTTTGAACAGTATTACATATAATGCCTGGACCAAAGCAGTACTCTCTTAACTTATATACAACAAATGATTGATCTCTTCTCAAACACATCTCATCCACAACTTGTTGAAGAGGTATAAATCTTGTGTAGATTAGTGACCACATATTTATCTATATTTAATTATTTTTGTCAATATGAGTCCGCAACTATACCATTATATATTTTTTGGGAACTACGCCCGCCTCAAGCTACCCATTCGATAATTTACGCCCCGCTCTCAAGTTTTTTAAGGAGAGAAATTAAATGAATGTGAGAGGAAGTAATCGAAGTGTGAATTAATAAGTTTCGCTCACTTGGTCCCGAGTTTAAGAATTATTGATTGTGAAGTTACAAACTAATCTTTACATCTGAAAAGTTATAAAATTTTGTTGTAAGGGTATCTTTATAATATCAAGTAATTTTATAATTATCAACACTATTTGATTTCCCTTTCAACCCATTTTTGGAGTGAAAGTTTTGGGAAGAAAGCATATGAAATTTTCCCTCCCTTTCACTTACTTTCATTCTTAAAGAAATTAAGAGCATGAACTGGAATGCAAATTTCATTTTTTGTTTTACTCTTCACTTACTTTCCACCCTCTTTAAAACTCGGGAGAAATGTGTTATTTACTAACACTTGTTTGTTTGGACTTCAGCATTGTGGTTAATCATAAGACTCAGAATTATTTGTATAAATAGTAAAAACAATATGTTTATTTCCATGATGTTAATGTTTGCTGTCTTTACAGGTAGCTTACTTTCTGCAAAGTGTATTTAAGACAAATTCAAAACAGCGTGTAGTACCTATGTTGAGGAATAAACTTCACACACTTCTACCTGAAACATAGATGTTCTGGTTAAGCAAAGTTATGAATGATCAACCTCAGACGTATGGCTCTCTATACTCAAATAATCGAAGCGAATTTACCATGATACTTTGCATTTTCATATGTGTATTTGTTTAACTTTTATAACGTTTTATCTCTATAATAGTGCATTATATCTCAAGTTAGATTCATTAATAGGGGGATAAACCCTGCCATTTATAAATGAAAAACTTGTACCAAAAAATATCAAAGTAGGTTGGCATGCTGAAATTATAATGGTTTGAAAATCTAAAATTTGTGTATTCAGATATACCGTCGCTGTAACTGAAGCTTGTGTTTGGATGGTGATGTTGTTACCGTTGTTTAATTACACAACACAAGATATTTGTATGAAAGAATTGTTTTAGCTTGTCTAGCTTGATCAAAAGTCCTAGTAAGTTTAAGGTATGCATTTATATGCTTTTAAGAACACTACTGTTCATCCTAAGTTTCACAATCACATGTCTCTCTTTCTGTATGAACAATATTCTCTATCTTTATGAACAATAATAGATAACAATTCAAAATATTTTGTCAAGTGAAATGTCAATGGACATTTTGATAAATATCAGTATCCATATGATCTCATATACGTCATTTAAGGATCCAATCTAAAAAAAGAATTGATTGCTTGTACTTCTCTTGTATCTATTATCATTTTAACTATCAACTTCTCCCATAATGATATCTATGCTACCTAGTATTGTCATAATATATGCCAGTTTCATTCTTTTAACTAATTGAGGAAGGATTTGCAAATTGATAAAACCCGGTGGTCGGATTTTCCATCTCCAAGTAAAATACCTTTATCTGCTATCAGAATAATTCCTAATTCTCCTTTTAGGGCTTCGACTCTCACATAAAGTTCTTTTTTTTTAACATTCAAAAGTAGGAAAAGGTTTTTACTGATAAATCAATAGTCAAAATCATTCCATTCGGGATCCCATGCTTTATCAAAGCGTCAAATTTCTAAATTCTCATAGGTCCACCCCGGAATTCCTTTTACATATGTGACTGGCGAGATCATATCATCTGTCAACTGATACCTTGATTTTAACTTAAAACCATTTTCATATGGATTATGGAAGCTCTACTGGATACAAGATCTTTTACCCTAGACGTTATATAATCCATCATTTGAATGATTTTCTGCTATTTTTAAAAGCTGTCTATCTTTTTGTAATTGAACTAAAACTTAATTTTTATATTCTAGAATTAGCTAATGTTGTTTAAATATGTAGCCTTTTATCTAGGACCTTGCTATTCCTAGGCCTTTGAGGTTAAGTATTAAATGACCAGCTATAATTTACATTATTTTGCTAGTCAGTGACTTTTGTGCCATGCTCGCTGAAATGATTTCTGGCATGATTGAAGAGGAACCTAGGTTAGTGGGTGAGATATCTGAAAGTTTGATCTTTATTGATGTGATGCCCTCCCGACCTAGGGCCTAGATCGGAGGGTCACTGACACACTCTAGATGCAAACACCCTAATAGGAAATATAAATATAATATGCTGACTAGACCCAACTCTACTATCCAAGATCTTTCACAAGTAATGGTATGCAACAAGCAAGCCATCGTCTAACTAATTATTATTAAAAACCTGAATTCAAAATATAATGTATTATTACAAACCAAGTTCTCAAAAGTTCTATTGCCAGTTCTCACAACTAACTAAAGATTTCCTCAGTGAGCTGTTATTGCATCTACCTCGGGAGCTAACTCAAAACGAACCAACTCAGGGCCACGGTAAGTGCGCTTCCTTGCGGTTTGGATTGTACGAACCATGATTCTTAGATTACTGTCAAAAGGGTTAGACAAAATAATAATGTGCCAACGCTTAGCAAGTAACTAAGATCTCAACTGAAAATAGTGTAACAGTGTATTGCAGAAGATGACAGTAATTCAAGATATGACATAAAAATGCTGGAAGCAGTAAAAGCAATACTGGTATTTGGTAATGACAGGATATCAACTGATAATCAGGATAGCAATAGATATTTCAAAACTGTGTAAAGTAATTGACATTTCAATCGGTAAACCAATTTCATTTCATGGTAAATAAAAAGTAATCATCACTTTAAGAAAACTGATTGGAGGTTTTTACTTCATAACAGAAAATACGGGTGATCAGCCCATAAAGTCCCCATACCGGACACAGAGTTCCTCTGGACATTAATCCTCTCATTAGGATAGCTTGGGTTCCCAAGAGGTAACACATTGTGATAGGATATCTTCGATATAATATTTATTTTGGTATTTATACGATTTAACATAAAATTTAAATACACGTAGAATCCTCTCCACTAGGTCATTTATTTAATTGATTCGGTCAAAAGTCAAATGGTCAATTCTAGCACAAATTTTTCATCCTATTTTATATATAAGAGATATTCCAATTCGCTGAAAAATCAAACTTATATTTTATGGAATATATCTCTACCCTAAGGCAATAAGATCGAAAAAGAAATATCGAGATTTGATATTTTTTAGATCTACACTGCGATATTAATAAGGCAACAAGCTCGAAGAAAGAATATTCGAGATTTAACGTTCTTTAGAGAACTCGTGCTAAATTCAAAAACGATCAGTTTTTATTCGAAAAATATTCTCTCTTTGCACTCAAAATATTTTTCTCATCCTAGAAAAGACTTTTCACTCTCAGGAATATTTTCCTCTCATGCCAGAAATATTTAAAGTAATTTCTCTCCCGATTCTTAATTATCTTATATTTTGGAAAAAATTATTTTATATATTAGGAAATATTAATCACTTAAATACTATTTTCTCTCAAAATAGTATAAAATATTTTCTCTCAAAATAGTATATATTTCCTAATATAAAATATTTTATATTTTGGAATATTTTATATTTTGAGAGAAAATATTTTAGAATATTTTCCTAATATATTTTGGAAATATTCTTAATCACTTAAATACTATTTTATATGCATGGTTCAAGTTTCGTAAGTTTTTGAGAATTTTCGTCCGGGCACGAAAATCGAGATGGTTAGTCAACTGTTGACTATGTTTGACCAAGTCAACCTTGACCAAAATTGACCAAACGTTCCAGAATATTATTTTATAATATTCCTAAGTGCTCCATAATTTTAGATTTATTTATTGGGTATTATTAGAGAATTCGGGTATTTAATTAACGATACGCGATTCATATTTAATCGTTAATAACGAATGACTTATTATATAATATAAGAGTGCTGGATATTTTGGCTCATCCACTTGCAAAGAAACACAAACTTTCCATGTTGGCAATCCAAGTGAAAGCCATGTCACCAATCCACACCCTTTTAATCTCAACCACTCCGTTAAATCTACATCTCAACCATTCATTCCACCCAACTCTCTCTATAAATAAACCCCCTCATCCACCCATTTCAAACACAAGCTAAGAGCCAAATACATGCTGGGATTTTAGAAGTAGAACACACTTTCAAGTTCATATTTTCTCTCTTCATCTACTTCATCTCAAAAACCTTCTCTCTCTTACATATATATCCATATATTCAAGGTTTTTGTTCAACAAACTTAGTTCCACCCAACCAAGCTTTGTTAACCCAATCTAGCTCATCCACCACCACTTTCCGGCCTCCTGAAGGGCTGCCCAAAGTTCGACCACCGTGCCAAAATCTGGCCGAACCTCCGGCGAATTTTTCCGGTGAACTTTTTCCGGCAACTTTTAAAAGTGGTAATTTTTTGCTTCGTCTTTTTGTTTATATTTGAGATTTGTGCTTAACTTTTATATTTCATCTTAATCTCTATTCTCGGATCTATTTTAAAGATCCCAAAAGTCTTTTTATAAAAGAGAACGATTATCCGACAAACGTCGAGGTTGTAACGATTAAGTATTCTTACGGGTTCCCAACTAGCATCTACAGTGCTCCGTGGGAATTTCTTTTAAAGGAATACTTCGTTCAACATAAGCTTCTTTAAGCACAAGTTTAGCCACTTGTTTTATTTACGTTTTATTTTACGTGGCCATAAAATTTTTAGTGCAAGAAGTTACAAAGAAGATTATACTTTGACATTGATTTTAATCAATAGCAAGTATACATCTTAAAAGTCTTAAGCCTAGTAGCTTAAAAAGACTTGCATATTTGACACACGTCAAAGTGCTACGATTAAGTATTCTTACGGATTCCCAACTAGCATCTACAGTGCTCTGTGGGACATTCTTTACAGGAATACTTCGTATCACATAATGTTAACACAAAATCACGCAAGCGTACACGATCACAAGTAATATAGAATAAAGTTGAGTTCGATCCCACAGAGACTGGTTTTGGTTTTATTAAATAGAATAATGCACTTATGCACCAATATATGATTATACTTCACTGCTAAGACAATTAACAAATTGAGGTTATGTTTAACTAAATTAACTACTAAGCAATTTAACAATATTACTAATTAACTAATTACGAGAATTTAATATCGAATTACTTATATGCAAGAAAACATGGGATCCTAACTTCATTAATTACTTCGCCTAGATCTGATGCCTTTAATTACTGCGTGCAACGGGTTTTGATATCTGATCGGACAAAATGAATTAAGTACACGCTACCTGTCAGTATACGCATACAAAACTACCCATACATCCACAAAATAGATAGAAGATGAATAGACACCAATTATGCTTAGACCCTATATGTCTATAGAATTTGAAAACATAACGGTTGATGAACAAGTTATCTAATTTGATCACATAGGGCAACATAATATATTTCTATTTATGCTACAAATTATGATGATAAACATACATAATCCTATGCTAGCATGGCAAGTTCTAAATCTCAAGATCCACTTTCACTTCACAAGAGATTAACAGATTAGATGTTCGCGACGCATCTATCAACTAAGCATAACCATACGAGGATATCAGATATACGCCACACACAGATCTTTAAAGCGTCAAGATACTAAACTACATAATTAAATCTGTTAGAATCCCATGACAACGATTAGTTCATAGTCGAACTGATCGTCACCATGGGAATTGGTGAAAGCATGATATTAAACAAACTCTGAATGATTATATTTAAAACTAAAGTATGAGTTTAAGAAAACAAATCCAAAATCCAAAGTATCGCCTAATTTTGAAGAATACAAAAAGATAAATTAGAACTCCGAATGCTGTCACAACCCTCCATAAATCCTTCTTCGCGTCTGAATCTCTAACTTTGGCTATCTCTGAGTGTTTCTGGTGTCACACCTCTTTTCAGGAGTTGTATGTGCTTATATAGGCATTAGGTTGCTTAACCAACAAGAAAACCCGATAAAACAAACTTTTCTAATCAAAACAGAATTTCTGCACCGCGACCCTACGCTCCCGCGCACTCCTGCTGCGTAGCCGCGCAGCCTGCGCTCCTGCGGCCCTCCTGCTGCGCTGCAGCGCAGCCATTCTCTATACCTTGGCTGTTTTATTTCCAAAATCTTCATTTCAACTCCGTTTTCGTCCGTTCTTTTTGCATTGGCTTCCTCTCTTCATGTAGAATCATAATAGCACATGGTAGCAACCTCCATCTTTCATTGCAAACTCCAAATGGACTCCACGATTGACTAATCACACCAGAACCTATCCGAAACTTAACAAACCTGCGCACTAAACAAAAACACATCAAATATACAACATACTTGAGGTCAAAACACCAATTTAAGCCGAAATGGAACACTCCAAGTGGATATAAAATCCACTTATCACAGCCCCAAACTTAAACCGATGCTTGTCCTCAAGCATAAACAAATAAACTATATACAACTAACTAGTACCACTTCCATAGGTGATCACGGTTGCATTTGGCATATGCAACAAGCCCTTTAAACCCCTAGGCAGCCCCAGTGGACGAGTAAGGTGTAACACCCCCAGATCCGAGGTCCGGGATCCGGTCGTTACGGTCTCCATTTCTGTCCATAATACTTGAACTTACTTCAACATAAAATAAATTACCTCTTTATGACCCAACACAACAATATAAAACACACCCGTTATAGTCCCAGAAATGAAATTAGAGTAACAATCAAATTTTATTAATCATATTTTGGGTTCTTACAACCCAAAAGAATTACAATATAAATACATACTCTTTGCCATCCATTTACATAAGTCATACTAGCCCATATACTTGGTACTGAAAGAATGAATCTATCCTACCAATAGCTTCCTCTTCAGCTCTGGTAGTCTCATCGTCCTCATCAGCGTCGAGTGCGCCTTGTGCGAGTCATCTGGTCTAGCTGTTGTTGTGATATAATAATAAAGCAAGGGTGAGCAATAGCCCACCAACAATAATGTATAACTGAACGGTAATATAGAACAGTTCAAAAGTATCTTTCAAACCATATGCCATGCATTTACGGAAATGATACCAGTATAACATAAACGATGAAGTTACAAGGTAAGCAAAAGTAATTTCAGTTTTGAACAATTCTCAACCCTGTCAACAAGAGTGATACTTCATGTTGCAGACAATAAATAAATTTGGATGATGAACTAATGCTGGAGTATTCACCGCGCCCGTTGTTCCAATCCTTATGATGATCAGTCGCAGATTGTATAGCTCAAATTAGTTTTACTACCGGTGGAAGGAAGAGTTGACGGATTTACTTGTCTACCGCCCTATTAGATCTCCCCGGCAAACGGTTGGGCCAAATTGGATGGACCGGCGCTACTCGGCCTCTTACACAACTCCTAGTTCGAATAGAATCATTGACTCTGAACGTAAAGTTCGTCCCCCTTTCCCCAAGTATAATACTCATTGATAAGACTCCACAAAGTAGTCGTATCTACTTGGAAAGGAAAATTCACCAATATTTCCCAAACTGCTGCTTCTTAATGGATACCAACTTGTTCCAACACTCTTACCCCTCGAATGATGAGAAGGTACACAAAGATTCAATAAATGATTAGCAACCAAGTTGCGAATGAAAAGAATAGTTTCAAAAGATTTATGACCAGGAAGTCAACAAGATAAATAACATTTCTCAAGTAAGGTTCCCCTATAATATGGAAGTTTGAGCGATCATTTAAATCCTTTTAAGATAGATTTAAATGGAAAATAAAGAGTTGGGACCCTTTCCTTGATAAAATAGTCATAAAAAGACTCCGAAATATTTTACATAATATCTGAAGGTGGAAGATAATCTTTGAATAATATAATCATTTTAAAACTAGTTTAAAAGAATTAAATAAATATTCAAATAATACTTATTAAATCATAAGTATTTAAAGAATATTCTTAATATAAAATATTGCTCGTCAATAATCCTCGAATAAATATGCATAATTATTCACTAAATAAATCAACCATTAAATGAATATTTGAAATAATATTCATTAAGTAAATAGAACTTCAAATGAATATTTTAAAATAATATTCATTAAATAAATAGAACTTCAAATGAATATTTTAAAGTAATATTCATTAAGTAAATGAAATCTTAAATGAATATTCGAAGGTAATATTCATTTAATGAATAGAATTCGAAATGAATATCAAAATAATATTCATTAAATAATCAACTCTAAATGAATATTCAAAACTAACATTCATTTAATATCTCTCGACTGAGATAATACTCAAATAACATTCCTCGAAAGATTTCAAAGTAATTGATACTTTATGGAAATATAAATAATGTTTAATAATAACATTCCTCAAGATAAATAATAATCTGCCGTTGGAATCCCTCCGGGTTTCCACGACTATCTATATATCTCAAAATACCGACTCCCGGTCTATATTTAAGAATGAATTTCATATGCCCTTCGCTAAGGGTCTTACCAAAATAATCCGGCTTATAACTGATAATTCGTATCTAGTATATAAGCCAATATCAATTCAGGGAACAAGTATCATAATATAATTTGACAATAGGCATGCATGCTATGGCATATGTATCAGAAACAACAGATATACATATTATCACAACAACAGTTCCAAGGTATTGGAAACTTGCCTGGTAATCGGGTGTGGGTAGAGATAGCTTGTCCTGGGTCCGCTCGATGATCTATAAACAATCAGAACATTCGAGATTAACCACTTAACACCTTTTAAAAGTCTAAGTATAAACTTCACTTAAGTTGAAACACGTTTTTGAATTATCTCGTTATGCACCCTTTTCGTGTACTCTTATTAACCTCGTTTTGACCCGACATTTGTTCGTCATTACGGCTCGTCGTTACACTTACACTTGGTATATACTTAAGCCATGTAAGTGCTAAAGTAGGTCGTTTACGAACCAAGATTATACGTCGAGTTTTATAGTCCGTTTTCTAAGTGTTTTACCAAAGTTATAACCAAGCGGGTTTTTTAGGGGTTCGTTCGCGTTTAACCTTGATTCAATCATTTTTATAAAATCGGAAAACGATCCGTTTGACATGTGGTTTTCTCTCACACCTTCCTTATGACCCCTAGTATTTATTTACCAAGATTCGCCACTGAGTAACATGTGTTACGAGGGTTCAATTGAAGTTACGAACTTTTACTTACGGTTTCGAACCAATTTTAGTAATTTGACCATAACTCCTAAACCGTAAGTCGGAATGTTTCGATTTTTATGCCAAAACGATCTAAGGCTCGAGAAATATAAGGACATGTTAAGTAATCACTAAGGTCAGAAATTTATCCTAACTGTTATGCACGAATTGTTAAGGTCTAACAAAAATTGGGCATTACGACAGCTATAAATCGAACGTTTCCAAATCTTCAATTCACGATCAAACATTAACCAAGCCACACCGGGCATTCATACATCATAACCAGTCCATAATACAACTGATCTCACCACCATATGCATCATATCTCTTAAATCAATTAAATCTACTACATAATCATGCTTTCATTCTTGTATTAACATCATACTTTTAACTAATCTAAAACCATTCAACAATCATCAAAACTTAAACTAAGAGCTAGGGTTTCAAGAGAGTTATACCTTCCTTGGTGTGTAAATGAGCCTAACAAGCCTTGATCTAGTCTTTAGAACTCCTTGACAACCTTAAACTAGCAAGACACATCAAGAACATTCTTAGAATTTTCGGAACTGCTATACCTCAGTTGAAAGAACACGAAAAACGAGGGCCTTCCCGAGGTTTTCTGGACAAGGCTTCTAAAGGAGAGTTGTAGAGCATCTAACCAGCTTTCCAACAAGCAAAAGAACACCAAATTCCATTGAGAAACGAAGGAGATATGGCCGTTTGAAAATCAGTACAGAAGCTGTTATGAATTCTGGCAATTTGGTTTCTTCACTTGGGGAGGTGCTTTTCCTAGGCTATACTACTTGGATTGCTATGAAATTTGGAGAGAATATTGCCCATGGAGTGGAGAGGCTTTGGTAACAATTTGGTGATTTTATCATGGATAGAAATGGAGATATGAATTTTCTTCTCATGAGTGTTCTTGCTGAGCAGTTTGTACAAATGGAGAGAAATGAAGTTTGCTTGGTCTTGCTTGCATCTAATCTTGCATTATTGTGTTTGTATGGATAATATCTTGTATAAAGTCACTTTAATAAAGTGCTTTGCTCATCTCTTGCATCACCTTAAACCATGTGTTTGATTCTTGTGGTGGAAGGATGACATCCATGCTAACTAGCTTGGTTAGCTTCTAATGATGCTAGTTTCCTTGCAACTACCTTGGTTACTAGATACTTTCCACTAGCACATGCATACATCTTAGCTTACTGCTTGCTCTTTTGTCCGTTTATTACTCCATTTTAATAATCGTTCAGAGGAATATCTCAAATATTTCTCGTTAAGGTTTTACCGGAAACCTTCTTGATATTTATACTAATATCTTTAATCCTCCTTTAATATCCTTGAATTTAAATCCCTTAAATCTCTTAAATAAATCCTTAAATCCTTCAGTGTCCAGGGAAATCTCGGAGAAAAATAAAAGTGTTATTTTTCAGAATCCGACAGCTTTTTCATACACTCTTTTTCCCCCTGGATCACTAATACGAACTTAGAATTTCATTCCGTGTATTTCTATATAGCGTCGTCTAATAATATTCCTAATCCATCAAAATCACTATTCACCACTTATTCTTTACTTATTCCTCTAGGGTTATATGGATGTCCCGGTTCTCTTTCGATCGTTCCTTAACCCTTTTACGGAACTAATGGACTGATAACAGACATCGATTTGGATGACATAAGAGTAACCTTTCCCTGTGGAATTATCAAATCTTAATTTCCTAGGAGATAGATAATTCTTATCTAGATTGTCAACCAATAGCATTCTTCATGACATATAAATATTTGAATCCAATCCATTCAATATCCATCTATTAACCCACTGATACATTCATACCCCAATACATAATAAAAAGTATTAATTAGTACCAAAAATCTGGGTTCTTACATAAGGTCTCGTGAGGGCCTATAGCGAATGTACCCACAAAATCCATTTACTAATGCAACTAATAATGCAATGCATGAATGCAACTACTATGAAAATGCAAAGATCCCCTCAAACTAACCATAACCAACTCTCAAGCAAATATCTCAAAGAATGCAAATAACTCCAAACAGAGCTCGACTAAGTCCACGTATACTAACATTACATGAACAGAAACGTGCGTGTGTGCGATGCTCATCAGATATACTCCTAACACTAGATCAAAATCATACCCATTTTTCGCCAAAACAATCACAAGTTTACAAATAGAATAGACTGTAAACACTTCATAACCTAGAAACACCTCCATCCTCATCTGAGCTAGCCAGAAATTCATGCTTTATTACTAACAACTACGACACATAATACTATACACAATAACGCATGCTTATTTAATCGTACAATGGATGAGACCCCAAAAGGCTTATACAATAATACCCATGTAGCGAGCGTTGGGTTAGTGGATCCCAGATTATCAAAGCCTTAGGTCACTAGGCAGAAAGTCCCCGCGAACTTAATTGCTCGAGTATTAAAGAGCTCACCCTGGTTAATTCTGCATTAAACAATTAAACTATTGACTCTTTTTTTTTTCTTTTTCTTTTCCTTTATTTTTATATATGCAATCTGGAATGAATATTCTCAATTCCAACCCTAGACTACTCATATAAATATGAGCCGGCTACTAGCCATTTGACGCCTAGCCATTATTGACAACTAGCATGAAATCCCTGGTTTCCCCCAAACTTAGACTTTAGTGTCCCTACACCATCACGGGAATAACGAAAATTCTAAATATAATCAAGTGATTAAATCTAAAACGAACAAACAAGCATGACCCTAACCTAGCTCAAAAGCAAGCTAATGAGACTGTGTAAATATTTTGTTTCTGAACATGCAAGTCAATTTCTTAGAAACTATAAATCAACCCTCTACTCATCATTACCACACTCAATAAGAAATCAACCTACCAATCAGAATTAGCTCGTTCTAAGGGATCATGAAAAAATGCATGCCATGAAATGCAACTAATATGGACTCACATGGTATTAAAAAAATAGAATGTCCTATATGAACAAACATAGATAACACGAACATACATGCATGAACTACCCTAATATGCAAAATATGACATCTATATGAACACAATAAACATATAATCACAAATACTACATCTACTTATCCCCCAAACTGATAAGTGGATTTTATATCCACTTATTATGCGCTATTTGGACCTATGTTGGTGGTTTATCCTTAAGTATGTTGTGTCTTTTAATTCATTTATGTTGTTTTAGTCTTTGTTGAGCAGAACTCGCAATTTTAGGCATTGTGGCGATAAAAGGCTAAAAACGGTGGATTTTTGAATCAATTCGGAATCTACGAGGAAAAAGAATTATCATAAAGAAATTCTACGTGATATTTTCTTAAAGCTGGAATCCCGGTTGGAATTGATATATTTTCTGTTAAGCAAAAGGAGTCCGGTTCCAGACGGCCAGAGACCGTAGCTTAGACAATAAAGATTTAATTATATTATTAAATAATTTTATTAATTTAGAAAATTATATTTATAAATATCTAATAATATTAGATATTTATTTTTATAATTTCTGGATTAAAATAATTATTTATTAATTAAAGATTATAAGTTGTTCGAGTTAAAAAGCATTTTCACGGAACCCGTTTTAAGAAATCAAGTCACTCGAATTACAAATAAGAAAAAATGGCAGTGGGGTGTTTTGTTTTGAAAGTGAAGTGCGGCAGGTAAACAAAAACAAAAGGGCTCGTGAATTATTTTCAAGCAAAAGAGGAGTATTAATCTGTATGGACCGTATGGTGTGGTTCAGTGCATTTTAATTGTTTATGCAAATTAAAAGTGGGATTGAATCAAGCAATGGAGTAGTTGCAGGACAGACACACTGCACGGAAGTCTAATTTATATAAAATTAAATTGTTCTGTCGAGTTCTACTGCAGATCCTGTCAGCAAGGTGACGCGCCAATGAGCGCGTGCAGGCCACGCGCTTGAAGAAAAAAAATAATTGTGTGGTGCGCGTGTCTCACCTCCCTGGTCCGTGACTTGTCCTCAGTATGGCAACTAATGTTATTTATGTGATAGTTGAAACAAAAGTTCTCGGGCGGAAAGTTGTCGGCTTTTATTTTTTTCCAGTAATGCGTTGCTCCTTTCGGCTGATTTAATTATGGTGCATGGCGTGCTGTTTTCTCCTATAAATAGGAGCGTTTTCCTTCGGTTTGAGAGACCCTCAGCTGAATTCTCTCTTGTTTCTCTCAATTTTCAGCAACAATTTCCTTTGTAATTTCAGTTCAGTTTTATTCACTTTAAATTTCTGTAAATTTAGTTTAAGTGTTATTTCGTGTGAAGATTTTAAGGCAATTATTTTGGAACGCTCATTTCTTTCGTTGGAAGTTATTTTGGGTTCTATTTTCTAGATGCTTATTTTACGGGGATTACTTGGAATGCTCTTTTCTTTCACTGGAAGCTATTTCGGTTCTACGTTCTAACTTTTGCAATTTCATAATTTAATTTATCGCAATTTTTAATTAATTTATTTATTTATTATTATTATTATTATTATTATTATTATTATTATTATTATTATTATTATTATTATTATTATTATTATTATTATCATGTTTTCATTTAATCCCATGATGACGATCCGTTCGTTTATGAACTAATCGCCATCATGGGATTCTAATGGATTTATTTACGTAATTTAGTAATTCGATGTCTTAATAATTTGTATTATGATAATAATTCAGATTGCCTAATGTGGTTGCGCTTAATTTATTAGACGCGTAGCTAACGTCTAAATTATTAATTCCTAATGATTGCGAAAGTGGATTTAGGAATTTAGAATTTGCCATGTTAGCATAGGTTCGTAATTGTTATGTACTTTTACGATAAGTGGTAGGGTTTTGTATCACACCGCCCTATGTAGTTATAATAAAGGAATTTATTCGTAAACCAATTATGTTTTCAAATCTTATAGACATATATGGTCTAAGCATAAAAGGTGTCCACACGACTTCTATCTTTTAAAGTGGATGTTCATGTGGTTTGATATAAGTTAAGGCTGAACAGGCGCTTATGTTAGTTTCTTGTTCCCGGCTAGCTTTCGTAATTATCAAAATTACTTTGAAATTAAGGCATCAATTCTAAATGAAATAAATAATGAAATTAGAATCCCATGTTTTTCTTACATATAAATTTTCATTTAATTAAATTAATTAGTTCGAATTATTACTAATTTAATTAATCAATTAGAAAAATACAAAAATACCCCCTTTTGATATTTATTCAAGCAGTTTGTTGTTTAATCATATGTCGTTGCTTAAATATTATTTCTGAACAAACACCAAGTCTCTGTGGGAACGAATTTATTATATTACTTGTGACCGCGTACACTTGCGCAGTTAGTTTTCGAACCAACAAGTTTTTGGCGCCGCTGCCGGGGACTTCGGTGTTATTTTCAGAATTTTTGTTTAACATCAACGGAGGTTAAACTTAACTGACTTGAATTTATTTTTGGTTACTTTTTATCTCGTGTCTTTCTGCTCTTTGTACTCAGGTACTTGAACGTGCATGCTAACACGATCTAAAGCTAGAGCTCAAGCGGAGTTAGAAAGACTAAGCGAGGTAATCCTACTACCGGAAGAAGCTACTCTTTTCAGAATGGACGAGGCTATTGCTAATACTCATCCACCAGTACAACCAAAGGCACTCATGGAATATTCTAGGCCAAAGATCAATGATATACAGTCCAGCATCATCAGGCCAGCTATCGCAGCGAATACTTTCGAGATTAAGCCTGGGACTATCCAAATGGTGCAGAACACAGTGCAGTTTGGGGGTGGTGCAACAGAGGATCCTAATATGCATATTAGGAATTTCATCGAAATCTGTGACACCTTTAAGTTCAATGGTGTTTCCGATGATGCTGTGAAGCTGAGACTCTTCCCTTTCTCTTTAAGGGACAAAACTAAAGGCTGGTTACATTCTTTACCGGCTGGATCTATCACTACTTGGGATGAGCTTGCACAAAAATTTCTCTCGAAATTCTTTCCTATGGCGAAAACAGCTGCCATGAGGAATGCTATTGCTCAGTTTGCTCAGGCACAGGGTGAGTCATTGTGTGAATCTTGGGAGCGTTATAAGGAGATGCTCAGAAAATGCCCCCATCACGGAATGCCAGAATGGATGGTCATAAATAGCTTCTATAATGGACTGGGAGGTCAGTCTAGGACTATGGTAGATGCAGCTTCTGGAGGTGCTCTTTGGGCTAAGAGTTATGAAGAAGCCTATGATTTTATCGAGATGATGGCGTCGAACGAGTACCAGTACCCTTCACAGAGACTTCAACAACACAAGGTAGCAGGGGTTCTTGACGTGGATGCAACTACAGCTCTAACAGCTCAGTTAGAGGCTCTTAGCATGAAGGTAGATTCTTTAGCGAATCTTGGGGTGCAACAGGTTGCTAGCGTCTGTGAGTTATGTGCAGGTGGTCATGACACTCGTCAATGCGCCATCTCTAATGAATCAGCTCAGTTCGTGAGTAACTTCCAAAAGCCACAACAGCCAGTGCCTAACACATATCATCCCAACAACAGGAATCACCCTAATTTCAGCTGGGGTAACAGTCAGAACAACATGTAGCAATCATCTTATCCTCCTCCTAATCAGCAGTTTGGGGGTAGACAGTTCAACCCTTCGGGAATGCAACAGCAGTATGCTCCGAGGCAGCAATATCAGCCTCCTGGATTTCAACAGCAGTCGAACGAAAAAGCTGAATTAGAAGAATTGAGGTCAATGGTCAAGAGTCAAGCGGTATCACTCCAGAGTCAGGCATCATCCCTCAAGACATTGGAAATTCAGATTGGACAACTCGCAACTGCCTTACTCCATAGGCCTCAAGGGATTCTTCCGAGCAACACAGAACCTAATCCAGGAAGGAAGGAAGGCAAGGAACAGGTACAAGCTATTACTCTGCGGTCAGGAAAAGTCACTGGCGGCACAGAAAGTGAACAAATCTCAAAACATGAGGAAGTTGCAGAAATGGAAAAGCAACCAATCAATCAACCAGCAAGGAAGTCAGCTCCTTTAGTGACTGATCCACCAGTGTATCCACCTCCACCGTTTCCTCAAAGGTTGCAGAAACAAAAACTCGATCAGCAATTTGGCAAATTTCTGGAGGTCTTTAAAAAGTTGCATATCAACATCCCATTTGCTGAAGCTTTGGAACAAATGCCTAGTTACGCCAAATTTATGAAGGGAATTCTCTCGAAGAAATTAAAGCTTGCTGATTTTGAGACAGTTACATTGACGGAGGAATGTAGTGCAATCTTGCAACAAAAACTACCTCCAAAGCTTAAGGATCCAGGAAGCTTCACCATTCCTTGCACTATTGGTAACGTGTCATTCAGCAAATGCTTGTGTGATCTTGGAGCAAGCATCAATTTGATGCCTCTCTCAGTCTTCATGACACTTGGACTTCCCGACCCCAAACCAACCAATATCTCGTTGCAGCTAGCTAACAGGTCGATTACATATCCTCGTGGAATAGTGGAAGATGTCTTAGTTAAGGTGGATAAATTGATTTTTCCAGCTGACTTTGTCATCTTGGATTTTGAGGAAGACAAGAACATCCCTATCATTTTGGGAAGGCTATTCTTGGCCACAGGCAAAACATTGATCGATGTTCAAAAGGGGGAGCTGACTATGAGATTTCATGATCAAAACATCACATTCAATGTTTTTAAAGCAATACAACTTCCGACTGAAGAAGAAGAATGTTTCAGACTTGATATGGTGAAGTCACTGCAACATAAGGAAATGAAGCAGTTGTTGAATTCAGATGCCTTGGTAAGCACTTTACACGGGGAATCTGATTCCGAAGATGAAGAAATTGCAGAATGTGTGCAGCTGTTGAATGCTAACCCTTTCCAAAGGAAGTTTAATGCTCTGCCGGAATCTCTCGGCCTATCTGAGCTTCAAAAATCTCAGTTTCATCTCAAGCCATCTATTGAAGAAGTTCCTGAACTTGAACTTAAGCCACTGCCGGATCATTTGAGGTATGCATTTCTAGGTGCGGCATCTACCTTACCTGTTATTATTGATTCTAACCTGTCAAGTAGTGAGGAAGAAAAACTCTTGCGGATTCTGAGAGAGTTCAAGTCAGCCATAGGGTGGACCATAGCAGACATCAAGGGCATCAGCCCCTCTTACTGCATGCACAAAATTCCAATGGAGGAAGGGAGCAAACCTTCTGTGGAACATCAAAGGAGGCTAAATCCTATCATGAAAGAGGTTGTCAAGAAGGAGATTCTTAAATGGCTAGATGCAGGCATCATCTATCCCATCTCTGATAGTTCTTGGGTGAGCCCCGTTCAGTGTGTACCAAAGAAAGGGGGAATGACAGTGGTAGCCAATGAGAAAAACGAGCTTATTCCAACTCAGACAGTCACAGGTTGGAGAGTTTGTATGGACTACAGGAAGCTGAACAGGGCTACTAGGAAGGATCACTTCCCTCTACCGTTCATTGATCAGATGCTGGACAGACTTGCTGGTCACGAGTACTATTGTTTGCTAGATGGGTATTCTGGCTATAATCAGATTGCCATAGCTCCGGAAGATCAGGAAAAGACCACTTTCACTTGCCCGTTTGGCACTTTTGCTTTCCGACGGGTTTCTTTTGGTCTTTGTGGAGCTCCAGCCACGTCCCAAAGATGCATGATGGCTATCTTTTCAGATATGATTGGAATTAATGTGGAAGTCTTCATGGACGATTTCTCAGTGTTTGGATCTTCTTATGACGAATGTTTGCATAATCTGAGCTTGGTGTTGAAACGATGTGTCGAGACAAATCTAGTGCTCATCTGGGAGAAATGTCATTTCATGGTACAGGAAGGCATCATTCTAGGTCACAAGGTGTCTAAAAAGGGCTTAGAAGTGGATAGGCCAAATTGGAGACAATCGAGAAACTTCCTCCTCCTAACTCAGTTAAAGGAGTTCGCAGCTTTCTGGGACACGCCGGGTTCTATAGGCATTTTATAGAGGACTTCTCTAAAATTACAAAGCCACTCTGCAGTCTATTAGAGAAGGATACTCCTTTTAAATTCACTGATGAATGCTTGATAGCATTTGAGCATTTGAAAAAGAAGCTGACTACTGCTCCCATTATTACAGCACCTAATTGGGATGATCCATTTGAGATGATGTGTGATGCAAGTGATTTCGTCGTGGGCGTGGTTCTCGGGCAACGGAAGATGAAGGTGTTTCATGTGGTTTACTATGCTAGTAAGACCCTGAATGATGCACAGCTGAATTATACGACCACTGAAAAGGAACTTTTGGCAGTTGTCTACGGGTTCGAAAAATTCAGATCCTACTTGCTTGGTGCAAAAGTCACGGTCTACACAGACCACGCAGCCATCAAATATTTACTCTCCAAAAAGGATGCTAAACCCCGATTGATTCGATGGGTACTCTTGCTTCAGGAGTTCGAGCTAGAAATTAAGGACAGAAAGGGAACTGAAAATCAAGTGGCTAACCATCTCTCAAGATTGGAGCGGGGAGAGGAAACTAAGAAGGATGAGACTCTCATCAATGAGCACTTTACGGATGAACAGTTGTTTATTGTGCAAGGTGAAGTACCTTGGTTTGCGGACTTTGTAAATTACTTAGTGAGCAATATCATTCCTTCCGAATTTTCGTCAGCCCAGCGAAAGAAGTTTCTCCATGACGTAAAATGGTATCTTTAGGATGAGCCATTCTTATTCAGACAATGTGCAGACAAGATGATCAGACGTTGCATACCCTACAGTGAGACAGAGGGTGTTCTGCAGGATTGTCATTCCACCACGTATGGAGGTCATTATGGTGGGGAAAGGACAGCTGCCCGGGTGCTGCAAGCAGGTTTCTTCTGGCCAACATTGTTCAAAGATGCGCATCAATTTGTGCTGAAATGTGATAGGTGTCAACGAGTGGGAAATATTTCCAAAAGGAATGAGATGCCCCTCAACATAATCCTGGAAGTGGAAATCTTTGATGTTTTGGGGATAGACTTCATGGGACCATTTATCTCATCGTGCAACAACCAGTACATCCTACTAGCGGTGGACTATGTGTCCAAGTGGGTAGAAGTCAAGGCTCTGCCTACAAATGATGCTAAAGTGGTGTTAAATTTTCTGCACAAGAATATTTTCACACGCTTTGGAACACCACGAGCAATCATCAGCGATGAAGGATCTCATTTCTGTAATCGGTAGTTCACCGCTCTCATGGCCAAATATCGTGTAACCCATCGTGTTGCTACTGCCTATCATCCCCAAACAAATAGGCAAACAGAAGTTTCCAATCGGGAGATCAAGCGGATCCTAGAAAAAGTGGTTAATACATCCAGGAAAGATTGGTCGTTGAAATTAGAAGAAGCTGCGTGGGCATACAGGACGGCATACAAGACTCCATTGGGAATGTCACCATTTCAGTTGGTTTATGGAAAGGCTTGTCATCTTCCGGCTGAGCTAGAACACAAGGCCTACTGGGCCTTAAAGAAATTAAATTTTGATATGAAAGCTGCAGGTGAAAAGCGAATGTTACAATTAAATGAGCTTGAGGAATTTCGTTTGCAGGCATATGAGAACTCAAAGATGTACAAGGAAAAGGTGAAACGATGGCATGATAGAAAGCTAGTACATAAATCATTTGAACCAGGTCAATCAGTCCTTTTGTACAACTCTAGACTAAAACTTTTCCCAGGAAAGCTCAAGTCAAGATGGTCGGGTCCATTCACCGTAAAAAATGTTTTTCCACACGGCGCCGTCGAGATCTATGACAGGTTCCCTGATAATCCCTTTAAAGTGAACGGACAGCGATTGAAACATTACTTCGGTGGTACGGTGAACCGTGCGGAAGTCACCGCTATTCTTGCCCCAACTTGATCAAGCAGCAGAATCGTCAAGCTAGCGACAATAAACAAGCGCTTCATGGGAGGCAACCCATAGGTTTGGTGTTTTTATGTGTGGTTTGATTTTGTGTGATTTTGTTTAGTATTATTTCAAGTTTGCAGGACATTGGCGAGTTGCAGGAACTCGTTTCAGTCGAGGTAGGCTAGCCTCCGTTTGGAGCTAATGCAGCATTTCCACCACATGATTCACTACCCGAGGAGGGTGACGATGCCGACAATTAGGGGAGTTCTCTTTTATCCTTTATCTATACCTTCAATGAGGACATTGAATATTTTAAGTTTGGGGGTGATTTAGGATAATTGATTAATCGAGTCATAGTATTGCATATAGTTTCATGTAGCTCATAATATACCATGCTAGTATAATCTCATATAATTCATATTATATCATGTAAAAAAAAAATCATATTAGTTGCATATCATTTTTTTTCTTGATCCCGTAGCGCTTGGTGGTTCCATTTAGTAGTCAATGATGAATTTGAGTGTGATAATGATGGATAGAGGGCTGATTTAAATACTTATGAATTGACGTGCATGTTGCAGAAACACAATCTTACACAACTCATCGTTTGCTTTTTGGGCTAGGTTAAGGACATGCTTGTTTGGTTGTTTGAGATTTAATCACCTGATTATATTCAGAATTTTCTTTATTCTCTTGATGGCATAGGAGCACTAAATTCTAAGTTTGGGGGAAACCAGGGATTTCATGCTAGTTGTAATTAATTGTCAATAATGGCTAGGCGTCAAATGGCTAGTAGCCGGCTCATATTTATATGAGTAGTCTAGGGTTGGAAATGAGAAAAGCTCATTCCAGATTGCTTAAAAAAAAGTCAGTAAAAATGAGAAAAAGAAAAGAAAAGAAAGAGAGTCAAAAGTCCTACTGTTAAGTGCAAAATTAACCAGGGTGAGCTCTTTAATACTCGAGTAATTAAGTCTGAGGGGACTTAGTCCTAGTAACCTAAAGCCCTTATGGTTTGGGATTGCTGACCTAACACTCGTTACATGGGTATTATTGTATAAGCCTTTTGGGGTCTCATTCATTGCACGGTTAAATAAGCATGCGTATTGTATACAGTATTATGCGTCATAGTTGTTAGTAATAAAGCATGAATTCCTGTCTAACTCAAATAATGATGGAGGTGTTTCTAGGTTATGAAGTGTCTAGCGTTCATTCTATTTATAAACTTGTGATTGTCTTGGCGAAGAATATGTATGGCTTTGATCTAGTGCTAGGAGTAATTCTGATGAGCATTGCACACACGCACGTTTCTGTACTTGTAAATGTTAATATGCTGGTATTTAGTCGATCTCTGTTTGGAATTTTCACATTCTCTGAGTCGCTCTGCTAAATCGGTTATTGCTTTGCCTATGGGATCCTTGCATCAATTGCATTCATGCATTTAGAGGTAGTCGAGTCTGTTTTCGCTTGAGGACAAGCATCAGTTTAAGTTTGGGGGTGTGATAAGTGGATTTTATATCCACTTATTATGCGCTATTTGGACCTATGTTGGTGGTTTATCCTTAAGTATGTTGTGTCTTTTAATTCATTTATGTTGTTTTAGTCTTTGTTGAGCAGAACTCGCAATTTTAGGCATTGTGGCGATAAAAGGCTAAAAACGGTGGATTTTTGCATCAATTCGGAATCTACGAGGAAAAAGAATTATCATAAAGAAATTCTACGTGATATTTTCTTAAAGCTGGAATCCCGGTTGGAATTGATATATTTTCTGTTAAGCAAAAGGAGTCCGGTTCCAGACGGCCAGAGACCGCAGCTTAGACAATAAAGATTTAATTATATTATTAAATAATTTTATTAATTTAGAAAATTATATTTATAAATATCTAATAATATTAGATATTTATTTTTATAATTTCTGGATTAAAATAATTATTTATTAATTAAAGATTATAAGTTGTGCGAGTTAAAAAGCATTTTCACGGAACCCGTTTTAAGAAATCAAGTCACCCGAATTACAAATAAGAAAAAATGGCAGTGGGGTGTTTTGTTTTGAAAGTGAAGTGCGGCAGGTAAACAAAAACAAAAGGGCTCGTGAATTATTTTCAAGCAAAAGAGGAGTATTAATCTGTATGGACCGTATGGTGTGGTTCAGTGCATTTTAATTGTTTATGCAAATTAAAAGTGGGATTGAATCAAGCAATGGAGTAGTTGCAGGACAGTCACACTGCACGGAAGTCTAATTTATATAAAATTAAATTGTTCTGTCGAGTTCTACTGCAGATCCTGTCGGCAAGGTGACGCGCCAATGAGCGCGTGCAGGCCACGCGCTTGAAGAAAAAAAATAATTGTGTGGTGCGCGTGTCTCACCTCCCTGGTCCGTTACTGGTCCTCAGTATGGCAACTAATGTTATTTATGTGATAGTTGAAACAAAAGTTCTCGGGCGGAAAGTTGTCGGCTTTTATTTTTTTCCAGTAATGCGTTGCTGCTTTCGGCTGATTTAATTATGGTGCATGGCGTGCTGTTTTCTCCTATAAATAGAAGTGTTTTCCTTCGGTTTGAGAGACCCTCAGCTGAATTCTCTCTTGTTTCTCTCAATTTTCAGCAACAATTTCCTTTGTAATTTCAGTTCAGTTTTATTCACTTTAAATTTCTGTAAATTTAGTTTAAGTGTTATTTCGGGTGAAGATTTTAAGGCAATTATTTTGGAACGCTCATTTCTTTCGTTGGAAGTTATTTTGGGTTCTATTTTCTAGACGCTTATTTTACGGGGATTACTTGGAATGCTCTTTTCTTTCACTGGAAGCTATTTCGGTTCTACGTTCTAACTCTTGCAATTTCATAATTTAATTTATCGCAATTTTTAATTTAGTTATTATTATTATTATTATTATTATTATTATTATTATTATTATTATTATTATTATTATTATTATTATTATTATTATTATCATGTTTTCATTTAATCCCATGATGACGATCCGTTCGTTTATGAACTAATCGCCATCATGGGATTCTAATGGATTTATTTACGTAATTTAGTAATTCGATGTCTTAATAATTTGTATTATGATAATAATTCAGATTGCCTAATGTGGTTGCGCTTAATTTATTAGACGCGTAGCTAACGTCTAAATTATTAATTCCTAATGATTGCGAAAGTGGATTTAGGAATTTAGAATTTGCCATGTTAGCATAGGTTCGTAATTGTTATGTACTTTTACGATAAGTGGTAGGGTTTTGGATCACACCGCCCTATGTAGTCATAATAAAGGAATTTATTCGTAAACCAATTATGTTTTCAAATATTATAGACATATAGGGTCTAAGCATAAAAGGTGTCCACACGACTTCTATCTTTTTAAGTGGATGTTCATGTGGTTTGATATAAGTTAAGGCTGAACAGGCGCTTATGTTAGTTTCGTGTTCCCGGCTAGCTTTCGTAATTATCAAAATTACTTTGAAATTAAGGCATCAATTCTAAATGAAATAAATAATGAAATTAGAATCCCATGTTTTTCTTACATATAAATTTTCATTTAATTAAATTAATTAGTTCGAATTATTACTAATTTAATTAATCAATTAGAAAAATACAAAAATACCCCCTTTTGATATTTATTCAAGCAGTTTGTTGTTTAATCATACGTCGTTGCTTAAATATTATTTCTGAACAAACACCAAGTCTCTGTGGGAACGAATTTATTATATTACTTGTGACCGCGTACACTTGCGCAGTTAGTTTTCGAACCAACACCAACCACCCCCAAACTTAAAATATTCAATGTCCGCATTGAATAGAAGTAAATACGAGGGAAAGCAGAAAACATACCTACTCATCAGTATCATCACCCTCCTCAGGTGAATCAGGTGGTGGATACTGAGCATGAGTACCAAAAACTGGCCACTGAACTGAAAAACCCGTAGACTGAAAAGTAGTGCTCAATGCCGCAGTCATATCATCAGCATACCTGTGGTTGATGTCGTGCATCGCATCAATCCGCCTCGTCAACCGTCTGAACTGAGTCTCCATCTGCTGAGAAATACCTGCTCTAGCCACTCGAGGACCCCTAGGCACATGTGGTGGATCATCAGCTCCAGCTCCCTCACCACCTGGTAGAATGTAACCTAGACCACTAGCACGTGGAATGCCGCCTGGCCACTCCACCATCCTCGAAATAGTGGTATCATCAATCATCGCCCCTGCCATCTGTACCGGCTCATCCTCACTCCACCTAACTCCAACAGCAGTACACAACCCCGTAACAACCGAAGCATGAGGAATGGCAACTGTAGTACCACCTCCCAAGAATCGCAACATATTCTGATGAATCAGATATCCCAAATCAATGTACTTGCCCATCAACAGGCCCCATAGCAGAATAGCTCGATCCACAGTAACATCAGTATGATGAGAAGAAGGCATGATGTAAGAACCCAGATTTTGAATAGAATTAAAACATTTCATTATGTATGGATGTAATAATGAATAGTGGGTACGACTATGATGTAACGAATGTTCTAATGAATGAATGGAATGGATTTGGATTCAAATACTTATATGTCATGAAGAATGCTATTTGTTGACAATCTAGATAAGAATTATCTATCTCCTAGGAAATTAAGATTTGATAATTCTGAGGGGGAAGGTTATTCTTATGTCATCAAAATCGATATCTGTTATCAGTCTAGTGGTTCCGAAAAAGGGTTAAGGAACGATCGAAAGAGAACCAGGACATCTATATAACCCTAAAAGAATAAGTAAAGAATAAGTGGTGAATAGTGATTTTGGTGGATTTAGGAATATTATTAGACGACGCTATATAGAAGTACACGGAACGAAATTATGAGTTCGTATTAGTGATCTGGGGGGAAAAAGAGTGTATGTAAAAGCTGTCGGATTCTGAAAAATAGCACTTTTATTTTCCCCGAGATTTCCCTGGACACTGAAAGACTTAAGGAATTATTGAAGGGATTTAATGAAAATAGGTTCAAGAATTACTAAAGAGAATGGAGGATGATAGTATAAATATTAAGACGAATTTCGATAAAACCCTAACTAGAAACGAATGAGTTATTCCTCCGAACGATCAATGAATTGAGCAATAACCGGACAAAAGAAACA
Organism: Saposhnikovia divaricata; assembly: GCA_036435485.1. Lineage (NCBI taxonomy): Eukaryota > Viridiplantae > Streptophyta > Magnoliopsida > Apiales > Apiaceae > Saposhnikovia > Saposhnikovia divaricata. Next base: position 118,780,743 of record CM071598.1, on the reverse strand, counting down.
AGCAGAGGAAGCGAGAGTCATGCATGAGTTATTAGAAAATGTCTAGTAACCAATTAGTTACATAAGTAACTAGCACACTTAGCATCAAACCAAGTCCTTAGCAATTCCTTCTCATCCAACCACAAAAATCTAACACTTGTCCATGCAAAAGACCTCATCCATGACATAATCCCTTTATTAAAGTCACTTTACACAAGATATTATCTAAACACATATCAATAATTCATTTTGGATGAGATCAAGGCAAGAGAAACCAAGCAAAAGCACACCACTCTCCCATTCTTCATCCATTCGAATTTTCAAGAAATTCCAAGAAAGAAATCCACCTTCCACTCCTTGTTTGATCTTGTAATTTTTAAGGTGAGTCCTATATTTCATGAAAGTAATCTCCTCAAAAGTTTAGCTTCAAACTCCTTTGTTTCCATTTTCAAAAAAATAAGAAAGAGGAAGGTGAATAGTGTTCTTATGAACTAATCTTTGATTTTCTTGTTTCTTTGGTTGATCTAAGGTGTGTTAAGGCTAGGCAAGGACCATACCAAGCTTAATAAGGCTATTACATGCTCCAAGGAAGGTAGACCTCTTGAAACCCTAGATCTTGTTTTGAGATTTATGCATGTTCTTGATGGATTTAAGCTTGGTGATGATGTTAGTATAATTATAAGCATGTTAGCATGGTTTTTAGTTGGTTTAATCATATGATGATTATGATGGTAAATTAGATGTTCTTGGACAGATTTGGGATGAGAAATATGTGTATAAGTTGTGTTGATGCCCGATGTGGCTTGGTTGTGTTGTTATGATTTTTAGAACGTTCGATTTATAGCCGTCGTATTGCCGAATTTTTGTTAACACTTAGAAACCGAGCATGACAGTTAATATAATTTCCTGACCTTGGTAATATTATGACTGGTCCTTGTAGATCTCGAGCCATAGATCGTTTTGGCGTGAGAATCGAAACATTCCGACTTACGGTTTAGGAGTTATGGTCAAATTAATAAAATTGGTTTGAAACCGTAAGTAAAAGTTCGTAACTTCTATTGAACCCTCATAAAACATGTTACTCAGTGGCGAATCTTGGTAAATAAATACTAGGGGTCATAAGGAAGGTATGAAAGAAAACCATATATCAAACGGATCGTTTTCCGATTTTATAAAAATGTTTGAATCAAGGTTAAATGCGAACGAACCCCTTAAAAGTATAACTTTGGTTATAACTTAGAAAACGAACGATAAAACTCGAGGTATAATCTCGGTTCGTAATCGATCGATTTTAGAACTTATACGACTTAAGTATATACCAAGTGTGGGTATGACGACATGTCTTAATAATGAACAAATGTCGAATCGTATCGGTGATAAAAAGAGTTACACTAAAAGGTGTATAACGAGATAATTCGAAAACGTGTTTCGACTTAAGTGAAGTTTATACTTAGACTTTTAAAAGGTGTTAAGTGGTTAATCTCGAATGTTCTAATTGTTTATAGATCATCGAGCAGACCCAGGACACGCTATCTCTACCCACACCCGATTACCAGGCAAGTTTCCAATACCTTGGAACTGTTGTTGTGATAATATGTATATCTATTGATTCTGATACATATGTCATAGCATGCATGCCTATTGTCAAATTATATTATGATACCTGTTCCCTGAATTGATATTGGCTTATAGACTAGATACGAATTATCAGTTATAAGCCGGATTGTTTCGGTAAGACCCTTAGCGAAGGGCATATGATATTCATTCTTAAATATAGACCGGAAGTCGGTGTTTTGAGATATAGATAGTCGTGAAAACCCGGAGGGATTCCAACGGCAGATTATTATTTATTTTGAGGAATGTTATTATTAAACGTTATTTATATTTCCATAAAGTATCAATTACTTGGAAATCTTTCGAGGAATGTTATTCGAGTAGTATCTCAGTCGAGAGATATTAAATGAATGTTAGTTTCGAATATTCATTTAGAGTTGATTATTTAATGAATATTATTTTGATATTCATTGGAATTTTATTTATTAAATGAATATTACTTTCGAATATTCATTTAAGGTTTTATGTACTTGATGAATATTATTTTAAAATATTCATTGGAAGTTCTATTTACTTAAGGTATATTATTTCGAATATTCCTTTAAAGCTTTGATTACTAAATGAATATTATTTGGATATTCATTTAGAAGATTATTTATTAAATGAATATTATTTTCAAATATTCATTTAAGGTTTGACTTATTTATTGAATATTATTTTAAATAATTATTGGAGTTTAATTATTTAATGAATATTATTTTGAATATTCGTTTAAGGAGGGATTTATTTAGTAAATAATTCTATATATTCATTCGAGGATTACTTACGAGCAATATTATGATTTAATAATATTCCGTAATTATTATTGAGTTAATAAATATACTTGGAATATTTATTTAATTGTTTTAAAAAAAATTTAAAATGATTTATATTATTCGAAGATTATCTTTCACCTCCAGATATTATGTAAAATATTTCGGAGTCTTTTTACGACTATTTTATCAAGGAAAGGTTCCCAACTCTTTATTTTTCATTTAAATCTATCTTAAAAGGATTTAAATGCTCGCTCAAACTTCCATATTATAGGTGTTAAATATAATTGATATGGTTAATATCAGTGTTTAAGTTTTACAAGAAAAAACAGAGTTTAAACAGGAAGCAGTCAGAGTTTAGTTAAACTCTGACAGTTGGAAGCTGAACAGAGTTTGCTATACGCTGACAATGGAAGCTCGACAGAGTTTGTTAAACTCTGTCTGGAGGCAGCGTCTACTGGTCAACATTGTTTGAAGATTTATTATGGAAGCAATATCTTTGAAGATTGGATAGCTGTCAAAGAGATTGAGTTGACTAAGGAGACGTATAGCAATCGTAATTGATAACAATTGTATAGCTAATTTATAGGAGTATCAATTATCGATTGTATGTAGCTTTATATCTTATAAATACAGTTAGGTTAACCCTAGAAGGGTATCGATCGTGTAATACAATATTTTTCATTGTAACCTAAGCAGCTCTCTGTGATATTTCACATCACTGAGAGAGAAGTTAATTTCAAACAGTTTTTAAGCTTTTAAAGAACTTATTGTTATTCTCTCATACTTAGTTGATTATAAGTGTGTATTCGGCCTAAAAATTGGTACCAGAGCTTGATCTGTTAATTTAATACAGTTTAAGATCCATACACACACAACTATAATCAATGGCAGAAATTCCTCCTCCTACATCAGGCTCTAGTGCTGAGAAGGCTCAACCTGCAACTGTGAGTCGATATGAAACAATCAGGGTTCCTATTCTTAAGCCAGCAGAATACTCAACCTGGAAGGTGAAAATGGCTATGTTTCTGGAAGCTACAGATCCAGAATATCTTGACAGAATTTATGAAGGCCCTCATAAGCCTACAAAATTATCTGTTATTGCTGCTGGACAGGAAGTTAAATCTATTCCAAAGGAGAAGAAAGATTTGACTCCTGAGGATATTTCATCCATTGGTAAGGATGCAAAGGTTAGACATCTGCTTCATAGTTCATTGGATAATGTTATGTCTAACAAAGTGATCAATTGTAAAACTGCAAAAGAGATTTGGGATGCTCTAGAGGTTAGATGTCAGGGAACTGCTGCAATCAAGAAGAATAGAAGGAACATACTCACACAGGAGTATGAACACTTTGAGGCTAAATCTAAAGAATCAATGAGAGAAACCTTTGACAGATTCTGTAAGCTACTCAATGATCTGTCACTGGTTAATAAAGAATATGATCTAGAAGATTCAAATCTCAAGTTTCTTCTTTCTCTACCTGAAAAGAGGGATGTTAAGACAACCACTATTAGAGACAACTATGATCTGGCTGATACTGATATTGATGAGATCTATGGGTTGCTCAAGACTCATGAACTAGAAATGGAACAGAGAAGTAGAAGATCAGACAGAAAGTCAAAATCTGTTGCTCTAAGAGTTGAAGAAAGACCCTCAAAGAAGGAAGCATCAAGGAAGAAGGCAAAAGGAAAAGCTTTGGTCATTCATTCTGAAAGTGAGTCATCAAACTCTGATGTTGACTCAAATGCAGATGAATCATCTGATTCTGAAGATGATGAGGAAATGATGGAAATGGCTGCTTTGATGGTAAAGACTTTCAAGAAGATGGGATTCAAGAACTTCAAGAAAGGAAAGAGATTCTCCAAGAATGATTCAAAGTTTGACAGGAAGAATTTCAGAAAATCTGAGAGAAAGGATACCAAATCTGGGAAAAGAGACATGTCTGAGATTCAATGCTACAAGTGTAAGGAGATGGGTCACTATGCTCCTGAGTGCAAGAAGGGTAAAACTGAGAAGGCACTCTTCACTAAAGGCAAAGATTGGGCAGACACCTCTGACTCAGATGAGGATGTGAACTATGCTCTCATGGCTACTACTGTTGATGAAGCTGAAGATTCTAAAAACAAGGTACCTCTAACTACCTATGCTTATAATACTGATGATATAACTGAATTAAGAATATATCTTAAGGCTTTGCATATCAGTTATAGGGATCAGACTTTAGAGAATGAGAGAATCAAAACTGAGAATTCTGAACTCAAGGAGAGAAATAAGGTTGTAGAAGAGAAACTTGCTAACATGCAGCAAGTTCAAAAGGAGAGAGATGATGCTCTCTATCTTGAACAAGAGTTGTTAAGTAAGTATAAACAACTAGAATCTGAGTTGGAAAAGGCAAATCACATTATTAAAACTTGGACTCACTCAGGAAAAGACACTCAAGAACTTTTTCAATCTGGCACTGTAGGTCTAGGTTACTCTGAGGAATATTAACTTAGGTTTCAGAATACAGTCAAGATTAGACCACCTCTTCCACCTAAGAAATTTGGAACATTTGTTAATGGAATAAGTGAACCTAGGTTTGAAGGTGGAAAAGAAGCTGTTAAGAAAGAACCAGTAAAAACTAGTGTTAAATAGGTTAATGTTGGTTTAATGACAGATAAACAACTTAAGCATAAGCTTAAAGAGTTAAAATCTGTTGAGAAACAAAAAGTGTCTAGAAAGAACAGAAATGGTAAAGTAGGCATTACTCAAGGCAACTATCCAATGCTTGCTACTTTAGCTCCAAGAAAAACATGTCATAACTGTGGTAGTACTAACCATCTTGCTAGTTTTTGCAGGAAGAACAAAGATATTAATTCTTTACCTTCCAAGTCTGAAGTAAAGAAAGATAATGTTAGAACTAAGCCACAGACTTTATGCAAACACTGTGGAAGCACTTGGCATTCTATTTATACTTGCAAAAATTATCATACTATTTATCATAATTATTATGAATTGAAACCTAATCTGAAATGGGTTAGAGTTAATTCTGCAAGTGTAAACTCTGATAAAGTTAGCTTAAACTCTGATAGTGTAAATTCCGCTGCTAAAGCTAACAAAATTAAGAAAGCCAAAGGATCCAAGCAAGTCTGGATCCTTAAATCTAATCCTCAGTAATTGTTTGTGATTGCAGGGCATCAAGGAAAGTATCCTAGTCGTGGACAGTGGATGTTCAGGACACATGACTGGAAATAAAGCCCTGCTATCAGAGTATGTGGAGAAGGCTGGCCCAAAAGTTTCCTATGGAGATGGCAACATAGGACATACTCTGGGATATGGAAATATTAATCTTGGAAGTGTCATCATCACAAATGTAGCTCTTGTTCCTGGACTCAAGCATGATCTGCTATCTGTGAGTCAAATCTGTGACAGAGGTTTTCATGTAGATTTTCAACCTGAATACTGTGAGGTTATCATCAAAACCACAGGGAAAGTTGTTTTAGTTGGACAGAGGCGCAACAATATCTATGAAGCAAGCTTGTTCACAAACTCTGATGGAAAAACAATGTGCCTGTCAACAAGAATGTCCAATGAAGAGAGTTGGAAGTGGCATAAGAAACTCTCTCATTTTAATCTGAACAACATCAATGAGCTGATAAGAAAGGATCTTGTTAGAGGACTTCCAAAGTCTTTGTTAAATGTTGATGGTCTGTGTGATTCATGTCAAAAGGCCAAACAGAGGAAGACCTCTTTCAAGAGCAAATCTGAATCTTCAATTGTTGATCTTTTTGGACCAGTAAATGTCTTGTCAATTGGAAGGAAGAAATATGCTCTAGTCATTGTTGATGAATATACCAGATACACTTGGGTGTATTTTCTAGCAAAGAAGGATGAAACTGCATTAACTCTGATGGAGCATGTAAAGCTACTGGACAAAGGATCAAAACACAAAGTTAAAATAATCAGAAGTGATAATGGAACTGAATTCAGAAATGCAACAATGGAAGAATTCTGCAAGAACAGAGGATTGAAGCAAGAGTTTTCTGCACCTGGTACACCACAGCAAAATGGTGTAGTTGAGAGGAAGAACAGAACCTTGATAGAAGCTGCCAGAACTATGCTTGATGAAGCAAAATTGCCAACCTATTTCTGGGCAGAAGCAGTTCAAACTGCTTGTTTTACTCAAAATGCAACACTGATCAACAAGCATGGAAAAACACCATATGAGATGGTGAGGGAAAAGAAGCCAAACCTGAAATATTTTCATATTTTTGGGTGCAAATGCTTTGTGTTGAAAAATCATCCTGAACAGTTGACCAAATTTGAGTTGAAAGCAGATGAAGGAATTTTTGTTGGCTATCCAGTGTCAACCAAGGCATTCAGAGTTTATAATCTGAGAACAAAGGTGATTATGGAATCTATTCATGTGTCATTTGATGACAAGAAAATCACTGGACTTGAAGATGTTGATGAACATGATCAGTTGCATTTCGAAAATGAAGATCTAATCTCTGATGAAATAAACTCTGATGACACTAATCCAACAAACTCTGTTGATGCAAACTCTGAACCTCTACTGGTACACACAGAAGAAATAGTACAGTCAGAACAAAGAGGAGAACCAGTTGAGTGGGAGCATGATCATAGTGATGACTCAAATTGTAACACTCTCACTTGCCAACAATAATAATATAAACTTTTATACTCAATTAAATATTAATATAGAAGAAATTTTAGAAATTTCGGCATGATGTAATCATAAACCGAACTAACCACCTGCTCAAACAACTAAGTATAACTAAAACAGTCCACATGCACAAGATATACTAAACCATAAGGAAATAAAACCATACCAACCCAGACCGCTCACAGGTCACTGTATGAAACAACTACCAATAGCTATTACAACCCAGAACTGAATCAATAATATACAACCCATTAAATATGATAATCTGCCTACAAATACAGACATAATATAAACAAAGATATATGCTCACTACCCATCCAACCACCTCAACCCTCTGACTGCCTCGGTGACTACCCCAACCAGACAGGCCACTTCTTCTAGACATCTTCCGGCTTAGCTGAGGAAACAGAATTAGCAAGCAAGTGAGCCAAAGTGCTCAGCAAGTATGTATATATATATGATTAAAACAATAACAACTGAAATGTCTGCAAGATTGTCAAGAATTAACAATCAACATTATATAAGCTCGACTGAAAGTTCATCTTTTGTCTGAATCATAAAATAGAAGAGGATTGGACTATCATGCATTTTATAAATAAAAACAATTATAAGGTTAGGCTGCTGATCAGTCACGCACTAACCCCGGACAAACGCACACAGCAATGTCCTTAATGGATCCACGGCACACATTGGCCTTAATTATTTCTGACCACGAATCTGGTCCGACCCTTACGGTCCACATTTTTTAAAAAAAAACTAACAGTCCAATCCTAACTAGACATCTGGTGTCGGAACAATCGATCACCTCAACTGTCAAATATCCTGGACACTTTGGTTCTAGGTCAACATCTCAATCTCACCAAGTAGAATAAGGTTGGGTAATCTCTGAATTAAATATCGACAAGTTCAATATGGCAAAAGGGGTATTGATTTAAATCAAGCTACTAAAAGGATCAACGAAACGATATAATCGACTTGGGGGTATAACAATTAAATATTCAAAATTAATGGAAATTATCCGAACAGTTATATCAAGGATAAATCAAATGCACAAGAATCAAGTTATGATAATCGTAATTCGCTGGAAATATGAGTGAAGTGGTTTACATGAAAGGGAGGTGGAATAATATACTTGCAAGGAATATGGATGTAAATCAATTCACTAAAAGCATCAACAACTCAGTAGAATCCATTTGGGGTATAACAATTAAATATTCGAAATTTCGGGAAATTAACGGAACAATTATATCAAGAGTAATTCGAATAAGCATATGAATCAGGTTTTTATAATCATAACTCATTTAAAAGGTAATTGAAGCAATTTACTTGCCTTAACTAGACAATCACAGAATCCGAAGTGTCTTTACGTCCTCAGCTTTAGCCTTCCCTTTATCCACGGAATCTACACACAATATAACACTATTTTAGAATCCTGTTTAATACTTGCTAACCAAAATAAACATTCCACTTAGTCTACCCCTGCGAATAGTTCCCTAATTTATGTTTATTTAATCACATAATCACATTAACACATACTACATAGATTTTAAAATACGAAGCCCGACTCACAATTCGCATAAATTATATAATTATACATACTCGTTTTCAAGAAATGATTTTAATATATTTTAGAAAAATTTTGACGGCATCCCCTTTATACGGGGGACTGCCAGTCGGGATACAGCCGACACAACCAACACAAATTTCAATTACCAATCGAATCCATAATTAATATCCAAATCCCAATTCACATTTCAATTCAAATTTCCAATTCACTGATTCATAATCTAGTACAATTTAAGTAATTAATACTAAATCGATATTAAATTACAATTTATTACGCAAATAATAAGTATTGAATATTCGGCTCAGAAAATCATCATCATCGCCATATTCCATCGACTCAATTATAAAAATGGGTAGGACATTAAATTTTAAAATTTAAAAATGAAGAATGTAAAATTACAATCACCCTCATATTTTTAAAATATTTTTAGGGTTAAAAACGAATTAAATACGGATTTTACAAGATTAAATCCGTAAAATGAAACAGAATTCATAAAATCATTTTAAAATCGTTAAAAATCAAAACAATTCCATACAACATTTTTAAAACTCAATTAAACTAATAAAATTAATAAAACAAAAGATTTCATAATTTTTACTAATTCCGATGATTTTATAAAATTCTCAGGAAGTAAATATAACGATATTAATTAGGAAATAAATCCCAAAAATATAATTAAAAACAGTCGGGCTTACATAACATATATAAAACATCAACCAAACCTCCAAACATTATTCCACAATATAATACTTCCTCAACCAATTTCACACACCACATAAGTTATATTTAATATAAAATAGATAACTTTTAATAATTAAATATTCTGAAATTTCTAAGGCGTTATACAAATTCTGATAGTGAGTCAACTAAAAATTCTGGATCAAATCCAAACTCTGATGACTCAAACTCTGAAAGTCCAAATTCTGACAGTTCAAACTCTGAGCGATCAAATTCAGGGGGAGCCTTAGAGAATGAAGAAAGGCATTAATATAATCAGGAGAACATTGATCAAGTGGGAGGATCAACTGTTGACAGAAGTCATTAACCTACAGCTAGGAAATGGACAAAATCACATACACCTGATTTAATAATTGGAGATCCAGATGCAAAAGTCAGGACAAGAAGTGCTACAACAAATGAATGTCTATTTCATTCATTTCTATCCAAATCTGAACCAAAGAAAGTGGAAGAAGCTCTTCAAGATGCTGACTGGATAACAGCAATGCAGGAGGAGTTAAATGAATTTGAAAGAAATGAAGTATGGACCCTTGTACCTAGACCAAAGAATAGATCTGTTGTTGGTACTAGATGGGTTTTCAGAAACAAAACTGACAGTGATGGGGTTGTTACAAGAAATAAGGCCAGACTTGTGGCCAAAGGCTATTCATAGCACGAAGGCATAGACTCTGATGAAACTTTTGCTCTAGTTGAAAGGTTGGAGGAAATAAGAATCTTTCTAGCATATGCTTCTCACAAGAAATTCAAGGTTTTTCAGATGGATGTGAAAAGTGCTTTTCTGAATGGAAAACTTGAAGAAGAAGTGTTTGTCGAACAACCACCAGGATTTATAGATCCCAAGTATCCAAATTATGTCTACAGGCTTGACAAGGCACTCTATGGACTTAAGCAGGCACCAAGAGCATGGTATGAAACTCTGGCTCAATTTCTTTTAGAAAGTGGGTTCCACAGAGGTACAATTGATAAAACCTTGTTCTATTTCAATCTTGGTAGTGATCTGTTATTAGTTCAAATATATGTAGATGACATAATCTTTGGATCTACTAATGATAAACTCTGTAAGAAGTTTGCCAAGCTCATGCAGTCCAAGTATCAAATGAGCATGATGGGAGAGCTCAGTTATTTTCTAGGGCTACAGGTGAAGCAAACTGATGATGGAATTTTTATCAATTAAGCAAAATATACCAGAAATCTTCTCAAGAAATTTGGCATGCTTGACTGCTCATCTGCAACAACTCCCATGGCAATAGCAACAAAGTTGGATAGAGACACAGGTTCACCAGTGGATATGACAAACTATAGAGGAATGATTGGGTCTCTTCTTTATCTAACAGCTAGCAGACCTGACATCATGTATGCAACATGTCTTTGTGCAAGATTTCAGGCAGATCCAAGAGAACCACATCTAACAGCTGTGAAGAGAATTTTCAAATATCTTAAGGGAACCATAACTTTAGGTTTGTGGTATCCAAGAGAATCAGACTTCAAGCTTCTTGGTTACTCTGATGCAGACTTTGCAGGCTGTAAGATAGACAGAAAAAGCACTAGTGGAAGTTGTCAATTTCTTGGTGATAGAATTGTTTCTTGGTACAGCAAGAAACAGAAATCAATCTTTACATCTACAGCTGAAGCAGAGTATATTGCTGCTGGTAGCTGTTGTGCACAGATTCTGTGGATGAAAAATCAATTACTGGATTATGGATTGAGGTACAGTAAAATACCTATTTATTGTGATAATCAAAGTGCTATTGCTATGACAGGTAATCCAGTACAGCATTCAATGACCAAGCACATCAGCATAAGGTATCATTTTATCAGAGAACATGTAGAGGAAGGGAATATTGAGCTTCATTTTGTGTCTACAGAACAACAGCTTGCAGATATCTTCACCAAACCATTGAGTGAAGCTGTATTTACAAGGCTGGTAAATGAACTAGGAATGGTCTCTGGTTTTGACTAGAGATATTGGTTAGACTCAAAACTCCACTTTTGTACTGTGTTGCTCATATTTCTGTGGTATATTAAACTCTGATATGCAAACTCTGCTCAATGACTGTTAAACTCTGTTAGCATGCTTTTTAAGTCATACACTGTTGACTGTTGGATAAACTTTCACAAACTCTGATAATGTTTCTTTCTGAACATAAACACCGATGAAGATACATGTATGAAACATTATTCTCAGTAATTAGTCATGAATCCTTCTAAGTTATCTGTGATCTAATCTTAAACTGTGCAGAAAGTTAACACATCATAATATTGTTCTATATTTATAGCATATCTTAGTTTATTTATCCTAAACTCTGAGCCTGTAAATACTGTGTGCATTGCCTCTCATAAATAATTTTTGATGTTGATGAGCTCTAAACTCTGTTAGTTATACACTGTTAAATTAGATTCTGTTGTTAGAATAACCCCAAAGCTAATATATATATATAGACTGTTAGAAATCCTTTGAGATCATGTTTGTAACTAGGACGACCCAGGAACTTACTGGTATATAGTAAGGGCTAAAATTCTCTAATTTTTGGTAACTAGTCGAAAGCTAGGAAGATCCAAGAACTTATCAAATTGATAAGGGCTAAAATTATAGGATTTTTGGTGACTCGTTTCAACCTCTAATTACTGGAGAAAATAAAAAAAAATTTGGGGGATATAGATTAATTAAATATTACTGTATATAAACTGTTTACTACAGAGTTTAGCATTCATCATATATTCAGTGTTTACTATGAGAGTTTGTGCATCCAGTGTTTACTGATTTATTTTATGGATTTTATGAAATACTAGATGCTCTAAATACTAATTCAGTAAACTCTGCTCTACACACAATCATATTCACAACTGTACAGTGTTTGAAAGGATAACAGTAATTAAGTTGGAGAATTGATAAACACTGTTGGATTTTGTTGAGTACTCTAAGGTAATATTTTGTTTCAGACAAATCATATACTTGGAGTACACAAAGAGTTTTTGAAATTTGCATGTAATACGTGCCAGTTGTTTAATGGTGTCAGACAATTAAAGCTTATTGGAAATAGGAGAGAGAAAAGCAGTAATAATAGGCATTATTACTGTGCGTGTAAATAACTGTTCCACTGTTTATGTGACACGTGTCCCACTCACACACTTAACAAGAAATTGGTTGCGTGTTTAATGTCTAAAACGATTGGGTTGTAATTTTCAATTACAGATCTAATCAAAATCATTTCATTATTCACTTTTTCATTTTTACATCCACGAACACACAACATTACACACAATTTCTCTGTTGCTTTCACTTAAGCATTTTCACAAACACTTTTCCACACACTCTCTTTTCTATCATACTGTTCTAATGACAACCAAGAATTTTGTAGCTCAGGGATTAACTTTTGTTACAAACAACTATGCCGCAATTCTAAACACTGACAAAGCCCCAGAATCATTTCATTTGATTCAGAACTTCTTAAGAGATTCTGAGATTGGTCAAGCGCTTGTTCAACCAGAAAAACTCTCGGCCACACAAATCTCTACCTTCTGGAGAAATTCTGTTTATGATGATGGTGGAGAAAATGGGACTCCATCTATTGTGTTTACTTATGAAGATCAAGAGTTTGTAATCACTCCTGCAACTGTTCGTGAGGTTTTGGATTTTGATACTCACACCTCATACTCTGTGGTTGTTGAGACTCAATTGAAAGAAATGCTACAGCAACTGAGGTTTTCTGCTCCTTTGGATAAGCTTGGGAATGTGAAAAGGCCAGGGCTCAGGAAGGAGTGGAGCTTTTTCTTTGACTGCATCACTCGAGCTTTTGGAAAGAAGGTCACCAACTGGGATGCAATTCCTGGTGAAAGTCTTCAAATCGGGTATTCTCTTCTTAAAGGGAGTAACTTTGATTTTGGTCGTTTAGTTCTTATGAATTTAGGTGAAAAACTAGCAAAGTCTAATACAACTGTTTATTTCTCAAGATTTTGTCAATCTTTATTCTCTGCTTGTTTGCCTAACATGGTAATTTCTGATGAGGATGTTATACAACCCTTTCAATGCCATAAGAGAATATTTTCTGATCTAACAAATAAAGATGCTAACAAGGAGCAAGTTCCAGAGTTTACCTATCCACTTGCCCTCAGAAATTTTCTCAACCAATCACAAGAACCACAAGCACCACAACAACCTGAACCAATCCTTGAACCTCCACAGTCACCTCCTTAAACCATAAACACTGAAGCAATCTCTAAACCTACATCTCCACCAATCATTACTACTCCTTCACAACCACAATCTTCATCACAACCTCAACCTCAACCACAATCCAACCCAAGGAAATCAAAGAAAAGCAGGGCTATAAGGCCATCAAGAAAACACAGGATTGTTGAAGCTTCTAAGCCAAAGAGGGCTAGAAAGGAAAGGGCTAACAAACCTAAATCTCCATGTATACTAGATGAATATGTCTCAGAAGAAGAAAGACCAGAAGTGAATCCTCCAGTTAAGAGAAGGAGATTAATTCTTGAAGAATCAGATGAAGAATTGAATTTTGAAGCTCCAGAGGATATTTCTAAGGAAATACCTGCTGTTGAGAGGGACAGAGATGGTCATGCTGATGATACAATGGATGAAATTCTTGAGTCATTGTTCCCATTCTCTGAGAACATGGACATTCCAATCTCTTCACCTGTTGTTTTCTCTGAAGCAACTGATGCACTAAATCAAACCACTGTGGCACATGAAGAAACAGTGGCTTCTCACGCTGAGTTAATCTCTGAAGGTCATCAATCTGTTGAACAGGGTGAGGAAATTGATCAACCACCCATGGAGACAATCTCTGAGCCTATTGTACAACCTGCAGAGGATGTTGTAAAGCCTGTTGAAGAGAATACTGAACCTACTGCTGAAACTGTTGCAGAGGATGTTGTTGAGAATGTTGAGAATGTTGATGAATCTCTTCCATTTCCTGAATCAACTAATCATGTTGAAGTTGAAATTGAAGTTGAAATTGAAGGGAGTATTGAGTCAAGCTCTTCTCAGAGTTTACCAGTACAGACTGATGCTAAGGTTAAAGATTTTGTTGGTCCTTCAAATCAAGCAGATGCTGAAGAAGAACATTTTGAACAATTTTCAAATGATTGGTACAAAGAAACTTGCATATTTCCTGCTGCAAGAGCAGCTGAATTTGTCAAGAGAACATCCAGAACAATCACAAATCCAGAGATTCTATCTTGTCTCAAGGCTACTGTTGTCCAAGTGAAGACTCTCAATTCTAGATTTGATCATTGTCAAAAGGCTATTTCTGATGTTCGAGGGGAAATTGTTAGAGGAGATGATATGCTTAAGCTTGATAGTAAGAACAAGTTTCAATACCTTTCCCAGAATCAAGACACTTTGTCTCACAGGATGAGCAAAGTTGAAGAAAATCAAAATGCTATGTCTTTAAAGATTGATTCTATTGCTACCTCCCTGGAGTTAATCACATCTATTCTCATGCCTGATGATGTCAAAAAGGGGGAGATAGTTGCTAAAGACAAATGTAAGCAATCTCAAACTCTGATCAGAAAGGATAATACTGGAGATGGAGGAGCAAGTAATAAAGGTAGGGGCAAAACTGAAGAACTTCAAACTCTGAAAACTAGCAAGTCTTCTAAATCACAGTTTGCTGGGATAAACACTGATACTCAAGGTGCTTCAAAGACCAAGAGTTTGGTATTTTCTTCTAATCCACAGACTAATGAGGAATTGGCTGCTAAATTATTTATTGAAGAAAATGAAGAAGGAGCTACCATTGAAGACATTAAAGCTGAAGAAAAGAGTTTACAAGAACAACATCTCAAAGCTTTAAAGTCTGGTAAGTTTAAGAAGAAGGAAAAAGCTCCTAGGCCTGTTCTTAAAGGCATTGTGATCAAGGAAAATGTTGATGCTGTTCATATATCACATTCATTTAAGAAATCAACAGAAGCTGAAGTTAAACTCAAGCTGAAAGGTATTGCTATGGAAAGCGAAGATTTAAAGAAGAAAGATACAACCTCTGTTTCTACACAAGTTGTACAGAAGAAAGAAAACACAACCTCTGTTGCTACACAAGTTGTGTCTAGACCTCTATCCTCTCAATTGAAATCAGTTTTTGGTAAAGGAACACTTCATGATCCAAATCTTGTATCTGGAGCTCCTATGGATTTTTCTGATGGAAGAGCCTTGTCTGGTAAGGTTGGAAATAATAAAGCTGGTTTAGGTTCACACAAAGATAGAAGACAATATACTGGTCCTAGAGATCCTTCTTCACTGGCTGTTCCAGGTCGTGGTGTCACTCAAGAGAGTTTGGACAGACTGGAATCAGTACAAATAGTTCATCAGAAGAGTTTAAAGAAGGATTTTCTCTTGTACTTTATGGCTGATGGGATAGTATTTAAAATTGGTGAGAATGATATTGGCTTAAAATATTGGGAAGAACTAGAATATGTTCTGTATATTTTCAAGGTGAATAGTCAAAGGACTCAATCAGTTGCAAATGTGCTCAGATAGAAAATGCTCCAGAATTTGGTAATCAGAGGGATGAAGTGCAATAGCAGATATGTTCCTAAGTACAGAGACTGGAATGGAAATCTCATTGAAATGAAGAAGGGTACTGCAAAGTTAAAGACTGATCTGGGAATCACAGTACTTGACTTCAATTCACAGTCAGAGGAAGTGAAGTTTATCAGACTGGAAAATGAGATGAGAAGGAATGAAATCTATGATCTTAGATCTGCTATCTATCAAACAGATGAGAGTGATCATCAGCTGAGAGAGATCAAGGAAGCTATGAAGAATGAACTTGAGAATGCAGAGAGAAGATTGCTTATAGACTATCTCAGAACAACACCAGATCTTGAGGAGATTAGAGATTAAATTCTGTAAGAATTTTTCTTGATTTCTGTAGATTTTTGTTAAGTCAAGTTTAAACTCTGCTTATTTGAATAAACACTGTGTTTGTATGAAATTGTTTTGACATCATCAATTATTGTTAACTTGTGCATTTTTACTAATGAACAAGTTGGGGGATATTGTTAAATATAATTGATATGGTTAATATCAGTGTTTAAGTTTTACAGGAAAAAACAGAGTTTAATAGGAAGCAGTCAGAGTTTAGTTAAACTCTGACAGTTGGAAGCTGAACAGAGTTTGCTATACGCTGACAATGGAAGCTCGACAGAGTTTGTTAAACTCTGTCTGGAGGCAGCGTCTACTGGTCAACATTGTTTGAAGATTTATTATGGAAGCAATATCTTTGAAGATTGGATAGCTGTCAAAGAGATTGAGTTGACTAAGGAGACGTGTAGCAATCGTAATTGATAACAATTGTATAGCTAATTTATAGGAGTATCAATTATCGATTGTATGTAGCTGTATATCTTATAAATACAGTTAGGTTAACCCTAGAAGGGTATCGATCGTGTAATACAATATTTTTCATTGTAACCTAAGCAGCTCTCTGTGATATTTCACATCACTGAGAGAGAAGTTAATTTCAAACAGTTTTTAAGCTTTTAAAGAACTTATTGTTATTCTCTCAAACTTAGTTGATTATAAGTGTGTATTCGGCCTAACAATAGGGGAACCTACTTGAGCAATGTCATAAATCTTGTTGACTTCGCGGTCATAAATCTTGTAAAACTATTCTTTTCACTCGCAACTTGGTTGCTGTTTATCAATTGAATCCTTGAGTAACCTTCTCATCATTCGAGGGGTAAGATTATTGGAACAAGATGGTATCCTCTAACAAGCAGCAGCTTGGGAGATATGATGTTGAATTTTCCTTTCCAACTAGATACGACTACTTTGTGGAGTCTTATCAACAAGTATCATACTTGGGGAAAGGGGGACGAACTTTACGTTCAGAGTCGTGAACTTCTTTTCGAACTTGGAGTCGTGTAAGAGGCCGAGTAGCGCCGGTCCATCCCATTGGCCCAACCGTTGGCCGGGGAGATCTAACAGGGCGGTAGACAAGTAAATCCGTCAGTTCTTCCTTCTACCGGTAGTAAATCTAAATTGAGCTGTACAATCTGCGACTGATCATCGTAAGGATTGGAACAGCAGGCGCGGTGAATACTCCAGCAATAGTTCATCATTTAAATTCATTTATTTTCTGCAACATTATCATTGTTGGCAGTATTGGAAAAGAATTCATAATTGGAATTGCAATATTTTCCTGCAAGTTCCTTTTTTATGATAAATGATAATATCTTGCTTATCTTTGACATAGCAGATATTCCCACCTATATATGCATTTTTAGTTACCTTGTAACTTCATCATTTATGTTATACTGGCATCATTTCCGTAAATGCATGGCATATGGTTTGAAAGATACTTTTGAACTGTTATATATTATCGTTCAGTTATACATTATTGTTGGTGGGCTATTGCTCACCATTGCGTTATTATTATATCACAACAACAACTAGACCAGATGACTCGCACAAGGCGCACTCGACGCTGACGAGGAAGATGAGATTACCAGAGCTGAAGAAGAACCTATTGGTAGGATAGATTCATTCTTCCAGTACCAAGTATATGGGCTGGTATGACTTATGAAAATGGAAGAGTATGTATTCATATTGAAATTCTTTTGGATTGTAAGAACTTATAATGTGATTAATAAAATTTGATGGTTACTCTGATTTCATCTCTGGGACTATAACGGGTGTGTTTTATATTGTTGTGTTGGGTCATAAAGATGTAATTTATTTTATGTTGAAGTAAGTTCAAGTATTGTGGACAGAAATGAAGACCGTAACGACCGGATCCCGGACCCCGGATCTGGGGGTGTTACACATGATGTTAGAGCATATAAATAGAAACCAAGCCCTAGCAACCCTGTTCATGGTAGATGAAGGAAATGTAGTCCTCTCTGTAGTGCCCGGTCTGTACCTCCAAACTGTGCCTGGAACGCAGCTCTGCAATAACAACATCCAAATCAATCTCCTCTCTGGGCTTCGTCACCCAATCCTCAACACCTCTAGGTCTAGGAGGCTGGCCAATCAAAGTACGAATAGCCCTAGTGGTATAATCCATACGCAACCCCCTAACAACTGAGTAACCATCCTTCGTCGGCTTTGCATTAGCATAAAATTCCCGAACTATGCTCAAGGGAACTGCTGTAGCCATCTCACAGAATGTTGCCCACCCCCTATCACTGATAACCTGTATCATCTGAAGCTCATGCAATGGCAACAACTCTCTCTCCTTAATGATAGCCCTAGTCATCAATCGACTATACTCTGCTCTCGCCTCCGGAGAAACAAACTTCTCCACATCTCCTCTAATACTCGACTCCTCATCCGAAGATGGATTCGCGCTGCCACATCTCTCCGCGCAGTTCTTTTTTTTTTTTTCTAAACAAACTCTCCAACAACACAATTGGTACACATATATGGGTTGCCTCCCACGAAGCGCTCTTTTAACGTCACTAGCTTGACACCACTTCCGAATCCTCACGTCGTCGCCAAAACGGCGGAAACCTTCTCATGATAAAACGAGCCTCCATAGTAATGCTTCAAACGCTGTCCATTCACCTTGAAAGCACGATCCGGTGTTGTCTTGAAAATTTCAACAGCTCCATGAGGAAACACCGTTTTAACCATAAATGGACCCGACCATCTCGACTTGAGTTTTCGCGGAAAAAGCTTGAGGCGAGAGTTAAATAGCAAAACCTGTTGACCTGGCAAAAATGCTTTTGGTACCAACCTTTTATCATGCCACCTCTTGACCTTCTCCTTATAAATTTTATTATTTTCGTAAGCTTGCTCATGAAATTCCTCAAGTTCATTCAGTTGAAGCAACCGTTTCTCACCCGCGGCCTTAATATCCAAGTTCAACTTCTTTACTGCCCAATATGCCTTATGCTCTAATTCTGCAGGCAAATGACATGTCTTCCCATAAACTAACTGAAACGGAGACATACCTAAGGGTGTCTTATAAGCTGTCCTGTAAGCCCAAACAGCTTCGTCCAACTTCAATGACCAATCTTTACGAGACGGATTCACCACTTTCTCCAAAATTCTCTTGATCTCCCTGTTAGAAACTTCAGCTTGTCCATTAGTTTGAAGGTGATAGGCTGTAGCAACACGATGCGTCACATTATACTTTACCATCAATGAAGTAAACTGGCGATTGCAGAAGTGAGTTCCCTCATCACTAATTATAGCTCGTGGTGTTCCGAAGCGCGTGAAAATTTGCTTATGTAAGAAATTCAATACCACCTTAGCATCGTTGGTCGGTAATGCTTTCACCTCAACCCATTTAGACACGTAATCCACAGCTAACAAGATGTACTGATTATTGCACGATGAAATAAATGGTTCTATGAAGTCAATACCCCACACATCAAATATCTCCACCTCAAGAAGCATGTTCAGTGCATCTCGTTCCTCCTAGATATATTGCCAACCCTTTGACAGCGATCACAATTTATCACAAACCGATGAGCATCCTTAAACAAGGTAGTCCAGTAGAAACCTGCCTGAAGCACTCGAGTTGCTGTCTTCTCACCACCATAATGACTGCCACAGATGGTAGAGTGGCAATCTCGCAAAACACTCTCCGTCTCACTATACGGAATACATCGCCTGATCATCTGATCTGCTCCTTGTCTAAACAGAAATGGTTCATCCCAACGGTATCACTTGACATCATGTAAAAACTTCTTCCTTTGAGCACTAGAAAGATCTGGAGGAATAATGTTGCTCACTAAATAGTTCACATAATCAGCAAACCATGGTTCTTCACCTTGCACTCCAAAAAGTTGCTCATCTGGAAAAGATTCATTAATAAGAGTTGCATCATGTGACTCCTTACCGTGGTCCTCCAAATGAGATAAATGATCCGCTACTTGATTTTCTGTTCCTTTCTGATCCTTGATCTCCAAATCAAATTCTTGCAATAGAAGCACAATAACGCCTTAGAATTTTAAATAGTAATAATTATTTATTTAATATTAAATGTGAATTATGTGACGTATAAAATTTTTTGAGGAGGTGAAGTATGTGTGGTATAATATTGTGGGCTTAATTGATGATTTATGTGTGATGTGTAAGCCTGGGAATTTTTAACTATATTTTTTGGAATTTATTTCCTATTTAATTGTGTTATATTTACCTTCTGTGAATTTTATAAAATCCTCGGGATTAGCAGAAATCCTGAAATCTTTTGCAGTATTAACTTTATTAGTTTATATGACTTTTAAAAATATTTGGGAAATTATTTTGGGTTTCAAGGATTTTAAAATGATTTTATGAATTATTTTTCCAAATTAAGGATTCAATCTTGTAAAATCCATATTTAATTCGTTTTTGATCCTAAAAATATTTTAAAAGTTTGTCGGTGATTGTAATTTTGTGTACTTCATTTTAAAATTTCACCCATTTTCCTGGTTAATTCGAATTTTATTAGAATTAATTATTGTATATTTCATGAATAATAATTAATTGTTTTAAAAAAAAATTCCCCTTGTTAAACACCCAATCCCTAATTTCAGTTCAGAAGGGGGCGTGTTCTTTTCTCTGGATTGTTCGATTCTCTCGGCTGTGTTCTAAGTCTTCTCGAAATCTCTTCACAAATTCCTTTCCTTTTCTCTCAATAACCTAGACCATACCTCACAAAAATTCTGGTCACCACTGATCTTGGTAAGCTGCGGCTACATCGTGTGCGGTTCATACTGTGTCTCCTCATTTCTGTTTTACCTGCATCATGTATATGTGGCCTCTGTGTGTTATTGTATTCAGAAGTTGTGTGTTAGTGTGTGTTGAGACTGGTGGGTGTTCCGTCGTTGCTAGTATGTGTGCGTGTGTGGTTTCAATGAGTTGTTCGGTTTCGGTGAACCCTTCTGTCGATCTCTCCTTCTCTGTGTAAGCTCAGTCGATTGGGTATTATGCTACTGTGTGTTGATTTCCTTGTTCGTGTGCTTGATTCTTTGAATTCTGTGATAACAGGATTTTACAGTGAATTGGAAATATTCTGTGATGTTGAATATTCGAAAATTGAAGCCTTACAGATTCATTTAATATAATTAAAATATTATCCGTAAAATTTTAGTGCGGAGTTTTGAGTTGGAAACCCGATACGGGCACCCTCGAAACTTTGCCCCATCGACAATGATATTAATAATAAATTGAGTCGATGGTAATTGTCGATGATGATGATTTTCTGAGCCAAGTATTTAATTTAATATTTACATAATAAATTGTAATTATTAACGATTTAGTATTAATTATTTAAACTATATTGGATTGAGATTACAGTGAATTGGAAATGTGAGTTTGAGATATGGATTTGATTAGTAATGATGATTGTGTTGGTTGTGTCGGTTGTATCCCGACTGGCAGTCACCCGTATAAAGGGGATGCCGTCAAAATTTTCTAAAAATCTTAAATAATTTCTTTGTATATATATGTGCATATAATTACACAATTTGATCGAGGTGTTGGATTATATACCGTATTATCTATTTAGTTAATTTTGTGAGTAACGTTTGTTGGCTATAATTAAATATCTATATTTGAAGCTTATTAATTATTGGTGTATGATTAAATAAATGCAAATTAGGAGATTATTCGCGGGGGTAGATTAAGTTAAATTTTGATATTGATTAGTGAATATTGAGTAGAATTCTAAAATAGTGTTATATTGTGTGTAGATCCCGCGGATAAAGGGAAAGCTAGAGCTGAGGACGTAAAGACTCTTCGAATCTTGTGATTTCCTGGTTAAGACAAGTAAATTACTTCACTTATCTTTCAAGTGAATTATGATTATTATAACTTGATTCATATGCCCGTTCGAATTATCCTTGTTATAATTGGTTCGTTAATTTCCCTTAATTTCGAATATTAAATTGTTATACCCCAAATCGATTATATTGATTTCGTTGATTCTTTTAGTGGCTTGACTTACATCCATACCCCTTGTATATATATCAAACTTGTCGATATCTAGGTCAGAAATTACCCGACCTTATTTCATTTTGCGAGATTTGAGATGTTGACCTAGAACGAAAGTGTCCAGGGTGTTTGGCAGTTGAGGTGGTCGATTGTTCCGACACCTGATGTCTAGTTATAGGATTGGACTGTTAGTTTTAAAAAAAATGTGGACCGTAAAGGTCGGACCAGATTCGTGGTCAGAAATTATTAAGGCCAATGTGTGTCGTGGATCCATCAAGGACATTGCTGTGTGCGTTTGTCCGGGGTTAGTGCGTGACTGATCAGCAGCCTAACCTTATGATTGTTTTATCTATAAAATGCATGATAGTCCAAATCCTCTTCTATTTTATGATTCATACAAAAGACGTATCTTTCAGTTGAGCTTTTATATTATTGATTGTTAGTTTTTGACAGACTTGCAAACATTTCAGTTTGTTTATGCTTTTAATTATATATATATATACTTGCTGAGCATTTTAGCTCACTTGCTTGCTAATTCTGTTTCCTCAGCTAAGCACGAAGATGTCTAGAAGGAGTGGACCGTCTGGTTGGGGCAGCCATAGAGGCAGCCAGATAGTCGAGGTGGTGGGATGGGTAGTGAGCTTATAACCCTATTTCATGTCATTTCTGTATTAGTAGACATATTATTTATCTTATGGAGTTGTATATTATTTTATTCAGTATTGGGTTGTAATAGTTAATTAGTAGTTGTTTCATACTGTGGCCTGTGAGCGGTCTTGGTTGGTGTAGTTATATTTCTCTTTGGTTTTATTATTATCACGCAAGTGAACTGTTTTGGTATTAGTTGGTTGGTTTGGTTGGTTTGGACAGGTGGATAGTCATATTTATTATTATATCATGCCAAAATTTTTCTAAAATTATCCTATAAAAATATATTTATATTATTATAAAATGTATGGACATTATTGTTGGATAGTGGGGGTGTTACAAGTTGGTATCAGAGCTACAGGTCACAGTCACTGAAACAATTAGGTGGGAAGTCGGGGTAGAGTTATTAGAAACGTTAGGATCGTTTTGTGAGAGATAGGATGTCTAACTATAAGATATATATATACACTACAGGCACCTGTTTCTGGTTCCGATTCAGACCCGGACGAGGATCCGGAAGGAGAGGCCTCCGTACCGCAGCAGGTTTCCCCAGGGGCTATGCAGCCATACGTAGGATCTCAGGGCTCGGTGAATGGGCCAGCATATCGTTACACTCCTCAGCCTGTTCCATACCATGCGTATGAGCGAGTGGCCAGATAGAGGGACTATCTCTTAGGGCAGGTGACAGAGTTGAGGGCTATGAGGTCTGGAGAGGCGGATCTGGCTAGACAGCGAGATAGAGCGGTAGCTGAGTTGGAGGATGTTCGGAGGCGTGTACGAGCGGTTAGGCATGTTATCACTAGGCGGGGACGGATTAGGTCCCGAGATGAGCCGGCGTTCGTGACACAGCAGGTGATTCTAGGCCTGGTGAAGGCGGAGCTGGAGAGCATTCTTGGATCAGCTTGGCGGGGAGAGTCTGATGATGATGACGACCAGTGATGGCTAGGATAGTACGATGACGTATGTAGTATATAGAGGCATGTTATGGTAGTAGTAGTATATCAGGATTTGCAGTACGACCAGTTTTGTTATAGGTATATATCAGTTGTGCTGTGACTAGATGCTAGCAGTTTTCTTTACAGTTTTTATTGTATCCCTATTGAAGCGTTGTTCTTACGCTTGTATCAGATCCATATATATATATCATTATCACTTTTGCAGAATTGTTGTTAAATTTCCTTTATACATTGTTGATTACTTTTGCGCACCATATTTACTTTTCCGCACTATATTTCTTCTCAGTACCCCATTTATTTTTGGCATCATATTTATTTTTCAGCATTGTGTTTATTTTCAGTACCATTTTTTTTCCAGCACCGTATTCCTTTCCAGTACCACGTTTAATTTCGGCATTATAGTTATTGTTTCGATTAATGTATCTACCAGATATTCGTGAATACCTTATGTAACTTTGATTTTTGTATTCTGTTACACCTTGTAAATCAATTGCTAACCCGAGTAATGATTGGGAACCTTGAATTATATTTCAATAGTATATTCACTGTTGGTTTAAATTAGATTCTTTTGATTTATTGACTCTTGAATTTGAACCTAATGATTGTCCGTTGATTTCAGAAATATGCCTCCAAGAAAGAAGAAACAAAATACTCGAACCATCAATCAGGGTGAACAAGCCAACCCACCCCCTGTAGGTCAAATGGACCCTGCTTTGGCTTAAATATTGCAGACTCTTGTTCAGCAAACTACTATTCTAGCACAGCAACAGCAACAGTTACAGCAGCAGCTGTCGGCTCAGCAACAACAGCAGCAACAGCAACAGCAACAACAGCAACAACAGCAACAGCAACAGCAGCAGCAGCAACAATAACCTGTTCCTCCGGTAGTCACCTTTAAGTCCTTCCAGGCAGTTAAACCTCCTGAATTTAAAGGAACAGCGGACCTAGTAAAGGCGAGGTCTTGGTTGAAAGAGATGGAAAAGGCTATTGAACTGGTGGGGGTCCCAGCAAATAAACAGACCGAATATGTAAGTTACTTTCTGAAGAATGAAGCCACTTATTGGTGGGAGTCAGTAAAGATGTTGGAAGCTATGGACGTGATTCCTTGGGAAAGGTTTACAGAGTTGTTCTTAGAAAAGTATTTCCCAGACCACATGAAATATCAGATGGAGATGAAGTTTTTAGAGTTGAAACAGGGAAGTATGTCAGTGAGAGAGTATGAAACAAAGTTTACTGAACTAGCTAGGTTTGCTCCGGCTTATGTGGACACGGAGAGGAAGAAGGCAAAGAGGTTTCAACAAGGATTGAAACCATGGATTCGTAGTAAGCTAGCAGTTTTGAAACTGGATACTTATGCAGCTGCGGTGCAGAAGGCCATGATAGCCGAAGGAGAAAGTGAATTGTACTTTAAGGAAAAAGAGGGAAAGAAAAGAAAAGCTGGGTCAATGGAAGGATGACAAGAGCAAGGCAGCTCTCAGAGTGTGCCCAATAAAAAGCCAGGGTTTCAGTCAGGAAAGAATGGGAATTCTAGGAAGCCGGGATCAGGGAATGGAGGGCAAGGAAATAGACTTCAAGATTCGAGTCAGCAGAAACTGGTTAGGCCACCCTTGGCAGAGTGCAAGACTTGTGGAAAGGGGCATCCAGGAGTGTGTGCAAAGTTGGAGGTGACGTCCTACAAGTGTAATCAGAAAGGTCACTATGCTCGAGAGTGCAAGGTAGGAATTATATGTCACCGTTGCGGGAAACCAGGGCATGTAATGAGGGATTGTAAAGTACCTGTGGTGAAACCTCCGGTTCTGGCTAACCCAATGTTTCAAGCGATTGAGGCACCCCCAACAGCAAATGTCAGACCAGTGGCGAGGACCTTTAATATGACTCTGAATGAAGCTATTAAGAATTCTGATGTTGTAGCAGGTACGCTCCCTGTAAATTCTGTTCAAGCTAAAGTATTAATTGATTCCGGGGCTACGAAATCCTTTATATCTAAAGAATTTGTTCAAATTTTAAATTGTGAGGTATGCATGTTACATGAGGCTATAGTTATAGAAATAGCTAATTCAGAACGAATTCCGGTTACTCAAGTATGTCCTCGTTGTAAGATCGATATCTCAGGGCATTTCTTTTACGCTAATTTGATACCCTTCCAGTTAGATGAATTTGATGTCATCCTAGGAATGGATTGGTTAACAGAGAATAATGCACAAATTGACTGTAAGAACAAAAAGGTGATACTTAAGCCCTCCGATAATGTAGAAGTTACCTTTAGGGGTCAGAGGCAGACTAGGAGATTTTTAACGATCATGCAAACTAAAGGGCTGTTGAGGCAGGGATGCGAGGGCTATATGGCTTATGTCTTGGATACCAAGCAAGAGGTACCTAAGATAGAGGAAATACCAGTGGTGAATGAGTTCCTCGATGTTTTTCCAGATGAACTTCCCGGGTTACCTCCGGACAGAGAAATAGAATTTACCATCGACTTAGCTCCAGGAACCGAACCCGTGTCGAAAGCTCCATATCGTATGGCACCGGTAGAGATGAAAGAATTGGATATTCAGTTACAAGATCTTTTGGAGAAAGGTATTATTAGACCTAGTGTTTCACCATGGGGAGCTCCGGTATTATTTGTAAAGAAGAAGGATGGAAGTATGAGATTGTGTATCGATTATCGGGAACTAAATAAGTTGACCATTAAG
This sequence comes from Saposhnikovia divaricata, assembly GCA_036435485.1. Classification (NCBI taxonomy): domain Eukaryota; kingdom Viridiplantae; phylum Streptophyta; class Magnoliopsida; order Apiales; family Apiaceae; genus Saposhnikovia; species Saposhnikovia divaricata. Next base: position 118,754,242 of record CM071598.1, on the reverse strand, counting down.
AATAAGTACCCTTTGCCAAGAATTGACGATTTATTCGATCTGCTAAAAGGAGCAACTTGTTTCTCGAAAATTAATTTGCGATCAGGATATTTCCAATTAAAGATCAGACCGGAAGATGTTCCAAAAACAGCATTTCGGACTAGATATGGGCACTACGAGTTCTTAGTGATGGCCTTTGGGCTAACTAATGCACCAGCAGCGTTCATGGACCTAATGAATAGGGTATTTAATAAATATCTGGATAAGTTTGTGATTGTGTTTATAGATGATATTTTGATATACTCAAAGACCGAAGAAGAACATGCAGGGCATTTGAGGATAGCTCTAGAAACGTTGAGAAAAGAAAAATTGTATGCAAAGTTTTCTAAGTGTGAGTTTTGGTTGAAAGAGGTGCAGTTTTTAGGGCATGTCATCAGTAGTGAAGGGATTAAAGTGGATCCTGCTAAGATTGAAGCTGTGATGAATTGGGAGAGACCTAAAACACCTACAGAAGTTCGAAGCTTCTTAGGATTGGCGGGATATTATCCAAGATTTGTTCAAGACTTTGCGAAAATAGCCACCCCACTAACAAAGTTGACAAGGAAGAATGAAAAGTTTGTGTGGAATGAGAGGTGTGAAGAAAGTTTCCAGGAGTTGAAGAAGAGATTGGTGACTGCACCTGTATTGACACTTCCAGACGAAAAAGGAAATTTTGTAATCTACAGTGATGCATCTCACAAAGGATTAGGATGTGTACTAATGCAGCACGGTAAGGTAATTGCTTACGCTTCGAGACAATTGAAACCTCACGAGCAGAAATATCTTACTCATGACTTAGAATTAGCCGTGATTGTTTTCGCCTTGAAGATTTGGAGACACTATTTGTACGGAGAGAAGTGCGAGATTTATACGGACCATAAGAGCTTAAAGTATATCTTCACCAAGAAGGAGCTAAATATGAGACAGAGAAGATGGTTAGAATTACTCAAGGATTATGGTTGTACCATTAACTATCACCCTAGGAAGGCGAACGTGGTGGCGGATGCTTTAAGTAGGAAGGAGAAAATCAACATGTTGACAATGCCTGAGGAATTATACAAAGAGTTTGAAAGATTGGAGATAGAGGTATGTATGCCTGCAAGTAGTACAGATACGGTGTACACTATGACGTTTCAGCCAGAATTGTTAGAAAAGATTCGCAGATGCCAGGAGGAAGTCATGAGTGGAGATGTGAATAAGTTAACAGGTGAGGAAATATGCACACAAGTAGATGACAGTGGGATATTGAGATTTTCTTCACGTATTTGGATACCCAATGTGACAGAGTTAAAGAATGAGATTCTACAGGAAGCCCACAGTTCGAAATATTCGATTCATCCTGGAAGTACGAAGATGTATCGAGACTTGAAAAGAAACTTCTGGTGGCCAGATATGAAGAGAGATATTGCCGAATGGGTGAGTAAGTGTTTAACCTGTCAGAAAGTAAAAGCTGAACATCAGAGACCAAGTGGGATGCTACAACCATTAGAGATTCCCGAGTGGAAGTGGGAACATATTGCGATGGATTTTGTGGTAGGATTGCCAAGGACGAGAGATAATCATGATGCTATCTGGGTAATTGTTGATCGATTAACGAAATCTGCACATTTCCTTCCGATAAATGAGAGGTTTGCATTAGACAAATTGGTTCACCTATACATAAAAGAGATTGTGGTGCAACACGGAGTTCCAGTATCAATAGTCTCAGATCGAGATCCAAGATTTAATTCGAGATTTTGGAGAAGTTTTCAAGAATGTTTGGGCACCGAATTAAAAATGAGTACTGCTTAGCATCCTCAGACTGATGGTCAGAGTGAAAGAACGATTCAAACAATTGAAGACATGCTCCGAGTTTGTGCACTGGATTTTGCAGGAAGTTGGGATGAACACTTGCCATTAGTGGAATTTTCATACAACAACAGTTTTCATGCTAGCATCGGTATGCCACCGTATGAAGCATTATATGGACGAAAATGTCGATCTCCAGTATACTGGGAAGAAGTTGGCGAGCGAAAGATACTCGGACCAGAGTTAGTGCAGCAAACCAAGGAAGTAATTCAACTTATTTAGAAACGGTTAGTGACAGCTCAGAACCGACAGAAAAAGTACGCTGATTTGGCCAGAAAGAATATGGAGTTCGAAGAAGGAGAACAAGTTTTGTTAAAAGTATCTCCGTGGAAGGGGTTAGTGAGATTTGGTAAGAAGGGAAAATTAAGTCCAAGATTTGTCGGGCCTTTTGAGGTATTGAAGAAGGATGAAAAAGTTGCCTACGAATTAGCCTTACCGCCTCACATGCAACATATTCATAACGTGTTTCATGTATCAATGCTTAAGAAATACCACCTGGACTCTAAACATGTCATCGATTATGAGCCGATAGAGATCCAGCCAGATTTATCTTATGTGGAACAACCCATCAAGATATTTGATCGTAAAGAGAAAGTTCTACGAACTAAGACAATACCTATAGTAAAAGTTTTGTGGTGAAACCCCAGAGTGGAAGAATCAACTTGGGAGCTTGAAAGTGACATGCTCGAGAATTATCCTCATTTATTCACTTAGGTGAGATTCTGGGGACAGAATCCTTTTAAGGGGGAAGGGTATAACGCCTTAGAATTTTAAATAGTAATAATTGTTTATTTAATATTAAATGTGAATTATGTGACGTATAAAATTTGTTGAGCAGGTGAAGTATGTGTGGTATAATATTGTGGGCTTAATTGATGATTTATGTGTGATGTGTAAGCCTGGGAATTTTTAACTATATTTTTGGGAATTTATTTCCTATTTAATTGTGTTATATTTACCTTCTGTGAATTTTATAAAATCCTCGGGATTAGCAGAAATCCTGAAATCTTTTGCAGTATTAACTTTATTAGTATATATGACTTTTAAAAATATATGGGAAATTATTTTGGGTTTCAAGGATTTTAAAATGATTTTATGAATTATTTTTCCAAATTAAGGATTCAATCTTGTAAAATCCATATTTAATTCGTTTTTGATCCTAAAAATATTTTAAAAATTTGTCGGTGATCGTAATTTTTTGTACTTCATTTTAAAATTTTAGATTTAAAATTTCACCCATTTTCCTGGTTAATTCGAATTTTATTAGAATTAATTATTGTATATTTCATTAATAATAATTAATTGTTTTAAAAAAAAATTCCCCTTTTTAAACACCCAATCCCTAATTTCAGTTCAGAAGGGGGCGTGTTCTTTTCTCTGGATTGTTCGATTCTCTCGGCTGTGTTCTAAGTCTTCTCGAAATCTCTCCACAAATTCCTTTCCTTTTCTCTCAATAACCTCGACCATACCTCACCCGTATAAAGGGGATGCCGTCAAAATTTTCTAAAAATCTTAAATAATTTCTTTGTATATATATGTGCATATAATTACACAATTTGATCGAGTTGTTGGATTATATACCGTATTATCTATTTAGTTAATTTTGTGAGTAACGTTTGTTGGATATAATTAAATATCTATATTTGAAGCTTATTAATTATTGGTGTATGATTAAATAAATGCAAATTAGGAGATTATTCGCGGGGGTAGATTAAGTTAAATTTTTATATTGATTAGCGAATATTGAGTAGAATTCTAAAATAGTGTTATATTGTGTGTAGATCCCACGGATAAAGGGCAAGCTAAAGCTGAGGACGTAAAGACTCTTCGAATCCTGTGATTTCCTGGTTAAGGCAAGTAAATTACTTCACTTATCTTTCAAGTGAATTATGATTATTATAACTTGATTCATATGCTCGTTCGAATTATCCTTGTTATAATTGTTCTGTTAATTTCCCTTAATTTCGAATATTAAATTGTTATACCCCAAATCGATTATATTGATTTCGTTGATTCTTTTAGTGGCTTGACTTACATCCATACCCCTTGTATATATATCAAACTTGTCGATATCTAGGTCAGAAATTACCCGACCTTATTTCATTTTGCAAGATTTGAGATGTTGACCTGGAACGAAAATGTCCAGGGTGTGTGGCAGTTGAGGTGGTCGATTGTTCCGACACCTGATGTCTAGTTATAGGATTGGACTGTTAGTTTTTAAAAAAAATGTGGACCGTAAGGGTCGGACCAGATTCGTGGTCAAAAATTATTAAGGCCAATGTCTGTCGTGGATCCATTAAGGACATTGCTGTGTGCGTTTGTCCGGGGTCAGTGCGTGACTGATCAGCAGCCTAACCTTATGATTGTTTTTCTATAAAATGCATGATAGTCCAAATCCTCTTCTATTTTATGATTCAGACAAAAGACGTATCTTTCAGTTTGTTAGTTCTTGACAGACTTGCAAACATTTCAGTTTGTTTATGCTTTTAATTTTATATATATACTTGCTGAGCATTTTAGCTCACTTGCTTGCTAATTCTGTTTTCTCAGCTAAGCACGAAGATGTCTAGAAGGAGTGGACCGTCTGGTTGGGGCAGCCAGAGAGTCGAGGTGGTGGGATGGGTAGTGAGCTTATAACCCTATTTCATGTCATTTCTGTATTAGTAGACAGATTATTTATCTTATGGAGTTGTATATTATTTTATTCAGTATTGGGTTGTAATAGTTAATTAGTAGTTGTTTCATACTGTGGCCTGTGAGCGGTCTTGGTTGGTGTAGTTATATTTCTCTTTGGTTTTGTTATTAACACGCAAGTGAACTGTTTTGGTATTAATTGGTTGGTTTGGACAGGTGGATAGTCATATTTATGATTATGTCATGCCAAAATTTTTCTAAAATTATCCTATAAAAATATATTTATATTATTATAAAATGTATGGACATTATTGTTGGATAGTGAGGGTGTTACAAGCACCCAACGAATTAACCTAGGCTTTGAATCCTTCTTCGAAATAAGATACCGAATAGCTGCATGATCCGTATACACAATCACCTTCGTTCCAAGCAAGTAAGATCTGAATTTTTCGAAGGCATAGACAACTGCCAACAACTCCTTTTCTATAGTAGTGTAGTTTAGCTGCGCATCATTGAGGGTTTTACTGGCATAGTAAACCACATGAAAAACTTTATCCTTCCTTTGCCCAAGCACAGCTCCTACTACGTAGTCACTCGCATCACACAGGAGCTCGAATGGTTCCTCCCAATTAGGTGCAGTAATGACAGGTGCTGTAGTCAACTTTTTCCTCAACAACTCAAAAGCTGCAAGACACTCCTCATCGAATTTAAAAGGCACATCCTTCTCCAACAAGTTGCACAAAGGTTTAGATATTTTAGAGAAGTCCTTGATGAATCGCCTGTAGAAACCCGCATGACCAAGAAAACTGCAAATCCCTTTGACAGAATTAGGTGGAGGAAGATTCTCAATGGTCTCCACCTTAGCCTTATCCACTTCAAATCCCTTGCTAGATACTTTGTGCCCAAGAATGATACCTTCTTGCCCCATGAAGTGACACTTCTCCCAATTAAGCACCAAATTGGTCTCCACACAATGCCTCAATACTAACCCCAGATTATGCAAGCACTTATCAAAAGAAGTCCCAAAAACCGAGAAGTCATCCATGAAAACCTCTACATTAGTGCCAATCATGTCCGAGAAAATAGCCATCATGCACCTTTGAAATGTGGCCGGAGCACCACAAAGTCTGAAAGAAACTCGTCGAAACGTAAAGGTGCCAAAAGGACATGTGAATGTGGTCTTCTCTTGATCTTCCGGAGCAATGCAAATCTGGTTGTAACCCGAATAACCATCAAGAAGGCAATAGTACTCGTGACCAGCCAATCTATCTAACATCTGATCAATGAATGGAAGAGGGAAGTGATCTTTCCTGGTGGCTTTATTCAACTTCCGGTAGTCCATTCAAACTCTCCACCCTATGACTGTCCGAGTAGGGATGAGCTCATTCTTCTCATTAGCAAAAACTGTCATGCCTCCTTTCTTAGGCACACACTGTACCGGGCTCACCCAAGAACTGTCTGAGATAGGATAGATAATACCCGCATCTAGCCACTTTAGAATTTCCTTCTTCACCACCTCTTTCATGATAGGATTAAGTCTTCGCTGATGTTCAACAGTAGGCTTAGCTCCTTCCTCTAGCAAAATTTTGTGCATGCAATAAGAAGGGCTGATTCCCTTGACATCTGCTATGGTCCAACCAATTGCCGATTTGAATTCTCTCAGAATTCGCAAGAGCTTTTCTTCCTCACTACCTGACAGGTTAGAAGCAATAATAACAGGTAACGTAGAAGTTTCACCTAGAAATGTATACCTCAAGTGTTCGGGAGTGGTTTAAGATCAAGTGTAGGAGCTTCTTTAATAGATGGCTTGAGACGCTCCGCAGAATTTTTAAGCTCTGCTAACCCAAGAGATTCGAATGGCATATCAAACTTCCTTTGCCATGGGGCTGAATTCAAGGGCGGAAGCTGCTCGGCTACTTCCTCATCTTCAAAGTCAGGATCACCAACAAGAACTCTTTCCAAAGAATCTGATTTAAGCAACTGCTCAATCTCCGTAGTAACTGCAGAATCAACCAAATCCACCTTCATGCATTCCTCTTCATCAGGTGGAAAATTCATTGCATCGAACACATTAAAAGTGACATTCTGGTCTTGCACTCTCATGGTGAGTTCCCCTTTCTGCACATCTATCAAAGTTCTACCCGTCGCCAAGAATGGTCTTCCCAAGATGATAGGAATCTTCTTGTCTTCCTCGAAGTCCAAGATAACAAAATCGGCAGGAAATATGAGCTTATCAACTTTCACCAAGACATCCTCCACTATACCCCTTGGATACGTGATAGATCGATCAACCAATTGCAAAGAGATGTTAGTTGGCTTTGGCTCCGGCAGACCCAGTTGCATGTAAACTGACAACGGCATGAGATTAATACTATCTCCCAAATCACACAAGCACTTGCAGAAAGATAAGTTGCGAATAGTGCACGAGATAGTGAAACTCCCCGGATCTTTAAGTTTTGGAGGCAACTTTTGCTGTAGCACGGCACTGCACTCTTCTGTCAAAGCAACGGTCTCTAACTCCTCAAGCTTCAATTTACGAGAGAGAATACCTTTCATGAACTTGGCATAGCTCGGCATCTGTTCAAGAGCTTCCGAAAAAGGAATATTAATCTGCAACTTCTTAAAAACCTCTAAAAACTTAGCAAATTGCCTATCCATCTTCTGCTTTTGTAATCTTCCCGGATATGGAGGAGGAGGATAGATCTGATTTTTCTTTGAAGACTGCTCTGGGGAAGCTTTTCCAACAGATTCCTTGCTCTTTACCACTTCACCAACTGGCTGATCATCCACCAAGTCAGATTTTTCAATTTCGGGCACTGCAGAATTTTCTACTTGCTGATTCTGCACTTTTTCATCTTCCTCAGCTGCTGATTTTGGATCTGTTATAACCTTTCCCGATCTCAAGGTTACTGCCTTGACCTGTTCTTTGCCTTGCGACCTGCCTGGATTATCCTCCGTACCGCTAGGAAGAGTTCCTTGTTGCCTACTAAGTAAGGCACTTACGAGCTGCCCCATCTGGTTTTCCAAGGTCTTTAGAGAAACTGCCTGGCTTTTAACCATCAACCTCAACTCATCCAATTCTAATTTTTCAGTAGAAGATTGTCCTGCATTAGCCTGAGGCTGTTGCTGAAAACCTGGAGGTTGGAATTGTTGCCTTGGAGCATACTGCTGCTGATAGCCTTGATTTAATGGCCTCGCTTGCTGACCCTGAAACTGCTGATAAGGCTGTTGAGGTTGTTGAGCACCTTGATTGTTGCTCCAGCTTAAATCAGGATGATTCCTATTATTGGGATGATATGCAGCTGGAACTGGTGCAATAGGTCTCTGAAAATTACTCACAAACTGTGCTGATTCAGAAGAGATAGCACACTAATTCGTCTCATGTGCGCCCGCACATAACTCACACACACTAGCCACCTGCTGAAATCCATAATTGGTAAGATAATCCACCTTCATAGTAAGAGCCTTCAACTGAGCTGCAATGGCTGTAGCTGCATCAACTTCAAGAATTCCTGCAACCTTGCCTTGAGATAGTCTCTGAGTTGGATTTTGATATTCATTAGCAGCCATCGTCTCAATTAGATCATAAGCCTCCTCGTAGCTCTTAGCCCACAAAGCTCCACCAGATGCTTCATCTAGCAAAGGTCTAGATTGTGCTCCCAACCCATTGTAGAAACCATTGATAACCATCCAAACAGGCATTCCATGATGAGGACACTTTCGAAGCATCTCCTTATATCGTTCCAAAGCTTCACACAAAGATTCTCCGAATTGCTGTGTCAACTGAGTAAGAGCATTCCTGATTGCTGCAGTCTTAGCCATTGGAAAGAATTTGACAAGAAACTTCTGAGCAAGATCATCCCAAGTAGTAATAGAACCTGCCGGTAGAGAATGCAACCAGCCCTTAGCCTTGTCCCTTAGAGAGAATGGGAAAAGCCTCAACTTCACGGCATCTTCAGACACAGCATTAAACTTGAAGGTGTCACAGATCTCGATAAAATCCCGGATGTGCATATTATGATCTTCCGTAGGAGCACCCCCAAACTGAACCGAATTCTGAATCATCTGAATAGTGCCAGGCTTGATTTCGAAATTGTTAGCTGCAATAGCTGGCCTGACAATGCTAGATTGGATGTCATTGATCTTCGGCTGAGAATAATCCTTCAAAGCCTTAGCTGTTGCTGGTAAATCAGCCATCTCTTTTGCTGCTGCAAGTTCTTCTTCTGTCAGTTTACGAGTTTGTAAACGTGTTCGCATACACGTTCAAGTACCTGAAACACCGAGAAACAACAACTAAGTAAGAAAATCCGAGTCACTGAACGCTAACGACCACTGATGACAAGCACATAAACTAATAAAACAAAGCACCGAGTCCCCGGCAGCGACGCCAAAAACTTGTTAACACAAAATCACGCAAGCTTACGCGGTCACAAGTAATATAGAATAAAGTTGAGTTCGATCCCACAGAGACTGGTTTTGGTTTTGTTAAATAGAATAATGCACCTATGCACCAATGTATGATTATACTTTACTGCTAAGACAATTAACAAATTGAGGTTATGTTTAACTAAATTAACTACTAAGCAATTTAACAATATTACTAATTAACTAATTACGAGAATTTAATATCGAATTACTTATATGCAAGAAAACATGGGATCCTAACTTCATTAATTACTTCGCATAGATCTGACGCCTTTAATTACTGCGTGCAACGGGTTTTGATATCTGATCGGACAACACGAATTAAGTACACGCTACCTGTCAGTATATGCATACAAAACTACCCATACATCCACAAAATAGATAGAAGATGAATAGACACCAATTATGCTTAGACCCTATATGTCTACAGAATTTGAAAACATAACGGTTGATGAACAAGTTATCCAATTTGATCACATAGGGCAACATAATATATTTCTATTTATGCTACAAATTATGATGATAAGCATACATAATCCTATGCTAGCATGGCAAGTTCTAAATCTCAAGATCCACTTTCACTTCACATGAGATTAACAGATTAGATGTTCACGACGCATCTATCAACTAAGCATAACCATACGAGGATATCAGATATACGCCACACACAGATCTTTAAAGCGCCAAGATACTAAACTACATAATTAAATTTGTTAGAATCCCATGACAACGATTAGTTCATAGTCGAACTGATCATCACCATGGGAATTGATGAAAGCATGATATTAAACAAACTCTGAATGATTATATTTAAAACTAAAGTATGAGTTTAAGAAAACAAATCCAAAATCCAGAGTATCGCCTAATTTAGAAGAATACAAAAAGATGAAATAGAACTCCGAATGCTGTCACAACCCTCCAGAAATCCTTCTTCGCGTCTGAATCTCTAACTTTGGCTATCTCTGAGTGTTTCCGGTGTCACACCTCCTTTCAGGAGTTGTATGTGCTTATATAGGCATTAGGTTGCTTAACCAACAAGAAAACCTGATAAAACAAACTTTTTCTAATCAAAACAGAATTTCTGCACCGCACCCCTGCGCTCTCGTGCACTCCTGCTGCGCAGCCGCGTAGCCTGCTCTCCTGCGGCCCTCCTGCTGCGCTGCAGCGCAGCCATTCTCTGTACCTTGGCTGTTTTATTTCCAAAATCTTCATTTCAACTCCGTTTTCGTCCGTTCTTTTTGCATTGGCTTCCTCTCTTCATGTAGAATCATAATAGCACATGGTAGCAACCTCCATCTTTCATTGCAAACTCCAAATGGACTCCACGATTTGCTAATCACACCAGAACCTATCCGACACTTAACAAACCAGCACACTAAACAAAAACACATCAAATATACAACATACTTGAGGTCAAAACACCAATTTAAGCCGAAATGGAACACTCCAAGTGGATATTAAATCCACTTATCACATAAACTTCGTGAAGAAGTCAAAATAACAAGACATAACTTAATATTCTTAATTGAATATTAACGTTCCAATACCGCTTGTGCGTAAAGTCCACTCGTGTTACTTAACCCTTGCCGTTATTTACTATTTTCCGCATTACGCATATAGATAACGTGTAATAGTGTTCTTTCACGGTCCTCGCAGTTGCGAGTTGAATTTTCTTTCTCATCCTCACACTTATGAGTTGAATAATATTTTAACGCATAATAGCGTACATCGTGGCTAGTACCGTAACCTACTAGTTTTGCATGATTTTATTATATATCTTGCTTAACGATATTTGTTTCGTAGATATTGTGTTTATAACTTTTGTAGTGAGGTGAAGTTGAAGTGAGGTGATTCTCGTTCTATGACCCAAGTCCTAGACGTATTAACGGGGAGTTAGTAGTCTTCGCACCGTGAAGAAGAGGAAAGACCCAAGACCTTTCATCTAAGACCCAAGACCGACAAAAGCCAAGAATCAATAGTTTACACCAAAGGTACTACATCAACTTTGAAGAAGTAGCGGGGAGTTGCTGTCTAAGATAAGTTGTGTAGGTTTTACAACGACTTTGAGGTGGTAACGGGTAGTTACGCACCAAGACGAGTCTTGTACTTGTTTACATTTATTTTGAGGTGATAACGGGTAGTTATGCACCAAGACAAATATTTGCGGGATTGTAAAGGCTTCTCCGCCTACTAAAGGAGCGAGTTTATTTTAAGGAAAATCTCGAGTCCGGAGATGAGCTCGGGGAATGGAGTAGGGGTGAGCGAATCCATTAGGGGTTGCGCCATCGCGAACCAGGATAAAATCTCCTGTGTGGTATTTTCTTCCCTTGTCTTTTATTTCTGCACTTATAAACTGCATAACGACTCGGTAAAAGTTTTAAAAAGGGAAAATTATTTTAAAACGCCATAACAATTTTTAAAATGGATATTAAGCTATTCAACCCCCCCCCCCTTCTAGCTTAAAATAGCCCTCACACGGGACCTAACACATTGGCCTATAAAGGTGTCGAACTGGACAAACCAGAACTACACTAATACATACACAAACCGACGGAACCAGCATTACCCGTTCGCCCTATTTCTCCAATCGTCAGGAATTCGTGGAAACCATTTAGACGGAGTTCCTAACATTTTTATTAAAAATCTCATTTTAAAACATTAAGCTTTGCAAAACCCTTTTTAACTTCATAAAACATTTTAATACTTAATCTTTTTGAAAACCTCTACTTCGAAGTACCTTCGACTCTCTGATAACAAATCAGCCCAGTCTAAGTAACTTCAAAGTATTTTTAAAAAACAACTCATTTTGATTTGCAATGATAAAAGTCAAGGGGTTTGACTAAGTTCTCTGATATCAATGAAATAGGGATACAAGTCTGAATCAAGAAGATGTAGACTCAAAGGCATCAAGGCAATTGATCAAATTTCAAGTTTAAAGTATAGTATTATGGGTAAGTAAGTTTTTTAATCAGTGGTTAGGTTATAGAGAAGTTTGTAAAATCTTAGGGATAACATAGGTTAAACTAGACACGGACATAGGTCAAGTAGAACACTGGTTTATCTGTTAGTCAAATAGGGTTTAATTATAGCAAGCTGTTTGACATATATGGTCAAGAAGTAATTAAAAAGAATTATGTTGTTTTAGGGTTTACAGTTTATGAAACAGTCGTGGACAAAAATCTGGTTGCATGAATAGATAGGCTACATAAGATTTATGTTCAACATGGCATAAGATAGGCATGCTCGAATCAACAGGATATATCAGTTTAGGAATGTAAACTTCAAGAAAAGACAGAGTTACTTGCCTCCGGTAGAATGCAACATCTAAAAGCTTAGTCATTGGTACTCAACCTTAGCTTTTCCTTTATCTCTAGGTCCTACGTCCTTCTTATCTACATAAACCATATCACTACTTTAGAATACTATACTTCTAAATCGTCTAATCCTAATCTACCCAAATGATTCTTATAACGCATTATACTTATCATATAACATACGTATCTGATAATATACTAAAACTACCTCGTAAACAGATAACCATTTAAGCACGTAACACCTAGAACATGCATCTCACATAAACCACTTATACATTTAGCAGATAAACCTAACTCATAAGCAGTCATGCTATTAGATATACAGTTTACTACCTATAATTTCATGAAATCGGGCAGAGTTTCCTTTATAATATGGACTATCCCGTCGGAATACAACCGACTCAAATTCATAACCAAATCAATCCGATGGATTTAAGATCCACCTACACTTCCCAATGGATTCTATAAATTTCATAATAACTCATAATCATACTACTTACCACTTATATCATATTTTACTTTAAATAAATCACTAAAGCATATTTACAAATCACCACAATCATATAATTTATCCTTATCAGGAAATTTAGAATTTTAACTTACATACCTCCGAAAATTTATACATGCAATTATTTTAATTCGAGACTACACACATAATCAATCAATAAGCATAATCAAGAATTACAATTTCTTAATAAACCGAATATTTCATAATTTAATCCTAAAAATTCGAATTAATCAATAATTAAATCAAGAGATTATGCATGCAGGTCATAATGATTCGAATAATATTCAGAAAATTCATATCAGTTTTAAACACCATCTCAAGCAATTAACAAATAACTTAACGAATCGATTTGTTCGATTTTATCACATAATTCGAACAAGATTATCAAGAAAATATCATAAAAATCTTCGAAATATACATGCAAACTTAAATGTAGCATCCCAAAATCCGGGGTACAGATATGGGGCCACTAACTATAAACAATATTATACATCTCTGAATACAAACAACATTTAATAATAAAACCCCTTAACCAAGATCGCATACAGGTTATGGTATGAAACAACTATCGAATATCATTATTACAACCCAGTCTCAGAATAAAAGAATATTATACAATTTATATGAATGTACAAAAATCACTGTCTAACTAAATATCCAACCTTGACCAATTCCCAACCACTAACCGACGAAAATCCGTAACCCGATCGTCTCCTTTCGCTGCTGGAAAGCAATACCCCTTGACCATTACTAGGTTCAATAATCTCCTCTATTAGCTGAAGAAAACAAACAAGCAAGAGTGAGCCAACAATGCTCAGCAAGTGCAATAGTGATAACAATTTTAAAATAACCGTTGACAATTCTGATAAACAAAAGGAATTTCTTCTCATTATTTGAAAGAATCAGTGAGATCAACTTTTAGATTGCCACGAGGGCCAACAATTCACCATTAACAAAGAGCAACTGAAACTAGAACTGATAAAAGTTCTGATATCAAAATATTATCAAAGCTGACTTCCAAGGAGTCAAGAACTAGACATCACAGTCTCAGAGTATAGATTAGAATTGGAATTTTTTTTATTTATTTATAAAAAAAACATCAAGGTTAGGCTGCTGATCAGTCACGCACTAACCCCGGACAAACGCACATAGCAATGTCCTTAATTGGATCCATGGCACACATTGGCCTCAATTTTGACCATTAAACTGGTCTCCCCGAAGGGACTCCTCTGACCATAATATGGTCTCCCCGAAGGGACATCTGAAAACATTTCCAATTCTAATTCAAACATATTAGGTGTCGGGACAATCGACAACCCTGATATCCAACCACTAGAACCTCACGTCTAGAATAACAACTCAAGATTAGGAGTTAATAAGAAACGACATCATCATCTAGTATCGACAAGTTCGATACAACACAGGGAATAACCAGATAATCAAGATCTTAAGTAAATACCGACAAGTTCGGTACTAAGTAGGGTGGAAAATATAAAGAATGACAATTCGAATAAATACCAACAAGATGAATATGAATAATTGAAATTTATAACATCAGCAACTTATGCAAAGAGAAATTTCATATGAGCAAGAATAAGGATATAATTTACAATCAGATTTCAGCAACTTAAATTCTAGACTAAAGTAAGGATATGGTCAAGTGTGGGGCTTTTAATAAAACTTATACACAATTAAGAGTTTGAGCTTACATAAGCGGATAAAATAACTTAAAACAAGTATTTGCCAAAACAGTTTCAATATGGAAAGGTTCAGATCAATTTGAAAGAAAACGTCTTTCTAAATGGGGTCCATTGGTGAAAAATATGCTAAGTCAGGAATTTTACCAGCAGGTTCTCATAAAAGTTAAGAAAACTTGGTTTTCCTTGTTTAGAAAATTCTTAAGAGTATCTGACGAAAATAGAGGAAATGGCATTCCTTTGTCAAAATGTAAAAAGGATTATTTATAAGATTCTTTGTAAAACCGACATGTGGATTATTGGTAGGGAAATTAAACAACATCATGCTAATTTGAAGAAGTTCATATGTCATCTTCCACTATACTTGACCAAATTAGTTCGCACGATAGATAACTAAATTGCATCACTTGAACAATAAGTGAATAGCAATAACACTTGCCTCGATTTATAGAGTTCCTGATTTCCGTACCGATACTAAATTTAGCTTCTCGTCAGTCTCTTTCATTTACAGGTGGCTTCTCATTCAGTCCTACTTTCATCTTTACTTCATCGTCCGATAATCTCAACGTCACTTCACCCATCGACTTTAATACTTGTCATTCTGTTCCTCTTTCAGATCACCCGTGCACTGTCCTTGGCTAGGTTTCCTATTCGAACCTTTTCAAAGTCAAATACTATTTTAGTATCCAACTAAGCAAAAGTCTTATTGTTTTGCTCTATTCTACCCATACGCGTCTTATAACGCTTACATACTTATCATATATACATATCCAATTACATACATAAATTAATCTCAATATAATCAACCAAGTCAAATAACACTTAACACATATGGCCATTTATTACTTAAACATTATCCAGTGGCAACCACTACACAGCAAAATCACACCTCAAATCCTCATGTCAACTAGTACTTATTCACTTAGACTCTCGATAATCATAGCATACTTTCCAATCACCAAATCAAATAAATTAAATAGATTTTAAATAGATTTGCAGGGGATTTTTAGAAAATTTCGGCATGAAGTATTCGTAAATAGGACTATTCCCCTGTTTTAACTCTAAGAACTTCATCTCCATTTGATCTTTCATGTAGTCTGGGAAATACTTTTCTAAGAACAACTTTGTAAACCTTGCCCAAGGAATCACTTCTGTAGCTTTCAGAGTCTTCACTGACTCCCACCAGTACGTAGCCTCATTTTTCAGAAAGTAACTTACATATTCGGTCTGTTTATTTGCTGGGACCCCCACTAGTTCAATAGCCTTTTCCATTTCTTTCAGCCAAGATCTCGCCTCTACTGGGTCCGCTGTTCCTTTAAATTCGGGAGGTTTAACTGCCTGGAAGGACTTAAAGGTAACCACCGGGAGAATTGGTTGTTGCTGTTGCTGTTGTTGCTGCTGTTGCTGTTGTTGAGCCAACAGCTGCTGTTGTAACTGTTGCTGTTACTGTGCTAGAGTAGCAGTTTGCTGAACAAGGGTCTGCAATATTTGAGCCAAAGCAGGGTCTATTTGACCTATAGGAGGTGGGTTGGCTTGTTCACCCTGATTGGAGGTTCGAGTATTTTGTTTCTTCTTTCTTGGAGGCATATTTCTGAAATCAACGGGCAATTATTAATTAGGTTCAGATTCAAAAGTCAATATATCAAAAGAATCTAATTTAAGCCAACAGTGAATATACTATTGAAATATAATTCAAGGTTCACAGCCATTACTCGGGTCAGCAATTGGTTTACAATGTATAACAGAATACAAAAATCAAAGCTATGCAAGGTATTCATGAATATCTAATAGATGCATTAACAGAACAATAAACATAAAGCTGAAATTAAATATGGTACTGAAGGTAAATGCAGTACTAGAAAAAGAAGCAGTGCTGAAAATAAATTCAATGCTGAAAGGTGAATGTGATGCTTAAAAATAAATAACAATGTGAAAGGAATTTAACGCAGTTTTGTAGAAAGAGATCATCATATATATCTTATTCGTAATACACTATCTCACGTCCTCTGAAATCAACTTTCGAATCACCACTCTGCATACTTGACGAGTCTTCGAATTTGACTCTACACATTACATTTCAACATTTAACACTACTCACATTAACCACAAAATCATGACTTTTGAAATTCACATTAAGATCCTCGTGCCAAATTTTCTTCCTTTTCATGGAAACTCTAAAATCGCTCTCGATTGATTTGCTTAATCATTCAGACCTCTATGTCTACCTTCCAATCTCAAAACATCGCCTTTATCTTCCTCACAATTCAAGATCTCATTTTCTTGTCCTCGCAATCTGCTTGTGCTTCGTTGATGGGGAATAAATCCAATCCTAAGTTATATTTAACTCCTTTTTATAGTCATCACCATCCACTTCCTGTCAACTTCCTTCATGATCGTATTAAATTTTTCAAATTCTTAATAATCACAAAGACAGTCCTGTCACTCTCTTCAAAACTTCCACCAAGATTAATATGATACTATTTTCGACGAAATTCCCATCTTTCCAAGCTCATCACTTATAGATTTAACTTAAGACGCTGCTACTTGTCACCACACTGCCTTTCTGCCACAACTTCCCACATTTATCTTAATAAAATCTCTAGGGATTCTACTCCCGAAATCTTATTTTCTGATAATGGGATCTCGTTAATTTCTGCTAATTCTCATTCTATAGGCAACTATAGTGCCCTTTCTCTTCGAACTCCACATCGTCGGGATTCCACATCCTTTTCTTCATTAAATTTTATACGTCTGCTATTTACTCACTTCTGGAAACTTTCTGGCTTCTATGCCTTCCTCCTTATTGACATTTTATTCCATCTTGGTCAACTTTCCACCATCCTTGATAATCATGACTTTCTTAAAATTGGCCCGGATAAGTTATTTTCTTCATACAGTCACCTTAATCCTTACCCCTCTGTCTTAATTCTTCTTGATAACTCTTACAAACCTTTTTGTTCTGCTTCACTCTGATTTATCCAAGTTAGCCTTCTTGATTCTAAAATCTTATGTTTAATGACGGATTCGAAACATTCCAAATTTTATGACATTCCATTTACTACCTCTGCCATACAAAAGATGTTTACAATTAATCTTCCTTCAGCATTGTACAACTTATATCCAATATCTCCATTTCCATTCTCTTTTCGCCTTTTAACAATATTTACATCCACGGGCTCTTATTCACTGCCCTTTTTCCTTTATCCATCTCTCATTAGCCTCCATTCTTGTTCATGATTTCTCGAACCAGTATTTATTCCAGTTTGACATGACATATCTGTCTTAACCACCAAATTCTTAAACTCGCATAACCACTTCTTCGTCTATGCAGTTGTAATTCTATCATTTAAGACGTCGTCACGCCCATCTTCACATTCCTTCATCATTAGGAATTTTTGAAAACATCGAATTTCTGACAAAGGAGATCAATAAAATGAATGGGGCATCAAGTACGAATATACACAGAGTTTGTTTGATAAAACTTTTATAAAGGAATTTAACCGAGAGATCAATATGATCTTTTGAACTATTTTCAGGTTGCATTTGTCACTTGATTAACCACCATAGTACATAAGGATGGCCAGTCCTTAGTACTTCGTGACAAACACAATCAGTGGCGTCCCACTGGACTTCTATCACAAAGATAAAATGTCCCTGAATCCCCTATCTGCATAGGTTGTTCATCTCGGCTCGAATGAAGAAAATCAAGCATTCATGAAAATGGAAGGGATTCAAGCGTTTCAAAAATCTTCATGTAAAGCTGGATCAAATACTATCTGATAATATAACTATTTCTAGAAGAATGGGATTGAATTCGAATAAATATGACATACAACGCTCGTCATCAATTGAGGTATAGAAAGCTTTTCGATGGATGCATCAACTACTGATTAGGCAAACATTTAAGAAACCTAATTATTCATAGTCTCACTCTTGTCGACTAAGCACTAATATACTTAGATGCCAAAACTGGCCTGACAATAATGAGTTGAATAAATAAGAAGCTCAATTCATTCTCGATTTTGGATCATTATTGCGCAAAGAATGCCTCAACAACGATACCAACAGGGAATTAATTTATGACAATTCAAAAGAAAAATAAGAAATTTCATAAGCAATGAATTTGAATGAATCGACGATTAAGGATACACAACTACGCTCAACTTCCAATTCTTGCATATAATCGCTTCGCACTTCGCATTATTAACCTTCTCATACCATCTCCGAAACATTCGCATCGAAACTAATATCGTTGAAAATTCTAGATTCTACGCAAAAAATTTCGAGATAACGTCCCCCGAACTGATAGCTTCAGCTGCCCACTTAGCTTATGCCACTTCGGGTTCGCGGTTTGGCTAATAGCCCAATCCTTAAACGATTCGAACTTCCACTCGCGCGATATGCCGAAAGACCGATTAACGTCGCGACGCTTGCCGAAGTATCCTAACGCGATCCTTATCCTAAACCATTCTACCCGACGTCTATCTTATACACGTACCTTAACCCTCCTAATCTGTTTCAGTGACCATAACCTGTAGCTCTGATACCAACTTGTAACACCCTCACTTACCATTATTAGAATTATATACTTTTTATAATGAATTAAACATTAATATAGGGGAATTTTTAGAAAATTTGGCAATGATGATTATTCTGAGCCGAAAATTTAAATTTTAATAACTACGTTATAATTCTAATTTCTTGTTTTAAATTCCGAATTTATATAATTGTTTAGTAATATGATCGAGATGGATTATTGGACTGTGGTTGTATTACAAATGATGATTGAATTGAGAAGATTGTGGATATAGTCGGTTATGTTCCGACTGGCAGTCACCCGTATAAAGGGGATGCCGTCAAAATTTTCTAAAAATCTTAAATTATTTTCTCGAATATATGTGTATATAATTGTACAATTTGATCAAGGTGTGGGATTATCTACCTGATTATTTATTTATTTGGTTAAATGATTAACGTTTGTTGGCTATAATTAATTGTTTATATTAGTGGCTTATTACTTGTTAATGATGTATGATTCAATAAATGAAAATTAGGAGATTACTCGCGGGGTAGATTAAGATTTGTTATTGATGTCGATTAGCGAATATTGAGTAGAATTCTAAAATAGTGTTATATTATGTGTAGATCCCAAGGATAAAGGGAAAGCTAAAGTCGAGGACGTAGGAATTCTCCGAATTCAGTGAATACCCGGTTAAGGCAAGTAAACCACTTCACTTATATTTCCCGTGAATTTTGATTATCATAACTTGATTCTTATATTCGTTTGATTTATCCTTGATATAATTGTTCTATTAATTTTCATTAATTTCGAATATTCAATTGTTATACCCCAAATCGGTTCTATTGTTTCGTTGATCCTTTTAGTGGCTTGACTTAAATCAATATCCCTTTTTCTATATCGAACTTGTCGATATCTAAATCAGAAATTACCGACCTTATTCTACTTTGTGAGATTTGAGATGTTGACCTGGAACGAAAGTGTCCAGGGTGTTTAGCAGTTGAGGTGGTCGATTGTTCCGACACCTGATGTCTAGTTAGGATTGGACTGTTAGTTTTTTTTAAATGTGGACCGTAAGGGTCGAACCAGATTCGTGGTCAGAAATTATTAAGGCCAATGTGTGCCGTGGATCCATTAAGGACATTGCTGTGTGCGTTTGTCCGTGGTTAGTGCATGACTGATCAGCAGCCTAACCTTATGATTGTTTTTATTTATAAAATGCATAATAGTCCAATACTCTCCTATTTTATGATTCAGATAAAAGACATATCTTTCAGTTGAGCTTTTATATTGTTGATTACTAGTTCCTAACAGACCTGCAGTTTCAGTTCATTTATGTTTATAAATATATATACTTGCTAAGCGTTCTTCGCTCACTTGCTTGCTAATCCTGTTTCTTCAGCTAAGCACGAAGATGTCTAGAAGGAGTGGACTGTCTGGTTGGGGCAGCCAGAGAGTTGAGGTGGTGGGATGGGTAGTCAGCCTATAACCTTATTTCTTATCATTTCTGTATCAGTTAGACAGATTAATTAATTATGGAGTTGTATATTATTTTATTCAGAACTGGGTTGTAATAGTTAACTAGTAGTTGTTTCATACTGTGACCTGTGAGCGGTCTTGGTTTGTAGAGTTTATATTCCTTTATGGTTTTCTTATTATTATGCCAGTGAACAGTTTTAGTATTAGTTGGATTGGCTTTGTTGACTTGGTCAGGTGGTTAGTTCAATTTACGAACACATCATGCCAAATTTTCTAAAAATTCCTCTATATTAATGTTTAATTCATTATAAAAAGTATATAATTCTAATAATGGTAAGTGAGGGTGTTACATTAAAACCATATAAAACAGAATTTATAACAATTTATAGGCCTCAAGAACATCATTGGCCACCACCGATTCACCGAGTTCATCACCGGTGGCGGTGGAAATTCGGGGGTACACTTATTGGGCCTCCAACCACGAGATTTCCTCCGATTTAACAACTATCAGTTATATATAATCATCACAGAGACTTCAAACCGAACTGGGCTCAAAAACTCCGACCAAAAACTCGACCAACAACTTTCGGCCAAAACAATACATACACGAATACATACGATTCTGGTATCAAACGAAAGAGGAAGAGAAGAGGAGCATGGATATGGTTTTTATTTAAATAAACAAGCAAAAATCGACTTTGCATGCAAGAGAGAGAGAGAACAGTGAGCTAGAGACAAGAGAGAGAGAGAGAGAGAGAGAGAGAGAGAGAGAGAGAGAGAGAGAGAGAGATTGTATCGAGTGGTGAACACAAGTATGAGGAGGAAGGAACCTGGCGGTGGTGATAATACTCCCATGGGTATTTTCGGAATTTAAGAAATGTTGAAATTTTATTTCTTTTCTAAAAGCTGATTTTAGTTAATCTTAAATTGAAATAAATTAGGAAAATAGGAGAAAAATAATTTTTAAAATTCTAAAATAAAATTTATGAAATTACAAACCTCCCTATATTTTTAAAATAATTTTAGGTTCAAAATTGAATTTTATATGAATTTTCGAAATAAAGGTTCTTTAAAATAAATAATGCTTTTTAAATCATTTTAAAATATCAAAACACACAATTAAATAACCACACTAATTTTCATAACTCAACAATATCACAAAGATGATAATGCAAAAGATTTCATGATTTAAATCAACTCCAATGATTTTATATGATTTTTAAAAGATTAAAAATGCACTTTAAAAATACTTTTAATGCTCCAAAAATATAATTAAAATTCCACGAGCATATTCGACATATACCAATCATCATATAATCACATAATCATGTTTTCACACATAACTTGACTTCATCAAAATATGCTCATCATATATTTCACATAATTTCCACATTTACAATTAAATAAACATTTATAATTCGCGAAAAATTCTAGGTCTTTATAGTCTTCCCCCCATAAAAGAATTCTGTCCCCAGAATCTCACCTAAGTAAACAGATGAGGATACTTGGCAAGCATCTCGCTTTCAAGTTCCCAAGGATTCCTCCATAAAACCTTAACCAATCTAACAATCTTATTTCTGAGCTTCCTATCACTTCTATCTTGAATCTCTACCGGTTGCTCTTCATAAAATTAATCTGGTTGAATCTCAATAGGTTCATACTCAATTACGTGACTCACATCAGGATTATACTTCTTAAGCATAGATACATGGAACACATTATGAATATGATGCATGTGCGGTGGTAGCGCCAACTCGTAAGCAACCTTTCCAACTCGCTTCAAAACCTCAAATGGTCCTACATATCTTGGACTCAGCTTTCCTTTCTTACCAAATCTCGTAACTCCTTTCCACGGTGATACTTTCAACAATATTTGATCTCCTATCTCAAAATTCATGTCCTTTCTTTTTAAATCAGCATACTTCCTTTGACGATCCTGGGCAATACTTAATCTCTTCTGAATAATCTCAACTTTCTCTTTCGTCTGCTGGAGCAGTTCTGGTCCTAAAATTTTCCTTTCACCAACTTATTCCAAATACACTGGCGATCTACACTTTCTCCCATACAAGGCTTCATACGGGGGCATTCCAATACTCACGTGGTAACTGTTGTTGTATGAAAATTCAACCAATGGTAGATGTTCATCCCAACTTCTTTTGAAATCCAATGCACAAGCTCTTAAAATATCTTCTATAGTTTGAATGGTCCTTTCACTCTGGCCGTTCGTTTGTGGATGGTAAGCTATACTCATCTTTAGTTGGGTTCCTAGACATTCTTGAAATTGTCGCCCAAACCACGAATTAAATCGTGGGCCTCGATCAGATACTATAGAAATAGGAACTCCATGACGTGATACTATATCCTTCAAATATAAATGCACTAACTTGTCCAATGGGTATCTTTCGTTAATCGGTAGGAAATGTGCAGACTTCGTCAATCGGTCGATAATTACCCAAATCGCATTGTGATTCGCTTTAGTCTTTGGTAATCCCACTACGAAATCCATGGCAAGGTGCTCCCACTTCCATTCGGGGATATCTAACGGTTGTAACAATCCACTTGGCTTTTGATGTTTCGCTTTGATCCTCTGGCCACAAAAAATTTCTCGCTTCATATCTGGCCACCAAAAATTTTCCTTCAAATCTCGGTACATCTTGGTACTCCCAGGGTGAATATATTATTTCGAGCTATGGGCTTCAGTTAGGATCTCATTCTTCAACTCCAAAACATTAGGAATCCATATCCTTTTACCAAATCTCAAAATTCCTTGATCATCTTTCTGTGTACAAATCCCTTCTCCAGTCAACGTATTCATCTCATAATTCATCAATTCCTCTTGACATCTCTAAATCTTCTCCAGCAACTCTGGTTGAAAAGTCATCGTACTCAGAAACTCATCTGCATCGTTTGAATCATAAACTTCTAAACTTAACTTCTCAAATTCTCGAAATAACTCTTTTGGCATAGTCAATGTATTCAACCTTTCCTTTCTACTTAGCGCATCAGCTACAACATTCGCTTTTCCGGGATGGTAACTTATCGTGTAATCATAATCCTTAATTAACTCCAACCATCTTCTTTGCCTCATATTCAACTCTTTCTGGGTAAAGATATACTTCAAACTCTTATGATCGGTGAAAATTTCACACTTCTCTCCGTACAAGTAATGTCTCCATATTTTTAACGCAAATACAATCGCAGCTAACTCTAAATCATGTGTTGGGTACTTCTTCTCATGCGGTTTAAGCTGTCTCGAAGCGTACGCAATAACATTCCCGTGCTGCATCAAAACATAACCTAAGCCTTTATGCGAGGCATCACTATAGATAACAAAATTTCCTTTATCACCAGGTAATACCAGCACTGGTGCCGTAACCAACCTTTTCTTCAATTCTTGGAAACTTTCTTAACACTTGTCACTCCAAACAAACTTCTCGTTCTTACAGGTCAACTTCGTCAACGGTGTAGCAATCTTCGAAATATCTTGAACAAATCTCCGGTAGTAACCGGCTAATCCTAAGAAACTTCTCACCTCAGTAGGAGTTCTTGGTCTATTCCAACTCACCACAGCTTCAATCTTAGCAGGGTCTACCCTTATTCCTTCTTTGCTGATCACATGACCTAAGAATTGCACTTCTTTCAAGCAAAACTCACACTTAGAAAACTTCGCATACAATCTTTCCTTTCTCAGGGTTTCCAATGCTATTCTCAAATGCTCGGCATGTTCTTCAGGGTTTCTCGAGTATATAAGGATGTCATCAATAAATACAATTACGAACTTATCCAAATATCTCTTGAACACTCTATTCATTAAATCCATAAACACGGCTAGCGCATTTGTTAATCCGAAAGCCATCAATAAAAACTCATAATGTCCATATCTCGTACGAAATGCAGTCTTCAGAATATCTTCTGGCTTGATCTTCAATTGGTGATAACCTGATCTCAAATCGATCTTAGAAAAATAAGCAGCATCTTTTAATTGGTCAAACAAATCATCAATCCTTGGCAGTGGATACTTATTCTTGATAGTCAACTTGTTAAGTTCTCTATAATCGATACACAACCTCACGCTTCCATCCTTCTTTTAACAAATAACACTGGCGCTCCCCACGGGGACATACTTGGCCTTATAACTCCTTTATCCAATAAATCTTGCAGTTGAGCTGCTAACTCCTTCATCTCAAAAGGTGCCATTCGGTACGGTGCTTTGGGTACGGGTTCAGTTCCTGGTACCAAATCAATCGGGAATTCAATCTCTCTGTCTGGAGGTAATCCGGGTAATTCGTCGGGAAATACATCGGGAAACTCATTTACAACTGGAATATCTTCCATCCTAGGGGCTTGTTTCTCCGTATCAACCACATGTGCTAAATAAGATTTACATCCTTGATTCAACAATCTCTTCGCTTGCATAAACGTTAGAAATCTCTTATCTTGCTTCTTTCCTTGAAATACTACTTCGTTACCATCTTCAGCCTGCAACTTAACTTGCTTCTTTCTACACTCAATTTGGGCATCGCACTCAGTCAACCAATCCATTCTTAAAATAACATCAAACTCTCCCAACTTAAAAGGAAATAAATCCACGTAGAAAAGAAATCCTTTGATCTCAATATTACAGTTAGGATATTCCCGGTCTATGTAAATCTTATCCTGATTAGCAACTTCTACTACTAACGTCTTTTCTAATGGACGTATCTCACAATGTAACTTATTAAGAAATCTTTCAGATATAAATGACCTAGTAGCTCCAGAATCAATCAATACTTTAGCTTCAAAAGAGTTGACAGGAAGCGTACCTGCAACCACATCGACATCATTAACACCTTCTTTTACAGGCATGTTGTAAGTACGGGCTCTGGGCTGAGGTGCTTGATACGGCACTTGTCGCGGTGCTGGAGGTGCGGTGATCCTTAAAACATTAGCAGTCTGGATAGGCTCCTTGCAATTCTTAGCAATATGACCAATCTTGCCACACTTATAACAAGTTAATCCTACTGGCTTCGCTTCCGAACATTCTTGAGCGTAGTGTCCTTTCTTTCCACATTTTTAGCAAACTATGTTAGGCTTATTACAGATATCCGGGTGCTTTCTCCCACCAATCTTGCAGTCTTGTAGTACGGGTCTTGTTATAGCCTGAGGGTTTACTCCTTGGGGTCTACGGTCTTGTCCTCCGTCACCACTTCCAAACTTCTGAAAATTTCTCTATCCTCCTTGTCGATTTCCAAACCTTCTTCTATTCAGAAAACTCCTCTGACCTTCCATTTCTTGACTCTTCTCTACTTTCTCAAACTTTCTCTTCTTACCAGCTTTCTCCTTCTGGTTTAATTCACTTTCCCCTTCAATAATCATCGCCTTCTGAACAACAGCAACATAGGTTCTCAATTCAAACACAGCAACTCTACTTCTTAATCAAGGCTTCAATCCATGCTGAAATTTCTTGGCTTTGCTGGCTTCGTTTCTTATATACTGGGGTGCAAACCTAGATAGCTCTGTAAACTTAGCTTCATACTCCGCAACAGTCATCCCTTCTTGTTTCAACTCCATAAACTGAATTTCCAACTGGTCTTGTAAATAACCTGACATATATTTTTCATTAAACAACTCCACAAATCTTGGCCATGTAATCGCATTTCCTTCTGCTTCCTTAACAGATTCCCACCAAAAATTCGCTTCCACTCTCAAATAAAAACTGGCAAACTCTACCTTCTGAACTCATCAACCCTAACTAACGTGAAAGACTTCTCGATATCTATCAACCATGACTTGGCATCAACAGGGTTCAAGGTACCTTTAAATTCAGGTGGGTGAACAGCTTGAAAAGATTTAAAAGTTGTAGCAGGTTAGGCAGCTTGGAGCTGTTGGTGTTGAACAAAAGCAGTAGTTTGTTGTTGAAGTAATTAGAACATCTGGGCCATGGTAGGATTATCTTGGTGTTGTTGATCTTGGTTATCATTGTTGGTAGCTTCACGGTTTCTTCTAGGAGGCATCTTTCTGTTAAGAAGGTAAACAGTCGGTAAACAACAAATAGGTATATATTCAAAAAAACAGGGTTCCTCCGTCTGGTACCAATAGACGATCGATTCCAATAAATCAATATGATATGGGTACAGTTGTAAGTTATGCAACAGGGTTTATATAAAAGGTCAATAAATATAGAAATACGGTATATAAAGACAGTATGTAAAAGCAATAAGTAAAACAGTGGACACAGGGATATACGAAATATGCATACGTCGCTAACGTTGAAAACGATCTAACAACATCAAAGTTAAGGGTATTCTAACCCTTCTACAATAGAAATGAAATAAACAAACTAAACAACAACTAATATCCGTCTACCATTACTAGGAAAACAGGAAAACATCCTAGACTAGTAGTAAGCATAACTGAAACTATTGGGCTCTACCAAATGTCCCACTCACAACTATCTCCACAACAGCAGTCTAAATCACGGCTCTCGTGAAGCTCACACAACGTCCAGCAAATCCCACTCCAAAGTCTACGGGCTTTAGCTAGTACATCATGTGTGATAGGGTTCCGGTGTAGACGGTGCCTAACAACAATCCTCCAACATCCTGATACGTCCCCTTCAATCATTGGCAGTCAAATCTACTCGAAGTTGCGCCTCTACTTTCATCTTCTCAATAAGTTCATTCAACTCTGCAGTCTGACCTGCTAGACTCTCGCACTTGCGAACCATGTCCTCGAAGGTATGCTCAGGTACTGGCTCGGGAACTGAATAAGATCCGATGGAGGACACGCCGTGCTCGGTGACAGATGGGGTCACAACTGGTACTGGGACTGGAACAGGCACGGTATCGGTAACAGGCTCAGACACAGGTACTAACTCAGTGGTAGGGACAGGAATGTCGGCACGGGCCATAGGACTCTCAACCTCGGTCTCGGACATAACCTCAGTATCAGACTCGACCTCCGCATCACCATCAGACATAATCTCCGAAGGATCGGACTCCTCGGATGAGCAATCAGAATTGGGAAGTAACGGGGCATCATCGTCCAACTCCATCTCCTGTATTAATAATATATATATATACACGCAGAATATAAACGAGTTAAGTTATGTTAGTCTTAGTAATCTATCGCGAAGGGAAAACCTAAACCTATAATCACTTCATACATCTATCACTCTTAAATCCTAATTGTATCTACTTCTTTTATTAGAAATCCTAAATTCCTGGCTTGTTTCAGTGACCAAAACTCGTAGCTCTGATACCAACCTGTGACGCCCTCCCGACCTGGGGCCTAGATCGGAGGGTCACTGACACACTCTAGATGCAAACATCCTAATAGGAAATATAAATATAACATGCTGACTGGTCCCAACTCTACTATCCAAGATCTTTCATAAGTAATGGTATGAAACAAGCAAGTCATCGTCTAACTAATTATTATTACAAACCTGAATTCAAAATATAATGTATTATTACAAACCAAGTTCTCAAAAGTTCTATTGCCAGTTCTCACAACTAACTAAAGATTTCCTCACTAAGCTGTTATTGTATCTACCTCGGAAGCTATCTCAAAACGAACCAACTCAGGGCCACGGTAAGTGCGCTTCCTTGGCGTTTGGATTGTACGAACCATGATTCTTAGATTACTGTCAAAAGGGTTAGATAAAATAATAATAAGCCAACGCTCAGCAAGTAACTAAAGATCTCAACTGAAAACAGTGTAACAGTGTATTGCAGAAGATGACAGTAATTCAAGATATGACATAAAAATGCTGGAAGCAGTAAAAGCAATACTGGTATTTGGTAATGACAGGATATCAACTGATAATCAGGATAGCAATAAATATTTCAAAACTATGTAAAGTAATTGACATTTCAATCGGTAAACCAATTTCATTTCATGGTAAATAAAAAGTAATCATCACTTTAAGAAAACTGATAAGAGGTTTTTAGTTCATAACAGACAATACGGGTGATCAGCCCATAAAGTCATCATACCGGACACAGAGTCCCTCTGGACATTAATCCTCTCATTAGGATAGCTTGGGTTCCCAAGAGAAACACATTGGCCTATAAAGTTGTCAAACTGGACACACCAGAACTACAATAATACATACACAAATCGACGGAACCAGCATTACCCGTTCGCCCCGTCTCTCCAATCGTCAGGAATCCGTGGAAACCATTTAGACGGAGTTCCTAACATTTTTATTAAAAATCTCATTTTAAAACATTAAGCTTTGCAAAACCCTTTTTAACTTCATAAAACATTTTAATACTTAATCTTTTTGAAAACCTCTACTTCGAAGTACCTTCGACTCTCTGATAACAAATCAGCCCAGTCTAAGTAACTTCAAAGTATTTTAAAAAAACAACTCATTTTGATTTGCAATGATAAAAGTCAAGGGGTTTGATTAAGTTCTCTGATTTCAAGTTTAAAGTATAGTATTATGGGTAAGTAAGTTTTTGAATCAGTGGTTAGGTTATAGAGAAGTTTATAAAATCTTAGGGATAACATAGGTTAAACTGGACACGGACATAGGTCAAGTAGAACACTGGTTTATCTATCAGTCAAATAGGGTTAAATTATAGTAAGTTGTTTGACATATATGGTCAAGAAGCAATTAAAAAGAATTATGTTGTTTTAGGGTTTACAGTTTATGAAACAGTCGTAGACAGAAATCTGGTTGCATGAATAGATAGGCTACATAAGATTTATGTTCAACATGGCATAAGATAGGCATGCTCGAACCAACAGGATATATCAGTTTAGTAATGTAAACTTCAAGAAAAGACAGAGTTACTTGCCTCCGGTAGAATGCAACAGCTAACAGCTCAGTCACTGGTACTCAACCTTAGCTTTTCCTTTATCGCTAGGTCCTACGTCCTTCTTATCTACATAAACCATATCACTACTTTAGAATACTATACTTCTAAATCGTCTAATCCTAATCTATCCAAACGATTCTTATAACGCATTGTACTTAACATATAACATACATACCTGATAATATACTAAAACCACCTCGTAAACAGATAACCATTTAAGCACGTAACACCTAGAACATGCATCTCACATAAGCCACTTATACATTTAGCAGATAAACCTAACTCATAAGCAATCATGCTATTAGATATACACTTTACTAGCTATAATTTCATGAAAATCGGGCAGAGTTTCCTTTATAATATGGATTATCCCGTCGGAATACAACCGACTCAAATTCACAACCAAATCAATCCGATGGATTTAAGATCCACCTACACTTCCCAATGGATTCTATAAATTTCATAATAACTCATAATCATACTACTTACCACTTATATCATATTTTACTTTAAATAAAATCACTAAAGCATATTTACAAATCACCACAATCATATAATTTATCCTTTTCATGAAATTTCGAATTTTAACTTACATACCTCTGAAAATTTATACATGCAATTATTTTAATTCGAGACTACACACATAATAAATCAATAAGAATAATCAAGAATTACAATTTCTTAATAAACCGAATATTTCATAATTTAATCCTAAAAATTCGAATTAATCAATAATTAAATCAAGAGATTATGCATGCAGGTCATAATGATTCGAATAATATTCAGAAAATTCATATCAATTATAAACACCATCTCGAGCAATTAACAAATAACTTAACGAATTGATTTGTTCGATTTTATCACATAATTCGAACAAGATTATCAAGAACATATCATAAAAATCTTCGAAATATACATGCAAACTTAAAACCATATAAAACAGAATTTATAACAATTTATAACCTCAAGAACATCATTGGCCGCCACCGGTTCACCGGAGTTCATCACCGGTGGCAGTGGAAATTCGGGGGTACCCTTATTGGGCCTCCAACCACGAGATTTCCTCCGATTTAACAACTATCAGTTATATAAAATCATCACAGAGACTTCAAACCGGATTGGGCTCAAAAACTCCGACCAACAACTTTCGGCCAAAACAATACATACACGAATACATACCATTCTGGTATCAAACGAAAGAGGAAGAGAAGAGGAGCATGGATATGGTTTTTATTTAAATAAACAAGCAAAAATCGACTTTGCATGCAAGAGAGAGAGAGAACAGTGAGCTAGAGACAAGAGAGAGAGAGAGAGAGAGAGAGAGAGAGAGAGAGAGAGAGAGAGAGAGAGAGATTGTATCGAGTGGTGAACACAAGAATGAGGTGGAAGGAACCTGGCGGTGGTGATAATACCCCCAGGGGTATTTTCGGAATATAACAAATGCTGAAATTTTATTTCTTTTCTAAAAGCTGATTTTAGTTAATCTTAAATTGAAATAAATTAGGAAAATAGGAGAAAAATAATTTTTAAAATTCTAAAATAAAATTTATGAAATTACAAACCTCCCCATATTTTTAAAATAATTTTAAGCTCAAAATTTAATTTTATATGAGCTTTCGAAATAAAGGTTCTTTAAAATAAATAATGCTTTTTAAATCATTTTAAGATATCAAAACACACAATTAAATAACCACACTAATTTTCATAACTCAAAAATATCACAAAGATGATAATGCAAAAGATTTCATGATTTAAATTAAGTCCAATGATTTTATATGATTTTTAAAAGATTAAAAATGCACTTTAAAAATACTTTTAATGGTCCAAAAATATAATTAAAATTCCACGAGCATATACGACATATACCAATCGTCATATAATCACATAATCATGTTTTCACACATAACTTGACTTCATCAAAATATTCTCATCATATATTTCACATAATTTCCACATTTAACAATTAAATAAACATTTATAATTCGCGAAAAATTCTAGGTCGTTATAATTGATGGGGCAATTGATTTGTTTCGATGTGCTAGAAAGAATACGTGAGGAAGAAACTCATTATGGCATATTGTTAAGAGTTTGTTCGAAAATACTCGCAACACGCAACTAGGCAGTGTTCTAACTTCTAGAGTTGATTTTATTGAAGAGGAACTGATAGTCTTTCGAATCAAACAGATTGTTGATGAGATGGAAACAAAATAAATAAAGGAAGTAGTATCCTTTTTCATTTAAAAATTTACTATTTTTCCATCATCATTGTTTTCCCTAATCCTTCCTGTAGCTCATCGTAATCAATGATTATCTAATGGATGTTCCTCAATGCAACACCTACAGATTGTCATGTTGCATACAGAAGTAAATCTCTCCACTTTGCCCTTTCCTTTAATGTATCTTATCTGTCATTTCTAAGTTATGCAATTATCAATCAGGTTCTAAATTTTTTTGTTTTGAATATTACAATAAAGGCTTAATGGCTTTTTAGCCCTCAAAGTTTCCACCAAAATACCCATCAGCCCTCACTGTTTCAAAACGTTCCTTTTGACCCTCCAAGTATCCGTAAAGGTCCAATTAGCCCTTATACCGGTATAGGAAATGGTGAGTTTGGATGATTGTTGGTTCGTTTTAATCGACACAACAACAATACAGCAAAATTCCGGCTAGAAACCGATTAAAATGAACCAAAAGTCACCCAAACTCACCATTTCCTATCCGGTATAAGGGCTAATTGGACCTTTACGGATACTTGGAGGGTCAAAAGGAACGTTTTGAAACAGTAAGGGCTGATGGGTATTTTGATGGAAACTTTGAGGGTTAAAAGGTCATTAAGCCTACAATAAATTTATCGAAAAAACTGTTACAGGTGTTTGAATTTTGTTGTCGCTTACAAAGCTGAATTAGAAATCTTATTTATTATTAATTTTATTTAAGCACTATAATTAGATTAAAAAAATTTCCACCTGAAACTATGATATGGAATATAGATTTACTGTTTATTGCTCCTTCGCACTGCAACACTTTTGTTTTGTATCCCTTTACAAGTTGGAAAGATTGAGTGCTACACATCTAAAGTCTTTGGACTGGTTAGACCCATGTCAAGATCTTTTTATGTTTACAAGAGTTAGTGATATTTCTAAGTCTGTACACATTCAAGTACCTTGGCACAGAACAATGAAACTCATGGATCTTTTTTTAATTAAAAAAATGTTGCTTCTTGACATCTCTGCCAATGTGAATAAGCTTGTCCTCAGGCAAGAACAACAAAAATTAACCTGCAAAACCTGGCAGTCTTGGTGCTCTTTTTATTTGTGTGCTCACACACCCACATTACGCTAATTCTTTCTCTTTTTGTTGGCCAATTTGTTAGATATGGTGTCAGCAATCGAGTATGCCCGGTAAGTTGATGTTATGGTTATATATTTTATAGATTATTTTTAAAATCTTTTTTTTACCTGCCTTTGTATGCAATTTTATATACGTATACAGCTTTAGTTTCTTAGAAAATTTTTATTTCCTATTACATTTTAGGCTCTATTGATGGTGTCATAGCCAACATATGATTTGGGTATTTTAATATGGATTCAGGTCAATAACAGGTTCAATTTGGGGATTTCTTAGATAAATTAGGGTTTTTGTGAAAATTTGCAGAAGGAGGACGCGCCCTAACCTCCTGTATGTGGAGGGCATGCCATAGATGAATGAAAAGTAATTAAGGAGGATGCTTAATTGATTTTACAAGAGATTATTGAAGAATTCCCTCCGGTAACCAGGAGGGGGATGTCCGTCGTAGAAGGCCTCCAGGGGTTTTCCTGGATTTAAAGACCCTTTCTTATACACAGAGGGCGCGCCCTAATATGGAAAGATGGGTGCTTTTTGGTGTGTGCATTGGAGCTCTATTCCTGTTATCAATGGGCACCCTCATTGGGGAACTTCGGGGTAATCCTGCACTTTGCACCCAAAAGCTCTGGATCACTTGTCCTATCATCTAGTGGGTGCTTCTCATTCGGGGGACAAGGATGTGTTTCACACTTGGGGTAAAACATGGCTATACCTACGTCCATGAAATTGGAAAATAGTTGGTAGCGGTGAGGACTAGTCCTCAACGTGGGAAGTTTCCTTATCCGTGAAGTCTTGAGATCATAGATGGGCCTTGGGCCTTTGTGGTTTAGCCTCATAGTGGAACATTCCGGAAGTTGGACCTTCAATCCAAGCCCGTTCGGGTTTCTTGCTCTCGAAAAACTACATATGGCTTGATCCCCTATAAATACCGGGGTACGTAGGCCAATTGAGGGGTTAGAAGTTAAGAGCTCTGAAGCAGCCACCACTAACCCTACTCAATCTCAGCCATAAATTACATATAACCACCATGCACCACCACTTTTTCTGGCGGAAAACCACCATCGTAGATCTTGTTTCCGGCAACGTACCTCGAATTTTGTTGTTCCCAAATTCCTCTGTCAATAAATTGATGCTGGAAGATGAAGAAGATGGAGGTTCTCATGAAGAAGATGATGGTTATGATTCCGAGGATAGCTTGGGGGGGTAACCAAGCCCGCCACGAAGCCTATGTTCCAGAGGAGATCCTTGCTGCTCACCACCATGGAACTCCGGTTACCAACGAACAGCCTCCCGTTCTTATCAGCAACGTGGAGTTAATGGAACAATTGTATCATATGGGAACTGCATTAACTAACTTTGGGGCAAGATTAGATTCGGTGGAGCAAGGAAGTAGGAGAAGATTCCATAATAACTCGTACAATCACCATCATTTAGGGAAAGCCCGTCGAGTTGAGGAAAGCTCTCGAAGAGGTGAGGAAGTGCAAGATAGAAGGTTTCAGTTGGTAACTCTTCGAAGGTTGGATTACTCGAGAGAAAGGGTTCCCATTGTTGAACATCCAAACGAGGATGATCATGATCGTAGGATGCCGAATGCTCAGAAGAGGGCGCCCCCTCATCCTTATCGCTCTGGATGCACCGCAAGTGAAATTCAACGGGATGAAGAAAGAATAGCAAAGGCAAACAAAGATTTTTCTAGCTTGAAAGAATGTTTGGGAATAAGGCTTGATGATGATGATCTAAGGATGGTACTCCTTGAGCACCAGGAGAAAGAAAAGCACTTGGAATCGACGCCCCGTGATCCACAAACTCAAGAGAATCCACAAATTGAAGGAAATCCACATACGCAAGGTCAAAAGGAACAAGCTCAGAACCAAGTAGAAAAGCAGAATCATACTCAAGCTCAAGGAAGTACTCAAACAACTCAACCTCCACCCTTGGGGGGTTCTCAGCCGGTTTCACAACCAGGTGTCCAAAACAATCCTGAAGTTAGGACTTTCAATGTGGATGATTTGAAAAGGCTACTTGTTCACTTGGATGGAGGAAGGATAACCACCACTGCTCAAACTCCTTCTCTATTCTCAACGAAAGTTAGAGAGGCACAGCTCCCTACCGGATATAAATCTATGACTAACGATCTATGCTTTCATGGAAATACAAATCCTGTGGAATTCCTGGGACGTTTTGATATTGAGATGGATGTTTACCAAGTAACTGATTTATCCAGATATCACCTGTTGGCAGTAACTTTCAGAGAGAGTGCTCAACAATGGTTTCTAAAGCTTGGTCCTTGAGTGATTACCTTTTGGGAAACAATGAAGAGTTTATTTTTAACCAAGTTTTAAGCAGCAGTGAAGTACGCTCCTCCCGTTACAAATTTGGCCAATATCAAGTAGAAGAAAGGGGGAAGTTGTAACACCCCCAGATCCGGGGTCCGGGATCCGGTGGTTACGGTTTCCAATTCTATCCACAACAATTGAACTTTCCTTAACATAAAATAAATTACGTCTCTATGACCCAACACAACAATATAAAACACACCCGTTATAGTCCCAGAGATGAAATCAAAGTAACAATCAAATTTTTTATTAATCACATTATGAGTTCTTACAATCTAAAAGAATTTCAATATAAATACATACTCTTTACCATCCATTTACATAAGTCATACTAGACCATATTCTTGGTACTGAAAGAATAAATATATCCTACCAATAGCTTCTTCTTCAGCTCTGGTAGTCTCATCGTCCTCGCCCGCGTCGAGTGCGCCTTGTGCGAGTCATCTGGTCTAGCTGTTGTTGTGATATAATAATAAAGCAAGGGTGAGCAATAGCCCACCAATAATAATATATGACTGAACGATAATGTATAACAGTTCAAAAGTATTTTTCAAACCATATGCCATGCATTTACGGAAATGATGCCAGTATAATATGAACGATGAAGTTACAAGGTAACTTAAAGTATTTGTTTGTAGAAATATCTGCTACATCAAAAGTAAGCGAGATATTCTCATTGTTATTAAGAAGAGGAACTTGCATGAAAAGGTTGCAATTCCAGTTAGGAACACTTTTCCAGCTCTGCCAACAGTAATCATGTTGCAGGAAATAAATAAGTTTGGATGATGAACCAATGATGGAGTATTCACCGCGCCCGCTGTTCCAATCTTGATGATCAGTCGAGATCGTACAGCTCAATTTAGATTTACTACCGGTAGAAGGAAGAACTGACGGCTTTACTTGTATACCGCCTTACTAGCTCTCCCCGGCCAACGGTTGGGCCAAAGGGGATGGACCGGCGCTACTCGGCCTCTTACACGACTCCTAGTTCAAATAGAATTCATGATTCTGAATGTAACGTTCGTCCCCCTTTCCCCAAGTATAATACTTGTTGATAAGACTCCACAAAGTAGTCGTATCTAGTTGGAAAGGAAAATTTACCAATAACTCCCAAGCTATTACTTGGTAACGGATATCAACTTGTTCCAACATCTTACCCCTCGAAAGATGAGAAGGTAAACAATGACTTCATAAGTCAATAGCATCCGAGTTGCGAGTGGAGAGAATACTTTATGACCGGGAAGTCGACAAGATAATTAACATTTTCCAAGTAAGGTTCCCTTATTATTAGGGAGATAGACTCAAAGAAGAATGATGTCTGAGAACCTTTCTTGATATATGATTATTAATAATATGACTCCGAAATATTTTCCGTAATAATCGAAGAAGATAAACCTTATCGAGGTTATTCTAAGTATGGAATAAATATTCAGAGAATATTTATTGAATTAAGATATTCTACAGAATATTTAGGAATATGAAAAAATATCTTTAATCAGAGTATTTCTCAAATAATCCTTGAAGAAATATCGAGAGAATATTTATTACATAATTAAATATTCAAATGAATATTCAAAATAATATTCATTAATTAATAAGACCTGAAAGGAATATTTAAAATATTTAAAATAATATTCGATGATTAAATAGAACCCTGGATGAATATTCAAAATAATATTCATAATTAATTAAGAATTTAAATGAATATTGAAAAAGTAATATTCATTTAATGAATAATATTCTAAATGAAAATCAAGTAATATTCATTTAGTAATCCAAGCTTTAAAGGAATATTCGAGATAAGAGTCGATAAATAAATCAAGCTTCAGACGAACATTAAAATAATATTCGTCAGGTAATTACTATCTTAAATGAATATTCAAAAGTAATATTCATTTAATGAATAATATTCTGAATGAGTATCCAAATAATATTCATTTAGTAGTCCCACCTTTAGAAGAATATTCGAAATAATAATCGATAATCAATTCGACTCTGAATGAATATTGAAAAATATTATTCGTCGAATGGTTACGTTCAAATAATTATTTGAAGTAAGGATCGATAAATAAATAATCTAGAACGAATATTCAAATAATATTCGTCGCCCGAATAAGGGAAAAATATTTACTTAAATATTTTCCTTCGAGGTAATCTCGATATATCAAGAAATATTGACTCCTGGTCTATATTCGATGAATAAGATGGATACGCCCTTCTATGAGGGTCTTACAATAACCGGCTTATAATTGATACGTTAACTGTCTAATTTATAAGCCAATAAACAATCAGGGAACAAGCATAATGATATAACTTGAAAGTAGGCATGCATGCTATGGCATATGTACAACAGAAAACATATATATATATATATATATATATATTCAATCACAACAACAGCCTAAAAGAAGGGAATTGAAACTTGCCTGGTAATCGAGTACGGTAAGGGGTAGTGGTAGCGGGTCCCGGTTCAGCTTGGTGATCTATAAATAGCCAAGGCATTCGGGATTAATCACTTAACATATTAAAAGTTAAGTCGTACTTAAATCGAAACACGTTCTCGAGTTATCTCGTTATATCCCTTTTAGTGGATTCCTTTTTATCACTGATCCGACCCGACATTCGTTCGTTAATACGACATGTCACTGTACTTATACTTGGGATATACTTAAGTCATACGAGTTCTAATGTCGATCGTTACGAACCAAAATTATACTCCGAGTTTTATCGCCCGTTTTCTAAGTGTTTTACTGAAGTTATAAAAGAGTCGTCTTTTAGGGGTTCGTTCGCGTTTAACCTCGACTCGAACATTTTTAATAAATCGAAAAATGATCCTTTTGACATACGGTTTTCTTTCACACCTTCCTTTTTACCTCTAGTATTTATTTACCAAGATTCGCCATGACGTTACATAGTTTACGAGGGTTCAATTTCAGTTACGAACTTTCGTTTACGGATTCGAACTACTTTTAGTAATTTGGTCATAAATCCTAAACCGTAAGTCTGTTTCACGTGATCTTTATATCAAAACGAAGCTTAGAACATTACCTATCCTGTCATGGCAGATAAAGTCTCTGGACAGTAGGGTTTTGACATGGAAAATGGCATACAAAACATGGTATTGTAAAATCGGACATTATAACGGCTATAATACGAACGTTCCAAAAATCACAATCAACAACCCAAGCCACACCGGGCATCTAAACAACTTATACACATATTAAGCACCTCAACAAGTCCAGAAGCCACTGATCTTAGCATCAAAATCATCATGTTAATCAAATCACTAAATCACTAACTAAACATGCTTATAACATGAACATAATCATAACTAAGCTAGATCCATCAAGAACATGCTTAAAACTCAAAGTAGATCTAGGGTTTTCAAGTCTTATACCTTCCTTGTAGTATGTACTAGCCTCACAAAGCTTGGTATTGCCCTTGGATAGCCTTAACTTAGCTAGGATCAACCATGAAAACAAGAAAAACAAGGATTAGTTCTTGAAAAAACTATTCATCATCACCTTTGATGATTTATTTGAAAATGAAAGAAAGTGAATTTGAGGCTGAAATTTCTAGGGGATCTAAGTTATGATATGTAATACTTACCCTAAAAATTTGAAGATCAAACAATGGTGGGAACCTCCTTTTCTAGCTCCTTGGCCGAAAGTTTGAAGAAAAGAAAGGAATGGAGAGTGTTTGCTTGGTTTCTTGCTTTTCCTTGGGAAATTATGCATAAAGTGAATTTGGATAGATAATATCTCATCCTAGTTGTGTTAGTGGAGTGTGATGTCATGGATGAGGCAATTTGGAGAGACAAGTGTTATGTTTTGGATGGTGGAAGGCTAAGTATTGGTTGGTTTTTCTAAGTACTACTTCCATCTCCAAGTATGCTAGTTACTTTAAGCCACTTGGTTGCTAGATATTTATTCTAGTAGCTTACACAAGACTCTTGCTTCCTCTGCTTGTTTCTGTGTCCGGTTATTGCCCGTTTCGATTGATCCTTCGGACGAATAACTAAGTAGTTTCACCTCTAGGGTTTACCGGGAAATTTCTCGATATTCATAATACCTTCCTCAATCCTTAATATAATCCTCGTGATGACCATGTAGGATATTTAATCTCGATACGAACTTAATCCGTAATCTAGGATTCGTTCGCTTTATTGATTAATCTCGTTATAACGTTTTAGCGGTTTCTAGAATGCTTGTTTCACTGTCTCAGTGGTTTCCTACCTTCATTCTTAAATCAAATATAATAACATCCCAAAATATCAAATCCTCAAAGTTAATATCTCAATTCTTGGATTATAATAATATTTAATCCACTGCCCGG
Source organism: Saposhnikovia divaricata (assembly GCA_036435485.1). Classification (NCBI taxonomy): domain Eukaryota; kingdom Viridiplantae; phylum Streptophyta; class Magnoliopsida; order Apiales; family Apiaceae; genus Saposhnikovia; species Saposhnikovia divaricata. The sequence continues at coordinate 118,714,977 of CM071598.1, read as the reverse complement.
TCAAATATTACACCGAAAAAGAATTTGGAATTTCTGAATTCCGATCGTCTCTGCATTCACTTATTTCCTCCGCGTATTACTAATATGACTTCGAAACATCCATATCACGTCCCGTACATAGGGTGGCGTGAAAAGTTTTCCAACTTACAAAATCACTATTCATCCACCAAATTACTATGCACGTACAGGAAACACTATGCACGTACGGGAAACACTATGCACGTACTGGAAATACTATGCACGTACGGGAAATACTATGCACGTACGGGAAATACTATGCACGTACTCATTTCCCTTCAAGGATCCATTAGCTCCTTCCTGGATGGTAGATTATTCTTATCTAGGTCCTCAACCATCGAATTACTGTATTCTGACAATATACCAATGCATCAGGATCATTGTCCAAAGCAATATCCATTCATTACAATCATTGTTCTTTGAAACCACCATTCATTAGAGCTGGTGACCTTGTTGTCGGAATCATTGTTCCTCATTTTATCATTACTTAATAAAAAGTTTTAATTATATCCAAAATTTGGGGTTCTTACAGTCTCCCCTCCTTAAAAGGATTCCGTCCCGGAATGAGGTAGGAAGCAAAGAGTCGTTTGCCTGTCGTTCCCTTTTTAGATTCCCGGTCAATTCTTAGTCGTTCTACCCTTCCTCAGCACATCTTCTAGTGCTACAATCCATACTGTATCCTTTTTCCATCAACGTTGCTACTTTTCGTACAACTCACTATCCGGGTTATACTCTTACTCAGTCTTATCCTTATTGATACCTGCAGTAACATTGGTATCACTATCACCCTACGAATTCGGAGGTAACCTTGCTCGTACTGTGCATTTCCTGATTGCTTTAATCTTCGCAATCTCGATCAATATAGAGAAGTGGAAAGATTTATTGAGAGGTCACTATGATCAATTGAACATTTGTTATATTGCATAGTTAGTACAGAAGGGGGCCAGCCTTTAGTACTTGACAAGCAATTAAACAAGTCATGGTATTCCACTTAGACTTCTATCACATAGACAGATAGTCACGTAGCAGTACCTCCCCTCCTAAAAGGGTTGTTCTTCTCAATTCATAAAGAAGATGAATAAGAGAAAAGAAGAGAAAAGAGTTCTAAAGGATTATAGAAAGCTTTCATGATTGTAGAATATCATACTCAGAATTTACCTCTGAACTATAGAGGTTTATCAAAGAAGAAATTAATCTTAATTCTATCCAATACTATTTGATCGCAATCTCACGTGTCAACATATCTTGCTGCTTTGTCCATTATTCTATGGACAATTACTCTTGTTCAATCTTAGCGATACTCACATTCGGGAAATCCTTCAACCTTTCAGGTTAAATCTTAGATTTCTCACTTGACATCATTATTACTGACATCCCATATCATGTTACTAGCTTTTTCATAACTATAATTTTGACACTATCAGGTTGTCATCCTGAGAATTCATTAGAAAACCCATTCATAACATTCCTTGCTTCTCATGCCATAGTTGCTTTCCCAGCCTTTTCTTTATCAATCACATCCTTCTTATTATCTGATTCTTACTCATTTCTATTATTTACTTTCACCTTCACCTCTTTATTGAGACACCTTTTTGCACTTGGTACCTCCTTATCGGTATTCCTTCACATTTATTTTATAATCATCACGTTATTCCAATTTAAACTTTCCGAAATGAATCTGGCCCGATCCCTTTAACTTAGATTCATATAATCTACTTCTGCCAACCTTGTTTCTCATCACTTGTTCTTTTCTATCCGTGGTTTTCCACAGGTTGTCTTTCGTAAGTCAGACCAGGTCGTATATTTACATGCTCGTACTCCTATCATCTGTTGAACATCTGCATTTTACTGGCGTAGCCTGGCCACATGAAAACCCGTTATGACCGTGCTATAAGTTTTGGGGGTAAGGCTGGCTCGAATACCGCCGTCCGAACACTTTAAACTCTCAGGTGGCCCAATAAGTCTCGGGCTCAACCGCCCTTCCCTCCAAGTCTCATTAATTCTTTCTATGGGAATATCTTTAACATCATGAATCATCAACCTCATATTCTCTATCTTGTTTGCGCAGAAGTACACTAACATAAACTTGTTTGTCATTCATCAACATGCCATTTAGTTAATCAATGGCAGCACTTTCTTTATCTTTACATTGTCATCAACTTTCTTAGAAGAATCACGATCGCTTGTTGTTTACGTAGTGCATTAATAGCTAACCCTACGGGTTTCAAATCCCTTAGGGAGACAAAGTAATCACTATTCCTTATCCATAAGGAACACTTCCTGAACTTGATGTAGATATAACATGAAGTAGATAGAATTGCAGAAGAGTTTCAAGCATCGCAGCTAGGTCCGGTTGATGAAATTATCACTTATGCATCTTCCATAAAAGACTGGAAACTTAACGATTTACTTCATCAATTTTGTACCATGGTCCTGGTTTGCCTCAAAACGGGACCTTCTAAGGTACGTAATATGCTTAAGACTCCATCAGGAATCGAATCTTTACTTAAACTATTATTACCTTCGATTCTTGCACAATCATCAAAAGGAATTTAACTTCCTCCACTCCAATATGACCTTCAAGGTCTTTCCAAATATCATTTTGTTTCTTCGGTATGAACATTTATAATTATTCCTTTATACTTAGACTGTCGGCCACCTCATTGTTCTTTCCTGATAATAATAATTTCTGGTAATCCTTGTTCTCTGGATATATTCCAATTCAAACATTTCTACCTCATTCCCATCATTGTTGGGTGAAAGCATTCTCTCTTAAGCTCCGCTGATGGAGAAAAATATATTTATCAGTCTTTCTCCATAAGTCATTGCTTCCACCTACCCGTGGGAACTTTATCACGTTTATTCCCAATACTTCTTAGGATACTTCTCTTCTTAGTTCTTTCCTTATCTTAGGATAATCTCAACCTTTATAGGTTCAATCCATACTTCCTCAGGGTTTCATACATGCCTCATCTGGCATTATTGTTACTATGTCATACATTCCTTACCAAACTTCCATTTTGAAGTTCGGAATGTTACCTTTTTCCTTGTAAGGTTTCATAGGTCATCCTCATCCTTCCTCCTGTACTTTCTGGGTACAGGGTATATCAAAATGTCATTGATCAATACTCTAATAATTCTATCTATGTTCTTTCCAGAACTCTTTTTAATAATCCTTACCGGTCATTGTTGCCTTAGCAAGTCCAACTCATATCATCTGAAGTCATAATGTCGTTATTAGGGTTAATGCCACCCCTTGTGCATTCCCAGGGTTTGTCTTAATTTATGGATATCCTATCCTTAATTCAATTGCCAAGGAATTCTTGCATCTTATAATTGGCAATCAGATCATGTATCCTTAATAAAGGTCTCTTTTCAATCATTCTCATTTGATAATCGATCGGTGGCTTAATGCCACCCTCTTCTTTCAGATAGTTGTCAGCCTATTTGGCCTTCCAAAAAGGCAACGTATGCCTATCTCCTCTCTTACAGAACTTGGTAATGGCAGCAAGGATGTTTTGGAAGATATTGGTCGAGTTCAACGTGAATCTCTTAGTACTTATCGTTCTTCTCAAATGTACTTGCCTTAGACAAAATTTCTACAGCATACTGATCCATCTCTGACCATTTCTATACTCTCTTCATAAACCTTCGTTGTTTACTTCCCTTAGTCGTAATATGTTCATGGTATTCATGATACCCTAACATCATACATCTCAAGTCACTATACTTCCATTTTACTCGTAATCTTGGATAACCATATACATATGAGTCACTTTAGTACGGGTTACCCCATCCCAAAAAGGTCTAGTAAATTCCCCATCAAAACATGGGTTGTAAAGGGTTTAGTAGAAGACTCCTACGATCTCATTAATATTTCCTTTATATCAGAAGCCCTTGCAGTCGGTGCTTACTTAGAAGCAACCCTGCTTTGTCTTTTCATTGCTGGTCTAGTCACTTTATAGTCCGTTGTGACTTGGCCTCAACTGGCCACACTAAAATAAAAATATATGATTTTAGGGGTTGGCTAGTAGCATTACTTTTCTAGCAATTGCCGGCATAGTGCCTTCTTCTTTGATACCTTTCTACCTTTCCAAAACTTTACTCCATATAAGTCTTAAAAGACTACTCGGCACCGTCTCCGGTCACCTTTCCTCCACTTTTATCTTTTCAACTATTCTTATCAATCCCGCGTGCCACACAAGCTTACCATTCCTGGCATAACAGCCTTTTCATTTAAGTCAATCCTGGAATTTCTCAGTCCGGCTGGTTTCTTACTTACATTTCCTGTTTTCGTCCAATCTCACTTCATCATTTTATCACTACCATCGATTGTAATGCTCAGGGTCCGTTTACTAACCCATTTTACAGCATCCTTACCCAAATCACAGGGTTTGCTCCAGTTTCTACTCTCTTCCATGACATTCTCAGATAATCAGAAAGACAAGGTTTGCCAAAATTCACCGAATTCCTTTCCAGACTCAGGGAAATTTTGATCAATCTACCCACCTACTGGTAACATTAAGGAGACCAGTTTCGAAACATGAAGAATAGTTCTATGAACCTCCAAGCAGGTGGAATCATAAGCAATCATAGTTAACGAAATAATCATCATCAGATTGGAAGTTTACCCACTGGAGAGGAATCAATTATATCCATCCCTTAGAAGGGAATCAATATTTTCAAACTGAAACCTGTCACAACGTCCTGATACCTATACGTCCTGATATTCAATACTACCAAATGTCGGTCTACCTAACCCTTTATGCGAAGCGTCGTTGGAAGCACAAAGTCTCCTTTTTCCATTAAGCAATGCCAGCTCTTGGTCATTACCAATTTCACCTTTTAGCTCCAGGAAGATTTTCTCACATTTTTCTCTTTAACTGCTGATCATATTATTTGATCTATTATAATTCCGTGTCGGAGTAAACTTAAGGTACTACTATAATCCATTCAAAGAGAAGAAGGAATTTAATATTCCTCTGAATCACATGCATCTAACGTTTCTGGTTCATCATTTAACTGAGTTGAATTAACTCTATACTCAGTCTCTGGCAGTAGTCTCATTACGAGTTCATCTTGACTCACTGGTCTTATCTTCCGGTAGGTTCTGAGACCATTGTCTTGCTTACTACTTCCTTATATAACTTTACCCAATCATGCTGTCACTTCCCAATGTCTTTACTTTCTACTGATTCATTCATGAACATTTCCTTGAATAAAACCACCTCATTAACCTCACTTTGGTAAATTATAACCTATGACATCTGCCTTCTCGTGGCGAATTATTACTGACAATATTCATACTGATTCATTTATCAAATGATATGGCATTTACTGCCTCATTCTCAACTATTCCTAGGGACTCTGCTCCTCGCCCTAAATCGATGTCTTTGATAATCATACATCCCTCTAGCTCTTTCTTCGTTAATATGGAAGTCTCTAGGGATTCTCGTCTATTCCCGTATAAGATCTCAAGTGATCCTTTCAATCCGTCTTACTTGCTGGTACTACCTCCAGTAGACCGGCTACGAATCCAACATGAATCTTCAGTTCTCTTGCTAATAACTCAGTTCTTTATGCTCCCTTTTCTGAGCACTATACTTTAATCATCACAGTTTTTCTGGCTGCAACCCTCATTCCTCAAGGGTAAGCTCCTTATCCTAACAGGATTTTTTTTTCCTTATCTGCTGGAACCTCTTCCGGGCCTCCAGTAGGGTACTCCATCGAATTACCCGCTGATCTTCAGCATATAAAGCATCATCGCGCTGCTGCTCGTATGCCTCAAGGTCTGTCGCCTTACTCGTCAATACGTTATCGAGCTAAGTTACTATCACGATACTTAAGAGTTCCCATAAGGGTTTTATATGTCATCACTACATTAAGTAGTCCGACTATGAACTTGGCAAGAGTTCTTATTATCTTAATGAATTTATTGTTTTAACGTCGCCTCATCTCTGGGGTTTATAACGTACGCTCTGATACCACTTCTGTAACACCCCCAGATCCGGGGTCCGGGATCCGGTGGTTACGGTTTCCAGTTCTATCCACAACAATTGAACTTTCCTTAACATAAAATAAATTACGTCTCTATGACCCAACACAACAATATAAAACACACCCGTTATAGTCCCAGAGATGAAATTTGAGTAACAATCTAATTTTTTATTAATCACATTATGAGTTCTTACAATCCAAAAGAATTTCAATATAAATACATACTCTTTGCCATCCATTTACATAAGTCATACTAGACCATATTCTTGGTACTGAAAGAATAAATATATCCTACCAATAGCTTCTTCTTCAGCTCTGGTAGTCTCATCGTCCTCGCCCGCGTCGAGTGCGCCTTGTGCGAGTCATCTGGTCTAGCTGTTGTTGTGATATAATAATAAAGCAAGGGTGAGCAATAGCCCACCAACAATAATATATGACTGAACGATAATGTATAACAGTTCAAAAGTATTTTTCAAACCATATGCCATGCATTTACGGAAATGATGCCAGTATAATATGAACGATGAAGTTACAAGGTAACTTAAAGTATTTGTTTGTAGAAATATCTGCTACATCAAAAGTAAGCGAGATATTCTCATTGTTATTAAGAAGAGGAACTTGCATGAAAAGGTTGCAATTCCAGTTAGGAACACTTTTCCAGCTCTGCCAACAGTAATCATGTTGCAGGAAATAAATAAGTTTGGATGATGAACCAATGATGGAGTATTCACCGCGCCCGCTGTTCCAATCTTGATGATCAGTCGAGATCGTACAGCTCAATTTAGATTTACTACCGGTAGAAGGAAGAACTGACGGCTTTACTTGTATACCGCCTTACTAGCTCCCCCCGGCCAACGGTTGGGCCAAAGGGGATGGACCGGCGCTACTCGGCCTCTTACACGACTCCTAGTTCAAATAGAATTCATGATTCTGAATGTAACGTTCGTCCCCCTTTCCCCAAGTATAATACTTGTTGATAAGACTCCACAAAGTAGTCGTATCTAGTTGGAAAGGAAAATTTACCAATAACTCCCAAGCTATTACTTGGTAACGGATATCAACTTGTTCCAACATCTTACCCCTCGAAAGATGAGAAGGTAAACAATGACTTCATAAGTCAATAGCATCCGAGTTGCGAGTGGAGAGAATACTTTATGACCGGGAAGTCGACAAGATAATTAACATTTTCCAAGTAAGGTTCCCTTATTATTAGGGAGATAGACTCAAAGAAGAATGATGTCTGAGAACCTTTCTTGATATATGATTAATAATAATATGACTCCGAAATATTTTCCGTAATAATCGAAGAAGATAAACCTTATCGAGGTTATTCTAAGTATGGAATAAATATTCAGAGAATATTTATTGAATTAAGATATTCTACAGAATATTTAGGAATATGAAAAAATATCTTTAATTAGAGTATTTCTCAAATAATCCTTGAAGAAATATCGAGAGAATATTTATTGCATAATTAAATATTCAAATGAATATTCATTAATTAATAAGACCTGAAAGGAATATTTAAAATATTTAAAATAATATTCGATGATTAAATAGAACCCTGGATGAATATTCAAAATCATATTCATAATTAATTAGGAATTTAAATGAATATTGAAAAAGTAATATTCATTTAATGTATAATATTCTAAATGAATATCAAGTAATATTCATTTAGTAATCCAAGCTTTAAAGGAATATTCGAGATAAGACTCAATAAATAAATCAAGCTTCAGACGAACATTAAAATAATATTCGTCATCTAAACAACTTATACACATATTAAGCACCTCAACAAGTCTAGAAGCCACTGATCTTAGTATCAAAATCATCATGTTAATCAAATCACTAAATCACTAACTAAACATGCTTATAACATGAACATAATCATAACTAAGCTAGATCCATCAAGAACATGCTTAAAACTCAAAGTAGATCTAGGGTTTTCAAGTCTTATACCTTCCTTGTAGTATGTACTAGCCTCACAAAGCTTGGTATTGCCCTTGGATAGCCTTAACTTAGCTAGGATCAACCATGAAAACAAGAAAAACAAGGATTAGTTCTTGAAAAAACTATTCATCATCACCTTTGATGATTTATTTAAAAATGAAAGAAAGTGAATTTGAGGCTGAAATTTCTAGGGGATCTAAGTTATGATATGTAGTACTTACCCTAAAAATTGGAAGATCAAACAATGGTGGGAACCTCCTTTTCTAGCTCCTTGGCCGAAAGTTTGAAGAAAAGAAAGGAATGGAGAGTGTTTGCTTGGTTTCTTGCTTTTCCTTGGGCAATTATGCATAAAGTGAATTTGGATAGATAATATCTCATCCTAGTTGTGTTAGTGGAGTGTGATGTCATGGATGAGGCAATTTGGAGAGACAAGTGTTATGTTTTGGATGGTGGAAGGCTAAGTATTGGTTGGTTTTTCTAAGTACTACTTCCATCTCCAAGTATGCTAGTTACTTTAAGCCACTTGGTTGCTAGATATTTATTCTAGTAGCTTACACAAGACTCTTGCTTCCTCTGCTTGTTTCTGTGTCCGGTTATTGCCCGTTTCGATTGATCCTTCGGACGAATAACTAAGTAGTTTCACCTCTAGGGTTTACCGGGAAATTTCTCGATATTCATAATACCTTCCTCAATCCTTAATATAATCCTCGTGATGACCATGTAGGATATTTAATCTCGATACGAACTTAATCCGTAATCTAGGATTCGTTCGCTTTATTGATTAATCTCGTTATAACGTTTTAGCGGTTTCTAGAATGCTTGTTTCACTGTCTCAGTGGTTTCCTACCTTCATTCTTAAATCAAATATAATAACATCCCAAAATATCAAATCCTCAAAGTTAATATCTCAATTCTTGGATTATAATAATATTTAATCCACTGCCCGGTCAAATATTACACCGAAAAAGAATTTGGAATTTCTGAATTCCGATCGTCTCTGCATTCACTTATTTCCTCCGCGTATTACTAATATGACTTCGAAACATCCATATCACGTCCCGTACATAGGGTGGCGTGAAAAGTTTTCCAACTTACAAAATCACTATTCATCCACCAAATTACTATGCACGTACAGGAAACACTATGCACGTACGGGAAACACTATGCACGTACTGGAAATACTATGCACGTACGGGAAATACTATGCACGTACGGGAAATACTATGCACGTACTCATTTCCCTTCAAGGATCCATTAGCTCCTTCCTGGATGGTAGATTATTCTTATCTAGGTCCTCAACCATCGAATTACTGTATTCTGACAATATACCAATGCATCAGGATCATTGTCCAAAGCAATATCCATTCATTACAATCATTGTTCTTTGAAACCACCATTCATTAGAGCTGGTGACCTTGTTGTCGGAATCATTGTTCCTCATTTTATCATTACTTAATAAAAAGTTTTAATTATATCCAAAATTTGGGGTTCTTACAGTCTCCCCTCCTTAAAAGGATTCCGTCCCGGAATCAGGTAGGAAGCAAAGAGTCGTTTGCCTGTCGTTCCCTTTTTAGATTCCCGGTCAATTCTTAGTCGTTCTACCCTTCCTCAGCAAATTTCTAGTGCTACAATCCATACTGTATCCTTTTTCCATCAACGTTGCTACTTTTCGTACAACTCACTATCCGGGTTATACTCTTACTCAGTCTTATCCTTATTGATACCTGCAGTAACATTGGTATCACTATCACCCTACGAATTCGGAGGTAACCTTGCTCGTACTGTGCATTTCCTGATTGCTTTAATCTTCGCAATCTCGATCAATATAGAGAAGTGGAAAGATTTATTGAGAGGTCACTATGATCAATTGAACATTTGTTATATTGCATAGTTAGTACAGAAGGGGGCCAGCCTTTAGTACTTGACAAGCAATTAAACAAGTCTTGGTATTCCACTTAGACTTCTATCACATAGACAGATAGTCACGTAGCAGTACCTCCCCTCCTAAAAGGGTTGTTCTTCTCAATTCATAAAGAAGATGAATAAGAGAAAAGAAGAGAAAAGAGTTCTAAAGGATTATAGAAAGCTTTCATGATTGTAGAATATCATACTCAGAATTTACCTCTGAACTATAGAGGTTTATCAAAGAAGAAATTAATCTTAATTATATCCAATACTATTTGATCGCAATCTCACGTGTCAACATATCTTGCTGCTTTGTCCATTATTCTATGGACAATTACTCTTGTTCAATCTTAGCGATACTCACATTCGGGAAATCGTTCAACCTTTCAGGTTAAATCTTAGATTTCTCACTTGACATCATTATTACTGACATCCCATATCATGTTACTAGCTTTTTCATAACTATAATTTTGACACTATCAGGTTGTCATCCTGAGAATTCATTAGAAAACCCATTCATAACATTCCTTGCTTCTCATGCCATAGTTGCTTTCCCAGCCTTTTCTTTATCAATCACATCCTTCTTATTATCTGATTCTTACTCATTTCTATTATTTACTTTCACCTTCACCTCTTTATTGAGACACGTTTTTGCACTTGGTACCTCTTTATCGGTATTCCTTCACATTTATTTTATAATCATCACGTTATTCCAATTTAAACTTTCCGAAATGAATCTGGCCCGATCCCTTTAACTTAGATTCATATAATCTACTTCTGCCAACCTTGTTTCTCATCACTTGTTCTTTTCTATCCGTGGTTTTCCACAGGTTGTCTTTCGTAAGTCAGACCAGGTCGTATATTTACATGCTCGTACTCCTATCATCTGTTGAACATCTGCATTTTACTGGCGTAGCCTGGCCACATGAAAACCCGTTATGACCGTGCTATAAGTTTTGGGGGTAAGGCTGGCTCGAATACCGCCGTCCGAACACTTTAAACTCTCAGGTGGCCCAATAAGTCTCGGGCTCAACCGCCCTTCCCTCCAAGTCTCATTAATTCTTTCTATGGGAATATCTTTAACATCATGAATCATCAACCTCATATTCTCTATCTTGTTTGCGCAGAAGTACACTAACATAAACTTGTTTGTCATTCATCAACATGCCATTTAGTTAATGAATGGCAGCACTTTCTTTATCTTTACATTGTCATCTACTTTCTTAGAAGAATCACCATCGCTTGTTGTTTACGTAGTGCATTAATAGCTAACCCTACGGGTTTCAAATCCCTTAGGGAGACAAAGTAATCACTATTCCTTATCCATAAGGAACACTTCCTGAACTTGATGTAGATATAACATGAAGTAGATAGAATTGCAGAAGAGTTTCAAGCATCGCAGCTAGGTCCGGTTGATGAAATTATCACTTATGCATCTTCCATAAAAGACTGGAAACTTAACGATTTACTTCATCAATTTTGTACCATGGTCCTGGTTTGCCTCAAAACGGGACCTTCTAAGGTACGTAATATGCTTAAGACTCCATCAGGAATCGAATCTTTACTTAAACTATTATTACCTTCGATTCTTGCACAATCATCAAAAGGAATTTAACTTCCTCCACTCCAATATGACCTTCAAGGTCTTTCCAAATATCATTTTGTTTCTTCGGTATGAACATTTATAATTATTCCTTTATACTTAGACTGTCGGCCACCTCATTGTTCTTTCCTGATAATAATAATTTCTGGTAATCCTTGTTCTCTGGATATATTCCAATTCAAACATTTCTACCTCATTCCCATCATTGTTGGGTGAAAGCATTCTCCCTTAAGCTCCGCAGATGGAGAAAAATATATTTATCAGTCTTTCTCCATAAGTCATTGCTTCCACCTACCCGTGGGAACTTTATCACGTTTATTCCCAATACTTCTTAGGATACTTCTCTTCTTAGTTCTTTCCTTATCTTAGGATAATCTCAACCTTTATAGGTTCAATCCATACTTCCTCAGGGTTTCATACATGCCTCATCTGGCATTATTGTTACTATGTCATACATTCCTTACCAAACTTCCATTTTGAAGTTCGGAATGTTACCTTTTTCCTTGTAAGGTTTCATAGGTCATCCTCATCCTTCCTCCTGTACTTTCTGGGTACAGGGTATATCAAAATGTCATTGATCAATACTCTAATAATTCTATCTATGTTCTTTCCAGAACTCTTTTTAATAATCCTTACCGGTCATTGTTGCCTTAGCAAGTCCAACTCATATCATCTGAAGTCATAATGTCGTTATTAGGGTTAATGCCACCCCTTGTGCATTCCCAGGGTTTGTCTTAATTTATGGATATCCTATCCTTAATTCAATTGCCAAGGAATTCTTGCATCTTATAATTGGCAATCAGATCATGTATCCTTAATAAAGGTCTCTTTTCAATCATTCTCATTTGATAATCGATCGGTGGCTTAATGCCACCCTCTTCTTTCAGATAGTTGTCAGCCTATTTGGCCTTCCAAAAAGGCAACGTATGCCTATCTCCTCTCTTACAGAACTTGGTAATGGCAGCAAGGATGTTTTGGAAGATATTGGTCGAGTTCAACGTGAATCTCTTAGTACTTATCGTTCTTCTCAAATGTACTTGCCTTAGACAAAATTTCTACAGCATACTGATCCATCTCTGACCATTTCAATACTCTCTTCATAAACCTTCGTTGTTTACTTCCCTTAGTCGTAATATGTTCATGGTATTCATGATACCCTAACATCATACATCTCAAGTCACTATACTTCCATTTTACTCGTAATCTTGGACAACCATATACATATGAGTCACTTTAGTACGGGTTACCCCATCCCAAAAAGGTCTAGTAAATTCCCCATCAAAACATGGGTTGCAAAGGGTTTAGTAGAAGACTCCTACGATCTCATTAATATTTCCTTTATATCAGAAGCCCTTGCAGTCGGTGCTTACTTAGAAGCAACCCTGCTTTGTCTTTTCATTGCTGGTCTAGTCACTTTATAGTCCGTTGTGACTTGGCCTCAACTGGCCATACTAAAATAAAAATATATGATTTTAGGGGTTGGCTAGTAGCATTACTTTTCTAGCAATTGCCGGCATAGTGCCTTCTTCTTTGATACCTTTCTACCTTTCCAAAACTTTACTCCATATAAGTCTTAAAAGACTACTCGGCACCGTCTCCGGTCACCTTTCCTCCACTTTTATCTTTTCAACTATTCTTATCAATCCCGCGTGCCACACAAGCTTACCATTCCTGGCATAACAGCCTTTTCATTTAAGTCAATCCTGGAATTTCTCAGTCCGGCTGGTTTCTTACTTACATTTCTTGTTTTCGTCCAATCTCACTTCATCATTTTATCACTACCATCGATTGTAATGCTCAGGGTCCGTTTACTAACCCATTTTACAGCATCCTTACCCAAATCACAGGGTTTGCTCCAGTTTCTACTCTCTTCCATGACATTCTCAGATAATCAGAAAGGCAAGGTTTGCCAAAATTCACCGAATTCCTTTCCAGACTCAGGGAAATTTTGATCAATCTACCCACCTACTGGTAACATTAAGGAGACCAGTTTCGAAACATGAAGAATAGTTCTATGAACCTCCAAGCAGGTGGAATCATAAGCAATCATAGTTAACGAAATAATCATCATCAGATTGGAAGTTTACCCACTGGAGAGGAATCAATTATATCCATCCCTTAGAAGGGAATCAATATTTTCAAACTGAAACCTGTCACAACGTCCTGATACCTATACGTCTTGATATTCAATACTACCAAATGTCGGTCTACCTAACCCTTTATGCGAAGCGTCGTTGGAAGCACAAAGTCTCCTTTTTCCATTAAGCAATGCCAGCTCTTGGTCATTACCAATTTCACCTTTTAGCTCCAGGAAGATTTTCTCACATTTTTCTCTTTAACTGCTGATCATATTACTTGATCTATTATAATTCCGTGTCGGAGTAAACTTAAGGTACTACTATAATCCATTCAAAGAGAAGAAGGAATTTAATATTCCTCTGAATCACATGCATCTAACGTTTCTGGTTCATCATTTAACTGAGTTGAATTAACTCTATACTCAGTCTCTGGCAGTAGTCTCATTACGAGTTCATCTCGACTCACTGGTCTTATCTTCCGGTAGGTTCTGAGACCATTGTCTTGCTTACTACTTCCTTATATAACTTTACCCAATCATGCTGTCACTTCCCAATGTCTTTACTTTCTACTGATTCATTCATGAACATTTCCCTGAATAAAACCACCTCATTAACCTCACTTTGGTAAATTATAACCTATGACATCTGCCTTCTCGTGGCGAATTATTACTGACAATATTCATACTGATTCATTTATCAAATGATATGGCATTTACTGCCTCATTCTCAACTATTCCTAGGGACTCTGCTCCTCGCCCTAAATCGATGTCTTTGATAATCATACATCCCTCTAGCTCTTTCTTCGTTAATATGGAAGTCTCTAGGGATTCTCGTCTATTCCCGTATAAGATCTCAAGTGATCCTTTCAATCCGTCTTACTTGCTGGTACTACCTCCAGTAGACCGGCTACGAATCCAACATGAATCTTCAGTTCTCTTGCTAATAACTCAGTTCTTTATGCTCCCTTTTCTGAGCACTATACTTTAATCATCACAGTTTTTCTGGCTGCAACCCTCATTCCTCAAGGGTAAGCTCCTTATCCTAACAGGATTTTTTTTTCCTTATCTGCTGGAACCTCTTCCGGGCCTCCAGTAGGGTACTCCATCGAATTACCCGCTGATCTTCAGCATATAAAGCATCATCGCGCTGCTGCTCGTATGCCTCAAGGTCTGTCGCCTTACTCGTCAATACGTTATCGAGCTAAGTTACTATCACGATACTTAAGAGTTCCCATAAGGGTTTTATATGTCATCACTACATTAAGTAGTCCGACTATGAACTTGGCAAGAGTTCTTATTATCTTAATGAATTTATTGTTTTAACGTCGCCTCATCTCTGGGGTTTATAACGTACGCTCTGATACCACTTCTGTAACACCCCCAGATCCGGGGTCCGGGATCCGGTGGTTACGGTTTCCAATTCTATCCACAACAATTGAACTTTCCTTAACATAAAATAAATTACGTCTCTATGACCCAACACAACAATATAAAACACACCCGTTATAGTCCCAGAGATGAAATTTGAGTAACAATCTAATTTTTTATTAATCACATTATGAGTTCTTACAATCCAAAAGAATTTCAATATAAATACATACTCTTTGCCATCCATTTACATAAGTCATACTAGACCATATTCTTGGTACTGAAAGAATAAATATATCCTACCAATAGCTTCTTCTTCAGCTCTGGTAGTCTCATCGTCCTCGCCCGCGTCGAGTGCGCCTTGTGCGAGTCATCTGGTCTAGCTGTTGTTGTGATATAATAATAAAGCAAGGGTGAGCAATAGCCCACCAACAATAATATATGACTGAACGATAATGTATAACAGTTCAAAAGTATTTTTCAAACCATATGCCATGCATTTACGGAAATGATGCCAGTATAATATGAACGATGAAGTTACAAGGTAACTTAAAGTATTTGTTTGTAGAAATATCTGCTACATCAAAAGTAAGCGAGATATTCTCATTGTTATTAAGAAGAGGAACTTGCATGAAAAGGTTGCAATTCCAGTTAGGAACACTTTTCCAGCTCTGCCAACAGTAATCATGTTGCAGGAAATAAATAAGTTTGGATGATGAACCAATGATGGAGTATTCACCGCGCCCGCTGTTCCAATCTTGATGATCAGTCGAGATCGTACAGCTCAATTTAGATTTACTACCGGTGGAAGGAAGAACTGACGGCTTTACTTGTATACCGCCTTACTAGCTCCCCCCGGCCAACGGTTGGGCCAAAGGGGATGGACCGGCGCTACTCCGCCTCTTACACGACTCCTAGTTCAAATAGAATTCATGATTCTGAATGTAACGTTCGTCCCCCTTTCCCCAAGTATAATACTTGTTGATAAGACTCCACAAAGTAGTCGTATCTAGTTGGAAAGGAAAATTTACCAATAACTCCCAACCTATTACTTGGTAACGGATATCAACTTGTTCCAACATCTTACCCCTCGAAAGATGAGAAGGTAAACAATGACTTCATAAGTCAATAGCATCCGAGTTGCGAGTGGAGAGAATACTTTATGACCGGGAAGTCGACAAGATAATTAACATTTTCCAAGTAAGGTTCCCTTATTATTAGGGAGATAGACTCAAAGAAGAATGATGTCTGAGAACCTTTCTTGATATATGATTAATAATAATCTGACTCCGAAATATTTTCCGTAATAATCGAAGAAGATAAACCTTATCGAGGTTATTCTAAGTATGGAATAAATATTCAGAGAATATTTATTGAATTAAGATATTCTACAGAATATTTAGGAATATGAAAAAATATCTTTAATTAGAGTATTTCTCAAATAATCCTTGAAGAAATATCGAGAGAATATTTATTGCATAATTAAATATTCAAATGAATATTCATTAATTAATAAGACCTGAAAGGAATATTTAAAATATTTAAAATAATATTCGATGATTAAATAGAACCCTGGATGAATATTCAAAATCATATTCATAATTAATTAGGAATTTAAATGAATATTGAAAAAGTAATATTCATTTAATGTATAATATTCTAAATGAATATCAAGTAATATTCATTTAGTAATCCAAGCTTTAAAGGAATATTCGAGATAAGACTCAATAAATAAATCAAGCTTCAGACGAACATTAAAATAATATTCGTCATCTAAACAACTTATACACATATTAAGCACCTCAACAAGTCTAGAAGCCACTGATCTTAGTATCAAAATCATCATGTTAATCAAATCACTAAATCACTAACTAAACATGCTTATAACATGAACATAATCATAACTAAGCTAGATCCATCAAGAACATGCTTAAAACTCAAAGTAGATCTAGGGTTTTCAAGTATTATACCTTCCTTGTAGTATGTACTAGCCTCACAAAGCTTGGTATTGCCCTTGGATAGCCTTAACTTAGCTAGGATCAACCATGAAAACAAGAAAAACAAGGATTAGTTCTTGAAAAAACTATTCATCATCACCTTTGATGATTTATTTAAAAATGAAAGAAAGTGAATTTGAGGCTGAAATTTCTAGGGGATCTAAGTTATGATATGTAGTACTTACCCTAAAAATTTGAAGATCAAACAATGGTGGGAACCTCCTTTTCTAGCTCCTTGGCCGAAAGTTTGAAGAAAAGAAAGGAATGGAGAGTGTTTGCTTGGTTTCTTGCTTTTCCTTGGGCAATTATGCATAAAGTGAATTTGGATAGATAATATCTCATCCTAGTTGTGTTAGTGGAGTGTGATGTCATGGATGAGGCAATTTGGAGAGACAAGTGTTATGTTTTGGATGGTGGAAGGCTAAGTATTGGTTGGTTTTTCTAAGTACTACTTTCATCTCCAAGTATGCTAGTTACTTTAAGCCACTTGGTTGCTAGATATTTATTCTAGTAGCTTACACAAGACTCTTGCTTCCTCTGCTTGTTTCTGTGTCCGGTTATTGCCCGTTTCGATTGATCCTTCGGACGAATAACTAAGTAGTTTCACCTCTAGGGTTTACCGGGAAATTTCTCGATATTCATAATACCTTCCTCAATCCTTAATATAATCCTCGTGATGACCATGTAGGATATTTAATCTCGATACGAACTTAATCCGTAATCTAGGATTCGTTCGCTTTATTGATTAATCTCGTTATAACGTTTTAGCGGTTTCTAGAATGCTTGTTTCACTGTCTCAGTGGTTTCCTACCTTCATTCTTAAATCAAATATAATAACATCCCAAAATATCAAATCCTCAAAGTTAATATCTCAATTCTTGGATTATAATAATATTTAATCCACTGCCCGGTCAAATATTACACCGAAAAAGAATTTGGAATTTCTGAATTCTGATCGTCTCTGCATTCACTTATTTCCTCCGCGTATTACTAATATGACTTCGAAACATCCATATCACGTCCCGTACATAGGGTGGCGTGAAAAGTTTTCCAACTTACAAAATCACTATTCATCCACCAAATTACTATGCACGTACAGGAAACACTATGCACGTACGGGAAACACTATGCACGTACTGGAAATACTATGCACGTACGGGAAATACTATGCACGTACGGGAAATACTATGCACGTACTCATTTCCCTTCAAGGATCCATTAGCTCCTTCCTGGATGGTAGATTATTCTTATCTAGGTCCTCAACCATCGAATTACTCTATTCTGACAATATACCAATGCATCAGGATCATTGTCCAAAGCAATATCCATTCATTACAATCATTGTTCTTTGAAACCACCATTCATTAGAGCTGGTGACCTTGTTGTCGGAATCATTGTTCCTCATTTTATCATTACTTAATAAAAAGTTTTAATTATATCCAAAATTTGGGGTTCTTACAGATGTCTTCAATCTTACTTCAAAAGATTCAATGCGGAATCTACTTTGGTTAGAGGAGCAATTGATGTGACACTTAAGAGTTTCTTGATAGCTGGATTACAAGTAGGAACAGATATCTGGAAACATCTTCAAGGATGTGACCCGGCTACACTAGCTGATGTGTTTGCGTAAGCTGAGTCCTTCAAGATTATAGAGCAATCCTTGGCGTATAATCGAAAGACGGATACTCAAGGAAATGCTAAGGGGACTAATAAAATAAAGGATAGATCTGCAAGTCCTATCTATCATACTAGAACCGGCGCTAATAGAGTAAACACAACTGGCATTGGTAGAGAATGGGGACCTTCAGAAACTTACACCTATGATAGGAGGCCAAATAATTATACTCCCTTGTCAGCTTCAATTGAGCACATCTTTGAGGTGAACAAGAACAAAGGACTTTTTAGGAAGCTAGAGCCTCTATCTACCTGGCAAAGCAAAGACAAGAAGAAGTATTGTGAGTATCATGAGTCTACGAGGTACAACACTCATGAGTATCGTCAGCTGAAGGATGAAATCGAAGATTTGATTAAGGAGGGATACTTAACTGATTGTATTGTTACAGAAGTCAAGAAGCACAAGGAAAATCCTGAGAGGAAAGACAGAGGGCACGCCCTCCGTAATGAGGATAAGCCTGAAGAGAAGAAGTTTATTAGAAAAGGGATTATCCACACTATCTTTGGAGGACATCACTTGAGTGGTGTTAGCAACAATGTTTTAGAGAGATATGCTAGGGAGGCAAGATATAGACCTCTCACCAATGTGAATAGCTTGGAGCTGAGGCCACCTAAATTGTTCAAAGGAGAGTGTGCAGACATTACATTTACTGAAGATGAGGTTATATGGGTACACCATCCCCATAATGATGCATTGGTTGTGGCTATCCAGATCAGTTCTAAGAACGTGCATCGAGTTTTTATGGACAATGGAAGTTCAGTAAATATTTTGTATTACAGCACTTACATGAAGTTGGGGCTCCTAAACAAGGACATGATACCGGATAACGGGTGGATTAATGGCTTTTTCGGAGAAGCTGTGAAAGTAATGGGAGCTATCAAGCTACCGGTAACTCTTGGAGAAGGTTATCTTTCTTTAACTCAAATGATGGAGTTAATGATTTTAGATCAAGAGTAAGCCCATACTGTTTTGGTCGGGTGCCCTCTGCTGAAAGAAATGAAGGTTGTGACTTCCAACTATCATCTCACAATGAAGTTCCCAACACCAAATGGCGTGGGTACTATTTGAGGGTCTCACCATGATTCAAAAGATTACTACCACAAAGCAGTTAAAGGTTTTAGAAGGCAAAAAGATGGAGGGCGCGCCCTCAGAGAAAGTAGTTCTGAAGGAATCATGAGCATTGTCCCGGGTGAAGTTCAAGCTCATTATCTTGTCCAAGAACCAGAAGATGAGGAGTTGCCTTCAGATAGGGTGCGCCCTGAGATGTTATAGAAGGAGAATAATCTAGTTCATGATGATTTTCTGGAAGGAGTTCTTAAAGAAGTTCAAAAAGAAGACCTTGATGACTTGTATCAATCAATCTTAGAGGTGAACTGGTTGAGGAAGAAGATTGTTATTGGAAGGCATGGCAAATGTCCTTGTCGAGGAAGATTTCCCTTTCAAAGAGGATGTTCCCTCCAAGGATGATGCCATGATTGAAGATCCTCGAAGCTTTGATTTTGATCTTGACCCAAGAACACCATAGCCAGTGTAAACGACTAGCTCTGCACAGGATATAGTTTCGATTTTGGTGGATACAAATGATCTGAGCAAATTTTTATAAATCGGCTCTCAATTAAATTCTGAGTTGATAGATATGCACGCCAACTTTCTCTTAAAGAATTGGATGTTTTTGCTTGGAGCCATGCTGATATGGTTGGCATTGATCTGAAGGTCATGTGCCATCATTAGAATATATATCCTACAAAGAGGGGTATACGGCAAAAGCATCGACCTGTGAGAGGAGAGAGAGCCATGGCATTAAAGGAAGAAGTTGACAGGATGTTGAATGTTGGTTTGATTAAGGAATCTTACTACCTGGAGAGGCTGGTTAATCCGATCCTTGTCAAGAAGCCTAATGGGAAATGGAGAACTTGTGTGGATTTCACGGATTTAAACAAGGCTTGCCCTAAGGATAGTTTTCCTTTTCCACAAATTGATCAGTTGGTGGATACCACGGCCGGGTATGCTCTATATAGTTTCATGGATGCTTACTGTTAACTCCAATAACTTGTAGAAGGGGGGTTGAATACAAGTTATGTAATCGTGTCTGATTTTTGCTTGATTAGATGAACAAGAACAAACGAATAAATCAAACTGTTTGTATTAATAAAATCAAATACAAACTCTACCAAAGGTGTACAATACCTTTAGCAGTTGCTGACAATACAAATCTCTCTCTGTTTGTGTCGAACTCTCGAATACAAACCTTATACTAAACTTCACGTTTTTGCACTTACGAACTCACTAGCTCTTTTTACAATGATATTGAGAGAGTATTTATAATGCTACCTATCAACTAATAATAGAAAGTAATGATCTATACATGACAATGTTCTGCCGTCCAGTTGATAGTTTCCATCAATAGAAAATTCTTTCCTTCATGATATCTTCTTGCTTGTTCTTCAAAACAACGATCCTGTTTTATAGCACTTTCCAGTTTCTGTAGCATCCGTAATGACATCAGTATTATGACTGATATCAGGATTTCACCTTGCATCAGGACTTGACATCCATCAGTATCTGTCTTGTCGTATCGGGATCTTCTGTCAGTTCCTGAAATGTAGTCCTTGACACACTGTTCCTGACTTAACTCTACAGATTACTGTCTAACGCATATATCTTAAACAAAGTGCTAAATCCTTTATAAGATTAAGATATAAAAGAAGTATGTGCAAATTCTATTCTTAACATCACAACTCATGAATTATTCCTAACAATCTTCCCCTATTTATGCTTTAGAATCTGAAGCATAAATCTAAGTTGTAGATGTCAAAACATATAACAATACATTCAGAATAGAATTTATGAATGTAGGTTTCATGAAGTTAAGTACCTCCTTCTTCAGATGTAGACATAGTATCAAGTACTTAGAAGAAAGAATTCAACTATTTGATGCTTCTTTTCCTTTACCACTTCCCTGTTGAGATTCACCTCTGTCACCATCAGTTCTTCCTTTATCTCTCCCAGTCTGTTGCCTCTGAATTGTTTTCATCTCCCCCTTTTTGACATCAGCTACATTAATTCCAAGAGATTCAGTAACAGAACAAATGAGATTCATCAGAACTGTTTGATTTTCCATAATTGTGACTTGGTTATCTTCAAGAATTTGAAGTCGTGATTGAATATCAATTTGAGATTTTTGAATATCCTTTAGAACGTCTGAATTAACTTCAAAGTTGGAAGTGCTTGTTGTATCTTCAGAATCAGATGCAGAAATAACCTTATCATCAAGCCTTGTAGAAGAAGTTGCCTGTGTAGCATGCTCTACTGAAGTAGACTGATATTCAAGTAATAATACTTGAGTAGAATTACAAGCATCTTCACCTTTCTGATCTGAAACTGAAATATGATCATCATGTCCTTCACCAGTATTCTATGTACTAACATCTACAAAACCTGACTCCTCCTGAGAGTGATCAGATACAGTTGATGTCTCAATTCTAGTTAAATTGGAAGTACATACAAAGGAATACTAGGATCATTAGGAATATTTTCTGGTACATGTGGAGTAAGAGATTGTCTTAGCCTTTCACCTCTTCTGTTGATGATTCCTGCAAGCCTTTCTTTCTATTTCTGTGCTTTAACTTCTGGCTTTGCATTATGCTTTGCTAAATCATTATTCTCATACATTTTGATAAAAGAATAAGTACCAGCATCATACCAAGATTATTAGACCAAGATTCAGGAAAATTTGATCCCAGAAATCAAACGATGGTGGTTTCCTAATTTTCTCTCCCTCACTATGGAGTTGATCATCCATACTCTCATTCTCACTTTGACTTACTAAAGTCAACGCTCTTTCTACCTCTCCTTTCGCCTGGTCAGGAGCTAGCCTCTCTGTTTATGGATTTATGTCCATCTTTTCAAGTGTATAACTCAAATTTGGATAAGTGCTCTCATGACCTACAGAAAAATAGGGGTTAGGAGAAGTTGTTATACCTGAACTCACATGGAGAGAGGGTTCCTCATATGGCAAGAGGCTTGACATTTTCTCCAATGAGTGAGCTGCTATAGTCTCTGAACCCTCACAAACATCTATTGTCATTTCAGAAACTATAGGCTCCAGTATACCACTTTCAGGGTCTACACTAGACTCTAATGTCTTAAGTAAAACTTCATTAGACAATATAGTTAGTATGTCACCGTCTTTAAGTGTTGTTTGCTGAGACTCACCATCAAGGTGGATAGACTCTGACTGAACAATATTTGTTTTATCTTCAAGAAAATCAATCAAAGTCATTCCTCCCATATCATAGGGTATCTCAATTGCAGTTTCAGCCATCACAGAAGACCTTTCAGCATCAGCTATCACAGTTCCTTAGTCATCCAACCTCTGACTAGACCTTTCAGCATCAGCTATCTATCACAGTTCCTTAGTCCATAATCGGGTGAAAATCAGTTGACACCCCTTCCTTGTTGGTGACTGCTGCAACATGATTGTTCATTATAAAATCAAAGTCACTAAACTTGAAAGCTACTGATTTGGGTAGTCTTCTTTGAGCTTCCATTTTGATCTGAAAAGAACTTGAGAAATATTGAAATCAATTAGTTATTTTGAGAACTCGAGAGTGTTTTTGCTTTAGAAAATGTGAATTTAGAAAAAGCAATACACAATTAGAGTTTCAAAACAAGTGTATTTCAAAAATCTTTCAGACCCATTATCCCACATTGACACGTAGGTTGACAGGTGTCAGTTCCTGAAAAATGCAGTTACCCATGATTTTTGAAAAATAAAATCCAAAATTGATTTCAATTAAATAAATCAGGGTATAATCAAGATAAAAATCAATACTGATCAGCTTCCTTTTCCTGATGTGATCTTCTCTTCAAGATAATCACAAATTGCAATGTGATTTATAAATAATGATATTCACAAATCCTGATGATCACACTTGTAGATCCTGATCAATATTATCCTGATTCCAGAGACTAAATGGTGTTTCCACGTGGTATTTTCTTTTAATTGCATTGATAATCTCCAAATGACTATTCAGCTTCTCACGGTTTTCTATATAATAACCTGGTGTCATTTGCCATACTCCAAAACCTTTCAATCTTTTCTCTATAAACCACACCTTTACTCATGGCTTTCAACCCAAATACTCATATGAACCCTAACTTTCGGTTCATTTCCTCTGAGATGTTCTTTGCTCTTGATGATCAGGAGCAAGTGAACTATCTCTTAGAAGAAATGACTTTTCTCATCGAGTTAGATATGGTTGGTATCAACCCAAATGATATCCAAAAGTCTCCTCTAAAACATCTACCAGTTAAACAAAATCCTCCTCTAATCTCTTCACACCTTGAGGATGAAGAATTTGGTGAAGAGTCTGGGGTTGATCTTGATGGAGATGCTATTTATTTAACGATCAGTCCTCAATAAACATGGGGTTGTACTAGCTGCTCTCATTCAAGTCATCCTGAGAAGAAATTCAAGAGCAAATGGGACCGTTCAAATTCCAAAATCGATTTTGAGATGCTCCTTGTCCTGTAACTTAGATGCATGAAGGAAGCAAGATCTAATATCCATAACATTAGACAAGAATAGGATTATCAGTAGAAGTTAGACAAAAAGAAGTTTGTATTTCATTTCCATGTATGTAATGCTTTTGATTAATGAAAATACAAGTTTTCTTATTATCTACTTGTCTATTGTTGTTTATTGAACTGATCTGAAAATAGTATAAATTATCAGTATGCATGTATTAAAATTTGCTAGCATAGACTTAACAAAACTCAGAATTGAACTACTGCATAAGATGAACTTCAGGATTTGAAACACTAAGTCACCGACTAAACAAATTTCAAAATCTTGATACTGACACATAAATCCTGATGACGTCAACATCCTGATAGTAATCCTGATCCTGATGAATATTAACAAGTCTATTATAATATAATTTATCAAAGTAAGATGTTACAGCTTAAGCATTTAACTATCAAATATAGATCCTGACAAAAATATCAAGTCTATAAGCTGAAACAACATACCTTGCTACTTATGCAGATGTTAAAAATCTAGAAATTTAACATTCCTAACTCACTAACAAATCTAATGAATGTAGCCTCATCAAGTGGTTTAGTTAGAATATCTGTAAGCTGTTTGTCAGTAGGAACAAAATGAAGTTCCACAGTACGATTCTCAATATGTTCTCTAATAAAATGATACCTGACATCAATGTGCTTAGTCCTTGAATGTTGAACTGGATTCTCTGTAATTTTGATAGCACTAGTATTATCATAGAACATAGGAATATTACTAAGTGTCATACCATAATCCATCAACTGATTTCTTATCCAAAGGAGCTGTGCACAACAACTACCTACTGCAATGTACTCAGCTTCTACAATTGAGGTTGAAACAGATTGTTACTTCTTGCTTTCCCAAGAGATCAATCTGTTTCCCAAGAATTGACATGTACCTATTGTGCTTTTCCTGTCTATTTTACACCCTATATAATCAGAGTCTGAATAGCCAATTAGGGAGAAATCAGATTCTCTAGGATACCACAAACCAAGGTTTGGAGTTCCTTTGAGATACCTAAAAATTCTCTTCACGGCAATTAAATGAGATTCCTTAGGATCACTTTGGAATCTAGCACATAAACAGGTAGAAAACATTATATCTGGTCTACTTGCAATTAAGTATAATAATGAACCTATCATGCCTCGATAGCTAGTGTTATCAACACTCTTTCCCTTAAGATCATAGTCTAGCTTAGTGGCTGTTGCCATGGGTGTTTTTGCAGCTGAACAATCTTGAAAGTCAAACCTTTTTAAAAGATCTTTGATATACTTTGACTGATTAATGAAAATACCAGTCTCAGTCTGTTTGACCTGCAAACCTAAAAAGTAATTTAGTTCACCCATCATGCTCATCTGATACTTAGACTGCATAAGCTTGCTAAACTTAGCACATAACTTTTCATTAGTAGAACCAAATATGATGTCATCAACATAAACTTGAACTAAAAGCAATTCACCTTTAATCTTTCTAAAGAATAGAGTTTTGTCAATTGTACCTCTTGTGAAACCATTTTCAAGAAGAAATTTAGACAAAGTCTCATACCATGCTCTTGGTGCTTGCTTTAGTCCATAGAGTGCCTTGTCAAGTTTATAGACATGATTTGGAAACTTTGGATCAACAAAACCAGGTGGTTGCTCCACATACACTTCCTCATCAAGCTTGCCATTTAGAAAAGCACTCTTTACATCCATCTGGTATACCTTGAACTTTGAAGAAGCTACAAATGCAAGAAACATTCTGATTGCTTCCAATCTTGCTACAGGGGCAAAGGTTTCATCATAATCAATTCCTTCCTCCTGAGAGTATCCCTTGGCCACCAATCTTGCTTTGTTTCTTACAATCATACAAGATTCATCTAGCTTGTTTCTGAAAACCCATTTTCACCAACAATAGATCTGTCTTTAGGTCTTGGTACTAATTTCCAGACTTTGTTTCTCTCAAACTCATTTAGTTCTTCCTGCATTGCAATTACCAAATCAGGATCCTGTAAGGCTTCTTCAACCTTTTTAGGTTCATTCTTTGAGAGAAAGCAACTATACAAGCATTCATTTTGAATTGATCTTCTAGTTCGAACACCACTATTTGGATCACCAATAATCAAATCTTCAGAATGATCCCTTGTCCATTTCATAACAGGTGGTAGATTACTCCTGCTAGACTCTCCCCCTATGTTAGTGGTATCTCTCGTAGAAGAGTGTTCATTTCCTTCAAAAGCTCCCCCTTGATCAGTAGAATCAGTAGACTTCCTACTGCTGCTAGTTTCTGATCTACCTTCATTAGTCTCTGAAGGATCAATTCCTAATGGAGTAGACTCTGAATGACTAGTCTACTCCTGACTAGTATTGTGTTCACCTTGATTAAATTACTCCCCCTCGACGGTAGCATTCCTTTGAGAAGCAATAGAGATTTCTTCTGGAGAACCTTCATCATCAGTGGAGAGAATCTCAGAATCCTTAAGATTTTCAAATTCCAATTTGTCATGGCTTTCATCAGTTTGCAAAATTCCAAACTTCTTGTCATCAAATACAACATGAATTGATTCCATAACAATGTAAGTTCTGAGATTATAAATTTTGAAGGCCTTTGATACTGAATATCCTAGAAAGATTGCTTCATCCGATTTGGCTTCAAAATTTCCAAGTTGTTCTGGATGAACTTTCAGGACATAGCATTTGTATCCAAAGATGTGAAACTATTTCACACTTGGTTTCTTTCCTTTGATCATCTCATAGGGAGTCTTTCCATGACTATTTATCAAGGTGCAATTTTGAGTAAAACATGCAGTGTTGATAGCTTCTGCCCAGAAATAGGTTGGAAGCTTTGCATCTGCAAGCATGGTTCTTGCTGCCTCTATGAGAGTTCTATTCTTTCTTTCTAATATACCATTCTGCTGAGGTGTTCCAGGTGCAGAATACTGTTGAGTGATTCCATTGTCTGCACAATACTCCTCCATTGTAGAATTCTTGAATTCTGTACCATTGTCACTCCTAAGTACTTTGACTTTGTACTCAGAGCTATTCTGAATATTCTTGACAAGTTCAATGATTTGCTGAGGAGCTTCATCCTTTTTATGTAGAAAGAATACCCATGTGAACCTTTTGTAATCATCCACTATAACTAGAGCATATCTTTTCTTGCTGATAGACATAATGTTTACTGGACCAAATAAATCAAGATGCAGCATGTGAAATGGTTCAGTAATTGAATTCTTTGTCTTGCTCTTGAAAGTAGTCCTTCTTTGTTTTCCAAGCTGACAAGCATCACAAAGTCCATCTTGCACATAATTTGCCTGAGGTAGGCCTCTCACTAGATTGTGCTTAACAAGTTGATTAAGCTTCTTGAAATTAAGATGTGAGAGCTTCTTGTGCCAATTCCAGCTTTCATCATTTGATGCCTTGCTGTAAAGACATCTGATAATTCCTTTAGATGTGTCACTCAAGTTAGCTTCATAAATGTTACCATGTTTCTGACTAGTTAGAACAATGTCTCCATTCTTCATATTCAAGATTTTACATCCTTCACTGTCAAAGATTGATTGGTAACCTTTATCACCTAGTTGACTTATGCTTAAAAGTGTGTGTTTCAAGCCTTCAACCAGTGCTACGTTTTCTATGATGACATTCCCCAAAACAATTGAGCCATATCCCAGAGTTTCTTCTTTATTGCCATCTCCAAAAGATATTACTGGGCCAGCTTTCCTCTCAAACTTTGTAAGCAGGGACTTCTTTCCAGTCATATGTCCAGAGCATCCACTGTCCAAGATAATTGAATGCTTCCTTCCTGTGCCCTGCAAACAAAAAGTAACTAGTTAGAAATTTTTAGGACCCAACTTTGATTGGATCCTTTCTTACTAGATTTAGAAACAACAGGCTTTGAAGATTTTGCTTTTGATTTACCTGTTACAGAGTCAACCTTAGACTCTGATTTCACAAACTGTTTGTGACTAGGAGTTTCAGATTTCCGAGAATAGTAGTCATAAAATAGTTCATGATATTCTTTGCACATGTAAATGGAATGAAGTAAACTACCACAATGATAACAAGCTTTTTGTGGTTGGTATTGAACTTTCTGAGTCTAGGGGAATCTGGACTCAGTTTTCCAAGAAGGTTTTTGATTGCAGTCTAGGGCCAAATGATTATGATTTCCACACTTATAGCATTTCTTCCTAGGTGCATCAGGAACATTCTTGTAATTATTCTCTTTGTTAATACCTTCTTTTCCATTCCTATTTCTTTTGATCTTGCTAGACTCTGAAAGACCTTTCAGTCTCTATTTCAGCTAAGACTTAGACAGAAATCCTATGTTGACATTCTTAGGTTTTTCTAACACTTTCTCATCTGAACTAGTGTTGCTAATTCTCTGGTGCACAACTGGGGTACCATTCGAATCAATAAACTTAACATGTTTAGGTTTAGAAACTTTCTGCTTACCTTCAGATTTAGATGTACTAGCTTCTAGTTTACTATTCTCATTCTGGACAACAGCTACATGAGTTTCACTTTTATCCTTTTCAAAACCTAAGCCATAAACCTTCCCAAGAATTTGATTTTCAATGATTTCTTGAGTCTTTTTACCAGAGTTGTTAATGGTTTTCATCATCTCTCTCTCTTCCTCAAGTTCTTTTCTGACATAGTCATAAGCCTCAAGAATAACACCATAATCATGTTTAGCTTTATCAGAATCTATTCCATAATGTTCCATTTGAATTAACTCAGATTCAAGAATATTATTTCTATCAACTAATTCATCATTCTTAATCTTAAGTTCATCTCTTTCACTAGTAAGAATTCTAAAATTAGTCATAAGATTTTTAAACTCAGCATGGATAGATCTAATATCATCAGAGTCTAAGCTATCAAATGAATCAAGAGAGAGAAGTGATACCTCAGAAGATGGAGAAGTTTTCTTTGGAGATCCAGGTCTGTCTGAAGTATTTGCCATCAATGCAATGTTGTCATAATCCAATTCATCTTCAGAATCACTGGAATCAGCCCAATCCTTCTGTGTGACCATGAGTGCATTACCCTTTCCTGAATTCCTAGGCTTCTTACACTCACTAGCAAAGTGTCCAAGCTCGCTGCAGTTAAAGCATTTGATCTTTGCCTTATCAAGCTTGACAATTGTACTTTTGCCCTTATCATTCTTCTTCTCCTCTTTCTTTTGAAAAGGTCTTTTGCTAAATCTTCTCCTATTGAATCTTCCTTTCTTGAAAGCTTTAGCAAACATAGCAAAGAGTTCCTGCATCTCTGATTCAGAATCACTGTTGTCAGAGTCTATATCTGTAGTCTCTTACTCAGAATTTCTTTGTTTTTCTTCTTCCTTGAGTCCTTTACAGTAGTCTCAATATTCTGTTCTTCTGGAATCTTCTTTGATTCAGATTGAGCAGTAAGTGCAACAGTTTTCATCTTTCCTTCACCTCTGCTCTTCTTCTGCTGCCTGTCCAGTTCATAAGCCCTCAGTTTTCCATAAACTGCCTCTAATGATATTTCATCCAAATCATTAGCTTCCTCAATTGCAGATATCTTCTCATTGAATAAATCAGGCAAGGCTTTCATGAACTTAGTATTCATATCCTCCAATTCATAATATTTGCCGTACATGGCCATCTCATTGATGAGTTTAGTAAACCTATCAAAGGTATCAGTAAGTGACTCACCAGACTTGGATTCAAAGTACTCATACTGTTGTATGAGAAGTGTCTTCATATTCTTCCTGATAGGTTTTGTTCCTTCACAATGAACCTTCGGATTGTCCCATATCTCCTTAGCAGTTTTACAAGAAAGAACATAGTTAGTGAGAACAAGATCAAGATTGTTGAACAGTATGTTTCTCACTTTAGCATCCTGAAGAACGTTCTCCTTGTCCTTATATGTCCATTCAGATTTAGGCTTCTCTATTGTGTGCTCTGGAACAACTTTTCCTTCGACAGTTGCTTGAGGAACAACCCTTGTTGGAACGAAAGGCCCATCTCTAATTCTGTCAAGATAATCAGGATCTGTTGCTTCCAGGTGATGCAACATCTTCACTTCCCAGAGAGTATACTCGTTCCTCTTGAGCATAGGGATCTTAGTATTACCATCCTTGTAACCACACATGATTGCAGATCTTTATGATTATTCGAAATCAACCTGCTCTGATACCAGATGTTAATTCGAATAACTTGTAGAATGGGGCGTTGAATACAAGTTATGTAATCGTGTTTTATTTTTTCTTTATTAGATGAACAAGAACAAACAAATAAATCAAACTATTTGTATTAATAAAATCAAATACAAACTCTACCAAAGGTGTACAATACCTTTAGCAGCTGCTGACAATACAAATCTCTCTCTGTTTGTTTCAAACTCTCGAATACAAACCTTATACTGAGCTTCACGTTTTCGCACTTACGAACTCACTAGCTCTTTTTACAATGATATTGAGAGAGTATTTATAATGCTACCTATCAACTAATAACAGAAAGTAATGATCTATATATGACAATGTTCTGTCGTCCAGTTGATAGTTTCCATCAATAGAAAATTCTTTCCTTCATGATATCTTCTTGCTTGTTCTTCAAGACAACGATCCTGTTTTGTAGCACTTTCCAGTTTCTGTAGCATCCGTAATGACATCATCAGTATTATGACTGATATCAGGATTTCACCTTGCATCAGGTTTTGACATCCATCAGTATCTGTCTTGTCGTATCAGGATCTTCTGTCAGTTCCTGAAATGTAGTCCTTGACACACTGTTCCTGACTTAACTCTACAGATTACTGTCTAACACATATATCTTATACAAAGTGCTAAATCCTTAATAAGATCAGGATATACAAGAAGTATGTACAAATTCTATTCTTAACATCACAACTCATGAATTATTCCTAACACTTACTCGGGTTATAATCAAATTCCCATGTATGGACCCGACCAAGAACATACTTCTTTCATCACGGATAGAGGGTTATAATATTATATTGGAATGCCATTTGGTTTGATCAATGACGGAGCGACTTATCAAAGCTTAGTGCATATGATGTTCAAGGATTTGATTGGGAAGACCATGGAGTTGTATGTGGATGACATGCTAGTCAAATCCATGAAGGCAGAAGACCATATCAAGCACTTGGAGGAAATGTTCAACATTTTGAGAAAATATAGAATGAAGTTGAATCCACAAAAATGTATTTTTGGTGTGGAGTCTGGAAAATTTTTAGGATTTATGGTGAATCATCATGAAATCGAGGCGAACCCGACAAAGATCAGGGCGTTGCTGGACATGAAATCACCAACTAATGTGAAGCAAGTACAAAGTCTTACTGGGAGAATAGTTGCTCTTAATCGCTTTATCTCAAAGTCTTCCGATAAATGTAAAGAGTTTTTCAAGGCTATCAAGGGCGCTGCCAGTGACTTTTTATGGACTCCTGAGTGTGAGGTGGCCTTCTAGAGAATCAAAAAACATTTGGGGAATCCTCCACTCTTGTCCAAGCCTGTAAAAGGAGAAACCTTGATCTTGTAGTTAGTGGTGTCAGAATGCTCTATTAGTGCGGTGTTGGAAAGAGAAGAAGTTGATCATTAATCTTCAATCTATTATATGAGTAAGTGCTTGCTTGATGCAGAAACTCGTTACACTAGCATAGAAAAGTTAGTTTATGCCCTAGTCTTGGCGGCCAGGAAGCTACGTTCTTACTTTCAAGCTCATAAGATTGAAGTTCGTACAGCTTATCCGTTGAGGGTTATTCTTCATAAATCGGAAGCTTTTGGAAGGATGTTCAAGTGGGCAATTGAGTTAGGACTGTTTGATTAAGAGTATACTCCAAGAATAGCCATCAAGGATCAAGCATTAGCAGATTTCATTCTAGAGTTTGATTCAGAGATAGAAGAAAAGTCCCTTGTGTTGGTGGAACCTAGTATTCCTACTCAAAAGGCACGCCCTCTGGAGGAAGTTCCCCAACCATGGTGGAAATTATATGTTGATTGAGCTGTTAACAGTGGAGGAGCTAGAGCTGGTATAATCTTAGTTACTCCTAAAGGAAGTCAACTCATGAGTGCTATTCACTTCAAGTTAAAAGCAACTAACAATGATGCGGAGTATGAAGCCTTGATTAATGGGTTGAACATGGCTTTGGAGATGAAAGTAGTAAATTTGATCATATCCAGTGATTCTGATTTAGTGGTAAGATAGGTTAAAGGTGGATTTCAATGTAGAGGTCCAAGGACAGAGCTTTACATGAAGTGTGCTCAACGGTTGATTCAGAAGTTTTGTGAAGTAAGGTTGGAGTGCATCCCTAGGGATGAGAATTATAATGCGAATGGTTTAGCCAAATTGGGATCTCAAAAGGATGCCAGGCTGTTGGGAACGGTTCCTTTGCAGATTCAAGAGGTGCCAAGTATTCCAGAAATGGAAGTCATGGAGGTTGAGGTTGTTCCGCAAGTCACTTGGATGACTCCAATTCAATGGTATATTCGTGAAGGAATTCTTCCAGATGACAAGATTGAAGCAAGGCATCTCCAGTATCAAGCAGCGAGGTTTGTTGAGTATGATGGAATTCTCTATAAAAGGGGCTTTAACCAACCACTTCTCAAGTGCATAGATAGAGATGAATGCAACTACATCCTTAGGGAAGTGCATGAAGGGATTTGTGGCAATCACTCGAGGGGTGGTTCGTTAACAATGAAGGTGTTGAGGCAAGGATATGATTGGCCTACCATAAAGAAAGATGCCTATGAATTTGCAAAGGCATGTGATAAATCTCAACGATTTGCTAACTATACTACAAAACCTATCACGACTTTGACTTCCATGATGAGTCTATGGTCATTCGCTATGTAGGGGATAGATCTCATAGGAGAGCTCCCTAAAGCTAAGGGGGTGTTAAGTATGCCGTTGTTGCTGTGGACTACTTCACTAAGTGGGCGGAGGCCATGCCTTTGGCCACCATCACTGCGAGGAAAATCAAGGATTTTGTGTTCAATTTTATTGTATGCAGATTTGGGATTCCTTATAAGCTTATATCAGATAATGGAAAGCAATTTGATAGCAAGATGTTGTGGAAGTTGTGTGATTACTTTAGAATAAAAAAAGGATCTCACTGCTATGTATCACCCTCAAATTAATGAAGAAACAGAAGCTATCAACAAGATCATAAAGCATACTTTGAGGACAAAGCTAGAAGAAAGCAAAAGGAACTGGCCTGAGGAGCTCCCCATGGTTTTGTGATCGTACAACATGACTCTAAGAACCACTACAGGAGAATCTCCTTTTATGTTGTCTTATGGATTTGAAGCAATGGTTCCTGTGAAGATTGGAGCAGGGTCATTCTGAAGAGATTTCTATGACGAAGAAGCACTTGAATTAAATCAAAGAATACACCTTGATTTGTTGGAGGAGATGAGGACTACTTCACAGTTAAGGTTGGCAACATATCATCAGAGATTGGCAAGGTATTACAATTAAAAGGTGAAGACTCGTCCTTTTAAGGTGGGCGATTAAGTTTTCCGAAAGGTTGTGCCTAACACGAGGGTTGCTGCACACGATGTTTTTGGTCCAAACTGGGAAGGGCCCTACAAAATCATGTCCATCATTTGGGAAGGAACTTACCATTTAGAAGACTTGGATGGTAACACAATCCTAAGAGCATGGAATGCGAAGCACTTGAAGAAGTATTATCAGTACGGTTCAGCCTTGGCCCCCTATTTATGATATTGTGACACCCCCAGACCCGGGGTCGGAGATCTAGGGTAGTCACGGTCCATTTATTCCATGTTGTACCTGTCTTATTCACAATAATACATTCCACATATTATGACCCCACAATATACATACACATTCATACGGGTTGGAGTCTCAGAAATGATAACTTACATAGCATAACCAAAATAATAAGTTAAGTTATTACAACCAAAATGTTTGTGGAATAAACTGTTGATGAAACCTCTAAGTGAAGGTGCATCAGCGTCTAATATGTATGTGTCTTAGTACGGCCTTACACAATTCATATCTATAAATAAACCATACTAACAAAAGTTGTAAGCCTATCCAGCTGGTCTTCTGTACCTCGGGAATGGCTGCCATCATCTACTCATGGAAACGCCTTGCGTTTCCCACTCGCTTGCGGGGTGTCATGCGGGTCCATGCCCTCTTCTCTCGTTGTTGTGGTTAAATTTAAAACAAGCAAGGGTGAGCATATAGCCCAGCAAGTACTCTATTATAAAAATATAATTTCTTCTTAAAGGGGAAATGTTTAAAAAGGAAATGGTTGCTATACAGGTCATTTTAGTCGACCAAAACCTTTCAAAAATATATGTATATCTATATACATATATATTTACTGGTCTTCGTACTTGACCCTAATCTCTCTCTTTATACTTCCAGTTATAAACTGTAACAGCCCCAAATCCGGGGTCAGGGATTTAGAGTAGTCACGATCAATTTACTCCTTGCCTTACCTGTATTACTCGCAATGTTCATAATTCACCTTCTCATGACCCCACAATATATGTCTCACACACACGCACAGGTTAGAGTATTAGAAACGACCCAATACAACAACTGCGGAATAATTAATTTTTATTACAGTACCCAAATGTCTTTTGAATCTGTCACTGATACAACTTCTAAGTAATGTTACATTACCAACTTAGCCTTCTGATGCTCACAATCCTCTCATACCCTTCATATCTATACATAAGATGAATAACAAAACTACAGTCTGATCCGACTGGTTCATACTACTCCCGAGATTACTGCTAGAAGCTGCCTCTGGAAAATGTCTTGCGGTTACCACTCGCTGGCCAAGTATGTGTTGTATCCTTGACATCCTGCTTTTCTGCTCTATAATATATATAAAACAATAGCAAGAGTGATCAATAGCTCATCAAGGTAATGAAAGTATGGTATAACTCTGCCTTTAACTTAAACCCAAAATAAAGCGGGTATAAGACAATAATTGTTAAAATATCTTTTTACCGAAAGTATTTCCTTATCGGAATATATTCAAAAACAGTACCATTGTAGTACTTCAAATATCATTTTCATAATATCTCTGCAAACTTTTGTTATTCATACTATGAACAAAGTTCTAGTACAATATAAAAGATGAAGTTACAAGGTAATTCAATATAACCTTTCCGTAAAATATCTGCTATATGAAATATAAGCAGAATATCAACATATAACTTAAAAGATGAAGTTATAAGATGATCCAATATCAAAAACCTCCTTATCACAACTCATGTTATGTAAGGTATCATCAAAGTCATAAAATATAAGATAAAAGATGAAGTCATCAAAAACCTCCTTATCAGTTTTGACCACTTTTCAAACCCCTACCAACCTGATCGGAAGTCTCTTCGATACGTGTTGCAGGAAATACCCAAATTTGGATGATGAACTAATACTAGAGTATTCACAGTGCCAGTTGTCCCAACCTACGATGATCAGTCGCAGGTTGTACAACACAGATATGGTTTTACTACCGGTAGAAGTAAGAACTGACGGATTTACTTGTCTACCGCCTTCTAGTAACTCCCTGGCCAACGGTTGGGCCTTGGACCGGCCCTACTCGACCCCTTATACGACTCCTAGTTCGAATAGAATCCATGACTCTGAAACGTATAGTTCGTCCTCCTTTCCCCAAGTATAATACTTGTTGATAGGACTCCACAAAGTAGTCGTATCTTATTGGAAAGGAAAATTCACCAATATTTTCCGAGCCATTGCTCGTTAATGGATTATAACCTGTTCCATCAATCTTACTCCTCGAGTGTTGAGGAAGTAACAAAGACTCATTTTGATGTGTAGCAACCAAAGTTGCGAATGAAAATAGTACTTTCAAAAGTCTATGACCGGGCAGTCAACCATAATAAATAACAATCTCTCAAGTAAGGTTCCCTATATTTTAGAAGTTTGAGCGAGCATTTAAATCTCCTTAGAGGATAAATTTAAATGGAAAACAGAGTTTGGGAACCTCACTTTGATAAAATAATCATAATAAAGCTCAGAAATATTCTTCGTAATTATTGAAGATCAAAGATAGGTTTTAAATAATATAAACCATTTTTAAAACCAATTTAAAAGTATTTAATAAATATTCAAATAATATTTATTGAATCATAAATATTTAAATATTATTTTTAGTCAAAATAATTGCTCATAATTAACCCTCGAGAGAATATATAAAATAATATTCACTAAATAAATCCTTAAATCGATATTTCAAAATAATATTCATTAAATAAATAACCTTTAAATGAATATTCAAGATAATATTCGTTAAATAAATAATCCTTAAATGAATATTCAAATGTAATATTCATTTAATAAACAATAAATGAATAATATTTATTCGATATTTTATCAGAAAATGATCTCGAGAAATATGGAAATATCGACTCCCGGTCTTATATTAAAGAATATGAATCATACGCCCTACACTAAGGGCCTTTGCAAAACCCAGCTTATAACTAATAACTCGTATCTAGCTTATAAGCCAATAATCAAATCATTGCTCAAGTATCACAATATATACTTTCGAAAACAGTTATGCCTTCCATTAGCATATTTAACAGAAATAATATTCAAATTGTATTTCTCGACTGAGATAATATTCAAATAACATTCCTCGAAAGATATAGTAAGCAAATATCATTCCTCGAATGATATCATATTCAAATAGCAGTCCTCCAATGGTTTCCAAGTAATTAATACTTTATGGAATTATAATTAATATTTATAAATAACATTCCTCAAAATAAATAATAATCTGTCACTGGAATCCCTCCGGGTTTCCACGACTATCTCTATATCTCAAAATACCGACTCCCGATTTAGAGTCGAAAATAATGAATATGCTCTTATCTCTAGATCTACAAGGTATACCGGTTCGTAATTACTTATCTCAAAGCTAGTATATAAACCAAAATCAAATTCAAAGTCAACACGATATATCATTTATCGCAAAACAGTATAATACTATATATGGCAAAAAGCAGTATTATACAACAATACTTCAAAGGTACAAGTTTAGAAAACTTGCCTGATGCTCTGGTCGTAGTAGGGGTCTGCGACGATGTTTGATAATCTAAACAAAGTCAAAAACATACGGTTAATTCCACTTATTAACAATGCTCGTGTACTTAAACAAATCGTAATCAAAGCAATTAATGGCTTCATTTAGACTCATACTAAGTCCATGTTAGTCGACAAACACTTACGACATAATTTTTGTTTTAAATCGATCCTCGAATTCAATTTATACTTAACCATTTGGAACATTGGTTTCTAAGTCGCGTTCTTAGTGGTTTTCACTTGCGCAACCTCTCCTGTTTTATTTTTATAAAATCGTAAAATAATCCTTTGGACTCGAAACCACTTCTCATACTTTCCTAACTGACCTTAGTATTTATCCTCAATATATCACACTCAAATTCCATTTTTAAGGGTCTCAAACTTAACCTCAAAGTTGATATATTTCTGCAACATGGTTTCTTGAATCGCTTTCACTAAAACGATCATAACTCACAAACCGTAAACTCTTTTGACACGATTCTTGCGGCCACATAAACTACTCCAAAGCCAACTCAATATGGTCAGTGGTTTCAGTTTAAACATGTTTAAGGACTCGGGTGGCTACTGTCAACATTGTACGAAAAATTTGGGCATTATGACACGGCTCTAAATCGAGCATTTCCATTTTGTAACTTCTCTACTAAGCCATACAAGGCAACCCAACCTTCAATGATCACACATCAACCAACACACAAGACCTCGAGGGTCACTGGGAAGGTCCATTGACCACCACTCAATCCATACACCTCAAAACAAAGCCAAATAATCAAGGATGTTCTTTTTAAACACCATAACTTACATCACTATCAAAAACTCTACTAAAACTCAACATATCTCAAGTAAAGGTTCGTTTTGTACCTCTCTTGATGTCTTAAGAACAATAACAAAGCTTTACAATGGGTCCTTTAGCCTTGGATGCACCTTAGGAAGCTTGAACTCTAAGAATAAAACATGAAAAACTAAGTATAACACTATTCATCACTATTCATCATCACTTTGTAAAATTCATATAAAATTGAAAAATAAGAGTTTGGTTCTCAAATTTTTATCATATCGTGGTCTCCTCATAAGCTTTGTTTTAAGCTATATATCATCAAATTTGACGATGGTTAGCTAGGGTTTTTAGCTCCTTCTTTCAGCTGGGCAGAATGGAGCTTCCTTCTTGCTATCTTGTTTTTCTTTTCTTTTCTTTTGCTAAATGACCAAGTCCACTCACTTTTGATCTTTTATTTGGATAAAGGTCAGCTTGTGGGTTGCTTTGGGGCAAGAGCCTTGATGCTTGGATGAGTAGTTATTCATTTGTTTGATTTATAAAATGATTTAAGTGATTTAAATCACTTAATTCATAAGGTTTTTGATTAAATCCTTTTGTTTAAATCCTTGAATCCACTTGATATAATTCTCTTGATGATCATGTAGGATATTTAATCTTGTCATAATTTCAATCCTTAATCCATGATTCGTTCGCTTGATCGCTTAATCTCGTTATAAAGTCTCAGCGGTTTCTAGAACGTTCGTTTCACTGTCTCAGTAGTTTTCGTTCTAAATTCTCAAATCAAATATAATAAAATTCCAAAATATTAAATCCTCAATTCCTCAAATTTAATATCTCATTTCTTGATAATACTAATATATAATTCACTGCCCGGTCAAATATTACACCGAAATAGAAATTGGAATTTCTGAATTCCTATCGTCTTGGCATACACTTATTTACTCCGTAGGTCACTAATATGACTTCGGAATATCCACACTACGTCTCGTACATAGGTGGCATGAAAAAATTTCTTAACCCTCAAAATCACTATTCATCCACCAAAATCACTATTCACTGATGCACTTCATCATAATAAGAAAAGTTTTAATTCTACCAAAAATTTGGGTTCTTACATAAACTCACAATTCTAGTTTACTATGATAAGACATACGTAATTCATGTTTATTGTAACACTATCGGTAACTCAGCACCTTGGCTTTTGTTACAGTGTTCAATCAATTCCAGAATGGAAGGAGTGGGACTTCGTAATAATTCTAGACATGGATCGACGATGATCAGTCGTCGCTTCCCGATCCACTGCGGGTCTTTTCTACTAGTAGTTGCCCCTGGACAAAACTTCATTCGTACTTGCCCCTGGACAAAACTTCATTCGTACTTGTCCTTTGGATGGCCATCATTCGTACTCATCCCACAACAGCATCTTTATCGGAGAAAGTTATATTTTGATGGACCGCCTAGCTACGGCCGCTTACACCATACACGAGAATCGTTTGCACGGTTTCGCCACGCCTGTAAGAACCCCAAATTTTGGATATAATTAAAACTTTTTATTATGTACTGAGGTAATGGTGAATAGTGATTACGACTACGATGTAACGATTGAGATAATGAATGAAAGGAATAGATTTGGATTCAAATGTTTTTATGTCTTGAAGAATACTATTGGTTGACGCTTTAGATAAGAGTTATCTATCTCCTAGGGAATTGAGATTTGATAATTCTAAAGGAGAAGATTATTCTTATGTCATCCAAATCGATATCTGTTATTGGTCCAGTGGGTCCGTAAAAAGGTTAAGGAACGATCGAAAAGAGATCAGGGACAATTGTACAACCCTAAGAGGATAAGTAAAGAAAAATGGATGAATAGTGATTTTGGTGGACATAGGAATATTATTAGACGACGCGATATATAAGTATCCGG
The DNA here is from genome assembly GCA_036435485.1 of Saposhnikovia divaricata. Lineage (NCBI taxonomy): Eukaryota > Viridiplantae > Streptophyta > Magnoliopsida > Apiales > Apiaceae > Saposhnikovia > Saposhnikovia divaricata. The sequence goes on along the minus strand of CM071598.1, from coordinate 118,675,065 downwards.
AACGAAATTCTGAGTTCGTATTAGTGATCCAGGGGGAAAAAGAGTGTATGTAAAAGCTGTCGGATTCTGAAAAATAGCACTTTTATTTTCCCCGAGATTTCCCTGGACACTGAAAGACTTAAGGAATTATTGAAGGGATTTAAGGAAAATAGGTTCAAGAATTATTAAAGAGAATGGAGGATGATAGTATAAATATTAAGACGGTTTCCGGGAAAACCCTAACTAGAAACGAATGAGTTATTCCTCCGAACGATCAATCAAATTAAGTAATAACCGGACAAAGAGACAAGCAGAGAGCCAAGATACATGCATGTGCAAATAGATAAGATCAAGTAACTAAGTAGTTACAAAGTAACTAGCATCTTTAGAAACCAAATCACTTAGTTAGCTTGCATGACACCTTTCCACCACAAAATCACAACACTTGTCCCTTGGATTGCATCATATATGAGCAAAGCACTTTAATAAAGTAGCTTTATGCTAGATATTATCATCAATAATGCATTTTGGACAAGGATGAGATCAAAGCAAGCAAAACAAACTCCATTCCTCTCATTCTCTCAAACTGTCCAGCTGAAACACTCTCCAAAGACAAATTCATATCTCCATTTCTATCCATGATAAAATCACCAAATTTTAACCATAGACTCTCCACTCCATGGGTAATATTCGCTCAAAATTTCATGTCCAACAAAGTAGTATAGCCTAGTCAAATCCATGCTCAAAGTTGAAGAAGCCAAACTGATCTGTGCTTGACAGTTTCTGTCCAGAGGAGAAAGGGGGCTCAAAACCCTAGCTAGGAAGCTTCAAATCTGATGATCTAGGACTCAAAACAAAGCTTATGAAGAACCCAAGATGTGGTAAAAGTTTGAGAGCTAAACTCTTGTTTTTCGATTTTTTATGATTTTTACAAGTTGAGTGATGTATAGTGTTCTTCAAGAACTAATCTTGTTTTCTTTGATTCCTATGGTTGATTTATCTAGCTTAAGGCCACTCAAGGATCATACAAAGCTTAGTGAGGCTAGAACATACTCCAAGGAAGGTAGACCTCTTGAAACCCTAGCATTTGATTTGAGATTTATATATGTTTTTTATGGTTTTAACTTTGTATGATTATAGTGGTGATTATAAGCATGATTATGTAGTTAGTTATGTGATTTAAGAAGCATGATGATTTTGAGGTTAAGATCAGTGGTTCTAGGGTTTTTTGAGATGAGAATCATGTTTATGAATTGTGTTGATGCCCGGTGTGGCTTGGTTGTGTTGTTCCGATTTTTAGAACGTCCGATTTATACCCGTCGTAATGCCAAATTATTGTTAACACTTAAAAATCAAACATGGCAGTTAATATTAGTTCCTGACCTTGGTAATATTGTGACTGGTCCTTGTAGATCTCGAGTCATAGATCGTTTTGGCGTGAGAATCGAAACATTCTGACTTACGGTTTAGGAGTTATGGTCAAATTACTAAAATTGGTTCGGAACCGTAAGTAAAAGTTCGTAACTTCAATTGAACCCTCGTAAAGCATGTTACTCAGTGGCGAATCTTGGTAAATAAATACTAGAGGTCATAAGGAAGGTATGAAAGAAAACCACCTGTCAAACGGATAGTTTTCCGATTTTATAAAAATGTTGGAATCGAAGTTAAACGCGAACGAACCCCTAAAAACCCGCTTGATTATAACTTCGGTAAAACACTTAGAAAACGGGCGATAAAACTCGGAGTATAATATTGATTCGTAACGATCGACTTTAGAACTTGTATGACTTAAGTATGTCCCAAGTGTAAGTACAGTGACATGTCGTATTAACGAACGAATGTCGGGTCGGATCGATGATAAAAGGAATCCACTAAAAGGGGTATAACGAGATAACTCGAGAACGTGTTTCGATTTAAGTATAACTTAACTTTTGAGATGTTAAGTGATTAATCCCGAATGCCTTGGCTATTTATAGATCACCAAGCTGACCCGGGACCCGCTACCACTACCCCTTACCGTACTCGACTACCAGGCAAGTTTCAATTCCCTTCTTTTAGGCTGTTGTTGTGATTGAATATATATATATATATATATATATATATATATATATATATATATATATATATATATATATATATGTTTTCTGTTATACATATGCCATAGCATGCATGCCTACTTTCAAGTTATATCGTTATGCTTGTTCCCTGATTGTTTATTGGCTTATAAATTAGATAGCTAACGTATCAATTATAAGCCGGTTATTGTAAGACCCTCATAGAAGGGCGTATCCATCTTATTCATCGAATATAGACCGGGAGTCAATATTTCTTGACATATCGAGATTACCTCGAAAGAAAATATCTAAGTAAATATTTTCCATTATTCGGGCGACGAATATTATTTGAATATTCGTTCGAGATTATTTATTTAACGATCCCTACTTCAAATAATTATTTGAACGTAACTATTCGACGAATAATATTTTTTAATATTAATTCAAAGTCGAATTATTTATCGATTATTATTTCGAATATTCTTCTAAAGGTTGGACTACTAAATGAATATTATTTGGATATTCATTTAGAATATTATTCATTAAATGAATATTACTGTTGAATATTCATTTAAGATAGTAATTACCTGATGAATATTATTCTAATGTTCATCTGAAGCTTGATTTATTTATCGAGTCTTATCTCGAATATTCCTTTAAAGCTTGGATTACTAAATGAATATTACTTGATATTCATTTAGAATATTATTCATTAAATGAATATTACTTTTTCAATAAACATTTAAATTCCTAATTAATTATGAATATTATTTTGAATATTCATCCAGGGTTCTATTTAATCATCGAATATTATTTTAAATATTTTAAATATTCCTTTCAGGTCTTATTATTTAATGAATATTATTTTGAATATTCAGTTGAATATTTAATTATGCAATAAATATTCTCTCGATATTTCTTCAAGGATTATTTGAGAAATACTCTGATTAAAGATATTCTTTCATATTCCTAAATATTCTGTAAAATATTTTAATTCAATAAATATTCTCTGAATATTTATCCCATACTTAGAATAACCACGATAAGGTTTATCTTTTTCGATTATTATGGAAAATATTTCAGAGTCATATTATTATTAATCTTATATCAAGAAAGGTTCTCAGACATCATTCTTCTTTGAGTCTATCTCCCTAATAATAAGGGAACCTTACTTGGAAAATGATATTTATCTTGTCGACTTCCCGGTCATAAAGTATTCTCTTCACTCGCAACTCGGGTGCTATTGACTTATTAAGTCGTTGTTTACCTTCTCATCTTTCGAGGGGTAAGATGGTTGGAACAAGTTGATATTCGTTACCAAGCAATAGCTTGGAAGTTATTGGTGCATTTTCCTTTCCAACTAGATACGACTACTTTGTGGAGTCTTATCAACAAGTATTATACTTGGGGAAAGGGGGACGAACGTTACATTCAGAATCATGAATTCTATTTGAACTAGGAGTCGTGTAAGAGGCCGAGTAGCGCCGGTCCATCCCCTTTGGCCCAACCGTTGGCCGGGGAGAGCTAGTAAGGCGGTAGACAAGTAAAGCCGTCAGTTCTTCCTTCTACCGGTAGTAAATCTAATTTGAGCTGTACGATCTCGACTGATCATCAAGATTGGAACAGCGGGCGCGGTGAATACTCCATCATTGGTTCATCATCCAAACTTATTTATTTTCTGCAACATGATTACTGTTGGCAGAGCTGAAAAAGTGTCCATAACTGGAATTGCAATCTTTTCATGCAAGTTCCTCTTTTAATTGCAATGAGAATATCTCGCTTACTTTTGATGTAGCAGATATTTCCACAAAACAAATACTTTGAGTTACCTTGTAACTTCATCCTTTATATTATACTGGTAATAACTTCATTAATGCATGGCATATGATTTCAAAGGATATTTTGAACTAATGTATATATGCATCACTGTTCAGTTATATTATTGTTGGTGGGCTTCTGCTCACCCTTGCTTCGTTCATATTATGTCACAACAACAGCTAGGACAGATGGCTCGCGTCAGGCGCACTCGGCGCAAGCGGGTTACCCGACCCACCGGACTCCCCGCTGAGATGCTAGCCGCCATTGTTGAGGTAGCTTAGTTAGACAGCTTTTGTTTCCTATTTAACTATATGTATTATTAATGTAATCAACGGCAAAACTGTTAAACTTATGATGTTATCCTTTTGGGATTGTAATAACGTTTATTCGTAACCCTTTAATGTAAGACTTATTTCAATTTCATCTCTGGGACTATAACTGTTGTGTGTGTGAGTGGATATTATTGTGGGGTCACAGCATGTGATTTATTTATTGTGGACTCAAGTCAAGTATTATAAATGGATGTAAGACCGTAACCACCAGATCCCTGACCCCGGATCTGGGGGTGTTACAGAAATGGTATCAGAGCGTACGTTATAAACCCTAGAGATGAGGCAACGTTAAAACAATAAATTCACTAAGATAATAAGAACTCTTGCCAAGTTCATAGTCGGACTACTTAAGGTAGTGATGACGTATAAAACCCTTATGGGAACTCTTAAGTATCATGATAGTAACTTAGCTCGATATCGTATCGACGAATAAGGCGACAGACCTTGAGGCATAAGAGCAGCAGCGCGATGATGCTTTATGTGCTGAAGATCAGCGGGTAAATTCGATGGAGTACCCTACTGGATACCCTGAAGAGGTTCCAGCAGATAAGGAAAATCCTGTTAGGATAAGGAGCTTACCCTCGAGGAATGAGGGCTACAGCCAGAAAGACTGAGATGATTAAGGTATAGTTCTCAGAAAAGTGAGCATAAAGCGCTGAGCTATTAGCAAGAGAACCAAAGATTCATGTTGGATTCGTAGCCGGACTACTGGATGTAGTACCAGCGAGTAAGACGGATTGGAAGAATTACTTGAGATCTTATACGGGAATAGACGAGAATCCTCAGAGACTTTCATATTAACGAAGAAAGAGCTAGAGGGATGTATGATTATCAAAGACATTGATTTAGGGCGAGGAGCAGAGTCCCTAGGAATAGTTGAGAAGGAGGCAGTAAGTGCCATATCATTTGATAAATGAATTAGTATGAATATGGTCAGTAATAATTCGTCATGAGAAGGCAGATGTCATAGGTTGTAATTTATAAAACCAAATTGAGGTTGATGAAGTTGTTTTACACAGGAAAATGTCCATTTTATGAATGAATCAGTTAGAAAGTGAAAACATTGGGAAGTGACAGCATGATTGGATAAAGTTATATAGGGAAGTAGTAAGCAAGACAATGATCTCAGAACCTACCGGAAGATAAGACCAGTGAGTCAAGATGAACTCGTAATGAGACTATTGTCAGAAACTGAGTATAGAGTTATCGCAACACAGTTAAATGATGAACCAGAAACGTTAGATGCATGTGATTCAGAGAAATATTAAATTATTTCTTTTCGTTGAATGGATTATAGTAGTTACCTTAAGTTTACTCCGACGCGGAATTATAATGGATCAAGTAATACGATCAGTAGTTAAAGAGAAAAATGTGAGAAAATCTTCCTGGAGCTAAAAGATGAAATTGGTAATGACCAAGAGTTGGCATTGTTTAATGGAAAAAGGGAGACTTTGTGCTTCCAACGACGCTTCGCATAAAAGATTAGGATGTGTGCTTGCGTAGCACGACAAAGTACTTGCGGATGCATTCGGACAGCACGGTTCACCAGGTTCGGATGGCCTTAATAGTGCCAATTTTTGCGGAACAACCAACTCCGACGGTAATGTTCCTTCTGAGACTAGTGGTTAGGTACACTGACATTTGGTAATATTGAATGTCAGGACGTATAGGTATCAGGATATTGTGTCAGGTTTCAGTTTGAAACTGTTTTCCATTCTAAGGGATGTATATAATTGGTTCCTCTCCAGTGGTTAAACTTCCAATCTAATGACGATTATTTCGTAAATTATGACTGCTTATGGTTCTACCTGCTTGGAGGTTCATAGAACCATTCTTCAGGTTTCGAAACTGGTCTACTTAATGTTACCAGTAGGTGGATAGATTGACCAAAATTTCCCTGATTTTGGAAAGAAATCCGGAGAATTTTGGCAAACCTTGTCTTTCTGATTATCAAAGAACGTCATGGAAGAAAGTAGAAACTGGGGTGAACCCCATGAATTGGGTAAAGTAACCGCTATATGGGTTGGTGGACAGACCCTGGTTATCGTGATTGATTGTAGAAATACAATGATGAAGTGAGATTGGACGAAAACAGGAAATGTAAGTAAGAAACCAGCCGGACTGAGAAACTCCGGGATTGACTTAAGTGAAAAGGCTGTTATGCCAGGAATGGTAAGCTTGCGTGGCACGTGGGAGTGATAAGAATAGTTGAAAAGATAAAAATAGAGGAAAGGTGACCGGAGACGGCGCTGAGTAGCCGATTAAGACTTATATGAAGTAAAGTTTTGGAAAGGTAGAAAGGTATCAAAGAAGAAGGCACTATGCCAGCAATTGCTAGAAAAGTAATGCTATTAGCCAACCCCTAAAATCATATATTTTTATTTTAGTGTGGCCAGTTGAGGCCAAGTCACAAAGGACTATTAAGTGACTAGACCAGCAATGAAAGGACGAAGCAGGGTTGCTTCTAAGTAAGCACCGACTGCAAGGGCTTCTGATATGACGGAAATATTAATGAGATTGTAGGAATCTTCTACTGAACCCTTTACAACCCATGTTTGGATTGGGAATTTACTAGACTTTTGGAATGGGGTCACCCGTACTAAAGTGATTCATGTGTATATGATCGTCCAAGATTACGAAAAAAAAAAATGGAAGTACAATGACTTGAGATGTATGATGTTAGGGTATCATGAATACCATGAATATATTATGACTAAGGAAAGTAAACAACGAAGGTTTATGAAGAGAGTATAGAAATGGTCAGAGATGGATCAGTATGCTGTAGAAATTTCGTCTAAGGCAATTACCTTTGAGAAGAACGATAAGTACTAAGAGATTCACGTTGAACTCGACTCGACCAATATCTTCCAGAACATCCTTGCTACCAGTACCAAGTTCTGTAAGAGAGCAGATAGACATACGTTGTCTTTCAGAAGGTCAAATAGGCTGACAACTATCTGAAAGAAGAGGTTGGCATTAAGCCACCGATCGATTATCAAATGAGAATGATTGAGAAGAGACCCTTATTAAGGATACATGATTTGATTGCCAAGTACAGGACGCAAGAATTCCTTGGCAGTTGAATTAAGGATAGGATATCCATAAATTAAGACAAACCCTGGGGAATGCACAAGGGATGGCATTAACCCTAATAACGACATTATCAATTCAGATGATATGAGCTGGACTGGCTAAGGCAACAATGACCTGTAAGGATTATTAAAAAGAGTCCTGGAAAGAACATAGATAGAATTATTAGAGTATTGATCAATGACGTTTTGATATACCCTGTACCCAGAAAATACAAGGGGAATGATGAGGATGACCTAAGAAACCTTACAAGGAAAAAGGTAATATTCCGAACTTCAAAATGGAAGTTTGGTAAGGAATGTATGACATAGTAACAATAATGCCAGATGAGGCATGTATGAAACCCTGAGGAAGTATGGATTGAACCTATAAAGGTTGAGATTATCCTAATATAAAGAAAGAAATAAGAAACGAAGTATCCTAAGTAGGATTGGGAATAAACGTGATAAAGTTCCCACGGGAAGGTGGAAGCAATGACTTATGGAAAAAGACTGTTAGATATGTTTTTCTCCTTCAGCAGAGCTTAAGGAAGGATGCTTTCACCCAACAGTGATGGGAGTGAGGTAGAAAGATTTGAGTTGGAATGTATCCAGAGAACATGGATAACATGAAATCATTATTATCAGGAAAGGCCAATGAGGCGGCCGATAGTCTAAGTGTAGAGGAATAATTACAAATGTTCATACCGAAGAAACAGAATGATATTTGGAAGGACCTTGAAGGTCATATCGGAGTGGAGGAACTTACATTCCTTCTGATGACTGTGCAAGAATTGACGGTAATAACAGTTTAAGTAAAGATTCGATTCCCGATATTATCTTAAGCAAACTACACACCTTAGAAGGTCCCGTTTTGAGGCAAACCAGGACCATGATACAAAATTGATGAAGTAAACCGTTAAGTTTCCAGTCTTTTATGGAAGCTGCATGAGTGATAGTTTCATCAACCTGACATTGCTGCGATGCTTGAAACTCTTCTGCAGTTTTATCTACTTCATGTAATATCTACATCAAGTTCAGGAAGTGTTCCTTATGGATAAGGAATAGTGATTACTTTGTCTCCCTAAAGGATTGAAACCCGTATGGTTAGCTATTAACGCATTACGTAAACACCAAGCGATGGTGATTCTTCTAAGAAAGTAGATGACAACGTAAAGATAAAGAAAGTGTTGCTATTGATAATCTAAATGGCATGTTAATGAATGACAAGCAAGTTTGTGTTAGTATACTTCTGCGCAAACAAGATAGAGAATATGAGGTTGATGATTCAGGATGCTAACTGTATTCCTGTAGAAAGAATTAATGAGACTTAGAGAGAAGGGCAGTTGAGCCCGAGACTTATTAGGCCACCTGAGAGTTTAAAAGTGTTCGGAAGGTGGCATTCGAGCCATTTTTACCCCCAAAGCTTATAGCACGGTATTAACGTGTTTCATGTGGCAAGGCTACGCCAGTAAAATGCAGATACTCGATAGATGATAAGAGTATGAGCAAGTAGATATACGGCCTGGTCTGACTTACGAAGAACAACCTGTGGAAAACCACGGGTAGAAAAGAACAAGTGATGAGAAACAAGGTTGACAGAAGTAGATTATATTTAAGGGATCGGGCCAGATTCATTTCGGAAAGTTTAAATTGGAATAACGTGATGATTATAGAGTAAATGTGACGGAATACCGATAAGGAGGTACCAAGTGCAAAAGGTGTCTCAATAAAGAGATGAAGGTGAAAGTAAATAACAGAAGTAAATAAGAATCAGATAATGAGAAGGATGTGATTGATAAAGAAAAGACGAGGAAAGCAACTACGAAATATGAAGCAAGGAATGTTAGGAATGGTTTAATAAATCGGTTTTCCGATGAATTCTCGCGATGACAACCTGATAGTGTTAATATTATGGATACGAAAAAGCTAGTAGCGTGACATGGAATGTCAGTAACAATGGTGTCAAGCGAGAAACTACGATTTAACCTGAGAGGTTCAAAGATTTTCCAAAAGTAAGTGTTGCTAAGGTTGAACCAGGGTACAGGTCCAGAGAATAGTGGACAAAGCAGCAAGAGATGTTGACACGTGAGATTGCGATCAAATAGTATTGGATATAATTATGATGATTTTCTTCTTTGATGAACCTTTATAGTTCAGAGGTAAATTTTGAGTATGATATTTTACAATCATGAAAACTTTCTATAATCTTTTAGGATTCTTTTCTTTTCTTCTCTCTTATTCATCTTCTTTATGAATTGGGAAGAACAACCCTTTAAGGAGGGGAGGTACTGCTACGTGACTATCTGTCTATGTGATAGAAGTCTAAGTGGAATACCATAACTTGTTTAATTGCTTGTCAAGTACTAAAGGCTGGCCCCCTTCTGTACTAACTATGCAATATAACAAATGTTCAATTGATCATAGTGATCTCTCAATAAATCCTTCCACTTCTCTATATTGATCGAGTTTGCGAAGATTAAAGCGATCGAGAAATGCACAGTGCGAGCGAGGTTATCTCCGAATTCACAGCACGATAGTAATACCAAAGCCACTGCGGATATCAATAAGTATAAGACTGAGTAAGAGTATAACCCGGATAGTGTGTTGTACGAAAAGTAGCAACGTTGATGGAAAAAGGATAAAGTATGGATTGTAGCACTAGAAGATGTGCTTGGAAAGGGTAGAATGACTAAGAATTGACCGAGAAGTTAAAAAGGGAACGACAGGCAAATGACTCTTTGCTTCCTACCTGATTCCGGGACGGAATCCTTTTAAGGAGGGGAGACTGTAAGAACCCCAAATTTTGGATATAATTAAAACTTTTTATTATGTACTGAGGTAATGGTGAATAGTGATTACGACTACGATGTAACGATTGAGATAATGAATGAAAGGAATAGATTTGGATTCAAATGTTTTTATGTCTTGAAGAATACTATTGGTTGACGCTTTAGATAAGAGTTATCTATCTCCTAGGGAAATGAGATTTGATAATTCTAAAGGAGAAGATTATTCTTATGTCATCCAAATCGATATCTGTTATTGGTCCAGTGGGTCCGTAAAAAGGTTAAGGAACGATCGAAAAGAGATCAGGGACAATTGTACAACCCTAAGAGGATAAGTAAAGAAAAATGGATGAATAGTGATTTTGGTGGACATAGGAATATTATTAGACGACGCGATATATAAGTATCCGGAACGAAATTCTGAGTTCGTATTAGAGATCCAGGGGGAAAAAGAGTGTATGTAAAAGCTGTCGGATTCTGAAAAATAGCACTTTTATTTTCCCCGAGATTTCCCTGGACACTGAAAGACTTAAGGAATTATTGAAGGGATTTAAGGAAAATAGGTTCAAGAATTATTAAAGAGAATGGAGGATGATAGTATAAATATTAAGACGGTTTCCGGGAAAACCCTAACTAGAAACGAATGAGTTATTCCTCCGAACGATCAATCAAATTAAGTAATAACCGGACAAAGAGACAAGCAGAGAGCCAAGATACATGCATGTGCAAATAGATAAGATCAAGTAACTAAGTAGTTACAAAGTAACTAGCATCTTTAGAAACCAAATCACTTAGTTAGCTTGCATGACACCTTTCCACCACAAAATCACAACACTTGTCCCTTGGATTGCATCATATATGAGCAAAGCACTTTAATAAAGTAGCTTTATGCTAGATATTATCATCAATAATGCATTTTGGACAAGGATGAGATCAAAGCAAGCAAAACAAACTCCATTCCTCTCATTCTCTCAAACTGTCCAGCTGAAACACTCTCCAAAGACAAATTCATATCTCCATTTCTATCCATGATAAAATCACCAAATTTTAACCATAGCCTCTCCACTCCATGGGTAATATTCGCTCAAAATTTCATGTCCAACAAAGTAGTATAGCCTAGTCAAATCCATGCTCAAAGTTGAAGAAGCCAAACTGATCTGTGCTTGACAGTTTCTGTCCAGAGGAGAAAGGGGGCTCAAAACCCTAGCTAGGAAGCTTCAAATCTGATGATCTAGGACTCAAAACAAAGCTTATGAAGAACCCAAGATGTGGTAAAAATTTGAGAGCTAAACTCTTGTTTTTCGATTTTTTATGATTTTTACAAGTTGAGTGATGTATAGTGTTCTTCAAGAACTAATCTTGTTTTCTTTGATTCCTATGGTTGATTTAGCTAGCTTAAGGCCACTCAAGGATCATACAAAGCTTAGTGAGGCTAGAACATACTCCAAGGAAGGTAGACCTCTTGAAACCCTAGCATTTGATTTGAGATTTATATATGTTTTTGATGGTTTTAACTTTGTATGATTATAGTGGTGATTATAAGCATGATTATGTAGTTATGTGATTTAAGAAGCATGATGATTTTGAGGTTAAGATCAGTGGTTCTAGGGTTTTTTGAGATGAGAATCATGTTTATGAATTGTGTTGATGCCCGGTGTGGCTTGGTTGTGTTGTTCCGATTTTTAGAACGTCCGATTTATAGCCGTCGTAATGCCAAATTATTGTTAACACTTAAAAATCAAACATGGCAGTTAATATTAGTTCCTGACCTTGGTAATATTGTGACTGGTCCTTGTAGATCTCGAGTCATAGATCGTTTTGGCATGAGAATCGAAACATTCTGACTTACGGTTTAGGAGTTATGGTCAAATTACTAAAATTGGTTCGGAACCGTAAGTAAAAGTTCGTAACTTCAATTGAACCCTCGTAAAGCATGTTACTCAGTGGCGAATCTTGGTAAATAAATACTAGAGGTCATAAGGAAGGTATGAAAGAAAACCACCTGTCAAACGGATAGTTTTCCGATTTTATAAAAATGTTGGAATCGAAGTTAAACGCGAACGAACCCCTAAAAACCCGCTTGATTATAACTTCGGTAAAACACTTAGAAAACGGGCGATAAAACTCGGAGTATAATATTGATTCGTAACGATCGACTTTAGAACTTGTATGACTTAAGTATGTCCCAAGTGTAAGTACAGTGACATGTCGTATTAACGAACGAATGTCGGGTCGGATCGATGATAAAAGGAATCCACTAAAAGGGGTATAACGAGATAACTCGAGAACGTGTTTCGATTTAAGTATAACTTAACTTTTGAGATGTTAAGTGATTAATCCCGAATGCCTTGGCTATTTATAGATCACCAAGCTGACCCGGGACCCGCTACCACTACCCCTTACCGTACTCGACTACCAGGCAAGTTTCAATTCCCTTCTTTTAGGCTGTTGTTGTGATTGAATATATATATATATATATATATATATATATATATATATATATATATGTTTTCTGTTATACATATGCCATAGCATGCATTCCTACTTTCAAGTTATATCGTTATGCTTGTTCCCTGATTGTTTATTGGCTTATAAATTAGATAGCTAACGTATCAATTATAAGCCGGTTATTGTAAGACCCTCATAGAAGGGCGTATCCATCTTATTCATCGAATATAGACCGGGAGTCAATATTTCTTGACATATCGAGATTACCTCGAAAGAAAATATCTAAGTAAATATTTTCCATTATTCGGGCGACGAATATTATTTGAATATTCGTTCGAGATTATTTATTTAACGATCCCTACTTCAAATAATTATTTGAACGTAACTATTCGACGAATAATATTTTTTAATATTAATTCAAAGTCGAATTATTTATCGATTATTATTTCGAATATTCTTCTAAAGGTTGGACTACTAAATGAATATTATTTGGATATTCATTTAGAATATTATTCATTAAATGAATATTACTGTTGAATATTCATTTAAGATAGTAATTACCTGATGAATATTATTCTAATGTTCATCTGAAGCTTGATTTATTTATCGAGTCTTATCTCGAATATTCCTTTAAAGCTTGGATTACTAAATGAATATTACTTGATATTCATTTAGAATATTATTCATTAAATGAATATTACTTTTTCAATAAACATTTAAATTCCTAATTAATTATGAATATTATTTTGAATATTCATCCAGGGTTCTATTTAATCATCGAATATTATTTTAAATATTTTAAATATTCCTTTCAGGTCTTATTATTTAATGAATATTATTTTGAATATTCAGTTGAATATTTAATTATGCAATAAATATTCTCTCGATATTTCTTCAAGGATTATTTGAGAAATACTCTGATTAAAGATATTCTTTCATATTCCTAAATATTCTGTAAAATATTTTAATTCAATAAATATTCTCTGAATATTTATCCCATACTTAGAATAACCACGATAAGGTTTATCTTTTTCGATTATTATGGAAAATATTTCAGAGTCATATTATTATTAATCTTATATCAAGAAAGGTTCTCAGACATCATTCTTCTTTGAGTCTATCTCCCTAATAATAAGGGAACCTTACTTGGAAAATGATATTTATCTTGTCGACTTCCCGGTCATAAAGTATTCTCTTCACTCGCAACTCGGGTGCTATTGACTTATTAAGTCGTTGTTTACCTTCTCATCTTTCGAGGGGTAAGATGGTTGGAACAAGTTGATATTCGTTACCAAGCAATAGCTTGGAAGTTATTGGTGCATTTTCCTTTCCAACTAGATACGACTACTTTGTGGAGTCTTATCAACAAGTATTATACTTGGGGAAAGGGGGACGAACGTTACATTCAGAATCATGAATTCTATTTGAACTAGGAGTCGTGTAAGAGGCCGAGTAGCGCCGGTCCATCCCCTTTGGCCCAACCGTTGGCCGGGGAGAGCTAGTAAGGCGGTAGACAAGTAAAGCCGTCAGTTCTTCCTTCTACCGGTAGTAAATCTAATTTGAGCTGTACGATCTCGACTGATCATCAAGATTGGAACAGCGGGCGCGGTGAATACTCCATCATTGCTTCATCATCCAAACTTATTTATTTTCTGCAACATGATTACTGTTGGCAGAGCTGAAAAAGTGTCCATAACTGGAATTGCAATCTTTTCATGCAAGTTCCTCTTTTAATTGCAATGAGAATATCTCGCTTACTTTTGATGTAGCAGATATTTCCACAAAACAAATACTTTGAGTTACCTTGTAACTTCATCCTTTATATTATACTGGTAATAACTTCATTAATGCATGGCATATGATTTCAAAGGATATTTTGAACTAATGTATATATGCATCACTGTTCAGTTATATTATTGTTGGTGGGCTTCTGCTCACCCTTGCTTCGTTCATATTATGTCACAACAACAGCTAGGACAGATGGCTCGCGTCAGGCGCACTCGGCGCAAGCGGGTTACCCGACCCACCGGACTCCCCGCTGAGATGCTAGCCGCCATTGTTGAGGTAGCTTAGTTAGACAGCTTTTGTTTCCTATTTAACTATATGTATTATTAATGTAATCAACGGCAAAACTGTTAAACTTATGATGTTATCCTTTTGGGATTGTAATAACGTTTATTCGTAACCCTTTAATGTAAGACTTATTTCAATTTCATCTCTGGGACTATAACTGTTGTGTGTGTGAGTGGATATTATTGTGGGGTCACAGCATGTGATTTATTTATTGTGGACTCAAGTCAAGTATTATAAATGGATGTAAGACCGTAACCACCAGATCCCTGACCCCGGATCTGGGGGTGTTACAACGCCAGAGTCCCCTATTTCTTTAACTTTCGAAGTCGTTTGGAATTAAAACGAGTATTCGAGGTCTGACCTTTAGTCGACCAGATTACACTTAACACATTGCTCCTTGAGCAAAACATGTTCAGAGGTGTTTTAAACATTTGCTAATTCGGGAACCCTAATTGATAGGGTCTTAATTCCAATACATTTTTATATACTCGGTAAAGGGAGAAAATCTTATTATCTTCTCCCAATTCCTTGGATTCTCAATTAAAGATATTCAATGAATATTTAATAAATATTTATTAAATAAATCTCTATAGATAAATGATTCCTCAAAATAATATTACCTTAATTAAAAAAATATTCAAATAATATTTATTTAATACTCCACAAGTAATTAATACTTATTCAAAATATCCTTATTGTCGTTCAAACGATTATTCCTTTTTCATAACTAGATACACTATCTCCGGAGCTCCTCCGGGTTTTATGACAGTTCTACGATATACCGACTCCCGTCCTGGAGTCTATAATTTACTCACACACTCTATCACTTAGAGCCTTTATAAATACCGGCTTATATATTTACTATATCAAGATAGTATATAAACCAAATTATTCAATTCTTATTCAACAAGATATTACAATTTTATGTTAGAATCTAGTAAAAGCATTTGTACTTAACAAAATAGTAACCACAACATTATTTAAGATATAGGTTTGAAAACTTGCCTCGAATTCTGGTAGTGGTAGTAGGTTCTCGTGTCGGGGTCTGATAGTCTATATATAATCATAACACAATGACATAATTAATTCCCTACACGATCCATTCGTACCTTAATACACATACACTTAAACAAACCACAAAAAGGCACTTAGGGTTCGTTCTTTGCACCAATATATTGTCTTGATAATCCCTAACAAGTTTTGTGTTTTAGTCGACTCGAAACTCCTCTGTTAACTTAGCCAAAATGGATGGTCAAAGTAGTACCTCTAGAGTTGACTTTCCTGATAATTACTATTCCACAACTTGCGCTCTAACATTTCGAATAAATCACTGGAAGCATAATTAATTACAAAACCACTCCTAAATTCATCTTTGGTATTTGTAATATTTATCATAAAAGTTCCAATTTGAAAACACGGGTCTAGATAAGTGAAATGTATTTTCGAAGTTCAGTCAACTGCGGATTTCTACTATTTGCACCTCTTTCACTAAAACGTCCATAACTCGATAACCGTTAACTCAAATGACGCACCGTTTTCGCGTACATGATCTAGAGAATGTCTAGAAGGTAACTAACTCAAAATTTGACCCTAGTCAGAAGACTCATTTTTCAGATTTTACCAAAACAGGGCAGGAGCTTTTCTATGAATAGTGTTACCTCCTAAAAGGGTTTTTCCACTTGCGCAACCTTGGCTTACACATTTTTATAAAATCGGAAAATAATAATTTTAATGCGAAACCTTCGCAAAAACCTTACTAACTGTCCTTAGCATTTTATCACCAAGTTTCATATTTTAGAACGACTATTAAGGGTCTCGAACTTAGCATCAAAGTGGTTATATTTTTGCGATAAAATCTCTCGAACCACTTTCACTAAAACTAGCATAACTCTTAAACCATAAACTCTTTTAATGCGATTCTTGCGGAAAAATAAACTAGACAACCATATCTCTACAACCATAGGCAGTGGTAAGTCCAGAAATGATTTTATGGTTTTGGGTATAACTGTTTTTATGGGTTAACAAAATTTTGCCATTACGACCGCTATAAATCGAATGTTTCCATTTTACGTACACCCCAAACAAACCATCAAAGCAACCCATACATCCTCAACATCAACCAGCATCTATTATTAACCTCTAAGGTCAGTGGTGAGGTTCAAAACTACCGCTCATCATTTTTCATATCAAAACAAAGCCAAACAATCACTAAGTACACTAACATGAACAAATCTTGAACCTTCTTAAAACTTAGCATATAACTCAAAATATAACAAAGTAAGGTTGAGGTTTATACCTTCCTTGATGTGTTAAAAACACTAACAAAGCTTGATGAACCTTCAATAAGCCTTAGATAGTCTTTAGGAAGCTAAATCTTGATCATCAAAACAAGAACACAACTTGAAGTTACTATTCATCATCTTCACCTAACACTTTGATCCATCTTTTGAACAAGCAAATCACCAAGGATGGAGCTAAGGTTTTGAACGTTTCATAGTCTACTCAAGGGCTTTCCAAAGAGCCATAGATCATAATTTTTGAAGGCTTGGAGGTTTGATTTTGAAAATCAATTCTTTGAAGAAAATGGAAAAACCGAATGGATGATGTTCTTGGCGGGTTTTTCTTTTGATTTTCTTTCACTTGTGGTTGTCTTGTTTTGGTGTGTTATTTTTCTAGAGAAATCAGTTGTAGTACCCTTCACACTTCCCTTCCACACAAATGTCAAGAATTAAGAGAGTTTAGGTATTTTATTTGCATGGTTTTAACAAGAACAAATCATCTAGTACTATTCTTAAACCACTTGCATCTTGCTTGGTTTCACACTAATTTTGTGGGTCCCGAAAGGGGGGATAATAAGCTAGAAGGGGGGTTGAATAGCTTATTACCTTTTTAAAAATTTTAGCTTGGCGTTTTTGTCTTCTGTTTTTATCTTTAAATTCGTTACTAAAAGTAAACGATTTAAAAGTGCGGAAAGTAAACTAAGAAATAAAAGAAGCAATCACACGGTCGATTTATCCTGGTTCGCGATGGCGCAACCCCTAATGGATCCGCTCACCCCTACTCCAGTCCCCGAGCTCCTCCCCGGACTCGAGATTTCTTCCACTATAAAGAAACTCCTTTATAGTAGGCGGAGAAGCCTTTACAACACTAAGTATTTATCTTGGACCTTAATTTACAAATTAACTCCTCAAAATACAAAGCAACCCACTACTAGACTCGTCTTGGAGCGTAACTCCCCGTTACCTCCTCAAAGTCGAAGTAGCAACCCCTTGTAGACTTTGAACTTCTACCACTTGCCGGTCTTGGATCTTAGGTCTTGGGTCTATCCTTTTTCTTCACGGTGCAAAGGTTACTAACTCCCCGTTAGTACACCTAAGACTTGGGTCTTAGAAACAAGGATCACCTCACTTCACTTCACCTCACTACAAGTCTAGAAAACAAGTCTAAAACAAACAAGCAATATATAAGATGAATATATATAATAAATCTGTGCAAACTAGTATGTTACGGTACTAGCCACGGGGACGCTATTACGCGTTAAATTGTTATTCAACTCACAAACGTGAGGATCAAAAATAAAACACACAAACACAACTCACACGTGCAGAAATGTAGCTCGCTTATCTATAGGATAAAACGAGGGCCGCTATTATGCGTTAAAATATTACACACACACAAAAGCAAGAATATTAAACTAAAGAGCAAGTAGTGCAAGTTAGCACAATGAGTTGTTTGGCCGAATATATATAAGTATATATATTATATATATTTGTTTCTAAATAAGGCTAAGTCACGGAATAGCGGACTCGACACTTTAAGTCTAACAAGTATACAAAATATATATATTAACTATATATGGCCGAATATATATATATATATATATATATATATATATATATATATATATATATATATATATAAGGCTAAGTCACGGAATAACGGACTCGGCACTTTAAATCAAACAAGTATATAAACTATATATATATATATTTTTAAATATGGCCGAATATATGTTAAAGGCCAAGGATTAAAATGAACTTGGTTGAAGACTAGTCTTGCCTTATAACAATATGGCCGAATATAATAGGCCAAGAAACAAGATGACTAGTTCAAGTTGCAAGTTCAAAATGGTCTTGTCTTTTTAACTAAATCCAAATAATATAAAACTTTTACAAGTTTAAGGATTTATGTTTCTTTAAGACAATATGACCAAGTTTAGTTTATAGTTCAAGAGTTTGTTTCACCTTTTAAGGGGTTACTACAAATCATTTTGATTTGAACGAAACTAAACAAATCGGAGCTAGCTTTCACGATTCAAGAAAGGCCTTTTGCTTGATAGCAATGTTCCCTTTGTTTCAAGATCGTTACTAACTAAATAAAACCACTTACAAATGTCCGAAAATACACTACACGAATAAACTTCAAGAACAAGTGTATTTAAGTGACAAAGTGCAAGTATGCTTAAATATGTTGTATAAACAAGTAGATCTAGCAAGTATAAGCACAAATATACAATATTTAAGCAAGAAACTAATTTGTAAATCTTGACCTTAAAAAGGCTCAAACTCCTCTTAATATTAAAGAGAAAGCTACAAGAAAAACAAGTTAGGAAGCCAAGAAACAGTCAAAGGAAAAGTCGCCGGAAAGTGGCCGAAAAATGGCAGAATATGGGGGATTTAAAGTTCGACTTTTGGGGACGTGTAAGGTCACTTGTAGGCTGCCTAAATAAGGCTTGGAAGGTGCAAGAGCAATGGTGACCAAAGGTGTGTGGCAGAGAGCAAGTTTGGTGAAGAAATACTAGCTAAAATGATGTATAAGCAAGGTTTAAAATTGGCACAAACACAAGCTACGTTTTTGCAAGTTTGGGGGCTGTATAAGGAGTGTTTGAGAGAGTATATCTTCAGCATTTAATTGGCTCTTCAAGGCTTGAAAGAAATGAGGGGGTTAGGGCCCTTTTTATAGGCAAATACAGTGGAGGGCATGTGTTTTACATGTGTTGGCATGTGGTAGCATGTGTTGGCATGTGTTTGACACACTACCTAGCTGCTATACAATTCAAAAGTGTGTGGGAAAGAGTGCCTACACGTTTTTCTATTTAATTGCTCGCACGAAAATCGAGAAAAGCGCATACCGACAAGTAAATAACACGAATAAGTCATAAATCGAAAAATCATCGAAAAATTACGAAAATTTGGGAATCCCTTAGAAATGTGCCCAGAGGATTATGGTCAAAATTTTACCTTGAAATGAGTTGACCATCTATGACTTTCAAGCGACCGAAAAATCAATTACGTATCGAATATTTGGGTCCCGGACAAAAGTCATGCAAATATTACGAAAATATTACTGGAGCTTCCTAATGGTAAACTAATGACAAATCCCAAGTTTCAAGTCAAAATGATGAGTGGAAGTATTTTTACGAATTTTTCGAATGTTAAAACAGCCTTCCGGAGCGACCGAAAATTCATTTGCCTTTACCGACGACTTAGGCAAAAGTTTTGACTTGACAAATATTCAAACATAATATTCCATGAATAATAATTACCATGAAGTCCGAGGAATAATTTAGTTTGAATTTAAAGTGATTTTATCCGAAAAAATAAGGATTTACGAGTAATTCGGAATAAAATCTGTTTTTGCTCTTTTGACATGGCTTTTGGCACGATAAATTATTTAGAAATATTTGAGGAATATATCAAGAATATTTGGGAGTAAAACATTTAAGGACAACACTCTTTTAAATATTTTTGGTAATTTTGGTTCGTAAAAGCAGTGTTAAAAAAAATTCTTGATATACGTGCCTTTAGTCGATGCTTAAATCTTTCGACACAAATGACCTAGAATATAAAATACCATTATCTTGATATTCTTATTCTAAGTTGATGTCAAGAACATGTCGGAAAATATTTTTAGGTTCGATTTGACCAGTTTGACTTGAATCCCGAAAATGCCATAAAATGAACCTAATGGAGGATTCTAATTGCAATCCTATTTAATTTAATTTCACTTTTATTTGACAAATTCCAAAACCTAAATCTGTAAGAACCCAGATTTTGGGTGGAATTAAAACTTTTATGTATTTAATAATGTAAGAATGAATAGTGGACACGACAACAATGTAATAATTGATATTTGGGAAAGAATGAATGGAATTCGACTTTATTATGTTTATGTCTTGAAGAATGCTAAAGGGTGACAACATAGGTAAGAATAATCTATCTTCTAAGGGAATAAGATATGGAAACTTCAAGCAAGAGAATACTCTCGTGTCATCCAGATGGATAACGATTAATCCAGTAGTTCCGTAAAAAGGTTAAGGAACGATCGAAAGAGAATACGGACAATTATACAACCCTAAGAGAACAAGTAAAGAATACATAATGAATATTGTTTTGGTGGGAGTATATAATAATATGAGACGACACTATATAGAAGTATTCGGAACGGATTTCCGAGTTCGTATTAGTGATCCAGGGGGAAAATAAGTGTATGTAAAAGCTGTCGGATTCTGAAAAACCGCACTTTTATTTTCTCCGAGAGTTCCCTGGACACTGATAGCCCTAAGTATTTAACGAATGGATTAAAGGAATATAAAATGGAAAGTTAGAATGAAAGATGGAGAATGAAAGTATTAATATTAAAGAGGATTCCCGGTAAACCCTAATTAGAAATCCGTGAAATATTCTCACGAACGATCAATCGAAACGGGTAATAACCGGACACAGAAACAAGCAGAGGAAGCAAGAGTCTTGTGCAAGCTACTAGAATAAATATCTACTAACCAAGTGGGCAAGAGTAACTAGCATGTTAGGGCTTGAACAAGTACTTAGCAAGACCAACTAGCTAGTTAGCCTTCAACCATGCAAAATGCAACACTTGTCCTACAAAAACCATCATCCATGACCTCACCATCCACTAGCACATCTTAGATGAGATATTATCTAACACAAAATCACTTTATGCAAGATTATTAAAAATAAACCAAGCAACTCTCTCCCCCCCCCCCCCATGAACAACCATTCGGCCATATCCATTAATTCCAAATCCAAACTCAACCTTCCCACCATTATTTGTTCTTGAAATAATTAAGGTGAGTCTTACATTTCATAAAACTTATCTCCTCAAAATCTTAGCTTCAAACTCATCCTCTTCCATTTTCAAAAAAATCAAACAAGAGGAGGATGAATAGTGTTCATCATGTACTAACTTTGTTTTCTTGATTTTCCATGGTTAATCTAGCGAGCATAATCACTCCTAAGGACCATACAAGGCTTATTAAGGCTATATCACTATATAAGGAAGGTATAAAGCTCTTGAAACCCTAACCCTTGTTTAAGATTTAAGCATGTTTATGATAGTTATAACTTAGTTATGGTTATGTTAAAGTTATTAGCATGATTATGTATGGATTTTGGATTAATGATGTAAATAGCTAGATGAACGGAAAGGCATTGCTTGGCCTCAGTTCATGCATATAAGTCATGTATATGTTGTTTGGGTTGGATGCTATGTTTATGGGAAGATTCGAAATTGATAGATATTCGATTTACAGCCGTTATAATGCCCGATTTTACAATACCATGTTTTGTATGCAATTTTACATGTCAAACCCCTACTGTCCAGAGACCTTATCTGCCATGATAGGATAGGTAATGTTCTAAGCTTCGTTTTGATATAAAGATCACGTGAAACGGACTTACGGTTTAGGATTTATGACCAAATTACTAAAAGTAGTTCGAATCCGTAAACGAAAGTTCGTAACTGAAATTGAACCCTCGTAAGCTATGTAACGTCATGGCGAATCTTGGTAAATAAATACTAGGGGTAAGAAGGAAGGTGTGAAAGAAAACCGTATGTCAAAAAGAGCATTTTTCGATTTATTAAAAATGTTCGAGTCAAGGTTAAACGCGAACGAACCCCTAAAAGACGACTCTTTTATAACTTCGGTAAAACACTTAGAAAACGGGCGATAAAACTCGGAGTATAATATTGGTTCGTAACGATCAACCTTAGAACTCATATGACTTAAGTATGTCCCAAGTATAAGTGCAGTGACATGTCTTATTAACGAACGAATGTCCGGTCGGATCAGTGATAATAAGTAATCCACTAAAAGGAGTATAACGAGATAACTCGAGAACGTGTTTCGATTTAAGTATAACTTAACTTTTATATGTTAAGTGATTAATCCCGAATGCCTTGGCTATTTATAGATCACCAAGCTGAACCGGGACCCGCTACCACTACCCCTTACCGTACGCGACTACCAGGCAAGTTTCAATTCCCTTCTTTTAGGCTGTTGTTGTGACTGAATAATATATATATGATTGCTGATATACATATGCCATTGCATGCATGCCTACTTTCAAGTTGAATTGATATACTTGTTCCCTGAATGTTATTGTTGGATTATAAGCTAGATAGTTATATATCAGTTATAAGCCGGTTATTGTAAGACCCTCATAGAAGGGCGTATATATCTTATTAATCAGAAATAGACCGGGAGTCAATATTCCTTGATATATCGAGATTACCTCGGAGGAAAATATTTAAGTAAATATTTTCTATAATTTGGGCGACGAATATTATTTGAATATTCGTTCGAGACTAATTATTTTAACGATCCTTACTTCAAATAATTATTTGAACGTAACTATTCAACGAATAATACTTCTCATTATTCATTCAGAGTTGAATTGATTATCGACTATTATTTCGAATCTTCTTCTAAGGATGAGACTATTAAATGAATATTATTTGGATATTCTTTTAGAATATTATTTTATTAAATAAATAATACTTTTGAATATTCATTTAAGATATTAAATACTTGATGAATATTATTTTAATATTCATCTAAAGCTGGATTTAATTATCGAATATTATCTCGAATATTCCTTAAGGCTTGGATTACTAAATGAATATTACTTGATATTCATTTAGGATATTATTCATTAAGTGAATATTACTTTTGAATATTCATTTAAATTCCTAATTAATTATGAATATTACCTTAAATATTCTTTTCAGGTCTTATTAATTTATGAATATTGTTTTGAATATTCATTTAAATATTTATTTATTCAATAAATATTCTCCTGATATTTCTTCAGAGATTATTTTGAGAAATACTCTGATTAAAGATATTCTTTCATATTCCCAAATATTCTTTAAATATTTTAACTCAATAAATATTCTCTGAATATTTATTCCATACTTAGAACAATCTCGATAAGGTTTATCTTCTTCGATTATTACAGAAAATATTTCGAAGTCATATTATTATTAATCTTATATCAAGAAAGGTTCTCAGACATCATTCTTCTTTGAGTCTATCTCCTTAATAATAAGGGAACCTTACTTGGAAAATGTTATTTATCTTGTCGACTTCCCGGTCATAAAGTATTCCCTTCACCCGCAACTCGGGTGCTGTTGACTTATTAAGTCGTTGCTTACCTTCTCATCTTTCGAGGGGTAAGATTACTGGAACAAGTTGATATCCGTTACCAAGTAATAGCTTGGGAGTTATTGGTAAATTTTCCTTTCCAACTAGATACGACTACTTTGTGGAGTCTTATCAACAAGTATTATACTTGGGGAAAGGGGGACGAACGTTATATTCAGAATCATGAATTCTATTTGAACTAGGAGTCGTGTAAGAGGCCGAGTAGCGCCGGTCCATCCCCTTTGTCCCAACCGTTGGCCGGGGAGAGCTAGTAAGGCGGTATACAAGTAAAGCCGCCAGTTCTTCCTTCTACCGGTAGTAAATCTAATTTGAGCTGTACGATCTCGACTGATCATCAAGATTGGAACAGCGGGCGCGGTGAATACTCCATCATTGGTTCATCATCCAAATTTATTTATTTCCTGCAACATGATTACTGTTGGCAGAGTTGGAAAAGTGTCATAACTGGAATTGCAACCTTTTCTTGCAAGTTCCTCTTCTTAATAACAATAAGAATATCTCGCTTACTTTGATGTAGCAGATATTTCTTCAAACAAATACTTTCAGTTACCTTGTAACTTCATCGTTCATATTATACTGGCATCATTTCCGTAAATGCATGGCATATGGTTTGAAAGATAGCTTTGGACTGTTTTAAATTATCGTTCAGTTATATATTTGTTGGTGGGCTTTCGCTCACCCTTGCCTTGTTTATATTATGTCACAACAACAGCTAGGACAGATGGCTCGCGTCAGGCGCACTCGGCGCAAGCAGGTTACCCGACCCACCGGACTACCCGCTGAGATGCTAGCCGCCATTGCTGAGGTAGCATAGTTAGACAGCTTTTGTTTCCTGTTTAACTATATGTATAATTAATGTAATTAACGGCAAAACTTTTAAACCTATGATGTTATCCTTTTGGGATTGTAATAACTTTTATTCGTAACCCCTTTAATGTAAGACTTATTTCAATTTCATCTCTGGGACTATAACTGTTGTGTGTGTGAGTGGTAATTATTGTGGGGTCACAGCATGTGATTTATTTATTGTGGACTCAAGTCAAGTATTATGAATGGATGTAAGACCGTAACCACCAGATCCCTGACCCCGGATCCGGGGGTGTTACAAAATCTATCAATCTTCCTGAAAAGACTTTGAGTCTATAAAATTCTCTTGATATGTTGCACATAATAATCTTGTGTGGTACTTAATCTTGGTTCGTGTTTAATATGTAATCCATTATTCGTTCACTTTATCACTTAATCTCGTTGTAAAGTTCTAGCGATTTCTAGAATGTTCGTTATACTAACCCAGGGTTTTCGTTCTAAATCCTTAAATTATATTTAATAAAATAATAAAATATAAAATCCTTGAATCCTTGATTTAAATAACTTACTTGTCTTGGTCGCAGTGAAATGCTCTTCACTGCCCGGTCAAATATTCCATAAAAATAAACTTTGGATTTTCTGAATTCTGATCGCGTTTACATACACTTATTTACCTCGTAGATTACTAATATAACTTTGAAATATCCATTTCCTATCCCGTACATAGGGTGACACGAAAAATTTCTTAATCCACAAAATCACTATTCATCCAAAAATTTCACTATTCATCCATGCAAATCACTATTCATCCCTAAAACGAAAATTTTCTCAAGTACAGAAATTAGGGTTATTACAGATATGGAGGCTTATGCTTAAGTTATAGACTAGTATGAATAATTGTTCTTCTAGTCTAGGGGTAGTACATGTACGCCTTCCTTAGTTCTAGTCAAGACTTGCTTTGTTTTTCACTTTTCAATAATTGTTCTCCTTAGCTGTGGGTAGTGCATGTACGCCTTCCTTTACTTTGTCCAGACTTGAGTTTAAATGAAGATTTGACTTAAAGACTAGTGAGGATTTTTCAGATATTTCTGGAAGTTTGTTTGCTGTTTGAGTTCTTTAAAGTTCGAATAAATTGATCAACAGGCCGCGCCCTAATCAAACAAGGCGCGCCATAAATTTTCATACAAGAAATGTTTTGAAGATATGTTTTTTAACATAAAATCACAATGACAGCATGAAGATTAAAAGAATTGAAGTATAACTTTGCCCTTAGCAAATAAGGCGCGCCTCAGAATTTATAGAAAGAAATATCTGAAGACATATTTTTTGAAGATACATGACAGATGAAAGTGGAATGAAGAAATTCTAGGGCAACAATGTACCACCAAAATCAACATAGAATTTGAAATAGCATAATTTAAAAGGCACTAGCCTTGTCCAAGTTACCAAAAGTATACGAGTAAAAAGTTTACAATTTGCAGGGTTTTACAAAGGACCCGCACCTTAAATGTTAAACCCAATGAGTTAAAAGTTTGAAGAAAGCTGTTTAAAGAGAACCAAGAGAAACCTCAAGGTGCGTCCTTAGAGGCATTAGAGGACGCGTCCTTTGGAGGAGAAGGCCGCACCGTGGAAAGAGGAGTTATTAATTCAGGAATGAAGCTCTGGTCAGGGTTGACGTTTGAATGTGTAGAAGGTTGAGCATCTTGATTTTCGGCATCAAAGGGTGGCTCAGTTTCTGGAGGCACAATGTAATAACCATAATTTCTGGATTCGGGATTTTTTTTTCATTTTTAGATGAATAGTGTTTTGTGGATGAATAGTGATTTTTTAGGACAGAAATTTTTCATGCCACCTATGTATGAGACATGGTATGGATATTTCGAAGTCATATTAGTGATCCACAGAGTAAATAAGTATATGTAAATGCGATCAGAATTCAGGAAATCCAGATTTTATTTTTATGTAATTTTTGACCAGGCAGTGAAGGGCATAGCAGTATAATCAAGGCAATGAGTTATTTAAATTGAGGATTCAATGATTTTATATTTTATTATTTTATTTAATGGGATTTAAGGATTTAGAACGAAAACCCCTGAGTTAGTGCAACGAGCGTTCTAGAAATCGGTAGAGCTTTACAACGAGATTAAGCGATAAACCGAACGAATTATGGATTTTCGATTGATCCCATAAAAAGATTAAACACCATGCATGATCATCAAGTGCATCATTTCAAGTGGATTAAACCAAAAAAAATCAAGAACAAGCATTTAGTTTTATTAAATCAAATCAAATTCACCAAGCTTCCTAAACACACCAACTGGCACAAGGATCAAGGGGGGGAATAAAGTAGCTTTATGTTCTGATCTTTATCCTTGCAACATCATCAAAAGATCATAGCTGAATTAGTCAAACAAGATCAAAAAGGAGAGAGAAACCAAGAACACAAAATCTGCCCAGATTCTGACCAGCGGAAAGAAGGGGCCAAAAACCCTAGCTCCCAAGCTTTGTTTTTGGTGATCTATAGCTCAAAAGAAAGTTCTTGAATAGTAGAAGATGTGGTAAAAATTTCAGATCCAACCATGGAGTGTAAGGTATTCAAAAGTTCATCCAAAGTTGATGATGAATAGTAATGAATAGTAACTTAAGTTTGTTTTCATGTTTTTTTAATGGCTTTTAGGCTTTGTTAAGGCTACCCACGGCTGTTCTAATGTATATCAAGCTTTGTTAGTGTTGCTAGATCATCAAGAAAGGTAAAACCCTCATCCAACCTTTGAGTTCTTGTGAGTTTTGGTGGAGTTTTGATGTTAGTGTAAAGATGAGTTCATATTAAGAGATTACATGATTGTTAAGCCTTATTTTGATATATATATATATATATATATATATATATATATATATTGAGTGGTAGTCATTGGACCTTACCATTGGCCTTAGAGGTTTTTTATGAGTGTTGGTTTATGATATTAGGGTGTGGGTTGCCTTGTATGGCTTGTTTGAGGTGTAACAAAAATGGAAATGTTTGATTTAGAGCCGTCATAATGCCCAATTTTTTTGAACCACTTTGACAGTAACCATCCGAGACCACAACTTAGTTCAAATGGTAAGCATTGCCCATGTTGTGTAGATATTGTTGTCTAGTTTATGTGGCCACAAGAATCGTGTCAAAAGAGTTTACGGTTTGTGAGTTATGACCGTTTTAGTGAAAGTGATTCAAGGAATGAGGTCGCAGAAATGTACCAAATTTATGGCTACGTTTGAGACCCTTAATAGTTGAACTAAAGTATGATATTTTAAGGATAAATGCTAAGGTTAGTTATCAAAGTATGTGCAAAGGTTTCGAGTCCAAAAGATTATTTTTTGATTTTATAAAAATGCGTTAGCCGAGATTGCGCAAGTGAAAACCACTAAGAACACGACTTAGAAACCAATGATGAAAATGGTTAAGTATAACTTGAATTCAAGGATTGATTTCAAACCAAACTTATGACATAGGTGTTTGTTGACTAACATGGACGTGTTAGGTTAGGGGACTTACACAATCCAAGATTTACAAACCACCAATACAGAACACATACACAACCAATCGATTAGTTGACAAGATCTACCAAAGCGCAAAACAAGAACACACAAATACTTGACGTAGAAACACCCACGCCCCAAACTTGTATTATTAATCCAATAAATTATCAATAATACATCAAAACAATAACACCTTAACGGTGTCCCAATCCTGATACTTGAGCCAATAATGCTCAAGCATCTCCCAAACAATACTTAAGACTACATCTCTTAAGCTTTCACACCTCAAACAAATACAGTACGACTATGTATATATAGCCATCCAAAACTTAGCCACCAAGACTTACCATACTTGTTATACAAGCCTTCCAATTCTTGGCACCTAATTACCCAACTTAGTGATCAAGACATACCATTTATAATAATTGTCTACACATATAATTATTATCTTACCCATATATATCTTGAACCACCCAAGCCCATAACAACTTATTGGGTTGAAACCCAACAATCCTCCCCTTCAACCCAATCCCCATATCGAATTGAACGGTAACCAGTCAAGCCATCGACGTTCATTCGCCAATGCCTCCCCTCGAACAAGAACCCCTCTTGCTCTTCCAATCATTGAGTGTCGCTAAAACCCATTTAGTGAACTCCAAAGTAGCATCGTTCTTCACCATAACGATGTATCCATCTATAAAATCACGTGCATCAACCACCACGAGTGCTCTTCCACATGTTGAGTCACCCGATCCTTGCTTTAACAATCCTTCGGTCTCCTGAAGAAAATCCGTAGTATCACCCAAATATTTCACCTGGTTGATCAAGCCACTGAAATAATTGCGCTGACCTCTTCCATCTTCTTCCATCTCGAGTCCGAAGACATGATTGATCCACGGTGCAAGTCAACCGCCAAACTGCACGTAACTTTGTCTTTACCCACTTTAGTAGCAATTTCCTTATCAGCAAATCCTTCATCATGCTCCGCCATACCATTGAATCTTGAAATTTCCCTCAACCTCATCCATCACGAACCCGAACCTTGGCTCTGATACCACTTGTTTGGTTAGGGGACTTACACAATCCGAGATTCACAAACCACCAGTACAGAACACATACACAACCAATCGATTAGTTGATAAGATCTACCAAAGCGCAAAATAAGAACACACAAATACTTGACGTGGAAACACCCACGCCCCAAACTTGTATTATTAATTCAATCAATTATCAATAATACATCAAAACAATAACACCTTAACGGTGTCCCAACCATGATACTTGAGCCAACAATGCTCAATCATCTCCCAAACAATACATAAGACTACATCTCTTATGCTTTCATACATCAAACAAATACAATACGACTATGTATATATATCCATCCAAAACTTAGCCACCAAGACTTACCATACTTGTTCTACAAGTCTTACCATACTTGTTATACAAGCCTTCCAATTCTTGGCACCTAATTACCCAACTTAGTGATCAAGACATACCATTTATAATAATTGTCTACACATACAATTGTTATCTTACCCATATATATCTTGAACCACCCAAGCCCATAACATCTTATTGGGTTGAAACCCAACACTTAGTATGAGTCTAGAGCGAGCAAGTAGTGCCTTGGTTGTGGTTCGCTTACATGTTTAAGCATTGAGTTATAAATGGATTATCTAGAGGATTAATCGTATGTTTTTCATTTGACTTTGTCTAGATTGTCCGACACTGTCATGAGCCCCCACCACCTCTCGAGTGTCAGACAATGTTTTTAAATCTATACTTTGAAGTATTGATTGTATAATACTGCTTTTGCCATGTATAATGTTATACAGTTTCACGATAAATGTTATATCGTATTAAAATAGAGTTTGACTTTTGGTTTATACACGAGCTTTCAAGATAAGTAGTTGTAAACCGGTATACCATGTACCTCTAGAGATAAGAGCATATTCAGTATTTTTGACTCTAGACCGGGAGTCAGTATTTTGAGACTGTCAGGGAAACCGGAGGGATTCCAAAGACGAGATTACAATTTATTTTGAGTAATATCTTCTTTCTTTATAAGTATTATTTGTAGTTCCAGAAAGTATTAATTTCTTGGAAATGATCCGAGAAATATTATTCGAATATTCATTTATTCACAGAGATATATTATTTGAATATTTATTTATTCACAGAGGAGTACTTTTGAATAATCATTTATTCATAGAGATTTATTTAATAATGTTAGATATTGATTCAAGTGATGATCAGGATCTGGACTACTGATCAGATACTGATGCTGACGTCATCAGTATTGCACCGTCAGGATTGTGTTATCATCAAGATTGGAAGCTGATCAGGATTTCATGAGGATATACATCAGTCCAGGAATCTTGGAAGATTGACATGTCAGTTCCTGATTTATAGGAATGCAGCTATGTATTAAGAAACGTATGTAATTGATTTGATTTATCTTGTAATTGATTGTGTATCTGTGTACTGTATATAAACACAGTTTAGGTTTTACTTAACTGTAATTGCTTACACGAATTATCTTGTAACCTAGCAGCTCTCAAGAACATAAGAATTTCTTGAGAGAGTTTGTAACAGTTTTATATAAGAGTTAATAAAGCTGTTATTTATTCATACTTGTGTTATTATTTCTGTTTAAGTCGAAAATCTTATACAATTATATTCAACCCCCCTTCTACAATTGTTAATTACTGGGCAACAATTGGTATCAGAGCAAACTGATTTACTACAATCAGAAACGATCTTAACATGTCGACAAGCAAGTATGAAAGCATTAAAATTCCTGTTCTCAAAAAGGCTGAATACCCCACATGGAGGGTAAAGATGTTGATGTATCTGGAGGCAACTGATCCTAACTATCTCGATCAAATATATGATGGACCATATAACCCTAAGAGACTGGTTGCTAGAACAGATACTATACCTGAGCACTATGTTTAGAAGACAAAGGCTGAATGGACTCCTGAGGAAAAGGCTGAAGTACTCAGAGATGCAAAGGTGAAGAACATTCTTCATAATAGTCTTGATGCTGTCATGTCAAATAGAGTGATATCATGTAAAACTGCTAAGGAAATCTGGGAAACTTTGGAGACTCAATGCCAGGGTACTGAATATATCAAAAGAAATAGAAGGGCTCTGTTGATTCAAGAGTACGAGCAGTTTGATGCAAAATCTGATAAGAGTCTCACTGATCTGTATGATAGATTTCTGACACTATTGAATAATCTATCTCTGGTGGGTAAAGAGTATGATCCAGAAGACTCAAATACCAAGTTTCTTAGAGCTCTGCCTGAGGAGTGGGATACTCAAACCTCTATCATTAGGCATCAGTATGATCTTAATACTGTATCTCTTGATGAAGTCTACGGGATGCTAAGAACCCATGATCTTGAGGTTCAACAGAGGAAGAATAAGAAGACCAACAAAGCAAAGGCTGTTGCTTTGAATGCTGAATCAAAATCAAAAGGAAAAAGCGTGGAGGTTTCAAGAAGGAGAAGTAGAGTCATTGAGTCCAATACTGATGACTCATCATCAGATCCTGATGCAAATCCTGATATTGATACTGATGATGATTCTACTGATTCTGATATGATGGAAATGGTTGCTATGATAGTTAAGGGTTTCAAGAAGATGAAGTTCAGAAAGGCTTGGAGACAAGGCAACTTTCAGAAGAAACCTGTCAATACTGACAAGAACAGGTACAAGAAGAATGAAAGCAAAGGTAGCAAGTTTGACAAGTCAAAAGTCAAATGCTACAATTGTGATGGAATGGGTCACTTTGCAACTGAATGCAAAAAGGCCAAAACCAAAGCTCTAATCTCATCTAGCAAGGATTGGATGGACTCTTCCTCAGACTCTGAAGAGGAAAAAGTGAACTATGCATTAATGGAAAATATGGATGAGATTGTTGCACCTGAAAATAAGGTACCTGAAGTTGTTTTTGATTTTGATACTGTAATGTCTCTGAGTTAAGATCTTTCTTAAAGTCTCTGCATATTAGCTTTAAAAGTCAATCTCTTGAAAATGCTAGAATAATATCTGAAATGTCAGAATTGACTAAAAGAAATGATCATCTAGAAGCTGAGTTAATCTTCATGGAAGAAGTACAAAATGAATGTGATAAGGCTAAGCACATGAAGCTAGAAATGGAGTTTAAATGTACTGCACTTGAAAAGGAACTTAATGAAGCTAATGAGAAACTCAGAACCCGGACACACTCTGGAAAGAAAACACACGATCTTATCACAAATAAGAACTGCAAAGAAGGTCTAGGTTATAAACCAGAGGACAAAAAGAAAAATAAAGGAAAAGTTGTTA
Organism: Saposhnikovia divaricata; assembly: GCA_036435485.1. Classification (NCBI taxonomy): domain Eukaryota; kingdom Viridiplantae; phylum Streptophyta; class Magnoliopsida; order Apiales; family Apiaceae; genus Saposhnikovia; species Saposhnikovia divaricata. The sequence continues at coordinate 118,642,374 of CM071598.1, read as the reverse complement.
CTGCTGAAACAACTAAATCAGGAAGAGTTGTTGTGAATGAGTCAACAAATCCAAAAACCTATAAACATGTAATGGACAGAACAAAGACCAAATTAAAACCTGTCAAGTATGTGTATCCAAAAAATCCCAACTCTACTTTAGAAAAGGGATCTACTTCTACACAGAATTCTAAGTCTAAATCTGTCAAAAATATAGGTCTTTTGTCTAAAAAACAACTCAGAGACAGAATCTGTGAAGAGACAGATAGAGAGAAAACCACTATTGCTAAGAGGAATAGAAATGGTAAAATTAGAATAAACAAAGAGAATAATTATAAGTATATTCCAAATGCACCAAGGAAAACATGCTTTAATTGTGGTAACTCTAATCATCTTGCTATTGATTGCAGGAGGAGTAAAAAGAAGGCTACTGTAGTTCCTAAGTCTGACATTAGGAATAGATCAGTGTTTTATAAACCACAAAATCCTTGTTTTCACTGTGGCAGTAAATGGCATTCTATCTATACATGTGAAGAATACCATAGTTTGTACTACAACTATTATGATCCCTTGCCAAAATTTAATAAAAGTGCAAATTCTGATAGAACAAAGAGTCTGAATACTAAGCATGCATCTGTTAATTCTGATAATGACAAAGCAAATTCTGATGGATTTAAATCTGACAAAACTGCTTTTGTTAAAAAGACTTCTGCTGCTAATAGTGTTAAATTGCATGCAAAAAGAACCCAACAAGTGTGGGTTCTTAAAAAATTCTAACTGAGCTCTTTGTGTTTCTGATTGCAGGGTAAAAAGAAAAATGTGTTAGTCATGGATAGTGGATGCTCTGTGCACATGACGGGAAACAAAACCTTGCTATCAGAATTTGAGGAAAAAGCTGGCCCAACAGTGTCTTATGGAGATGGCAACATTGGACAAACTTTGGGATATGGCAATATAATCATTGGAAATGTCATCACTGAAAAAGTAGCTCTGGTGAACGGACTCAAACACAATCTGCTTAGTGTGAGTCAAATCACAGACAGAGGTTATCATGTCGACTTCAATGATACTCACTTTGAAGTGATCAGTAAAACATCTGGAAGGATTGTCTTGACTGGTCAAAGACGTGGTAACATTTATGAAGCCAATGTCTACACCAATACTGATGGTCCCTCAACATGTCTCATCAGTAAAGCAACAGTAGATGAAAGTTGGAATTGGCACAAGAAGCTTTCTCATCTTAACTTCAACAACATCAATGAGTTGGTTAAGAAAGATCTGGTAAGAGGATTACCAAAGGCGTTATATACTCCTGATGGACTCTGTGATGCTTGTCAGAAGGCTAAACAGAGAAGGACATCATTCAAGAGTAAATTTGAATCCTCAATTGATGAACCATATCACATGTTACATCTTGACTTGTTTGGACCAGTCAACGTTATATCCATCAGTAAGAAAAGGTATACTCTAGTCATTGTTGATGAATATACTAGATTTACCTGGGTGTATTTTCTGCACAGAAAAGATGAAACAGCAGAGATACTTTTGGACCACGTAAGACTCATTGAGACTAGCACAAAGTACAAAGTTAAGATTCTAAGAAGTGATAATGGAACTGAATTCAAGAATTCAGTAATGGAAGAGTTCTACAAGTACAAAGGAATAGTTCAACAATTCTCTGCTCCTAGCACACCCCAGCAAAATGGAGTAGTTGAAAGAAAGAACAGAACTCTTATTGAATCTGGCAGAACAATGTTAGAGGAAGCAAAACTACCTACATATTTCTGGGCAGAAGCAGTCAACACAACATGCTACACTCAGAACATTACTCTAATCAACAGACATGGTGTCACTCCTTATCAAATGATTAAAGAGAAGAAGCCGAGTCTGAAACATTTGCATGTGTTTGGTTGCAAGTGCTTTGTTCTTAGACCTCATCCTGAACAGCTAGGAAAATTTGAAACCAAAGCTGATGAGGGCATTTTTGTTGGCTATCCAACTTCAAGAGCCTTTAAAGTATATAATCTAAGAACAAGGATAGTCATGGAGTCTATCAATGTTTCTTTTGATGATAAGAAGATAACAGGAATTGCTGAAGACTCGCATGATAGTTTGATCTTTGCAAATGAAGCTACCAAGAATTCTGATGAAGTAATGTCAGATACTGATACTCCATCAGATCCTGATGATCGACCAATGCCTGATGAAACAACAGTTACTGATGATGATTCAAATAATGCAAATGTTGAGGGGGAGCAACAGCAAAATACCATCAGTACTGAAACAACTCAAACATCAGGAGGAGAATCATCAGAAACAGATTCAAGTGATAATCCTGACAACACTTCAGGAGGAGATAGCACTATCTCAGAGGGAGCTTCTAATAACTCTAATTCTTTTGAAGATAACACCAATCAAGGGGGAGCATCCAACTCAAGAAATGATTTACCATCAGCAAGAAAATGGACCAAAAGTCATACTCCTGATTTAATTATTGGGAATCCTGATGCAGGTGTTAAAACCAGAAGTGCAACACAAAATGAATGCCTCTACAATAATTTTCTGTCAAAGGAGGAGCCTAAAAAGGTTGAAGATGCACTCAAGGATGCTGATTGGGTTACAGCAATGCAAGAAGAACTGAATGAATTTGAAAGAAATGAAGTCTGGAAACTAGTACCAAGACCAAAAGGTAGATCAATTGTTGGTACAAAGTGGGTGTTCAGAAACAAGATAGATTCAGATGGCACTATTGTGAGGAATAAAGCAAGACTAGTTGCAAAGGGGTACTCTCAACAAGAAGGAATAGACTATGATGAAACTTTTGCTCCTGTTGCAAGGCTAGAAGCCATCAGAATTTTTCTGGCATATGCAGCCCATAAGCAATTCAAAGTTTTCCAGATGGATGTTAAAAGTGCTTTTCTGAATGGAGAATTGGAAGAGGAGGTATATATTGAACAACCTCCTGGTTTCATTGATCCTAAATATCCAGATCATGTCTATAGATTGGATAAAGCACTTTATGGACTAAAGCAAGCTCCAAGAGCCTGGTATGAAACACTAGCTCAATTCTTACTGGAAAGTGGTTTCAAAAGAGGTACAATCGATAAAACCTTGTTTTATTTGAATCATCGGAAGGACTTGCTGTTAGTTCAGATTTATGTTGATGATATCATATTTGGGTCAACTAACCCCAAATTGTGTGAGAAATTTTCAAAACTGATGCAGTCTAAATATCAAATGAGCATGATGGGAGAAATGAGATATTTCTTAGGTTTGCAAGTTAAACAGGCTGATGATGGAATTTTTATCAATCAGTCAAAGTACACAAAGAATCTTTTGAAGAAGTTTAATATGCAAGACGGTTCTACTGCTACAACTCCCATAGCTACAGCTACAAAGCTTAATCCTGATCAAGGTATTGAGGTAGATGTAACTAACTACATAGGTATGATAGGCTCACTTCTGTATCTAACAGCTAGCAGACCAGATATCATGTATGCAACCTGTCTATGTGAAAGATTTCAGGCGAACCCCAGAGAACCACATCTCATTGCTGTAAAAAGGATTTTCAGATACTTGAAAGGCACTCCATCACTTGGCCTTTGGTATGCTAGAGAGTCTAACTTTAATCTATGTGGCTACTCAGATGCTGATTTTGCAGGATGCAAAATAGACAAGAAAAGTACTTCAGGCAATTGTCAGTTTCTTGGAGGAAGACTATTTTCTTGGTTTAGTAAAAAGCAAAAGTCTATATCCACGTCAACTGCAGAAGCTGAGTACATAGCTGCAGGAAGCTGTTGTGCTCAGATCATGTGGATGAGGAATCAGCTAATGGACTATGGTTTGTCATATTCAAAAATACCTATTTACTGTGATAACCAGAGTGCTATTGCTATGACAGGAAATCCAGTTCAGCATTCTCTTACTAAGCATATCAGTATCAGATATCATTTCATAAGAGAACAAGTACTGGAAGGGACAATTGATAAGTGGATTTTTATCCATTTGGATCGTTCTATTTTGGCTTGAATCCTTGAGTATTTGTGTGGTTTAACGTGTTTTGTGGAGTTTGTGCAGGAATTAAGTTTTTGCAGGTATTTATGGTGTTTTGTAACTTTTGGAACAGAATTGGTTGTGGTGTAAAACGGCGTGCGAAGAATCATTTTACCACAGAAATTCTGCAGACAGTATTAGAGGAGCGCGACCGCGCTATGTTTACACTGGAGGAGAGCGCGACCGCGCTAGGCAGAGTTGACAGATTTGGTAGAGCACGACCGCGCTGAAAAAGAAAAAGGGAACAGCGCGACCGCGCCAAGGGAAAAACTTGGCCGCCAGAAACTGTTCTAATTCAGATTTTAAAGAGGAATGTTGCCGTTTTCTTCTCCTATTCGACATGGAAATAATCTTGGACGGTGGGAATAGTCTAGAAACTTTATTTGACAAGGGAATTTGCAATTTATATCATATTCAAAGATGGAATTTGTCAAGTTCAATTCCTACTCAAGAATGGCAATTTCTTGGAGAAGAGGCAATATTGAGCTATAAATACACATGCTGGGAGGTCAGATTTACACACACCCAGACACCAGAGATCAGATTACTTCACATTACATACACACTTTTTAGCACGAGATTGAGAAGCCAAGGCGAGGATCGTGACAACAAGAAGATCTAGACATAGTTTTCTTGTATTCTTACTAGGTGTATCTTTTGGATGCTTGATCATTATTCGACTTTGTTCTATAACTTTGTTATCATTGATTTATTCAACATTATTCTCTTCATCTTTATCATGTTTTCATCAAACCCCATGATGACGAACGGTTCGATTATGAACTAATCGCCGTCATGGGGTCCTAATGGATTTACTTATGGAATTTAGATGTTGATTGCCTAACTTGATATGTAACACCCCCAGATCCGGGGTCCGGGATCCGGTGGTTACGGTTTCCAATTTTGTCCACAACAATTGAACTTCCCTTAACATAAAATAAATTACGTCTCTATGACCCAACACAACAATATAAAACACACCCGTTATAGTCCCAGAGATGAAATCAGAGTAACAATCAAATTTTTATTAATCACATTATGAGTTCTTACAATCCAAAAGAATTTCAATATAAATACATACTATTTGCCATCCATTTACATAAGTCATACTAGACTATATTCTTGGTACTGAAAGAATAAATATACCCTACCAATAGCTTCTTCTTCAGCTCTGGTAGTCTTATAGTCCTCGCCCGCGTCGAGTGCGCCTTGTGCGAGTCATCTGGTCTAGCTGTTGTTGTGATATAATAATAAAGCAAGGGTGAGCAATAGCCCACCAACAATAACATATAACTGAACGATAATGTATAACAGTTCAAAAGTATCTTTCCAACCATATGCCATGCATTTACGGAAATGATGCCAGTATAATATGAACGATGAAGTTACAAGGTAACTTAAAGTATTTGTTTGTAGAAATATCTGTTACATCAAAGTAAGCGAGATATTCTTATTGTTATTAAGAAGAGGAACTTGCAAGAAAAGGTTGCAATTCCAGTTATGACACTTTTCCAATTCTGCCAACAGTAATCATGTTGCAGGAAATAAATAAATTTGGATGATGAACCAATGATGGAGTATTCACCGCGCCCGCTGTTCCAATCTTGATGATCAGTCGAGATCGTACAGCTCAATTTAGATTTACTACCGGTAGAAGGAAGAACTGACGGCTTTACTTGTCTACCGCCTTACTAGCTCTCCCCGGCCAACGGTTGGGCCAAAGGGGATGGACCGGCGCTACTCGGCCTCTTACACGACTCCTAGTTCAAATAGAATTCATGATTCTGAATGTAACGTTCGTCCCCCTTTCCCCAAGTATAATACTTGTTGATAAGACTCCACAAAGTAGTCGTATCTAGTTGGAAAGGAAAATTTACCATTAACTCCCAAGCTATTACTTGGTAACGGATATCAACTTGTTCCAGTAATCTTACCCCTCGAAAGATGAGAAGGTAAGCAACGACTTAATAAGTCAACAGCACCGGAGTTGCGAGTGAAGGGAATACTTTATGACCGGGAAGTCGACAAGATAAATAACATTTTCCAAGTAAGGTTCCCTTATTATTAAGGAGATAGACTCAAATAAGAATGATGTCTGAGAACCTTTCTTGATATAAGATTAATAATAATATGACTCCGAAATATTTTCCGTAATAATCGAAGAAGATAAACCTTATCGAGGTTATTCTAAGTATGGAATAAATATTCAGAGAATATTTATTGAGTTAAAATATTTAAAGAATATTTGGGAATATGAAAGAATATCTTTAATCAGAGTATTTCTCAAAATAATCCCTGAAGAAATATCAGGAGAATATTTATTGAATAAATAAATATTTCAATGAATATGCAAAACAATATTCATTAATTAATAAGACCTGAAAAGAATATTTAAGGTAATATTCCTAATTAATTAAGAATTTAAATGAATATTCAAAAGTAATATTCATTTAATGAATAATATCCTAAATGAATATCAAGTAATATTCATTTAGTAATCCAAGCCTTAAGGAATATTCGATAATTAAATCAAGCTTCAGATAAATATTAAAATAATATTCATCAAGTATTTAATATCTTAAATGAATATTCAAAAGTAATATTTATTTAATAAAATAATATTCTAAAAGAATATCCAAATAATATTCATTTAATAGTCTCATCTTTAGAAGAATATTCGAAATAATAGTCGATAATCAATTCGACTCTGAATGAATATTGAGAAATATTATTCGTTGAATAGTTACGTTCAAATAATTATTTGAAGTAAGGATCGTTAAAATAATTAGTCTCGAACGAATATTCAAATAATATTCGTCGCCCAAATAATAGAAAATATTTACTTAAATATTTTCCTCCGAGGAAATCTCGATATATCAAGGAATATTGACTCCCGGTCTATATTTGATTAATAAGATGTATACGCCCTTCTATGAGGGTCTTACAATAACCGGCTTATAACTGATATATAACTATCTAGCTTATAAGCCAACAATAACATTCAGGGAACAAGTATATCAATTCAACTTGAAAGTAGGCATGCATGCAATGGCATATGTATATCAGCAATCATATATATATATTTATTCAATCACAACAACAGCCTAAAAGAAGGGAATTGAAACTTGCCTGGTAGTCGAGTACGGTAAGGGGTAGTAGTAGCGGGTCCCGGTTCAGCTTGGTGATCTATAAATAGCCAAGGCATTCGGGATTAATCACTTAACATATTAAAAGTTAAGTTATACTTAATTCGAAACACGTTCTCGAGTTGTCTCGTTATACCCCTTTAAGTGGATTAATTTTATCACTGATCCGACCCGACATTCGTTCGTTAATACGACATGTCATTGTACTTATACTTGGGACATACTTAAGTCATATGAGTTCTAAGGTCGATCGTTACGAACCAATACTATACTCCGAGTTTTATTGCCCGTTTTCTAAGTGTTTTACCGAAGTTATAAAAGAGTCGTCTTTTAGGGGTTCGTTCGCGTTTAACCTCGACTCGAACATTTTTAATAAATCGAAAAATGATCCTTTTGACATACGGTTTTCTTTCACACCTTCCCTTTTACCTCTAGTATTTATTTACCAAGATTCGCCATGACGTTACATAGTTTACGAGGGTTCAATTACAGTTACGAACTTTCGTTTACGGATTCGAACTACTTTTAGTAAACCGGCCGTAACTCCTAAACCGTAAGTCCGTTTCACGCGATCTTTATGTCAAAACGAAGCTTATAACATAAGCTATCCTAAAATGGCAGAAAAGTCTCTGGACAGTAGGGTCTTGATGTGAAAAATGGCATACAAAACATGATATTGTAAAATCGGGCATTATAACGGCTATGTTTACACGCTTTTCCAAATTTTTATCATCATCAAATCATCCTCCAACAACAACCAAGTCAAGACCTAAAGTTTATCATCTATTCTAAGTCATGATATCTCAAGAACAACTCAAATCCAACAAGTATGAAATATCAATAACAACCAATTATGCATACATGGATCTAAGCATACTAACACCTCTCCATCATATATCCATCCAAAAAGATCCATAAACTCAAAGTAGTACTAAGGGTTCTTGAGCTTTATACCTTCCTTGGAGAGTGAATAACACTTCTTAAGCCTTGAATGATCCTTAAGTAGCCTTAGTATACTTGAATCAATCAAAAGAAAACAAGAACACAAAGTTAATACTTAAAAGTTACTATTCATCATCATCTTCTTGATTTTATATCTCAAGATTGGTATGGAATTTGAAGATGAAATTCATAGGATATCTTAGTTATGAAATATAGGACTCACCTTAATTTTATTGAGATTTAACAATGGTTGGAAGTTGGACTTTGGATCTTGAATTATGCAAGAAGTCGAATGGAAAGGAAAATGGAGAGTGGTGGTGTTTGCTTGGCTTGTCTCTTGGTTTGATTGTGATGAAATGAATTATTGTTGATGTTAAAATAATATCTAGACCATAAAGTAGCTTTAATAAAGCTAATATGTCATGCATGAGGTGTTATAAGAGACATGTGTTGGTGTTTGTATGGTAAGATAGTAAAGAATGCTAAGTACTTGGTTTAATCTCTAAGTGTTCTAGTTCCTTGGTACTAGTTTGGTTACTAGATATTTCTTACTTGCTCATGCATGAACCTTGCTCTCTGCTTGCTCTTTTGTCCGGTTATTGCTCAATTCATTGACCGTTCGAAAGAATCACCAAGTAGTTTCACCTCTAGGGTTTACCGGGAATCCTTTTTAATATTAATACTTTCATTCTCCATCTTTCATTCTAACTTTCCAATTTATATTCCTTAAATCCATTCGTTAAATACTTAAGGCTATCAGTGTCCAGGGAACTCTCGGAGAAAATAAAAGTGCGGTTTTTTCAGAATCCGACAACTTTTACATACACTTATTTTCCCCCTGGATCACTAATACGAACTCGGAAATCCGTTCCGAATGCTTCTATATAGTGTCGCCTCATATTATTATATATTCCCACCAAAACACTATTCATTCTGTATTCTTTACTTGTTCTCTTAGGGTGGTACAATTGTCCGTATTCTCTTTCGATCGTTCCTTATCCGTTTTACGGAACTACTGGATTAATCGTTACCGATCTGGATGACATGAGAATATTTTCCTGCTTGAAATTGCCATATCTTATTCCCTTAGAAGATAGATTATTCTTACCTATGTTGTTACCCTTTAGCATTCTTCAAGACATAGAAATAATAAAGTCGAATTCCATTCATTCTTTCCAAATATCGATTATTACATTGTAGCCATAACCACACCTCAGTGGTTTCCTACCTTCATTCTTAAATCAAATATAATAACATCCCAAAATATCAAATCCTCAAAGTTAATATCTCAATTCTTGGATTATAATAATATTTAATCCACTGTCCGGTCAAATATTATACCGAAAAGAATTTTGGAATTTCTGAATTCCGATCGTCTCTGCATTCACTTATTTCCTCCGCGTATTACTAATATGACTTCGAAACATCCATATCACGTCCCGTACATAGGGTGGAGTGAAAAGTTTTCCAACTTACAAAATCACTATTCATCCACCAAATTACTATGCACGTACAGGAAACACTATGCACGCACGGGAAATACTATGCACGTACGGGAAATACTATGCACGCACGGGAAATACTATGCACGTACGGGAAATACTATGCACGTATGGGAAACAATATGCACGTACTCATTTCCCTTCAAGGATCCATTAGCTCCTTCCTGGATGGTAGATTATTCTTATCTAGGTCCTCAACCCTCGAATTACTCTATTCTGACAATATACCAATGCATCAGGATCATTGTCCAAAGCAATATCCATTCATTACAATCATTGTTCTTTGAAACCACCATTCATTAGAGCTGGTGACCTTGTTGTCGGAATCATTGTTCCTCATTTTATCATTACTTAATAAAAGTTTTAATTATATCCAAAATTTGGGGTTCTTACAGTCTCCCCTCCTTAAAAGGATTCCGTCCCGGAATCAGGTAGGAAGCAAAGAGTCGTTTGCCTGCCGTTCACTCTTTCGCTTCCCGGTCAATTCTTAGTCGTTCTACCCTTCCTCAGCACATCTTCTAGTGCTACAATTCATACCTTATCCTTTTTCCATCAACGTTGCTACTTTTCGTACAACTCACTATCCGGGTTATACTCTTACTCAGTCTTATCCTTATTGATACCTGCAGTAACATTGGTATCGCTATCACCCTAATATTCGGAGGTAACCTCGCTCGTACTGTGCATTTCCTGATCGCTTTAATCTTCGCAATTACTATCATTATAGAGAAGTGGAAAGATTTATTGAGAGATCACTATGATCAATTGAACATTTGTTATATTGCATAGTTAGTACAGAAGGGGGCCAGCCTTTAGTACTTGACAAGCAATTAAACAAGTCATGGCATTCCACTTAGACTTCTATCACATAGACAGATAGTCACGTAGCAGTACCTCCCCTCCTAAAAGGGTTGTTCTTCTCAATTCATAAAAAAAGATGAATAAGAGAGAAGAAGAGAAAAGAGTTCTAAAGGATTATAGAAAGCTTTCATGATTGTAGAATATCATACTCAGAATTTACCTCTGAACTATAGAGGTTTATCAAAGAAGAAATTAATCATAATTATATCCAATACTATTTGATCGCAATCTCACGTGTCAACATATCTTGCTGCTTTGTCCCTTATTCTATGGACAAATACTCTTGTTCAATCTTAGTGATACTCACATTCGGGAAATCCTTCAACCTTTCAGGTTAAATCTTAGATTTCTCACTTGACATCATTATTACTGACATCCCATATCCTGTTACTAGCTTTTTCATACTATAATATTGACACTATCAGGTTGTCATCCTGAGAATTCATTAGAAAACCCATTCATAACATTCCTTGCTTCTCATTCCATAGTTGTTTTCCCAGCCTTTTCTTTATCAATCACATCCTTCTTATTATCTGATTCTTACTCATTTCTATTATTTACTTTCACCTTCACCTCTTTATTGAGACACCTTTTTGCACTTGGTACCTCTTTATCGGTATTCCGTCACATTTATTCTATAATCATCACGTTATTCCAATTTAAACTTTCCGAAATGAATCTGGCCCGATCCCTTTAACTTAGATTCATATAATCTACTTCTGCCAACCTTGTTTCTCATCACTTGTTCTTTTCTATCCGTGGTTTTCCACAGGTTGTCTTTCGTAAGTCAGACCAGGTCGTATATCTACCGGCTCATGCTCTTATCATCTATCGAGCATCTGCAGTTTACTGGCGTAGCCTGGCCACATGAAAACCCGTTATGACCGTGCTATAAGTTTTGGGGTAAGGCTGGCTCGAATACCGCCGTCCGAACACTTATAAACTCTCAGGTGGCCCATAAGTCTCGGGCTCAACCGCCCTTCCCTCCAAGTCTCATTAATTCTTTCTACGGGAATACTTTTAGCATCAAGATTTATCAACCTCATATTCTCTATCTTGTTTGTGCAGAAGTACACTAACACAAACTTGCTTGTCATTCATCAACATGCCATTTAGCTTATCAATAGCAGCACTTTCTTTATCTTTACGTTGTCATCTCCTTTCTTAGAATAATCACCATCGCTTGTTGTTTACGTAGTGCGTTAATAGCTAACCCTACGGGTTTCAAATCCCTTAGGGAGACAAAGTAATCAATATTCCTTATTCATAAGGAACACTTCCTGAACTTGATGTAGATATAACGTGAAGCAGATAGAATTGCAGAAGAGTTTCAATCATCACAGCTAGGTCCGGTTGATGAAACTATCACTTATGCATCTTCCATAAAAGACTGGAAACTTAACGGTTTACTTCATCAATTTTGTACCATGGTCCTGGTTTGCCTCAAAACGGGACCTTCTAAGGTACGTAATATGCTTAAGACTCCATCAGGAATCGAATCTTTACTTAAACTTTTATTACTGTTAATTCTTGCACAGTCATCAGAAGGAATGTAAATTCCTCCATTCCGATATGACCTTCAAGGTCCTTCCAAATATCATCCTGTTTCTTCGGTATGAACATTTTTAATTATTCCTTTATACTTAGATGGTCGGCCACCTCATTGGCCTTTCTTGATGATAATGATTTCTTGTAACCCATGTTTTCTGGGTACATTCCAGCTCAAGTTTTTCTACCTCATTCCCATCACTGTTGGGTTAAAGCATTCTCCCTTAAGCTCTGCTGAGGGAGAAAATATAACTATCAGTCATTTCCATAAGTCATTGCTTCCACCTACCCGTGGGAACTTTACCACGTTTATTCCCAATCCTACTTAGGATACTTCTTTTGTTAGTTCTTTCTTTATCTTAGGATAATCTCAACCTTTATACGTTCAACCCATACTTCCTCAGGGTTTCATACATGCCTCATCTGGCATTATTGTTACGATGTCATGCATTCCTTACCAAACTTCCATTTTGAAGTTCGGAATATTACCTTTTTCCTTGTAAGGTTTCATAGGTCATCCTTATCATTCCTCCGGTATTTTCTGGGTACCGGGTATATCAAAATGTCATTGATCAATACTCTAATAATTCTATCTATGTTCTTTCCAGAACTCTTTTTAATAATCCTTACCGGTCATTGTTGCCTTAGCAAGTCCAGCTCATATCATCTGAAGTCATAATGTCGTTATTAGGGTTAATGCCACCCCTTGTGCATTCCCCAGGGTTTGTCTTAATTTATGGATATCCTATCCTTAATTCAACTTCCAAGGAATTCTTGCATCTTATAATTGGCAATCAGATCATGTATCCTTAATAAAGGTCTCTTTTCAATCATTCTCATTTGATAATCGATCGGTGGTTTAATGCCACCCTCTTCTTTCAGATAGTTGTCAGCCTATTTGGCCTTCCAAAAAGGCAACGTATGCCTATCTCCTCTCTTACCAAACTTGTTAATGGTAGCAAGGATGTTCTGGAAGATATTGGTCGAGTTCAACGTGAATCTCTTAGTGCTTATCGTTCTTCGCAATGGTACTTGCCTCAGACAAAATTCCTACAGCATACTGTTCAATTTCTGACCTTTTCTATACCCTCTTCATATACCTTCATTGTTTACTTTCCTCCGTCATAATATATTCATGGTATTCATGATACCCTAACATCATACATCTCAAGTCACTATACTTCCATTTTACTCGAAATCTTGGACAACCATATACACATGAGTCACTTTAGTACGGGTGACCCCATCCCAAAAAGGTCTAGTGAATTCCCAATCAAAACATGGGTTGTTCGGCAGAAGATTCAAACGATCTCATTAATGTTTCCTTTATATAAGAAGCCCTTGCAGTCGGTGCTTTCTTAGAAGCAACCCTGCTTTGTCTTTTCATTGCTGGTCTAGTCACTTTATAGTCCGTTGTGACTTGGCCTCAACTGGCCACACATAAAAATATATGATTTTAGGGTTTGGCTAATAGCATTACTTTTCTAGCAATTGCCGGCATAGTGCCTTCTTCTTTGATACCTTTCTACCTTTCCAAAACTTTACTCCATATAAGTCTTAATCGACTACTCGGCACCGTCTCCGGTCACCTTTCCTCCACTTTTATCTTTTCAACTATTCTTATCAATCCTGCGTGCCACACAAGCTTACCATCCTGGCATAACAGCCTTTTCATTTAAGTCAATCCTGGAATTTCTCAGTCCGGCTGGTTTCTTACTTACATTTCCTATTTTCGTCCAATCTCACTTCATCATTTTATCACTTCCGTCGATTGTAATGCTCAGGGTCCGTTTACTAACCCATTTACAGCATCCTTACCCAAATCACAGGGTTTGCTCCAATTTTTACTCTCTTCCATGACATTCTCTGATAATCAGAAAGACAAGGTTTGCCAAAATTCACCGAATTCCTTTCCAGACTCAGGGAAATTTTGATCAGTCTACCCACCTACTGGTAACATTAAGGAGACCAGTTTCGAAACCTGAAGAATAGTTCTATGAACCTCCAAGCAGGTGGAATCATAAGCAGTCATAGTTAATGAAATAATCATCATCAGATTGGAAGTTTACCCACTGGAGAGGAATCAATTATATCCATCCCTTAGAAGGGAATCAATAGTTTCAAACTGAAACCTGCCACAACGTCCTGATATTCAATACTACCAAATGTCGGCCTACCTAACCCTTTATGCGAAGCGTCGTTGGAAGCACAAAGTCTCCTTTTTCCATTAAGCAATGCCAGCTCTTGGTCATTACCAATTTCACCTTTTAGCTCCAGGAAAATTTTCTCACATTTTTCTCTTTAACTGCTGATCGTATTACTTGATCTATTATAATTCCGCATCGGAATAAACTTAAGGTACTACTATAATCCATTCAAAGAGAAGAAGGAATTTAATATTCCTCTGAATCACATGCATCTAACATTTTTGGTTCATCATTTAACTGAGCTGAATTAACTCTATACTCAGTCTCTGGCAGTAGTCTCATTACGAGTTCATCTTGACTCATTGGTCTTATCTTTCGGTAAGTTCTGAGATCATTGTCTTGCTTACTACTTCCTTATATAATTTTACCCAATCATGCTGTCACTTCCCAATGTCTTTACTTTCTATTGATTCATTCATGAACACTTCCCTGAATAAAACCACCTCATTAACCTCACTTTGGTTTCGTAAATTATAACCTATGACATCTGCCTTCTCGTGGCAAATTATTACTGACAATATTCATACTGATTCATTTATCAAATGATATGGCACTTACTGCCTCATTCTCAACTATTCCTAGGGACTCTGCTCCTCATCCTATATCGATGTCTTTGATAATCATACATCCCTCTAGCTCTTTCTTTGTTAAGATGAAAATCTCTAAGGATTCTCATCTATTTCCGTATAAGATCTCAAGTAATTCTTCCAATCCATCTTTCTTGCTGGTACCACATCTGGTAGTCCGGCTATGAATTCAACATGCATCTTCAGATCTCTTAATAATATCTCGGTTCTTTATACTCACTTTTCTGAGCCCCATATCTTAATCATCACAGTCATTCTGGTTGTGACCCTCATTACCCAGGGTAAGCTCCTTATCCTAACAGGATTTTCCTTATCTGCTGGAACCTCTTCCGGGTCTCCAGTAGGGTACTCCATCAAATTACCCGCTGATCTTTAGCATATAAAGCATCATCGCGCTGTTGCTCGTATGCCTCAAGGTCAGTCGCCTTACTCGTCGATACAATATCGAGCTAAGTTACTATCATTATACTTACAAGTTCCCATAAGGGTTTTTATATGTCATCACTACATTAAGTAGTCCGACTATGAACTTGGCAAGAGTTCTTATTATCTTATTGAATTTATTGTTTTAACGTCACCTCATCTCTGGGGTTTATAACGTACGCTCTGATACCACTTCTGTAACACCCCCAGATCCGGGGTCCGGGATCCGGTGGTTACGGTTTCCAATTTTGTCCACAACAATTGAACTTCCCTTAACATAAAATAAATTACGTCTCTATGACCCAACACAACAATATAAAACACACCCGTTATAGTCCCAGAGATGAAATCAGAGTAACAATCAAATTTTTATTAATCACATTATGAGTTCTTACAATCCAAAAGAATTTCAATATAAATACATACTATTTGCCATCCATTTACATAAGTCATACTAGACTATATTCTTGGTACTGAAAGAATAAATATACCCTACAAATAGCTTCTTCTTCAGCTCTGGTAGTCTTATAGTCCTCGCCCGCGTCGAGTGCGCCTTGTGCGAGTCATCTGGTCTAGCTGTTGTTGTGATATAATAATAAAGCAAGGGTGAGCAATAGCCCACCAACAATAACATATAACTGAACGATAATGTATAACAGTTCAAAAGTATCTTTCCAACCATATGCCATGCATTTACGGAAATGATGCCAGTATAATATGAACGATGAAGTTACAAGGTAACTTAAAGTATTTGTTTGTAGAAATATCTGCTACATCAAAGTAAGCGAGATATTCTTATTGTTATTAAGAAGAGGAACTTGCAAGAAAAGGTTGCAATTCCAGTTATGACACTTTTCCAATTCTGCCAACAGTAATCATGTTGCAGGAAATAAATAAATTTGGATGATGAACCAATGATGGAGTATTCACCGCGCCCGCTGTTCCAATCTTGATGATCAGTCGAGATCGTACAGCTCAATTTAGATTTACTACCGGTAGAAGGAAGAACTGACGGCTTTACTTGTCTACCGCCTTACTAGCTCTCCCCAGCCAACGGTTGGGCCAAAGGGGATGGACCGGCGCTAATCGGCCTCTTACACGACTCCTAGTTCAAATAGAATTCATGATTCTGAATGTAACGTTCGTCCCCCTTTCCCCAAGTATAATACTTGTTGATAAGACTCCACAAAGTAGTCGTATCTAGTTGGAAAGGAAAATTTACCAATAACTCCCAAGCTATTACTTGGTAACGGATATCAACTTGTTCCAGTAATCTTACCCCTCGAAAGATGAGAAGGTAAGCAACGACTTAATAAGTCAACAGCACCCGAGTTGCGAGTGAAGGGAATACTTTATGACGGGGAAGTCGACAAGATAAATAACATTTTCCAAGTAAGGTTCCCTTATTATTAAGGACATAGACTCAAATAAGAATGATGTCTGAGAACCTTTCTTGATATAAGATTAATAATAATATGACTCCGAAATATTTTCCGTAATAATCGAAGAAGATAAACCTTATCGAGGTTATTCTAAGTATGGAATAAATATTCAGAGAATATTTATTGAGTTAAAATATTTAAAGAATATTTGGGAATATGAAAGAATATCTTTAATCAGAGTATTTCTCAAAATAATCCCTGAAGAAATATCAGGAGAATATTTATTGAATAAATAAATATTTCAATGAATATGCAAAACAATATTCATTAATTAATAAGACCTGAAAAGAATATTTAAGGTAATATTCCTAATTAATTAGGAATTTAAATGAATATTCAAAAGTAATATTCATTTAATGAATAATATCCTAAATGAATATCAAGTAATATTCATTTAGTAATCCAAGCGTTAAGGAATATTCGAGATAATATTCGATAATTAAATCAAGCTTCAGATAAATATTAAAATAATATTCATCAAGTATTTAATATCTTAAATGAATATTCAAAAGTAATATTTATTTAATAAAATAATATTCTAAAAGAATATCCAGATAATATTCATTTAATAGTCTCATCTTTAGAAGAATATTCGAAATAATAGTCGATAATCAATTCGACTCTGAATGAATATTGAGAAATATTATTCGTTGAATAGTTACGTTCAAATAATTATTTGAAGTAAGGATCGTTAAAATAATTAGTCTCGAACGAATATTCAAATAATATTCGTCGCCCAAATAATAGAAAATATTTACTTAAATATTTTCCTCCGAGGAAATCTCGATATATCAAGGAATATTGACTCCCGGTCTATATTTGATTAATAAGATGTATACGCCCTTCTATGAGGGTCTTACAATAACCGGCTTATAACTGATATATAACTATCTAGCTTATAAGCCAACAATAACATTCAGGGAACAAGTATATCAATTCAACTTGAAAGTAGGCATGCATGCAATGGCATATGTATATCAGCAATCATATATATATATTTATTCAATCACAACAACAGCCTAAAAGAAGGGAATTGAAACTTGCCTGGTAGTCGAGTACGGTAAGGGGTAGTAGTAGCGGGTCCCGGTTCAGCTTGGTGATCTATAAATAGCCAAGGCATTCGGGATTAATCACTTAACATATTAAAAGTTAAGTTATACTTAATTCGAAACACGTTCTCGAGTTGTCTCGTTATACCCCTTTAAGTGGATTAATTTTATCACTGATCCGACCCGACATTCGTTCGTTAATACGACATGTCATTGTACTTATACTTGGGACATACTTAAGTCATATGAGTTCTAAGGTCGATCGTTACGAACCAATACTATACTCCGAGTTTTATTGCCCGTTTTCTAAGTGTTTTACCGAAGTTATAAAAGAGTCGTCTTTTAGGGGTTCGTTCGCGTTTAACCTCGACTCGAACATTTTTAATAAATCGAAAAATGATCCTTTTGACATACGGTTTTCTTTCACACCTTCCCTTTTACCTCTAGTATTTATTTACCAAGATTCGCCATGACGTTACATAGTTTACGAGGGTTCAATTACAGTTACGAACTTTCGTTTACGGATTCGAACTACTTTTAGTAAACCGGCCGTAACTCCTAAACCGTAAGTCCGTTTCACGCGATCTTTATGTCAAAACGAAGCTTATAACATAAGCTATCCTAAAATGGCAGAAAAGTCTCTGGACAGTAGGGTCTTGATGTGAAAAATGGCATACAAAACATGATATTGTAAAATCGGGCATTATAACGGCTATGTTTACACGCTTTTCCAAATTTTTATCATCATCAAATCATCCTCCAACAACAACCAAGTCAAGACCTAAAGTTTATCATCTATTCTAAGTCATGATATCTCAAGAACAACTCAAATCCAACAAGTATGAAATATCAATAACAACCAATTATGCATACATGGATCTAAGCATACTAACACCTCTCCATCATATATCCATCCAAAAAGATCCATAAACTCAAAGTAGTACTAAGGGTTCTTGAGCTTTATACCTTCCTTGGAGAGTGAATAACACTTGGTAAGCCTTGAATGATCCTTAAGTAGCCTTAGTATACTTGAATCAATCAAAAGAAAACAAGAACACAAAGTTAATACTTAAAAGTTACTATTCATCATCATCTTCTTGATTTTATATATCAAGATTGGTATGGAATTTGAAGATGAAATTCATAGGATATCTTAGTTATGAAATATAGGACTCACCTTAATTTTCTTGAGATTTAAAAATGGTTGGAAGTTGGACTTTGGATCTTGAATTATGCAAGAAGTCGAATGGAAAGGAAAATGGAGAGTGGTGGTGTTTGCTTGGCTTGTCTCTTGGTTTGATTGTGATGAAATGAATTATTGTTGATGTTAAAATAATATCTAGACCATAAAGTAGCTTTAATAAAGCTAATATGTCATGCATGAGGTGTTATAAGAGACATGTGTTGGTGTTTGTGTGGTAAGATAGTAAAGAATGCTAAGTACTTGGTTTAATCTCTAAGTGTTCTAGTTCCTTGGTACTAGTTTGGTTACTAGATATTTCTTACTTGCTCATGCATGAACCTTGCTCTCTGCTTGCTCTTTTGTCCGGTTATTGCTCAATTCATTGACCGTTCGAAAGAATCACCAAGTAGTTTCACCTCTAGGGTTTACCGGGAATCCTTTTTAATATTAATACTTTCATTCTCCATCTTTCATTCTAACTTTCCAATTTATATTCCTTAAATCCATTCGTTAAATACTTAAGGCTATCAGTGTCCAGGGAACTCTCGGAGAAAATAAAAGTGCGGTTTTTTCAGAATCCGACAACTTTTACATACACTTATTTTCCCCCTGGATCACTAATACGAACTCGGAAATCCGTTCCGAATGCTTCTATATAGTGTCGCCTCATATTATTATATATTCCCACCAAAACACTATTCATTCTGTATTCTTTACTTGTTCTCTTAGGGTGGTACAATTGTCCGTATTCTCTTTCGATCGTTCCTTATCCGTTTTACGGAACTACTGGATTAATCGTTACCGATCTGGATGACATGAGAATATTTTCCTGCTTGAAATTGCCATATCTTATTCCCTTAGAAGATAGATTATTCTTACCTATGTTGTTACCCTTTAGCATTCTTCAAGACATAGAAATAATAAAGTCGAATTCCATTCATTCTTTCCAAATATCGATTATTACATTGTAGCCATAACCACACCTCAGTGGTTTCCTACCTTCATTCTTAAATCAAATATAATAACATCCCAAAATATCAAATCCTCAAAGTTAATATCTCAATTCTTGGATTATAATAATATTTAATCCACTGTCCGGTCAAATATTATACCGAAAAGAATTTTGGAATTTCTGAATTCCGATCGTCTCTGCATTCACTTATTTCCTCCGCGTATTACTAATATGACTTCGAAACATCCATATCACGTCCCGTACATAGGGTGGAGTGAAAAGTTTTCCAACTTACAAAATCACTATTCATCCACCAAATTACTATGCACGTACAGGAAACACTATGCACGCACGGGAAATACTATGCACGTACGGGAAATACTATGCACGCACGGGAAATACTATGCACGTACGGGAAATACTATGCACGTATGGGAAACACTATGCACGTACTCATTTCCCTTCAAGGATCCATTAGCTCCTTCCTGGATGGTAGATTATTCTTATCTAGGTCCTCAACCCTCGAATTACTCTATTCTGACAATATACCAATGCATCAGGATCATTGTCCAAAGCAATATCCATTCATTACAATCATTGTTCTTTGAAACCACCATTCATTAGAGCTGGTGACCTTGTTGTCGGAATCATTGTTCCTCATTTTATCATTACTTAATAAAAAGTTTTAATTATATCCAAAATTTGGGGTTCGTACATGATATATGTGTGGTGAAATTGCGATATCCTTGCATGGTTGTATTTAATTCATATAGATGCGTAGCTAACATCTATCTTGTTAATCTTTAGTGAAGCGACAGTGAATCTTTAGATTGAGAACTTGTCATGCTAGCATAAGTCCATGAATGTTATTCATGTTTGTGGTGTGTTTCTAACCGTCTCATACTACCTTATGTAATCTTATGGATACTTGATCTTCAACCATTATGTTTTCAAATTCTATAGACACATTGGGTCTAAGCATAATTGGTGCCTGCATGATTTCTATCTTCTGTGGATATTGTGTAGATTGGTGTGCGTGTACTGAAAGGTAACGTATACTTATTTCGTGTTATCCGATTAGTTATCGTAACCACCACATGTGTTGATAAAAGGGCATGATCTCTAAAGGAAGTTTGTATTGAAATTAGGATCCCATGTTTTCCATCTCATAAGTAATTCGAAATCACTTAGTTAATTAATTTAGTTGTTAATTAATTCTTCTTAGTTAATTTAGATAAACAAAACCAATTTGTCCATTGTCTTAGCATTGAACGATAATCATACATTGATGCTTAGGTACAAGAACTAAATTATACAATCTCTGTGGGAACGAACTCTACTTCATTCTATATTACTTGTGAACACGTACGCTTGCGTGATATTGTGCTAACAAGTTCTTGGCGCCGCTGCCGGGGATTTGTTATAGTTTATGTGCTTGACATCAGTGGTCGTTAAAGTTCATTGACTCGGATCGGTTACTAATAGTTTTTGTGTTTTCAGGTACTTGAGCGTGTATGCGAACGCGTTCTCAAGCGAATAAGGAGAAGTTGGAAAATAAAGAAGAAACAGAAACAGAAGCTCCAGTGATTCAAGTTGTAGAAGATATGGGAGAACCAGCAGCAGCAACTAAGGCTCTTAAGGATTTCTCGCAGCCAAAGATCAATGACATTGCATCGAGTATTGTCAGACCAGCAATCGTAGCCAATACCTTCGAGATCAAGCCTAGCACTATACAGATGGTCCAGAACTCAGTTCAGTTTGGGGGTGCTCCTACCGAAGATCCCAACATGCATATTCGGGATTTCATAGAGATCTGTGATACCTTCAGAACCAACGGGGTGTCTGAGGATGCTGTTAAGTTAAGGCTATTTCCATTCTCTCTGAGGGACAAGGCTAAGAGTTGGTTGCACTCTTTACCAGCAGGTTCTATCACTACATGGGAAGATCTTGCACAGAAATTTCTTACCAAATTTTCTCCCATGGCGAAGACAGCAGCTATCAGGAATGCTATCACTCAGTTTTCACAACAGTCTGAAGAATCTCTATGCGAGGCTTGGGAGAGATATAAGGAGATGCTAAGGAAGTGTCCACATCATGGGATGCCTGATTGGATGATAATCAACTGTTTTTATAATGGTTTGGGTGCACAGTCGAGACCCATGCTAGATGCAGCATCAGGTGGAGCTTTGTGGGCCAAGAGTTATGAAGAAGCTTATGAATTGATCGAGATAATGGCTGCTAATGAATATCAGAATCCTACAGGGAGGTTATCTCAAGGCAAGGTAGCAGGTGTTCTTGAAATTGATACAGCTACAGCCATTGCAGCTCAGTTGAAGGCTTTGTCAATGAAGGTCGATTCTTTGGCTAACATGGGAGTTCAGCAGGTAGCTAGTGTTTGTGAGTTGTGTGCGGGCGCACATGATACAACTCAATGTGCCATATCTTCTGAATCAGCACAATTTGTGAGTAACTTCCAGAGGCCACAACAGCCAGTTCCAGCCACCTATGACCCGAATAACCGCAACCATCCAAATTTCAGCTGGAGTAACAATCAAGGTGGTAATCAGCAGAAACAGCAATTCGGAGCTAGGCAATTCAATCAAGGATTTCAGCAGCAGTACCAGCCCAGACAACAGTTTCAGCCTACAGGTTTCCAGCAACAATCTCAGGGGAATGCTGGTCAATCTTCTAATGAAAAAGATGAACTTGAGGAGTTGAGGATGATAGTAAAAAGTCAGGGGGCATCTATGAAGATCATGGAAAGTCAGATCGGGCAGCTTGCTAGTGCTCTGTTGAACAGACCATCTGGAGTTCTTCCGAGTGACACTGAAGCCAATCCAGGCAAGAGGGAAACCAAAGAGCATGTCAAATCAGTTACTTAGAGATCGGGTAAGGTGACTGGCAATCAGAATTCAGCCATTGAGGAAGAAGAAGAAGTTCAAGAGCAACGTGTGGCACCTACTGCAGATAAGGAACAAGTCCAGACTGATAGAGAAGCTGAGCAGTTGGTTAGCGAGGTGGAGAATCCTAAAAACTCTGCTAAGGAAGTTTCTCCAAAGCAGTCGACAGAGAACTTGAAAATCTTTCCTCCTCCTCCATATCCAGG
This sequence comes from Saposhnikovia divaricata, assembly GCA_036435485.1. NCBI lineage: Eukaryota > Viridiplantae > Streptophyta > Magnoliopsida > Apiales > Apiaceae > Saposhnikovia > Saposhnikovia divaricata. The sequence goes on along the minus strand of CM071598.1, from coordinate 118,619,395 downwards.
CAGATTGAAGAATCAGAAGAATGACAGACAGTTTGGCAAGTTTCTCGAGGTATTCAAAAAGCTTCAAATCAATATCCCTTTTGCTGAAGCATTAGAGCAGATGCCGAGCTATGCAAGGTTTATGAAGGGTATTCTCTCAAAGAAGTTGAAACTTGAAGAATTGGATACAGTAGCATTAACAGAAGAGTGCAGTGCCATTTTACAGCAGAAGTTACCACCGAAGCTAAAGGATCCAGGCAGTTTCACTATTCCTTGCACCATTGGGAAATTGTCTTTCAGCAAGTGTTTGTGTGACTTGGGTGCTAGTATCAATCTCATGCCATTGTCAGTTTTTATGCAGCTTGGTCTTCCAGATCCTAAACCTACCAACATCTCTCTACAGCTAGCTGATCGTTCTATTACATACCCGAGGGGTATCGTTGAGGATGTTTTGGTTAAGGTTGATAAACTCATCTTTCCAGCAGATTTTGTGATTCTTGACTTTGAAGAAGATAAGAAGATTCCTATCATCTTAGGACGGCCTTTTCTAGCTACGGGCCGTACTTTGATTGATGTTCAGAAGGGGGAGCTCACGATGCGGGTACAAGATCAGGATGTTACCTTCAATGTTTTCAATGCAATGAAGCTACCTTCAGATGATGAGGAATGTTGTCAGGTGGACTTGGTGGAGTCGTCAGTGAAGTTGAACTTTGATCAGTTACTGTTGGCTGATCCATTAGAGAGAGCTTTGCTAGGAGATTCTGTAGTTGAAGATGAAGAAAGAGAAGAGCAAATTCAGCAGTTAAGGGCAATTCCGTGGAGAAAGAGTTTTGAAGTGCCAGTTGAGTCACTTGGGCTTGAGGAGCTTAAGAAGTCACAGAGTCATCTCAAACCATTTATTGAGGAAGCTCCTACACTTGAGCTTAAACAGTTACCAGAGCACTTGAGGTATGCCTTTTTGGGTGAAGCATCTACCTTGCCTGTTATCATTGCCGCTAACTTGACAGATAGTGAAGAGGAGAAGCTCTTGAGGATATTGAGACAGTTTAAGACAGCTATTGGATGGACTATAGCAAACATCAAAGGAATCAGTCCTTTGTACTGCATGCACAAGATTCTGCTAGAGGATAATTGCAAACCTACTGTGGAGCATCAGCGTCGTCTCAATCCTATTATGAAGGAAGTGGTGAAAAAGGAGATCTTGAAGTGGCTTGATGCTGGTATTATCTACCCTATCTCAGACAGTTCTTGGGTGAGTCCAGTACAGTGTGTGCCGAAGAAGGGGGGTATGACAGTTGTTGCTAATGAGAAGAATGAGCTCATCCCTACACGTACCGTTACAGGGTGGAGAGTTTGCATGGACTATCGCAAGTTGAACAAAGCCACGAGAAAAGACCACTTTCCTCTTCCGTTTGTTGATCAGATGTTTGACAGGTTGGCAGGCCACGAGTACTATTGTCTTCTTGATGGATATTCTGGATATAATCAGATTTGCATTGCACCTGAGGATCAAGAGAAGACTACATTCACATGTCCCTTTGGCACCTTTTGCATTCAGACGAGTTCCGTTCGGACTGTGTGGCGCTCCAGCTACTTTTCAGAGGTGTATGATGGCTATCTTTTCAGACATGATTGGTATTAATGTGGAAGTTTTCATGGATGATTTCTCAGTGTTTGGTTCTTCATATGACGAGTGCTTGCATAATCTTGGTCTGGTTTTGAAGAGATGTGTGGAGACTAATCTGTTGCTGAATTGGGAAAAATGTCACTTTATGGTGCAAGAAGGGATCATTCTTGGGCACAAGGTTTCTAGCAAAGGACTCGAGGTGGACAAAGCAAAAATTGACACTATTGAGAAGCTTCCTCCTCCTATCTCTGTTAGAGGCATTCGCAGCTTTCTTGGTCATGCGGGTTTCTATCGTCGGTTCATAAAGGATTTTTTGAAGATCTCTAAACCCTTGTGCAATCTGTTGGAGAAAGATGTTCCTTTCAATTTTGATGAAGCTTGTCTTGATGCTTTCGAGCTTTTGAAGAAGAAGTTGACTACCGCACCTGTTATTACTGCACCAGATTGGAGTGAGCCATTCGAGTTAATGTGTGATGCCAGTGACTATGTCGTTGGTGCTGCTCTTGGTCAGAGAAAGGAGAAAATATTTCATGTGGTTTACTATGCTAGTAAAACCCTTAATGATGCACAGTTGAACTACACCACCACGGAAAAAGATCTCTTGGCTGTTGTTTATGCTTTTGAGAAGTTTCGAGCCTATTTACTTGGCACGAAAGTCATTGTCTACACAGATCATGCGGCTATCAGATACTTGATGACAAAGAAGGATTCGAAGCCTAGGTTGATTCGATGGGTCTTATTGCTCCAGGAATTTGATGTGGAGATTAAAGACAGAAAAGGAACTGAAAACCAGGTGGCAGATCATCTTTCGAGGTTGGAAGACCATGGTAAAAATTCACAGGCTAAATCTCTGATTAATGAATCTTTTCCGGATGAGCAGCTTTTAGGGGTACAAGTGGAAGAGCCATGGTTTGCAGATTTTGTGAACTATCTTGTCAGTGACATCATCCCTCCGGATTTATCTTATGCTCAAAGGAAGAAGTTCTTACATGATGTGAAGTGGTACCGATGGGACGAGCCGTATTTGTTCAAACAGGGTGCTGATCAGATTATTCGACGTTGAATTCCTTATAGCGAGACTGAAAGTGTGTTGCGAGATTGCCATTCCACTGTTTATGGAGGTCATTATGGTGGAGAGAAGACAGCAGCTCGTTTTCTTCAAGCAGGGTTCTTTTGGCCTACAGTTTTTAAGGATGCTCATCAGTTCGTTTTGAGGTGTGATCGTTGTCAGCGAGTTGGTAATATTTCTAGGAGGAATGAGATGCCTCTTAATATGCTCCTTGAGGTAGGGATCTTTGATGTATGGGGTATTGATTTCATGGGACCCTTTGTTTCGTCTTGTAATAATCAATATATCTTGCTAGCTGTGGACTACGTCTCTAAGTGGGTAGAGGTGAAGGCCTTACCAACCAATGATGCTAAGGTGGTGCTGAACTTTCTTAATAAACAGGTCTTTACGCGTTTTTGAACTCCGCGAGCTATTATTAGTGATGAGGGGACTCACATTTTTTAATCGTCAATTCACTGCATTGTTGGCAAAGTATAGGGTGACACATCGTGTTGCTACAGCATACCATCCCCAAACAAACGGTCAAGCGGAGGTATCTAATCGTGAAATCAAGAGAATTCTGGAAAAGGTGGTGAATCCGTCGAGGAAGGATTGGTCCTTGAAGTTAGATGAAGCTGGTTGGGCCTATAGAACAGCTTATAAAACACCTTTGGGAATGTCTCCGTATCAGTTAGTTTTTGGAAAAGCATGTCATCTACCAGTGGAGTTGGAACATAAAGCTTTTTGGGCGATTAAGAAGTTGAATCTTGATATTAGAGTAGCTGGTGAGAAACGGTTACTGCAGTTGAATGAGTTAGAGGAGTTTCGATCTCAGGCTTATGAGAACCACAAGATTTACAAGGAGAAGGTGAAGAGGTGGCATGATAAGAAGCTGATTCCTAAGGTCTTTGTGCCTGGTCAGTTGGTTTTGTTGTTTAATTCGCGTCTCAAGCTTTTTCCTGGGAAGCTTAAGTCAAGGTGGTCAGGGCCGTTCACTGTTAAAATCGTATTTCCACATGGAGCCGTTGAGATTTTTGAAAAGTCACCTGATTTGGCGTTCAAGGTGAATGGTCAGCGGTTGAAACATTATTTTACAGGTGATCCAGTGGTTCGGGAAACAGATTCCGTGGATTTGGCAGAAACGTAACGACCGAGCAGCAAGTCAAGCTAATGACGTTAAACGAGCGCTTCGTGGGAGGCAACCCATGTGATTTTGTATCATTGTTGTATATTGTAATCTTTATTTGAAATATATATATATATATATATATATATATATATATATATATATTGGTACAGCGCGACCGCGCTGTCTGGCAGTACAAACAGAGCGCGACCGCGCTACTTCGATTCTGGAGGTGCAGAAGAATTCCCGGAGCAGATTTTCAGCCCAAAATTCGAGTTTGAAACCCTAATATCAGCCCAAAACCAGTCCTAATCACTCTATAAATCCCCAATTTCGTTTTTAATTAATCTCTATACCATCTCTCTTCTATATACACATCTCTCATATACATACACATACATACATAATTAAACCCTAAACCACCACTTTGGACTTCGGAATTTGTGTTCATTCATCGATTGGAGGCTTACTACGCAGTGCTACCTCTCCTACAGATTCGTTTTGGGTAAATTCTTGATTATTCTTGTTAGTACGAATTGTAGTTTGCGTATTTTGGGATAATAGCTGTTAGGTTGCTGTGGGTTGCTATTTGTGCATATTTTCTGCTTGTTGGAGATTGTGTAATGGCCCCAAAAAGGACTCGTTTTGCTGGTGGTTCTAGTGGACATCATTCATCTGATTCCGATTCTAGTTCGGAGGGACCCGGGGAAAAGTTTGTTTCCGTGGAGGCCCGGGCGGAGTACAACAGGTTGATGTCAAAGACAGTAATCAAGGATAGGATGTTTTTAGCTGGTCCGTTGGATGGAGATCTGGTGGCGATGATTCAGTCGCGAGGTTGGGAGCCTATTTGTCAGTTGGCTATGGATATTCCGTTGTCTATTGTTCGCGAGTTCTATGCGAATGCGAAGGCTGAACGGAATGGTTATTCAGTGGTTAGGGGTATGACAGTTGACTATACACCGCCTGCCATCAGCCGTTTGCTTGCTTTGCCTGCCAGACCTGCAGGTGCTGAGGATTGGACTTTTAAGTCCAGGACAGAGGTAGACTTGGATGCTATTGTGACTAGGTTGTGTGTGCCAGGTACTGTGTGGAAGATGAAGCCAGGGAGTAATAAGCACTTGCATTTCCCTACTTCTGCATTGAACAGGTATGCTAGAGCATGGAATTTGTTTATCTGTGCTAACTTGTTGCCTACCACACATCAGCACGAGGTTAATGTGGAGAGGGGTATTTTGCTGTGGACGATTCTGAATGGTTTTTATATTGACATTGGTTACATGATTAGCCAAAATATCTTGTGGTTTTTGAGAGCGAGTACTACAGGGGGGATTCCATATGGTTCTGTGGTTACTAGTTTGTGTATGGCGGTTGGAGTGAGGTGGGCTGAGGACGAGCCGATACAGTTGCCGAGTGGTGCTATTGATTCTGGGACTATTGCGAGGATGGTGGAGTGGCCGGGCGGCGTTCCACATCCTAGGGGTTTGGGTTACCAGATTGCTGGTGCTGTTCCGCCACCTCAGGTTCCCGAGGATATTCCTGTCGCCTCTCAGTACAGACGGTTGATGCGTCGCATGGATGCTATGTATGATTCTCAGAGCCGTTTTGCACAGGAGTTGACTCAGGCGCTGGGCACTGATATTGCTGCCAGTGGAGTGCAGGTGGATTGGCCTGTTTTTGGGGCACATGGTGTATATCCTCCACCGGATTCTCCTCCTCAGGAGGGTGGTCCAGGTGGTCAGTAGGTATGTTTCTACTTTTCCCTTATTTACTTCCAATGAGGGCATTGAAAATTTTAAGTTTGGGGGTGGATTTGGGAATTAGTAGTTGTTGTGATATATTGTTGTGATATATTTGTGGCATGTAGGAATTCATATTGCATCATATTTGTATGTGTAGTTTAGTTTCATGCATGATACCTGTCATTTAGAGCATTCTGTTTGCATGTGTGTTGAGTTTTGTATGTGAGTTCATATAGTTGCATTACATGCATTTTTCATGATCCCTTAGAATAAGCTGATGCCATAAGGTAGGTAGATGTTGATGTGGGTGTGAAAAGGATGAACAGAGGGCTGATTTTAAATTTTGATGAAATTGACGTGCATGTTTCATGAACAAAATTTTTACACAGTCTCGTCGTTTGCTCTTGGGCTAGGTTGAGTCATGCTTGTTTGGATTTAGGATTTAATCACTTGTTTATCGATAGAATTTGCTTTATTCTCTTGATGATCAAGGAACACCAAAATATAAGTTTGGAGGAAACAGGAATTTCATGCTAATGTGTTTGTGTTTGTGTTTGTTGGCTAGGCGTCAAATGGCTAGTAGCCGGCTCATGTTTATGAGTAGTCTAGGGTTGGAATTGAGAATTCTCATTCCAGATTCCTTGTGAAAAAAAAAAGAAGAAAAAAAAAGAGCAAGCAAAAATAGAAAAAAAAAAGAGAAAAGAAAAAAAAATGAGTGGTGTGAGAGTGTGAGTATGCAGAATTGATCAGGGTGAGCTCTTTAATACTCGAGCAATTAAGTTCTTGGGGACTTTGTGCCTAGTGACCTAAGGCTTTTTATAGTCTGGGATCCACTAACCCAATGCTCGCTACATGGGACAATTGATAAGTGGATTTTTATCCATTTGGATCGTTCTATTTTGGCTTGAATTGATCGCTTAATCCTTGAGTATTTGTGTGGTTTAACGTGTTTTGTGGAGTTTGTGCAGGAATTAAGTTTTTGCAGGTATTTATGGTGTTTTGTAACTTTTGGAACAGAATTGGTTGTGGTGTAAAACGGCGTGCGAAGAATCATTTTACCACAGAAATTCTGCAGACAGTATTAGAGGAGCGCGACCGCGCTATGTTTACACTGGAGGAGAGCGCGACCGCGCTAGGCAGAGTTGACAGATTTGGTAGAGCGCGACCGCGCTGAAAAAGCAAAAGGGAACAGCGCGACCGCGCCAAGGGAAAAACTGGGTCGCTAGAAATTGTTCTAATTCAGATTTTAAAGAGGAATGTTACCGTTTTCTTCTCCTATTCGACATGGAAATAATCTTGGACGGTGGGAATAGTCTAGAAACTTTATTTGACAAGGGAATTTGCAATTTATATCATATTCAAAGATGGAATTTGTCAAGTTCAATTCCTACTCAAGAATGGCAATTGCTTGGAGAAGAGGCAATATTGAGCTATAAATACACATGCTGGGAGGTCAGATTTACACACACCCAGACACCAGAGATCAGATTACTTCACATTACATACACACTTTTTAGCACGAGATTGAGAAGCCAAGGCGAGGATCGTGACAACAAGAAGATCTAGACATAGTTTTCTTGTATTCTTACTAGGCGTATCTTTTGGATGCTTGATCATTATTCGACTTTGTTCTATAACTTTGTTATCATTGATTTATTCAACATTATTCTCTTCATCTTTATCATGTTTTCATCAAACCCCATGATGACGAACGGTTCGATTATGAACTAATCGCCGTCATGGGGTCCTAATGGATTTACTTATGGAATTTAGATGTTGATTGCCTAACTTGATATATGTGTGGTGAAATTGCGATATCCTTGCATGGTTGTATTTAATTCATATAGATGCGTAGCTAACATCTATCTTGTTAATCTTTAGTGAAGCGACAGTGAATCTTTAGATTGAGAACTTGCCATGCTAGCATAAGTCCATGAATGTTATTCATGTTTGTGGTGTGTTTCTTGTTGGTGTATACTGAAAATATTTATTTGAAGTATTTACATTTATTTCTGGCCGGTTTAATTGAGAATCATTTAAATGTTTACATGTTGTCTAAATATTATATATTGTGAATAATCTAGTATCAAATGGGATATAGAATATTAGATTATTAAATACGGTTTATATAATATAATAAGGTTCACAGCACAGGTGGAGTTAGACAATCCACTGGAATGGCTGTAGTATTATTTAGATTAGTTTATATTGACTAATAAATAATACTAGTATACTTTGTGTATATTGAACAGGATCAAATTTAGAATTGTTCCCTTATACTGATTAAGAAGGTGAACTAAGATTCTATGTGATTATTAATGCTTAGGTTCTTAATCCAGATATAGTAATTGACACGTGTATATTATTTACATGCTTTGATTTATATATGAAATAATTCTTTTGATTTATTTCATTATATTTTGGGTGATGAAATAATATATATGGTGAATATTATTTATTGAAGGAATCCATGTCCTGATAATATTCGGGTTAATGATGTCCCCTTGAAAGCTCAAAAAGATTTAATTATGTGAAACCCTGCAGGTGGATTTATTCCGGCATAATTAAATAAAGGTTGAGTGGATGATCAAGGATAAAAGATATTAATTAAATGAATTATCAGTAATTTATTTAATTAATGGACATGCGATATTTTAAACATGGGGAATTTAATAAGCAAATAATATTGGAACCGAATTAATTAATTAAATTACGGTATTAGGAAAGGTAGTGCAAATATTAATTCTTTAGTGGATTGAATTAATATTTAATTACATTGGGCTAGGCTCAAGATGTAATTAGAAGGCCCAACCTAATTGTCCATGATCCCTATTGTAGCCTATATATATTCATATTCTCTTCTTGCTGGGGGCTGGTCGAAAAAATTTTGTAGCCACCCAGGAGTAAGAAGAGAGGTTAACTTGAGAAGACGAAGGCCACACTTCGCTCAAGGGAATTTGGGAATACAATAGAAGAGCGTGGAATCAACCGTTAACAAGGTGATTTTTCTATTCGTACTCGTTAATTTATTGTATCAAAAATCGCAGTGCCAAGATCTGATTGTCCCAACAATTGGTATCAAGAGCCTGGTTCATTGGTTCTGCGAATTTTGATACGATGTCCATGTCGTAATTATATATGCATGTGTATAGTGGTGTGCTTGGATAATAATCTTTTGCAGGTTGTTTAGTATCCACTATTATGGCCATGTAATTTTAATTATGTGTTTGGTTTCCACGTGGTTTATCGTGGTTGTAAAACACGAGGGTTGATCGTGTTAGAATAGATTTTGCAAAATTAGTTTTGTATTAGATCTATTTTTTTGTAATTGTTTGTTGGATTTTATTAAGATCCGGATATTTTATAACAATTACGTGCGATCGGAAATCGAAACGGAGAAAAAAAATTGTCCGCTGCGAAGCTGGTTGAGGGCTGCTTGCTGTTGCTGTCCAAGAAAAGCACGACCAAAAGCAAGAAACAGATCTGGTGGAACAGAACAGGAGCTGCGCGCGTGAAAAAGAAAAAAAAACTGGCTAAAGGCAGTAACGCATGTCAGGCCTGCGTTACCATTGAAAACTGGTGTTGCGCAGGCCGTACATGCGCAACAGGCCGTTACGGGGGTGTAACGCAGGTCTGTCCTGCGTTACAGGATGAAACAGTGTGTAACGCAGGCCGTGAATGCGCAACAGCAAGGTTTTTGGCAGAAAAATGTTTTTTCAGCAAAATAAAGGGCTGGAAATTTATTTTTTTTTCAAGGGGCCATAATAGTGGATTTAAATTATATTTTTTAATTTTAATTCCGCTATTTAATTTTTTAATTATTGCTTTAAATAATTATTATGTGTGTTGTTAATTATGTGTGTAATTATTTTTTAATTGCATGTTTAACATAATTAGGACGACATGGACATTAATTTTATTTATTGCTTTAATTTTATGATGCATGCTGCTATGTTATGTGTTCTTTGTACTGTTATTTTTATAACATGTAGACCTCGAAAAAATAACATAGGGCGATGCATCTAGATAAAATTCCTCAATTTTAAATAAAAAATTCTAAGTGGGTGAGGGAATTAATTAGGAATTAAATCCCATGGTCTCCATTATTGTTTGTATGTAATTTAACACCGAGACGAATATAAATTATATACATGCCACCCATCGTGGCGTATGATTTATGGTGTCAGGTAGTGTTATGGATATTACTAGAACAAACTTCCTAAATTAATTACGAATATTGAAAGGTATACATGCCACCCATCGTGGCGTACCAAGTTTCATAGAATTCAATTAATTAGAAGGGTACCACTGATTGAATATAGATTTTGATACTGAGAGAAAGGATGATTCTGTCTAGAAAGGGGTCTTAAGTGATGCCTCTTGACAATGCTCCCCCCGATCTGGGAATTATCCTATTATCGATTATTGATTTTAAATATTTAATGGTGGTATCCAGTCTTTTTATTAATTTAAGATTTAATAATGGTATACACTTAGCTATGAAAAATAATATATAGTCCACCCTAACGTGGCGTATTATTTAGTAATAGGACCGAAGTAATATTTAAACGAATTTAAGTGGTATATATGTCATCCATCGTGGCGTACCAGATACTTATGGTGTTTAAATATTAGTGCATTAATTTTAATTAATTGTTAGAGGAAACCAATAGGATTTAAGATTTATGCAACTATCTAATTATGTGTTACATGTATGATTCTCAGGTTAGATCACTATGGGCTTTAATCCACTATTCACCATACTTAAGGATAACAAACTTACTGGACCGAACTATATTGAATGGAAACGTAATTTGGACATAGTGTTGACTGCTGAGGAGTACAAATTTTGTACTTATGAACCCAAGCCAGACCAGCCTGCTGAAGATGCTCCTGAAAGTGAGAAGGAGTATTATAAGCGGTGGATTAAGGCTGATGAGATGTCGCGATGTTACATTCTGGCAGCAATGTCGGGTGTTTTGCAGCATCAGCATCAGGCTATGCCCACTGCTTCAGATATGCTCTTTAATCTCAAGGAACTTTTTGGAGAACAGAATAGGGCTGCTAGGCAAGTAGCAATGAAGGCTTTAATGAACACTCAGATGGTTGAAGGAACACCTGTAAGGGATCATGTTCTCAGAATGATGTCTCATCTGAATGAGATGGAGATCCTTGGTGCTGATATTGATGGGGAAACCCAGATCGATATCATCCTTATGAGCTTGCCCAAAAATTTTGAGTAGTTCCGCTTGAATTACACCATGAACAAAAGGATGTATAGTCTCGCGGAACTTCTGACAGAACTTCAGGCAGCTGAAGGACTCTTTAAGCAGAATGTTCAAGTGAATGTGGCCGAGAAAGCTTCTTCATCTAAACCGAAAGGTAAGAAGAAGAAAAAGACTCAGACACAGAAAGCTGGAAAGATTGCTAATGCAGTGGGAGTTCAAGGTGGTGTGAAAAAGCCTAAGGGCAAGTGCTTCAGGTGCAAGCAGTCAGGTCACTGGAAACAGGATTGTCCTCTTCCTAAGAAGACAAACAATACTGGTATGTCTCTTTCTCTAGTTACAGAAACATATATAGCGGCTATATCTACGAGCACTTGGTGTGTAGATACAGGAGCCACTGACCATGTTTGTAACTCTATGCAGGGGTTCCAGCAATCCAGAATGCTTAGAGATGGCGAGATATATGTGTTCATGGGAGATGCTACGAAAGTAGCAGTAGTTGCAGTTGGAATAATTACATTGTCTTTTGGTGATGATAGGATTTTGGTTTTGAACAATTGTCTTTATGTACCTTCGTTTAGAAGGAATTTAATTTCGGTTTCTAAACTTGCCATGGATGGTTATAATGTTTGTTTGGATCGTAATGTTTCTATTATGATGAATAAACGAGTTATATGTTCTGGTACATTGCAAGACAATTTATATATTATTAATCATATCCAACCAATGCTGCAACATAAGGAAACTAATAACATTCTTTCTAGCTCAAATAAAAGAAAGAAACCTTCTGAAATGAACCAAACATATCTTTGGCACTTAAGATTAGGTCATATTAACTTGAGGAGGATTCAAAGACTGGTAGTAGATGGGCCATTAGGCTCGTTGGCAGTGGAGCCATTTCCAGTTTGCGAATCCTGCTTGGAAGGTAAGATGACTAATAGGCCTTTTAAAGCAAAGGGGAATAGAGCTAAAGAAGTGTTAGAATTGGTTCATACTGATTTATGTGGACCTATGAGTATCCAAGCAAGAGGAGGTTATGAGTATTTTGTCACTTTCATTGACGATTATTCTAGATATGGGTACATTTATTTGTTGCGCCGTAAGTCTGAGTGCTTTGAAAAATTCAAAGAGTACAAAGCAAGTACGGAGAATCGACATCTTGGAAAATGTATCAAGTCACTACGATCAGATCGTGGTGGCGAATACTTGCTTGGAGAATTTAGGGAATATTTATCAGAAAATGGGATTGCATCCCAGTTGTCTGCACCTGGCACACCTCAGCAGAATGGTGTAGCAGAGAGAAGGAATCGGACTCTTTTAGAGAGTGTTAGATCGATGATGAGTTATTCAGATTTACCCAAGTCGTTCTGGGGATATGCTATAGAAACAGCGGCTTACCTTCTGAACTTGGTACCTTCTAAGTCGGTTCCCAAGACTCCAATAGAATTGTGGACTGGTAGCAAACCAAGTCTAAGACATATTCGGATTTGGGGTTGTCCAGCACATGTGCTGAACAAGAACGCGACCAAGTTAGAATCTCGTACAGAAGTAAGGCTGTTTGTAGGCTATCCCATGGGAACGAAAGGTTATTCATTTTATAGTCCTAGGGATCGAGATATCATTGTTAGCACCAATGCTAGATTCTTAGAAGAAGACTATATAATGAAACACAAACCCATGAGTAGTATCGTTTTAGAGGAACTAGTGGGAGGGACAGATAATCCCCAAGTGCCAATAGTACAAGTAGATCAACCACAAGAAAATGCACAACCTGTCACTAATACCACACCGGTGCTTCGTCGTAGTGGGAGGGTTGTTCAACAACCTGATAGATTCATGTTTTTGGGAGAGTCCTCGGACTTGGTCTCTGGTGAACATGATGAGGATCCCAGGACATACGAAGAAGCAATTCTAGATAATGATGCAGATCTTTGGCAAAAGGCAATGGAATCTGAGATGGAATCTATGTATTCTAATCAAGTTTGGGAGCTCGTGGAACCACCCAAAGGTGTAAAACCCATTGGATGTATGTGGATCTACAAGAAGAAAAGAGGATCTGACAAAAAGGTGAAAGCCTGGAAAGCACGACTTGTTGCGAAAGGGTATACTCAGAAAGAAGGGATCGATTATGAGGAAACCTTTTCGCCAGTTGTTATGCTTAAGTCGATCCGGATTCTTTTATCTATAGCAGCTCATCTCGATTATGAGATTTGGCAAATGGATGTCAAGACAGCTTTCCTTAATGGAAGTCTTGAGGAAACCATCTATATGCAACAACCAAAAGGGTTCATTAAGGAAGGCCAAGAGCATCTTGTTTGTAAGCTTAAGAGGTCTATTTATGGACTAAAACAAGCTTCTAGGGACTGGAATATTCGTTTTGATCAGGCAGTCCAGTCATATGGATTTGATCAAAGTCCAAGCGAATCATGTGTGTATAAGAGAAGTGAGGGTAATGCAGTGGTTTTTCTAGTACTGTATGTTGATGATATTTTACTCATTGGAAACAATGTTAAGATGTTGTCATCAGTAAAGGCATGGTTGTTCAAACAATTTGAAATGAAGGACTTAGGTGAAGCGGCATACATCCTTGGGATCAAAGTAATAAGGGATCGCAAGAAAAGGATGTTGGCTTTATCTCAAGAGCCCTACATTGATGAAGTATTAGCTCGTTTTAACATGCAGAACTCTAAGAAAGGTTTTTTACCTTTTAAGCATGGAGTGGCTCTATCCAAGGAGCAGTGTCCTTCGATACCTAAGGATATAGAGAGCATGAAAGCAGTTCCTTATGCTTCGGCATGTGGAAGCTTAATGTATGCTATGTTATGTACGAGGCCTGACATCTGCTTTGCTGTAGGCATGGTTAGTAGATATCAGTCGAACCCAGGTCAGGAACATTGGAGTGCAGTAAAAACTATACTCAAGTACCTGAGAAGGACTAAGGAGTATATGTTAATTTACAAGGCCTCAGATCTATTTCCTTTGGGATATACTGATTCAGATTTCCAATCAGATAGGGATAAGAGGAAATCAACCTCGGGATATGTTTTTACTTTGGGTGGTGGAGCTGTTATATGGAGGAGTGTAAAGCAGAAATGCATTGCAGACTCTACCATGGAAGCCGAGTACGTGGCGGCCTCTGAGGCTGCAAAGGAGGCTGTATGGTTCAGGAACTTCCTTTTGGACTTGGATGTGGTACCTAATTTGCCTAGGAGCTTGACAGTGTAGTGTGATAACACTGGTGCTGTGGCAAATTCGAAGGAACCGCGAGATCACAAGGCAGCTAAACATATTGAACGTAAGTATCATCTCATACGAGGAATCGTAAAGCGAGGAGATATAGTTGTGGCTCACATATCATCAGAAGACAACCGGGCAGATCCTTTCACAAAGAGTTTGCCAGCCAAGGTTTTTGACAGGCATGTGGAAGCAATAGGAGTCAGATGGATGGACACATAGTTTTCTGTGTAATAGTGGATTAAATAAACACTGATATACTCATAGAATATTTTGAGTATAAGTGGGAGATTGTTGGTGTATACTGAAAATATTTATTTGAAGTATTTACATTTATTTCTGGCCGGTTTAATTGAGAATCATTTAAATGTTTACATGTTGTCTAAATATTATATATTGTGAATAATCTAGTATCAAATGGGATACAGAATATTAGATTATTAAATACGGTTTATATAATATAATAAGGTTCACAGCACAGGTGGAGTTAGACAATCCACTGGAATGGCTGTAGTATTATTTAGATTAGTTTATATTGACTAATAAATAATACTAGTATACTTTGTGTATATTGAACAGGATCAAATTTAGAATTGTTCCCTTATACTGATTAAGAAGGTGAACTAAGATTCTATGTTATTATTAATGCTTAGGTTCTTAATCCAGATATAGTAATTGACACATGTATATTATTTACATGCTTTGATTTATATATGAAATAATTCTTTTGATTTATTTCATTATATTTTGGGTGATGAAATAATATATATGGTGAATATTATTTATTGAAGGAATCCATGTCCTGATAATATTCGGGTTAATGATGTCCCCTTGAAAGCTCAAAAAGATTTAATTATGTGAAACCCTGCAGGTGGATTTATTCCGGCATAATTAAATAAAGGTTGAGTGGATGATCAAGGATAAAAGATATTAATTAAATGAATTATCAGTAATTTATTTAATTAATGGACATGCGATATTTTAAACATGGGGAATTTAATAAGCAAATAATATTGGAACCGAATTAATTAATTAAATTACGGTATTAGGAAAGGTAGTGCAAATATTAATTCTTTAGTGGATTGAATTAATATTTAATTACATTGGGCTAGGCTCAAGATGTAATTAGAAGGCCCAACCTAATTGTCCATGATCCCTATTGTAGCCTATATATATTCCTATTCTCTTCTTGCTGGGGGCTGGTCGAAAAAATTTTATAGCCACCCAGGAGTAAGAAGAGAGGTTAACTTGAGAAGACGAAGGCCACACTTCGCTCAAGGGAATTTGGGAATACAATAGAAGAGCGTGGAATCAACTGTTAACAAAGTGATTTTTCTATTCGTACTCGTTAATTTATTGTATCAAAAATCGCAGTGCCAAGATCTGATTGTCCCAACATTCTAACCGTCTCATACTACCTTATGTAATCTTATGGATACTTGATCTTCAACCATTATGTTTTCAAATTCTATAGACATATAGGGTCTAAGCATAATTGGTGCCTGCATGATTTCTATCTTCTGTGGATATTGTGTAGATTGGTGTGCGTGTACTGAAAGGTAACGTATACTTATTTCGTGTTATCCGATTAGTTATCGTAACCACCACATGTGTTGATAAAAGGGCATGATCTCTAAAGGAAGTTTGTATTGAAGTTAGGATCCCATGTTTTCCATCTCATAAGTAATTCGAAATCACTTAGTTAATTAATTTAGTTGTTAATTAATTCTTCTTAGTTAATTTAGATAAACAAAACCAATTTGTCCATTGTCTTAGCATTGAACGATAACCATACATTGATGCTTAGGTACAAGAACTAAATTATACAATCTCTGTGGGAACGAACTCTACTTCATTCTATATTACTTGTGAACACGTACGCTTGCATGATATTGTGCTAACAACAATCAAACTCCACTTTGTTCCTACTGATCAACAGCTAGCTGATATATTCACCAAGCCACTACCTGAAGCTACTTTTATAAAATTGGTGGAATTAGGAATGGTAAACTATGAAAGTTTCTGAGAACAAGGGGAGACCAAATACTGATGAGTGTCAGATCCTGATGCATGTCGAATACTGACGAAAAGTCAATCCTGACGTCAGTCAAACATCAGATCCTGATGCAATGGTTTGGTTATCAGTACAATATGTATACCACAAGTAATCCCTAATTGTTCTGTTCCTGATTTAACTGTGGTTATTGTTGATGAATTTGTTACTTACATGATTACTTTAATTAGTTTTCATTTTCTTTTATTTAATTCTTTGAAGAACAATTCATAAACATAAAATTTGCAGAACACATTGAATAAGATTAGCGAAACAGGATTTTTCATTGATAATAAGAAAGAGAATACATGCAAGTATTACATCTTTTTTGTTCTCTCTATCTACTAATCTATTCAACAGGAAAATAAAAATAAAGTCCAAACCACTCCATTGTTAGCAGCCATCCCAGATCCCATCTCTGCCACTTTGTGTGGGTGGAAGTTGAAGGGATAAGGTTATTTTTGCTGACATATTCATTAACAATGGTTGGTGGTGTTGGATGAGGATGCCTTAGAGGAAAGCCATGTTAATGTTGCTTGAAGAGCAGCATCGATGTCGATCACTCTTGCAGGCTTTTCTCTCTCGATTTCTTCAAGACTGGAATCCATCTGTAGCCACAGAGTTTCAAGCTGCCTTTCCCAGTCAAAGGCATCAAACTCTTCACGAGAATAACTGAAGATATCTCTGTTCTCTATGAGATGGAGATTCTTTTCCTTGATGGTAAGGTTTGACATTGTTTAACGGTGTGTTGTGTGAAGGGTTTTTGATTTTCAGAAGAGAATGAAGGATTAAAGGGATAATGAACAAGTCTCTAGGCGTTAAATAGAGATGGGTGAGTAACGAAGCACTAAAACGCTTCGTATTCTGGTTTTTAATGGTTCCAGGTATTTTAAGAGAGTGTTATTTGGTTTTTTTTTTAATCAAATATTTTATTGTTATATTCACAAATGCACTTCTTAAAATTACGAGCGCGTGTATTTCACTCACTGATACATATAGATACACAACGTGTCATATACGGTTAATATCACTCTCTCACGTCACACAAATCAATTACTGACACCTGTTTTGAGAAATTATTAGTTGTCTAAAATCAATTTAGTTCAATAAATTGATTCATTATTCTCAAAACTATCAGTATTGTTCTCTTCTCTGCGCGAACATAAACCCTAATTGCACGAAATTTCAATCTCTCTTTATCACACCAAAAATGGAGAATTCATCATTTGTAAACAATAAGATTGTTATCAATGGTGTTACTTTTGCTCCCAACAATTATGTTGCTATTCTTGACCATCAGGAACTATCGAATGATTTTCATATCATTCAGGATTTCTTGGCGTCTAGTCCGATTCATTATGCTTTAACGGCACCCGCCAAAGTCTCTTTCAAGTGTGTGATGCAGGTTTGGAAGACTGCTATCTTTGGTGTTCTTGAACCTTCAGGAAGACCTAATCTGACCTTTACGCACAATGGAGTAACACATCAAGTTACTCCAGAAGTAGTTTGTGAAGCTCTGCACTTACCTTCTCTAAATGGTAAGACTCCAGCAACAATTTCTGATGCTTCATTGTTGGAATTTGCTACGAGTCTTGGTTACAAAGGAAATCCAAGAAAGTTTGGAGAGCTATACAGAACTAAGCTAAAGAAGGAATGGAATTTCTTCTTTGATACCATCAGTAGGTGCTTCTTGAACAAAGTCTCTAACTTTGATGCACTACCGACGGCTTCAGTTCACATTGGGTACTCTCTAATCCATGATACTGTATTTGATTATGGGTCTTTCATATTGAGAGCATTAAATGCTAGGAAAACAGATAAATGTGGTTATGTCTGTTTTATTAGATTTTTTCAACTAATATTCTCTCACTTATGTCCCAATGTTGATTTTGAAAAAGATACAGTATTGCCTATCTGTAAGATTTCAGAAAACAATATCAAGTCTTTGATTAAATCAGATAAGGCTAATGGTTTTGAGGGAAATCTTTATATTCCTAAGGGGGTCTGGCTTCTCTTAAAAAAGAGATTGCCTGAACTTTATGGCCCAGCTACAGGTGCTATGGGACAGGACCAAACATGTAAGAACCCTAATTTTTGGTAATATTTCCTTTTATTTAATATCTTGTGACATTATCATTATGGAACCTTTCTAGTCATCCCTGTTGATTAATAGAATTGATTGTCTGAGAAACTACGTTGTTGCATTCATTATGTAAGATAAAAAGGAAGATTGTGAAGGCAGGAGTCTTATTGTTAGTAAGATTTATAAAGCTTGGGATTTGAGAATGGTTAGAGTATTAAAGGATTTATTAAGAATTATGACGAGGAATTATGGATATTCGAGGGATTTACACAATTAAGTACTTAAGGAATTATAGGGGAAATCTCTACGCGACAAAATATTATTACGAGAGATTAATTAAGATACGATACGAATTAAAGATTAAATGACAAGCATTGGTGGAAGAATAATGATACAAGGAGTAGTATTGCATGCAAGTCCCATGCAACCAAGTGGTTAGAAATCAAGCAAACTAGTTAGCAATTGGAAGATGTATAGTACCTAGTTACTTGCTTTTTCAAAAGGGGGAACAAGTAGTACATGAGGCCATGCTTGCTAGTACTTACCTATACTTACATGATATGTATCACCCAACATAAACCTACATCAATTATTCTACCAACATAACACACAAAAACACAAAACACAAACACACCCCCCCTTTTGTATTCTTGCTCTCGGCCAAAGACAAAAGTGAAGAAGAAAATTTCTTCTTCCCCCCTCTTCCATCACTCATAAATCACACCATAAATCCTAGGTCATCTACATCATCTAGACAAGGTATGTTAGCAATTTCAATCCATTTCATCCACCCAATTTCAAGTTACAAATTGTTAAAGCTTGGGTGAATAGTAACCGTGTTTTATTTTCTTTTAGATCTTGGATTGTAAGTGTTGTAGGAGACCATTTAAGGTGTTGTTGAGTTGTGAAAAGCTTATCCAAGGCCCCTAGGTGCTCAAGAAGGTATAAAAATCTCAAACCCTCTTGGTTATGTATTATTTATAAAGTATGGTAGTAGATCCATGTGTTTGTGAGCTAATCTTGGTTGTATATGTATTGGATAGCATGGATCTTGAGTTTTGATGTTGAGATTGTGACTTTTATGACTATGGATAATATATATATATCTCCATGAGTGTTATGAACCATGATCTAAGTGTATTAAGTGTTGATTGTGTTGTGGAAGTGTGAAAAATGGTTGAACTAAGTAGTTGGTGCTTGCTGAGTTTTGTCCAGGAACATTGACCTGTATTGTAACACGATTTTGAACCCCCAAATATTATCCCCTGATGTCCTACCATATATTGTTGGAAAGATAATTGAATGTAGGTTCTGGAAATGTAAGGTTCATGACTAGGTGATGTATAGATTTTAAGTTATGGCCGGAGAAGTGAATTGTGTTTCTGGATTCCGGACTGCACTAAGTGACCCCCTTGTGAACCTTTTTTAAACCACTAAAAATATATGTGGGATCATGGAAAAATTTGAGAATGTAGGGAATGCAGTGGTGAAGACAACCCAAAAAGAATTCGATTAAAATATGAATTTTTGGATTTTATAAAAATGCTAGAGTAAAATTCGCGCAAGGGAAAAAGTCGATTAGTGGAGCAAAATTCTAGGGTTAATGGTTATTATTCGAATGTGGTAACTAAATTAAGTCGAATAAGTGACGAGCGTAATCGAGTGATGGCATGAACCTATAGTGGGGCTAGAGAGTCATAAGACGAAGTCGTTAAGTTAATTTCGTACCCCCTAAAACCCCGTAATTAAAGAGATATTGTTAAGGTACTAACGAACGATTATTGCTTATGTATAGATCGTTCGAATCCGCACGCTCGACCACCAAACCAAACCAAGGCAAGTTTACTTTTCAAAACTTATCCCTATACAAGGACTTTCACTGTTGTGTTTGTAGTTTTCAATTATATCAAATGCTATGTTTATCGAAGTATTGATGCAATCGAGATTGAATAAGTACATGTATGCTTTTACCCCTTGAACTTAGATTGAAATGTTTTCTTCGGACAACGACTCTAGCAATAGAGGTCGTAGCGGTCCGTATATACTATTGACCGGGGAGCGGTATATTATTATATCGTATCTAGTTTGCGAAAACCCGAAGGGTCATTCGGGTAGTATCGTATACTCAAGTAACTATTGTTATATCTTCGTAAATAATCGAAGCCCTATCTTGGATTAAAAGCTTATTTTATCGAATAAATATTTTATTAATTATTAATATTAAATCTTAAAGTATTATTTATTGATCATCGTTCATTATTTAAAGACAAAGTTAATCCAAGATACCTTTTAATACTTTTAAACTCGAACTCATTCGAACTCAAAACATTTTCGAAAACCCCCGGTCAGATTCTGCTTCTTGTATGATTTCAAGAATCATCGGTCGACTGATGTCGGACCTCAATTACTTTGTTTTCAATCAAAATCAAGTTTTAAAAGAAAAAGAAAAAGGGACTCTGGCAGGTGTGGGAACCGTTGACGAACGATTCCCGGGATGTGTAAGCGGCCGTGAGCCAGGCGGTCCATCAATTATTATTCCGGCCCAGGTGTTGCCGAAGGATGATTACGGATGTAGTTTTCATCGAGGGTGATTACGGATGTAGTTTTCACCCGAGGGATAGTTACGGATGTAGTTTCTATCCTTCTACCGGTAGAGAAGACCCGCGGATTATTGGACTTGGATGTGGCGACTGATCATCGTCAATCCTTGTCAGGTTATGTGTTTTCTTTAAGTCCCATTCCTCCATTTTGGAAAATGCTTTGACACTGCTTCTTAGGCTTTCGTGCCGAGTTGCTGATAGTGTTCTATTTTGATGAGAAAGATGTTGACTCAATGCAGTATCTAGAACTGCAAGTTTACTTTGAAAACGAGGGCACATATTGTTGCACCTTCGGAATTTATCAACAATGACAAGTGATTTTATACCTGATTGATACAAACAAGTTTAATAACTGCCAATCATATGAAATGTTATATTTCTTACCTTATACGTATATTTCTTGCTGAGCTATAGTTGCTCACTCTTGCTTGTTTTCAAATTTACAAACACAACAGCTAAGCGAAATGGCAAGACCCAGACAGACTGCTCGAAAGCAGGTGACTAGACCCGAGCCAGCACTTGAGATTCCACCGGTAGGCCCCATTAGCCGGATTGGTTGGCAGCTTTTGTTAGTTCGTTTTATTTATCAGTATGACCTGTGCAAGGCAGTGTATCGTAACAAACTTTCAAGCCGCCAACTTCGCTTCATATCGAAGTGTTGCTGGTAGCATAAATACTATTTAATTCGGTCTGTAATAACTCTGATAATTTTATTACTGTTTAATCAATGTGTGACGTTTCTGAGGCTCTAACCTTTGTGTGTGTGTATGTGTGCGGTGTGAGTTTATTGTGGGGCTGATGGCTGTGTTATATATATTATGTGCAAGAACAGGTATGTTATTAATGGAAAATGGACCGTGAGCGCCTAGATCTCCGACCCCGGATCTGGGGGCGTCACAGAAATGGTATCAGAGCGAGGTTACAGTTCTCAGAAATGATAGTAATTTAAGAAAGCAACCCTAATAATAATAACAATAACGATAACCCGAATAACAACATTAATAATACTTAGAACTCCCATCGAGTTTGCAGTCGGGTTATCGGATATTGCCCTGACTTTAAGGCCCGTGAGGGAACTACTCCTAAACCTTTCTTTTATGGTTAGTGACCCACCTTATTTCCCTTGTGTAGATGGAGGAGATACCAGACCCTGAGGCTTTCGAGAGAGAGCATGATGAGGCACTGATGCGAGATACCGAGGATCTTGAGGAGGATATGGGTGCTGACTCCGAGCTTGGACCCTGGATTACACTGATAGAGGATACTGATGATGAGGATCCAGTTGAGGAGCCCTTTGAGCCTGAGCCTGAGCCAGAGCCTGTTACCCCATCTCCTGTAGCTACTGATGAGGAGAGTGTGAGATCCGGTGAGGGTCGTGTTGTGTCACCCCCACCTTCTCCACAGACATCTAGCCCTGTTTCATCGGACGGTGACTCCGAGGATGACACTTCTGGCGAGGAGGAGCTTGACCCTACCCCTGCTACTGCTCCTGCTCCTGCTACTGCTGCTGCACCTACTCCTGTTCCTGTCATACCACCTCCACCGATGGATCAACCCCAAGTGTCGGGTACTGAGCACGCTTACGTGGTACAGTTCCTGACCCGAGACTTACTATCTGCAGAGGCCCGACTTAACGAGGCGAGGCGGGCACTAGTGGAGGAGCGCGAGGCGCGCTTGAGGATCCAGGTTGCGATGAGGACCGCTGTTGCTAGGAGGACTAGGGCTCGACTCCATAGGATTGAGAGGAGGAGCCGTGATAGGATTCTTGGTTTAGGGATCCGCGGGGGCGGAGTGATCCAGGCTAGGGATGCTAGGAGTGTTGTGCGTCGTACATTTGCCCGAGTGAGGACCTTGCTCCGTCGCGGCGCGGCCCCGTGATGCGTTACTGATAGCTCAGTCCCCTAGGTTCAGATGACATTAGTGTGTCGATTTTGCGGGATAGTTGACTCGTGCAGTGGTATCCTTTCTGACCAGTGGATGAGTAGACTGACCTACAGATATGTAGATGTGACTTCGGGTAGTATGTACGGATGTAGCCCTACTTTTGTGTAGCCTGACTATTCGGATGATGTACTGTATTTGTTCCACTTTTGCTAGACTTTGATATCGGAACTATGTATTTGGCTCTAACATCCAAACTTTGGGATAACCCTTGTACCGTACTTATTTAGTTTCAGTTTCCTTAATATTGCCTCAACTGCTTTACTTTCCGATGTCATGCTTTACTATTTTGATATACAACTGTGATTATACAATTGCTACAAGCCACAAATACAACCATGCTGTTTCAGATTTACAATATGCGATTTCAAATTGTTTTCTACAATTTCCAAAAACGTTCCTACAATCTTTAAAAATAAATTTTTTCAAAAAAAAAAAAGAAAAAAAATTGTTTTGAAATTTTGAAAAATATTTTTGAGGTTTCGAAATTTTGAAAACTCTTGTAAATGTTTTCGCATCCCAAAGGGATTTTTCCCCAAAAAATGTTTGACATTTTATCTCCAACATCGGATTATTAAAACTTTTGCACTTCCACCCTTATGAGGAGGAACGATACGCTCCTGACCCGTGCAAACGCTGTCAGGTAATTGGAAAACCCTAACCCATTCCTTGTTTTATTATCAGAATCATGCCACCCAGAAGAATGAACACTCGAGCTCACCCGATCAGTTCTGAGGGCCAGGGTAGCCACCATGGAACCGGAGGCCACCAGAACCATGAAGGGGAGAATGCCAACCTGAGTGAGAATGAGGGCAACGATCATAACTTGTTTGATGACTCTGAGTATGAAGAAGAAGAAGCTGGTGATGATACCCGAGAGGTAGAACATCCTAGGGGAGGCCCTATGGAACAGTTCATGGAGTTACTTAGGCAGAACTTGGACCGTCCCCCAGTTCAGCAACCACCCCAAAATGCCAATGCTAATGCTAATGCTTTCCGGAACTTCAAATCCCTGAAACCCCCAGAATTTAAAGGAACTGCCGACCCGGTAGAGGCAAGGGCCTGGCTAAAAGAAATGGAAAAATCTTTCGAGATACTAGGTGTCGCTGAGGAGCAGAAGACTGTTTTTGCCACTTACCTTCTGAAGGGTGAGGCGAACTATTGGTGGGAAGCTAAGAAGAATTTGGAAGGAAGAGGTGTGGTGACCTGGGAGAGATTTAGCGAGCTATTCTTGGAGAAGTACTTTCCTAGGTTCATGGAGACACAAATGGAGCTAAAGTTTTTGGAACTGAAGCAAGAAAACATGACGGTGGCTGAGTATGAGGCCAAATTTACTGAGTTGTCAAGGTTTGTGCCGGAATATGTGAACTCTGAGGCAAAGAGGGCCCGAATATTTCAATTAGGGCTAAAACAATGGATTCAGAATCGTGTGGCGGTTCTTGAGCTGACAGACTATGCCACCCTGGTACAGAAAGCGTCAATTGTTGAGGCGGGGAGTGAACAGATGCAGAAGGAGAGAGAAGGAAAGAAGAGGAAGTTTGATAGTCAAAAGGGAAACTCCGCGGGTGGGAGCTTTCCGAGCAAATTTAAGCGAGGAACAGTGTCCCAACCCAGCGGGAACTTTGGAACCAAGAGAGCTGAAAGTTGGAGTGTGGGCCAGAGCGGCCGGCCACAGGGATCGTCTTACTCTACCCCATCCCGAGCCCAACCCCCAGAATGTAATAAATGTGGAAGGAAACATGCGGGCGTGTGTAACCTGCAAGATGTGAAGTGCTTCAAGTGTGGGTTGACAGGGCATTATGCTAACGCCTGTCGCGGAACTAGTAACAACCCGAGTGCCGGAGGTAATTGCTTCAAGTGTGGGAAACCAGGGCACCGAATGAGGGAATGTATGTCCTCTGGGCCAGCTGCATCGAGAGTGAGTGGAACTGCTTCTAACAAGGCCCCTACTACAAGAACGTTTAACATGACGGTGCGGGATGCCGTGAGGAACACGGATGTGATTGCAGGTACCCTACTACTTAACTCAGTTAAAGCAAATGTTTTATTTGATTCGGGAGCTACCAAGTCCTTCATATCTCTAGATTTTGTATGTCAGTTAGGCCTTAAGACTGAACCATTGAAAGACAGATTGCAAATAGAGATAGCTAATCATGAAATTATTCCCGTTAGCCAAGTATGTCCAGGTTGTGACCTAGAAATAGAAGGGCGACACTTTCGGGTAGACTTAATACCTTTTAAACTAGGAGAGTTTGACGTAATAGTAGGTATGGATTGGTTAACAACCCACGGAGCCCAGATTGATTGTGTAAAGAAGAAAGTAAGTTTGAGACTGCCAGGGGACGAGGAAGTAGTGTTTAGTGGGAAACGGCAAAACAAAAAGTTCCTGACTATGATTCAAGCTAAGAAGCTGTTACGTAAAGGATGCGAAGCCTATTTAGCCTATGTGAAGGATACCAAGAGAGAGGCACCAAACCTACAGGAAATCCCTATCGTTAACGAGTTCGCGGACGTATTCCTGGATGATCTTCCAGGACTACCACCTGATAGAGACATCGAGTTCGCTATAGACTTAGTTCCGGGTACGGCCCCAATTTCGAAAGCCCCATATCGGCTTGCCCCAGTGGAGATGAAAGAGCTGGCCACTCAGTTACAAGAGTTGTTGGATAAAGGGATGATAAGACCTAGTGTGTCACCGTGGGGAGCCCCGGTGTTATTCGTGAAAAAGAAGGACGGCAGTATGAGATTATGTATAGACTACAGGGAGTTGAACAAGGTGACTATCAAGAATAAGTATCCCTTGCCCAGGATAGATGACCTGTTTGATCAATTGAAAGATGCAGTTTATTTCTCTAAAATTGATTTGAGGACCGAGTATCACCAGTTAAAGATTAAACCAGAAGATATACCAAAGACGGCCTTTCGTACCCGGTACGGACACTATGAGTTCCTAGTGATGTCATTTGGGTTAACGAATGCCCCTGCAGCTTTCATGGATTTAATGAATCGAGTCTTCAAGAAGTACTTGGACAAGTGTGTTATAGTCTTCATCGATGACATCTTGATTTATTCCAAGACGAAGGAGGAACATGCAGAGCACTTGAGGATTGTATTGGGAGCATTGAGAGAAGAAAAGTTGTACGCTAAGTTCTCGAAGTGCGAATTTTGGTTGAAGGAAGTTCATTTTTTAGGGCATGTGATTAGCGAACAAGGCATTCTAGTGGACCCAGCCAAAATAGAGGCTGTATCAAACTGGGAGAGACCAACCACTCCGACAGAGGTGAGAAGTTTCATAGGGTTGGCTGGCTACTATAGGAGATTTGTCCAAGACTTTGCAAAGATAGCAGCCCCTTTGACCCGACTAACTCGCAAGACCGAGAAGTTTGTGTGGACTGAAAAATGCGAAGAGAGCTTCCAAGAGTTAAAGAAGAGGTTGGTGACAGCACCAGTACTAGCCCTACCTGATGATAAGGGAGATTTTGTGATTTATAGCGACGCATCCCATAAAGGTTTAGGGTGTGTGCTTATGCAGCACGGTAAGGTGATTGCTTATGCATCCAGACGACTTAAGGAGTATGAGATAAGATACCCCACCCATGATTTGGAATTAGCAGCGATAGTTTTTGCTTTGAAGATCTAGAGACATTATCTTTACGGAGAAAAGTGTGAAATCTACACGGATCACAAGAGCTTAAAGTACATATTCACTCAGAAAGAGTTAAACATGAGGCAGAGAAGATGGCTAGAGCTAATTAAAGATTATGATTGTGCGATTCATTATCACCCAGGGAAGGCCAACATAGTGGCCGATGCACTTAGCCGAAAGGAGAAGCTTAAGATGATAACGTCAGTGGACGAATTGATCAAGGACCTTGAGAAACTGGAGATTGAAGTGAGGTTACCAGGAATTGGACAAGAGAGTCTAATGGAAATAAAAGTCCAACCACCGCTATTGGAAAAGATTAAGTTATGCCAGGAAAAGAAGATGGAAGAAGAAAAGAATTCGATGGAGAAAGTTTTGACTGGCAAGGAAATTAAGTGTGAGAAGAACGGGAAAGGAATTATGAGGTACGCATCTAGGATATGGATCCCGAACGTTCAGGAATTAAAAGATGAGATTTTGCAAGAGGTTCATAGTTCAAGGTACTCAATTCACCCTGGAGGCACTAAGATGTATAGAGATTTAAGAGAATACTATTGGTGGCCAAATATTAAGAAGGACGTGGCAGAGTGGGTAAGTAAATGCTTGACATGTCAAAGAGTAAAGGCCGAACACCAGAGGCCTAGTGGATTGTTGCAACCCTTAGAGATACCCGAGTGGAAGTGGGAGCAAATTGCGATGGACTTCGTGGTCGGATTACCAAGGACCAAGACTAATCATGATGCCATTTGGGTAATTATCGATAGGTTGACCAAGTCAGCACATTTTCTTCCAATCAACGAGAGATATACTGTCGACAAGCTGGCAGATATTTACTTAAAGGAGATTGTGGTTAGGCACGGGGTTCCTGTGAGCATTGTATCAGATAGAGACCCAAGATTCAACTCCAGGTTCTGGAGAAGTTTTCAGGATTGTGTGGGGACCAAGTTAAACATGAGTACTGCATACCATCCCCAAACAGACGGACAGAGTGAGAGAACCATCCAGACCATCGAGGACATGTTGAGGGTATGTGCCATTGATTTTAAGGGAAGTTGGGATGACCACTTGCCGTTGATCGAATTTTCCTACAACAACAGTTACCATGCGAGTATAGGCATGCCCCCATATGAAGCTTTATACGGACGAAGATGTCGGTCTCCCTTGTGTTGGGAAGAGGTAGGAGAGCGGAAGATTTTAGGGCCTGAACTGGTCCAACAGACAAGAGAAACTATCGAGCTCATAAGAGGACGGCTGGTAGCGGCCCAAGACAGACAGAAGAAGTATGCGGACCAGACCCGCAAGGACAAAGAATACGAGGTAGGAGTGTTTGTGATGTTGAAGGTATCGCCATGGAAAGGATTGATGAGGTTTGGTAAGAAGGGAAAACTAAGCCCGAGATTTATTGGACCTTTTGAGATCTTGAAACGAGTTGGGAAGTTAGCCTATGAATTGGCTTTACCCCCGAGCTTACAGCAAGTGCATAATGTGTTCCATGTGTGCATGCTACGACCATACCATACTGACTTCCGACATGTGATAAAACATGATCAAGTGGATCTGCAACCAGACTTAACATATGTAGAGCAACCTGTAGAAATCATGGATAGAAAGGAACAGGTGCTGAGGAACAAGGTTGTCAAATTAGTGAGAGTTTTGTGGAGGAATCAGAATGTCGAAGAATCAACATGGGAACTAGAGAGCGCGATGCGTGAAAAGCACCCCCAACTGTTTTCAACCTGATTCCGGGACGGAATCCTTTTAAGGAGGGGAGGCTGTAAGAACCCTAATTTTTGGTAATATTTCCTTTTATTTAATATCTTGTGACATTATCATTATGGAACCTTTCTAGTCATCCCTGTTGATTAATAGAATTGATTGTCTGAGAAACTGCGTTGTTGCATTCATTATGTAAGATAAAAAGGAAGATTGTGAAGGCAGGAGTCTTATTGTTAGTAAGATTTATAAAGCTTGGGATTTGAGAATGGTTAGAGTATTAAAGGATTTATTAAGAATTATGACGAGGAATTATGGATATTCGAGGGATTTACACAATTAAGTACTTAAGAAATTATAGGGGAAATCTCTACGCGACAAAATATTATTACGGGAGAGTAATTAAGATACGATACGAATTAAAGATTAAATGACAAGCATTGGTGGAAGAATAATGATACAAGGAGTAGTATTGCATGCAAGTCCCATGCAACCAAGTGGTTAGAAATCAAGCAAACTAGTTAGCAATTGGAAGATGAATAGTACCTAGTTACTTGCTTTTTCAAAAGGGGGAACAAGTAGTACATGAGGCCATGCTTGCTAGTACTTACCTATACTTACATGATATGTATCACGCAACATAAACCTACATCAATTATTCTACCAACATAACACACAAAAACACAAAACACAAACACACCCCCCCTTTTGTATTCTTGCTCTCGGCCAAAGACAAAAGTGAAGAAGAAAATTTCTTCTTCCCCCCTCTTCCATCACTCATAAATCACACCATAAATCCTAGTCATCTACATCATCTAGACAAGGTATGTTAGCAATTTCAATCCATTTCATCCACCCAATTTCAAGTTACAAATTGTTAAAGCTTGGGTAAATAGTAACCATGTTTTATTTTCTTTTAGATCTTGGATTGTAAGTGTTGTAGGAGACCATTTAAGGTGTTGTTGAGTTGTTAAAAGCTTATCCAAGGCCCCTAGGTGCTCAAGAAGGTATAAAAATCTCAAACCCTCTTGGTTATGTATTATTTATAAAGTATGGTAGTAGATCCATGTGTTTGTGAGCTGATCTTGGTTGTATATGTATTGGATAGCATTGATCTTGAGTTTTGATGTTGAGATTGTGACTTTTATGACTATGGATAATATATATATCTCCATGAGTGTTATGAACCATGATCTAAGTGTATTAAGTGTTGATTGTGTTGTGGAAGTGTGAAAAATGGTTGATCTAAGTAGTTGGTGCTTGCTGAGTTTTGTCCAGGAACATTGACCTGTATTGTAACACGATTTTGAACCCCCAAATGTTGTCCCCTGATGTCCTACCATATATTGTTGGAAAGATAATTGAATGTAGTTTCTGGAAATGTAAGGTTCATGACTAGGTGATGTATAGATTTTAAGTTATGGCCGGAGAAGTGAATTGTGTTTCTGGATTCCGGACTGCACTAAGTGACCCCCTTGTCAACCTTTTTTAAACCACTAAAATTATATGTGGGATCATGGAAAAATTTGAGAATGTAGGGAATGCAGTGGTGAAGACAACCCAAAAAGAATTCGATTAAAATATGAATTTTTGGATTTTATAAAAATGCTAGAGTAAAATTCGCGCAAGGGAAAAAGTCGATTAGTGGAGCAAAATTCTAGGGTTAATGGTTATTATTCGAATGTGGTAACTAAATTAAGTCGAATAAGTGACGAGCGTAATCGAGTGATGACATGAACCTATAGTGGGGCTAGAGAGTCATAAGACGAAGTCGTTAAGTTAATTTTGTACCCCCTAAAACCCCGTAATTAAAGAGATATTGTTAAGGTACTAACGAACGATTATTGCTTATGTATAGATCGTTCGAATCCGCACGCTCGACCACCCCAACCAAACCAAGGCAAGTTTACTTTTCAAAACTTATCCCTATACAAGGACTTTCACTGTTGTGTTTGTAGTTTTCAATTATATCAAATGCTATGTTTATCGAAGTATTGATGCAATTGAGATTGAATAAGTACATGTATGCTTTTACCCTTTGAACTTAGATTGAAATGTTTTCTTCGGACAACGACTCTAGCAATAGAGGTCGTAGCGGTCCGTATATACTATTGACCGGGGAGCGGTATATTATTATATTGTATCTAGTTTGCGAAAACCCGAAGGGTCATTCGGGTAGTATCGTATACTCAAGTAACTATTGTTATATCTTCGTAAATAATCGAAGCCCTATCTTGGATTAAAAGCTTATTTTATCGAATAAATATTTTATTAATTATTAATATTAAATCTTAAAGTATTATTTATTGATCATCGTTCATTATTTAAAGACAAAGTTAATCCAAGATACCTTTTAATACTTTCAAACTCGAACTCATTCGAACTCAAAACATTTTCGAAAACCCCCGGTCAGATTCTGCTTCTTGTATGATTTCAAGAATCATCGGTCGACTGATGTTGGACCTCAATTACTCTGTTTTCAATCAAAATCAAGTTTTAAAAGAAAAAGAAAAAGGGACTCTGGCAGATGTGGGAACCGTTGACGAACGATTCCCGGGATGTGTAAGCGGCCGTGAGCCAGGCGGTCCAACAATTATTATTCCGGCCCAGGTGTTGCCGAAGGATGATTACGGATGTAGTTTTCATCGAGGGTGATTACGGATGTAGTTTTCACCCGAGGGATAGTTACGGATGTAGTTTCTATCCTTCTACCGGTAGAGAAGACCCGCGGATTATTGGACTTGGATGTGGCGACTGATCATCGTCAATCCTTGTCAGGTTTTGTGTTTTCTTTAAGTCCCATTCCTCCATTTTCGAAAATGCTTTGACACTGCTTCTTAGGCTTTCATGCCGAGTTGCTGATAGTGTTCTATTTTGATGAGAAAGATGTTGACTCAATGCAGTATCTAGAACTGCAAGTTTACTTTGAAAACGAGGGCACATATTGTTGCACCTTCGGAATTTATCAACAATGACAAGTGATTTTATACCTGATTGATACAAACAAGTTTAATAACTGCCAATCATATGAAATGTTATATTGCTTACCTTATACGTATATTTCTTGCTGAGCTATAGTTGCTCACTCTTGCTTGTTTTCAAATTTACAAACACAACAGCTAAGCGAAATGGCAAGACCCAGACAGACTGCTCGAAAGCAGGTGACTAGACCCGAGCCAGCACTTGAGATTCCACCGGTAGGCCCCATTAGCCGGATTGGTTGGTAGCTTTTGTTAGTTCATTTTATTTATCAGTATGACCTGTGCAAGGCAGTGTATCGTAACAAACTTTCAAGCCGCCAACTTCGCTTCATATCGAAGTGTTGCTGGTAGCATAAATACTATTTAATTCGGTCTGTAATAACTCTGATAATTTTATTACTGTTTAATCAATGTGTGACATTTCTGAGGCTCTAACCTGTGTGTGTGTGTGTGTGTGTGTGTGCGGTGTGAGTTTATTGTGGGGTCGATGGCTGTGTTATATATATTATGTGCAAGAACAGGTATGTTATTAAGGGAAAATGGACCGTGAGCGCCTAGATCTCCGACCTCGGATCTGGGGGCGTCACAAAACACATTCTGTTCCTGACACAAGCACACATCATAAACAGTTATCTAAATAGTCAACCACCTCTGGTGTCTCTCAAAAGACATCAGTTGTAAAAGAAAAGAAATCAGCTAGATCTGATGTGTCTGGCAGATAATCAGGATCAAAGGATTTCTCCACTTCAACCCTCACTAAAAAGAAGTCACAAGGAGGTAAACAAGAAGTTCAGATTAATGAATCTTTGATGAAGGCTGGAGCATCTAAAGAAACAGGTGAAAAGAGGAAGTTTTTGCAACAGGTCTCTGATTCTGATAGTGATGATGACAGACCATCTCTATAATCATGAAGAAAAAGGAAATTGTTGCTCCTATTGTTGCTGAATTGGTTAAGCCAATAAAGCAAAAGAAGAGAAGAAGAATAGTCAACAAGAGTCAGTATTCTATTCCTGAAGATATGCAAAAGCTTAATGATGATATTGATCTTGATGAGTCATCAGTTCCTGACACATCTGTCATTCCTGATCTCTCTACTCCTGATACATCACCTGTGAAGACTGTTGAAATTTCTGATTCTCCAGCACCTACATCTCCTAAGAGAAGAATAATTGAGATGTCTGTGGATGAAGTAAATGCTATTGCTGCTCAGCTTGGTCATAAACTAACACCTCTTCAGATTAAGAGACAAGCTGAAGCAAAGGTTTTTAGCAGACTGAAGAAACAGAGGATCACTTCACCTCTAAAAGGATCAAGCCCACAAGAACCTGAACTTCAAAGGAGTTCAGATGCTATTGAAGATCTAGTCACACAAGAACCACCCACTCAAAGTGTGGGTGCAGACATTTCTGAAGGAATGGTCCCACAAGAACCACTTTCTCAAAGGGAAATGAAGACAAGAACATTCCTACCCCACAAGAACCATCTTCTCAAAGTGATCGGCAAGCTCACATCAGCACAGGAGATTTCTAACACTGCATTTGAGGGAAGCACACAAGAACCTTTGACTCAAAGTGTTAAAGCAGCTTTACAACCTCAGACTACACAAGAACCATTGGTAGTAAATACTGATGCAAGTCATTCTCCAGTTGCAGATGTCCATCCTAATGAAAGTATTTCTGATCCAAATATTCCACTGCTCATTGAACCACTTTCTTCAAGACCAATGGAATCTATCTCAACTTCATCAGGTAATACTTCTATTTCTGCTTCTATTATTGATAGTATGATTACAGATAGACCTGAGACAAGGGATACCTCTATCTGTATGACTTCAGTCCACTCCTCTCAGCCACCTCTTATTTCTTTGCATTTGTTGAGCCAGAACCTTTCTTGTGAGAAAGAGAGTGAACATTTAGAGAAAAAGAAGAGTGAAGAGAGGTAGTCTCCTGAACTGGCAAAATGAGAGGTAGAAAAGAGTGAGAAGTTTCAAACTTCTGGTGAGGTAGTAGTTAATATTGAAAGTAACTTAAGTAATGTTGTGAGAAGTGGCGCCGCTGCCGGGGAAGGCAGTATAGTTGAGTTTAGGTTAATTGTTTCTTATTGTTTAGATTTTAATTGGTTCCACAAGTTGTTTTGTTGGTGATTTTCAGGTGTATGCGACGTTCTTCGTGCGCTAGAAAATTGGAATTTGACCCTGAAATCGAACGTACTTTGAGAAAGATCAGAAAAGAGAAAGCTAAGATGGGAGATGCGGAGAATCAAACTGTTAATGTTGATCAGTCTTCTATTTGGGACCATGAGACACCGAATCCAGCCAATTGCATGTACAAAACTCCAGAGATTGGTGCAGCTCAGCTCCATATTAATCCGAGCTTAATTCAGATGATCAGCAATCAAGCTTTTGAAGGAGACATTGAATTAGAAGACCCACACAGACATCTAGAGCATTTTTTGCAGATGTGTGGCTCATTCAGTGATGTGTGGCTCATTCAGAATCACTGGTGTTACGAGTGATAAGATTCGTCTCCATATGTTTCCCTACTCTATTAAGGGAAGAGCTTTGGAATGGTTTCAACAACTTCCAGACACTGCGGTTGCTAAATGGGAGAGTCTTTCTACTGCATTCTTGTCCAAATATTATCCTTCTGACAAGACGCAACAATTGAGGACTATGATTATGAGTTTTAAAGCACAACCGGGTGAAGGTCTATATCAGGCATGGGAGAGATTTAAGGCATTATTGAGGAAGTGTCCACATCACGGTTTGCAAGATTGGCAGATCATTAGTACTTTTTATGGGGCCATGAATGCAGATATTCGTTTGAGTTTGGATGTGGCTGCTGGTGGAAATTTTAAGAAGACACCAACTACACAGTCTAAAGCACTCCTTGAGGAATTAGCATCTAATAATTATTCATGGGCACCTAGTGGGACGAGCTCAGCAAAAGTAGCACAAGAATCTGAGATGATCAACATGCTGGCTCAAAAGTTGGATACTCTAACTCCAAGGTGCGAGGACAAAAGGTAAATGTGAATGCTATTTCTTCACCTATGGAAGGGTATCATGATTATGGTGCTAGTCAGAACTCTTATGTGCAACAATTTCCAGAAGAAGCATCTTTTATTCAAGGAAGACAGCCTTGGCCTGTGCAGAATAATTCTTACTACAATCCGAATCAAAGGCCAAACAACAATCTTTCTTACAGCAATAATCATGCAGCTAATTTTTCCTATGCATTTCCAAGGCAGAATCAACCTCCTGGTTTTCAGTCACGACCGCCATATCAAGCACAGCAGCAGTATCAACCTCCACCAAAGAAAGAACCAGCTGAGTGGGAGATTGCACTAAATAAGATTATGCAAGGGACTTCTGGGGCATTGGCTAATATGGAATCAAGAATAGATCAGATGGCATCATCTCAAAAGATGCTAGAAACACAGATTGGACAGATTGCCTCAAAGATGGGTGTTCGTGAGCAAGGGTCTCTTCCTAGTCAACCCGACCAAACTGGTAAAGAGCAATGCAAAGCAATTACTTTGAGGAGCGGAAAAGAGTTGCCCGAGGTTGAGGTTCTTAAGCCTAAAGAGAGTGATGCTGAGAAAGAGGATAAGCCAGTAGAGATTGCTGCAGACACGTCAGAAAAAGAAGATGAGAAGAAGAAGGAAGAAGAATCAGAAAATCCGTATGTTCCTCCACCACCTTATGTTCCTCCTATTCCATTTCCACAGAGACTTCACAACAGGCAGTTAGAGAAGCAGTACGAGAAGTTCTTGACTATGTTCCGGCAGTTGCATGTTAATATTCCGTTGGCTGAAGCTTTGAATCAAATGCCACTTTATGCTAAATTTCTTAAGGAGATGTTGACAAAGAAGAGGAAACTTGAAGATGCAGAAACTATTACTCTTAATGCAGAATGCAGTGCAGTCATCCAGAAGGCTATTCCTCAGAAATTGAAAGATCCGGGAAGCTTCTCTTTGCCTTGCACTATTGGGAAGATGGAAAACATGAAAGCCTTGTGTGACTTAGGGGCAAGTGTGAGTTTGATGCCATATTCAATCTGTAAAAGGCTTGGTCTTGGAGAACTTAAAAAGACACGGATTTCACTTCAGTTGGCGGATCGTTCTGTTAAGTATCCATTGGGGGTTATTGAAGATGTGGTTGTTAAAGTGGATAAATTTGTCATACCTTGTGATTTTGTGGTGTTAGAGATGGATGAAGATGTCGAGATACCCATTATCTTGGGAAGGCCATTCTTGGCTACTGCTGGCACTACAATCAATGTTAAAGCTGGAAAATTGACATTGAATGTTGGCGAGGACAAAGTGGAATTTGATCTGAATAAAGCAATGAAGATGCCTCCTTTTGGAGCAACTTGTTTTACTGTTGACATAGTGGATGATATTATGCAGCTCGATAATGAACACTTCGTGGGAGCAGAACGGGTGTTAGATGATGTAGTAGAAGAAGAAGCACTTGTTGTTCGAGACACAGAAGTTGAGATGGCTTTTACACTTTCAGAGGCACCACAGGTTGAACTTAAACCTCTACCTGCTAATTTGAGGTATGCTTTTTTGGGTCCTAATGATACATATCCTGTGGTAGTTTCTGCTTTGCTTAGTGATGATGAGCTAGAAAAGTTATTACATGTTCTTCGGCAATATAAATTAGCTATTGGTTGGACAATTCAAGATATCAATGGAATTAGCCCTGCTCTTTGCATGCATAGAATTGCCTTAGAAGATAATCATAAGCCTGTGATTGAGGGACAAAGAAGATTGAATCTGAATTTGTAAGAGGTGGTGAAGAAAGAAATCACTAAGTTGCTTGATGCTGGTATCATATATTCGGTTCCACACAGTCAATGGGTTAGCCCTATTCATGTTGTGCCTAAGAAAGGTGGGATGACTGTCACGCACAATGAGAAGAATGAATTAATTCCCACGAGAACAGTAACAGGTTGGAGAGTTTGCATTGATTATAGGAAGTTGAATAACGCTACTCGCAAAGATCACTTTCCCTCCCATTCATTGATCAAATGCTCGAAAGGTTGGCGGGTAATGAGTATTACAACTTTCTGGATGGATTCTCGGGTTACTTTCAGATTCCTATTGCACCCGAAGATCAAGAGAATACCACCTTTACTTGTCCTTATGGCACTTTTGCTTATCGGAGGCTTCCTTTTGGTTTGTGTAATGGTCCTTCGACGTTTCAATGGCTTATGAACCACATATTCTCAGATTTTATAGGGAGAGACATGGAGGTCTTTATGGATGACTTCACGGTTTATGGTTCTTCCTTTGAATCATGTCTAGCCAGTTTATCGAAGGTGTTGCAGAGATGTACTGAAACGAATCTTGTTCTTAATTGGGAAAAATGTCACTTCATGGTGAATGAGGGCATTGTGCTTGGGCATAAAATCTCTAGTAAAGGCATTGAGGTCGATAGAGCAAAAATTGAAGTTATTGAAAAATTGCCACCACCTTCATCTGTGAAAGGTATTCGAAGCTTTCTTGGGCATGCTGGTTTTTATCGACGGTTCATCAAGGATTTCTCCAAGTTAGCTCGGCCTCTCTGCAATCTTCTCGAAAAGGATCGTGTCTTTGACTTTGATGAAAGTTTTCTTGTTGCTTTTAACAGGCTAAAGAAGGAACTTACTTCTGCACCCATAGTTACATCGCCCGATTGGAGCTTGCCATTTGAGCTTATGTGTGATGCAAGTGAATATGCTGTGGGTGTTGTTCTTGGGCAAAAGAAGGATAAGCGTATGCACGTGATAGCTTATGCAAGCAAGACTCTTGATGATGCACAAATCAACTATTCCACTACGGAGAAAGAGCTACTCGCAGTGGTATTTGCACTTGATAAATTCAGATCCTATCTTGTTGGGTCTAAGGTGATTGTCTATTCGGATCATGCTGCGATTCATTTCTTGATGACAAAGAAGGATGCCAAGCCTCGTCTAGTTCGTTGGATTCTCTTACTCCAGGAATTTGATCTTGAGATTCGAGATAAGAAGGGGTCCGAGAACTTGGTAGCTGATCATTTATCCAGGTTGGACCAAGGAGATGGAGAGGTAGGAGGTGAAATACCTATTAATGATAAATTTCCGGAGGAGCAACTTCTAGTTGTGTCTATGTCTACACCATGGTATGCAGATTTTGTGAACTACATTGTGGGAGGAGTTGTGCCTGATAATCTCTCTTATAACCAGAAGAAGAAGAAGAAGTTCTTTTATGATGTGAAGCATTACTATTGGGAGGAACCGCTACTTTACAAAGAATGTGCTGATGGAATGTTTCGTAGATGTGTACCTCATGATGAAGTTCCTCATATTTTCAGGCATTGTCATTCTCTAGAGTGTGGAGGTCATAACAGTAGTATGAAGACAGTGGCGAAAGTTTTGCAATCAAGATTCTATTGGCCAACCATGTATCAAGATGCTAGAGATTTTGTGGCGAAATGTGATAGATGTCAACGAGTTGGTAATATTTCGAGGAGGAACGAGATGCCTTTACAATCTATTCTTGAGGTGGAGATTTTCGATGTGTGGGGGATGGACTTCATGGGTCCATTTCCATCTTCTTATGGGAACCAGTATATTTTGGTGGGAGTTGATTATGTCTCTAAATGGGTTGAAGCGATTGCATCTCCTACTAATGATGCTAGAGTGGTGAAGAAGTTCCTAAAGAAAAATGTGTTCACGAGATTTGGAGTGCCAAGGGCTATTATCAATGATGGAGGTGCACACTTTTGCAATAAACAGGTGGCTGATCTCTTGAAAAAGTATGGTGTGACACAAAAGGTGGCAACTCCTTATCATCCGCAAACAAGTGGACAAGTTAAGATTTCGAATCATGAGTTGAAGTCAATTTTGGAGAAGACAGTGGCAGCGTCAAGAAAGGATTGGTCAATAAAGCTTGATGATGCACTTTGGGCATATAGGACGGCGTTTAAAACACCTATTGGAATGTCTCCATATAGGTTGATCTTTGGGAAGCCATGTCATTTGCCGGTGGAACTTCAGCATAAGGCATTTTGGGCGACAAGAGATTTGAATTTTAATCTAAAATCTGCGGGAGAGAAGCGTTTACTTCAACTTGGAGAGCTTGAGGAGATTAGGCTCCAATCTTATGAAAATGCTAGTATCTACAAGGAGAAGACTAAATTGTGGCATGACAAGCACATTCAGAAGAAGGAATTTGAGGTTGGGCAACATGTTCTATTGTTTAATTCAAGACTCCGTTTATTCCCCGGAAAGCTCAGATCACGATGGTCCGGACCTTTTTAGATTGTGAAGGTCTATCCTAATGGGGTTTGTGAGATTACTAGAGAAGGGTCAGATGTATTCAAGGTGAACGGGCAGAGACTTAAGCCATACCTGCTTGGAGAAACAGTGGAGCGAGGAATGTGCATTCTTCACCTCCAAGACCCTATCATCAGTTGAGAATCGGCGTCGAGCTAATGACGTTAAACAAGCGCTTCGTGGGAGGCAACCCATGTATTGTGAGTATTTCCTTCTTTATTATATATTGTATAATTCATTGTTTAGTGTGTCAATGAGGACATTGCCCCATTTAAGTGTGGGGAGGTGTTTTCATTAGTTGTAATTGTAAGTATTAAAAAAAAGAAAAAGTAATACGCAATATATGTAACATTGTGTTCATATAGGATTTCATGTCTTGCATATTAGTAGTAATTCATGCATATATGTTCATGTTAATTATGTGTGTTTCATTTAGGACATTCTGTTTTTATTTTTCGTATACCATGTCAGTTCATGTTAGTTGCATTTCATGGCATGCATTGTTCATGATCCCTTAGAACGAG
This sequence comes from Saposhnikovia divaricata, assembly GCA_036435485.1. Lineage (NCBI taxonomy): Eukaryota > Viridiplantae > Streptophyta > Magnoliopsida > Apiales > Apiaceae > Saposhnikovia > Saposhnikovia divaricata. Next base: position 118,580,575 of record CM071598.1, on the reverse strand, counting down.
ATGATTCTGATTGGTAGGTAGGTGTCTAATTGAGTGTGGTAATGATGAATAGAGGGTTGACTTATAGTTTCTATGAAATTGACTTATGTGTGTCAGAAACAAAACTAATTACACAGTCTCATTAGGTGCTTTTGGGCTAGGTTAGGGTCATGCTTGTTTGGATGTTTTGAGATTTAATCACTTGTTTATATTTAGAATTTTCGTTATTCCCTTTATAGCGTAGGAGCACTTAAGTCTAAGTTTGGGGGAAAACAGGAATTTCATGCTAGTTGTTAATAATGGCTAGGTGTCAAATGGCTAGTAGCCGGCTCATATTGATATAAGTAGTCTAGGGTTGGAATTGAGAATTCTCATTCCAGATTGCATATAAAAAAAAAAGAAAAAAAACGAAGAAAGAAAAAAAAAGGAAAAAAAAAAGTCAATTGTTAAATGCAAAATTAGCCACGAGTGAGCTCTTTAATACTCGAGCTATTAAGTCTGAGGGGACTTAGTCCTAGTAACCTAAAGCCCTTGTGGTTTGGGATTGCTGACCTAATACTCGCTACATGGGTATTATTGTATAAGCCTTTAGGGGTCTCATTCATTGCACGGTTAAATAAGCATTCTTGTATATATTATTATGTGTCGTAGTTGTTAGTAATTAAGCATGAATTTCTGTCTACCTTGGGTATGGATGGAGGTGTTCCTAGGTTATGAAGTGTCTACAGTCTATTCTATTTATAAACCTGTGATTGTCTTGGCGAAGGATATGTACGATTTTTGACCTAGTTTTAGGAGTATTTCTGATGAGCATTGCACACACGCACGTTCGAAGGGGATCTTTGCATTTTTCATAGTAGTTGCATTCATGCATTGCATTGTTAATTTAATGGATTTTGTGGGTACATTCGCTATAGGCCCTCACGAGACCTTACTCGTCCACTAGGGCTGCCTAGGGGTTTAAAGGGCTTGTTGCATATACAAAATGCAACCGTGATCACCTACGGAAGTGGTACTAGTTAGTTAGTGTAGTTGTTTATGCTTGAGGACAAGCATCGGTTTAAGTTTGGGGGTGTGATAAGTGGATTTTATATCCACTTGGAGCATTCCATATCGGCTTAAATTGATACACTTGACCTCAAGTTTGTTGTAGTTTTGATGTGTTTTGTTAAGTGTGCAGGGTTGCAAGAATGTTGAATAAGGTTGTAATTTCCGTCAATTCTGGAGATGAATTCGAGCTTAAGAACGAACAATGGAGTCTTGTTGTGAGCCACCATGAAGGTTCCAAGGCAAGGAATTGAAGTATGGAAGCTTTGAGAAAAAGAACGAAAGGAAACGGAGGCAAAACGAAGGAAAAACGAAGGAAATAGCATGCTGAAAAACCGCGGGCAGATTTGGCTTGAGGCCGCGGCCTCAATTCCCAGGATGCGGCCTCGGCGCGGGCAGATTTATCTTGAGGCCGCGGCCTCAGATCTCAGGATGCGGCCTCGGGGGCATTCTGTCCATTCCGAATTTTCTCCTAAAAACTCTACAATTCTTTCCTGTTTCGAATTTGTTATGTAAATTAGGTATTTCCTTGTTGGATAAAACTTTTAGGGCCTATAAAAACACATTATATCATTGTAAAATCATATCATCACAAAGATATACATATCATATCATTGTAACACGCAGCTTTTAGGGATTTTTCTGGAGAACTATTATTTTCTTTGAAGATTGAAGATTAAAGGTTTTTTCTATATTCTTATAATTATGAGTTCTTCTATTAATTCGTGTGTTTTGTTTTCTTCCTTAATTATGTGTAACTAAATCTCTAATCTGAGGATTGGGTAGTATTCCTTGGTATTCATGTGTGTTTAATTATCTGTGATTTTCTTGCTTTGCTGATCTGTTATTGAGGGATTAACACAATTAGGGGCGTCATGAACCTTTGATTGGATTTTAGGGATTGTAATTACTTGGAAGAGGAGTTGCAATTTTAGTACACGATTTAACAGACATAATTCAAGTATTTGATTGGAAGATTAATATGCGAATTGTGAGACTTATAATTCTTGGTGCTTATTAGTCTATGATTGTACTTTGATTATATCACGGAAGTGACAATTAAGGTGTAGTTGTCGACACTATATTGTATTTTGGAAGAGAACATTATAACCTTAGAAGAATTGTTTTCAACAGAGTAAGAACGTAGATGTCACAGAGATATTGAATGTGCATTGAAACCAAGTAAAGAACCCCGGTTCTTGGATTATTTTCCTCATATATTTTATTCTCAATTGATAATTAGTTTAATTAGTTTATAAACAAACCAAACATTCTTCTACACTTCTAAATTGTGAGAGATAAAATACTTGAACTTGATTCTACATATTAGTCCTTCCCTGAGAACGAACTACAAAAATACTACTAACAAGAAGTGATGAGATCACTTCACAAAAATAGAGAGATTTAGGAATTGTTTCTACTTTGAATGCAGGTTTTCAGGATACAACAGTCTCATCTGCTGTTGATTTAAAAATGAAAGGAGTTATGAATCCTGAAGATAATGTGGATGATAAAATTCCTGAGGCTAAAGATAGCTCAGATGATGATGATGATGATGATGATGATCATGATCATGATTCTGAAGCAGCTCAGCATAAAGCTGTCATGAAAGCAAGTCTAGGATCTACTTATGGATCATCCAGTCAATTTATGGAGTCTATGGGTAAATCTATAGCTGCTCCAGTTGAGATCATAGGAGATTACAACAATCTTATTCCTGAACATATTCAAGCTGCTAGAAGGTCTGAATGGTATACTGAGTGGAATCAGTCTTCTGCTGATATAAATTTCAATAATGCACTTTTTCACTCAGGGCATATTGCTACTAAGATTTCTGATCCTAATCTCATAGCTCATCTGAAGACAACAACTATTCTGGCAAAAGGGCTGAAGGATGAAATTAATTCTGTCAAGAGTGATAATGAAAAATTTCATTCTCGGTTTATTAAGGATTATTCTGAAATTGCCACTGCTAAACAGCTTCAACGTTTAAGCACTGCCTTCACCACAAGGATGGATACCTTGGAAGATAAGGTTGTCACTATGTCCTCCAGAATGGCAAATATTGAAGATTATCTACAACTTATCTTATATTAATTGACTGATCCTGATGATGCTACTGATGTCAAAAAGGGGGAGAAGGTAGTCAAAACAAAATGCACACCTGATCTAGTTGTAAGAAAGGATGATGATACTTCTGGAAATGATGGTGGTACTCAGTCACATGTGCCAGGAACCTCTGATGCTGTTTTGGTAACAAGGAGAAGTCAGTCACAAACTCAAACCAAGCGGTCAACTCATGTTTCTGAATCTGGGAAGAAAATAGTAAGAATCCTGAAGCAATCTCAAATCCTGACAAAAGAACAATTTTTGTCACCTGGTCAAAGTCAAAGGCAAACACTTCCTACAATTCTTGGAGGTTATGAAGATTTGCTAATTACTGATGTAAAAGATGCTCCTCATCTTTTTGAGAAGATTACTACTGGGACAGGTGATAGTGAAGTTGTATATCACACTAGTGCTAAGGTTCATCAGTATCATGCTGAGAAGGCACTTGCTTTAACTTCTGAAGAAAATCCAAATATGACTACTGATGAGATCTTAGAAGAACAAAACAGAATTCTTGAGGAGATTGCTAGACAAAAAGAAGCTCCTGCTGCAAGAAGAGGGAGAGGCAAAGGAGATAGAAGAAGAGGAAGAGGAAGAAAGCGTACTCAAACAAGTTCAAGACAGACAAGGTCTGGTGGAATAACGATTGAGGGGATACCTGAAGATTCTCAGAAAGTAAAGAAGAAGAAATCTCCGTTACTTCTTACATTGACTCCAGATAACAAATTTAATGTACCTGAAGAAGCTGCTGATGAAAAACCTCAGTTAGTTAGAAAAGGTAAAGTCACTGTGAGAACTACTCAATCTGCTGTTCCTGATTCTGATGAAGCTGAAATCTTGAAAGAACTTGAGGTTATGATTGATGTGCCTAAAATAAATATTTTAAAATCGCAAGCGCACGATCATCGTTTTAATACTTGAGATTCGATCCACAGGGACTAATATTTATTTCGCGATCCTTAATAATTGATTTAATCGAAATAGAACAATTTGGAAAATTTTGATTTTTAAACTAATTAATTTCTAAAAGAAAACCACTATTTAAAAGAAAATTTTATTATTATTCTATTTTTAAACTAATTAATTAAAAGCTAATTATTTAAGGATTAAAACTAGAAAAACTATTTAATTTGTAAAAGAAAATTTACACTATTTTTAGGAAAATTTAATTAATCTATTTTAAATTAAAAAAAACTGAATTTTGCATTTTTACTATTTAAATTTGAATAGATTTTTATTTAAAAGTAAATTAATCTATTTTTCTATTTCTAAATTAGTTTAATTAAATATGAAGAAAAGTAAATCACTCTAAAAATTCTAAATTTTAACAGAAAATTAAATTTATTCTAATTTTAAACCAAGAAATTAAAAATTAAAAGAACAAAATCTAATTTATTTAAGGATTCTAAATTTTAATTAAATTTTATTCTAAGAAATTATTTACAGAATTTTTCGTCTTTTTTTTTTTTGAAAACTTGACATGAGGTGCTTGTAAACTTAATGAAAACAACTTGACTTGTTTTAAATAAATTACATCAACTCGCATAACAGACTGGCAGCAAAAGGACACAAACACAACTCATCAACGACAGCAGCTAAAACACAGATACGACCCAGTAGATAAATTAAAACGAATGAAAACAGTTAAGAGGTTTAACAAAACTCGATTCGGAACTCAAACAAATCTAACATTAATTCTGCAGTTATCAATTTTGAACAACTAAGTGAACAAAACCACAACAATACACAGCAATTGACACAAGCTACTCGACAAATTAACTCCGTAAGATTCAGAAACAGAAACGCAGAATTCATAAACTCAGCCAAGAAATTCGAACAACTCAAACATTGAAACGAGTCAACTCGCAAACACTATAATTTCAACAACTCAGGCAACCGGAATCTCAGCAACGAGACAACATCTCGAACAAAAGACCTATACAATTCAGAACAACTCGACAAAACAAACGTAGCAGCACCGTACGAAACTCAAAAATTCAGCAACCCAAAACTCATTATAAAAACATGAACACGGTGAAATCAAAACAGGAACCTCACAATGATATTAAACCACGAACTACGATCGAATTAAAACGCAGCAAAACTCGAAGAACAATTCACTAAACTAACAATACTCATAGAACATTACAACCTCGACTAATCAACAAAACAAAGCAGAATACTCGCAGCAGTGAAGTAAACGCACAGACCCTGCTAGAATCCACTCGAAAACAAAGTAGCTCGACTCAAACAAAACAACGAACAAAACAGCAACTATAAAACAAGACTCGTGACTTGGTAAAAATGAGAAAGAGGGGAATGACCGAGTGTATTTAATCGAAGAAAACAAAGAAAACAAAGGGAAGAGGAAGAGAAACTAAAATGAGGAGAAAGGGAGATGGGAAGGAGAAGGCTGCGGTTTTGAGGGATTTTGCAAACAAAAATAAAATAAAGAATAACAAGTGCTGGGTTTGGTAAAAGAGGGGTTTGATTTGAGTATAAAAACCGGGGAGGAGTGAACTGGGGGAAGGGGAAGAGAGGCTGCGATTTTTGGGGGAGAGAGATAGGGAGAGAGAGTTGTGGTTTAGCCGAAGGAAAGAAGGAGAAAACAGGGGCTTCTCGTATTTAATCGACAGAAACAAACAGATGGATTTGGTGTATATCCGTGGAAGATGAAAACAGATAGCTGGGTTAGTATATTATGTAGAGGAATAAAATGACAATACCATGAAATAAACAGGTGAATATGAAAAGCTGTTTCGAATTAACTAAAATTAATACAACTAAATTTTTTTTATTATTATTGTTATTATTTAATATACAAAAATAAATCAATTACCTACAAACTTAAAATTGTATTCTACTAGAATGTTGATTAAGAATTAAATGCCCACAATAAAATGGAGTTTTAAAGAGGCGTAACTAATATTAAAACGAAAATTAAAACTACAAAAAAAATTCTTAAATCGATACTTTCAATCCCATGTGGTTCGCATCGCTACTTTATCCACACAAGAATTTACGAAAATAACGACATAAAGAATAAGGAAAGAGATGCAAGAATTTAAAAGAAGACTTGAAATTTGCATAAAAATAAAGAGTGTTTACCAGAAGAAAAATATTACAACTAAAATTTTTGGAGATGAACTACTACTACTATAATTCTAGGATATTCTAGGTGTTTTTACAAGTGAAGAAGAAGGCTATTTATAGAAGATAATTATGGTTTTTGGTTGGTGTGGGTAAATCCTAGCCATTGATTTGGTTTTTGTGTTCGCTTAATCTTGACCATTTATTTGGTTTGGTAAAAAATGCACCACCACCCCTTGCTTTTCCTTTTCTTCTTGCTTTGGTCCTTCGTCTTTCTCGTTTGCCCTTCCTTGACATTTATTTCTTTATTTTACCATTTCTTCATTTTTTCTCCAATTTCCTGAAATGCAACAAAATAAGTTTATTAAAATACGAGTTTAAGTAGCAAATAGGTTATAAAAATATGCAAAAATATGCACTTATCAAATGCCCCCATACATATCTTTTGCTCATTCTCGAGTAAAACACAAAGAAAAATGCAGAATGAAAAAACCTATACTCACTATCGTAGGAATCACGGGTAATTTTAGGTTTACCAACCCGTTAAACTCATAGGCGATCTCTACAAGAGGATTGTTGTCTCCTAAGGGTTTACAGAAGATATACCCATAAAATCTTTGAGATAAATCAGCAAGTATCCAACTTTCCTCTTTCAACCTAGCTTTCATTGGTGCCAACAAAACAATTTTTTTGTAGGAAAATATATATGCCTTAAAAATTCTTTTAATAATAGCCAAGTTAGGTTCCCACAATCCACATGATTAGACTAAAAATTTACAAAAAATCCCAAGGTGTGTAGTGAATTTAAGGCCCTTGATGGATAAAGTGCATACGAACATTTTCTCTTTTTCAACCAATATTGAACTGACCCAATCTCTATCAAAACAAGTATCTAGCCAAACTTCACGTTCTTAGTAGTTAGATCGACTGTGCAATGGTTGAGGTCCCAAAAGACTTTTGCATCAATACCCATTTAGCGAGTTTTAGGTCAACAATCCAATATCACAAGGGACCTTAGGTTGCTAGGCACAAAGTCCCCTCGGACTTACTTACTCGGGTTATCAATGAGCCCAACCTAGCCGATTTCCCTACTAAGAATTTATTATTACAAAATTACACTAGCACTCTACAATTACAAACATTTATTGACTCTCTTTATATATATATATATATATATATATATATATATATATATATATATATATATATATGACACTATAGGAGCAAGATTCCGCAAAGGTTTGATTCGACATTGTTCTAACATGTGGGTTCTCTCTCAGGTATCGAATAACATTCCTATACAATTTTTCCATCAAAGGTCTTGTGCAAAATGTGTCGTCTTGGTCTTTTAAGCAAACATTTGTTCGACACAAGTTTCATGAGGAAAACCTTACCTGACTACGTTCAAATTATCTAAAGGCATTATACATATAATTTTCGAAAAATAGTCAACACCAACTAGTTCTAAAATTTAAAGAGTGGGAAGGACAACTAAGCTAAAATAACTCTATTTTTGAATTTTTCAAATTATTAATTTTTTTGGATTTTTCAATTTTATGTATTTACACTAAAACCCTACCCCATACCTAAATCATGCATTGTCCTCGATGTATGCAAAATGCAAGATAAATGACAAGGGAAAATGGTAAGAAAACACCTGATAAGGATGAAAGAGAGTTTACAATTACCTACTGAAGAAACTTACTTGAATCATGGATCGATGAGGTAGATAACCTCTTCCTCGGGATCATTTGGCAGCTCTAAAAATGGTTTGAGTCTTTGTCCATTAACTTTAAATATATCACCATTTTTAAGATTTTCAATTTCAACAGCACCGTGAGGAAAAACGACCCTAACAACATAAGGACCTTCCCACCGGGATCTCAATTTCCCGGGTAACAAATGAAGCCTAGAATTGTACAAAAGAACTTTTTGACCGGGAGAAAAAGATTTTCTCAAAATAGATTTATCATGAAAAAGCTTAGTTCTTTGTTTATAGATTTTAGCATTCTCGTAGGCTTCATTTCTCAACTCCTCGAGTTCAGACAACTGCAACTTCCTATGACTACCGGCGGTTGGTAAGTCAAAATTTAACTCACGAATGGCCCACATGGCCCTATGTTCAAGCTCCACGGGTAAGTGACAGGCCTTGCCAAAGACAATCCGATAAGGGGACATGCCTAAAATGGTTTTAAAAGCGGTTCGATAGGCCCACAAGGCATCTATCAGCTTAGTTGACCAATCCTTCCTATTTGAGTTGACAATCTTTTCTAAAATTTGCTTAATTTGATGATTCGAGACTTCAACTTGCCCACTAGTTTGAGGATGGTAAGGGTTGGCTAGCCGATGAGTTATTGAGTACTTTCAAAAGAAACTCAAATTGACGATTCTTGAAGTGCTTGCCTTGGTCACTAATGATAGCCCTAGGTGTACCGAAACGAGAAAAGATATTCTCTTTGAGGAATTTAGAACGACCTTGTTATCATTGGACTTAGTAGCAATGGCTTCCACCCACTTAGATACGTAATCGATCGCTAACAGAATGTAGAGGTTGCCAAAGGAACTAGGAAAGTGGCCCATAAAATCGATACCCCATACATCGAAAATCTCAATGATTAAGATGGGGTTCATTGGCATCATGTTTCTCTTAGTGATCTTTCCTAAGTGTTGACACCTATTACACGCGGCACAATATTCGGCAGCATCCTTGAACAAAGTAGGCCAATAAAAACCGCTTTGGAGGATTTTAGCGGCTGTTTTCTTAGCACTAAAATGCCCTCCACAAGCTTGATCATGGCAGAAAGAAAGGATATTCTTGAATTCATGATTTGGGACGCACCTCCGAATGATTTGGTCGGGACAGTATTTAAAGAGATACGGGTCGTCCCAAAAGAAGTGTTTGACTCGTGAAAAGAATTTGGATTTATCTTGAGAGGACCAATGAGAGGGAATGTCGCCAGTTGCAAGATAATTGACAATATCGGCGAACCAAGGGGGAGTAGAGATGGACAGAAGTTGTTCGTCCGGAAAAGATTCGTTTATAGGAGAGTCGATGGTGGACTCCACTATCAAGTGAGAAAGATGATCGGTGACAACATTCTCAAATCCCTTCTTGTCCCTAATTTCTAGGTCAAACTCTTGAAGCAAGAGAATCCACCTAATCAATCGGGCTTTAGAGTCTTTCTATGAGAATAGATAACGAAGAGCGGCATGATCGGTGTAGACAATGATTTTCGAGCCGATAAGATAAGACCGAAACTTGTCGAGAGCAAAGACTACGGCTAGAAGTTCTTTTTCGGTGGTAGAGTAGTTAAGTTAGGAATCATTCAAAGTCTTGCTAGCGTAGTAAATGACATGGGGTATCTTATCGATTCGTTGCCCTAAAGCGGCTCCTACCGCATAATCATAAGCGTCACACATCAACTCGAAGGGGAGATTCCAATCAGGAGATCGAATGATTGGGGCAGAAGTCAATTCTTTCTTAAGATGCTCAAAAGATTGTAAACAATCGCTATTGAAATCGAATTTGACATCCTTCCCGAGAAGATTGGTTAAGGGTCTAGCCTTCTTGCTAAAATCCTTAATGAAGCGCCTATAAAAACCTGCATGGCCTAGGAAGGAACGAATGGCTTTGACCGACTTGGGTGGGGGAAGATTTGCAATGAGGTCAACTTTGGGTTTATCGACTTCTATCCCCTTTTCAGAAATTTTATGACCGAGAACGATTCCTTCCTTAACCATGAAATGACATTTCTCCCAGTTGAGAACGAGGTTGGTTTCTTTACACCTTTTTAAAACTAACTCAAGATGGTTTAAGCACTGGTGGAAAGACGAACCAAAGATGGAAAAGTCATCGATAAAGATCTCGAGAAAATCCCCTACCATGTCAGAAAAGATGCTCATCATGCATCTTTGGAAAGTGGCTGGAGCAGTGGTTAGACCAAAGGCTAAACGTCAATAGGCAAAGGTTCCAAAGGGACATGTGAAAGTGGTCTTTTCTTGGTCTTTGGGAGCAATGGGAATTTGAAAATAGCCAGAATAACCATCTAGAAAACAATAGAACGAATGATCGGCTAACCTTTCTAACATTTGATCGATAAAAGGCAAAGGGAAATGGTCTTTTCTGGTGGCAGAATTGAGTTTCCTATAGTCTAAGGTGGCAGAATTGAGTTTCCTACAGTCTATGCACACCCTCCACCCGGATTGAACACGGGTGGGCACTTGCTCATCATTCTCGTTGGTGACAATGGTAATGCCAGACTTCTTAGGAACTACTTGAATGGGGCTGACCCAAGAGCTATCAGAAATGGGATAAATGATCCCATTATCGAGACACTTAAGAATTTCTTTTCGAACGACTTCCATCATGGTGGGGTTCAAACACCGTTGAGGGTCTCGAACGGGTTTTGCATCATCAACTAAGTGTATTCGATGTTGGACAATGGCCGGACTAATTCCTTTAATATCAGAGATACTCCAACCTATGGCCTCCTTATGTTCTCTAAGCACCCTAACAAGCTCATCCTCTTGTGACTCGGTCAAATCAGAGGCGATAATAACGGGAAGAGACTCATTAGGACATAAAAAGGCGTACTTAAGAGTATCGGGAAGAGGTTTGAGTTCTAAATCGGGCGGCGTTGACTCAACGGGCTTACTAGTTTTGAGAAGAGACAGGGGAGATGGTTCAACATCTTGATTATTTGTAGGAATGGTGGAATCTAACATAGCATTGACCTTACTTGTATATTCGGAAACATCCCAGTTTTGACCAAAGTGGTTTAAACAAAAATCAAGAGCATCATTAGGGGTCATGAAATTTTGATCAACTATTTCATCAATTAAATTGACATCCATAGGTTGATCATGAAAATCATTGGGTTGTTTCCCAACATGAAAGATATTGAGGTCAATGGTCATGTTCCCGAACGTTAGTTTCATTAATCCATTTCTACAATTAATCAAAGCATTCGAAGTGGCTAGAAACAGACGTCCTAAAATGACGGGAATTTGGTATGTCGGATTCCTAACCGGTTCGGTTTCTAGTACCACAAATTCAACAGGAAAGGCGAAATCACCAACTTTAATTAGCACGTCCTCGATGATCCCCTTAGGAATTTTGATTGATCTATCTGCTAATTGAAGGGTAACATTCGTCTTTTGAAGTTCTCCTAACCCTAGGGTTTGGTATACAGAAAATGGAAGCAAGTTCACACTGGCGCCTAAATCGAGTAACGCCTTGTCCACAAAAGAATTACCTATGACACATGAAATTGTGGGACAACCGAGGTCCTTATATTTCACGGGAATATGGTTAGAAAGAATTGAGCTCACTTGAGAGGTCAAAAAGGCTTTCTTAGGGACTTGGGTGGTTCGCTTATGAGTGCACAAATCTTTTAGACATTTCGCATAAGAGGGAATTTGTTGAATCGCGTCTAAAAGAGGAATGTTGACTTTAACTTGCTTAAAAACCTCTAAGATCTTGTTTAATTGAGCAGTTTGCTTATTAGAGACGAGGCGTTGTGGGTAAGGAGCCTTTGGTTTATATACTTGTTCTTCGGGAACGGGCTCCGAGGTTGTTCCACTCGAAGAAAATGGCTGACTAGAAAGAGGTGAAGAGATAGGAATCGAAGTTTGATCAGAAGGATCGAGAATAGGTGTCGGTGCAACGTTTGATTCTTCTTCTTCCTCTTCGGGGGACTCGACTCCTACTCGATTATCAACATGCTTTCCGGATCTTAGGGAAATGACAGCATGCACATTGTCAGGAGGTCTTTGATTAATAGGAAACTTAGGGTTGACCTCGGGCTGACTTGGAAACTTATTCTTCTCACGCTCATGGATGGAATTAGATAATTGGCTCACTTGAACCTCTAACTTAGATATGGCTTGGGTGCTAGCATTTAAGATTTGCCTATCTTGTGTCATGGTTTGCGTGAAAGTTTATTGCGATTGAGCCAAATTAGTGGTGGATTTGAGAAGCGCATCGAGACTTTTCTCCAACGATGTAAGTCGCTTATCCGACTCAAAAAAACCGGGAGGGTGGGAAGGAGCTTGAGTCGGATAAGGAGCACGATTTTGAGGGGAAAAAGAATTCACGTGAGGTTTATGAAAAACCGGCGGTTGAGATTGGAAATTTTGGAACGAAGGAGGTTGATTTTGGAATTGTGTGGGGTGAGATTGTTGACCTTGACCTTGATTGCAAGAAAAGTTCGGGTGATTTTTCCAACCGGGGTTATAAGTAGGAACATAAGGATCATTTCGAGGACCCGATTGGAACATCGCATTGACTTGTTGAAAATCTTGAGGATTTTGTATCCCTTGATTGGTTGAGTTAAAATTCGAGCACATGGATACTTGGGAGGGGGACCCATTGGTTTCTAAAGCTTCTAAACGTCGAGTAAGAGTGGATAATTTAGCCTCGGTCACGATAGAGTTACCAACTTGATGTAGCCCTCTTTGATGTATGGTAGTTATTGAATCGTTTGATTTCTCGGGTTCTCGAGTGGGCTCCCTAGTTGATTCCCACAGCATAGTCTTTTCTGCGAACTCTTCGAAAAATTCCCATCCCTCGTCCTCGTCTTTTTCCATGAATTTCCCTTGGCACATAGATTCCAACAATGCAGTTGTTGAACCATCTAAGGCCTCGTACACAATCTTACAAAGCCTCCATTTTTCGATTCCGTGGTGGGGACATTGGGATAAAAGATTTTTAAAGCGGTCAAAACACGTCCAAAATGGTTCGATTAGTTTTTGACGAAATTGATTAATCTCATTAGTGAGTTTCGTAGTCTTATGGCTTGGAAAGAATTTTTTTAGAAAAATAACTACGAAACCCTCCCACGTGGAAATCGAATTGACAGGTAGACTATACAACCATTTTTTTGCATTATCTTTTAAAGCGAAGTTGATTAGTCTAAGACTTATAGAGTCCTCGGAAAGTTGTTGGAGTTTTTGCAAAGCGCAAACCTCCTCGAATTCATGTAGAAAAAGATAAGGATCCTCACCGTCACTCCCGCGAAAATTAGGTAACATGCTAATTTGATGACCTTTGATTTCGAAATTATTACCATTAACCGGGGGAAGAGTGATACATGAGGGTTGAGCAGAACGGGTGGGATAGCAACGGTCCTTAAGAGACATGGCCATGGTTACTGTTGGTTCGGTAATCTCTAACGATTCGGAATCAGACGAGGAAGAAATCGCAAATGATCTCACTAGTTTCGCAGAATTATCCCTAAACCAAGTAGTTCGCATAAACCACGAAAGGAAACACGTAGCAAGTAAGTGCGGAGAAAGATTTAAACACACAAAAGAAAGGGTGAAAAATCAAAAGAAAAATTCTATACCTAGGGTTCTTTAATAAACTAGACCTTGCTCCTAACTTAAAGGACCACCAAAAACTCAATAAATCAGAATTTATTCGGGACGATTTGGCCAGGTAGGTGCAAGCATTGCTAAGAGGCTAAACACCAGCCTAGACACCAAATCCTAATTGGCCAGGTAAGCTTTCGCTTGCCTAGACACCAAAGAGTCAGAATAATTAATGATTACTTCGTTTCTTAGGTACCTTCCTAATTGAGCGCGAAATTCCTAGGGGCCAACGTCTAATTAGTTTTATTAAAGGCTTGGTATGTAAAATGATGGATTAAATTGTTTTTGGGCCAAGGAAAGAGTGATGAAATCCCTCCCCTTATCTTGTGATGTGGTTTTGCCCTTAAGATTTATTTATAAATGAATGCAACAAACAACGATATATATACAAAACTATAAACAGTTATGGATGCTTACACTACGTGTTTTAACTAAAAGAAAGAAGAAATTTAACGTACCTTTGGGTCCTCTAGCAATCACCACAATTTATAAGGTACGAAAAATTAAAAACAAGAAAATAAAAATCTAGATGATGTGCCCTAAGTGATTAAATGCATGATGCAACAATTATGTATTTACTAGCTAATTTTTTTTGGATTTTAAATTTTCAATTTTTTTGTTATTTTTTTTTATGATTTTCTAAAATAAAAGAGGACAAAAGAGTGAAATACGGGTTACCGAAGCAAGCTTCCAAAAATTCCAGTTTTCCTCCACAGTGATTCCCGAAATTTTAACTTTTCCTAAAAATAAAATGAGATAAAAATGAGACAAGTAAAACTAATCCGAAAAATTAAAAATCAAAGAGCGAAAAATAATTAGATTCCCGGCAGCGGCGCCAAAAACTTGATGTGCCTAAAATAAATATTTTAAAATTGCAAGCGCACGATCATCGTTTTAATACATGAGATTCGATCCACAGGGACTAATATTTATTTCGCGATCCTTAATAATTGATTTAATCGAATTAGAACAATTTGGAAAATTTTGATTTTTAAACTAATTAATTTCTAAAAGAAAACCACTATTTAAAAGAAAATTTTATTATTATTCTATTTTTAAACTAATTAATTAAAAGCTAAATTATTTAAGGATTAAAACTAGAAAAACTATTTAATTTGTAAAAGAAAATTTGCACTATTTTTAGGAAAATTTAATTAATCTATTTTAAACTAAAAAAACTGAATTTTGCATTTTTACTATTTAAATTTGAATTGATTTTTATTTAAAAGTAAATTAATCTATTTTTCTATTTCTAAATTAGTTTAATTAAATATGAAGAAAAGTAAATCACTCTAAAAATTCTAAATTTTAACAGAAAATTAAATTTATTTTAATTTTAAACCAAGAAATTAAAAATTAAAAGAACAAAAACTAATTTATTTAAGGATTCTAAATTTGAATTAAATTTTATTCTAAGAAATTATTTACAGAATTTTTCGTCTTTTTTTTTTTTTGAAAACTTGACATGAGGTGCTTGTAAACTTAATGAAAACAACTTGACTTGTTTTAAAGAAATTACATCAACTCGCATAACAGACTAGCAGCAAAAGGACACAAACACAACTCATCAACGACAGCAGCTAAAACACAGATACGACCCAGTAGATAAATTAAAACGAATGAAAACAGTTAAGAGGTTTAACAAAACTCGATTCGGAACTCAAACAAATCTAACATTAATTCTGCATTTATCAATTTTGAACAACTAAGTGAACAAAACCACAACAATACACAGCAATTGACACAAGCTACTTGACCAATTAACTCAGTAAGATTCAGAAACAGAAACGCAGAATTCATAAACTCAGCCAAGAAATTCGAACAACTCAAACATTGAAACGAGTCAACTTGCAAACACTATAATTTCAACAACTCAGGCAACCAGAATCTCAGCAACGAGACAACAACTCGAACAAAAGACCTATACAATTCAGAACAACTCGACAAAACAAACGTAGCAGCACCGTACGAAACTCAGAAATTCAGCAACCCAAAACTCATTATAAAAACATGAACTCGATGAAATCAAAACAGGAACCTCATAATGATATTAAACCACGAACTACGATCGAATTAAAACGCAGCAAAACTCGAAGAACAATTCACTAAACTAACAATACTCATAGAACATTACAACCTCGACTAATCAACAAAACAAAGCAGAATACTCGCAACAGTGAAGTAAACGCACAGACCCTGCTAGAATCCACTCGAAAACAAAGTACCTCGACTCAAACAAAACAACGAATAAAACAGCAACTGTAAAACAAGACTCGCGACTTGGTAAAAATGAGAAAGAGGGGAATGACCGAGTGTATTTAATCGAAGAAAACAAAGTAAACAAAGGGAAGACGAAGAGAAACTAAAACGAGGAGAAAAGGAGATGGGAAGGAGAAGGCTGCGATTTTGGGGGATTTTTCAAACAAAAACAAAAAAAAAGAAAATAAAGAATAACAAGTGCTGGGTTTGGTAAAAGAGGGGTTTGATTTGAGTATAAAAACCGGGGAGGAGTGAACTGGGGGAAGGGGGAAGAGAGGCTGCGATTTTGGGGGGAGAGAGATAGGGAGAGAGAGTTGTGGTTTAGCCGAAGAAAAGAAGGAGAAAACAGGGGCTTCTCGTATTTAATCGACAGAAACAAACAGATGGATTTGGTGTATATCCGTGGAAGATGAAAACAGATAGCTGGGTTAGTATATTATGTAGAGGAATAAAATGACAATACCATGAAATAAACAGGTGAATATGAAAAGCTGTTTCGAATTAACTAAAATTAATACAACTAAATTTTTTATTATTATTATTGTTATTATTTAATATACAAAAATAAAGCAATTACCTACAAAATTAAAATTGTATTCTACTAGAATGTTGATTAAGAATTAAATGCCCACAATAAAATGGAGTTTTAAAGAGGCGTAACTAATATTAAAACGGAAATTAAAACTACGAAACAAATTCTTAAATCGATACTTTCAATCCCATGTGGTTAGCATCGCTACTTTATCCACACAAGAATTTACGAAAATAACGAAATAAAGAATAAGGAAAGAGATGCAAGAATTTAAAAGAAGACTTGAAATTTGCATAAAAATAAAGAGTGTTTACAAGAAGAAAAATATTACAACTAAAATTTTTGGAGATGAACTACTACTACTATAATTCTAGGATATTCTAGGTGTTTTTACAAGTGAAGAAGGAGGCTACTTATAGAAGATAATTAGGGTTTTTGGTTGGTGTGGGTAAATCCTAGCCATTGATTTGGTTTTTGTGTTGGCTTAATCTTGACCATCCATTTGGTTTGGTCAAAAATGCACCACCACCCCTTGCTTTTCCTTTTCTTCTTGCTTTGGTCCTTCGTCTTTCTCTTTTGCCCTTCCTTGACATTTATTTCTTTATTTTGCCATTTCTTCATTTTTTCTCCAATTTCCCGAAATGCAACAAAATAAGTTTATTAAAATACGAGTTTAAGTAGCAAATAGGTAATAAAAATATGCAAAAATATGCACTTATCAATGATTCTTGCTGATGTGGTTGAAATTCACAATCTGGAAGTTGATGAACAAGAAAAGGAGGCCAGAAAAAGTGCAAAAGATACTGAGGTTAAAGAAACCAGAAAGTACTTGGAAGATCTGGCTGGTTCAAACAGATTATTGTGGTATGATTGAAATAGACTTGTTCCAGAACATCAAAAGGAGAATACACCAGTAATAGGGAAGAAAAGCAAGAATTGGAAGAACATAGTAAGCAACTATAGAAAACCAGTTGTTTTCAAATCTGTTGGAGTAATTACTGGACCTTCACTGTCTGATGAATCTTCATTGGTTGCTAAAGTTGAATCTGCTGAATCTTGGCCACTGTGGACGAGTATGCAATCTGGTTTGAGGGGTTTAGAACCTGGAACAAGAGGAGGTATTGGATTTCGTAATGCAGAAGTTGTTTTTATATCTCAAACAGATCAACATTTTCTTGTTAAAAGGATTGGTGATGAACTAACTGTTGATGATCTTTGGGAACTGGAATCTGTTGCTATTGTTGCTTGTAATGTGGACTCAAAGAAGATAGAGAAATTGATGTATTTCATGAAAGACAAAAGTGTCAAGAAGCTGTCTATTCATGAGGTGTTGTGCAAATCAACGAAAGAGTTAAAATATGTTCTCTATTTGCTTGAAAATAAACAGATCCCTGATAAAGAAGCCAGTGTTTACAATAACTAGTGTACCATGATCTTCAGAACAATCAAGTCCAGATATTTAGAAGGAGGATCAAGGTATGATGGTAATTACACTCCCATGTACTTTAATACAGAAGGACAAGAAGTTGAAATGCAAAAGGGTTCAGCTGTTAAAGAAGTGATATTTTATCAAGAACAATTATCTCTGAATCCTGGAGGAAGAGATCTTGCATACTTACTATTGGGAGAGTTAGATTTACCAAGGAGCTCAAATCAGAATCTTAGAGCTGGAATCTTTCAGATTGGTAAAGGTGATGAAGAACTCAGAAATCTAAAGAAAAGGTTAATTCAAATTCTCTGTGATAAAGAAGAAGAGTTATTATCAAATTTCTTGCAGATGAGTAATTTCTTTATGAGAATTTCTGAGACTAAGCCTGAGGATTTCTTGTAATATTTTGTTTTTAGTCTTTGACATCACTGAATCAAGGAATTTGTGCTTTATTTCATAAAGTACAAATTGGGGGAGATTGTTAGATATTGATTCAAGTGATGATCAGGATCTGGACTACTGATCAGATACTGATGCTGACGTCATCAGTATTGCACCGTCAGGATTGTGTTATCATCAGGATTGGAAGCTGATCAGGATTTCATGAGGATATACATCAGTCCAGGAATCTTGGAAGATTGACATGTCGGTTCCTGATTTATAGGAATGCAGCTATCAGTCAAGATATGTATTAAGAAACGTATGTAATTGATTTGATATATCTTGTAATTGATAGTGTATCTGCGTACTGTATATAAACACAGTTTAGGTTTTACTTAACTGTAATCGCTTACACGAATTATCTTGTAACCTAGCAGTTCTCAAGAACATAAGAATTTCTTGAGAGAGTTTGTAACAGTTTTATATCAGAGTTAATAAAGCTGTTATTTATTCATACTTGTGTTATTATTTCTGTTTAAGTTGAAAATCTTATACAATTGTATTCAACCCCCTTCTACAATTGTTAATTACTGGGCAACAAATAAATATCCATTCAATATTTATTAAATACCTTTTGGTGATTTAAAACTCACATTATTTAAAAATCATTGAGGACTTTGAGAATTATAATTTCTAAATATTCTTTGACCTTCAATAATATTTTCAAAAATTATAGCGTATTCAAATCCAACGAGAATTGGGAATCCAGAGTTTCGGGAGTCATTATCATTTTCTCTCTTCATTGATATCTTAAAGAGTATTTTGCATTTATAGCCTTATTATTCAGGGATCCCATTTCATAACAAGAGTACAAGATTTAATCTTGATTCACGAGGACCATTCGTCGTTCACTTTGAGATTTTGGCTGAGGCCAATGAGTAATTATCGGTTAGCTTCCATTTGATTCCTGAAGTAACCAGAGGATACGAGTAAGATCTGTGAACGGGTAGTTACCCGGGGAACTCGAATTCATTTCAGTTCCAAGGTCAGCAGATTCCGAGACAAGAACTGGGAAAACGGTGTATGAGACGAGAGTAGCGACTGATCATCGAGCTAAGGGTGTGCCTGAGAATTCCCAACACAAAGTTCAATCAAAATTCTCCTATATATGGAGTACTATTCATTTCATCTAGCAGTATCTAGAACTGCGTAGCTAAATTGCTTCGGTAAATATGAGTATCATATATATTTTATATATAAAGATAGTATTGATAATTGAAGTACTGAGATAGTACTATTTTGGAATATTTTCCGATAAGGAAATAATTTAGGTATTGAGATACTTTGACAATTATTGTCTTATACCAGAGTTATACGGGGTTTCATTCAAAGGCAGATTTATGCCATTCTTTCATTACCTTGCTGAGCTTTCGCTTACTCTTCCTATTGTTTTATAGATTATATAGCAGCGAAGCAGGATGCCCATTTCCTTGAGCAGTTTCTGGCAGCAATCCCGGAGGTAGTAAAGACGAGTTGGATTGGTCTGCAGCTTTTGTTAATCCGCTTTATATATAAGCATGACTTGTGTAAGAGGGTGATGAGAAATAGATGGTCGAGCCGCTGACGCGCCTTCATTTAGAGGTTGCATCAGTAGTATACATTTGGATATTGTAATAATTATATTTTATTCCGTAGATATTGTGGTGTGTCGTTTCTGAGACTCTAAGCTCTGTGTGTGTATGTGTGAGATTATATGTATTGTGGGGTCATGAGCAGGTGGATTGCATATATTGTGAGTATTACAGGTACATCGAGGAATAAATGGATCGTGACTACCCTAGCTCCCTAACCCCGGGTCTGTGGGTGTCACACACAACCTCTATGGAAGGCACGCCCTCAGAAGCTTCTTCAAGCCCCAGTTCAATCCTTTTGGCCTTAATGGCATCAGCGTGCTTAACCTTAAACTCTGCAACATCTTCAGCACAACATGGACCAAATTTCTCCCAGTTATAGTCTAGATCATTGGCAATGAAGCCAAGCATGTAGAAGTCAATCCCTTTTGGAAGTTAAGATCTTCGATGCGTTGCTTCTCATCACGCCAACAATATGCTTTCTCGATTTCCAAGGTGTTAAGGCACACCTTCAAGTCTTTTTTCTCTGCTTCTAACCTATCAATTGTATCACTAAAATGCTTAAGGTTCTCAGTTTGATCTGCTAGTTCTTTCTTGATTACAGAGATGTTTGCATCCTTTGAATCACATTCTTTCATCCTTTTTTTATCATTTTCCTTTACCATCTTGGCAAGCCTCTTGTTATCAGCTTCAAGTTTATTGACGTAGAGCTTCTCATTTTGAATCTTTTGGGCGTGCCCTAGTGATTGGATTAGGAGTTGAGTTGAAGCTTGGATCATAGAATGGTTTTCATCTTCAGCGTTCATGGTTTTCCAGGATTGAAGCTCACTCTCTCCAATGAATGGAGCAGCAGCAGGACCCACAAGGGTTTCTACATAGGAGGGCGCACCCTCAGTTCTTTGTCTCTTGCTAGAGACAGGAATGGGCTCTCTAGGAACCTCAAGATTTCTCTTCAAAGTTTCAATAGGCGTTGTGGCTTTTTTGCTATTTTATTTTTTATGCGCATGGCGCGCCTTATCATCAGAAGGACCAGTTTTATCATCCTTTTTCTTTACGGCTCCAAAACCTCGTGGAATTCTAGGGGCCATTTCTGCTTAAGGAAAAGAAAAAGGTCAAGGCGTGCCCTAATAATGAAAATTACAGAATAGTTTTAAACATGGAAAAAAGACATATAAATCAATCAATCAGATTAGATATTGATACAATATGTATACGTCCAAAATGTAAGGCACGCCCTAATCGAGAATTGTCTACCTTTATCCTGGTCAAAATCAGAACCCTCATCCTTGCTATTATTACATGAAGATGTAGGGACAAGAACACCATTTTTGAATCTCCTAAACTTGCATATAGAACCAACTCTATCTGCTAAGATCCCAACCCTTTTTAAGTTTTCCTCTTTGATCAAAGTTTGAAGGTTGAATCTTTCTTCAGTAACTTCAAGGACAACCTGCGCCTTGGACAAGGTCGCACCCTGAAGACTCTTTTGAACTCTCCTATCTATTTTGCGTTTAAGTTAGTAGAGAATAAGTTAAAGAAATGAGAAAGAAAAACTAGGGCACGCCCTCATTAACGAGGAGATGTGTTGAAATGAAGCCCGACTCTGGGGACATCCCAAACAAAGAAATTGGGTTCTTTCCATCTTTTGATGTGGCTTATTCTCCCTTCAGAAAAGCCTTTAGTATTTTGTTGCTTGTTGATCACCATAATAGTAGTCGATGTTGGATTGCCTAATGCTATAAAAATAGCTAACCTCAGGCATGATAGGAGCTTCAAACCCGAGATCGTGATAAAGAATAAGTAAAGCTAACACAAGCTTATAGCTATTAGAGGACAGTTGGATGGGGGCTATGTCATACCATTCAATTACCTGTTTTAGGTATGGGTGCAAGGTCGCGCCCACACCTAAAGCCACCAGTCTCAGACTAAGGATCATTCTTGGAATCCTAAAACTTTTACCATAATTGAAGAGGTTGGGGCGAAAGTGTAGACGGGGAATGGCCTAGATGCCCTCTTGTCGTAATATGTCATACACCAATCCATTTCTTCATTTGTGGCTGTAAAAGTGATTCCCACACAAGCTAATTTGCCTTGTTTTCTTCTAAGTTGATTCTTTTCTTTCTCATAAATATCATCATACTCGCCCCAATCAAGATTAATTTCTTCATCTAAAATCTCCTAATATTCGTAAGGAATAGGAGATAGAGGGAGAGACGCGCCCTTGATTATCTCTGGGAAAGGCTGAAGCAGAAGAGGGCGCGCCCTCAGAAGTATAGGAGTCTGAGAGGTGTGTGTTCAAGGAGCTATGAGAATCAAGGATGAATTCACTATCGTTGTTGGAGTCCGGAGAAATGGTGGGGTTGTTTTCATTTGGAGGAGTTTTAGATTCTTTGGGGGAATGATGTATTTCTTGACTTTTGAAACGTTCAATAAGAGGTATGTTATCTAGGTAGTCATCAGTAAAAAATCTCATGTTTCCTTCTTCGAATTCCTGGATAAGGAGCGCCTTGGATTCAGCTGAAATAAAGGAAAAAGGGGGCCTATAATTACTGGGAGGAAGAGGAGCCGGTAATGGAAAGTAAATCCAATGCGCTTATTGAATTCTTTGAAAGGATGAAATGGAGAGGACGCGCCCTCGTCCTCCAGCTGCAAAAATTATAAGGGAATAACACTAAGGGCGCATCCAAGAAAATAAAGTTGAAGGAAAGAAAGTATTTTAGAAGATTATGAAAGGCGTAACTAGAGATATCTAAAGATGCACCCTGGAGTGAAGGTGCGTCATTATTTAATTATTCCTAAAAGCATCTACATGGGATCAGAAATGTAAGGCGCATCCAAAGTGGAGGGCGCGCCCAAGAATATTACGAAGTTAACATTAATTCAAGATTTTTCTAAAAACACTATTCACAAAATGGATAATAGTAATACGAGAATCAAATGCATACAGATACACATATATATACAATCAAAAATAATGAATATGAAGAACTTGAACAGTCAAATTGCAATAGCAGGCAAAATATGCGGTTAAAACTTGAAATGAAGGCATGAAATTGTACCTTTGAAGTTCGCAAACAAGATTCACGAAAGAAAATTGCAAAAGAAGGTCGAATCTCACCGGATTTTCTCTCGAAAAGATGAAGTGCGACGGTTTTAGGGTTTGTGAAAGAGAGAGAGTAAAAATTGGGGGAGAAGAAAGTAAAAGAAAAAAGTGAAAAAAATGTTTGGGGTAGTTATAGGGGAGAGGAGAGAGAAAGTGACAGTTGAAGATTTAAAGACGCGCCGTCAGTCTAGGGCGCTCCTTAAGGGACTATTTGTGGAATAATTTTGGGGTTTTCTAGGAAAAATTCCAGATTTCATTTTTAATTTTAGATGGAATTGGGGGTAGTTGTCATAACCAAAATACGATTCGGGTATTTTAAGATGGATTCAGGTCAATAACAGGTACAATTTCGGGGTTTCTTGGATAAATTAGGGTTTTGGTGAAAATATGCAGAAGGAGGACGCGTCCTCACCTCTTGTATGTGGATGATTAATTGATTTTACAAGAGATCATTGAAGAATTCCCTCCTTGGGTATACCAGGAGGGGGATGTCCATTGTAGAAGGCTTCCAGGGGTTTTCCTGGATTTAAGGACCCTTTATTATACATAGAGGGTGCGTCCTAATGTGGAAAGATGGGTGCTTTTTGGAATGTGCTTTGGAGCTCTGTTCCTATTATCAGCTGGCGCGCCCTTATTGGGGAACTTCGGGGTAATCCTGCACTTTGCACCCAAAAGCTCTGGATCACTTGTCTTGTTATTTGGTGGGTGCTTCTCATTTGGGGGATAATGTATTCCACACTTGGGGTAAACCATGGCAATACCTACGTCCATGAAATTGGGAAATATCTGGTAGCGATAAGGACTAGTCCTCAACGGGGGAAGCTTCATTTTCTAGAAGTCTTGAGATCATGGATGGGCCTTTAGCCCTTATGGTTAGGCCTCATAGTGGAACATTCCCAAAGCTGGACCGTCGATTCAAGCCCGTTTGGGTTTCTTGCTCTCCAAGAACTACGCATGGCTTAATTCCCTATAAATACCGGGGTACGTAGGCCTATTGAGCGGTTGGAAGTAGAGAGCTCTGAAGTAGCCACCACTAACCCTACTCAATCTCAGCCACCAATTACATACAATCACCACGCACCAATACTTTTCGGTAAAAAAAATCACCATCGTAGATCTTGTTTCCGATGACGTACCTCAAATTTTGTTGTTCCTAAATTCCTCCATCAATAGATGACATTCATGGTTGAGTGCAAGACTACAAGATTTGCATTTCAATAGTTAACATCTATGACTTCTATGAATACTTTAATCTTTAATTTACAAGGTGTATTTCTAATGTGATCTATATCGAAACTGATGTTTTTACGGAGGGGAATGCTGAAAAATTATCAAAACCAAAAATACTCCGGGCATTGATGACTTAGATGCTGCTATTTTGCATTTGGAGGTATTTTTCAAAGAGTAAACTTGTCTCAATGCTAATGTAAGAATATTAATATGCTCTTAATAATGTGTAATTTGATTTTTTAAACTCTCCTGCTTGTTGGTGTCTTAGCTTGGTAAGCTTTTAATAGGAACTATTCAAGAAACCAATGACTTTGAGGGTTTTTCCTTTAGGAATGAGGTAGGTTTTATTTTTTCATTCCTGTTATGTTTTGCATATCTTGTAGGCTGAACTTTGTTTTATGCAAGCTTTTGAAAAGCTGATATTTATCTCAAATATGGTATTTGGTGAAGCATCAACCTTGGTCGCGTATATTAAATGTTACTAACATTCAGGTACATTAGTGTTTTTATGAGTTTTATTGGATAATTAACTGTAAGTTGGTTTATGAATATATTTCAGGTCATAATGTGTCCCTTTGAGGTGATACGATGTTGTTGAAGTTTATCATCATCTACAGTAATTTATTTAATATTTCAAATTGACGCGGAACAAAAAATACCAGGAAAGTGATAAAGAAGAGTTATGCCATTACAGTTCTTGCAAGTTAAGTTCTCTTCTTCTCTCAGGTGGAGGTTGTTGTTCGCCATAAAGTTGTGATTATATAAGACTTCAGTCTTACTTCAATTGGGAGAGGTAAATCTGTGGCGAGTGGTTGCCGTATTATCAAGTTTAATACAATAATTTTTTTTGCTTTACAATATGTTGAACTGACTCTTGTTGGAGTATTCAAGATTGTATTGAGAATGATGGAGAGCATTAGAAATCTTTCATCTTGTTATGAAAGTTAAAAAAAATACAATCTCCTGTAATTTTCAAATTTGATTGAGACTCAGATGTATCTTCCCTTACATGTTAAACCTGTTTTAAGCAAATGTGATTAGGGGCTACATACAAAATGCCATTTTATTAAGTTAAAATATACTAGCGTAATAACCTGTGCGAGGCACGAGTCATCTTCTAGAAGTTGATGTAAACTTGTTTATTTTTACGATTTAAAGAATACTAGCTTATAACCCGTGCGATGCACGAATTTCTTTTGACATGTATTAAATTTTATTTTATGTTACAATTATTTTTTTTGATAATCATTATTTATAATTTTTTATTTAATTTTAATTTACATAATTTAATATAAATTTAATTAATGATATGAGGTCGAATTTAACTAAAAAAATTCAATTAAAAACCAAAAAATTATGTAGTACAATGATCAGAAGGATGAATTGTTTGGACGAGGTTAATGATTAAATTCACAACAAAAATAAACTAACTCATTTAAAATAAGAGCGTGGAATAAAATTTTGAAATTAGTGTATATAATTATGTACCATATTTTGAAAAGTAAAATTTCAAATTTTGAAACTAATATTTGTCATTACTATTTTTACTAATAAATTAAAATAATAGTAAAAACATGATAATATAGAGATCGAACTTATGTAAAAAGAGTTTTAACTCCATACCAAAAAACGTAATGTAGCATAATGATTTGGAGGAAGAAATATATGCAGGAGGGTGTGGGTTCAATTCCCCACAAACACAAAATAACTTATTTTTTCTCTTTAAATAAATAAGGAGTGGCAAATCAATGTGATAAGTGGATTTTTTATCCACTTGGAATGCTTCATATCGGCTTAAATTGATTAACTTGACCTCAAGTATGTGGTGTGTTGAATGTATTTTCATTGAGTTTTGCAGAACTAATAGCTGGAGGCATTGGTAGTGTGTAATGACATAATTGTGGTGGAATTTAGCTCGGGAGTAGGAGGCTAGAAGCAGGCCAGAGATACGTCAAGAAAAGAAGTATCAAGGAAATATAATAAAGGAGGGCTTGGAGTTTAAATAGCAAGAGTTGGAGGCTAATTTGATTAAAATTCGGATTTTCCGGGTAGGTTGCGCAGTCTTCACTGTTTTGGCCATATCTGGAGTTCTACAAGTCCGATTCTGATGATCTTATAGCTCACGCGAAGACAACGAAATTTTCTACAATCTTGGACAAAAAGTTTGGGCACTGCGGTGCGGGAACGGGCGTAACATCGCGTGAAGACGCTGGAAAAAGTCCTAATTCGACTTAAAATCATATTTTTGGTATTTTCTTGGAGGACAAGACATTGGGGCTATATAAACACATGTAGACAATAGAGAGAAGATGTTTTTTATCAGAGAAACAAGGGAGACAAGTTGGAGAAGGATTTTACGAAGCTCGTGATAAGCAACGGAGATCTAGATCTACTTCATCTTTTATTTTCTTCTATTAGGATACTCTGGATTTCGGATTTGTTTTCTAAACCTTATACTCTAGCATAATTATTTTTATTCAGACTTTGTTTATTACCATGGTTTCATCAGATCCCATGATGACGGGCCGTTTGATTATGAACTAATCGTTGTCATGGGATTCTAACGGATTTATCTATGTAGTTTAGTAGTTTGATTGCATTAAAGATTTGTGTGTGATGAATCCTTGATATCCTTGTATGGTTGTGCTTATTCTTCTTGGATGCGTAGCTAACATCTAAGTTGTTTGTTAATCTCTCGTGAAGCGACGGTGGATCTTGAGATTTAGAACTTGCCATGCTAGCATAGGATTATGTATGCTTTGACATTATGATTTTTAGCATAATTTGAACTATCTTATGTTGCCCTGTGTGATCTTTATGGATAACTTGTTCTTAAACCGTTATGTTTTCAAATTCTATAGACATATAGGGTCTAAACATAATTGATGTCTACCCATCTTCTATCTCTTTTGTGGATGTATGAGTAGTTTGGTATTCGTATACTGAGAAGTAGCCTATACTTATTTCATGTTGTCTGATCAGATATCATAACCATCACATACTTTGATTAAAGGCATCAACTCTAAGCGAAGTATTTAATGAAGTTAGGATCCCATGTTTTAATTCTCATAAGTAATTCGATTTTAATTCTCATTAGTTAAGTAATTCTTTATTTTGTTAATTTCCTTCTTAGTTAATTTAGATAATCAAAACCCAAATTTGATACTTATCTTAGAAATGAATAGAGATCATACACTGTTGCATAGTTGCATAAATCTGTAGAAAACCTAAACCAGTCTCTGTGGGAACGAACTCAACTTTATTCTATATTACTTGTGACCACGTACGCTTGCGTGAATTAGTGCAAACAAGTTTTTGGCGCCGCTGCCGGGGACTCGATGTTTATTATAGTTTATGTGCTTGTCATCAGTGGTCGTTAAAGTTCACTGACTCGGATTATTTTCTTACTTAGTTTGTTTTGTTCTGTGTTTTCAGGTACTTAAGTGTGTATGCGAACACGTTCTCAATCTCGTAAACTGGAAGAAGAACTTGCAGCAGCTAAAGAGATGGGAGAACCAGCAGCAGTAGCAGCAAAAGCTTTGAAGGACTATTCTCAGCCGAAAATCAATGACATCCAATCTAGCATTGTCAGACCAGCCATTGCAGCTAATACCTTTGAAATCAAACCTGGCACGATTCAAATGGTACAGAATTCAGTTCAGTTTGGGGGTGCTCCAACGGAAGATCCTAATATGCACATCCGGAACACTTTAAAGTTCAACGGTGTGTCAGAAGATGCTGTGAAATTGAGACGTTTTCCATTTTCTTTGAGGGATAAGGATAAGGGCTGGTTACACTCTTTACCAGCCGGTTCTATTACGACATTGGAGGATCTTGCTCAGAAATTTCTCAATAAATTCTTCCCTATGACAAAAACTGAAGTAATAAGGAATGCTCTTACTCAATTCTCATAACATTCGGGTGAATCTTTATGTGAAGCGTGGGAGAGATACAAAGAGATACTTAGATCATGCCCTCATCATGGCATGCCAAACTGGATGGTAATCAACTGTTTTTATAATAGGCTGGGAGCACAATCAAGGCCAATGCTAGATGCAGCATCAGGTGGAGCTCTTTGGGCTAAGTGCTATGAGGAAGCTTACGAGCTAATTGAGATGATGGCTGTGAATGGATATCAAAATCCAACTCAGAGACTATCTCAAGGCAAAGTAGCAGGAATTCTCGAAGTTGATACAGCTATAGCCATTGCAGCTCAGTTGAAGGCTTTGACGATGAAGGTGGATTCTTTGACGAACTATGGAGTTTAGCAGGTGGCTAGTGTTTGTGAGCTATGTGCGGGCGCACATGAGATGAGTCAATGTGCCATATCTAGTGAGTCGGCGCAGTTTGTTAGCAATTTTCAGAGGCCCCATCAACCAGTTCCAGCCACCTATCATCCCAACAACAGAAATCATCATAATTTCAGCTGGAGCAACAATCAAGATGGCATGCAGCAACCTCAGCAGCCTTATCAACAGTTTCAGGGTCAGCAGTACGGAGCTAATCCGTACAATCCTTCTGGTTATCAGCAGCAGTATGCTCCAAGGCAACAATTTCAGCCTCCGGGATTTCATCAACAACCTCATGCAAGTGCGGGGCAGTCTTCTTCTGAAAAATCTGAATTGGAGGAGTTGAGGCTGATGTGTAAAAGCCAAGCAGTTTCTATCAAAACCTTGGAGAACCAGATTGGTCAACTTGCTAATGCCTTGCTGAATAGGCCACAAGGGACTCTGCCTAGCAATACCGAGCCAAATCTAAAGAGTGAGCGAAAGGAGACTTGTAATGCAGTAACGTTAAGAAGTGGTAAGGAGATTGAGGGGAACACAAAGAAAGCTGATGAAGAGGTTATAAAGGAATCTGTGTCTAATGAAGAGCCTCAAAAGTTGGTGCATGAAGAATCCATAATAGATGAACCCGTTAAAGCACCGACACCAGAAAAGCATGTCTATCCACCTTCTTCATATCCTCGACGCTTGCAGAAAAGTCAACAAAAGCAATTTCAGAAATTTTTGGACGTCTTCAAGAAATTGTCCATTAATATTCCTTTTGCTGAAGCATTAGAGTAGATGCCGAGTTATGTCAAGTTTATGAAGGACATTCTTTCGAGAAAGAGAAGTTTGGAAGAATTCGAAACAGTGGCATTGATTGAAGAATGTAGTGCTATTCTGCAGAAAAAGCTTCCTCTAAAGCTCAAGGATCCCGGAAATTTCACTATCCCATGCACTATGGTACACAGAATTTTGGGAGAGCCCTGTGTGATTTGGGAGCCAGCATTAATTTGATGCCTTTGTCTATTTTTATGAAGCTTGGAGTTGGAGAGGTAAAGCCTACTTCGGTAAAGTTATAACTTGCAGACAGAACATATATTTATCCCAGGGGGATAGTGGAAAACATTCTTGTAAAGGTTGGTAAATTTATATTTCCTACGGATTTCATTGTGCTTGATATGGAGGAAGACGAGGAAATTCCTCCTTTATTTGGAAGACCATTCTTAGCCACAGGAAGGACCCTTTATTGATGTTGAGAAGGGAGAGCTAACTATGCGGGTGCAAGATGATCAAGTAACTTTTAATGTGTTTTCTCCTATGAAGTTTTCAGATGATCAAGAAATTTGTTTTTGTGTGAGATCTCTTACTGATGAAATTGATACGCATATGCTTGAGCATGACACTAGTGATTCCCCCGAGTTGTCTATCCAAGAAGAAAAAGGTGATTTGAAATTGGATGCAGTGCTTATTGTTCCAAATTTTTCGAAGAACTCTGATTCAGTTAAGATGCTCGAGGAAATTGATAAATCTTCCGCTCAAGATCTCTCGAATGTAAAGCTCGGAAAACTTCCACCATATTTGAGGTATGTCCTTTTGAATGATGAGTTAGTGATTTTTGAAGAGTATCATGATACTGTGTTAAGAAGGTGGATCGTTGATGATGCGGTAGATGAATGTTCTATTCAGTCGGCTGAGGGGGATAAACAACTTAGAGGTGTGAAGAAGAAAAAGAAGACGAAAAAGTCGATTGGGGGAAAAGTCAAAGTGAAGAGTGAAAGAAGAGTTGTGTTGGGAGTAAGCAAGCAAGATGTCAACATTTGTATGGATGGTCTTTCTGTTGAGGATGGTTCGGTTATTCTTTTGAAACCACCATGATTTGAGGAAGTAACGTCCGGCTAAATGACGTCAACGACGGCGCTTCGTGGGAGGCAACCCACGCCTTTTCTCGTTTTCATTCAAAAAAAAATGAACAATGAGGATCAGCCCTATCTCTAATTCAAATCTTTTCAACACCATTCAAGCTTTCAAGGAATCTCTAATTCAAGTTTGGGGGATTAAAAGGGGCAAGTTTCACAACTCTAGTGGCCCATTTTTGGAGCTCATGCTATTTATCCACCGCCAGATTCCCCACCCGAGGAGGGTGGCCCTGCCGACATTTAGGTAAGTTCTCTACTATCCTTTTTATTGCCTTCAATGAGGACATTGAATATTTTAAGTTTGAGGGTGATTTGAGGATTAGTAGTTAGTAGTAGAGTCATTGTTCATGTAGGAATCATATATCATGATGCATATTTTGCATGTTTAGTGTAGTTAGTTTCATTCATATTTGTTGCAATTCTGTTTCATATAGAGCATGTTTGTTTGCATATTTGTTTATGTATCGTATGTGAGTCCATTTGGTTGCATTTGCATAGCATATTTCATGATCCCTTAGGATGAGCTAATTCTGATTGGTAGGTCGATGTCTATTTGAGTGTGGTAATGATAAATAGAGGGTTGATTTAAGTGCCTAGGAATTGACTTGCATGTTTTAGAAACACAATTTTTACACAGTCTCATCGTTTGCTTTTGGGCTAGATTGAGTCATGCTTTTTTGGTTGTTTAAGATTTAATCACTTGATTATATTTAGAATGTTCTTTATTCCCTTGATGGCGTAAGAGCACTAAAGTATAAGTTTGGGGGAAAACAGGATTTCATGTTAATGGTTATGTGTCAAAAGGCTAGTAGCCACTCATATTTCACGAGTAGTCTAGGGTTGGATGAGATGGAGCGAAACGCACTCATTCCAAGTTAGTTGTGAGTGGAAAAAAAAAAGGAAAAAAATCAAAAAAAAAGAAAAAAATATTTGTGTGAATAGTTTAATTGCCGAATTAACCAGTGTGATCTCTTTAATACTCGAGCAATTAAGTTCTAGAGGATTTTGTGCCTAGTGACCTAAGGCTTTTCCGGTCTGGGATCCACTAACCTAACGCTCGCTACATGGGTATTATTGTAGAAGCCTTTAGGGGTCTCATCCATTCCACGGTTAAATAAGCATGCGTGTTATGTATAGTATTATGTGTCAGAGTTGTTTAGTAATAAATCATGAATTCCTGTCTAACTCAAATGATGATGGAGAAGTTTCTAGGTTATGAAGTGTTTACCATTCATTCATTTATAAACCTGTGATTGTCTTGACGAAGAATAAGTATGATTTTGATCTAGTGTTAGGAGTATATCTGATGAGATCGCACGCACACACGTTTCTGTTCATGTATTGTTAGTATACGGGAACTTAGTCGAACTCTGTTTGGACATATTGCATTTCTTTGAGATATTTTCTTGCTGATTGGTTATGGTTAAATTCGAGGGGATCGTTGCATTTTTATGTTAGTTGCATTCATGTATTGCATTTGTAGGTGTCGAGTCTGTTTATGCTTGAGGACAAGCATCGGTTTAAGTTTGGGGGTGTGATAAGTGGATTTTATATCCACTTGGAATGCTTTGTATCGGTTTAAATTGATTAACTTGACCTCAAGTATGTGGTGTGTTTAATGTGTTTTCATTGAGTTTTGCAGAATTAACAGCTGGGGGCATTGATAGTGTGTAATGACATAATTGTGGTGGAATTTAGCTCGGGAGTAGGAGGCTAGAAGCAGGCCAGAGATACGTCAAGAAAAAAATTATCAAGGAAATATAATAAAGGAGGGCTTGGAGTTTAAATAGCAAGAGTTGGAGGCTAATTTGATTAAAATTCGGATTTTCCGGGTAGGTTGCGCAGTCTTCACTGTTTTAGCCATATCTGGAGTTCTACAAGTCCGATTCTGACGATCTTACAACTCAAACGTAGTCAATGAAATTTTCTACAATCTTGGACAGAAAGTTTGGGCGTTGCGGCACGGGAACGGGCGCTACAGCGCGTGAAGACGCTGGAAAAAGTCATAATTCGACTTAAAATCATATTTTTGGTATTTTCTTGGAGGACAAGACATGGGGGCTATATAAACACATGTAGACAATAGAGAGAAGATGTTTTTTATCAGAGAAATAAGGGAGAGAAGTTGGAGAAGGATTTTACGAAGCTCGTGACAAGCAACGGAGATCTAGATCTACTTCATCTTTTATTTTCTTCTATTAGGATACTCTGGATTTCGGATTTGTTTTCTAAACTTTATACTCTAGCATAATTGTCTTTATTCAGACTTTGTTTATTACCATGGTTTCATCAGATCCCATGATGACGGGCCGTTCGATTATGAACTAATCGTTGTCATGGGATTCTAACGGATTTATCTATGTAGTTTAGTAGTTTGATTGCATTAAAGATTTGTGTGTGATGAATCCTTGATATCCTTGTATGGTTGTGCTTATTCTTCTTGGATGCGTAGCTAACATCTAAGTTGTTTGTTAATCTCTCGTGAAGCGATGGTGGATCTTGAGATTTAGAACTTGCCATACTAGCATAGGATTATGTATGCTTTGACATCATGATTTTTAGCATAATTTGAACTATCTTATGTTGCCCTGTGTGATCTTTATGGATAACTTGTTCTTAAACCGTTATGTTTTCAAATTCTATAGACATATAGGGTCTAAACATAATTGATGTCTACCCATCTTCTATCTCTTTTGTGGATGTATGAGTAGTTTGGTATTCGTATACTGAGAAGTAGCCTATACTTGTTTCGTGTTGTCTGATCAGATATCATAACCATCACATACTTTGATTAAAGGCATCAACTCTAAGCGAAGTATTTAATGAAGTTAGGATCCCTTGTTTTAATTCTCATAAGTAATTCGATTTTAATTCTCATTAGTTTTGTTAATTTGCTTCTTAGTTAATTTAGATAATCAAAACCCAAATTTGATACTTGTCTTAGCAGTGAATAGAGATCATACACTGTTGCATAGGTGCATAAATTTGTAGAAAACCTAAACCAGTCTCTGTGAGAACGAACTCAACTTTATTCTATATTACTTGTGACCACGGACGCTTGCATGAATTAGTGCAAACACAATGTAATTTTGTAATATATAAGGGCAAACTCGTAATTTCACAGGGGGTTTATTAGCTCCAAATGCCCCTGTCGCAACCAATTTCCGTCGGTGTATCCGTTCGGTCGGACCTGCAATTGAAGAAGAATGCGAGGGTGTGGCCCCCCGATTCACCTCCGGTGTGAGAATAAGTTAACTGGTTCTTTTATGAGTAAAGGTAAACGCAGAGTGTTTGTGTTGTGTGTAAGTGATTGAATGAATGAACCCAAACCTTTGTTAACCTCTTTATCCTCGATGTTGGCAGTTATCGGAGAGTAAGGTGAGTGGTGAACGTGTTCCACGTTCCCACGTTCCCAGGTATGTACAACCGAACGAACCGTTGTAAATAAAGGGGCCGAATGACATGGGCCTTCGCCAAACCGGTACTCATTCCATGACTGGGCCTTCGGTCCAGCCCAGTGAGAAGTTGGGCCTCTAACATGTCCCTAGGCTTCGTTCGGAGTTATCCTCAGGACGAAGGCTAAAGCCCAAGCCCATCTTCGGAATTCTGTGTTCGTACGTTCCCTTCGGATAAGAATGGCGATGGACAAGACTGAGACGCCTCCTAGGGAGCCGTGTCTCTTTATGGCTGACAGCTGTCTGTCCTCGAGATTTGCGCTTCAATCCCCGCCGTTGAATATGAAACGGCTCTGTCCAAGCGTCGCATCTTTTCTATTTAAACTCCATAGTTTCTTTCTTTCTTTTACGCACATATCATTTCTTTAACATTCAAAGGAAAAACTCCCTCCAGAGAGATCTCAAATAGCAATTGGGAACGTTGTTTCATCACCGGAGGCCTCCAAATCGCCGATTCCAGTTGACATTCACGTCCAAGAAGCCTACCCCCACGAACTCGACCTTATCAGAGATCTCAAACAAATCAGTAAGTTCTCATTACTTCCCTTCTTTTTTCGATTCATCGCACACTTGAATTACTTTCTTTCCTGCTTTTGTGTTCATATCTGCTTTTCGTATTCACACACACATGTATGTATCTATATGTACACATATGTAAAGTTACCCGTGTAGTTTATTCTTGTCGTTTTGAGTAGAACATGCGCGTGTCTTTTCCTTTTAATTTCCGTTGTGTTGCTCTGATACAACCCCTTACTTGAACCTTGAGATTTGCTTGGAAGTTGTCAGGGTTGAGATGTCCTTCGGGATTTCCAAACCCGGAGAACTCCCTTCGGTCTGTCCCGGTCTTTATAACTTTTAGACGACCCGTAATTTGCCAAACCTTAGATTTTAGGATTCTCCGACCGATCCTGGCTCACTGTACTCGGCCTCTCCCCTTTTTGTTTTCGTCTTCTTTGTCCGAGTACAAAGCTAATGTCTCTTCATTTCCGAATGCAGGGACATGGATCGGTCAACCGAAGGTGCCGGTCCTTCGGAGGTATCACCGTTTAGTGATGTCGGGGAGTATCCTGCGGCGAACTTTCGGTCGCACCTGACTGAGGAAAAAATAGAAGAATTCCATTCCAAATACCTAGTAGAGAGGAATGTCTGGTACTTCTTCACTCCTAGGAAGAGAGACCGTATTTGGCACAACCCTGAGGTTCCACCTCTCTTCGGCGGAAGTGTGGCCACCGGCATATCCGAAATGGCCTTCAAATGTGGCTTTCGGCTGCCGATGCTGCCAATACTGAAAAAATTGCTGAGGCAAGTTGGGATCGCCATAGGACAGCTGGATCCGAACAGCTTTTTCCATATAAACGCTTTCCAAGCCCGATGCTTAGCTAAAAAGATGACTCCGAGGACAACCCTGTTCTGGCATCATTATGAGCTTCGGAGGAATTCCAAAAGTAACGGCTTCTACACTATCGCTCGTCGGACCGGCAGGGCCGATTGGGCTCAAACGAACTCCAACAATAGGGGGGCCCATGAGAAATGGGTTTTCATCTCGGGCCCGAAAATGGAGAAGTACGGCCGCTGGCAGGATCTGGACCCGTCGAGGTTGCAGTATCCCGAGATGTTGGAGGCGGACAAACACGATTATCGCCTTCTTTGTGAACTCGATATGGGTAGGGTTCCCCTATCGGACAGCCGGGAGAACGGCTGGTTGGTCGCCCTCTTGGGTAGTGGTAACATTTATCCTTACTCCTTTCCATCCGAGTGTTTACTGTATTTTATTTCTTGTTGCCAATGTTTGACACTCTTGTTTTTGTGCAGTGTCTTCTCTTGGTCATATTATTGAGCGCAAACGCAAGAAGGCAGCTCAACTCTCGATAGCTGCTACAGCCGAAGCTGATGCTGCCGCTCAATCGGCCGGCAAGGAGCTGGAATCTGTTCCCGACACCGGTGGTAGAAGCGAAACTCCAGTGGCTTCTCCTCCGCGAGATCAGGGGGATGGTATCGTCCAGGCCCTCTCAACCGATTCCCGAAAAAGGGGTCGGTCGGGAGATGCCGGACTGAAAGTATACCATCCTCCCTGGGGAGTCCTTGAGACGGATCAAATCATTGTCCCTGCCCCCCAGCTGTCTACCATAGTAGGTCCCGATCTTTGCCGGGGTCTCATTCTGCCAGCCGACAGGCCCACGTTTGCTAAGGCAAACGACCTTGAGGCTTGTACTGAAATGCTGGCTCTGCTCTCCATGGTAAGCTTTGCTTCCTTTTTTTTTTTTTTCGGTGTTATTTCTTTCACTCGTATTCAGTGTTTAATTCTTTTCCCTTGTTTGTTTCCAGGGGGTCTCTTGGTCGGCTGTAGTGACTGAACGGATGGAGGGTATACAGAAAAAGCTGGAGGCAGCCAACCAGACTGAAGTTCGGGCAGTCAAGGCTGAAGAGGACCTCCGGAATGCAACTTCTGACTTGGAGAGGGTCACCGGCCAATCTAACTCCTTGAAGGCCGAAAATGATGCCTTGAAGGCAAAGTTGCAGGAGATGGACGCCTTGAGGGCTAGGGTCGAGTGGAGAAACAAGCAGCTCAAGCTTTCAAGGAAAAATGTTCGGAAGCTGCAGAAGACCCTGGAGCTGACCGAAGAAAGATGCTACCAAATGGGGTATGACGGCGCTGTGCTGAAGGCCCATTCTTTGGGCTTCGATCATACTCAGCTGGTAGATCCTTCGCTCGGGATGACGGATCCGGTTGGTCAGGAGGAGTCTGATCAACCCTTAGAGGTTTCTTCGGGCGAAGATGAGTCTCTCTCCGACGAACCTCCAGCTGATGAAGCCTTGTAATATTTTCGTAGCTTTTTAATATTTTCGAACTTGTAATATTTAACTTTGCCTTCGGGCTTACTATTCGTGCCTTCGGGCTTGTAATATTTTACTTTGCCTTCGGGCTTATTTTATATAAGTCTGCCTTTGCATAATATTCTTTTGTATGCGTCTTCGGCTTCGGCCTTAATTTGGCTTCTGTTTCTGTTCATGCGTCTTCGGCTTCATTTTGCCTTAGCATATTTATTTTATTTTTATGCATCTTCGGCCATTTTTGCCTTAGCATATTTATTTTATTTTTATGCATCTTCGGCCATTTTTGCCTTAGCATAATTCTTGCCTTTTTGTGCATCTTTGGTCGTAACCTATCTGCCCCCGAGTATTTAAGGGGTTTTGTAAATGATTAAGGTCTCGTTCGGTCGGTTGAAAAATATTTCCTCCCGGCCTTAATTAATGTCAAAGCAACTTGAATACTAAGGCAATTTTGTAAGAGGCCAAATTTTATTCGGTCGGCCCCAAATTTGGATTCGTCAAGTATTTGTAGCTTAAAACACAATGTACTTGAACACTACCAATAAGTTAAGGGGCGCATGTTTTATACGGTCGGCCCCAAACATGGGTCTATTAAGCTTAATATTGCGTACTTAGCTTTTTGGCTATAAATGTACTTAGCTTAACAATAACGGATAAAAAATGGAGCAAAACAATCCTTTCATTAACCATGCAACTCTTACATAGATTTGATTACAGATTGATGCTAGCTTATGGAATTCAGAATAAAGTTGCATAAGACAAAATACTGAAGTAAAAAGCAATAAAAGTTGGACCAGTATGCTTACTGGTAGAAACGGCGAAGGCGAGCGGCGTGCCAGGTGTTTTTGATTGGGCTGCCGTCCGGATGAGCCAATTTGTAGGTGCCTGGTCGGACCACTTCAATCACCACATATGGACCTTCCCAGTTGGGCATAAGCTTGCCTTTTTTTGCTGGCATGGAGGTGGCTAACTCCCGAAGCACTAAGTCCCCGGCTCGAAAAGATCTCTTCTTCACCCCCGAATCATAGTACTGGGCTGCCTGCAGTTGGTACCTTAAGTTTCTTTGGTGGGCAGCCTCTCTTTCTTCTTCTAGTAAGTCCACATTTGCTCGAAGTCCGAACTCATTTGTCTCCACGTTAAACGTTTCTGTTCGGTACGACTCTAAACCAACTTCGACAGGTAGAAGGGCATCAGTTCCGAAGGCCAGTTTGAAAGGTGTTTCCCCGGTTGAAGATCTTGTAGTGGTTCGGTAAGCCCATAGGACCCATGGTAGTTCTTCAGCCCAAAGTCCCTTAGCTTCCCCTAGCCTTTTCTTGATTCCATCAAAAATGATTTTGTTGGCCGCCTCGATCGCCCCGTTTCCCTGGGGATGCCCTACCGAACTGAACTTCTGTTTTATCCCGAGTTGAGCCAGGAATTTTCTGAACTTGCTCCCAATGAATTGAGTACCGTTATCGGACACACAAACCATAGGTATGCCAAACCTCAAGATCACCTGTTCCAGCATGAATTTCTTCGCGGCCTCTTCGGTAATGGCCGAAAGGGGTTTTGCTTCTATCCACTTTGTCATATAGTCGATTGCCACAATACAGTATTTCGCTTGCTTAGTGCTGGTGGGTAGGATCCCCACAATATCGACCGCCCACATAGCAAATGGGATCGGGCTAAGGACTGAAGACATCTCTTCGGGAGGTTGCTTCGGGATTGTGCTGAATATCTGGCATTGCTTGCATTTCTTTGCATACTCTGTGGCGTCTTCTTTCATTTTTGGCCAGAAGAATCCCTGCCTAAGGATCTTGAAGGCTAAGGATCGTCCTGCCAAATGTTCTCCACAAATCCCTTCATGAACCGTCTCCAAAGAAGCTGTTGTTCATCTTTGTCTAAACATCTGAGTAGCGGCTGGCTTACCGATCGTCTGAACAAACGGCCCCCGACCAGAGTGTAATTTCCCGACCGATACTTAACCTTCTGTGCTTCCCTTCGGTCAAGTGGTAGGATGCCTTTTTCCAAGAAGGCCCTGATGGGAGTCATCCAATTGACCCCTTGATGAATTTCCATGCACTGCTTCTTGTCTATCGAAGGTGTCTTTACTTCGGTCAGATAGATGGACCCACTTAGGTTTTGGGTTTCTGCCGAAGCTAACCTCGAGAGGGCGTCTGCCCGACTGTTGTTTTCTCTAGCTACTTGAGTTAACTCGAAAGTTTCAAACAGCAAAGATTGTTCACGTACCTTAAGCGCGTATGCCTTGGTTCGGGGATCTTTTTGCCCATACTCTCCTGAGAACTGTTTTACCACCAACATTGAATCACTGAACGCCCTTATGTGCTTAACTTCCAAATTTCTTGCCAAATGTAGCCCGGCCAAGAGATAAATTTCTTGCTTACGGATAAATGTTAATGAAAGGATTGTTTTGCTCCATTTTTTATCCGTTATTGTTAAGCTAAGTACATTTATAGCCAAAAAGCTAAGTACGCACTAAGCAAGTTTGATTCAGAGTCCCCTGACTCATCTTCATCAATTCTGGTTCTTGGTCTTTTGTCTCTTCGGTCGTCCAACTCCGGGTCTTCGGCTTCTAGAGCCTCACGGAGTACCTTTTCCTGTAACTCGATCTCCTCCCTTTGGAGCTTTAGGGCTTCTAGCCTCAAACGGTCGGCCTCCCTTTTTTTGGCCAGACGTTCGGCCTCCCTGCTGCTTTTCTCTTTCTCTATCTCTTTCCGTTTCCCCTTGGCTTTTTGTTCTTCTCGCCACTTCATCAGAATTTCCCGTTGCTCCTCGGGAGACGGTATGTCCCCCTCTTCGTCGAAAATCAAATGTCTTGGGGTGATGGGAGGAGTGGTGCGAGTATTTACAGCCATAGTGCCATCGTCAGCCGTTGGTATTTCGGTTTCATTCGCCATTACTAACAATATAATCCAACACAAACGTAACTCTGTGTTCCCACAGACGGCGCCAAATGTCGCAACCAATTTCCGTCGGTGTATCCGTTCGGTCGGACCTGCAATTGAAGAAGAATGCGAGGGTGTGGCCCCCCGATTCACCTCCGGTGTGAGAATAAGTTAACTGGTTCTTTTATGAGTAAAGGTAAACGCAGAGTGTTTGTGTTGTGTGTAAGTGATTGAATGAATGAACCTAAACCTTTGTTAACCTCTTTATCCTCGATGTTGGCAGTTATCGGAGAGTAAGGTGAGTGGTGAACGTGTTCCACGTTCCCACGTTCCCAGGTATGTACAACCGAACGAACCGTTGTAAATAAAGGGGCCGAATGACATGGGCCTTCGCCAAACCGGTACTCATTCCATGACTGGGCCTTCGGTCCAGCCCAGTGAGAAGTTGGGCCTCTAACAGCCCCTATGTGTACCATATTGTGAAACCTAAAATATAATATTTTTAAAATAATGCGAATCACCATTATTTTTACTCAAAAATTAAAATAATTGTAAAAATAAGATAATGGAGAGGTCGGGTTTATGTAAAAGGTTTTTTTCAAAACAATAAAGTCCATGTAGCACAATGGTTAGTAGGATAACTTGTGTAGTGGAGGTTCTAGGTTCGATTCACCACGAAAACAAACTCATTTTTTTCCATTTAAATAAGATAGTGGCATTTCATGTAATTTTATAACTTGTAAGGGTATAACTGTAATTTCAAAGGGGATTAATTGGCTCAATACCCCTAAATTATCCATGTGTTGCTCTATTATATATAGAAAGAGAAGAGATTTCGGCAAGTATTTATATCTCTAGGTATGCGAATGAATGAGAGTTAAAAGGATAGATAAAGGGATCAAATCTACTCATATCTGCACATTTTTTGTGGGGGAGGCATTGATAAATGGTGATGGTGTTATAGTTTATAAACTCTCTTCTCTGGAAATGGTTTATGGTTATTTTTGGCCACCATATATTTCAAAGATATTGATATTTCAAAGATATTGATATTTCAAAATATTGATATTGATATTTTTGATAAACTCTCTTCTCTGGAAAGTATACTCCAAGTTCTCAATTTCACTGCTTTCTTTCTAATGAAAAAGTCGACTTATGGCTAGATATTGATGAGGAAAAACTAATTACCCTTGGAGAGAAGCAACAAAAATACAAGATCCATGATGAGGTAACATTATAAGCTTAAGCTATAAATAATAATATTTTTTTTATTGATGTGTTCTAGCTGTTTAAGACAACATGTTTCACTTTTGCAGGATGTTGAGAAACTCTTCAGGAAACATATGCAAAAGCTTGTTTAAGAAAACATATCAGCAGCCCTAAGTAAAAAAGAACTGTAAGCACACGATTATTTCTAAAAAGAGAAGCCCCTAGATAACCAAAAAGGCTTTCTTGGCTGCTAAAACTTATCAACTGATGAAAGATTTTTGAAATTTATTAAATCAAAAGTCGAGTAAATTTCCATAATAACTATATGTAACGATGAAAGATAAAATGTAGCAGTGATTTACTTCATTTGATATCATTTGCCCTACCCCTCATTTTCGTCTTTAGTCAAGTGTTGTTTCTTTCAAGCTAAAAATGTTAGTTTTTCATTAGGCAAAGTACACAAACCATTGAGAAGCTTGACAAGATATTGGACTTAATTTTTCGACTAGACACATTTGGAAAACATCCTGATGCCAGTAGGTTTGGACGAGGTCTTGAAGCAATATATCTCCCAGGTTTGAATGCTGACTAGCTCTTTTTCTACTTAACGATACGGATTCTAGTTTTGTATTGCAAAAGGACCTTGAATTAATAGAGTTGATTTCAATGTTGCTCAGATGGTCACAGAAAGAATGATGACATGAAGCTTCTATACAAAAAATATGTATTGGATTCCTTATCAGGTGGCCAGATAGAAGAAGAATATAAGGTTAAGACGTAAATTACTTTTACTGAAATGAAATTTATTTACATTGATTGTGTTACTCTTTGCTTGACATTTCAGTATATTTGGCCCACTAATCCATGGAAATGAATAACAAGAAATGCTAATCAAAATTCAGTATTGTTGTGTATAACGGAATCATCTTTGAATCTAGTGTATCTTTGTGTAACTTTTCTCTTTTCACGTGCCCAACATCCCATATTTAGGCTTAAATATATGCTTGTAAATGAGTAAGTGATAATACTTCACACTTTTTTTTGAAATTATATGTAACACATTTAATGTGGAGTCCAAGTTCAACAATCTGATTTGCAAAGTGATAATTGAAGACTGATATAACTTGGGAAAGATTTTGTACTAATAGGTTAACCTTTTTGTTTTTGGATACTTCAAATGAACTCGTGTAACTTCATACATGTATGGAGACTGGATTACCGTTGCATGGATTTCAAATTTATATTCCAAATTTACATTCACGTAGGTCAGATTTTTGTCACTTATAAGTCTGCACTATTATTTATTTTACATTATCTGTTTTTTTCTTTTGTAGTGTGCTACAATTAACCAGCTAGGAAACATATTTGGCTTAATTGAAAGAGAGGCTAAAGTATCATGGTGTATAGTACCTATGAACTATGTTATCAGTCAATTTCTGCTGGTCATTCAGATGTTGCTGCAAGGCTAGCAGACTTTCATTACAAACTCAATGCTCAGGAAACTATCAAAATGAATGAAGGTATACTGATTTATATTAAAATAATAGTTAAACTTTTAAAATGGGTTACTGCCAAGCTAATATATC
Source organism: Saposhnikovia divaricata (assembly GCA_036435485.1). Lineage (NCBI taxonomy): Eukaryota > Viridiplantae > Streptophyta > Magnoliopsida > Apiales > Apiaceae > Saposhnikovia > Saposhnikovia divaricata. The sequence goes on along the minus strand of CM071598.1, from coordinate 118,538,263 downwards.
TATTGTTTTCTGTTTCCAGGGAATGATGTAAATAAAAAGATCTAACTATGTTCTATAAATAATTGTGTTTCTTGGATGGATTTAATATGTACATCTTAGAAAGGAGATATATCATACTTGCAAGTTTGTGACCATCTACAAAATAATCATTACATCTCACTAATGATCAGAGAAATGCAGAGTGTATAAACTTGTAACACTATAACTAATGTAACTCAAACTAAAGGAAAAGATACTTAACCAGAAGACAATCAAGAACAAGAAGTCACAAGAAATCAACACTAAATGAAGACAAGGTAATTGATACAATTCAACATGTTAACTATGATCAAGCCAAGAAGAAATCATTGAGAGAAGTTCAAGTCAAAGTTGTTCATGCCTCAGTGATTTGAAAAGCCAAGAATCAAGATCATAACTATCAGTATCAATAAGACCAATTGATTTCAAGTGAACAAGAAGGAAAGCAAATATTGGAAAGCCATATTACTAATTGGATATGGTAATTTATTCAAGAAGCAAAAACCCTATCAAGACTAGTCACTTATGAACCAGACCGTTGCATCAAGTGTCAGGACATTGATAGCAAGTTTATGTCAGTAATAAAGATCCATATTCAAGAGCTTAGTGAAGAATAAAGAAGACATGAAGATATCACAAGTTCAAGATGTGCATTGAAGTTTCAAGTTGAAGACCAGAATATTTTCTAAGTACTAAATATTCTAGATGACCAAGTAGAAGTTTCTAAGTAGAAGTTCTACTTAGAAATTCGAGATGGCTAAGTAGAAATTCTCAAGTAGAAGTTCTACTTAGAGTGCAGCTTCAACATGACACATGGCATCTTCTGATTGGCAGATTTCCAAGCTTTCAAGATAAGGCAAGATTTATGTGGACATCATTGGGCCACGTATATCTTAGTCTTTGAAGTCTACAGGACATAGATTACATGTAGTATAAATAGAAGTACTTGTGTAATGTTTTAGTGAGTGAGCAATTCTTGAGAAAAACACAAGAGAAAAAGAGAGAGTGCATTCACAGAGCTTAGTATCATTCACTTCTCTCTGAACTTCTGTTATACTTTGTAATGAATGTTGTAGCAACCATTTCAAGTTATATATAAGACATATATTCCTTGAATCTGTGTGTTCATTTATTGCATCGTATTTATTGCTTCTCATATTCGAAAAGTTGTATTCACCCCCCTCTACAACACATTTGGACCTAACAATTGGTATCAGAGCGGTATGTTTAACATACAAAACATAGATCCTTGTGTTGAGTAGAAGAATCGTGAGTTTTCATTTTCTAGATCTACTTTTCATTTTCTTGAAAAGTGTGCTTTAAATCGTTTGTGGTGAAAAACTCATCTGAAAAATTATTTAAATACTCCAGGTGTGATTATTTAGCTTGGATGTATTTTAATTAATTTTTGTGAATTAATCTGGGTACTTTCATATTTGGTGTTCTTGAGTGTTCATCATCTGTTCTTATCAAAGAAGACAACCCAACAACTTTTTGATCTCCTTTTCAAACAGAAAAATAGTAAAAGAATAAAAAGGTGTTTTTGGACTTCGTGATTTGCATTATTCACGGCCGAAAGTGAAACAAGACATATTCATTACCTAGCACGTGGGTTAGGTGGGTTAGGTGAGTAAAGCATTCAAAGTCAAAAGGTGGTAAAGAGATGATATTGTTTATTCAATATTAAAGTAATCTGCAGAAAAATTATTCTAAGGACAAAAGTTCTACATAGAATTTCTACTTAAGAATTTCTACATAGAATTTCGACTTGGACAATTTCTACTTGGTGAATTTCGACTTGAGCAAAATTTCTACTTAGAGAAATTTCGACTTAGGCAAAAGTTCTACATAAATATTCTACATAGCCTAGTCTTGGGTACTTAGAAACTTTTAGTGACCAGAATTGAAATGGCTCCTAAAAATGCATTCAAGATCCCAATGTTCAACAGAGATCACTATGAAGAATGGGTTTTCAGAATGAGACTATATTTAGAGATTGTTAACCCTGAATATCTGGAAGTCCTTGACAAGGGTAAATTTGTCCCAATGGTGGTTATTCCTTCACATACGGAAGGAGGAGTGGTTATACCACCTCGGTCTGAGCCTAAAAAGGTCTCGGAGTTTTCGGATGCTGACAAGGAACAAATAGCTTGTGATACTGTCGTACGACAAACCTTGATGGAATCTCTTGATCATGAAATGTTTAATATAGTCAAAGGTCTGACTACAGCGAAGAAGATTTGGGACAAGATAGAAGTTGTCATGGAAGGATCTGCAGAGGTCAGAAGCAACAAGACACTCATACTCAAGATGGAGTATGACACCTTTAGAATAAGGAAAGGAGAAGGCATAACAGATGTCTACCTACGATTCAGTCAGTTGGTATTGGATTTGAATCTGAGAGGTGTAACTCTCCCCATGGTTGAGACTAATACGAGATATCTGAGGAACCAGCCAAAAAGCATTGAACATAGGGTCTACGCAATAAGAGAAACCAGAGATTTGCATACAACTTCTCTGGAAGAATATTATGGAATATTAAAGACCTATGAGCTGGAAACACTTCAAGATCAAGCATGGGACAATGATTCAAAGGGAAAAGAAAGTGCATCAGGATTAGTTGCTGATGAGGAAGAGTCTAAGAAGGTAATGGTTGCAGCAAAGCCTAAATCATCACTTGCACCACATCAAGTTGATAATGATGACGAGTGCGCATCTGACATTGATGATGACTACTACACCCAAGAAGAGCTGGACAACATGGACGATAGTGTCGTGGCATACATGGCAAGGAAGTTCAGCAACATGAGATTCAGAAAGAGCAACCGACCACAGAGAAATTCTTCATCTTATTATCGGGCTGCTAGGGGTGGTGGTAGTTCGTCAGGCTACAAAGGAAAAGGCAAGAATACCAGCTACAAATCTCCCTTGGATTTCAAAATGAAGTTCAAATGCTATAATTGTGGTGAAGCTGGACACTTTGCCTCGGACTGCAAAAAGCCTAAACAGACTTATCCAAAAGAGACATATGAAGCCCTCAAAAGCAAGTATGAAGCACTAGTGAAGGAAAGACATGGAAAACGAGCTTTATTGGTGACAGAAGGAAGAGCTTGGGATGATTCAGATGAGGAAGATGTTACTCATGTAGCAAACTTTGCCCTCATGGCTGAGACATCAGAGGAACCAGAGGTACCAGTTCTGACTCTTAAAGTAGAAATGTCTATTGATGATTATAAGGAACAGAACGGGGCTCTTAGTGAAGAGATCTATATGTTGTGCAAAAGCCTAGACTCTTCTCAAAAGGAACATAAAACACTTGTTGCCAAATGCAGAATGCTTGAGGCAAAAGTGGAAGAGCTAGAGGCTGCTTGCACTATAGATACTTCCCTAAGAGACTTTATTACATCTCTGGAACACAAGCTCGTCCTTAAGGAAGAAGTAGAAGCATGTCTTAGGAACAATCTAGCTGAGTTAGAACCTAAATGCGAAGCTTACAAACTAGCTGCTAGTAAAGTGTATGTAGATAATGACACATTTAAGAAAATAACTGGAGTAGGTATAGGACTTGATTATTTTGACCTTCCTAAGAAAGAAGGAAAGAGACCTATTGATCCTAGTTCCAGTGACCTTAAAAAGGAAACACCTAGCATTCTTAAATCAGCTGTCAAACCTATGTACAAACACCTTGTTCCTAGAATAGAAGAAGAAGAGACTGAATTGATAGCTAGATATGAGATTGAGATGGAAGATCGCCAGAAAGCACAACCTATAACTCCTATCAAACAAGTTAAAATCAATTTCCCTAGAGATGAATCTAGACTGGGATTAGGAGCTAAGGCTGTTAAACAACAAGGAAAGAGAGAGAAAGGCATAAAAGAGGTTAAGGCTGAACGAATAAAGAAAGCATGTTATCCTTGTAAATCTACTGAACATCTTTCTTATGCATGCAAAGCTAACATGAATGTTCCTGCTGCACATGCCATGCCTACCACACATACAATGAATAATCTGCATCAGAATCATGCACAGTGTGGTCAACCTAATTGTATGCCATGCACTTTTAACATCATGCAAACTTTTGTGCATTTAATGAATGCATCTAGCCAGTCATGCTTAAATACTGCTGCTAGTTCAAACATCAAGAAAAAGCATGTGAGAGCCAAGACTGTCAGTCCTCCTAAAGTTAGGAGTGACAAACCTTCTCCTAAGACTGACAAATCTGTCAAGTCTGAGAAAGGAAAGGAGATAGTCGAAAGCTCTAGTAATGTGAAGAAAAGTGCATCTCCTGTTGTTAAATCTGTTGATTCTCGATCTTATCGAAAAGCGGGGCCCAATCAAAGTTGGGTTCCGAAGAATGTCTAACCAATCTGTCATTGCAGGGTGTTAAGCAGAATAGAAATAAAGTTATATGGGTGCTAGACAGTGGAGCATCTAGGCATATGACTGGAAACAAGTCCCTGCTTACAGAGTTGGTTATGAAGGCTGGCCCTTATGTTACCTTTGGAGATGACATCATAGGTGTGACAAAGGGATATGGCAAACTGAAAACTGGCAATGTCATCATAGAAGATATTTCCTATGTTGAGGGACTGAAGCACAATCTGTTGAGTATCAGTCAATTCTGTGACAAAGGTTACGAAATTGTCTTCAACAAGAAAAGTGTATCAATCACTCACATCAAGGAAGGCTCACTAGCTTTGAGAGGAGTTCGAAAGGCAGATCTTTTTGTTGCAGATATGGATTCAGCAAATCAGAATGAGGTCACCTGTTTCTACAGCAAAGCCTCGGATGATGAAAGCTGGTTATGGCACAAAAAGCTATCTCACTTAAACTTCAAAACGATGAATGCTCTCGCGAGGCGAGAATTGGTGAGAGATCTACCTCAAATGGAGTTCGCTCCAAAAGGACTCTGTGAAGCTTGTGAAATGGGAAAGTCGAAGCGAGCATCGCATAAAAGCAAAGAGATTTCTAGTATTACTGAGCCTCTGCAACTTCTTCATATGGATTTGTTTGGCCCAGTGAATGTCCTATCTTTGTCTAGGAAAAGATATGCTTTGGTAATCGTGGATGACTTCTCCAAGTATACATGGGTATTGTTCGCAATGACGAAAGACGAAGTACCTTTCTTAATCATTGATCATATCACTCAAATTGAGAATGTTTCAACACTTACTGTGAAGACGATTAGATCAGACAATGGCGCTGAATTCAAAAACGCAGTGCTGAATGACTTCTGTGTATCTAAAGGAATACGTCGTCAGTATTCAGCCCCGAGAACTCCACAGCAAAATGGAGTAGTTGAAAGGAAGAATAGAACTTTGGTTGAAGCAGCAAGAACTTTGTTGTATGATTCAAAACTTCCTTTGTATTTCTGGGCCGAAGCAGTGAGTACCGCTTGTTACACTCAAAATAGAACCTTGATCATAAAAGATAAAGAAAAGACACCATGTGAGCTAATGAACAACAGAAGACCAACAATCAAATACTTTCATGTCTTCGGAGCAAAATGCTATGTGCTTATAGATGATGAAAATCTAGGCAAGTTTGCAGCAAAAGCTCGTGAAGGAATCTTTGTTGGTTACTCTACAGATGTGGTGGCAGCTTATAGAGTGTTCTTGGTGAATGATCAAAAAGTGACTGAAAGCTACAACGTCAGATTCGACGATACTAAACTCTCATCAATTTCAAGAGATTCTAGTGAACCTGAGTCCCTAAAATTTCAGAATCTGGACTTAGAAGATCTTGAAGATGAACCTGAGTTGGTTGTTCCATTAAATGTTCCAAGCGTACATGAAGAACCTGAGTCTAGTGAACAAGCTAATTCTACAAGATCAGGAGAGACTTCTTCAGTACGAACCGGCAACAACTCAGGGGGAGTAAATAGCAGCTCAAGGACTACTGTTCAAGGCTCGAGTCGAGTTGACTCTAGTTCTGTATGAGATGGCACTAACTCAGGGGGAGTTAGTGAAAATAATCAAAGTAGTCAGCACCCTAACTCAGAAAGTCAAGCTGAGTCATCAAGACAATTTCCAGGTGAACGGGTATGGAATAGAGACCATCCGTTTTAATTGATTATTGGTGATCCAGATGCTGGTGTGACTACTAGAAGAACTGCAAGAGCTGACATGGCTAATATCTCCTTATATTCTGGGTTCTTATCCAAGCTTGAACCTAAAGAAATAGAAGAAGCTCTTGGCGATGCTGATTGGGTGATTGCAATGCAAGAGGAACTCAATCAGTTTGAAAGGCAGAAAGTTTGGAAACTGGTACCCCGACCAAAGAACATATCCGTAATTGGAGCTAGGTGGGTATTCAGAAATAAACTGGATGAAAACGGACTTGTAACACGAAACAAGGCTCGTTTGGTTGCAAAAGGTTATTCTCAGCGAGAAGGAATTGATTATGATGAAACCTATGCACCAGTTGCAAGACTTGAGGCAGTCAGGATGTTCTTGGCATTTGCAGCACATAAGAACTTCAAGGTTTTCCAGATGGATGTGAAAAGTGCCTTCCTGAATGGAGAGTTAGAAGAAGAAGTGTATCTGGAACAGCCGCCTGGCTTAGTTGATCCAGAACATGCAGATTTTGTGTATCTACTCTTCAAATCTGTCTATTGCCTCAAGCAATCCCCAAGGCGATGGTATGAAACTCTATCCTTATTCTTAATTGAAAATGGTTTTGTTAGGGGAGTAATTGATAAAACATTGTTCTATAAAGTTGTGAGAAATGACTTAATACTTGTTCAAGTATATGTGGACGATATTATTTTTGGGTCATCAAATGAGCGCTTGTGCGAGAAATTTGCCAAGCTAATGCAGGAAAAATATGAGATGAGCATGATGGGAGAGCTGTCCTTCTTCCTTGGATTACAGATCAGTCAGAGAAAAGATGGTATCTTTATTTGTCAATCCAAGTACGTCAGAGATTTACTCAAGAAGTATAATCTGGAAGATGCATCAGCAGCTAAGACTCCCATGGCAACAGCCACGAAGCTTGATGAAGACAAATCAGGTAAATCAGTTGACATCACAAGCTATCGAGGTATGATTGGCTCACTCCTCTATTTAACTGCAAGTAGACCCGATATAATGTTCGCAACTTGTTTATGTGCAAGGTTCCAAGCGGATCCTAGAGAATCACATCTCGTAGCCGTCAAAAGAATTTTTAGGTATCTCAAGGGCACACCAAATCTAGGGATTTGGTACCCAAGAGATAAAGGTTTTAATTTAATTGGCTATTCGGATTCAGACTATGCAGGTTGCAGGATTGATAGGAAAAGCACATCTGGTGCTTGCCAATTTCTTGGCAGAAGATTGGTGTCCTGGCAAAGTAAAAAACAACATACAGTATCTACTTCTACTGCTGAAGCTGAGTACATTGCTGCTGGAAGCTGTGTAGCTCAAATACTGTGGATGAGGAACCAACTGAAGGATTATGGCATGGAGCACAAGAAAATTCCAATCATGTGTGACAACACAAGTGCCATTGCCATAACCAACAATCCTGTAGATCACTCAAGAACCAAGCACATCGACATCAGGTATCATTTCATAAGAGAACATGTCGAGGAGGGGACTGTGGAGCTACATTTTGTGCCCACAATGCAACAAATTGCAGATATATTCACCAAACCTCTTGATGAAGTAACATTCAATAGGTTGGTTGGTGAATTGGGAATGCTTAACACAAGTTAGTAAAGCCTTCTATCTGTAAAATCCATGTTTATGTTTGTATGTGCAAGCTACTCAATCATTATGTGCTTAGACTTTAAAATGCCTAATTAATGATTGTTATAGGTTGCATATAGTGTGTTGTTGCATAAATTCCTTGTGTTTTAAGTGTCTTTTATAGCACAAATCTGTGAATTTATGCTTGTTAGATTGCATGATCATAGGGGGAGTTAAATTCATAATATTCTAAATATTGCATGATTTTTAGATGAATTTACCTATGAGTTTCATGTAATTAGAGGCCTTAGAATTAAAAAAACTTCAAAATTTCGAGTTAGGTTCTATCTCGAAACTCATCTAGAAATTCGACTTGAATTTCGACTTAAGCTGTCAGAGTGAAGTTTTTGAAAAATTCTAAGTCTGAGAAGAATTTCGAGTTGGCTATCTCGAAATTCATCTCGAAATTCGACTTAGAGTTCGAGTTCGAGTTACCAGTGTGCCTAGTTCTATCTTCAAAATATTCGAGATAAAGTCTATCTCGAATTTTATCTCACAAGTTGAGATGAGGTTTCCATTAAGGGAATATTTTGAAAAGAACTGAGAATTAACTTCGAGTTAGTCTATCTCGAAACTCAACTCGAATTTCGACTTGATGTTCGAGAGAGAGTTCTCAGTTAAGCTAAAGGGAATTTTTCGAGTTACACTCCTAACTCGAAACATATCTTGAATTACCCTGTACTTTTTGGTTCAAGGGGGTATTTTGGAAAGAGTGAGATTAACTTCGAGTTAGTCTATCTCGAAACTCAAGTCGAATTTCGACTTGATGTTCGAGATAGAGTTCTTAGTCTATCTCGAAACTCAACTCGAATTTCGACTTGATGTTCGAGATAGACTTCTAACTCGAAAAGTATCTTGAATTTCCCTGTTTTTCTTAAGAGGGGAATTTTCCAAGTTTACTACAAGTTTATAATGTTCGAGATAGGATTTCCCTATAGTTTTTGCTGTAAAATTGGTTAAAGTGCTTACTTGTGTTTATTTGTTCGAGTTAACCTCTATCTCGAACTTCATCTCGAAATTCGACTTGATGTTCGAGATAGAGATGTTCGAGATAGAAATGTTCGAGATAGAGTTCGACTTAGGTGTTCCCTGTATGGACTTGGTAATTTTTACTCTTTTTAACAGGGACATTTTTGTCATTTCACATTCACCTATATATACATCTCTAACTCGATGCCTAATTCACTTTACCTAATTTCTTTTTCACAGCAGCCGTTTCACAAAAACAGTGCGATTTCACTAATTACATACCTTTAATCCGTGTTTTTGTGATTAAACTCATACTAATCACGAATTACTGCCGATTTGTTGACTAAGATTTACTGTGTTATCATTAATCGTTGTGATACTGTGTTTTGTAACCGCATATACACGCGCATATACATACACACAAACATCAAGTTTTGTGTATCTGTTCAAAACACGATTTCATATTCTCCATATACACACATGATTTCACTGATAAACACACAAATATTCATCCTCTTTGAATATTCAGATTTAGTAATTGGCAACTGTTCATATCCCGTAGTTTAAATTTTCAGATTGTCTTTTGCTATTCTCGAAAAATTAAAAGGGATAAAACTGATTAATTCGTACATTATTTGTTTTTCTTAATTAAAAAAAAATCACATCTTTTAAAGAAAAACATTTAATCAAAATGGCTCACCAATTTTCACTTGCTAAAAACAATTTTTATAATATTTCTACGGAAATTGGTGATCAACTCCCGCGGTTTAAGTTTTGGATACGATTTCTCAATTTGTACTCCAAAGCTAGCCATGCTTTTACTGCTAAACCTACACTAGTACATGATGCTTTACAGCAATTATGGACTAGTGCGGTTACTTTTGGGAGCAAATCAACCCCCTTCGGTTTCAGGTTTACCTTAGCGGGTCAGGAATATGAGGTGACCGAAGAAATTGTCAACAGGGTTCTGGGATTCCCAATCAAAGATGCTTATGATCCAGAACCTACAGCTACAGAACGCCTCACATTCTTTGAAGAAATTGGATGTTATCCTCCCAAAGGCCCAATCACAGGAAATATCCAAAAACAATTCTTCCATGTGGAATGGAATTACTTTTTCGAGGCCTTCACAAGATGTTTTCGGGCACGCGAAAAAGATTTTCATCAAATTCCAATTCCAATGCAAACCTTTGCAGTTGCCCTAACAAGAGAACTGGACATAAACTATGGACGCATAGTTCTCTCTGAAATAGTGGGCTCAATGGGATCTCCTGCAAGCAGAGACCTCACTACAGCGGATGTTGTCTGCTGGTTTCCTCGGTTCCTTCAAATGCTCATTAATGACTTAATACCGAAGGATGCTCTTGCTGTTAGACAGAGATTTGCCGGAAGCCCAACATCTGCATCGCTAGGGATGGGCACTAAGTCACTTTCAACCATTGCTAATCAGGATAAACATCAAGGTAAACCGATGTCAATTCCTGAAAATATACAAATGTGGCTTAGATATGATGCAGGAGTTACCAATTTGGAGGCATCATCACAAGTTTCATCACATGCTCAAAATCCATCTGTTCATGCTGAGGCATTTGATGAGATTCCTGATGAGGAAAGCGATGATGCACAAGGTAATCAATCAGGTAATCTCTCCCTGCATACTATTCATTCCTCCTCCTATGTATCTGATTCCGCGACCCAAGAGATTGCTAACCCGCAGGATCTATCCCAGGGTGAGAGCTACATTTCTGAGTCCAATACACATTCTTATTCTCTTTCACCCTTGTTAACGGAAGTTAGAAAGCCAGCACGTGTATATGTAGAAAATGATGAGGAGAATGAACCCGAAGAGTAGCAACTTATTCGAAAGAAAGCCAAACTTTTCCACGCTGCTACTTCACAACCACAGTCAAACCCTAGTGTGTCACACGCAACCACTCCACCTCACGAGAGTGGTTCTCCCTTTAAACAGTCTACACATAGGGATTTTGATGACAGTTTTGTACCTTTTGATGATCCTGTTGCTTCAAAAGGACATGGAGTTTTTAACAACTTCAGCCGTACCTTCACCGGTACGTACTGATGCTGCAAAGAGGATCGGTTCTAATGTCGTACAAGAACACTTTGCAGCCGCTCAGCCTGAGATTCCAACTCAGGACATAACAGACATAGATCCCATAACTGCCAATTATTTTGCTTATCAAATTTCTGCAGGTACTGCTTCATATTTCGGATCAATAATTGAAGACATACACGAGCGTGAGACAGGGAGTGTGTGTGAGAGGTTAGGGAGAGAGGGACCTTCATTTTCAAGGCCCGAAACCGAGCGCCAAATACCAACAGAACGAGTATTAGAGCGAGGTCACCTAAACCAAACACCGTCCCTTAACACTGAAAATCTTGATACGCGTATGACTTCTATGGAAAGTCAGATGAGGCAGTTCGGACAGACGATGGGGCAGTTCGGGATGAATATTGGAAACAATCAAAGGGCTCTAGACGACTACGCAGCAAGAATGGCAAGTCAAGCTACAGCTTTTGATGATTTGACAAATAAGGTCAATGACTTGGGCCATGCTGGTGGTGTCTTGGGAAGCACTCTCAATGAGAGGATGGGGGCATTGGAGTCTACAATGCATACAATGGCTGTGGAAATCAGTAGAATGATGTTCGCAATCAGGAGTTTTGTACCCCCGGAGTGCTTCGAGTCACAACAACCTCCCCCCGATGCTGGTGCAGGTGGTGCTAGTGGAGCGGGAGCCTCTGGTTCTGGTTTTGGAGGTTCCTATGCAGCTGGTGGATCTGAAGACCAAGGTGGAGCTCAGGATAACTCACTTAAGGGGGAGAGTGGAAAGGAGACGAGACAGCAGACAGTTCACATCGAAGAAATTGAAGAACCCGCTGATCTTGTCAAGGAACCAGAAGTTAAGCCGTCTGTTGATGAAGAGGCTCTGAGGATAAGAAAGGGTAAGGCAGTAATGGTTGATGAACCATTTGTTGACCTGAGTCATCAGGAAACAGTACATGAGGTACTTGACTCAGATTCTGACATGGAAGACGTACCGTTGGCACACGCTATAAAAAGATCTTTGAAGGAACAAGGTGGAGGTGCTGGGATGTCTTCCGGAATGCCTGAAGAATTTCCTGTTGATGAGGAAACCCTTAAAGCTCAACAGTTAGCCTTGGAACAAGCTCAGTTCCATAAAATGAAGACGATGCAAGAACATGCTGCGTTCCTAGAAAAGAAGGTGGAGCTACAAGGGAAGCAGTATGATCATGAGCTTGCAAGGCTAGCTGATCCTCAAGTTGATCTGGACAAACGAAGGATAGGGCAGAAATGGGATGAAGCAAGGAAGATAATGATGAGACCCTGTGCGAAAGGAGTTCATAACAAGGATGCAGATGATCTGTTCTACAACTTGAATTTGCAGAATCCAATGACTGGGGACTATATAAATGCTTTGAAGAGATTAATTTCTAAAGTCAGGGTTGGATACAATGCAAATCTTAAGGAGTGGCAGGTTATCTTGTCTTTGGTAGAATGAGTCCCAACATCTTTCCTATATGTGGATGACCAATTCATAATGAGAAGATCTGCGTCAGAGTTGTTCTTGCTAGCGACTAAAATTCAATACTCTCAATCTGAGGAGCTAAGCATTCTGTACAGGGATCAGTTAATGCAGCTAGCAGAGGACAAGGGTCCAGAATTCTCAGCATATCCAAATTTTGTCCGGATGGTAGTTGACGGAAAGATGAAGAGGGTTAGCATGGAGGAAAATGATCTAATGGAGCTTTCAGTAGAATCTCTCAAAGTTGTCTGTAGACAAATGATGAGTAAGGGATTCGCTTCTGAGCTTAAAGATAAATCCGTGAAGATCATTGAAAGAGTTATATTCAAAAAGAGCAATGAGGTGTGGAAGTGTGATGTCATTGCTCCAAACCCTCTTGATGACGTGAAGATTGAGCCGGAGCTGATAGAGAAGAAATGGAATATTCTTCAAGCCATGAAGAATGTAGATGAAGCTCTGACTCTTCCTTCTGGAGCACTAGAACAAGGAGAAATAAGGGAGGCTATTGGTGTTCCAGGAAGTGATAGTGTATACTGGATACACGCTTATGTTGAAGATACAGCTGATGCCTTAGTATTCATAGATGCAGACCAGAATCAAACAATCTTGCATATGAGTAGACAATGGCTGCTACGGACTCAAGATGCTGCATTTCTGGAGAGAGTATTATATGTATTCAAATGGGGCGAAGTGGAAGATAAGTTTGTGGAAGAAAAGCAGAGACTCATGAGTTACTTGTCTGAGGTAGTGGTGGAAAAGAAGCGGATGGAGCGAGATGCGGCTAGTGTTCACAATACTAACCGTGTCAAGGGCTACCCCAAGATGATCTATTGTCAGTTTAAAGCTGATAAAACACATTGGAAATCTCAGCTCATCATGAAGAACTTTGAGGATATTCCAAAGATCAGGACTACTCAGGAGGTGGACAAACTCAGAAGGCTTTTCAAACATCCTTATCCAGAGCCCAAGAACCCTCTAGAAATGGAAGCTGTAAGTCTGTTGAATGCTAGGTGGAAGCAGCTTAAAGATCCAGTGTACAAGAAAGAACAGCAGCAGAAGGAGAAGCGCAAAAGGCAGAAAGAAGAGAGAGACCAAGCTGCTGAAGCTAGAAAGAGGAAACGGAATTAGGGTTAAAGGTCAGAGTGGTGTGAACTTGAAGTTGGAAAAACTTCATGTCTTTCGGTTGCTTTAACTCACTTGAGGAAAATTCACCTTAGAGTGAATACAATAAGGTGATACAAGTTTGACTAAAAGGTATGAAATAATCCAGGTGATAGGAATCACTCAAATGATCTTTAATTCGAAGTTCGAATTCTGTTTCTAGTTTAAGTTCTTTGTATTGTCTTCATGTAAATTTCAATTGTAAATTATTCAAGACTGTAATGTTAATTATCTTTTCTCGTCTCATTGTTTAGTTGAGTTATCCTTCATTTATTTGAATGTCATTGTTAGACAATCAAATAGGGGGAGATTGAAAGGCAGAGTGTATAAACTTGTAACACTATAACTAATGTAACTCAAACTAAAGGAAAAGATACTTAACCAGAAGACAATCAAGAACAAGAAGTCACAAGAAATCAACACTAAATGAAGACAAGGTAATTGATACAATTCAACATGTTAACTATGATCAAGCCAAGAAGAAATCATTGAGAGAAGTTCAAGTCAAAGTTGTTCATGCCTCAGTGATTTGAAAAGCCAAGAATCAAGATCATAACTATCAGTATCAATAAGACCAATTGATTTCAAGTGAACAAGAAGGAAAGCAAATATTGGAAAGCCATATTACTAATTGGATATGGTAATTTATTCAAGAAGCAAAAACCCTATCAAGACTAGTCACTTATGAACCAGACCGTTGCATCAAGTGTCAGGACATTGATAGCAAGTTTATGTCAGTAATAAAGATCCATATTCAAGAGCTTAGTGAAGAATAAAGAAGACATGAAGATATCACAAGTTCAAGATGTGCATTGAAGTTTCAAGTTGAAGACCAGAATATTTTCTAAGTACTAAATATTCTAGATGACCAAGTAGAAGTTTCTAAGTAGAAGTTCTACTTAGAAATTCGAGATGGCTAAGTAGAAATTCTCAAGTAGAAGTTCTACTTAGAGTGCAGCTTCAACATGACACATGGCATCTTCTGATTGGCAGATTTCCAAGCTTTCAAGATAAGGCAAGATTTATGTGGACATCATTGGGCCACGTATATCTTAGTCTTTGAAGTCTACAGGACATAGATTACATGTAGTATAAATAGAAGTACTTGTGTAATGTTTTAGTGAGTGAGCAATTCTTGAGAAAAACACAAGAGAAAAAGAGATAGTGCATTCACAGAGCTTAGTATCATTCACTTCTCTCTGAACTTCTGTTATACTTTGTAATGAATGTTGTAGCAACCATTTCAAGTTATATATAAGACATATATTCCTTGAATCTGTGTGTTCATTTATTGCATCGTATTTATTGCTTCTCATATTCGAAAAGTTGTATTCACCCCCCCTCTACAAAACATTTGGACCTAACAATCAGTCAAATATTTTCTCCTAGTTGACTATTTATACATACTTTTCTTTTTCTGAGTTCCCAATTTCTATAAATAAAGATATGTTTGTAACCATATGAAAAATAACACCAGATTTAATTTTAAACACATAAATCGATGTGTAATAACAACCTAAACAACAGTTATAAATAAGAAAATCGATGTGTAATCTATACTATTATATAAAAGCCGAACATTAAAAGTTTGGTTGGTCGGTACGATACAAGTCGATTTTACTAATTTACACTTACTTAATTACAAATAAAAGCCATCCTACTAACTAATCATTTCCTTTTTCAGGTTAAACACATTATCTATTCTATTTTTCAATAACTAAATAATTTTCCTTTTCAGGTAAAATATAATATCTTTTATATTTTATCTAACTAAAATTTCTCCTTTACTAATTAATTTTCTTTTTCATATTAAATATATTACCTTTTCAATTTTTCAAAACTAAATAATTTTCTTTTTCAAGTAAAGTACAATATCTTTTATATTTTATCAAACTAAAATTTCTTCTTTTTAAAAACATTACGAGCAATTTTGTTTAATAAGATAGCATAATTATATTATAATTACTATTACTAATTAATTACCCTTTTCAGCCAAAACATGTTACCTTTTCTCTTTTCTCAAACTAAAATCTCTTTTTTTCCAATTATATCACGGGCAATTACCTTTTTAAGCCAAAACACATTACCTTTTCTTTTTTCTCTAACTAAAATTTCTCTAATAAAATAAAATTATAAAATTATAATATTAATAATTAACTGATTACCTTTTCAGCTAAAACGTAACAGTTTTTCCATCTTTTCTAATTAAATTCCCTTATCTCTCGAAATATCATGCGCAACATTAATTTCAGAATTTATAAAAAAACTAATAGCAATTTTATTAAGTAAAATAAGATAATTAAATTATAATTACTATGAACTAATCAATAACTTTTTCACCTAAAACATGTCACCTTTTAATTTTCACGTTTCCTTTTCTATTTGCTCTAACTAAAATCTCTTTTTTTTTTAATCACGAAATCTCTCTTTTTCCAATTATATCACAGGTGGTTTTATTTAATAAAATAAAATACTATTATAATACTAATAATTAACCGATGACTTTTTTCAGCTAAAACATATTATTTTTTCTATATTTTATAACTAAAATCCCTCTTTTTCTAGAAATATCGTGGGCAACATTAATTAATTTCTCCTTTTTTAAAAACATTACGAGCAATTTTATTTAATCAAATAACATAATTAATTTATAATTACTATAAACTAATTAATTACCCTTTTCACCTAAAATATGTTACCTTTTTAATTTTCTCTATCTAAGATCTTTCTTTATTCAATTATATCACGGACATTCTATTTAATAAAATAGAATAATAATTTTATAATTACTAATAATTAACCGATTACCTTTTCCAACTAAAACCTATCTTCTTTTCTGTATTATCCAAATAAATTCCTCATTTTTCAAGAAATATCACGGATAACATTTATGTAATTATTATCAAATCATCTCATTTAAAAATTTAAGTCTCCAAAATTCATGTTTTAAAAAAATAATTCAAATTAATAAAAAAATTCATATAATATTAAAAAAATTCCGTGCATCGCATGGGTTTTAAGCTAGTTACTACTTAAACAACGAACGTTTAATTAAAATTGATGTCTAATATCCACTTACATATCGATTAAATACAAAAAAAGCAACGTCTAGTGACTAATTATACATTGGTTTAAATCGATGCCCAATGATGTATTATACATCGATTCTCTTGCAAAGTAGTGATGTGCATCTTTAATTAGACATCATTTTCTTGCCAAAAAATGATGTATATGTCGAATTATACCCTGTGTGCAATATGTTTAATTATATTTATATATATATATAATTAGCGTAAGGAGGTTTTGAAGGTATGATTAGGTCGTCATGGCTATTATAGTAAATGCAATACACTGAACAAAAACATATGAGAGAGAAAAAGTTGTTGTAGCACAAACCCTACAATAGTATTAACAAATAACATGACATTTTCAAAAAAAAAAAAAAAGTAAACAAGCAAACAAATAAAATAATAAACAAAGTAAACAAACAAAACAAATAAATAAAAAAACAACACCAAAATTTAACAATATATATATATAACACTTATAACAAAAATAACTAAAGAATTTTTAGTAACCACACATTTATTAAATTACTTAATAAAAAAAGAAAATATTTATACCAATAAGTTCCAACATGTTTCAAGTATATTATATGTAATCTAATGAAATAGAAAAAAACACCCCAAAAATATGAAATATTATAATATATATGTTAGGCTAAATGTTCAAATATATATAATTTGCAAGAAAATCATTAAAACAAAAATATAAAATACAAAAATAAAAATACAATTAACCACACAATCAAAAAAAATCCATAAAGAAAATATTAAAAAAACATTAAAATGTATAAAAAACATAAAATGATTGGAAATGACACCCAACTGTTGTGGAATAAAAATCGGGTTATCGAATTGCAATTAGGGTTTGTGTGTATTTAATGCTAAGGGATGGTGAGCTTCGAGCTTTAATGGCTGTTTCCGTGTTCGAGACTAATCGGTCCTCACAGAGTGCCTACGTATCTCGTTATTGAGAATCAAGCCAAAAACGTAGTTCTAGGTGATGGTGCCCTCGAGGCTATGGCGGCGAGAGCTCACCTAGGACGCAGTGGCTTGTATGTCCTTATTCGAGGATTAAGCCAAAACGTAGTTCTGAGATGAGGGGTCTGGCCCTTTAAATAGGCTGCAGGAGCCTTAGAATCGTAGTACGATTCGGATACTTGGTGGGCAAGCCACCGCCTTGAGGAAGGTTCTAGACTCCTTCCTTGTAGGAGTCTGTTTCCATATTGAATTAGGTACCTTGGAGGCTAAGTCTGGAAGGAATAGCATCCTTATCTGATTACTATTGCTGAGCTGTTTATTACCCTTAATATTAATTACGAAATTAATATTAAAATAGGGATTCTGACCTCATTAATGGGCCCCACGTTTGCACCATGCTGGGTCTAATTAATGCCATATTAAATGTGTCTTTAGGGCTTATTTTCAGCCCATATCATTTGCCCCCCAACTTCTAGGAAAACTGATCAGGTTTTCCTCGAAGTTTTAACGGCCTTTTCGAGACTTGGGTCAAGGTTTATTGCTTTTACGCGAGTATTCAACAATATCGTCTTAATGTAAGGCGTGGAGCAACCGATGCATTTACAATGATATTTAATGACACTAACAGTGTTAAACGGCACTAAACAACGCTAATCAGCCTCAAACAACGTTTAAACAGTGTTAAACGATGTTAGACGGCATAAAACGACACTAACGGCGCTAATCGGCACTAAACGGTGCCTAATCGGCACTAATCAGCCTCAAACAACGTTTAAACAGTGTTAAACGATGTTAGACGGCATAAAACGGCACTAACGGCGCTAATCGGCAATAAACGGTGCCTAATCGGCACTAAATAGCGCTAATCAGCCTCAAACAACGTTTAAACAGTGTTAAACGATGTTAAACGGCATAAAACGGCACAAACGGCGCTAATCGGCACTAAACGGTGCTTAATCGGCACTAAACAGCGCTAATCAGCCTCAAACAACGTTTAAACAGTGTTAAACGATGTTAGACGGCATAAAACGGCACTAACGGCGCTAATCGACACTAAACGGTGCTTAATCGGCACTAAACAGCGCTAATCAGCCTCAAACAACGTTTAAACAGTGTTAAACGATGTTAGACGGCATAAAATGACACTAATGGCGCTAATCGGCACTAAACGGTGCTTAATCGGCACTAAACAGCGCTAATCAGCCTCAAACAACGTTTAAACAGTGTTAAACGATGTTAGACGGCATAAAACGGCACTAACGGCACTAATCGGCACTAAACGGTGCTAATAGCGATCTTGAACATCAAGACGGAAAAACAAAAAATGTGAAATCCCGACTCGATCACCACTGTCAGTTGGCCGGGTCGAAAAATGCATACCGACAACCAATGTCGGTCGGCGGGGAGGTCACCGGTGTGCCGGTCGGCCGGTACCCGATCGGCCAAAGCAAAAACTTGTACCGACGGTCGACGTCGGTCGGTCGAAATTTTTTTTTTTTTCGTCGAAGTAGAATATTGATATCGAGGATCGACGTCGGTCGGCCAGGACGTCCCCGGGAGGCCGGTCGGCTGGGAGTCAGTCGGCCGGGACAAAAATGCATACCGACGGTCGACGTCGGTCGGTCGAAATTTTTTTTTTTGTCGAAGCAAAATATTGATACCGAGGATCGACTTCGGTCGGCCTGGACGTCCCCGGGAGGCCGGTCGGCCGGGAGTCAGTCGGCCGGAACAAAAATGCATACCGACGGTCGGCGAAATTTTATTTTTTTTTTTGTCGAAGCAAAATATCGACCTTGACATCCATCGTCGCTCGGCCGGGGCTTCCCCGGTGAGCCGATCATCCATGATTCGGTCGGCCAAATCAAAATCCCTACTCGATAATCGACGTCGATCGGCCGAGACATCCCCGGTGAGCCGGTCGGCCATGTCCCGGTCGGCCAAACCAAAATCCCGACTCGATGATCGATGTCGGTCGGCCGAGACATACCCGGTTAGCCGGTCGGCCATGTCCCGGTCGGCTGAGGCTCGGTCGGCTGAGGCCGGTCGGCTGAGGCCTTGGCTGAGGCCGGTCGGCTGAGGCTCGATCGGTTGAGGCTCGATCGGCTGAGGCCCTTGGCTAAGGCCGGTCGGCTGAGGCCGTTGGCTGAGGCCGGTCGGCTGAGGCCCTTGGTTGAGGCCGGTCGGCTGAGGCCGGTCGGCTGAGGCCTTGGCTGAGGCCGGTCGGCTGAGGCTCGATCGGTTGAGGCTCGATCGGCTGAGGCCTTGGCTGAGGCCGTCGGCTGAGCGAAACGGTGACTCGACGATCAGCACCAGTCGGCCGGAGGGCTTCGTTTTACCTCAGTCGGCTAGCTTCCAGTCGGCTGGAGCTTCCCTCGCGGCTCAGTCAGTCGGTTGTCGGTCAGCAAGCTTCTTCTTCAAACGTGAGTATCGACCTTGATCATCAATATCGAATCTCGACGTCAACATTTCTACATCGGCTTTCATTGCTTGAAACTCGATCAACTTGGTCATTCATGACTTTTATTTAAGGCTTCCCCTAATTTCTTGATTAGCTCTAAACTCCTTTTAAGAGTTTCATGCTTGCCTGATCTTAAATGAAAATTACTTCGAATCTTTCGATCACCATGTTGATTCAATGGCTCATTCTTGAACTATTCTTGAATTTCTTGATCCAAGCTTGGCTCTAGTAGCTTCGTTGGCCTTCAATGGCTTCAGCTTTAGTTTTCATATTCGAAACGACGTCGGGATCGATTTTTGACATCGAAACGATGTCGGGACTATCGACATCGAAACAAAGACCAGTCGACCGAAGCTTCCCGGGTGCCCCGGTTGGCGGCCTCGGGTTGGCTGAGCCCCAGTTTTTAAACCTCAATGTCAGTATTCAAATGTCAATATTTGGACCTCAATGTCAGTATTCGAAGTCGATGACCAAACAAACATCCTTCAATTCAAATTTTGCTTTCGTGACCTTCTGGGCCTTAACTCGCTTGTTGAATCCTTGGTTTTAAACCTTGAATCCGTTCATGGTTGTTGGTTATAATCAACCTTTCATTCTCATTCTAAGATGTAAAAATGATGAAATCCCTTAATTCTTGCCCCCTTGCTACATATGGTCGAGGTCTTATTTCTCGGTTAATCGTTCAAGAAGTCCCCTTGCCACTCAGCACTTGACTTCAAGTCTGGTGTGCCTTGGCTAGTTGTTAACCTTTTATCTTGATTCTAGGTTTCCAACCTTCTTCTTATGCTCCTCGGACCTTAATTTGGTTTGAATTCGATTAACGGCTCTTGATTCAAGTCCTTAAACTCAAACGATAAACTCAATTGGAGGCATACAACTTTTTTGGCCATCAAGGCCAAAATTTTATGTCGGGATTTGAGATTCAAGATTTTAAGTAAGAAATGACAAAGGACCTCTTATCTCAACAATCTCACTAACTGTTTTTGTGCCTTCAAGGCATTATCAAGGAGCCAACCAGTCCCAAGATGAGCTTTGAGAGGGTCTATCCTTCAGCTTACATCAACTGGTGCTACCAATTTCGAATCGATGGTGGGTCTTCAGGACCTAGAAGTAAAAACTCTCTGCATAATTCTCTATCTCAAAAGAGCCAAACTTTGACTGGGCATCGGCCTTAATGTTCTCGTTCTCTCTTGGGATATACTCAACGTGGCACCTGTTGAACGGGCCTATCGCAGCTTTCACAATCCTCAAGTATTTGGCCATATTCTTTTCTCTATCCTCAAACTCTCCATTGACTTGTGAGACTGCCAGCTTTGAGTCTCCACAGACTTTCAGGTTCTTGACCCTCAGGATTCTTATCAATCCACGGTCGGCTATCAGAGCTTCATACTCTGCCTCGTTGTAAGTTGTTTGGAAATCCAACTTCAAGGCATACTCAGCTGCGAACTCATCGGGCTTTGTAGAACTAAACCTGCACCACTGGTTTTTGTTTTTGATGCCCCATCAAAATAGAGCTCGCCTTGCTGACCTTCCCAGTCTATTACCTCCTGCCCCCTGACTTCTTGGTTGTTAATAGTATTTTCAACCACGGAGTCATCTAGAGCCTGGGCTTTGATGGCCGTCCTAGGCTTGTACTTAACATTAAATTCTTCTAGTTCGATTGCCCACTTTGATGAGCCTTTCATTGGCTTTCAGGCTATGCAATATGTTCCTTAATGGTTGGTCCATCAGGACTTCAATTTTTTGAGCTTGGAAGTATGGTTCTAGCTTTCTTGATGATGTTTCCAATGTCAAAGCAAAAATAAAAAAAAATTGTTGGATGAGTAATTCAACTCATCTTCATGCAACACTTTGCTTACACATTAGATAGGTTTTCTTGGACTCCTTGGTCTTGATCAAGGATGCCCTTGGGTTCCCCGATCCTTGGTTGAGATTTAAGATTTGTTGTTATCCTTGCCTGGCTTAAGTGGCCACTGGTGGCTACCTTGTATCCAAGGTCCTTTATGGACTTGAACTTTAGTTCGATTGTATTGTAATCTTACTGTTGATCATCTATGGTCTTTTCTATGCATGTGCCTGTTTTCATTCATATGTTCTTTTATTTTTAGTACTTGGTCATCTTCGACTTGCACACACCAGGTGCTTGGCAGTTAAATAAAATCACATAATCAATGAACAAAAACAAACTTGCATTAAAAACTTGAAATGGGTTCAACCCTTACATAGAGTACAACTATCCTACTCGGGGCAATAAGCCCCGGAATGGTTTCATCGAACCTTATTGCTACTTCTACTAGATATATATGAAACTAAGTCCTACTAGGATAACTTGAGCCCATCAGGGCTTTGCAAGACTATGCCTGCACCACTTGATTTTGTTTTTGATGTTCCATCAAAATAGAGCACCCACCACTCCTTCTGGTCTCCTCATTCTTATTCTGAAGTTCACTTTCTGCTCGGGGTACTACCTCCTGCCCCCGACTTCTTGGTTGCCAATGATACATTCAACCACGAAGTCAGTTAACGCCTTAGCCTTAATGGCAGTCCGAGGCTTCTGTGTGATGCCCTCTTCTGGCCTTCCTTGGTGTTCCTTACCTATGAAGACATTCATGTCTTTAATCGGAAGGACCTGCCCCCCGACTCCATCAGGCCTTAACGAGGCTACATAACAGCTTCGTGCCATCTTCTGATCACCTTTATATTCTCCAACACCATTCCTGGTTGGGAACTTGATCTTCATATGATAAGTTGAGGCAACAGCCTTGAATGCATGAAGTCCAGTCCTTCCAAGGATAGCATTGTACGTTGAAACCGCTTTAATTACCAGGAAGTTCAACATCTGAGTGGCCTCCTTAGGCTCCTGTCCAATAGTTACAGGCAACTGAATAGGTTCCGTGTTCCAGGGCTACCATGGCCACCTTATTCTCTAAGTCAGTTATATTCAATGTCTCCTTGGTGAATCGCTTGAGATAATCCCTCAAATTCTCATTCTTCCCCTGCACCACATACATGAGGGATGCAGAACTTTTTTTCATGAACTCTCCCACTAATGAACTGGCTGACAAAGGCAGCGCTCAGCTCCTTAAAAGAGCCAATTGAGTTTGCAAGTAGGCGGCTATACCACCTTTGAGCCATGCCTGACAGGGTTTGAGGGAACGCCCTACACTTTAATGCATCACTCGCAGGCTGCAGCAGCAGTGCGTTCGAGAATGTCCTAACATGGTTTGCGGGGTCGCCCGTTCCATCATAAGCCTTAATTGTCGGCATCTTGAACTTCCTTGAGATGCGGGTATTCATCACCTCCTCGGTAAACGGAGGTGTGGGATCATCAGGATCCCCAAGTGGCATCAGATCCTTTGGGTTGCTTCTGGGGGTGTCCACCCTTATCGATTTTTCAGTTGGGGCATCGGCCCTTCGCTGTCTCCTTGAAGGCCTCTCCAGATTTATAATGGGAATCCTCCCTGTAACTGGAGGAGGTCGAATCAGACTTTGCCTTGCTTGCTCCCTAGCAATATCATCCTTCAACCTTTGGATCTCAGCCTCATGAGCCTTAATCCTTTCCTCAGCCGTTTGTGGAGGTCCATCATGGATTCTTTGGGACCTCCTTTGAGGTTCTCTACTAGCACGCCGCCTTCTTGGGGCTTCTTCGCGATCATCATCGTCATCCTCAGATGTCGAATCATCAATATAGGGGCTGGAGTAGTCATCGTACTCTCGATCTCGGATCTGTAGGGCGTGACCGCTTGGTCCAGGTTCCCTTTGTCGAGGGGGATAATTAGGCAGCCCATACATCGAGTTGGTATTCAAGGGGAGATCCGTGGTGTGGATCTGTATTCCCGGGGGTAGCGTACGATCAACGTTATCAAGAGGAGAAACCACCATCTGGAGAGGGTTAGCTTCTTGGTTCTGATGGACAACCACGGGTAGAGTTCCCTCAACATGGGGAATCGTCCCTGGGGGTTGAGAGGCTAGAGGTTGAATGATCGCCCCTGTTGATGGGGGTAATTGTCCTTCTTCAGTAGTGACAAGCGGATCAGAGGTGGCAGGTGGAGCAGAGCTAAGGGGTATGGCCTCAGTTGATGTTGTTCTTCGTGTTTGAACCATGGTTGATGTTGTCTTCCCACAGACGGCGCCAAATGTTGTGGAATAAAAATCGGGTTATCGAATTGCGATTAGGGTTTGTGTGTATTTAATGCTAAGGGATGGTGAGCTTCGAGCTTTAATGGTTGTTTCCGTGTTCGAGACTAATCGGTCCTCATAGAGTGCCTACGTATCTCGTTATTGAGAATCAAGCCAAAAACGTAGTTCTAGGTGATGGTGCCCTCGAGGCTATGGCGGCGAGAGCTCACCTAGGACGCAGTGGCTTGTATGTCCTTATTCGAGGATTAAGCCAAAACGTAGTTCTGAGATGAGGGATCTGGCCCTTTAAATAGGCTGCAGGAGCCTTAGAATCGTAGTAGGATTCGGATACTTGGTGGGCAAGCCACCGCCTTGAGGAAGGTTCTAGACTCCTTCCTTGTAGGAGTCTGTTTCCATATTGAATTAGGTACCTTGGAGGCTAAGTCTGGTAGGAATAGCATCCTTATCTGATTACTATTGCTGAGCTGTTTATTACCCTTAATATTAATTACGAAATTAATATTAAAATAGGGATTCTGATCTCATTAATGGGCCCCACGTTTGGACCATGCTGGGTCTAATTAATGCCATATTAAATGTGTCTTTAGGGCTTATTTTCAGCCCATATCACCAACCTTAACAAAATATATTCTAAAGAACAAATTCTAATTTAAAACAAAATTGAAGACCACAAATCACTCCAATATAGTACACATAAAAAAATCTAAACCAACATAAAAAAAACACAAACATTTAAAGGAAAAAAGATTTAAAAATTTAATTATATAAGTACGATACTAACATATTTCAACTATATATCACATCACATTTAACCTAATATGAAAAAACAAAAAATATATGAAATAATAATAAAAATATGGGTAAAATATACCGAATTTCCAAAAAGAAATTCGACGATATTTTTAATGAAATAATATAATAAATAATCCAGGGATCCACGATATTGAATATTTAAATATACCGAATTTCCAAAAAGAATAAAATTTAAAATATGGGTAAATTGTTTATTAATTTGGTAGAAACATTCTTAATAAAAAAGAGAAAAAAATGATAAAGATGAGTTTTGAACTTTTCTTCGGGATGGTAAATATTTTGGTAATTGGTTGATAATATTGATATTAATGCAATTGATATGAATTGATGGATATGAAATATTAAAATATGATATAATATAAGTAAAATTTACTCATATTTTAGTATATATAATTTTAATAAAATAATCATAGTATTTAAAATAAAATTGTAATGTAATCAAGATAATTAAATTAGGATAAAAATGGTTTGATTATTTTAATTTTAATAATAATTTAGGAGTGTCTCTAATATATATTTATGAAAATTAATCAGTTACATAGAATAATGCAATTATGACTAATTCTAAATGAAAAAGTGGTAAATTAGTTAAAATTATGAAATTTCAATTAATATTATATATTTGTATAATTATGATTGATTTTATTTTAAAATTATAAGTTGTTATAATTTCTTTTGACCTTAAGAAAAATGTTATATATGGATATGTTAAATTTTAATAAATAATTATTGTATTAAAAATTAAATTGTTAACTAACCAAGATAAGTAAATTGGGATAAGAATGATATGATTCTTTTAATTTTTGTCGTAAATTTTGATTAGTTCTAACCTGTATTTATGAAAATTAATCCGTTATCTATAGTGTAATTATGATTTATTGTAAATCAAAAAAGTGGTAAATTAGTTAATATTATCAGTTAATATTATATATTTATATAATTTTAATTTATTTTAGTTTACAGTAGTAATTTATTATAAATAATTTTTAAATTCAAAAATACGTAATATATGGATGTGTAAAATTAATTGACTATTAAATTTAAATTAGAATTGTGAACTAACCATTTTTTTTTATGAAAGGAGATATTCAATACATAATAGCCGTACGACATCTACAAGAATGATCGAATCGAATCGAACAAACATAGAACAGATTGACACGCTCGTCTTCATAACCAAAATGAGACAAATAAGCGGTGTGAAAAAAAATGATATATCTATAGATACTTGCTCTACGCTCAATATCTTCGCCAAAATCCGTTTGAGCTATCGACCACAAATGCAATCCCTAACAAGCTTTTATTGTTGAATCTGAACCAACTCTCACAAAAGAAGGAGGGAAATCCACACCCTCTCAGCAAGGAGAGAAATCAAACTGAAATTACAACCTAAAATTCCAAATAAAACTTAGATATGCAAAAACGAAACCACAACAAGAGATAATCGGTCCACACACAGATCCAAAACCAGATTGAATCGAAGAAGAACGAAAATCCGAAGTTTCGATGATATAGATCTAAAAAACAAAACCAAACACCCTAAATGGGTATAAAATCTTAACCCAAAATAGGAGATTATTGAAGAAAACAAAAGCAAAATAAATAAATTAAAGGATTTGGGGCTTTTCACCGGAAAAATCAGTGGAAGCCCCGTCGATTTGATAAAGGAGGAGGCGGCTGGAAGAAAAAGTAGAGAGAAAAAGGAGGAGAAAATATGATTGATCTTTAATAAGAAAAACTTTTAAAAGAATATGATTGATCGTTAATTTAAAAATAACCTTTGATTGATTCTAAAATAATTAATAATTTTTTGATTAGTTAATTATATATATATTTTAAATATGTTAGACTCGGATATTACGATATTATAATAAAGGATTATTGTTGTATAGAGGACTAGAGGTTTTACTGTAAAGTATCTTAAAATATATATATTTTTTTGATCCAAAAGTAGCTTAAAATATACTCCTAAGAGCATTTCCAAGGCTAACAATCTGTTAGCTATAATAGTGACGTGACAGTATTTTTAGTTAATAGTTATTTTTTTTCTCCAACCATGCACACTGTTAGGTAAATTTTTAGATAATGGGTTTCACATCTTCTATATTTGGCTAATGTCTATAAATTATAAATAATATCTAAAATCCACATTATCCACTTATATCATGACACATCATCAATCTCATATACTTTTTTTTATATTTATTAATAAAACTAATTAATTTATAATATAGCTAATCATTATAGCTAATCCCGTTGAAGTACAACACTTTATAAATTCAACAAATTTTACATAATTACTATTTTATATTTATTTTAGCTAATCATTTTAACTAATACTCTTCAAACTCTAAATCATCAAAACAGCTTCGCGAATTTGAAATAAAAAAGGCAAAGAGTGTAGGAGGAGTGATCGGACGGTGGAGATACACTGCGTCAGATTAAAGCTAGAATGATTTACAAATTTCAGCCCTATATATAATACCCAATCAAAATAAATATTTACGTACACCACCAACCCCTAATACAAACCCTAGCTTTGCTTCTCTCTCTGCAACCTCTCCCACATTCCGTTTCTCAACATCACTTATGGTCTCTCTCTCTCTCTCTCTCTCTCTCTCTCTCTCTCTCTCTCTCTCTGTAATCTGTATGCGTTTTGCATTTTGATTGATATTGTTAGTAACGATTTATTTGATGAATGTTTGTGTCACAGGCTTTGCCGAATCAACAGACTGTGGATTATCCGAGCTTCAAGCTTGTCATTGTTGGCGATGGTGGAACAGGTATTGATTTATATATATTTCTAATCTTATATTTTGTTTTCGATATGAATGATTGTAAATCATGATTAGTGTTGATGTTTACACTGATGTGATTGTAAATCTGTTGATTTGATTTTTTATGTGAAATAGTTTTGACTAAAGCTGAGATATTATGTCGACATCGTAAATGTTTGATTTTGTTGTATTAGAGGGGTAGTTGTGGATGGTTTGGACAAATTGGGAATTTATAAAGTGAAATTTTATTGTAGCTAGATAGTTTCTTGATGGATGATATATGACAGTTTTTGTGTGAATTATAGTTGATTGTTATCTATTTAATTTTGTAAGTTGGGCTGTGGTTTCTATGAGATTATGTTTGGGTTTGTAAAATGAGATCTAGTGTAAGACTTTGTATCGTATTAGCTTGTAATGTTGGTAGACAGTGTTTAATTGACGAGTCTTGTTGATGTTGCATTGTTTTTTTTTTTTTTTTTTTTTTTTGGTATTGGAGTAGACTGGTATAATTGATGGATTTCGTTGATGTTTATTTTAAGTGCTTAGAAAGCATGATTGTTTTGAATTTGACGTTTTTTTGCACATTTTAGGGAAAACTACATTTGTGAAGAGGCATCTTACTGGAGAATTTGAGAAGAAATATGAGCGTAAGTGTGATATACAGAATTGATGTTATGAAGAGCTATTTTTTAGTGGTGTATTAGTAACTGAGGATGTTGTTATTTTCAGCAACCATTGGTGTGGAAGTTCATCCATTGGATTTCTTCACTAACTGTGGAAAAATTCGATTTTACTGCTGGGACACGGCAGGGCAGGAGAAATTTGGTGGGCTTCGGGATGGTTACTAGTAAGTTGATCTTTTTTTTATTTGAACTTTTATTCTATACTATTGATACTGGTTAATTTTATCATTGCTGCTTTGGATTTGTTGAATTGTGTACACACTGCTTAGTCTTTTGTACATAACTAATTAAGCTCTTTTACGAAATAAAAATTTTCAGTTTTTGGAATTCTTAAGCAGATTATCTATGTTGTATATAATAATGTAAGATTACAAGTGCTTGTTTATTAAGAGTGGGTTCCATTCATTTTGATACCCAAGGCTGCATAAATTGTATCTTCCAAATTATATTTGGATTTCTTAAGTAGCTTGTTTTTATGAATTTACGTAGGCTAAGAAATGTATGTCCCCTGGATATATAAATAAAAGTATATTCTCTGTCACCACTTGAGTCATAAATTGTTTGATTTATTGTACTTGAAATTTTTCATTGCCGATAAATATATGATATATATAATCCTTACTGCTCCTGCCCAAAAGTATTCTTTGTTGTATATGTTGCTAACGTGATGGTTCTTTGTTGTATATGTTTAAGTTCTTGTAAATACACCAGTTTACCTGCATTTACTACTATCATACTAGTGTAACCTTGGTGGTGGTCTATGTTCCTTCCTTTTCGCCCAAGGAGGCTGTTGAACTTGTAAATGAGTTTGCAGTTTGTCTTTATAATTGCATGAGACTATGCTTTTGCTAAATGGGTCATTCTGCTTTTGAGTGACTTTTTATGTTGTGTTGTAGTCTTTTTTCCCTGAGATTCTTAGGCAAACATATATTGTAAAAATTATATTTTTGTGCACATTTGTAACATAAATGCCTGTGGAAGTCCATTTCTGTTCAAGAACTGAGATGTTGATTTGATCATATGCAGCATTCACGGGCAGTGTGCCATCATTATGTTCGATGTAACTGCGAGGTTGACTTATAAAAATGTTCCAACGTGGCATCGAGATCTTTGCCGGTTTGTCAAGAATTCCTATCTTCTTTTATTAATGTAAATAACTCTGTTATATGCTTAAGTGTTTAGATCTTAATATTCTTTACCTTGTTTACCTCATCAGTGTCTGTGAGAATATTCCAATTGTGCTATGTGGAAACAAGGTTGATGTGAAGAATAGGCAAGTGAAAGCAAAGCAGGTCACGTTCCATAGGAAGAAGAATCTGCAGTATTATGAGATATCTGCAAAGAGTAACTACAATTTTGAAAAGCCATATCTCTATCTTGCTAGAAAACTTGCAGGGTAAAGCGACCATCTATTCAAGTTCGTGCTTGGTTTCTTTTAGGTGCAAGTCCGTGTATTCTAAATTAAAGATGTTATGTGGTTGTGCAGGGATCCCAATTTGCACTTTGTGGAGTCTCCAGCTCTTGCTCCACCTGAAGTACATATTGACATTGCCGCCCAGCAGCAGTAAGTTTTTTTTTTTGTTTTTGCAAACTTATTGTTAACTGCTGTTGCCCCCCCCCCCCCCCTAAAAAAGACAAACGTTTGAGTTCCATGTGTGATTTAGAATCTCTGTTCTTAAATAAACTTGCCAAGACATTACCACCTTGGTAGTTTGGAATGATTGACAGCAACCACAACAGGCTTCCCTTGATTGGATTTTTTATTAACATGATGTAATTTGTTTCCTGACCCTTTCAAGCTGTTGTGTTTATTTGGATGGAATGGCTGAAGTGAGAATATTATGAAATTTAAGTTACATATATTCAAGCTTGTTACTCCTTTGCTTCATTCCATTTTACAAATTTGAGCAAGAGTTCTATCAATGTGCAAATGAATTCTCACTTTATACCTCATGTCTTTGCCAAATCTCATCATTGGAATTCCCACCCTAATATTATATCCCACTTCCACGTATGCTACAACAGAGATTTTACTCATGAATCCCCTGTCATTCACTTCAATATTTCTTATGGGTGGTTGTACTTTTTGCAGGCATGAACAAGAGCTTATTGCAGCTGCAGCTCAGCCTCTCCCTGATGACGATGATGATGCGTTTGAGTAGAAGCTTAGCTTCTTGTTGGTGACAGTGATGCCCCAGTTT
The DNA here is from genome assembly GCA_036435485.1 of Saposhnikovia divaricata. Lineage (NCBI taxonomy): Eukaryota > Viridiplantae > Streptophyta > Magnoliopsida > Apiales > Apiaceae > Saposhnikovia > Saposhnikovia divaricata. The sequence goes on along the minus strand of CM071598.1, from coordinate 118,507,707 downwards.
TTATGCTAAGACTTGTACCCCAAAAATTTTCTGAGGATTTGCTCCTCCAAGAATATTTCTGTAAGGATTTTGAGTGGCATGAGAGTTTTAAAAATTAGGATTGGATTGTTTAATGTATCAGATTCGTCTTGTTGCCTTCTGGGTGATCAATTGAAATTTCTTTTTATGGATATCATATCTATGATTGTTATATGCTTGTTGAATCTGTCTGGCCCCGGAAACGGGTGTTGGTTCTTCCTAATGAAAGTTATATTTAGAATAGTTGGGTAAGGTAAGCATATCCTGTTCTCCCAACACCCCAAGCGGGTTGCGTACATCTGTTCTCCCAAACACCCCATGTGGGTATACTCTTTTTTCCTATTTCCCCAAACTGGGTACATATCCCTTTTTTAGTTTATGGAAGCCTGTATAAACGCTGAGCGTCAGTAAGAAAACATACTTGCCACTTGTAAATTGTATTGTAAGGGGCCTGGACCTTTACAAACTTTTCATGGAAACGCTAATCATTGTAGTACCTGAACATAGATTTGTTGAGTTCTAAAAATCAAAGAATCAGAAGTTTAATTTTATTGGCTGATATGTTATTTTGGTGCTTTCTTCCTCAAATTCCATTTTTGAAGTGATTATTGCTTGCTTCATCACTGATTAGTGCAATAATCTAGTATTATTATAGGACCGGTTTGGAAGTTGGCGATTTGGGAAAAAGTTAGCTGATTGAACCAAATTAGAGATTTGACTAAATGAATGCTCTAATATTTGTGTTTGGTAATTAGCGGATTGAATTAGCAGAATGAATGTCATATAAATATAAGCTTCTGCATAATCGTTCGTTTATAATTTTTCTTCATTTAGTAAAGTAAAACAAAATGTATAACTAAGCATAAAAGATGATCTCTCTATGCTTGTTCGGTGAATCGTTTGTGAAACAATTCATAAAACTATAGATTCCTATAGGTTTCTAGAAACTTCTCACATAACATCTTAGAACATATTAGATGGAAGTCTACGTATTCTCCATTCGGTATCAAATAGACATATAGTCTACACCGTGCAGACAATACGTGCGCTTTCAACAATCTAGAGCCAGCTTCCTTGTTCATCTTTATGTCGAGAGTTTCTATCTTTCAGTAGTGTAAGTTATCCACAAACACGAATGAAGATACCATTATTCGGTTAGTACTCCTCTTCTCTGGACACATCTGAATTTTAACCTCTTACGATCATTACATTAGGATTATGCACCACCTGCTGGATATATCTGAAAATACAAAGAAACGGCAGAATTCAGTTATCCATAATACAGGTAAGTTTACTGGATATTCTTCTATATCTTACATTGCTGACTGTAATTGTAAGAGAAGATTTACTGTACAGCTAGCAATTTATTACATACAACACTTGTAATTCGGTGTGGTGAAGCAAGGCAGCCGACTTCATTTTGAGAAGCTGGCAAAAATACTACCTTTTGCAAGCTTAATTGCAACCCTTACATTTACGTTTTTTTAGAAATAGGTGGTGCAGTTGTCTTTGGATGATTCTGGTTGCAAATTCAATTTTTAGTCGCACTGGGTTGCATAATCGTATTTTTACAACTACTTCTCATAAATCCTTATTTTCCCATAAAAATTCAAAAAAACAAACTGTATATTTGCAAATAGGTTTATGTATTCTGCCAAAAAAATTTAGAAGTTCTGTGTTTATGGAACAGCCTCTAAAAAGCGTTGACTTTTTATTCACTCGATTGTGTCTAATTTCTAAATGTTGCATGTGCAGATGCACCCCTTATCTCGCTAATCATATATTCACTTGATTATGTAAGTAATGGATTTTTGGATTTTTTTATAATTAATTACACTCACCCACCCACCTTTGTCTTTGACATGTTTTGAACCTTAGGCATGTTGTAATTTTTGAATTTTCTACACAATGCATTTAATATTCTGTATGAGAAGCATTAATATTTTTAAAACCGAGAAGTCAAAACCTGATGGCTATCATTGAAGCTCACAGTCCTAAGCTTCAATTCGCCTCTGCGGGTTGTCATCTCATCCAAAATCTCTGCTGAAGATAAATCATCTTCATCTTCTGTGATATCAGAATAATTATCTGATCTTTGCTCCTGCTAAAACATGAAAAACCATGAAAACAACTTAAAATACATAAAACTCAAACTATGTTTCTGTCAAGATACATATCATACACATTATAACAAAAGGCAAGCTCTAAATATGGCAATATTCAGAAACTTTAAGCTTATCAAGTTGGTTTTTGTCGAAGTTCATTGTTCTCTATTCATGACTACAGATTTGATAAGCAATAGATAACATAAGTAGCATCGCTGTAACTACAAGATTTCACAATAAAAATTGATACTAGCTCATGCAAAATCTGACAGCTGGTGATTAAAGAGTTCCATAAAAATGAAAAACAAGATAGAGAAATACCCTTGTCGAGGAAGTCCTGTTGTGAACTGGAACACCAGTTGATTCCTCATACTCTGCTGAATCCAGTTCCTTAAGATACTCGAGGGGAAAGAACTTGGGTAGAATATGTTCTCTGATCCATATAAGAACAAAAAATGGCAGTGGGAATAATATCCCGGCTATGGGAATCCATGTCACCCCGAAGATCATCAAGAAATACACAAGTTGGAAGAGTGTAAATGCAGCAATGATTTTGAATGGTACAGATTCCACAAACGAAGCATGGGCTCCTTCCAAGACTCTACAACAGATTACCAATTGATAATCAGTAGTAGTTCGTTGAGATCTCAAAATCATAACAAATTGATATTAGCATCGAACATACATTTGTTGCTAGGGTCCTTAATAAATTGAAATGGAACCAAGTGAACTTACTGCCCTCCAGAACTTGAAATAATTTAGTTTAATATAATTTGATGAGGTTATGTAAGATTCATATTTAATGGCGAAACAGCTTAATGGACTAGATATATAAGTACAAGTCAATCTGATCTTGATCAATTGTAAACTACAAAAACAAAAAGGAGACTAAAAACAGAAATGCAGATCGATTAATAGGGGTATGGCTTACTTGAAACGCCGATTTGAAGGAATAAAGAGCAGCAAAAACCTTTCCCAAAACTGGTTTCCAGGGAGGCTATCAATGGCCATGTAGGCGAAGTATCCCCAAAGAACTGAGGTAGGTATTGCCTTGAGCACAGGTATAGCAGCGACACAGCATGCCACAAGCAATGATTGTAATAGATTCGTAACTCTTTGTTCATTAACTCGGACAGGCAAGTGATCATCGATGTGCTTTGTTGGATCATATTTTCCATTAGCACTTTCTGCATCTTCAGAATTCAAAACAGCGTCTTTCAAATCCTTCAACTCCTTATCAACAGAAGTAGTCTGCAGCAGAAACAAATTCTTCTTAACTAATACATGCAATTGCATAACCTACAGATTCATGCATTGCGGATACAATAATTATAATTACACGTGTATGTTCCGTACATTTGCTGAACTGTCCATCTCTACGAACACAGCATGCATTTTTCCATAAATTTCTGTGTTGGTCGCCTGCAATTTTATGCAATCTTTTGCCCCCTTAACCATTTTCTTTCGCATCAACTGCATACCAAAAAGCAAAAACATTAGGATTATGTGCAGTGGCGTGGCCTGGAGTTAGAGTCACCAGGTGGAATTAGAATTTATTACTTTAATTTTTTTCCCGGTAGATTCAACAATAAAATTCAGTACAGTAAATATTCTTTCTAAAATATTTAACAAATATTATTTTTATTTTGTTAAATTTCATTATTTCAATTTTCAATGGGGTCAACTGGTGCCAATACATTGGCTATGCCCCTGATTGTACACAATAGTTCCAAAATTTATATGTGCAAGGTTAATCTGCACCACATTTATTTCCTTACCTGTTTTTTGAGGACTGCAAGACTCTTGGTGTGCATTGGCGATTGAGGGAGAACACCATTAGAGGGAGGAAGTCCAAGCAACCCACAAATTAAAGTCTGATCCCAAAGAAAAAGCATAATAACAAATAGAAAGGAAACACAAATATTTTTAATGAATAAATAAGGAATAATTGATCAAATGATGAAATGATGAAAATAAAACTGAGATTGTGTATGATGCGATGAATTTATAATGTCTCAAAACAACAAATACCGTGACTCCAAGCACGAAGATGTCATAATGGTAAGCACTTGGTTTTTTAAGATTGAATTCCTTTTGTTGAGCCATTTGGGAAGCTACACTATGGTCAAAAAAGTATAAACCTGCTACCATTATAGCTGGTATAATGGCAAGAAAGATGTATTCGACAGGAACTTTCCCCATATCCTGCAGTCGAAAGTGTAATAAACTTCAGCACATCACCCTTAAGTTCCTTATAATCATTTCCTTATAAACTATTCAGGATGATCTCAAAAATTATACACTGAAAGACAATTATGTAAATATCCATAGTCCAATCACAAGACCAATTTAATGTTGCAAAAGATTAAATTGCCCCGAATTTTGATTCAAAGAAATTATATTCACAATGACAGCTTTTTTCAGTCTCTTAAAACTTGTTGAACGTAATCAAGCAACTTGATGTAGCATTTATTACAACATTGTGTTGGACATGCTCTAATAAGAACATAATTATGAAGTTAGACAATTCTACAGTTAAATTGTGCCTTCAGTTATAAAGTCTTCATGAAGATTACAGGAGAATTATAGTTTCCTCATGTATACCTTAACCACTGTCCAATGATATACTGATTCAGAATCCCAGGGAAGAGGACAATAGAGCCTGCGGGGAACTCCAGAAGGAACTTTTGCAGGTATAGCATAAGACAATGCTGTCCATCCAATGGCCATAAGTGGAACCCCATAATCAGCAACAAAGTTTCGAAACAAGCCTGAATAAAAAAAAAGCAATAGAAGGGGAACAAATTTAGTCTTTGCGTTCCTTTTAATTTAAAATACTAAAAAAAGAAGGGAAAGAAACAGTTCTTGAGTAAAAAAATTTGCAGTAGAATTGTTAATTGTGGTCGTCTGGTGTACCAGTTCCATATCTCCAAGATCTAGCAGTTCTACTCTGGATGGAAGTAAAGAGTAACCCAAAAGAGAAAATGATAGCAAGTAGACCATTTGTATATAGCCATGTGAACTGGTACTTCTCTTTAGAAGAATCTTCACCTTTGGGAACATTAAATTCACTCACCAGTCCCTGGAATTGATTGCTACTGCTTAGCATAAGAACCTTTAAAGAAAATAATAGATTGAATAACTATCCTATGTGCGAGCACATACTTTGATGGCCTCTTGAATGAAAAGAACAACAATCAACATGCCAAAGAGTTCATCAGCAATCCTGGTAAATCTACTGATGATATTGCCAGCATTGAATATTGCAAGAAGAAAAAGGAAAATGGCAGTCCATACACAAACCCTGTCGACATTTAGGCTCGAAATCAACAAGTACATTTGCATTTTTGTAAAATGAAACATTTATATAGTTAGTATATGAAAATAGAGCATAGCTAAACAAACATACCATCCGGCCCAGGCTATAAACAGGTGTCCACCTAAACTGCTGCTTCCATCGGCAATTTTGTATAGGACTGTATACATGTAAACTGTTGGTTCAGCGACTCCTACAATCAGCAGTGGCTGTCCACCAATGATTGCATGGATAATTCCACATATAGCAGTAGAGGCTAATGCTTCCACCGTGCTTAAACGTCCATCTAAATTTGAGAAGACGATATATTTTAGCCATTTATATATTCATGTTGAAATGTATTATTATTTTCTAAAAGAAAGAATTTAAAGCAAACTATCAATTTTTACCTGTTTCTCTGTTCAGTTGCTCCCCAAAGGCAATGACGGGAAGAGCGGAAGCAAAGAAGATATAGGTTGTTGGTGCCAATATGCTGAAGTCAAAGATAAGTTTTTATCAAAATGAGTTTCACTGAATATCGAGGTGATAGAGATTTCTTTTTCGTTCTGAAATACAAAGAGAAGCCATACCTTGCTCCTGTACCAAGTGCACTAGTCCAATCCTGTCTGTAACATGATTTTCTTCCCCGGAAATCATTAATCATCCCCTTACAAGGGGATTTCAGACTAATCATTGCTGAGGCTATGATCTGAGACACTCAATCATAAGATACTAATCCAGTTACTTCCCAGTATTGATAGCATGAACAATAAAATTCGTACAAATTACTGAGAACAACAGATTTTTAACTCACAATCAAATGAATATGACCCATAGGCAAGTCAGTGTATAGTTGCATACATCTACGGAAGTCCACAAGACACATAATCGTGATTAATTAAATATTCATCAAGGGCATGCATCTTATGTGAATAATGTTTTAACTGCAAGCATCTTATGTAAATAATGTCCCATGCATTGAACACACTACTATAAAGAGTCTAATATAATTGATACACTAATCTACCCACAAAAGAAGAAACATGGATAAAACTGGATGCCATTGTTCGAAATTGCAATTGAGAAATATAATAGAAGTCGAAAAATATGTAAATATGTCTACATGTTTGAGGAAAAATTAATTGCATCATGATCCATGAATCAAATATCTGTTCTCTGAAGAAAAAAAATAAATCAGCATGAGCCTGCATTTCACTACAGCAAGTCCATAAGTCTTTAATTTCTCTTACTCCAAAACTCTCAGATTACGGCGCCACAAATTCATATCATCCTAGGTTAAATACATACAAACAAGAAAATCGAAAGAAAACCAGAATATTATTTAATTACAGCGTACAAAGTTAAGGATGCAGAAAATTGGACAACACTTTGCTGTTATTAGTAATTAAAACTACCCATGCAGGCACTGATCAATAGTGGTGGCCAAACGAGCGGGCCGTGCGAGCCGGACCGGGCTTTGCACGGTTCCGGTTCGTGAATGAATGATTCGTAACCGGCATTGAGGTTCAGCGGGCCGGGCTCGGGCCGGTCTCGGTTCACAGAATGCAAGCACGGAACCGGATCGTAGTTCATGACCAGGCGGGCCGTGCGGGCCGATCCCTCAGAACTGAAAAGAAATGTGGCATAAGGTGGCTATTGGCATCAACTTGCGGGCCACATTTGTGAACGAAAAGTAATACAAAAAGTTACCCCAAGGACATTTAATATAATATATTAATTTTAATAAACTTTTAATTTAAAGATATTTAAATATATGACCACATTTTCGTATCAATTAGTCTTAATATTATTTTATTAAAATTTAATTTTTATTGAAAAAGTAAAGTTGTGAACAACAAAATATTACTTTTAAATATATAGTCAATCATTATAATCATTCAATAAATTTTAGTTAATTGTTATTTTATATTATTTTAGTTAACCATTTTAATTAACATCGTTGAATATGCTCTTATAATTTAGAAGACATTAAAATTCAGAAGGGTATATATAAATTGTGGCTGTATTGCTTCTTTTAATAGCATTATTCGAGAAGAGTTTTTGAATTAAATCTTTAGAAAAAATAAAAAGTTTAGAGATGAAAAAACATAAAAAGGAAAAACCAAAGCCATGTGGGTATTTTACACATTCCAAGGTTCAGCTGTTGTAATTTGCAAAGGTAGCACGTGAAGATTATCATACCTGTTAAAAGATGAAGTCAATTAATAGCCTTGATGTGCCGTGCGGGCCGGTTCGGGCCGTGCCGGTTCGTACGATTCAGCCGATTCGTACGGTTCACGTGCCGGGCCGGGCCGGTCTCGGTTTTCTGTTTCTAAACCCGTGTTCGGACCGAAAAATATAACGGTTTGTGCGGGCTTAGCCCGATTCGTTACGGGCTGAATAAAACCGGTTAATTTACCGTGCCAGTCCCGTGCGGTCCGAACTGACCCGCACGGTTGGCCACCTGATCAATCTCGAATAATGCATCCAAAATCACACACAAAAATACCAATATCCTACATATAAAACCTGAACATGCATTTTGAATATGATACGCAGAAAGGTAAAACAAAATTATATGGACATCAAGATACATAAATTAAGCGTTCTCACCATAAAAAATGTTCTCCGCAACCTTGTACAAAATATAAATGTAAAGAAGGGAGGACAATGTATAATAAAAATGAATATAGATTGAATAAAGAAGCTTACAATGTGTGTTGCAGAGAGAAGAGAGTACCCAACCGGGACTATGTTACTCTTCCGGCGAAATTAATTAAATTAATTCGCCGGATCGGAGAGAAGAGGATGAGTTTTAAGAAGGCTTCCCTCATCTCTTTCATTTCTGCTTCTACACATATATATAAATTGATCACTGTCGCACTCATTTTTTGGGTTAATTATATTTAATAAATTTATTATCGTTAAAAATTAATAAAAAATAATCTGTTACATGCATCTATGATCTATATATAGTAAATGTTATGTTTGCCATTTTTGGTACATTCTTACAGCCTTTCAAACCCCTAAACATTTTAGGCTATTGATTTATTGCTGCTTCATATTTAAAAACGGGCTTGTTCAATAATGGCTTTTAATTTGTCCGGTAAAATTGATTTTTTTGAAAAGTCAAATTTATAAATATTTGATTCAAGTAAGTCTCCTTCTACCATCGTTCTATTACTTAACGATCGAACCAGATTTGTTAATTACGAAACCGGTACTATTCAACCATGATATATGAATCAGTTTCGTAATTTAATAAGGATGCTAATCAACCATGACTATGAACCGGTTTCGTAATTTAAATTAAGCAATTTCGAATTCTATCAAAAAACAAAAATTGAAGAAAATACAAAACCTCCATTATTTTTATTTTACAAGCGTTGAGAACATAAGCAATTAACTACAGGAAATAAAATCACACTGATATACATAATGCCATTTTGGAAAACTATAGTAATATGTATGTAAATATATGAAAAGGTATGTAACCACAAGAAATAAAATCACACTGATATACATAATGCCATTTTGGAAAACTATAGTAATATATATGTAAATATATGAAAAGGTATGTTAGTCCTTCATACCCAAACATTACTACATATATTGCATGAAACTTAAACATCTTGTTTCTCTTGCAACAAAACTACTCATATTCATAGTATACAACATAAAACTTGGAAATACTTTGGCATAGTCAGCAATAACATCTTCACACATTATGTGGATAACGGATGCTCAACAGCTTCACATCATCAACAACAGGGCCACAAAGTGAAGCAAGATCGTCGCTCCTCATAGTGTAAAATGTGCTAAGGAACATGATCTGAGTCCTAGTTGTAGTAGCAACGAAACGTAGCACAGCACGTTTGTAGCCTCCTTTGCCCTTGGATTCATAAGGAACCTTTAAAGTGTCTTTACCAGCAAAGGCCTCGACTATCATGGAGCCTTCACAAGAGTTGCTCGCGTCTCCTACAGCAAATGACAGATGGTAGGTCTTGCCAGGAGTGGTCCTGGCTATTTGAGTAAGAACACTTTCTTTTCCTGCCACGAGCTCAACAGCTCGTCTGCCTTGTGGCACTGAAAAATGAGCCGAGTCTATGTATTTGACAGCTTTAAGGGATGGAACCATCCAGGCAGGTAGAGGTGAATGGTCATCCTCAATGTTTGGAGGAATCAAAACACCCCATGTAGTGTTAGGAAATATATAGGGCCCTTCTTCGAAACCGCCATTTTTCAGTAGGTTCTCTGTTTATTAAAAAATCTATAATTCATTAGAATCGGATGAGGGTCAGATCCAAATAGTTTCTTTTTTGGCATCACATCGTAAAGTCGAAAGTGATTATCTGAAGGAGACTGAATGGACCCTATAATAAATCTTGCTTACCCCATAACAAGTTGTGCCAGTAATGATACAGGTATTTGATACAGAGTCATATGACAATAATGTCACAGGACCACAAGTTATACATATCTAGATCTAAATGAAAATATAGCTAGGCATTATATGTTCTCTAAGGATTAAATCTAAGAAGTTTAAGTCAATAGACAACTATCAGTACATGCATAACAAATTATGAAATCTACATTAATTAATCAACTGAAAGAATGGCGAATGGACGTCTTATTTAGTTAGTGTCCTAAACTTACACTTCTGTCCTTGTTACTTGTCATTTCTTCCCTAATCTATACTAATTAGAGTCCTAAAAAGTTAAGCATTTGCACGTGTACGCACCATCTACCATGCCAAAAGCTATGACTGCGCAAAATCTTTTGGTTAAGCATTTTCCTAAATTCATAAGATCATACACAAGTCAGTAAAAGTAGTTAAAAGGCTAAGTGTCCGCTTGTTTGAGTTAAGTTGCTGTATAAGTTAAGAAAACACCATTGTGAGACCTTTGTAACTTCATGGGGAAAAAAAAGGCCTTTCTAGTCAACTACAAGGTTAACTTGGGAACTGTTTGTGCAAACTCAGAAATCCTGCTTAAAGCTCATACAAATTAAACAAGGCCTTAAGATGTGCAAATGTATGATGGTATAATGGAACTAAAATATAGAAAGGTAAAAAATATCTTACTGCTAGTTGCTTTAGGAGGGTAAAGAGCCTTGATTGCAATGGAATCAATAAGTGGTCCACAAGCAGGATCCTCTTCAACACCAGGATTATGAATGACAATCTCTGAGTAATCATACTCAGCTTGATATGCCCAAGCATATGAGTCCCATCCATTGCTACTATACAATGTTTGCATTGGCAAAACGCCTGAATCAGGTGCCACTGACACGTTCAGTTTCTCTTCTTGAGCACAAGTTCTTGCTGCACTAAACGTAAGAGAATAGTACATTCCCTTTATCACACTCACTCTCTGTTTAATAGATGCCTCGTTTCCTAGCCTTACTGCATACGCTCCCTCCGGCACCACTAGCAACATATCACCTTGTGTTTGTCCTGATTTTATGTACTCCACAAACCCATTTATTTCCCAATCAGGTATTGCGTTGTGTTTTAGAACTTCGGTTCCATTCAAGTCAGATGCTTTCGGTCCAAGTTCAAAGTTGCCATTGCTTAGTAGCCCTGTGGGACAAGTAATTTCAACTTGATCATACTAAATAACAGTGTTCTTTTAAAAGATAATAACAAAACAAAGATGTTACTTCGTTTTCTACTGCTGCAAAGTTCATGATGTGGTTTTGTTTTGTTACAAAATTACCTACCAACCAAATAGAAATTGAGAAATCAAAATTTCATACATTAATATCATCCTACATCGAAACATTGACCAACCAGTTTAAATTTCAGCTAAAAAAACAGAAAGATTAAATGTTCCTGCTATTTCCTAACTTTTGTCCAACCATTCTTTAGCATTACTACCTCCATCCCAACAAATGAGTACTTGTTCTTTATTATTTCCATGAACTTAGAGCAAGTCCAATGCTAGATGCTATTGCTATTGCTATTGCTATAATATAGAACTAAAAAGTGAATTTTGGTGCTAAAATAAAACTCACCCTCCAAAGCTAGTTCTATTACTAGTTTCAAATTTAACCAACTCTTTGAACTTTTACCTAACTCTTTTAACTTCTATTGAATATTCTCAACAAACTCATGTCATTATAGTTAAATGATGATGTGGCATGGATGAATAAATGCATCCTTGGTTTCAAATTTAGCACCAAGAATGCATAATATAGCAATAGCACCAAAAATGCATCCAACTATAGCACCCCTTTGGAGATAAGTTTTTTAGCACTTGGTGCTATAATATAGCAATAGCACCAAGGATAGCATTGCATTGGACTTGCTCATACGAATACAGAAACATTCTTGTACTGTTGGACATTACATATCCATCGCATTTTGTGTAACATTTTAACAAATAGAAAATCACGAGAATTATTCTGTACGCGACTACAAAACAGTAAAAAGCTTACAGAAATTGGACCAGTGGTAGTAATAATAGCTAGCTTGTCGACTGGCATCGATTCATTATGAGCAATTGAGCACATATAAACATTTGTAAGTGCAACAATATCTATATGCACAAATCATTCAAGAGTTATTTTGAATCTTGGACAGGCAGCTGGTGGTAGCCAAAATTCAAATTTATGTGACAGAATTAGCCAAGTGGTACCTACCGTGGCTACTGCCTGCATTGTGTTGTGTCATCACCCAATGGACTAATTCTACTAGTACTGCTACTTTTTCCCAAGGGTCACGTGCTCCCCCCAGAGGATCAGGTAACCGTATGCAAGCTACTTTTTCAAGGCCTAAATTTTACCCTTGTACCACCAGTAAATGTACACTTGAAAGCATAAAAATTTGAATTTTAAAAAGGCTACACCAGTACAATAATAACAACACTTTTGAACATGAAGATGATACTGATCTTTCAAACACATAATAGCAACTTTGTTCACGCTCTCTCTTACACAAAGGAACCACCCGAAATGTTGTTTTTGGTAAAGTATAGAAATTTAAATACACATGTGCAGGACGAAATTAGAATTTGAAATAGTCAAGATCAAGAATAAAAAGAATTATTGATCATTTTTGAATGTTGGCCAAGATTTGAACAATTTTTTCTACCTGACATTTCGGAACTTATATTTTAACTTGTCTACTAAATATCAAAGTTTAGGCGAGACTACAGCCTAGGTTATACCCCTCGACTTGTTATTACAGTGGTATTCGCTAGGCTAAGTCTACAACATTTCGTTAAATACTAATAAACTTGTGCTTTTGCAGTGAGATTTCTTGAAAGAAGCTGATGGTTAGCCAAGTATGATCAACACAACACTGTAGTGCAGACACATGTAGGTACATAAATATGTAGATGTGGTGAACATTGAGCTATTAAAATCATGTATTTGCAGAAACAGAAGCAAAGAAACTTACCATCTAAGACAGCCAAGGCTGGGTTGGACAGGGTGCAAAATAGGAGAAGCACAGTTATGCTCAGTGCTTGCATTCTTGAAGTTGCGCTCATTTTAAGACACAGGATGCGGGAAGAAGAGGACAGGGGAAAGAGAGCAAACAAAGAAATATTTTGTTGTAGAACGGCTGAACGGGTGTTGAATATGTGCCTTTTTATGCATGCCAGCTTCTTCAATGCCATTGTATTGTTAAATATTTGCAATACTACCCTCTGTGTATGTTTGTGGAGACCTCGTTCAGGGATTAATCGGGTAATCGGGAATTAATCGGAATGATTAATTGGATCATTAATCGGAACTAATTTAATATTATTTTTTTAAATATAATTATTATTAATATATGTAATTATTTATTATTTGATTATACATGTATAATTATCATATATTTATACAAATATATTTAAAATATATAGCATTATTAAAGTAAATATAAATTTTAATATCTAATTTCTGAATTGGGGTCAATATGATAGAAAAAATTGATAAAATTCATGATTTAACCGTTTAAAATAGTAATTTCGTATAAGAGAATAATATTTTTCTTAAATTTTATTCAATTTTATACTTTTTAAATTTTTTAAATTTTTTAAATTTTCTACATATTTTTCAATTTTTTACCAATGAGACCGATTAACCCGATTTTTGACTGATTAATCCGATTTTGATTGACTTTTGAGCAATTTTATGAAAAAACGATTATTTAACCGATTTTATAAAAAATCAATACGGTGGCCCTTAATCGGTGATTAATCCCGATTAAGCGCCGACTTTTAGAACAGAGCCTGCACCTCGGTTGTAGTGACCCGTCTACGCTTTAAAATATAGGGTGTTTTACTATGATCTTTAATCTTGATTATTATGTATAAATTTGTTTAGAGATTTTGGAAGGGGTAAATGACAAAAACTGTTTCAAGTGTCACATGTTGCTTCAGCCAAGCCATGATCCTTTGTCTTTACGTATCCTTGATTTTAGCATGAAAAGATAACATAGTTTGGCTCTAGCTAGGTTCATTTCTTTTTTTTTTTTTTTGACAGAAAATAAATTCATTATCACATCCTCACAAGGAGGTATAAATACAAAAATGTAAAAAATCTCCTAAAAAGGAGAAAATTTACATTTTGGATATTACACTTCAAGGGAAGGGGGAATTCCTGACAAAACATAGGTGAAAAACAGTGAAAAGTCTGAAAATCTAATAAATTATTCGAAAAATTCGAACAAATCACCTTAAGATCGGGGGAAACCGACTAGTGACCTCGAAAATATCTCGAATCAATATGTTAGAAAATCAGATAACCAAGAAAGATCGGTGCATGAAACCCCATAAAAGGAAAATAAAATACAAAACAGTACAAACAAAAACTTAGATCTAACTAAACAAAGCTCCACCAATCGACTGCCACAAACATCCAGCTACCAAGCTACTCTGTCGTGAAGAACATCAAACAAAGAAGTTGAAACTTTTATTCAAGCAAACCAGATTAGGGAAACCAGAGATCTAAGCGTGCAGAAAATAGAAATATATATAAATAAGCAAACCTCTCGCAACACATTAATCAAACTTGAAAACTTGATAGCCCTTGGTTCTCTGCAAAGTGGAAGGCATTCAAATTGTTCTCTAGAAACCACTGATAATTGCCGAACTATTTATTCATGAATTTTTCATGTACAGGTGTAAGGCTAAAATAATTAATTTAAGTGCAGAAAAAGTAGTAACATTCAAGTGCTAAGATATTATTTCTTGTCATCTCAGATTCTTGTCAATTCTAATAGATAGTCATTTATTGTGCATCTCCAAATTTTTATTATAAACTTTTTACTATTTGAAAGTAAAATTGTTAGAGAGTGGTTATCAGTCATGGCTTTTTCAAAAATATATGTGAAATAAAATTTTATATTTATAACAAATTTATAAAATCACAAAAAAGTGTTTGATTTAATTTCGGACTTTCGGTAATCATTGCATTCGAAAGAAAAAATCGACCCGAGAAGGTTTGGCATCCACGTGAGAATGGAAAGACAAACGAAGAGGAGGATGTGTTAAATATGGATGAGATAAACACATCAACCCAAAATGCTACTCTCTCTGTCCCAGCCGGTTCTTTACAGATGGCTGGGATACGAAGACTAACAAATATAATTTAAATAGTTGGTGTAATAGTGTAGTAGTGGGTGTAATAGTAATTTTATTATTAAAATAAGTAAAGTAGTGGGTGTAATAGTGTAAAATGTTGAAAAAGTAGAGTGAAGTAGTGGATGTAATAATATATTTTATTGATAAAAGTTACTATTTTTGATATGTAAAAAAATAGATGAAACATCCCAAAATAATAACTGCAAAGAATCTATTGGGACAGAGGGAGTACTACATGCCTTTTGTTCATGAAACTAGGGGCAGTGACGACTGACGAGGACACTTTTACCTTATTTTACACTATTTATTAATGAGCCATGTTTTTCTGTAACAAATTAGCTGAAAATTCTATGCACTAGTGTCGGTTTAGGTGTTACTTCCTCTATCTTTCTCATTTCATAACATTTTTTTTCACTGCTTGACATGTATTTTAATATTTCTAAAAAATATAGTTCCATAACTTATTTTTAAAATATTTTTTTTATATAAAAATAGAACAATTCTATTTTTATACAAAAAAGGATATTTTAAAAATAAATTATGAAACTATCCGCAAAATGAAACTTAAAATCCGTGCCAGAATTACGTCCCCCAAGATAAAGAACCAAGGGGGACAGAGGGAGTACTTCTCTTCTAATAAATCCCATAAAAAAAAGGGTTCTGGTTTTTAGCAAATAGTTGTTGCAAACATATTGTATCACAGATATTTTTTACGATACTTGTACAATAGAATTTTTGATATGAAAATAGGTGTCCCATTTTTGTACGTAATATAAAAAAATTATGTGGTACTGTATGCTGCGCCAACCCAAAAAAAATTATAATTTCGCAGTTTTTCTATCAACCAGAAGAATGTAGGTGATAGCTTGAAGGTTTTCCTAGCATATTTAATGTTTTATTAATGCTTATATTGTAGTAATGTGGAATATTTTTTATTAACGCATATACAGTTTTGTAGTAATGTGTACTTTCATCCAAAGTCAATGTGCAATGTCATAAAATGTCCTTTGTAATTGAGTATTTTCCTTATAAATAATTTAAGGCAAATTACAGTGTTGTAAAAAGCGAGAATCAGATTTAATTAATGGAGGCACCGTTCAGGGATTAATCGGGTAATCGGGGATTAATCGAAATGATTAATTGGATCATTAATCAGAACTAATTAAATATAATTTTTAAATATAATTATTATTAATATATATATGTAATTATTTTATTATTTTGATTATACACGTAGAATTATCATATATTTATACAAATATGTTTAAAATATATATCATTATTAAAGTAAATATAAATTTTAAGATCTAATTTTTGAATTGAGGTCAATATGAGAGAAAAAATTGATAAAATTCATGATTTAACCGTTTAAAATAGTAATTTCGTATATGAGAATAACATTTTTCATAAATTTTATTCAATTTTATACTTTTTAAACTTTTTTTAATTTTTTTATTTTTCTACATATTTTTCAATTTTTTTTATCAATGAGACCGATTTTTGACTGATTAATCCGATTTTTGACCGATTAATTCGATTTTTGATCGATTTTTCGAAAAACGATTATTTGCCCGATTTTCATAAAATCCGTATGGTGGTCGATCGAACATCAATTAATCAACGATTAATCCCAATTAATCGCCGATTTTTAGAACAGAGGTAAAACTATATATTTTTTGGTTTTATTACAATTTTTTGGTGAGATGGGACATATAGCACATGACCATATCAATTTTCTTCAATAATAGGGAGTTATCTCACAAAAATACGATAATATTCATTTTTTAGTTCATGTTGGGCGGTGTCAATTCAAGTGAAATAAGAGATAATTTTCTTGTTTATAGAATAGTCAATTAATTTTATAGTATGAGATTTTTTGGAATATGTCTAAAAATAAATTCGTGCAAATTCGATACAAAATGAATAATATTATATTATTGTGGAATTATGTTTTGTTCGTGGCCCAACAAGCGGTATCAAATTAGACGTTTGGACTTCGATTTTGGAAGTAACGGGTTGCAATTGTTCGATGTGGGAGGTTCCTCGATGCCAATTGGAGATTTATCAAGGTTCCTTGTGTCTAAAGTCTTTCGAATATAAGATATGGACACAATTATCGCGGGTGCAAGATCACGGAATATGTGGTTCTTGATTTGAGCGAAGGATTATTGGATATTGTCAACCCAAATACCACGTCAAGATTACAAGATAATTTAAGAGGTAATTATCTTGTATATAGAACGTATATAGAGCAAGCAGTTAATTCCATTAATATGAATTCTTTTGGTATGTATCCAAATACAACTTCATATGTGTTCGAGTGAACACGGATAATATCTGTGAAGTTACACCTGGTCCAATAATTCAGCATCGCTATATTTTTTTTCCAAAACGGATTCATAATTCCAACAAGCGAACCACCATATCGATCGGGTTTTACAATACGTGCAAAAATTTTCTCCACCATTCATTAGATTTTACCGTAACCTCTCGGATGTAGGACATCGTCATTACACTAGAAACTCCTCGGCTATTAGTCGGTTGAGTAAGCATTGGTGGTCACACACAAAGATACGAAAAAGGTGTAACCAGTTAAAAACAGATACATGCATCAATTGCTTGCATACTGTAAACTTCCATCTCTTTCAAAGACGAAAACTACCCGTTTTGAGTTCTTACCAAAGGAAACATAGCACGATGAATTATGGGCCAGTGATCCGGATAAGGACCCACATAAAGTAAATCCAACACAGATTGTGCTCTGTTTTGGGCTTTTTATGGTTGGGTTAGTAACCATGTGGGGGCTTTAAAGGCCTATCTAGTTCAACCCTCATCCTTTTTTTCTTTTTTCTCAACCATAAGTAATTTACCATTTCCTTGTTTTGCCTTTTGTTTTGTCTTTTTTATTTTTGTGGCCTTAGTCAAATGGAAAATATTAATTATGCACTACTTATCCACGTGAGCTTGTCTTTCATTCCTTATTTTGTTTTTTGAGATTCAACTTCTTGTTGAACAAAAAATAATATAAAAGTATGTAAGTGATAAGATGAATTAGTTATACCATCAATTCAAACTTAAGTGCACAGCCAACAGGTAAATAGCCGATAGCATAAGTATTTTAGACTCTGATTGGATTGCTGTTAAAAAAAGCCGATAGCATAAGTATTTTAGACTCTGATTGGATTGCTGTTAAAAAAATGTACTGTTTTGTTAGAAAAAGTGCTGTTTGGTAATATTTTTGATATGTACATATTTTGATTTAAAAATATAATAAAAATAATGTTTTTGGTAAGATTTGATATTGAAACCAGCACTGTTTTTCACAAAAGATGAAAAGCAGCCTTTTTCAAAAGCATGGGAATCTACTTTCTCTAAAAGCAGATTTTAGATTAAAAGTGCTTTTCAGAAAATTAGCTTTTAAATTTTACCAAACATTTTTTCAACTGCTTTTCAGAAAAAAACTGATGTTACTATCTGCAACATCAATACAAAACACACCCTTAAGCTACTGATATTATGAAAATATTATATATCTTAATATTTTATAAGTTGATAATTTTGACGTCGATAATTTTAGCTAGTTAATTAATTTTATTTATTGAAATGATACATTTATTTTACACTAAAATTGGAAAAAAGATAAAATAAAATTATATTATCATCTACAAACTTTTTTTTCAACACACTTATAATTTCGAATCAACATCACTTATCAAATAATAATTAAAAGTTTATTGAATATACATAAGTTACTTCTTAAATTTTCTTCTGGGGTTCACCAACATTAAAATTGATATAAAAATATGAAATTTTATTTGTTTAATATAAAATGTGTTAACCGTAGTTAAAAGTTTATTGAATAAATATTATATAATTTTTAACTATCTTTTTGGGTTCACCATGATACAGAAATATGAAATATTATTAATTTAATACAATTATCTTGATCATACAAATGTAAAATTGTTTTATATATTTGAATTTAACAAAAATATAATATTGTTCAATGTTAAAATCAAGTTGTATATTTGTGGAACACTCGTTATAAAAAAAAATTCATATTTTTGGAAAGAAAATTACAAATATGTTTTTAATAAATTATAAAATGATATAAATATGTTTATGTTTTGAATTATGTGTACTAATACAATTTTAATTTTTATTTAATAAATGATGTTGTGGGACAAAAAAAGTTTGTAAGTTTGCATTTAATAATTTTTTTACTAAAATCCAGCCCTATATAAATTATATACTTATATATAGTAAGATAAGAGGGTTTTATCCATAATTTTGATCACTGTATTACCAAAATAATCTCAACCGTCAAATCTAATATTTTTAAAAATAGACGATCAAGATTATATCATATTAAAAGAGAAAATAATAATTTAAAAATGATATAATCAGAAAAGATTGTCAAGTAAATTTATAAAATTATAATCAGAAAATTTATGCGTGGAACATTAAGATTATTGTTTTTTACTGTTATGTATACTAAGATCCATGTTGATAGACTTTGGTGTTTACCACTTGATACTATCTTTCGAAAATAAAGATGTTGAGTGTCTGGCACTATTAACCGCTGTTTCTGAATCATGTGTTGAAAGGGTAGCTGGGTGTTACGAGTCTAAGGGTAGACGCTCATGATCGGTTTTGGGTTGAGGGCCATGTACGCCAAGTGAGCTCCAAGGCGCGGGGTGGAGGCACAAAGTTAGTCAAGGAAAATGGGCGGGGCACCCAAGGACCGTGTAAACGAAGGTTATGCCAGGAGTGCACATGGAATGTGAGCACAAGGCACCAAGTGGCAGACTTGGGGGACTTAATGATGCTAGGGCGCTAAGTGGCAAACTTAGGGGTTGAGGTGAAGTTGGGCGCTTGGGACACTTGCACAGATTGGGGCATGTCAAAGGCATGGAGCAGTCAACATGGGCCAAGGTTGAAGTATGATGCAGGCATGATATGGGTTCAAAGTGCAAAGTGGATTTGGACTTTCACATATGGATGGGCCTCGCTTCTAGAGAGCTGGAGAGCATTCTAGAAGGGAGATCAGGGTTTGTGATTCACTCTATCTTTGGAGATCATTCTAGAAGAATCAATTAAGGATTGCAATCTTCTGCAGGAAGGGAAAGTCTATCAGAATCAAAGATATGATCAGGGTAGATCTTCTATGGGAGGAAAGGCAATCAAGATGATTGAGCATATCTTGAAGATCTCAGGCGAAGATGGAAAGTAAGGTTGGGCTTAGCCTAGCCCAAAGCCCGTAAAGCTACCTATATAAGGAGGAGCTTCTTCATTCTCATTTATTCATTCATACACAAAGGGAGCATCAGAGAGGGAGAGCACTAGAATAGTTCTGAGTGTGAGAGCTGTTGTAGTGAGGATTATTGTAAGCACTCTTCGTGGGAAGAGCTAGCAACTAGAAGGTAGATAGCCAAAGCATTGTAAGGCATCAGGCCTAAGTTGTTAGGGTCCTTTTTGAGGTAATAAAAAGGTTGGGGAAACCCGTAAATCGTGTGTATCTTTCCATTCGAAGTATCTTGTGCTACTAACCATCTTGCAGGTACTCGGGACCCATTTGGCCAGGGGGTACCAAGGGTATTGGTGGGCACCAAGGTTTGGTGGGAATCACGAAGGCGAAAAATTAGTCGTTGGTTGGCGCTTCCGCAAACCTCCATGACAGTTGGCATCAGAGCCTAGGTTTCATCACCATGGTTGGTCAAACACAGGGAGATCGAATCTCAAAGTTAGAAGAGCTAGTTGGAGACTTACAGTCTCCAGATGGGGCAACACTATCAGACCAAATGGCAAGCATGAAGGCTGATATGGATCATATAAGGAAACTCTTGGAGAGTCATCTTGTTGAAGCTGAGGAGCGGATATCTCAGTTAGAGGCGGTTGCTACTGATTGGGAAAACAAAGCTCAAGAGCTGCAGGAAGAGGTGATTGTTCTAAGGAGGGCGGTGGCTGCAAGGGGCAACGGCAAGGATGAGATTCACAGGAAGCTCAAGGTCCCAAGTCCTAAGGAGTTTGAGGGGAGCCGAGATGCAAAGGCTTTGGAGAATTTCTTATGGGATGTGGAGCAATATTTCAAGGCTGCTCATGTGAAACCTGAGGAAAAGGTGACTGTGGCCAGCATCTATCTTTCGGGTGATGCCAAGTTGTGGTGGAGAACTCGCATGGTTGATGACAAAGAGGCGGGGAGGCCAGGTATTCAGACATGGGATGTCTTGAAGAAGGAACTCAAGGATCAGTTCTTGCCTAACAATGCTAGCTGGATTGCAAGGGAGAGTCTGAGGCACTTGAGGCAGACGAGTACTGTGAGGGAATACGTGAAGAAATTCACATCTCTGTTGCTGGATATTCGGGATATGGCTGAGGCAGACAAGCTGTTCAACTTTGTCTCTGGACTCAAGGCAGACGCACAGGCTGAGCTTCGCAGAAGGGATGTCAAGGATTTGACAACGGCAATTGCTGTAGCTGATAGCTTGGGTGACTACAAGGTTGATGATTCTTCATCTGAGGATAGTGACAAAAGTCTTACAGAGAAGAAGAGGGTCAGGAAAGAGAAAAGGAGGAACAGGGAAAAAGCCGAAGGAAGCCAAGGGAAATTCGAGAAGAGTGGAAAGTCAAATGATGCAAAGGGTTGTTTCATTTGTGGAGGGCCACACTTCAAGAGGGAATGTCCAAAGAAAAAGGACAAGGAAAAGGTGAATGCACTGGTGGTGAATGAGGGACCAAGGGATGAAGTGGGAAGGCTGAGTCCTTTACGCTTGATTAATGCAATGCAGGTGACGGACAATGACAAAGAGTGCGCAGGGACGGCAAACCAAGGGATGAATGGTGCTAAGCCTTATCTCAAAGCACTAATGAGTAAGGGGAGTCCAAGAAAAGGGTTGGCCAAAGGAGAGGGGGAAAGACCTCCAAGTGAGTCAAGTTTGGGCCCAGGAAAGGGGCCACGCATTGGGCAACACTAATCAATGGCGGGCGTGTAGGCGCAGGGCGTCTACACGAGTCATCCATAAGCCACATATGGGTGACAAGGGTATCAAAATGGTGGCAACGAAGGGAATTGTTCTTGATGGCAAAAGGTTGGATCAGGGGCGGTGTGACAATGGCCAGGGATCGGTGCAACCAAAAAGGGAGAACCAAGGGATCTTGGTGAGGGGCAATCAAATGACAACGACAGGAAAGGGGGTATTGTGCAAGTACAAGGCGCAAAGGTGGTGCTAGTCACAAGCACAAGGTACAAGGGTACATACTAGATCGTGCAAGGCATGGGGCGAGGTGCATGGGTGTTGGCACGAGGCACCGGGTGCAGGTCGCAAGATGCAAGGAGCAAACCGAAAGGACTGCTAGTCGTTGGGTATTTGGAAGCTGAAGGCACTTGATGAGGACATCAAGCTCTTCAAGTGGGGGTGATTTGTTACGAGTCTAAGGGTAGACGCTCATGACCGGTTTTGGGTTGAGGGCCATGTGCGCCAAGTGAGCACCAAGGCGCGGGGTGGAGGCACAAAGTTAGTCAAAGAAAATGGGCGGGGCACCCAAGGACCGTGTAAACGAAGGTTACGCCAGGAGTGCACATGGAATGTGAGCACAAGGCACCAAGTGGCAGACTTGGGGGACTTAATGATGCTAGGGCGCTAAGTAGCAAACTTAGGGGTTGAGGTGAAGTTGGGCACTTGGGACACTTGCACAAATTGGGGCATGTCAAAGGCATGAAGCAGTCAACATGGGCCAAGGTTGAAGCATGATGCAGGCATGACATGGGTTCAAAGTGCAAAGTGGATTTGGACTTTCGCATATGGATGGGCCTCGCTTCTAGAGAGCTGGAGAGCATTCTAGAAGGGAGATCAGGGTTTGTGATTCACTCTATCTTTGGAGATCATTCTAGAGGAATCAATTAAGGATTGCAATCTTCTGCAGGAAGGGAAAGTCTATCAGAGTCAAAGATATGATCAGGGTAGATCTTCTATGGGAGAAAAGGCAATCAAGATGATTGAGCATATCTTGAAGATCTCAGGCGAAGATGGAAAGTAGGGTTGGGCTTAGCCTAGCCCAAAGCCCGTAAAGCTACCTATATAAGGAGGAGCTTCTTCATTCTCATTTATTCATTCATACACAAAGGGAGCATCAGAGAGGGAGAGCACTAGAATAGTTCTGAGTGTGAGAGCTGTTGTAGTGAGGATTATTGTAAGCACTCTTCGTGGGAAGAGCTAGCAACTAGAAGGTAGATAGCCAAAGCATTGTAAGGCATCAGGCCTAAGTTGTTAGGGTCCTTTTTGAGGTAATAAAAAGGTTGGGGAAACCCGTAAATCGTGTGTCTCTTTCCATTCGAAGTATCTTGTGCTACTAACCATCTTGCAGGTACTCGGGACCCATTTGGCCAGGGGGGCACCAAGGGTATTGGTGGGCACCAAGGTTTGATGGGAATCACGAAGGCGAAAATTAGTCGTTGGTTGGCGCTTCCGCAAACCTCCGTGACACCGGGAGTGTATGGAGTTCTGCCTCAATATATTTGATTTTTTCATGTTCTGACTTATTATCTAAGATGAGATGCATGAATTTTCTTTTGGAGTAATTGCTTTATCTCGAAATCTGGTCATGTTACTTGTTTGAACATGAAAACCACGTGTAACTTTGTTCTTAACATGTATGTCCCTAAAACTCACTAAAACCTTACGTTGTTCTCGTTGGAACAAGAAAACTAATTTTGACACATTTTTGACTCGTTTGAACATGGAACCCACTTGTAGCCTTGTTCTTTACTCGTTTGACCCTTAAATTTCACTAAAATCTCGTTTTGGACTCGTTGGAACAAGAAAAATAATTTTGATCCAATTTTGACTCGTTTTGGGCTTTAGATTTACCCTGGCTTCTCGCTATGATTCTCAATCATACGTGTTTTAGAGCATGTTCATTCCATTAACCAAACTACAAAAATTAGATTGCATGTGATATTTTGACCCAAGTTCTGAATTTTAATACTTTTGCACAAAACTTTATGACAATTGGCAAGAAATCAAAAAAAGATGAAGTATAATGCTTTGATCAACATTTGGGCATTCTTCCCTTGTATTTCTTGCCTAAATTGTATTAACATGAAATTTCTTCCAAGGTAATGGCTGTTAATGGACCTTGGAATTTTTCAGGGATGTTGTCATGTTTGGGATATTTCAACTAGGGCAGAGAAAGATATTCAAACTACAGCTTCACTTCACAACTGGAAGTACATCTAAGCTTTTATTAACTCTTGATGTGGACTTACATCACAGCCTTCCTATAATTTTATTAATGTGCTTTGCCAACCATTCATATTCTACATACTAAATGAAAAGTAACTAAACAATGCAAACAACTCACAACCTTTAGACTGAAAGAGCACATAAACCAGACCAGATGCAGCTTCACATCATTTCAACATTGCCTCCCTTGGTCTTTTTTTCCGGATCTTCGAGATCATTGTAAGTCGAAAACCTGGAATTCTCATGAAGCCTATCACCTTGTCCCCAAATAGCATATGCTTCCTCTCCATGAGCCGCTTCATCTCCGATTTCCATATCTTCGTCGGACATCCTTAGAGGAACAATAAGCTGAATGACTAGGCATACAATGCTTGTAATTATAACATTAACTACAACCACGAATAAAATGCCAAGAAGCTGGATTCCAATCTGCCTTACTCCATCGTGTGTAAGTCCACTTTGGAAGCCATAGAATAGGCCTACATATTGTTTATAGCTTCCGTAGAACAAAAAGCACAAATAAGGATCTGCAAAGAGACCAGTAAGAATTCCTCCTAGACATCCAGCAATGGCATGTGTGTGAAACACCGCCATGGTGTCATCAACTTTTTGTAGAAGCCCTGATCTTTTGTGCACAACCATCATTGTGAACCAAGGGATAGAGCCGGAGCAGAGTCCCATAACTATTGCAGCCCATCCTTGCACAACCCCTAAATCACATAATTAGTCATTAGTCATAAGAAATAAGCAAAGACAAACTGACAAGAAATCAAAGAAAAGGTTGAGAAATATTTTTGGTAAGTAGTACCAGCTGCAGGAGTGATGGCAACTAAACCGGTGATCATGCCTTGAACAGCACCAATAACAGAAGCTTTCCCGAAAAATGATATATCAAGAATGAGCCAAGTTAACAAGCTTGTGGCAGCACAAACATGGGTGTTCAAGACAGCCAAAGAGGCATCAGTACTCACACTATAAGGATCTCCCCCGTTGAATCCCGTCCAGCCCATCCACAACAGGCCTGCTCCTGCTAACATAAGGATGATGTTGTTTGGGGGAAATCTTTCCCTGTCTTTGGTTAGCCTTGGACCCACCTGCATAAGATTCATGTATCATTTTTCACATCTCCACTATCATTTGAGGCATAAAACTTTGCATCATATACACAGGCGTGTGTTATAATACTAACTTTTAAGAGTATAAAATCATCACAAGTACCTATCATATATAACCCAGTAGTATAGATTATATGTGTAATTTAATTTGTACTCCTATGCCCGATGATTTGTACTAAATTTGTTCAAAGTGGAACATGACCCTTAAATTGACTTATAAGTTACTTGTGAACAAGTTATGTAGAGATGCTAGTTTCATACCCAATATGCAGCTGTGAAACCAGCAACTCCAGAAGACAAATGAATGACATAACCACCAGAATAGTCGATAATTCCCATAGTTGCCAACCAACCTTCAAGTGACCAAATTGAAAATGCTACAAAGGTGTATGAAAACGTTAACCACAATGGAACGAACAACATCCACGCGTGAAAGTTCATACGTCCCAACAAAGCCCCAGCTATCAAAATCAAAGTAATAGCTGCAAATACAAACTGGAAAAACACCATGGTAGCATTAGGAAATGCCCCTGAAAATGCTTTTTGGAGGAGATACTTTTGTTCCAAAGCAACATCAAGTTTCCCCCAAATTGGAATAAGTTTGTCACCAAAAGATAATCTATATCCCCAACACACCCAACAAACAAGAACAGCAGCAAATGCATACAATGCCATAAAAGCAGAATTTACAGCCCATTTCTTCTTGACAGCACCTCCGTACAAGATTATAAGCCCGGGCACACTCTGCAACCCAACTAGAGTTGCAGCAATAAGTTGCCATGCATTGTCACCTTTGCTCAGCCACTCCGGACTTGCTTCACTCCACATCAAATTACTAGGCAACGGTGTGTAAGTAATATTAGACATCGTGTATATGTGAAAGATAAACAAAGAAAGATTCAGGATGCCATTGACATGCAGAAGAACGAATCTATATATAACATCTTCAGAAGTTTGAGATGATTCTTATATAGGATAGCTGTCAACTAAACTAAGGGGATCTTTTGTATCATAGTTTGAATTAAAAATTATGTTTCTATCAAACACAATTCTTTCTGTAGTTTTCTTCAGTGTTTTTTATGTACCAATACTACATTGGTTAAGATTTGGCGGGTATCACAAAGACAGACAAATCAAAAGACAGTTCTGAAGTAGAAATCACAGGAAAACTAATATAAAATTTCTGCATTGTCTATAGTGATTATCATAGAAATTGGCACCATATCGTTAATAAATTTTGGACTTTCTTGACATGTTCTAAATGCAAGTTCAAGCCTTTTATCATGATTACATACGAGCGTGTGCGTGCGTGTCACTTCATAAATTGAGGCTTAGTAGGGTCACTTCATTGTATTAAGATGTTGAATCTTAAATTAATTTATAAATATAATATTCTTACAAATAGTCTTTAGTGTTGTGGCTGTTTTTAGAGATAATGGCAATGTTTTAAGAATGAATATCAGAAGTCCAAGAGAAGGCAGAGTAGACGAGTAAAAAGCACACTTCCGGGGAACAAGTTACTAGCCTTTGGTGGAGGTAGGTGTGACCAAAGTAATCAAAACACAGCTGATGGTTGAATGGACGTTGTCATGTTCATCATATATTTGATTCAGGATCATAACATAGAAATCTCTTCAGGAACTCGGAAAATTATGTAAAGTTCTAACTAGCCTATCCTCATACAAAATACCATCACGAGTGCTTTTATTAGGGGCACTTCCAACTTCTACCTGGGCCACCATAATAAAACTCAGGATCTTCAATATAATCACCAACATAAATTTGATCATAGCAGTCGTACTCTTCAGAATAAGCAAATACATATTCAGGGAACTTCAGTTCATGCCCATTTTCTTCGACCCTCATTCTTGTTATTTGGCCTGACTTGATCCAGTGACCAGTAGGGTCTGAATATTGGCCACTTCCCATTGCGGTTGCTGTGTGTGGATGAACTGGTCCAACTCTCGTACTATAAACTTCACCTCCCCATTGAACCAAATTAGCTTGATACCATAAGATTTTGAATAACTCAGGTGGCCAATACCCTATGTTTATATTGTCTCCATATTGTAACCACCAGTTATTGGTGATGAAATCCTGATAATGAAATTGGATATTTCAAAAACAATAAATATGTATATTGGTAAAGTTCACCTACATATCTTGTAAATGTTTGAGAGTTGAAGTGTCTGTCAAGTTTGTTAGCATAAACTTTCAATAAGTGGTAACAAGAAACGTTCAAGTATCTTTATTTTCCTATGAGTAATCACATTCATGCATTTATCGTTAAGGGTATTGTTATTGTAAGTTTGTTAGGTACTGTTTTGTGATTTAAAATCTGTAAACACACACACACACATTTTGCGCACCTTGTAAATGTAGATGGAAATTTTGTACGGCAGACCGTTAGGCTTTGAGATGGGATGAATTGCAGCTCCTAATGCTATCTTGCTGTTTGTTTGAACAAATCCAGGACAAGTGTGATCAAAGCAACCGGTTTTCTTCGATGAATCGGCCTAGAAAGTGTAACAAGGAAAGGCATTTACCAACCAATGGTCAAAATCTGAGGAATTTTTTTTGCGCAATTCATAGTAAAAAGCAAATACCATAGGCCAGTAGTTATACTTCATAAGATAAGATACATTTAGAAAGTTTTAGCTAGGGCTTCATTTTAAGATAAGATATAGCATGTAGAAATTTTTTAGCTAGGGCTTCATTTTAATTTAATAAAAGTAAGTAGACTAATTGATAAAGCGCTAGAAATAATAGTATCTGATGAGTGATGAGAATGCAGTTTGACAGAAACTTACAGTCCAATAAGCAATCAACCGAGTCTGGTGATCCCCATACACACTTGGATTCACCTGAATAGATTTTCATAACGTTACTTTTCATAAATGCATAATCTATATATGTATATGCACAATAAAACTATATAATTTGATTTATGTGTAGTCACATTTATAATGGAAGTGCTAGTTTAGTTTTGTATATACTTACTGCCCATCCAGATTCAATTTGCTCGTACGTGTGAAGTGGACCATTTCTGAGTGATACATGAGAAGTACTATACTCATCATCAGACTCCACATTCGGATTCCAAACTACTATATCACATTTGCCTGCTGTGTAACTGTATCCTTCAGTAATCAGCACAGCAGTCTAGCAATTCGAAATAGACAAAGAAGTTTAACTCAGTGGAGATAAAGTTCATTGAACTAAAAATTTTAATGGTCTTAAATGAGATCAGTACTAGTATGTCCAAAATAATTAGTATATATTAGACATACAAACACCTACTGAGTGGTTTGCTAGCATCAGACTAACTGTGTCATTTAATTGCATAACCTGATGATATGTAGGATTCTTCCTCCCATATATATTTTTCGGAAGCTTCTTGAATTTTTGGACTCTTCGAATGGGTACTGTCCCATTAGGACATGTAATACCTTTCTGTTGGAATTCGGGCATAATAACGCAACGGAAATGACGTAAATAACAATTAAAAACGAATTCCAAGTCCCGGATCCATGTATAAAATGATGATCATGGTATGAAAATTCTTGGGATCAAGATTTTTACCTCTTTAAGCTTTCCAATGGATGTCAAATGGAGATCCTAGCTTGTTGATCTTGAGAGTTAAAATTATAACTCCTCCACCGGAATCCACACTTGAATGCTTGCTTGAATCGTCGAACGATTTTCGCCACGGGACGAGGTACTAGCCAAAATAAATAATCGATGATGTGTTCTTGACTCAACTTAATTTCTCTCTTGTGAATATGAACTGAAATTTTCAGTTGTGGTGTCTTACCAAAGCTTGCCAACACTTGACTTATAAAGAGAAATAAAGGAAAGTGGAGCCTTAAATAATTAGGCCACTTTTATTTAAATAAATCTTATTTATTCAAATAAATTAATTAAGTCATACTTAATTAATCAATGAGTCAAGAAAATACACCTTCAAATTTTATCTTTAACTAATCAAGTCTCACTTAATTAATTTTATAAAATTCGAATTATTATTTATTATTAATTTAATTCATAATTTAAATTATTATTAATTTAAATTTATGAAAAAAAAATTAATTTCCCTTTTAAACATTCTTTGTGTGTGACCCTGTAGGTTATTATTTAATTGGCAATAATTTTATTCTCTAATAAAATTACAAACAATGAGCGGCGTCTAGTAACACGTCATTGCTACCCAATTAAACAATAATTAAATCAACGATTCAATCAACCTTTTACGACTAATGTTTTATGTAATATAATCCCTTTAAATCATGATATTATAGATTAAACTCGAGGCATGTAATGTGTCATCCTCTTCATAATTTAATCTTCAATTTTCTTGATCGATGAGTAGACTATTTAATCAAATCAACATTTGAGCATGGCCATGCATTTCATAGTCTCACTCAAACAAGAGGCCGATAATATCACTCCTTTATCAGGAGATTTAAATCCCATCTAGATCGTTCATATTTCTCACATGATTCATAATATATCCGATATTCACCTTTATCATTATCCGGTTAAAGATAACTTTTGACGAATTCAAAATATATTAATTCTCATGTAGAATTATAACGACTTCAGGTCTAAGGATCATTACACCATTATCACTGTGAGAATACATATGACACATTTATTATTATTATTTACCATGATGTATCTCACGGTGGGTCTGTCCAGTACCCTGTACTCGTACAGTTACCTATGCATTGCTTTTAGTATCTGCATACTTATGACCAATGAGATGTGGTCATCTTGTCAATAAACATACTAGCCTTAATGTATTATTATTGTCCTAAGTAATAATAATACTCGGCTAGGGACATTTAAGAATATGATACAATCATTATATAATCTCATGTTCAAGTCACATACTTGCAACTACATAATTTGTATCAAGATTCCAAGGACATTTATTATACTTTATTTATTTCGCAGTAAATAAAGCCAATAATAAATATATATATCAAATATATAAAATCACTCAAACACAAATACAATTGATTGTATTGACTCTAGGGCACCAATACTAACAATCTCCCACTTGCACTAGAGCCAATCATTCATGTATCGAATACCCATGCTACTAGTGTGACATTCATGCTTCTGCTGCGACAGAGCCTTAGTCAGCGGGTCTGCAATATTATCATCAGTATGCACTTTACATATGTGAATATCTCCTCTATCATTTATCTCTCGAATAAGGTGATATCTCCGAAGTATATGCTTTGTTCTGCTGTGAGCTCTGGGCTCCTTGGCTTGTGCTATAGCTCCATTATTATCGCAGTAAAGATCTATGGGATCTGCGATCGATGGAACTACACCAAGTACTGTAATGAACTTCCGTATCCATACAGCCTCCTTGGCTGCTTCACATGCCGCAATATACTCGGATTCCATTGTAGAATCAGCTACTGTGTCTTGCTTCGAACTTTTCCAGCTTACAGCACCTCCATTTAGGCAAAACACAAATCCAGACTGAGACACAGAGTCATCTCTGTCAGTCTGGAAACTAGCATCCGTGTAACCCTTTACCGTTAGCTTCTCCTCTCCTCCATACACCAAGAATGAATCTTTAGTCCTTTTCAAGTACTTAAGAATATTCTTGACCGCCGTCCAGTGACCTTCACCTGGATTAGACTGGTATCTGCTCGTCATGCTCAAAGCATACGAAACATCCGGACGAGTACATATCATTGCATACATGATAGATCCAATTGCTGAAGCATATGGTATCTTACTCATGCGGTCTTTATCATCCAATGATTTCGGACCATTCTCTTTTGAGATCGTTATCCCATGAGATACAGGGACATATCCCCTTTTTGCATCTTGCATTCCAAAACGATGCAAAATCTTGTCAATATATGTACTCTGGCTTAAGCCGATTAATCTTCTTGATCTATCTCTATAGATCCTGATCCCTAATATATAGGTAGCCTCGCCCAAGTCTTTCATAGAAAAACTTTGTCCTAACCAAGTCTTTACAGCCTGTAGAGAAGGAATGTCATTCCCTATTAGCAATATATCATCAACATATAATACTAGGAATGCCACATGGCTCCCACTAACCTTTTTGTAAACACATGGTTCATCCACGTTCTGAATAAAGCCAAAACCTTTGACTATTTCATCAAACCGGATGTTCCATCTCCGAGAGGCCTGCTTCAATCCATAAATGGATCTATGCAGCTTACATACCTTTCCGGCATCCTTTGGATTTCCAAAACCTTCAGGTTGTGTCATGTACACATCCTCTTCAAGGCTTCCGTTAAGGAAGGCTGTTTTGACATCCATCTGCCATATTTCGTAATCATAGTAAGCCGCTATTGCAAGCAAAATTCTGATGGATTTTATCATTGCTACTGGTGAAAAGGTTTCATCATAGTCAATACCATGAATTTGTTTGAAACCTTTTGCAACCAGTCGAGCTTTATAGGTCTGTACTTTACCATCCATGTCGATTTTCTTCTTGAAAATCCATTTGCACTCTATAGGTTTTACCCCTTCAGGTGGATCAACCAAAGTCCATACTTGGTTTTCATACATGGAATCCATCTCAGAATTCATGGCTTCTTGCCATCTCTCAGAGTCTGGTGAGTTCATAGCATCTTGGTAGGTGAGAGGCTCATCTTGGTCTATGAGCATCACATCGTCATTTTGAGTTAAGAGAAATCCATAATTCCTCTTTGACTCATGGCGAATCCTACTAGATCTACGAACAACCTGTGTTTCTTGAGCAATGTTATCTTGTATTTCTTGCTCATGCTCCCCTTCTGGTTCAATGTTATCAAGTGGTTCTCGATCTTCATCGAGATCTATTTTCCTCCCACTGTCTTTTCTAGAGACTAGCTCTCTTTCCAAGAATACAGCAGTCCGAGCAACAATTACTTTGTTCTCCGAGGGACTATAGAAAGAATAACCCTTTGTTTCCTTTGGGTATCCCACAAAATTACATTTTTCAGATTTCGGTCCAAGCTTGTCTGATGTTAGGCGTTTCACAAATGCTTCACATCCCCATACTTTCATAAAGGACATGCTTTGCCTTTTCTCTGTCCATATCTCATATGGAGTTTGTTGAACCGTTTTAGTAGGAACACGGTTTAGTGTATATGCAGCCGTTTCCAGGGCATAACCCCAGAAACTAATTGGAAGATCTGCTTGACTCATCATAGATCGCACCATGTCCAACAAGGTACGATTCCTCCTTTCAGAAACCCCATTCCATTGTGGTGTTCCAGGAGGAGTTAGTTGTGATACAATACCACACTCCCTCAAATAGTTCTTAAACTCATGGCTTAAGTATTCACCTCCTCGATCAGATCTTAGAGTTTTTATGCTTTCGCCAATTTGCTTTTCTACTTCTGCCTTATACTCTTTGAACTTTTCAAATGCTTCGGATTTGTTCTTCAAAAGATACACATATCCATATCTACTGAAATCATCAGTAAACGTAATGAAGTAGAAATAGCCACCCCTTGCCATCGATCTCATAGGACCACATACATCGCTATGTATTAGTTCTAGTCGTACGGTGGCCCTCTTACCCTGTCCGGTAAAAGGAGCTTTAGTCATCTTTCCAAGTAAACAAGCCTCGCATTCATCATATGATTCAAAATCAAACTGATCCAAGAAACCATCTTGATGCAACTTGGAAATGCGTTTCTCGTTTATATGGCCTAGACGACAGTGCCAAAGGTATGTTTGATTTGAGTCATTAGTCTTAAGTCGTTTGTTATTTACATTCAAGATAGGAGTATCTAAATTAAGAACATACAAACCGTTAAATAATTGTGCAACACCATAGGTAATGTCATTCAAACCAAAAGAGCAACCATTGTCTTTAAAGGTAAATGAAAAACCTTTCTTGTCCAAACAAGAAACAGAAATAATGTTTCTACAAATAGAAGGCACATACAAACAGTTTTCAAGTTCTAATATAAGCCCAGTGGGCAACGATAAATGGTAAGTCCCTACAGCCAAAGCAGCAACCTTTGCTCCATTTCCAACTCGTAGGTCTACCTCTCCCTTAGCCAGTGTCCTACTCCTTTGCAGTTCCTGCACATTTATACAAATGTGAGAACCACATCCGGTATCCAATACCCAAGATGTAGAAGTAGACAAATTGACTTCTATTACATAAATACCTGAAGCAGAAGTCTGGCCAGCAACCTTCTTCTTCTTAAGTTCTTCCAAATATGCATGACAGTTTCTCCTCCAGTGTCCCGGTTTACCACAGTGGTGACAATCACCCTTTTCGACACCTCCTTTGGGCTTGGTAGCCTTCTTGGGAGCAGAATTAGGATTGGCAGCAGATTTGGACACATTCCTCTTCTTATTGCCCTTCCACTTTCTTTTCCCCTTGGCACCTCCTTTGTTCACCATCAGCATGGGAGTAGGAGATTCCTTCTGAATGTTGGTTTCAGCAGTTCTTAACATGCCCAACAATTCAGTGGGCGTCTTATCTATCTCATTCATGTTGTAGTTCATAACGAATTGAGAAAAGTTCTTGTTGAGTGATTGTAAGATCAAATCTATTTGAGCCTCCGGACCAATCGGGAAGCCCAAGGTACTTAGTTGTTCAATGTACCCAATCATCTTAAGAACGTGTGGTCCAACCGGGTCTCGCTCTCCCTGTTTGCAAGCATACAAAGCCTTGCTAGTATCATATCTCTCCTGGCGAGCTTGTCCCTCAAACATGCTTTTGAGGTGCTCAATTATTTCAAAAGCATTCATCAACTCATGTTGCTTTTGAATCTCAGGAGCCATGCATGCAAGCATAAGGCATGACACATCATTTGAGTCATCCAAATGCTTCTGATAAGCATTTTGCTCGACACGTGTGGCTCCAGCAGGAAGAGGATTTGGGTGAGGAACTTCAATGGCATACAGCTTTCGCTCCTGCCTGAGGACAATCCTCAAGTTCCTAAACCAATCTAGGAAGTTTGTCCCTGTCAGCTTTTCCTTTTCTAGGACTGATCGTATCGAAAAGTGGTTTGTGTTGTTTGCCATTTATTATCTACAATTTTGTAAAAGCGCATAAAATGAGTTAGTTTGCATGTTTCGTAAAACCAATTATGTTCAAGTTGATTTATAGCATATTCGTAATATACCTCCCACTATTTTTATCAAATTAATAGCCCTTACTATCAATTCGGAAAATGGTTCCCATAAAACCTTTTCTTAGTGAGCCAAGATCCATATTTCGTCATATTTTAAGTCAGCTTTGGCTTTCCTCTTAAATATGATTATTTAGGTAGACCGTTATGTCAATTATATCGTATATAACTCTTGGATAGCTTAGTGAACAACATATTGCTCCGATCTATCTAATAGATTTCACTAAACTCTATGCTTATAAGTTCATAATCCTATTATGACGACTTATTTAAGTTGGACCCAACATTAACAATTTAAGTAAGCTTGTTTACTTAATCACATCTCACCACGATAAAAGAGAAGCCCTTGCTTTGGCAAATCCACTCCTCAATGATCTAGGATTTAATGAGTGTTATTTGTTGGAAAGCATCTGTTTAACTTAATATTTCTTAAGGGATTTTTAGAAAAATTTAACGATCTTGATCGTCTGTTTAAATCTTAAATCGTTACAGATTTTATCTCCTTTAAACATGGCATATGTGTCGTATCTAATACATACATTCTAAAATATCCATACATCCATGCATCCATTCATATATCTAATATATCCATGCATCATATGTAAAGTGCAGTTACGCAAAATTAAACGTGCAATGGTTATGGCCCGATCCTATACGATCTTTTCGAGCTAATGAAAAGATCAAGGTCAATCTATGGTTGTAATAACTAATTATTACAAAATTCTTCATTGCTTCCAAAGCCTCCATTGATTGCCTCCAAGCTCGTTTTGAAATACATTACAAAAGAACTCGAGTTGCATTCGAGAAATAATAATTACAAAAAAAATAACGACATGCAAGTCGTATTTAATTATTACAGACCATAAATAAAATTACAACATTTATTCTACGGGTCTTTAGGCCATAACCAATGCACCATGCTCATATAACAATTATAGACATCAAATTAATCATGATCACATCGATTAATATTTAACTCCCCAATTTAAATACCTAATTATTTAAAAGGGATTTAAATAAATAAATCAAATTTAATTAATTAAATTCGAATTAATATAATTAACTAATTAAAATTTTAATCCGAATAAAACAATTAAATCGAAATTAATTAATCAAAATTCGAATTTAATAATAATGTTCAAATTCATAATTTAAATATATTATTAAAATTCGAAATTAAATTAATTAATAAAATTTTGAATTAATAATAATTTTTAAATCCATGATTTAAATATTCAATTATTAAAACTTTAATCATTTAGGAATCTAATGATTAGTACCAATAAGTCTAACAAGGCAACTAATTGAATTATTAAAGCAAAAGTAAAAGCAAAAGCTAAAATAATTAATTAGAATAAAAACAGCAATAAT
The DNA here is from genome assembly GCA_036435485.1 of Saposhnikovia divaricata. Lineage (NCBI taxonomy): Eukaryota > Viridiplantae > Streptophyta > Magnoliopsida > Apiales > Apiaceae > Saposhnikovia > Saposhnikovia divaricata. The sequence continues at coordinate 118,471,849 of CM071598.1, read as the reverse complement.
GGCACAGCACAGCACTGATTATACTACTGTCAAAACTCTGTCACGCATGTGAAACATGCGCTTCACATACTGCTACCGCTAATACGCATTCCTGTAATGCGCAAGACATGTAAAATTCTGCTGATGCGCATTACAGTAATGCGCAACCCATGAATATTACTGTTAAAACGCATTCCTGAAATGCGTTATATCTTTTATACCAGATTTCCCCAGAAATTGCAGAATCTATGCAGAAGTTATACAGACTATGCAGAAAATTATTTTCTCAACTTTGATCAATTCTAAAATTACTCTAATGATGTCTTAAACATATCTAATATATTGTACATCATTCAAAACATGTTATAACAATTTATAACATCATACAAACATTTATAACAATTTATAAAATTATTTTGTAGGTTAAAATGAAGCATGAATAAAATCTAAAAAAATCATGTATGCTTCATATTCAAGAACTATCAACCAAATCATCCTTTTATACAAGTAGCTCTGATACCATTGTTGGAATTCGGGCATAATAACGCAACGGAAATGACGTAAATAACAATTAAAAACGAATTCCAAGTCCCGGATCCATGTATAAAATGATGATCATGGTATGAAAATTCTTGGGATCAAGATTTTTACCTCTTTAAGCTTTCCAATGGATGTCAAATGGAGATCCTAGCTTGTTGATCTTGAGAGTTAAAATTATAACTCCTCCACCGGAATCCACACTTGAATGCTTGCTTGAATCGTCGAACGATTTTCGCCACGGGACGAGGTACTAGCCAAAATAAATAATCGATGATGTGTTCTTGACTCAACTTAATTTCTCTCTTGTGAATATGAACTGAAATTTTCAGTTGTGGTGTCTTACCAAAGCTTGCCAACACTTGACTTATAAAGAGAAATAAAGGAAAGTGGAGCCTTAAATAATTAGGCCACTTTTATTTAAATAAATCTTATTTATTCAAATAAATTAATTAAGTCATACTTAATTAATCAATGAGTCAAGAAAATACACCTTCAAATTTTATCTTTAACTAATCAAGTCTCACTTAATTAATTTTATAAAATTCGAATTATTATTTATTATTAATTTAATTCATAATTTAAATTATTATTAATTTAAATTTATGAAAAAAAAATTAATTTCCCTTTTAAACATTCTTTGTGTGTGACCCTGTAGGTTATTATTTAATTGGCAATAATTTTATTCTCTAATAAAATTACAAACAATGAGCGGCGTCTAGTAACACGTCATTGCTACCCAATTAAACAATAATTAAATCAACGATTCAATCAACCTTTTACGACTAATGTTTTATGTAATATAATCCCTTTAAATCATGATATTATAGATTAAACTCGAGGCATGTAATGTGTCATCCTCTTCATAATTTAATCTTCAATTTTCTTGATCGATGAGTAGACTATTTAATCAAATCAACATTTGAGCATGGCCATGCATTTCATAGTCTCACTCAAACAAGAGGCCGATAATATCACTCCTTTATCAGGAGATTTAAATCCCATCTAGATCGTTCATATTTCTCACATGATTCATAATATATCCGATATTCACCTTTATCATTATCCGGTTAAAGATAACTTTTGACGAATTCAAAATATATTAATTCTCATGTAGAATTATAACGACTTCAGGTCTAAGGATCATTACACCATTATCACTGTGAGAATACATATGACACATTTATTATTATTATTTACCATGATGTATCTCACGGTGGGTCTGTCCAGTACCCTGTACTCGTACAGTTACCTATGCATTGCTTTTAGTATCTGCATACTTATGACCAATGAGATGTGGTCATCTTGTCAATAAACATACTAGCCTTAATGTATTATTATTGTCCTAAGTAATAATAATACTCGGCTAGGGACATTTAAGAATATGATACAATCATTATATAATCTCATGTTCAAGTCACATACTTGCAACTACATAATTTGTATCAAGATTCCAAGGACATTTATTATACTTTATTTATTTCGCAGTAAATAAAGCCAATAATAAATATATATATCAAATATATAAAATCACTCAAACACAAATACAATTGATTGTATTGACTCTAGGGCACCAATACTAACACTTTCTCTGCCACACTTGTGAGATTACTATGTTCCTCTCAATATTTTCTTTTCTTGACCATTGTGTTGTTTCGCTTTCTGTTCTCTTTTTCTTTGGATCAGAATTAGGCTTCAGCTGTATAAAATAATCATCAACTTATTACAATTAGTACAGTCATAATCTTATATTCTTAACAGAACATTTTAACTTACTGTTACACTAAATATTAACTAATTGGCTGACAACTAACCTGAATTGTGTGATTCTTCAGAGCAGGGTGGCCAAAAGCTGGCTGCTTCAAAATGTCAATGCAGTCAATAATATCCCCATCTTCACTCTGATATAATTTAGCAAACACAACGAGAATTTACATAATTTTGCTCCATATAGGTCTGTACTCTGCTACTTGCGCCATATAATACATATATGTGCATGCATACTACACACAGCTATAATAACATAGACATAAAGTACTAATTAAACTTTCTGCTTCATTGCTAAAGATTAATTAAACGTGTGAGTGTGATTAACTATAAACAAAAAAACATTAATATTGCATAATTTCTAAAGGCACACATAATATTTATGGGCTACTCATATATATAATCCTGGACATAAGTAACTATAAAGAAAGGGTTGTTAAAGATGACTGCATTAATATTTAGAGAAAGAGTAGTTTACCTTAATGCTTACAGCATATGTTTTTGAATTGTTGCTTTTCTTCTCAACATGTTCTAAAGTGTTGCCACAACCAATTCCATTGAAACTAATAAGTTCCAGTACTAAAATTACTAATATTAATTTAAACCTCATTGCCTTCATGTGGAAAGATGAGTATAAACTAAATCGAAATTTCAAACTTAGTTATGCGTTGTCTGGGAGATAATGAAATATGTGACACCTTATGTGGTTTATATAGTATCAGTTTGACAGTCATTCATCTACAAATATATGTCATTTGCATGATTCAACTTCTACTCATTCAAATGTTTTCTTACATTTTCTAATGTAGTACATACAACAGATATTAACCCTCCAATATTACAAAACATATGACATATATAGAAGATCACATTTAAGTATTTTTTGTGCAAAATAATTTATCCTTTCAAAATATTTTTATATTTAATAGATCATCACGTGGAATAATAAAATCACATTTGTATACATGTAATAACTTTTTAATATACAATATTATATAAAAAATTATAATTAAATATGCAAAATTGAACTAGAAAGTTTCTCTATCAAATGTTTCATAGTTAATATTTGCATTTCAAGAAAAGGTTAACATAAGATAAATTGACTAAGTTCTAACGTTTATTCAGGTTCACTTTCATTCCACTTGGTCTATGTACCTAAGAGAAAAGAGATCATGAAAGACAATATAAGAGAAATTTAAGCAACAATTAACTATCTAGATACAATAACACACCATCTCGATATTGCACCGAGTACCGACAAGGCAAACAACCACCATAATATGAACAAGGTATGAGTTCAGGCTATTACCAATCTCACCCACCCTCCTGGAATTACATTGCTTATGTGAGAAATTAAGGTCCATGTCCTATGGTCTGCCAATGTCATAATACATAAACTTGTCGATGACAGCCATATTACCCTGACCCTCAAGTGTTGAGGCCGCTAGCTCATGCATTCTTTTGTTCTTGTCTCAACAAGATTACACCAAGGACATCCTTAATAAAAAAGTAACAAGCATGAACCATAGTAAGTAAAGCACTTTTGTCCTATTCTGAAAACATCAAGCTAATGATGGGTTTGAAGTCATGATCCTGCTTGCAAAGTTTTATGTTCTGTTTCGTATATATTTTTTATAAGGCTAACATTAGCTTTGTGGTTGATTCATTTGCTAATGTAATGCATTAAGAAATGTATTGTATTACCAAAAGGGTAAGACTCATTCGGGAGTCTTCACTTATGCACATTCACCACCGTGCGGCTCTCCCTGCATGCATTCACAAACAATGATGAAGCCAACACCTACCACTCTACATCTGCTTTATTATGTTCTGTTTTTTGGTCCTGCCCTGCTTAGTTGGAGTTGGAAGAAGGAACTTACAATTGCTAAGAGCTATTCCGTTGAGTCCGGGTATCGAGCAATTGGCACTGCTACCGGTCTGAGCAATTGGCACTGAGTCCGGGTATCGAGCAATTGGACCACAACTACTTTGCCTTTCCTTTTCTAATGTTCAAGAGCAGTTTCTTCTTTGCCTTGGATATTTGCTGTTGCAAGGCCAACGCAACGACTATTTGGTTAGCTGTTTATTTGTTTCTATTCAGATTGAGATTGTAGTGGGTTTGTCCTGGTTGGGTTCTTGATTGATGCAAATTAATACAATTCCTTGTTTGTCAAAAAAAAAAAAAAAAAAAAAGTTGGTAATTGACCTGGATAATTGGATGCAATCCGCTTCTGCTCGCAGCCTTGCACGAATACGTCTAAGGAAAACAATTTCCTAAAGATTAATAAACAATTTCGAGTTGTATCCTTAATTTATTTATTTCGTTGATTTATTAAGCATAATGTGTTTCCTGCACATACACACATTGATCAATCAAAATTTTTATATTTCGTTTTTAATAAATTAAGAATAATTAAGTATAAAAAATAGGTTTCGTATTGATCAACCAAACTTCTAAACTTCTAATGTTTCGTCTCTAATAATACTAATTTATATCCCATACGATGCATGGATCACTTTTAGATTTGTTATTTTATAATGATTGGAAGATATAATGTGATATTTTTAGATATATAAAAATGATTTGAAAATAATTATATAATTGATATTTTAGGTGTATTTATAAAAAAATTAATATATTTTAAATTAAAAGATAATGTAAAATTAAAGAAAATATATTAATGACTGGAAAATATATTACAGTGTTTTTTGCCGTTACTCAAAGGTGATTTTTTTTTTCAGTTACTCAAAGGTGATATTTTATAACTAAAAGATAACATATTTTAATTAGAAAAGGTTATCGGTTAGTTGCTAAATGATATGGGCTAAAAATAAGCCCTAAAGACACAATTAATGTGACATTAATTAGACCTGGTATGGTCCAAACGTGGGGCCTACCAGATGGGTCCAAACCCTATTTTAAATATTAATTTCGTAATTAATATTAATGGTAATAAACAGCTCAGCAATCAGAATCATATAAGGATATTACACCTGCAAAACTTAGCCTCCAAGGTATCCGATTCAACATGGAAACTGATACCTACAAGGAAGGAGTCTAGAACCTACCTTGAGGAGGTGACTTGCCCGCCAAGTCTCCGAATCCTACCATAATTCTAAGGCTTCTCAGCCTATATAAGGGCCTCACCCCTCATTCTCAAAACTACGTTTTTGGCTTGATTCTCAATAACGAGATACGTAAGCACTCTGTGAGGACCGATCAGTCTCGAACACGGAAACAACCATCAAAGCTCGAAGCTCAACAATCCTAACATTAATCACACACGAACCCTAGTTTTATTCCATAACACTAACTTTGCTATTAATTATGTTATTTTCCTATTAATTAACTTGAACAAATGATCGAAAATCAAAATTTTCAATTTTTCGACTTTAGTATAATTGTATAAATTATATGTTGTCCATAATATTTCTAGAAAAATAGATAGTTTAGTTAAAATATATAGAAAATATGATAATTTTAAAAGTTAATTGATTAATTATAAGTAAATATGATATTATTATTTTATTTTATTATAAAACTGCCCTTAATATTATTGGAAAAAAGATGTTTTTGTTTGAGAAAATAAAAAAGGTAATGTCTAGCGTGTTTTAATTGAAAAAGGTAATCGATTAGTTATTATTAATTATAACATTATTATTTAATTTTATCAAATAGAATTGTACGTGGTGTTTTTAGAAAGTAGAAATTATAGTTAGATAAAATATAAAAGATAATATATTTTATCTAAAAGAAGGAAATTAATTAGTTATTAAAAAATATTAAAGGTAACATGTTCTTACCAATAATAAATAACTAACTAAAAATAATTAAATAAAAATAAAAAATATTGTATCGACCAACTGAACTCACCATACTATAACAATTTTACTCTAATTACTAGTTCATAATCCATACAATGTACGAATTTCTTTTAAGAGTTGTTATCATATTATTTATGTTTAAAAAATTTATTAATTAAATTTGTTAGAAAAAAGTAGGTATAAGGATGTGTTTATATTTTTTATTAATGAACGGGAATATATAGGGGTGATGGCCCAAAATGCCCCATCTTCAATTCTCATGGTCCTAAATGCCCCATTTCAGAAAAAAGGGTCCAAAATACGCAATGTCGTCAAGCGCAACCGGTGATGCGCAGTGTCATCTAGCGCAACTGCAGTTTGATACGGAATTCCGGCTTCCGCGCAAGGCTTGATACGGCACACGGTGAACCAAAAGAAGCCCTGATACGGTTCACGAAAATGCGTAACATGCGTCTTTTTAAAAAAAAATAATACGGCAGACGATTTGCCGTATTCAAGGGGTAGGTTAGGGTCATTCCTCTTGGATTTGGGGCATTTTGGTTATTATCTCAATATATAGTGTATGGCACTTTTGGGTGAATATCGAATATTAAAATAGTTGGTATTTTTATTAATGATTTCTTAGAGTTTATTAATAATTAAAATTATAGTATATGGTATTTTTTATTTATATTGATATAGTACTAGCGTTCTACCCGTGATACGCACCGAACGGTAAAATTTATTAATTAATTAATATAAACATGTTATTTTAAACATTATTTAGAAGGGAAAAAAATTAATTAGAATGCAATTAATTTGAGTACAAAATTACATATTCGTCTATTTATACCAATTGCATTAATATTAATATCATCGAACAACTATCATAATATTCACATCCCCGCAGAAATGTTCTAAGCTCCTCTTTATTGCTTTTTCTTAATTTTAATTTTCATTTGATTTCTTTTATTTTTTAAGAATCTTTCTACGAAGTTCATAAGCTTTTTTTTACCCATATTTTAAGTTTTATTCTTTTGAAAAATTTGGTATATTTAAATGTGCAATACTGTGGATTTCTATAATTTTATTATATTAATTCATTATATGGGTCGTGATCAAATTTTGGAAAACATATTAAAAAATTATAAAAACTTATTTCTCATGACCGTTACAAATCATTAGATTGTCTCTCAAAAAAAGGTTACATGTTTCAGCGATATAAGAAAGAATCTCTATCGTACAAGATCCATTAAATGAATGTAGAGAAAGCTTTCATCTAATCTAGTTTCCTATGCGTTCGTTCAATATCATTTGTACAAATTGTATGTTCTTTTATTAGTGAATTAATTTACTATAGAAAATAAACATTATCAATCAACCAAACATATCCAATATATCATGTTCTTAGAGTAAGATATGACTATTAGAGTAAATGGTGTTTGCCCTCAACTTGTTTTTAATGACAACTTAAAATTTGTTTATTCATTTTGAGAGTTTGTATGTTAAATTTTTTATTTGTTTCTATTAGAATATGGTATATTAAATATTAGTTTTCTTTTACCGGATGGCAAATTAATTCGATCTGATGTTATCTAATCTGTAACCCAAAATTTTGGATATATCGAACCCGAATTTTTGGATTATTTAATTTTTAAACCCGAAATAGTTTCGATTTGATTTGAATTTCAATTGTACCGAACCAATATCCGATCGAAAATCCAAAACCCGATCTAATATCGAAACCCGATACATAAATAATATAATATCATAATTTGAAATTATAATATGTGATATGTTAGATATAAGACATATAGTTTATTTATTTTTATTCAAATATTTCATTAAAAATAGTCAATACTAATTTAATAATTAGAACTTCTATTTCTCAATCTCAAGTTTTACTAAAATAATTAAGATGTAATTTTCTTTAATTTGCATAAATTTTTCATTTGTGTTGTATACGAAGAATTATTTTTTTACCATATTTTAAATTTTACTTAGTGTGTCAATTCAATTCGTACAATATGTTACATTTAACTACTTACCTAATTTAATCATTTTAATTTTCAAGTATTTTATAAATATAATAAATATTGTTTGCGTGTAGTAATTATTTAAATTTGACTACATTATTACTAAATTTGGATACACGAAAAATTCCCATCTAATCCGAAACCCGAAGGATTTGGTTTTGGATATTGAGTTTTGGATTTAGATTTGAATTTATTTTTAAAACCCAAAAATATTTGGATATGGGTTTGGATTTTACGAAACTCACATTATTTTATATGTGTCCTTATAATTTAATTATTGGGTTAAAAAACATGAAATTCATTTTTTCTTTAACAATGAGTATATATGTTAGAAAAAAGCCTTACGTGTAGACCTGGCAAATCATTTGTGTTGTGTACATTAATTCATGATGTGTGTCTTTGGGATCTTTTATGAAAATGACATGAAATTTTTTTGTGTACCCAAAATTCGAACACAAAACACTACCAAACTACACAATTTTTTTCTTTGTAATTTTAATTATCGGGTTAAAAAACATTAAATTCATTTTTCTTAACCGTGAATATATATGTTAGAAGAAAGCCTTGCGTGTAGACCCGACAAATCGTTTGTGTTATGTACATTAATTTATGACATATGTCTTTGGGGTCTTGTATGAAAATGACATGAAATTTTTTATGTACCCAAAATTCGAACACAAAACGCTACTAAACTACACAATTTTTTTTACACGAAACGAAAATAATACGCGAAAAGAAAAAATATGACAATCACATATAATGTTACTTTCTGCCCAAGTTATCTATGTATGTTACTCTATAACTGAAAACAATATTGAGATGATACAACACAAAACTAAGAGTAGAGTACATAAAATGAAGCACTCCTTTTTTTAAATTTTTTTTATTGTTGATAAATATCTATGTTTGTTTAGAATCTGTCTACCAAGTTATTAAATTTTTTTAACCTATATTTAAGGTTCTGTTGATATTAAAAAATAAATATTATCAACCAACCAAGCAAATTCGATATGTCTACTCTTAGATTAGGTTATGTGAATTGAATACTATTACTTTTATTCAAGAATACAAAATTTAAAAGTGCACCTTTTATTAGAAACAATATATAATTTTATATTTATTGATATATCTAGTTATCAAGAATAATGATTTTTATAATGAAGGTCGTAGCGGTTCCTCTCTCTCCTCCTCTCCCAAAAATACTAAACTAAAGTTTAGGGGCTGACATCAGCGCTTTGGTTGATGATAAACCTTCTTTTAATTGTTTCCCTAGATTTTGCTTTGTTTTTTCAATAAATATCTCTCTTTATTGAGAGTTTAGTACCACGTTGGTAGGTTTTATCTACTGATATATTGGATATTGTACTTTCTCCTTGTGAATGATAACTCCCATTTTTTTCTATTTTACTTTTTTTTAAAAATTATTATATATCTTTATTGAGAGTCTAGTACCCCGTTAGTGGATTTTGTCTACTGATAAGTGCATATTTTTATTACCTATTTATTGCTTGAACTCGTATTTTAATAAATTATTTTGTTGCATTTCAGGAAATTCGTAAATAAATAAAAAAATGGCAAAATAAAGAAATAAAGTGCAAGGAAGGGAAAAAGAGGAAGAAAAAGGACCAAAAATGAAAGAAGGAAAAAAATTAGGAGCTTGGAGCAAAAGGAATATTTCAAGACAAGTGGAAGGTGGAGATGATCCCAACACATTACATAAGTGTATGGCCAAGATCAACTCTTCAAAGCTTAAGGGGGAAGGAAACAAATAGATGGCTAGGATTTCACCACCACACCCCACAAATGTATGGTGGGGATTTACCCAACACCCCTCTTAACCCTAATTCCTATCCTATAAATACCCCCTCACCCCCCTTGTATTTATTAACTTAGATTTTAGGGTAGATTTAATTTCTTGTATTTTTCTTAGTTTCAAATCTTGTAAACACTTATATTAATTAATGCAATTTTTATTTTCTTTACTTCTTGTCTTGCTCTTTCGTTATTGTTGCCTTGTTTCGTTATTTTCGTAAATCCCATTGCTAACCACTTGGGGTTGAAAGTAACGAAATTTAATTTCTTGCTTTTAGTTTTAATTCATAATTTTGCCCCTTTAAATCTCATTTTTATTATGGGCCATTAATTTCTAAATCATCGTCTTAGTGTAATTTTAAATTCGTAGTTAATTTCTTTGTCTCTTTTTTTTTTTAATTTCAAAAATAAAAAAAATCACAATTTTTTTTTTAATATACTTACGAATTTTTGTGCTGACTTATGTTTCTGTTTTGTTCTTATTCGAGGCATTCTAAAACTTCTATGTTGCTTTCTTCCCTTTTAGCATAAACAGATACACACACCCAGTTCCCCATCCCCTTTCTTCTTTTATTCTAATTTTTGTCCGCTGCAAACCAGAACCCAACCCCTCTATTTCCTCTGTTTATTTCATATTTCCCCTCTTCCCTTGCTTTTCTTTTCCCCAGCCCAACTCTCTCTTCTTCTTTACTCTCCTGTTTTCTTCTCGACTTTAACGTCTACAATCCCTCTCCCCTTCTTTTTCTTTTTGATTTTTTTGTTTGTTCACTGAGTAAATTGGCTGTGTTGATGTTTGTTTTCTGCGAGTGTCCGAGTTCTGTGTTGTGTATTTCGAGTTATTGTTAGCCGAGTTGACTCGTTTTGATCGATCCTGAGTTCTGAGTTGTTAATTTCTGTTCTGTTTTGTTTCTGAGTCAGCCCACTTCCTCTCCCCTTCTTTCCCTTTGTTTTTACTCTGCTGTGTTTTCAGTTTGCGGTTGAATAAGTTTAAATTTCCATTCGCTGTTAAGATTGTTTGCTGAGTCGCGGCTTTTGGATTTTTCGAGTGTTATGCGGATTTTATTCACTATTTTTTTTCCTGTGGCTGTCTGAGTCGTCCGGTTTGCTGTTGTTATTGCTGAGTTACCACTGAGTCACCGAGTTCTGTCTTTTTGTTACTAAGTTTTGGCTACGCTGTTTTCGTTTTCGGAATTCCCGAGTTGCAAGAGTTTTGGGTGTTACTGTATTTAATCATTTGCCGAGTCTGTATGTCGTGTGTTGAGTCTGTGTCATATTTTATTAATTTTTGTGTTTTGTTCATAGTTCGTGGTTGATTTATAGTTAAAATGTTAGTTCGCGAAATGCAAAATTCTTGTGTTGATGTGTTTTTGGCTAGTCGAATTTACGATTAGATCATGCCGAATTTTTAATTAAAATTTTTTGTAAATAAATTAGTTAAATTCAAGTTTTTACTTTTAATAATTTTTAGAGTAATTTAGTTTTGCCCTTTTCATTTTTAATTAATTAATTTAGGATTTAGACTAATGAAATTTTCTTTTTAAAAATAGATTAAATTTTCTTTTAGATATTAATTAGTTAAAACCAAAATTGTTCTAATTTGATTAAATTAAAAATTAAGGATTGCGAAAATATTAGTCTCTGCGGAACGAATCATAAATTTTACAACGAAACAGATTATGCACTTGCAATCAATTTTAAATCAATATTTTAGCACAACAAGTTTTTGGTGCTGCTGCCGGGGACTAATTAATTTTCGCACCTTAGTTTTTGATTTTTCGGATTAGCTCTCTTCTCACCCTTTTTCTTGTTTGCATTTTTTTTTCGAGGACTTTGGAGGAAAATTCGGGAAACTTGGATTAAAGCGGAAGAATTTTCTCGGAATTTTGGAAGCTTTGCTTGGGTAAACCGTATCTCCCTCCTCTTTCGTTCTTTTATTTATTTAGAAAATCACAAAAATAAAATAAAAAATCAATAAAATCACACAAAAATTAAAAATTTAAAATCCAAAAAAATTAGTTGTAATTACATAATTGTTGTATCATGCATTTAATCACTTAGGGCACATCATCTAGAATTTTATTTTCTTGTTTTTAATTTTTCGTACCTATAATTTTGGTGATCGCTGGAGGACCCCAAGGTACGTTAAATTTTCTTCTTTTCTTTAATTTAGGACACGAAGTTTAAAGCATCCATAAATGTTTATAGTTTTTTTTATACCTCTTTGTTTGTTGCATCATTTTGTAAATAAATCTTAAGGGCAAAACCTCTCAAAAGATAAGGGAAGGGATTTCATCACTCTTTCCTTAGCCCAAAAACAATTTAATCCCTCATTTTGCATACCTAGCCTTTAATAAAATTAATTAGACGTTTGCCCCTAGGAATCTCGCGCTCATTTAGGAAGGTGCTTATTAAACGAAGTAATCTTTAATTATTCCGACTTTTTGGTGTCTAGGAAAGCGAAAGCTGACCTGACCAATTAAGGTTTTGGTGTCTAGGCTGGTGTTTAGCCTCTTGGCAATGCTTGCACCTACCTGGCCAAGCCGGTTCGAATAATTATTGATTTACCTAGTTTTTGGTAGCCCTTAAAGTTAGGAGCAAGGTCTAGTTATTTTATTAAGGAACCCTAGGGTTAGAATAATTTTTTTTTCTTTTAATTTTTCACCCCTTTCTTTTTGTGTGTTTATTTTATCGCACTTTCTTGCTACGTGTTTCCTTCGTGGTTTATGCGATCTACTTGGCGTAGGGATAATTCTGCTAGACTAGTAAGATCATTCGCGATTTCTTCCTCATCTGATTTCGAGTCTTTAGATAATTCCGAACCCGTAGCAACCATGGCCATGTCTCTTAGGGACCGTTGCTATCCTACTCGTTCCGCCCAACCATCGTGTATCACCCTTCCTCCCGTTAATGGTAATAATTTCGAAATTAAAGCTCACCACATCAGTATGTTACCTAAATTTAACGGGAGCGATGGTGAGGACCCTTATCTATTTCTTCATGAATTCGAGGAGGTTTGCGCTTTGCAAAAACTCCAACATCTTTCCGATGACTCCATTCGACTAAGACTTATCAACTTCGCTTTAAAAGAAAATGCTAAGAAATGGTTGTATAGTCTACCCGTTAATTCTATTTCCACGTGGGAGGGATTTGTGGTTATTTTTATAAAAAAATATTTTCCAAACCATAAGACTACGAGGATTACAAACGAAATAAATCAATTTCATCAAAAGGAAAACGAGTCTTTTTGGAAATATTTTGATCGTTTTAAAAATCTTTTGTCACAATGCCCCCACCACGGAATAGAAAAATGGAGGCTTTGTAAGATCGTTTACGAGGCCTTAGATGGACCAACAACCGCGTTGTTGGAATCTATGTGCCAAGGAAAATTCATGGAGAAAGATGAGGACGAGGGTTGGACATTTTTCGAAGAATTAGCCGAGAAGACCATGTTGTGGGAGTCTACTAGGGAACCTAAAAAATCTAATGAGTCGTCTAGTTCATCTAAGGGTTTGCATTCGATTGGGAGTTCGATTGCAACCGATGCCAAATTAGCCACTCTAACTAGAAGACTCGAAGCCCTAGAAACTAGTAAGGCCCCCTCAAATGTGTCTATGTGCTATAATTTTAATCAAGGTTTTTCGGATTTTCCCGGCTATGATCAAGTTAATGCGGTGTCTCAACCACCCATTAGGAATGACCCGTTTGCTCCTACTTATAATCCCGGGTGGAGTAATCACCCGAATTTCTCGTGGAACCAAGGGCCAAATTACCAAAATCCGCCCTCTTTTCAACCTCCTTTTCAAAATGCTCCTTATTTTCAAAAGCCTAATCAAAATTCTTTCTCGACTCCAAATCAAGGTCCCTTTCCAAACCCTACTCAAAATCTTGGTCCTTATCCAATTCAACCTTCTTATCCAAATCAAGCACCCGCCCACCCACCCGGCTTTCATGAGTCGGATAAGAGACTTAATTATTTGGAAAAGACTCTTGATGCGCTTTTAAAATCAACGACTAATTTGGCTCAATCTCAACAAACTTTCATGCCAACCATGACTCAAGATAGGCAAATTTTAAATGCTAGTACTCAAGCCATATCGAAGTTAGAGGTTCAAGTGAGTCAATTAGCCAATGCCATGTGTGAGCGAGAGAAGAATAAATTCCTTAGTCAACCCGAGGTCAACCCTAAATTCCCAATCAACCAAAGACCTCATGAAAATGTCAATGCTATCATTTCTTTAAGGTCGGGTAAACAAGTTGATACTCACGTAGGAATCGAGTTTCCCGAAGACGAGGAAAACGAGTCTAATGTTGAACCAAATCCTAAACTCGATCCTTCAAACCAAATTCCAAATCCCGAGCCTTTCATATCATCTAATCCCGCACCTTTAACTCTTGAATCTTCATCATCCAAATCGATTCCCGAGTCATCAGAATCTTCTCATAAATCACCGTCACCAAATGAATCTTCATCTTTTAACAAATCTCCTCCAAAATCCATTACCGAAGAACCTACTGAACGAGTCTTTAAACCCAAAGCTCCTTATCCTCAAAGACTCATTTCGAATAAACAATCGGCTCAAATGGACAAAATTTTGGAAGTTTTCAAACAAGTCAAGATAAACATTCCTCTTTTAGATGTCGTTCAACAAGTCCCTTCTTATGCCAAGTGTCTAAAAGATTTATGTTCTCGTAAACGTTCCACACACGTTCCTAAGAAAGCCTTTTTGACATCTCATGTTAGTTCAATTCTTTCGAACCAGATTCCCGTGAAATATAAGGACCCCGGTTGTCCTATAATTTCATGTGTCATAGGCAATACTTTTGTGAACAAGGCGTTACTTGACTTAGGTGCTAGTATGAATCTTCTTCAATTTTCAGTCTATCAAGCTCTTGATTTAGGCGAACTCAAACAGACAAACATGACAATTCAACTAGCCGATCGTTCTGTCAAAATGCCTAAGGGAATAATTGAAGATGTCCTAATTAAGGTCAGTGAATTCATCTTTCCTGTTGATTTTGTTGTCCTCGAGACTCAACCCGTCACGAATCCTAAGAACCAAATACCGATCATTCTAGGAAGACCTTTTCTTGCTACATCCAATGCCTTGATCAATTGTAGGGATGGTTTGATGAAACATACTTTCGGTAATATTACCATTAATCTTAACATCTTTAATGTCGGAAAAGAACCCAACGAGCTTTATGAACAATCCATAGGGGTTAATCTTGTTGATGACGTTGATAATTGGTCAACCCTTAAGGATAGTGAGATTGAGTCTCTTCTTGTTGAGGATTTCAAAAGAAATCACGAAACCAATCGCGAGCTTCAAGAATCATATAGGGATATGACCTCGGAAGAAATGATGAGGGAATTAGACGATATTTGTTCTAAGTGGGAAACCAAACCCGTGGAGGTCTCTTGTAAACCAATTCTTATTGCTAAAACTCCCGTTGGTAAACCACCTACATCTGATAACTCATTAGGAAATTGAATGAAATTTGTTCAAAGTGGAAGACCCCACCCGAGGTTGTTAGTAGTGAGCCTGTTCTTAACACTTCTGTGGCAACACCGCCCGCATTTACTTCAACTCTATATCATCCCGAATTTGATAAACAGCCTTTAGGAAAAAACGAACCCTTATCTTATGTCATGCCTAGTGATTCAAACCCTAACCAAACTTTCATTATCTCTAATTTTCTTAAACAAAATAAAGAAGCATTAAATTGGTTTAGGGAGAAAATTAGTGCCAATTGTTCTTTAGGGTTGAATGATTCAATGTTAATTGAGAAAATCTGTTCTAATCGAAATTTTCACAAATTTCTTGATATTTTCTCAAAGTTGCACCCTAATTTTCCAACCGGCATCGGCTAATTCGGTTTTATTCTTTTGCCTCCCCTCGTGTAAGATAGGTATGGGGGAGGATTTGTGTGCGTATGTGAGTTATTTTCTTTCGTAGTTTTTAGAATTTTCAGTCTCCGTCATCCTTTATCAGGTATTTCCTCAACTTTTTCCTTTTTCATTTCTTTTGCATTTCTTTTTCATTTCTCATTTGCATTTGCATACATTGAGGACAATGCATGATCTAGGTATGGGGGGTTTTAGTGTAAATATATAAATTCAGAAAATCCAAAAAAAATTAAAAAATGAAAAAATCACAAAAAGAGTTCTTTTCTTATTCTAGTCTTGTTAATTGATTGCTAGTTGCTTGATGCACCCTTGCATGCAATGATAATCTTATGATCCATTAGCTTTTGTTTGAGAAGTGATTTGCTAAAGTTCTTGTTCACACACTTACACTAGCAAGGAAACTAGTAGACTTATTTGAATTGTGCATGAAATTAGAAGGGCATGATTAGGTGTAAGATGATTTGGTCTTCATGCTTTGAGTACAAGTAGGTGCATTAAAGATACCTTTACTTGAGATTGATTATGTTTTACTACACCAAGTGAGATTTTGAGCCTATATGCACATCTTTTGCATTTATGTAACACCCCCAGATCCGGGGTCCGGGATCCGGTGGTTACGGTTTCCAATTCTGTCCACAACAATTGAACTTTCCTTAACATAAAATAAATTACGTCTCTATGACCCAACACAACAATATAAAACACACCCGTTATAGTCCCAGAGATGAAATCAGAGTAACAATCCAATTTTTATTAATCACATTATGAGTTCTTACAATCCAAAAGAATTTCAATATAAATACATACTCTTTGCCATCCATTTACATAAGTCATACTAGACCATATTCTTGGTACTGAAAGAATAAATATATCCGACCAATAGCTTCTTCTTCAGCTCTGGTAGTCTCATCGTCCTCGCCCGCGTCGAGTGCGCCTTGTGCGAGTCATCTGGTCTAGCTGTTGTTGTGATATAATAATAAAGCAAGGGTGAGCAATAGCCCACCAACAATAATATATAACTGAACGATACTATATAACAGTTCAAAAGTATCTTTCAAACCATATGCCATGCATTTATGGGAATGATGCCAGTATAATATGAACGATGAAGTTACAAGGTAACTAAAAGTATTTGTTTGTAGAAATATCTGCTACATCAAAAGTAAGCGAGATATTCTCATTGTTATTAAAAAGGAGGAACTTGCATGAAAAGATTGCAATTCCAGTTATGAACACTTTTCCAGCTCTGCCAACAGTAATCATGTTGTAGGAAATAAATAAGTTTGGATGATGAACCAATGATGGAGTATTCACCGCACCCGCTGTTCCGATCTTGATGATCAGTCGAGATCGTACAGCTCAATTTAGATTTACTACCGGTAGAAGGAAGAACTGACGGCTTTACTTGTCTACCGCCTTACTAGCTCTCCCCGGCCAACGGTTGGGCCAAAGGGGATGGACCGGCGCTACTCGGCCTCTTACACGACTCCTAGTTCAAATAGAATTCATGATTCTGAATGTAACGTTCGTCCCCCTTTCCCCAAGTATAATACTTGTTGATAAGACTCTACAAAGTAGTCGTATCTAGTTGGAAAGGAAAATTCACCAATCACTTCCAAGCTATTGCTTGGTAACGAATATCAACTTGTTCCAACAATCTTACCCCTCGAAAGATGAGACGGTAAACAACGACTTAATAAGTCAATAGCACCCGAGTTGCGAGTGAAGAGAATACTTTATGACCGGGAAGTCGATAAGATAATTAACATTTTCCAAGTAAGGTTCCCTTATTATTAGGGAGATAGACTCAAAGAAGAATGATGTCTGAGAACCTTTCTTGATATATGATTAATAATAATATGACTCTGAAATATTTTCCGTAATAATCGAAGAAGATAAACCTTATCGAGGTTATTCTAAGTATGGAATAAATATTCAGAGAATATTTATTAAAATATTTTACAGAATATTTAGGAATATGAAAGAATATCTTTAATCAGAGTATTTCTCAAATAATCCTTGAAGAAATATCGAGAGAATATTTATTGCATAATTAAATATTCAAATGAATATTCAAAATAATATTCATTAATTAATAAGACCTGAAAGGAATATTTAAAATATTTAAAATAATATTCGATGATTAAATAGAACCCTGGATGAATATTCAAAATAATATTCATAATTAATTAGGAATTTAAATGTTTATTGAAAAAGTAATATTCATTTAATGAATAATATTCTAAATGAATATCAAGTAATATTCATTTAGTAATCCAAGCTTTAAAGGAATATTCGAGATAAGACTCGATAAATAAATCAAGCTTCAGATGAACATTAAAATAATATTCATCAGGTAATTACTATCTTAAATGAATATTCAAAAGTAATATTCATTTAATGAATAATATTCTAAATGAATATCCAAATAATATTCATTTAGTAGTCCAACCTTTAGAAGAATATTCGAAATAATAATCGATAAATAATTCGACTCTGAATGAATATTAAAAAAATATTATTCATCGAATAGTTACGTTCAAATAATTATTTGAAGTAGGGATCGTTAAATAAATAATCTCGAACGAATATTCAAATAATATTCGTCGCCCGAATAATGGAAAATATTTACTTAGATATTTTCTTTCGAGGTAATCTCGATAAGTCAAGAAATATTGACTCCCGGTCTATATTTGATGAATAAGATGGATACACCCTTCTATGAGGGTCTTACAATAATCGGCTTATAATTGATACGTTAGCTATCTAATTTATAAGCCAATAAACGATCAGGGAACAAGCATAACGATGAAAGTAGGCATGCATGCTATGGCATATGTATAACAGAAAACATATATATGTATTCAATCACAACAACAGCCTAAAAGAAGGGAATTGAAACTTGCATGGTAGTCGAGTACGGTAAGGGGTAGTGGTAGCGGGTCGCGGTTCAGCTCGGTGATCTATAAATAGCCAAGGCATTTGGGATTAATCACTTAAAACTTTAAAGGTAAGTTATACTTAAATCGAAACACGTTCTCGAGTTTTCTCGTTATACCCCTTTTTGTGGATTTCTTTTATCATCGATTCGACCCGACATTCGTTCGTTAATACGACATGTCACTGTACTTATACTTGGCATATACTTAAGTCATATAAGTCCGAAAGTTGATTGTTACGAACCAATATTATACTCCGAGTTTTATCGCTCGTTTTCTAAGTGTTTTAACGAAGTTATAAACGAGTCGTCTTTTAGGGGTTCGTTCGCGTTTAATCTCGATTCGAATATTTTTAATAAATCGAAAAACGATCCTTTTGACATACGGTTTTCTCTCACACCTTCCTTTTTACCTCCAGTATTTAATTACCAAGATTCGCCACTGACTTACGTACTTTACGAGGGTTCAATTTCAGTTACGAATTCTCGTTTACGGTTTCGAACTACTTTTAGTATATCGGCCATAACTCCTAAACCGTAAGTCCGTTTAACACGTTCTTTATATCAAAACGAAGCTTGGAACATTATCTATCTTATCATGGCAAAATACTACCCTGGACAGTGAGTTCAAGCTACTGTGATGCACGATTTTTAAAGATTATCGAAAATCGGGCATTACGACGGCTATAACTCGGATAATTCCAAAATCAAAACCCTCCAATTATTATACCATCCACTCCAAATCACACATACATGTTATTTATCCTTGAACTAAGACCAAGCAATGTCTTTCCGTTCATATAAGCTATACTATCATCTCATAAAACCCACACATAGATCTAGTACTCTAAATATGCATACAACACTAAAACTCATCCAAAACTCCATTAAAACTCAAATCAAAGACTAGGGTTCTTGAAGTTTATACCTTCCTTGGAGTATGTAAGACCTTGATAAACCTTGATCAATCCTTAGAACACCTTAACAAAGCTTGGATCATTCAAAAGAATCAAGAAAATCAAAGTTAGTTTCATGAAAGCACTATTCACCCTCCTCTTTCTTGATTTTTTTGAAAATGGAAACAAAGGAGTTTGAAGCTAAAATTTTGAGTAGATTACTTTCTTGAAATATAGGACTCACCTTAAAAATTACAAGATCAAACAAGGAGTGGAAGGTGGATTTTTGTTTTTGAATTAAGCTAAAAGCCGAATGTAATGTTCTTGGAGAGAGTTTGTATTGCTTGGCTTGTCTCTTGGATAA
The DNA here is from genome assembly GCA_036435485.1 of Saposhnikovia divaricata. Taxonomy (NCBI): domain Eukaryota; kingdom Viridiplantae; phylum Streptophyta; class Magnoliopsida; order Apiales; family Apiaceae; genus Saposhnikovia; species Saposhnikovia divaricata. Next base: position 118,451,808 of record CM071598.1, on the reverse strand, counting down.
TAATGCATAAAGTGAAGTGTTTTTGGATAATATCTCCTCCTTGGCTGCTTTAATAAAGTGGTAAGGTAATGGATGATGTAATTTGCTTGGACAAGTGTTGATATTTTGGTGGTTTAAGGCTAACCAAGTGGTTTGTGTGCTAAGTACTTGGTTGCATTCTAATTGATCTAGTTCCTTGCTAGTTACTAGATATTTATCACTTGCACATGCATGTATCTTGATTCCCTGCTTGTTTCTTTGTCCGTTTATTGCTCAATTCATTGATCTTTCGGACGAATAACTAAGTAGTTTCACCTCTAGGGTTTACCGGGAAATTTCTCGATATTCATAATACCTTCCCCAATCCTTAATATAATCCTCGTGATGACCATGTAGGATATTTAATCTCGATACGAACTTAATCCGTAATCTAGGATTCGTTTGCTTTATTGATTAATCTCGTTATAACGTTTTAGCGGTTTCTAGAACGCTTGTTTCACTGCCTCAGTGGTTTCCTACCTTCATTCTTAAATCAAATATAATAACATCCCAAAATATCAAATTCTCAAAGTTAATATCTCAATTCTTGGATTATAATAATATTTAATCCACTGTCCGGTCAAATATTATACCGAAAAAGGATTTGGAATTTTTGAATTCCGATCGTCTCTGCATTCACTTATTTCCTCCGCGTATTACTAATATGACTTCGAAACATCCATATCACGTCCCGTACATAGGGTGGCGTGAAAAGTTTTCCAACTTACAAAATCACTATTCATCCACCAAATTACTATGCACGTACAGGAAACACTATGCACGTACGGGAAACACTATGCACGTACGGGAAACACTATGCACGTACTCATTTCCCTTCAAGGATCCATTAGCTCCTTCCTGGATGGTAGATTATTCTTTTCTAGGTTCTCAACCATCGAATTACTCTATTCTGACAATATACCAATGCATCAGGATCATTGTCCAAAGCAATATCCATTCATTACAATCATTGTTCTTTGAAACCACCATTCATTAGAGCTGGTGACCTTGTTGTCGGAATCATTGTTCCTCATTTTATCATTACTTAATAAAAAGTTTTAATTATATCCAAAATTTGGGGTTCTTACAGTCTCCCCTCCTTAAAAGGATTCCGTCCCGGAATCAGGTAGGAAGCAAAGAGTCGTTTGCCTGTCGTTCACTTTTTAGCTTCCAGGTCAATTCTTAGTCGTTCTACCCTTCCTCAGCACATCTTCTAGTGCTACAATCCATATTGTATCCTTTTTCCATCAACGTTGCTACTTTTTGTACAACTCACTATCCGGGTTATACTCTTACTCAGTCTTATCCTTATTGATACCTGCAGTAACATTGGTATCACTATCACCCTACGAATTCGGAGGTAACCTCGCTCGTACTGTGCATTTCCTAATCGCTTTAATCTTCGCAATCTCGATCAATATAGAGAAGTGGAAAGATTTATTGAGAGATCACTATGATCAATTGAACATTTGTTATATTGCATAGTTAGTACAGAAGGGGGCCAGCCTTTAGTACTTGACACGCAATTAAATAAGTCATGGTATTCCACTTAGACTTCTATCACATAGACAGATAGTCACGTAGCAGTACCTCCCCTCCTAAAAGGGTTGTTCTTCTCAATTCATAAAGAAGATGAATAAGAGAAAAGAAGAGAAAAGAGTTCTAAAGGATTATAGAAAGCTTTCATGATTGTAGAATATCATACTCAGAATTTACCTCTGAACTATAGAGGTTTATCAAAGAAGAAATTAATCATAATTATATCCAATACTATTTGATCGCAATCTCACGTGTCAACATATCTTGTTGCTTTGTCCATTATTCTATGGACAAATACTCTTGTTCAATCTTAGCGATACTCACATTCGGGAAATCCTTCAACCTTTCCGGTTAAATCTTAGATTTCTCACTTGACATCATTGTTACTGACATTCCATGTCACGCTACTAGCTTTTTCATATCTAGAATATTAACACTATCAGGTTTTCATCCCGAGAATTCATCAGAAAACCTTTTTTATTAATCCATTCATAACATTCCTTTCTTCATATTCCATAGTTGCTTTCCCAGTCTTTTCTTTATCAATCACATCCTTCTTATTATCTGATTCTTATTTACTTCTGTTATTTACTTCCTCTTCATCTCTTTATTGAGACATCTTTTGCACTTGGTACCTCCTTATTGGTATCCCGTTACATTTACTCTATAATCATCACATTATTCCAATTTAAATTTGTAAGAACCCTAATTTTTGGTAATATTTCCTTTTATTTAATAGCTTGTGACATTATTATTATGGAACCTTTCTAGTCATCCCTGTTGATTTATAGAATTGATTGTCTGAGAAACTGCGTTGTTGCATTTATGATGTAAGATATACAGAGAGAGTGTGAAAGCAAGAGTCCTGTTGTTAGTAATATCCATAAAACTTGGAATTTGGAGATGGTTAGAATATTAAAGGATTTATTAAGAATTATGACGAGGAATTTACACAATAAGTACTTAAGGAATTATATGGGAAATCTCTACGCGACGAAATATTATTACGAGAGAATAATTAAGTTACGATACGAAGTAAGGATTAAATAACAAGCATTGGTGGGAGAATAATATTACAAGGAAAGAATTACATGCAAGTGCCATGTAACTAGATAGTTAGAAAAAGGAACTAGGAGACATAAAAGCAAATGTGAATAGTGACTAGCATGGTGGATGATGTACTAGGGGACACTAGGGCATGGAGGAAACCTAGGCTATGGCTTGGCACATGTGACTACTCCTTGTTAACCACAATAATACAAGCATGCTAGCCTTCTTTTTATCATTTCAAACAAAACAAAACAAGAAAAACACTCCCCCCCCTTTAACATAGCTCTCGGCCGAACTGCTCTAGGAGAGAGGGAGAGGTTTTCTCTCCACCATTTCTTCATCCACAACCTTGAACAAGATTCCTAAGGCTTCCTTGGATCATATTAGAGGTATGGTATCAATTTCAAAGCCTTCCATCCATTAGTTTTTGAGTTATGAATTGTTGAAAGTTAGAAAAGTGTTAACTTAAGTTTTTATCTTTTAGATCTTGCCTTGTGAGTGTTGTAGGAGGCCATCTAAGGTGTTTCTAAGTTGTGTAAAGTCTATACCAGGTCTCTAGGAGCTCAAGAAGGTATGAAATCTCAAACCACCCTTGGATAAGTGTTGTTCATATAATATGGTAGTAGATCCATGTATTTTAGGGCTTATCTTGAATGTATATGTGATGGATAGCATGGATCTTGAGTTTGATGTTGATATTGTGATTTTTATGATTATGGTTAATATATATATCTCCATGAGTGTTATGAGTCATTATCTAAGTGTTTTAAGTGGTGTTTATGTTATGGAAGCATGAATAATGGTTGATCTAAGTGAATTGAGCTTGCTGAGTTTATCCAGGAACTTTGATCTGTGTTGTAGCACGATTTTGAACACCCAAATGATGTCCCCTGATGTCCTACCTTATATTGTTGGAAAGATAATTGAATGTAGTTTCTGGATATGTAAGATTCATAGCTAGGTGACGTGTGGATTTTTAGTTATGGCCGGAGAAGTGAATTTTGTTTCTGGACTATGAACTGCATTAAGTGACCCCCTTGTGAACCTTGTTTAAACACCTTAAAATATGTTTGGGATCATGGAAAAATTTGAGAATGTAAGTAATGCAGTGGTGAAGACCACCCAAAAGGAATTGGATTAAAATATGAATTTTTGGATTTTATAAAAATACTAGAGTAAAATTCGCGCAATGGAAAAAAGTCGATTAGTGGAACATTATTCTAGGGTTAGTGGTTATGGTTCGAACGTGGTAACTAAATTAAGTCGAGTAAGTGACGAGCGTAAACGAGTGATGTCATGGACTTATAGTGGGACTAGGGAGTCATAAGACGAAGTCGTTAAGTTAATTTCGTACCCCCTTAAAACCCCGTAATTAGAGAGAAATTGTTAAGGTACTAACGAACGATTATTGTTTATGTATAGATCGTTCGAATTCGCACGCTCGACCACCCCAACCAAACCAAGGCAAGTTTACTTTTCGAAACTTATCCATATACAAGGATTTACACTGTTGTGTTTGTAGTTTTCAAATTATATCAAATGCTATGTTTATCGAAGTATTGATGCAATTGAGATTGAACAAGTACATGTATGCCTTTACCCCTTGAACTTAGATTGAAATGTTTTCTTCGGACAACGACTCTAGCAATAGAGGTCGTAGCGGTCCGTATATACTATTGACCGGGGAGCGGTATATTATTATATCGTATCTATATTGCGAAAACCCGAAGGGTCATTCGGGTGGTATCGTATATTCAAATAACTATTATTATATCTTCGTAAATACTCGAAACCCTATCTTGGATTAAGAGTTTATTTTATCGAATAATTATTTTATTAATTATTAATATTAAATCTTAAAATATTGTTTATTAATTACTGTTCATTATTTAAAGACAAAGTTAATCCAAGATACTTTTTAATACTTTCAAATTCGAACTCTTTCGAACTCAAAACATTTTCGAAAACCCCCGGTCAGATTCTGCTTCTTGTATGATTTCAAGAATCATCGGTCGACTGATGTCGGACCTCAACTACTCTGTTTTCAATCAAAAATCAAGTTTTAAAAGAAAAGAAAAAGAGACTCTGGCAGGTGTGGGAATCATTGACGAACGATTCCCGGGATGTGTAAGCGGCCGTGAGCCAGGCGGTCCATCACTTATTATTCCGGCCCAGGTGTTGCCGAAGGATGATTACGGATGTAGTTTTCATCGAGGGTGATTACGGATGTAGTTTTCACCCGAGGGATAGTTACGGATGTAGTTTCTATCCTTCTACCGGTAGAGAAGACCCGCGGATTATTGGACTTGGATGTGGCGACTGATCATCGTCAATCCTTGTCAGGTTTTTATGTTTTCTTTAAGTCCCATTCCTCCATTTTGGAAAAATGCTTTGACACTGCTTCTTAGGCTTTTGTGCCAAGTTGCTGATAGTGTTCTATTTTGATGAGAAAGATGTTGATTCAATGCAGTATCTAGAACTGCAAGTTTATTTTGAAAACAAGGGCACATATTGTTGCACCTTCGAGATTTGTCAATTATGACAAGTGATTTTATAACTGATTGATACAAACAAATATATTAATTGCCAATCATATGAGATGTATATTGCTTATCTTATATATATTTCTTGCTGAGCTTTAGTTGCTCACTCTTGCTTGTTTTCAAACTTTACAAACACAACAGCTAAGCGAAATGGCAAGACCCAGGCAGACTGCTCGAAAGCAGGTGACTAGGCCCGAGCCTCCACTTGAGATTCCACCGGTAGGCCCCATTAGCCGGATTGGTTGGCAGCTTTTGTTAGTACGTTTTATTTATCAGCATGACCTGTGCAAGGCAGTGTATCGTAACAAACTTTCAATCCGCCAGCTTCGCTTCATATCGGAGTGTTGCTGGTAGCATAAATACTATTTAATTCGGTCTGTAATAACTCTGATAACTTATTTACTGTTTAATCAATGTGTGACGTTTCTGAGGCTCTAACCTGTGTGTGTGTGAGTGTGGTGTGAGTTTATTGTGGGGTCGATGGCTGTGTTATATATATTGTGTGCGAGAACAGGTATGTTATTAATGGAAAATGGACCGTGAGCGCCTAGATCTCCGACCCCGGATCTGGGGGCGTCACAGAAATGGTATCAGAGCGAGGTTACAGTTCTCAGAAACGATAGTAATTTAAGAAAGCAACCCTAATAATAATAACAATAACGATAACCTTAATAACAACTTTAATAATAATTAGAACTCTCATCGAGTTTGTAGTCGGGTTATTGGATATAGCCCTGACTTTAAGGCCCGTGAGGGAACTACTCCTAAACCCTTCTTTTATGGTTAGTGACCCACTTTATTTCCCTTGTGTAGATGGATGAGATACCAGACCCTGAGGCTTTCGAGAGGGAGCATGATGAGGCCCTGATGAGAGAGACCGAGGACCCTGAGGAGGATATGGGTGCTGACTCCGAGCTTGGCCCCTGGATTACAGTGATAGATAGTACTGATGATGAGGATCCCGTTGAGGAGCCCTTTGAGCCCGAGCCAGAGCCTGTTACCCCATCTCCTGTAGCTACTGATGAGGAGAGTGTGAGATCCGGCGAGGGTCATGTTGTGTCACCCCCACCTTCTCCACAGACATCTAGCCCTGTTTCATCGGACGGTGACTCTGAGGATGACACTTCTGGCGAGGAGGAGCTTGACCCTACCCCTGCTCCTGCTGCTGCTGCTGCACCTACTCATGTTCCGGTCATACCACCTCCACCGGCGGACCTACCCCCAGTGTCTGGTACTGAGCATGCTTACGTGGTATAGTTCTTGACCCGAGACTTACTATCTGCAGAGGCCCGACTTAACGAGGCGAGGCGGGCACTAGTGGAGGAGCGCGAGGCGCGCTTGAGGATCCAGGCTGAGATGCGGACCACTATTGCTAGGAGGACTAGGGCTCGACTCCACAGGATCGAGATAAGGAGTCGCGATAGGATTCTTGGTTTAGGGATCCGCGGAGGAGGAGTGATCCAGGCTAGGGATGCTAGGCGTGTTGTGCGTCGTGCATTCACCCGAGTGAGGACCTTGCTCCGTCGTGGCGCGGCCCCGTGATGTGTTACTTATAGCTCAGTCCCCTAGGTTCAGATGACATTAGTGTGTCAATTTTGCGGGATAGTTGACTTGTGCAGTGGTATCCTTTCTGACCAGTGGATGAGTAGACTGACCTACAGATATGTAGATGTGACTTCCGGTAGTACGTATGGATGTAGCCTTACTTTTGTGTAGCCTGACTATTCGGATGATGTATTTGTATTTGTTCCACTTTTGCTAGACTTTGACATCGGAACTATGTATTTGGCTCTAACATCCAAACTTGTGATAACCCTTGTACCGTACTTATTTAGTTTCAGTTTCTTTAATGTTGCCTCAACTGCTTTACTTTCCGATGCCATGCTTTACTGTTTTGATATACAACTGTGACTATACAATTGCTACAAGCCACAAATACAACCATACTGTTTCAAATTTACGATATGCGATTTCAAATTATTTTCTACAATTTCCAAAAATGTTCCTACAATCTTTAAAAATAAATTTTTCAAAAAAAAAATGTTTTGAAATTTTTTTAAAAATATTTTGAGGTTTCGAAATTTTGAAAACTCCTGTAAATGTTTTCGCATCCCAAAGGGATTTTTCCCAAAAATTTTTGACATTTTATCTCCAACAACGGATTATTAAAACTTTTGCAACTTCCACCCTTATGAGGAGGAACGATACGCTCCTGACCCGTGCAAACGCTGTCAGGTAATTGGAAAACCTTAACCCCTTTCTTGTTTTATTATCAGAATCATGCCACCCAGAAGAATGAACACTCGAGCCCACCCGATTAGTTCTGAGGGCCAGGGTAGCCACCATGGAGCCGGAGGCCACCAGAACCGTGAAGGGGAGAATGTCAACCTGAGTGATAATGAGGGCAACGATCATAACCTGTTTGATGACTCTGAGTATGAAGAAGAAGAAGCTGGTGATGATACCCGAGAGGTAGAACATCCTAGGGGAGGCCCTATGGAACAGTTCATGGAATTACTGAGGCAGAACTTGGACCGTCCCCCAGTTCAGCAACCACCCCAGAATGCCAATGCTAATGCTTTCAGGAACTTCAAATCCCTGAAACCCCCAGAATTTAAGGGAACTGCCGACCCTGTCGAGGCAAGGGCCTGGCTGAAGGAAATGGAAAAATCTTTCGAGATACTAGGTGTCGCTGAAGAGCAGAAGACTGTTTTCGCCACTTACCTTCTGAAGGGTGAGGCGAACTATTGGTGGGAAGCTAAGAAGAATTTGGAAGGAAGAGGTGTGGTAACCTGGGAGAGATTTAGCGAGCTGTTTTTGGAAAAGTACTTTCCTAGGTTCATGGAAACGCAAATGGAGCTAAAGTTTTTGGAGCTGAAACAAGGAAACATGACAGTGGCCGAGTATGAGGCCAAATTTACTGAGTTGTCAAGGTTTGTGCCGGAGTATGTGAACTCTGAGGCAAAGAGGGCCCGAAGATTTCAATTAGGGCTAAAACAATGGATTCAGAATCGTGTGGCGGTTCTTGAGCTGACAGACTATGCCACCCTGGTACAGAAAGCGTCAATTGTCGAAGCTGGAAGTGAACAGATGCAGAAGGAGAGAGAAGGAAAGAAGAGGAAGTTGGATAGCCGAAAGGGAAACTCTGTTGGTGGGAGCTTTCCGAGCAAATTTAAGCGGGGAACAATGTCCCAACCAAGCGGGAACTTTGGAACCAAGAGAGCTGAAAGTTGGAGTGTGGGCCAGAGCGGCCGCCCACAAGGATCGTCCTACTCTGCCCCATCCCGAGCCCAACCCCCAGAATGCAACAAATGTGGAAGGAAACATGCGGGCGTGTGCAACCTGCAAGATGTGAAATGCTTCAAGTGTGGGCTGACAGGACTTGTTAGGCCGAATACACAAATAATAATCAACTTTGTATGAGAGATTAACAAGTAAAAGCGTTTATGCACTTAAAAAACTTCTTGTATTTCAAACCCTCTTCGTGATGTAAAATATCACAAAGAGCTGCTAGGTTACAATAATGATAATTCGTTATCGATACCCTTCTAGGGTTAACCTATCTGTATTTATATAACATACAGCTACGATACAATCTCTAATTGATATTCCTAATAATCAGCTATACAATGATATCAATTACAGATTGTCACACGTCTCCTATGTCAACTCGATCTCTTTGATAGCTATCCAATCTTCAAAGATATCGCTTCCATAATTAATCTTTAAACACTGTTGAACAGTAGACGCGCTTCCTCCAGACAGAGTTTAACAAACTCTGTCGAGCTTCCAACTGTCAGAGTTTACGCAAACTCTGACTGCTTCCAGCTAAACTCTGATAACTCCCTGTAACACTTAAACACTGATTAAAACACATCAATTATATTTAACAATCTCCCCCAACTTGTTCATTAGCAAAAATGTACAAGTTAATGACAATAATTGATGATGTCAAAACAAATAGATAAAAACAGTGTTTATACAGATTCAGAGTTTAAGCTTAAAAACTATAGAGAATAAGAAAATTCTTACAGAACTTAATCTCTAATCATTTCAAGATCTGGCATGGTTCTGAGATAATCAATCAGCAATCTTCTTTCTGCATTTTCAAGTTCAATCTTCATTGCTTCTTTGATTTCTCTGAGATGAGGATCACTTTCATCTGTTTGGTAAATAGCAGCCCTAAGATCATAAATCTTGTTCCTTCTCATTTCATTACCCAGTCTGATAAATCTGACTTTTTCTGCCTGAGTATTGAAGTCAAGTACTGTGATTCCCAAATCAGTTTTTAACTTTGCAGTACCTTTCTTCATTTCAATGAGATTGCCTTGGTAATCCCTGTACTTAGGAATATATCTGCTGTTGTATTTCTGTCCTCTAATTGCCAGATTCTGAGTCATCTTCTGTCTGAGTACATTGGCAACTGATTGAGTCCTTCGACTATTCACCTTGAGAAGATATAGAACATACTCTAGTTTTTCCCAACATTTCAAGCCAATATCATCCTCACCAACTTTGAATACTGTCCCATCAGCCATGAAGTATAAAAGAAAATCTTTGTCTAAACTCTTCTGATGAACCAACTGCACTGATTCCAGTCTATCCAGACTCTCTTGAGGAACACCACGACCTGGAACAGCCAGTGAAGAAGGATCTCTAGGACCAGTATATTGCCTTCTGTCTCTATGTGAGCCTAGTCCAGCCTTATTATTTCCAATCTTGCCAGATAAAGCTTTTCCATCAGAAATATTCATTGAGACTCCAGATAACACATTTGGATCAGAAATTGTTCCTTTACCAAAAACAGATTTCAACTGTGAAGAGTGTATAGGTGTGATCATTGCTTGAGATGCAACAGAAGTTGTAACTTTCTTCTGTGAACTTTCACCTTCAATACCTTTTAGCTTGAGTTTCGCCTCTGCTGCAATTGCTTCCTTAGAGAACCGAGAACTTTGACTAACATCAGTCCTCTCTCTGATCACAACACCTTTAACAATAGGTCTAGGAGCTTTTCCTCTTTGTACCTTATCAGACTTTAAAGCTTTAAGATGTTCTTCTTGTAAACTCTTTTCCTCAGCTTCAATGTCCTCAATCGTTACTCCTTCCTCATTCTCTTCAATGAACAACTTAGCAGCCAACTCTTCATCAGTTTGTGGATTTGAAGATAACAGTAAACTCTTTGTCCTTGAAGTTCCTTGAGTATCAGTATTTCTCCCAACAGACTGTGATTTGGATGACTTACTAGTTCTCAGAGTTTGAACCTCTTCGGCCTTTTTCTTTCCTTTTCCTTTGTCACTTGCCCCTCCATCTCCAGCACTATCCCTTCTGACAACTCTCTCCCCCTTTTTGACATCATCAGGCATAAGGATAGAAGTAATTAACTCCAGGGAGGTAGCAATAGAATCAATTTTAGCAGATAAATCAGACTGGTTCTCTTCAACTTTACTCAGTCTGGCAAAGATATTGCCTTGAGCTTTAGAGAATTTTGTAGACACTAGTTTTGAATGTGTTTCCATTTTCATCTCTCTAGCTACAACCTCATTTCGCAAAGCAGTGATTGCCAAATTAGTATCATCAAATCGTCTATCCAGAGTTTTAACTTGAACTATGGTTGCTTTCAAGCAAGAAAGAATCTCTGGATTAGAGATAGTATCAGCACTTTGCTTAACAAACTTAGCTGCTCTTCCTGGTGGAAAAATACAGTCTTCTTTGTACCATTCAGCAGCATTCTTGGCAAATTGTGCTCTCTCAACTTCATGAGAAGTACAAGGTTGAGGAAAAGGTGTATGTTTATCATCAGTTTGTACTGGTGCACTCAGAGAAGTATCAGAGTTTGCACTACTGTCACCTTCAGCTTCAACACTTGTAGCTTTAACTGGTTCATCTTCAGCCATAGGTTTAGCAATATCTTCTGTAGGCTTTTCAGGATTTTCTTCATGTTGCTCAGGCTCAGCAACAGGCATTGACTGAGAAGTTACTTTGGTTCCCTGATCAATTTCTTTACCTTCTTCAACAGTGTGATGAGCATCAAATATTATCTCAGTATGAGATGCCACAGCTTCAGAAGGAACAGATGTAGGTTGATCAGCTACACCAATATTAGAGATAGGATCAGAGAATGGCATAAATGAATCAGGAACATCATTTATTGGAGAAACACCATCTCTTGCATCCTCTTCTGCAGGCATTTTATCCTCTGCAGGCATTACATCCTCTGCAGGTATTACATCCTCTGCAGGTATTGCATCTTTCTCAACCTCAACAGGAGGTGTTTGCTGTGAAACAACCTCTGGAGCTTCAATATCTTCATCCACAGGATCAGAGAATATCACTTTTCTTCGTTTTGCTAGAGGTACATTATCTGTGTAACACCCCCAGATCCGGGGTCAGGAATCTGGTGGTTACGGTCTTACATCCATTCATAATACTTGACTTGAGTCCATAATAAATAAATCACATGCTGTGACCCCACAATAATTACCACTCACACACACAACAGTTATAGTCCCAGAGATGAAATTGAAATAAGTCTTACATTAAAGGGTTTACGAATAAAAGTTATTACAATCCCAAAAGGATAACATCATAGGTTTAAAAGTTTTGCCGTTGATTACATTAATTATACATATAGTTAAACAGGAAACAAAAGCTGTCTAACTATGCTACCTCAGCAATGGCGGCTAGCATCTCAGCGGGTAGTCCGGTGGGTCGGGTAACCTGCTTGCGCCGAGTGCGCCTGACGCGAGCCATCTGTCCTAGCTGTTGTTGTGACATAATATAAACAAAGCAAGGGTGAGCGAAAGCCCACCAACAAATATATAACTGAACGATAATTTAAAACAGTTCAAAGCTATCTGTTAAACCATATGCCATGCATTTACGGAAATGATGCCAGTATAATATGAACGATGAAGTTACAAGGTAACTTAAAGTATTTGTTTGAAGAAATATCTGCTACATCAAAGTAAGCGAGATATTCTTATTGTTATTAAGAAGAGGAACTTGCAAGAAAAGGTTGCAATTCCAGTTATGACACTTTTCCAACTCTGCCAACAGAAATCATGTTGCAGGAAATAAATAAATTTGGATGATGAACCAATGATGGAGTATTCACCGCGCCCGCTGTTCCAATCTTGATGATCAGTCGAGATCGTACAGCTCAATTTAGATTTACTACCGGTAGAAGGAAGAACTGACGGCTTTACTTGTATACCGCCTTACTAGCTCTCCCCGGCCAACGGTTGGGCCAAAGGGGATGGACCGGCGCTACTCGGCCTCTTACACGACTCCTAGTTCAAATAGAATTCATGATTCTTAATGTAACGTTCGTCCCCCTTTCCCCAAGTATAATACTTGTTGATAAGACTCCACAAAGTAGTCGTATCTAGTTGGAAAGGAAAATTTACCAATAACTCCCAAGCTATTACTTGGTAACGGATATCAACTTGTTCCAGTAATCTTACCCCTCGAAAGATGAGAAGGTAAGCAACGACTTAATAAGTCAACAGCACCCGAGTTGCGGGTGAAGGGAATACTTTATGACCGGGAAGTCGACAAGATAAATAACATTTTCCAAGTAAGGTTCCCTTATTAGTAAGGAGATAGACTCAAAGAAGAATGATGTCTGGGAACCTTTCTTGATATAAGATTAATAATAATATGACTTCGAAATATTTTCTGTAATAATCGAAGAAGATAAACCTTATCGAGGTTATTCTAAGTATGGAATAAATATTCAGAGAATATTTATTGAATTAAAATATTTTACAGAATATTTGGGAATATGAAAGAATATCTTTAATCAGAGTATTTCTCAAAATAATCCCTGAAGAGATATCAGGGGAATATTTATTGAATAAATAAATATTTAAATGAATATTCAAAACAATATTCATTAATTAATAAGACCTGAAAAGAATATTTAAGGTAATAATCATAATTAATTAGGAAATTTAAATGAATATTCAAAAGTAATATTCATTGAATGAATAATATCCTAAATGAATATCAAGTAATATTCATTTAGTAATCCAAGCCTTAAGGAATATTCGAGATAATATTCGATAATTAAATCAAGCTTCAGATGAATATTAAAATAATATTCATCAAGTATTTAATATCTTAAATGAATATTCGAAAGTAATATTTATTTAATAAAATAATAATCTAAAAGAATATCCAAATAATATTCATCTAACAGTCTCATCTTTAGAAGAATATTCGAAATAATAGTCGATAATCAATTCGACTCTGAATGAATATTGAGAAGTATTATTCGTTGAATAGTTAAATTCAAATAATTATTTGAAGTAAGGATCGTTAAAATAATTAGTCCCGAACGAATATTCAAATAATATTCGTCGCCCAAATAATAGAAAATATTTACTTAAATATTTTCTCCCGAGGTAATCTCGATATATCAAGAAATATTGACTCCCGGTCTATATCTGATGAATAAAGATGTATACGCCCTTCTATGAGGGTCTTATAATAACCGGCTTATAACTGATATATAATTATCTAGCTTATAAGCCAACAATAACATTCAGGGAACAAGTATATCAATTCAACTTGAAAGTAGGCATGCATGCAATGGCATATGTATATCAGCAATCATATATATATATATTTATTCAATCACAACAACAGCCTAAAAGAAGGGAATTGAAACTTGCTTGGTAGTCGAGTACGGTAAGGGGTAGTGGTAGCGGGTCCCGGTTCAGCCTGGTGATCTATAAATAGCCAAGGCATTCGGAATTAATCACTTAACATATTAAACGTTAAGTTATACTTAAATCGAAACACGTTCTCGAGTCATCTCGTTATACCCCTTTTAGTGGATTACTTATTATCACTGATCCGACCCGACATTCGTTCGTTAATACGACATGTCACTGCACTTATACTTGGGACATACTTAAGTCATATGAGTTCTAAGGTTGATCGTTACGAACCAATATTTTACTCCGAGTTTTATCGCCCGTTCTCTAAGCGTTTTACCAAAGTTATAAAAGAGTCGTCTTTTAGGGGTTCGTTCTCGTTTAACCTTGACTCGAACATTTTTAATAAATCGAAAAATGCTCTTTTTGACATACGGTTTTCTTTCACACCTTCCTTATTACCCCTAGTATTTATTTACCAAGATTCGCCATGACGTTACATAGCTTACGAGGGTTCAATTTCAGTTACGAACTTTTGTTTACGGATTCGAACTACTTTTAGTAATTTAGTCATAATTCCTAAACCGTAAGTCCGTTTCACGTGATCTTTATATCAAAACGAAGCTTAGAGCATTACCTATCCTATCATGGCAGATAAGGTCTCTGGAAAGTAGGGGTTCAACATGGAAAATGGCATACAAAACATGGTATTGTAAAATCGGGCATTATAACGGCTGTAAATCGAATATCTATCAATTTCGAATCTTCCCATAAACATAGCATCCAACCCAAGCAACATATACATGACTTATATACATGAACTGAGGCCAAGCAATGCCTTTCCGTTCATCTAAACTATTTTTAACATTTATCAAAACTACATCATATTCATGCTTATAATCATGCTAATATCACATCTTATACTAAAACCCATCAAGAGCATGCAAAATCTCAAGGTAAAGCCTAGGGTTTAAAGTTGTTATACCTTCCTTGGAGTATGATCTAGCCTCACTATGCTTGGTATGATCCTTAGAAGTGCTTAAGCTTGCTAAATCAACCAAAGAAATCAAGGAAAAACAAGATTAGTTCATGAAAACACTATTCACCCTCCTCTTAAATCATTTTTTTGAAAATGGAAAAAGAAGAGATTGAAGCTAGGATTTTGAGGAGATCATTTATATGAAATGTAAGTCTCACCATAAAAGTTTCAAGATCAACAAATGGTTGGAAGTTGGATTTGGAATTTGGAATTTCCAAGAGGCCGAATGGAGTGAAATGGTGGAGAATGGAGTGTTTGCTTGGTTGCTTGTGTTTGTTCTCATCTAAAATGAATTATTGTAATGTTTGTAGATAATATCTAGCATAAAGTGGCTTTTGATAAAGTGATTTGGTCATTGCATGCATCACTTAATGGACAAGTGTTGATAAGTTGTGGTAGGATGAGAGATTAGTCTTAACCAAGTGGTGTGATCTCTAAATATGCTAGTTACTTGTGTAACTAACTAGTTACTAGATATTATCACTTGCACATGCATGTATCTTGCTTTCTCTGCTTGATTCTGTGTCCGGTTATTGCTCGTTTCGATTGATCGTTCGTAGGAATATTCCACGGATTTCTAGTTAGGGTTTACCGGGAATCCTCTTTAATATTAATACTTTCATTCTCCATCTTTCATTCTAACTTTCCATTATATACTCCTTTAATCCATTCGTTAAATACTTCAGGCTATCAGTGTCCAGGGAACTCTCGGAGAAAATAAAAGTGCGGTTTTTCAGAATCCGACAGCTTTTACATACACTTATTTTCCCCCTGGATTACTAATACGAACTCGGAAATCCGTTCCGAATACTTCTATATAGTGTCGTCTCATATTATTATATACTCTCACCAAAAAACTATTCATTCTGTATTCTTTACTTGTTCTCTTAGGGTTGTATAATTGTCCGTATTCTCTTTCGATCGTTCCTTAACCTTTTTACGGAACTACTGGATTAATCGTTATCGATCTGGATGACATGAGAGTCTTCTCTTGCTTGAAGTTGCCATATCTTATTCCCTTAGAAGATAGATTATTCTTACCTATGTTGTCACCCTTTAGCATTCTTCAAGGCATAAACATAATAAAGTCGAATTCCATTCATTCTTTCCCAAATATCAATTATTACATTGTGGCCATATCCACTATTCATTCTTACATCATTAAATACATAAAAGTTTTAATTCCACCCAAAATCTGGGTTCTTACAGTCTCCCCTCCTTAAAAGGATTCCGTCCCGGAATCAGTTTGAAAACAAGTGGGGGTACTTTTCTTGCATTTCGCCTTCAAGTTCCCAGGTGGATTCTTCTACATTGTGGTTCTGCCACAAAACTCTGACTAGCTGAATGACCTTGTTCCGGAGCACTTGTTCTTTCCGGTCTATGATTTCCACAGGTTGCTCCACATAGGTCAGGTCTGGTTGCATGTCCACTTGCTCATACTCTACGATATGCTTAGCATCCGGATTATACTTCCTCAGCATCGAAACATGGAACACATTGTGCACCTGCTGTAGATTCGGGGGCAATGCGAGTTCATAAGCTAGTTCCCCAATTCGTCTCAAGATCTCAAATGGTCCAATGTATCTGGGACTCAGCTTTCCTTTCTTCCCAAATCTCATTAAACCTTTCCAAGGTGACACTTTCAAGAACACTAGGTCCCCTACCTCGTATTCCTTGCCTTTCCGAGCTAAGTCGGCATATTTCTTTTGTCGATCCTGGGCTGCTACCAACCGTCCTCTGATTAGATCTACTGCATCTTTAGTTCGTTGGACCACTTCGGGCCCGAGCATCTTTCGCTCTCCAACTTCATCCCAATACAAGGGAGATCGACATTTTCTCCCATAAAGGGCCTCATAAGGTGGCATCCCAATGCTTGAATGATAACTGTTATTATAGGAGAACTCAACCAATGGCAAGTGATCATCCCAACTCCCCTTGAAGTCTATCGCGCAGACTCTCAACATATCCTCTAGCGTTTGGATGGTCCTTTCACTTTTCCCATCTGTCTGGGGGTGGTAGGCTGTGCTCATGTTCAGCCGGGTCCCTACACATTCTTGAAAACTTCTCCAAAACCTGGAGTTAAATCTAGGATCTCGATCGGATACTATTGCGACTGGGACTCCATGTCGCGCCACTATCTCTTTTAAGTAGATGTCCACTAGTCTATCGACCGTGTACCTTTCGTTGATCGGGAGAAAGTGAGCCGATTTCGTCAGTCGATCTACAATTACCCATATGGTGTCATGATTAGCCTTGGTCCTGGGTAAACCTACTACGAAATCCATGGCTATATGTTCCCATTTCCATTCTGGAATCTCTAAGGGATGTAGAAGTCCACTGGGTCTCTGGTGCTCTGCCTTCACTCGTTGGCAGGTCAAGCATCTGCTTACCCACTCTGCTACGTCCTTTTTCATATTGGGCCACCAGTAATACTCCTTCAAATCCCTATACATTTTAGTGCTACCGGGGTGCACTGAGTATCTTGAGTTGTGTGCCTCATTTAAAATCTCATCCTTGAGCTCCTGAACATTTGGGATCCATATCCTGTACGTGTACCTCATGATCCCTTCCTTGTCTCTTTTGCACTTAATTTCCTCCCCGGTCATTAGCTCTTCTGTGGAGTTCTTTTCTTCCTCCATCATCCGTTCCTGGCACCGTCTAATCTTTTCTAACAATGGAGGTTGGATTCTAATTTCCATCAACTTTTCTTGGCCCTCTCCAGGTAACTTAACCTCGATTTCCAACTTCTCAAAATCCTTTACTAGCTCTTTCTCTGAAGTTATCATCTTGAGCTTCTCTTTCCGACTAAGGGCGTCAGCCACCACATTGGCTTTGCCCGGGTGATAGCGAATTTCACAGTCGTAATCCTTGATTAACTCTAACCACCTCCTCTGGCGCATGTTAAGCTCTTTCTGAGTGAAAATGTATTTGAGGCTCTTATGGTCTGTGTAAATCTCGCATTTTTCCCCATACAGGTAGTGTCTCCAAATCTTTAAAGCGAAGACTATGGCTGCTAGTTCTAGATCATGCGTGGGATATCTGACTTCATAATCCTTCAATTGCCTAGACGCATATGCTATTACCTTGCCGTGCTGCATAAGCACGCATCCCAGTCCTTTATGCGAAGCATCACTGTAAATCACGAAATCTCCTTTTCCATCAGGTAATGCCAGCACTGGGGCTATCACCAGCCTCTTCTTTAACTCTTGGAAACTCTTCTCGCATTTCTCAGTCCATTCAAATTTCTCGGTTTTACGGGTAAGTCGAGTTAATGGAGCTGCGAGTTTCGCAAAGTCTTGGACAAATCTCCTGTAATATCCGGCCAGTCCAATGAAACTCCTCACCTCGGTTGGAGTAGTTGGCCGTTCCCAGTTTGAAACTGCTTCTATCTTGGAGGGGTCAACCAACACTCCTTCTCTATTGATCACGTGCCCTAAGAATTGTACCTCATTTTTCCAAAACTCACACTTGGAGAACTTGGCATATAACTGCTCTTTCCTGAGTATTTCTAAGGTTATCCTTAAATGTTCAGCGTGTTCTGCCTCTGTCCTTGAGTAGATGAGAATATCATCAATGAAAACTATCACGAATTTGTCCAAATATTCCTTGAACACTCTATTCATTAGGTCCATGAAGGCTGCTGGGGCGTTGGTCAATCCAAACGACATAACTAAGAACTCATAATGTCCATATCTGGTGCGGAATGCAGTCTTCGGGATATCTTCAGGTTTGATCTTCAGTTGGTGATATCCCGTTCTCAAATCAATCTTAGAGAAGTATTCAGCTCCTCTTAGCTGGTCAAACAAATCGTCTATCCTGGGCAATGGATACTTATTCTTTATGGTTAGCTTGTTCAATTCTCTGTAGTCGATGCATAACCTCATACTTCCATCTTTTTTCTTAACAAACAACACTGGTGCGCCCCAAGGTGACACACTGGGCCTTATCATGCCCTTATCCAACAATTCCTGTAATTGTTCAGCTAGCTCCTTCATTTCTACTGGGGCTAATCGGTACGGGGCCTTCGAAACTGGCGCCGTCCCCGGGGCTAACTCGATGGCAAACTCAATTACCCTGTCAGGTGGTAGTCCGGGAAGATCTTGTGGGAACACGTCCTCGAACTCATTAACTACCAGAATGTCTTGTAATCTTGGCACTTCCTTCCGAGTATCTATAACGTAGGCTAAATAAGCCTCGTTCCCTTTTCGTAACAATCTCTTGGTTTGCGCCATGGTCAGAATTTTCTGGGTCTGTCGCATCCCCTTAAACACTATTTCTTTCTTCCCTGGGGTTTTCAACTTAACCTTTTTCCCTTTACAATCTATCCGCGCATCATTGCGAGACAACCAATCCATACCCAAAATGACATCGAATTCCCCTAGCTTAAAAGGAATTAAATCGACATAGAAGGATCGTCCTCCTATTTCTAGCTTACAATCGGGGTGAATTTGATTAACCGGTACGATTTCCTGATTAGCTATTTCTACTAGTAAGGAATCTCTTAGTTGCTGGGTTTTAAGTTTCAACTTATGCGCAAAATCTCTAGATATAAAAGACTTAGTTGCTCCTGAATCAAATAAGACATTTGCACTGACTGAATTGAGAGAAAAAGTACCTGCTATCACATCTGTGTCCCTCACGGCATCTTGTACTGACATATTGAAAGTCCTAGCAGTTGGTGGCCTATTTGAGGCAACCTTGCTTGCTCCTGATGCTGCTGGTTTGCTCTTTGGGCAATCCTTCCTCATGTGCCCCCGCTGTCCACACTGGAAACAGGTTGTGCTGTTAGGGATGACCGTGGTGCAAGAGGTGGCATAATGCCCAGCTCGCCCACACTTATAACAGTTTATCTGCTTCAGGTTGCACACCCCGGAGTGCCTCTTCCCACAAGTAGCACACAATGGCAATAGAGGTCGAGAAGGGTTGGAACGGGACATTCCTGATTGATGGCCGCCCTGGCTCACACTTACACTAGCAGATGGTTTAAACCCCACATTCCTCCCTGGTAGGGAAACCGCTCCTCGATTAAACTTGGTTGGGGGTTTTCCTCCAGCGGATCTTCCGCCCATACTAACATGCTTTCTCTTTATCCCCCCTTTCTCTCTCTCTCTCTCTGCATCTGATCACTACCAGCCTCCACAATGGTTGCCTTCTGCACCAAGGTGGCATACTCTGTAATCTCTAAAACAGCCACCCTATTCTGGATCCACTGCTTCAGCCCTTGTTGAAACCTGTTAGCTTTCTTCTCTTCTGTGTCTACAAACTCTGGCACAAATCTCGATAACTCAGTAAATTTGGCCTCATAGTCTGCCACGGACATATTGTTCTGTTTCAGTTCCAAAAACTTAAGTTCCATCTGGGTTTTCATGAACTTCGGAAAGTACTTCTCCAGGAATAATTGTTTGAACCTTTCCCAGGCTATGACAGCATCAGTCTCCATGTTTTTCTTGGCTTCCCACCAATAATTGGCCTCTCCCTTTAGTAGGTAAGTAGCAAAAACAGTCTTCTGAGCCTCATTGATACTCAGGATCTCAAAAGACTTTTCCATTTCTTTGACCCAGGCCCTCGCCTCAACGGGATCAGCCGATCCGTGGAACTCTGGGGGCTTAAGGGACTTAAAGGCCCTAAAGGAATTTGCCACTGAAGTGTTGTTGCTTGGTGGTGGTTGGGGGTATTGGTTCAAATTCTGCCTAAGTAGATCCATAAACTGGCCCATGGGGTTTCCGCCCTGGTTCTCCCCTTCCTGTTCTACATCAGTTTCTCCACCCTCTATTTCCCTTTCAAATTCTTCAGAGTACAGGGGTTCATCCTCTGCTCCATACTGGGAATCTTCTTGCTCATTATAGTCCTGATCTTGTTCCTCACTACTTCCACGGTTTTCCTCGTGTTGGTTGTGACTCTCTTGGTCAGTAGATTCGCGGGGGTTAGCCCTAGTGCCCATCCGTCTTGGAGGCATTTTACTGAAAAATTTGGAAAATTATACGTTAGGTTCACTTGCCGGTTTTAAAGGATTTTTCCTTGCACATTTCTTTACATGATTGGGTTTTAAAATCCCATAGTTTTATATCTCATGGAAACTTAATCGAAAAGTAATACATATGCTAATAAACTCGTGATCACTTCCCAACAAAATTGTAATGACTGAAATGGAAACAAATATATACCAGGTACCGAAAGGGTACAACATCCGAGTTACAACGATAGTTTAAAGTACAGCCATCCTAACAACAACAAGTCAAAAGTGAAATATGCTGTCTATCTGTCTAGTCTGCAAAAAGGGAAAACAAGTACAAGAAAACCATCCCTACAAAAGCCGGCACTACTATGTCCGTACATGACTAGACAACTAGACCACTGCATCACTACATCTGAAATCAGCCGTCACGACGAAACATCCTCCGAACCCTCCCCATGGCGATACGGAAAACCTCCTCAGCCGCTGCTCTGTCTACCCTACCATGCCCATCAGTAGGCAACTGTCGCACCCTCACCCGAGCCCTCAGCTCGATGCGGGTCACAGCCCTATACCCAACTCTGTCACTGATGGTCCTCCTGCCCTGCACCCTCATCCGGGCGGCTCTCTCTGCTGCTAACTCACTCCTAGACTCTGCCAACCTGGCATCTGCCACAGACAACTCTCTATAAAGCCCGTTCACAATCAAGTTGTGAACACATACTGGGACTCCTCCTATCGGGGCATGAGGTGGGGTGGATGGCTCAGCTGGAGCGGCAGTCTCTGTCTGCTGGGGCTCTGGGGTAAGCTCCTCAAACTCGTCGGGGTAGGGGCTCACAGGTAGTGGTGGTGGGGTGGGGGCTCTCTCAACAGGGAGGAGTGGCACAAAAAGTCCAGAACTCCCTACAGCACCAACTACTGGCTCATCTATATCTCCCTCAACACCCTCATCCACCGGCACCACCTGATCCGTGGTCATGTCAGTGTCATCTCCCATAGTCCTGAACTCAGTCATAACCCAATAATCATCATCCTCAACCACTAACTCAGCATCCTGTCCTGTCTGGATCCCCTCCGGGTCCTCCTCCCCCTCAGTCTCAACAACATCTGTGTCAGCATCATCCTGGACCTCCTCAGGGTCCTCCTCCTCAGACTTGATCACATCAGTATCAACCTCAACCTGGACCTCCTCAGCGTCCTCCTCCTCAGGCTCAGTATCCTCCTCAGGCAAGTGCTCATAGTATGGGTCCCTAGTCCGGAACATGTCCTCATCATGCTGTCTCGCAGCTGCCTCCTGGGCCGACAAGTCGCTCGCCTACACAAGACGAACTATGTTACTATCATGATACTTAAAAAGTTCCCGTAAGGGTTTTAGGTGAACCTGGCAAGGGTTCTTATTATATTATTGAATTTATTATTATATAACGTCGTATCATCTCTTGGGATATATAACTCTCGCTCTGATACCATCTCTGTAACACCCCCAGATCCGGGGTCAGGAATCTGGTGGTTACGGTCTTACATCCATTCATAATACTTGACTTGAGTCCATAATAAATAAATCACATGCTTTGACCCCACAATAATTACCACTCACACACACAACAGTTATAGTCCCAGAGATGAAATTGAAATAAGTCTTACATTAAAGGGTTTACGAATAAAAGTTATTACAATCCCAAAAGGATAACATCATAGGTTTAAAAGTTTTGCCGTTGATTACATTAATTATACATATAGTTAAACAGGAAACAAAAGCTGTCTAACTATGCTACCTCAGCAATGGCGGCTAGCATCTCAGCGGGTAGTCCGGTGGGTCGGGTAACCTGCTTGCGCCGAGTGCGCCTGACGCGAGCCATCTGTCCTAGCTGTTGTTGTGACATAATATAAACAAAGCAAGGGTGAGCGAAAGCCCACCAACAAATATATAACTGAACGATAATTTAAAACAGTTCAAAGCTATCTGTTAAACCATATGCCATGCATTTACGGAAATGATGCCAGTATAATATGAACGATGAAGTTACAAGGTAACTTAAAGTATTTGTTTAAAGAAATATCTGCTACATCAAAGTAAGCGAGATATTCTTATTGTTATTAAGAAGAGGAACTTGCAAGAAAAGGTTGCAATTCCAGTTATGACACTTTTCCAACTCTGCCAACAGAAATCATGTTGCAGGAAATAAATAAATTTGGATGATGAACCAATGATGGAGTATTCACCGCGCCCGCTGTTCCAATCTTGATGATCAGTCGAGATCGTACAGCTCAATTTAGATTTACTACCGGTAGAAGGAAGAACTGACGGCTTTACTTGTATACCGCCTTACTAGCTCTCCCCGGCCAACGGTTGGGCCAAAGGGGATGGACCGGCGCTACTCGGCCTCTTACACGACTCCTAGTTCAAATAGAATTCATGATTCTTAATGTAACGTTCGTCCCCCTTTCCCCAAGTATAATACTTGTTGATAAGACTCCACAAAGTAGTCGTATCTAGTTGGAAAGGAAAATTTACCAATAACTCCCAAGCTATTACTTGGTAACGGATATCAACTTGTTCCAGTAATCTTACCCCTCGAAAGATGAGAAGGTAAGCAACGACTTAATAAGTCAACAGCACCCGAGTTGCGGGTGAAGGGAATACTTTATGACCGGGAAGTCGACAAGATAAATAACATTTTCCAAGTAAGGTTCCCTTATTAGTAAGGAGATAGACTCAAAGAAGAATGATGTCTGGGAACCTTTCTTGATATAAGATTAATAATAATATGACTTCGAAATATTTTCTGTAATAATCGAAGAAGATAAACCTTATCGAGGTTATTCTAAGTATGGAATAAATATTCAGAGAATATTTATTGAATTAAAATATTTTACAGAATATTTGGGAATATGAAAGAATATCTTTAATCAGAGTATTTCTCAAAATAATCCCTGAAGAGATATCAGGGGAATATTTATTGAATAAATAAATATTTAAATGAATATTCAAAACAATATTCATTAATTAATAAGACCTGAAAAGAATATTTAAGGTAATAATCATAATTAATTAGGAAATTTAAATGAATATTCAAAAGTAATATTCATTGAATGAATAATATCCTAAATGAATATCAAGTAATATTCATTTAGTAATCCAAGCCTTAAGGAATATTCGAGATAATATTCGATAATTAAATCAAGCTTCAGATGAATATTAAAATAATATTCATCAAGTATTTAATATCTTAAATGAATATTCGAAAGTAATATTTATTTAATAAAATAATAATCTAAAAGAATATCCAAATAATATTCATCTAACAGTCTCATCTTTAGAAGAATATTCGAAATAATAGTCGATAATCAATTCGACTCTGAATGAATATTGAGAAGTATTATTCGTTGAATAGTTAAATTCAAATAATTATTTGAAGTAAGGATCGTTAAAATAATTAGTCCCGAACGAATATTCAAATAATATTCGTCGCCCAAATAATAGAAAATATTTACTTAAATATTTTCTCCCGAGGTAATCTCGATATATCAAGAAATATTGACTCCCGGTCTATATCTGATGAATAAAGATGTATACGCCCTTCTATGAGGGTCTTATAATAACCGGCTTATAACTGATATATAATTATCTAGCTTATAAGCCAACAATAACATTCAGGGAACAAGTATATCAATTCAACTTGAAAGTAGGCATGCATGCAATGGCATATGTATATCAGCAATCATATATATATATTTATTCAATCACAACAACAGCCTAAAAGAAGGGAATTGAAACTTGCCTGGTAGTCGAGTACGGTAAGGGGTAGTGGTAGCGGGTCCCGGTTCAGCCTGGTGATCTATAAATAGCCAAGGCATTCGGAATTAATCACTTAACATATTAAACGTTAAGTTATACTTAAATCGAAACACGTTCTCGAGTCATCTCGTTATACCCCTTTTAGTGGATTACTTATTATCACTGATCCGACCCGACATCCGTTCGTTAATACGACATGTCACTGCACTTATACTTGGGACATACTTAAGTCATATGAGTTCTAAGGTTGATCGTTACGAACCAATATTTTACTCCGAGTTTTATCGCCCGTTCTCTAAGCGTTTTACCAAAGTTATAAAAGAGTCGTCTTTTAGGGGTTCGTTCTCGTTTAACCTTGACTCGAACATTTTTAATAAATCGAAAAATGCTCTTTTTGACATACGGTTTTCTTTCACACCTTCCTTATTACCCCTAGTATTTATTTACCAAGATTCGCCATGACGTTACATAGCTTACGAGGGTTCAATTTCAGTTACGAACTTTTGTTTACGGATTCGAACTACTTTTAGTAATTTAGTCATAATTCCTAAACCGTAAGTCCGTTTCACGTGATCTTTATATCAAAACGAAGCTTAGAGCATTACCTATCCTATCATGGCAGATAAGGTCTCTGGACAGTAGGGGTTCAACATGGAAAATGGCATACAAAACATGGTATTGTAAAATCGGGCATTATAACGGCTGTAAATCGAATATCTATCAATTTCGAATCTTCCCATAAACATAGCATCCAACCCAAGCAACATATACATGACTTATATACATGAACTGAGGCCAAGCAATGCCTTTCCGTTCATCTAAACTATTTTTAACATTTATCAAAACTACATCATATTCATGCTTATAATCATGCTAATATCACATCTTATACTAAAACCCATCAAGAGCATGCAAAATCTCAAGGTAAAGCCTAGGGTTTAAAGTTGTTATACCTTCCTTGGAGTATGATCTAGCCTCACTATGCTTGGTATGATCCTTAGAAGTGCTTAAGCTTGCTAAATCAACCAAAGAAATCAAGGAAAAACAAGATTAGTTCATGAAAACACTATTCACCCTCCTCTTAAATCATTTTTTTGAAAATGGAAAAAGAAGAGATTGAAGCTAGGATTTTGAGGAGATCATTTATATGAAATGTAAGTCTCACCATAAAAGTTTCAAGATCAACAAATGGTTGGAAGTTGGATTTGGAATTTGGAATTTCCAAGAGGCCGAATGGAGTGAAATGGTGGAGAATGGAGTGTTTGCTTGGTTGCTTGTGTTTGTTCTCATCTAAAATGAATTATTGTAATGTTTGTAGATAATATCTAGCATAAAGTGGCTTTTGATAAAGTGATTTGGTCATTGCATGCATCACTTAATGGACAAGTGTTGATAAGTTGTGGTAGGATGAGAGATTAGTCTTAACCAAGTGGTGTGATCTCTAAATATGCTAGTTACTTGTGTAACTAACTAGTTACTAGATATTATCACTTGCACATGCATGTATCTTGCTTTCTCTGCTTGATTCTGTGTCCGGTTATTGCTCGTTTCGATTGATCGTTCGTAGGAATATTCCACGGATTTCTAGTTAGGGTTTACCGGGAATCCTCTTTAATATTAATACTTTCATTCTCCATCTTTCATTCTAACTTTCCATTATATATTCCTTTAATCCATTCGTTAAATACTTCAGGCTATCAGTGTCCAGGGAACTCTCGGAGAAAATAAAAGTGCGGTTTTTCAGAATCCGACAGCTTTTACATACACTTATTTTCCCCCTGGATTACTAATACGAACTCGGAAATCCGTTCCGAATACTTCTATATAGTGTCGTCTCATATTATTATATACTCTCACCAAAAAACTATTCATTCTGTATTCTTTACTTGTTCTCTTAGGGTTGTATAATTGTCCGTATTCTCTTTCGATCGTTCCTTAACCTTTTTACGGAACTACTGGATTAATCGTTATCGATCTGGATGACATGAGAGTCTTCTCTTGCTTGAAGTTGCCATATCTTATTCCCTTAGAAGATAGATTATTCTTACCTATGTTGTCACCCTTTAGCATTCTTCAAGGCATAAACATAATAAAGTCGAATTCCATTCATTCTTTCCCAAATATCAATTATTACATTGTGGCCATATCCACTATTCATTCTTACATCATTAAATACATAAAAGTTTTAATTCCACCCAAAATCTGGGTTCTTACAATCTGAATCCTCTTCACTAGTTGGTGGAGTTGGTTCTACCACAGAGAGTGACTTAGATATGTTGGCCCGAGCTTTCATTCTTTTCCCTCTTCTAGTGTAAACAACTTCAGGAGATTTCCGTTTTGATTTGCTTTGTGTCTCTTCTGCCTGCTTTAGACTTACACGTCGTTTAGTAACTGCCTTCTTAACTCTTTGCATTCTAGACTGTGATGCTGGTGGAGATTGTGACGAATCAGAGTTTATGTTTGAAGTGGGTGAAGGTTGCTTTGCAGGTGATTCAGTGTTTGGTTCTGGTTGAGGTTCAGGGTGTGGTTCAGGTTGTTGTGGTTCTTGTTCAGGTTCATCTTGTTGTGGTGCATCGTGTTGTGGTTCCTGTTGGTCTTGTTGTGGTTCTTGTGGTTGATTTAGAAAATTTCGTAGAACAAGAGGCATGATAAACTCAGGAAGATTTTCTTTACCAACATCCTTGTTAGTCATATCAGAGAATATGCGCTTATTGACTCTAAAAGGATCAATTTCATCAGTGTCATCAATTTCAAGACCAGGTACACATGCATTGAACAACATTTGACAGAAACGAGCATAATAGACAGTGGTAGACTCTGACAATTTATCACCTAAGCTCATCAAAACATGTCGACCAAAATCAAAATTAGAACCATAGAGCAGAGAATACCCGATTTGAAGACTGTCTCTTGGAATGGCATCCCAGTTTGTGACTTTCTTCTTGAACGTCCTCGTTATGCAATCAAAGAAGAAATTCCATTCTTTTCTGAGATTTGGCCTTTTTATACTGCCGAGCTTGTCAAGAGATTCCATGTAACCTATCTCTTGTAGCATCTCTCTCAGATAAGTTTCATTAACGAGAGTATAAGAAGTATGTGTATCAAACCCCAATGTATCTCGTACAGTCTGTGGAGTAATCACATGATCTTGGTCTTCGTAAGTGAAGATAATGGTAGGAGTTCCACTTTCTCCTCCATCCACATAAACTGAATTCTGCCAGAATGAAGCAATTTGAGACGCAGAAAGAGTAGCAGGTCCAGTCAGAGCTTGTCCAATCTCTGAATCCCTCAAAAAGTCCTGCATGAGATTAAACGATTCTGGAACGCGTTGATGATAGAGTGGAGCTTCATAGTTATTGGGAACAAACCGTAAGCCAAGAGCAGTGAATGCTTTAGATGCCATTGAGTTAAGAATTTCCAAGAATTTCCAAAAGATATGTATGTAGAAAAGGTGTTTGCGTGAGTGCCCAAGAGAAAAATAAGAAAACTGTGAGAGTAAGAGTAAAGTAAACTCGTTTGGACACAAAAGTGATTAAATTAATGAAAAACTCAATCTCTTATGTAACAAACACTCAATCAGTTCCTTGATTAATGTGTAGTGGGACACGATAATAGGTAAGTGGGACACATTAAAGGCGAGTGGGTCATGTGTGCCTATTTTTAAAAAGAGTATATTAAAATTAAAACATTAAAATATTTGATTTTAACAAAAATCAAATAATACTCTTTTAAAAATATCTGGACCCAAGTAAAATCAGAATTTGAAACGTTTACCTGTTGCCTTTAATAACCAGAATACGAAGCGATTAAGGACTTCGTTCTTACCCATCTCTATTTAAGGCCTAGAGACTTGATCAGATTATTTCATTAAACCTTTAACCTTTCAGTCTCCCCTGTAAAATCACAAACCAAATACTCTTGAAAAACAATGGCTAACCTTACCATCAAAGAGAAAAACCTTCATCTTGTCGAAAATAGAGACATCTTCAGCTATTCGCGTGAAGAGTTTGAAGCATTTGAGTGGGAAAGGCAGCTTGAGACGCTGTGGCTGCAAATGGATGCTGGTCTGGGAGAGGTCGAGAGAGAGAAACCTGCAAGGGTGATCGACATCGATGCTGCCCTCCAAGCAACATTGGCATGGCTCTCCTCGAAGGCATCCTCATCCACCACCACCAACCATTGTTAATGAATATGTCAGCAAAAATAACCTTATCCCTTCAACTTCCACCCAAATAAAGTGGCAAAGATGGGATCTGGGAATTTTTGCTAACAATGGAGTGGTGTGGACGGACCTTTTACTTTCCTGTTGAATAGATTAGCAGATAGAGAGAACAAAAAGATGTAATATTTGCTTGTAATCTCTTTCTTATTATCAATGAAAATTTTGTTTTTCTAATCATATTCATTGTGTTCTGCAACTGTTATTTGTGTTATATGAACTGTTCTTCAAGAAAATGCATCAAGAAGAGAATATGAAAACTAATTAAAGTAATCATATAAAGAACACATTCATCAACTATCCACTGATTAACAGTTGTCAAAAACCCTACTTACTCCAAGACTTTCAAATTGTCCAAGTGAAAATTTACCTTAGAGTACAAATCACGAATCAACAGCGTTTGTCAATTCTCCAACTTTATCATCGAAACCCTTTCATAAATTGCACATTTGTGAATATTTGTGTGTGTGAAGCAGAGTTTACTAAGTCAATTTTTAGAGCATCTAATTTTTCATAAAATCCATAAAGTAAATCAATAAACACTGGATGCACAAACTGTCATAGTAAACACTGACTGTATGATGAAAGCTAAACTCTGAAGTAATCGAACTTTATACAGTAATTTTTATTTTATACCCTCTTTATATACACATTTTTTTTTTTCATTCCCCTTTTTTTTCATTTTTTTTTCATTTTTTTTTATTTTTTTTATTTTTCATTCCAGTAATCAGAGGTTGGAACCAGTCACCAAAAATTCAAAAATTTTAGCCCTTATCATTTTGATAAGTTCCTGGGTCATCCTAGTATTTAACTAGTCACCAAAAATCAGAGAATTTTAGCACATATTATATACCAATAGGTTCCTGGGTCATCCTAGTATCCAACATAATCTCAAAGGAGTATAACAACCTATATACACTTTCTTTGGGGTATTGCAGTAAACATTTTATTTTATCAGAGTATAACTAACAGAGTTTAGAGTTCATCAACATCAGTAGTTCTTCATGAAAGGTAATGCACACAGTATTTATAGACTCAGAGTTTAGGACAAAATAAACTAAGAGATGCTATAAATATGAGCCAGTATCATGCTGTGTTAACTTTCTGCACAATCTAAGATTAGATCTCAATAACTCAGAAAGATTCATGATTAATTGCTGAGAATCATGCTTCATACATATTTCTTCATTGGTGTTTTCATTCAGACAAAAATCAACTCAAAGTTCACAGAGTTTATCAAACTTATTAACAGTGTATGACATACAGACATGCTGACAGAGTTTAACAGAGTATGCATAACAGAGTTTAATCAACAGAGTTCACTTAGTATTTAACCAATCAGGAAATATGATTAATACATCACATAAGTAAAGTTTGAATCTAACCAACATTTCTAGTCAGAACCAGAGATCATTCCTAGTTCATTAACCAGCCTTGTAAATGTAACTTCACTCAATGGTTTAGTGAAGATATCTGCAAGCTGTTGTTCTGTAGAGACAAAATGTAGTTCAATATTTCCTTCTTCCACATGTTCTCTGATGAAGTGGTACCTTATGCTGATGTGCTTGGTCATTGAATGCTGTACTGGATTACCTGTCATAGCAATAGCACTTTGGTTATCACAGTAAATAGGTATATTACTGTACCTCAATCCATAATCCAGCAATTGATTCTTCATCCATAAGATCTGTGCACAACAGCTACCAGCTGCAATATATATTCTGCTTCAGCTGTAGATGTGGAGATTGATTTTTGTTTCTTGCTGTACCAGGAAACAAGTCTGTCACCAAGAAATTGACAACTTCCACTAGTGCTCTTTCTGTCTACCTTACAGCCTGCAAAGTCTGCATCAGAATATCCAAGTAGCTTAAAATCTGATTCTCTGGGGTACCACAGACCTAATGATATGGTGCCCTTGAGATACTTGAAGATTCTTTTCACAGCTGTCAGATGTGGCTCTCTAGGATCTGCCTGAAACCTTGCACAAAGACAGGTTGCATACATGATGTCAGGCCTACTAGCTGTCAAGTATAGAAGAGATCCTATCATGCCCCTGAAGTTTGTCATATCCACTGAAACTCCTGTGTCTTTGTCCAGTTTAGTTGCTGTTGCCATGGGAGTTGATGCAGATGAACAGTCAAGCATACCAAATTTCTTGAGAAGATTTCTGGTGTATTTTTCTTGATTAATGAAAATTCCATCTTCTGTTTGTTTCACCTGTAGGCCTAGAAAGTAACTAAGCTCTCCCATCATGCTCATTTGATATCTGGACTGCATGAGCTTGGCAAACTTCTTACAGAGTTTATCATTAGTAGACCCAAAGATGATGTCATCAACATAAATTTGAACTAAAAGGAGGTCACTTCCTTGGTTGAAATAAAACAGAGTTTTGTCAATTGTTCCTCTGTTGAATCCACTTTCTAGAAGAAACTGAGCAAGTGTCTCATACCATGCTCTTGGTGCCTGCTTAAGTCCATATAGTGCCTTATCTAGCCTGTAGACATAATCTGGATATTTGGGGTCCACAAATCCTGGTGGTTGTTCAACAAACACTTCTTCTTCAAGCTTTCCATTCAGAAAAGCACTTTTCACATCCATCTGGAACACTTTGAATTTCTTGTGAGAGGCATATGCTAGAAAAATTCTGATTGCCTCCAATCTTGCTACTGGAGCAAATGTTTCATCATAATCTATTCCTTCCTGCTGTGAATAACCTTTTGCTACCAGTCTAGCCTTGTTCCTCGTGATAACACCTTCACTGTCAGTCTTGTTTCTGAAAACCCATTTAGTACCAACAATAGATCTGTTCTTTGGCCTTGGTACAAGGGTCCAAACTTCATTTCTTTCAAATTCATTTAACTCTTCCTGCATTGCTGTTATCCAGTCTGCATCTTGAAGAGCTTCTTCCACTTTCTTTGGTTCATTTTTAGACAAGAATGCATGAAATAGACATTCACTTGCAGTAGCACTTCTTGTCTTTACTTTTGCATCTGGATCACCAATTATCAAATCAGGTGTATGTGATTTAGTCCATTTCCTAGCAGAAGGCAAATGACTTCTATCAGCATGTGATCCTCCCCCTTGATCCATGCTCTCCTGATTCTATTGTGATCTATTTTCGTTTTCTGAGACTCCCCCTGAACTTGACTGTCCAGAGTCAGAATTTGAATTTTCAGAGTTTGAAGCATCAGAGTTTGATCCAGATTTTTCAGTTGACTCAGTATCAGTGTTTGAGTCTTCATCTTGATCATGCTCCCCCTCAACTGGTTCTCCTCTTTGTTGTGACTGAGAAGTTTCTCCAGAATTTACCAGTAGAGGTTCAGAGTTTGTTTCAACAGAGTCTGTCAGAATTGTTTCATCAGAGTTTCCTTCATCAGAGTTTAAAACTTCATTTTCAAAGTTCAGTTGATCATATTCGTCTTTGTCTTCAAGTCCAGTTATCTTCTTATCATCAAAAGAAACATGTATAGATTCCATGATCACTTTAGTTCTCAGATTGTAAACTCTGAATGCCTTTGTTGACAGTGGATAGCCAACAAAAATTCCTTCATCTGCCTTTAACTCAAACTTGGTCAACTGTTCTGGATGAGTCTTCAAAACGAAACATTTGCACCCGAAAATATGAAAGTATTTCAGGTTAGGCTTCTTTTTCTTCACCATCTCATATGGTGTCTTTCCATGCTTATTGATCAGTGTTGCATTTTGAGTAAAACAAGCAGTTTGAACAGCTTCTGCCCAGAAATAAGTTGGCAATTTTGCTTCATCAAGCATAGTTCTGGCAGCTTCAATTAATGTTCTATTTTTCCTTTCAACTACACCATTTTGTTGTGGTGTACCAGGTGCTGAAAATTCTTGTTTCACTCCATTGTCCTTGCAGAATTCTTCCATTGTTGCATTTCTGAACTCAGTTCCATTATCACTTCTGATGATTCTGACTTTGTTGCTTGATCCTTTGTCCAGAAGCTTCACATGCTCCATCAGAGTTGATGCAGTTTCATCCTTCTTTGCTAGAAAATACACCCAAGTGAATCTAGTGTATTCATCAACAATGACTAAAGCATATTTCTTCCTTGCAATAGACATAACATTTACTGGACCAAATAGATCAACATGCAGAAGATGATGGGGATCAGTGATAGAAGATTCTGTTTTGCTCTTGAAAGATGACTTCCTTTGTTTAGCTTTCTGACATGAGTCACATAGGCCATCAACATTTAACAGGGTTTTTGGGAGTCCTCTTACAAGATCCTTTCTGATCAGTTCATTGATGTTGTTCAAGTTCAAATGTGAGAGTTTCTTGTGCCACTTCCAACTCTCTTCACTAGACATTCTTGTAGACAGGCAAACAGCTTTTCCAACAGAGTCTATCAAAAGCTTGATTTCATAAATGTTGTTTTGCCTGTGACCAACTAGAACAACCTTTCCTGTAGATTTGCTGATAACTTCACAATATTCAGGTTGGAAATCTACATGATATCCCTTGTCACAGATTTGACTCACAGATAGCAAGTCATGCTTGAGTCCTGGGACATGAGCTACATTGTTGATGATGACATTTCCAAGATTGATATTGCCATATCCCAATGTTCTTCCTATATTGCCATCACCATAGGAAACTTTTGGGCCAGCCTTCTCCTCATATTCTGATAGCAGGGCTTTATTTCCAGTCATGTGTCCTGAACATCCACTGTCCACGACTAGGGTTGCCTCCCTGTTACCCTGCAATCACAAACAATTACTGAGGATTAGTTTTAAGGATCCAGACTTGCTTGGATCCTTTGGCATTCTTAACTTTGTTAGCTTTTGCAGCGGAATTAACATTATCAGAGTTTGAGCTAACAGTATCAGTGTTTGCACTTGCAGTATCAACTTTAACCCATTTTAGATTGGGTTTCAATTCATAGTAATTATGATAGATAGAATGATATTTTCTGCAAGTATAGATGGAATGCCAAGTGCTTCCACAGTGTGTGCATAGAGTCTGTGGCTTAGTTCTAGCAAAATCCTTCTTTACCTCAGACTTTGTAGGTAAAGAATTTATATTTTTATTTTTCTTGCAGAAATTTGCAAGATACTTAGTACTACCACAGTTATGACATGTCTTTCTTGGAGCATAACTAGCAAGCATTGGTTTATTTCCTGAAGTGATGCCTACTTTTCCATTTCTGTTCTTGTTTGACACTTTCTTTTTCTCAACAGATTTTAACTCCTTCAGTTTATGTTTGAGTTGTTTATCTGTCATTGAACCAATATTAACCTGATTAACACTAGTTTTTACTGGTTTTCTTTTGACAGCTTCTTTTTCATTCTCAGACAAAAATTTACTGGTTCCATGAACAAATTTAGTTCTGACTTTAACTTGATTTTGAAATCTAAGTTCATCTTCCTCATTATAACCTAGACCAACAGTGTCTGTTTGAAAAATCTGTTGAGTGTCCTTTCCAGAATTAGTCCAAGTCCTAATTTTCTTATTTGCTTCCTCCAACTCAGATTCTAGTTGTTTATATTTCTGAAGCAAAATCTGTTCTTTGCAAACAGCATCATCTCTCTCTTTCTGAACTTGTTGCATGTTTTCAAGTTTCTCTTCAACAAGTTTATTTCTCTCTTTAAGTTCAGAATTTTCAGCTTTTATCCTCTCATTTTCTAATGTCTTATCCCTATAACTTATATGCAATGACTTAAGAAAAATTCTTAATTGAGCAATGTCATCAATATTATAAGCATAGGTAGTTGGAGGTACCTGATTTTCAGAGGATTCTAATTCAGTAGTAGCCATGAGAGCATAGTTCACTTCTTCATCAGAATCTGAAGTATCTGCCCAATCTCTGCCTTTAGTGTAGAGTACCTTTCCAGTTTTACCCTTCTTACACTCAGGAGCATAGTGACCCATCTCCTTACACTTGTAGCATTGAATTTCAGACTTATCCTTCTTCCCTTTAGAATCTCTCTTATCAGACTTCCTGTAGCTTTTCCTGTCTTCATTTGAATCCCTAGAAAACCTTTTTCCTTTCTTGAAATTCTTGAAGCCCATTTTCTTGAAAGTCTTCACCATCAGCACAGCCATTTTTCTCATTTCTTCTTCATCATCCTCAGAGTCAGATGATTCAGAAGAGTTTGAATCATAATCAGAGTTTGGTGAATCACTTTCTGAGTGTATGACCAAAGCTTTTCCTTTCATTTTCCTTCTTGTTGCCTCTTTCTTCTGAGGCTTCTCTTCAACATTAAGAGCAACAGACTTTCCTTTTCTGCTTGATCTCCTGTTTCTCTGCTCCATTTCCAATTCATAAGTTTTGAGCAGTCCATAAATTTCATCAATCTCTGTTTCAGCAAGATCATAGTTGTCTCTAATAGTGGTTGTTTTCACATCCCACTTTTCAGGTAGAGAAAGAAGAAACTTGAGATTCGAGTCTTCTAGATCATACTCTTTGTTGACCAATGACAGATCATTAATCAGTTTACAGAATCTATCAAATGTTTCTGTCATGGTCTCTTCAGGCTTAGCCTCAAAATGCTCATACTCTTGTGTGAGTATGTTTCTCCTATTCTTCTTAATAGCTGCAGTTCCTTGACACCTGACTTCAAGTGCATCCCATATCTCTTTTGCAGTGGTGCAGTTAATGACTTTGTTAGACATAACATTGTCTAAGGCACTATGCAGTAAATGCCTAACTTTTGCATCCTTAGCAATTGATGATAGATCTTCAGGAGTCATGTCCTTCTTTTCCTTTGGAACCATTTTTGCTGCTTCACCAGCAACTGCAACAGATAGCTTTGTAGGATTGTGAGGGCCTTCATAAATCCTGTCAAGATATTCTGGATCTGTAGCCTCCAGAAACATAGTCATCTTGACCTTCCACATAGCATACTCTAATGGCCTCAGAATAGGAACCCTGATTGGTTCATAACGACTCACAGTAGTAGGAGCCTTTTCAGAAACAGTAGGTGTTGGTGGAGGAATTTTTGACATGATTATTGTTGTGTTTGGATCTTAACCTGTAATAAAGTAACAGATTGGCTCTGATACCACTTGTTAGGCCGAATACACAAATAATAATCAACTTTGTATGAGAGATTAACAAGTAAAAGCGTTTATGCACTTAAAAAACTTCTTGTATTTCAAACCCTCTTCGTGATGTAAAATATCACAAAGAGCTGCTAGGTTACAATAATGATAATTCGTTATCGATACCCTTCTAGGGTTAACCTATCTGTATTTATATAACATACAGCTACGATACAATCTCTAATTGATATTCCTAATAATCAGCTATACAATGATATCAATTACAGATTGTCACACGTCTCCTATGTCAACTCGATCTCTTTGATAGCTATCCAATCTTCAAAGATATCGCTTCCATAATTAATCTTTAAACACTGTTGAACAGTAGACGCGCTTCCTCCAGACAGAGTTTAACAAACTCTGTCGAGCTTCCAACTGTCAGAGTTTACGCAAACTCTGACTGCTTCCAGCTAAACTCTGATAACTCCCTGTAACACTTAAACACTGATTAAAACACATCAATTATATTTAACAGGACATTATGCTAACACCTGTCGCGGAACTAGTAACAACCCGAGTGTCGGAGGTAACTGCTTCAAGTGTGGGAAACCAGGGCACCGAATGAGGGAATGTATGTCCTCTGGGCCAGCTGCATCAAGAGTGAGTGGAACTGCTTCTAACAAGGCCCCTACTGCAAGAACTTTTAACATGACGGTGCAGGATGCCGTGAGGAACACGGATGTGATTGCAGGTACCCTACTACTCAACTCAGTTAAAGCAAATGTTTTATTTGATTCGGGAGCTACCAAGTCTTTCATATCTCTAGATTTTATATGTCGGTTAGGCCTTAAGACTGAACCATTGAAAGACAGATTGCAAATAGAGATAGCTAATCATGAAATCATTCCCGTTAGCCGAGTATGTCCAGGTTGCGACCTAGAAATAGGAGGGCGACACTTTCGGGTAGACTTAATACCTTTTAAACTAGGGGAGTTTGACGTAATAGTAGGTATGGATTGGTTAACAACCCACGGAGCCCAGATTGATTGTGTCAAGAAGAAAGTAAGTTTGAGACTGCCAGGGGACGAGGAAGTAGTATTTAGTGGGAAACGGCAAAGCCAAAAGTTCCTGACTATGATTCAAGCTAAGAAGCTGTTACGTAAAGGATGCGAAGCATATTTAGCCTATGTGAAGGATACCAAGAAGGAGGCACCAAACCTGCAGGAAATCCCTGTCGTTAATGAGTTCGCGGACGTATTTCCGGACGATCTTCCCGGACTACCACCCGATAGGGACATCGAGTTTGCTATAGACTTAGTTCAGGGTACGGCCCCAATTTCGAAAGCCCCATATCGGCTAGCCCCAATGGAGATGAAAGAGCTGGCCACTCAGTTACAAGAGTTATTGGATAAAGGGATGATAAGACCTAGTGTGTCACCGTGGGGAGCCCCGGTGTTATTCGTGAAAAAGAAGGACGGCAGCATGAGATTATGTATAGACTACAGGGAGTTGAACAAGGTGACTATAAAGAATAAGTATCCCTTGCCCAGGATAGATGACCTGTTTGACCAATTGAAAGATGCAGTTTATTTCTCCAAGATTGATTTACGGACCGGGTACCACCAGTTAAAGATTAAACCAGAAGATATACCAAAGACGGCCTTTCGCACCCGGTATGGACACTATGAGTTCCTAGTGATGTCATTTGGGTTAACGAATGCCCCTGCAGCTTTCATGGACTTGATGAATCGAGTCTTCAAGAAATACTTGGACAAGTGCGTTATAGTCTTCATCGATGACATCTTGATTTATTCCAAGACAAGGGAAGAACATGCAGAGCACTTAAGGATTGTATTGGGAGCATTGAGAGAAGAAAAGTTGTACGCTAAGTTCTCGAAGTGCGAATTTTGGTTGAAGGAAGTTCAGTTTTTAGGGCATGTGATCAGCGAACAAGGTATTCTAGTGGACCCAGCCAAAAAAGAGGCTGTATCAAATTGGGAGAGACCAACCACTCCGACAGAGGTGAGAAGTTTCATAGGACTGGCTGGCTACTATAGGAGATTCGTCCAAGACTTTGCAAAGATAGCAGCCCCTTTGACCCGACTAACTCGCAAGACTGAGAAGTTTGTGTGGACTGAAAAATGCGAAGAGAGCTTTCAAGAGTTGAAAAAGAGGTTGGTGACAGCACCAGTACTAGCCCTACCTGATGATAAGGGAGATTTTGTGATTTATAGCGATGCATCCCATAAAGGTTTAGGGTGTATGCTTATGCAGCACGGTAAGGTGATTGCGTATGCGTCCAGACAACTCAAGGAGTATGAGATAAGATACCCCACCCATGATTTGGAATTAGCAGCGATAGTTTTTGCTTTAAAGATCTGGAGACATTATCTGTACGGAGAAAAGTGTGAAATCTACACGGATCACAAGAGCTTAAAGTACATATTCACTCAGAAAGAGTTAAACATGAGGCAGAGGAGATGGTTAGCTAATTAAAGATTATGATTATGAGATTCATTATCACCCAGGGAAGGCCAACGTGGTGGCCGATGCACTTAGCCGAAAGGAGAAGCTTAAGATAATAACATCAGTGGACGAGTTGATCAAGGACCTTGAGAAACTGGAGATTGAAGTGAGGCTACCAGGAATTGGACAAGAGAGTCTAATGGAAATAAAAGTCCAACCACCGTTATTGGAAAAGATTAAGTTGTGCCAGGAAAAGAAGATGGAAGAAGAAAAGAATTCAATGGAGAAAATCTTGACTGGCGAAGAAATTAAGTGTGAGAAGGACGGGAATGGAATCATGAGGTACGCATCTAGGATATGGATTCCGAACGTTCAAGAGTTGAAAGATGAGATTTTGCAAGAGGCTCATAGTTCGAGGTACTCAATTCACCCTGGAGGCACTAAGATGTATAGAGATCTGAGAGAATACTATTGGTGGCCTAATATGAAAAAGAACGTGGCAGAGTGGGTAAGTAAGTGTTTGACATGTCAAAGAGTAAAGGCCGAACACCAGAGGTCCAGTGGATTGTTGCAACCCTTAGAGATACCCGAGTGGAAGTGGGAGCAGATTGCGATGGACTTTGTGGTCGGATTACCAAGGACCAAGACGAATCATGATGCCATTTGGGTAATTATCGATAGGTTGACCAAGTCAGCACATTTTCTTCCAATCAACGAGAGATATACTATCGACAAGCTGGCCGATATTTACTTAAAGGAGATTGTGGTTAGACATGGGGTTCCTGTGAGCATTGTATCAGATAGAGACCCGAGATTCAACTCCAGATTCTGGAGAAGTTTTCAGGATTGTGTGGGGACTAAGTTAAACATGAGTACTGCATACCATCCCCAAACAGACGGACAGAGTGAGAGGACCATCCAGACCATCGAGGACATGTTGAGGGTATGTGCCATTGATTTTAAGGGAAGTTGGGATGACCACTTGCCGTTGATCGAATTTTCCTACAACAACAGTTACCATGCAACAGACAAGAGAAACTATCGAGCTCATAAGAGGACGGCTGGTAGCGGCCCAAGACAGACAGAAGAAGTATGCGGACCAGACCCGCAAGGACAAAGAATATGAGGTAGGAGAGTTTGTGATGTTGAAGGTATCGCCGTGGAAGGGATTGATGAGATTTGGTAAGAAGGGAAAACTAAGCCCGAGATTTATTGGACCTTTTGAGATCTTGAAACGAGTTGGGAAGTTAGCCTATGAATTGGCTTTACCCCCGAGCTTACAGCAAGTACATAATGTGTTCCATGTGTCCATGCTACGACCATACCATACCGATTTCCGACATGTGATAGAACATGATCAAGTGGATCTGCAACCAGACTTAACATATGTAGAGCAACCCGTAGAAATCATGGATCGAAAAGAACAGGTGCTGAGGAACAAGGTTGTCAAACTAGTGAGAGTCTTGTGGAGGAATCAGAATGTCGAAGAATCAACATGGGAACTAGAAAGCGCAATGCGTGAAAAGCACCCCCAACTGTTTTCAACCTGATTCCGGGACGGAATCCTTTTAAGGAGGAGAGGCTGTAAGAACCCTAATTTTTGGTAATATTTCCTTTTATTTAATAGCTTGTGACATTATTATTATGGAACCTTTCTAGTCATCCCTGTTGATTTATAGAATTGATTGTCTGAGAAACTGCGTTGTTGCATTTATGATGTAAGATATACAGTGAGAGTGTGAAAGCAAGAGTCCTGTTGTTAGTAATATCCATAAAACTTGGAATTTGGAGATGGTTAGAATATTAAAGGATTTATTAAGAATTATGACGAGGAATTTACACAATAAGTACTTAAGGAATTATAGGGGAAATCTCTACGCGACGAAATATTATTACGAGAGAATAATTAAGTTACGATACGAAGTAAGGATTAAATAACAAGCATTGGTGGGAGAATAATATTACA
Organism: Saposhnikovia divaricata; assembly: GCA_036435485.1. Classification (NCBI taxonomy): domain Eukaryota; kingdom Viridiplantae; phylum Streptophyta; class Magnoliopsida; order Apiales; family Apiaceae; genus Saposhnikovia; species Saposhnikovia divaricata. The sequence continues at coordinate 118,411,553 of CM071598.1, read as the reverse complement.
AGGAAAGAATTACATGCAAGTGCCATGTAACTAGATAGTTAGAAAAAGGAACTAGGAGACATAAAAGCAAATGTGAATAGTGACTAGCATGGTTGATGATGTACTAGGGGACACTAGGGCATGGAGGAAACCTAGGCTATGGCTTGGCACATGTGACTACTCCTTGTTAACCACAATAATACAAGCATGCTAGCCTTCTTTTTATCATTTCAAACAAAACAAAACAAGAAAAACACTCCCCCCCCCCTTTAACATAGCTCTCGGCCGAACTGCTCTAGGAGAGAGGGAGAGGTTTTCTCTCCACCATTTCTTCATCCACAACCTTGAACAAGATTCCTAAGGCTTCCTTGGATCATATTAGAGGTATGGTATCAATTTCAAAGCCTTCCATCCATTAGTTTTTGAGTTATGAATTGTTGAAAGTTAGAAAAGTGTTAACTTAAGTTTTTATCTTTTAGATCTTGCCTTGTGAGTGTTGTAGGAGGCCATCTAAGGTGTTTCTAAGTTGTGTAAAGTCTATACCAGGTCTCTAGGAGCTCAAGAAGGTATGAAATCTCAAACCACCCTTGGATAAGTGTTGTTCATATAATATGGTAGTAGATCCATGTATTTTAGGGCTTATCTTGAATGTATATGTGATGGATAGCATGGATCTTGAGTTTGATGTTGAGATTGTGATTTTTATGATTATGGTTAATATATATATCTCCATGAGTGTTATGAGTCATGATCTAAGTGTTTTAAGTGGTGTTTATGTTATGGAAGCATGAATAATGGTTGATCTAAGTGAATTGAGCTTGCTGAGTTTATTCAGGAACTTTGATCTGTATTGTAGCACGATTTTGAACACCCAAATGATGTCCCCTGATGTCCTACCTTATATTGTTGGAAAGATAATTGAAATTAGTTTCTGGATATGTAAGATTCATAGCTAGGTGATGTGTGGATTTTTAGTTATGGCCGGAGAAGTGAATTTTGTTTCTGGACTATGAACTGCATTAAGTGACCCCCTTGTGAACCTTGTTTAAACACCTTAAAATATGTTTGGGATCATGGAAAAATTTGAGAATGTAAGTAATGAAGTGTTGAAGACCACCCAAAAGGAATTGGATTAAAATATGAATTTTTGGATTTTATAAAAATGCTAGAGTAAAATTTGCGCAATGGAAAAAAGTCGATTAGTGGAACATTATTCTAGGGTTAGTGGTTATGGTTCGAACGTGGTAACTAAATTAAGTCGAGTAAGTGACGAGCGTAAACGAGTGATGTCATGGACTTATAGTGGGACTAGGGAGTCATAAGACGAAGTCGTTAAGTTAATTTCGTACCCCCTTAAAACCCCGTAATTAGAGAGAAATTGTTAAGGTACTAACGAACGATTATTGTTTATGTATAGATCGTTCGAATTCGCACGCTCGACCACCCCAACCAAACCAAGGCAAGTTTACTTTTCGAAACTTATCCATATACAAGGATTTACACTGTTGTGTTTGTAGTTTTCAAATTATATCAAATGCTATGTTTATCGAAGTATTGATGCAATTGAGATTGAACAAGTACATGTATGCCTTTACCCCTTGAACTTATATTGAAATGTTTTCTTCGGACAACGACTCTAGCAATAGAGGTCGTAGCGGTCCGTATATACTATTGACCGGGGAGCGGTATATTATTATATCGTATCTATATTGCGAAAACCCGAAGGGTCATTCGGGTGGTATCGTATATTCAAATAACTATTATTATATCTTCGTAAATACTCGAAACCCTATCTTGGATTAAGAGTTTATTTTATCGAATAATTATTTTATTAATTATTAATATTAAATCTTAAAATATTATTTATTAATTACTGTTCATTATTTAAAGACAAAGTTAATCCAAGATACTTTTTAATACTTTCAAATTCGAACTCTTTCGAACTCAAAACATTTTCGAAAACCCCCGGTCAGATTCTACTTCTTGTATGATTTCAAGAATCATCGGTCGACTGATGTCGGACCTCAACTACTCTGTTTTCAATCAAAAATCAAGTTTTAAAAGAAAAGAAAAAGGGACTCTGGCAGGTGTGGGAACCGTTGACGAACGATTCCCGGGATGTGTAAGCGGCCGTGAGCCAGGCGGTCCATCACTTATTATTCCGGCCCAGGTGTTGCCGAAGGATGATTACGGATGTAGTTTTCATCGAGGGTGATTACGGATGTAGTTTTCACCCGAGGGATAGTTACGGATGTAGTTTCTATCCTTCTACCGGTAGAGAAGACCCGCGGATTATTGGACTTGGATGTGGCGACTGATCATCGTCAATCCTTGTCAGGTTTTTATGTTTTCTTTAAGTCCCATTCCTCCATTTTGGAAAAATGCTTTGACACTGCTTCTTAGGCTTTTGTGCCAAGTTGCTGATAGTGTTCTATTTTGATGAGAAAGATGTTGATTCAATGCAGTATCTAGAACTACAAGTTTATTTTGAAAACAAGGGCACATATTGTTGCACCTTCGAGATTTGTCAATTATGACAAGTGATTTTATAACTGATTGATACAAACAAATATATTAATTGCCAATCATATGAGATGTATATTGCTTATCTTATATATATTTCTTGCTGAGCTTTAGTTGCTCACTCTTGCTTGTTTTCAAACTTTACAAACACAACAGCTAAGCGAAATGGTAAGACTGAGGCAGACTGCTCGAAAGCAGGTGACTAGGCCCGAGCCTCCACTTGAGATTCCACCGGTAGGCCCCATTAGCCGGATTGGTTGGCAGCTTTTTTTAGTACGTTTTATTTATCAGCATGACCTGTGCAAGGCAGTGTATCGTAACAAACTTTCAAGCCGCCAGCTTCGCTTCATATCGGAGTGTTGCTGGTAGCATAAATACTATTTAATTCGGTCTGTAATAACTCTGATAACTTATTTACTGTTTAATCAATGTGTGACGTTTCTGAGGCTCTAACCTGTATGTGTGAGTGTGGTGTGAGTTTATTGTGGGGTCGATGGCTGTGTTATATATACTGTGTGCGAGAACAGGTATGTTATTAATGGAAAATGGACCGTGAGCGCCTAAATCTCCGACCCCGGATCTGGGGGCGTCACAAAATTCTCCGAATTGATTCTAGCCGATCCCTTTAACTTAGATTCAATATAATCTACTTCTGCCAACCTTACTTTTCATCACTTGCTATTTACTATCCGTGATTTTCCACAGGTTGTTCTTCGTAAGTCAGACCAGGTCGTATATCTACCTGCTCGTACTCTTATCATCTATCGAGCATCTGCATTTTACTGGCGTAGCCTTGCCACATGAAACATGTTACGATCATGCTATAAGTTTTGGGGGGTAAAACTGGCTCGAATGCTACCTTCCGAACACCTTTAAACTCTCATATGGCCCAATAAGTCTCGGGCTCAACTGCCCTACCCTTCAAGTCTCATTAATTCTTTCTACGGGAATACATTTAGCATCATGAATCATCAACCTCATATTCTCTATCTTGTTTGCGCAGAAATACACTAACATAAACTTGCTTCTCATTCATCAACATGTTATTTAGCTGATCAATAGCAGCACGTTCTTTATCTTTACGTTGTCATCTACTTTCTTAGAAGAATCACCATCACTTGTTGTTTACGTAGTGCGTTAATAGCTAACCCTACGAGTTTCAAATTCTTCAGGGAGACAAGTAATCACTATTCCTTATCCATAAGGAACACTTCCTGAACTTGATGTAGGTATTACATGAAGTAGATAGAATTGCAGAAGAGTTTCATGCATCGCAGCTAGGTCCGGTTGATGAAACTATCACTTATACATCTTCCATAAAAGACTGGAAATTTAATGGTTTACTTCGTAAATTTTGTATCAAGGTCCTGGTTTACCTCAAAACGGGACCTTCTAAGGTATATAATATGCTTAAGACTCCATCAGGAATCGAATCTTTACTTAAACTATTATTACCGTCGATTCTTGCACAATCATCAGAGGGAATGTAAATTCCTCCACTCCGATATGACCTTCAAGGTCCTTCCAAATATCATTCTGTTTCTTCGGTATGAACATTTGTAATTATTCCTTTATACTTAGACTGTCGGCCACCTCATTGGCCTTTCCTGATAATAATAATTCCTTGTAATCCATGTTTTCTGGATACATTCCAACTCAAATTTTTTTCTACCTCATTCCCATCACTGTTGGGTGAAAGCATTCTACCTTAAGCTCTGCTGAAGGAGAAAATATATCTATCATCCATAAGTCATTGCTTCTATCTACCCGTGGGAACTTTATCACGTTTATTCCCACTCCTACTTAGGATACTTCTTTTCTTAGTTCTTTCCTTATCTTAGGATAATCTCAACCTTTATAAGTTCAATCCATACTCCCTCAGGGTTTCATACATGCATCATCTGGTATATTGTTATTGTGTCTTACATTCTCTTCCAAACTTCTAGTTGGAAACTCAGAATATTAGCTTTTCCTTGTAAGGTTTGTTAGGTCGTCCTCATCATTCCTCCTGTATTTTCTAGGTACAGGGTATATCAAAATGTCTTTGATCAATACTCTAATAATTCTATCTCTGTTCTTTCCAGAACTCTTTTTAATAATCTGTACAGGTCATTGTTGCTTTAGCAAATCCAACTCATATCATCCGAATTCACAATGTCTTTATTAGGGTTAGTGCCATCCCTTGTGCATTCCCCTGGGTTTGCCTTACTTTATGGATATCTTATCCTTAATTCAACTGCCAAGGAATTCCTGCATCCTATAATTGGCAATCAAATCATGTATCCTTAATAATGGTCTCTTTTCAACTGTTCTCATTTGATAATCGATTGGTAACTTAATGCCACCCTCTTCTTTCAGATAGTTGTCAGCCTATTTGGACTTCCAAAAGGCAACGTATGCCTATCTGCTCTCTTACAGAACTTGGTAATGGTAGCAGGGATGTTTTGGAAGATGTTGGTCGAGTTCAACGTGAATCTCTTAGTACTTTTCGTTTTTCTCAAATGTACTTGCCTTAGACAAAATTTCTACAGCATACTGATCCATCTCTGACCATTTCCATACTCTCTTCATGAACCTTCGTTGTTTACTTCCCTTAGTCGTAGTATGTTCATGGTATTCATGATACCCTAACATCATACATCTCAAGTCACTATACTTCCATTTTACTCGTAATCTTGGACAACCATATACACATGAGTCACTTTAGTACGGGTTACCCCATCCCCAAAAAGGTCTAGTAAATTCCCCATCAAAACATGGGTTGCAAAGGGTTTAGTAGAAGATTCCTATGATCTCATTAATATTTCCTTTATATCAGAAGCCCTTGCAGTCGGTGCTTACTTAGAAGCAACCCTACTTTGTCTTTTCATTGCTGGTCTAGTCACTTTATAGTCCGTTGTGACTTGGCCTCAACTGGCCACACTAAAATAAAAAAAATATATGATTTTAAGGGTTGGCTAATTAGCATTACTTTTCTAGCAATTGCCGGCATAGTGTCTTCTTCTTTGATACCTTTCTACCTTTCCAAAACTTTACTTCATATAAGTCTTAATCGACTATTCGGCACCGTCTCTGGTCACCTTTCCTCTATTTTTATCTTTTCAACTATTCTTATCACTACCACGTGCCACGCAAGCTTACCATTCCTGGCATAATAGCCTTTTCACTTAAGTCAATCTCGGAGTTTCTCAGTCCGGCTGGTTTCTTACTTACATTTCCTGTTTTCGTCCAATCTCACTTCATCATTGTATTTCTACAATCAATCGCGATAACCGGGGTCTGTCCACCAACCCATGTAGCGGCTACCTTACCCAATTCACGGGGTTTGCCCCAGTTTCTACTCTCTTCCATGATGTTCTCTGATAATCAGAAAGACAAGGTTTGCCAAAATTCGTTGAAGTTCTTCCCAGAATTATGGAAATTTTGGTCAATCTATCCATCGACCGGTAACACTAAGGAGACCAGTTTCGAAACCTGAGGAATAGTTCTATGAACCTCCTAGTAAGTAGAACCATAAGCAGTCATAATTAACGAAATAATCGTCATCGGGTTGGAAATTTAACCCCTGGAGAGGAACCAATTATATACATCCCTTAGAAGGGAATTAACAGTTTTAAACTGAAACTTGTCACAACGTCCTGATACCTATGCGTCCTGATATTCAATATTACCAAATGTCAGTCTACCTGACTACCAGTCTCAGAAGGAACATTACCGTCGGAGTTGGTTGTTCCACAAAAATTGGCACTACTAAGGCCATCCGAACCTGGTGAACCATGCTGTCCGAATGCATCCGCAAGTACTTTGTCATGCTGCGCAAGCACACATCCTAATCTTTTATGCGAAGCGTCGTTGGAAGCACAAAGTCTCCCTTTTTCCATTAAACAATGCCAATTCTTGGTCATTACCAATTTCATCTTTTAGCTCCAGGAAGATTTTCTCACATTTTTCTCTTTAACTACTGATCGTATTACTTGATCCGTTATAATTCCGCGTCGGAGTAAACTTAAGGTAACTACTATAATCCATTCAAAGAAAAGAAAGAATTTAATATTCCTCTGAATCACATGCATCTAACGTTTCTGGTTCATCATTTCACTGAGTTAAATTAACCCTATACTTAGTCTGTGACAATAGTCTCATTACGAGTTCATCTTGACTCACTGGTCTTATCTTCCGATAGGTTTGAGATCATTGTCTTGCTTACTACTTCCTTATATAACTTTATCCAATCATGCTGTCACTTCCCAATGTTTTCACTTTCTAACTGATTCATTCCTAAAATGGACATTTTCCTGAATAAAACAACTTCATCAACCACAATTTGGTTCCATAAATTACAACCTATGACATCTGCCTTCTCATGGCGAATTATTACTGACAATATTCATACTTATTCATTTATCAAATGATATGGCACTTACTGCCTCTTCTCAACTATTCCTAGGGACTCTGCTCCTCGCCTTATATCGATGCCTTTGATAATCATACATCCTTCTAGCACTCTTTTCGTTAATATGAAAGTCTCTTATGATTCTCATCTACTCCCGTATAAGATCTCAAGTAATTCTTCCAATCCGTCTTACTTGCTGGTACTACCTCCAGTAGTCCAGCCATGAATCTCACATGAATCTTCAGTTCTCTTGCTAATAGCTTAGTTTTGTATGCCCACTTTTCTGAGCACTATACCTTAATCATCTCAGTCTTTCTGGCTACAGCCCTCATTTCTCGAGGGTAAACTCCTTATCCTAACAAGATTTTCCTTATCTGCTGGAACCTCTTCCGGGTCTCCAGTAGGGTACTCTATTGAATTTACCCGCTGATCTTCAGCATATAATAAAGCATCATCGCGCTGCTGCTCGTATGCCTCAAGGTCTGTCGCCTTACTCGTCAATACGATATCGAGCTAAGTTACTATCACGATACTTAAGAGTTCCCATAAGGGTTTTATATGTCATCACTACATTAAGTAGTCCGACTATGAACTTGGGAAGAGTTCTTATTATCTTAGTGAATTTATTGTTTTAACGTCGCCTCATCTCTGGGGTTTATAACGTACGCTCTGATACCACTTCTGTAACACCCCCAGATCCGGGGTCCGGGATCCGGTGGTTACGGTTTCCAATTCTGTCCACAACAATTGAACTTTCCTTAACATAAAATAAATTACGTCTCTATGACCCAACACAACAATATAAAACACACCCGTTATAGTCCCAGAGATGAAATCAGAGTAACAATCCAATTTTTATTAATCACATTATGAGTTCTTACAATCCAAAAGAATTTCAATATAAATACATACTCTTTGCCATCCATTTACATAAGTCATACTAGACCATATTCTTGGTACTGAAAGAATAAATATATCCTACCAATAGCTTCTTCTTCAGCTCTGGTAGTCTCATCGTCCTCGCCCGCGTCGAGTGCGCCTTGTGCGAGTCATCTGGTCTAGCTGTTGTTGTGATATAATAATAAAGCAAGGGTGAGCAAAAGCCCACCAACAATAATATATAACTGAACGATACTATATAACAGTTCAAAAGTATCTTTCAAACCATATGCCATGCATTTATGGGAATGATGCCAGTATAATATGAACGATGAAGTTACAAGGTAACTAAAAGTATTTGTTTGTAGAAATATCTGCTACAACAAAAGTAAGCGAGATATTCTCATTGTTATTAAAAAGGAGGAACTTGCATGAAAAGATTGCAATTCCAGTTATGAACACTTTTCCAGCTCTGCCAACAGCAATCATGTTGTAGGAAATAAATAAGTTTGGATGATGAACCAATGATGGAGTATTCACCGCGCCCGCTGTTCCGATCTTGATGATCAGTCGAGATCGTACAGCTCAATTTAGATTTACTACCGGTAGAAGGAAGAACTGACGGCTTTACTTGTCTACCGCCTTACTAGCTCTCCCCGGCCAACGGTTGGGCCAAAGGGGATGGACCGGCGCTACTCGGCCTCTTACACGACTCCTAGTTCAAATAGAATTCATGATTCTGAATGTAACGTTCGTCCCCCTTTCCCCAAGTATAATACTTGTTGATAAGACTCTACAAAGTAGTCGTATCTAGTTGGAAAGGAAAATTCACCAATCACTTCCAAGCTATTGCTTGGTAACGAATATCAACTTGTTCCAACAATCTTACCCCTCGAAAGATGAGAAGGTAAACAACGACTTAATAAGTCAATAGCACCCGAGTTGCGAGTGAAGAGAATACTTTATGACCGGGAAGTCGACAAGATAATTAACATTTTCCAAGTAAGGTTCCCTTATTATTAGGGAGATAGACTCAAAGAAGAATGATGTCTGAGAACCTTTCTTGATATATGATTAATAATAATATGACTCCGAAATATTTTCCGTAATAATCGAAGAAGATAAACCTTATCGAGGTTATTCTAAGTATGGAATAAATATTCAGAGAATATTTATTAAAATATTTTACAGAATATTTAGGAATATGAAAGAATATCTTTAATCAGAGTATTTCTCAAATAATCCTTGAAGAAATATCGAGAGAATATTTATTGCATAATTAAATATTCAAATGAATATTCAAAATAATATTCATTAATTAATAAGACCTGAAAGGAATATTTAAAATATTTAAAATAATATTCGATGATTAAATAGAACCCTGGATGAATATTCAAAATAATATTCATAATTAATTAGGAATTTAAATGTTTATTGAAAAAGTAATATTCATTTAATGAATAATATTCTAAATGAATATCAAGTAATATTCATTTAGTAATCCAAGCTTTAAAGGAATATTCGAGATAAGACTCGATAAATAAATCAAGCTTCAGATAAACATTAAAATAATATTCATCAGGTAATTACTATCTTAAATGAATATTCAAAAGTAATATTCATTTAATGAATAATATTCTAAATGAATATCCAAATAATATTCATTTAGTAGTCCAACCTTTAGAAGAATATTCGAAATAATAATCGATAAATAATTCGACTCTGAATGAATATTAAAAAAATATTATTCATCGAATAGTTACGTTCAAATAATTATTTGAAGTAGGGATCGTTAAATAAATAATCTCGAACGAATATTCAAATAATATTCGTCGCCCGAATAATGGAAAATATTTACTTAGATATTTTCTTTCGAGGTAATCTCGATAAGTCAAGAAATATTGACTCCCGGTCTATATTTGATGAATAAGATGGATACGCCCTTCTATGAGGGTCTTACAATAATCGGCTTATAATTGATACGTTAGCTATCTAATTTTTAAGCCAATAAACGATCAGGGAACAAGCATAACGATGAAAGTAGGCATGCATGCTATGGCATATGTATAACAGAAAACATATATATGTATTCAATCACAACAACAGCCTAAAAGAAGGGAATTGAAACTTGCCTGGTAGTCGAGTACGGTAAGGGGTAGTGGTAGCGGGTCCCGGTTCAGCTCGGTGATCTATAAATAGCCAAGGCATTCGGGATTAATCACTTAAAACTTTAAAGGTAAGTTATACTTAAATCGAAACACGTTCTCGAGTTATCTCGTTATACCCCTTTTTGTGGATTTCTTTTATCATCGATCCGACCCGACATTCGTTCGTTAATACGACATGTCACTGTACTTATACTTGGCATATACTTAAGTCATATAAGTCCGAAAGTTGATTGTTACGAACCAATATTATACTCCGAGTTTTATCGCTCGTTTTCTAAGTGTTTTAACGAAGTTATAAACGAGTCGTCTTTTAGGGGTTCGTTCGCGTTTAATCTCGATTCGAATATTTTTAATAAATCGAAAAACGATCCTTTTGACATACGGTTTTCTCTCACACCTTCCTTTTTACCTCCAGTATTTAATTACCAAGATTCGCCACTGACTTACGTACTTTACGAGGGTTCAATTTCAGTTACGAATTCTCGTTTACGGTTTCGAACTACTTTTAGTATATCGGCCATAACTCCTAAACTGTAAGTCCGTTTAACACGTTCTTTATATCAAAACGAAGCTTGGAACATTATCTATCTTATCATGGCAAAATACAACCCTGGACAGTGAGTTCAAGCTACTGTGATGCACGATTTTTAAAGATTATCGAAAATCGGGCATTACAACGGCTATAACTCGGATAATTCCAAAATCAAAACCCTCCAATTATTATACCATCCACTCCAAATCACACATACATGTTATTTATCCTTGAACTAAGACCAAGCAATGTCTTTCCGTTCATATAAGCTATACTATCATCTCATAAAACCCACACATAGATCTAGTACTCTAAATATGCATACAACACTAAAACTCATCCAAAACTCCATTAAAACTCAAATCAAAGACTAGGGTTCTTGAAGTTTATACCTTCCTTGGAGTATGTAAGACCTTGATAAACCTTGATCAATCCTTGGAACACCTTAACAAAGCTTGGATCATTCAAAAGAATCAAGAAAATCAAAGTTAGTTTCATGAAAGCACTATTCACCCTCCTCTTTCTTGATTGTTTTGAAAATGGAAACAAAGGAGTTTGAAGCTAAAATTTTGAGGAGATTACTTTCTTGAAATATAGGACTCACCTTAAAAATTACAAGATCAAACAAGGAGTGGAAGGTGGATTTTTGTTTTTGAATTAAGCTAAAAGCCGAATGTAATGTTCTTGGAGAGAGTTTGTATTGCTTGGCTTGTCTCTTGGATAATAATGCATAAAGTGAAGTGTTTTTGGATAATATCTCCTCCTTGGCTGCTTTAATAAAGTGGTGAGGTAATGGATGATGTAATTTGCTTGGACAAGTGTTGATATTTTGGTGGTTTAAGGCTAACCAAGTGGTTTGTGTGCTAAGTACTTGGTTGCATTCTAATTGATCTAGTTCCTTGCTAGTTACTAGATATTTATCACTTGCACATGCATGTATCTTGATTCCCTGCTTGTTTCTTTGTCCGTTTATTGCTCAATTCATTGATCGTTCGGACGAATAACTAAGTAGTTTCACCTCTAGGGTTTACCGGGAAATTTCTCGATATTCATAATACCTTCCCCAATCCTTAATATAATCCTCGTGATGACCATGTAGGATATTTAATCTCGATACGAACTTAATCCGTAATCTAGGATTCGTTCGCTTTATTGATTAATCTCGTTATAACGTTTTAGCGGTTTCTAGAACGATTGTTTCACTGCCTCAGTGGTTTCCTACCTTCATTCTTAAATCAAATATAATAACATCCCAAAATATCAAATTCTCAAAGTTAATATCTCAATTCTTGGATTATAATAATATTTAATCCACTGTCCGGTCAAATATTATACCGAAAAAGGATTTGGAATTTTTGAATTCCGATCGTCTCTGCATTCACTTATTTCCTCCGCGTATTACTAATATGACTTCGAAACATCCATATCACGTCCCGTACATAGGGTGGCGTGAAAAGTTTTCCAACTTACAAAATCACTATTCATCCACCAAATTACTATGCACGTACAGGAAACACTATGCACGTACGGGAAACACTATGCACGTACGGGAAACACTATGCACGTACTCATTTCCCTTCAAGGATCCATTAGCTCCTTCCTGGATGGTAGATTATTCTTATCTAGGTCCTCAACCATCGAATTACTCTATTCTGACAATATACCAATGCATCAGGATCATTGTCCAAAGCAATATCCATTCATTACAATCATTGTTCTTTGAAACCACCATTCATTAGAGCTGGTGACCTTGTTGTCGGAATCATTGTTCCTCATTTTATCATTACTTAATAAAAAGTTTTAATTATATCCAAAATTTGGGGTTCTTACAATTTATATTCTTTTGCTTGAGTGTCCACTTGTCATTTGCATTGCTAGCACTTGTTTGAATTCTCTCTTGGAACGCATGACATTGATTGATGATAAAATGATAAAGGCATTTAGGAATAACCCATATTTCCCAAAATATCCACACCATGCTTATGTGATCAATTAGTTAACCCTTTGAGCTTAATCATATTCTTTCGGTGACACACCACATTACTCGCCTAAGTCCTTTTTCTTGTTTAGCCTTACGTATTCTTGATCCCATTTTGTCAAAGGCTAGTAGGAACTTGAGGGAGCAATAAGGTGTGTGAAATAGGGTTTACTATTGTTCATAACTTTCGAGGAAATATTTGTCGTTACCTTTCTAGTCGATGTTCAAGTTAAATCTAAGTGAGGATTATTGTTACATTTATCGTAGCTCTCATAAAAAAAATATAAAAAAATAATAAAGAAAAAGAAAAAAATGAAAAAAAAAAGAATATGTATACATGAGAGCATACTTATGTTTTTTGTAATCCTCCTTCATTGCGACTATTCAAGGCTTTTTGTCGAAAATGAAAATAAATTGTGTGGGGAGGAAGTTTGGTGTTGGGCATGATATTCATGGTGACTACTAGCTTTTGACAATTCACCTTGCTTTGGCCTATCTTGACATACCTTGTCCCTAGCCCCATTACAACCCTAATAAAGACCTTTTGATTGTCATTATTAATGTATGTTGTGATTTAAGTTGGAATGATACCAAGTGTCAAGAATGCATTTGATTTTGTTGGAATTGAGTGATACACTTACCCTTGTTCTTGAGTGAATATTCTTTTGTGAGTGAAAGGTGAGGTATTACTTATTTGTTTTTTGCATAAGAGATCTCAAGTTTGGACTCTGAGGTGTGCCCTTGTAGACTTAGCATGGTTACCAATAATTTTTGCACTTGACATGAACTTATAATCACTCTTGCATGGTTCTTTAAGTAGACTATGTGAATCCTTGCACTTTCCACACCAAGACTTTGCAAATTCATTTTGATTCTTAAGTTGATGTGTCATGAGAGGACATGTATGTGTGGTGTGCATTGCCATGTGATCTTTTATACAAGCTAGATGGATTTTGTGGGTACATTCACTATAGGCCCTCACGAGACCTCACTCGTCCACTAGGGCTTCCTAGGGGTTTAAAGGGCTTGTTGCATATGCCAAATGCAACCGTCACACCTACGAAAAGGAGTATAGGACTTTGCATCTAGATTTTCATTTTGTTTTTATTTTACTTGAGGACGAGCAAAAGATAGGTATGGGGGTATCTACCCATATTGGGTTCTGTTCTTTCTCTTTGTGAGAGTAGGTTCTTTTATTCTGGCATCCAGTGTTAGGTCCAATAAGATTGTAGAAGGGGGTTGAATACAATCTATACATTTTAATCGAAATTTGTCCGGTAGAATAAAATTTAATTAGACAAATTTTTGCGGAATTAATTGAAACAAAATTCAAGTTAAATATAATGATATATTAAACTTGAGGTTTATTACAAAATTAGTACTGAGAGTTATCAAGTTAAAAAAAAATAAGAAAATTCAATATGAATTTTTCTGATTTAGTTAATAAAAATTGAGATAAGAACTAGGAATATAAATTCGCTAGTGTTACAAGAGTTACAAATGATCAAGCTTAGATGGATAGAATATTACAATAATCAAAACCTTGATTTTCTATGAATTGAATTCTCTTGGCTGTATGTTCTTAAATGAGAGAGGGATATGACTTAAAACTTCTGTGTTTATGTTTAATGTTTTGCGTGCTTCTATGTAGCAGCCTTCTGTTGTATTTAAACAACTTAAGTTGAATAGTCTGCTGTCTTCAAAATATCTTCTAAATGAATTAGTTTAGACTATTCCATCAATATAGACAATTGGTAGGACTTAGAAAAGGCTTTGCAGACTATCCATTACCACCTCTATGACTTTCAACAGACTGTCCGTATGACTATTGAAGGCTGGCAGACAATCCACTTCTACACAGACTTTCAGAATGATTATCTCTTGCAGACTATTGCTTGCAAACTATAGAACTATTAGACTTTCGGTATGACTTTCTTTTAGACTAACCAGCCATCCAGACAAACCAGCTTTTAGACTATTAATATCTTAGACTTTCGGTATGACTATTGGAGATAGTCATACTAGACTTAATTCATAGTCTAAATTCATTTTCTAGTAGACTTTAATCTTTTTATAATAATTCTGAATTAATTAATTCAATAATTAACTTAATAAATAAATTAATTCTTGAAGAATTAATTTATTAATTAAGTTAACTAAATAACTTAAATTAATTAAAAAAAATAATTAACATAATTCTTTTGACGGTCTACCCTTCACTTTACCACTATAACAAATGAAGAACTTCCACTGAATTTTTGTTGACGTTCGATGCACGGTCTGGTTCATGAACGACTAACCCCAATCTTTGTTCTTCATTTTGACTTTAAGCTATGGTTTTCTCTTCTATCTTCAACTATTCTGTACTGTTTATGTTACTATCGAAATCGCTGTCACTTTAAATGAATCTACTTGCTTCAATGCTATACTGAGGCTTGAACTGCTAACTGAATCTTCTTCCAGTGTAAAACATCAAAACTATAGATTGACTTTATCTTCTTTCTTCTGACAGATAATACTATCTGAGATTCCTATGATAGTTAATATATTATTTACTTATTACAATATAATTTAAGTTGATTAGGATCCTCGAACTACAAATAGGCTGTGTCATATGACTTTCATCCAGGATCTTAGATCTACGGGATTTTATTATATTGTTCATTGATTTGGATAGTATAGAAACGCGGTTTTGGTTGGTTGTTCGAATACGTTCGGACAAATTAGATATATATTTTCCTCACGATTACAATAAATTATTGGATTATCCCGACAAAAAGACTATATATATTATTGATATAAGCGATGGATGTACCACAATTTAAGATCTGATCAACGATCGTATTTTAGTTGAAGGAAACATTGATACGATCTATTTTAAAATGTGTTTGTCCATTCTTGATTATTTTTGTAGATGTTGTATGAACTTTTATTGATGAATTAATTACCTATAAAAAAAATTAATTTATAAGAAAATTTGAAATTCTGATTATTTTTGTAGATGTCCTATGCCCTTTTAGTGATAAATTAATTATTTATCAAAAATGATGTATTTAGAATAGTGTGGTAAATATTTTTTTAATTATTAAATTTTTTAATTCAATGATAGTAGATTTTTAAAATTTGATTGCACCTTATGATTGTAGGTCGAGAGTTTGTGATATTGAAATATTATATTAAATAATATTGATAAAAATAGACTCATGTATTAAAATAATATATTTTTAGTTAAATCAATTGATGAATACGCAATTTTGAAAAATGACACTATACATAGAGAGGAGCGTAAAGAATAGATGTGCCAGTAAATAATAATATAATCGTCATTGATTTTAAATTAAAAATTATGATTAATTAATTAATAAGTATTTATGAAAATTAATCATTAACATATAACTATATATTATAGTATGATTGTAGTTGATATTTATGAAAATTAGCTCATAATATAAAATAGTATAATTTTGATTGATTTTAAATTAAAAGACTGATAATTTATTAAACATTTTATTACTTTAAAAAAGTATGTGTCTTATGCATGTACTAAATAAAATAAATTTTGTATTTTAAAAAAAAATGTTAAATAACCACGATAAGTAAATTAGGATGAGAATGATATGGATTAATTTAATTTTAATGGTAAATTCTGATTGACTCTTATATATATATGTATGAAAATTAATCTATAATATATAATAAGTAATTATGATTAATTGTAAATCAAAACAGTGAAAAATTAATATTATATATCAATTCAAAATTTATATATTTTTTATAAATCTTATAAAATATTAATTTTAATATCTAATAATGTAATTATGATTAATTATAAATCAAAATCGCTTAATATTATATATTTGTATAATTCTGATTGATTTTAATTTAAAATATTAATTTATTAAAAATACTTTTTGATATTAAAAAATATGTAATATATGGATATGTTAAATCGACTAACTACTATATTTAAATTAGAATTATTAACTAACCATGTTTTATATAATAGGATGAGAATGATAAATAAGGAAAACTTTTAACATAATAGGATTGGTCTAAAATATAGTAATGAACTCTGATTGGTCCTAAAATAATTTATAATTTTCTAATTGGTTAATTGTATCTAATTATATTTAACTACTAGCGTTCTACCCGTGCTACGCACCGAACGGTAAAATTTATTAATTAATTAATATAAACATATTATTTTAATCATTATTTAGAAAAAAAGAAGAAGAAAATTTCATTAAAATTTAAGTAATAAATTATCGTCAATTTATACCAACTGTATTAATATTAATATTATCAAACAATTATCATAACATTCATATCCCCGCTCAAACATCCAAAGCCCCCGTTTATTATTTTTTCTCAATTTTATTTTTTATTTGATTTCTCTCATTTTTTGAATCTTTCAACCAAGTTCATAAGTTTTTTACCCATATTTTAAGTTTTGTTCTTTTGAAAATTTGGTATATTTAAATGTGCAGTATTGTGTGTTTCTATAATTTTTATTACATTAATACATTCAAAATATTTGCATGGATCGCCATCAAATTTTTGAATATGTATTAAAAATTCATAAACACTTATTTCTAGCGACCGTTATAAATCATTAAGTTGTCTCTAAAGAAATTTTTATGTTTCAACGATATGAGAAAGGATCACTACTGTGCAAGATCTATTAAACGAATGTAGTTATGATCAGTGTTCTAAAAAGCGTTAAGCGGATCTAAGTGGTGAAAAGACCTTCTAGCGCTTAATCGGTTAAGCGGACGCTTAAACGGAATTTTAAGCGGATCATTAAGCAAATTAATAATATATATTTGAATTTATAAATACAATATTATTATATGGAAAATTAAAATCATGCAATAATTAAATAGTAAGAATTTAATGTGAAAAGTTCTTAATTAAAAAAGATTTTTTTTAATATTCTTTTATAATTGTTGTTATATTATAATAAATATTAAAATTTTAAAATTAAAAAAAATAGCAAGTCAACATCATTTTGACCGTAATCCGTTTAAAAACCGCTTAATCCGTCTAATAGGTCGCTTAAACTTCAAAAACGCTTAAGCATTCGCTTAGTATGAAATCGAGACGCTTAGTGTCCGCTTTCGCTTAATCGTCCACTTAAGCAATCGATTAAAACGCTTTTTAGAACACTGTTTATGATAAAGAAAAACTTTCATCTAATATAGTTTCCTATGTTTTGTCCAATATCATTTTTACAAATTTTGTGTACTTTTATTAGTGAATTGTATAGAAATAAGACATCATCAATCAACCAAACAAATCCAATATATCTCATTCTTAGAGTAAGATATGATTGTTAGAGTTTATGGTGATTGCCCTCAGTTTGTTTTTAGTGACAACTTAAAATGTGTATATTCAGTTTAGGAGTTTGTACATTGAATTTTTTATTCTTTTCTATCAGAATATGGTATATTAAATTTTAGTTTTCTTTTAAACAAGGAAGGAAAATTGATTCGATATCCGAACCCGAAATTTTGGATATACCAAACCCGAATTTCTGGATTTAGGTTCAGACATAAATTTTAAATTCTAAATAGTTTCGATTTGCGTTTGGATTTAAGTTTACTTAACCGATATCCGATCCGACATCCGATCCACTATCGAAACCCGATACATAAATAATATAATATTATAATTTGAATTTCATTTATGTAATATTTTAGATGTAAGACATATAATTTAGTTATTTTTAGTAATTAAAACTTCTCAATCGCAAATTTTATTGATATATTTAAGATGTAATTTTCTTTACTTTATATAAAATTTTCATTTGTGTTGTATACAAAGAATTATTTTTGTATCATATTTTAAATTTTACTGTACTTAGTATGTCAATTCGTATAATATGTTACATTTGACTACTTAATTTAATCATTTTCATTTTTATTTATTGTATAAATATAATTAATGTTGTTTGCGTGTAGCAGTTATTTTAATTTTGACAACATTCTTACTAATTTTGGATACCCAAAAAAACCATATCTAATCCGAAATCCGACGAATTTGGTTTTGTATCTACGCACCGAAAGTACAATTTTTGAAAATATTAAATAATTATAAAAAACATATATAAGTATTCAAAAATAAATTATTTTATCGTGTTTTTATTTTTTCCCAAATAGTTTTACAACATTTTATGCTCCTTTTACGAAATGTTCAGTTCAATATAGCCTTGTATTGAGGATCGAGCATAAAAAACAATAAAAACATAATTATTAATAGAAATATAAGCATGTACACATTTTTTCTTCTATAAATGCAAATAGAAAAGGAATTAAGGAAGTGTCAACTCTTTGGTGGTTGTTGAATAAACATGTTATACTGCTAATTGGACATTTGGAGGCTACAAAATGATCATGTTATACTGCTCAAACAGTTGCACAAATGTCCAAAATCGGTATGGTAGTTCTTGTGTTTACTCATCAATTACCCTTAATTATTATAGAAAAAATCATTTCTACTAACTAATCAATTTCCTTTTTCAGGTTAGACATATTACTTTTTTATTTTTTTAATAACTAATCAATATCTCTTTTCAGGTAAAACATAAAATCTATTTTATTTTTTTTAAATAAAATTTCTCTTTTTTTTTTCTAAAAACACTACGGATAATTCCATTTCATAAAATAAATTAATTATTTTACAATTACCATTAACTAATCAATTATATTTTCAGCTAAAACACGTTACCTTTTACAGAGAGAAAGGGGAGCCAAAACCATCACTGTCTTTCCAATTTCTGCCCAGCCACAACACTACTACTTTTTTTTTACTAAACAAAAGTCGATATATATAGATATACTTACTCTGGGTATGAATTTGAGGTTTTTTTTGTTTTCTTTTCTCCTCTAATTTTTGTGCTGAGTTTTGTGTTTGTATGTTCGATTTATATACTTGGTATTAAGAATCTGTTTTGATGTTTTCCCGACTTGCTTCGTTGCTGGGTTGTGTTGATTAGTGGTTGAATCGGAGTTAGGGGAGGCTGTTTGGTGTTGAAATCAGGATTTGGGGCAAGGCAGCCACCACCGATTAGTGGTGGTGGTGGCGGTTAAAGGTGTAACCGGAGAGTGAGAGGGGAGATAAGGGGATTGAGAGAAAGAAAAGTGCGAGAAGGGAGAGATGAACGAGAGAGAGAACGGAGAGAGAGAGAGAGAGATGAACGAGAGAGAGAACGGAGAGAGAGAGAGATGTACGGGAGAGAGAGATGCAAAGAAACGAGAGAAAACGAGTGACAGAGAGAGAGAGAGACGGGATGGAAGAGAGATGCAGGGGAGGGGTGGTGCACGGCGGCAGTGGTGGCAGGTGGGCCCCATGCGACGCTGCTACAGTGGTAAAAATTTGTGTTTTACTGTTAAAATTGGGAAATAAATAAATAAAGGGGTTCAATTATTTTAATTGAGTTTTATTTAAAATAGATATTAATAAATAGTTTAAATGGTGTAATTGGAATATTTAAATATGTGGGCGTAATTTAGTAACATAATTATTCATTGATAAAAAACAGAGATTAACAGTGAATGAATAGAGTTAAAGATGGTTTTATTTTGGAAAATTGATATTTAGCATTTCCGGATTATTTTGATTAACCGAATCGAATCAGGTTAAAATTGACATAATATTTATTATTTACGAGATTAAAAAAGGATTATTGCCGTTATATTTGGTAACCCTATTTTCGTTTTAAGCGGGATTTTCGGATATTAAAATAGTATATATTTTCTAAATTAGATCCTTGAGTTCTAAGAAGAGTTATTATCCGGGAATTATTTTTCCGTTACTTAATTTAGAGATTTTTAGGAAATTTCTAGTGTTTAAATATTATATTACCGGTCCCGGAAATATTTTATTTTTGCGAATCGCTCACATTTTTCTGGTTACCATTTTTAGAGAAAAATTCTTGAGCCGTAGATCGAAGCCAAGTTCACGGGTAGAGTATAAGTTTTATCTGCATTCACTGCACTTCGAGATCGAGGCAAGTTTCTTCTGACCCTCACTCTTTTTGAAATATTTCGAGAAATGCGGAAATATTGTTCTGTTAAAATATTTCTGAGTTGCCAGTTCGTTATAAACTCATTTTAGTATATTTTGTGTTTACAAATGCTGATTTAGATATTTTAGAGACTGCCTCTAAATTATTATAAGCTCCTAAAACGTACTTCGATTGAACTCTAGGACATCTTATTTGTTCAAGATGACCCCAAATACTATTTCAGCTATAACTACGCTCATTTATCGAGATAGTTAAATTTTATTGTCTTCAATCGGATCTATTGTTCAGATCTGATAAATTTTATTTCAATATTCAAAATTGATTCCTTGTTCGAATCAAAAGGGATACCTTCAGAATAGGGATTAGGAGAATCGTTTATCATCAGAATTCACCTAAAATACCTATTCTAGCGTATTTGAAAGTTTTCATTCTGAATCGAGTCGTTCTTATTATATCAAGATGACTCCACATGATTTATTCTAATCAACGAACCTTTCTTGTTCAAGGTTTGTTACTTTATTGCCTTGTATTGACATATTGTTCGTGTCAATATAGTAAATGAATTTCTTTTGAAAATATAGTGACGGCCTATTGTTCAGGTCGGTCTTATATAAAGTCTAGACTGGCGGTCGGCCAGAATCGAATAGGAATCCAAATCAATCAATTTTTATTCGGAGGAATAATCTTATAATCCACTGGTCAACATGGGAGATGGCCCATGGGTTTTTCTTTCAAATCAACACGAGGAATAAACTCGTGGTATCGATAGAGAAATATTAACATTTTTGGCACAAAAGTTGCCAGGTTGACTTTTCAACCACCTTTTGCTAGCAAAACGATATAGTGGTACCTGCGACATAGTGGTGATCGTGCTATGGGGTATCATGGGTGTGCGGTACTTGCGACACAGCGGTTGATCGCGCTGTGGGGTATCGTAAAGGCGAAAGACCAGTATCTCAAGTTTTAAAATTCCAATTTCTATTACTCAGAGATAAGTTATTTTGGTCTACCAGTAAGTTTTACCAGGGCACTTTGCCTGTATATGAGTATTTTTCATAAACAGAGTTGTTATCTTTCCACCTTCATTGTTAGTGAGAGAGCGAATCAGTGGACTTGCTGAGCACATAGTTGCTCATTCTTGTTGTTGATATTGTTTTTCAGTGAAGACGGAAAAAGGCGAAACCTCTTATTTCAAGGGAAAGGAGAAAATGCACCAGGGCACTGAGTTGGACTAGTGTGCTTACCCCAGAGGCATCAACCCTAGCGAAGACTATTAGCATATGTTTCGATATGTTTAATGATATAATGTGTACTAGTAATATGTTGTAATAATTCGGAGATATGTTGATGCTTGGACTTGTGGGATAGGACCACTGTTGTTACGATAAAACTTTTATGTTTATTATGAAATGTATTGTATTTTATAAGGCAGGTGATGACAGTAAGTGGCGACCTAAGTCTATAAATAGTGGATTTGGGGGCGTCACAGCTTGGTATCAGAGCTTTAATTATATTCTTATGGAAGCGAGAGATCCTAGGGATATGACGGAGCGAGAGACGAAAGGTATAAACATCGATTTCTAAAATTTATTCGAGCTATAGCTCCATAATTGTGGAGTAAAAACCCAAACGGGTTGTCAGTTATATGTTATGTATATATTTATACCATATTATGAGTTGGACCCTATTGTGATGGAGTTTTTGTCTTTTGTAGATGTCGTCGTCAGGTTCGCCCATTCCCTTCGGTCACCGATCTGTCCGAGATAGGTCACCTACCCCATATCCGGTAGGACCCTTGGATTCTTCTTCGGAGAGCGACCCGTCAGAGGAGTCGGATGATTCTTCTATTCAGATTCTTCCCTCGCCACCTCCGCAGATCATTGACTTGTTAGACTCGCCAGATCAGACCATTGTGATACCAGACTCTCCTACACTTTCTGAGGGTGACCAGGTCGTTCCTATTTTTATTGTTGCATCTACTACACCTGTACCCACACCAGACCTATATAGACATGAGGTTCCTGAGCTTGATATATCTGAGCCGATGGATGATAGTCAGCTTTCACTAGTTCGTTCCACTGCTCCACTCAGTGAGGGTTTTACTGTTCCAGGACCGGGTGCTCCTATTGTGGTATCTACTTTTGCGGACTTACTCACTCCATCAGCACCTATCTATGTGGAGACACCTACAGTTCCTACAGTACCAGATTTCACTATTCCACCGGTCGGTATTGCACTGGCATGTGACACTGCTCCTCCTGCACCTGCTATTCATATCCCTGCTCCAGTAGTGATTCCATCTGCTCCACCTTTTCCAGTACAGTCAGTTGGTGTGCCAATATAGCCGATAGTGGATCGAGAGCCAGTACCTTGGGTTGTTCATGATCATCTTTTCCAGTAGTTTCGTTGGGTATGGATTCGGTATGAGGAGGTTTTTGCTACTAGAGATGCTATACTGCGACTATTGTCAATTGACCCTGTTACAGTTCATGGAGGAGGCAGCTTACTTATGAGTGGAGATTGTACACCAGATCTCTATCTCTATTCTGACCGGACTGCAGACTGATATCATAGCCTTACCATCTTCCAGTACAGGAGCTGTTGACCGTAGTGTTGTTGCTGATTTGACTGCTAGAGCCATCGCGGAGTTCCATAGACGCGTTGGTGAGATGTTTGGTCGCTGAGACCATTGCTGATGTCATAGCCTAGACTTTTGCTATTTTGGAGGGATGGCATATATATGGACTTACCTATCCCTATCTTTTGGTTACGTATATTTTAGTTGTTAGCGACCCGAGTTTTTGTTGGCGTCAGGGATAGATCTTTCTGTATAAGGTGCTTATGTATTTTAGCATGTATCTAGTCTGACATAGGTAGACCGGCACTCAGTAGATTGAGTAGTTTTGACTTATGTATTAGCTGGCTAGCTTATATCGGATGTAGTCACTGAATGTACCTTATGGTACCTTTTGATTATATATGATGATATCAGTATCTTTGCACTTTTATCTGTTTTAGACTTTATTATTACTGTTGTACTTTATTAGTAGCACTCCTGTTTAGTTGTAAAAAAAAACTGAAACGTTTTCTAAAACGACTAAAGCATTTTCTTAACCCACGACATTTGAGATTTAGAATTTTGCAACCTGCTAGTGGTTTTACCTAAATGGGATAAATGTTTTATTACCTTGACGCATGAGATATATCTTCAGCATTTTTGAAATTCGACATACGATTTTGAGGATTTACGTTACCAGCATTGATATTCTGCTATACATATATATTTTACCCTATTTAACCAAGCTCTGTGTTTTCAATCTTAATAGAAAAAGATGCCTAAAAGAGGTAGACCCCGCAAGAACCAAAGAGTACCCCCGACAAAGGACCACCATGATGTTGATCCCAATCCTCAACCAGAGCCTAAACCTGATCCAACTCCCGCAGTACAACCAAATCCAAATCCTAATGACCCTATGGGTTTACTCGTGGAATTCCTGAAACAATATACGTAGAATCCTCCACCTAGGCAAGAAATACCTCAAGTCAGAAATGATCAACCCCCTGCGCCACCAGCTAAAAATACATTTACCTTTAAATCTTTCAAATCATTAAATCCCCCTGAGTTTAAATGAACCACTGATCCTGTTGAGGCAAGAATCTGGTTACGACAGATGGAAAAGACCTTTGAGATTGTAGGAGTGGAAGAAAAGAAGAAAACTATTTTTGCAGCCTACATGTTAAAAGGTGAAGCGAATTATTGGTGGGAATCAAAGAGAGCCATGGAAGGGAACGTAGTCATACCCTGGACTTAGGGGAGAGCACGGTTCGGTTCGGTTCGGTTTTGCCCCGAAACCGAACCCGAAACCGCATGTCTTCGGTTTTTAAAATTGAAAACCGTAACCGCAACCGAACCGTCGGTTTCGGTTTCGGTTTTAAAAAGCTCGGTTCGGTTTTTAACGGTTCGGTTTCGGTTATAAAACCGAACGAAAAAATCATAAATATATTACAAAAACCAGTATATGAGTAAATGACAAAATGTACTCTCAGTTGCTAATACAAAAGCAAATTAGAACTTTCTCATGTAATATGTAAATTGATTGCAATATAATCTTAGTTGTAATACAATTTACATGATAGTAGAAACCTATATATATAGTTTACGAAAATGAGAAGTTACCAGCCGGAGCAGTCACCAGAAAGTTTTATAAATTTATATAAATTATATATTTATTTTAATAATCGGTTCGGTTCGGTTTTAATCGGTTCGGTTTTAACCTAAAACCGGAACCGAAACCGAAAATTTCGGTTTTTAAAAATCAAAAACCGCAACCGCCGATTCGGCTTCGGTTTCGGTTTTTTCGGTTCGGTTTTGGTCGGTTTCGGTTCGGTTTCGGTTTCATTTCGGTTTTTTGCTCACCCCTACCTGGACTAGGTTCACACGGCTGTTTTTGGAGAAATATTTTCCTAATACTCGGAAAATCAGATGGAGATCAAATTTCTGGAACTTAAACAAGGCAATATGACTGTAGCTGAATATGAAGCAAAGTTTTCTGAACTCTCTAGGTTTGTGCCTTACCATGTGGATACTAACTAAAAGAGAGCTAAACGTTTCCAACTAGGGCTGAAACCATGGATCCAGAATCGAGTTACGGTAATAGAAATCACCAACTATGCTACTTTGGTTCAAAAAGCATCTATCGTCGAAAGTGGAACTGAGTTGTACTCAAAGGACAAGGATGTGAAGAAAAGGAAGTTTCAGAATCGTGGAACTAGTTTTGAGAGGAAACCTGACGATCGGAATGGGAAGAAACCATTTGTGAAGCGAGAAGACAGAAGCAATGACATGAAGAGAATTGGGAATCAAGACACTAGGGGAAACAACCAGAAATTCAGACCCCCTCAGACAACCAATCTGATTCAAGGAAGGCCACCATTACCCGAATGCAGTATGTGTGGGAAGAAGCACCCAGGACCTTGTAACTTTCCAGCATTGTTTGCTATAATTGTGGACAGAAAGGGCATTATTCTTCTAACTACAAGGAGAAAGAGAAGACAACTACTTGTTTCAAATGCGGGAAGAAAGGACATATCGCACGAGATTGCAAGTCACCACCAAAGGAGACAACTGTACCTAGACTAATGGCACCCCCTAGCAACAAGCCAACTGCACATACTTTCAACATAACGGTGAAGGATGCTATTGCTGACAGCGATGTAAATGCAGGTACACTTTTAGTAAATTCTATAGATGCATGTGTTTTGATTGACTCGGGAGCGACAAGATCTTTCATATCGGAGAATTTTATGAACAAATTGGATATCCAGTCTGTACCATTAGGGGAGACCTTGATTATAGAAGTAGCAAATCAGGAAAAAGTTCCTGTAGATCTGATATGTCCCGATTGTGGAATCGAACTCAAGGACAACGCTTTGAAGCAGATCTTCTTTCTTTTAATCTAGGGGAGTTTGATATAATACTTGGAATGGATTGGTTAGCACGTTATGACGCTTAAATCAATTGTCGACGTAAGTGGGTTAGTTTAAAGGGCTCAAATGGCAAAAGAGTACAATTTCGCGATGAAAACCTACTCGAAATTTTCTGACTATGGTCCAAGCGAAGAAACTACTGAGGCAAGGATGTCAAGCCTACATGGCTCATGTGGTTGATAATGAAAAGCAAGCCCCTGCTATTGACGAAATTCCTGTAGTGAATCAATTCGAGGATGTTTTTCCTGAAGAATTACCTGGATTGCCTCCTGACCGAGAAATAGAATTCACTATCGATCTTGCCCCAGGAACTACACCGATTTCCAAAGCACCATACCGAATGGCTCCAGTTGAGATGAAGGAGTTAGCCACACAACTGCAAGAACTATTAGACAAAGGCGTAATCCGACCAAGCGTATCCCCTTGGGGAGCTCCAGTGTTATTTGTGAAGAAGAAATACGGATCTATGAGGTTGTACATAGACTACAGAGAGTTAAACAAGATGACGATCAAGAATAAATATCCGTTGCCACGAATTGACGATTTGTTTAATCAACTGAAGGGAGAAGCTTATTTTTCCAAGATTGACCTTAGATCGGGTTATCACCAGTTGAAGATTAAACCTGAAGATGTGCCAAAGACTGCCTTTAGGACTCGCTATGGGCATTACGAATTTCTAGTGATGCCATTTGGATTGACAAATGCTCCAGCTGCGTTTATGGATTTGATGAATTGCGTATTAAAGAAATATTTGGGCAAGTTCGTGATTGTGTTTATTGATGACATCTTGATTTACTCTAAAAGCCAAGAAGAACACAACCAGAACATCTTCGTTTAGTTTTAGAAACTTTACGCAAGGAAAGGCTATACGCTAAATTCTCTAAGTGCGAGTTTTGGCTAAGTAAAGTACAATTCCTAGGACATATTGTGAGCAGTGAAGGAATTTCTGTTGACCCCGTGAAAGTGGAGGCAGTTGCAAATTGGGAAAGGCAAAAGACTCCAATAGAGGTCAGAAGTTTTCTTGGACTAGCAGGATATTATCGTAGATTTGTAAAGGATTTTTCAAAGATAGCTACACCATTGACCAAGCTCACCAGAAAGAATGAGAAGTTTGAATGGACTCCCAAGTGTGAAGAAAGTTTTCAAGAACTTAAGAGACGGTTAACATCTGCCCCGATTTTGACATTACCAGACGATACGGAAAATTTTGTAATCTATAGTGATGCTTCCCACAAGGGTTTAGGAAGCGTATTAATGCAGCATGGAAAAGTAATTGCTTATGCTTCCCGACAGTTAAAAGATTATGAGGTAAGATACCCAACTCACGATCTCGAATTAGCGGCGATTGTTTTTGCACTAAAGATTTGGAGACACTATTTATATGGGGAAAAGTGTGAGATTTATACTATAAGAGTCTAAAATATATCGTCACTCAGAAAGAATTGAATATGAGGCAGAGACGCTGGTTAGAATTGATCAAGGACTATGACTGTTCGATTAATTACCATCCAGGGAAAGCCAATGTGGTAGCAGACCCACTAAGTAGAAAAGAGAGACTTCACCTGGTAGTATCGTCAAAGGAATTGATCAAAGAAATCGAGAGATTTGATTTGGAGATTAAGATTCCCGTCCAAACTAATGAGAGAGTATATGAAATCTCCTTACAACCAGAGTTGATCGAAAAGATTCATCATTGTCAAGAGAAAATGATGGAAGAAGAGAGGGATCAGTTAACAGGAGAAGAATTTCAAAGTCCAAAGGAAGTTAAAGGAATTAAAAGATTTACATCTAGAATTTGGATATCAAATGTTGCAGAACTAAAGGAAGAGATTTTGAGCGAAACACATAATTCGAGGTACTCTATTCATCCCGGAAGCACGAAGATGTATCTGGATATCAAGCAAAACCATTGGTGGCCTAACATGAAAAGAGAAATTGCAGACTGGGTAAGTAAATGTTTAACCTGTCAGAAAGTGAAGGCAGAACACCAACGACCAATGGACTTTTACAACCCTTAGAGATACCCGAGTGTAAATGGGAGCATATTACCATGGATTTTGTCATAGGATTGCCCCGAACTAGAGCTAGCCATGATGCAATTTGGGTCATTGTTGACCGACTCACTAAATCTGCGCATTTTCTGCCAATTAGTGATAAGTACTTCGTTGAAAGATTGGTGAACATATACCTAAAGGAAATCGTGGTTCGTCATGGAGTACCTGTTTCAATTGTATTTGATAGAGATGCCCGTTTTACTTCTAGATTTTGGAAAAGTTTTCAGGAATGTCTTGGCACGAAGTTAAATTTGAGCACTGCATATCATCCACAAACTGACGGACAAAGTGAAAGGACAATTCAAACAGTTGAGGATATGTTAAGAGCCTGTGCACTGGATTTAGAAGAAAGTTGGGATGATCATTTTCCCCTGGTTGAGTTTGTTTACAACCATAGTTACCACTCCAGCATAGGTATGGCACCATATGAAGCCTTGTATAGAAGAAAATGTATATCACCTCTATACTGGGATGAAGTAGGAGAACCAGAACTACTTCAACAAACCAAGCAGGCAACAGAAGTTATTCGAAAAAGGTTAGTTACAGCTCAAGATCGACAGAGAAAGTATGCAAATCAAAAGAGAAAAGACAAAGCATTTGAAGTGGGATATAAAGTGATGCTGAAAGTTTCACCTTGGAAGGGAGTATTGAGATTTGGAAAGAAAGGCAAGTTGAGTCCCAGATATATAGGACCTTTTGAGATTCTCAAGAAGATAGGACCACTAGCTTATCAGTTGGCCCTACCTCCAGACCTTCAGCATATCCATGATGTGTTTCATGTTTCTGTGTTAAGAGAGTATCATTCTGATTTCAGACATGTTATAACCTATGAACCAGTGGAAATCCGTCCTGATTTGACATACGAAGAACAGCCAGTACAGATCTTAGATCATAAAGTGCAAGAGTTAAGAATTAAGAAAGTGAATTTGGTAAAAGTACTTTGGAGAAATCACCAAGTCGAGGAAGCCACGTGGGAATTAGAAAGCGAAATGCGGAATAAATATCCTGAATTGTTTAGTGCGCAATTTTGATTCCGAGGACTGAATCCTTTAAGGGGGGAAGACTGTAATAACCGCGAATTTTTGAATAAAATTTTTCTAGATATTTAGATTTTATTTAAGATCGACACATTAGTATTTGATTTGTTTTTAGTGCAAGTGCCGTAAATTTTAGAATTATATATATATATATATATGTATATATGTATATATATATATATATATTATATTATACTATATCATATCATATTTATTTGGTATTTACTAAAATTAGGAAATTTATGTATATATATATATATATACACAAAAGAATGAATGATTGGGCTTGGGCTTGGCAACGTGGTTTTGTCTCAGCCACTCTTGTTGAATGGAGGGGGATTAAAACGTACAAGACTAGTAGAAAAAAGGGGGTGTTATATAGAGAGAAAGGGGAGCCAAAACCATCACTGTCTTTCCAATTTCTGCCCAGCCACAACACTACTACTATTTTTTACTGAACAAAAGTCGATATATATAGATATACTTAGGGTATGAATTTGAGGTTTTTTTTTGTTTTCTTTTCTCCTCTAATTTTTGTGCTGAGTTTTGTGTTTGTATGTTCAATTTATATACTTGGTATTAAGAATCTGTTTTGATGTTTTCCCGACTTGCTTCGTTGCTGGGTTGTGTTGATTAGTGGTTGAATCGGAGTTAGGGGAGGCTGTTGGGTGTTGAAATCGGGATTTGGGGCAAGGCAGCCACCACCGATTAGTGGTGGTGGTGGCGGTTAAAGGTATAACCGGAGAGTGAGAGGGGAGATAAGGGGATTTAGAGAAAGAAAAGTGCGAGAAGGGAGAGATGAACGAGAGAGAGAGAGAACGGAGAGAGAGAGATGTACGGGAGAGAGAGATGCAGAGAAAGGAGAGAAAACGAGTGAGAGAGAGAGAGAAGGGAGAGAGAGAGAGAGAGAGACGGGATGGAAGAGAGATGCAGGTGGGGCCCACGCGCCGCTGCTACAATAGTAAAAATTTGTGTTTTACTGTTAAAATTGGGAAATAAATAAATAATGGGCTTCAATTATTTTAATTGAGTTTTATTTAAAATAGATATTAATAAATAGTTTGAATGGTGTAATTGGAATATTTAAATATGTGGGCGTAATTTAGTAACATAATGATTCATTGATAAAAAAGAGAGATTAACTGTGAATAAATAGAGTTAAAGATAGTTTTATTTTTGAAGATTGATATTTATCATTTCCGGATTATTTTGATTAACCGGATTGAATCAAGTTAAAATCGGCATAATATTTAATTATTTACGAGATTAAAAAAATGGATTATTGCCGTTATATTCGGTAACCATATTTTCGTTTTAAGCGGGATTTTTGGATATTAAAATAGTATATATTTTCTAAATTAGATCCCTGAGTTCGAAGAAGAGTTATTATCCGGGAATTATTTTTCCGTTACTTAATTTAGAGATTTTTAGGAAATTTCTAGTATTTAAATATTATATTATCGGTCCTGGAAGTATTTTATTTTGGCGAATCGCTCACATTTTTCTGGTTGCCATTTTTAGAGAAAAATTCTTAAGCCGTAGATCGAAGCCAAGTTCACAGGCAGAGTATAAGTTTTATCTGCATTCACTGCACTTCGAGATCGAGGCAAGTTCTTTCTGACCCTCACTCCTTTTGAAATATTTCGAGAAATGCGGAAATATTGTTCTGTTAAAATATTTCTGAGTTTCCAGTTCGTTATAAATTCATTTTAATATATTTTGTGTTTACAAATGTTGATTTAGATATTTTAGAGACTGCCTCTAAATTGTTATAAGCTCCTAAAACGTACTTCGATTGAACTCTAGGACATCTTATTTGTTCAAGATGACCCCAAATACTATTTCATCTATAACTACGCTCATTTATCGAGATAGTTAAATTTTATTGTCTTCATTCGGATCTATTGTTCAGATCTGATAAATTTTATTTCAATATTCAAAATTGATTCATTGTTCGAATCAAAAGGGATACCTTCAGAATAGGGATTAGGAGAATCGTTTATCATCAGAATTCACCTAAAATACCTACTCTAGCGTATTTGAAAGTTTTCGTTCTGAATCGAGTCATTCTTATTATATCAAGATGACTCCACATGATTTATTCTAATCAACGAACCTTTCTTGTTCAAGGTTTGCTACTTTATTGCCTTGTATTGACATATTGTTCGTGTCAATATAGTAAATGAATTTCTTTTGAAAATATAGTGACGGCCTATTGTTCAGGTCGGTCTTATACAAAGTCTAGACTGGCGGTCGGCCAGAATCGAATAGGAATCCAAATCAATCAATTTTTATTCGGAGGAATAATCTTATAATCCACTGGTCAACATGGGAGATGGCCCATTGGTTTTTCTTTCAAATCAACACGAGGAATAAACTCGTGGTATCGATAGAGAAATATTAACATTTTTGGCACAAAAGTTGCCAGGTTGACTTTTCAACCACTTTTTGCTAGCAAAACGATATAGTGGTACTTGCGACATAGTAGTGATCGTGCTATGGGGTATCACGGGTATGCGGTACTTGCGACACATCGGTTGATCGCGCTGTGGGGTATCGTAAAGGCGGAAGACCAGTATCTCAAGTTATAAAATTCCAATTTCTATTACTCAGAGATAAGTTATTTTGGTCTACCAGTAAGTTTTACCAGGGCACTTTGCCTGTATATGAGTATTTTTCATAAACAGAGTTGTTATCTTTCCACCTTCATTGTTAGTGAGAGAGCGAATCAGTGGACTTGCTGAGCACATAGTTGCTCATTCTTGTTGTTGATATTGTTTTTCAGTGAAGACGGAAAAAGGCGAAACCTCTTATTTCAAGGGAAAGGAGAAAATGCACCAGGGCACTGAGTTGGACTAGTGTGCTTACCCCAGAGGCATCAACCCTAGCGAAGACTATTAGCATATGTTTCGATATGTTTAGTGATATAATGTGTACTAGTAATATGTTTTAATAATTCAGAGATATGTCGATGCTTGGACTTGTGGGATAGGACCACTGTTGTTACAATAAAACTTTTATGTTTATTATGAAATGTATTGTATTTTATAAGGCAGGTGATGACAGTAAGTGGCGACCTAAGTCTATAAATAGTGGATTTGGGGGCGTCACAGCTTGGTATCAGAGCTTTAATTATATTCTTAGGGAAGCGAGAGATCCTAGGGATATGACGGAGCGAGAGACGAAAGGTATAAACATCGATTTCTAAAATTAATTCGAGCTATAGCTCCATAATTGTGGAGTAAAAACCCAAACGGGTTGTCAGTTATATGTTGTGTATATATTTATACCATATTATGAGTTGGACCCTGTTGTGATGGAGTTTTTGTCTTTTGTAGATGTCGTCGTCAGGTTCGCCCGTTCCCTTCGGTCACCGATCTGTCCGAGATAGGTCACCTACCCCATATCCGGTAGGACCCTTGGATTCTTCTTCGGAGAGCGACCCGTCAGAGGAGTCGGATGATTCTTCTATTCAGATTCTTCCCTCGCCACCTCCGCAGATCATTGACTTGTTAGACTCGCTAGATCAGACCATTGTGTATTTTATAAGGCAGGTGATGACGGTAAGTGGCGACCTAAGTCTACAAATAGTGGATTTGGGGGCGTCACATAAACGGTCTGGTCCGGATCTTGGATAGATAGGCTCGATCATGTCTAATTTACTGATCTAGACCAGAATGTTGTGTAAAGTCTCAAAAGCCTCGAAAGCTTGTTTATATTTTTTTCTCGCGCAATGGAGAAATTATATTAAGGAAAATAATAAGAAATTATATAAAAAAACTGATTGAGTGATTGGTCTAATAAATCTTAAGTCATAAGTTTAGAAGCATTTAAACCCATGACAAATGAATATTTTTATATAAAGCCAAGTACAATGGATGTTTCATCGTATTGAAGTAGCTCTTATAAAAAAAAATAGCATCATTCACAAACATTAACTTTTCCTAGTCAAAAAATTTAAATTGTAGGCATACTTAGTTTGATGAAGGAATAAATATGCTCCCCAGGGTGTGGTATAATCTCAAAGTAGTGGAAAGACTGATTTTTGTAGTATATTTGTCTGTTAGTCTCACTTGTATTAAATTTGTCTGTTAGTCTCACAACAGGCCATAAACACAATTTACAATGATATAGTTTCATCTTATTTTAATTTGTCAAGTTCACGCATATATTTCATATATATCAATTTGATTACCTTGTAAAAGATGGAGGTGAAAAGGTTAGAAGCGACGAAAAATACGAAACATAAAAAAATTTATAAATTTTGAAATAATAAAATAATTAAATATATCTTTGAAATCAATATTTTATTTACACATGTATCACGTCAATTTTATTTATTTAACTAATTGTACATATAATTTAATATCAATCTAAGGCAAACTTATTAAGTAATTGTCTTTACATTACTGGATTTCATTTAATTAATGTTAAACCACACATTAAATTTAAGGACATGTATTTAAAAATGTTAATAATGAAAAAAATGGATGATTATGATTTTGAAAGATAATTATAAAGCGTTTATTTAACTATTAGTAAATCTAATTTAATATTAATTTAATATGGATTTACTAATTAATTAAATTTATATTCTTGAATTTTTAAATTAATGGGAACCACATAACAAATTTAAGGACAAATAATCAAAATGGTACTAATAGAAAAATGAATGGGTTTAACTTTAAATGATAATTATATTAAAAAAAATGGTTCAAAATTAATGGTTTTAAGATTCCGTACCTTTGGTCATCAATTCGTGTAGTGAAAGAGTCTTTCTGAATGGTTTTGGTCATTCATGATACACCTTTGAATATTAAGTTGGTGAAATGGTAATATATATAGTGTTAAATTAATTAGTAATTAAGTTCATAAATGAAGAGATTTTTGATTGGTGTATTGAAGAAAGAAATTACTAAATACATTTTCATTGAATATGATTTATGTGTTTTTCTCAAGAATCAACTTCCAGGGTCTACAAAAAATTTGCTTCACAGGAATTGAGAAACTGATCTTATATGGGCATCGTACTTTTAAATGTATGAACAATGATACAATAAATATTTTAGTTATCATGAAAGTAAGTATGAATGATAACATTGGCAACCGAACACTGTAAAAAACGTTTATCTATAGGCACGCTTAATAATATAAATAAATCGGTGTAATGTGGTAAGAATTGATGCCTACAATTTAGTAAGTCGCAGAATTATTAGAGCTGGCCACTGAATATTCTAATGAGAAGTAACTCTGGGAGAATTTGGATTGGGGATGATGAAAAATCGTTTTCTATATTTTTTTGTTAGAATAGTTTTTCTTTCGATTTTATTGGACAATTAAAACACGAAACATACAATACATATATAATCGAAATAAAAAGATAATTTATCCAAGTATAGTATGTCACATAATAAAAAAGATACAAAGTAATACCTTAACCGAAATTGATATGATTTAGCCATGAAGAGAATTAATATAGACACTTGGTTCATCAAAGTTCGCTAGGTCTGATGGGGAATAAGGAATAAATGGCTTAGATTTCCTGTAATGTTTAAATTGATATAATAATTATATTTTTTAGTTTGCAAGAATTTTATATTTGAGGTAATTTTATTTTACATAAATTGTTTATTAGTTGATCGTTAAAAGAAAAATTAGTAGTAACTATGTTTAATTAATTGATATAAAAAAATAAAAATAAATTGTTATTAAATTTAAATTGAGTTGAGTTTAATCTTGGCTGAAATGTAGAATCTAGATCCAATAGAGAAACACGTACATTAAGATTAATTGGTCTAAAATTTAGTAGACTCTATTTGATGTTAAAATAATTCACAATCTTTTAATGGATTTATTAAAACGTGGTAGATTATTAAATTTAAATTGAGTTGAGTTTAATCTTGGCTGAAATGTAGAATCTAGATCCAATAGAGAAACACGTACATTAAGATTAATTGGTCTAAAATTTAGTAGACTCTATTTGATGTTAAAATAATTCACAATCTTTTAATGGATTTATTAAAATGTGGTAGATTCGGGTATTATAATAAAGGATGTTAAAAAACAATTCATAACTAAAACATATACAAACATAAGTAATATACCATCATGTGGATTTATAGAAAATTTTACTTACGATTAGTAGTAATTTTTAAAAATAAAAACCAGGTAATATACGAATTTATTAACTCAATATATTATTATATTTAAACACAATTTAAACGCGATTAGTAAATTAGAATAAGCATGGTAAATAATAAATTTTTTGTGTATGATTGATTGATTTATAATTTAGAAGTGAATTCTGATTGTCTCTAAAATAATTTTAATTTTTTGATTGGTAATTTATTCACCAACCAAAAATAAAACTCTTCTACCTTATATTTAATAATTAAAGTAATTAAAATAGTAATATACGAATTTATTAACTCAAGATATTACTATATTTAAATATAATTTAACCGCGATTAATAAATTAGAATAATCATGGTAAATAATAAAAATTTTGCATATGATTGATTGATTTAAAATTTAGAAGTGAATTCTGATTGTCTCTAAAATAATATTAATTTTTTGATTGGTAATTTATTCACCAACCAATAATAATACTCTTCTATCTTATATTTAATAATTAAAGTAATTAAAATATATGTAGTTTTGGCTTATATGCATTTATTAATTAATTTTATTAACAAAATATTAATAATATTTTTGAGACTTTAAAAAAATTGAGACTTTGAAGTAGTGGATTTTATCCAATTCATTTAAAATCTGATTCAAATCCGATTTTGTAGTGTTAACTTATATGCATTAATTAATTAATTTTATTAACAAATTATGAATAAAATATATTTTTGAGATTTTAAAAAAAATCGAGTATTTAAAGAAATGGATTTTATCCAAGTTATTCAAAATCTGATTTCGAATCCGATATTTCAGATTTCTAGCCTAGAAGAGTTAGATTGTAATTATTTAAAATCAATTTTAATTGCACAACTTATATTATAAAAATCAATTTATAATGTATGATAATATGATTGTGATTGACTTTATATTAAAAGAATGGTTAATTAATGAATGATTAATTATGAAATTTTATTTAAAATATATATTGTAGTAATTGATTTCAAATTAAAATTTTGAGTTTTTGGTAAATATTTTTTATTGAAAAAATATTTATTTATGGATATGTTGAATAAAATCATTCTTATATTTAAATTAAAAGTGTTAACTAATCATGGTTAATGAGTTAGGGAGATAATGTAAATAAGGAAAATTATTAATATAACATAATTGGTTTAAAATTTAGGAATTAGTTCTGATTCATAGTTTCTGATTGGTTATCAGGTATTATAATAAAAGATATATCTAGATAGACTCAGGTATTATAATAAAGGAAGGATAACACCATATTTTACTAACATTATATTTTCTTCTAATGATATCTTACTAATATCATTTATAATTTTATATTTTGGTACTGTTATAGCCAAAATTCGGTTCGGGTATTTTCAAGATGGATTCGGGCCAAATGTGGGTCCAATTTGGGGGAATTCTAGAATAAATTAGGGTTTTGACTCAAGTTGGAGGAATTAGAACGCGCCCTGGCTTTCCTTATAGTTAGGGCGCGCCCTAAATATGAAATATGGGGATAAATGTGTTCAAGGTGGTTTTCTAAGAAGACATTGAAGAAATCACTCCTAGGATTCCATTCAAGCGTGGATTCCACTCAAACATGGATTCCATTCAAGCTGGAATTCCGTAAGTTGAAGAATTCCCTCCTGTCGTATCTCAGGAGGGGGATGTCCGTCGCGGAAGGCCTCCAGGGGTTTGCCTGGATATAAGGACCCTTCTTAGACGCTAAGGGAGGCATCCGTGCGCCCTAACGTGGAAAGATGGGGACTTTCTGGTGTGTGCTTTGGGAGCTCTGTTCCTGTAGCCAATGGGCGCGCTCTCATTGGGGAACTTTGGAGTAATCCTGCACTTTGCACCCAAAAGCTCTGGATCACCTGTCCTGCTATCTGGTGGGTGCTTCTCATTCGGGGGACAGGGATGCGTTCTGCACTTGGGGTAAACCACGGCTATACCTGCATCTTTGAAATCAAGAAATAGCTGGTAACGGATAGGACTAGTCCTCGACGGGGGAAGTTTCCTTATCCGTGAAGTCTTGAGATCTTGGATGAGCCTTGGGCCTTTGTGGTTAGGCCTCATAGTAGAACATTCCGGAAGCTGGTTCGTTATCTAAGCCCATTTGGGTTTCTTGTTCTCCAAGAACTACGTCTGGCTTGATCCCCTATAAATACCGGGGTACGTAGGCCGATTGAGGGGTTGGAAGTCGAGAGCTCACAAATAGCCGCCACTAACCCTATCAATCTCAGCCACCAATTACGCTCAACAACCACGCACCACCGTTTTCTCCGGCAAAGAACCACCGCATCAGATCTTGTTTCCGGCGACGTACCTCGAATTTTGTTGTTCCCAAATTCCTCCGTCAACAAATTGGCGCTAGAAGGAGGGGCAGCCAATCAAGATCTACATCTTAGGAGGAAAAGATGTCTCACAATCATGGCAGTGGTTCTCAAGGAGAAGATGGTTACGATTCTGAAGATAGCTTGGGAGATAACCGAGCGCGTCATGAAGCTTACGTCCCGGAAAATATAGCTGCTCCTCCGCGACATCAAGGAACTCCGGCCGCCATCGGCGGACAGCCGCCCGTTCTCATCAGTAATTCGGCATTAATGGAACAGCTGTATGTTATGCAAGATGCCATAAATAGTTTCGGGGCGAGATTGGGTTCGGTGGAGGAAGAGCAAGAATCAAGGAGAAAATCTCGGAGTATCCCACGAAATCATCGACGATCGGGGAAATCCCCTCAGATCGTGGAAGATTCTCGAAGGGGGGAGGAAAGTCATGAAAAGAAATTTCAGCTGGTTACTCCTAGAAGGTTAGATTATTCTGATCCTATTATTGAATATCCTAGTGAAAATAATTCTGAGCGCAGGTTGGTGAATCCTCAAGAG
The DNA here is from genome assembly GCA_036435485.1 of Saposhnikovia divaricata. Taxonomy (NCBI): domain Eukaryota; kingdom Viridiplantae; phylum Streptophyta; class Magnoliopsida; order Apiales; family Apiaceae; genus Saposhnikovia; species Saposhnikovia divaricata. The sequence continues at coordinate 118,373,477 of CM071598.1, read as the reverse complement.
AGGGCGCGCCCTCATCCTCACCGTTCAGGGCGCACTCCTCATGAGATTCAAAGGGACGAAGAGCAAATCGCTAAAAAAAGGAGAGATTTTGCCAGCTTGAAAGAACGCCCTGGAATAAGGCTTGATGACGATGATTTGAGGATGGTGCTCCTCGAGCTTCAGAAGAAAGACAAATATATGGAATCGAGGCCCCATGATTCACAGCGCGTGCCCCCTGATAACAGGTCGCGGCCCCTTGGACATGAGCGAGCCCTTCCTCAAAGCCATGATTCACAGCGCGTGCCCCCTGACAACAGGTCGCGGCCCCTTGGACATGAAAGAACTCTTGCTCGAAATAATAATCCACAGCGCGTGCCCCCTGTTCAAAACAGGTCGCGGCCCCTTGGATTCCACCGAACTCCTCATCGTGATAATACTGAAAGAAGAAACCGTGATAACGGTGACAGAAGAATGGATTGGCACCAGGGAAACAGGCGCCCCCGTAATCAGGGCGCGCCCTCAGGGGGGAGAACCCCCCGCATCCATCAAATTCCCTCAAGTACTTCCAGTGAGTCCAGGTCGAGGACGCACTCTCGCTCGGGAGAACAGTATCAGAGAGGTTCTCAAGGGAATCCACAACCTCATGGAAATCCCGAGGGTCATCAAATTCAAACTCAAGAGGTTGTGACTCAACCACAAGTTGAAATTCAAGGAGGTGTTCAGACGGCGGCTCCACCGCCACCTCCACCCCCGGGGGGTACTCAGACTGTGGAACAACCAAATATCCAGAATATTCCCGGAGTGGGAACATTTAATGTGGATGACTTAAAGAAACTCCTTGCTCACCTAGATGGAGGAAGAATATCTGCAACTGCTCCAACATCTTCTCCCTTCTCAACTGAGGTTAGAGAGGCGCAGCTCCCTGCTGGGTATAGATCAATGACTAATGATTTGCGATTTCATGGAAATGCAGACCCTGTGGAATTCCTTGGACGTTTCGATATTGAGATGGATGTCTATCAAGTTACGGAACTGGCTAGGTGTCGATTGTTGGCGGCAACTTTCAGGGAGAGTGCTCAGCAATGGTTTCAGAAGCTTGGTCCGGGGATAATTACGTCGTGGCAGGTGATGAGGAACTTGTTCTTGACTAAGTTCCAGGCCGCGGTAAAATATGCTCCTCCGGTCACAACCTTGGCCAATATCAAGCAAAGGGAAGGGGAGAGTCTGCAATCCTATTTCAAAAGATTCAACTCGGAATCCACTATGGTGAGAGGAGCGACAGATGAAACACTCAAGAGTTTCTTAATTGCTGGATTGTCGGTGGGAACAGATTTCTGGAAACATCTTCAAGGACGTGATCCACCTACGTTGGCTGATGTGTTTGCACAAGCTGAGTCTTTCAAAATTGTGGAACAATCCTTGGCAGACAACCGAAAAACTGACAGTCAGAATGGTTCCAAGGCAAAGATTGGTAAAAGGAAGGATAGGTCTCCCAGTCCTACCCGTCGTATAGCAACTGGTGCGAACCGGATAAATCTAACTGAAACTGGAAGGAGTTGGGGTCCACCTGATACATACGCTTACGATCAAAGGCCGGGTAACTATACTCCTTTAGCAGCTTCTATTGAACATATCTTTGAGGTGAATAAGAACAAAGGGTTCTTCAGAAATCCGGAACCATTGACTTCCTGGCAGAGCAAGGATAAGAAAAAGTATTGTGAATTCCATGAATCCGCAGGGCATAACACACATGAATGTCGTCAACTCAGGGAAGAGATTGAAGATTTGATTAAGGAAGGATACCTGACGGAATGGATTGTTAGGGAGGTGAAGAAGCATAGGGAGAATCCCGACAGGAGAGATGGAGGGCGCGCCCTCCACGGAGAAGGTAAGCTAGAAGAAAAGAAATTCGTCAAAGAAGGAAGTATTCACACCATCTTTGGAGGACACCATTTAGGGGGAGATAGCAATCACGCTATGGAGAGGTATTCCAGGGAAGCGAGGTATCGACCTCTCACAAATGTGAATAGTTTGGAATTGAGGCCACCTAAGTTGTTCAAGGGGGAATGTGCTGACATAACTTTCACCGAAGAAGAAGCTAGATGGGTACATCATCCTCATAATGACGCTCTGGTAGTAGCAATTCAGATTGGTTCGAAGAATGTCTATCGGGTTTTCGTGGACAATGGAAGCTCGGTGAACATACTCTACTACAGTACTTATAAGAAGCTGGGACTTTTAGACAAAGACATGATTCAAGACAACGGATGGATCTATGGTTTCTCAGGAGAATCGGTAAAAGTTATGGGAGCTATCAAATTACCGGTAACTCTTGGGGAAGGAAACCTTTCTGTGACGCAAATGATGGATTTCATGATTTTGAATGTGGATTCCTCACATAATGCTCTAGTAGGACGACCCCTGTTGAAGGAAATGAAAGTTGTCACCTCCATCTATCATCTCGCGATGAAGTTTCCTACGCCGAATGGTGTGGGAACAGTACGGGGTTCTCAGCACGACTCCAGAGATTGCTACCATAAGGCGATTAAAGGGTTCAGAAGGCAGCAAGATGGAGGGCGCGCCCTGCGTGAGAGTGGTTCTGGAGTCACGAGTGTTGTCCCAGAAGAGGTGAAAGCCCATTATCTTGTCCAGGAACCTGAAGAGGAAGAACCACTATACAGGGCGCGCCCTGAGGATGATACCTCAGTTCTTGACGAGCTTCAAGAAGGAATTTTGGAAGATGCAGAGGAAGTAATCTCGTTTGATCTCAAGGGTGAGCAGGTTGAAGGGAGACGAATGTTGCTTAAAGGTTTGGTGCATACCCTTGTCGAGGAAGACTTCCCTCTTAAAGAGGACGTGCCCTCCAAGGACGTAGCACCGGTTGAAGATCCTCGAAGTTTTGATTTCGACCTTGACCCAAGGACACCGCAACCAGTGGAAAAGACTGGCCCTGCAGAGGATACAATTTCTATTTTGGTGGATGAGAGGGATCCAACTAAGGTTCTGAAGATTGGATCGCAGTTGAACTCCAAGTTAAGAGGCATGCTCACTAATTTCCTTTTAAACAATCTGGATGTTTTTGCTTGGAGTCATGCTGATATGGTTGGGATTGATCCGAAGGTTATGTGTCACCGTCTGAATATAGATCCTACCAAGAAGGGAGTTCGCCAGAAACGCCGGCCAGTAAGTGGAGAGAGAGCCATAGCATTGAAAGAAGAGGTGGATAGACTTCTAGATGTTGGGCTGATCAAGGAGTCATATTATCCAGATTGGTTGGCTAATCCGGTTCTTGTGAAAAAACCAAATGGAAAATGGCGAACTTGTGTGGATTTCACTGATCTGAACAAGGCATGCCCGAAGGATAGTTTTCCACTCCCGAGGATTGATCAGTTGGTGGATGCTACGGCAGGACATGCTCTTTTAAGTTTCATGGATGCCTACTCTGGTTACAACCAGATTCCTATGTATGAGCCGGATCAGGAGCACACTTCCTTTATTACAGATCGAGGATTGTATTGTTACATTGGAATGCCTTTCGGGTTAATCAATGCTGGCGCAACCTATCAAAGATTGGTGAACATGATGTTTAAGGATTTGATAGGGAAAACCATGGAGGTATACGTGGATGATATGCTTGTTAAATCCTTAAAAGCAGAAGACCATGTAAAGCATTTGGAACAGATGTTCGAGATTTTGAGGAAGTTTAGGATGAAGTTGAATCCTCAAAAATGCGTCTTTGGGGTAGAATCCGGGAAGTTTCTAGGATTTATTGTTAATCATCGTGGAATCGAGGCAAATCCAGCAAAAATAAAAGCTCTTCTTGACATGAAATCTCCTACTAGTGTAAAGCAAGTTCAGAGTCTCACGGGAAGGATAGCAGCCCTTAATCGTTTCGTTTCAAAATCTTCAGATAAATGCAGAGAATTCTTCAAGGCGATAAAGGGGGCAGCCAAAGATTTTGCATGGACATCTGAGTGTGAGGAAGCTTTTCAGAGAATAAAGGAGCATTTGGGAAATCCTCCTCTCTTAGCTAAGCCCGTGGAAGGAGAGACGTTAATTCTATACTTGGCAGTTTCAGAACATTCTATTAGTGCGGTATTAGTAAGAGAAGAAGTTGATCATCAGTCTCCGGTTTACTATGTGAGTAAGCGTTTGCTTGATGCGGAAACCAGATATACTAGCATGGAAAAGTTGGTTTATGCCTTAGTTTTAGCGTCAAGGAAGCTTCGTCCTTATTTTCAGGCTCACAAGATTGAAGTTCGTACGGCATATCCATTGAGAGGAATTCTTCACAAGCCGGAAACCTCTGGTCGAATGTTAAAATGGGCAGTTGAGTTGGGACAATTTGATTTGGAATATACTCCAAGGACAGCTATAAAGGGTCAAGCTTTAGCTGATTTCATTCTTGAATTCGAGTCGGAAAATGAAGAAAAATCAATTGTATTGATTGAGCCTGAAGTTCTGCTTAAGAGGGCAACCCCATTTGAAGAAGTTCCTCAACCTTGGTGGAAGTTACAAGTAGATGGAGCTGTCAACAATGGAGGGGCTGGAGCAGGAATAATCTTGTTTACCCCCGAAGGGAATCAACTTATGAGTGCTATTCACTTCAAATTTCAGGCGACCAATAATGATGCCGAGTATGAAGCCTTGATTAATGGGCTAAAGATGGCTTTGGAGATGAAAGTAATGAATCTCATTGTGTTAAGTGATTCAGAACTAGTGGTTGGACAAGTAAAAGGTGGATTTCAGTGTAGAGGCCCAAGGACAGAGCTTTACATGAGGTGCGCTCAACGATTGATCAAAAAGTTCCGAGAAGTACGGGTAGAGTGTATTCCACGAGATGAGAACTGTAGTGCAGATATGTTAGCCAAGTTGGGGTCACAGAAAGACGCTATGCTATTGGGGACTGTACCTTTGCAAATACAGGAGGTACCTAGTATTCCAGAGGTTGAAGTCATGGAAGTGGAATCTATTCCCAGTGTTACTTGGATGACTCCCATTCAAAAATATATTCGAGAAGGGATACTTCCCGGTGAGAAGTTGGAAGCCAGGCGGCTTCAGTATCAAGCAGCTAGATTCGTGGAGTATGATGGGATTTTATATAAGAGGGGTTTCAATCAACCACTTCTCAAGTGCATAGATGGAGATGAGTGCAATTACATTCTTAGGGAAATTCATGAAGGTATATGCGGCAACCACTCGGGGGGTGGTTCGTTGGCAATGAAGGTGTTAAGGCAAGGATATTATTGGCCTACCTTGAAGAAGGATGCTTACGAATTTGTTAAGGCATGTGACAAGTGTCAGAGGTTCGCCAATTACTCTACCAGCCCTGCTACCACTTTGACTTCTTTGATGAGTCCGTGGCCATTTGCTATGTGGGGAATAGATCTTATCGGAGAGCTCCCTAAAGCCAAAGGAGGAGTGAAATATGTTGTTGTTGCTGTGGATTACTTTACCAAGTGGGCGGAGGCAATGCCCCTGGCCACAATTACAGCAAGAAAGATTCGAGATTTTGTTTTCAACTCTATTGTGTGCAGGTTTGGAATTCCATATAAGCTTGTGTCGGATAATGGAAAGCAGTTTGACAGCAAGGAATTGAGGAAATTGTGTGATGATTTGGGGATAAAGAAGGAATTTGCAGCTGTGTATCACCCTCAAAGTAATGGGCAGACAGAGGCTGTCAACAAAATAATCAAGCACACCTTGAAGACGAAGTTGGAAGAAAGCAAAGGGAATTGGCCTGAAGAATTTCCCATGGTCTTATGGTCGTATAACACGACTCCAAGAACCACAACTGGAGAATCTCCTTTCATATTGTCTTATGGATGTGAAGCAATGGTGCCAGTGGAGATTGGAGCAGGGTCATTCCGAAGAGATTTTTATGATGAAGAATCAAATATGGTTAATCAAAGATTAAATCTTGATCTCCTAGAAGAAATGAGGGCTAATTCGCAGTTGAGATTGGCAACTTATCAGCAGAGGGCTGCACGGTATTATAACAAGAAGGTGAAGGCTCAACCTTTTAAGGTGGGTGATCTAGTTCTGCGGAAAGTTATGCCAAATACAAGGGTAGCAGCGCATGGAGTCTTTGGTCCTAACTGGGAAGGACCTTATAAGATCAAGTCTATCATCTGGGAAGGGACTTATCATCTAGAAGACTTGGATGGCAACACAATCCTAAGGGCATGGAATGCAGAGCATCTGAGGAAATATTATCAGTAGGGTGCGGCTTTGACCCCCTATTGTATGAAGGCTTATATTTAAGTTATAGACTAGCATAAATAAATCTTCTCCTAGTCTAGGGGGGTAGTACACGTACGCCTTCTTTAGTTCTAGTCGAGACTTGCTGTTTTTATTCTACGCTTTTTCGAAGTTTATTCTCCTTAGCTCGGGGGGTAGTTCATGTATACCTTCCCCTGTTCTGTTGAGATTTGAGTTTATTTGAAGAATTAATAAAGTTTATCAAGACATTCTTTCAAGTTTTTGAAGATTCTTTTTATTACAAGAGGTCGTGCTCTATGCCTTAGGGCGCGCCCTGTGAAATTCTGTCTAAATCCAAGCAATAATTGACAAGTAAAAGGAATATTGGAAAAAGGGTAATGCCTTAGGGCGCGCCCTCAATATGAATGAAGATTTTTTATTCTAAGTGTTTCAACGTTTTCAAGAGTTGGAAGAATATTGGCTGATAAAACACAAGAGGCCGCGCTAAAAAAAAAGGGCGCGCCCTGTATTTATACTGAAGAGTTTACAAGTATTTTAGCTAACAACTTTTCACATCATATGATGTTTGCACAGAAGAAGTATCTGAAAATTTTTGAAGATGTGTTTTAACAAGTAATAAAGAAAATTTTACGAAGGTTGCCCCCTATGTGTTAGGGCGCACCCTATAGCTGTTTTACGGCAATCGTAATTTTGCAATTAACATTAAGGTCATTAACGGTGCAAATAAAGTTCAAAAGTTAGGTTACAACTTGCAGGGTTTTACAAAGGACCCGCGCCTTGAAAGTTAGAATAAATTCGGATAAACTTGAAGGTAAATTTTAGGACGCGTCCTTGGGGGGAGAAGGAGGCGCGTCCTTAGCATCGCTAGGGGGAACAACAGTGAGAGGAGAGATCATTTCAGGAACAGAGTTTTGATTGGAAGGATCGATGGTTTGGATCTTTGGATCTTCGATTCGTTCAGATTGCAGGGGAGCCTCTTCAGTTGAGGGCGCGCCCTGTGGATCCTTATCCAATCCCAGCTCGATCCTCTTTGCCAAGATGGCATCCGCGTGCAGTATTTTAAATTGTTTGATGTCCTCAGCACTTTCTGGACCAAACCTTTCTTCCCAGTTGTAATCTGGGTCATTTGCAAGAAAACCAAGAAGGTAGAAATCAAACCCAGCTTGGAAATTTTTATCTTCCATGGCTTGCTTCTCATCTTTCCAGCAATCTACCTTCTCGATCTCAAGGGTGTCCCGCTGCACCTTTAAATCTTCGTTTTCTTTCTCCAACCTGTCATTCTTGTCGGCCAGGAGTTGGCGATGATTGGCAGCATCTTGCAAGTCATTCTTGAGGTCCTGGATAGTAGCATCCTTGGAATCGCACTTACTCTTTCATTTGTTGTCAGACTCCACAATCAACTTTGCATATTTTCTGTTTTCCCCTTCGAGTTTGTTGATGTAAAGCTTCTCTTTGTGAATCCTTTGGGCGCGCCCTAGGGATTGAATTAGAAGTTGAGCAGAAGCTTTGATCATAGAGTTTGTTTCATCATCAGCATTCATGTTTTGCCAATGATCAACCTCCTTGTCATCGACAAGAGATGCTGCAGCTGGCCCAATGAGGGTCTCAACGTACGAAGGCGCGCCCTCAGTTCTTGGCTTCTTGCCCTTGTCAACAGGGGGGTCTTGGGCTTCAGTACTCCTCTTCAAGGATCTGGAAGTAGGAATTGTTGGGTTGGATTCTTGCTGAATTTGACTAGGGCGCGCCCTAGTATCAGAAGAACCCACTTTGTCAATTGCTTTTTCCTTGTCATTTTTCTTTTTGGATCCAAAGCCGCGTGGAATTTGGGGGGCCATATCTGCACGAGAAAAAATAATAAAAATGTTAAGGAATAAGTAACTCATATAACAGGTTACAAGATATATAATAAGGATAGGCTGTAAAATCGGAAGGTTAGGGCGCGCCCTAATTTGAGATTTCATACCTTCATCCTGATCAGAGTCTAGATTTTCGTTGTCACTAGTAGTAGATAGAGGGACGGCGATACCATTTCTAAATTTTCTAAATCTACTTATTGAACCAACCCTATCAGAAAGGATTCCAACCCTTTTTAAGTTTTCTTCAGTGATTAAGGTTTGAAGATTGAATCTTTCAGCTGCAATTTTAAGGACGGCAGTAGCTCGAGTTGAGGCCGCGCCTTGAAGAGTTTTTTGGATTCTTCTATCTGTTTTAGTTTTTAAAAGATTAATAAAAAGTTAATAAAGATGGAAGAAAAGAGGAGTGTAGGGCGCGCCCTCACTTACATGGGTTTGTGTTGAATTGAAGACGGACTCTAGGAACATCCCAGACAAAGAAGTAGGGTTCTTTCCACCGTTTAATATGGCTAATCCTTCCGTCAGAAAAGCCTTTGTTGTTGTGAAGCTTGTTAATTACTAGATAGTAATAGCCAATGTTTGATTGGCGGATGCTGAAGAAGTAGCTAATTTCTGGCATCGAGGGTGCTTCGAACCCCAAGTCACGGTAGAGAATTAGCAAACCTAGAACAAGTTTGTAGCTGTTTGGAGAAAGTTGGATTGGGGCCAGATTGTACCATTCAAGGATTTCTCTAAGGTATGGGTGTAAGGGCGCGCCCACACCAAGGGCTATGAGTCGAGGGGTCAAAACCATTCTTGGAATTCTAAAGTTTCCACCATAGTTGAAAATGTGGGGACGGTGATGAGAATGAGGAATGGCCCAAAGTCCTTCTTGACCGTAGTATTTCATGGCCCATTCTACCTCGTCATTAGTTGCAGTAGAAGACATGTTTACACAAGCCAGTTTGCCTTGTTTCTTTCGGAGTGAATTCTTCTCTTTTTCAGTTATATCTCCATACCTACCCCATTCGAGGTCAATTTCTTCGTCACGAACTTCCCAGTGTTCAAAGGGAGTTGGGGAAGGTGGTGGAGATGTTGGTTCAGAATTTATTGGAGGAGAAATGGAAGAGGCTGAGGGCGCGCCCTCAGCTGAGTATGTGTCTGAAGAATGAGTGTCCCCTGATGTTTCCGAGATTGGAGCAAAATCACTATCCTCCATAGAGTTGTAAGAATGGTTCGCCTCAGGGGGTGTTTGAGATTCTTTGGACGGTTGAGCATCAAATTCATTGGAAGGTTGATCAGATGTGGTAGCGTCGGAAGAGTTTTCACTAGAAAAACTCATGGTGCCGTCTTCAAATTCTTGAATAAGGCGCGTCCTATCTTCTGGAGAGATGAATGAGAAAGGAGGTCTGTAGCGATTAGGTGAAAGCGGTGATGGCAAGGGAGAATAGATTCCAAGACGTTTGTTGAATTCTTTAAAAGGATGGAAGGGAGAGGACGCGCCCTTGTCCTCCAGCTGCAAAATTAATAAAAAGGGACTTAGGGCGCGCCCAGGAGTTTAATAAATGGATATTAGACATGCGATGAATATTTTAAAAAATCTAAGGCGTATCCTAGTGTATGGTGTTAACGCCCAAAGGAGGATTTTTTAAAGTCTGCTAGAAGGGTCATGAAGAATTAGGTTTCTAAAGTTATATTATGGTACCAGAGGAATCCAAGGCGCGCCCTGTGTAAAGGACGCGCCCTGAAGTTTAATTAATCATATCTATTTATCAGAAACATATGTTGAAGAGGTTATAGCAGCAAAACAAGATCAAACACACATACATATATATATACATACAACGGAAAACGAAGAACATAGGGTATGTGAACAGTTGCAATGTCGGAATGGACAATTTACACGGTCAAAATGAAAAATAAGGACATGAAAACGTACCTTGTAAGTTCTGGAATGCGATTTGGTGACGAAAACGACAGAAAACGTGACGGAGACGGCCGGATTGATGTTTGAATGTTGGAGTCGCCGGAGTTCGTTTTTTGGGAGAGAAAATAGAAAAAGAGTAAAGTAAGAGAGAAGGAAGGTATTTATAGAGATTTGGAAATGGTGGATGACAGCTGTAAAATTGTTTGGAATTCCTCAGGACGCGCCTTAGTTTAGGGCGCGCCCTAAAGGAAATCTTGAGTGAATTTTGGGTTTTTCTAGGAGAAATTCCATACATCATCTCTGATTTCGTATGGAATTGGGGGGTAGTTGTTATAGCCAAAATTCGGTTCGGGTATTTTCAAGATGGATTCGGGCCAAATGTGGGTCCAATTTGGGGGAATTCTAGAATAAATTAGGGTTTTGACTCAAGTTGGAGGAATTAGGACGCGCCCTGGCTTTCCTTATAGTTAGGGCGCGCCCTAAATATGAAATATGGGGATAAATGTGTTCAAGGTGGTTTTCTAAGAAGACATTGAAGAAATCACTCCTAGGATTCCATTCAAGCGTGGATTCCACTCAAACATGGATTCCATTCAAGCTGGAATTCCGTAAGTTGAAGAATTCCCTCCTGTCGTATCTCAGGAGGGGGATGTCCGTCGCGGAAGGCCTCCAGGGGTTTGCCTGGATATAAGGACCCTTCTTAGACGCTAAGGGAGGCATCCGTGCGCCCTAAGGTGGAAAGATGGGGACTTTCTGGTGTGTGCTTTGGGAGCTCTGTTCCTGTAGCCAATGGGCGCGCTCTCATTGGGGAACTTTGGAGTAATCCTGCACTTTGCACCCAAAAGCTCTGGATCACCTGTCCTGCTATCTGGTGGGTGCTTCTCATTCGGGGGACAGGGATGCGTTCTGCACTTGGGGTAAACCACGGCTATACCTGCATCTTTGAAATCAAGAAATAGCTGGTAACGGATAGGACTAGTCCTCGACGGGGGAAGTTTCCTTATCCGTGAAGTCTTGAGATCTTGGATGAGCCTTGGGCCTTTGTGGTTAGGCCTCATAGTAGAACATTCCGGAAGCTGGTTCGTTATCTAAGCCCATTTGGGTTTCTTGTTCTCCAAGAACTACGTCTGGCTTGATCCCCTATAAATACCGGGGTACGTAGGCCGATTGAGGGGTTGGAAGTCGAGAGCTCACAAATAGCCGCCACTAACCCTATCAATCTCAGCCACCAATTACGCTCAACAACCACGCACCACCGTTTTCTCCGGCAAAGAACCACCGCATCAGATCTTGTTTCCGGCGACGTACCTCGAATTTTGTTGTTCCCAAATTCCTCCGTCAACAGGTACCAGTACGTTTTGATATGAAAATATTACTGTTTTATGTAAAATTACATAATATTAACATAAGAATAAAATTAAATATTCTACAATGACATATATTTCATTAAAGTATATATTTGTGCGAGAATTAAAAGATGACAAAAGAATGAAAAAATTTACCTTCAACAGATATTCAAATACACTAAAGATTTAAAAAGAGTTTTCAACATAGATAATCAAAATAAGCATTTTTAGAATTTATAATAATAATAATTAAAATAAATAGCGAATAAAATCTAAAATAACAATAGTAGGGGGAAAAAAAGGAAATCTAATTAAGGAAAAGAGAGAAAAAATCTCCAAGTCTATAGTTTGCAGAGTGCCCATTGTATAGCTATCTTCAATACATAACATACACACACCACCGATCTATAACTAGCTCTACTACTGCTCGGACTTACTTGGATCTATCTATCGATCATCTATTTATATTGATTGTGTAACTATCTAATATATATATATAGATAGATGGATAAAGGTAAAGGAGTAGCTGTGAGTGGACGAAGATGGGCCGTTGATTTCATCGACAATTCAACTAATCCATCCTCTCGCGACATCCCCGATCCTCTCGGCTTCTCTCGTTCTTCTCACGATCAGGTGCATCCCTCTATCCCATCCTGTATGTCTCTCTCAATTATTGTTTCTCGATTTGTTTGTTATATTTCAAATCTGTTGTTGTAGGATGATTCGACATTGAGTAAGCAGAAGAAAGATGCCGAAGCTAATTGGAAATCTCAGGTCTACTTTCCTCTCTTCCATTGTTTTCTAAATTGTTGAATTAGGTTTTTATGTGTTTGTATTTGTAGCAAGTATTCGTGATTGGCCGTTAAGTTGTGTTTATTTTGTTACTTTTTGTAATTTGGATTTGGAGTGATTAGGGTTGACTTTTCGTAAATGATGATTCTGGACCTTACTTAGGGACTCTGGACCTTAAACACTGTATTAATATCTATCGCACGTGGAAAGGCATTATTTCCCTAATTGTATTTAAGTTAATTTTCTTCAAGTGATGAACAATGAAACAGTCATTACCATCCACTTTCACTGTAAATTATATTGTAAATTATATTGCTTCTCATACTTACTTTTGACTTGAATCATCCAAGACCTTTATTTGAGCCAAGACGATGCTGGATAACAATTAAAAGTAATTACATAGTAAGAATTTGAGGTGATTGAACCGCATAAAGATTCCAACTGCAAAAGTAAAATTATTGGTGGCAACTGACATCTAGGAAAAAGTTAAATCTATACTGTATTATAATAGCCGAAACATTAAAAGTTTTGGTACCTGCTTTTTGGTATTTCGTGTTTTTACTTAATTACCCCTACTTATATTAGTATGTTTTTACCTAAATACCCTTACATATATATCTATCTATACTACTATATTATAGCCAAAATATTGAAAAATATAAAAAATATATATAATTATAAATAACTAATCAATTTTCTTTTTTAATGTAAAGCATGTTACCTTTTATATTTTTTCAATAATTAATCAATTTTCTTTTTTAGGTAAAATACATTTTCTTTAATATTTTTTTTAACTAAGGTCCCGTTTGATATTACTGTTGAAAACAGCAACAACAGCTTATTTCTGAAAAGCTGATAAAAACGTGTTTGGTAAATTTTAAAAGCAGCTTTTCTGAAAAGTGCTTTTGGCCGAAAAGCTGCTGAAGTTAATAAAAATTATATAATATCAAAAAAATCTGTGCATTGCACGGGGTTTAAGCTAGTGTTAAGTAATAAGGAGAAAAGCACAATTACCTTCATACAAGCCTGGGAAAATAACCTAGAGCCTGTTTGGCTGGACTTATTATAAGTCCTTATGGACTTATTTTCGGGTAAAAATTTCATCTTTTGATAAAAAATTTTTATACAAGTATTTAATGTATGTTTGAGATTCTATAAGTTGCAAAAATAAGTTGGAAAATAAGTTGGAAAGTTAGGAATCTCTAACTTTGTCTTAAAATAAGTTGACTTATTCTGGAAAAAAGTTCCCCCAAACACCCCCTAGGGCAAAACTCAATAAAAATAATCCACTTCTATTTGACCATAAAAACAAATCTTTAAAATTGTGTTTGGTTGGGGTGAGATGATTGGGAGGGTATGGGAATGAAATTTGTACTGTTTTAGGGGTAGATATTTAGACCACCTTTCATTTCATTCCAAACAATCTATAATAGAACTTAAAACCCCCAATTTGAGAAGGAATGCTCCATTCTCCATCCTACTCATTTCTTCACAAATCTCATCGCTGAAGATTTTCACACACCCATTGTGACAACCCGGGTCAAATCCCGAGTCTTTTTCGAAAATCGGGTCGAGTCCCGATATCGAATCCGAAATAAGCCAAAGCATACTGCCTAATTGCAGCCAACTTGGGTAGTCCAAGCCCACCACAGGCCCCCAAAAGATCATGATTTGTTGGTGCACTTAGTAGTAGTACTTTGCCTTATAAACTGAACTAAAGTCCCAAATCTCCTCGATGTGGGACTGGGGTGTTACAAACTTCCCCACTTAAACTCCTGACGTCCTCGTCAGGCTTGATCGGATAGCCCATAGGTCCAAGATCGTTTCTCTCTAGCCATTGTGGGATAATACCGGCTGCCTTCGTGTCCCCACCTCCGGATCTCTGTCCATTGTGGGATAATACCACCAGCCTTCGTGTCCCCACCTCCGGCAACTTGACGAATCAAGCTTTTGAGAGTCGGCTTTGATACCATAAGTGACAACCCGGGTCAAATCCCGAGTCTTTTTCGAAAATCAGGACAAGTCCCGATTCCGAATCCGAAATAAGCTAAAGCAAACTGGCCCAAATTCAACCAACTTGGGTAATCCACAAGCCCACCACATGCCCCCAAAAGATCATGATTTGTTGGTGCAATTAGTAGTGGTACTTTACTTTATAAACTGAACAGAAGTCACAAATCTCCTCGATGTGGGACTGGGGTGTTACAAACTCCCTCACTTAAACTCCGCCTGAACGGATATCCCATAGGTCCAAGATCTTTCCTCTCTAGCCATTATGGGATAATACCGGCTGGCTTCGTGACCCCACCTCCGGACCTCTGTCCATTGTGGGATAATACCACCAGCCTTCGTGCCCCCACCTCCGGCAACTTGACGAATCAAGCTTTCGAGAGTCGGCTCTGATACCATATGTGACAACCCGGGTCAAATCCCGAGTCTTTTTCGAAAATCGGGTCGAGTCTCGATATCGAATCCGAAATAAGCCAAAGCATACTGGCCTAATTATAGCCAACTTGGGTAGTCCACATGCCCACCACAGGCCCCCAAAAGATTATGATTTGTTGGTGCACTTAGTAGTAGTAGTACTTTGCCTTATAAACTGAACTAAAGTCCCAAATCTCCTCGATGATGTGGGACTGGGGTGTTACACCCATTTTCTTTTACTCTTCCATCCTACCTCCATTACACTTTAATATTGTTCAAAATTTCTCATTCCATTCTCCCCAACGAGACAGAACCTAAGTGCTATGAGTATTCTTATCCGCTTGCCCCGACTATGAAAAGTTCATCAGATTGTAGGTCGTGTAATGCTGCAAAATCAGTTCTTTGTGTTAAGAAGCACAAAGGGGCACAGGGTTCACAGTTTATAGTGCGCTTTGACAGGGTCATTAGACTGTAGAAATAGCATGTGAATTAGGCAAAGGAGTTGATGAAGAAGGTGAATAAAATGTAAAAGTACCAGAAGGTAATGGAAATAGGTAAAAATCCTTCACACTAGATGTAGGACCACTCGTCATATTTCTAACAAGATCTAACTCATACGCGTTAGTACTAATGTTTGGAACGAAGAATGCAAGCATACTCTTGTCATGTTCTTTCTTTAAAATACTACAAAGTGCTCTCTCGGTACGGTGTCAGAACATTACTTGATCGTCTTCGTTGTACTCAAGAAATCTGTCAAGTTTTTGTCACTCAAGTTCATTTTTTTTTGCAAATTAGTGACAGACTGTTGGTATGTGCAAGGCTTAGCCTAACACATACCCCTCTTCTCATGGCGATATGAGGTTGAGGGTTCAAGGCTCGCTGAATGTCATGTGTGTGTTATTATTTAAAGTTTCTGTGATTGACCATAAACAAGAGAGAGGTCAAAATGCTAGACTCTAGAACCTATCCTGTAGTTTTAGCATTCTAAATTTCTAGATTACATGGAAAGACGAACCTATGCAAGCATGAAGCATTATAAAATTTAAGATTCATCCTTGCTTTGTATGCTTAAAATTTGCTACTTGGTTGACTCTCATTATTATATTATGCTGAAATGTTTTTGTATTTTTCACTTTATCTGCTCCTGATGACGTTTAGTAATGAACTCATATCAATGGTTTTCCTGCAGAAAGCATGGGAAGTGGCACAAGCTCCTTCCAAGAATTTGCTAATGATGGGCTTTATGATGTGGATGGCTGGAAGCACAGTGCATTTATTCAGCATTGGTATCACGTTTTCTGCTCTTTGGCAACCAATAAGCGCTCTTCAAGGGGTTGGGAAAGGTAGGAACCCTAGCTACATTACTTCATACAACTTTTTGTGGTGTCTGTTCTATTTCAGCTTTATAATATTTTTACAGACTGAGCTGAATTAGTGAAATATAAGATGGTAGTGGGTGGAGGTAGTGGGGTAACTTGATACATCTTTGAAGTTCTTAAACTTAAGTATATGATGCAAACTGAATAATTGTACTTGAAACGTTTATCGACTTTTCCTGAAGCATCTGGTATAAAGTATAATCATGTGCTGATAAAACAAATAACGTGACACAGTATAATCATGTGCTGATAAAACAAATAACGTGACACAGTCCGCACAAACCTACACATACACATTCATTATCCTCTGTTTTCGAGCGTCTATCAAATCTATTGCTATCTATTTGCTTGAAATCTACACCTCTGGCGTCATTGTTGTTATTACAGATTATGTATATATTCCAGCTACATTCCTCACCATAGCTAAGACTGAATAAATAATAGTATAATAAAATTTGATCAAGAGAATTGTTGGTATGCTGTAATCAAATAATATCGATGTTGCCTACCTGTCTGTTAAAAGCTTCACATTGATAGTTAAAAATGTGTTGGGTAAATAGTTATACTTAGTTTTAGCATTTGTATGCTATACGCCTATACCCTTAGTTTTAGCATTTGTATGCTGTACGCCTATACCCTTAGTTTTAGCATTTGTATGCTATACCCTTAAGTTATCATGTATGCATTATGTTACTTCTGCATCTCAAGTAGGTCATCTTTGAACCTTCTGTTGCAGTTTTTGAGCCCTACAAGGATGGTAGAGTTGATCTCCTTGGTCCCAAACTACTCTACATTGCGCTTAATTTGGCCGCTTTAGCACTTGGTGTCTGGAAAGTAAGAAAATATCTATGTCATTTATGTGTTGCATCAATAATTTGGATGTAATCTGAGTTGTTTGTTCATATTACACTTATTGTGGCAGCTCAATACACTGGGTCTTCTTCCGACCCATGCATCAGACTGGGTGTCATCTTTACCTCCTGCCCAGGTATGTGTCTTGTGTTAACTGCTGTCGGCATTTTCTTCCATTCTTATGGTATTGTCGCTCTTATTTTAAAATAAAAAACCTAATTGTAGTAGCAGCGTAAACATAAAATGGTGATATCGAACGTGAATGGAATTGGAATGTAAAAACAAATGTAGAAGTAATTTTTATTGTGGGTGAATAAATCGCCTAATGGTCACTAACCTATCATCACGTGTTCTAATAAATTGGGAGTGGACGGAGTTCAGTCAGAGCATAATGAATCTATCATCCAAGCTTCTTTCCTTGTGATTTGAGCTTTATAATTTGTAATCTAAGCTTCCTTACTTGAAATTTAAGCAGTATTTGCATGAAATACAATCTCGGTACTCACTTTTTTAAGAGATTCAACACATGTTGGACTTGTATTCTACTTAACTTGGGATAGAATATGAAAGAGGTGCTTGCCTACACTTGCACGCAAACGCAAACAAAGACAGAAAGAGGTACACAAGTGTTATGATCCCCCCGTTTCATGTTGGATGACCAGAACGATCACTTTTTCTTTTTCTGTGTGTGTGTGTGCCCATGTTGGAGTGTAGATGGAACACACAAGTAATAATTTTTTGGACAATACAAGAGACACAATTCTTTGTCCAGGAACCAAACATACATAAATTTTTCTTTATACTGTTGGCCAACTACAATTGATGACTTAATTAGGAAAGTATCCTAGGCAGGGAAGATACTTCCATTGCACTGATAACCCAGTTATTTGGTTCCAAGTCATTAATAAAGATAAAAAACAGCTTGATATCTAGTCTGAGCTAATCCTTTGGGTGTATACACCTTTGAATTGATGCTTGGCTTCACTATTTTTGAGTTGGGCTTTGGATGATTTGTGCTGGTAAAAGAGAGACCCGTGAAACTGACCCTGCTATCTGATGGCCATCAAGCTATAGATCGCATATATTTAAAAAGCACACCGACTTTGGTATGCTTTTTCTCCATCCATGTGTTGAGAAATATTGAGAAAATACGTTCATGATAGTTAAGAAATTGTGAAAAGAGTTAGTCTTGTGTTTGCTCGGTAAAGATATTTTCTGGAAAGAACTAATAGCACTTGTTTCCTACTAGAATGGGTGAGATACTGCCTGCCTTGAAATATTGGTGTTATCAGTATGAGATGGAAATGTCTTCTTGTAATTTGTGTTGCACAAGAATGTAAAGTTCAAACTGCAGAGCAATTAATTCGGAGATTAATTAAGCTTTTATTTTCTGCTTTTCGTGCTTGTATTTTGTTTGGATCTCGCCCAAAGCTGTTGCTCCGCCTAGAGGGAGTAAAATCCTAGTACTTAGTTTAGAAGGAAAAGTCCAATAAGGAAATTAGTAGATAAAGAAAGCAGATACTTTTACTATGTTACTATGATAATGTAGAATATTCCTGATAATATGCTATCTAATAAAATAATTAATTACAATTAACTCTATTCCTGAATAGTAACATAAAATTAGTACAATGCAAAAATTTATTCTATGCTCCGCGTCAATTCCAAAATTGGAGTACTGAAATCTGGTTTAAAATTGTTGGAAGGGAGAATAGTAAAACTATGCATAGGTGTTTATAGTTCTTTGTTTTTTTCCAACTACACTGCATTCCATTTCTTGTCACCAAACATAGCTCTAGGTGTTATCTCCTCTCACCGTCCCCCCTTGTTTGCTAGGTTTATGTTTATATAAGCATCCATGTAACAACCTAAGCCATTAATATGATTTGAATTGCCCTCATTGTGCACACGGAAGTTTGGTTCAAACCTTGTAGCTATGTTCCTGACAGTGTTCTGATTAGAAAATAAATTCAACGATAAGAACTGTTGTAGAATTGTGTAAAAGCTTTTGAGTAGTAAATTTATCTGCGGCCTGGATAAAGGTTTTGAAGATGTCAGTTGGGAAAATTTTATATCCAATTGTTTTGGCTGTGATTCTTGTATGTTTTGCGCTTCTAGAGATATGGCACTGCTACTTTTACACTCTTGACTCGATAGGTATATTTTATCACTACATTTATGCATTTGATACTTGATAGGTGAATTTTTTTTAAGTATATTTATTAGGTGACTATAAACTACTAATATCAGGATATTTCTCATTTGTAGGAGGTTGAATATTCTGGCGGTGGCTCTTTTTACTAAGTGCACTCAGGTTTTGTATCCATCAAGGAGAGTTTCTTAGATGATGGATGCGTCATTAGGTGGCATTGAAGCTGATGACTGGATTATGTATTCAAGCTTTATAAGCAGCAGACAACTAGTTTAAGAATTTTACATAACTGTATTCACTCAAGGAAGATAGTTTATTAAAGTTTGGCATGATAATGTTAGCACAGATTTCAATTGAACAATGCGGGGAACATTGATATACTGAATTGAGATGGTAATGTTGGATTTGGATTTAAAAAACTGATTTATATTGGTTCTAAGCTTCAGAGCATATTGTGGTCAATTCTCTTTTTTGATAAAACTAGGATATGAATGCTTTTGAGCATAAATGTTTTAAGGCCTTGAAACATTTCTCAATGTTTTCTGGCTCAGTTTAAAGGGTATGCATATTGTGCATAGCCACTTTTTCTTTTACAAAGCAAGAATTCCTATGCTTTTGTTCGGTAGTAAGCGCATTTATTTTATTCTCCGCAATAATAGCCTTCCGACTCATAAAAGTATGATATTATGTCTATATCTATCCGATTTCTAAATTAAGATATTTACTTTAATTATTTTGGTACTCTGCTTTCTAGACTCATAATTTTAAAGCTTTTGACCCAAAAGCCAACTATCTACATACCCCGAAATGGTTCCAAAAAATATTCCCGAATAACAGGTAGCGTGATGTTATTTGTGGGATTTATATGTATGCACGATAGGTCATCTCATTTAAGAGGAAATAGTCAATAATATTGTGACAACTCAGTATTTGAGAATTTTTTTGGGAACGGTTTCGGGGACTCTAGCATTACTCAAGTTTTATTCTTCATAAATCTTAGTGATTAAAACAAATTTAATGCGTTTTCTTTTACTTTAAATCAAATAAAAGTGTCGAGGAACCACGAAAAAACAAATTCCCTGCCTAGCTATTAGAACTTAGAAGGAACTATTGAATATGCTGGGTATAAAAGTAGTAGTTTACTTAAAACCTCGCACAAAATGTATATAAAACTGAAGCCCTTTTGCCATCCAGAGCATCGCCTAAGATTGAAAGACGATGATTTTATTGATGGTGATTCTATATGCTCTGCTTGCAACAAATCAATTGTAGGCTCTCTCTTACGTTTACTTGTACTAGTGATGATATTAATTGTCAAAGTTTTTACCTGCACAAGAGTTGTGTCGAGCTACCCACACTAATAAATCACTATAAACACAAACACCCCCTCACTCTACTACCACGCCCTGATGAATAGGTTTGTGATATTTGTCATTGTCGTGTGATATATGAGCTTAGGGTATGCTGATTCTGATGTGTGTATTGTTTGTGTTTCTGTTACTGCTTTTCTTTTTTGAACAGAGAGTGCTTCATCATGAAGGTCACAGGGAGCATGCACCAAAATTACAAAGGGAAGCTTTGTTTGAATGTAATGTTTGTGGAGTGGGAGCGCTAGACATTTCTTATGTATGCATCACCTGTGATTTTTGGATCCACAAGAGCTGTGCTTTTTTCCCATTGATTATTCCAGCTCCTGCTTATCACCATCACCCTCTCAATCTCGTCTACTCGATCCATTCCTGAAATCCGTCGCTATTTCAACGAGATCGCAACATCTGTAACAAAGTGGTTTACAGACACAACCCATAACTATTTCCCATTATTTGTACTACTATTGTATCCAATGTCATTTCTTTTTCCACTCATTCTGTGTTGCTAAGTTGCCAATAGAGTTGCCTGCAGGAGCATCCGCATTTCACCCCCAACATTTGTTACAGCTTCACACGAGGGATAAATTCTATAGTTTTGTGAATTGTGGAGTTTGTGACTCCTTAACGAATGGATTCTTCTACGACTGTGAGACTTGTGATGTTAGAATTGCTATACTTTGTGCATTCTTGCCCACGAGGATAAAACATAAATCTCATAAGCACCACTCCCTTGTTTAGCGTCCATCCTCACAATCCATATGTACTGTTAGTAGATATGAATAATTTGCGGTATGCATGTGAGACTTGTGATAGATTCCAGATTGATTTAAATTGTGTGTTATATATCCGAGTAGGACGAAACAGACAGTCAACTACGAGGGAAAAATTTATTGTGAAATTTGCAGAAACAGCATCTTAAGTTAGGAGGAACAATTAAACATAGCATTAACAATCAAACACATAGACTAGCATTAGTTTAAAGATTCCTATAATAAATTCTCCATGACACGTTTGTGGCATTTGTGGGCAAGGCTACAAGGTTCTATGTGATAGGTTATAAACAGCCAAGGTCCAACAAGGAGCCCAAAACAATGAGCAAATCATCTCATGAGAATAAGAGCGGCCCAGTCCATAGTAGTGGACCCCGGGCCCGGGACAACTACCACGTGGCGTGGTCCCCACCCCAGACTAGGGGGCCCCAGATGGGTGACACTCGACACACGTGGCACCCCACCTCAGCTGAAATTCCTACATATGGCGCTGACCAACACTAAAAGACAAGGGAAGGCACGTGCCAAATTATGTCTACAACAACATGGCCACACTCCAGTCAACGGTCACCCCAGACTAGTCCACGTGTCCTACATCCCGAATATTCAGCGGTTTGTCCCCCAGATCCAACGGTCGGGGGTGAAGGTAACCTACCCCTAAACCCTAGGCCTAGGGCTATAAATATCCCTAGTAAAGAGGGTTTAGGGGTTGGACACTATTACACACCCACACACACTTATTACTTTGCGATACTCTCCTTGATTATAGTCTTCCAAAGCCAACTCTTATTCTCACGCCGGAGGCACCTCGGGGCCAAACCCCCCCTCCGGTGTTGTTTTGTAGGCACCCCATGTTAGAAAAGATGAGAAGCAAACCGAAAAACTTGTAGGTATGTAGAGTCGTGGCGTGAATAATCACTGCCCTAAAGTTGAATTTGCCCCGCTACGTACACACGGCCTCTTAGCAATCAACCTCCAGGGATACACGACTTCTATTTCTTTGGTGCAGTACAAAGAAATAGATTGAAGTCACTCTTGATCATTGCCCATTAAAATGTGAGAGATCAATTTTTTGGTTGTCCCCAAATAAGGGTAGAGACCTCTCATTTTATAGTAGTGAAAACTAGTAACTCCAAGGAAGTAGAAAGTCATGTAACTCCAAGAAAAGTAGAAAGTCATGTAACTCCAAAAAAGTGAAAAGTCTTACCATGAAAAGTCTCAAAAAGAAAAGTCTCAAACTTTCTAGAAAGTCTCACATTAAAAAATATATTATATTACTTTTGAATTAAAAATTATTGGAATATTATTTATATTAATTCCAACAATCCCCCACATAATTCAAAAGGAAAATAGTTTAAAAGTTTTATGGGCAATGGATAATCGGTTTCTTTAGCATCAATGTCTTGTGGACTTGAATTGATACCTAGTACAAGCAAGTATGCCTCACAACCATGTCAGGTGAAAAAAAAAAATTCTTGAACCTCTCATGGCATTTAGTGAAAACATATTTGTGCACTTAAACCTTTCTCAAATCAAGAAGTGATTTCGCAATTTATCTTATAGAAAATGCCCCCACATTGTACCTGGATTTTCGTGAATGCTCTAGAGGTCCTAAGCCTAAAGGACTCTCATAGGGGGTTGGGCGTAGCCCCCACATTCACATAGGTAAGTTCATCAAGTTTGTATTGTCTCAAACCACCTTTTACAAGGCTATGAACTTATTAAGAACATTTGCTCATCCTAACACATTTGACAATAATAAAAATACCACATCACTTTATTGATAGGAATGGTCGTAGTATTACATAAACATGAGTTCTTTTGTGATTTCGTTTGACCCATTGAACTTAGGCATTCCTAAGATGGGTATCCATCACAATTCACTCCACAATAGGCTTTAAACCCATTCCAAGTGCTGACTCCAACACTAATTTTCTACAAAGGCCTTTGGTGAGAGGATCTGCAATATTCCTCTCTGATTTTACATACTCAAGTGATATCACATTATTTCTGATCATACTTCTAATTATAGCATGCCTCAAGCGAATGTGTCTTTTTTTTCCCATTGTAGACTTGATTATTCGCTAATCCCATTGCAGCTTGTGAATCACAGTGCATTGAAATTGACGGAGTCGGCTTCCCCCACAAAGGAATATCAGCAAGTAAACACCTTAGCCATTCGACTTCTTGTCCAGCCAACTCTAATGCAATAAATTCAGATTCCTGTGTGGATTTAGCATGACAAGTTTGTTTTGAGGATTTCCAAGATATAGCTGCTCCTGCAAGAGTAAAAACGTAACCACTAGTAGACTGAATCTCATCATTGTCTGACACCCAATTCGCATCACAATATCCTTCCAAAACACATGGAGTTCTTTGATAATTCAAACCCCAATTTATTGTGCCTTTTAAATACTTCAAGAGTCTAATCAAAGCACCCCAATGATCACGGTTAGGACTGTGAGTATATCTGCTTAGTCTACTAACAGCATATGCTATATCAGGTCTGGTATGGTTCATCAAGAACATCACACTCCCAATTATCTTGGCATATTCTTCTTGAGAAACACTGATTCCTTTATTCTTTTTCAAATGAATACTAGGATCATACGGAGTTTTCACAGGAGTACAATCAAATTGATTAAATTTCTTTAAAATTTTCTCAACATAATGAGACTGATTCAAAGATAAACCATATGAATGCCTAGTAATCTTTATGCCAAGAATCACATCCGCCTCCCCTAAATCCTTCATCTCAAAACAGGAACATAGAAAGGCCTTACTTGCATTTACTACCTCTATATTAGTGCCAAAGATTAACATATCATCCACGTATAAACATATGATTACACAACCAAATTGATCAAATTTAGAATAAACACAAGCATCAGAATCATTTACCTGAAAACCATTAGAAGTGACAGTTTGATGAAATTTTTCATACCAGTCCTTTGGTGCTTGTTTAAGACCATATAATGATCTTATGAGCCTGCATACCTTGTCTTCCTGTCCAGGAACAACACATCCCTCTGGCTGCTTCATGTATATCTCTTCATTTAAATCTCCATTCAAAAAAGCAGTCTTTACATCCATTTGATGCACCACAAGATTATGGATGGATGCAAGAGCTATTAAGGCTCTAATGGTAGCAACATTAGTCACAGGAGAATATGTATCAAAGAAATCGATACCTTTCTTTTGTCGATGTCCACCAACCACGAGCCTCGCTTTGTATTTTTCAATTGATCCATCAGATTTGTATTTCTTTTTAAAAATCCACTTGCTTCCCAGTGCTTTACAACCTCTAGGAAGATCACATAAAACCCAAGTGTTATTGTTCATAATGGACTCTATTTCACTATTAATGGCTTCTACCCAAAAATTAGAGTCGATTGATCTCATGGCCTCCTCATATGTTTTAGGGTCTTCTTCAAGAATGAAAGCATTTATCTCCTCCTCACCCAAGAATTCTTTTTCCAGTAAAAATGTTGTAACAAAATCAGGTCCAAAACTAGTCTCAACTCTAGCTCTTTTACTTCTTCTAAGCTCAGGAATCTCATCTAATGATGTACTGCTATGATGTGAAGAAGATGCAGGTGCTAAGCATGGTTGCACATGAATTTTCATAGGAAAAATATGTTCAAAAAACTCAACATCTCGTGACTCTTTAAATGGACCAAAACCAGATGTGTCCTTAAGAATGAGTCTATATGCACCACCATTAAAACCAACAAAAATACCATCTACAGTTTTGGGCCCAATCTTACTTCTTTGAAAATCTGGGAGCCCTATTTTTCCTAAACACCCCCACACTTTGAGGTAACTCAAGTTAGGCTTGAATTTCTTCCATAATTCATAAGGAGTTTTATCTG
Organism: Saposhnikovia divaricata; assembly: GCA_036435485.1. Classification (NCBI taxonomy): domain Eukaryota; kingdom Viridiplantae; phylum Streptophyta; class Magnoliopsida; order Apiales; family Apiaceae; genus Saposhnikovia; species Saposhnikovia divaricata. The sequence continues at coordinate 118,348,560 of CM071598.1, read as the reverse complement.
ATTTTTTATGAGGTACACGATTAAGAACATAACATGCATAAAGAATAGCTTCACCCCACATGTTAGTAGGCATACCTGAGCTGATAAGCATAGCATTCATCATATCTTTAAGAGTTCTATTTTTCCGTTCAGCTATTCCATTTTGTTCAGGCGTATATGGGGCTGTAATTTCATGAATAATACCATTAACTTCACAAAATTTCTTCAGGGTTGTCGTATCATATTCTCCACCCCTATCTGTTCTTAATCTTTTTATTTTTCCATTTAATTGATTCTCAACTTCAGCCTTATAAATAAGAAATTTTTCTTCGGCCTCATCTTTTGTACTCAACAAATAGAGCTTGGTGTAACGAGAAAAATCATCTACAAAAGTTATGTAATAACGCTTGCCTCCTCTACTCACACAATTTTTAAAATCACCCAAGTCACTGTGAATTAATTCAAGCAACGTTGATGACCTATTCCCGATTTTATTAAAGGATTTCTTAGGGTGTTTTGCTTATACACACACTTCACATTTATCAAAGGATGTATTGCTGAATTCAGGTATTAGACTAAGTTGTTTGAGCCTTTTGACAGAAGCAACATTCACATGACCTAGTCTAGCATGCCATAATGAAACAGATTCAGCAATATAAACAGAAGCAGAAGAATTTTTATTATCCGTCACAATATCAAGTACAAACAAGCCTCCATTACAAAAACCTTTGCCCACAAATTCCCCATTTTTAGTGAGAACAAGCTTATCAGATTCAAAAGTTAATTTGATACCAGCTTTGTTCAATAAAGCTCCAGAAATTAGGTTTCTACGTATATCAGGAACATGTAAAACATTATGCAAAGCAATAATTTTTCCAGAAGTAAGTTTAAGAGAAACCTTTCCTTTTCCAAGTATACTTACAGTGCTAGAGTTGCCCATGAAGACACATTCTCCATCAGATGCTTTGTCATAGTCCTCGAATAACTCCTTATTTGAACATATATGACGAGTTGCACCAGTATCCACCACCCATTCAGAAATATTACTCACTAGATTTACTTCAGATACAACAGCAACTATGATTTCTTCAGTGAGATTGGCTTGTGCTTGAGATTTGTCTTCCTTCACTTTTGAACCAGGTCCATGTCCTTGCCTACACTCCTTCGCAGCATGTCCAAATTTTCCACAAGTGAAGCAATTTCCTTTAAACTGCTTTTTTCCTTTGAAATTCTTATTTTTCATTCTAGTGCCATGAAGCCGATTAGGACCCTTACCTTTTGGTCCTCTTTTATGACCTGCGTCTTTTGATTCAACAAGGTTAGCAGTAAAGGAAGAATGATCAAAAGACTTCTCATTTGTTTGAATTCGATTTTGTTCCTCAATCTTGATGTGGGAAACTAACTCCTGGAGAGTAAAATCCTTTTGTTTATGCTTCATAGCATGAACATATGTTTGCCAAGAAGGTGGTAATTTTTCAAGAAGACAATTTGCTTGAAACATATCACAAATTTTCATTCCCTCAGCAATAATATCGGCACATAAATATTCATACTCATGCACTTGTTGAAGAACAGGCTTATCATCAGACATACGAAAATTTAGCCAGCGACTACATGCATATTTCTTAGTCCCAAAATCATCAGAACCATACTTAGACTTTAAAGCATCCCATATTTCTTTAGCCTTTAGAGATTTACTATAGATTAAATATAAAGCAGCAGTCATATAATGTAATAACATTCCACGACAAGTCTTATTATCTTTCTCAAAATCTCTCTTAGAATTTGCAGGGGCTGAATCAACACTAAGACAATAATCTACACCAATTTGACCCAAGAAAAACTCCATCTTATCAGACCACATTTTATAATTTTTCCCATCAAAAGGGTCTAATTTAGACATATCAGGAATAAAAGTATTGGAAGCCATGGTGGTAGAAAAGATATATAATAATAAATTTCAACTTTAGAATGTTAGAAAAGATGAGAAGCAAACCGAAAAACTTGTAGGTATGTAGAGTCGTGGCGTGAATAATCACTGCCCTAAAGTTGAATTTGCCCCGCTACGTACACACGGCCTCTTAGCAATCAACCTCCAGGGATACACGACTTCTATTTCTTTGGTGCAGTACAAAGAAATAGATTGAAGTCACTCTTGATCATTGCCCATAGATATGTTTGTAAAATGTGAGAGATCAATTTTTTGGTTGTCCCCAAATAAGGGTAGAGACCTCTCATTTTATAGTAGTGAAAACTAGTAACTCCAAGGAAGTAGAAAGTCATGTAACTCCAAGAAAAGTAGAAAGTCATGTAACTCCAAAAAAGTGAAAAGTCTTACCATGAAAAGTCTCAAAAAGAAAAGTCTCAAACTTTCTAGAAAGTCTCACATTAAAAAATATATTATATTACTTTTGAATTAAAAATTATTGGAATATTATTTATATTAATTCCAACACCCCACCACAGCTACACCCCTTCCGAGGCATGAGTTGACGAGGAAGGACCCGATCGAGATTCAGAGTTATCACTATGCTTTTTCCAAGTGATGGCTGTGGATTTCTTTCTTGCCTGCTGCTATTCATATTGTGTGATAGATCTGTGATGTAAATAACAAGCCAGTACACTTCAGAAGCTTTGAGATATGGAGCATGTTATTTGACATTTGCTATCTGTTTACCAAACAAAATAATTTTTCAGTTAAAGATTTTGATGTCAAATCAAAAGGGTTATTAGCTCCCCGGCCACTGAAGTATGAGGCAATATACACATAAATCACTGAACTAAATTTTTAGACAATTTAACCATTCATAAAAGCATATACATCACTTCGGGAATGGACGTCTTAAATTACCCAATTGATAAACATGAATGATCGAACTGTCTAAAATTTTAGGATACTAACTTTAAACCCTTGCAATGCACGGCATAATTTATAACTTAATTTAATATTTTTGTTTTTTCTTAAAATTTCGTTCTCTAATTTAATTAAATTTTTTAAGATTTTTTTTATATTTGTTTTCAGTATAATGATGTGATTTTTTAATATTATAATTGTTATATACTGATATGTATTAGTTTTTAAATTCAATCATACCTTTACTTTTTTCTTAAAAGAAAAATGTATCACAATTCAATTTCATATAATATTTGTATGCTTTTTTATCATGCAAGAGTAATTATTTTGCTCTAACTATATATAAGATATAACTTATGCATTTTAATCAATGAACTTTTTTTCACACCTAAAGCTAATAAACTTATTTAATCAAGAAAAAATGTGTTAAAATTGCTCAAAATTGATTTAAATTATAAAGACAAAAGACATTTTCTTTTTATCAAGCTTAACTTCTAACAAATTGGTGCACACTCCAGACTGTCCAATACTTCAGGTAATTAGTGAAGATGATCGTTAATCAAGAGCGTTCGATGTGCCCGGTTGTGGATTTTTGGGAGTAAAATTTTTAGCAGAAAAGTTATGGGCCTTTGGTTAAATAAAATTTGTTTTTTCTTATTGATTAATTACTTCCCTTCTTTTCACTGCAGAAGTATGTCATAAGAAAGGCATATCTGGTAGCGATTTTATTGTAAAAGTGACAAGCTCAATTTTAAGAAGTACAAAACAAGCATGATTTCCAAATAACTTGGTAGAAATTAAGGATTTAGCACGTCAATATCAAAAAATTATGAGGAATGGAAAATGGGAAAATCAAGTTCAGGATAGTTTAGATAAAAAAAAAAAAAGGAAGGGAGACACTAAATTAAGGAAAAATGACCCAGATAGAAAATTGAGGGAGAGCCGGACAGCTCAACTTTAACATCTCATTCTCATTTGGAATAAAACCAAATAACATATCATGAGTATCTATATCGGATCCCTTACTACCAACCAAGCTCTGCAACAGAATCCTAATATATCTTCTTGTTGCTGCGCTCTAGCTAGCTTCGACAATGGTTCTTTTTCAAATGTTTTATCCAAAATATATCCACATCCAGATTCAATGAGATAGATAAATGTTGTCAAACTATATTAGGAGTAACGCTAACACGATCACTATATATATGAAGATACCTCTGCTTCTTCCGGCTAGAAAATTTCTGGAAGTAGTCGACATCAGCCCTCGTCCTCTTGCGGGATTGCTCTTCAAATATGTTAAAATTCTGCTGGATGGTTTCAGCACCCCCTAAGTTCATTATGTCATAAGAAGGAAATTCCAGAAGTACATCTAATCCACTCAGAGTCGTGTTTGTTGGTTCAACTGCAAGGGTAGCCTCTAGTTGCTCAAAATTTGCGAAGTCATTTGAAATTTGCTCAAGATCTTCCCAAGGCACAAACGGTGATTCCTGGACAGCCACATTACCATCCATCTCTGCTATATGATTCAGAAAGTCCGACAAGTCATCAGGATTGTTGTTGGATGCCCTGTTATTTTCTTATTGATCATCAAAATTAATTGATAGCGTTTTAGGAGGATCATCTACTGCTCCAATCATTATAAGTAACGCTAACACGATCACTATATCTAAAGATACCTCTGCTTCTTTCGGCTAGAAAATTTCTGGAAGTAGTCGACATCAGCCCTCGTCCTCTTGCAGGGTTGCTCTTCAAATATGTTAAAATTCTGCTGGTTGGTTTCAGCACCCCCTAAATTCATTATATCATAAGAAGGAAATTCTAGAATTTCATCTAATACATCCCGAGTCTTGTTTGTCGGTTTAACTGCAAGGGTAGCCTCTAGTTGCTCAAAATCTATGAAGTCATTTGAAATTTGCTCAAGATCTTCCCAAGGCACAAATGGTGATTCCTGGATAGCCACATTACCATCCATCTCTGCTATATAATTCAGAAAGTCCGACAAGTCATCAGGATTGTTGTTGGATGCCCTGTTATTTTCTGCTTGATCATCAAAATTAATTGGTAGCGTTTTAGGAGGATCATCTGCTGGTCCAATCATTGGTAACTGCTGAAGACTATCATCATCTGATATTTCGATCACTTCATAATTATCAACACCATCCAAGCTATAAATGATTCATTATTCTTTTCATTCTTATTCAAGACAACGACAGGTAACTCTTGCACAACCGCAACAGCTTCCTCCTCTCCGTAAAAATTCAGAACACTCTGTACTTGTTGAGGCTCATTCATTCCAGCAAGTATAGGTAACTTCTGAACAACATCAACACTTTTATCATCCGAAATCTCATTCTGATCAAGATTCTCAGCGCCATCAAACAGTTTACATAATTCAGTGGTCCAACCATTCATATCCCAGTCAGAAACTTCTCTGTAGTCATCCAAGCATTGCTCATCAATTTTATTATCTGATACATAGAGACCAAGCTCTTTTTGTAATTCACCTTTCCAACCATTCTCGTTGTTATTCCCAGATTACACACTTGTATAATTGTAGAAGGGGGGGTTGAATACAATTCTTGATATTTATAAATTTCTGATAAGAACTCCAGAAATCTATACTTAGATAATTGCTGTAAAAAGATTAATGCACAAACACATAAAAATCAGGTGGTTAAATGCACCACCTGAAGCTTTTATTCGAAGAAAACTCTGTGATACAAAAGTACACATCTTCTGTTTTACAACTCTTTGCTTTCTAAGAATATTCAATAAAAACCCTAAGCAAAATGTATCTGTTTTCTGAGCCTACAAAGAGTTGCTACACTTGGTTATAAATCCCAAGTTTTACAAGTACTACTGGAATAAGATAATATTAATCTAATTCTAGTTGACTTGCTACTACACTCCAAATACACATGTAGCCGAAAGGTTGTCCTTGTGATCAAACATGTCTCCTGCACCTTTCTTGTATTCATAGTGTAAACGGAATGCTTCTTTCTTCTGTGTTTCCAAAGTATGGATGCCATACTGCTTTTTGTATCTACTATCAACCCATGTGATCTGTCAGTCAAACATGTCCTTATCAACTGCTAATCCCCAGCTTATCATAGAAGACAGTGTCAATGATTATCCGTTGATATTGTACACTGACATCCGTTGATGGTATATTGAGCTGTATCCGTTGATAGAGTGGATTTGAGTTGTATCCGTTGATAGAGTTTTGTCTTCATCTGTTGATACACTTTCACTTAGACAGAATTACATAGCATAGCTTATTTACAATTGGCTACCCTATTCTGCCTATCCGTTGATGGTCAACATGACTGTGGATAAAAACACTATCAACTGATAACATAGAGATACTGCAGTATGCTACAAAACCTCATTCGTTGATGAGCTACCTGTCAACGGATAGAGTTATAAATCCTCATCCGTTGACAGCTACAAAACCTTATACAATTTGATTGATTGTGAAGTTATCATCTAGTACAACATATTCCTAACAATCTCCCCCAATTTATACTTGATGGCAATAAAGCATAAATTCAGGACCTTGATGATAACAAAACATTCCTAAAGATATATATACATATATATATATATATAACAATGCAAAAATTGTATTAAGCTACAAAAATTAAAAATTGAAAGTTTGAGAAATTTACAGAGAAGTGCTCCTCTAGACTGAGCAGATTAAGACTGTTTCTTTTCTCTTGTTGGCATCACCCTTGATTTTCCTTCTTTGGCAGAGTTGGACTCAATCTGCATTTGGAGTTGCCTATAGAAGGCATCTTCTTCATCAACCTTTGGATTTAGCTTTTGTTGTAACCATCTCAGGTATTGAGAACTAGCCTTTGATAGTTGGTCTTCTAACCTGAAGAATCTCCTATTACCATCTTCATCCCTGAACTCCATCATCCAGAAGGGTTGAAGGTGGATTTTCTGTCCATTATATGGGATCTTCATCTTCCTTGGTAGACTTGATGGTGAGTTCCATTCCCCCCTTATCTGTTCTATTCTGTCCAGTATCTCCCCTTTTGCTATCTTGGAGAACCCTGTGTATCTCTTGATTGCAGAGAACACTTTGGTTAAGGTCAGATAATTTTCTCCAAGAACCCTCTGTAGTGGCCATGTCCTTTCCTTTCCTCCCTTGTATACAAAGACCAATCTCTCAGGCAAATATTTATATTTGTCAATTCCTCTTACTTCTGACAATTCATCCAGATAAAGATTCATGCCAGAGTATTCTTCAATATCTGCTTGATAGATAAAATCATCCTTGTTTTCCAAGATTGGCTGCCTGACAATAGCAGGTACCCTAGCAACTTGAATTGGTTCCTTTGAAGGTTGCTTCCTTGGTATCCTTTTCTTCTGTATAGGCTTCTGTTGAGGCTTCAGCAAGAATGAAGGAACCTCAATGGAGTCAAGATTCATTGGTTCCTCTTTAGGTACTATAGGATCACCATGGAAATTCACAGCTGGGTTGAATACTTTTACAGAAATAGGTTGTGATGAGCCAACTGTCTCCTTGCTTTCAATTTCTGGAGAGACAGGCCTCCTTGCCTTTGATTTCATTCTCTTAGATTTGGATTTGGGGACTGATTTCACTTTCCTTTTGGATTTGGGGACTTCCTCAGGTTCCCTCATTTCATCCTCTACCTCATCCATTAACTCTTGAGCCAGCCTGGCTTGCTTCTCATCTGAGTTTTCATATTGATTTTCTTCACTTGGATGAGCTTCCCTTAGAAGTTTGGAGGTCTCCTCTCTTTTTGCTTCAACAAATCTAGGATGGCTATTGGATATATTTAACACTTTTCCATTCCTTATTATTACAGCCATCCAATCTCTTACACTCTTATTTGTCTTTTCCTTGAACTCTTTGATTGTCTTTCCCATTAGCTTCTCATCATCATCCTTGGGAAATGGAAAGTCCAATTGTAATTTGTTCTTCCCATTTGCCTTTGGTGGAGAGTAGGCTCTGGTTTTTATGTATGGTTCAAATTCTTTGACATAAGATGGTTCAGCATCATAGAAAGTAGGAGCTACAATCTCTGGAGTGAGCACCTTCAGAATTGTAGTTGATATTGTTGGAGCTGAGCACTGAGTAGAGAACAGATTTGATACAATTGATTCATTGATCATCCTTTCTGTTCTCATCATTCTTTCATTTGCCTCCTTGTTGATCTTCTCTAAGGCCTCTATTCTGGCTTGCCTTTCACCATCTGAGATTTCTGATAGGTCAGGAATCACAGGCAAAGCATTTTGTTTCTTCACAAGGGAAGCCTCTATAGAAAATTCTTTTGGATTGACCACTGTCATTGGCTGTTGCTCCCCCTCACTTTGTGCTATCTTGCTACTGGAAGCTGGAATTTGAATTTGACTAGAAGTGGCTGCAACCTCTTCTACCTTTCCCCCCCTTTTTGTTAGCATCAAGGGCTGGAGATGAGGCTGCAAGCAACCTTTCCAGTAGCTCAGTCTGTTTGGCTTGAGTTGCAATGAGTGTCTGCATTTGAGATTCCATACCATCCACTCTGGAGGAGAGATGCTGAACAGATTTGGCCAGGCTATCTTCCTTCAATAATTTGCTAGTCAGCACCTTCTGAGTGGTAGTAGGGGCTAGTGCCTCAATCCTGGCATCTAGTTCCACTTTCATTTCTCAAATTGCAGTTTGGACCTCCTCCTGTTGAGTTCTTTGAATGACCATGTGAATTTTCTGAAGTTTCAGGGAGTCCATTATTTGCTGAAGGACAGCCTTTCTCTGTGGATCTGCATTTTGGTGCTCAGCCCTAGGAGATTGATATTGCTTCACAATCTCCACATTGAAATCACCAGCCACAGTGGCAGTAGAAAATAGCCAGTCTGGAGTATTACCCACATTGACTTCTTCATCATTTGTTGTGCTGTCACTGTCATCATTGCCAAACTCTTCACTGTCAGCATTGGAAGACAGAGTTGTCAAAGCATCCTTTGCTCTTTGTAGAGATTGTGAGGTGTGCACTAGGTGCATTGCCTCCTCTACCTCCACATTGCCCTGTTGTGCCATGATTTGATAAGCAGAAACAGGATGAGTAAAGGTTTCAGGATCAAAAGAGATGGAGTCAATGATTGACTGATATTCTTGTCGAAATTCCATCTCTTTAGAAGCTTCATTAACCTCCATTAACTCACTTGCAATGGCTGAATCTTCCTGCCTTATTTCTCCTGTAGTCCCTTCTCTCCTCTCATCTCTCTGTTCTTGCATCAGGGGCTCCCCCTGGATCACACCTCTCACACCCTCACCTTCACCTACTAAGGTGGAACTCTCTTGCTCTCCTTTTGCCTGACCTGAAGAAATGGCCAGCCTCTCATTATTTGCCTCTCCTTTTGCCTGCTCACAAGGCAGCCTCTCACTCCCTTCCCTCAATCCTAAAAGTGTTTCAACTACTGAGAACTCCTCCACACTTGACACAGGAATGTCAGATATAGCAGTGGTAGAGTGAGTTATCAACGGATAAGGAATATCCGTTGATGGAGTAGTTATAGCTGTCAACGGATGGCTAGACAGAGGCGCATCCGTTGATGGAGAAACACTTGTCAACGGATGAAGGATATCCGTTGATGAAGGAATGATAATATCCGTTGAAGTGAAAACCAACACTGAATCTGTGGAGATTGATTTTAAAGATGAGGCCACAGATGTTGTTGTGAATTCAGGAATGGAAGGTTGATGGCCCAACAAATCATCTAAAAGATGATGACCACCAATTGCAGAGTGGGGCTTCTCCAAGAATCTTAAAGATGGAGAATCAGGAATTGATGTAGATATCATATCCACATCCAGAGATGGAGTTGGTGATGGTGGATTGTAATGTGTATCGATTTGAAGGTTAAGATCAAGGGGCTGTGACTCCACATTTATTGAAGTCACATCAAACTGAATTTGAGAAGGTACAGTTTGTTGTACTGTGTGTGCACCCTGTGCTTCCCCTATGGTTTTAGATGTTACTCTTCTTTCATAGGTTTTTGAGAGAGGGCTAGTGTCCCTTACCCTTTTGTGCAAAGTTGATGTAGAACTAGTAGTCACACCCTGTTGAGAGGATGTAACTTGGGCTTGGCTATTTGGTGCACTTTCCTCACCCACCTTATTCTTAGGGCTTGCACCCTGTCCCTCACCACTCACTACCTCCTTCACACTCCCCTCAAGAGTTGTGGTAGTTTTTGCAACAGGTGCTTTTTGAGAAACACCTGAGGTTTGTCTCTTAGATTTTGGTTTGGAAACTTTTGTTTTAGTCACTTGGGTAGGAGCCTGTTTGGTCACTACTACAGACTCCATTGTGACTGAGGAAGGCAAAGAAATTTGGGGGTTAGAGATAGGAGTTTCAAGGTTAGAAAGAGTTACCTGAACAATTGGTAGGTATACCAATTGTACCTCTGCATTGGAGTTCATTCGAATTAAATCACTTAAGACTCTCTTCTCCTGAACAAAACATGTGAACTTGCTATCCGGGTTAGCAATGGATAGCTTATTCTCAGATACATGCAGTGCTTAGAGCATCAAAAATCTAGCAAAATAGATATTCTTGCCCCTATTTTCCTTTTTACCTAATTTTGCTGCTATCTCATACATGACTAGTGTGCCAAAGTTATAGAATTTATCAGTCAGAAGCATACACAGCATAACTAGCATGGAATGGGTAACAGCATCAAAGTTACTAATTTTGCCTGAAAAAGTTTTAATGAAGGCATCACAAAAATAACTCCATTCTTTAACCATCCCTTTCCTAGCAATTTTTCCTAAATTATCAGTACTAAGGGCATAATTTATGGAATTAAGCATGGCAATTATTTCAGCATCAGTGGGTACTTTCAGACAGTTATTCTCAGGCAATTTTAAACAGGCAGTTATCACATCAGAGTTAACTACATAGTTTTTACCCTTTAGAGAAAAAGCAATTGTACCATCTGTGCCATTGTACTCAGCAGATGCCCACACCTCTTCGATTACTTCGTGGATTAGAGGAGTGGTGGCAGTCATAGCATAAGAAAGTTTACAATTCTTCACAAAATTCATCATGGTGTGATAAGCTTCTGGGGCATTCACTGTATCGACATAGGCAGCGAAATTGTTCTTCTCATAGGTGAACCCAGTGGAAGACATCTTCTTAACAATAGGCGCCATTGAAGAGTTTGAACTTTTGTTGCAGAGAGTTTTTGTGAAGAAGAAGATGCAGTTTACTTAAGAGAATCTTGAAAGTCGATAAAAGTGAGATGTGAGAGCACAAGACAGCCTTTTATACTTTTCAAGAATTGAAAATGAAATAGTTAAAAGTAATTACTCATTGGTCAAAAGTAACTGTCAAATAATAAAAGAAAATAAATATAACCAGTCATATATAGATACACGTTTACCAACGGTTATATTTAAAAGAAAATATGTATATCAACGGATATGGATTTAACGGTTGAGAAACAGTTTATCCGTTGATGACGTGGATAAGATGTTATCCGTTGATATACAAAAAATCTAGGAATGTGTTTATGCTATCAACGGGTAAAAGGATATCCGTTGATAAGATAATTTTGCCTTGGACAAAATTAAAAAAAAAATTTTAGAGAGTTTTTAATTCTCAAGTAAATCAAAACACATTCCTAGCTGCAATGTAGTGAAATCAAATATCACTAGGAATTATGACAAGTGAAGCATACCTAGCTCACCTACCAATCTTGTGAATGTGGATTCATCAAGAGGCTTGGTGAAGATATCTGCAAGCTGCATTTCACTTGGCACAAAGTGCATTTCTACTGTACCATTCATCACATGTTCTCTAATGAAGTGGTATTTGATGTCAATGTGCTTGGTTCTCGAATGTTGCACTGGATTCCCTGTGATGGCAATAGCACTTGTGTTGTCACAGAAAATTGGAATCTTCTCAACTTTTAGACCGTAGTCAATGAGTTGATTTCTCATCCATAGAATCTGTGCACAACAGCTTCCAGCAGCAATGTACTCAGCTTCAGCTGTAGAAGTGGAGACTGAGTTTTGTTTCTTACTGAACCATGAAACAAGCCTGTTTCCTAGAAATTGACAGGAACCTGTAGTACTTTTCCTATCAACTCTGCAGCCTGCATAATCTGCATCTGAATAGCCAGTTAGATCAAAACCAGATTCTCTTGGGTACCAAATGCCAAGGTTTGGTGTTCCCTTGAGATACCTGAAGATTCTTTTAATAGCTATTAAGTGAGACTCTCTAGGGTCAGCTTGAAATCTAGCACAAAGACAAGTAGAAAACATTATATCAGGTCTACTAGCTGTTAGGTATAGAAGTGAACCTACCATGCCTCTATAGCTTGAGATGTCCACAGACTTTTCCTTAGTATTCAACTCAAGCTTAGTTGCAGTGGCCATAGGTGTTTTTGCAGATGTACAATCCATTAAGTCAAATTTCTTTAAGAGATCATAAATATATTTTGTTTGACTTATGAAAATGCCCTCATTAACTTGCTTTACTTGTAGGCCAAGAAAGTAAGTTAATTCACCCATCATGCTCATTTCATACCTACTTTTCATAAGTTTGGCAAACTTTTTGCAAAGCTTCTCATCTGTAGACCCAAAAATAATATCATTTACATAGATTTGAACAAGTATTGAAGAGCCATTAATATTCCTATGAAATAAGGTTTTATCTACTGTACCTCTAGTGAAGTGGTTCTCCAAAAGAAATTGAGATAAAGTGTCATACCAGGCTCTTGGTGCTTGCTTCAAACCATAAAGCGCTTTCATGAGAAGATATACATATCCTGGAAATTCTGGATCCTCAAAGCCAGGAGGTTGATGGACATAGACCTCTTCTTCCAGTTCCCCATTTAGAAAGGCACTTTTGACATCCATCTGATAGACTTTGAAATTGGCATGTGCTGCATAGGCTAGAAAGATTCTTATTGCCTCAAGTCTTGCCACTGGAGCAAAAGTTTCATCAAAATCTATTCCTTCTTCTTGAGAGTAGCCTTTTGCCACTAATCTAGCTTTATTCCTCACAATTATGCCATTTTCATCTGTCTTATTCTTGAGAACCCATTTAGTACCTATGACACTTCTATCATCAGGTTTGGGCACAAGTTTCCATACTTTATTTCTTTCAAATTGGTTTAGCTCTTCTTGCATTGCTAACACCCAATCTGGATCTAGAAGGGCATCTTCCACTTTCTTAGGTTCCTCTTGAGACAGGAAGCTACAGTATAGACATTCTGCTTGAGTGGCCCTTCTAGTTTGGACTCTTGAATTTGATTCACCAATAATTAACTCAAATGGATGATCTCTAGTCCATTTTCTTGCAGGTGGAAGGTTTGATCTTGATGAGGTTGCTTCATTTCCATGAGCATGATCATGTTGATTTAGCATTGAATTTTGACCTTGAGAAACTCCCCCTGAGTTTGTTGTCCTTGCTGAATTATGAAGTTGACTGTCAATGGATGCATCATTTTGCCTGTCGACGGATGCTTGAGAATCTCTGTCAACGGATGCATCTCTAATAGTGTCAACGGATGTTGCAGAATGACTGTCAACGGATGCTTCATTTTCAGTGTAAGCATCACTTCTAGTTGGTATAACAGCTCTAGGTGGATCTCTGGGGTCATGATATTCATTTTCCTCATCATCATCATAGTACATTCTTCCTTCACCTTCATTCTCAAATTCCAACTTTTCATGGGAACCTTCATCATTTAGGCCTAGAATCTTTTGATCATCAAACACAACATGTACAGATTCCATAACAATGTTGGTTCTTAGATTGTAGACCTTGTAGGCTTTCCCTGCTGCATATCCAACGAAAATAGCTTCATCTGCCTTTGCTTCAAATTTGCCCAAGTTATCTCCATGATTCCTTAGCACAAAACACTTACATCCAAAGACATGTAGGAAAGCTAAAGTTGGTTTCTTGTTGGTTAATAACTGATAAGGAGTCATTCCTCTAGCTTGATTGACCAAGGAAATATTCTGAGTAAAGCATGCAGTGTTGACAGCTTCAGCCCAGAAATATGTTGGTAACCTTGATTCACTTAACATTGTTCTAGCTGCTTCAATGAGAGTTCTGTTTTTCCTTTCAACAACCCCATTTTGTTGAGGTGTTCTGGCAGCAGAAAACTCATGGACAATTCCATTCTCTTCACAGAAAATCTTCATTGTGGAATTCTTGAATTCAGTACCATTGTCACTCCTGATTCTTTGTACCCTGTCTTCAGAACCATTGTTTAGTATTCTGAGGTGATTGATGATGATTTCACTTGCACAATCCTTGGAGTGCAGGAAGAAGGTCCATGTGAACTTAGAAAAATCATCTACAATCACCAGACAGTATTTCTTCTTTGAAATAGACATGACATTTACTGGACCAAATAAGCCCATATGCAGCAATTGAAGAGGCTTAACAATGGATGACTCTGTCTTGCTTTTGAAGGATGATTTCTTTTGTTTCCCTAATTGGCAGGCATCACACAGTCCATCTCTGACAAACTCCAATTGAGGGATTCCTCTAGCAAGATCCTTTCTTACCAAATCATTCATAACTTTAAAATTCAAATGTGACAGCTTCTTATGCCATAGCCAACTCTCATCCTTACTTGCTTTGCTGAAGAGACAAGTAATGGATTCTGAGCATGCTGAATTGAAGTCAGCTATGTAAACATTTCCTTTTCTAAAGCCTGTCAATACCACATTGTTGTCTTCCTTGGCAGAAACAACACAGGCTTCTTTTGTGAACTTTACTTCATAGTCTTTGTCACAAATCTGACTGACACTCAGCAAATTGTGCTTCAAACCTTCAACTAAAGCCACTTCTTCAATGATGACATTGTCTTTTGAAATCAGGCCATATCCCTTAGTATATCCTTTGCTGTCATCTCCAAAAGTAATTCTAGGGCCAGCTCCTTCCTTGAACTCTGTGAGCAGGGTTGAATCTCCTGTCATGTGCCTAGAGCATCCACTGTCTAGGTACCATAGATTCCTTCTGTTTCCCTGCACACATTTCAAAAACAAATCAAGTTGATTTTGGTACCCAAGCTTCCTTGGGTCCTTTCTTGTTAGCCTTTGACTTTGCACTCTTAGCATTCTTCAACTTAGGTGTAGATGCTTGAGTGATGGGGTTTGACAAATGCTCATTTGCATGAATATTTGATGCATGCATGTGTGGAAAATTGGCATACATATTATTCATGTTAGGTATGTTCCATGACATTTGTGGCACATTCATAGATTGAAAGTAAGGATTAGACACATATGGCATGTTCACATATGGATTTGAAAAACTAGCATTTTGATACAGACCAGGCATTACAGGCATACATGGCATTGGTTGAGGTACATGAACAGGAGCCTTGTTGACAATCTTGCAATTAGAAGATAGATGATTGACACTATTACAATTACTACAAGTTTTCCTAGGAGCAAACTTGTCAGGAGAGTAATTGTTTTTCTTGTTGATGCCTATCTTACCATTTTTGTTCTTTTTCTTTTTATCCTCAATTTCTACCTTTTCATTATCTGATTTACCAACAGCCTTTTTGTTGTGTAAATCACCTGCCTTAGCCTTCCCACTGGATTTGGTTTTGCTGCACTCACCACTAACAAAATTCTTGTTGACTGGACCATACTTGATATCCAGTTTCCTGAGTTCCTTCTTACTAACAAACTTTTTGTTAGTCGACGGATACCTCTCATCCGTTGACGGTTCATCTGTCAACGGATGATCACTATCCGTTGATTCACAAGTAGTCTCTAGATCCTCAAGGCCAGGTTCTAGCTCCTTTTTCTTTTGAGTCCAGGTATCCTTCACAAACGATTCTATTCCCTGAACTTCTATTATGTTTTGAGAAATATTCCTACAACTTTAAAATTTAGCAATTATCCCTTGTTCTTTTTCAAGCTGGTCATTTAAAATCAGTTCTCTTTTTAACACAGCTTCAAGTTCACTTTTAGCATTATTGCAATCAACTCTCATTTTCTCAAATTATAGAAATTGAGTTTCTAGAGCAGCATTTCTATCACTTAAAAATAGATTTAACTCTTTAATCCTATTTTTCTCTTTAGTAAGTGATTTAAGAGTAACACTTAAGTGATATAGTTCAGTAGACATTTCATCTATAACACTATTGCATTCCTCTTTGGTGAGCTCAGAGAGATTAGTAGAAAATACCTGATTGCTAGCTGAACTTGCTTCCTGCTCTCCAGAATCAGCCATTAAAGTAAGGTTGACTAACTCAACATCATCATCAGAATGATTGTCATCAACAACCCAGTCATACTCTTGGGTCAAGAATGCCTTTCCTTTCTGCCTGAGAAGATCAAAATATTTCTTCTTATAGTCAACAGCCTCAGTTGACTTTCTCTTTTTCTCAGATCTAGGTTTCCTGCATTCACTTATCATGTGACCAGCAATTCCACAATTGTAGCATTTAATTTTGGATTTATCCACATAGTTGCTTGTGGAAAAATCCTTGTTAAATGGCTTGGTCACCCCAGAGTTTCTCTTGAATTTCAGCTTAGAGAATCTCCTATATAGAAAAGCTAAGTGCTCATCTATCTCATCCAATTCATCCTGCTGAAGAACATTCAATTCCTCAGACACCTTTTCCTTGCTCCTGCTTGATTCTGCTCTACCTTTACAAACCTCCCTGTTTGGTGTAGAACTAGCAGTTTCTGTCCTTTCCTCCTTTTGCTCCAAGTTGGCAACAAGTGCAACTGACCCACTTTTCTTTTGAGACTTCTCAATCTCTTCATCCTGCTCCATTTCCAGCTCATAGGTCTTTAAAGTTCCATAGAGCCTTTCAAGAGTAAATGTCTTGTACTCTTGAGTGTTTCTTAGAGAAACTGTCATTGGCTTCCATTCCTTGGGCAGTGATCTCAGAAATTTGAGATTAGAATCTTTAACTTGATAGATTCTTCCATACAGTTTCAAACCATTTAGTAGCTTTTGAAATCTACTAAATGTATCATTCAATGTTTCTCCACTCTTAAAGTGAAAATGTTCATACTGTTGGATTAGTAGTTGCATCTTGTTTTCCCTTACCTGTTCTGTTCCTTCACAAAGGGTTTGAACAGTGTCCCATACTTCCTTGGCGGTAGTACAGTTAATAACATTGTTAACCATGTCTGTTTCTAGACCATTGAACAGAATATTCATGGTCTTTTTGTTTTTGTGGACTTCTGTAATATCTTCAAGACTCCACTCAGAAACAGGTTTGGGAATGAGAGTGTCAGGCACACCTTCAGCCAGGCCAACTCTTGTTGCAGTCTTCATTGGAACTTGAGGACCCTTGTTAATGCAATCCACAAAACCCTCATCAATAGACGAGAGATGTAGACGCATTTTTACTTTCCAGTGAAAGTAATTTTCTCTATCAAGAACTGGAATCTTTACTCCATAATCCTTCTTAGACATGTTAGAAGTGTGTTGATCTTTAAACTTCAAATATGTTATAAGCTTGCTTTGATACCAATTGTTATTCCCAGATTACACACTTGTATAATTGTAGAAGGGGGGGTTGAATACAATTCTTGATATTTATAAATTTCTGATAAGAACTCCAGAAATCTATACTTAGATAATTGCTGTAAAAAGATTAATGCACAAACACATAAAAATCAGGTGGTTAAATGCACCACTGAAGCTTTTATTCGAAGAAAACTCTGTGATACAAAAGTACACAGCTTCTGTTTTACAACTCTTTGCTTTCTAAGAATATTCAATAGAAACCCTAAGCAAAATGTATCTGTTTTCTTAGCCTACAAAGACTTGCTACACTTGGTTATAAATCCCAAGTTTTACAAGTACTACTGGAATAAGATAATATTAATCTAATTCTAGTTGACTTGCTACTACACTCCAAATACACATGTAGCCGAAAGGTTGTCCTTGTGATCAGACATGTCTCCTGCACCTTTCTTGTATTCATAGTATAAACGGAATGCTTCTTTCTTCTGTGTTTCCAAAGTATGGCTGCCATACTGCTTTTTGTATCTACTATCAACCCATGTGATCTGTCAGTCAAACATGTCCTTATCAACTGCTAATCCCCAGCTTATCATAGAAGACAGTGTCAATGATTATCCGTTGATATTGTACACTGACATCCGTTGATGGTATATTGAGCTGTATCCGTTGATAGAGTGGATTTGAGTTGTATCCGTTGATAGAGTTTTGTCTTCATCTGTTGATACACTTTCACTTAGACAGAATTACATAGCATAGCTTATTTACAATTGGCTACCCTATTCTGCCTATCCGTTGATGGTCAACATGACTGTGGATAAAAACACTATCAACTGAAAACATAGAGATACTGCAGTATGCTACAAAACCTCATCCGTTGATGAGCTACCTGTCAACGGATAGAGTTATTGTAATAACCTTAACTTTAGAAAGGCTACAGTGATTAAATGAATAGTGATCTCGAGGAATTTAGGAAAATGGTGTGTAGGTGCTCTATATTCGAAATGGAAAATGAGTAAACAGAAACCGTATTAGTGATGTACTATGAAAATAAGTGACTCGAAATGATAACGGATTTCAGAAATTCCTGAATATGAATTTTTGAGTATTTTGAGTTCGAGCGAGCTTCTATTTATTGGATATTAAAGAGCATGGAAATATTAAAGGATTTATATATTGAGGAATTAGTGAATTTAAGTTAAACCAAGGGATTATCAAGTCAAGGAAATACCAAGGGAATTTGGATTTTTAAACGATTTCAAAACCACTTGGATAACGAGGTATATTCGAAACGAATCGCAATTAGACGAGTATGGAAACAAAACAACCAAGATTTAATAAAATAACAAGGATACATCCCACATTATCATTTACAAGAATTAGTAGCATTATACTTAAGAAAACCAAAGAAATGAGATGATTAACTCATCCAATGACATCATTCCTTACATCACATTCCACTAACACAAGTTTAAGGGGTAGATGAGTCATTTAACCATGTAAATATCCACACCATTCTACAAAACTCTAGAGATTACAAGACTAAGCCAAGATAAGATCAAAAGCCAAAAGAAAATCTCTCCCCCATCCATTTTCTTTCAATTCGGACAAACCAGCAGCAGCTCAGTAAAACGAGCATAACTCCTTCGTTTCTCAATGGAATTTTGTGTTCTTTAGCTTTTTGGAAAGGTATTGAGATGCCCTACAACTCTTCTTTAGGAGCCTTGTCCAGAAAAGATTGGTAAGGGCCTCGTTTTTCACCTTCTTTCAGCTGCAGTTTAGTAACTCTAAGTATTAACTTTGTTTTTGTGGTTTCCTTAGTTAATCCAAGCTAGTGTAAGGTTGTTTAAGCATATCCCAAGGCTTTCTAAGTGTTATCAAAGCTTCAAGAAGGTATAAATCTCAAGACCCTTTAGTATTACTTTGAATATATGATGGATTATAGAAAGTTTAGTGATTAATTGGTGTAAATGATAAGATTATGATGATCCATGTGTTTGTAAGTGATTAAAGTTGAATATGGAAGTGTTTGGGATTGTAATCATGGCTGGTAATGAAGACCACATGGTGTAGGTGATGATTATTGCGTTTGATAATTGATTTGGAGGAGTTGGATTTATGGAAAGTATGAAAATATAGCCGTTATAATGTCCGATTTTCGTTAGATTCCTAAACTGCCCTGTTTTTAGCATTTATATACGTACGGTACCTTACTGTCCAGACCCTCTTGTGACCATGATGAGATAGAGCTTAGTTCATAGATCGTTTCGATATAAGGTGCGTCAAAATCTGATGAACGGTTTAGGAGAAAAGTAAGTTTTAGTGAAAGACGTTCGAAAGTCGAGAAACCGTAGTTGTACCAACTTTGAGGCTATAACTACCATACTTAAATATTTTTAAAAATTATGAAACTTTGGGATAGTGTAGTAAGGTAGTCAAAGAGTTGTTACCAGTTGACCTTGTGATAAAATTCGAAATCCATATTTTCTGAGAATTTTTACAGTTAAGTGCGATCGTTAGGGGAAATGGTGAAAACCCCTGAAACTTCGATTAAGGTTTTAAATGGCTAAGTTCTTGAACCTTTGGGGTAATAATAATACGTTAAACATATATTAAAGTTTCAAAGGTAATGTTATACAAGAGTGTAGTGAGTAAGAGAAGTGGTATTCTAACGACGGTCCTTTTGTGTTTATAGAAACTCCGGAAGAGGAACGAACCATACTGTCAGGATACCGAAACCGAGGCAAGATTTCTTCTATCCTTACTTGTAAAGCTACTTATCTTCACAAAGAAACTTGATTTCATGGAATATATATATATATATATATATATATATATGTGATGCTATTATTACTATATTGTGAAGAGATTGTCTTCCTTGAGTATTGATATTGAAAAGAAAGATATACGAAAATGTATATTGAATATGGATACGAGTATGAGTTGGATATGAATATGAATATGAGTATGAGATGGATATGTATAGAGATGATTATGCATGAAGTGAACATGCCTTATGATTAAGAGAATAAGAGAGAATGGTATCAGTTGTTATCTAGGGTTATATGGTTTATAATACTATATTAAAAATGTTCTTTTTGAATATCAGTGGTTTAATAAATATTATTTGATTATCATCCATTACTCTTAAAATAGACGGAATATTTTATGAATATAAAAGTATATTTGATTCCTGAATATGGAAGAGATGTCTGGATCATAATCAAAGCATTATGTTATATATATTTTATAGAAGTAATGTGCGAGAATGGAAATGGTATGAGTGAATGATATGTGGAAATGAAAGCGAGAAAATGGAAATGTGGAATGATATTTTAAAAAGGGAATAATGATGTGATAAAAAGGGGGATTGCAACAGACTTGTGTAAGTGGCTGTGTCAGGGCTGTGTGCGACACAGTCCAGCATTTATTATTTTTATTACGGCACGAAGATGCCAAGGGAGGATGTTAGCAGGTGGCCTTCCTCCAGGGATGATCTTCATTCCTTCTACCGGTAGTAAAAAGAGAGCAGGTACGATTAGGCGACTGATCATCGTCCTAATGTATCAGGCGACAGCAGATATCCCCAATGTTTTTGAAAAGAAAGGGTTGACAATGGTTCAGAGTTATATGCTGAAACCAAGAAAATGAGATAAGGTGATGGAATTATTTATATGGAATGAAGAGAAACTGATTTTATATTATTTGTATATGGTTGTCGTATACAAGAAACAGAAGGATATTATTGCGAGATCTTATTCAAATGGAATATTATTTTTGGAAAATTATACGGAAACGAAGTATGGATTATTATATTATTTAAGAAGAGAAACTGATATTATAATACTATATATTACTTTTCGTACAAAGAGGAATAGATGGTGCATTTGATAGATAAGAATTATTTCTTTTATTAATGACTATGATGAATTTTCCCATTTATATATATATATATATATATATATATATATATATATATGTAAAGGTTTATTTTCCCTTTTATGGTAGTAGATAGAAGTTATCTTGTTGAGCTATTTTAGCTCATTCTTGCTATTTATTTATACTACAGCTAGGCCCCATGCCAATACTCCGTACTACACCCCGCAAGAGGGTAAGGGAAAGGCGACCTTTTGTGCGACTGCTGGCGACCATCCCCGAGGTAGTGACAAGCGAAAGGGGCTTAGTAGACTTATGTAAATTAAGTGTGTAAGTTTGTAATAAACTTTTGGTTGTTGAAATGCTTCCTGTAAAAGTATTATTCAACAATGTACTTAGTAGAATTCTGGGTTTGTAATAACTGTTAACTTTAAACTTTTAATATTGTGGATGTTGTTCCCTGAGCATATGACTGTTGTGTGATGATATTAATGTGGGGTCATTTATGAAAGGTTTAATTTGTATTAATTATATATATATAAAAAAAAATCCAGGAAATGTTGTTAATGAATGGAAATTGGACCTTGACGACCCGGATCCATGACCCCGGATCCAGGGGCGTCACAGTTATAAATCCTCATCCGTTGACACCTACAAAACCTTATACAATTTGATTGATTGTGAAGTTATCATCAAGTACAACATATTCCTAACACTCGTCCTAGTCTATTCCAGACTCATCCAATGGTTGATCATCATGATCACTGCCTCCCAACAACTTGTCATCACCTAACAACATATCCATATTTTTCACATCACGTCGAGGATTAGTATCTTTTGCGAGAATAACATCTGGCACATGAAGAACAACTTCTTTTCTGGAAAGTAGATGTTGACGATGAGTGTAGACATCTTGCTTTGTTGGTACTGATTGATCAGTGGAACACGATGAGGCTCGCGACGACATCTCCACTTCCTTACTAATCTTACAAATCACATAATTATCAATCCCAAATAGTGAATATTCGTGCATATTCCAATGACCGTGATCCTCATCAATGATCTTCTTCTTCTTCTTAAGCTTATAGTCATTATCTCTATAAAATGTTAACAGTTTCTTGTACCCGATTTTATCCCCTGCGATATTCTCTACAACACGAGTGTTTTGACCCATCCAAGAACCACTGCCACTTCTCCTCGTCACGCATGTTTTCTTTTTGCATAACTCCGTAAACACATATATAGTCTTCGTGATCTTGTTAGATGAATTATTAGACAAGATGTAATCCAATGATGATCATCATCTTTAAGAATCTCCTATGGCAGTAGATGATCATCGTAAATCTTGAACTCTGATACATAATGATTGCAATGAAGCGGCCTTCCCTCAACTTTTTCTCTTAGATAATACACAACTATCACGACTATCTTCTCTTTCCATTCAAATTTTTTACTACCAAATATTGTTTCTCTCTCTCAATTGGTATTCTGGCTTCTAGGGCTTCTGAAACAAACAATCTAGCTGCTGCTACTTATTTAGTTTTGTTATGGGCCGCGACCTAATGAGGGAAAGAAAGTGTCTCTGAAACCCCCAAATTACTTATGCATCAAACATTTGTATAGATTTGGTTCTTTATTTTTTCAAAAATATGGTATTGTTATTGTGTATCTTTAATTGGGTTATGAGTTACTTAAAAAACATTTTTAAATAAAAATTTGTGGTTAAAAATAAGGAAATTACACAAAATATATGTATTTTAGACTTTTTTCAAAGATAAAATCATTTTTAATCTTTTTTTTCAAAAAAATACTATTTTTAAGTTTCATTTTAAAAATACGATCCGCACGTAACCTTTGTAATCCAAAATGTAACTATATTTCGAATTTCGAAAAAGTTGATTAATGTTGCATTAATTTATGTTTCTGATTGCAACCTTAATCGGTATTAAATCAACTTTGAGAAAAATTGAATTAAAGTTGCATTTTTCGTTGTAGAAGTCGCAAAATCGTAATTTTTAAAATGAACTTAAAAAAACTATTTTTGAAAATAATTTTCATAAAAAATTGTATTTTTGAAAAAAAAGGTAGAAATGATATTTTTGAAAGAAAAACCCTCCTCAATTTTAGATAATTCATTACTTAAATTGTTTTGAGTACATGGTTTTCAACGGGACGATTCAAGGATAAACCATACACTAAATCAATTTAAAACAAACCAAGCGGATACTTAGTTCATATAATTTATTTAATTGTTAATAGACCTGGCAATTTAGGGCTGGATCCGAAGAACCAATCCAAAATTCATGGAATCGAGATTCAATTTTATATCCGAATTAGATTATCCGAAATTTAACCAAATCCGAAACAATCCGATCTGAACCGAAATCTGATCCGATATAGTCAAATCCGATTATTGTCCGAAAACCGATCTCATCCGATCCGAAAATTAACCGAACCGGATATCTAACCGATAATAATCCGATATACTTGATCCGATGATGATCCGGAACCGATCAAATCTGAGAAAAAATATTATCCGAACAGAATATGACTCAAAGTACTATATCCGTTCTAAATTGAAAACTAAAAATACCTATATCGAAAATTATGTGATGAAATAATATTATTGAGATTATATTTTATTTCTCTTTCTCACTCAAAATATTCTATATTTTAGGAAAAAACGTTTCAAGATCATATATGTATCAAACTATTCATGTGTAGTAAATATTTTATTTTGGAAATAAAAATGAATGATACTATTTATTATAAAAAATAGGTATTAAATATATTATATATCTACACATGTTGAACCTTCATATTTCCTTGATACACATGTTTAGTAATTATTATGTTTGTGAACTGTAATTAACCATATTTTTTTTACATAAAATAAAATAATAACTAATAAATAACTAATAACTATTGCTCATTATTAAATAATGGTTTTTATAAAAATACTCATTCCTAATATGTGTATCACCCCTTGGCAAAAAAAAATATGTGTATCACCCCATCCCGTCAAGATTTATCACCCCATCCCGTCAAGATTCTTGTCAAACTAAATAAAAACCGAATAAAAATGTTTGATCATTTATTTATTAAATAAAAAATTAAAAAATTATTCTACAAGTCTATTTCTCAACTAATTGAAAATCTTTTTTTTTTAAATGATTAAGAAATAAAATCCATTTAATTAAATGAGACTTATTAATTATAATAATATATTCATTTTCAACCACCTAAAAAATCCTTAACCACTTAAAAAATCTTTAAAAGACAAAAAAAAATATTTAGATTAAAAAATTGTCACGTATAATTGAATATGTTTGAAAGTTGAATTAAGATATGTAAATCAACAATTTTTAAAATAAATAAATAGTATTATATATTTTTCGGCTTTTGCTGGAAACATCGAGCAATATTACATGTATATATAATTAAATTATATATGGTATAGTGTGTATTATAATGATAAAAATTTTAAAAACGAAATTTACTTTAAATTTTTTGAGAAGTGAAAATAAAGGTGAATATAACTTATATTTTAAAATAAATGGATTTTGTACTCCCTCCGTCCCACTTGATTCTTAACATTTGAAATAGGAATGTCAGACACGTATTTTTAGGTGTATTTTAAGAATAGTTTCATAACTTATTTTTAAAATTTTCTTTTTTTGTATAAAAATTTAAACATTATATTTTTATAAAAAAAATTAAAAATAAGTAATGGAACTATCCTTAAAATATGTTTAACGAAAAAAAAACTATCCTTAAAATACACATTAAAATACATGTCGAACACCCTTATTTCAAATGTTAATAATCAAGTGGGATGGAGGGAGTATAATATAGTAAATATCATTTTGCTAAAATTATAATATTATACATTTAGAAAAAATATTATTTTATATTACTGGTCCAAGTAGAGACTAAAAAAATATTAAATATTAATTACTCAAAAAAAACAATCAAGTTTTATATTACTCAATTGAGTATTTATTTTTGCGCTATAACTATACTTCTACAAACTTACTAAATGATATTTATTTAGTTTCAATGATAATTCAAAATTGATACAACAAAATTGAACAAAATTTTTTTGATCCGCCAAAATCCAATCCGAAAAGATCTGAACCGAATTTTATCTATTCTTAATCCGAAATTTATCCGATTTTAATCTGAAATAGACCCGATTTAAACTAGACCCGAACCGAACCGAACCGAAACAGATTAAAATTTTGTAAAATCGATACTAGACCCGAACCGAATTAGATTCGATCCGATCCGAATTGTAACCAAATATATCAAAACTGAAAATTGATCTGATCCGAAATGGATCCAATCCGAAACCGATCTGATTATCCAATTTGCTAGGTCTAATTGTTAATAAGGTATCCCCTCTAGGCTAATAATGGAAATTCTCTAGCTACTTACCATCATTGCGGAGCACCTTCTTCCAAGCGAACCTGCACGTAGGCGTGTCAATGGATCGGATATCCGATCCGATCGAGACTGATTTAAATGGATATGAATTAACCTGAAAAATATCCGATCCGAATAATAAATGGATTGGATATGGATTTAGGCTGATCCGATCCGCTTATCCATGACCTGATCCGTTTAATATATAATATGTAATAATATAGTATACGATATATAATATTTTTACATATAATATATAAAATTTACAATGTACAGCATTTTATCTTATAATAATTTAATTACGTAAAAACTCTAAATCTAATATTTAATCTTATGTTTTCGTACCTCTCTTCCAAGCTAATCTTCAATTTGTAGGTGTGCGCTTAGCACATCAAAATGTGACCTAACTCTAAAGTATGGAAATTTTTTCGTATAGCTATGTTGTAAATCTGAAATACTTGACTTGACATATTTATTTTGTTTGATTTTAAATTGTTGCTTACGTTTTTATTTAATATTGTGTTTAAATAATAAAATTATGGATATAGTTTAGAATTTGGATTATTACTTAACATTTACATATTGAAATACTAGATTTTAACTTCTAAAGTGTCATCTAAAGTGTTATTAATTTTTTTTTTGAAATGGTGAATGATATATATATAATTAATTTTGTTATATTTTTAAAATAAATGGATTAGTGGATATCCGATCCGTTTATCCATTAAACTAAATAGATTGATAGCATATACATATCCAAACGATTATGCTGGAATGATAGCAGACTAACAATAATTTCAGTGTCACATTATATGTAGCATAATAATGTATTAATAACAAGGATTTGTTGGCCAATTTAAATTTCATTGTGGTATGTTTTTTGATTGTTAAGACTACCCTTCATATAGAACATGTTGCCCAAACAGGGGTGTAGGAATAATTTGGAAGAAATGTGATTCCTTATCTTCTTAGGCTGCGTTTGAGGCATTTATTTTAAAAAAGATGGGGGCAAGAGGTCATAGGTTTAATGACTAAAACCTAGCGAAATGGAAGTGAACACTTTGTCGACAAACAAAATTTCATGTTTCCAGAGCTACCATAAAACCTTCAAGCAAACTAAGAGTGAAGGCTCAACACTTGAATAGATCAAACAGTGCAAAATAAATTAAGACTACTACACTCGTAGAGGTGGAAAAGAGATTTCTATATCCAAACCCGTAGCCAGATTCAACACTAGTACATTGCAAGGACACATCTTGCAAATTAATAAGAGTTTATTTTAAAAGTCTTTAACAAGCCAAGATTTTTTTATCAACCTAGCTAGTGCAACATAATCAGATAGCTACTCTGCTGAAAATCAAGAAAAATTTCTGTAAGTACGTTAGACATCAAAGTAAAAGAACATTAAAAATCCGAGAAGCAGTCTATATTAAGGGTGAAAACGCCTTCGGAATGGAAAATGGGAAAATCAAGTTCAGGATAGTTTAGATAAACAAAAAAAAAAGGAAGGGAGACACTAAATTAAGGAAAAATGACCCAGATAGAAAATTGAGGGAGAGCCGGACAGCTCAACTTTAACATCTCATTCTCATTTGGAATAAAACCAAATAACATATCATGAGTTTCTATATCGGATCCCTTACTACCAACCAAGCTCTGCAACAGAATCCTAATATATCTTCTTGTTGCTGCGCTCTAGCTAGCTTCGACAATGGTTCTTTTTCAAATGTTTTATCCAAAATATATCCACATCCAGATTCAATGAGATAGATAAATGTTATCAAACTATATTAGGAGTAACGCTAACACGATCACTATATATATGAAGATACCTCTGCTTCTTCCGGCTAGAAAATTTCTGGAAGTAGTCGACATCAGCCCTCGTCCTCTTGCGGGATTGCTCTTCAAATATGTTAAAATTCTGCTGGATGGTTTCAGCACCCCCTAAGTTCATTATGTCATAAGAAGGAAATTCCAGAAGTACATCTAATCCACTCAGAGTCGTGTTTGTTGGTTCAACTGCAAGGGTAGCCTCTAGTTGCTCAAAATTTGCGAAGTCATTTGAAATTTGCTCAAGATCTTCCAAAGGCACAAATGGTGATTCCTGGACAGCCACATTACCATCCATCTCTGCTATATGACTCAGAAAGTTCGACAAGTCATCAGGATTGTTGTTGGATGCCCTGTTATTTTCTGATTGATCATCAAAATTAATTGGTAGCGTTTTAGGAGGATCATCTACTGCTCCAATCATTGGTAACTGCTGAAGACTATCATCATCTGATATTTCGATCACATCATAATTATCAACATCATCCAAAGCTATAAATGATTCATTATTCTTTTCATTCTTATCCAAGACAACGACAGGTAACTCTTGCACAGCCGCAACAGCTTCCTCCTCTCCGTAAAAATTCAGAACACCCTGTACTTGTTGAGGCTCATTCATTCGAGAAAGCATAGGTAACTTCTGAACAACATCAGCACTTTTATCATCCGAAATCTCATTCTGATGAAGATTCTCAGCGCCATCAAAGAGTTTACATAATTCAGTGGTCCAACCATTCATATCCCAGTCAGAAACTTCTCCGTAGTTATCCAAGCATTGGTCATCACTTTTACCATCTGATATACTAAGACCAAGCTCTTTTTCTAATTCAGCTTTCCAACCATTCTCGTCCCATTCTACTCCAGACTCATCCAATGGTTGATCATCATGATCACTGTCTCCCAACTGCTTGTCATCACCTGACAACATATTCATATTTTTCACATCACGTCTTTGCAATAAGTTATATTTTATATATAAACCGAATTATTGAATCTGTTTTACCATCCCTTGATTATTGTTTCCAATAAAACCAGGATGTCCGAACCGCTCATCCATGATTCGTCGGTTATTATACTAATTTCAACAAGCATTTGCATTAAATTTAGAAACTTCTTAGTTTACACCCTAAGAAATTACCTAAAAATAGAAGTTAAACTTTATTTTTAGTTTCCTATAACTTGTCAGATTTAATATGCAATGCAACTATGCAAGTCTACTTCTATGCATTTTTTGTAGTAACATTCGGTTTGTTCTATTCTATTATTTGATTTTATACCTTTTAGTCATGCAGTTACTGTTCAGAATGCTCATAACATGTTTGTGGGTGCTGGAAGGCTTCTTTTTTGTTTTAGCTTTTTTGTTGTTTTATTATACATTAGCATAATAACCCGTGTGAGGCACGGGTCATCCTCTAGCAATTGCTATAAATTCTGTATAATTTTACGTTTTAAGGATATTTTTGAATATAATTGCACCTTTTATGTTCTTACATATTATAATATCAGTATTTTAATTTATGTATTCTTCGTTGCATATTTATGAAAGAAACGGGTGTTTTGGTCCCCTTCTTTCAACCAGGTTTGCTTGGCTCGCTGCTTCCAATAACATTCTTGTCTCTCCAATAAATTAAGATACTCCCATCGTACCTCATTATAATCCCGAATACCTTGCCCATCCCTACGCGATCTCAGCTTTTTCAATCTACTTCTACACGCCTTTATCTTTTCTCTATACTTTCGGGTCTCCCCACCTCCCCATTCCTCTAGTCTTAGGCAACAGGCTTGAATTTTATCCATAATTTCCTGTCCAGTAGTCGACTCCCATGAATTTTTAACCAAAGTCAAACACTCTGACTCCTGCAACCAAACATTCTCAAATCGAAACCGATTCACTCTTGGCACAAACACTCTTCTATTTAACTGCAGATGCAATGGAAGGTGATCCGAGGTAGACACATCCCACACTTTCACCATAGCTGAAGGGAACAGCTCACACCAATCTTTATTCGCCAGCCCCCTATCTAACCGGGATAGGGATAGGGATTTAATCAAACAAATTCCTATTTCTATTCGAAGTCGACATGATGAATGGTTTTGGGTGTTGACAGAGAAAGGGGAATTTACTGTCAAAAGCTGCTATCGACAAATAAACGGAGAAAATGAGTGTGCAGATGCTGGATTTTGGAAGATACTATGGTCACTTAAATTGCCGGGCAAGATTTTGAATTTTGTATGGAGGACGTGTAGAGAATGTCTACCTACAGCAGCAGCCTTGGTAATGAAGAGGGTTAATATGAGTATGATGTGCCCGTGGTGCCATACACATGTGGAGGATGCGGTTCATTTACTATTTCGATGCAGTTTTGCTAAAGATGTATGGAGAGCAGCTGGTTTACTGGAGATCATTGATGCAGAAGCGAGTACTAGTGTTTTTGAGGTATTCAAGAACTTATTTACAAAATATAGACGAGATCAGTGTGTACTAGTTGGGGCTCTCAGTTGGAGCTTATGGAATAGACGAAATAGGTGGGTGTGGGAGCGAGTGAATACGTCGGTCTTTGGGGTAAAAAATTTAGCAATAAACATGTTGGCGGACTGGCAAAAGGCTACGCAGGTGCAGCGAAACGGAAGTTTGCAGCAACAAATGGGGAATCGGCGTTGGAGTAAACCTCCGGTAGAGTGGGTTAAAGTCAATGTTGATGCAGCCTGCGATTTTAGGAGGAACAAGATGGGGTTTGGTTGTCTGGTTCGGGATGAGGGGGGTAATTTCCTGCGTGCTAGAAGTGTTGTAACGCAACCGTGTTTACAACCAAGGATGGCCGAAGCTCTGAGTTTGAGGGAAGCTTTATCATGGATTAAAGGGTGGAGGAACACCAAATGTGTTTTCGAGATGGATTCAAAACTGGTGGTAGATGCACTAAAAGGAAAGAGAGGGAATTCGTATTTTGATTTAATAATTGATGATTGTATTGAGTTAATTAAGCACTATGATGAAGTGCAAGTTAGTTTTGTGTATCGATCTGCGAATACTGCAGCTCATCTGTTAGCGAGAGAGGCATATTCTGTGTCAGATCATCAGGAGTGGTTATATACTACACCTGGGTTCATTGATTGTACTATTGCTATTGAGAAAGTTTAATGCAAGTTCGACTATTTCAAAAAAAAAAAATTTATGTATTATTTTATTTATGTATAGATCAAATGAGCATAAAAAAGGATGTTTTATAGCATATAAATATATTGTATAGGTTATAACACAATTTCTTTTAGAACAATGATAAAAAGACATATCATCAATGTGAATAATACTCATCATACAATACTTTCCAGATAAAATTAGTACGCTCCTTAATATTAATTTCTTTAAATATCTCATCAAGATATATAAGTCGCATAGAATTATAATCCGAAATTACGAGAGGGCTGATTCCCAATACCAACATAATTTCATATATTGTTTGCATAAATATTAAAGGGATGGTCCTTTTGTAATTTTTAAACATACAGAAATATTATCGTAAGTTCACAACCATTAAAATGACACTTTTTGCACTTGTGTTGTGGTTTAATTTATAGTAATAGATAGATTGTGTACCATATTGTGAAACCTAAAATATAATATTTTTAAAATAATATGAGTCACCATTATTTTTACTAAAAAATTGAAATAATAGTAAAAATAAGATAATGGAGAGGTCGGGTTTGTGTAAAAGGTTTATTAATTCAAAATAATAAAGTCCATGCAGCACAAAGGTTAGTAGGATAAATTGTGTAGAGGAGGTTCTAAGTACGATTCACCATAAAAATAAAATTTACTAATTTTTTCCATTTAAATAAGAGAGTGAAATTTCATGTAATTTTATAACTTGTAAGGGTATAATTGTAATTTCATAGAGGATTTATTGGCTCAAAAAACCCCTAAAAATCCCCTTGTTCTCTTATTATATGTAGAAAGAATGGATGGATGTATACCATATTGTGAAAGTTAAAATATAATATTTTTAAAATAATAGTAAAAATAAGATAATGGCGAGGTCGGGTTTATGTAAAAGATATTTTAACTCAAAACAAAAAAGTTCATGTAGCACAGTGGTTGGTAGGATAACTTGTGTAGAGGAGGTTCTAGGTTCGATTCACCACAAAAACTCATTTTTTCCCATTTAAATAAAAGAGTGGCATTTCATGTAATTTTATAAATTGTAAGGGCATAATTGTACTTTCACAGGGGGTTTATTGGCTCATTTTACCCCTGTGTTGCTCTATTATATATAGATATTGGAGGATCAATGTTGCCATCAAGTTGCCAAAAGTTGACAACTTCCCCATTTAGTTAAAACACATACAACTCCCAAAAGTGTATTTAACTTTAACCTTTTTTATATCTCCCACATTTTATTATCTCTTTAAATGTTTTTTTCTTTTTTTTTCTAAATATCTCACATATCTAATATCATTAATGCACATGAGAAGAAAAGAAAAAATATAATTTTTTTTTGCACTATTTTCATTTAATCAAATGATATTGATGTAAAGATAATATTATTTTATATTTAAAAATTTAAATCATTTGATATTTATATTAATGTAATGTCAAAAAAAGAAAAAAAAATCATTACGGGAGGTAATTAAGTATTTTAAATATCCAAATTTTCAATTTTATTTAGAATATATAAATTTAATATGTGTTTATAAGATAATATAAAATTGATGTATGAGACCACATTGACAACTTTTAAAGTTGCCAACTATTGGAGTAGATTTGTAACAAAAGTTGTCAACAATGAGATGGAGGAGAGAAAAAATAAAAAAGTAATATATGTGATGATGTGTTCAAAGTTGGCAACTATGTTGGCAACTTCTATTGGAAATGCCCTTATTACTTATTCTATTGGAAATGCCCTTATTACTTATGTTTTTATACATTTATATACTCGTAGATATGTGCTGGAAGGCTCAGTATGTTGTACTGTATTAAGTTGCAAGTGTGCATCAGAGGGTGAACAAAGATCACTACTGAGTACTGAATAGGCAACTAAATGAACTTGTTTTCTCAGAGAAAGAAATGAATTGATTTTGTAAATGTTTAAAGTATAAGGATTACTCCTCAAAAGATGCGTCTTAAAGTTAGTTTTAACTGTACAAAATATATTTTTTTACAGTTACATTTATAAACATATTTGGCAAATATTCGAAAATCTCACAAGTTCAAATAGTTTTGCAAATTTCCTCTGCTCCTATCATTCTCACTATTCGATATTTTTCAGTTGAATTATTTCAAATTTAATGTGGATGCTGCAGTCCCTATTAGGGGAGATAACTAATGGATCGGAATGGTTTTACGTGATCCCTGGGACTCTTTCCTGGAAGGCAAGGTGATGGGTTTCAAAGGCAGGGTCTCGGTTGTGGAGGCAGAAGCTATAGGAGTCAGAGAAGCTCTAAATGATACTGCAAATCTTTTGGAAATCAGGGACATTTGCAATGCTGTAGGATGACATCACAAATTCTCTCATGTTAAGGAGCAAGCTAACTAATCAGTCCATGTTTTTGGAAAAGTTTCCCTGTATGCCTACCTAATTGCTCTATTCTGTTCAAGTACCCTCCAGATATCAGGTATGTTTTTAGAGACCATCTGATCAGATTTCTTCTCTTATCAATCATGTAAACTAATACTGTTTTACTTCCGTAAAGAACTAAGATAAGAAATTTTCACAAATCTGTCATTCATCAAAGAGTGTGCTACAATTTAGAATATTTCTTTGAACTTGATTCCCATTTAAGCTATGACTCCGACAAATATCCCTTACAATTATGTTCACGAATGGTTTTCTAATTTAATTGAATGTTTCAAATGTCTTCCATTCATGCCACTATATATATTTCTGTGAAAGAACAAAGACCATATTCCCAATTTTCGAACATTCATTATACATTTTAGAATTGAAATAACAGATTAGAACTTGTAAAAATATATAAATTTGTGAATGTCCCTAATGGCCTAATACCATTCAATCAAACCTTTGATTGCTTCAAAGCTTTCAATCTTTAAAAACCCTAATATCAACCTTTGATCTCATCAAAACCTCCAATTTTCAATCTTTTGGGACAAACAAAATTACATCTAATCCTAAATTTCTAAAACAAAGTTACTAATACTTATAACATCAGCCTAATTACTAAGAACAAATTACTTCTTATTCTAACACCTGAACATCAACATCAGACGAAAAAGTTCACATGGTCAATAAAAGAGGTTTGCTAGTAAATTATAAGATTTAAGAGCTGTGAAAGGACATTTACAAGAAGTTTCCAAGGAGAATATGGACAAGATGTGTACCTCATTCTTGCATTACTATTACTAGTCACCAGCCACACTATTAAATTTATGCACACACAATATAGATTTTCATATTAAATTAGAAGTGAAATTAGGCAGTGCAGTTGAGGATTGTTAATGGCTTCTGTTCTGAAAGTAGCATTGCAATAATAATCAAGTTTTCATATAACGACATTACAGGATTGTATGAATAGACCGCTATTGATTCAATCCCACAGTTGCTTTCTATATAGATATGCAACATTCAAATTCAAATGTTCCAACACCACATGGAACTTATCACAAACCACATTTTAGTCACTTTCTACGAAATCAAAAAAATCTCTACCTTTTTAAACTTTCACAACATGGTCCATCAAGATATATTATACTTCTATTGAAAGGGTAAATTGAAGTGCAAAAATTAACACATTCATAGAATATCAGGGAGTTGGGGATAGGAACAACTAGAAAGAACATAAGTCCAACCTTTGGTACAGCAACAAGCTAAAAATTCCAAAATCAATAACTTACATTTATGAAACAAACAAAAGTTCAAACTACCATCATCAATGAACTTCTAAGATGTGGTGATTCCCTTGGTCCTTGGAGTTGCTTGAGTACCTAAATAAATCAAAAACAATAAAGAAAAAATGAAATACTAAGCAATAGCCAGAAATCTAGAGTACTGGAGAGGAGAGTTGTCTTTACCTTCTCTGAAATTGGACTTGAACCTGCGGGGAACATGTCGGAGGTACCTCATACGACCGGTGCCTGTTGTCTTCCTTCTGATAGCCTTTTCACTCCAGTTATCTGAAACCAAAATCAATATATCAAATAATATTCATTTATTTACAGGTTTAACTAGTTGGGCAAAAAATACCAAGCTGACAAGCTAAAGAAATTACTGATTCACACAACTTCTAAATAAACGATTAACATAATTGAAAATTCATAAGGCACAAAAAGCAAATAAAAGATACGAAACTCAGAGTAATCGTTCTCCTATTTATAACTGTAATACACAGAAAAACTAATACAATTGTATTGTTTAATTCAAACCCGGGGCACATACACACTTAGCCTACATATTAATTGCAATTAGTAAACCTAAAAATACACCAAAAATGAACACCCCCATTCTACATACCTTAATCTAAACCTATACATTGCATAGCTACCGTTGCCCCGTACAATTACCTTGTTGACTCTGAATTAATAAAATTATCATCCCATAGAGCTACCTCACAATTGTTCATTAAAGTTCATTTCAGTAGAATTACAAATAACAACTTGTCGAACCAAAAAGTGGATTTAAACTAAATCGGCATACATAATAATCGGCACACGAAAACTAATACATTTGCGAATACGAGCAGCGGGATAAGCACAAGCAGAGCAGCGGCTCTTCTGGAGATGAAAGCTCCGACGGCCGCATCGGACACACAGTGTGTGTGTCTTGTTCCTCCTCTTTCCGAAACTTCCTGTTCCTTTTCCTGCTTTACCCTGAAAATTATCTCAATTGTAAAACAAACCTATACATACAAACCACTTGAGATCGTGCAAGTAAAACCAAAGTTGCCTACCATTTTGCTCAAACCCTAAAAACTCGTATTTTGGGGTGGTGTTGCCTACAATATATGCAAGTCAATTAGGGCTTCAGTTAAGTGAAGGTGTTGAGATTTTTGGGCTGCTTGGCTTTCTTTTGTGGCCTTTACTTGGGCCGTTGGATATTTTTGTGATGTTATTTTGTTGATGCTGAATTGCTGCTGAGATTAACGAAAAAATAATTTCAATATTTGTTTTTAATTACTAGTTTATAATATTTTTATTTTTTATATTTTTCATTCTATCTATTTATCTATACTACTCTCTCTATACCAAAAAACTCTTCCCATTTTCCTTGGACACGTTTGCCCATGCACACTTTTAATCGTTAATATCTTTAATTTCATATTAGTTTTAAATATTAAAACTTCACTGTATTAAAGTACTCATAAATATGAATCCAACAAGATCACTCATGACTATATTTGGTCTTATAAATTAGACGTAAATTAGTAATTTGTCTCATGTTATGAACAGTCCCGACATATGAAACGAGAGTAGCATTATGAGATGGAGGGAGTATCTATCTATATTATCTATACTATTATATAAAAGCCAAAACATTAAAAGTTTGGTTGGTCGGTTCGATACCTGTTGATTTTACTTATTTACCCTTACTCAATTACAGATAAAATTCATCCTACTAACTATTCAATTTCCTTTTTCAGGTTAAAAATATTATCTTTTCTATTTTTAATAACTAAATAATTTCTTCTTTTAAGTAAAATATAATATATTTTATATTTTATCTCACAGAAATTTCTACTTTATTAATCAATTTCCTTTTTCAGGTTAAACATATTACCTTTTCTGTTATTAATAACTAAATAACATATTTATAATATAATTACTATTAACTAATCAATTACCCTTTTCAGCTAAAACACGTTACCTTTTCTCTTTTATCTAACTAAAATCTCTCATTTTCCAATTATATCATGGACGATTACTTTCTTTAGCCAAAACACGTTACCTTTTTTCTTTTCTCTTACTAAAACCTCTTTTTCTCCTATTATATCATGGGCGTTTCTATTTAATAAAAATAAAATAATAGAATAATAATACTAATAATTAACCGATTACCTTTTCAGCTAAAACGTATCATCTTTTCTATTTTTTCTAATTAAATTTCCTTTTTTCTAGAAATATCACGGGCAACATTAATTTCTCATTTTCTAAAAAGTATGAGTAATTTTATTTAGTAAAATAACATAGTTAAATTATAATTACTATAAACTAATCAATTACCTTTTTCACATAAATCATGACATCTTTTTAATTTTCACGTTACCTTTCTATTTTCTCTAACTAAATATCTTTTTTCCAATTATATCACGGGCGGTTCTATTTAATACAATAAACTAATAATATTATAATATTAATAATTAACCAATTACCTTTTTCAGCTAAAACGTATCATCTTTTCTATATTTTCTAACTAAAATCCCTCTTTTAATACAATATCACGGACAATATTAATTTCTCCTTTTGTATTTAGTAAAATAATGTAATTAAATTATAATTACTATAAACTAATCACTTACCTTTTTCACATAGAACATGTTACCTTTTTGATATTCTCTAAGTAAATCCTCTTTTTTCTAATCATATCACGGGCATTCTACTTAATAAAATAAAATAATAATTTTATAATTATTAAAAATTAACCGATTACCTTTTTCAACTAAAACCTATCATCTTTTCTAAATTTTTTAAACTAAAATCTCTCCTTTTCTAGAAATATCACGGATAACATTTATATAATTATTATCAAATCATCTCATATAAAAATTTAAGCCTCCAAAATGCATATTTTAAAAAAATTAATTTAAACTAATGAAAAAAATTCATATAACATTAAAAAAAAATCCGTGCATCGCACGGGTTTTAAGCTATTTATTATATTAAAGCCGAAAGACTGAAAGTTTGTTGGTTTGGTTTTCGGTTTAGTTATCCTAATTATTAAAATAAATAATAACATAATATAATTAATGGTAATTAGCTGATTGTCTTTTTCACGTTACTTTTAGTATTAAATACGTTTACTTTTAGTATTAAATATAACTCTTTATAAACAACTAAAACATAAATCATACCATATCTTTCAATCATTAATATTTCTATCTAATTAAAACATGTTACCTTCTATCTAATTAAAACACATTACCTTTTACTTTAAAACTAATCTTGCAATCATTAATGTTTTTAGTATTAAATATTACTCTTTTTTGTTTTTTTTGACAAAAATAAAATTTTCATTACTGAATTGCATCGAAATACAATGTTCAACAAAAGAGTTTCCTTCATTCAAAAAAAGTTTATCATCTAACCGAAAGTAAGGTAAGTACTCCCGGACGTTTAGACAATAACACCTTTAATGTCTGAAAAGATAACCCACAAAAGAAGGCCTCGTTAAAACCCCGCAAGAGTAAAACCCTATGGGAAAAAAACTCAAGGGGAAAAAAAGTGCCCTACAAAATAGAAATACATTGTTCATAAAGAGACTAAAGGTAAAACTTCGTAGCTTCTGGTAGCTATAGCGAATTCCCTACTACCATCAATATTTGTAGCTAAATTGACTTATACACCGACTGTCATCTACCTCTAGCCATCTAAACCTCCATAAAGCACTTTATGGACTTTTAACCGAAAATCACAAACAACGACAAAAGAGATAAACATAAGTCCATTTGTATCATATAGCAAAATAAAAGACTTCGAAAAAACAAAAATAATTTCATAACATAATATAGTAAAATAAAGTAGAATCTAACCAAAGGGGATCCTTTGGTTAGATATACATTTAATAATATATAATTGAAAGGACATAATAAGAAAAAATAAAAAATTTAATAAATATTAGTAATTTAAACGAAAACTGAAATATGGTAAATCAATAAATACACTATATATGTAACTGAAATTACAAGAAAACTGTCAACCAATAAATGGTAATCCAATACCTCTCAAAGGCACAAAAAATGCCACCAAATATGGCCTCCAATGAATTTTCATTCATGGTACATATTAAAAATAGAACACATTAAAAACCACTGTAAAGCATAATGTAATGTAATATGTAATAGAGGACATATATAACTTAACTAGGATAAAAGATAAATAATATTAACTCTATATAGGGATCGTGAAATTTGAAGAACATGCATCAACAAGGATCAAGTCGCTGAAAGAAGTTCATTAACATGATCAAGCCTCAGTGACAGAATAAGATGTAAAGATGATTCAGTTGAAGGGCCAAAAAGATTCCATGTATTTATATTATTTGAAGATACTGCTGCATGCTAATCAATTGGAATGTAACGAAGGTGTGAAGATCAAGATCAGTGCTAGTCACTTGTGAACCAGACCAGTGCACTAAGTGTCAGCACATACGAGAAGGATCAACACATTAATTCATAGAAAGAATTGCCAAAGCCTATTGACGATCAAGGACAGACATAATATCTCAAGCAGAATATTTGAAACAGAAGAGAGAAGCCCAAAAGAAACAGCCAAAAATAGTAATACTATGCAAAGTTACTATGCACAATTAGTATGCAAGGTTACTATGCAAGATTACTATGCATGGTTACTATGCAGGTACTGTGCAAATAGTGGTTACTGTGCAAATATTGATTATTATGCAAATAGTGGTACTGTTCAAATAGTGGTACTGTGCAAATAATGGCTGGTGGGGCCCACGTGAAATGAAAATTTTCAGCAGGCTCGGTTTGGTTGGTGGAATAGTGTTACTATGCAGGTGGGGCCCACTGGAATAGTACAGCATAGTGACTTTCTAAAAACTATAAAATAGGCCTGTTGTATTTCATTTCAAAACACACCTCAACACACAACTTTCTCTTCTCTCTCTTATATCTTCTCTGTGTAAGCTGCTAGACAGTCCATCTAGTAGGGAAGCCGGCTTAGCTCGCTTTCAGGAAGTGTCGGGTAGAAGGTCCTCGTGCCTAAACTATCCTTAGGAGTGTTCTGTTTTTGAAACTAATCCATTGGATTAGAAGTTGTAACACCCCTTCGAGTTTATTATCAATAAAGATATATTCTCAGAATTATTTTTTTTGGTAGTATCGTATTCAACCCCCCCTTCTACAATATTTCGGGACCTAACAATTGGTATCAGAGCAAACTTCTAGCATACAAGAAGTGTAAAGATCAAAACCATGGGAAGGAAGGATACAGGTGTGAAGATTCCAATGCTTGACAAAGATAATTACTTTCACTGGAAAGTAAAAATGCACCTTCATCTCTCAGCCATCGATGAAGGCTATGTAGATTGCATAGAGAAAGGACCTCATGTTCCAATGAAGGCCAACTCTGGGATTAGTCAAGATACTGGCATTGTAGCTGCTGGAAGGCCTATTCCAAAGAATCAAGCTGAGTGCACAGATGAAGAC
This sequence comes from Saposhnikovia divaricata, assembly GCA_036435485.1. Taxonomy (NCBI): domain Eukaryota; kingdom Viridiplantae; phylum Streptophyta; class Magnoliopsida; order Apiales; family Apiaceae; genus Saposhnikovia; species Saposhnikovia divaricata. The sequence continues at coordinate 118,308,795 of CM071598.1, read as the reverse complement.
TTGGAGGAGATTCACAAAGATAGGAAGACCGTGAAAATTTTGTTCAATGGAATCGATCAAGATATGTTTGATAATGTCATTAACTGCACCACTGCTAAGCACGTGTGGGACATTATCCAAACCATCTGTGAAGAAACTGAGCAGGTCAGAGAGAACAAGATGCAACTCCTCATACAATAGTATGAACACTTCCACCATAATCCTGGTGAAAATTTAACAGATATATTCAGTAGATTTCAGAAACTACTGAATGGCCTGAAGTTGTATGGGAGAACATATGAAGTCAAAGACTCCAACTTAAAATTTCTGAGATCTCTTCCTAAGGAATGGAAGCCAGTTACAGTCTCGTTGAGAAACTCCCAATACTACAAAAGTTTTACACATGAGAGACTGTATGGAATCCTAAAAACATATGAGCTTGAAATGCATCAAGATGAGGAAGTAGAAAAGAGCCAGAAGAAGAGTAGAGCTATAGCCTTGATGGCCAACAATCCAACAATCCAAGGTGGTGTTAGAATGAAGGGTGTAGAAGCCACACTAAGTTCAAAAACTTGTGAAGGTGAAGCTAGCAAGGGCAAGATGATTGAAGAACTTGATGCATCCAGTGGAGACGAGTCTACTGATATGGATGAATATTTGGAATTTTTGTCAAAAAGATTCTCAAAGCTCAGATTCAAGAAGAATCCATCAGGAGCAAGGCAACTCAGAAAGAACTATCAGCCCTCTAAAGATGTGGTTGAGAGATCGAAGATCAAGTGCTTTAGTTGTGGAATTACTGGTCACTTTGCCAATGAATGCAGGAAATCTCAAGCTAAGAAAGAGAAGAAGCAGTTTGAAGCTGTTGATTACAAGAAGAAATATTTTGATCTTCTCAAGCAACAAGGGAGAGCATTCGTGTCAAAAGATAGTGACTGGGCTACTGGAGGTGGCTCAGATGCAGAAGAGGAGTTTTTCAATCTTGCACTCATGGCAAACGAAACTGATGAAGAAGCTAGCTCAGCAAGCAACCAGGTATTATCTACAGTTTAACTGATCTTTTTAAGTGCTAGCACAATTGATGAAATGTCTATTGAATTGTATAACATGCATGTTACCTTGAAATCACTTAACAGAGAGAATAAGAGGATTAAAGACCTTAATGAAAAGTTAAGTGATAGGAATGCTTTAATAGAAACACAGTTGATTGAGTTTGAAACTATGAGAAGAGATTGCTTGGATGCTAAAAATGAAACAAAGAGAAAGGAAGTTTTAAAGAAACAGTTAGTAGAGGAACAAAATCTGATTGCTAAGTGGAAAGGATCAACAGTTGTAACTGAGGAAATTTGTAATGTTCAAGGAATTAATTCTTTCTGCAAATTAGCAGAAGCTAAGTTAGATGTTGATAGGGAAGTTACTTCAGACAGTGATTTAGTCGAAAAAGAATGTTCTTTGAGACTTAAGCCTGTTAGCAAAGCAACTTTAACTAAATTGAATAAAAAGTTCGGGCATATCAACAAGAACTTTTTTAATGGAGAATGTAGCAATACTGAATCAGTTGATAAAAGAAACATAGGCAACTTGTCCCACAAGCAATTGAAGGACAAGCTAGAAAATGTTAAGTCAGGTGTTAAGGACAAGAAAAAGAACAGAAATGGTAAGGTATGGATTAACAAACACAACAATTACACACCTGATAAATATGCTCCTAGGAAAGAATGTGTAAAGTGTGGAAGTATTAATCATTTATCCACCAACTGCAAAGCTATGAAAAATCCTTTGATGCCTAACATGCCTATGCTTGTGCCTGCTGTGAATGTTATGCCAAATATGTATGCTCCCTCTGCTCATGCATCTAGTCAATATGCTAACATGCCATTCATGCATAAATCCACTGCTTTCAATATGCCACAGATGCCATGGATGATGAATAACATGTTTGCACAGACTATGCTTAAAAATGCTATTAACTATAACAAATATGAGCAAGTATCAAATTCTATCTCTCAAAGGCCCAAACCTAAAGTCAAAATTGATTTAACTCAATCTAAACTTTCGGTTAAAAGGGATTTGAAGGATAAGAAATTGGCTAACAAGGCAGGACCCAAGAAAACTTGGGTACCAAAATCAACTTGATTTTGTTTTGATGTGTGCAGGGAAACAGAAATAATCTTTGGTATCTGGACAGTGGTTGTTCTAGGCATATGACTAGAGATTCTACCCTGCTCATTAAGCTTGAGGAGAGAGCTGGCCCTAGCATTACCTTTGGAGACAACAACAAAGGATATACTAGAAGATATGGCTTGATTTCACAAGGGAATGTTGTCATTGAAGAAGTAGCACTGGTTGATGGACTTAAGCATAACTTGCTAAGTGCCAATCAACTGTGTGATAAAGGCCAGAATGTCTGGTTCACATCTAAAGCTTGTGTCATTTTCAAGAAAAGTGATAACAAGGTAGTGTTGACGGGAGATAGAAGAGGAAATGTGTACATTGCTGACTTCAATTCAACAAATGCAAACATGGCTACATGTCTTCTCAGCAAGGCAAGTGTAGATGAAGGTTGGCTTTGGCATAAAAGACTGTCACACTTGAGTTTTAAATCAATGAATGAGTTGGTAAAGAAAGATTTGGTTAGAGGTATTCCAAAATTGGATTACTCCAAGGATGGATTGTGTGATGCATGCCAGAAAGGGAAGCAAAAGAAGGCCTCTTTCAAATCAAAGTCAATGTCATCAATTGATCAACCCTTGCAACTACTTCACATGGATCTCTTTGGACTAGTCAATGTGTTGTCAATCTCAAAGAAGAAATACTGTCTTATGATTATTGATGATTTCTCAAAATTCTCTTGGACATTCTTTCTGCACTCTCAGGATGAAGCGGGTGAAGTCATTATAAATCACATTAAGATAGTCAACAACAATCCTCTACTCAAAGTAAGGAGAATTAGAAGTGACAATGGAACTGAGTTCAAGAATTCTGTAATAAGAGAGTTTTGTGAAGAAGAAGGAATTATCCAAGAATTCTCTGCACCAAAAACTCCTCAACAAAATGGTGTAGTGGAAAGAAAGAACAGAACTCTAATTGAAGCTGCAAGAACAATGCTTGAAGAGTCTAAGCTAACAACATACTTCTGGGTAGAAGCTATAAACATTGCATGCTGCACTCAGAATATTTCTTTGGTCAATCAAGCAAAAGTCATGACACCTTATCAACTTTTCAAAGGCAAGAAACCAACAATCAACTTTCTGCATGTCTTTGGATGAAAATTCTTTGTAGTGAAAAATCATGGTGAGCATCTTGGAAAATTTGATTCAAAGGCAGATGAAGCTATCTTTGTTGGATACTCAGCTGGAAAATCCTACAGAGTCTACAACCTAAGACTAAACATTGTAATGGAGTCCATACATGTTATCTTTGATGACAAGAAAATATCTGGTCTAGTAGATGAAGGATTTCATGAGTCTCTCTCATTTGAGAATGAGAGAAGTGGTGAAGAAATTGAAGATGATGATGAAGAATCGAGATCAAATGGTGTGAGAAACAGACAAGGATCATCAGTTGAAGTACTGAATGAACCACCTGTTGAAGAGCAACTTACACCATCAGTTGGAAATCAATTTGAAGCATCTGTAGAAAATCAAAGAGAAGCATCTGTTGATGAATCTGCAAGAACTCCATTAATCTTGAGGGCCATACACTTAAGGGGAGTTTCTCACAGTCAAAACTCAACAACAAGCACAATGATCAACACAGAGAAAATGAAGCCACTTCATCAAGGTCAAACTTACCACCACAAAGAAAATGGACCAGGGATCATCCATTTGAGCTTATCATTGGAGATCCTAATGCAAAGGTCCAAACCAGAAGAGCAACTCAAGAAGAATGCTTGTATAGCAGTTTTCTATCCAAAGAGGAACCTAAGAGAGTTGAAGATGCTCTTCTGGATCCAGACTGGGTTTTAGCAATGCAAGAAGAGCTAAACCAGTTTGAAAGAAATGAAGTATGGAAACTTGTACCCAAACCTAAAGACAAATCAATGATTGGCACTAAGTGGGTATTCAAGAACAAGATGGATGAGAATGGCATAGTCACAAGGAATAAAGCTAGATTAGTGGCTAAAGGCTACTGTCAAGAGGAAGGAATTGACTTTGAAGAAACCTTTGCACCAGTGGCAAGGTTAGAAGCAATAAGGATCTTCCTGGCCTATGCAGCGCATGCCAATTTCAAAGTCTATCAAATGGATGTCAAGAGTGCATTTCTGAATGGTATTCTGGAGGAGGAGGTGTATGTTAGTCAACCGCCTGGTTTTGAAGATCCAGACTTTCCAGAATATGTGTTCTTTCTACTCAAAGCACTCTATGGCCTGAAGCAAGCACCTAGAGCCTGGTATGACACACTCTCACAGTTCCTTATAGAGAATCACTTCATTCGAGGTACTGTTGATAAAACTCTCTTTTATAGAAATGTCAATGGCTCTATGATACTTGTCCAAATTTATTTAGATGATATAATATTTGGGTCTATAGATGAGAAACTTTGCAAGAGATTTGCCAAACTCATGCAAAGTAGATATGAAATGAGTATGATGGGTGAATTAACTTATTTTCTTGGTTTACAAGTTACCCAAGTGAATGAGGGAATTTTTATAAGTCAAACAAAATACATTTATGATCTTTTAAAAAGTTTGATTTAGCAGATTGCTCTTCTACAAAAACACCCATGGCCACTGCCACTAAGCTTGAACTGAATACTAAGGAAAAGAAGGTGGACATGACATGCTATAGGGGCATGGTTGGATCTTATTTATACTTAAAAGCTAGTAGACCTGATATTATATTTGCTACATGTTTATGTGCTAGATTTCAAGCTGATCCTAGGGAATCTCACTTAATAGCTATTAAAAGGATTTTCAAATATCTCAAGGGAACACCAAACCTTGGCATTTGGTACCCTAGAGATTATGGTTTTGATCTAATTGGTTATTCGGATTCAGATTATGTAGGTTGCAAAATGGATAGAAAAAGTACCACAGGAACCTGTCAATTCTTGGGAAACAAGCTGGTCTCATGGTTTAGTAAGAAGCAGAACTCAGTATCTACCTCAACTGCAGAGGCTGAATACATAGCAGCTGGGAGTTGTTGTGCACAGATTCTATGGATGAGAAATCAACTACTTGACTATGGAGTTAAAGTTGAAAAGATCCCAATTTTCCGTGACAACACTAGTGCAATTGCAATATCACAGAATTCAGTGCAGCATTCTAGAACCAAGCACATAGACATCAGATACCAATTCATCAGGGAGCATGTGATGGAAGGCACTGTGGAACTGCATTTTGTTCCTAGTGAAAAATAGTTGGCAGACATTTTTACTAAAGCTTTGGATGAAGCAACCTTTTCAAGGTTGGTAAGTGAGCTTGGTATGTTAAATTTAACATGATCTTTTAAAATGTCTGTACAATTAGTTGCAGCCAGTGAATTTCATTCTCTGGATTTTGTTTGTTTTATTTGCTTATCTGCATGATTATTCTGGAGATATCATTGTAGCATAATTAAATAAATATTTTATTGACATATATCAATTAATGATATTTTGTTAATTTTATGTCTATTTAATTGTGAGTTTATCTGATTATTGTGGATTAATTCTTGATTTACTGTGTGATTATTTTTAAATCCATAATAATTAGAAGTATTAAATATGTGTATAGGTGTTTACACAATATCACGTAAGTATACGTGGTCACAAGTAATATAGATAAAATCGAGTTCGTTCCGCAGAGATCTGGTATAGGTTTTAATTTAGTAGATGTACTTATGCAACAATGTATGGTTTTAACTCACTGCTAAGACAAATCAGAAATTGGGGTTTTAATTATCTAAATTAAACTAAGATGCAAATTATCAAACTAAAAATTACTTAACTAAAGTGATTTAAACTGATTTATATATATGAGAATAAACATGGGATCCTAACTTCATTATCTACTTCACTTAAAGTCGACGCCTTTAATCAATGCATGTGATGGTTTTAATATCTGACCAGACAACACGAAACAAGTATAAGCTAACTCTCGGTATACTAACACCAAACTACGCATACATCCACAAAATAGATAGAAGATGGGTAAACACCAATTATGCTTAGACCCTATATCTCTATAAGATTTGAAAACATAATGGTTGAAGAACAAGTTGTCTATTAAGATCACATAGGGCAGCATAATATCTCTATCTACGCCACAAATCATGATGTTAAAACATCAACCTATCCTATGCTAGCATGGCAAGTTCTAAATCTCAAGATCCACTCTCGTTTCGCAAGAGATTAACAATTCAATTTAGATGTTAGCTACGCATCTAAAAGCATTAAGAATAACCATACAAGGATATCAATTACACACCACACACAGATATTTAAAGCATTCAAACTACTAAGCTACATAGATAAATCCATTAGAATCCCATGACAACGATTAGCTCATAATTGAACCGTTCATCGTCATGGGATTTGATGAAAACATGATAATTAACAAGATATAAAAGGAAGGATTAATAATATTAATAAAGTGAAGAGTTGAGAAAACAAATCTATGATTCAACGTATACAAAAGATGAAGTAGAACTAGATCCGTGCTTATCACCGAGCGTTGAATCCTTCTCCACTATTCTCTCTTGCAATTCTATGTTACAATAATAAAAAAACCCCTTCCAATTTACAAGGCTAAGATGTGTTTTTATAGGCCTAGATATCTTGCCCAGCAAGAAAAACAACCTACAATACAATTAGAAATAGGTTTGGATACCAAAAATACAACTAGAATTCGAAATAGGGTCCAAACGGACATTTTCAAGATTTTCTGTCGGACCTACGCGCCCCAGGCGCGTGCTACGCGCTCCAGGCGCACGGTTACGCGCTCCAGGCGCGTAAACTTCCTGCCGAAACTGATTTTCCTCCATTTTCTTCGTTTTTGAGCCGTTTTCTTCCGTTCTTTTTGCCATTGCTTCCATAGTCAATTAACTTTACTTGGAAACATCATAAAATCTCAGTGATGACTCCAAACTTCATTCCATTTGCACAAATCAACTTCAAATTTGACGGAAACGACAACCCTAATCGAAATTCTTGCAAACCTGCACATTCAAACAAAACACATCAAAAATACCAAAAACTTAAGTCGAAGTACACCAATTCAAGCCGATATGGAACGTTCCAAGTGGATATAAAATCCACTTATCACACCCCCAAACTTAAACCGATGCTTGTCCTCAAGCATAAAGAATTACAACTAACTAACTAACTAGTACCACTTCCGTAGGTGATCACGGTTACATTTGGCATATGCAACAAGCCCTTTAAACCCCTAGGCAGCCCTAGTGGACGAGTAAGGTCTCGTGAGGGCCTATAGCGAATGTACCCACAAAATCCAATGCAATGCAATGCATGAATGCAACTAAATGAAAATTCAATTAATCTAGTACTAATATCCTACCATACCTTCAAATCCTCTCATGCCATATCAACTTAAGAATCAAAGTAAATACGCAATGTCTTGGTGTCGAAAGTGCAAGTATTCACTTAGTCTACTCAATGAACATGCATAAGTTCTCACAAGTCCATGTCAAGTGTAAGAATAAGTTAGTAAACATGCTAAGCCAACAAGAATACATCTTTGAGACAAAACTCGGGATCTCATACGCAAAAACAAACTAACACTCACAATTCACTCACAACAGAATATTCACTCAAGAACAAGGGTAAGTGTATCACTCAATTCCAACAAAATCATAAGCATGCTTGACATTTGGTATCAATCTAACTCTTAACACAACATACATCAATGACGATAATCAAAAGGTCTTTATTTGGGTTGTAACGGGGCTAAGGACAAGGTATGTCAAATAAGCCAAATCAGGTGAAGTGTCAGAAGCTAGTAGGAACTATAATGAATCATACACAACACCCTAATTCCCCCCACACATAATTTATTATTTTTCTTCCAACAAAAACACTCGACTAGTCGACTAAAGTAGGATCACAACAAACACAAATATGCTCTCATAATATTATTTTTTTTCCTTTTTTTTTTCCTTTTTTTTCCTTCTTTTTTCTTTTTCTTTTTCCGAGAGCTAAATAAAGCAATAATATAAACAATAACAATGATCCCACGATTTTATTACACATGCCGACTATCAAGTGAACAACCAAACCCAATGTTCAATATTTCCCCCAAAATTATGACCAACAATAAACCCCTCCTTGCACACCTTATTACTCCCTTAAGCACTCTACTAGCCTTTGACAATGTGGGTTCAAATTAATGTAAGGCCAATACAAGAAAAAGGTCTAGGCAAGTAATGTGGTATGTCACCGAAAAAATAGGATTAAGCTCAATGGGTTAACTAATTGATCATGTAAATATGGTGTGGTAATATGGGAAAATATGTGGTTATTCCTAAATGCCTTTATCATTTTAATCGTCAAATAATGTCATGCGTTTCAAGAAAGACCTCAAACAACTTCTAGCAATGCAAACAATTCGTGGACACTCAAGCAAACGAATAAATTGCAACAAATATGCAATAAGGCTCAAAAGCTCACTTGGTGGAAAAGCATACTCAATCCCAAGCAAAAATCTCTCTAATGCACCTACTTGTATTCAAAGCATGCAAACTAAATCAACTTGCACATATTTATGTCCTTTTAATTACTCACAACATTCAATAAGTCTACTAGCTCAACTTACTAGTGTATGTGTGCACAAGAACAAAGCATATCACTTCTCAATCAAAAACGTCAATAACACAAAATTCCTATCCAGCATGGGTGCAAATGCAAACTACTATGGACTCACATGATAATAACACGAACAAACATGCATGAATTACAACTAAAATGCAAACATGATATCCTACATGAACACACTAACGACTACAAACAACTACTATACACTACTTATCCCTCACACCACCCCCAAACTTAAAATATTCAATGTCCGCATTGAATGGAAGTAAATACAAGGGATAGCAGGAAACATACCTAAAAATACCGAAACACGTGGGTTGCCTCCCACGAATCGCCTTTGTTTAAAGTCTTTAGCTAGACCTGGCAATGCCTTTTTCTCTTGAAAATTTCTACACCGTATCTCTATATGGTCATTTAATTATCTTTTCCGGGGCTACATCCTCGATGACAAATTTCAGCCTTCTTTGCTCCTCAAAAGTCTAAGTAACAATGTTCACTCCACTACCTGACAAGTTAGCAACAATAATAATAAGCAAAGCAGATGATTGGCCCGAATATACATACCTTAAGTGATCTGGTGGTTTAAGCTCGAGTTTGGAAGCTTCTTCAAAAAGATGACTAACTACCAAAGGCTGACCCAGAGTGGAAATAAACGGACTAGGAACGAAAGTGGGTGGTTCACCAACAAAAGTCTTAACAACAGACTTAGAATCAAACGAACTATCCTCAAGATTTGACCATGAAACCACCTCATCACGCAGCACCTTAGAATCCCAAAGATCAGCCACGCCTAATTCCTCACCTTCAGTATCAGACTTTCCTTGTAAAGCATTGTCTAAGGGATTTGACTTGCCAAAACACTCTTCCTTCTCTGCCGAAAATTCCAAGAATTTCTTTGGATATGGAGGAGGCGGGTAGATCTGATTGCTATTTATAGAATGCTCCGGAGAAACTTTTTCAACAGGATTCGTACTCTTTTCCACTTCACCGTCCAACTACTCAGCTACCAAATCAGATTTCTCAATTTCTGACCCTGCAGATTTCTCAACCTGCTGAATATGAACTTCTTCATTTTCCGTAGCTGCTGATTTCTGATCGTTTGTAACCTTTCCAGATCTCAAAGTAACTGCTTTCACCTGTTCTTCGACTTCCCTCTTGCCTGGATTAGCCTCCGTGTCGCTAGGAAGAGTCCCTTGTGGCCTACTCAACAAGGCATTAGTAATCTGCCCAATCTGATTTTCCAAGGTCTTAAACGATACAACGTTGCTTTTAAACATCAACCTCAATTCCTCTAATTCAGATTTGTCATAAGTGGAATGCCCAGAACCAGCATATGACTGTTGTTGCTGAAAACCCGAAGGTTGAAATTGCCACGGGGCATATTGTTGCTGAAAATTCAGGTGATTGTAAGGCTGTGCTCCATATTATTGACCTTGAAACTGCTGATAAGGCTGTTGTGGTTGCAGCATGCCACCTTGATTATTGCTCCATATCACTGATGCACTATAGATGACACACTGATTCGTCTCATGTGCGCTCGTACATAGCTCACAAACACTAGCCACCTGCTGAACTCCATAGTAAGTTAGAAAATCCATCTTCAAATTCAATGCCTTCAACTGAGCTGCTATAGTTGTAGCTGAGACGTACCTGAAACACCAACGAACTACACAAGATAGGTTAGAAAAACAATCCGAGTCAGTGAACTCTAACGACCACTGATGACAAGCACATAAACTAAAAATAAAACACCGACGATCCTCGGCAGCGGCGCCAAAAACTTTTTTACACAATATCACGCAAGTATACATGGTCACAAGTAATATAGAGTTCGTTTCGCAGAGATCTGGTATAGGTTTTAATTCAGTAGATGTACTTATGCAATAATGTATGGTTTTAACTCACTGCTAAGAAAAATCACAAATTGGGGTTTTAATTATCTAAATTAAACTAAGATGCAAATTATCAAACTAAAAATTACTTAACTAAAGTGATTTAAACTGATTTATATATATATGAGAATAAACATGGGATCCTAACTTCATTATTCTGATTTAAACTGATTCATTATCTACTTTGGTCTTATCCCCTTGCACATGCATGCATCTTGATTCCCTGCTTGTTTCTTTGTCTGGTTATTGCTCAATTTCATTGATCGTTCAGAGGAATAACTCAAGGATTTCTGGTTAGGGTTTTACCGGAAACCTTCTTAATATTTATACTATCATTCTCAATCCTCCTTTATAATTCTTGAATTTAAATTCCTTAGTTCTCTTTATTAAATCCTTAAATCCTTCAATGTCCAGGGAAATCTCGGAGAAAATAAAAGTGCTATTTTTCTGAATCTGATGTCGTTTACATACGCTTATTTTGCCCCTGGATCATGAATATGAACTCCGAAATCCGTTCTGAATACTTCTATATAGCGTCGTCTAATAATATTCCAATTTCCACCAAAAACACTATTAATGTCTTATTCTATCTTTATTCCTTACATTTATAAAAATGTCCTTGTTCTCTTTCGAGCGTTCCTTAACTCCTTTATGGAACCACTGGACTTATAACAGATATTGATTTGGATGACATGAGAATACTCTTCCTCGTTTAGAATCACCATATTCTACTTTCTAGGAGATAGATTATTCTAATCTAAGTTGTCAACCTATTACATTCTTCATGACATATCAACATTTGATTCCCAATTCATTACATAATCCTTTATTAAAACCACTGTTACACTTATACTCCATTACATAATAAAAGTTTTAACTCCTACCAAAAATCTGGGTTCTTACATTGTTCAAGAGTTTCCGACGAGGCTTCCGGCAAAGACATTTTCACACCCTTCTTCTCGCCTTCACCCAGGTGTGCCTCTAAATTCCTTGAACTATTTGTATGCATAGTCTGTAATTATGTGCACAATTGCTATGCACACACTGGGATCTACTTTTATATGCCCACGTTATCATCCATCCTTAGATCGATAGTAGATTCTATATCTTGGGACATGTTGCATGCTACTTATTCTGATTGATTACCCAATCTTTTCCTGCTTGTCTGTTTATGCTAGTCATATTTCTCCACTTTTTGAACCTTGTCTAGATTAGATCTATATGTTCTTCACTTTACACTGAAATGCATGCGCGAATTTTTCTGCTTACGGTATACTTACCGAAGGGGTTTGAGGTGATTTATACTCCGATTTCCCCCTTGGTTACTTTTTTAGATGCTCATAATATGTTTGATATTTGTCTTAACTGAGTACCACTACTTTAGATCTATTTCGTTAAGTAGATGTATGTAATTGGTCAATCTAGGTATATTTCCAGTACCCTGCACTCGTGTTCTTTTTCTTGCTCTATCCAGTTAGCCCCGGTACCATTAGACTAGGTTGCCGTGCTGATATTCGTCCTTCCCCGAGTCCTAACTCCTTGGCTCTGGCTCGGTAATCCCATCGATTCCTGGGTATCTCTAGGTTGGTTGTCGGGAACCGTTGCTTTTTTCGATCCTTAGTTTTCTAGCTCAGTCCTTTATGCTAATCTGCCTCCCTCTGTTGAGGTTGCAGATGTCTCTTTCATCAGCATCAAGGGAGTCTTTCCAATGCCTAGGTTACTTGTCGCCTGTGTCTGGGGAACCATCTGATTCAGGGTCTACCCACCTCAACGATCTTTTGCTCTCCCAACCTCTACTTGAGTCTAGACCGTCAGTTAGTTCCCGGACACGCTCCTGGGTGGAAGTAATTAATCCTCTATCGGCCGAGATTGTCAGTCGGCACTTTGGATCCCCCCTGGAGGTGGGCTCGTCAAACTCTGGTGGTGAAGAGTTAGAGAGGATCGATATCAGTTCCAACACTGATGAGGGGGAAGGGACAATAGGTGAGCTTTGGTTAGGAGGCGAGCAATCATTCTTCGGTAATGATGATGTGATTGAAGAGGATGAGGATATTGAGGTATCATGGGTAGCTGAAGTCGAACGTAAGCCGCATGTCCCATCATCCAACGTCCCCGCTTGTGAGAACCAAGACACTACCATGAATGTTGATAGACTAGAAAGATTGTTAGAGATTTGTAACCCGGGTTGTAATTTGGTGGTACCTAGTGCTGGTGAGAGGTGCCACAAGTTTGATAATTTCGAACCCGATCAAGTCATACCGAATGCAGTGTTATCGGCATCCTACTTCAAACTAGGATTTTCCTTTTCAATGCATCCATTTTTTCTGGATCTTCTGAATTTTTATGAGATTGCTCCCATGCAATTGATGCCAAACTCTTTTAGGGTTACCGCGTGCATGTTCATTTAGTTAAATCTTTTCGGTTGCCCTTACTGCTAAAGAGTTGGGGTACTTCTATCAGTTAAATGATGTTGGAAGGAAGGTTTGTGTTTTCTACCTCACTGCCTGGAACAATAGGCAGGGAAAATGTATAAAGGGGAATAAGAAAGGGATGTATGACTGGTTGGAGCAGTTCCTGTATTGCTACGACTGTGAGGAGGTTAGAAGTGAGTTCAATTTACGTCCTGGTAAGCCGTTTGTCATTTAGATCCCTCCATTACTCCTTATGGTTAAGACAAAGATCTTAATTTTCGTTCCCTTTATTATGCTTCATAGGAATCCCCATGCAAACTTCCCCCGGGGGATTGAAGAGAAAAGGGCTAAGAAAATAATGAGACTTGCTGCTTCATTTGGTGATGGAGACAGCCTGCTAACGCCGGAGACCCTTGAAAGGTTAGGGTTCTCTAGGCCTATGGCTCCCTCACTCCCCATTCTGGGAGATGAGTTAGAGGAAGAACCATTGGGAGAGCTTGAAACCCAGGGTGCCGGCCGGCAGCCTGAAGAGATGGGTAGGGCTCCCACTTTCTACAACCCTGGTAACCCAGGCTTCCATTTTCTAGGCTTCTAACCGTTACAACACATACTGTTTGCTTTTACTTGTTATCGTTTATACTCCCATAAACCCTTATGCACATGTCATCTGGTTTCATAATGTTTAGTGTTTCTCTCGTGATTACACATTCTGTGCATTTCTTTGTACATACGTATATATGTGTACTGTGGTTTCTCACCCCCTTAATGCTTCATCTTCTCAAGTATGTCAGGATCAGTGCCGTCATTCATCAATCCATCTGACAAATACGAGGACCTGTTTCCCAAGGACGAGTTGATGATGTTGGAGACCCCTATCAAGGCTACTCCGGTTTCTCGAGTTCCTGCTTCCGTATCTGTTAAGGGTGAGCCTTATGTTGTTGAGAAACGTAGGTTTTATCAGGCTTCGGGAAGCCTAGTGGCTACTCCTGAGACCAGATCTTCAAAGAGGGTTAAAGTATCTCAACAGGGAACCCCCACAAGTGATGTGGAGCAATTTTATTGAATGTGTGGTGGACATATACCCATGGAAACTATCATAGGATGGGCCAAGCAGAAGACTCCTGATGCGGCAAGGTCGATGTTGTTCTCGGCGGGTGAGAGTTTCTTTCATCAAATCAAGCTCTCTAACCAATTAGCCTTAGCCACCCGTGGCGACATGAGGTTGTGGGATGAGATTAAACAATTGAAGACTGATATGCAAGCCGCTGAGGATGAGAAGAAGAGGTTGTCTGATGTTGGTAAGAAATTGAAGGGTGATCTATCTGTGTTAACCAAAGAGAAGGATAAGTTGAGTAGGTTGGTTTCTAATTAGGAAAAGGAGAAAGAGGAACGGGTGGCAGCCCACGCCTTGGAGGTTAATGAGTTGAAGATACAAGTCGATTCTCTGTAGGCATCGATTAGAAAGCTCAAGGAAGCACTCCCAGAAAGGTACAAGCTGGGTTTTGCTAAGGGTGCCACAGACTACATGAGGTCTACCTGGAAAGTAATGCCGGACTTGGATTGGACACTCTTAGGTGAGGATGCCATGAAACAGGTGGAGAGCTTTAAAACAGAGGCTGCCAAGGCGATATCCAAGTCATCAACAGCTCCGAAAGACGTAACTGAAGAGGTCCCGGTTAATAGGGTGGAGGCTCTCGCTGGCGCGGTCGAGGTTGCTCCGGGCGGCCTTGCCACAAAGGTCGATCCCGTTGAGGACTCCCCTAACATCGAAGCCACCAAGGATTCCCCGTCTTCTTAAGCATTTTCTTTCTGTCCATCTCAGAACTTTTATTTCGTTGGTTGTGAATTTTATGGTTTAATCCAAAAGGGGGTGGGCTCCTATAACGCTCCACGCATGTAATATTTGATTTTATTATCTTAACTGTCTTATGGCCATGGGCCCTGGTACCTTTGAACTTACATTATCCACGTAATGCATGTTTGCCTTATTATCATATCCTTTGTGATAAACGTATTTATGCATGTTCGGTAATGGGTGCTTGCAGGCTACCACAACTAATACACTTGTAACTCGGTTTAGACTAAGACTTCTATCATGTTTCTCTAACTCAGTTGTACATAGGTTAATTGCTGATTACACACCGAAAGCTAATTCAAAATTGATAGTAGTGAATTCACGTTCCAAACTCACACTCCCCTTAGAACTCTAATTCGTCAGGTAAGGAGGGTAATGCTACAACTTAAAACCATTCATAACTAGACGCGATTATATAATTCTAGAAGGTAACATGGTTCTCCTGACTAATCCTAAGACAAGTTTATACAAGTACTTAGAGGATATATGCCATATTTACGTTGATTAAATGGATAATAGATCATGAATCAAGAATTGAGCGATTAGATGATAATGCAATACAGAAGTGTACTTGAGTAGTTATGGTAGCACGTACCTGGATAGGTGGCCAAAAAAACATTAAACTACTCGTACCTTAGCCTGTGTGGTCACCCCCTTGGGTGTGGGGATGCCGTCCGGTACCCTATAATACCTGGAAGCCCATAATATGGGAACCTGGCTCTGGAAGTCCCATTGGCGGTAACCCATTCTTGGTAACCTGGGTGCCGGCGGCTCAACCTGGAAGCCCTTCGTTCCGGGAGCCCTATTCCATTTACGAATCTGATGTGGTAACACCATGTGAGCCATTCCTGTAAGGCTGCATTGGTTAAGTGTTTGGGAAACCATACGAGCCATTTCTCAGAACCTCGTAGGTTAATAATTAAAGGATCTGCATATGTCAATTAGGGTTCCATATATGATCAATAATCAAGGAAATCATGTGTTGCAGTCATGGTTCCACACATGCTTAATGGGAGAGGGATCCAGGTTTGCCGATCAGGGTTCCACACCTGCCTTAATAATGAAGGGGTCCATGTATGCCGATCATGGTTCCATACATGCCCTAGTAATCAAGTAAGCCATGTGAGCTAGTCAAGGTTCCACACATGTCTGATAATAAAGGGATCCATGTGTGCCGATCAGGGTTTCACACAAGCCCTAGGTAATAAAGGGAGTCATGTATGCCAATCAGGGTTCCATACATGCCCTAGTAATCAAGTAAGCCATGTGAGCCAGTCAAGGTTCCACACATGTCTGATAATAAAGGGATCCATGTGTGCCGATCAGGGTTCCACACAAGCCCAGATAATGAAGGGAGTCATGTATGCCAATCAGGGTTCCATACATGTCCTAATAATCAAGTAAGCCATGTGAGTCAGTCAAGGTTCCATACATGTCTGATAATAAAGGGATCCATGTGTGCCGATCAGGGTTCCACACAAGCCCAGATAATGAAGGGAGTCATGTATGCCAATCAGGGTTCCATACATGCCCTAGTAATCAAGTAAGCCATGTGAGCCAGTCAAGGTTCCACACATGTTTGATAATAATGGGATCTATGTGTGCCGATCAGGGTTCCACATAAGCCCAGATAATGAAGGGACTCATGTATGCCAATCAGGGTTCAATACATGCCCTAGTAATCAAGTAAGCCATGTGAGCCAGTCAAGGTTCCACACATATCTGATAATAAAGGGATCCATGTGTGCCGATCAGGGTTCCACACAAGCCCAGATAATGAAGGGATCCATGTATGCCGATCAGGGTTCCATACATGACTAAAAAGGAAGGGATCCAGGTGTGTCAATCAGGGTTCCACACCTGCCCTAATAATTAAGGGATCCATGTATGCCGATCAGGGTTCCATACAAGCCCAGATAATGAAGGGATCCATGTATGCCGATCAGGGTTCCATACATGCCTTAATAATCAAGTAAGCCATGTGAGCTAGTCAAGGTTTCACACATGACTAAAACTTTAAAATTCTGATAATTTCAACCTATTAAGCTAAGAGGTGTATTCACTACTACCCCTAGTTCTGGATGGTAGCCTGGCTGCCATGTAGAACTATGCTTGTAGGCCTTCCATATCCTTCTCTTTTCAAATATTTATAAGTGATAAATGTAAAAGGAAACAATCAACTTCTACTTTTACTGAAAATTGAAAGAGTACGATTACATCAAATTTCATCCAGACAGGGTGTGCATCCACTACCCCCGGGCATCTACTGAAAATCATGAAATCCTAAGAACTAAAAGGGAAATGGTAAAACCACAACTAATAGGTTACCTTTATTCATCTTAAGCCTGAAAGAGGCCTACATTTTCTTTGAAAAGATTCTTACTGATAGTTCTTCTTAAGGTGCTCAGCATTCCAAGCTCGGGGAATAGTGTTCCCATCCATGTCTTCGAGGTGGTAGGTGCCTTCCCAAAAAATAGACTTTATTTTGTAAGGCCCTTCCCAATTTGCTCCAAAGGCTCCGTGCCCGAGAACCCGCATATTGGGCATCATTCTTCTTAGCACTAGGTCGCCAACCTTGATAGGTCGAGGGCGTACCTTGTTGTTATAGTATTTGCAGGTTCTTTTCTGGTAAGTCGTAAGTTTCAGCTGGACGGTAGCCCGTGTTTCTTCCACCATATCCAGGGCTAACCTCTGATTTATCTCATTTGACTCTTGATTAAAGTTATCCCTTTTGTAGGATCCCGTCCCTACTTCCACAGGAACCATAGCCTCACAGCCATAGGCTAGAACAAAGGGAGACTCTCCGGTGGTGGACCTGGGAGTGGTGTTGTAAGACCATAATACCATTGGAAGCTCCTCTGGCCAGCTTCCCTTTTTGTCTTCCAACTTGGCTTTCAGAGTGTGCTTAATAATTTTATTCACGGCCTCTGTCTACCCATTGCTTTGGGGGTGGCAAATAGCTAAAAAATCCTTCTTTATTCCCAAGTCTTCACATAGACTCCTCATTTCCTTACTATCAAATTGTTTGCCATTGTCTCAAATCATCTTGTATGGTATCCCGTACCTACATATAATGGCTCTCTTAACAAAATTTTTCAGCTTGGCAGCAAGTGATGGTAGCCAGGGGTTCCGCCTCGGCCCATTTGGTAAAGTAATCGACAGCTACCACAACATATTTCACACCACCTCTGCCTTTCGGAAGCTCTCCAATCAGGTCAATTCCCCATATGGCAAAGGGCCAGGGGCTTCCAATGGGCCTTAGCTCCATAGCCGGGTTGCTATTGAAGTTAGCAAACCTTTGACATTGATCACAAGCTTTAGCAAAGTCATAAGCATCAGCTTTCATGGTAGGCTAGTAATAGCCTTGTCGGAGCACCTTATGGGCAAGGGAGGTACCCCCCGAGTGATTGCCACAGATGCCTTCATGGATTTCCCTTAGGATCTATTCGCATTCATTTCTAGAAATGCATTTAAGTAGAGGTTGGTTAAAGCCCCTCTTGTATAGGATGCCATCATAGATTACATAACGGGCAGCTTTGTATTTGAGTTTCCCGGCTTCATCTTTATCTTCCGGAACCACCCCCATGGTGATGTATTCACGTATTGGGGTTGTCCATTGGCTTTCCACGGAAAATTCTATCTCCATAACCTCCTCTCGATGGATACTTGGCTGGAGTTGAACTTCGAGGGGTATCACCCCTAACAGAACAGCTTCTTTCTGGGATCTCAATTTAACAAGGGCATCGGCATTGGCATTTTCCACCCTTGGGATCTGACTCAGATTCAGTAATTTGAACTTGATAATGAGTTCTTGGGCATACCTCATGTAGAGTTCAGTACGGGGACCTCTGCTCTGGAAGCTCCCTTTTATTTGCCATACAATCAACATGGAATCACTGAAAACATTCAAGTGTTCCACCTACATTTCCAGAGCTACTTTCAATCCGGCAATCAAAGCCTCATATTCAGCATCATTGTTGGTAGCCCTAAAACCAAAGTGTATGGCGCTCTGCATGCGGTGTCCCTCTGGTCATACCAGCTCTATTACGGCACATCCCCCACTGTTGTTTACTGCTCCAGTAACGTACAGATTCCACCATAAGTGGGGGCCTTCGGCATCCCCTTCGGTAACTGGGGGTACCGGTATACATTCTTCACCGGTAACCTCAAAGTCTGGGGGAAACTCCAATAAGAAGTCAGCAAGTGCTTGGCCTTTAATAGCAATTCGTGGCTTGTAATCTATATCAAACTGTCCCAGTTCAACAGCCCATTTCATCATTCTACCGGAGGCTTCCGGCTTGTGCATCACCTGCCTTAGCGGGAAGGATGTTCTTACTTCAATTTTATGGGCCTGAAAGTAGGGCCCTAGCTTCCTGGAATCCAATATTAGAGCATATGGTAGCTTCTCCATGCTAGGATACCGGGTTTCCGCATCCAGTAACTTCTTGCTCACACAATAAACTGGGTATTGAACTTGCTCTTCCTCCCGGATTAATACAGCGCTTATAGAATATTCAGAAACAGCTAAGTAAAAAATGAGTACCTCACCCTCCAGGGGTTTGGAGAGAAGTGGTGGGCTTCCCAACTGTTCCTTTAGCTTTTTGAAGGCTTCTTCAGACTCCGGGGTCCATTCAAAGTTTTGACCCGTCTTGATAGCTTTAAAGAATTATTTGCATTTATCAGAAGACCGAGATACAAATCTGTTTAGGGCTGCCACCCTTCCGGTAAACCCTTGGACTTCCTTAACATTCCTTGGAGATCTCAGTTCCAGCAATGCCTTGATCTTGGCAGGGTTCGCCTCGATCCCTCTATTAACTCGAATAACTTGTAGAAGGGGGGGTTGAATACAAGTTATATAATCGTGTCTGATTTTTGCTTGATTATATGAACAAGAATAAATGAACGAATCAAACTTTGTTTGTATTAAAATAATCAAATACAAACTCTTCCAAAGGTGTACAATACCTTTAGCAGCTACTGACAATACAAATCTCTCCCTCTCTGTTTGTTTCGAACTCTCGAATACAAATCTTACGAACTCACTCGCTCACACTTTTTACAATGATATTGAGAGAGTATTTATAATGCTACCTATCAACTAATAACAGAATTATAATCTATCTATGACAATGTTCTGCCGTCCAGTTGATAGTTTCCATCAATAGAGAATTCGTTTCCTTCACGATATCTTCTTGCTTGTTTTCCAAAACAAAGATCCTGTTATAGCACTTGCCAGTTTCTGTAGCATCCATAATGACATCATCAGTAACACGACTGATATCATCAGTAACATGACTGATATCAGGATTTCCCATTGCATCAGGATCTGATTATCCCATCAGTATTTGATCAGGATCTGACTTACTATATCAGGATCTGTTCCTCTGTTCCTGACATGTAGTACCCGATACACTGTTCCTGACATGTAGTCTCTGACGCACTGTTCCTGACTAAACTCTACAGATTACTGTTTAACACATATATCCTATACAAAGTGCTAAATCCTTTATAAGATCAGGATATACAAGAAGTATTAGCAAAATTCTATTCTTAACATCACAACTTATGAATTATTCCTAACAATCTCCCCCTATTTATGCTTTAGAATCTGAAGCATAAATCTAAGTTGTAGATGTCAAAACATATAACAATACAACCAGAATAGAATTTATGAATTCAAGATCATGAAGTTAAGTACCTCATTCTTCAGATGTAGACATGTATCTAGTACTTAGAAGAAAGAATTCAACTATTTGATGCTTCTTTTCCTTTACCACTTCCATGATGAAATCTACCAACTTTGTCACCCTCCTTGTTTCTGTTCCCAGTCTGTTTATCTCCCCCAGTCTGTTGTTGTTGTTGTTGTTTCTGAATTGTCTTTATCTCCCCCTTTTTGACATCAGCAACATGAATTCCAAGAGATTCAGTAACAGAACAAATGAGATTCATCAGAACTGCTTGATTGTCCA
This sequence comes from Saposhnikovia divaricata, assembly GCA_036435485.1. Taxonomy (NCBI): domain Eukaryota; kingdom Viridiplantae; phylum Streptophyta; class Magnoliopsida; order Apiales; family Apiaceae; genus Saposhnikovia; species Saposhnikovia divaricata. Next base: position 118,287,941 of record CM071598.1, on the reverse strand, counting down.
TGATAGTGACTTGGTTATTTTCAAGAATTTGAAGTCTCGATTGAATATCACTTTGAGATTTCTGAATGTCCTAAAGAATTTCAGAATTGACTTCAATGTTGGAAGTGCTTGTTGTATCTTCAGATTCAGATGCAGAAAGGACATTATCTTCAAGGCTTGTAGAAGAATTTGCCTGTTGAGAATGATATTCAAGTAATAATACTTGAGTAGAAGTACAAACATCTTCATTTTTCTGATCTGGAGCTGAAGTATGATCATCCTGTCCCTCACCAGTATTCTGTGTACTAACATCTACAAATCCTGACTCCTCCTTAGATTGATCAGATATTCTTGATGTCTCAAATCTAGCTGAAATTGGAAGTACAAACAAAGGAATACTAGGATCATTAGGAATTTCTTCTGGTACTGGTTGAGTAGAAGTTTGTCTTAGCCTTTCACCTCTTCTGTTAATGATCTCTGCAAGCCTTTCTTTCTGTTTCTGAGCTTTAACTTCTGGCTTTGCATTGTGATGTTCTAAGTCATGATTCTCATACATTTTGATAAAAGAATAAGTACCAGCATCCATACCAAGATCCAGGAAAAACCTGATCCCAGAAATCAAACGATGGTGGTTTCCTAATTTTCTCTCCCTCACTATGGAGTTGATCATCCATACCCTCATTCTCACTTTGATTATCTAAAGTCAACACTCTTTCTACCTCTCCTTTTGCCTGGTCAGGAGCCAGCCTCTCTGTGCGTGGATCTATGTCCATCTTTTCAAGTGTATCACTCAAATTTGGATAAGTGCTCTCATGACCTACAGAAAAATAGGGGTTAGAAGAAGTTTTTATACCTGAACTCACATGGAGAGAGGGTTCCTCATATGGCATGGGGTTTGAGGTTTTCTCCAAGGAGTGAGCTTCTATAGTCTCTGAACCCTTACAAACGTCTACTTTCTTTCCAGAAACTACAGGCTCCAGTATACCACTTTCAGGTTTTACACTAGACTCTGATGTCTTCAGTAATACTTCATTAGATACCATAGCTAATATGCCACCGTCTTTAAGTGTTGGTTGCTGAGACACACCCTCAAGGTGGATAGACTCTGAAAGAATAATATTGGTTTGATCTTCAGAAAAATCAATCAAAGTCAATCCTCCCATATCATAGGGTTTCTCATTTGCAATTTCAGTCATCACAGAAGACCTTTCAACATCATCAATCACAGTTCCTAATTCATCCAACCTCTGACTAGATGGTTCTTGTGTTGTAGTGACTATAATATGATCTATTCTACTATTCACCACTGGTGCAATAGTATCTTCTGTTGACTGCCTCACTCTATCAACTACCTCCTCTTGTTCACCTTGAGCTGAAGCATCTTCAACAATGACATCCTTGTCAAATAGATATGCATGAAGTGATTGAAGTGCAACATGCTTAGGAAGTCCAAATTTCTTGTGTAACTCCTTTCTGACTGATACATAGAAATATGTCTTTATTAAATCAAGCCTTTGATGTAACAGTCCATATTCTTCAGGAAATGAAAGTTTAGGAACTCTTTCAATCAAAAAATCTAGAACAGGCCTGGAAAGCTTCACTTTCAGAGAAATAAGTTCCATAGCCAGTCTGTATGTCAATGTAGTTTCCCATGAAGAATCAAGATCCAGATCTCTCTTGCAAGATACTGACATGGATATAGCATTATTTGTAGAGACCTGCATAATGTTAGTTGGACTTGACACTGTGTGTGTAGGTGACAAATGAATCTTTCTCCTTGTTCTCCTAGTATAGTGAGCAACAAATTTGTCTTGAGAAGACTCAAGAGGTGTAGACACAGAAGTGATCTTGGGATGAGATCCTTTTTTCAATAGACACAGTCTTTTGAGAGATAGTATCCAGTAACTGTTTTCCCTTTTTAAGAACTACAGTCTTTTGAGAGACTGCAGCCTGGCTGTGACTAGGTGTTCCATCTCTTTGTCCTAGCTTAGAAAGTTGAATTGCAGCCTTCAATTCTGCTCTCTCAGCAAGAGATATATCATCATCATCTTCACTAGAACTACTACTTAAATAACAAATCTTCTCTTCCTTAAAACTGATGTCTTTTGAGAAACACCAGAGGTTGGCTTCTTTGAAACAATAGGTTGTGGATCAAAATTTGGTTCTAGAATTGTTTCAGAGACTGTAATGTTTTTGGCTACTTGGGTAGACATAGGGGGTTCTCCTCCAATTGAGATTCCTGAGTCATTTCACCACCAAAGAAAGAAGAATTATAGATAGTAGGAAGATGAGTTCTTAGAAGTACCTGAACATGATCTGGATAGTATAATGCAGGTATTTCATCTAGATTCTTTTCACTATCCTTCTTTATAATGTCAGAGAAAATTCTCTTTTGTTGTACATAAGAAGATACACAATACTTTCTACCAAATCTAGCTTCAACATCAGGAATGAAATGGTTAATAAACAGTTGCATGAATCTGTGATAATAAACCATATTCCTGTCATGATCTCTTGACCCAAGTTTTATACATATCTGACTTAAGATAATGTGACCAAAATTAATTACTCTCTTATAAAGCAAAGCATATGCAATATGTGATGTAACAGTTGTAATTTGTTGAAAAGAACTACATTTACCAGTAAAGCATTTAGCAATTTGATCAAAGAAGAAAGACCATTCTTTCCTAAGAAAAGATCTATTTAACTGGCTCATGTTATCTAGAGGTCCATCATAACCTAATTTAGATAACATAGTTCTCAAATCATCATCAGATGGTACATTCTCAAAATTTGTACTAACAGGTAAGCGAAGTACTGAATTGACAACAGATTCAGTAATATCAAATGAGTCTTATCCTAAGTGTAGAACAATCTTACCTGATTGACTCTGAGTAGAATCAATTACCTCAGCATTCTTCCAAGCTTGTGAAATAGCTACTTAATTAATTTGTGGAGATGCTGTCAAGGCATAGCTTGATGGTCCTTTCACCATAAAGTCCATTATCAGGTGATAATCAGTTGACACCCCTTCCTTGTTGGTGATAGCTGCAACATGATTATTCATCATAAAATCAAAGTCACCAAACTTGAAAGCTACTGATTTGGGTAGTCTTCTTTGAGTTGCCATTTTGATCTGAAAAGAACTTAAGAAATCTTTGAAATTGATTAGTGATTTTGAGAACTCGAGAGTGTTTTTGCTTTAGAGAATGAAATTAGAGAAAGCAATTACACAATTAGAGTGTCAAAATAATTATATTTCAAAAATCCTTCAGACCCATTATCCCACGTTGACACGTAGGTTGACAGGTGTCAGTCCCTGAAAAATGCAGTTACCCATGACTTTTGGAAAATAAAGTCCAAAAATAATTTCAAGTAAATAAGTCAAGGTAAAATCAAGATAAAAATCAATACTGATCAGCTTCCTTTTGTCTTCAGTATAATCACACGATTCAATGTGATTTCTGAATAGAGAGAATTACTAATCCTGATGTGAACACACTCGTTTTCCTGATCAATATCATCCTGATTCCAGAGACTAAATGGAGTTTCCACATGACATATTCTTTTACCTGTAAAAGAAATAAACAAAATCAATTGGTTAAATTCATTCAATATTTCTTGAAAATACAAGAAATACAGTCACACATAATTATGACCGAATGCATTGATATCTCCCAAATGACTGTTCAGCTTCCCACGTCTTCCTATAAAAGAAACCGATGCCTTATGCCATTCTCCAAAAACTTTTCATTCTTTTCTCTTTCAATCATGACTTCCAACCCAAATCTTCATATGGACCCTAGGTTTTGGTTCATTACCACTGAGAAGTTCTTTACTCTTGATGATCAGGAGCAAGTGAACTATCTCTTAGAAGAGATGACTTTTCTCATCAAGTCAGATATGGTTGATCTTAACCTAGATGATTTCCACAAATCTCCTCTAAAACATCTACCAGTTGGATACAATCCTCCTCTAATCTCTTCACACCTTGAGGATGAAGAATTTGGTGAAGAGTCTGAGGTTGATCTTGATGGAGATGCTATTCATCTTCTTCAATAAGCATGAAGATGAGTCAGCTGCTTTCATTCAAGTCACCCGACAAGAAATCCAATCTTGAGATGCTCCTTGTCCTGAAGTCGATCGTTGAGAATTGAAGTAGCAACAACTTTAGACAAGAACAGAATTATCAGTAGTAGTTAGACAAAAGAAGAATTGTATTTCATTTTCATGTATGTAATGCTTTTAATTAATGAAAATACAAGTTTCCTTAATATCTACTTGTCTATCGTTGTTTATTGACTCGCATGAATAATGACATAAATTATCAGTATGCATGTAATAACACTTGCTAACATAGACTTAACAAAACTCATAATTGAACCAATAAATAACGTGAACTTCAGAATTTGAAACAGTAAGACACACAAATTTCACAATCCTGATACTGATGATACAATCCTGATGTCAATACTGATGACGTCAGCATACTGATAGCAATCCTGATGTTTATTAACAAGTCTATCATACTGTAATTTATCAAAGTAAAGTGTTATAGCGTAAGCATTTAACCATCAAGTATAAATCCTGACAAAATATCAAGTCTATAAGCTGAAACAACATACCTTGCTACTTGTGCAGATGTTAAAGATCTAAAAATTTAACATTCCTAACTCACTAACCAATCTAATGAATGTAGCCTCATCAAGTGGTTTAGTTAGAATATCTACAAGCTATTTGTCAGTAGGAACAAAATGAAGTTCCACAGTACCATTTTCAATATGTTCTCTAATAAAATGATACCTGAAATCAATGTGCTTAGTCCTTGAGTGTTGAACTGGATTTTCTGCAATTTTGATAGCACTAGTATTATCACAAAACATAGGAATATTACTAAGTGTCATACCATAATCCATCAACTAATTTCTTATCCGAAGAAGTTGAGCGTAACAACTACCTGTTGCAATGTATTCAGCTTCTGCAGTTGAGGTTGAAACTGATTGCTGCTTCTTGCTTGCCCAAGAAATCAATCTGTTTCACAAGAATTGACATGTACCTGTAGTGCTTTTCCTGTCTATTTTACACCCTGCATAATCAGAGTCTGAATAGCCAATTAGGGAGAAATCAGATTCTCTTGGATACCACAAACCAAGATTTGGAGTTCCCTTGAGATATCTAAAAATTCTCTTCATAGCAATTAAATGAGATTCCTTAGGATCACTTTGGAATCTAGCACATAAACAGGTAGAGAACATTATATCTGGTCTACTTGCAGTTAGATATAACAGTGAACCTATCATGCCTCTATAGCTAGTGTTATCAACACTCTTTCCCTTAGGATCAGAGTCTAGCTTAGTGGCTGTTGCCATGGGTGTCTTTGCAATTGCACAATTTTGAAAGTCAAACCTTTTTAAAAGATCTTTGATATACTTTGACTGATTAATGAAAATACCAGTCTCAGTCTGTTTGACTTGCAAGCCTAAAAAGTAATTTAGTTCACCCATCATGCTCATTGATATTTAGACTGCATAAGCTTGCTAAACTTAGCACATAACTTTTCATTAGTAGAACCAAATATAATATCATCAACATAAACTTGAACTAAAAGCAAATCCCCTTTTATCTTTCTAAAGAATAGAGTTTTGTCAATTGTACCTCTTGTGAAGCCATTTTCAAGAAGAAATTTAGAAAAAGTCTCATACCATGCTCTTGGTGCCTGCTTCAGTCCATAGAGTGCCTTGTCAAGTTTGTAGACATGATTTGGAAACTTTGGATCAACAAAACCAGGTGGTTGTTCCACATATACTTCCTCATCAAGCTTGCCATTTAAAAAGCACTCTTTACATCCATCTGGTATACCTTGAATTTTGAATGAGCTGCAAATGCAAGAAACATTCTGATTGCTTCCAATCTTGCTACAATTGCAAAGGTTTCATCATAGTCAATTCCTTCTTCCTGAGAATAACCCTTGGCTACCAGTCTTGCTTTGTTTCTTACAATCATACCAGATTCATCTAGCTTGTTTCTGAAAACCCATTTAGCACCAACAATAGATCTATCTTTAGGTCTTGGTACCAGTTTCCAAACTTTGTTCCTCTCAAACTCATTCAATTCTTCCTACATTGTTATTACCCAATCAGGATTCTGTAAGGATTATTCAACCTTCTTAGGTTCATTCTTTGAGAGAAAACAACTGTACAAGCATTCATTTTGAATTGATCTTCTAGTTCGAACACCACTATTTGGATCACTAATAATCAAATCCTCAGTATGATCCCTTGTCCATTTTCTAACAGATGGTAGGTTGTTCCTGCTAGACTCTCCCCCTAAGTTAGTGGTATTTCTTGTACAAGAACTTTCTCTGCCTTCAAAAGCTCCCCCTTGATCAGTAGAATCAGTGGATTCAATACTGCTGCTAGTTTCTGATCTTCCTTCATTAGACTCTAAAGGATCAGTTCCTGATGAAGTAGACTCTGAATGACCAGTCTGATCCTGACCAGTCCTATGTTCTTCTTGATTGAATTGCTCCCCCTCAACAGTAGCATTCCTTTGAGAAGCAATAGAGATTTCCTTTGGAGAACCTTCATCATCGCTGGAGAGAATCTCAGAATACTTAAGATTTTCAAATTCCAAATTGTCATGACTTTCATAAGTTTGCAAAATTCCAAACTTCTTATCATCAAATGCAACGTGAATTGATTCCATAACAATGTGAGTTCTGAGATTGTATACTTTGAAGGTCCTTGATGCTGAATATCCTAGAAAGATTGCTTCATCCGATTTGGCTTCAAATTTCCCAAGTTGTTCTGGATGAACTTTCAGGACATAGCATTTGCATCCAAAGATGTGAAAGTATTTCACACTTGGTTTCTTTCCTTTGATCATCTCATAGGGAGTCTTACCATGACCATTTACCAAGGTACAATTTTGAGTGAAACATGCAGTGTTGATAGCTTCTGGCCAGAAATAGGTTGGAAGCTTTGTATCTGCAAGCATGGTTCTTGCTGCCTCTATGAGAGTTCCGTTCTTTCTTTCTACTACACCATTTTGCTGAGGTGTTCCAGGTGTAGAAAACTATTGAGTAATTCCACTGTCTGCACAATACTCCTCCATTGTAGAATTCTTGAATTCTGTACCATTGTCACTTCTGAGCACTTTGACCTTGTACTCAGAGCTATTTTGAATGTTCTTGACAAGTTCAATGATTTGCTGAAGAGCTTCATCCTTGTTGTGTAGAAAGAATACCCACGTGAACCTTGTGTAGTCATCCACTATAACTAGAGCATATCTTTTCTTATTGATAGACATAATGTTTACTAGACCAAATAAATCAAGATGCAGCATGTGAAATGGTTCAGTAATTGAATTTTCTGTCTTGCTCTTAAAAGTGGTTCTTCTTTGTTTACCAAGCTGACAAGCATCACAAAGTCCATCTTGCACATAGTTTGCCTGAGGTAGGCCTCTCACCAGATGATGCTTAACAAGTTGATTAAGCTTCTTGAAATTAAGATGTGAGAGCTTCTTGTGCCAGTTCCATTTTTCATCATTTGATGCTTTGCTGTAAAGACATCTGACAGTTCCTTTAGATGTGTTGAAAATGCACACATAGAGGGGGGTGAATAGGTGTAAATGGCTAACTATATCCAACTATGTCCGATTTTAAAAATTACCAGAAACAGCTTACTGATTTTGTTTTATGCAGAGACAAATGGTAAGCTGAATGTAAACAGTATGCTGAATGTAAAGATAACAGGTACAGTAAAATGTATAAACAGTAAGCTAAATGCAAGCAGTAAGTAAAGAGCAGAAAATAAAGAACACAGAGACTTTTAGCCAGGTTCGACCCCTAACCCCTATGGTCTACGTCCTGGTCCCTTACCAACTTGGTAAGAGAATATATTATTGATCACTGAAATAAACCAATTACAAGATACAACAATATATCTCCCTCAATACCCAGCTGTTGACAAATGGCGTGCTGAACTCTTGTTTCTGAACTTGCTCTTTAAGCTATACTTCCCAAGTATACTTCTCTAGCAACGATCACCAAACCCTAGTTCCCAAGCCAACTTGTCCAACAGCTAAACCTTACAAGTCGAACAATACAATCAATAGATGAATACAACTCAACTATGAACTCTCTAAGATATAACACGTATGAATATATTAAGAGCTCGAGAGAATCAAAAGAATATAGCAATGAAAAACCGAGTTGTTTGAAATCTTGTGTGCTTGAAAGTTTTCTCTGAGTTGTTATTAGCGAATGAACACAAGAACAAGTTTATAAAGCTTCACAACAACGTTCAGAAAATTAATCACCAATTATTCGAACGATTCTGAAATCAATTTCTAACGTTCAATTGGTTAGAGATTTTACAAACGTTCTTGTGAACGTTAGACAGAAGGTTTGAAAGAAAGAGATCGATGAAAGCTTAACCCTTCTGATTTGTATAGATATAAAAAGGCGTGTAGGAGATTTTGAAAGAAAGAAATCTTTTAAATAAGGAAACTCCTATAAGTTTTATGATTTTGTTTTAAAGAAAGATATTTGAAAAGATTTGAGCTCTAGAATATATTATATACGTATTATATAATAAAGAGCCCTCACAAATATATTTCCTGAAATAAATCCTTGAGAATCGAACTTGATTTTTATCTTCAGGAATTCTGGCAGTTGCAAATGGCTTGCTGTTTATGACTGACTGTCAGAAATGGCTTGCTGTTTGTGAACTGTCAGTGTGCAATTGGCTTGCCAGACTCTCTCTGTTGTAGCACCAAATGGATTGTTGTTTGTATAATTTGTGTAAACAATCAGTAGGCTAATATACCCTGCAAAACCACGTTAGTACAATACAAGCATAACACGATGTTTTATATCAAACTACAATCAAATAGCTTGCTGAATATGATCATCAAAACCATAGGAGTATCAATCTCCCCCTTTTTGATGATTACACAATATTTAGGAGAAATAAGAACTCCCCCTAAATCCCTGCATATTAGTACATTTTGATATAAAATAGATTCAAGATAAACAGGCATAATTAATCATATCCAAATCGAATATCTTGACCAAACAAGCAGATAAATTCTCCTAAATTTCTCCCCCTTAATCCATTAAAAATCCATCAAAAAGAATATTAAGCATAGAGAAAAAATAAAAACTCATGGTAATGGCATATAAACAGTTCAGATACAAATGGTAAGCCAACGTTACCCATTCTGTGCTTATCAGCTTGCTGACTACAGAGTACACATGCCAAGCTCCATTCGTATGGCTGTAAATCTTTCTTCAGCCAATGGCTTTGTGAAGATATCTGCTAGTTGAACTTCAGTTGAGACAAATACCAACTCAATCTTCCCATTTGCTGCATTATCTCTCAAGAAATGATGACGAACATCAATATGCTTTCTTCTTCAGTGATTCACAGGATTCTTGGAGATATTGATAGCACTCGTGTTGTCACAATATATTGGAATCTTGCCACACTTGATATTAAAATCCCTTAGGGTTTGAATCATCCATAAAATTTGAGAGCAACAGCTACCAGCTGCTAGATACTCTCCTTCGGCCGTTGAAAGAGCAACAGAAGCTTGCTTTTTGCTTTGCCATGACACCAAACTTTGTCCAAGAAATGTACAAACACCACTTGTGCTTTTTCTATCAGTTTGAGACCCTGCATAATCTGCATCACTATACCCCACGAGATCAAAAGTATTTGTGATAGGATAGAACAAACCAAGATTGATAGTACCACTTAAATATTTAAAAATTCTTTTAACCGCATTTAAGTGAGACTCTTTAGGGTTGGATTGAAACCTTGCACAAACACAAACACTATACATGATATCAGGTCTTGAGGCAGTTAAGTATAATAGACTTCCAATCATACCTCTATACCTTTTGATATCCACATCCTTACCATTCTCATCTGCAAACAGCTTGCTGTTTTGAGTCATAGGAGTTATTTTTGCTTTGACATCTTCAAAACCAAATCTTTTGAGCAGATTCTTTGTATACTTGGATTGATGCACATAAATACCATCATTGGTTTGCTTGATTTGGAGACCCAAGAAATAATTGAGTTCCCCCATCATGCTCATGTCAAATTCATTGTACATGCACTTAGAAAACCACTCACACATAGATTCATTAGTAGAACCGAATACAATATCATCCACATATATTTGTACAACAAGAATATCTTTACCATTTTGCTTTGTAAATAATGTGGGATCGATATTACCTCGAGTGAATCTATTTTTGAGAAGAAACTTACTAAGCCTCTCATACCACGCTCTAGGGGCCTGCCTTAAACCATATAATGCCTTCTTGAGCTTGAAAATATAATCATGAAACTTCTCATGTTCGAATCCAGGAGGCTGTTTGACATAGACTTCCTCATTCAGCACGCCATTTAGAAATGCGATTTTTACGTCTATTTGATAAAACTTGAATTTCTTGTAGCATGCATAAGCAAGAAGCATTCTGATTGATTCTAAACGAGCAACAGGAGCATATGTTTCATCAAAATCAATTACTTCTTGTTGATTTATAGCCTTGAGCCACGAGCCTTGCCTTATTTCGAGTGACGGTTCCAAACTCATCCACTTTGTTCTTGAACACCCATTTGGTTCCTATGATAGAAGCATCTTCTGGTGGCTTTACAAGTTCCCAAACATCACACCTCTCGAATTGGTTGAGTTCATCTTGCATTGCCATGATCCATTTTTCATCTTCTAATGCTTCCTTGATATTTTTGGGTTCTTCTTGAGCTAGAAAGGCAGCATAAGCACAAAAGTTTGCTTTTCCTCTCCTTGTTGTGATTCCATCTGAGATATTTCCAATAACAAGTTCTGGAGGATGATTCTTTACTGTCCTTGTAGCCTTTGGTAGAGAATGTTGAGCAATTTCTTCTTGTGAAGTCAATCTGATCACTTCAGCTTGCTGTTTTCCATTCTCAGTAGTGTTGTTGGCTTGCTGACTTCCAGTTTCAGCAGTATTGCTGGCTTGCTGTTTTGATCCAGTAACTTGAGGTAGTATGTTATCAGCTTCACCTGAAAATTCTTCCTCATCTCTTGGCAGATCATTGTTAGGTTCTTGAAAGGTAACATCAATAGATTCTTGAACTATTCGTTTATCTAAGTTATAAACTCTATATGCTCTACTAGTTAAAGAATAACCAAGAAAAATATCTTCATAAGATTTTGCATCGAATTTACCATCATTACCAATTGTCTTGAGCACATAGCACTTTGAGCCAAAAATTCTGAAGTAACTGATGTTTGGCTTCTTTTTCCTCAACAGTTCATACGGAGTTTTGTTCAAAATAGGCCTGATTATGACTCTGTTCAACACATAGCATGTTGTATTCACTGCTTCTGCCCAAAAGCTTCTAGGCAGCTTGCTTTCTTGCAATAAAGTCCTTGCTGTTTCTTGTAGTGACCTGTTCTTCCTTTCTACCACTCCATTTTGTTGTGGAGTCCTTGGTGCAGAAAATTCATGTGTAATTCCTCTTTCTTCACAATAATCAATGAAGTCCTTGTTGAGAAATTCACCTCCTCTATCACTCCTTATACCTACAAGCCTTGTATTCAACTTGTTCTCAAGTAATTTAATTAGCTTCTCAAACTCATTAAAATCACAATCTTTAGTACGAACAAATAATACCCATGTAAATCTAGAATAATCATCTACAATCACAAAACCATATTTTTTACCTCCAATACTCTTGTAAGCTTCTGGACCATTTTCTTTGATTTGTGAGTACTTCGAAGTTGTTTGCTTAATTGGCAAGCTGAACAGACTTCTGTTTTGACATACTTTAGCTTGGGCAGCCCTCTCACTAGTTTCTTGCTTGACAACTTTCTGAGCAAATCCATGTGTGCATGTCCCAATCTTCTATGCCAAATATATGGGTCATTATCTACTGCAGCCAAACAGTACGCTGTTTCCTGCATATCAAAGTCTGATACATATATATTTCCTTCCCTTCTAACAACTAGGGGGATTTTGTTAGTACCAATAGTAATAATAGTTTTATCAATGCCAAAATCAACATAATGTCCATCATCAAATAATTGAGTGACACTAAGCAAGTTATAAGTAAGACATTTGACATATTGAACTTTATCGATTGAAATATTACTATTACCAATAGAATCGGTACCAAGGATTTGAAGAGTTTTGCTATTCCCAATTGTCACTCTTCCACCCTTTTTCATTTTGAGATTCATAAACTGAGATTTGTCTCCACACATATGTCTTGTGCATCCACTGTCCAAGATCCATTGCTTTGACTTGACCTTAGCAGCAAGACACATCTAGAAAACAGACAAAAATAACTCAATGTTTTGGTACCCATATAGGTTTGGGTCCAGGTTGGTTAGTAGCAAGAATATATAAAGTATTTAAATCAGATTTCTTGATCCACATTTGGACCACTTTTGGGGTCTGATTTTGCTTGTTGTCATTCTGTCGGTAAGCCGTTTGTCTCCTGCTATTTGCATTCTGGTATGCTGTTTGTCGCCTGACTGGTTCATTTTGGTAAGCTGTTTTCACTTTATGATTTACTTGAACCACACAATGTCTTTCCAGATGTCCTTTTCCACCACATTTGTTGCATGTCTTCCAAGGCATAGAATAGTCATAGGGTATGCCATTCCTTCCAACATATTTGAGCACCTTATCTTTCTTGTTGAAGTTTAGACCAACACCTTCTCTGAGCAAAGGTACATTTGCCTTCTTCATCATTGTTTTTAAATTGTCTTCACCTTGAACAAAAGTTTCCATGCCCTTCTTGAGATCTTTAACTTCTGTTTCTAGGAGGGTGATCACTTCAGCTTGTTGTTTGATGAGTTCAGCTTGCTGAACTCTCTTTTCAGCAGTTTTTGAGCATTCAGCTTGACTAGATTCCTTCATCTTGTATGATTCCAATGCTTTAGCTTTAATTTTAACATCAGACCTTAGCTCTTTGATTTCTTCAGTCAAGGTCTTGTTTCTCTTTTCAAGTAGCTTGACATTAGCCTCTAAATGTCTGTTCTTAGTATTTAGTTCCTTGATCTCTGTAGCTTTACTAAATGAAGTTGAATCCCATTCTTCCATTTTCTGCAACAGATCTTTTATCATTTTGGATAAATAGGCATTCTTATCAGTCAGCTTGCTGATTTCAGCCTTTAGTGCCACGTGTTCTTCAATTGTAACACTATTTTGTTCCTGCATGGTTAGTGAATCTAACAATGTATCATCTGAAGAAATATAATCATTAAAAGAGTTTACCTCACTAGGATCCTCTTTAGAATCAGTTTCAGCATACATTCCTTCTGAATTTCCTTGAACAGATTCATCTTCAATTCCAACAAGTGCTAAGTTCACCATCTCTTCACTTGAGTCATCACTGGAATCTGAATCATCATCACTCCAAGTCAGTAGAGCCTTCGATTTCTTCTTGTCCTTGAAAACAGTAGGCTGTTTTGACTTTAGTTTGTAGCAGTTCCTTTTATAATGGCCTGGCTTGCCATATTCGAAACAAGTTTCCTCCTTAGAGTCTTTTGAGCCTTTCTTGTTGTTGTAGAAACCACCTCTTTCCCTTTTCATCATATTTTTCTTTTCTATCAGCCTCTTGATTTTCTTTGAAATAAGTGCAAGTTCCTCATCAGAATCAGATTCATCATCAATGTCAATTGGCTTGCTGTTTTTAGAATGGAGAGCCATATTCTTCATCTTTTCTATTGGAGCTTTAACACTTGAACTTCCCACCTGATTTCCATTTATCTTGCTTTCAAATTGCTCTAGCTCATCAAATACGGCCAAGTGATCCATAGTATCAATAAGTGGTGAGGATTCCAAGGCAGTAACCTTAGCTTCGTAGATGAATGGTACTGCACTTAATACCTTCATATTGATTTCATCTTGTGGAATAGATTTTCCAAGCCTCTTTAGTGAATTTATAGTAACTTGAAACCGTGCTTGACTATCCTTGATAGTTTCTCCTTCATTAAGCTTGAAATTCCCAAAGTCATTCATTAGCTTGCTAAGCTTCACCTTCTTTAGAGATTTCGAACCTTCATGATAAGTCTCCAAAGCATCCCACATTTCTTTGGCTGATTTAAGTGAAGATACTTTATCATATTCAGCCTGGTTCAAACCATTCATAAGAGAACTCCTTGCCTTTCCATTGTAGCCAAGTTTGATTAATTCATCCGGAGTGAGATCATCAACATCCTTTTGCTTGCCATCATTATCAAGAAAGACATATGGACCTTTTTACACAACTCTCAGAACTAATGGATCTCTGGATAAGTGAGTTTCCATGCTGCTTTTCCACCAGTGGTAGTTGTGTGTGCCATGAAGAAGTGGAGGCCTAAAATCAGATTTTCCTTCGGGATAGTTTTCAGCCATTATGATCGAATACTTTCCTGTTACAGAATTGTTAGTATACCAAAGCTCTGATACCAAATGAAAATGCACACCTAGAGGGGGGGTGAATAGGTGTAAATGGCTAACTATATCCAACTATGTCCGATTTTAAAAATTACCAGAAACAGCTTACTGATTTCGTTTTATGCAGAGACAAATGGTAAGCTGAATGTAAAGATAACAGGTACAGTAAAATGTATAAACAGTAAGCTAAATGCAAGCAGTAAGTAAAGAGCAGAAAATAAAGAACACAGAGACTTTTAGCCAGGTTCGACCCCTAACCCCTCCTGGTCCCTTACCAACTTGGTAAGAGAATATATTATTGATCACTGAAATAAACCAATTACAAGATACAACAATATATCTCCCTCAATACCCAGCTGTTGACAAATGGCGTGCTGAACTCTTGTTTCTGAACTTGCTCTCTAAGCTATACTTCCCAAGTATACTTCTCTAGCAACGATCACCAAACCCTAGTTCCCAAGCCAACTTGTCCAACAGCTAAACCTTACAAATCGAACAATACAATCAATAGATGAATACAACTCAACTATGAACTCTCTAAGATATAAAACGTATGAATATATTAAGATCTCGAGAGAATCAAAAGAATATAGCAATGAAAAACCGAGTTGTTTGAAATCTTGTGTGCTTGAAAGTTTTCTCTGAGTTGTTATTAGCGAATGAACACAAGAACAAGTTTATAATGCTTCACACCAACGTTCAGAAAATCAATCACCAATTATTCGAACGATTCTGAAATCAATTTCTAACGTTCAATTGGTTAGAGATTTTACAAACGTTCTTGTGAACGTTAGACAGAAGGTTTGAAAGAAAGAGATCGATGAAAGCTTAACCCTTCTGATTTGTATAGACATAAAAATGCGTATAAGAGATTTTGAAAGAAAGAAATCTTTTAAATAAGGAAACTCCTATAAGTTTTATGATTTTGTTTTAAAGAAAGATATTTGAAAAGATTTGAGCTCTAGAATATATTATGTAAGTATTATATAATAAAGAGCCCTCACAAATATATTTCCTGAAATAAATCCTTGAGAATCGAACTTGATCTTTATCTTCAGGAATTCTGGCAGTTGCAAATGGCTTGCTGTTTATGACTGACTGTTAGAAATGGCTTGCTGTTTGTGAACTGTCAGTGTGCAATTGGCTTGCCAGACTCTCTCTGTTGTAGCACCAAATGGCTTGCTGTTTGTATAATTTGTGTATACAATCAGTAGGCTAATATACCATGCAAAACCACGTTAGTACAATACAAGCATAACACGATGTTTTATATCAAACTACAATCAAATAGCTTGCTGAATGTGATCATCAAAACCATAGGAGTATCATGTGTCACTCAAGCTGGCTTCATATATGTTACCATGTCTCTGACCAGTCAGAACAATGTCTCCATTCTTCATATTCAAGATTTTGCATCCCTTACTGTCAAAGATTGATTGGTAACCCTTATCACCCAGTTGACTTATGCTTAAAAGTGTGTGTTTCAAGCCTTCAACCAGTGCTACATTTTCTATGATGACATTCCCCAAAATAATTGAGCCATATCCTAGAGTTTCTCCTTTGTTGCCATCTCTAAAGGATATTACTGGGCCAGCTTTCCTCTCAAACTTTGTAAGCAGGGACTTCTTTCCAGTCATATGTCCAGAGCATCCACTGTCCAAGATAATTGAATGCTTCTTACCAGTGCCCTGCAAACAAAAAGTAGCTATTTACAATATTTTAGGACCCAACTTTGATTGGATCCTTTCTTACTAACTTTTGGACCAACAGGCTTTGAAGATTTTGCTTTTGATTTACCTGTTGCAGAGTCAACCTTAGACCTTGATTTCACAAACTGTTTGTGACTAGGAGTTTCATATTTCAGAGAATAATAGTCATAATACAGTTCTTGATATTCCTTACACATATAAATGGAATGAAGTAAACTACCACAATGATAACATGGTTCTTGTGGTTGGTATTGAATTCTCTGAGTCTTGGGGAATCTGGACTCAGTTTTCTAAGAAGGTTTTTGCTTGCAGTCTAGGGCTAAATGATTATGATTTCCAAATTTATAGCATTTCTTTCTAGGTGCATCAGGTACATTCTTGTAATTATTCTCTTTGTTAATACCTTCTTTTCCATTCCTATTTCTTCTGATCTTGCTAGACTCTGAAATACTTTCTAGTCTCTGTTTCAACTGAGACTTAGACAGAAAACCTATGTTGACATTCTTCGGTTTTTCTAACACTCTCTCATCTGAATTGCTATTGTTAATTCTTTTGTGCACAACTGGGGTACCTTTAGAATCAACAAATTTAACATGTTTAGGTTCAGAAACTATCTTCTTACCTTCAGACTTAGATGTGCTAGCTTCAGTTTTACTATCATCATTGACAATAGCTACAGTATCTTCTTGCCTATCCTTATCAAATCCTAAACCATTAACTTTACCCAGAATTTGATTTTCAATGATTTCTTGAGTCTTTTTACCAGAATTGTTAATGGTTTTAATCACATCTCTCTCTTCCTCTAGTTCTTTTCTGACATAGTCATAAGCCTCAAGAATAACACCATAATCATGCTTAGCTTTATCAGAACTTAACTTATATTCTTCCATTTGAGTTAACTCAGATTCAAGAAAATTATTTCTACTAACTAATTCATCATTCTTAGCCTTGAGTTCATCTTTTTCACTAGTAAGAATTTTGAAATTAGTCATAAGATTCTTAAACTCAACATGAATAGATCTAATATCATCAAAATCTAAGCTATCAAATGAATAAAGAGAATGAAGTGATACCTTAACAGAAGATGAAGAAGTTTTCTTTGGAGATCCAGGCTTATCTGAAGCACTTGCCATCAATGCAATGTTGTCATAATCCAATTCATCTTTAGAATCACTGGAGTCTACCCAATCCTTCTGTGTGACCATGAGTGCATTACCCTTCCCTGAATTCCTAGGCTTCTGGCAATCACTAGCAAAGTGTCCAAGCTCACTGCAATTAAAGCACTTGATCTTGGCTTTATCAATCTTGATAATTGTACTTTTGCCTTTGTCATTCTTCTTCTCCTCTTTCTTCTGAAAAGAGCCTTTGTTAAATCTTCTCTTATTGAATCTTCCTTTCTTGAAAGCTTTAGCAAACATAGCAAAGAGTTCTTGCATCTCTGATTCAGAATCATTATCTTCAGAGTCTATATCTGTAGTCTCTGACTCAGAACTTTCTTTGTTCTTCTTCTTCCTCAAGTCTCTTTTAGTAGATTCAGACTTTTCTTCTGGAAGATTCTTTGATTCAGATTGAGCAGTGAGTGCAACAATTTTCATCTTTCCTTCACTCCTGCTCTTTTTCTGCTGCCTGTCAAGTTCATAAGCTCTCAATTTTCCATAAACTGATTCTAATGATATCTCATCAAGATCATTAGCTTCCTCAATTGCAGATATCTTCTCATTGTAGAAATCAGGAAGAGCTTTCATGAACTTCGTATTCATATCCTCCAAGTCATAATATTTACCATGCATGGCCATCTCATTGATGAGTTTAGTAAACCTATAAAAGGTGTCAGTAAGTGACTCACCAGACTTGGATTCAAAGTACTCATACTGTTGTATGAGAAGTGTCCTCATAGTCTTCCTGACAGGTTTCGTTCCTTCATAGTGAACCTTTAGATTGTCCCATATCTCCTCAGCAGTTTTACATGAGAGAACATAGTTAGTGAATACAGAATCAAGACTGTTGAATAGTATGCTTCTCACTTTAGCATCCTTAAGAACGTTCTCCTTTTCTTTATCTGTCCATTCAGATTTAGGCTTCTCTGCTGTATGTTCTGGAACAACTTTTCCTTCGACAGTTGCTTGAGGAACAAGCCTTGTTGGAAAAAAAAGGCCCATCTCTGATTCTGTCAAGATAATCAGGATCTGTTGCTTCCAAGTGATGCAACATCTTCACTCCCCATAGAGTATATTCGTTTCTCTTGAGCATAGGGATCTTAGTATTACCATCCTTGTAACCAGACATGATTGCAGATCTTTATGATTATTCGAAATCAACCTGCTCTGATACCAATTGTTAACTCGAATAACTTGTAGAAGGGGGGGGGGGGGTTGAATACAAGTTATATAATCGTGTCTGATTTTTGCTTGATTATATGAACAAGAATAAACGAACGAATCAAACTTTGTTTGTATTAAAATAATCAAATACAAACTCTACCAAAGGTGTACAATACCTTTAGCAGCTGCTGAAAATACAAATCTCTCCCTCTCTGTTTGTTTCGAACTCTCGAATACAAATCTTACGAACTCACTCACTCACACTTTTTACAATGATATTGAGAGAGTATTTATAATGCTACCTATTAACTAATAACAGAATTATAATCTATCTATGACAATGTTCTACCGTCCAGTTGATAGTTTCCATCAATAGAGAATTCGTTTCCTTCACGATATCTTCTTGCTTGTTTTCCAAAACAAAGATCCTGTTTTATAGCACTTGCCAGTTTCTGTAGCATCCATAATGACATCATCAGTAACACGACTGATATCAGGATTTCCCATTGCATTAGGATCTGATTATCCCATCAGTATTTGATCAGGATCTGACTTACTATATCAGGATCTGCTCCTCTGTTCTTGATATGTTGTCCCCGATACACTGTTCCTGACATGTAGTCTCTGACGCACTGTTCCTGACTAAACTCTACAGATTACTGTTTAACACATATATCCTATACAAAGTGCAAAATCCTTTATAAGATCAGGATATACAAGAAGTATTAGCAAAATTCTATTCTTAACATCACAACTTATGAATTATTCCTAACACCCTCTATGGTTCACAATGAACCCAAGAAACTTTCCCGACTCCACACCAAAGACACATTTTTATGGGTTCAGTTTCATCCGGTACTTCCTTAGTATATCAAACATCTCAGATAGGTGCAACACATGGTCGGCTGCCACCTTTGATTTAACCAGCATATCATCAACATAGAATTCCATATTCTTACCAATCTGGTCTTTGAACATCATGTTTACCAGCCTTTGGTAGGTAGCCCCGATATTCAGCAGCCCAAATGGCATCCCCATATAACAGTACAATCCTCTATCAGTTATGACGCTGGTATGCTCTTGGTCCGGCTCATACATCGGTATCTGGTTATATCCAGAGTAGGCATCCATAAAACTTAGAAGAGCATGGCCTACGTAGCATCCACCAGTTGATCAATTATGGGTAGCGGGAAGCTATCCTTAGGGCAAGCTTTATTTAGATCAGTGAAGTCAACACATGTCCTCCATTTACCGTTGGGCTTCCGGACCAATACTGGATTTGCCAGCCATGTTGGATAGAAGGATTCTTTGATCAAGCCAGCCTTTAACAACCGATATACTTCTTCCTGAAGGGCGGTAGCCCTTTCACCGCTAATGGCCCTCCTTTTCTGTTGGATACCCCTTCTCTCGGGATCAATATTCAAGTGGCGACACATGATTTTTGGGTCAATCCCCACCATGTCTGAGTGACACCATGCAAACACATCCAGGTTACCTTTAAGGAAAGAAGTCAACCATTCTCTTGTCCCTTCATCTAGTTGCTTCCCAATTTTTAGGACTTAATTAGGATCTTCAGCATCTACCAGTATTGAAATAGTATCCTCAGCAACCCCTGCCTTTTCCTGGGTACCCGGCATCCTGGGATCAATATCGATTTCAACCGGAAGCCCTTTCACAACTTCCTGGATTCCACTATCCTGTATCACATTATCTGGATCACCATCTGAAGCATCTTATACTGTGTCTTCCATTAGAAAGTTTTGAATTTCCTCATCTTTTTTGGCAGCTTACCACAACAAACTTTGTGGTGGTACTACCCCCAAAAAAACTGGAACCTCTTTAGTAGGTTCCTCTGGTAGCTTCACTATCATGACGACATTGCATGATGCCTTTTCAAAATTTTGTGGCTCCAGCCCATGGCTTCTCATTAGGGCTTCCCCATCAGCCTTTTCTTCAGCTTGGGTAAATTTATTTGCCTTCTCGGCAACCTGCACAGCTTTGTTATAGCATTCCCTGGATTCATATTGACACCCTTTCACACACCCAATGCCATTTGGGGTAGGGAACTTCATTGAAAAGTGATATATTGAGGTTACCACCCTCATGTCTTTCAGTACCGGTCTCATGAGAGATGTCTTCATCTACCACCATGAATTCAACCATTTGGGTGGCCTTACAGGGATCCACACCTAATGTCAACGGCAACTTAATCTTTCCCATGATTTGGACCGGGTTACCGAGAACCCATATAGCTCATTATTGGTAGGCAGTAACTCTTTATCCAGAAGCCCTAATTTCTCGAATGTAGTATATGCCAAGATATTCACTGAGCTTCCATTATCAACCAGTACTCTATGCACATTCATTCCACCAATACTGACGATTACCATCAAAGCATCATTATGAGGGTGGTCAACCCATTTGGCATCCTCCTCGGTAAAGGAAATATCAGCGGTTTCCCCTTTGAAAAGCTTTGGGGGCCTTTCCGCAAGGTGAAAAACGCTTGTTAGGGGCTTCCCCCTGGCCTCCCAGGCATACCGATCTCTGGCATTCCGGTTGGCACCCCCCAAGTATGGACCACCAAAGATGGTATGGATACTAGGAGCTCGGGTAGTCCTATCCTGGTTTCCTGGTGCTTTATCTTTATTGTCTCTCCTTTCCTTATACTTTTTAGCTTTGAAAGGCAGAGTGTGTAAACTTGTAACACTATAACTAATGTAACTCAAACTAAAGGAAAAGATACTTAACCAGAAGACAATCAAGAACAAGAAGTCACAAGAAATCAACACTAAATGAAGACAAGGTAATTGATACAATTCAACATGTTAACTATGATCAATCCAAGAAGAAATCATTGAGAGAAGTTCAAGTCAAAGTTGTTCATGCCTCAGTGATTTGGAAAGCCAAGAATCAAGATCATAACTATCAGTATCAATAAGACCAATTGATTTCAAGTGAACAAGAAGGAAAGCAAATATTGGAAAGCCACATTTCTAATTGGATATGGTAATTTATTCAAGAAGCAAAAACCCTATCAAGACTAGTCACTTATGAACCAGACCGTTGCATCAAGTGTCAGGACATTGATAGCAAGTTTATGTCAGTAATAAAGATCCATATTCAAGAGCTTGGTGAAGAATAAAGAAGACATGAAGATATCACAAGTTCAAGATGTGCATTGAAGTTTCAAGTTGAAGACCAGAATATTTTCTAAGTACTAAATATTTTAGATGGCCAAGTAGAAGTTTCTAAGTAGAAGTTCTACTTAGAACTTCGAGATGGCTAAGTAGAAATTCTCAAGTAGAAGTTCTACTTAGAGTGCAGCTTCAACATGACACATGGCATCTTCTGATTGGCAGATTTCCAAGCTTTCAAGTTAAGGCAAGATTTATGTGGACATCATTGGGCCACGTACATCTTAGTCTTTGAAGACTACAGGACATAGATTACATGTAGTATAAATAGAAGTACTTGTGTAATGTTTTAGTTAGTGAGCAATTCTTGAGAAAAACACAAGAGAAAGAGAGAGAGTGCATTCACAGAGCTTAGTATCATTCACTTCTCTCTGAACTTCTATTATACTTTGTAATGAATGTTGTAGCAACCCTTTCAAGTTATATATAAGACATATATTCCTTGAATATGTGTGTTCATTTATTGCATCATATTTATTGCTTCTCATATTCGAAAAGTTGTATTCACCCCCCCTCTACAACACATTTGGACCTAACAAGCTTCTTGAGCCACAAATTATGTCAGGTATCCGTTTCTGATCAATTCTTTAATTTGATCTTTCAAGTGCTTGCAATCAGCAATCTCATGGCCATTTGCCTCATGAAAGGCACAGTATTTCCCTTGATCCTTCCTTCTTGGAGGGCCTGCCCGGTAGGGCCTATGGAACAGTCCACTTTTCTCATTCATTTCAAGAATATGGTCGATGGGGACAGTCAAAGGAGTGTATTCTGAATACCGTTGAAAGTTCAACCTTGGGGTAAGCCTATCCTTGATAGAGACTTTGTCCCTGGTTGCATTGACATCAATAGGGGCAGTCTTGTCATCATAATGATGGGCTCCCACACCGGCGGTACCACTACCGGAAGCCTTCTTGTTGGAATCTCGGTTTTTAGGGCTGTAGGAACGATTCCTCTTATTTCTGTTCCAACCCCTAGAATTGGAATCTTTGGATAACTTTGCCATTGACTCCTCAATCACTTTGTGGTGTTCCGCATGTTGGTAGAATTCTGTCAAGGTTTCGGGCTCCCCAGTTTGCACTCCTTCCAAAATTCGGTTCCGGGCCTAACCCCGGCTATCAGGAAATTCTTCAGGGTTTCATCAGAAGCCTTCTTCACCTTAGGCACTTGTTCATTAAACCTTTTGAAATACTGCCTTAAAGGCTCACATTCCACCTGCTTGATATTAGCCAGAGTGTTAATCGGTGGGGCATAGGCCACGGTAGCCCTAAATTGAGAGATAAAGTGGTCTCCCATCTTTCTCCAGGATTTAATGGATCCTTCTGCCAACCTTTTAAACCATTGGTGGGCATTCCTACTCAGAGTAGAGGCTAGCAACCTGCATCAACCAAGTCCTCCACTTGATACACATCCATCTCTATATTAAAATGGCTAAAGTACTCCACAGGATCTGAGTTACCATTGAACTTCAGATCAGTATTCATCTTAAAGAACCTTGGCAAGGGTGCCTTATTCACCTTCGTAGAGAATGGTGAACCGGAAATGACTCCAGACTTGAACTTTCTCTCCTCCTTGATTTTCTCCAAAGCCTTCTTCCAATCAGACATTTTGAACTGTCCATTCTTGCCATTTGAGAGCATATCGCTTCCAGAGTCATCATCTTCATAGGCTGTCTTGCTCATCCTGGGAACCGAGCTCTGGTGTGAGCTGGAATTGTAACAGCCCCAGATCCGGGGTCGGGGATCCGGTCGTTACGGACTCAATTTCCATCCACAAAACCAACGTAAATTAAATTACAACCTTCTGACGCAAAACAACAACATAAAACACACCAGTTATAGTCCTAGAGATGAAATCAGAGTAACTATCAAATATTATTAATCACGAGTGTGAGTTATTACAACCCAAAAGAATTACAATTTAACTTACATACTCTTTGCCATCCATTTATATAAGTCATACTTGTCATTACATCGGATACTCAAGAGCTAACAATTAGCCTACCAATAGCTTCCTTTTCAGCAATGATAGCTATGATATCAGCGGGTAACCCTCTGACGGCTGTTACCTGATTGTGTTGAGTGCGCCTTGTGCGGGCCATCGGATCTAGCTGTTGTTGTGATATAATAAATAAAGCAAGGGTGAGAAATAGCCCACCAACAATAATGTATACTGAACAATATATATAACAATTCCAAAGTATTTTTGAAACCATATACCATGCATTAACGAACATAGTGCCAGTATAATATAAACAATGGAGTTACGGGGCATCAGAGTACTTTTAGTTCTGAACAATTTTTAAACCCTGTCAACACGACTGATACTTCATGTTGCAGAAAAATAAATAGATTTGGATGATGAACCAATGCTGGAGTATGTCGCGCCGGATGACACCACCTTACGATGATCAGTCGCAGATCGTACATCTCAAAATTTGTTTCTCTACATGTAGAAGGAAGAACATATGGACACCACCATACGCCAGATCTCCCTAGCCATTTTTGGGCTTAGTCGGGGCCGGTGCCACTCGGACCCTATTTCAAGGATGGACTGTCCCACAACCTCTTACACCGATTTACAATGGTAGACTATCCCACAGCCTCTTACACAAAGTTTCAATGATGGAGTGTCCCACAGCCTCTTACACAAATACTCATAGTTCGAGTAAATCCATGACTCTGAAACGTAAATCTCGTCCCCCTTTCCCCAAGTGTAATACTTGTTGATAGGACACCACGAAGTAGTCGTATCTAGTTGGAAAGGAAAATTCACCAATATTTCCCAAGCAGTTGCTTGTTAATGGATATCGACTTGTTCCAACAATCTTACCTCTCGAACGATGAGGGGGTAACACAGAGACTTGTCTTGATAAATAGCAACCAAGTTGCGAGTGAAAAGAATAGTTTTTAAAAGATTTATGACCGGGAAGTCAAACAAATAAATAACAGCTCTCAAGTAGGTTCCCACATAATTTGGAAGATAGATATGATTAAAGAATGAAGTTTTTGAGAACCTTCCTTGATGATGATCATAATAATAATAATAATAATAATAATAATAATAATAATAATAATAATAATAATAATAATAATAATAATAATAATAATAATAATAATAATAATAAGACTCAGAAATATTTTACATAATATTTGAAGGTGGAGGATAATTTTTGAATAAAATAATATATTTTAAAACTAGTTAAAAGAATTACATAAATATTCAAAGAATATTAATTAACTCATAAATATTTAAAGAATATTTTTAATATAAAATATTGCTCAAAGTAACCCTCGAATAAACATACGAGAATATTCATTAAATAAATAATTCCTCGATTAAATATTCAAAATAATATCCGATAATTTAATCAACCTTAAATGAATATTCAAGATAATATTCATTAAAGAAAATAAAGCTCAAATGAATATTCAAAATAATATTCATTAAATAAACTCAAATGAATATTCCAAAATAATATTCATCTAAATCAATAATCTCAAATGAATATTCAATAAATAAATCAAGTCTTAAACGAATATTCAAAAATAATATTCAAATAGTATTTCTCGACTGAGATTATACCCAAATAACATTCCTCGAATAATTTCCAAGTAATTAATACTTATGAAAATATAAATAATGTTCATAAATAACATTCCTCAAATAATCTGTCACTGGAATCCCTCCGGGTTTCCACGACTATCTCTATATTACAAAATACCGACTCCCGGTGTATACTTAATGTAGGAAGATCATATGCCCTTCACTAAGGGTCTTAGCAATATCCGGCTTATAACTAGTATATCTTGTATCTAACTTATAAGCCATTATCAATCAGGGAACAAGTATCACAATATAATTTGAAAGCAGACATGCATGCTATGGCATATGTATAACAACAATCAATCATATATATTATCACAACAACAGTTCCAAAGTATTGGAAACTTGCCTGCTAATCTAGTAGGGATAGTGTGCCCTAGGTCAGTCCGGTGATCTATAAATAATCAAATATCCGAGATTAGCTACTTAACGCTTTGAAAGATTAAGTATATACTTTACTTAGGTTAAAACACGTTTTCGAGTTATCTCGTTATACACCCTCTAGTGTAACTCTTTTTATCACCGTTATGATCCGACACTTGCTCATTATCAATGCATGTCATTACACTTACACTTAGTAAGTTCTTAAGTCATATAAGTTCTAAGGTCGGTCGTTTACCGACAAAGATTATACCTCGAGATTTTTTGATCATTTTCTAAGTAATTTTCCAAAGTTATAACCACTTGTTCTTTTAGGGGTTCATTCGCACTTAACCTCGATTCGAACATTTTTATCAAATTGAAAAACGATCTGTTTCACATGAGGTTTTCTCCCACACCTTCCTTATGATTTCTATTATTTAATTATCAAGATTCTCCACTGAATTACTTATTTTACAGGGGTTCACTTACGGTCTCGAACCACTTTTACGATTTTGACCATAACTCTTAAATCGTAAGTCCGTTTGCTTCGATTCTCGCATCAAAACGATCTATGACTCGAGATCTACAAGGTTATGTCATATACTTAACCAAATTCGACCATTAGACCTACTGTGATGCACGGTTTTCAAGGTTTAACAAAATTTCAGCATTACGACGGCTATAAATCGAACGTTTCAAAATTTATTTCATCACAACCAAGCCACACCGGGCATATCAAACATCTTATACACATAATACTCATCTTATAAGTCCAAGAACATCTCACTTCACCATCATAATCATTATATTACTTAGTTCCACCAAACTAACTACATAATCATGCTTATAACAACACCATAATCATAACTAATCTAAAACCATCAAGAACATGCATAAAACTCAAAGTAAGATCTATAGTTTCAAGTGGTATACCTTCATTGGAGTATCTAAAGGCCTTACTAAGCTTGACCTAGTCCTTGTATATCATTAATATAGCTTACATCATCCAAAGAAATCAAGAAATCAAAGTTAGTTTCTAGCAATCACTATTCATCATCATCTATGATGATTTATTTGAAAATGAAAGAAGTGGAGTTTGAAGCTAAGATTCATAGGATATCTCTAATATGAAATGTAATAGTCACCATAAAAGTTTGGAGATCAAATCATGGTTGGAAGTTGGATTTTGATTTTGGATTTCTTGAAGAAGCCGAATGGAGAGAAAATGGGGAGAGATGGAGTTTGCTTGGCTTTGCTCTTGTTCTCATCTCATCTAAAGTGTATTATTGCTATGTTAAGATAATATCTTGGTCATAAAGCTACTTTATTAAAGGGATTAGGTCATGGATGATGCATTCAAGTGGACAAGTGTTGATGTTTAATGGTAATGTGATGAGATGAAGCTAAGTACTTGGTTTATTTGCTAAGTATGCTAGTTACCTTAGTAACTACTTAGTTCATTGATCTTATCCTCTTGCATATGCATGGATATTGGCTTTCTGCTTGATTCTTTGCCCGGTTCTTGCTCAATTTCATTGATCGTTCGGAGGAATGTCTCAAGTATTTCTCATTAGGGTTTTACCAGAAACCTTCTTAATATTAAACTACCATTCTCAATCCTCATTTATAATTCTTGAATTTAAATTCCTTAAATCTTTATATTAAATCCTTAAATCATTCAGTGTCTAGGGAAATCTCGGAGAAAATAAAAGTGCTATTTTTCTGAATTTGATATCGTTTACATACGCTTATATTGCCTATCAGTCATTAATACGAACTCAGAAATCCGTTCCGAATACTCCTATATATCGTCGTCCGATAATATTCCAATTTCCACCAAAAACACTATTCATTGTTTATTTCCTCTTTAATTCTTATAATTAGAAAAAATGTCCTCGCGCTTTCCCAAGCGTTCCTTAACCCTTTTATGGAACTACTGGACTTATAACAGATACCGATTTGAATGACATGAGAATACTTCCTCTGTTTGTATACCATATCCTACTTTCTTGATGATAGATTATTCTTACCTAAGTTGTCAACCAATTGCAGCATTCATAGCATGTAAACATTTGAATCCAAATCCATTCAACATTCATTCTTTCAACCACTGATACATTATAGTCGTAACCATTATTCATTCATACTCCAATACATAATAAAAGTTTTAATTCCTACCAAAAATCTGGGTTCTTACAGTCTCCCATCCTTAAAAGGATTCCGTCCCGGAATCAGGTAGGAAACAATTTGGTACTTGTTTGTCATTTCGCTTTCCAGTTTCCTCGGTTGATCATTCCAATCCTTTCTCAGCACATCTACTGGTGCTACGATACACCCTTTATCCTTTTTATTCAACTTTGCTACTTTTCGTACAACACTCTATCCGAGTTATGCCATTACCCAATCATGTACTATTACCCTTATTGGTATTTACAATGACTTTGGTATTGCTATCACGCTACGAATTCGGAGATAACCTCACTCGAACTATGCATATCCTAATCGCTTCTTCGCAATCTCGATCAATACAGAGAAGTGGAAAGATTTATTGAGAGATCACTATGATCAATGAACATTTGTTATATTGCATTGTTAGTATAGAAGGGGGCAGCCTTTAGTACATGACAAGCAATTAAACAAGTTATGGTATTTCACTTAGACTTCTATCACACAAACAGATAGTCACGTAGCAGTACCTCCCCTCCTTAAAGGGTTGTTCTTCTCAATTCAAAAAGAAGGTTAATAAGAGAGAAAAGAAGAAAAGAATTTCAAAGGATTATAGAAAATTTTCATGATTGCAAAATATCATACTTAGAATTGACCTCTGAACTATAGAGGTTCATCAGAGAATAAAATAATCGTATTCGTATCAAATATTACTTTATCGTAATCTCACGTGTCAACATATCCTTACTGCTCCGTCCATCATTCTATGGACCTATACTCTTGTTCAATCTTAGCAACACTTACTTTTGGAAATCCTTCAACTCTCAGGTTAAATCTTAGATTTCTCGCTTGACATCATTGTTACTGACATTCCACGCCAAATTTCTAGCCCTTTCATATTCATAATACTAACACTATCAAGTTGTCATCTCAAGAATTTGTTAGAAAGCCCATTCATCAATCCATTCATAAGATTCCTTGCTTCTCATTCCATAATTACTTTCCCAATCTTTTCTTTATCAATCACATCCTTCTTATTATCTGATCCTTCTTCATTTCTGTTATTTATCTCCACCGTCATCTCAGTACTGAGATGTCCTTTGTACTTGGTATTTCCCTATTAGTACCCTGTCACATGTACCCAATAAGCATTACATTCTTGAGGTCAAAATTTCCTTTGTTCAACCATCTAAATTCTCACTTTCTCAATCCATGAGTCTTCTTATTACTCAATCAGTCTATTCCAAATTTCCTCGAATTCTCCCAACTTAAAGGGAGTTAATATGTATTTCATTTACACTTTCAATTTCAACTCTCCGTTGTGACCAACAACCTTTGCCATATACTTTTCTAGCTTCATTGCTGGGGTTTCTCAGGAGTCCGCATATCTAACTTCCTTATTGTTCCTCAACTTTATTTCCTTTATATCCTCAACTCTACATTTCTTTCATCAGTCATCTTTTTTCTATTTCGACTATAATCTCTTTATGAACCATCATAGCATTATCATTTATTTCAGGCATCACGTCATTCCAAAATTAAACCATCTGAAATGAACCTTGACGATTTCTCTAACTTAGATCAAATACAATCTATTTCTGTTTTTCCTTCCGACATCTCCACGGTCGTTATCACCTAATTTCTCAGAAGAAGCACCACTATATTAATGTAGTCCCTTGTTGAATCACTATCGTTTGTCATTGACATAGTGCTTTATTAGCTAATCATACGGGTTTCATAATTATTAGATCAAAATCCTCTAGGAAGACAAAATAATCCATATTCCTTATCCATAGGAATACTTCCGGAACTTAATGTAGATATAACATGAAGCAGATAAAATTGTAGAAGAGCTTCAAGCATCGCAACTATGCAGGTTAATGAAATTATTTAACATATATCTTCAGTAGGAGACTGGAAGCTTAACGATTTACTTGGTCATTTTGTATCATGGTCCTGGTTTACCTCAAAATAGGACCTCCTAAAGTGTGTAATTTGCTTAAGACGATATCAAGAATTGAACCTTTACTTAAACTATTATTACAGTCGATTCTTGCACAATCATCAGAAGGAATGTAACTTCCTCCACTCCAATATGACCTTCAAGGTCCTTCCGAATATCATTTTGTTTCTTCGGTATAAGCATTTATAATTACTCCTCTATACTTAAAGGGTCGGCAACCCCATTGGCCTTTCCTGATAATAATTTCTTTTAATCAATGTTCTCTGGATCTATTCCAACTCAAATTTTTCTACCTCATTCCCATCACTATTGGGTGAAAGCATTTTCCCTTAAGCTCTGCTGAAGGAGAAAAGTATCTATCAGTCTTTTTCCATAAGTCATTGCTTCCACCTTTCTGTGTGAACTTTATCAAGGTTACTCCTAAACATACCTAGGATATTTCTTTTCTTAGTTCTTTCTTGTTTTAGGATAATCACAACCTTTATTTGGTTCAATCCATACTTCCTCATGGTCTCACACATGCCTCACCTGACATTATTATTATTGTGTCGTACATTCCTTACCAAAATTCCATTTTTGAAACTTAGGATATTAACTCTCTCTTTGTAAAATCTCTTAGGCCATCTTCATCATTCTTCCTGTATTTTCTAGGTACAGGGTATATCAAAATATTACTAATCAATCCTATAATAATTTTGTTTACGTACCTTCCGAAACTCCTTCCAATGAATCCTTAAAGGTTATTGTTGCCTTGGTCAATCCAACTTATATTATCTGAATTCACAATGTCTTTAGTAGGGTAATGCCATCCTTTGTGCATTCCCCGAGTTCGTCTTAAATTATGGATATTCTATCTTCAATTCTGTTTTCAAGAAATACATACATCCTTTAATCAGATCACATATCCTTAATAAGGGTCTCTTTTTAATCATTTTCATCCTGATAATCTATAGGTTGCTTAATGCTAGCCTTTTCTTTCGAATTGACGTCAGTCTACATGACCTTCCAAAAGACAACATATGTCTATCCGCTCTTTTTACAGAACTTGATAATGGTCGTAAGGATGTTCTGGAAGATATTGGTCGAGTTCAACATGAATCTCTTAATACCTATTACTGTTCTTGAGGAGATTCTGTTTCAGATAATATTTATGTATCATACAACACCATCTCTGACACTCTTCATAAACCTCCATTGATGTAAAATCCATCATCATATATCTCAATTCACTTTACTTCTCTTTCTAGCTCATAAGCTGGTCAATCATATACGCCTTAATCACTTCACTTTATATCCAAAGTTCTCGTGGTTGGCGATTGGTTAGAAGCAACCCCGCTTTGTCCTTACATCACTGGTCTAGTAAATTTAGAATTCTTTGTCACATGGCCCTCAAGTGGTCGCGCCACAGTGTGTGAGTTTAGGGTTAGCTAATGGCATTACTTTTCTAGCAATTGCCTGGCATAGTGCTTCCTTTGTCCATAGCGAAGATAATTTATTTGGGATAAGTCACGCTTATCACCATAATTTTTCCCATGCACTCTTAAAATTTTTCTTTTTGTTTTTGTTTCCGGCTTTCCTTTACACAGCAATCTTAGGTACCAGAGTAGCATAGTCACTCAACTTGAGCACTGCCACTCTTCGTTCATCCCTCTTCCTCGATACCTTCTGATCTTTTCAAAATTTTACTCCATATAAGTCTCAATCGATTTCTCGGTACCGTCTCCAGTCACCCCTCCTTTATTTTTATCTTTTCAACTTCTCTTATCAATCCCACGTGCTATATAAGCTTAACACTTTTGGCATAATAGTCTTTTCATTTAAGTCAATCTCGAAATTCCTCAGTCCGTTTTGGTCCTTAAATACATTTCCCGTTTACCATCCAATCATTTTATCTTTGCAATTAGTTGTAATAATCAGGGTCTGTCTACCAACCCATATAGCGGCTACCTTACCCAATCCACAGGGCTCGCTCCAGTTTCTACTCTCTTCAGTAACGTTCTCGGATAATCAGAAAGACAAGGTTTGCCAAAATTTGTTGGATTTCTTTCCAGAATCAGGAAAATTTTGGTTAATCTATCCACCCACTGGTAATGCTAAGAGGATCCATTTCGAAACCTAAAGAACAGTTCTATGAACATCTAAGCAGGTGGAATCGTAAGCAATTATAATAACGGAATGATTGACATAAAGTTGGAAGTTTAACCACTGGAAAGGAACCAAACATATACATCCCATAGAAGGGAAGTCAAAAGTTTCAAACTGAAACATGCCACATCGTCCTGATACATATACGTCCTAATAATCGATACTATCAAATGTCAGTCTACCTAACCATTATTCTCAGAAGGACCACTACCGTCGGAGTTAGTCGTTCCACAATATTGGCACTATCAAGGCCATCCGAATCTGGTGAACCGTGCTGTCCGAATGCATCCGCAATTATCTGCCGTGATACATAAGCACACCACCTAAACCTATTAGGCAATGGCAATGCTGGGTCGCCTCCAATTTCCTCTTTAGCTCCAGGAAGATTTTCTCACACTTTCCTGTTCATTCAAACTTCTTAGTCTTACAAATAAGTCGGGTTATGGGACTGCAATCTTTGTAAAGTCCTGAACAAGTATTTGGTAATACATGGTGAATCCTATGAAATTTCTCACCTTAGTCGGTGTGGTTGGCCTTTCTCAATTGAAACTGCCTTTAACTCGGCGGGGTTAACCAATACTACTCACTATTTATCGCATGTCCTAATAACTGAACTTTATTTTATCAGAATTCATACTTCGAGAACTTGGCATGCACTTGCTCTTTCAGGTTTCATCTTAAAACATTCTCCATTACCTCTTAACCACTGATCGTATTACTTGATCCATTTATGATTCAGCGTCGGAGTAAACTTAATGTAACAACTCTAATCCATTCAAGGAAAAGAAAGAATTTAATATTCCTCTGAACCACATGCATCTAATGTTTATGGTTCATCATTTCACTGCGTTAAAATAAACTTATATTTAGACCCTGACAATAGTCTTATTACGAGTTATCATAGACTCACTGGTCTTTTCCTCTTGTAGGTTCTAAGATCATCGTCTCGCTTACTACTCCCTTATATAACTTTATCCAATCATGCCATCACTTCTCAAAGTCTTTACTTTCTAAGTTGATCCATTAATAAAATGAACATTTCCATGAATCAAACCACCTCATCCATCTCAATTTGACTTTATAGATTATAACCTATAAAACCTGCCTTCTCATGGCGAATTACTATTGACAATATTCACACTAATCCATTTATCAAGTGATGTGGCATTTGCTACCTCTATCTCAACTGCTCCTGGAGGCTCTACTCCCCATCCTATATCGATATCTTTGATAATCATGCATCATTCTAACTCTTTTCTCATTAATCTGAAAGTCTCTAAGGATTCTTATCTATCCCCATATAAGATCCCAAGTAATTTTTACAATCCGTCTTACTCGCTGGTACTATATCCGGTAGTCCGGCTATGAATCCAATATGCATCCTTAGTTCTCTAAACAATATCTCAGTTCTTTACGCTCACTTCTCTGAGCACTATAATCTTAACCCTGACAGTCGTTCTGGCTGCAACCCTTATTTCCTCAAGGGTAAGCTCCTTATCCTTAACAGGATTTTCCTCCTCTGCTGGAACCTCCTCCGGGTCCTCAATAAGCCTCAAGGTCTGTTGCCTTGCTCGTCGATACGATATCGATCTAAGTTACTATTATGATACTTTAGAGTTCCCATTAGGGTTTTATATGTCAGCACTACATTAAGTAGTCCGACTATGAACTTGGCAAGAGTTCTTATTATCTTATTGAATTTATTGTTATAAAGTCGTCTCATCTCTGGGATATATATAACTCTCGTTCTGATACTATTTCTGTAACAGCCCAGATCCGGGGTCGGGGATCCGGTCGTTACGGACTCAATTTCCATCCACAAAACCAACGTAAATTAAATTACAACCTTGTGACCCAAAACAACAACATAAAACACACCAGTTATAGTCCTAGAGATGAAATCAGAGTAACTATCAAATATTATTAATCACGAGTGTGAGTTATTACAACCCGAAAGGATTACAATTTAACTTACATACTCTTTGCCATCCATTTATATAAGTCATACTTGTCATTACATCGGATACTCAAGAGCTAACAATTAGCCTACCAATAGCTTCCTTCTCAGAAATGATAGCTATGATATCTGCGGGTAACCCTCTGTCCGTCACTTGATTGCGTTGAGTGTGCCTTGTGCGGGCCATCAGATCTAGCTGTTGTTGTGATATAATAAATAAAGCAAGGGTGAGCAATAGTCCACCAACAATAATGTATACTGAACAATATATATAATAATTCCAAAGTATTTTTGAAACCATATGCCATGCATTAACGAACATAGTGCCAGTATAATATAAATGATGAAGTTACGGGGCATTTCAGAGTACTTTTAGTTCTGAACAGTTTTCAAACCCTATCAACACGAGTGATACTTCAAGTTGCAGAAAAATAAATAGATTTGGATGATGAACCAACGCTGGAGTATGTCGCGCCGGATGTCACCACCTTACGATGATCAGTCACAGGTCGTACATCTCAAAATTTGTTTCTCTATATGTAGAAAAAAAAAACATATGGACACCACCATACGTCGGATCTCTCTAGCCATCTTTGGGCTTAGTCGGGGCCGGCGCCTGATAAGTGGATTTTATATCCACTTGGAACATTCCATTTCGGATTAAATTGGTGTCTGGGTCTCAAGTTTGTTGTGTTTTTATTTGTTTTATTGAGTTGTGCAGGGTTACGAATCGTCGGATTGGTTTTGCAATTTTTGTTAATAGTATTTTTGTTGTTCGTTCGCAGGGAAGGACTGAATGTAATATCAAGTTCAAGTATCCTATCTCTCACAATTTAGATGTGTAAAAGAATGTTTGGTTTGTTTATAAACTAAATTAAACTAATTATCAATCGAGAATAAAATATATACGAGGAAAACAATCCAAGAACTGGGGTTCTTCACTTGGTTTTAATACACATTCAATATCTATGTGACATCTACTTTCTTACTCTGCTGAAAACAATTCTTCTAAGGTTATAATGTTCTCTTCCAAGATACAATATAGTGTCTACAACTACACCTTAATTGTCACTTCCGTTATACAATCAAAGTACAGTCATAAACTATTACGCACCAAGAATTATAAGTCTCACAACTCTCCTATTAATCTTCCAATCAAATATTCGAGTTATGTCTGTTAAATCCTGTACTAAAATTGCAACTCCTCTTCCAAGTTATTACAATCCCTAAAATCCAATCAAAGGTTCATGACTCCCCTAATTGTGTTAAGCCCTCAATAACAGATCAGCAAAGCAAGAAAATCACAGATAATTAAACATACATGAATACCAAGGAATAATACCCAATTCTCAGATTAGAGAATTAGTTACACATGATTAAATTAACAAAACAAGAATTAATAGAAGAAATCATAATTAGAAGAATATAGAAAAGAAACCTTTTAACTTCAATCTTCAAAGAAAATAATGGTTCTCCAGAAAAAATCCTAAAAGCTGCGTACAAATTGTATCTCTCTAACAATGAACTCTAATTATTGTTTTTCCCATACCTAGATGTGTTTATATAGATACTCCTAATCTTGCCCAACAAGCAATTACCTTCTATTACAATTAGAATTTAAAGAAGGTACCAAAACTGCCCAGAATACAATTAGAATTAGAAAAAGGGCAAAATAGTAAATTTATAGCCTTCTTTTAAAAGATCACGTGCGCGAATTTAATCAGCACGTTCCTTGCACCTGCTTCCTATCCCATGTTGTATAAAATCTCTCAAGCTTCGCGTGGACTGCTTACGGGCCTCAAACGGACTTCTAGAACTCCAGATATGGCCAAAACAGTATAAGCTGCGCAGCCTTCCCGGAAAATCCGAATTTTACTCAAATAAATCTCCAAAAACAATAGAAGCATCAACTTTAATCAACATTCTCGTAAATCTGCACAACTAAGCAAAACACATCAAAGCTACAACAACTTGAGTCCAAAACAATCAATTTAAGCCGAACTGAGGCATTCCAAGTGGATATAAAATCCACTTATCAAACCCCCAAACTTAAACTGATGCTTGTCCTCAAGCATAAACAATTACAACTAACTAACTAGTATCACTTCTGTAGGTGATCACGGTTGCATTTGGCATATGCAACAAGCCCTTTAAACCCCTAGGCAGCCCTAGTGGACGAGTAAGGTCTCGTGAGGGCCTATAGCGAATGTACCCAAAAAATCCATTTAACCTAATGCAATGCAATGCATGAATGCAACTAGTATGAACAATGC
The DNA here is from genome assembly GCA_036435485.1 of Saposhnikovia divaricata. NCBI lineage: Eukaryota > Viridiplantae > Streptophyta > Magnoliopsida > Apiales > Apiaceae > Saposhnikovia > Saposhnikovia divaricata. The sequence goes on along the minus strand of CM071598.1, from coordinate 118,251,825 downwards.
AACGATCCCCTTCAAACTAACCAAAACCAACTAGCAAGCAAATATCTCAAAGAATGCAACTAAATCCAAATAGAGCTCGACCAAGTTCCCGTATACTAACAATACATGAACAGAAACGTGCGTGTGTGCAATGCTCATCAGAAATACTCCCAAAACTAGGTCAAAATACTCCAAAAACTAGGTCAAAAATCATGCATGCTCTTCGTCAAGACAATCACAGGTTTATAAATAGAATAGACTGTAAACACTTCATAACCTAGGAACACCTCCATCCTTATCCAAGGTAGACAGAAATTCATGCTTTATTACTAACTACTACAACACATATATACAATCATGCTTATTTAACCGTGCAATGGATGAGACCCCGAAAGGCTTATACAATAATACCCATGTAGCGAGTGTTAGGTCAGTGGATCCCTGACTATAAAAGCCTTAGGTCACTAGGACTAAGTCCCCTCAGACTTAATTACTCGAGTATTAAAGATCTCACCCTGGTTAATTTTACATATAACAATTGAAACTATTTTTTTTTCTGTTTTTTTTCTTTTCTATGCAATCTGGAATGAGAATTCTCAATTCCAACCCTAGACTACTCATATAAATATGAGCCGGCTACTAGCCATTTGTTTCTAGCAATTATTGACAATTATTTACAATTTAGCATGTAATTCCTGGTTTCCCCCAAACTTAGACTTTAATGCTCCTACGCCATCAAGGGAATAACGAAAATTCTAAATATAATCAGGTGATTAAATCTCAAAGCATCCAAACAAGCATGACCCTAACCTAGCCCAAAAGCACCCAATGAGACTGTGTAATTGTTTTGTTTCTGAAACACATAAGTCAATTTCTTAGAAACTATAAATCAACCCTCTATTCATCATTACCACACTCAATTAGACACCTACCTACCAATCAGAATTAGCTCGTTCTAAGGGAATCATGAAATATGCATGCTATGCAAATGCAACTAATATGAACTCACATGGTATACGAAATAAAAAATAGAATGTCCTATATGAAACAAACGTAGATAACACGAACATATATGCATGAACTATCACTAATATGCAAAGCATGAAATCCTACATGAACACATATATACAACAACTACTAATCCCTCAAAACACCCCCAAACTTGAAAGATTCAATGTCCGCATTGAATGGAAGTAAATACAAGGAAAAGTAGAAAACATACCGAATAAGCTGAGTCATAAACCTCCTCGGATGAATTTGGTGGAGGACAATGCGTACGAGCTCCATAGACTGGCCACTTCCCAAATAACAAGAACACTACAAAACCCACAATTACAAGAACACAAATTCGTAATAAAAATAATATTCCAATTATTCAATTCTCATTGGCTTCAGACCTTATCCATGCTTTCCTTTATTCAATTCTCATTGGCTTCAGACCTTATCCATGCTTTATCGGTTCAGTAATTATTCCAATTTGACACAACATATATGTCTTAATCACCAAATTCTTAAACTTGCATACCCAATTCTTCGTCCATGCAGTATTAGTTCTATCCTTTAAGACGTCGTTACGCCTATCTTCGCATCTCTTCATCGCTAGCAATTCTAAAATCATTAAGGTTTCTAACAAAGGAATTCAATAGAATGAATGAGCATCAAACATGAATATACACTGGGTTTGTTTGATAAAACTTTTATTGAGGAGTTTAACCGAGAGATCAATATGATTTTTGAACTATTATCAGGTTGCATTTGCCACTAGGTTAACCATCCTAGTACATAAAGATGGCCAGTCTTTAGTACTTTCATGACAAACACAAACAGTGGCGTCCCACCGGACTTCTATCACAAAGATGAGATATCCCTGAATCCCTATCTACATAGGTTGTTCATCTCGGCTGGAATAGAGAAATTCAAGCATTCATGATAATGAAAGGAATTCAAGAGTTTCAAAAATCTTCATGTAAAATTGCATCATGTACTTTATGAAAAATTCAGATATTTCCGAAAGAACGAGATTGGAATCGACTAAATCCGAATACGAAACTCATCATCGATTGAGGTATAAAAGACTTTTCAATAGATGCTTTAATGATTGATCAAGCAAACATTCAAGAAATTCCTAATTATTCATAACCTCACTCTTGTCGACTAAGCACTAATATACTTAGCTACCAAAACCGGCCTGACAATAATGAGTTGAATAAATAGGAAGATCCAAATTCATTCTCGAATTTGGAACGTCACTGCGCAACGAATGCCTCAACAACGATACCAACCGGGAATTAATTTAAGACAATTCAAAAGAAGACTAAGAAATTTCTTTAAGCAATGAATTTGAATGAATCAACGATTAAGGGTATACAACTACCCTCAACTTCCAATTCTTGCTAATAATCGATTTTCACTTCGCATTCTTAACCTTCTCGTACCATCTCCGAAACGTTCACATCGAAACTAATATTGTAGAAAGTTCTAGATTCTACGCAAAAATCTCGAGATAACGTCCCCCGGACTGATAGCTCCAGCAGCCCACTTAGCTTGTACCGCTTCGGGTTCGCTGTTTTGCTAATAGCCCAATCCTTAAACGACTCGAACTTCTACTCGCGCGATATGCTGAAAGACCGATTAACGTCGCAACGCTTGCCGAAGTATCCTAACGCGTTCTTTATCCTAAATCGTTCTACCCGACGTCTATCTTATACACGTGCCCTAGCCCTCCTATTCTGTTTCAGTGACCAAAACCTGTAGCTCTGATACCAACTTGTAGCATCCCATAATCCGGGGTACAGATATGGGGCCACTAATCATAAACAATATTATACAACCCTGGATAAAAACAACATAAATAATAACAACCCCTTAACCAAGATCGCTTACAGGTTATGGTATGAAACAAACTATCGAATTATAAATTTACAACCATTCTCAGAATAAAACTGTTATACAATTTTATAACTACATGAGATTTCTGTCTATCTAAATGTCCAACCTTGACCAATTCCCAATCACTATCCGACGAGATTCCATAACCCGATCGTCTCCTCTCACTGCTGGAAGGCAACACCACTGGCCATTACTAGGTCCACTAATCCTTTCTATTAACTGAAGAAAACAAACAAGCAAGAGTGATCCAACAATGCTCAGCAAGTGCAATAGTGATAACAATTTCAGTAACGATGACAAATCTGATAAACAAAGGGGTTTCATTTCATTTTATGAAGGAATTAGATATGTCGACTTTTAGATTGCCACAAGGGCCAACAATTCACCATTAATAAGGCGCATCAAAAATTAGAACTGATAAGAGTTTCGATATCAAAATATTATTAAAAGAGACTTCCAAGGAGTCAAAAACTGAACATCTCAATTTCAGAGTATAGATTAGAATTGGAATTTTTATTTATTTTAAAAAAACATCAAGGTTAGGCTGCTGATCAGTCACGCAATAACCCCGGACAAACGCACACAGCAATGTCCTTAATTGGATCCATGGCACATATTGGCCTTCACTTTTGACCATTAATCTGGTCTCCCCAAAGGGACATCTATTGACCATAATATGGTCTCCCCGAAGGGACATCTGTTTTAAAAACATTTCCAATTCTAAATCACACGCATTAGGTGTCGGAACAATCGATAACCTTTGTCAACCAACCAACTGGAAAACTCACGTTCCAGGACGACAACTCATAATTTGAAGAATCAACATGAGAGCAATTTATATCATCAAGTATCGATAACTTCGATACAATACAGAGGAATAACCAACTAATCAAGATCTTTAATAAATACCGACAAGTTCGATAATAAGTGGGGTGGAGAATATATAGAACAATACTTTGAATTCATTGCGACAAGATAGATATAAGTAATTGGAGACATAACATCATTAACTTGATTAAAGAATGATTCGAACTTGGGCAACAATAAAAGATATAAAGTGCAAGAAGATTATGAACAAGTAAAATTCTAAGTTGGAGCAGGGGTATAATCAAGCTCAGCGCTTTAATAAAATTTTTACGACACGTTGAATGGTTTGAGTCCACATAGGTGAATAAAGTAGTTTAAAACAATTATTTGTAAGATAATTTCAGGGTGAGTAATAGCGGTTCAGCTTAGGGAAAACATTTTAAAAAGAGAAATCCGTTGGAGAAAATATATTGAAAATCAGGGATTACGCTGGCAGGTTTTCGTAAAGGTTTAAAGTCTAGGTTTGCTCTTTATTTGGAAAAATTCTTTAAACATTTTCAAAGAAAATAAAAGAATTGGCCTTCCACTGGGGAATCCAATAATGTACGATGATTGAAATATTTTTGAAAAAAAAAAGCTTTTTGTGAAATCATTTGAAAGTTCATACTTGAACTATAGTGGAAGAAAACAGTATTTGCACACTAATCGAAGGAGTATTTCATTTTCTAGACATAACTTAACCAAATTAATCTACATGCAAAAAGAGCAAAATTACATCACTTGAACAATAAGTGAAGAGCAATAACACTTACCTCGATTTACGGAGTTCCTGATTTTCACCTCGATCCTCAACTCAGTTTCAAGACAGCCTTTAGTTGCTAGCCTTTCATTTGGCTCTACCTCCCTTTCCTACTTCGTAACTCACCAGCTCTCACGTCAGTTCACCCATCGGCTTTAATACTTGTCTTTTTATTTGTCCTTCAGACTACCCGTGCACTGTCCTTGGCCAGGGTTCCCATTCGAACCTTTACAAGGTCAACCACCATTCAGTATTAACTCAAGCAAAACCTTATTGTTTGCTCTAACCTACCCATGCGCGTCCTATAACGCTTACACATATAACATATATAAACATATACAATCATATTCACAAAATAGCTTTAGTATAGCCAACTAAGTCAAATAAACGCTTAACACAGATAGCCACTTATTACTTAGATACCTTCTAGGCAACCACTTCACAACAAATTCACAACATACTTTCAAGTCGTCAAATCAAATAAATTAAATAGATTTTAAATAGATTTGCAGGGGAATTTTAGAAAATTTCGGCATGAAGTATTCGTAAATAGGACTATTCCCCTGTTTTTCAATTCAACAACCCAAGGAAAATCAAGATGCCTCAATTGCAGCAACATAAAGTAAATAAATAATGAAAAGTACCCGCCCGAACATGCGGCACCTAAACACATAAGAAAAGTACCCGCCCAGACTTGCGGCATCTAAACACATAAGAAAAATAAGTTAACAGTTATATCATTGCTATATAGCATTGTTAGTAAATCGGCCATAATTCCTAAACAGTAAGTCCGTTTATTTCGATTCTTTCGCCAAAACGATCTATGACTCGAGATCTACGAGGAAATGTCATATAATCAACCAGGTTAGGATTTATGGCCACTGTCGAACTCGGTTTTTAAGGGTTAATAAAAATTTGGCATTACGACGGCTATAAATCGGACGTTTCCAAATTTACCACAATCAAACCAAGCCACACCGGGCATACCATACATTTCATACACATAATATGCATCTCAAAAAGTCCAAAACAGGCCTCTTTACCAACATGTTCATTATTTCTTAAATCACTAAATCAATCTCATAATCATGATAGTTATAACACCATAATCATAACTTAACTAACAATCACCAAGAACATCCATAAACTTAAAGTAAGGGCTAGGGTTTTGATGAGATATACCTTCCTTGGAGAGTGCTAGAGCCTTAATAAGCCTTGATCTAGTCCTTGTGTGGCCTAAGCTAGATTAGATGAATCAAAGAAATCAAGAAAACAAAGTTAATTCATGAAGAACACTATTCATCCTCACCTTGGATGATTTATTTGAAAATGGAAAACATGGAGATTGGAGCTAAGATTTCTAGGAGATTACTTTTATGAAATATAGGACTTACCATAAAAGTTTCAAGATCAAACAATGGTGGGAAGTGGAATTTTTGTTTTGGAATTAATAGTGTAGCCGAATGGATGTAAATGGAGGGGGGAGAGGGTTTTGCTTGGTTGCTTGGAAAAATAATGAAAAAGTGATTTGCTCTTGGTAATATCTTGTGTTAAAGTAGCTTTAATAAAGGTGTGATGTAATGGATGATGTCTTTGGATGGACATGTGTTGTTGTTTAAATGGTAAGATGAGAAAGAGATGCTAAGTACTTGGTTTTGGTTCTAAGTGTGCTAGTTACTTAAGTAACTACTTGGTTGCTAGATATTTTCTACTAGCACATGCATGTATCTTGATCCCCTGCTTGTTTCTTCGTCCGATTATTGCTCAATTCACTAATCGTTCGGAGGAATATCTCAAGATTTCTAATTAGGGTTTTACCGAAAACCGTCTTAATATTTATACTATCATTCTTCATTCTCTTTAGTAATTCTTGAACCTAAATTCCTTGAATCCTATCAATAATTCCTTAAGTCTTTCAGTGTCCAGGGAAATCTCGGGGAAAATAAAAGTGCTATTTTTCATAATACGATAACTTTTACATACACTCTTTTTCCCCTTGGATCATTAATACGAACTCAAAAATCCGTTCTGGGTACTCCTATATAGCGTCGTCTAATAATATTCTAATTTCCACCAAAATCACTATTCATCACTTATTCTTTACTTTATTCCTTATAATTAGAAAAGTGATCTCTCGCTTTCCCGAGCGTTCCTTAACCTTTTTACGGAACCACTGGACTAATAAAAGATATCGATTTGGATGACATGAGAATAACTCTCCTTTTTGGAATTAACATATCTTACTTATCCAGGAGATAGATTATTCTTATCTAAGTTGTCAACCAATAGCATTCTTCAAGACATATGAACATTTGAATCCAAATCCATTCCTTTTTCATTCATCAGAACAATTGTTACATCGTAGTTGTAACCACTATTCCTATTTACATTAATACATAATCAAAGTTTTTAATTCTATCAAAAAAATTTGGTTCTTACAGTCTCCCCTCCTTAAAAGGATTTCATCCCGGAATCAGTCTGAAAACGAATGGGGGTACTTTTCCATCATTGCGCTTTCTAGCTCCCATGTTGACTCTTCTACGTTGTGGTTCTGCCACAAAGCTCTGACAAGCTTGATGACCTTGTTTCGGAGCACTTGTTCTTTCTGGTCTATGATTTCCACAGGCTGCTCTACATAGGTCAAGTCTGATTGCATGTCTACGTGCTCATATTCCACAATATGCTTGGCGTCCGGATTATATTTCCTCAACATCGAAACATGGAACACATTGTGCACTTGTTGCAGATTTGGGGGTAATGCTAGTTCGTAATCTAGTTCCCTGATACGTCTTAAGATCTCAAATGGTCCAGTATATCTGGGACTCAGTTTTCCCTTCTTTCCAAACCTCATTAAACCTTTCCAAGGAGATACTTTTAAGAACACTAGGTCTCCAACTTCATATTCCTTGCCTTTCCGAGCTAAGTCAGCATATATCTTTTGTCGATCTTGGGCTGCTACCAGCCGTACTCTGATTAGATCTACTGCATCTTTAGTCCATTGGACCACTTTGGGCCCGAGCATCTTTCGCTATCCAACTTCATCCCAATACAAGGGAGATCGACATTTTCTTCCATACAGGGCCTCATAAGGCGGCATCCCTATGCTTGAGTGAAAACTATTGTTGTAGGAGAATTCAATTAATGGCAAGTGATCATCCCAATTTCCTTTAAATTCTATAGCACAGACTCTCAACATATCCTCCAGTGTCTGAATGGTCCTTTCACTTTGCCCGTCTGTTTGGGGGTGGTCTGCTGTGCTCATGTTTAGTCTAGTCCCTACACATTCTTGAAAGCTTCTCCAAAACCTGGAGTTAAACCTAGGATCTCGATCGGATACGATGGCGACTGGGACTCCATGTCGCGCCACTATCTATTTTAAGTAGATATCCACTAGTCTGTCGACCGTGTACCTTTCATTGATCGGGAGAAAGTGAGCTGACTTCGTTAGTCGGTTTATAATTACCCATATGGCGTTATGATTAGCTTTGGTCCTTGGTAAACCTATTACGAAATCCATGGCTATTTGTTCCCATTTCTATGAGAAAAATCCCTTGATATAAAAGACTTGGTTGCCCCAGAATCAAATAAGATGTTTGCACTAACTGAATTGAGAGAAAAGGTACTTGCTATCACGTCCGTGTCCCTCACGGCATCTTGCACTGTCATGTTAAAATTTCTAGCATTTGGTGGCCTATTGGAGGCAACTTTGCTTGCCCCTGATGCCGTTGGCTTGTTCATTTGGCAATCCTTCCTCATGTGACCTTACCGTCCGCACTGGAAACAAGCTACGCCTTTGCTGGAAATGGGAGTAACCGTGGTACAATTGGTGGAATAGTGACCCACTTATCCACATTTGAAGCAAGTTACCATTCTCTAGTTGCACTCTCCAGAATGCCTCCTCCCGCAAGTTGCACATACAGGTAATGGAGGTCTGGAAAGGTGGGAACGGGACACTCCTGCTTACTGGCCGCCCTGGCTCACACTTGCACTCACAACTGGTTTAAATCCTACATTCCTTCCAGGTAGGGAAACCGTTCCTCTATTAAACTTGTTAGGGGTTTTCCTCCCGCAGAACCTCCGCCCATGCTGGTATGCTTTTTTTTTAATCCCCCTTTCTCTCTTTTCCTCAACATCTGATCACTTCCTGCTTCTACAATTGTTGCCTTTTGTACCAAAGTGGCATAATCTGTAATCTCTAAAACTGCTACCCGATTTTGGATCCATTGTTTCAGCCCTTGTTGGAATCGGTTTGCTTTCTTCTCCTCAGTATCCACAAATTCTGGCACAAACCTTGATAACTTGGTAAACTTGGCCTCATAATCAACCACTGACAAATTGTTCTGTTTTAGTTCTAAAAACTTGAGCTCCATTTGAGTTTTCATGAACCTCGGGAAGTACTTTTCCAGAAACAATTGTTTGAATCTCTCCCAGGTTACTATAGCATCTGTCTCCATGTTCTTCTTAGCCTCCCACCAATAATTGGCCTCTCCATTCAGAAGGTAAGTGGCAAAAATAGTCTTTTGTGCCTCCTCAATGCTTAGAATCTCAAATGACTTTTCCATTTCCTTTATCCAGGCTCTTGCCTCAACTGGGTCAGCTGATCCGTGGAATTCTGGGGGCTTAAGGGACTTAAAGGCCCTGAAAGAGTTTGCCACAGTACTATTGTTTCCCTGGGGTGGTTGGGGGTAACGGTTTAAATTTTGCCTAAGTAGATCCCTAAATTGACCCATGGGGTCCCTATCTTGGTTCTCCCCATCCTGTTCAACCTCAATTTCTTCTTCTTCTACTTCTTCTTTGAATTCTCCAGTAAAAAGGGTTTCGTCTGCTGTCCCATACTGGGAATCATCTTGCTCATTATAATCCTCATCTTGTGTTTCATCATATTCGGGATTTTCCCTATGTTGATTGTGACTTTCTTGATCGGTAGACTCACGGGGGTTAGCCCTAGTTCCCATCCTTCGTGGAGGCATCTTACTGAAAATTTGGACAATTACGCATTAGGCTAATTCACTGGTTTTAAAGGATTCTTCCTTGCAAAAATCGTTACATACTTGGATTTAGGATCCCACAAATCTATATGTCATGGCAACTTAATCGAAAGCAATACGTGCAGTAAATATGCTAATAAAATGCTGATCACGTCACAACAGAACTGAAATGACTGAAAGGAAACAAATATATACATAGTACTGAAAGATACATCATCCGAGTCACATCGATAGTTTAGGAGTACAACCATCCTAACAGCATCTAGTCAAAAGTGAAATACATGGTCTATCCGTCTAGTCAGTAAAAGGGAAAATAAATACAATGAAACTATCCCACAAAAGTTGGCACTACTATGTCCGTACATGACTAGAAGACTAGACTACTACATCACCATCTCTGAAATCAGTCACCAGTGGAACCCAAAGCCTTGACCCTCATCATAGAAATGCGGAAGATCTCCTCAGCATCAATCCTGGATACCATGCCATGTCCATCGGTAGGTAAAGTCCGGACCTTCATCCGGGCCCTCAGCTCAATACGGGTCACTGCCCTATGTATCTCTCGAGCTCTAGCACGCCTCCCGCCGCCCTGGCATCCCAACCTAGCAACTCTCTCAGCCGCGAGCTCTGCCATGGACTCTACTAACCTAGCCTCAACCACTGCTAAATCTGTAGAAAGTCTGCTCACAATCCAGTTATGCACACATACTGGGATCCCCCCTATCGGGATATGGGGTGGGGTAGATGGCTCTGCTGGAGGTGCGACCTCTGCCTGCTGTGGCTCGGGGGTCAGCTCCTCAAACTCCTCAGAAAATGGGCTCACAGGTAGTGGTGGTGGGGTAGGGGCTCACTCAACAGAGAGGGGTGGCACATGAAGTCCTGAACTCCCCACAGCATCATCCACTTGCTCATCAACATCTGCCTCAGTACCCTCATCCACAGTCTGTCCAACAACAGTAGCCACAACCTGCTCAGTAGTCATATCTGTGTCCTCCTCCATCACCCTAATATCATCTATAAGCTGTGTCTCCTCCGGATCCTCCCCATCCTCAGACTCAACAGCCTCAGTATCTGCATCAGCCTGGACCTCCTCAGGGTCCACCTCCTCCTCAGACTCAACAATCCCTGTATCTCCATCCTCATCACCCAGACGCTCATAATAAGGATCTCTGGTCCTAAACAACTCATCATAATTAACTACCACTCTGTCCTCGGTGGCCTAAATCACCTCATCGTGCTGTCTCTCAAAAGCCTCTGGCTCGGAGATGTCGCTCGCCTACACAAGACGAACTATGTTACTATCATGATACTTAAAAAGTTCCCGTAAGGGTTTTAGGTGAACTTGGAAAGATTTCTTATTATCTTAGTGAATTGTTATTATATAACGTCGTATCATCTCTTGGGATATATAACTCTCGCTCTGATACCATTTCTGTAACACCCCCAGATCCGGGGTCAGGGATCGGGTCGGTACGGTCTCCATTCCCATAAATAACACTTGACTTGAGTTAAAAATAAATAAGTAGCATGCTGTGACCCTGCAATAATATCCACTCACACACACAACAGTTATAGTCCCAGAGATGAAATTGAAATAAGTCTACTAAATTTAGAATCCACGAGTAAAAGTTATTACAACCTAAAAGGTTAACATCATATGTAACACCCCCAGATCCAGGGCCCGGGATCCGGTCATTACGGTCTCCATTTCGGTCCACAATACTTGAACTTACTTCAACATAAAATAAATTACATCTTTATGACCCAACACAACAAATAAAACACACCCGTTATAGTCCCAGAGATGAAATCAGAGTAACAATCAAATTTTATTAATCACATTTTGAGTTCTTACAACCCAAAAGAATTACAATTTAAATACATACTCTTTGCCATCCATTTGCATAAGTCATACTAGCCCATATACTTGGTACTGAAAGAATGAATATATCCTACCAATAGCTTCTTCTTCAGCTCTAGTAGTCTCATAGTCCTCTCCAGCGTCGAGTGCGCCTTGTGCGAGTCATCTGGTCTAGCTGTTGTTGTGATATAATAATAAAACAAGGGTGAGCAGTAGCCCACCAACAATAATGTATAACTGATCGATAATATATAACAGTTCAAAAGTATCTTTCTGTAAGAACCCAAATTTTCGGTAGAATTAAAACTTTTATTATTAAGAATAGGTATATACGTGAATAGTGTTGTCATACGTGAATAGTAATTTGGTGGATGAATAATAATTTTAAGGATTAGGAAAAGTTTTCATGTCACCTATGTACGAGACGTAGAATGGATATTCCGAAGTCGTACTAGTGACCCATGGAGTAAATAAGTGTATGTAAAGACGATCGGAATTCAGAGAATCCAAACTTTATTTTATTCCAATTTTGACAGAGGAGTCAGGGATATAATAATTGGATTATTAATTGAGGATATTGGATATGAGAAGTCCAAGGAGGGATATATATTATGAGAGGAAAATGGGATTGAGGATGAAACCCTAGAGGTGAGGAATAGAGAATACTTGAGAAAATCGGGAGGACGTTTCCAGAGATAAAGAGAGAATAAACAAGGAATGTTGGATTTAATATTGGATTATAGATTGAACACATGACAAGATTAAATACCATGCAAGATTATTAAGTGCAACAAATCAATAGAAGTAGTGTGAAACCAAACAAGATGCAAGTGGATTAAGAATAGTACAAGGTGAGGTGTTCTTGTTAAAACCATGCAAATAAAACACCTAAACTCTCCCATTACTTGACACTTGTGTGGAAGGAGAATATGAAGAGTAGCACAGCTGATATACATTACTTACAAGCCTAATAATTCATTTCTAACACCAAAAATATCAACCAAGCAAGCCAAACACTTTTCTCTCTTTCCTTCCCCATTTTCCAGCAAATCAGATTTTTCAGAGCAGGGATCTTTCCGATTTTTTTTCACCCAGTTCTACTCATTTAAAAATTATGAAAAAATTCACGAAGCTTCTGCACATCAAGATGAAGTTGTGGATTTAATTTCATAATTTTTGAAGATCGTTTGAGTGGTCAAATAAATTCGAGAAAATCGCTCTGTTTTTCCCCTTGAAGAACCCACTTCGAATTTTTGAAGTTTTGAGATTTCAAAATCCAACTTCCAACCATCATTTGATCTTGAAACTTTTATGGTAAGTCCTATATTTCATATAAATGATCTCCTAAGAGTTTTAGCTTCAAACTCCTTTGTTTCCATTTTCAAATAAATCCTCAAAGTGGAGGGTGAATAGTAACCTTCATAAACTAATCTTGATTTCTTTGATTTCTTTGGTTGATTTAGCAAGCTTAAGACTACCCAAGGCTATTATAAGGTGTACAGAGCTTTGTTAGTGTTGTGAGAGTATCAAGAAAGGTATAAACCTCAACTTTACCTTTTATATATATGAGTTTTGGTGAAGTTTTGATGCTAGTGTAAAGATTAGTTCATGTTAAGAATTTATATGATTGTTTAGCTTTGTCTTGAGGTGTATATGTTGAGTGGTGGTCATTGGACCTTACCACTGCCCTTAGAGGCCTAGTATGAGTGTTGGTGTGTAATATTAGAGTTTGGGTTGCCTTGTATGGCTTGATTGAGGAGTTACAAAAATGGTAATGTTCGATTTAGAGCCGTTATAATGCCCAAATTTCTTGAACAATGTTGACAATAGCTACCCGAGTCCTTAAACATGTTTAAATTGCAACCACTGACCATATTGGGTAGGTTTTGGATTCTAGTTTATGTGGCCGCAAGAATCGTGTCAAAAGAGTTTACGGTTTGTGAGTAATGACCGTTTTAGTGAAAGCGATTCGAGAAACCATGTCGCAGAAATGTATCAACTTTGAGGTTAAGTTTGAGACCCTTAAAAATTGAATTGGAGTATGATATTTTGAGGATAAATACTAAGGTCAGTTAGAAAGGTTTGTACGAAGGTTTCGAGTTAAAAAGATTATTTTTCGATTTTATAAAAAGGGCGTAAGCCGAGATTGCGCAAGTGGAAAACCCCTTAGAAAGACCATAAGACTCACTGCATAGCCACTGCCCTGTTTTGAAAATTCCGAAAAATGAGCCTTCTGACCAGAGCCAAGTTTTGAGTTAGTTACCTTCTAGACATTCCCTAGATCGTGTACGCGAAAACGGTGCGTCATTTGGGTTAACGGTTATCGAGTTATGAACATTTTAGTGAAAGAGGTGCAAATAGTAAAACCCGTAGTTGACTGAACTTCAAAAATACAATTCCCCTGCCTAGACCCGTAGATTTGAATCGAAACTTTTATGATAAATATTACAAATACCAAAGGTGATTTTAGAGGTGGTTTCGTATTTAAATACATTCCCGGTGATTTATTAAAAGTGTTGGAGTGCGAGTCACGGAATAGTGAATCTCAGGAAAGTCAACTCTAGAGGTGCTACTTGACCATCCGCTTTGGCTGAGTTAAAAGAGGAATTTCGAGTCGACTAAAACATGAAACTTGTTAAGAATTATCAAGGCAACATATTGGTGTAAAGAACGAGGTTAAAAATGGTTAAGTATAACATGGACTTAGACGAGTCTAGAGGGACCCCTTAGTGCTTTGTTTTGATTGACTTAAGTGTCTAAGTGTTGGACTATTATTGGATTGTATAGGGGATTAATAGCATGTTTTCTTGACTTTATTTAGATTGTCGGACCCCGCTACCAGCCGTTACTGCATCAGGAGTACCAGGCAAGTATACTAACTCTTACTCTATCATTCAGAGTAGAGATGTTTTGTGTTATAAAATGTTCGTAATGGTAGTTATATGTGAATTATTATATTGAGGAGATAAGGGAAGTATGGTTAGGAGTAACTTACGTTTCCCTTTAGATGATGTAACATGAGGAGTAAATAGTGAATACGAAGTAGTGAGGAGTTGGATTTTCTTCAAAAACCCGGACAAAGATTTTAAAGAATTTCGCAATAATGAACCTAAAGGAAACATCACCAATAATCTAGCGTTTATTAATCAAGTAGATACTTGGGTAGCATTTACTGATTAAATGAACCTTATTCGTCTAATTAGATTTATTTAATTAGAAGAATATTATTTTCAAAAAAATGTTTTCTTAAAACAACTTTGTCCGGAGAAATATCAATGTTGATTTACAAATTATTCTATCGAGGTGATTACTTTTAGAGATGTTTTCTTCTTGCAATATATATATATATATATATATATATATATATATATATATATATATTATTTTTGAGCTGTTACTTGAATAATATTATTATGCTAGATGTTCTATTTTAGTTCATGAGATGGTCCGTATTGTGGGACATTTATCGAGTTACTTCATTCGTACTCGAAGAGGAGATAATAAAGGCGTATTAATAATATCTTCATACTATATATTTACTGTTATTTAAGGGTGGAGTTATGTATATATTTATATATACTGACATGGGTCCTTCATTCTGGATTCATAGTCAGAACAATCTTTCATAAATATTTTCCTCCACTCATTCGGAAGGAGAACCAAATTATTGGAGGTGTATATCGTTCATTGTTTCTGAACGATATTGGAGTATTAATTCGTTTCAAAATAAATAAAGGTGCACGTGTTATTTCACCGTGACGCCTAAGCTATTTGTTGTTAAAGGTGATCGAAGATTCCGACACCTAATATCCTGGACTGAAAGTGCGTAAGAGACCGGGACAGGGCCGGCTCAGCACATAAATCGATGAAAGTGCGTACGAGACCGGGACAGGGCCGGCTCGGCACATAAATTGATGAAAGTGACCGGAGTAACGCACCGGCCCAACTAAGGGTGAGGGTCCGAGTCTGTCGACTCATCCTTATGATGAATATTATTGGATGGTTCGAGACGTCGACTGTCCTTTCTATCGATAGAAAAAAATTGAGATGTGACAATGGATTGATCATCCATTACTTGATGCAGCGTTCGAGGAAAAGTCCAATCATTGATTCTCTAGCTATTAACCGATGCCTTTGTGGTTCGGATTAACTAGGGTATCGATCTGAGAAATTATTATATTATATTATTATATTGAGGAGTTTGAGCAATTATCATGTTACCGTTGAGTAATATGGAGAAGTTATTGAGATGTATTTATTCCATCATTTGGGTATTAAAATTTCGAGATAAATCTCTTTTCAAAATAAATATATATCCGTATGAGGGGAAAAGTTCTTGTAGAGCGGTTTAGTAATATTTTGTGTGAATTGTTGGGAATAGGGGATAGTTATAACCTTGCTGGGCATTCTTTGGCTCATTCTTGTTATTTTATATATTGTTAAGCAGCGGCATCCAGGGCTAACTCAAGTATGGCCAATCGAGGCAAGGGGAAAGCGACGAACTACTGATTCAGCGCGGTGGCCTTGTAGTATCTAAGTAAGGTGGAAGCTGAAGAGTAGTGGTTTAGTATTTTGTTATCTAGTATTTTGGAATTGTAATAACATTCAGAAATTCTAGTAGATGAACTCGTGTTGTATTAACCTTTGATTTATGGAATGCTTGTTCTAAGACTATAACCCGTGGAGTAATTGTGGAGTCTATTAAGAATATTGTTGTAGATTATATTATGAGCAGGTGATTGTATATTCCGCAAGAGGTGTGACAACCTAGATTCCGGTAGGGAATTTGGGGGTGTTACAGTAATGGTATCAGAGCGATAGGTTATAAACCTTAGAACAAGAGTTTTAGAAACCGAGAGACCGAGATGGAAGTTCGGTAGTAGAACCTTAAGGGGTAGTTAGGGTAGAGGCATGATGGCCCAGACCAGTAGTAGAATCAGTTGGGACGAGAAAAATGTGTATCCATGATTATTGAAGGAGTTAAAAGTTATATGGATCCGTAGATATATATATGAGTAGTTGCAAATGCATTTTTATATATTTATGTGCATGTGTATATACTGTTTGCTTCGTAAATAAGTGTTTCATGAGTATGTAGTTTCATCGAACCGACTGATTTATTAAGTTTTCTTTTATTATAGGAGAATGCCGCCTAGAAGGAACGCGAGGGCTAACCCTGATGAAGAATCAATTGGAGGTGGAGGAAATACAGGAGGAGATAACAACCAAGGAGATAACCAGAATAACAACCAGAACCAGCAAGGAATGAACCAACTTTTGGATTTGTTGAGGCAAACCCTAGACCGTGGCCACCAGGATCCTAGACCTAATGTAGGGAACCAGACTGCAGCAGCTTTCAAGGCTTTTAAGTCAATCCAACCACCTGAGTTTAAGGGGTTCGGTGAACCAGTAGAGGCGAGGTCATGGCTGAAAGAGATGGAGAAATCCTTTAAGATTATAGGAGTGGAAGATGCGCAGAAGACGATCTTTGCCACCTATTTGCTGAAAGAGGAGGCAAATTATTGGTGGGAGTCTAAGGAAGCAATGGAACCTGAAGGGGTAGTAACCTGGGCGAGATTCACTGAGTTGTTTTTGGAGAAGTACTTTCCTGAGCATATGGAGGGCAGGATGGAGATAAAGTTTTTGGAGCTGAAACAGAATAATAAGACAGTAGCTGAGTATGAGAAGGAGTTTACGGAGCTAGCTAGGTTTGTACCACATTTCGTGGATACCGACAAGAAGAAGGCGAGGAGGTTTCAGCATGGGTTGAAACCGTGGATACAAACTAGAGTAGCTGTTTTTGAGCTTACTGAGTATGTTAAGGTGGTGAACAAGGCAGAAGTGGTAGAAGCAGGGAGTAATTTTGATCCCAAGGAGAATGAAGGGAAGAAGAGAAAAGCGGAGAGTTGGGGAGGAAGTCAGGCCAGTGGAGCATTTCAGAACCAGTATGGTAGGAGGTCTGGATTTAAGGCTGGGAGGTCCGGGGGGTTTAACCCAGCAGAAAGTATGGCTAGTGTACAAGTGGGACAACAAGGAAATGGGAGCCAGTTTAGGCAGTCAGGACCACCGCTGCCGGACTGTGAGGTGTGTGGAAAGAAGCATCTGGGAGTTTGCAACCAAGTTAAGTGTTATAACTGTGGTCAGGAGGGGCATCAGAAGATGAATTGTCCCAGGAGGGGAGTGGTTTGCTTCAAATGTGGAAAGGAGGGCCACATCTCTAGAGATTGTAGAGTGTCGACAGCGGGACCCGCGACATCGCGACAAAGCAGTGGAGTTAATAGCAACCGACAAACCGCTAGAGTTTTTAATATGACATTGGCCGATGGCTTAAAGGAGAGGAACGAGGCGCCAGGTACACAGTTTCTTAAATTTTGGGAATGCATAGATTAATGATGAGTTAGTGTAAAAATAGAGGCATGTTAAGGAATAAGAGGGTTATCGGAGATGGAATAGCGTTATAATATGAGAATGTATAACTGGAAGTAGAAAGCATAGTACGGGTAAGGCGAATATATTGACTAGTAGAGTACGAGACAATTAACCTTAGTTGTTACCTGCGTTGATTCCGAGGACGGAATCCTTTTAAGGAGGGAAGATTGTAAGAACCCAAATTTTCGGTAGAATTAAAACTTTTATTATTAAGAATAGGTATATACGTGAATAGTGTTGTCATACGTGAATAGTAATTTGGTGGATGAATAATAATTTTGAGGATTAGGAAAAGTTTTCATGTCACCTATGTACGAGACGTAGAATGGATATTCCGAAGTCGTACTAGTGACCCATGGAGTAAATAAGTGTATGTAAAGACGATCGGAATTCAGAGAATCCAAACTTTATTTTATTCCAATTTTGACAGAGGAGTCAGGGATATAATAATTGGATTATTAATTGAGGATATTGGATATGAGAAGTCCAAGGAGGGATATATATTATGAGAGGAAAATGGGATTGAGGATGAAACCCTAGAGGTGAGGAATAGAGAATACTTGAGAAAATCGGGAGGACGTTTCCAGAGATAAAGAGAGAATAAACAAGGAATGTTGGATTTAATATTGGATTATAGATTGAACACATGACAAGATTAAATACCATGCAAGATTATTAAGTGCAACAAATCAATAGAAGTAGTGTGAAACCAAACAAGATGCAAGTGGATTAAGAATAGTACAAGGTGAGGTGTTCTTGTTAAAACCATGCAAATAAAACACCTAAACTCTCCCATTACTTGACACTTGTGTGGAAGGAGAATATGAAGAGTAGCACAGCTGATATACATTACTTACAAGCCTAATAATTCATTTCTAACACCAAAAATATCAACCAAGCAAGCCAAACACTTTTCTCTCTTTCCTTCCCCATTTTCCAGCAGATCAGATTTTTCAGAGTAGGGATCTTTCCGATTTTTTTTCACCCAGTTCTACTCATTTAAAAATTATGAAAAAATTCACGAAGCTTCTGCACATCAAGATGAAGTTGTGGATTTAATTTCATAATTTTTGAAGATCGTTTGAGTGGTCAAATAAATTCGAGAAAATCGCTCTGTTTTTCCCCTTGAAGAACCCACTTCGAATTTTTGAAGTTTTGAGATTTCAAAATCCAACTTCCAACCATCATTTGATCTTGAAACTTTTATGGTAAGTCCTATATTTCATATAAATGATCTCCTAAGAGTTTTAGCTTCAAACTCCTTTGTTTCCATTTTCAAATAAATCCTCAAAGTGGAGGGTGAATAGTAACCTTCATAAACTAATCTTGATTTCTTTGATTTCTTTGGTTGATTTAGCAAGCTTAAGACTACCCAAGGCTATTATAAGGTGTACAGAGCTTTGTTAGTGTTGTGAGAGTATCAAGAAAGGTATAAACCTCAACTTTACCTTTTATATATATGAGTTTTGGTGAAGTTTTGATGCTAGTGTAAAGATTAGTTCATGTTAAGAATTTATATGATTGTTTAGCTTTGTCTTGAGGTGTATATGTTGAGTGGTGGTCATTGGACCTTACCACTGCCCTTAGAGGCCTAGTATGAGTGTTGGTGTGTAATATTAGAGTTTGGGTTGCCTTGTATGGCTTGATTGAGGAGTTACAAAAATGGTAATGTTCGATTTAGAGCCGTTATAATGCCCAAATTTCTTGAACAATGTTGACAGTAGCTACCCGAGTCCTTAAACATGTTTAAATTGCAACCACTGACCATATTGGGTAGGTTTTGGATTCTAGTTTATGTGGCCGCAAGAATCGTGTCAAAAGAGTTTACGGTTTGTGAGTAATGACCGTTTTAGTGAAAGCGATTCGAGAAACCATGTCGCAGAAATGTATCAACTTTGAGGTTAAGTTTGAGACCCTTAAAAATTGAATTGGAGTATGATATTTTGAGGATAAATACTAAGGTCAGTTAGAAAGGTTTGTACGAAGGTTTCGAGTTAAAAAGATTATTTTTCGATTTTATAAAAAGGGCGTAAGCCGAGATTGCGCAAGTGGAAAACCCCTTAGAAAGACCATAAGACTCACTGCATAGCCACTGCCCTGTTTTGAAAATTCCGAAAAATGAGCCTTCTGACCAGAGCCAAGTTTTGAGTTAGTTACCTTCTAGACATTCCCTAGATCGTGTACGCGAAAACGGTGCGTCATTTGGGTTAACGGTTATCGAGTTATGAACATTTTAGTGAAAGAGGTGCAAATAGTAAAACCCGTAGTTGACTGAACTTCAAAAATACAATTCCCCTGCCTAGACCCGTAGATTTGAATCGAAACTTTTATGATAAATATTACAAATACCAAAGGTGATTTTAGAGGTGGTTTCGTATTTAAATACATTCCCGGTGATTTATTAAAAGTGTTGGAGTGCGAGTCACGGAATAGTGAATCTCAGGAAAGTCAACTCTAGAGGTGCTACTTGACCATCCGCTTTGGCTGAGTTAAAAGAGGAATTTCGAGTCGACTAAAACATGAAACTTGTTAAGAATTATCAAGGCAACATATTGGTGTAAAGAACGAGGTTAAAAATGGTTAAGTATAACATGGACTTAGACGAGTCTAGAGGGACCCCTTAGTGCTTTGTTTTGATTGACTTAAGTGTCTAAGTGTTGGACTATTATTGGATTGTATAGGGGATTAATAGCATGTTTTCTTGACTTTATTTAGATTGTCGGACCCCGCTACCAGCCGTTACTGCATCAGGAGTACCAGGCAAGTATACTAACTCTTACTCTATCATTCAGAGTAGAGATGTTTTGTGTTATAAAATGTTCGTAATGGTAGTTATATGTGAATTATTATATTGAGGAGATAAGGGAAGTATGGTTAGGAGTAACTTACGTTTCCCTTTAGATGATGTAACATGAGGAGTAAATAGTGAATACGAAGTAGTGAGGAGTTGGATTTTCTTCAAAAACCCGGACAAAGATTTTAAAGAATTTCGCAATAATGAACCTAAAGGAAACATCACCAATAATCTAGCGTTTATTAATCAAGTAGATACTTGGGTAGCATTTACTGATTAAATGAACCTTATTCGTCTAATTAGATTTATTTAATTAGAAGAATATTATTTTCAAAAAAATGTTTTCTTAAAACAACTTTGTCCGGAGAAATATCAATGTTGATTTACAAATTATTCTATCGAGGTGATTACTTTTAGAGATGTTTTCTTCTTGCAATATATATATATATATATATATATATATATATATATATATATATATATATATTATTTTTGAGTTGTTACTTGAATAATATTATTATGCTAGATGTTCTATTTTAGTTCATGAGATGGTCCGTATTGTGGGACATTTATCGAGTTACTTCATTCGTACTCGAAGAGGAGATAATAAAGGCGTATTAATAATATCTTCATACTATATATTTACTGTTATTTAAGGGTGGAGTTATGTATATATTTATATATACTGACATGGGTCCTTCATTCTGGATTCATAGTCAGAACAATCTTTCATAAATATTTTCCTCCACTCATTCGGAAGGAGAACCAAATTATTGGAGGTGTATATCGTTCATTGTTTCTGAACGATATTGGAGTATTAATTCGTTTCAAAATAAATAAAGGTGCACGTGTTATTTCACCGTGACGCCTAAGCTATTTGTTGTTAAAGGTGATCGAAGATTCCGACACCTAATATCCTGGACTGAAAGTGCGTAAGAGACCGGGACAGGGCCGGCTCAGCACATAAATCGATGAAAGTGCGTACGAGACCGGGACAGGGCCGGCTCGGCACATAAATTGATGAAAGTGACCGGAGTAACGCACCGGCCCAACTAAGGGTGAGGGTCCGAGTCTGTCGACTCATCCTTATGAGGAATATTATTGGATGGTTCGAGACGTCGACTGTCCTTTCTATCGATAGAAAAAAATTGAGATGTGACAATGGATTGATCATCCATTACTTGATGCAGCGTTCGAGGAAAAGTCCAATCATTGATTCTCTAGCTATTAACCGATGCCTTTGTGGTTCGGATTAACTAGGGTATCGATCTGAGAAATTATTATATTATATTATTATATTGAGGAGTTTGAGCAATTATCATGTTACCGTTGAGTAATATGGAGAAGTTATTGAGATGTATTTATTCCATCATTTGGGTATTAAAATTTCGAGATAAATCTCTTTTCAAAATAAATATATATCCGTATGAGGGGAAAAGTTCTTGTAGAGCGGTTTAGTAATATTTTGTGTGAATTGTTGGGAATAGGGGATAGTTATAACCTTGCTGGGCATTCTTTGGCTCATTCTTGTTATTTTATATATTGTTAAGCAGCGGCATCCAGGGCTAACTCAAGTATGGCCAATCGAGGCAAGGGGAAAGCGACGAACTACTGATTCAGCGCGGTGGCCTTGTAGTATCTAAGTAAGGTGGAAGCTGAAGAGTAGTGGTTTAGTATTTTGTTATCTAGTATTTTGGAATTGTAATAACATTCAGAAATTCTAGTAGATGAACTCGTGTTGTATTAACCTTTGATTTATGGAATGCTTGTTCTAAGACTATAACCCGTGGAGTAATTGTGGAGTCTATTAAGAATATTGTTGTAGATTATATTATGAGCAGGTGATTGTATATTCCGCAAGAGGTGTGACAACCTAGATTCCGGTAGGGAATTTGGGGGTGTTACACTTTCAAACCATATGCCATGCATTTACGGAAATGATGCCAGTATAACATAAACGATGAAGTTACAAGGTAACTCAAATTGCATATATAGGTGGAAATATCTGCTATGTCAAAGATAGGCAAGATATTATCATTTATCATAAAAGAGGAACTTGCAGGAAAAATATTACAATTCCAATTATGAATACTTTTCCAATACTGCCAACTATGATAATGTTGTAGAACATAAATGAATTTGAATGATGAACTAATGTTGGAGTATGAACCGCGCCCGCTGTTCCAATCCTTACGATGATCAGTCACAGATTGTACAGCTCAATTTAGATTTACTACCGGTAGAAGGAAGAGCTGACGGATTTACTTGTCTACCGCCCTGTTAGATCTCCCTGACCAACGGTTGGGCCAATGGGATGGACCGGCGCTACTCGGCCTCTTACACGACTCAAAGTTCGAAAAGAAGTTCTTGACTCTTAACGTAAAGCTCATCCCCCTTTCCCCAAGTATGATACTTGTTGATAAGACTCCACAAAGTAGTCGTATCTAGTTGGAAATGAAAATTCAACATCATTTCTCCCAAGCTGCTGCTTGTTAGAGGATACCATCTTGTTCCAATAATCTTACCCCTCGAATGATGAGAAGGTTACTCAAAGATTCAATTGATAAACAGCAACCAAGTTGCGAGTGAAACGAATAGTTTTAAAAGATTTATGACCGGGAAGTCAACAAGATAAATAACATTGCTCAAGTAGGTTCCCCTATAATATGGAAGTTTGAGCGAGCATTTAAATCATTTTTAAGATAGATTTAAATGAAAAATAAAGAGTTGGAAACCTTTCCTCGATAAAATAGTCGTAAAAAGACTCCGAAATATTTTACATAATATCTGGACGTGAAAGATAATCTCCGAATAATATAAATCATTTTAAAAAGAATTTAAAAGAATTAAATAAATATTCCAAGAATATTTATTAACTCAATAATAATTACGGAATATTATTAAATCATAATATTGCTCGCAAGTAATCCTCGAATGAATATATAGAATGATTTACTAAATAAATCCCTCCTTAAATGAATATTCAAAATAATATTCATTAAATAATTAAATTCCAATAAATATTTAAAATAATATTCAATAAATAAGTCAAACCTTAAATGAATATTTGAAAATAATATTCATTAAATAAATAATCTTCTAAATGAATACCCAAATAATATTCATTTAGTAATCAAAACTTTAAAGGAATATTCGAAATAATATCCCTTAAGTAAATATAACTTCTAACGAATATTTAAAATAATATTCATCAAGTACATAAAACCTTAAATGAATATTCGAAAGTAATATTCATTTAATAAATAAAATTCCAATGAATATCAAATAATATTCATTAAATAATCAACTCTAAATGAATATTCGAAACTACATTCATTTAATATCTCTCGACTGATATAATACTCGAATAACATTCCTCAAAATAAATAATAATCTGCCGTTGGAATCCCTCCGGGTTTCCACGACTATTTATATATCTCGAAATACCGACTCCCGGTCTATATTTAAGAATGAATATCATATGCCCTTCGCTAAGGGTCTTACCAAAACAATCCGGCTTATAACAGATAATTCGTATCTAGTCTATAAGCCAATATCAATTCAGGGAATAGGTATCATAATATAATTTGACAATAGGCATGCATGCTATGGCATATGTATCAGAAACAATAGATATACATATTATCACAACAACAGTTCCAAGGTATTGGAAACTTGCCTGGTAATCGGGTGTGGGTAAAGATAGCGTGTCCTGGGTCTGCTCGATGATCTATAAACAATCAGAACATTCGAGATTAACCACTTAACACCTTTTAAAAGTCTAAGTATAAACTTCACTTAAGTCGAAACACGTTTTCGAATTACCTCGTTATACACCTTTTAGTGTAACTCTTTTTATCACCGATACGATCCGACATTTATTCGTTATTAAGACATGTCATCACACCCACAATTGGTGTATACTTAAGTCGTATAAGTTCTAAAGTCGATCGATTACGAACCGAGATTATACCTCGAGTTTTATCGTTCGTTTTCTAAGTTATAACCAAAGTTATACTTTTAAGGGGTTCGTTCGCGTTTAACCTTGATTCAAACATTTTTATAAAATCGGAAAACGATCCGTTTGACATGTGGTTTTCTCTCATACCTTCCTTATGACCTCTAGTATTTATTTACCAAGATTCGCCACTGAGTAACATGGTTTACGAGGGTTCAATTGAAGTTATGAACTTTTACTTACGGTTTCGAACCAATTTTAGTAATTTGACCATAACTCCTAAACCGTAAGTCGGAATGTTTCGATTCTTTCGCCAAAACGATCTATGACTCGAGATCTACGAGGACATGTCATGTTCATAACCAGTTAAGACAATTAACCTTACTGTGATGCACGAATTCTTTAAGGTTATAAAAAATCGGGCATTACTACGGCTATAACTCGAACATTCCAAAAATTACAACAATCTAACCAAGCCACACCGGGCATCCATACAATTTATAAACATGATTCTCATCTCAACAAGCCCTAGAACCACTGATCTTAACCTCAAAATCATCAAGGACTTGAATCATGACTTAATAACTACTAAGAACAACTACATGATCATGTAAACATGCTTATAATAACATCATCACCAAAACTCATCTAAAACTCCATTAAAACTCAAAGCAAAAACTTGAGTTCTTGAAGTTTATACCTTCCTTGTAGTGTGTATGCACTTAGTAAGCCTTGTATAGTCCTTAGATTTCCTTATCAAAGCTTAGATCATCCAAAAGAATCAAGAAAAACAAGGTTAGTTCTTGAAATCACTATTCACCCTCAACTTCTTGATTTTATATCGCAAGATTGGCATGGAATTTGAAGATGAAATTCATAGGATATCTTAGTTATGAAATATAGGACTCACCTTAATTTTCTTGGAATTCTTTGATGGTGGAAAGTGGGATTTCTCCCTTGCATTTCTTGAAAAAGTCGAATGGAAGCTTCAAGGGGAAGAGATGGAGTTTTGCTTGCTTGGTTTGATCTCATCTTGCATAAAGTGAGCAATAATGCAAGATATTTGTTTTGCTAACCATAGTTTAGTTGATGGGTTAAGGCTTGGTTAAGGATTTGTTATCAAGTGAGCAAGAGTTGGTGTCTTACGGTGCACCTCTTTGGTAACTAGATTGGTTTGTTTCCAATGGTGCTAGTTCCCTTGGTAACTACTTAGTTCTTTACTCCACCCACTTGCACATGTTGTCTCTTGGTTCTCTGCTTGTTTCTTTGTTCGGTTATTGCTCAATTTCATTGATCATTTGGAGGACTAACTCAAAGATTTCTAGTTAGGATTTTACCGGAAACCTCCTTAATATTTATACCACCATTCTCAATCCTCCTTTATAATTCTTGAATTTAATTTCCTTAAATCCTCTTAATAAATCCTTAAGCCTTTCAGTGTCCAGGGAATTCTCGAGGAAAATAAAAGTGCTATTTTTCAGAATCCGACGGCTTTTACATACACTCTTTTTCCCCCTGGATCACTAAGACGAACTCAGAATTTCGTTCCGGGTACTTCTATATAGCGTCGTCTAATAATATTCCTAATTCCACCAAAATCACTATTCACCACTTATTCTTTACTTATTCTTTTAAGTTTATATAGATGTCCCGGTTCTCTTTCGATCATTCCTTAACCCTTTTTCGGAACCACTGGACTGATAACGGATATTGATTTGGATGACATAAGAATAACCTTCCCCTTGGAATTATCAAATCTTAATTTCCTAGGAGATAGATAATTCTTATCTAGATTGTCAACCAATAGCATTCTTCATGACATATAAGTATTTGAATCCATATCCATTCCATAATAAAAATTTTAGTTCCTACCAAAAATCGGGGTTCTTACAGTCTCCCCTCCTTAAAAGGATTCCGTCCTGGAATCAGGTAGGAAACAAGAGTCATTTGTCTGTCATTTCACCTTTCAGCTTCCGGGTCAATTCTTAGTCGTTCTACCCTTTCTCAGCACATCTTGTTCTCCTCTTAAAATCAAAGCCTCGTTTTCTTATCCCTTTCAATTTGTTCGTACTTTGTTGTTAGGAAATAAATCCAATCCTGAATCATACTTAACTCTTTTTACCATCTTCACATTCAACTTCTTACCAACTTCCTTCATAATTATGTTGAATTTCTGGATTCCTAATAATTATAGAAAACTGTCTTGTCATTCTTATCGTAGGTTGCACTAAGATTGATATGATACAATATCTGGCAAAAATTCTTGTCTTTCCAAGCTCATATTACGTAGCTTTAACTTCTGACTCTATCACTTGTTACCACACTAACCTTCTGGTTACAGCCACAATTCTTCACATTCATCTCAACGAAATCTCTATGGGTTTTTCTCTCGAAATCTTATTCTCTGATCAGGGGGTCTCATTAATCTCTGTTAATTCTCATCCTATAGGCAACTATTGTGCCCTTATTCTTCTAACTCCAAATTCTCCCGGATTCTACATTCTTCCCTTAGCTAATTTATATGTCCTTTGTTTAAACGCTTCTGAAAACTTCCTGTTTCTTTTTCTATTTTTTTCTTCTCATCATTTTGTTCCATCTTGGTCAACTCTCCTCCATCCTTAATAATCAGGATTCTTTAAATTGGCCCGCATTAGATATTTACTTCATACAGTCACCTTAATCCTTACCCCTCACTCCGTCTTAGTTCTTCTTGATAATTCTTACAAACCTTTCTGTTCGGCTTCACTCTGATTTACTCAAATCATCTCCTTCGATGCTACCATCTTATGTCCCACATCGGGTTCAAAACATTTAAAGTCTTATAATGTTCCAGTTACTGCCTTCACCATTCAATAGGTGCATAAAGCGTTCTTCCATCAATACTGGATATCCCGTACCAAACATCTCCATTACTATTCTCTTTTCGCCCTTTCACAGTATCTACAATCATGTGTTCTTATTTACTGCTCCTTTCCTTTATTCAATTCTCATTGGCTTCAGACCTTGTCCATGCTTTATCGGTTCAGTAATTATTCCAATTTGACACAACATATATGTCTTAATCACCAAATTCTTAAACTTGCATACCCAATTCTTCGTCCATGCAGTTATAGTTCTATCCTTTAAGACGTCGTTACGCCTATCTTCGCATCTCTTCATCGCTAGCAATTCTAAAATCATTAAGGTTTCTAACAAAGGAATTCAATAGAATGAATGAGCATCAAACATGAATATACACTGGGTTTGTTTGATAAAACTTTTATTGAGGAGTTTAACCGAGAGATCAATATGATTTTTGAACTATTATCAGGTTGCATTTGCCACTAGGTTAACCATCCTAGTACATAAAGATGGCCAGTCTTTAGTACTTTCATGACAAACACAAACAGTGGCGTCCCACCGGACTTCTATCACAAAGATGAGATATCCCTGAATCCCTATCTACATAGGTTGTTCATCTCGGCTGGAATAGAGAAATTCAAGCATTCATGATAATGAAAGGAATTCAAGAGTTTCAAAAATCTTCATATAAAATTGCATCATGTACTTTATGAAAAATTCAGATATTTCCGAAAGAACGAGATTGGAATCGACTAAATCCGAATACGAAACTCATCATCGATTGAGGTATAAAAGACTTTTCAATAGATGCTTTAATGATTGATCAAGCAAACATTCAAGAAATTCCTAATTATTCATAACCTCACTCTTGTCGACTAAGCACTAATATACTTAGCTACCAAAACCGGCCTGACAATAATGAGTTGAATAAATAGGAAGATCCAAATTCATTCTCGAATTTGGAACGTCACTGCGCAACGAATGCCTCAACAACGATACCAACCGGGAATTAATTTAAGACAATTCAAAAGAAGACTAAGAAATTTCTTTAAGCAATGAATTTGAATGAATCAACGATTAAGGGTATACAACTACCCTCAACTTCCAATTCTTGCTAATAATCGATTTTCACTTCGCATTCTTAACCTTCTCGTACCATCTCCGAAACGTTCACATCGAAACTAATATTGTAGAAAGTTCTAGATTCTACGCAAAAATCTCGAGATAACGTCCCCCGGACTGATAGCTCCAGCAGCCCACTTAGCTTGTACCGCTTCGGGTTCGCTGTTTTGCTAATAGCCCAATCCTTAAACGACTCGAACTTCTACTCGCGCGATATGCTGAAAGACCGATTAACGTCGCAACGCTTGCCGAAGTATCCTAACGCGTTCTTTATCCTAAATCGTTCTACCCGACGTCTATCTTATACACGTGCCCTAGCCCTCCTATTCTGTTTCAGTGACCAAAACCTGTAGCTCTGATACCAACTTGTAGCATCCCATAATCCGGGGTACAGATATGGGGCCACTAATCATAAACAATATTATACAACCCTGGATAAAAACAACATAAATAATAACAACCCCTTAACCAAGATCGCTTACAGGTTATGGTATGAAACAAACTATCGAATTATAAATTTACAACCATTCTCAGAATAAAACTGTTATACAATTTTATAACTACATGAGATTTCTGTCTATCTAAATGTCCAACCTTGACCAATTCCCAATCACTATCCGACGAGATTCCATAACCCGATCGTCTCCTCTCACTGCTGGAAGGCAACACCACTGGCCATTACTAGGTCCACTAATCCTTTCTATTAACTGAAGAAAACAAACAAGCAAGAGTGATCCAACAATGCTCAGCAAGTGCAATAGTGATAACAATTTCAGTAACGATGACAAATCTGATAAACAAAGGGGTTTCATTTCATTTTATGAAGGATTAGATATGTCGACTTTTAGATTGCCACAAGGGCCAACAATTCACCATTAATAAGGCGCATCAAAAATTAGAACTGATAAGAGTTTCGATATCAAAATATTATTAAAAGAGACTTCCAAGGAGTCAAAAACTGAACATCTCAATTTCAGAGTATAGATTAGAATTGGAATTTTTATTTATTTTAAAAAAACATCAAGGTTAGGCTACTGATCAGTCACGCAATAACCCCGGACAAACGCACACAGCAATGTCCTTAATTGGATCCATGGCACATATTGGCCTTCACTTTTGACCATTAATCTGGTCTCCCCGAAGGGACATCTGTTTTAAAAACATTTCCAATTCTAAATCACACGCATTAGGTGTCGGAACAATCGATAACCTTTGTCAACCAACCAACTGGAAAACTCACGTTCCAGGACGACAACTCATAATTTGAAGAATCAACATGAGAGCAATTTATATCATCAAGTATCGATAACTTCGATACAATACAGAGGAATAACCAACTAATCAAGATCTTTAATAAATACCGACAAGTTCGATAATAAGTGGGGTGGAGAATATATAGAACAATACTTTGAATTCATTGCGACAAGATAGATATAAGTAATTGGAGACATAACATCATTAACTTGATTAAAGAATGATTCGAACTTGGGCAACAATAAAAGATATAAAGTGCAAGAAGATTATGAACAAGTAAAATTCTAAGTTGGAGCAGGGGTATAATCAAGCTCAGCGCGTTTAATAAAATTTTTACGACACGTTGAATGGTTTGAGTCCACATAGGTGAATAAAGTAGTTTAAAACAATTATTTGTAAGATAATTTCAGGGTGAGTAATAGCGGTTCAGCTTAGGGAAAACATTTTAAAAAGAGAAATCCGTTGGAGAAAATATATTGAAAATCAGGGATTACGCTGGCAGGTTTTCGTAAAGGTTTAAAGTCTAGGTTTGCTCTTTATTTGGAAAAATTCTTTAAACATTTTCAAAGAAAATAAAAGAATTGGCCTTCCACTGGGGAATCCAATAATGTACGATGATTGAAATATTTTTGAAAAAAAAAAGCTTTTTGTGAAATCATTTGAAAGTTCATACTTGAACTATAGTGGAAGAAAACAGTATTTGCACACTAATCGAAGGAGTATTTCATTTTCTAGACATAACTTAACCAAATTAATCTACATGCAAAAAGAGCAAAATTGCATCACTTGAACAATAAGTGAAGAGCAATAACACTTACCTCGATTTACGGAGTTCCTGATTTTCACCTCGATCCTCAACTCAGTTTCAAGACAGCCTTTAGTTGCTAGCCTTTCATTTGGCTCTACCTCCCTTTCCTACTTCGTAACTCACCAGCTCTCACGTCAGTTCACCCGTCGGCTTTAATACTTGTCTTTTTATTTGTCCTTCAGACTACCCGTGCACTGTCCTTGGCCAGGGTTCCCATTCGAACCTTTACAAGGTCAACCACCATTCAGTATTAACTCAAGCAAAACCTTATTGTTTGCTCTAACCTACCCATGCGCGTCCTATAACGCTTACACATATAACATATATAAACATATACAATCATATTCACAAAATAGCTTTAGTATAGCCAACTAAGTCAAATAAACGCTTAACACAGATAGCCACTTATTACTTAGATACCTTCTAGGCAACCACTTCACAACAAATTCACAACATACTTTCAAGTCGTCAAATCAAATAAATTAAATAGATTTTAAATAGATTTGCAGGGGAATTTTAGAAAATTTCGGCATGAAGTATTCGTAAATAGGACTATTCCCCTGTTTTTCAATTCAACAACCCAAGGAAAATCAAGATGCCTCAATTGCAGCAACATAAAGTAAATAAATAATGAAAAGTACCCGCCCGAACATGCGGCACCTAAACACATAAGAAAAGTACCCGCCCAGACTTGCGGCATCTAAACACATAAGAAAAATAAGTTAACAGTTATATCATTGCTATATAGCATTTGAAAATTACACAACCAGGAAATGTATTCTTATTATAAGAAAACTTTCGTCCTCCACCAAATACTACGACTTCACTTAACCACATAGCACGTAAACATTATCGGAACCAATTACAACAAGTAAAGCCACATAAACTCCGCATATTATACGACAATTAATAACTACCCACTAACGACCACTAAGCCCGGATATTAACGAGACCACAAAATAATTCCGACAATTACAACAATCAACAACATCAATCAATATCCAACACAATCTCCAACCACAATTCATCTTTCATTTTAAATTATAACACCTTAGTAATTCTACAATAAACATTTACTATCAATCCATTGTATACCAAACTTGGTATCCAACTAAATAAGATCACAATTAACAACTTTCATTAATAAACCCCCTTCAATTAAGGTCCTTAACTTACTCAAAACAACCTTCCAAAACAGGGCAACAAATCTGCCACCACTGCGCACACTATACTCAATCATTTTTAATAAATTGAAAAATCAATCTTTTTACCCAAATCTTTTTCTGAAATCTTTATAATTCCTTCCTTTATCCTCAATAAAAGTTTCAATCCAATTTACAGAGTTTAACTAGGTGAAATATAGTTCCAAACTGCGAATCCCGAGAGGTTCGGGTGTCCTGCACGGGTTTCACTAAAACGTCGTTTTCTCCTTACTCGTTAACTCAAACGACGCACCGTTTTCTCCTACACAAACTAGACTCCGAAAAGAACAACTTTCATGAAGACACCAATGCCCAGAACAGAGCACAAATGGTTCGAATTTTACTGGCAAGAGACAGTAGCTGGGCAGATTTCCTGGACAGTTTTTACTTTTAAACAACATTCATCTTTAATCTATCATTTCACTAATCCATCAAGCAATAATACCCTTCTCAAAGACTCCCTAAAATTAGTCATAACATCAATTATAATCAAACATAAGCAACCATGGCAAGAACTTAAGGATTATGGATCATACCTCTTAATCAACCAAAGAATAAATCCAAGCCACTATTCATCATCTTCTCCACTTTTCTTCATCTTCTTCTAAACTCTTTTCTTTTCAATGGCAACATATGGAAGCAAGCAAGGATGGGTAATAGACATGGACTCCTCTTCTTTTCTTCATCTTCTCTTCTTCATCTCTCTCTCTCTCTCTCTCTCTCTCTCTCTCTCTCTCTCTCTCTCTCTTCCTAAATTTCTCCCTCGATTTTTCTCTCCCCCGTTCTTTCTATCTGTCGAGAACCCTCTGGAACAAAGAAGTGGCTGGGTTACTTAATGGGCTTTGCCCAATCTAATAATAGCTACTATTCTACCAATCCAACCCAATTTAAAATGCTAATAAACGACTTTTATAAATCACAATTAAATAAAACCTCTGGAAAAATACACTTTTCATTTTTAAAATAAAGAATATAAAATTACGAGCGCACATATATTTTTAAAATATTTTTCGGATCAAAAATGATTTAAATATGAATTTTTACAAATTTTGACCTTTAAATACAATAAAATCCTTAAAATAATTTTAAAATACTACAACACCCAAATTAATTCACCCAACAATTTTAAAAACTCAATAAATAAATAAAGTAAATATTTTAAAAGATTTCATGATTTTTAATCCTTCCGATTATTTTATAAAATTGACAGAGGATCAAAAATACATGATTTAAATATATTTAAATCCATAAAAATACAAATAAAATTACACAAACCTTCACAGCTTACCCAAATCATCATATAATCACATAAACACCATCTCACATACATTTCACCTTTACAACAATATTCACATAACATAATTCATAATTTATATTAAATAAATAATTTTAAAATCGAAATTTTCTAGGACGTTATAACTGACTCGGATTTCTTACTTAGTTTGTTTGCTTCGTGGTGTTTTCAGGTACTCGAACGTGTATGCGAACACGTTTGCAGGCTCGTAAGGAAAAACTGGCAGAAGACGATATTGCAGTAGATAAAACTAAAGAGGACCTTGAACCAGAAGTAGAGATGGGTGATCGAGCAGCAGAAGCAATTAAGGCTTTGAAGGACTATTCTCAGCCAAAGATCAATGATATTCAGTCTAGCATTGTCAGACCAGCTTTTGCAGTAAATACTTTCGAAATCAAGCCGGGCACGATTCAGATGGTGCAGAATTCAGTTCAGTTTGGGGGTGCTCCTACGGAGGACCCTAATATGCACATCAGGGACTTTATTGAGATTTGTGATACTTTCAAGTTTAATGGTATGTCTGAAGATGCTGTCAAATTGAGGCTTTTTCCATTCTCTCTTAGGGATAAGGCTAAGGGCTGGTTACAATCTCTACCAATCGGTTCCATTACTACTTGGGAGGATCTTGCTCAGAAGTTTCTTACTAAATTCTTTCCCATGGCGAAAACTGTAGCAATAAGGAATGCTATTACTCAATTTCAGCAGCAATCTGGAGAATCTTTGTGTGAGGCTTGGGAACGATACAAGGAGATGCTTCGTAAGTGTCCTCATCATGGTATGCCTGACTGGATGGTTATCAATGGGTTCTACAATGGGTTGGGAGCTCAGTCTAGACCTTTGCTTGATGCAGCATCAGGGGGAGCTCTTTGGGCTAAGAGCTATGATGAAGCTTATGATCTCATCGAGACGATGACTGCTAATGAATATCAAAATCCAACTCAAAGACTTTCTCAAGGCAAGGTAGCAGGTATTCTTGAAGTTGATGCAGCTACAGCCATTGCAGCTCAGTTGAAGGTTCTAACTATGAAGGTGGATTCTCTTACCAATTATGGAGTGCAGCAGGTTGCAAGTGTTTACGAGCTTTGTGCGGGTGCACATGATACTACTCAGTGTGCTATCTCTTCTGAATCAGCACAGTTTGTGAGCAACTTTAAGCGACCTCCTCAACTAGCTCCAACCACCTATCATCCGAACAACAGGAACCATCCTAATTTCAGCTGGAGCAACAATCAAGGTGCTCAACAACCGCAGCAGCCTTATCAGCAATATGGAGCGGGGCCATTCAATCAAGGCTATCAGCAACAGTATGCTCCAAGGCAACAATTCCAACCTCCAGGTTTTCAGCAACAACATCAGGCTAATGCAGGGCAATATTCTAATGAAAAATCAGAATTGGATGAGTTGAGGTTGATGGTTAAAAGCCAGGCAGTTTCTCTCAAGACCTTGGAAAACCAGATGGGTCAGGTCAAGAGGGAAGTCAAGGAACAGGTCAATGCAATTACTTTGAGATCTGGAAAAGTCTCGAGGGATCAAAAATCAGCAGCTGAGGATGACGAAGAAATCAAGAAACAGCAGGTGGAGGCTTCTGCAGATAAAGAAAAGGGAAATTCTGAATTGGCAGCTGATCAGTTGGATGGCGAAGCGGAAAAAGGCAAAACCTTTGCTGAAACATCTACTCCAAAGCAGTCTACAGAGAGCAATCAGATCTATCCACCTCCTCCATTCCCAAAAAGACTTCAAAAGCAAAATTTTGCTGAAAACTCTCCTCTGAAGCAGAAGTTGGTGAATCAGATATATCCTCCTCCTCTATATCCTCAACGCTTGCAAAAACAAGATCAAGAAAAAACGTTTCCGAAGTTTATGGAGGTCTTCAAGAAACTATTCATTAACATTCCTTTTGTTGAAGCATTGGAGCAGATGCCGAGATATGCAAAGTTCATGAAGGATATTTTATCACGAAAGAGAAGGTTGGAAGAATTTGAGATAGTGGCATTGACAGAAGAATGCAGTGCGGTGTTGCAACATAAATTGCCTCCTAAACTTAAGGATCCAGGAAGCTTTACAATTCCATGCACCATTGGAAAGTTGTCTTTTGACAAATGCTTATGTGATTTGGGAGCTAGCATTAATCTCATGCCCTTGTCTGTTTTCAAGCAACTGGGTCTGCCTGATCCGAAACCTACTAACATCTCGTTGCAGTTGGCTGATCGGACGATCACTTATCCGAGGGGTATAGTAGAGGATGTACTGGTGAAGGTTGATAAGCTCATATTTCCTGCCAATTTTGTGATTCTATGTTAGTCACAGAGGCATGCCTGAATACATCTAATAACAAGCCTAAGTATGTGTAATGCTATGCATTACCTACATGACCTCTTAACTGAGGGAACCTCTAGTTGTAGAGTTTCTATTTGTTCTGTACTTGTAATAGGCATCAAATTCTATCTGTGTAACTGTACCTACTAAGTCAAGAATAAAGCTTGAAAGAAGTTCTAAGGTTCATGCCTCAAGCAAGGGAATGAAGACTGCCAAATAATCACAGTTGGGATTTGAAGAAATGAAGAATTTGCCTAAGTACCAATTCGAGAAGTACATTTGTCTATTCGAGAAGTCTAGCATTCGAGAAGTCTGAAGTTCGATATCTCAGAAGACACTATTCGATATCTCTCAATATGCTATTCGATATCTCAGTGATTCGATATGTCAAAATGCTCTATTCGATATCTCAGGGATTCGATATGTCAAAATGCTCTATTCGATATCTCAAGGAGTCCCAGAGAAAAGAGCTATTCGAGAAGTGATTCGATATGTCAAGATAACACTATTCGAGAACTCAGAGTTATCGATCAAGTCAACTCCAGTTCTCGAATCACTTACTTAGTCACTTCTCGAATACATTCTTGAGGACAAAATACTGAAGAATTGTACAAGTCAGAAACCTGCAACAAGCCAGGATACTTTATTTGACTCTGTCCTATAAAGCATGCTGGAAAGCCTACAAAGAAGCTTGGAGAGATAAGACAAGGGACAAGGAGCTGAAGAAGTGGATCTAAACAGGCTTTTCAAAGTCAAATCTGTAGCCGTTTGGACTCTTACTAAAATGAGATAGACAGACTGGAAAGTGCTTTTGTTTTTTACCTACCTCATTTGTAGCAAGGGGGTGTATCCATGTCTATAAGGATACAGCCTCACTTCCTTAGCTGTTAAGGTTTTGAAGTTTCTCAAATATATCCAGAAAATATCTCTCTGAGAAAAACGAAGCTGAGAATACTATCATTTGTATTCACAGATTGTAGCAACATCTTAATCTAATAAAATATTAGATTAAAGTGATATTGTGTTGTGTTTGTGTTTAATTATCCGCATCTTCATATCTCACACACTCATCACTTATCTTGCTGCAAAGATTCAAAACCGAAGAAAAACTCAAGAATCCATTCACCCCCCCCCTCTGTATTCTTTTACTGTATTCAATACTCAACAAGTGGTATCAGAGCAGGCTGTTTAATCTAAACAGAAAACGATCATGAGTTCGAATACACCAAAGACTACAGGTACGGTAAAGGTCCCTAAATTCGACAAAGAAAATTACAACCTCTGGAAAATAAAAATGCTGTTGTTCATCAAAGCTGCCAATCCTCTCTACCCTGACATTCTCAAGAATGGTCCATTCATACCACAACAAGAAGTTGCTGAATCCACAGTGGGCGCAGTAGTCATTCCTAGATCATATGTTCCAAAAGAGCCATCCAAATGGACGGACTCAGAGAAGGAAAAGATTGCCCTAGACAGCCACCTCATGTTGTTAATCATAGACTCCTTGGATATGTCGATGTTTGCCAACGTAGCATCATGCAGATCAGCCAAGGACATGTGGAATCACATCGAGGTGTTATGTGAAGGGACAGAGGAGGTAAGAGAAAATAAGAAACAGATACTGGTCACACAGTATGAGGCGTTCATGGCACAGCCCAAGGAAAGTATCACTGATGTGTTTGAAAGATTTCACAAGCTGGTGACTGAGCTCCAAATGAATGGGAAGGTTTACAGCACTAAGGAATTAAATATGAAGTTTCTACTATCGTCACCAAACCATCTAGAGCAAAGGGTCATATCTCTAAGAGAAAGAGATTTGAACAAAGTCACGTATGATGTGCTCTATGGGGTTTTAAAGACACACGAGCTTGAGTTGCTTCAAAAGAGGGCTATCCAAGCTAACCAAGGCAGAATGATAAACACATCCTGTGCCTTGATTGTCAACAAATCTATTCAAGACCTGGAAGCATCTGCAAGTCAGCTGAGAATAGAAGAGATAGTAGATGATGAAGAAACTGAGGAAGTAGTGACTGAACCTTCTGATGACAAGGAAGAAGATGAGTTCTACACTCTTGAAGAGCTGGATGGCATGGAAAATACATCATATGCTTTTATGGCTAGAAAATTTCCAAACATCAGATTCAAGAGGAATCAGCCCTTCAAGCCTAGACCTCAAAATCATTCATTCAACAAGGGCAAGGCACCTATGAAAACAAACAAGAACAGATTCAAAACCAGCTATGTGGATAGGTCATCTGTAAGATGTTATAGATGCAATGACCTAGGGCATTTTGCCAGTGAATGCAAGAAGCCTAAAAAGAAGGATAAGGAGTTTCTTGAGCTTGAAGCTAAGTATGAGGCCCTTCTAAAGAAGCAGACACCAGGTAAGGCTTACATAGCTGAAGGGAAGTGTTGGGATGATTCTGACAGTGATGGGGAAGAACAAGAATTCTGCAACTATGCCTTGATGGCCAATTCCAAGGAAGAACCATCTGCATCAGACTCACAGGTACCATCTCTCACTACCATAGACATGTCTGTTTCTGAATATAAATCTTTGGTTGAACAACTATCCGTTGAGATGTTTAACATTCATACTAGTATGACTGCTGCTAATGAAGAGATTGCTAAACTGTCTACCAGGAATGAACTGTTAAATAAGAGAAATGAGGAACTAGAGCTAACTACTGTGCAAATAGAAAATCTTAAACAAGAGATTGAGTATCTAAAGAACAAAGTTCTATGTGCTAGTCAAGTTGAGAAAGCTCTTAGGGATGAATTAGCTGAAAATGAATTTAAGTTGAAAACATTTAAGAATTCCTCTAGTCTATTGCAGTCTTATCATGAGAAAAATCTAGCTAGACCTAAGGCTGCCATTGGACTTGATTATGACACTCTTAAACAGAGGAAAGGCTATGCAGTCATTGAAGATGACATTGTTGTTCAAGAGGAGGTGCCTCAGGTTTTGAAAAAGACTGAGAATCCAATATTTAAAACACCAACACTTGAGATTGATGAGGATGCCTTACTCATCAAGCAAATGTTGGAGGATGAAGATGAGGCACAATCAAATGAACAACAAGCATCCTCTGAGAGTAAGAATGTCAAAACCAAAGCCAAGGAGCCAGTAGGAGGTAGACCTAGACTTGAGAAACCTGTAAAGTTTGTTTCAGCTGGAAATTATGAGACTAAGAAGAAAGTGACTAATAAGAGACCAAACAGGAATGGCAAATTAGGGATTAACAAAGATAACAACTATGCTTATGTGCCAAATGCCCCTAGGAAAGTTTGTCAAAACTGTTTTAGCTCTAATCATTTGACTCATGCTTGCAAGAAACCATCTGGTAGTGTTGCTAAACCATTCTATGATTGCTCTGTGCCTTTAAGACATAGAGACTCTCCTTTCTGTGATAAACTTGATTGTATGCCATGTAACATGAATGTGATGACTAGTTGTTTTAATTTGAGAAGACAATTCATGGAGGGCTGTATCAATCATAATGTTCACACACACTACACAAGGACAAAGTCTTCAAGTCCTCCTAAAGTTAGGAAGGTACCTCTGTCACCTAAGTCTAAGAACCCTGATTCTAAGACTCCCAACAGTGACAAGAAGACCAACATCAAGAAAACTGATAAGCATGCTGATTTTGATAAAACTGTCACTAAGTCACATGGACCCAAACTCGTTTGGGTACCAAAGGAGAAGTAATACTTTTGTGTTTGCAGGGCAAAGAAAGTAAAAAGAAGGTCATGTGGATTTTGGACAGTGGATGCTCAAATCATATGACTGGTGATATGGCCCTGCTATCACAGTATGAGGAAAAGGCTGGCCCAATGGTTGCTTTTGGAGATGACAGCATCGGCAACACACTGGGATATGGCAAGTTGGAAATTGGAAATGTCATCATTGAGAATGTAGCACTGGTCAAGGGGCTCAAGCATAATCTACTGAGTGTTGGTCAATTCACTGACAGAGGCTTCAAAGTGAACTTTGACAAAGATGAATGTTTGATCACCCACAAGAAGACTGGTGATTTTGCTCTGTCTGGAGTAAGGAAGGGAAGCCTGTTTGTAGCCAATTTGGACTCTGCAAGCAAGGACACAATTTGTTGCTTCTACTCAAAAGCATCAAATGAAGACAGTTGGCTGTGGCACAAGAAGCTATCACACCTGAACTTCAAAGCCATTAATTCCCTAGTCAAAAGGGAGTTAGTGAGAGGCATGCCCACACTTGAATTCTGTCAAGAAGGAGTGTGTGAGGCGTGTCAAAAGGGAAAAATGAAAAGATCAAGCCACAAGTCAAAAACAGTGACATCTATAACCAAGCCCCTGCAACTGATTCATATGGATTTGTTTGGGCCTGTCAATATTATGTCACTAGGAAGGAAGAAGTATGCTCTAGTGATGGTTGATGATTTTACAAGGTATACATGGGTAGAATTTCTGGCATCAAAGGATGAGGCTCCACAAGTAATCATTGAGCACATAAAGAAAGTTGACAAAGAAGCAAAGGCCATAAATGCAAGTGTGATTGCATTAAGAAGTGATAATGGGACAGAATTCAGAAATGCCATGCTTGGAGCATTCTGCAAAGAAAATGGTATTTCTCAACAATTCTCAGCTCCAAGGACTCCACAACAAAATGGAGTTGTTGAGAGAAAGAATAGGACTCTGATAGAGGCTGCTAGAACAATGCTACTTGATGCAAAGATGCCTACATGTTTTTGGGCTGAGGCTGTGAGCACTGCATGCTACATCCAAAACAGAACCCTCATCAACAAAAACACTGGAAAGACACCTTACAACTTGATGACTGGAAAGAAGCCTACTCTAAAGTATGTTCATACTTTTGGAAGCAAGTGCTTTGTGCTAAAAGATAATTCAGAATATGTTGGTAAGTTTGATGCAAAGGCATTTGAAGGAATCTTTCTTGGCTATTCTATGGAAAGAATTGCATACAAAGTTTATGTCATTTGTCAAAAGAAAGTAATGGAGAGCACAGATGTAACATTTGATGACAGCAAACTACCTGGATTAGAAGAAGCCAACAATGAAGATAAAGATCCCTTGAAGTTTGACAATCTAGATGATTCTGATGAGGAGATTGAAAGTGAATCTGAACTCATAATCCAACAAACTCAAGTGAATGAAGAACCTGTGTCAACCAACAATGAAGAAACAAGCATCCAAGATACACCTGTGAGGAGTGACAACTTCACAGGGGGAGGAAATGTAGATGATCATGATCTAAATGATGAAGCAACATCAAGGATGAGAAATCAATCTGAACATACAAGGAAATGGGATAGATCACACACTGCAGATCAAATAATTGGAAATCCAAATGCAGGAGTAAGGACAAGAAGAGCAACTATAAATGAATGTCTCTATGGCTGCTTTCTATCCCAAGTTGAGCCTAAGAAACTTGATGATGCATTGTTGGATCCTGACTGGATAATTGCTATGCAAGAGGAGCTAAATCAATTTGAAAGGAGCAAAGTATGGGAACTAGTGCCTGCACCAAAGGATAGAACCGTTGTTGGAACTAAATGGGTTCTAAGGAATAAGATGGATGAAAATGGTGTAGTCATAAGAAACAAAGCAAGGTTGGTTGCAAAAGGATACTCTCAACAGGAAGGTATTGACTATGATGAGACCTTTGCCCCTGTTGCTAGACTAGAAGCCATCAGAATTTTCTTGGCATTTGCTGCACATTCTAATTTCAAGGTCTATCAAATGGATGTCAAGAGTGCATTCCTGAATGGGGAGTTGGAAGAAGAAGTATATGTGCAACAACCACCTGGCTTTGAGGATCCACAGTTTCCCCACTTTGTCTACAGATTACTTAAAGCATTGTATGGACTCAAGCAAGCTCCTAGGGCATGGTATGACACACTATCACAATTTCTACTGGAGAATCAATTCACTAGAGGCACACTGGACAAGACACTGTTCTACAAGAAACATGGTGATGATATTATCCTAGTTCAAATCTATGTGGATGATATCATATTTGGCTCTACAAATGAGAAGCTGTGTGAAAAATTCTCTAAGCTCATGCAAAGCAGATATGAGATGAGTATGATGGGAGAATTAACATTCTTTCTTGGACTGCAAGTGAGTCAAAGGAAGGATGGCATTTTTATAAGTCAAACCAAATACATTAAAGATTTACTGAAGAAATTTGATTTGGAAGAATGCTCACCTGCGAAGACACCCATGGCCACTGTCACCAAGTTAGATGATGATGCTAAGGGCAAAAAGGTAGATATCTCAATCTACAGAGGCATGGTCGGTTCTCTACTCTACCTCACTGCTAGTAGGCCAGATATCATGTTTGCTACATGCTTATGTGCAAGGTTTCAATCAAACCCAAAGGAATCACACATGATAGCTATAAAAAGGATCTTCAAATATCTGAAAGGCACACCAAACTTGGGGTTATGGTATCCTAAGGACACAGGGTTCAATCTGGTTGGTTATTCTGATGCTGATTATGCTGGATGCAGAGTGGATAGGAAAAGCACATCAGGTAGCTGCCAGTTTCTTGGCCAAAGGTTAGTCTCTTGGTACAGCAAGAAACAACAATCTGTGTCAACTTCCACAGCTGAAGCTGAATACATAGCTGCTGGAAGTTGCTGTGCTCAAGTGCTTTGGATTAGAAACCAACTTAGAGATTATGGACTTGTGTTGGAAAGAATTCCTATCATGTGTGACAACACAAGTGCAATCTCTATAGTTGCCAATCCTGTCAATCATTCTAGAACAAAGCACATTGACATCAGATATCATTTCATAAGGGAGCATGCAACCAATGGAACCATTGAGTTACATTATGTTCCCACAGAAAAACAACTAGCTGACATATTCACTAAGCCATTAGATGAAGCCACCTTCACTAGGCTGGTCAGTGAGATTGGAATGCTGAATTCTTCGAATTCTGGCTAAGTGAATATATCAACTAGATTGTTGCAGCAGTAAATACTTACCTTATCAAATGCTCAATATTTTTAAAAGTAAGTATTGGCTGGAGTATGATGTATAAATATTCCAATGCTGCACATGTTGAAAATCATACATCTTTAGCTTGAAATTTCTGTGAAATTTTGAGAAAATCACTATTTAATTTAGTAGAATATTCTTCAGTGAATATTTCTGGTAAATTTTAAAAGATAGTGAAAATTGAATTTTATGAGTGAAAAGTATAGTTCGATAAGTCAGACTTCTCGAATGGTTCATTGTTATGTCTTGGCTCGAGTTCTCGAATAGGCCTATCTAGAACCCTCTTGAGTTCTCGAATAGTGTCTTTTAGAGAAATCGAATAGCACACTTTGAGTTCTCGAATAGAGTATTTTAGTTCTCTAATGATAGAGTTCTCGAATACTGCATTTGAGTTATCGAATCATTTGAAAAGGCTGATCTTTCGCTGACACTTAATCGCTTTTTGGATTTATATTCAAAACTTCATTTCACTCATAAAAAAAAAAAAAAAAAAAAAAAAAAAAAATATTCTTAACTTTGAATTTTCTTCTGAGTTAAATCACTGCCAGCTGTGAGTTAAAAACTGTCTGAGATATCGAATAAGCCTTTCTTGACTTCTCGAATAGTTGTTTCATACTTCTCGAATGACTTGTCGCTACAGAACACTTATCTATCGACAACTCAAGACATTCATACATATACATTCAACTTCACAACTATTCAATTCTTTTCGTTCGATTTCTCAAGCACCTCAACTCCTGAAACCTCTGAAAAACCCTAACTGCGAATTTCTTCTTCAATCCTAATTCTCTTTTCTTCTCTACCCAAATGGCAAACCCTAAACTCACCATATCATTCCAAACTAATTTCATCGCAATCACCAGTGATGTGGAAGCACCGAATGCCAATTTCAAGTGCTTTGTTCGGTGGTTGTCTGAATCATACATCAAGAGTGCGCTCTCAGCCAACCCAACTCTGTACATAGATCTATTGGAACAA
Source organism: Saposhnikovia divaricata (assembly GCA_036435485.1). Taxonomy (NCBI): domain Eukaryota; kingdom Viridiplantae; phylum Streptophyta; class Magnoliopsida; order Apiales; family Apiaceae; genus Saposhnikovia; species Saposhnikovia divaricata. The sequence continues at coordinate 118,208,501 of CM071598.1, read as the reverse complement.
TTCTGGAGGACTGCTACTGTGGAGGTCATCGCTCTTGAGAATGCTATCACTTCTTATATTGTTCACTGCAAGATTCAAGGAGAGGATATCACTATCACCACTGCAGACATGAATCAAGCCTTGGATATGCAGCAAGAGACGTATGATGCTCTGGCCTCCAATGATGAGTTGGAAGAATTCTTTGACTTCATCAACTACTCTGATACTATCAAGCTGGGAAAGTTGAATAGGAAGTTCTTAAGGAAAGAATGGAGCTTTGTATTTGCTACACTCCTTCATGTATTCACTGCACGGAAGTCAAGCTTTGATCAGATTAGTACACCCGTGCAGCAGCTTGCCTATGCCTTGGCTCATGGGAGAAAGATAGATGTTGGACTTCTCATCCTACAGGAACTCTATGGGAGACTTGGTCAGACCACAGCCAAGAGAGGTAATGAAATTTTCTTTCCTCGCTTTATTCAATCAGTGCTTAACTTTAAAAATGCTTCTTTGATTGAATTGCCTGGAGTAGATAAGAGTAAAATAGGCTATCCTAGGTCCATGACCAAACTCATTTTTGGTAATTTGGAGACTAGGAATGATGTGGATGTAAGACTTAGCATAACTCCCCACATGGAGGGTTTGTTTAGGTCTTACCCCCACAACATGCCAATATTTGATTCTAAATCTCAGTTAGCACAGCCTAAGCAAGGAGAACAAAGTGCTAACCCAAGGCCTGCTAACCAACCCCCCCAGCCAAACACTCTATCCAGCAAAGAGCCAACTGCATCATCCTCTCAAAAGGGTGATGTTAGTAAAAAGAAGAGAAAACAGGTTGCTTCTGAACCTTTAGAAATCTTAACTGAAGCAGCCTTGGCTGTAGAACTAGGGTTAGAAAGTGAGAAACCTGAGTTACCTATCATAAGCCTAAAGAAGAAGAAGAAGTCTAAAACCACCTCTTCAGTCACTCAAATGGCTGAAGTTGTAAAATCAGGGGCACACAGCTCACTAGATGTATCCTCTCAACAGGATGCATCTATAGAATCAAGCATCCTCCCCAATGCACCTATCTGTAAAGAGTCAGCACAAGGGAGTGATAAGGCTGGCACAACACTGAGTGGAGAGCACATCATAACTGAAACTCCCTCTATTTCTCAGGGGAAGTTGCCAAAATCTTGTCTACAACACACTTCTCTTTCAGAATCTACCACTCATATTTCTTTGAAGCCTGCAACTCAAGCAATTGAGGAGCAAGGCATTGATCATCAAGAATTCTTTTCCTTTGATGAGCCAATGAATTCAAGTGACTTGGTGCATGACACCTTGCTCACCACCCAGGTACCACATTTGGATGGTCAGGGAATGCATGCTGGGGCATATCCTAATGACACCATCACAAACACAGAGGATTCACTAGTTCTTACTAGAGACTCTGTGCCTGTGTCAACTACTGTTGTAACTCATCCCACTTCTGTGGAGACAACAGTAGTAGAGTCTGTTCATCCGGTTGCAGAAGTTGCATCTGTAACTGAGGAGCCTAGCAAGCCTAGCTCTAGCTCTAACTTTTTGTCTCAATGGCTGAAGCCTGTGCAACATGACAGTGCTTCAGGATCAGGGTCTGTTCCACCACAATTGACGGTTGAAGCACTTCAAAGCTTAGTTGTGGATCAGATCCCTGAGTTCACAAAAATTGCTCAGCACCTTCTCACTGCAAACATGCCCAATCCAGACTATGAAGCTATTCTCCTATGTCACAAAGAGGATGTAGAGCTACAGAAGGAGAAAATCATAGATGAAACTGAGAGAGATGGGAATATCGATGCTTGGCTGCAAGGAACCAATTCAATCCCTCTCTCAGAAGGTCTCCAGTATCTCAGAGAAGAGTACATCACTTCACTAGGGTCCAATGCCAAATCTCTCAACCCTACTGATGTGTTTGAAGCAGTGAATGACAGCTATAAAGGCATTCTCAAGGCTGCACACTATCTTGGTAAAGGCTTAAAGACAGAAATTAATGAAGTGTGTTCAGCTACAACCAAGGAGGTGCATGAGATCAAGAGGACTTTTGATGCTAAATTCCCTCAATTGGAGACTGTGCTCAAGGACATTCGAACCTGCAATGCTACTTGCACCAGGATGGACAATGGTTTAGCTATTCTCAAGGATGCTGTCACAGGTCTGGGGCACAAATTTCAATCCTTATCAGATCAGACAACTGATGCCAATGCCATGCTCAGGACCCTCTTTGCAAATCAATATGGAGACAAGCTGGTCACTGAGGTTCCTGTGCATGAGATGTCAAGGTTCGAAGTGCAGAGACTGAAGGATCAATCCCTATCTGGTTTTAAGGCCAATGAACTCTTCACTAAAGTGGATACTCTTGAAAAGGAGGTAGTCTCTCTCCACAAGTCCAATGCTCATCTTACAGACACTGTGACAACTCTGACTGAGCAGTTGAACACTCAAGCCACCACCACAGCTGATGTCCTTCTGCATCAACAATCAATGTTGTCTGCAATGATGAAGCACATGGGTCTTCCCCTACCTGATGAATCTTCAACTCCAAAGGTGCATCCTACAGTCCCTGTGTCTGTCAACAAGCCTAAGGGGGAGAAGAGGATATCAAAGAACTCAAATCCAAAGGGGGAGAGATCACTAGAAAAGGGCATCAAGATCACTGAGGGTGGCCATCAGAGAACTTTGAAATCTACTACTCATGTGCCTGGAAAAGGAAAGGACAAAGTTGATGTGCCTCCCACTTCTCTGCCAGTTGTCACTCTACCAACTGTGCACATCACTACTCCTGATGGTCAAAGGCAGTCTATTACAACCACAGTGGTTGCAGGGAGTATGCCATCTGACAAGCCTCAAATCTCAATATCTAAGAGTGCCAAGCCAGTAGAAGTGAAGGTGGTCACTGAGGCCAAGCTACAAGAAATTGCAAACTCAAATGTCTATCATGATGATGCATTCTTGGAGCTTCTGAAAGTCTCTAGAGAACAGGCTGGTGATGCTCTGCTATATCATGAGAGTTTGAAGAGTCAGATTGACTGTCTCACTGTAGTACCAAGGAGGCTTAATGATCTATGGCTCAAGGAGATATTGATGGTAGGAAAGAACAAGATATGGCACTTAACCATCAATACTCTACAGAGTCTAAAGCACTCAGAAGTGAATGTGCTCCTTGGACTAATTGAGAAGGGAAATGAGAACAACAAGAGTCTTCATGATGAATTGAGGAATGGTCAACCTTCAAGGCTACCTGAAGTTTTCACAGATCCTAGAACTATTATCTACCAGGCTGGAACAAGAATTGAAGATATCAAGCAGCTGGTCATTCCTAAGCATCTAACTCCTCAAAATAAAAATCTCATCATAGCCATCATTGAGAAACTGATCAAGAAGAAGGGATCTAGAACAGCAGAAGAATTAGAAGCTATATCTTATCTCAGGTCATATATTGCAACTGGCATTGTATCTGAGACTGCTAAGTTCAACCCAAGCAAAGATCAAGACAAGGATGAAGATAAAAGTGATGGAAGGAGAAGATATCACAGGAGTAATAAGGGTGATGAAGACAAGAAGAAGAAGAAGGATGATGAGAAGAGGAAGAATGATGATGATCAAGGTAAAGGCTCTGAGAGGAAAAGTGGAAGACAGCAAGCCTCAGGCATTGCTGACAGTAACCTCACCACAACACAAGACTCTAAGTCTAGGGTGAATGCTGCCAGTAGTGACCTTTCAAAATTTGCATCTATGGCTTCTGCAACTGTCTTGCCACCTCAAGAAGAGAAGAAGATTCAAGTCAAGAAACCATCTGTATGTTTCAAAAAGCAAACTGCTAATGGAATACTACAATGGTCTACAAACAAAGGTCACATACTGCTGCCAAGTAATCATGTAAAAAGAATCAAGTTCAAGCAAGCTGCAAGGAAATCAAAGCCAACCATATCAAAAACCCTGACAATCTATCCAGGCCTAAAACTCCAACCACTAGATGAAGATTATGATGTAGACCAACTGCAATTTTTGCAAGCTCAAAGAATCTATCATGTTGCCATTGTTGATAATTGCCTTGAGATTAAATATTCGGATGGAAGGGAGGAGAAATTCAAACAAGGAGGATGTCAACACTGGGGCAAGCTATATGACATAGAGAGAATCATTGCACTGTTGAGCTCAGAAGATAAAGTGGAGAGAGTATGGAAACTGGAGCTAATTGATTTTGTGAAAATGAAGAGAGATCATGAAGAAAAAGTCAGAAAAGAGTGTTTTGAGAAATGGCTGGCAAGGGAGAAAGAAATTGAGAGACTGGAAAGTGAAGCAGAAAAGCTGAGGAAAAAGGGTTTGTGTAGAGTTCAGTTCAACCCCTACATGGTAAAGTATAGGAGGAGGAATGGAAATCAAGTCAACATCAGAATGAATCTACTCAACCACTATCCTGCAAATATTCTGGAACCAGTACTTGAAGATTTCAAAGACTCAATTTTGCTTGAAGAATTGGATGCTATGGCAGAAATAATAAAAGCTATGGATGAGAATACAAGGAAGGAGAAAGAAAGAAGAGAGAAAGAATATGATGAATTTCAAGCCAAAGCTATGGAAAGGGAATCAAAAGACAATGGCTAGTTCTTCATCATAGGCTGTAAGATTACTCACTCTGTAGTTCTATCCAAATTGCTGATGGAAATTCATACATGTACTGTCAAGTTTTATCTTTATGTATGATAGGCTTGTTATCAGACATGAAATTGTGACTAAGGGTCTTACTCATAATTTGGGGGAGATTGTTAGTCACAGAGGCATGCCTGAATACATCTAATAACAAGCCTAAGTATGTGTAATGCTATGCATTACCTACATGACCTCTTAACTGAGGGAACCTCTAGTTGTAGAGTTTCTATTTGTTCTGTACTTGTAATAGGCATCAAATTCTATCTGTGTAACTGTACCTACTAAGTCAAGAATAAAGCTTGAAAGAAGTTCTAAGGTTCATGCCTCAAGCAAGGGAATGAAGACTGCCAAATAATCACAGTTGGGATTTGAAGAAATGAAGAATTTGCCTAAGTACCAATTCGAGAAGTACATTTGTCTATTCGAGAAGTCTAGCATTCGAGAAGTCTGAAGTTCGATATCTCAGAAGACACTATTCGATATCTCTCAATATGCTATTCGATATCTCAGTGATTCGATATGTCAAAATGCTCTATTCGATATCTCAGGGATTCGATATGTCAAAATGCTCTATTCGATATCTCAAGGAGTCCCAGAGAAAAGAGCTATTCGAGAAGTGATTCGATATGTCAAGATAACACTATTCGAGAACTCAGAGTTATCGATCAAGTCAACTCCAGTTCTCGAATCACTTACTTAGTCACTTCTCGAATACATTCTTGAGGACAAAATACTGAAGAATTGTACAAGTCAGAAACCTGCAACAAGCCAGGATACTTTATTTGACTCTGTCCTATAAAGCATGCTGGAAAGCCTACAAAGAAGCTTGGAGAGATAAGACAAGGGACAAGGAGCTGAAGAAGTGGATCTAAACAGGCTTTTCAAAGTCAAATCTGTAGCCGTTTGGACTCTTACTAAAATGAGATAGACAGACTGGAAAGTGCTTTTGTTTTTTACCTACCTCATTTGTAGCAAGGGGGTGTATCCATGTCTATAAGGATACAGCCTCACTTCCTTAGCTGTTAAGGTTTTGAAGTTTCTCAAATATATCCAGAAAATATCTCTCTGAGAAAAACGAAGCTGAGAATACTATCATTTGTATTCACAGATTGTAGCAACATCTTAATCTAATAAAATATTAGATTAAAGTGATATTGTGTTGTGTTTGTGTTTAATTATCCGCATCTTCATATCTCACACACTCATCACTTATCTTGCTGCAAAGATTCAAAACCGAAGAAAAACTCAAGAATCCATTCACCCCCCCCTCTGTATTCTTTTACTGTATTCAATACTCAACATTCTATATTTTGAAGAAGACAAGAAGATTCCCATAATCTTGGGAAGGCCTTTTCTAGCTACAGGCCGTACTTTGATCGATGTGCAAAAAGGAGAGCTTACAATGAGGGTGCAAGATCAGAATGTCACCTTTAATGTGTTCAAGGCCATGAAATTTCCGACAGAGGTTGAAGAGTGTTTCAGTGTGGACATGGTTGATACGGGTCAAAGAAAGAAGTTTGATCAGTTGTTGAGCGAAAAGTCGGACACGCGCATGCTAAAGCATCACATCAGTGATTCCATTGACAGTTCTTCAATTCGAGATCTCTCGAATGTCAAGCTCGGAAAACTTCCATCCCATTTGAAGTATGTCCTTCTGAATGATGAGTTGGTGATTTTTAAAGTGTGTCAAGATAATGTGTTAAGAAGGTGGATCATGGATGATGAGGTAGAAGAGGGTTCTAATCAATCAACTGTAATGCATAAACACCTTAGAGGTATGAAGAAAAAAAGAAAAAATCGATTAGATGAAGAGTCAAGGTGAAGTTTGATTTAGAAAAGATGTGGGAAGATAGCAAGAAGGTTGTCAACCAATGGGTGAATGGTCCTTCTGATAAGGACAAGTCGAATGTGATCTTCGAGCCACCATGATTTGAATCATATTTGTCCGACTAAATGACGTTAACGACAGCGCTTCGTGGGAGGCAACCCATGTGGTTCCGATGAGTAGGTATGTTCTACTATTCCTCATATTTACTTCCATTCAATGCGGACATTGAATCTTTCAAGTTTGGGGGTGGTTTGGGGGATAAGTAGTGTATTTGTAGTTATTTGTGATTATGTGTTATTGTGTTCATATAGATATCATATTTTGCATGCTAGTGATAGTTCATTCATGTATGTTTGTGATATATACGTTTGTTTCATATAGGACATTCTGTTTTTATATTTGTACAATATGAGTCCATTTTAGTTGCATTTCATGCATGCATAGTTCATGATCCCTTAGGATGAGCCAATTCTGATTGGTAGGTAGGTGTCTTATTGAGTGTGGTAATGATGAATAGAGGGTTGATTTATAGTTCTTATGAAATTGACGTGCATGATTCAGAAACAAATTATTTTCACAGTCTCATCGTTTGCTTTTGGGCTAGGTTGAGGTCATGCTTGTTTAGTTGTTTTAGATTTAATCACTTGATTATAGTTAGAATTTTCTTTATTCCCTTGATGGCCTAGAACACAAAAGTCTAAGTTTGGGGGAAACCAGGGATTTCATGATTAATTGTAAATACTTGTCAATAATGGCTAGGTGTCAAATGGCTAGTAGCCGGCTCATATTTATATGAGTAGTCTAGGGTTGGAAATGAGAATGCTCATTTCAGATTGCATATAAAAAAAATGAAAAAAATAAAAAGGAAAAAAAAAGAAGAAAAAAAATGAAAAAAAAGAAGAAAAAAAGAGTCATGTAAATAGTTAAATGCAAAATTAACCAGGATGAGCTCTTTAATACTCGAGCAATTAAGTTCACGGGGACTTTGTGCCTAGTGACCTAAGGCTTTAATAGTCTGGGATCCAATAACCCAACGCTCGTTACATGGGTATTATTGTATAAGCCTTTTGGGGTCTCATCCATTGCACGGTTAAATGAGCATGCTTGTATATATTATTATGTGTCGTAGTTTTTAGTAATTAGGCATAGATTCTTGTCTACCGTGGATAAGGATGGAGGTGTTCGTAGGTTATGAAATGTCTACAGTCTATTCTATTTATAAACCTGTGATTGTCTTGGCGAAGAACATGTATGATTGTGATCTAGCTTGGGAGTATTTCTGATGAGCATTGCACACACGTACATTTCAGTTCATGTATTGTTAGTATACGGGGACTTAGTTGAGCTCTATTTGGATTTAGTTGCATTCTCTAAGATATTTTCTTGCTAGTTGGTTTTGGTTAGTTTGAAGGGGATCGTTGCATTTTAATATTAGTTGCATTCATGCATTGCATTATTTTTGCATTGTTTAGTTAGATGGATTTTGTGGGTACATTCACTATAGGCCCTCACGAGACCTCACTCGTCCACTAGCAACCGTGATCACCTACGGAAGTGGTACTAATTAGTTGTATATAGTTTTAATTGTTTATGCTTGAGGACAAGCATTGGTTTAAGTTTGGGGGTGTGATAAGTGGATTTTATATCCACTTGGAGCATTCTATTTCGGCTTAAATTGGTGTCTTGGTCTCAAGTTTGTTGTGTTTTTTATGTGTTTTATTGAGTTGTGCAGGGTTACGAATCGTCGGATTGGTTTGGCGATTTTCGTTATTTTGGGTGGATTTCAAGAGCAGAATAAAGAATGAAGTTTTCCACAAATCTTGGGAGAGTTGAGATCAAGTTTCATGCAAATCTTAAGAGAGTTTTGAGTTCTAGGATCAAAGATGGCAATGCTCGAAGAAAGAACGGGAGAAAACAGCAAAAGAACGACGAAATAACGAAGGAAAAAAGCTCTGAACAGCAGCAATTGGGCGCCACGGCCTCAACTTGGCGCCACGGCCTCCGCTGGGCAGATTTTGACTGGCGCCACGGCCTCAACTTGGCACCGCGGCCTCGAGAAAGTGCTGGAAATTCGATTTTTCTCCTAAAAACTCTCCAATTCTTTCCTGTTTCGAATTTATCATGTAATTTAGGGGTTTTCTCGTTGGAAAAGACTTCTAGGGCCTATAAAAACACCTTGTATAATTGTAAATCATTACAAAAGAATTACATATCATAGTATAGATTTGCAAGGGAGAAAAGGGGAGAAAGATTCAGCGCTCGTGACAAGCAACGGATCTAGATCTACTTCATCTTTTGTAGTCTTTTCTTAGGCGCTATTCTGGATTCTAGATTTGTTTTCTCAACTCTTTGTTTTATTAATATTACGTCTTCTTTCTTTCATACTTTGTTTATTATCATGGTTTCATCAGATCCCATGATGACGAGCGGTTCAATTATGAACTAATCGTTGTCATGGGATTCTAACGGATTTATTTATAGAGCTTTAGTATCTTGATGCATTAAAGATATGTGTGTGATGTATAATTGATATCCTCGTATGGTTGTGCTTAATTGTTAGATGCGTAGCTAACATTTAATTTGTTAATCTCTTGCGAAACGAGAGTGGATCTTGAGATTTAGAACTTGCCATGCTAGCATAGGTTCATGATTGATATCAACGTGATTCGTAGCATAAGATGAGAATACTTATACTGTCCTATGTGATCAATATGGATAACTTGTGCTTAAACCGTTATGTTTTCAAATTCTATAGAGATATAGGGTCTAAACATAATTGGTGTCTACCCATCTTCTATCTCTTTTGTGGATGTATGCGTAGTTTGGTGTTAGTATACCGAGAGGTAACTTATACTTTGTTCGTGTTGTCCGATCAGATATCAAAACCATCACATGCATCGATTAAAAGCATCAACTTTAAGCGAAGTAGATAATGAAGTTATGATCCCATGTTATTCTCATATAAGTAATTTGATTTTATTCTCTTAGTTAATTAATTATTAGTTAATTTAGTAATCAAAACCCAAAAATTGTTACTTGTCTTAGCGGTGATTTATAAACATACAGTGTTGAATAAGTACATTGACTGAATAGAAACTTAACCAGATCTCTATGGAACGAACTTGCTTGTCATCAGTGGTCGTTAGCGTTCACTGATGTAGCATCCCATAATCCGGGGTACAGATATGGGGCCACTAACCATAAACAATATTATACAACCCTGAACAGTTACGGGGCATAGTGCCAGTATAATATAAACGATGGAGTTACGGGGCATTTCAGAGTACTTTTAGTTCTGAACAGTTTTTAAACCCTATCAACACGACTGATACTTCATGTTGCAGAAAAATAAATAGATTTGGATGATGAACCAATGCTGGAGTATGTCGCGCCGGATGACACCACCTTACGATGATCAGTCGCAGATCGTACATCTCAAAATTTGTTTCTCTACATGTAGAAGGAAGAACATATGGACACCATCATACACCGGATCTCCCTAGCCATCTTTGGGCTTAGTCGGGGCCGGTGCCACTCGGACCCTATTTCAAGGATGGACTGTCCCACAGCCTCTTACACCGATTTACAATGATAGACTATCCCACAGCCTCTTACACAAAGTTTCAATGATGGACTGTCCCACAGCCTCTTACACAAATACTCCTAGTTCGAGTAAATCCATGACTCTGAAACGTAAATCTCGTCCCCCTTTCCCCAAGTGTAATACTTGTTGATAGGACACCACGAAGTAGTCGTATCTAGTTCGTCCCCCTTTCCCAAGTACAATACTTGTTGATAAGACTCCACAAAGTAGTTGTATCTAGTTGGAAAGGAAAATTCACCAATATTTCCCATGCTACTACTTGTTAATGGATACCAACTTGTTCCAACAATCTTACCCCTCGAATGATGAGAAGGTACATAAAGATTCAATAAGCAATTAGCAACCGAGTTGCGAGTGAAAAGAATAATTTTGAAGGATTTATGACCGGGTAGTCAACAAGATAAATAACATTTCTCAAGTAAGGTTCCCTTATAATTTGAAAGTTAGGTTTGAATGAAGAATGAATTTTGAGAACCTTTCTTGATACAAGTATTAATAATAAGACTCCAAAATAATTTACATAATATTCGAAGGTCGAAGATAATATTTGAAGAAGATAAAACAATATTGAAGTTATTCCAAAGTATTGAATAAATATTCAGAGAATATTTATCGAATCAAAAATATTTAAAGAATATTTATAAATATGAAAGAATATTTTTAATCGAAGTATTTCTCAAAATAATTCTAGAATGAATATTAAGAAAATATTTATTGAATAAATAAAATACTTAAATGAATATTTGAAATAATATTCGTTTAATCAATAAGACTTGAAAGGAATATTTGAAATAATATTCGATAAATGAATCGACATTAAATGAATATTGAAAAATAATATTAATTGAATAGATAACGTTCAAATAAATATTTGAAGTAATGATTGCTAAATAAATAATCTCAGACGAATATTCAGAATAATATCCGTTAACCAAATAATGGAAAAATATTTATTTAAATATTTTCCTCCGAAAGTAATCACGATATATCAAGAAATACTGACTCCCGGTCTATATTCAACGAATAAGATTCATATGCCTTTCTCTAAGGGTCTTAGCAATATCCGGCTTATACTGATATATCACATCTAGTCTATAATTCAACAATAAATCAAGGAAAAAGTATAACAATATAACTTGAAATAGGCATGCATGCAATGGCATATGTATAACAACAATCATATATATAATATCACAACAACAGTTCCAAGTATTGGAAACTTACCTGGTAGTCGGGTGGAGGTAGTGTGTCCTGGGTCAACTCAGTGATCTATAAATAATCAGAATATTCGAGATTAATCACTTAACGTTGTTTAAAAAGCTAAGTATAAACTTAACTTAGGTTAAAACACGTTTTCGAATTATCTCGTTATGCACCCTTTTTGTGTACTCTTATTAACCTCGTTTTGACCCGACATTTGTTCGTTATTACGGTTCGTCATTACACTTACACTTGGTATATACTTAAGTCATGTAAGTGCTAAGGTAGGTCATTTACGAACCAAGATTATACCTCGAGTTTTATCACTCGTTTTCTAAGTGATTAACCAAAGTTATAACCAAGTGTGCTTTTAGGGGGTCGTTTGCGTTTAACCTTGATTCAAACATTTTTAGAAAATTGAAAAACGATCCGTTTGACCCGAGATTTTCTCCTACACCTTCCTTATGATCTCTAATATTTTTTTACCATGATTCTCCACTGACTTACATATTTTACAGGGGTTCAATTTTAATAGTGAACTCGTACTTACGGTTTCGAACGACTTTTAGTAAATCGGCCATAATTCCTAAACAGTAAGTCCGTTTATTTCAATTCTTTCGCCAAAACGATCTATGACTCGAGATCTACGAGGAAATGTCATATAATCAACCAGGTCAGGATTTATGGCCACTGTCGAACTCGGTTTTTAAGGGTTAATAAAAATTTGGCATTACGACGGCTATAAATCGGACGTTTCCAAATTTACCACAATCAAACCAAGCCACACCGGGCATACCATACATTTCATACACATAATATGCATCTCAAAAAGTCCAAAACAGGCCTCTTTACCAACATGTTCATTATTTCTTAAATCACTAAATCAATCTCATAATCATGATAGTTATAACACCATAATCATAACTTAACTAACAATCACCAAGAACATCCATAAACTTAAAGTAAGGGTTAGGGTTTTGATGAGATATACCTTCCTTGGAGAGTGCTAGAGCCTTACTAAGCCTTGATCTAGTCCTTGTGTGGCCTAAGCTAGCTTAGATCAATCAAAGAAAACAAGAAAACAAAGTTAATTCATGAAGAACACTATTCATCCTCACCTTGGATGATTTATTTGAAAATGGAAAACAAGGAGATTGGAGCTAAGATTTCTAGGAGATTACTTTTATGAAATATAGGACTTACCATAAAAGTTTCAAGATCAAACAATGGTGGGAAGTGGAATTTTTGTTTTGGAATTAAGGGTGTAGCCGAATGGATGTAAATGGAGGGGGGAGAGGGTTTTGCTTGGTTGCTTGGAAAAATAATGCATAAAGTGATTTGATCTTGATAATATCTTGTGTTAAAGTAGCTTTAATAAAGGTGTGATGTAATGGATGATGTCTTTGGATGGACATGTGTTGTTGTTTAAGTGGTAAGATGAGAAAGAGATGCTAAGTACTTGGTTTTGATTCTAAGTGTGCTAGTTACTTAAGTAACTACTTGGTTGCTAGATATTTTCTACTAGCACATGCATGTATCTTGATCCCCCGCTTGTTTCTTTGTCCGGTTATTGCTCAATTCACTAATCGTTCGGAGGAATATCTCAAGATTTCTAATTAGGGTCTTACCGAAAACCGTCTTAATATTTATACTATCATTCTCCATTCTCTTTAGTAATTCTTGAACCTAAAAGAAGTAATGCTCTTGGTCAGGTCTATACATTGAAATTTGATTGTAACCCGCGTAAGCATCCATGAAACTTAAAAGAGCATGCCCGACCATGGCATATACCAACTGATCAATCCGAGGAAGTGGAAAACTATCCTTGAGGCATGCCTTGTTCAAGTCTGTGAAATCTACATAAGTTTTCCATTTCCCATTAGGCTTCTTGACAAGGACCGGATTAGACAACCACTCCGGGTAGTAAGATTCCTTGATCAAACCAACATTCAACAACCTGTCAACTTCTTCCTTTAATGCCACAGCTCTCTCTCCACTCATTGGTCGACGCTTCTGCCATATTCCTTTCTTAGCAAGATATATTTTTAAGTGATGGAAGATGACCTTCGGATTAATACCAACCAAATCAGCGTGGCTCCAAGCAAAAACATCTAGGTTCTTCAAAAGAAAGTTGGTGAGCATATCTCTTAATTCTGAATTCAACTGAGATCTGATCATCAAAAACTTACTCGGGTTGGAATCCACCATGATTGAAACTGTATCCCCTGCATAACCAGTTTTTTCCACTAGTTGAGGCATTCTCAAATCAAGATCAACATCAAAACTTTGAGGGTCTTCAATTATGGCATCATCCTTGGAGGGCACGTCCTCTTTAAGAGGGAAGTCTTCCTCGACAAGGGCATTCACCAAACCCTCAAGCAACATCCTTCTTCCCTCGATCTGCCCACCTCTAAGGTTAATTGATATGATATCTTTAAAACTTTCTTCTTCAACTTCTTCAAGAGTTCCCTTGAAAATCATCATGGATTAAGTCATTTTCCACCTATGACATCCCAGGGCGTGCCCTGTAAGAAGGCGCCTCATCTTCTGCTCCTGAACAAGATAATGGACCTGAACCTCTTCGGGACAATGCTTATGATTGCTTCAGAACTATTTCTACTGAGGGCGCGCCCTCCATCTCTCTGTCTCCTAAAACCCTTGATTACTTTGTGATAACAATCTCTTGAATCATGTTGAGATCCCTGAACAGTACCCACACCATTTGGAGTAGAGAATTTCATTGTAAGATGGTAGATGGAGGTCACAACCTTCATTTCTTTTAACAAGGGGTGCCCTACCAGGGCATTATGAGCCGACTCTTGATCCGGAACCATAAACTCCATCATTTGAGTTGCTGAGATAGAACCTTCACCAAGAATTACTACTAACCTGATTGCACCCATCACCCTTACAACTTCTCCTGAAAAACCATAAATCCATGCGTTCTCTGCTACCAAGTCTTTGTCCGGAAGTCCTAACTTCTTAGAAGTGGTGTAATAGAGAATATTCACCAAACTCCCATTATCCACAAAAACTCGATGCACATTCTTGGAACCAATCTGAATAGCCACTACCAAGGCATCATTATGTGGATGATGCACCCACCTAGCCTCATCCTCCGTAAAAGTAATATCTCCACATTCTCCCTTGAATAATTTAGGTGGCCTTAGCTTCAAGATATTCACACTGGTGAGAGATATATATCTTGCTTCCCTAGCATATCTCTCCAAAGCATTGTTGCTATCACCGCCAAAGTGATGTCCTCCAAAGATAGTGTGTATACTCCCTTCCTTAACAAATTTCTTTTCTTCAGGCCTATCTTCATTGCGGAGGGCGCGCCCTCCGTCTTTCCTCTCAGGATTCTCCTTGTGCTTCTTGAATTCTCTAACAATCCAATCAGTTAAGTATCCCTCCTTGATCAAATCTTCAATTTCGTCCTTCCGCAGTCAATAATTGTGTCTCGTAGACTCGTGATACTTACAATACTTCTTCTTATCTTTGCTCTATCAGGCAGACATAGGCTCTAGCTTCCTGAAAAGTCCTTTGTTCTTATTTACCTCAAAGATGTTCTCAATTGAAGCTGCCAAGGGAGTATAATTATCTAGCCTCATGTCATAGGTATAAGTATATGGAGGTCCCCAACCTCTTCCAACTTTAGTTGAATTCACTCTATTAGCTCCAATTCCGTCACGGTTGTTAGTCACAGAGGCATGCCTGAGTACATCTAATAACAAGCCTAATTGTTTGTAATGATATGCATTATTTTCATTACCTCTTAATTGAGGGAATCTCTAGCTGTAGAGTTTCTACTTGTTATAGTCCTTGTAATAGGCATCAATTTCTATCTGTGTAACTGTAATTAAAGTCAGAGAATAATGCTTGAAAGAAGTTCCAAGGATCATGCCTCAAGCTTAAAGATCAAGACTATCAAAATAAACACAGCTGGAAATTGAATAATGAAGATTTGCCTAAGTATCAATTCGAGAAGTATGATTGTCATATTCAAGAAGTCTAGCTTTTGAGAAGTCAGAGATTCGATATCTCAAAAGACACTGTTCGATATCTCTAAAAGTATTGATCGATATCTCGTACGAGAACTCAGATATTCGACATGTCTATTACTCTGTTCGAGAACTCAAGAAGTCAACAAGTCAAAGCATCATTCGAGTTCTCAAGGAGCAAACAAGTCAAAGTTCCATTCGATATCTCAAGGACTAAAGAAGCTATTCGATATCTCTGGGATTTAATAAGTCAAATGTTCTATTCGACAACTAAAGGGTTCCTGGAGAAAAGACTTATTTGAGAAGTGATTCGACATGTCAGCCTCACAGCATTCGAGAACTCGGAGTTATCTAACAAATCAACTCCAGTTCTCGAATCAATCACTCAGTCAGTTCTCGAATGAAATCTTGGAGACAATGTACTTGTACAAGTCAGAATCCTGCAGCAAGCCAAAACACTTTATGGACCACATACTGTAAAGTAGTTTGGAAAAGCCTACAAAGAAGCTTAGAGAGATGTTTCAAGAGACAAGCTGCTAAAGAAGTGGATCTGAACAGAGCTAAAGGAAGTCAAATCTCAAGCCATTTGGATATTACTAAAAAAGGATAGACACGCTAGAAAGTAATTTTAGTTTGTAACCTTATTTGTAGTAAGTAGGTTGTACTCATGCTCTATAAGAGTAAACCTCACTTCTCTAGAAGTTAAGTTTTTCAGATGCACATTTTGTAAACACATCTCTCTGAGAAAAACGAAGCTGAGAATACTACCATTTGTATTCACAGTTTGTAGCAAATCTTTATCTAATAAAATATTAGATTAAAGTGAGTGAACTTGCACATTCTAAAGAACACGAATAGACACTCTTGCTACACAATCTGATTCAAACACTTAAACAATCTTCACTTGAAATATTTATTTGAAGAAAAGTTTGAAAATAAATTCACCCCCTTTTGTATTTTCTTGTCGGTATATTTATACTCAACAAGTGGTATCAGAGCAGGCTGTTGATTAAAACAGAAAACGATCATGAATATGAATACACCAAAGACAACAGGAACTGTGAAGGTCCTTAAGTTTGACAAAGATAATTTCAACCTCTGGAAGATAAAAATGATGTTGTTCATCAAAGAATCTCATCCTCTGTATCCTGAGATTCTCAAAAATGGTCCCTTTGTTCCACAACAAGAGATCCCTGAAAAGACAGTTGGAACCACAACCTATCCAAGATCTTATGTGGCCAAGGAGCCATCCAAATGGACAGAACCAGAGAAGGAGATGGTTGCTCTTGATAGTCATCTCATGCTGTTAATCATAGACTCGATGGATATGTCAATGTTTGCAAACATTGCATCTTGTACATCTGCCAAAGAGATGTGGGATCACATTGAGGTTTTATGTCAAGGAACAGATGAGGTCAAGGAGAATAAGAAACAGATACTGGTCACACAGTATGAAGCTTTCATGGCACAGCCCAAGGAAAGCATTACTGACATGTTTGAGAGATTTCACAAGATGGTGACTGAGTTGCAGATGAATGGAAAAGTCTACAGCACCAAAGAATTGAATATGAAGTTTCTACTGTCTTCACCAAACCATTTAGAGCAAAGGGTCATTTCTCTAAGGGAAAGAGATTTGAACAAAGTCACATATGATGTGCTCTATGGTGTACTAAAAACCCATAAGCTTGAGTTATTGCAAAAGAGAGCTATTCAAGCAAATCAGGGTGAAATGATGAACACATCATGTGCCTTAATTGTGAACAGATCTATGCAAGAACTTGAAGCCTCTACAAGCCATTAGAGGATTGAAGAAGTAGTGGATAAAGAACCAGTAGTGGAGATGCCTGAGACTGTTGCTGAGGAACAGGAAGAAGAAGGAGATGAATTCTACACTCTTGAGGAGTTGGATGCTATGGAAAATACCTCATATGCTTTCATGGCTAGAAAATTTCCAAACATGAGATTCAAGAGAAAGCAGCCCTTCAAACCTAGACCTCAGAACCATTCATTCAGCAAGAGTAAAGCACCTGTGAAACCAAACAAGAGTAAATTCAAAACCAGCTATGTGGATAGGCCATCTGTGAGATGCTATAGATGCAATGACCTAGGGCATTTTGCTAGTGAATGCAAGAAGCCTAAAAAGAAGGATAAAGAGTTTCTAGAGATTGAAGCTAAGTATGAGGCCCTTCTCAAAAAGAAAACACCAGGCAAGGCCTACATAGCTGAAGGGAAGTGTTGGGATGATACTGATAGTGATGGAGAAGAGCAAGAATTATGCAACTATGCCTTGATGGCTGATTCCAAGGATGAGACACCTCCATCATACACTCAGGTACCATCTTTCACTACCATAGACATGTCTATTTCTGAATACAAAGATATGAGTGAACAACTATATGTTGAAATGTTTAATATTCATACTAGTATGACTGCTGCTAATGAAGAGATTACTAAACTGTCTACTAGAAATGAGTTATTAAACAAAAGGAATGAGGAACTTGAGCTAACTGCTATGCAAGTAGAAAACCTTAAGAAAGAAGTTGAATATCTGCAGAATAAGGTTCTATGTGCTAGTCATATTGAAAAGGCTCTTAGGGATGAACTAGCCGAGAATGAGTTAAAATTGAAAACCTTTTAGAACTCCTCTAGTCTATTGCAGTCCTACCGTGAGAAAAATCAAGCTAAACCTAAGGCTGTAATTGGTCTTAACGATGACATTCTGAAATAGAGGAAAGGCTATGCTATCATTGAAGATGACAAGGTTGCTCATGAGGAAGTGCCTCACTGAAAGGCATATGAATCAGCCTATTTGTAGTTCGAGGATCCTAATCAACTTAAACCAAATTGTAATAAGTAAATATCCGTATGATCTGTCACAGGAATCTCAGGAAGCAATATCTATCAGAAGAAAGAAGGAAGTCAATCTATAGTTTTGATGTTTCACACTGGAAGACGTATCAGGTATCTGATCAAGCCTCAGTATAACATTGAAGTGATTGGATTCATTTACAGTGACGGAGATTTTTCGAGTGATAGATTGAAAATCAATCAAAGTACAAGAAAATTGAGAGAATAAATAAACCACAGCTTAAAGTCAGAAGTGAAGAAGCATCATTGAAGTTAGTCGTTCATGAACCAGACAGTACATCGAACGTCAACATAAGTCAGTGGTAATTCTTTATTATTTTCCGTGGTTTGGGAGAATTAAATTAATTAGTTATTGATTTAATTTAATTCATTTGTAATTGATATAAATCATTAATTGGTTTAATTAATGAATTAATTCTAATAGAATTAATTTATTTATTAAGTTAATTATTGTATCAATTAATCATGAATTAGTTAATCATTAATTAATTAAAAGGATCAATATGACTTAATTAAATGCTGAATAGATTATGTCATGACTGAGTTTGGTTCGGTATGACTTAAGATAAGTCATACCGACATGATAAAAGGTTAAGTCATGCCGAGCAAATGAATTAAGTCATACTGACTGCTGCAAGGGATTATGTCTTACCGACCTCAAAGAAAATAGGTCATACCGAAGGAAATAAGTCATACCGAAGTAGATATTTCTGGAAAGGTGATTAAGTCATACTGACAAAAGTGGATTAGGTCATACCGACTGCACTGTTCAAGATTAAGTCATACCGACACATTTTCTAAGTCATACCGACAGAAAATAGGTCATACCGAATGTTTAATTATGTCTTGGAGCAACATTAAGTCATGCTGATAGCTGATTTAATAGGTCTTGAAACAGTTTAAGTCATATCTAATCAGTACAGACTTATATAAACAAGACAGAAGCAGCAGAAGAAAAGGAGTGCAGAATACAACAGCAAGAAAAAGAAAAAGACAGCCATTCTCTCTCAAAGCCTTCAAGAACACCAAGCACAAATTAATTCACATAAATTCAAGTTCATCATCTTTGTAATATTCTATCCGATAGAACTTGTCTACTTGTGATTCTTGTACTACTAGCGAATTAAGTTTCCTAGTACTTATCTTGAGATTTATTAACTAAATTAGAAAAGTTCATGTCGAATTTTCTAATTAGTTATTAAACACTTGATAATAGTTTGTATTGATTTTGTAACACCCCATCAAGTTAATATACAATTATATTCAACTTGAAATCCGTGTCAATTTATTCCGCACAAAATATTCGTTTAAGTGAAAATTATTTAACGAATAAATTTTGAGAAATTGATATAGATTGTATTCAACCCCCCCTTCTACAATCATATTGGACCTAACAATTGGTATCAGAGCCTATTGATTGATACACAAATCAAGATCCTAATTTTATTCCGTCAAAAATCTATCTCGAATTTTTAACTCACTTAAAAATTCATCATGTCGTCAAAAAGCATTGTTAAGATTCCCATGTTTAACAAGGACAATTATGCAATGTGGAAAAATAAAATGGAGTTGTTTCTTGATGTCGCAAATTCTAAATATTTGGGTGTTCTACAGAACGGACCTATAATTCCACTCGAATATGTATCTGAATCTATTGTTGGAGGAATTGTTGTAACACCTGCATCATCTTTTCCAAAGCCTGCTAATTCTTTTACTCCTGCTGAAAAAGAGGACGCAGGACTAGATAAGAATTTGAGACTTATTCTAATAGATTCCCTGGATGCTGTGATGTACAGTCATGTGATGAATTGTAAAACTGCAAAACACATGTGGGAAACTATTGAGACTATCAATGAAGGAACTGATGAAGTTAGGGAAAACAGACTTCAGATTTTAACCTCTGAGTATGAAAACTTTAGAGCTGGCCCTAATGAAGGTATTCAGGAAGTGTTTGAAAGGTATAACAAAATAATCAACAACTTGCAAGTTCATGGCAAGCAATATACACAGAAGGAGATTAATATGAAGTTTTTGTTGACTATGCCCACTGATCTTGAACATAGGATTACAGCCATCAGAGAATCAAGAGATTTGAATAAGGTTTCTCTTGAAAGATTGTTTGGTGTTCTGAAAACCTATGAACTGGAACAAGTACAGCAGAGGGAGGTCTCTGGTAAAGGAAGAGTGCCAAGTTCATCTACAGCTCTTGTAGTTGAGGCACCTAAGGAAGTGGAAGCTAAGGTTGTTCTACCTTACAGCTCAGACAAGGAAAAGACTGAAGTAGAGCTTGGTCAGACACCACCTACTCAGGATGGTGGAGACTTTTACTCATTGGAAGAGCTAGATCAACTGGAAGATGAATCCCTAGCATTGATGGTAAGGCAATTTGGAAACTTCAGATTCAGAAGAAATCCAAAGTACAGGTTCGAGTCAAATAACAGATTCCAGAGATGAGGCTCTTCTTCCTCTAGTAACAGGGGAGGATACAAAACTGGATCTGTTGACAGAAGCAAGATTCGTTGCTTCAACTGTAATGAATTGGGGCACTTTGCCACTGAATGTCAGAAACCCAAGCAAACTCAAAGAAGAGATTTTGCTGCTGAGAAGAAGAAACCTGGAAAAGCCTATGTTGCGGCTGGTAAGAGTTGGTATGATACGGACAGTGAAGATGAAGAATATGGAAATCTTGCATTGGTGGCAAATGATGAAGCATCTGATCATAATAACAAACCGGTAATTGTTACTGACCCTGAGTTGATTCGTAGTCTTTATAATTCCTTAGGTAATGCACAAACTGAATATAGAAGACTAGATCTGCTAAGCAGTAAACTTGGCAATGAAGTGTCAGAATTGAAAAAGGTGCATATTAATCAAGATCAACAAAGAGATGAAATAACAATGCTTTATAAAAAGGAGAAAGATATTCTAGAAGTTGTAGGCAAACAAATGGCTAGAATTACTGAACTTGAAACACAGGTCAGGGCTTGTTATAATTTTGTTAAAGTTTTCAAAGAGTTTTTTAACAATCAAGTTGTATAACGAACAACAGGTATAGGGTATGGTTACAATGAAGCTGTTGGATCATTGGGCATAAATTCCCCTAACCCTGTTAGTGCTAAAGAAAGGGGAATACCACATGTGCTCAAAAATGTTAAAGAACCTCTATTTAAAAAATCTGATGCTGGACCACCAAATATTCTTTCTATGGTTATCCAAGAAGAAATAATAAATGAGGATAGTGCAAATGGCACAGTCGTTGTTAATGATAAATCTGTTAAGAACGCTAATCCAAAGAATGTTTCATCCAAGAAAGATGTCACAGTCTTTATTAAGGCTAAATCTATTGAGGACACTAATACAACGAATGTTTCATCTAAGAAAGATGTACCTAAAGTGCCAGTCAAAGTTGTTGAAACAGCTAGTTCTTCTATGACTGGATTAGGTGGTAATAAGTTGAAGCAGAAAAATACCATGCCTATCATTGATTCTAATAATAAAGCATGTGGTGTTATCAATTGTATGTCTTGCGCTTTTAACAGTATGCGTGCTTATTTTAATGGTAGTTATGCATGTGTTAAACAGACTGCTCCTCGACAGCATATGAACAGGAACAATAATGTTTGATTAAAGACTGCTTTTCCTCCTCAAGTTAGGAGAGAGACATTTATACCTAAGACTAAACAAAAGGTTACCAAGAATGTTTACCAGGTCAAATGTCCAGTCAATGACACAAGTGTTATTGCTGCTACAGAAACATGGATACCCAAGATAAAACGAAAGATTTTCAAATCTGTTTATAAGGTTAAATGTTTATTGACTAAAGAGGTTAAAATTAAAAATGTTGTTTTCCCTGATAAAGGTCAATACTTTAAATCCGCAGGACCCAATCAAATTTGGGTCCCGAAGAAGGTTTAATCTATTTGTCATTGCAGGGTATTGAACAGGTTGAACGAGTAACCTGGATCTTGGACAGTGGATGTTCAAGGCATATGACTAGAGACAGAACCCTGCTGACAAATGTGGTGGAGAAGGCTGGCCCAGTAGTTACCTTTGGAGATAACAGCAAAGGTAGAACTGATGGATATGGCAGACTTGAAGCTGGAAATGTTATCATTGAAGAAGTGTCCTTTGTAAAAGGACTTGAGCATAATTTGCTCAGCATCAGTCAATTCTGTGACAAGGGATTTGAAGTCTACTTTAACAAAAATAATTGTCTGGTTTCACACAAAAGAAGTGAACAACCATCTCTGACGGGAGTCAGAAAAGGAAACTTGTATGTAGCCAACATGAACACTGGAAGCACTGAAGAAATCAATTGCTTCTATTCTAAAGCATCCACAAATGAAAGCACTGAAGAAACTTTCTCACCTAAATTTCAAGACGATGAACTCTCTGGTCAAGAGAGAATTGGTGAGAGGTTTACCTTCTATGGAATTCACACAGGAAGGACTATGTGATGCCTGTCAAAAAGGCAAACTAAAAAGGGCAACTCACAGACGCACTGATATGTCTTCAATAACTGAACCTTTATAGTTACTTCACATGGATCTATTTGGTCCAGTGAATGTGATGTCTATGTCAAAGAAAAGATATGCTCTTGTGATTGTTGATGATTTTTCGAAGTTCACATGGGTCTTGTTCCTGAATTCTAAAGATGAGACTCCACAACTGGTGATTGATCATATCAAGTTAATTGAGCTGGATTCCAAGTATCCAGTGAGGGCTATAAGGTCAGACAATGGAACTGAATTCAAGAATGCAGTTCTGAATGACTTTTGTACTGAAAAAGGTATAACCAGACAATACTCAGCTCCAAGAACTCCTCAGCAAAATGAAGTAGTTGAAAGAAAGAATAGAACCTTGATTGAAGCTGCACGTACTATGTTAAGTGAATCAAGGCTTCCATTGTATTTTTGGGCTGAAGCTGTCAACACTGCTTGCTATACTCAGAATCGAACTCTTATCAACAAAGACTTGATGAAAACACCCTATGAAGCCATGAATGAAAAGAAACCAACACTCAAATACTTTCATGTATTTGGAGCAAAATGCTTTGTACTTAAAGAAGGAGATGATCAAGGTGGAAAATTTGAAGCCAAAGCACATGAAGCAATTTTTGTTGGTTATGAAAGAAGATCTTATAAGGTGTATTTGATTGAACATCAGAAGATGATGGAAAGTGTCAATGTTACATTTGATGTCACTAAACTTCCTAGTATTCAAACTGAAGATTCATCTGAAAGCTATCTTTTAAAGATATGACAGATCTAGATTCAGATGATGATAGTCCACCTGATGTGTTTGCTGATGCTAATGACAACAATATCAATGATGAGATGAGACTAATCAGAATAATGGTGATGAAAATTATGATAATTCTCAAAATATCACTCATATTTCTGAACACTCATCTAATCATCCTGGCAACAACTCAGGGGGAGTTAATGAAGGATCAACTAGTCATATTCAACATCACAATGAAGAACAAGGCGAATCATCAAGACTAAATCTTCCCAGATAGACTGTTTGGAATAGAGCTCATCCTTTTGAGCTAATCGTTGGTGATCCAGATGTTGGTGTAAAGACTAGAAGAGCTTTTCAAAATCAATGTAATTATTCAGGGTTTCTATCTGAAATGGAACCTAAGAAAATTGAAGAAGCTCTTTCAGATCCTGATTGGGTGATTGCTATGCAAGATGAACTCAATCAATTTAAACAACAAGAAGTATGGAAGCTGGTACCCAGACCTACAGATAGAACAGTGGTTGGTACTAGGTGGGTATTCAGAAACAAACTTGATGAAGATGGTACAGTAACAAGAAATAAAGCAAGACTGGTAGCAAAAGGTTACTCACAATCTAAAGGCATTGACTATGATGAGACCTATGCTCCAGTGGCTAGACTTGAGGCTATTAGGATATTCTTGGCATTCGCAGCATTTTCTAACTTTAATGTTTATCAAATGGATGTCAAGAGGGCCTTTCTGAATGGAAAGCTGGATGAAGAGGTATATGTAGAACAGCCACCTGGTTTTGAAGATCCAGATATATTGGGTTATGTTTACTTTCTCTTCAAAGCCATTTATGGTCTTAAGCAAGCACCAAGGAAATGGTATGACACTCTCTCTGAATTTTTACTTGAAAATGAATTTACTAGAGGTGTCATAGACAAAACTCTCTTCACAAAGAAACATAAGAATGATACAATATTAGTTCAAATTTATGTGGACGATATAATATTCGGGTCTACTAATGATCTTCTTTGCAAGAAATTTTCAAAGTTAATGCAGGGTAAATTCGAAATGAGCATGATGGGAGAGCTGAAGTTCTTTCTTGGATTACAAATAAGTCAAAGGAAAGATGGTATATTTATTTGTCAATCCAAGTACATCAAAGAGCTTCTCAAGAAATATCAAATGGAGGACTCTTCTTCAGCAAAGACACCATCATCCACAGCTGTCAAATTTGGAGCATGTGAAAATTCTGCTAAGGTAGATATTACAAGCTACAGAGGTATGATAGGCTCATTACTTTACCTTACTGCAAGTAGACCTGATATAATGTTTGCTACATGCTTATGTGTAAGGTTCCAAGTGGATCCTAGAGATGTTCATCTCATTGCTGTAAAAAGAATTTTAAGATATCTCAAGGGTACGCCTAATTTAGGTATCTGGTACCCTAAAGATTCTGGTTTTAATCTTGTTGGATATACAGATTCTGATTATGCAGGAAGTGTTGTAGATAGAAAAAGCACCTCTGGGAGTTGTCAATTTCTAGGTGGTAGATTGGTTTCATGGTACAGCAAGAAACAGCAAACAGTTTCCAACTCTACAGCCGAAGCTGAATATATAGCTGCTGGAAGCTGTTGTGCTCAAATCTTGTGGATTACGAATCAACTGATGGACTATGGCTTTGTATTACAAAATATTCCTATTTTGTGTGATAATACAAGTGCCATAGCAATCTCCAACAATCCTGTGCAGCATTCAAGGACAAAGCATATAGATATCAGGTATCATTTTATTAGAGAGCATGTCATGAATGGTACAGTGGAATTACTGTATGTACCCACTGAAGAACAAACATCAGATATTTTTACTAAGTCGCTCGACGAATCCACATTCACCAAAATTGTTGGTGAATTGGGTATGTTGAACAGTCCTAGTAATTAATCTAGTTAATATCTGAGGTTTGATCTTTAATAATTAACAAGTGATTAGTTTGTGAATATTTGTTGAATAAAATCACTTGTTTAATTATTTTATCAACTTGTTTTTCTTGATTGTTATTGTATTTATCACTTTGTTTAATTAAATATTTGATATTCCATATTTCTATAATTTTAGAATAATTGTATGTATTTATTTTATTTGTTTAGAATATTTTATTTAATGTTTTATAATGTTTGTCCTGTTAATATTGTTTTATTTCCGTTAATAGTTTAATCTATATTAGTTATTTCTATTTTTACTATTTGTTTGATTTATAATATTATTTTTAATATATTTTTCTGTATTAATAGTTGTAAATATTTGTGTGTTTAATTAAGAAATATGCATTTACTTTAATTTATTTTGAGTAGATATGACTTAAATTAAATCTAAACTATATTATGACTTGTTTTTATTTTGTTTTCTGGTCGGTATGACTTAATTGTTATACTGATTAGAATTAGTCTTATTAGTTTTAAGTCTTACCAAGTCTGTATAGATAGATCTTATCAGTTTAAGTCATAGCGAGTTATGTCTTTGTAGTTAAGTCATATTCGTTAGTAAATATTTAAGTCTCATTAGAATTAAGTCTTGTCTGGTAAGTTAAGTCATAATCAGTTATATCTGTACAGTGTTTAAGTCTTGTACATATTTTAAGTCATAACGAGTCTTAGTTTTATTTAATTAAGTCATAATGAGTTATGTCTTAGTAGTATACTTAAGTCATAATCGAGTTTTATTTTGTATATAACAGTTAGTATAGATTAAGTCATATTCAGTTTTAAGTTTTTAATTAAATTATACTCAGTTATTTGTATTAACAGATTTAAGTCATATTCGTAGGTTTTAGTTTATATATAACTGAGTAGAAAGGTTAGGTCATATTACAGTTTAAGTCTCTCTCATGTTAAGTCATAGAGAACCTCTCAGCGATACATACATATACACACGAACTGGTAACAAATTGCTGTCCAATTTAATCGATCAAATCACTCCATAATTCATATACAAGGTCTTTAATCGATTCTCTGTTCGATTATCTTCAAATCGACCGCTCAGTCGTCGATTTTGGTTAAGTTTTCAAGGTTTTTATTTTCGAAAAATCGAAATTATGATCTGAATCTGTGAACGATTGGCTTTGATTTTGAAAAAAACTAAAAATTCAGGAGTGTTCGTGTGTGTATCAAGATCATTGTGTGAATTTTTCAGAATTTTTGAACAACTTTGATTATTTTCGAATTTTTAATTAATTATTTATTCGAAATAATTCAATTTAGTTAATTACTTTCTAAAATCTGAAATTTTTCAAAGGGTTAAAATTTGATAAAAATGGCTGGTAATAACAATGATCGTTTTGAAATAGTTAAGCATAATTTGGTCGGTTATTTTGATCCCGAAAAATGCTCAATTGAACGTTTTCGACCGTGGATTCGATTTTTAAACGATCATTCTCTAGTTCGCACTGCTTTGAGTTTAGATACTCCTTTAAAAATTGAACCGTTGCGAATTATGTGTACTACTGCTGTCGTTTCTAACGATAACAGGTCGTTTATTTTCACTCTTGGAAACAATCAGTACACAGTGGATGAATCTATAATAAACACGGTCTTAAACTTTCCAAATGACAATTTTGAGGATTTTCCGTCAGATGAGGAATTAACTAATTTCTTTGCTGGTATTCACTATCAAGATAGCGCAGATCTTCCTGTCTTGAATAAAAAGTTTCTAGTTCAGGAATGGGATTATGTGTTCGACACACTAGCCAAGGTGTTTGCCAATTCTACAAAAAGCAACTTCGGGGTATTACCTTCCTTTATGCAGCATATTGGATTTGCAGTTGCTTATAATCGAAGAATCAACATTGGCAGCCTTCTGTGTGGACCTATGGTTAGAAGAGTAATCAACGCTAAAAGGAATTTTGACAGGGGTGACAAAGTTCAATGCTTTTACCCAAGATTCTTTTCTTTGATTTTTAATCATTTGGTAGAATTACAATATCATGCTCCATTTCTGAATAGTGAAGCAATGGTGTCGGGTAAACCTTCGACAAGATTATTCACTGAGTATGGTGTCAAACCTAAATTTTCAAATGTGCCAGTAGTTGTCACTGAATACATGTCAAACTTTATACAACTACCCATCATTGCACCTGTACCTTCACCCGAGGAAAATGAACCACTGCTTGAGCAAGCAGAACCAATAGTGGAACCTGAAGCTGAACAAGAGGTACCTATACAGCAAATTGAACCTGTTCAAGAGCAACTGGTTCAAACCACTCAAGCTGCAATCTCTTCGACACCTGCTGACCAGGTATTGACTTCTAATCTCTCTATAACTTCTATTGCTGAACAATCTACTTCTGGAACCCAAGTGGTTGATTAGGCTGACCAAGGGATTGTAAGACCGCAATCTCGAACCCCGGTCATAGAGCCACACACTCAATCTACATCACTTAAAACTTTCCATTCCAGAAAGAAAATTCCCTTTCAAATAGCAAAGAAGAGAAGTAATATAATGAGTGAACCCACAGCTCTGCCTATACAAAAGAAAAGTAGAACTGATTCAGAGGCAACTGTAAGCCCATCCGTATCTTCCCAACAAGATATGGACATTGATATGGCCATGCAACAATTACTAGGATCATCCTCTCAACAGGATGATACTATTGAAATTCGCCATAGGGCCATGGCATCCTGTAACGTGTCAAGCACAACACCTTTGTTATTACTAACAATGGGAGAACATATAGATTATGATGAACATAGGGACACATTGACAGGAGAGCACATCGAGTCTGGAACTGTGCCTACCATAGTTACGGTAGAAGAGTCTTCACAGACTTCTGAGGGAAATCTTGGTTCCTTGCTAACTTTAATGGAACCATCATCTCCCCTCCTAGGAGAAACATTCCTAGATCCCTCAAGGGAGTTTCCACTCGCAGTTTCGACTGGAGAAAGTGGAAGGCAACTTGATCAATCTACTACTGAAGCAATTCAGATTACAAATCCAAATGTACAAGTAGAATTGATTGAGGACAGGGATTTGCGAACTCCCATTGCACCACCACTGACCTTCCCAGAGGAGGCTAGGGTGATTTTAACTGCAGGTACCGTTTCTGGAGAAGCTAAGGAAATTGAGAGGAGTGATGCAAGGATCACCACAAAATTGAGTGATACACATGCACATCAGGTGAGTGAAATTCAGAGTGAAACTCAGGTGAGTGCACACACAGACACATACACTCTCTCATTGATACAAAAGATACAAAATCTGGAAAGGGAACTGGAAGCAAGTAAAGCTGAAGCTAGACTACTTCGAGCACAAGTGGATAAACGGTCTTCTCCATCCACCTCTGTTGATAATCAGCTTACTTCGATAAAAGGTGACATCAACAACTTGAAGACATCCTTCACTAATAAAATCAACACTCTCGAACTTTCTTATGAAAAAGCTCTTGATGATTCTGGTGAGGTCACTGTTGCACAAGATAAAATAATTGCTGAAATCTCCAATAAGGTTGACAATCTACAGGAAGAAGTACATGAAAATCAGCGTTCTACTGATTTTCGACTAAATCAAATTGAGAAGCAAAATGCACATCAAGCTAAAGGATTAAGGCATTTGTTTAATCTGATAAGTCAAAATCGCACACCAACAACTGAAGAAAGAGAATTCTTTGCAAGAACAAGTGGTGCTGATGATGAGCGAGATCCTGGAGCTGGTGCAACTGGTAAATCTGTAGAGGATTCCTCAACTAAGGGGGAGAAATCACAACAGCAACAGAAATCACAAGGGGAGAAAGGAGAAAAATCGAAAGAAAAAGAGGGAGGAGATAAATCTGATACAGATAAGGATCACAGTGAAGACAGGAGGAATAAGGGGAAGAAGAAAGTTGTTGTAGATGATCAAGTCAAAGACACAGAATATTACTACACGGGTGAACCGGATAATTTTGATGTTTTTGCTGACTTTGATTTTTCTGATGAAGGTCAAAAATTACCTGAACCAGATTTCAGTCACTGGGAAGGAGAAGAACCAGTGACATTTGAATATGAAGCTCAATAAGCAGAAAGAGAATCTGAAGAGTTATTTGCTCAGAGGGAAGCTAATTTGGTGATGAGAGAAGAAAAGCTTCAAAAGTCATTAGAGCAGATTGCACGAAATGAAGAGCTTCAGAAAGCTGAACAGCAAGCACTACAACGATTACATGCTATAAATGTTCAGAAGAGAAAGACATATATCAGACTCAAGAGCGGTGACAAATGGGAACGTGCTCAAAAAGCAATTGATTCACCTCAAAGTTCTGATTATGAAGATCGTCGTCTTGGAGAAATTCTCGAGGAATTCAAACTGGCAAATCCAATTCATGATATGTATATAAGGGCCTTAAAGGTAGAAGTCATCAGGATAACTACTGCATTTAACCCCAAATCTGATGAGCTGGTAATATTTGTGGAATGTCATAATGTTGGAACTTTCAGAATATCTATTCAGTTCTTTTATGACAGATCGCTGACAGAGATTTGGGTACTTAGGCCTAAGGTGAGAACATCGTCTGAGCTAGGTGTTTTGCTACATGAAAAGTTCAAAGAATTTGCTGAAAGAGCTGGACCAGAAGTAATTAAGAATCCTCCACAAGTAAAATTTCTTAAGGGAGAGGTACTTCATTCAATCAATCTTTAGACAGATGAGTTATATGAACATCATGCAAAACAATTGGTATATGCTGAATAACAGATTACAAGAAATTTCAAGGTGAACTGAGAAAGAAGCTTGGAATTCCTTTAATCTTACCTCAAGGGTTGTCATCAAGAAGAGAGCGTCTTGTTGATTCTGATTTGCACAAGAAACTTCAAGTCACAGATGAGCCAGAAGAAGGAGAATTTAGACGAGAAGACAGTAATTGAAGAACAGCTCTACATGTATTATCTTTAGAGCTAGATAGGTCAAGATAGGAATATGTTAAATATGATCAGGCTAAAGGATCATCTATCTTGTATTTATCATTTTTTTTTAATCTGGAAATGTTTAATATAAACCAGAACTGTTTGATATTTGCTTTACATTTAATATTTTATCTTTCATTTGGTTAAGTTGAATTAGTTGAGGTATCCTCTAGGTATTTGATTGTTATTGTCTAACAAACAAATAGGGGGAGATTGAAAGGCATATGAATCAGCCTATTTGTAGTTCGAGGATCCTAATCAACTTAAACCAAATTGTAATAAGTAAATATCCGTATGATCTGTCACAGGAATCTCAGGAAGCAATATCTGTCAGAAGAAAGAAGGAAGTCAATCTATAGTTTTGATGTTTCACACTGGAAGACGTATCAGGTATCTGATCAAGCCTCAGTATAACATTGAAGTGAATGGATTCATTTACAGTGACAGAGATTTTTCGAGCGATAGATTGAAAATCAATCAAAGTACAAGAAAATTGAGAGAAGAAATAAACCACAGCTTAAAATCAGAAGTGAAGAAGCATCATTGAAGTTAGTCGTTCATGAACTAGACAGTACATCGAACGTCAACATAAGTCAGTGGTAATTTTTTATTATTTTCCGTGGTTTGGGAGAATTAAATTAATTAGTTATCGATTTAATTTAATTCATTTGTAATTGATATAAATCATTAATTGGTTTAATTAATGAATTAATTCTAATCGAATTAATTTATTTATTAAGTTAATTATTGTATCAATTAATCATGAATTAGTTAATCATTAATTAATTAAAAGGATCAATATGACTTAATTAAATGCTGAATAGATTATGTCATGACTGAGTTTGGTTCGGTATGACTTAAGATAAGTCATACCGACATGATAAAAGGTTAAGTCATGCCAAGCAAATGAATTAAGTCATACTGACTGCTGCAAGGGATTATGTCTTACCGACCTCAAAGAAAATAGGTCATACCGAAGGAAATAAGTCATACCGAAGCAGATATTTTTGGAAAGGTGATTAAGTCATACCGACAAAAGTGGATTAGGTCATACCGACTGCACTGTTCAAGATTAAGTCATACCGACACATTTTCTAAGTCATACCGACAGAAAATAGGTCATACCGAATGTTTAATTATGTCTTGGAGCAACATTAAGTCATGCTGACAGCTGATTTAATAGGTCTTGAAACAGTTTAAGTCATATCTAATCAGTACAGACTTATATAAACAAGACAGAAGCAGCAGAAGAAAAGGAGTGCAGAATACAACAGCAAGAAAAAGAAAAAGACAGCCATTCTCTCTCAAAGCCTTCAAGAACACCAAGCACAAATTAATTCACATAAATTCAAGTTCATCATCTTTGTAATATTCTATCCGATAGAACTTGTCTACTTGTGATTCTTGTACTACTAGCGAATTAAGTTTCCTAGTACTTATCTTGAGATTTATTAACTAAATTAGAAAAGTTCATGTCGAATTTTCTAATTAGTTATTAAACACTTGATAATAGTTTGTATTGATTTTGTAACACCCCATCAAGTTAATATACAATTATATTCAACTTGAAATATGTGTCAATTTATTCCGCACAAAATATTCGTTTAAGTGAAAATTATTTAACGAATAAATTTTGAGAAATTGATATAGATTGTATTCAACCCCCCCTTCTACAATCATATTGGACCTAACACTCACATTTTGAAAAAGGTTGAATCTCCAGTTTTTAAAGAATCAACATTTGAAATTGATGAGGATGCCTTACTCATTAAGCAAATGTTGAGAGATGAGGATGAGGCACAATCCAATGAACAACCAGCATCCTCTAAAAGTGAGAGTGTCAAAGTAAAAACCAAGGAGCCAATAGGAGGTAGACCTAGACCTGAGAAATTTGTTAAGTTTGTATCAGCTGGGAAGAATGAATCTGAAAAGAAAGTGGCTAAGAAGAAACAAAATAGAAATGGCAAGCTAGGGATAAACAAGGATAATAATTATGCTTATGTTCCAAATGCTCCTAGGAAAGTTTGTCAAAACTGTTTCAGTACTAATCATTTAACACATGCATGTAAGAAACCTGTTGGTAGTGTGCCTAAACATTTCTATGATTGTTCTGTGCCTTGAAGACATAGAGATGCTCCATTCTGTGATAAATTTGACTGTATGCCATGCAATATGAATGTTATGACTAGCTGTTTCAATTTAAGAAAGCAATTCATTGATGGTTGTATCAGTCACAATTCTCACACACACTACACAAGGTCAAAGTCTTCAAGTCCTCCTAAAGCTAGGATGGTACCCCTGTCACCTAAGTCTGAGAACTCAAGTTCTAAGACTTCAAATAGTGACAAGGAAACTAGTACCAAGAAAGTTGATAAGCGTATTTTTAATGATAAAACTGTTTCTAAGCCAAGTGGACCCAAACTTGTTTGGGTACCAATGAAGAAGTAATACCTTTGTGTTTGCAGGGCAAAGAACAAGAAAAGAAAGTTATGTGGATTTTGGACAGTGGATGCTCAAACCATATGACTGGTGATATGGCCCTGCTATCACAGTATGATGAGAAGGCTGGCCCAATGGATGCTTTTGGAGATGACAGCATGGGTAACACATTGGGATATGGCAAACTGAAAGTTGGAAATGTCATCATTGAAGATGTAGCACTAGTCATGGGACTCAAGCATAATCTGCTTAGTGTTGGTCAGTTTACTGATAGAGGATTCAAAGTGAATTTTGACAAGGATGAATGTTTGATCACTCACAAGAAGACTAGTGATTTTGCTCTATCTGGAGTAAGGAAAGGAAACCTGTTTGTAGCCAATATGGATTCTGCAAGCAAGGACAAAGTTTGTTGCTTCTATTCAAAAGCATCAAATGAAGATTGTTGGTTGTGGCACAAGAAGTTATCACACTTGAACTTCAAGGCCATTAATTCTCTAGTCAAAAGAGAGTTAGTGAGAGGCATGCCCATACTTGAATTCTTTCAAGAAGGAGTGTGTGAGGCCTGTCAAAAAGGGAAGATGAAAAGGTCAAGCCACAAGTCAAAGACAGTGACATCAATAACCAAGCCCTTGCAACTAATTCATATGGACTTTTTTGGGTCTGTCAATATTATGTCACTCTCAAGAAAGAAGTATGCCCTGGTGATGGTTGATGATTACACAAGGTATACATGGGTGGAATTTCTAGCATCAAAGGATGAGGCTCCACAAGTAATCATTGAGCACATAAAGAAGATTGATAAAGAAGCAAAAGCCAACAATGCAAGTGTGATTGCATTGAGAAGTGATAATGGAACAGAGTTCAGAAATGCCTTACTTGAAGCATTCTGCAAAGAGAATGGCATTTCACAACAATTCTCAGCTCCAAGAACTCCACAACAAAATGGAGTTGTTGAGAGAAAAAATAGAACTCTAATTGAGGCTGCAAGAACAATGTTGCTTGATGCAAAGATGCCTACATGTTTTAGGGCTGAGGCTGTGAGCACTGCATGCTATATTCAGAACAGAACCCTCATCAACAAGAACACTGGAAAGACACCTTACAATCTGATGACTGGAAAGAAGCCTACTCTTAAGTATGTTCATACTTTTTGAAGCAAATGCTTTGTGTTAAAAGACAATTCAGAATATGTTAGAAAGTTTAATGCAAAGGCATTTGAAGGAATTTTTCTTGGTTATTCTATGGAGAGAATTGCATACAAAGTTTATATCATCAGTCAAAAGAAAGTTATAGAAAGCACAGATGTGACATTTAATGACAGCAAACTACCTGGATTAGAAGAAGCCAATGATGAAGATAGAGATCCATTAAAGTTTGAAAATCTGAATGATTCTGATGAAGAGATTGAAACTGAAGTTGAGACCATAGTTCAACAAACTCCAGTGAATGATGAAGCAAGAGAAGAATTTGTGTCAATCAACAGTGAAGAGACAAGCATCCAAGACACATCTGTGAACAGTGGCAACTTCACAGGGGGAGGAAATGAAAATGATCATAACTTGGATGATGAAGCAACATCAAGGTTGAGAAATCAAACTGAGCATTCAAGAAAATGGGATAGATCACATACTATAGATCAAATTATTGGAAATCCAAATGCAGGATTGAGAACTAGGAGAGTAACTCAAAATGTATGTCTCTATGGTTGCTTTCTATCTTAGATTGAGCCTAAGAAACTTGATGATGCACAGTTAGATCCAGATTGGATTATCGCTATGCAAGAGGAGCTGAATCAATTTGAAAGAAACAAAGTATGGGAGCTTGTGTCTGCACCAAAGAACAGAACCATTGTTGGAACAAAATGGGTTCTGAAAAATAATATGGATGAAGATGGTGTAATAGTAAGAAACAAAGCAAGGTTGGTTGCAAAAGGATACTCTCAACAGGAAGGCATTGACTGTGATGAGACTTTTGCCCCTGTTGCTAGATTGGAAGCCATCAGAATCTTCTTGGCATTTGCTGCTCACTCAAATTTCAAAGTCTATCAGATGGATGTCAAGAGTGCAATTCTGAATGGAGAGTTGGAAGAAGAAGTTTTTGTGCAACAACCACCTAGCTTTGAAGATCCACATTTCCCAGAATTTGTCTAAAGATTGCTTAAGGCATTGTATGGACTTAAGCAGGCTCCAAGGGCATGGTATGACACCCTTTCACAATTTCTTCTTGAAAATCAATTCACTAGAGGCACATTGGTCAAGACACTATTTTACAAGAAGCATGGTGATGATATTATCCTAGTTCAGATCTATGTGGATGATATCATATTTGGCTCTACTAATGAGAAGCTGTGTGAGAAATTCTCTAAGCTCATGCAGAGCAGATATGAGATGAGCATGATGGGAGAGTTGACATTCTTTCTTGGATTGCAAGTTAGTCAAAGGAAGGATGGTATCTTTATCAGTCAAACCAAGTATATCAAGGACTTATTGAAAACGTTTGACTTAGAAGACTGCTCACCTGCTAAGACACCCACGGCTACTGCCACTAAATTGGATGAAGATGCTAAGGGCAAGAAGGTAGATATCTCAGTCTACAGAGGCATGGTTGGTTCTCTACTCTATCTCACTGCTAGTAGGACAGACATCATGTTTTCTACATGTTTGTGTGCAAGGTTTTAATCAAATCCTAAACAATCACATATGATTGCTATCAAAAGGATCTTTAGATATCAGAAGGGCACTCCAAACTTGGGTTTATGGTATCCTAAGGACACAGGGTTCAATCTGGTTGGTTATTCTGATGCTGATTATGCTAGATGCAGAGTGGATAGGAAAATCACCTCAGGTAGTTGCTAGTTTCTTGGACAAAGGTTAGTCTCTTGGTATAGCAAGAAACAACAATTTGTGTCAACTTCCACAGCTGAGGCTGAATACATAGCTGTTGGGAGTTCCTGTGCTCAAGTGCTTTGGATTAGAAATCAACTTAGAGATTATGGACTTGTATTGGAAAGAATTCAAATCATGTGTGACAACACAAGTGCAATCTCTATAGTTGCCAATCTTGTCAATCATTCTAGAACAAAGCACATTGATATCAGATATCATTTCATTAGGGAGTATGCAACCAATGGAACCATTAAGTTGCATTATGTCTCCACAAATAAACAATTAGCTGATATATTCACTAAGCCATTGGATGAAGCCACCTTCAAAAGGTTAGTTAGTGAGATCGGAATTCTGAATTCTTTAGAATCTGGCTAAGTGAAAATATAAACTAGATTGTTGCAACAGTAAACACTTACTTCATCTAAATTCTCAATATTTTTGAAGTGTTGGCTGAAATATGATTTATAAATATTTCAAATCTGTTGCATATGTGAAATCATATTTTATTAACTTGAAATTTCTATGAAATTTTAAGAAAATCACTATTCAATTTGTTAGAATATTCTTCATTTAAAATCTCTGGTGATTTTAAAAGATAGTGAAAATTGAGTTTTATGAGTGAAGAGAATATTTCGTTAAATCAGACTTCTCTAATGATTCACTGCTAAACTTCTCTAACAAGTCTCTTTGGAGCACTCTCGAGTTCTCGAATAGAGTCTTGTGGAGATATCGAATAGAGATATGCTTGACTTCTCGAATATAGTAATTGAGTTCTCTAATGATTGAGTTCTCGGACACTATATTTGAGTTCTCGAATCATTTGAAAAGGTTGAATTCTCGCTGAGCGTCAGACCCTTTTTGACTTTTATCTGACAATTTTAACTCAATCATAAAAGACATATATTATTCAACTTTACATTGAATAAAAAAAAATGATTACATACATATTTTACTTACCTCAGATTTGTGTAGATTAGTAGATACTTCCTGCTGCTGCCTTTGGTAACGCTGCTGCCTTTGGTGAGGCACCAAAGGCAGCAGCGTTACCAAAGGCAGCAACAGGAAGTATCTACTAATCTACACAAATCTGAGGTAAGTAAAATATGTATGTAATCCTTTTTTTTTTTGAAGAATATGTTTCTTTTGCTAATCATTATGTAATCTCAGATCTGAATACAACAATTACATATCTTGTATAGTGCATACCCTTCGTATCCAACATAATACATACATACTTCCATTAATTTAATCTAATGTAATCTCCTGTAATCCAACATACATAATATCCTGTAATCTCAGTTGGGATCTGAATAATTAATCTACAGTAGTCATTTATTTGAA
This sequence comes from Saposhnikovia divaricata, assembly GCA_036435485.1. Classification (NCBI taxonomy): domain Eukaryota; kingdom Viridiplantae; phylum Streptophyta; class Magnoliopsida; order Apiales; family Apiaceae; genus Saposhnikovia; species Saposhnikovia divaricata. The sequence continues at coordinate 118,171,526 of CM071598.1, read as the reverse complement.
ATTACAACATACTACATAATTAATCTATTGTTTACAGTGATTTGTTTACATTTATTTGAAATTACAGTTCTGTTTTTTTCAGGTGATGGCACCATTCGAATTCCACTGCTACATCTGTGGGAGGACCTTCGATAGCTACAAGGCTATTACCGACCACAACAAGAGCCATACTGAGTTTAAGATGTCGGTTGAATATGACTATTGTGTGACGCTCTGTCCCACTGAAGCAGACCTCCTGCAACATAAGGAAAAACACAAGGTTAGATTTTTTTAATTTCTTATCTTGCTTAGGACAACTTGAAGAAAAATGATTTCGAGAAATAATACTGCATGTGGTGGATCACAAGAGAAATAATGTTTCGAGAATAAAATAAAATAACCACAAGTAATTTGTTTGGTTATGTGGCATTGGCTTCTTGAATTGCTCAACCTCTTCTTCATAAATGCATTTATGTCCGTAAGGACGACAATCTGGAGTATTACTTGTAGTGGATCACAAGAGAAATAATGTTTCGAGAATCAATGAAAACTTGAAGAAGAATTATTTCATTTCTACAATCAATCAGGTCGAGGATTACGATTTTCAAGACAATTATGCTAGTGATTCGAGCTCGGACTTATTCGAGCTTGATCATTTGGCATCATTTAAGGATGATAGATATTGTGAGGATCTTCCTGTGTATGAAACTACTCATTTAGGGTTGAACCGTGCCATAGCAAATGGCTTGATCTGTTAAGTTTTTTGTTTAGAAGTTTCCTCTCATCCTCTGTTATTCTAGGTAGTTGGATAATTTTTCAATTGGTATCTCTTTTACTGCGTTATGATCTGTTTTTTGGCAGTCTAATTGTATTAGCATTCAGCTTATTTCGTAGTTGGGGCGATTAACTCAAGGCATTGTGATATTTCTTGTGCAGCAAGTCTACTATACAAGCATCGTTACCAATTTAATTAGCATGTTACCAATTTAATTAGCACGTCTGCTCTGAAACTAAATAATTTGTAGTTTCAATATTGCCAAGCACTGCTCTGAAAATTAGTTATACACATTAACCATTCTATCATACCTTGAATGCTAAGCAAGTCGTGTATTTTTCCGAAAAAAGCAAGAGAAGAATAGAGACAAATGTCTGGGTTAGGCAGCTGGGACTGGGATTGATCCCGAGTAGGTGATGAGAGAGTGACAGATTTTTAATCCTTCTTTTTTTTTTTTGCATTTTTGCAGGACAACTTCATCCACCAATCTGCAAAAACAGTTGCCGAATTGAAGAAAGAAGAGGAGGCAGTTAGCAAAGCAGCACAGAAAAAAGCTAATCGCAAAGACTGCAAGCATGCAAAATGAAGGAGACTCTTTATAATATCTACTAATTTACAATGAAATATTTTATTAAAAATAAATATATAACATATCTTACATCAAAAATATTACATTTAATAATTTTAAATTATGATATTATATTATCGATCTCGAACTTTTTCTTAACTTGACTTGTTAAATGAATTTCATTAGATAATGAATTATTTAAAAATGATTCATATTTGAGTCGAACTTAATACTTTACATGTATTTTGATTGAAGCCGAATTGATGTAACTAGTCCTAGATTGAGTTCTAGTCGAGCTATAATATTTATTCAACATTTTTCTTCTTCGAGTTTCACATGTTAACAAGCCTAAGCAAATTCTTATTCTTTAAGAACTTTGATGATCTCCATCTTTTTTTAAATTGTAGCCAACTATGTTGATTGGGATTCAGTTACTGTTGCATTGGTGTACCTCCACCACCTCTTCATCCTTCACCACCACCACCACCAATCAATCGAGGTACGTTCATATATAATACATTAATTACATATTTTACCACTAAATTGTATTTTTTTTCAAAATGAGCTTTTTCCTTATAAGGATTGATCTCGAAGTTTTTCTTACCACGTTGAGTGAAACATAACTTGTTAATTGAATTGCATTAGAGCATGAATTATTTAAAAATGAGTCATGTTTGAGTCAAAATTAATACATTACATGTATTTTGATCGAGCAACTCGAATTCATGTAACTAATCCTAGATTGAGTTCAAGCTAAGCTCTAATAGTTATTGAACATTTTTTTGCTATGAGTTTCACGTGCTAACAAGCTTAAGCCAAGCTGGTAATTGTCTTATTCACTCCATCTCTCATCAGATTACAACTCTAGTTACATTTATATTGCTAAACTATCATGATTTTACATGTAAAGGGCTAAAAATTATGTAAACTCGCTCATGAAAAACTTAAAAGTGTGAGAGATAAAACTTAGTCGACCTTTCCTTAATAAGATTAAAATTAAAAATTTTAATGAGCGAGTTTTGACTTTGGGGGTGCAAAGTAACATAAAACTTAAAAGTGTATCACATTGACAAAGCCCCCAAACATAACTAGTACAAAGTGTTACTTACAAATTTTGATTAGTATATTTATATTGCTCTGTAACATCTTCATTTTCCTTTAATGTTGCACATAAATGCATGTTAAAAGAACTAAATGTTTATTTAAAGTAATGACATAATATGGTGATGTAGAAGACTAGCATGTTGTTTACATAAACTAAAGTGGTCAACAGGATACCACAAGATTTCTTTACCAACTAGATTTATAAGCACATATTAATATTAGTTTGTATGTTTTTTATAGTAAAATAAAATTCGGTGTTTTTAGATTATGCTTTATCTTGTCCAACTTTTGTTGTAAGCATAGACAAAAAAATTATGCATATTCTTGTTACTTATCTCCACAATTTTATGAAATTGTAGCACATGATAGTGTTTATTAGGGTGAGAGAATGGGTAGCTGCCAAGATGACAGTTCAGATGTCTTAGTCATTTCTAGTGATGATTATGATGCTTTGTTGGGCCGTGAGGATCTTGATTTTCCCATTAAGGTAATATTTGATCCTTTTCTCGGTAGTTAATATATTCTTGCTTGGCAGTTATTGTATTATTTAACCAACTATTTTTTTTTGATAAATTAGATCCCGATGTGTGCTTGGATGAAAAAGGAACTTGCTAAAATGAGTACTAGTCCTTTGCCTAGCACAATCAAGAAAAAGGTTTCTTTTTTGTCTTTTATTTTTTCTTTTGGACATGTATATTATTTTAAAGTCACATGTGATGATGTTTTATGTAATGAAATAGGAGAAGGTACATGTGTGTTGATCTACTTTTAGAGGTTCTTGGACTATTGGGACGTGGTAAGTGTCTAAGCTGGATATTTACATCCTTTGTTGAACAAATTCAATGCATTTCACCGATTTACCTTTCTGAAAATATATGTTCTTTCTTTTGTGGTTAGTCAATCCTACTATATCACCGCACAAGTATGAAGTGTCACCTTTTAAACCATTTTCAGCTTCGCCCCCACTTCCATAACCATCTCAAGCATTGCCTCCATCACATTCACATCATCCTCGAGTAATGAATTTGAATACATAATGTTTGATGTACCTTTCTAATGATGCACGTATTTATTCTAAAAAAACTGATCATGTATGCCGATTGACTAAATTTAATTGAGCTCACATGGTTATATTAAGATTAAGTCCATATAAAATTGTATCGTTTGCGCTACGTATCTTCAATATTTTGTGGTGCTGTATCTACAATATTCTAGAATTAATGAACGTATTGTAGTGATTGCCTTTAATTTAGCAAAGAATAAGTCATTCATAAATTTCTTGTCCCGCATTATGATATATAGAATATTACATTACGAGATTTTTAATGTCACTTTTTGGGTACTGGTATCATAAGATCCTTTTGTTTTCTTTTTGTTCTTGCATAAGTTTCTAGATGTGAATACTTTGACGTGTTCTAATTTTTGTAAACACTCCTTTTTAAGTTTAATGCAAGTTCAAGTTTCCTTTATTTTCTCGTCTTGCTCTCTCGTTTATGTTGCCTTGCTTTCGTTATTTTCGTAAATCCGATTAGTGGACAAAGTAGTGAAATGCTAACCACTTGGGGTTGAAAGTAACGATTTATTATTTTCTTGTTCTTAGTTAAAAATTGTAGTTGAGCCCCTTTAAATTTCCATTTTATCGTGGGTTTCATATTTATAATTGTAGGTCTAATTTTTTATATTTTATGTGTTAGTATAATAAAAAAAAATTTAGTTTTATAAATTTTCATTGCGTATTTTCAGTTTTAATATCTCTGTTTTATCGTTTATTCGAAGCAAAATCAGTATTTAGCCTCCCCAATTTTCTTTTTCTTTTCGCACAAATCTCCTCCCCTATTCTTCTACAAAACAACCAAACCAAGCTTTATTTTCTTTTCCTTACTTTCTCTTTTCTTCGCTGCAAGCACACATAAACCCATCTCCCATTCTCTGTTTCTTCTTCTTGTTCTTCTTTGTTTTATTTCTTTATTTTTATGTTTTCTTTTCCCTGTCTCCTCTTCTTTTCCCCTTTTATTCCCCTTTCTCCCTTTATTTTCGTTCTCTGCAAACTCCTTCCCTTGTCCCTGTAAATATTTGTTTTTTTAGTCGAGTTGTTTGTTTGAGTCCGTTTAACCGAGTCTGCTTGTGTTATTGCCGAGTCTTCTGCTAGTGTTTTGTCTTTGAGTTTCGCTTGTTGGTTCTGTATTGTATTCACTGAATTTTGTGCTGAGTTTTGTCTGAGTTGTGCGAGTTGGGTTATGAGTACTGAGTTACTACTAAGTCTTTCTCTACGTGGGAATGTTTTGCCGAGTTCTGAGTGTAACTGCGGATTGTTTTGTTCGGTGTTCTGAGTTCTGTGCTCATGTTTCTTCCGTTTACAATAGATTTAAGTCTTGTTCATTTTTGCTGGTTCGTTGTCTAGATAGTTAACTCGTCCTTTTTCTTCTTTTTTTGTGTTTTGCTAAGCTGCATTGCTGAGTTCTAGTTTAACGAGTCTTTGTTGAGTTAATTGCTGAGTTTTTTTTTTGTACCGGGTTTGTTTTTCTTTTTGGCGAGTTTTTACTGATCTGCGAGTGTTTTAATTTCTGTTTGTTGTCACCAAATTCTGGGTTTTTGAGTCAAGTGGTTTTGCTGAGTTTGTTCGAATTTCTGTTTATAAATTGGTTGAATAGTTGTGAAATTGCTTTTGGTTGATTTTTGGCTAGCTTAATTTACAAACAAGTCATGTTCAAATTTTCTAAAATTTTCTGTAAATAAAATATCTAGTTTTAATTCAAATTTAGAAATTTTTAGAATAATTTAGTTTTTGTTATTTTCTTTTTTAATTAATTAGTGTAGAAATAGAATAATAATTTTAATTTGTTTTTAAAAGTAGTTAAATTTTAGGAATTAATTAGTTAGATAAAAAATTTTCCAAACAAAATTGTTCTAGTTCGATTAAATTAAAATTTAAGGTTCGTGAAAATATTAGTCTCTGTGGATCGATATCTCAAGTATTAAAACGATAAAATTGTGCGCTTGCAATTTAAATCGTAATTTTTTAGCACATCATTTGTGTTTAAAAAAATATATATGTGCAGAAATAAAATACAAGAACTTAGGCATTCACTTTAATCTAACGTTGTATTAGATAAAGATTTTACTACAATCTGTGAATACAAATGTTAGTATTCTTAGTTTCATTTTCTCTGAGAGATGTTATCTTAGATGTGTGTGAAAAACTTCTTCAAACCTTATCTACTAAAGAAGTGAGATTGTACACTTATAGAATACGTGTACAGCCTACTTACTATAAATGTAGTGACAGACAAATACGCTTTCTAGTTTGTCTATCCCTATTTGGTAATGGTCTGGGCAGCATGTGGTTTTACTTCCTTTACCCTGCTCAGATCCACTACTTTAGCAACTTGTCTCTTTTAACATCTCTCTAAGCTTCCTTGTAGACTTTTCCAAGTACACTTTCCAGTATATTGGTCCTGTAAGTGTCTTGGCTTGTTGCAGGTTTCTGACTTGTACATCTTCAGTAGTTTGTCTTCAAGAATCCATTCGAGAAATAGCTGAGTACTTGATTCGAGGACTAGAATTGAATAGCTCGATAATACTGAGTTCTCGAACAAGCTCTCCTTGACATATTGAATTATTTCGAGAATGAATCTTTTCTTCAGGAATCTTTGACTTGTCAAATAGAGCCTTTCTTACTTATGGAATCCTTGAGATGTCGAACTAGTTTCCTGAGTCTTTGAGATATCGAATGTAGTTTTGACTTGTTGACCCTTTGAGAACTCGAATGATATTTTGACTTGTTGACTTCTTTAGTTCTCGAATAGAGTATTAGACATGCCGAATCCCTGACTTCTCGAATAGACCAAAATACTTCTCGAATGAGTACTTAGGCAAATCTTCAATCTTCAAGTTCCAACTGTGTTTATTTCTACAGATTTGTTCTCTAAGCTTGAGGTATGATCTATGGATCTTCTTTCAAGCATTATTTTATGACCCAATTTATGCAGTTACACAGTTAGAACATTAATTCGTATTACAAGTACTAAATGCAAGTAGAAACTATACAACTAGATCGATTTCCCGGTCATAGGAATTATGTAAATAATGCAAAACATTACAAACATTTAGGCTTGTTATTAGATGTATACATGCATGTCTTTGTGACTAACATACATGGATGTCTATGTGTCTAAATATGAATTAATTTTATTTTTGATTTCGAATTAAATAGATATAATATATATTTTTCTTTTTGCTAAATAGATATAATATATAATTAAAATCAATTATGTAATAATATATTTTAATCTTTAAAAGTAAATCACTTATACAAATATTATTACTCTATGTAACATAAAATCGACTAAATTCTATGAAACTAGAAAAATGAAAAATTTCTTGAAAAGTACGAATTTCAATTTCCTTAAATATAGGAGTATTTTTTTGTTTTACAAAATTCAATTTTTTATTTTTCCCTTCAAAAACACAAATTTCCAACAAATAAACTGAACGTCATCAAAATTAACCTATAAAAAAATGCAACTTATTTTGGAAAATGTAAAATAAAAAAATTTAACAGAGTTAAGAGAACAATAAGTTTAAAAATAGTAATAGTAGTTCTTTTAGTTTCCTCGTGAAAAGAAAGGCCTCTAGAATTCAAAATTTAAAATTGCTAGAAGCATAAATAATAGAATCTCTCTGTCTAGGGTTTTAGAAGCGGCCCAAAATGGGGAGCAAAGAGAGAGGCGACGACTACAAATTTCTGCCAATAGCAGACGCTCTTGTTGCAATTAATCAGAGGGTTAATCTTATCGGCATTGTTATTGACACAAGCATTCCCAAGAAATCCAGAGGCACTGGTATATCCTCTCTCGTATTTTAATGTTTCGTCTTTAATAATATTGTATTGTTATTCGTGTTTGTTTAAATGAATAGGATGTTTGGTACGTTATTGCATTCTCGTATTTAAGTATCTGAGAGGTATATTTGTGTTGTGGATCCGTACTGAGTTGATTTGATTAGATATTTTGAATGTGTATTTTTGAGTAAAATTGGGGGTTTAAAAGATTATTTGAGGTTTTGTTTTGTTGAGCGGCAATGACGATAAAAGGCCGGACTTACGGCTGCTTTCCAAGTTGTTGGTAGTAGATTGATGATTATTTCCAAAGGTTATACTGAGCCACTGCTTTATTTCTAGGTTTTATGCTTATGTTTATTCGTGCTTTTTGTTTATTTCAAAAGATTATCAAACTTGGGAGATGCCTGTTACTTCCTTTTTAATCTAATATGAGAGTTGCGAAAACCAAAGCAAATTACCAAAATATTTTGAACAAACCACTAATTCTTTGTTGTTTGTATTTATTTATTTGGTAATTTGTTTTGGTTCTGCTGTTCTCATATCTATTTGGTCCTGATTTGTGCACTTGCCTACATAATTGTATATACACGAGTACGCATGTTTAAGTGAATGTAGTGTTTGCATTGGGGTAATTATAGTATATACACTATTACATTCTCTTAATGAACTCGAAAAGGCCGGACTTACAGCTGCTTTTTGACTATTACAAAGCTGGGGTTTTTGTAAATCACTCAAGATTTGATTTAACTTTGTTTTTTGACTGGCAATGAGGACAAAAAGGCCGGACTTACAGCTGCTTTCCATGTTGTTGGTAGTAGATTGATGATCCACTTTCAAAGGTTTATATCGAGCCACTGCTTAATTTTTTGATTTTACGTTGTGTTCGTCAGAAGATCAAACTTTGGAGACGACTTCATATATAATTTCTAATTTTGAAGATTTTTGAGTGATAAGGAGTTATCTTATCTTGCACTTATCATCTACATAATCTTGTAGACCAATCTTTCATCACTTTTTAGTTAATTTGAGGAGATTACCTAATCCAAGAGTTACAATGGGATTGTGATTCCTCATGAAATAACTTAAAAATGTGATAACTTTTAGCCCATGTGATAACTTGAACGATTAAGTTTGGGATAAAATTGGGGGTTTTTAAAGATTAATTTGAGGTTTTGTTTTGTTGAGTGGCGATGACGATAAAAGGCCGGACTTACAGCTGCTATCCTTGTTGTTGGTAGTAGATTGATGATCATCTCCAAAGGTTATACTGAGCCACTGCTTTATTTCTAGGTTTTATGCGTATTCTTATTCGTACTTTTTTTTTTTGGTTTCCAAAGATAATCAAACTTGGAGATGCCAATTTCTTCTTATGATAAGTATTTATTCAAAACACACTTTATAATTATTTATCTAATTTTTTTTTTGCTTTGTTTTAGTGTAACGAGAGCATGATTGATTTATAGATTTCTTCAACTTTGTGTACACACACACATTGAGTATCGTGTTCCATTGAAAACCAATTTAAAATGAGAATCGTGAGAACCAAAGTGAATTTTCAAAATATTATGAACAAATCACTAATAATTTGGTGTTTTATATTTATGTATTCTGTAATTTTTTTTGGTTATGTTGTTCTCATTTCAGTTTGGTTTTGATTTGAGCACTTGCGTATATATATATACACACACAAGTATGTGTGTTTAAATGAATGTAATGTTTGGCTTGGGTGATTATAGTATGTACACTGTTGTATTTTCTTAATAATATCTAGAGATACAAGTGTATGTAACTATGTATTTTTATAGTGCTGAGACTATTCATTAATTATTGTTCTATGGTTGGGGTTTTTGTAAATCAAACAAGATTTGGTTTAACTTTGTTTTTTTGACTGGCAATGAGGAATAAAATGCCGGAAGCACAGCTTCCTTCATGTTGTTGGTAGTAGATTGATGATCCACTTCCAAAGGTTATATTAACCCCTGCTTAATCTCTCCTTTTACGTTGTATTTGTCTCAGAAGATCAAACTTGGAAGACAACTTTATATAAAATTTTTAATTAATAATATTAAGATTTTCGCGTGATGAGTTATTTAATCTCACACTTTATCATCTGCATAATCCTGTAACCAGATTTTTGTCATTTTTTGTTTCATTTGCTTAGACTATTTAACTCAATAGTTATCATGGGATTATTGATTTCTTGAATGTATTAGGTGATAACATTGAGTCCATGTGATAGCTCATATGGTTAAGTTTGGGATTAAAATTCATTTTTTGATCTACAATGTATCCAGGCCCTCTATAATGATTCTCCTAGCCTTACTATAGGTCTAGATGCATACACAGGTCACCACTCTACGGAAATTGACTAATTTCATTTAGTAAATTATAGAGTATTATAATATTGTGTGTATAGGTGCTATAAAGTTTCTATTTTACCTTTTTGCTATGACTTCTCATATTACAGTTGTTTTCATAGTGACACTAAAAAAGTAGCAACTGTGAGGAAATTTTTCGTTGAACTGTATAAAATATAAATCACATATTATCGCTAAAGTCTGATCGTTTGTTTATTTTTGTTTTAATTCTATTGGAGTTCAAAGAACCAGACATAAAGCTTTTTCTGGGTAAGGTCAATTACAAGGTATTTAAATACTCATGCACACATTACATTAAGGACGAGGGATATTCGCTAGAAGTTTTGTGTATAAGCATGAATTAATGCTATTGATATTTTAAGGTAAACCAAATGGTGCATGCAAAAGCCTCATAATCACAGGCCACATATATCATAACCGTATATGTGTATAGGTGGCCACTAGAGTTCATCCTTGTGAAATATTGTTTTGTTGCTTAAAGGCTTAGCTATTTGTAGTCCTCTTATTATAGCATGTGGTTAGGGATTTTCTATAAGCTGTAGTTTTACATGGTGGCCTGCTAATAAAAACACGAGGTCGTGTTCTAAGGGTAAACATGAGCTTTGGGGATGTATGGAACATGTGATGAATGACACTTGATGAATTGTAAGAATCATGTATTATGATCACACTTCATGCTTTCTTTGAGCTATTACTAATGTATAATAGCACTCATAAGTCAGCGGCTCTTGTTACATATAAAATTATTTGGAGTTTTTGTGTTCTTTTTTGTGCTTGAGCAGAGGGCTATAATTCTTATAGGCTTTTGAAGATTTTAAGGTCCGAATGTTATGTATGCAAGTATGTGAACGACGTGAAACATTATTTTGCTTATTATTTTGTGTTGAGTAGATGGTGTGCCGTTCTTGATATCTGGAGGGAACCCTTAACCTATATTGCAGCGAGCTAGATGTTAGTGTCTTTCTTTTTGGAAGGGAGGCAGATCAAGGATATTCTTATCTTGTGTGTGGGGGGGGGGGGTGTTTCTTATCTAATAGCATGTTTAGTTTTCCAAGGCATCTATATGATTTACTGTTCAGGACTTTGAGCTTTGTATTTATTTTTTTTCTCTACTCTATTTTCACACTTTGGTTCTTTCTTTGCAGATTACTTTTGTGCACTCAATATTGTCGATGAATCACATCTGAATCCAGGGGTTTCTGTTAGTTTTTTTGTTGAAAATATGGGAAATCTTCCCCAAGTTGAGTGCATTGGTGATATCATTCTGCTTTCAAACATTTTGGTATAGTATTTTTTTCTTCCCCGCGTAATCTCAAGTATATACAAATTTGTACTGGTTTAAGTTCTTAATGGCTGCCTACGTTGTTCTCTCAAGTATTTTTATGATTTGTTTTTGAGATTTGAGGCTTTGTTGCCCAAAACAATTCCGGAATTGTTTTTAGAAATGATTTTACGAATAAATACTTAATTACCGACTGAGGGTTACATTTCTGCGATGAAAAAATCGAACAAAGCTTAATATATATATCTGTAATAAATATATTTTATTCTTGATACATATCTGTAGGCTGTAGCTTATGTAGTATTATATTTTAATATAAAAGAAATATGACACATGTTTATGCATGTGTGTGTACTGTGATTGTATAAATACGATGCCTCATTGAAACCTCTGACAAAGCAAACTGAATTGTAGTTTCTAAGAATTTATTCAAACTTGAGTGATATCTATCCTTGAGAGCTCAGGATGATTATAATTGACTATCATGGTTACAGATTCCGTCGATGTTGCAATACAGTTTTGGGGCAACATAAGATATGCATGTAACATACACATATGAGGGAAAGCTTTTGCCTAGTAAATCCTTATTGATGCGGAGCACATCGAATTGTTAGCAGAGGAATATACGAAACAGTTAGAGCAAAACAAGAATGTGAGAAAACGTTCTAAATGAGGAAAGTTTTGACTTTTCTGGATTTGATGAGCTACCAGAATCTGCTAAATTTATTTAGTACCATAATAACATGATTCTGGGGATTTGTTGGGATCACCAGCTCATTATAATTTCTTAAGTAACTGAATAACTTGATCTTTGGGATTTGTTAAAGATCAACTATCCTATGCCTATCAATCAGAAGATTCTAGATCTTTTTCTTATTTTGATCACCCACTATAAAAGGGGATCAATTGTAAAAGTTTAAGCATTGAAGAAATAATACAAATTCTCTCTTTCTGAGTTACTCATTTCTTTTCGTTTCCGTTCTGCGTCACTTATGTGTGTGTGTGTATATATATTGTAGTACTATAGACTTTCAAATAACTTTTTCCTTGGTCAGCTAAATTTAATTATATAAAAGAATTTATTAATACAATAAATATCACAGGCCTGATTGTTCTAAAGTTAGAGTGACAGAAACTTTTACTGGCTAGGATTGATGTCAAGTCAAACTAAAGGCACATTTTTTCCAGGTTCCATATTTGAACTTAGTTTTGCATGCTGATATTTGTGAGATACAATAACTACATCATATTCTATCAGCACAACAAGTGCAACTTAAAAAGTTGACCATGATTGCATACATTGTTTCATCTTTTCCACCTACGATACAGTGTTTGTTTAATGATGCATAAGCAAGGAACGGGGGTAGTAGGGGGTGTTTGTTTAATGTCTTACAAGTTGTGAAATCCACTTTTAAGTTCCCAGTCAGAAATGCGTTTTATTGGCAAATATGTCAGAATGACATATTTGTGTCATTTTTACGTTGACAAGATGTAAGTAGAGATGCAAGTACTTTTTCTTGTACTTTTTAAATTTGTTGTTGAACTTAAGAATCATTATACTTTCGCTATTATATCTAACTTCTAGTTTTACATTATCAATAAAATTATCCAAAACGATAATGACTTGTAACTTTAATTCAATTAACTTTTTGTAAGGTAAGCCAAGCGGGCCATAAAATCTATTTATTCTATCTATGATTAGAATCATTATAGTTTATAATGTGAGTGTATGTTACAATTTTTTTTATGTAGTGTGCCTATTTCTGCTTTGTACGAAGGAAAACAAGGTTTAAATTTTGCTCCATATCATGCTTCATCAAAATTTCATGGTAGAGAGCAAGACAAGAAGCTCATAGCAGGATTAAGACTATGGTTAGGTGATACCAGCTTGATTCAGGTATTTTCAGAAATACCTAAGTTCCAAAAAATAAATTTTCATTTATTAAGTTCTATGGAAGTTTTTGAAGAAATAATAGTTGTGAATCTTGTAATGGATGTGTACGAGTAAAATGTTGGTGTGTTTTATTGCTTCAAATCCTTTGTCCCGATAGCACTTAGGTTTGCTATTCCGTTTGCAATTCCACTAAAAAATATGTTAGATTTCGTTGTAATTCTAATTCTTGAGTTCATATGTCGTTTTTGAAAGCTCAAATACTACTGTACGTCAAGACTAGAAATCTCTCTAATGTGAAAGCTAAACATTCTATCTAATCTTTCCACCCCAAGGCTTATATATTTAGGTACATGCGTATTCATCTCATATGCTCATTGATTTTTTTTTTTTTTTTTTTTTTTTTTTTTTTTTTTTTTCAAACATGGGAACCCGCAGCCGCTACCCTTCGGGTGCGTCTGGGTAAACCCATGGGCTCACGCAATAGCCTGCAAACCACGTGATCCAAGGCAAACCGCACAAGTGCGACAGGCTCTGCCCCGGGATGGCATAATCACAAATCCGCCTCGCATGGGAGTCGAACCTGTGACCAAGAGGTGAGATGGCCTCTCTTTAACCAACTGAGACAACCTTTGAGATGGCCTCATATGCTCATTGATTAGCCTTCTTCTCTGTAGAGAGATATTTTTTATAGACTGCAGAGAAATAATCAAATAAATGAAGTCACCAACAAGACATTTGTTAGTTTCTTTGCTTAGAAATTTTACAAAGCATGAAATACTTTGATCAAAATTTGAAGAATTTAAAACTTTTATTTTGTTTAGCAATGGATAAGTAAACTTAATTTTACCTTAGAATAGAATGCAACTCCTACATCAAAGTTTCTTTGTGTTTGTAAGGTGGATGTATAATGGACATATTTAGCAAATTTGCTTGTTTTATATAGTATTTTGTCCACATATCAATCTATCTTATAAATCATATCCATCTTATAAAGCATGTAATAGTTTAGGTAACTTTTAGAATTGCTATGTTATGAAAACTGTAAAGAAAATCTGTTCAGTTTTTCTGCATACTATAAAGATTCACCACCTGCTAGCATTTCTTGGGGCACATCATACTAGTACAGCTACACAACTACGATATAGATAGAGAAGAGTGGATGCAGGTTTGAATTTAATATTAAAAAATCTCATAACAGTCTTCATTATTATATTAAAGGTTTACTATTGCATGTGAGCTGTCAATTTGAGTATTTTTTTAGGAGTAACTAGACCAGTTTGAGTATTTGACTGATGAAAGGTTTTCTAGATTAATTTGGTAAGTAATGCTCTACTTCCAAATTCCAATAGATGTCTCTTAATCAGATGTATATTTTTGACAGGGGTAGATGATTCATCGTCACTAAAAGACATTCGGGAGAATGAACACTTTAACCTTGTGTGCAAGGTAATTTAATATCATCTTCTGAATCTGCATGCTTACAGACAAATATTTGAAATTATTTAAAAGAACAGATTCATTGTACTTTTAGTCATTGATGTTGATTGTATTATTCAGTTTATAGGCACTGGTTCAAATCTGGATATTTTGTTTGTTTTTTCAATGAGGCTAGGTTCTTCATATATGCGAGTTTACAAAAGATGAGCGCATTCTCTTTGTGTGGGACGGCAATGATACTCCAGTTTCTAAACAAAAGAAGTGAGTTGTCATTTTTGTTGGTTTACAATTATACTTTTGAATTTTTATGTTTTAGGCTTCCCTGCTCAGTGAAGGTTGGCAGTTTTTGTATTTTTAGTGCATGCTTTGAAGTTTTAAGCCAAGGCCCAATGATGTACTCTTTGCTACATTATGTATTGCCTTTCCTCTAAGCTCATCAGTACATTTTAGCTTTTGTTTATACGTTAGTTATCTTTACACAAAGGACTAGTACATTACATCTGGAAAGAGGACATGTATATTATTAAGGTCAGTAAGTATAAATTGTCTCCCAAGCCATACATCCTAGCTGCTCTAATAATTTTTGATTCATAGAACATACACGAGAATAAATAGACTGGCATATGAGAGTTAGAAATGTGAAATAGTGAACTACAAGACTGGTGGTTGGATTATAAAAAGAGTTAAAAAATAAAAGAAACATCACTGACAAAACATGTAAAACAATCTACCAATAGTGGTTAAATATCATTTGCACCTTTTGCAACTAATCCCAAAATTTCTTCTTCTGCCTTTAGTGCTGGTCTGCTCTGTACTGGCTTCTGAGGTTGCATATACGGATCTAACCAAGTCTTGTACTTCTATCTGGCATCTATGTACAATATTTTATAATCTAATGTTGTGTGGTTAATCCGTTACCTCAACATGGAAATTTCAAGGTTCGTTTTCATCTGTTGTACAGTATAATAACCATAAACTTATCTAGTTATCTTCCACAGTTGATGACTACAACCCATATAGTTTTGTTGGTATATTTGAAGATTTCTGGCTGCCCTCTATGCTACCATCTCACCATAAAGGTTTATTTCTTAATAATAGGAAATCCTTTGAATGATTTGACATAGTGTAAATGTATTACCTTGACCCTTCTTTAGGGTGCTGTGTTTTAGGTTTTTCCAATCTGGTCATTAGATGAGCATTTTTTTCTTTATGACATCCACAATTAACTATTAATGTTTTGGCATCTCCATTTGTAACAGATATTATCAGTTGATTTTTCTATTATCTATTAATTTGATGCTTGGATGATTGTGTCTTCTGATATCTGATGTCTTTGGGAGTCTAGAATATCTGAATAGCATATTCAAAATGCAGGTTCTTGTTAATTGTTTTTGAACAAATTCTTTCTGCAGTTTTTTATAAGATTACTTAAAGGTAAATCCTTTTATATGGATGTTGGTACAAGATTCTTGCCAGTGCCTCTTTTTCTTAGACTAGTTTACGAACCTTGCTAAATTTAGCTAAATCTCCGGAAAATCTCAGAAGTTCTGTACCCTGTTTTTCAGAACCCACAGCAGAGATGGAGACTTCAGTGACACAAGTGTGTTCTCTAGGGCATAGATTCACACTATAAAGAATACTTCTGCTTAGATTTACTTGCAAGAAGAAAAGGATCTTGCAAGCCCTCGCAAATATTTTTTTTGGGCAGGCTACTGAACAATCACTTTGTATTATTCCATTTCCTACATTTAATATATTACCAACATACTTTTCTTCCCTTTCTCTCTAACATGTTATGTAATTTGATATTTTCCACTTTTTACATTATCTTTCTCACATGTATAATTTTTTGCTCATATTTTTATTATCATATTTCCTACATCACCATGTAACAAGCTAGAGAAGCAAAAACAATGCCGCACATTTTTTCTGATTGTGAGTATCGGCAAGCACTTGTGTATATATAATTTATAACCATAATACATTTAAGCGTTCTGTGTCAAACTTTGATTCTTAAGTTGCGTTAGTGGCATTTTTTTTGTTGCGAATCTTTTGTCCAAAGCAGGTTTATCTTGGGTTTTTTGTTTTGCAATCTTTTGTAACGACATCCCATCTAGAAACTCTGAAATCAAATTATACAACTGTTTGTATTTATTTAAAACAACAATTTTTTTGTATACAATAGATAACTAAATGTTGGTGCCCTTGCAAGAGTAACCCTCTAATATTTGTTCCGATATAGAACTTTCCTTTCCTTTCCTTATAAGGCTTACCTTGCCTGGATCAGAGTCTGCTGAATTTTTGTGAATCTTCTATGCTCTCTAAATTGTCACTACTAAAGTTCTGAGTTTGAAGTTAGAGAAGTTTCGTTGACACGTGTATGATTCCTCCTTTGAATTCTTTGCTGTTTTATAGTCAGAAGTTTGCAGTACTGTGTTAGGAAGTAATTGAGGTAAAATGACACTATGAAGATAATATTAGATTTTTATGCTTGATGAAGTAAACTGTACTACCGACACTTCGGCTTAATATTGCACAAGTCCTAACAACGAGTATGCTAAGTCTTAATTCCAAAGCTTCTCTTATACAGTCTATCTATCTTTCGTATCCCATCCGTCCTGATAAGCAGTGGGAAAAACTTAAGGGTGGGAGAGAGCACAGAAGATGACTTATGTCTGGAAAGACAGGGAGGATGGGATAGTGTATTTGATATTCTATGACTTGTAACTAAACCCCTTGAAATGTATCAACATTCATAATCCTACCATGGTATTTGGAGTGTCAGTTAATAAATCCATCAGATTTGCGTTTTCGGTGGTTTTTGGAGACTCTAGTATAGCATTGTGCCATATAGATCAAGAAAGATTTTTAACGAGAAATTCTTTTTAGTGCAATTTCTGTTGGTTTTCTTTTACTAATTGGTGGCTGAAGTTTGTGGGACAGTAAATGGCCCTCTTCCATGCTCTGGATATCTGTCATTATTTTTCTCTCTATCAGTGTATATATACTTAAAAGAAATAACCAAAAGTAATTTTTTATTAATAGCTTCAGGCAAGAAGACAAAATAGAAGAACTACCCTTACAGTTGGAATCCTCTCCTCTACCGCTAGATGTTTTACGCATGTTCCCAACAGTTGGCACTGTCTTGAGGGTTTATATTGAAAGCGGCAATGAGAAGCTTGGTCTTCACATATTAAAGACTGGCAGATGGGTCAAAATTATGAAAATGAAGTGTGAAATTCGTGAAGGAATATGGTGTGGTGTGCTGATGCCCTCCACTAAGCTCCGATATTTGGGTGATGATAACAAACAAGTGTTCATGTGTCGAAGGTCATTTTTAAACTCGCTGCTGCATAGTTGTTGTGTTCTTAATGTTTCTTATGGACGAAACTGCTGTCCGGTAACGTTCTTTTGAACCTAACCGGTTGTGGAGGTTGTTTGCTTTGAAGTATTCTACCTTGTATTGTTCTTTAGAAGAAAGACCTATCACTGAAAGAGATACAACTTATATATAGTAAAGTCCTGACATATTTTGGTCCTCCTTTCTCAACATCCGTCATTGCTAGTTTTACATTTGAAACAGTTAGTAAGTTATGTTAATAGTTTTGTTTATCTATGTTTTTACGTGATTCAGAGATTATGATGAGCGGATAAAATTAAAATTCGGACGCATGCCGTCCATGAGCTTTCCATGGCCTTCTCATATAACAGGTTGACACTGTCATTTTGTTTTTAGTACTTAACTGATGTTTCATGTTGTTCACCTTGTCATTTTTTAAATGTACAAATAAATATATCCATCTTTTGCCATGATGATAATACTCTGCGTCTTTGTGTGATGTTCTTTTTTCTTATATACAGAAACCGACTATCCAGATGTTTCCTTTTGTACCCTAATGGATGTGCTGACCTATCCAGAGGTATCTATATTCTAGACCTCTTTTTGAATTCTCCTTTTCACTAGTTTACATTGTAGATCCATGGTAGGTAGAGATGCAACTATTCACCATATTTTTGTTACATGTAAGTTCTAGATGTTATGCTCTTTTTCTTAATCACAAAATGAAAGTTTGTTGCAGATCTCCTAACAAAAAATTTCATTTCCCGTGACATTCTATGAGACTCCGCTACCTTATTGAGGGTCATGGCTTAAAAATGCCAAAATTTAGATTAGGATTGTATGGAACCTAAGTACTCAACATATTCATTATCTGCCTCATCAATATCCTTGGAGCAGTGGCGGTGCTTCCTTTAGGCTAGTAAGCATTTTCTACGGGCCTTAAAATTTGCGGGCCTCCAAATATGTATACACACACTTATGTACATCAACAGTTTATAAAATGTGTGTCTTATCCTAACAAAAATATACAATTTAAAATTTGATACTGAATATTGGAAGAAAGGCTCTCTAATGTTTACACTGAATTATAATTGATAATACTCCTATTATATATGTTTTGTACAAATATATTATCAGATTATTTTAATGTAAATTCAGAAAGGTTATATTCCAAATTACAAAAAGTACACAGTGGAAGTACAATTAAAGAATCTACCTTATACGAAAACAAAAGACAGTTGATGTCATCCAAGCTTAGGTTTTCTTATTAATGTTATTTAAATCTCATATTCCATAAAAAAAAAAAATAATTCTCTCTCTTACTCATTTCCCTCTCCACCAATTCTCTCTCTTCCCCATTTCCCAATCTAATATCTTTTCTCAATAATATTTACACAACATATACTATATCAATTTGTGTTATGATGTTTATAATTAATATATATGTATATTGCTTTCTAAGTATTTGTGTAGTATTATTTAAATTAACTGTTGGAGTTATATGCTTATTAAAAATAAAACTTTAACCATTCACATAAAAATAAGCATATATTTAAAAAGAATTAGTAAAAAATTTATATGTAATGAATTATTTTATTAAATTTAAATATTATTTTATAATAAATATAAAACAACCGGGCATCTGCCAGGGAGTTGATCTAGTTTTCTATTAGAAAAGCTAGCAAAAATTAGTTATATATAGGAGTGCGTTAACGAATCTAATAAAATAAAGAACAGAGTTCGGAAGAAGGATAGGTTGACATAGAGAAGAATGTGGATTAGAGAAGAACACATAATAATTTTAAAATAATTAGAAGGCATTTAATTATTAGATTTGGTTGGGTATTGAATTAGGCCATGTTATTTGCTACCTCTTCCTTTTCTGGTTTTTAGAGTCTACTAGCTAACTCCAGTTGTAGTCGTCAGCAAATGGAAAGGCAATTGCTGACAAAATAATGCGTTCATCAGCAACAGTTATTGATTTGTAGATTATGCCTACTGTATCCACTCCATCTCAGTTTGTCCCTTTTGCCTCTTTCATTTCTCTGCAGTTAGTTAAGTCGATTTGCAATTTCTAATCAACTTGATTCAGTAAGTGCATCTATTATATTTTTCTTTTAAAGTAGGGGAACTACTTCACTGCAGTTGGTCTTTTAATTATTTTACTTTTCTTTAGATCAACAAGTAATAGATGTCATTAGTAACAAGAAACTTTTGCCATATACATGGAGCTAGCTGATTAGTTAACATCGTTGATTATTTATCTATTATACAAAGCCCAGATTTAGAATGCGCTACACAAAATTTGTCATTTTTAAAAATCAAGGATCTGAGCGGTGGCAAAGGTTCTCCTAGAGGTCTGGAGTTCGTTTTAAATGGATCAACTGTGCAAAAAATATTGTCACTCTGTTCTCCTCTTTGTATATACTTTTCGATCCCTAGCTGCACGATTAATATTTTTTGGATAGTACATAATCTGCAATCTGTTTAGGGTAGGAAGTACAAGGTGAACAAAGTTTTCTATAGATCTGGTTAATTATCCATTTAAAATTTTCCCCTTTTTGCCTGGGAAGGTATAAACCTACTTAACCTTTGGCTTTACCCTTTTATTCCCAGCATACGAACCTAACTCATCTACATTGCAACTCCGACCAGTTATAATGCAAATAGTGTCTCATTTCTGTGATACAGCAATGTGGTACAGCGGGATTACAATATTATGAAGTTCACATGCAAATCTGCCTTGCCTAGTAGATATACAACCATTAATCATGAGGGACCTAAACTTATGACCATCATGTGCATAGTTGCCTAGTAGTTCTTGCATGTGATTTGATGTAAGAAAGAAGAAACACTTGTGAATTCTCTCCATTAATATTTTGTTAACTATCTTGCTTACAGCCATATATAGAGGAGTTGACCCTACTTTCACTTCAATTTTGATGTGGGCAAAGAGATGTTGCAAGATATGAGTGAAAAATTACATCCAAGATTGCAGTGAAAAAATGAATCCAAGATCGCTTTGGTTTGAATTCCCTACTATTGTTTGACCTCTTATCTGGTGCTTGACTTTCCACAACCTTCTCCTTCATATCAAACAAGTACCTTTATTCTCTAGTTCTTCTAAAAGAGCTCATCAAAAAGTTTAACATTTTTTACAAAGCAACAATAGTGAAATTGAAATCACTTGATGAGGGTTCTGTCTTCCATCAATCTAAATGCCACCTACTTTAGGACTCAATGTCTCATCTTGATGATCTGGAACCTCCTGAAGTTCAATGATTTCACTATGCTGCAGGATGGCTAGTACTTGATTGAAACTGATATGTGCAACACATGCTTCATCTCTGGCCTGCTGTATTTCTCGAAATTTCCTGATTCTTATACTAAACTTTTTTGGTGCAAACAGTCACATCTGGTGATGTAAAACTGCTGTCCTTACCTGTTTAAATTTAAGCTGATAATCAGCAGCATTACCCTTTCTGCTAAGTCACTGATATCCTTGCTGGACAGTATCCTGTAATGATGAGATAGGTTTATTATAGCAGAGTTATACTCATGCACATGCTTTAATTCTTACAAGAACTAAGTATATATTCCGTCATTAGTTTACTCTTGTCTATCATTTACCTCACCTTGTCCGGAACATACTCACTGCTTAAGGTTTGTTTCCAAAGGAAACAGAGAAACAGAATTCTGCGATCAGTCCATCAGTGAAATTTTATTAGCTTAAGGTACAAATATTGAGAGTTGATAGCGTGTTCGCCTTATAGAATTTCTCATGGTAACGTCAAGTCATAATGCCTCTACACTTGATTGGTATATTCTGCACTCCCCCAGCGGCATTTGTCCGTATGAACATTGGGACAATATCTAGCAAAACCGTCCACTTCCTCAACATTTAGTCAGTGTTGTTTTATGTGTACTGTTTAAAATGTAAACCAGCTGCAATGGATTTTGGATATCAATAGAAGTTTCTTATTACTGATAGAACTTTAGTTCAAGTGCTTTTAGACACAGTTCTATTCAGTTTCTTCTTGGTTTTGTCCTGTTTCTATAAATTTTATCTATATATCAGTCCATTTTGCTTCTTTATTACTTGCTTAATATTATTTGAACATATCCTCCACTATATTACTAAACTTATAGGAATAGTATTTAATTTTGAAAAACTTTTCTAGAGTTAAGAATTTGTCCCCTTGTCAAGTTCTTGGTCCGCCTTGCTCATTCCCTCACATTCATAACATTTACCAGATCAGCATAAGATGCATACCAATCTGGTCCTGTTTTCTGACTTTAGTGATTGATCATGTGATCATTACTATTTTTGAGTGTTGTATACATGGTTGAATGATCCGGATTTGGAAGATAGGTTTTGGCTTTAATGTAATATTGTGCAACTTTGAATTATTCAAGGCATGAAATTGTCTTTCGAGAGGCTTGGCCAGGCTATCATATTCTCTAGTTCCTACCTGTTTCCTGCTTTTCCTTTCATACATGATACCTTCAGCTCTAATTGTTTCTTTCTACTGAACTTTTTCCATCCATTCCATTTTATTATTATATATACCCTAAAAATCCACCAGTGCATAGTTTGTTAGTATGTTTACCTTTTTTTAAAAAAAAAAAAAAAAAAAAACCATTATATGCATATGTTCGAGTACATCCTTTAGAGCATTTATCTAGGTTTGCTTTATCCTTTACAGGTGACTGCTAAATTCAAGTGTGTAGTTCGGATTATAGACGTATATCCATGGCGGGTTGAAGACTTCCACTCTCCTGTTGGGACTTGCAGGATTAAGCTGACCCTAGAGGATCCAACTGCAAGAATCCATGCATTTGTGTATGCTGAGGATGGGGTAATCCACAAATATTTTACTTTGTTCTACTTTGCTTGAATATTATATTAGTTTCTTGTTAATATATTATGTTCTTGTAAAGTTGTGGTTGTCTGTCATTTACCATTACTTTTCATTTGTTGTCTATATTTTAGTTATTTGTTGATGTTAATAGGTATTAGACCCAATGCATATTTGCCGATATCTGAATTAGTAATGAATTTAATAAGCAAAGGAATTGAACAATTACATTTAGAGGGTGTTTGGGATTGCTTAAAATAAGTTACTTTTGACTTAATGGGGGTATTTTTAACTTAAAGGAGAAAGTAAAGCTGTTTACTTTAAGTTGAATGAAAGTGTTTGGGTAATTTTACTTAAAGTTAAATGGGGGTTTAATAATTTTGGCTTAAAGTGAAATTTGACTTAAAAAAAAATTAAATTCATGATATTTAAGCTTTACAAGAATTGTGAAAAAAAAAAATTCCATAAGTCGTAAGTCAAAAGTACCTAAATGGAACTTATAGCTTAAAGCAGTTTTTTAACTTAAAGCGGGCTTAAAGCCCTTGTTGCCAAACATAACAAAACCGACTTAAAGCTCAAAACTCTAAGGAGCTCTTGCCAAACAGGCTCTAGTGTGTCCTCTAAATTATTTGCATTCCTTTTTCAGATAATAGGTTTTTTCGTCATGTTTTTATTCATATTGTAGATTCATTTCATTGGAGCTTCTCAATCGACTGATGTATTGACGAGGAAGAGAAATATGTTGCTTGGTAT
This sequence comes from Saposhnikovia divaricata, assembly GCA_036435485.1. Taxonomy (NCBI): domain Eukaryota; kingdom Viridiplantae; phylum Streptophyta; class Magnoliopsida; order Apiales; family Apiaceae; genus Saposhnikovia; species Saposhnikovia divaricata. The sequence goes on along the minus strand of CM071598.1, from coordinate 118,148,317 downwards.
CGGTGGTAGTGGTGATAGTAACGAGTCAAAGAATGCTCCAAGAGATGCCCCCTGGGTTCAGTGTTGCATAAAATCTTATTACCTCGATATAGACATCTGGGGAAGTAGACGCTATCAGATCTTTGGCACAAGACTCGTAAACGAGCTATAATATTTATCTGGTCCTAGATAAGGCTGTATAGATGCATTTTCATTTTCAAGACTTCTATTCTTATGATATGGTTTCAGTGCTAAGCTTTTGTGATATTTGCATTCTATTATTATATACGTCTGGACTTCCCTTGATGACTATATATCTAACACCCCTTTTTCTATGTTTACTCTCTGTTCATTTGTGTCGGTGAATTGGATTCGATGTAAAATATAAACGGAGGTGAAAAAGAAAGGTGAAGGAATACTTGGATAAGCTTATTTATTTTCTGGTTTCTATCTTGAAGGAAACAAAACATTTTTATTAGTAGTCTGAACTGTGTACCAGGCCTACCAATGAAGATAAGTTATATAACACAAGCTTTAGAGAGGGATACAGAGTATTTTCCACAAAATGTGATTTACTGTTTAATGCTTCTTGCTTAATTATATTTTAAAACAATTTATAGATTTATGACTGATTTTTCTGCAATTATTGTGAGATAATTAACAATTGGATTATGCGGAATTCACTTTTCCCATATACTATATATATCCTGCGTGAAAACTAATATACATCATTAGCATCAAAAAACAAATATAACGATTCAAAATTTCACTACATTTACGTAATGTTGAAGGTAGTATTTTTCGTAAGTTCGTTCACAGGTCAATATTGATTTTAAGTAAATTATCTCTTACAATCTAGAATTGTGGAAAATGGGGGGTTTTGAGTTTGTTGAGGTGTTTTATCAAACACCTTGCATACAATAAATAAATTGCTACAAAAATACAACTAAGTTATTCCAAATTTACCAACACAATGAGTAAATGAGCAAGATAAGAGATATACTTGACCCAAGGATATAGCAAATCAAGCACTTCAACCCAACAAGCAAAATATATCCAACTCTACCTAACTAAGATAATTGGTGAAGCACACAATCACTTATTTCTCTTCTAAAAACACTAATTTAATGAAGCACATAAATTAGCTCTCTTGATGATAATAGCTACCAATAATGATTAATGAAGCACTACTAGTATAACCAAATCAAGGAATTAAACAAATAGAGGCTAGGACAAACCCAAGGATGAGAAGCTCAACCTAGGTATTTGTACTTGAATCTTGAAGTTTAGGCACGCCAAACCTTGTGCTACTACAATTAATGTACTAACAATTACGAATTAGCACAAACAATTAGCAATTGAAATTACAAGAAGAGCAAGATGAAGCAACTTACAAATCTCCAAGCAAAATCATAAACAATACAACACAAGTATTCAAGATAGAGTGAAATAGATCTTACTTAAATTGAATGGGTTTAGTACAAGAGATGCTTCCTTGAGCCAAATAAATGGAGTTAGATACTCATAATCAATGCTAGATTACAAGGAATTAATGTCTCCTCTCTATTTCCTACTAACCCTAATTGTGTTCTTGAAGAGGCCAAGAAGAGAGGAAAATAAGATGTGTTAGAAGTGAAGATAAGATGTTGTGATGTCTCTTTTAATACACAGCAGGTTCTGTACGGCCTGCTGAACGGCCGTACAGCAGCCCTTACAGAAAATCTGCTCCTTTGAACGGCCTGTCGAACGGCCGTACAACAGCCCGTACGAGAGAAAATCTTCAAGATAATACATTAAACACCTCCCGGCATCGCGAGCTTGCCTCTTCTAACTTCCCTCTTAAATAATCTTCGTTTTCAAGCCCAAAATAATCCATCTTTTCAACAATTAAGCATGAGGCACTGAAAGATGAAAAACATAATTAATATCGATAAAACTACATTCGAAACGAACAAAAATGCAAGAGAATAAAAGACAAAACGTGTATAAAATACACATTATCAAATCTTCCCCCACTTAAACTTTGCTAGTCCCGAGCAAACTAAAATTAATATAACCATATACTCCTAACTAGTACCATTTCCGTAGGTGATCACGGTTGCATTTGGCATATGCAACAAGCCCTTGGAACCCCTAGGTAGCCCTAGTGGACGAGTGAGGTCTCGTGAGGGTTTATAGATGATGTACCCACAAAATCACAAAAACCACTAATAAACAAGAAACTAACAATACCTATTAATTAAACTAACTACTACATTCACATGTCCGAGTCGTCTACTTGTAACTAAAATCAAACATATAGAGCTATTCACCTTGTCATCCACTATAACGAGCTAACAACCAATTCAAGAATCAAGATAACACACCTTGTGCAAGATGTAACAAAGACATTAAAGATAGAATGAATGCACTTCAATCGTGAACACTAGACAGGATGATCACAAAGCATACATGGCCTCGCATTACGAAGATGAAATTGTATGGTGAAAAATCTCACATCTCTCAATTATGTATCACACAAGTATGGGCTAGAGATTTCACTCAACTCCAAGTCTAAATGCATGCGCTCTACTTGACCTTGCATGTCCACCTAAATTCCGGATTGCACCAAAAACAAGGAATTCATAAAATGGGTTGTAATGAGGCTTGGGTGAAGGTGTGAAAATTTAAGTTCAAGGAAGGTGTAAAAGTCTCGCTAGTTGAGTCAAAATGACGCTTGCTCGCTTCATCCACCAAATTCTCAAACTAAAGAATGTGTTCACTCATTTACAATTACAAAACACAACCACATTTACCAAGAAAATTGAAACAAAATAAAGTACAAAGATTTATTGCTTTTTTTTTCTTTTTTTTTACATCCCCTTTATTATTATTTTTTTAGCAAAGGGAATGCATAACATAAATAAATACTACAAAGAACTTTGAACCACATCTAGATATACATATCAAACTAGTTCCCACTTACAATAATTAGAATCTTTCCTCTTCACAACTTCTTCAAATTCACATGCTCATCAATTAATTCTTTCCAAGACTCAACTAGCTCAACTAGGTCGAGAGTGAAGTATTTGGCTATGACTGTATAAAAGGGTAAAGTGACGAAGAAAAATATGGATATAAGCTTCAAAGGGGTAACTAGGGATTATTTTCATGGTTCACAAGCTAAAAAGGCCAAAAAAAAAAAAGTCATCCTAAATAGAATTTCCTTATTATGGTGCATCCATGAATGAAGGTTTAATGCAAGCCCTAGAGCAAAAAACACACATAAAGAGGGAGCAACACACAAGCAAAGGAATCATCGTTCAAGGCCTCACAAGGTTTAAGTTGTAATAACATCTTCTCGATTTGATTCCATGCATTCTAAGAGATAATCGTCATGTTTATAATTTAATTACAACAATCTAGACTTTTCATGCCATTTTAAGTGAGTGTGTGCAAAAAAAGGTGAATCAAACTTATAGATTCACATCAAATTGGTAATGCTAGGCACGAAATAGGAGAAAACAAGACTACAAGCTCACAATGTCATAAATTTTACAAACAAGTAAACACGCTCATGACTAAACTTATTTACCAAATGCAAACAAAACGGACATCAAAATCAACAATCCTTCCCCCACTTAAAACATGGCATGTCCTCATGCATGACAATAAAAACGAAGTAGAGATATGAGTGAAAGAGAACTCCCCTTAGAATGAATAAGGACCGGGAGCACCACTCATATTTGCCAAAATCCAACTCCGAAATTGCACGTCAAGAATTGAATAAATGCCACCAATCACAATCATCCCAATGTAAATAACCAACAAGCCAAATCCACACCCTACAAAGCCCTGCAATACACTAATTAAGGAAATAGAAATAATAAATAAAAAAATATTTGTTTTTGTTTTGTTTTTTTTTCAAAATAAAAGTAAAATAAAATAAAATAAATTAAATTAATTAACCAATTAATAATAAAATGAAAAATAAAATTCTAATGTGAAATAAAATTAATTCTTGAATTTATATACATTACTTAGTTTCAGAAAATGAAAAACTAAAATCAAAATTAAAAATAATTAAATATCAAATTTAAAACTAAAATAAAATAAAATAAAATAAAAATAAATTAACTAACCAAATAATAATAAAATAAAAAAAATCAAATCAAATAAAAACAAAATCAAATTTAAAACCGAAATAATAATAAAATCAAAAATCAAATTTAAAACTACAATAAAATAAAATAATATAAAATTTGTTTAGTTAGAAAATTAAAAACGGAAAATCAAAAGAAATAAAAAAAAGTGAATAATAAAAGAAATAATAAGGTATATAATTTAAAGAGGTGAATAAAATAAAAAAAATAACAAAAAAGAACTAAACAAATACAAATCAGGGGAGGGGGTTGCGCGGGGGCTTGCAACGAGGGTTGAAGGGGAAGAAAGAGGGTGTGGGGGATGGGTTGGTTGTGGTTTTAACGGAAGGGACGGTGGTGAGATGTTAATTGGTGGCGGAGGAGAAAGGCAGGTGGAAGAAGAAGGCGCGGGAGGAGTTAAATGGAGTGGCGAAAGGTTGCACAGGTAGATGGAAATTGAGGGAAGAGAACGGTAGTGGGGTGGGTGGTAGATGCGAGTTGAAGGATGAAGGATGTTGAATGAAAGGGTGGTGGGTAGGAATAGAAGGGGAGAAGAAAGGGGCTGGTGGGATGGAGATTGCAGGAGTGAACGGTGGTAGTAGGAGGTTGAAGAAGGTGGGAAGTGTTGTCGAATTGTGGTGGCTGTAAATGGAAAAACAGAGACATTTGGTCGGAGACGGAAAAACGGTGTTTGGGCTGTTTGCAGGAGGTGATTGCAAGCACGACGGAGAGAAGGTTGGGGCGGATGGATGCAGCGGTGGAGAAAGAGGGTGGTAATGGGAGGAAAATAGTGAAGAACGGAACTGGGGAGGAGGTGGAGAAACGGAGAAGGGGGCTGCGGTGGTGGCGAACGAGGTGAAGAGGTGGCTGAAAATGGAGAAAGGAGGAGTGGAGGTGAATTGGAGAAGGAGTGAAGCTGTGCCGGTAGGAGATAGGATTGCTTGCTCTGTTTTGATTTTTTTTAAAGAGCTGTACAGCCTGTGCAGGAAGTGGGTAGAATTTTTTTTGAAGCCCCTCAATTTGAACTAAGATATGGACAGACGGGGAAGAAAATTGCACGGCCTGCTGCACGGCTTGTTGCACGGTCTGCACCCCGTACAACAGCCTGTGCAGCCCTGAAATTTCACAAAAGCTATTTTTTTTTCTTTGTACAGAAAATTCCCACAAATCCTTGAATGCTTGAATAAAATACTAATTCTTGAAAACATGAAACAAACACATCAAGGCACGAGTGGAACGTTTTTAAAAATTATAAAAACTATAATTAACGATACTAAATATTATTGAGCAGGACATTAAATTTTTTTTTTTACTCCATTATAATCTAACACACACATAAAAATATATAAATACATGCGTACCTTGGGTTGCCTCCCAAAAAGCGCTTTGTTTATTGTCGTTGACTCGACTTATTTATACAAGTACCATAACTAATGAGGTGAAAAAGCAAATAAATGCACATACCTACGAATCAATAATAAAAATATGGTGTGCAACTATATCTTTGATCCATAAAAATATAAAAATATTTTTATGATCTTCACATCTTCAAGAGACTTTGAAAAAGCAAAGTAGCTAGAAAAATCGTCAGAATAATCATTATAACTACGACTCAAAAATTGCTTCCAAATTGGATTGTTGCCCAGTAATTAACAATTGTAGAAGGGGGTTGAATACAATTGTATAAGATTTTCGACTTAAACAGAAATAATAACACAAGTATGAATATATAACAGCTTTATTAACTCTGATATAAAACTGTTACAAACTCTCACAAGAAATTCTTATGTTCTTGAGAGCTGCTAGGTTACAAGATAATTCGTGTAAGCGATTCCTCTTAAGTAAAACCTAAACTGTGTTTATATACAGTACACAGATACACTATCAATTACAAGATATATCAAATCAATTACATACGTTTCTTAATACATATCTTGAATGATAGCTGCATTCCTATAAATCAGGAATCGACATGTCAATCTTCCTAGATTCCTGGACTGATGTATATCCTCATGAAATCCTGATCAGCTTCCAATCCTGATGACAACACAATCCTGACGGTGCAATACTGATGACGTCAGCATCAGTATCTGATCAGTAGTCCAAGTCCTGATCATCACTTGAATCAATATCTAACAATCTCCCCCAATTTGTACTTTGTGAAATAAAGCACAAATTCCTTGATTCAGTGATGTCAAAAACTCAAAACAAAATATTACAAGAAATCCTCAGTCTTAGTCTCAGAAATTCTCACAAAGAAATTACTCATCTGCAAGAAATTTGATAATAACTCTTCTTCTTTATCACAGAGAATTTGAATTAACCTTTTCTTCAGATTTTTGAGTTCTTCATCACCTTTACTAATCTGATAGATTCCAGCTCTAAGATTCTGAATTGAGCTTCTTGGTAAATCTAACTCTCCCAATAGCAAGTATGCAAGATCTCTTCCACCAGGATTCAGAGATAATTGTTCTTGATAAAATATCACTTCTTTAACAGCTGAACCCTTTTGCATTTCAACTTCTTATCCTTCTGTATTCAAGTACATGGGAGTGTAATTACCATCATACCTTGATCCTCCTTCTAAATATCTGGACTTGATTGTTTTGAAGATCATGGTACACCAGTTATTGTAAACACTGGCTTCTTTATTAGGGATCTGTCTATTTTCAAGCAAATAGAGAACATATTTTAACTCTTTTGTTGATTTGCATAACACCTCATGAATAGACAGCTTCTTGACACTTTTGTCTTTCATGAAATACAGCAATTTCTCTATCTTCTTTGAGTCCACATTGCAAGCAACAATAGCAACAGATTCCAGTTCCCAAAGATCATCAACAGTTAGTTCATCACCAATCCTCTTAACAAGAAAATGTTGATCTGTTTGAGGTATAAAAACAACTTCTGCATTACAAAATCCAATACCTCCTCTTGTTCCAGGTTCTAAACCCCTCAAACCAGATTGCATACTCGTCCACAATGGCAGAGATTCAGCAGATTCAACTTTAGCAACCAATGAAGATTCATCAAACAGTGAAGGTCCAGTAATTACTCCAACAGATTTGAAAACAACCGGTTTTCTATAGTTGCTTACTCTGTTCTTCCAATTCTTGCTTTTCTTCCCTATTACTGGTGTATTATCCTGTTGATGTTCTGGAACAAGTCTATTTCGATCATACCACAATAATCTGTTTGAACCAGCCAAATCTTCCAAGTACTTTCTGGTTTCTTCAACCTCAGTATCTTTTGCTCCTTTTCTGGCCTCCTTTTCTTGTTCATAAACTTCCAGATTGTGAATTTCAACCACATCAGCAAGAATCATAACCTCAAGTTCTTTCAAGATTTCAGCTTCATCAGAATCAGGAACAGCAGATTGAGTGGTCCTCATAGTAACTTTACCTTTTCTAACTAACTGAGGTCTTTCATCAGCAGCTTCTTCAGGTACATTAAATTTGTTATCTGAAGTCAATGTAAGAAGTAACGGAGATTTCTTCTTCTTTACTTTCTGAGAATCTTCAGGTATCTCCTCAATCGTTATTCCACCAGACCTTGTTTGTCTTGAACTTGTTTGAGTAGGCTTTTTTCCTCTTCCTCTTCTTCTATCTCCTCTGCCTCTCCCTCTTCTTGCAGCAGGAGCTTCTTTTTGTCTAGCAATCTCCTCAAGAATCCTGTTTTGTTCTTCTAAGATCTCATCAGTAGTCATATTTGGATTTTCTTCAGAAGTTAAAGCAAGTGCCTTCTCAGCATGATACTGATGAACCTTAGCACTAGTGTGATATACAATTTCACTATCACCTGTCCCAGTAGTAATCTTCTCAAAAAGATGAGGAGCATCTTCTACATCAGTAATTAGCAAATCTTCATCACCTTCAAGAATTGTAGGAAGTGTTTGCCTTTGACTTTGACCAGGTGACAAAAATTGTTCTTGTTCTTTTGTCAGGATTTGAGATTGCTCCATTGTTCTTACTGTTTTCTTCCCAGATTCAGAAACATGAGTTGACCGCTTGGTTTGAGTTTGTGACTGACTTCTCCTTGTTACCAAAGCAGCATCAGAGGTTCCTGGTACATGTGACTGAGCACCACCATCATTTCCAGAAGTATCATCATCCTTTCTTACAACTAGATCAGGTGTGCATTTTGTTTTGACTACCTTCTCCCCCTTTTTGACATCAGTAGCCTCATCAGGATCAGTCAATAAAGATAAGATAAGTTGTAGAGAATCTTCAATATTTGCCATTCTGGAGGATATAGTGACAACCTTATCTTCCAAGGTATCCATCCTTGTGGTGAAGGCAGTGCTTAAACGTTGAAGCTGTTTAGCAGTGGCAATTTCAGAATAATCCTTAATAAACCGAGAATGAAATTTTTCATTATCACTCTTGACATAATTAATTTCATCCTTCAGCCCTTTTGCCAGAATAGTTGTTGTCTTCAGATGAGCTTTGAGATTAGGATCAGAATCTTAGTAGCAATATGCCCTGAGTGAAAAAGTGCATTATTGAAATTTATATCAGCAGAAGACTGATTCCACTCAGTATACCATTCAGATCTTCTAGCAGCTTGAATATGTTCAGGAATAAGATTGTTGTAATCTCCTATGATCTCAACTGGAGCAGCTGTAGATTTACCCACAGACTCCATAAAGTGACTGGATTATCCATAAGTAGAGCCTAGACTTGCTTTCATGACAACTTTAAGCTGAGCTGCTTTAGTATCATGATCAGCATCATCATCATCATCATCATCACTTGAGCTATCTTTAGCCTCAGGAATTTTATCATCCACATTGTCTTCAGGATTCATAAATCCTTTCATTTTTAAATCAACAGCAGATGGGACTGTTGTATCCTGAAAACCTGCATTCAAAGTAGAAACAATTCCTAAATCTCTCTATTTTTGTAAAGTGATCTCATCACTTCTCACAACATTACCTAAGTTACTTTCAATAGTAACTACTACCTTACCAGTAGTTTGAAACTTCTCACTCTTTTCTACCTCTCCTTTTGCCAGTTCAGGAGACTGCCTCTCTTCACTCTTCTTTTTATCTAAATGTTCACTCTCTTTCTCACAAGAAAGGTTCTGGCTCAACAAATGCAAATAAATAAGAGGTGGCTGAGAGGAGTGGACTGAAGTCATACAGATAGAGGTATCCCTTATCTCAGGTCTATCTGTAATCATACTATCAGTAAGAGAAGCAGAAATAGAAGTATTACCTGATGAAGTTGAGATAGATTCCATTGGTCTTGAAGAAAGTGGTTCAATGAGCAGTGGAATATTTGGATCAGAAATACTTTCATCAGGATGGACATCTGCAACTGGAGAATGACTTGCATCAGTATTTACTACCAATGGTTCTTGTGTAGTCTGAGGTTGTGAAGCTGCTTTAACACTTTGAGTCAAAGGTTCTTGTGTGCTTCCCTCAAATGCAGTGTTAGAAATCTCCTGTGCTGATGTGAGCTTGCCTGCATCTTCACTTTGAGAAGATGGTTCTTGTGGCGCAGGAATGTTCTTGTCTTCACTTTCCCTTTGAGAAAGTGGTTCTTGTAGGACCATTCCTTCAGAAATGTCTGCACCCACACTTTGAGTGGGTGGTTCTTGTGTGAATGGATCTTCAATAGCTTCTGAACTCCTTTGAAGTTCAGGTTCTTGTGGGCTTGATCCTTTTAGAGGTGAAGTGATCCTCTGTTTCTTCAGTCTGCTAAAAACCTTTGCTTCAGCTTGTCTCTTAATCTGAAGAGGTGTTGGTTTATGACCAAGTTGAGCAGCAATAGCATTTACTTCATCCACAGACATCTCAATTATTCTTCTCTTAGGAGATGTAGGTGCTGGAGAATCAGAAATTTCAACAGTCTTCACAGGTGATGTATCAGGAGTAGAGAGATCAGGGATGACAGATGTGTCAGGAACTGATGACTCATCAAGATCAATATCATCATTAAGCTTTTGCATATCTTCAGGAATATAATACTGTCTCTTGTTGACTATTCTTCTTCTCTTCTTTTGCTTTATTGGCTTAACCAATTCAGCAACAACAGGAGTAGCAATTTCCTTTTTCTTCATGATTATAGAGATGGTCTTGTCATCATCACTATCAGAATCAGAGACCTGTTGCAAAAACTTCCTCTTTTCACCTGTTTCTTTAGATGCTCCAGCCTTCATCAAAGATTCATCAATCTGAACTTCTTGTTTACCTCCTTGTGACTTCTTTTTAGTGAGGGTTGAAGTGGAGAAATCCTTTGATCCTGATTGTCTGCCAGACACATCAGATCTAGCTGATTTCTTTTCTTTTACAACTGATGTCTTTTGAGAGACACCAGAGGTGGTTGACTGTTTAGGTAACTGTTTCTGATGTGTGCTTGTGTCAGGAACAGAATGTGTTTGGTCCTGTCCCATAGCACCTGTAGCTGGGCCATAAAGTTCAGGCAATCTCTTTTTCAAGAGAAGCCAGACCCCCTTAGGAATATAAGGATTTCCCTCAAAACCATTAGCCTTATCTGATTTAATCAAAGACTTGATATTGTTTTGTGAAATCTTACAGATAGGCAATACTGTATCATTTTCAAAATCAACATTGGGACATAAGTGAGAGAATATTAGTTGAAAAAATCTAATAAAATAGACATAACCACATTTATCTGTTTTCCTAGCATTTAATGCTTTCAATATGAAAGACCCATAATCAAATACAGTATCATGGATTAGAGAGTACCCAATGTGAACTGAAGCCGTCGGTAGTGCATCAAAATTAGAGACTTTGTTCAAGAAGCACCTACTGATGGTATCAAAGAAGAAATTCCATTCCTTCTTTAGCTTAGTTCTGTATAGCTCTCCAAACTTTCTTGGATTTCCATTGTAACCAAGACTCGTAGAAAATTCCAACAATGAAGCATCAGAAATTGTTGCTGGAGTCTTACCATTTAGAGAAGGTAAATGCAGAGCTTCATAAACTACTTCTGGAGTAACTTGATGTGTAACTCCATTGTGCGTAAAGGTCAGATTAGGTCTTCCTGAAGGTTCAAGAACACCAAAGACAGCAGTCTTCCAAACCTGCATCACACACTTGAAAGAGACTTTGGCGGGTGCCGTTAAAGCATAATGAATCGGACTAGACGCCAAGAAATCCTGAATGATATGAAAATCATTCGATAGTTCCTGATGGTCAAGAATAGCAACATAATTGTTGGGAGCAAAAGTAACACCATTGATAACAATCTTATTGTTTACAAATGATGAATTCTCAATTTTTGGTGTGACAAAGAGAGATTGAAATTTTGTGCAATTAGGGTTTATGTTCGCGCAGAGAAGAGAACAATACTGATAGTTTTGAGAATAATGAATCAATTTAGTTAACTAAATTGATTTTAGACAACTAATAATTTCTCAAAACAGGTGTCAGTAATCGATTTGTGTGACGTGAGAGAGTGGTGTTAACCGTATATGACACGTTGTGTATATATATGTATCAGTGAGTGAAATACACGCGCTCGTAATTTTAAGAAGTGCATTTGTGAATATAACAATAAAATATTTGATTTTAAAAAAAAACAAATAACACTCTCTTAAAATACCTGGAACCATTAAAAACCAGAATACGAAGTGTTTTAGTACTTCGTTACTCACCCATCTCTATTTAACGCCTAGAGACTTGTTCACTATCCCTTTAATCCTTCATTCTCTCCTGAAAATCAAAAACCCTTCACACAACACACCATTAAACAATGTCAAACCTTACCATCAAGGAAAAGAATCTCCATCTCGTAGAAAATAGAGATATCTTCAGTTATACTCGTGAAGAGTTTGATGCCTTTGACTGGGAAAGGCAGCTTGAAACTCTCTGGCTGCAGATGAATGCCAATCTTGAAGAAATCGAGAGAGAAAAGCCTGCAAGAGTGATCGACATCGATGCTGTTCTTCAAGCAACATTAACATGGCTTTCCTCTAAGGCATCCTCATCCAACACCACCAACCATTGTTAATGAATATGTCAGCAAAAATAACCTTATCCCTTCAACTTCCACCCAAACAAAGTGGCAAAGATGGGATCTGGGATGGCTGCTAACAATGGAGTGGTTTGGACTTCACTTTTTATTTTCCTGTTGAATAGATTAGTAGATAGAGAGAACAAAAAGATGTAATACTTGCATGTAATCTCTTTCTTATTATCAATGAAAAATCATGTTTCTCTAATCTTATTCAATGTGTTCTGCAAATTTCATGTTTATGAATTGTTCTTCAAAGAATTAAATTAAAGAAAATGAAAACTAATTAAAGTAATCATGTAAGTAACAAATTCATCAACAATAACCACAGTTAAATCAGGAACAGAACAATTAGGGATTACTTGTAGTATACATATTGTACTGATAACCAAACCATTGCATCAGGATCTGATGTTAGACTGACGTCAGGATTGACTTTTCGTCAGTATTCGACATTCATCAGGATCTGACACTCATCAGTATTTGGTCTCCCCTTGTTCTCAGAAACTTTCATAGTTTACCATTCCTAATTCATTCACCAATTTTGTAAAAGTAGCTTCAGGTAGTGGCTTGGTGAATATATCAGCTAGCTGTTGATCAGTAGAAACAAAGTGGAGTTCGATTGTCCCTTCCAGTACTTGTTCTCTTATGAAATGATATCTGATACTGATATGCTTAGTAAGAGAATGCTGAACTGGATTTCCTGTCATAGCAATAGCACTCTGGTTATCACAATAAATAGGTATTTTTGAATATGACAAACCATGGTCCATTAGCTGATTCCTCATCCACATGATCTGAGCATAACATCTTCCTGCAGCTATGTACTCAGCTTCTGCAGTTGACGTGGATATAGATTTTGCTTTTTACTAAACCAAGAAACTAGTATTCCTCCAAGAAACTGACAACTGCCTAAAGTACTTTTCCTATCTATTTTGCATCCTGCAAAATCAGCATATGAGTAACCACATAGATTAAAGTCAGACTCTCTAGCATACCAAAGGCCAAGTGATGGATTGCCTTTCAAGTATCTGAAAATCCTTTTAACAGCAATGAGATGTGGTTCTCTGGGGTTCGCCTGAAATCTTGCACATAGACAGGTTGCATACATGATATCTGGTCTGCTAGCTGTTAGATACAAAAGTAAGCCTATAATACCTCTGTAGTTAGTTACATCTACCTCAATACCTTGATCAGGATCAAGCTTTGTAGCTGTAGCTATGGGAGTTGTAGCAGTTGAACTGTCTTGCATATTAAACTTCTTCAATAGATTCTTTGTGTACTTTTACTGATTGATAAAAATTCCATCATCAGTCTGTTTAACTTGCAGACCTAAGAAATAGCTCATTTCTCCCATCATGCTCATTTGATATCTAGAATGCATCAGTTTTGAAAATTTCTCACACAATTTGGGGTTAGTTGACCCAAAAATGATATCATCAACATAAATATGAACTAACAGCAAGTCCTTCCCATGATTCAAATAAAACAAGGTTTTATCAATTGTACCTCTTTTGAAACCACTTTCCAGTAAAAATTGAGCTAGTGTTTCATACCAGGCTCTTGGAGCTTGCTTTAGTCCATAAAGTGCTTTATCCAATCTATAGACATGATCTGGATATTTAGGATCAATGAAACCAGGAGGTTGTTCAACATATACCTCCTCTTCCAATTCTCCATTCAGAAAAACACTTTTAACATCCATCTGGAAAACTTTGAATTGCTTATGGGCTGCATATGCCAGAAAAATTCTGATGGCTTCTAGCCTTGCAACAGGAGCAAAAGTTTCAACATAGTCTATTCCTTCCTGTTGAGAGTACCCCTTTGCAACTAGTCTTGCTTTATTTCTCACAATAGTGCCATCTGAATCTGTCTTGTTTCTGAACACCTACTTTGTACCAACAATTGATCTACCTTTTTGTCTTGGTACTAGTTTCCAGACTTCATTTCTTTCAAATTCATTCAGTTCTTCTTGCATTGCTATAACCCAATCAGCATCCTTGAGTGCATCCTCAACCTTTTTAGGCTCCTCCTTTGATAGAAAATTATTATAGAGACATTCATTTTGTGTTGCACTTCTGGTTTTAACACCTGCATCAGGATTCCCAATAATTAAATCAGGAGTATGGCTTTTGGTCCATTTCCTTGCTGATGGTAAATCATTTCTTGAGTTGGATGCTCCCCCTTGATTGGTGTTATCTTCAAAAGAACTAGAATTATTAGAAGCTCCCCCTAAGATAGTGCTATCTCCTCCTGAAGTGCTGTCAGGATTATCACTTGAATCTGTTTCTGATGATTCTCCTCCTGATGTTTGAGTTGTTTCAGTACTGATGGTATTTTGCTGTTGCTCCCCCTCAACATTTGCATTATTTGAATCATCATCAGTAACTGTTGTTTCATCAGGCATTGGTCGATCATCAGGATCTGATGGAGTATCAGTATCCGACATTACTTCATCAGAATTCTTGGTAGCTTCATTCGCAAAGATCAAACTGTCATGCGAGTCTTCAGCAATTCCTGTTATCTTCTTATCATCAAAAGAAACATTGATAGACTCCATGACTGTCCTAGTTCTTAGATTATATACTTTAAAGGCTCTTGAAGTTGGATAACCAACAAAAATGCCCTCATCAGCTTTGGTTTCAAATTTTCCTAGCTGTTCAGGATGAGGTCTAAGAACAAAGCATTTGCAACCAAACACATGCAAATGTTTCAGACTCGGCTTCTTCTCTTTAATCATTTGATAAGGAGTGACACCATGTCTGTTGATTAGAGTAATGTTCTGAGTGTAGCATGCTGTGTTGACTGCTTCTGCCCAGAAATATGTAGGTAGTTTTGCTTCCTTCAACATTGTTCTGCCAGCTTCAATAAGAGTTCTGTTCTTTCTTTCAACTACTTCATTTTGCTGGGGTGTGCGAGGAGCAGAGAATTGTTGAACTATTCCTTTGTATTTGCAGAACTCTTCCATTACTGAATTCTTGAATTCAGTTCCATTATCACTTCTTAGAATCTTGACTTTGTACTTTGTGCCAGTTTCGATGAGTCTTACATGGTCCAAAAGTATCTCTGCAGTTTCATCTTTTCTGTGCAGAAAATACACCCAGGTAAATCTAGTATATTCATCAACAATGACTAGAGTATACCTTTTCTTACTGATGGACATAACGTCGACTGGTCCAAACAAGTCAAGATGTAACATGTGATATGGTTCATCAATTGAGGATTCAGATTTACTCTTGAATGATGTCCTTCTCTGTTTAGCCTTCTGACAAGCATCATAGAGTCCATCAGGAGTATATAACGCCTTTGGTAATCCTCTTACCAAATCTTTCTTAACCAACTCATTGATATTGTTGAAGTTGAGATGAGAAAGCTTCTTGTGCCAATTCCAACTTTCATCTACTGTTGCTTTACTAATGAGACATGTTGAGGGACCATCAGTATTGGTGTAGACATTGGCTTCATAAATGTTACCACGTCTTTGACCAGTTAAAACAATCCTTCCAGATGTTTTACTGATCACTTCAAAGTGAGTATCATTGAAGTCGACATGATAACCTCTGTCTGTGATTTGACTCACACTAAGCAGATTGTGTTTGAGTCCGTTCACCAGAGATACTTTTTCAATGATGACATTTCCAATGATTATATTGCCATATCCCAAAGTTTGTCCAATGTTTCCATCTCCATAAGACACTGTTGGGCCAGCTTTCTCCTCAAATTCTGATAGCAAGGTTTTGTTTCCCGTCATGTGCACAGAGCATCCACTATCCATGACTAACACATTTTTCTTTTTACCCTGCAATCAGAAACACAAAGAGCTCAGTTAGAATTTTTAAGAACCCACACTTGTTGGGTTCTTTTTGCATGCAATTTAACACTATTAGCAGCAGAAGTCTTTTTAACAAAAGCAGTTCTGTCAGATTTAAATCCATCAGAATTTGCTTTGTCATTATCAGAATTAATAGATGCATGCTTAGTATTCAGACTCTTTGTACTTTTATTAAATTTTGGCAAGGGATCATAATAGTTGTAGTACAAACTATGGTATTCTTCACATGTATAGATAGAATGCCATTTACTGCCACAGTGAAAACAAGGATTCTGTGGTTTAAAACACTGATCTATTCCTAATGTCAGACTTAGGAACTACAGTAGCCTTCTTTTTACTCCTCCTGCAATCAATAGCAAGATGATTAGAGTTACCACAATTAAAGCATGTTTTCCTTGGTGCATTTGGAATATACTTATAATTATTTTCTTTGTTTATTCCAATTTTACCATTTCTATTCCTCTTAGCAGTAGTGGTTTTCTCTCTATCTGTCGCTTCACAGATTCTATCTCTGAGTTGTTTCTTAGACAAAAGACCTATATTTTTGACAGATTTAGACTTAGAATTCTGTGTAGAAGTAGATCCCTTTTCTAAAGTAGAGTTGGGATTTTCTGGATACACATACTTGACAGGTTTTAATTTGGTCTTTGTTCTGTCCATTACATGTCTATAGGTTTTTGGATTTGTTGACTCATTCACAACAACTCTTCCTGATTTAGTTGTTTCAGTAGTAACAACTTTAACTTTATTTTTTTTGTCCTCTGGTTTATAACCTAGACCTTCTTTCCAGTTCTTATCTGTGATAAGATCGTGTGTTTTCTTTCCAGAGTGTGTCCAGGTTCTGAGTTTCTCATTAGCTTCATTAAGTTCCTTTTCAAGTGTAGTACATTTAAACTCCATTTCTAGCTTCATGTGCTTAGCCTTATCACATTCATTTTGTACTTCTTCCATGAAGAGTAACTCAGCTTCTAGATGATCATTTCTTTTAGTCAATTCTGACATCTCAGATATTATTCTAGCATTTTCATGAGATTGACTTTTAAAGCTAATATGCAGAGACTTTAAGAAAGATCTTAACTCAGAGACATTATCAGTGTCAAAATCAAAAACAACTTCAGGTACATTATTTTCAGGAGCAGCAATCTCATCCACATTTGCCATTAGTGCATAGTTCACTTTTTCTTCTTCAGAGTCTGAGGAAGAGTCCATCCAATCCTTGCTAGATGAGATTAGAGCTTTGGTTTTGGCCTTTTTGCATTCAGTTGCAAAGTGACCCATTCCATCACAATTGCTGCCTTTGCTTTCATTCTTCTTGTACCTGTTCTTGTCAGTATTGATAGGTTTCTTCTGAAAGTTGCCTTGTCTCCTAGCCTTTCTGAACTTCATCTTCTTGAAACCCTTGACTATCATAGCAACCATTTCCATCATATCAGAATCAGTAGAATCATCATCAGTATCAGTATCAGTATCAGGATTTGCATCAGGATTTGATGATGAGTCATCAGTATTGGACTCAACGACTCTACTTCTCCTTCTTGAAACCTCCACGCTTTTTCCTTTTGATTTTGATTCAGCATTCAAAGCAACAGCCTTTGCTTTGTTGGTCTTCTTATTCATCCTCTGTTGAACCTCAAGATCATGGGTTCTTAGCATCCCATAGACTTCATCAAGAGATACAATATTAAGATCATACTGATTCCTAATGATAGAGGTCTGAGTATCCCACTCCTCAGGCAGAGCTCTAAGAAACTTGGTATTTGAGTCTTCTGGATCATACTCTTTACCCACCAGAGATAGATTATTCAATAGTGTCAGAAATTTATCATACAGATCAGTGAGACTCTCATCAGATTTTGCATCAAACTGCTCGTACTCTTGAATCAACAGAGCCCTTCTGTTTCTTTTGATAGATTCAGTACCCTGGCATTGAGTCTCGAAAGTTTCCCAGATTTCCTTAGTAGTTTTACATGCTATCACTCTATTTGACATGACAGCATCAAGACTATTATGAAGAATGTTCTTCACCTTTGCATCTCTGAGTACTTCATCCTTTTCCTCAGGAGTCCATTCAGCCTTTGTCTTCTGAACATAGTGCTCAGGTATAGTATCTATTCTAGCAACCAGTCTCTTAGGGATATATGGTCCATCATATATTCGATCGAGATAGTTAGGATCAGTTGCCTCCAGATACATCAACATCTTTACCATCCATGTGGGGGTATTCAGCCTTTTTGAGAACAGGGATTTAAATACTTTCATACTTGCTTGTCAACATGTTAAGATCGTTTCTGATTGTAGTAAATCAATTTGCTCTGATACCAATTGTTGCCCGGTAATTAACAATTGTAGAAGGGGGGTTGAATACAATTGTATAAGATTTTCGACTTAAACAGAAATAATAACACAAGTATGAATATATAAAAGCTTTATTAACTCTGATATAAAACTGTTACAAACTCTCTCAAGAAATTCTTATGTTCTTGAGAGCTGCTAGGTTACAAGATAATTCGTGTAAGCGATTCCTCTTAAGTAAAACCTAAACTGTGTTTATATACAGTACACAGATACACTATCAATTATAAGATATATCAAATCAATTACATACGTTTCTTAATACATATCTTGAATGATAGCTGCATTCCTATAAATCATGTCAATCTTCCTAGATTCCTGGACTGATGTATATCCTCATGAAATCCTGATCAGCTTCCAATCCTGATGACAACACAATCCTGACGGTGCAATACTGATGACGTCAGCATCAGTATCTGATCAGTAGTCCAGGTGCTGATCATCACTTGAATCAATATCTAACATGGATCCTTATATACCCAAGCAAAAATTTCAATCTCATCAATCTTTAATTCCTTCTCAATTTCAATTGGACATTCATCAATTTTTATCTCATTTCATTAAGCTCAAAAATATTTTCTAAATTTGGTAGATCCTCAACTACATCCAATTTATCATTGTTAAGCCTAGGGCAATCGTCAACTAAACAAGCAGATTCATCATGCACAACATTTTCATCAATAACAAAACAGGAATCATGAACAGTAGGAGAATTGACCTCCGCTAATCGACTCACGGTTTCGGCTAGTTGACTCATTTGCTTTTCTAAGTTGGATATGCTTTGAGAAGTGTTCTTTTCCATTTGAGAAGTTATCTTTTCCAAGTTGGATATACTTTGAAAAGTGATGTTTTGAAATTGGAGGTTTTTTTCCGCCATTTGCTTCATCATTTCTTCAAGTGATGACAATGTAGATGAAGAAGACCCTTGATGGTCTTGGGAATTATATTGCGGATCATAACATTGATTTTCAAAAGCATATGAATAATCAATGTTAGGAGGGTAAGGAGCATAGCATGAGTTTGTAGAATATAAAGAATTCACCTGATACGCATTAAAATTCTGAAAAGAATTAAAAACTTGATATCGTTCTTGATCATAGGTGAAATCTTGAGCGTTATTCCAACCACAATAATTATCCATCGTCTCCTGAAAGAGTTAGTTCATGTTTATATCCAATAAACATGTAGACACACCAAAAAAAGGAAAGAAAGAAAAAAAACTATATACAAAGATAAAATCTAAAATATAAGAAACAATTAACTCAAAATTAATATTGTTGCCTTCCCCGGTAGCGGTGCCAATTTGAAGGTAGTATTTTTCGTAAGTTCGTTCACAGGGAAGGACTGTCAATATTGATTTCAAGTAGATTATCTCTTACAATCTAGAATTGTGGAAAATGGGGGGTTTTGAGTTTGTTGAGGTGCTTTATCAAACATCTTGCATACAATAAATAAATTGCTACAAAAATATAACTAAGTTAATGGCAACTATCCAAATTTACCAACACAATGAGTAAATGAGCAAGATAAGAGATATACTTGACCCAAGGATATAGCAAATCAAGCACTTCAACCTAACAAGCAAAATATATCCAACTCTACCTAACCAAGATAATTGGTGAAGCACACAATCACTTATTTCTCTTCTAAAAAAACACTAATTTAGTGAAGCACATAAATTAGCTCTCTTGATAATAGCTACCAATAATGAAGCACTACTAGTATAACCAAATCAAGGAATCAAACAAAGAGAGGCTAGGACAAACCCAAGGATGAGAAGCTCAACCTAGGTATTTGTACTTGAATCTTGAAGTTTAGGCACGCCAAACCTTGTGCTACTACAATGAATGTACTAACAATTACGGATTAGCACAAACAATTAGCAATTGAAATTACAAGAAGAGCAAGATGAAGCAACTTACAAATCTCCAAGCAAAATCATAAACAATACAACACAAGTATTCAAGATAGAGTGAAATAGATCTTACTTAAATTGAATGGGTTTAGTACAAGAGATGCTTCCTTGAGCCAAATAAATGGAGTTAGTTACTCATAATCAATGCTAGATTACAAGGAATTAATGTCTCCTCTCTATTTCCTACTAACCCTAATTGTGTTCTTGAAGAGGCCAAGAAGAGAGGAAAATAAGATGTGTTAGAAGTGGAGATACGATGTTGTTATGTCTCTTTTAATACACAGCAGGTTCTGTACGGCCTGCTGAACGGCCGTACATCAGCCCTTACAGAAAATCTGCTCCTTTGAACGGCCTATCGAACGGCCGTACAATAGCCCGTACGGGATAAAATCTTCTAGATAATACATTAAACACCTCCCGGCATCGCGAGCTTGCCTCTTCTAACTTCCCTCTTGAATAATCTTCGCTTTCAAGCCCAAAATAATCCATCTTTTCAACAATTAAGCATGAGGTACTGAAAGATGAAAAACATAATTAATATCGATAAAACTACATTCGAAACGAACAAAAATGCAAGAGAATAAAAGAGAAAACGTGTATAAAATACACATTATCAAACGTTCTTGGTTCAAGCCTGAATGATACTTGATGATATTGACATGGTTCAAGCCTGAATGATACTTGATGATATTGACAGTTAAATTTCAGTCACTCACTATTAAACATTCTTTGTATTGTTCGTTCAATTTTTCATCTGTATCAGCAGGAGATGAAAACACAACCTCTATAATGGATGTATTCAAATGTTAGGTAGCCACCATGTTAGGTAATCACATTTAATGAATTAACAATGGAGGCTAATCAAATATAGTGACTATCATGATGTAAGCTATGATGTATTGGTTGGTGAAATGAATCCTATAAATAGGCTTGCATATTTCATTTGTTAGACATTCAAACATTCAATAAACAATGTTTATAATTAAATATTTGTGTAATTCTTCATGGTATCAGAGCCTCTGATCTTTGAGGCCTTCTTCCGCATGTTTATTTCTATTTTCTGCAAAATTAAAATTTTCCGGCAAGTTACTATTCCGGCAAGTTCACTATTTAATGTTCACACCGGAGAAGACGATGAATAGTTGCAAATGTTGAAGACGATGAACAGTTGCAAATAGTTCTTTTACTATTTCACTGTTCACTATATCTTCTTTAAACCATTTTTTTCTGTATCTTAAACCATGGTTGCATGTTTACCATTTTCTCTCCCACATCCAACTTGAGGGGGGTATTACGGATGTAGAAAACATCCGGTGGGCATTGTAGGAAAATGAAGGAGTTATCAGCTAGCTTCCTAAAAAGATGGTGTGCTACATCAAGTTTGTCAAGTATTCATATTATTCAGATGGTCAAAAGCGTGTGATAATAAATGAGAAAAAGGTAGGCTGCACATAGTCAAGTCTCCTTTGGTAGGTTGATATTAATTGTAGGCATATGTAAGCACTGATGCATGTATTTGATTTATAGCCTATAAATAAGTGCTCAGTTATTTGAAGAGAGATACAAAAACAAGAACAACAACACAATACAATGTAGACATTACATACTTGTTCTTGTATATTCTTTGTTACTCCATTAATGAAGTTTACAATGAAGTTTACCTTGCTACATAATCTTCCACACATAGCTTATATATTCTCTATCATGGTATCAAAACTTTAAGATCCCTACCTGTGTTATTCCGATGGTAGCCATTGTCTCCGGTAGCTTCACCTCTTCCAAGTTTTTTTTTCTTTGTGACAATTACACAAACACTTTGTGAGTGTCACAAACCCAGTGGCACCGTCGTATGGGGCATCCTTCCGAGAAAGCAGTTAAGTTGCTTCCTCATGTTAGTAATAAAGACAGTCTGGATAAGGGGTGTGAAGTATGTATACGTGCTAAACATCCTAGAAACAGATTTCCCTTGAGTAATAATAAAGCTTCTAGAATTTTTGAAAAAGTACATTGTGATTTGTGGAGTCCGTATCGGTATGATTCGTCATGTGGAGCCCGTTATTTTTTGACAATTGTTGATAACTATTCTAGAACAGTTCAGATTTATTTATTGGTTGATAAAACTGAAGTATTTCGTGTATTCTTGGGCTTTGTTGCTATGGTTGATAGACAATTTTCATAAACAATTCAAGTTGTGCAAAGTGACAATGGTACAGAGTTTCAATGTTTGCTTGATTATTTTCCGCAACTGGGATTGTTTTTCAAACCTCTTGTGTGGGAACACCGCAACAAAATGGGAGGGTTGAGAGAAACACAAACATATATTAACAGTTGGGAGAGCTTTGCGATTTCAAGCAAAATTGCCAATTTATTTTTGGGGGGAGTGTGTTCTTGCTGCAGCCCATTTAATTAATCGTACGCCAACTCCTTTGCTTCAAAATAAAACTCCATTTGAAATTCTTTTTAAAAAACCACCTATCTTTGATGCAATTCGCACGTTTGGGTGTTTGTGCTTTGCTCATAATAAAAAACAGATGGAGACAAATTTGCTAGTAGAAGTCCAAAATGTGTTTTTGTGGGCTAACCGTTTGGAAAGAAAGTGTGGAGATTGCATGACCTCGATTCAAAAGTTTTCTTTGTTTCTCGGGATGTTAAATTTGTTGAGAATATGTTTCCTTTTAGTTATCCAGAAGACAAGAATATTATGTCGGATGCCTATCAAACGAGTGGTGACATTCATGATGATTTTTTTGCATCCGAGTTGGGGGATGAAAATTCTGAAATTTTTGATGATAATGGTGGGAAAAATATTGAGGAGTAGGTAGACAACCCTCCACGTACAGAACCAGCAGGCACTGGCGAAGCTAGTCGCACAGCAGCCACAGAACAGCAACAACCCTCGGAGTCTGTGGGTCGTGGATTTCGGGAAAAATATCCCTCGGTCTTGCTTCGCGATTTTGTGACTCATTCGGTGTTTTCTAATTATTCTGTGAATTATAGAAAGTTTATTGCGGTAACTGTGAATACAAAAGATCCAAGATCATTTAAGGAGGCCATGACACATGAGGGTTGGCGTCAATCCATGAAAGAAGAAATAAAAGCCTTGGAAGACAATGGAACGTGGACTTTGGAGCATCTCCCTCCTGGAAAACGTGCTCTTGGTTGTCATTGGGTATACAAAACAAAATTTCAGTCCAGTGGAGAAGTTGAGCGTTTAAAATCTCGTTTGGTTGTGTTAGGTAATCATCAAAAGTCAGGAATAGATTACAACGAGACTTTTGCTCCGGTTGAAAAAATGACTATAGTACGAACCTTTCTTGCTACTACGACATCCAAAAACTGGGAACTTCATCAGATGGATGTTCACAATGCTTTTTTGCACGGAGATCTTGATGAAGAGGTATACATGAAATTACCTTCCGGATTTTCTAGTTCGGATTCTTCTTTGGTGTGCCGATTGAGAAAATCATTGTATGGCCTGAAACAAGCTCCGAGATGTTGGTTTGCAAAGTTAGTTGCTGCTTTGAAAGGGTACGGTTTTCTTCAGTCTTATTCCGATTATTCTCTTTTCACATATACTAATGGCAATGTTCAAATAAATGTCTTAGTCTATGTGGACGATCTTATTATTTCTGGGAATGATTCAGCAACACTTATTGTTTTCAAATCGTATCTCAATGATTGTTTCAAAATGAAAGACCTTGGCTCTTTAAAGTATTTTCTCGGTATTGAGGTTGCCCGTAGCTCAACAGGCTTGTTTTTGTGTCAACGAAAGTATACTTTGGATATTATCTCTGAATCAGGTTTGTTGGGTGTAAAGCCGAGTGGTTTTCCCATTGAGCAAAATCACAAACTGGGTCTTGCCAACGGAGAATTTCTTCCAGATCCTGAGTCCTACCGATGACTGGTCGGTCGCTTAATCTATCTTGCGATCACAAGGTCGGATTATCCTATTCGGTCCACATTCTTTCTCAGTTTATGCAAGCGCTCCGCCATGAACATTGGGAAGGGGCTTTGCGTGTAGTTTGTTATTTAGAAGGCACACCAGGTCTGGGCATTTTGCTGCATGCAGACAGTGAGCTAACCTTATAGGGTTGGTGTGATTCCGATTGGGCGGCTTGTCCGCTTACTCGTCGTTCATTGACAGGTTGGCTGGTATTTCTCGGTAACTCTCCTATTTCTTGGAAAACAAAGAAGCAACATACGGTGTCCCGGTCCTCTGCGGAGGCTGAATATAGATCTATGTCTGCTATCACATGTGAGTTGAAGTGGCTTAAAGGTTTGCTGTCGAGCTTAGGAGTCCAACACCCTAAAGCGATCAAGTTGTTTTGTGATAGTGAGTCTGCGTTACATATTGCAAAGAATCCTATTTTTCACGAACGCACGAAGCACATAGAGGTTTATTGTCACATCGTTCGTGATGCGATTACTAATGGTTTGCTATCTCCGTCACATGTATCAACATCTTCACAATTGGCGGATATTTTTACTAAGGCTCTCGGGAAGTCTCGTTTTGATTTCCTTCTTTCCAAGTTGGGCATTTTTGAACCCCATGCTCCAACTTGAGGGGGGTATTATGGATGTATTCAAATGTTAGGTAGCCACCATGTTGGGTAGCCACATTTAATGAATCAACAATGGAGGCTAGTCAAATATAGTGGCTACCATGATGTAAGCCATGATGTATTGGTGGGTGAAATGAAGCCTATAAATAGGCTTGCATATTTCATTTGTTAGACATTCAATCATTCAATAAACAATGTTTAGAATCAAATATTTGTGTAATTATTCAACCTCTAAGTCTGCACAAAAGATTCGTAAGGTCCGGCTTGTTGTGCGATGGCCATCTCTTCTAAATACAGCAATCATAATAATTCTCAAATCAAAAGTGACGGATCCTCTGTCATGCCGTTTATCATCTATATCTTTCTCCTACGCAGCTCCTGCAATGGTTTTTTTGTTTCGCATTAGGTACTAAAAACATGAACTAACGCTCCATCTTTCAGTTTTCCCCAGTACAAATGGATTAGCATAATTTGTATCCAAAATATGATCGTCATAAACCAATGCAGCTTCGACGTAATCATATTGAACTTCATCCTTGTGGCTTGGATTTCTAATGCTCACGTTTGCGCTCCATGTCGCGTTTAACCCCATATTATCAAAACTAAACACTGTCATGTTTAGTTCCTGTGCGTAAATTACAGGGATATCAGAGCCATACAAAAGCCAAGTTAGGAGACTCATTATTGACATTCCAAAAAATAGTATGATCATGAGTGTAAGAAATAGACGAGCAGATTTGTAACCGTTGCTTCTTTGTGGAGGTCCTATTAGTACAAAGTTACGCGCAATAGTCTGATAATAGCCCGGTGGTGGTGGTGGTGGAGGACCATATTGGTGACTGGACTTAGGGTAGCTAGTGTACGAGGGAGGGCAGCATTGATATGTTGGTGGAAAAGGATATATCTGTGGGAAGTAAAGATCAAGAGTATACCGGTATAAGAACAAAAATACCGAACATGTGTTCGAGGCACGTAAAAACCACGCTATCCTTAAAACAGATAAGCCCCTTCCGTGTGGTGCTTGAAGGTGTGTTGGCTTCCGTCTCTCAGGATACAACGAACAAAGGTGATCTCAAGCACTTAAAGACCCGCCTTCTACGAACCAAACAAATACTTCTTCTATCTCACAGAACATTGATCCTAGAACTCTAAGAAGAATGCAAGAACAAAAGGAGAGTCTATATATTTTGGTATATCAAATATTGATGCCCAAGGACTCCTTATATAGGAGTAAAAAACTGTAACTTACAAAGCTAATCAATTTTGTAACCTCCACCCCAATAATGAACTAATCAATATAATTACATTAAAATAGGAGTTACAAAATCATTAGTATAGGAGTTACAAAATCAACAAATAAAATGCACTAAATTTTTATTCAAAAAATAGTCAATGGTCTAACAATCCCCCACATGAATAAAAATTGATAGTGAAAAAAGACTCTAAGACACGGAGATAGAGCGCATGGTAGAAACCAGCATAGGATAGGTAGGCGTACACCCTTGAACCTTCCCTTGTAAGAACATATTTACATTTCTAGAATTTCAGTAGTCGCGTTGACCTTGAACTGCTCTTCTATATTGCGAAATGATGATACATCCCCCACTGGAGTCTTTCCCTATATTTGATCAATTCTCACTGTTAAGCCCATTTTGGTCCTGAGCTTTAGCCTGGTTCTGTGAGTTTTTCCCAGAATTAGCCCCCATAATTCCTTCTTGAAGCGACCCCACTTCACTCACATAGGTGATCTCTCGAATAATACATAAGTATTATTTATTCGACATATCAAAACATGAGGATCATTAAAAGCATTGCTTAGCCTTACCCAATTTTATCACTGTTTTTCATCATAGGAATGGATCCGGGAGTAGAACCCCCACAGTGATCTCAATAAGTCTTTACAGTTAGGTTGTCCCATTGAACCAAGATCTTGGGATCTCCAGTCAACAAGGTTGGGTTTCCTTTGTATAGACTTTTGTTATGGGCTTTAGTCCTATTCCTTTCGATGATTTCACAACTAACTCTTTTGTTAACCCTTTGGTTAGCGGATCCGTCTTGTTATCTTTTGACTTGATATAGTCAATGGAGATAACTACAATTGAGAGTAATTGTGTAACTAAATTTGTTGACGACAAAGATGTATCGACATTCCATTATAATCACTTGAAATGTAGTCGTGCATCTTCACTTGGACATATTTAACATTTTGGTAATAACTTTACCAATCATCAGCCAAGGCTTCAATTCGTTATTGACATTACCAATTTTTAGCGTCCCAAAAACTTGTAACTTCAATTTATCTTATTTCCAAGTTTAAGCGTCCCTAAACTGACAATACTTATTCACCTAACTACCAAATTTGAGCATCCTCAAAATGGCAGCTATTATTTATTATGAAGCCATAGCACTTCGCAACAATATCGGGATTTTATATGCCATTTACTGTGTTTATGTTGTTTCACTCAACATAATCACCGAATCACAGACTTTCTACTCTTGCCTTAGCAAAGAAACCCTAAGGTTATCTCACGATTTCTTTCAAATCCTTATTTAGAAAGACTGTCTCAATGTTCATTGATGTACTTCAAATTTCGTAATGTCGACAATTTAAGTAACATCTTGATGAACCATACTCTTGTTACTCAAGAATAATAAAAAAATACGTCAAGTCTTTACTTTTGACTATAATCTCTAAAATATAAGTCTGACCTTTTACTTTTCATTGACCCATATATTCTTTCGAATTAGAAATGATTCGTTTGGGTCCCAATGGCATCTATCTCGCAAGAAGATCCAAATGTTATTAAACACGATTCTATCGTAAATGATCATCTCTCTATTTCGTAACATCCTTTTTCTCGTTGGATCATCAGACAATTCGCATAGCTTCTCCCACACTTTGAGTTCTACCTTTAAGCGAATTTTCAAACAATTTTGGACTTAGAAAATTTTCCAAGTCTTTTGCTCTTTCTAGGTTTAACCTCATTTCATCCAATAACTCATAAGTTTATTCGGATAAATTTTAATTACAGATTTACAAGGAACTACTAGATCATCAAAGAAGCATTCCTA
Organism: Saposhnikovia divaricata; assembly: GCA_036435485.1. Lineage (NCBI taxonomy): Eukaryota > Viridiplantae > Streptophyta > Magnoliopsida > Apiales > Apiaceae > Saposhnikovia > Saposhnikovia divaricata. The sequence continues at coordinate 118,120,502 of CM071598.1, read as the reverse complement.
GATTCCGTAATTGTATTTTAATGATCTCACAAATTAGATTCATCATCATTAGACTCAAACTTTGTCTATATATCCATCCCAAATACCTCATTTGGTTTTGGATCTCTTTATACCATACTAGGTATTGGTATCATGACATCTTCAAGATACCCCCACATTTCGAATATTTCTAAGAAATTCAAAATGCATTCCAAAACTAATAGGAACCAATTATTTTCTTTCATGGTATCATGTTTAAGGAATGATTAGTCTCTTCATAACTAATATCCTCATATTCAGTGATAGTCTCAACTGATCGCAATATTTTTATTTATTTTTTCTCAAATTTCAATTTGGTTCACAAGAGAACCTAGTTTTCTGGCTCACCAACTGGTACAACCAGAAGAGGCCCGAGGAAGAATTTACGAAAAACCCACTTTCAGTGATCTTTGATCAACTAATCGTTAGGGTTTAACAATATTCAAGATTTCTCCAAATTTCAGCATACAGAGCTAACCGCAATGCCGTATTAGGTATCATACGGATCACCATAATAGGCTCGTGTGTCATTGTCGCAACAGACCGACACCAACATGAGATATAATAATTTTTCCAGAGGAACGAATCCAGTCGGAAAAAGATAAATCTCATGTCGACCCACACCCTGTACTCCATAGGTACAAGATTCGTTAGGTTTTTAATGTTTCGAACCATTCAACCAAGATTGATATAATAATTAAGCTAATAATTTTGTAATTAAAATCATTAGTATTTATCTCATAAGTCACAAGGCTATACATGCATGATGCATTAAATTATCATGAGTATTGAGACCATAGCATGACCTATCAACACTACTTTAATACAGTAATACTCATAAACATGACCTGTGAGTCTGTGACACTACAACAGAGCATGTCAATTCACAAAAAATAAAATACACCCAGGCTACTATGGATGTAAAAGATAAGAACAACCGCTGCATATTAAACCACTAACAGCAACATCATAGTAATAATACCACAATCGCATAAAAACAATATACTCTCAAAGAATCCAAATAAATCAGTTTATTAGTTAAACTAATTCATATGAATTATATTATCTGTTTTAAGCTTGTGGGAAGTAAAGATCAAGAGTATACCGGAAAGCAAAATTATAAGAACAAAAATACCGAACATGTGTTCGAGGCACGTGAAAACCACGCTATCCTTAAAACAGATAAGCCTTTTCCGTGTGGTGCTTGAAGGTGTGTTGACTTCTGTCTCCCATGATACAACGAACAAAGGTGATCTCAAGCACTTAAAGACCCGCCTTCTACGAACCAAACAAATACTGCTTCTATCTCACAGAACATTGATCTTAGAACTCTAAGAAGAATGCAAGAACAAAAGGAGAGTCTATATATTTTGGTATATCAAATATTGATGCCCAAGGACTCCTTATATAGGAGTAAAAACTGTAACTTACAAGGCTAATCAATTTTGTAACCTCCACCCCTATAATGAACTAATCAATATAATTACATTAAAATAGGAGTTACAAAATCATTAGTATAGGAGTTACAAAATCAACAAATAAAATGCACTAAATTTTTATTCAAAAAATAGTCAATGGTCTAACAATATATGCGGTGGTGGTGGTGATTCTCAATAAAGATAAGAGTAATGCTAGATATCCCAAATTGAATTGCTACACTTGTCATTTGAAAAATTTTTTGGGAACCAATTTGGGGTACCTAGCATTTTCCTAAAGATAAATACAAAAAATTAATAATTTTACGATTTCGGAATTATTTTTGTTTTATCTTTTGAATTACATATATAAAGGATATAAGTACCGAAACTTGTATCATTTGATAGCCTAAAACGACTATACTGTAAATTATAATCCTTATTACAAACATCAAAATCATATGTCGAATTATATTTGTGGTAGAATTGAGTTTTTGAATTACATATATCAAGAATTTCATAAATACTGAAACTTGTATCATTAAATAGACTAAAATGAATATACTATAAATTATAATTTTTACAAACATCAAAATCACATGTCGGATTATATTTGTGGTAGAACTAGGGACGGATGCAACGTCTTTGAACCCCATTAGACAATTTACTTTCTACTATATATCCATGCATTTTTTGTGTTTGTAGAAATAAAGAAGTCTGGTCATATATAGACTTCTAAAATTCTGATAGATATATAGGAATTGAGTGACTATATCTTCTTTACACAGATCGATCTTTGTATAGGGACCATTGGTAATAGTGCTATAAAATTTCGTGAAGCTGAGTTATATTTCATATGCAAATATAATTCATTATAGAGTTTGTGTTTCGGAGAAAAAACTGGCTCTCACTTGTGTGGAAGTCTGGTTCCACTCCTGGGTAGAATTATTTGGATCCATAAGATGGCACTTGTTTTTCAATAATATTAGTGTTTTACTATTTTAATTTGGATAATGCTAAACTTAGCGCTTAGGAGTTAGGGTTATGGTTAAGAATTAATATAAGTGGATAAATTTATGAGAAAATTACCAAAATAATCATATTTGAGCATATCTGGCCCTATTTACCGATCTAATACGGCGTTTCGTGTGAAGTGTCAGTGGCTAATGCGGCGTTTCGTGTTGTGCCGTATCAGCAACTGATACGGCGTTTGGTGTGCCGTATCATGTGCCGTATCAGCACCTAATACGGCGTTTGGTGTGCTGTATCAGCGTTGATACTTCACACGAAACGCCGTATCAGTGCTGATACTCTTATAGGCCCCGCCAGGGGTACTAAACTTTTAACCTAATACGTTACACCAAACGCCGTATCTCGATGTTGCGGCACACGAAACGCCGTATCAGATGATGATACGGCACACGAAACGCCGTATTTGATGGATACGGTGCACGCAATACCGTATCCCGTCAGTATTTAGGGCCAACTTTTCCAGAATTAGTAATTTGGGCAAATTTATCCCAAAAATGATTATTTTGGGCCTTCACCCTAAATTTATTTAATATGTTAATTTTACACTTAATATATCGATCTTATACGAATCTTAATATAATTATTTAGCAATTTGAGATGTTTATATTAGTGAAAATTAATGTGAATGTAGGAGGATCCATTATTATTACTCGGAAAATTAAATTAATGCTGTAAAGGAGAATTGAAAAACCAAAATTTAATTAAATAAGTAAATATAAATGTAAAAAATATAAAAATATTTAATAATTAATCATAATCGTAATAGCTCTTAGCGCCATGGTAATCATTTCCCTTTTAATTTTATAGCATTTGAAATTTCCACAATAAAAATGGACCAAAATTTTGAAATGGAAAGGGGAGTGAAAAAACGTACACAAAAATAAATAAAGATATAAGTAAAGAAATAATAAAAATTCAAACAGAAAACACAACCCGAAATGTGGTTGTGGGCCTAAAGGCCCTAAACCAAGTAAAAGTATAATAATAATAAAATAAAGTTACAAAAGCGTCTCTTCATTTACTACGTAGGGAGGCTTCCACTTGAGAAATAAAAGAGCTGTTTGGTGAAATCAATCAATCAATCTAGGGTTTCAATCAAACTTGTGAGTTTTTATACCCCCAATTTCTTTTATCATTTGTATGCGATCACATATAATACAATCTATCATTTCCGTATATTTACACGCCTTTTGTGTTTCGATTCAATTGTTTTAATGCCATCATATATATATATATATATATATATATATATATATATATATATATATATATATATATGTACGTTGTTTTGTTGAATGCGATCTTATTGTTTTGTTTGTTACGCTTGAATGCGGTCTTGATGTGTTCGATTCCATGTGGATTTATTGGTCTATTTATCGCGTTTAGTTGTACTTGAAGAAGAATCTAGTGCTTGGTTTCAATTTATTTTATCGGTTTAACTGCTGTCCTATGGGTGTACACCTCGACGACCTTATTCCGTTAGATAAAAAAATGTAGGCGACGGGTTAATTATGTACCAGATTAATTATTGGTTTGAACAATTTTTGTTAGATCTTAAATTCAAGAGTCGAATTTAGGCTAACTAGTCAAGTAGGGTAGAATATTTGGTCTGGAGTTGTACTGTTTGTTTTTATGCCAGATTAATAGAATCTTATGATGAGTGAGAGTTTAAGAGGATGGCCAGCAGTTTATGATTTTTATTGGTTTCAACAATATTTACTTCGTTTAGTTACATCTAAATGTAGCAAACATCGTATAAGGCTTCATCTCAGCAATGGATCACTCTGTCACGAAATATATGAGCGATTTTCACCCTGTGGAGCAAAATCTGAGGCACTTTAATATGTCATATTCATTTGAATTATTTGAATTGTGAAGATATTAATTATAGTTCTGTTGTACATTTTCTGATTGTTGTAATATTCTAGTTCTGTTGTGCATTTTCTTGTTTTTGATTTCTGAGTGTCCTAATTGAAATGTGTTGACAGTTTCATATTAATCTTTATCTATTTTAATCTCTAGGGTATATTATTTCTTGTAATAATCATGTTATTTTATTGGATGTTCGTTGTTCTAATTAGTAATTTGGACCCCTCTTCGGTTGGTAATACTGAAAGATTCTTAGTACAGTGTCAGCGTATAAATGATTGTACACTCAATTTACAAGGCGATGCTAGGTTTCTAAAGCTCTATCTTGTACCCAACTGATAGAATTTTCTGATTACTGAGTTTGGACCATTGCAAGCAAGTTGTGAATTATTAATTCTAAATATGTTTTTATATATTTGTTCTATAGGTGAACATGCCATTTTTAATATATGCTCAGTTTCAGACATCCTAATGGACCATCTGACTCAGTACAAGAGCAATTTTGACCCTGATGAGCAGAGTTTGAGGCACTTCTAAGTGCTATGTTGATTTTGTCTGTTTCAACTACAAAATATTGATATGTTATTATTCATTTTACTTGTTTGAAGTGCTGAACCTTTTTAATTTTACTTATCTTTTTGAATATCATAATTAGAATGTTTCAGCAAATACATATAAATTTTGATGTTGAAAGTGAACTCCTGACGAGGGTTATATTTTTATCTTGAAAACATTTTACAACTTAGCCATACACTTCTAATTGTAATTCATTTCCAGTGATCTGTTAATGAACTGAGGCAATGAAGGCAGGAACATATTCTTTGAATCCCTACGCAGAAGCATACATCCCCATCTCCAGAAGAGGGATCCCTGATGAAAACAAGGGTTTTGAACTGACAGAAAATGCTTCTAGGAGTGGAGATGAGGGTTTCAAGCGTGGGCCACAATCTGTGATTACAACAACAAATAACCAGTACCAAGTAGCTCCTCAAAGCTACAATGTCCAAGGTACTGTCTCTAAGGATTCTAAGTTGAAGAGTCACACTGTTCATGGCCCTGATGAGATGACAGAGAAGCACAAGTGGGACGAGCAAAGGGACATGGATTTGACATATCTTCAGATGACATTTCCTGGTGTATCAGATGATTCTCTTTCTGTTGTCTATCTAGCTAACAGCGGTGACCTGGATGCGACAATTGAAATGCTGGTTCAACTTGAGGTAAAGTTTTGATTCTATTTGAATAGAAGGTGTGTGAATTGTTTTGAAGTGCTATTCACGATTGATATACTTTTCTAGTTTTCTTTTACTGATTTATGTGTATTCGTCCTAGATGAGCTGTTAAAGCATCATGTTATCTTGAATGATAAACAAGAAGCATGTGTTTTGGACCAAGGAAATATAGGAGATAAGAACCTAAGAATGTTTGAGTTGGTCCAATCGGAATATGATGAGATAGATTGTCCAAATGAGCTAAACTGAACAAAATCGACCACTTGCAATGAGTAAAAACCGTTGAAGAGCGTCTCTATTTTTGTTGTGCAAGGGAGACAATATAGCTTCCCAATTTATTCTCGAAAGCTCCTCTGTTGTCTCCCTTTCCTCGACAGTTAGTCTTAGAACACTCTTGGTGTTTATTATTGATGAAGTACTTAATGCTTGATTGTGTACCCTAATACCCTTCATGTTAGTAGTTGAGTCAAAGATCTTTTTTGTTGGTGTTTATTATTGGTGAAGTACTTCATGCTTGATTGTGTACCCTAATACCCTTCATGTTAGTAGTTGAGTCAAAGATCTTTTTTGTTTAGAACTTTTCCTGATCAGAAACTTACATGAGATAAGAATATAATTTTTTATCAATTTATTACATTAGTACACATGATACCCTTTTTACGCATGATTTGATAAGACTCTGGTGGCAGCAGATATGATTATGGTTTGTGGCTGCAGATATGAATATGGTTTGCATGCTCTTGTTTAGAGCAGATTAGATACAGATCTTGAACATTCTTCTTCTGCCATGCGTAAAATCTTGTATTGCTAACATTTGTAGTATTGAATATTCTCCTTCCTTGGTAAATCTTATCCCTCCTTCCCTTTATTATTATTGTTATTATTATTATTATTATTATTATTATTATTATTATTATTATTATTATTATTATTATTATTATTATTATTATTATTATTATTATTATTATTATTATTATGATGATGATGATGATGATGATGATGATGATGATGATGATGATTTTGTTTTTCTATTCAGTTTGCATTATTGATAATTTGATTCATTATTGTTTTTCGGAATTAAGGATAAGGATTTTCTGGGTTTTTGTCATGGTGTGTGGTAAATGTAATATAGAAGCAGTGGTTTCCTTGAGTAGTTATTCTAAATTGGAAAGTAAAGTCAAAGAATGTGTGTTCTCATTTTGTAGTGATCCTTTGAAATGAGGTATGAATATACGATATACTAGTGACCACCATAATACCGAGGCACTAGCAGGTAGTAAATTACACATATTTGGTACTGTATGATATATATTCTTTAAAGAATAGACGGGGCACTATAAGGTAGTAGTAAATTACACATGTTTATAGTGTAGTTTATGTCGAGTACTGGATGCTATATATTCTATAAAAGAACCAGATGAGTATGGATTTGTAAATTACTGATTGTTTTACTTCACAGCTATATACCGGAGATTCTTCTGAAAATCTTCCCGACACTTTAGACATTGGTGATGTAGCAGAATCTGGGACTTCAAGCCACAAACTGAAGAATGTGTCGAAGAGTGAAGTTGGAGGTTGCTCGTCAGGTGGTAGTCAGCCTCTTTCAACCTAATTAAGCCTGCAAACAACAATAGATACAGTCTATGTTCATCCATCTGTCCCTCACACCGAAGTTTTCTGGAAACCAAATTGTGAATGTGCATTCGTAGTAGGTTTTACTTGCATACAGTGCGATGTTATGTACAGTTTGGAGCTCGCTCTGCTTTTAGTTTTAACTGCATTTTGGACCCTGCCACGAAAATATAAAGTTGTAGATGCAAGTGATTGTCATTAATGACTACAAGAACTACTTTGTTAAAACACGTTGGTGATGAGAAAGTCAGTACCAAAATGAAATAGATATCTTGAACTGATACCATGTGGTTATGCTCCGTCTGCGTTAAGTTTATGAAGTGAATACGGTTATCCCCTTCAATATGTAAAACCAGTCAGATATACATGGCCACGGTTCGTGAACCGCGGGTTCCGGTTCGTGAACCGCCGGTTCCGGTTTGTAAAAATCTTGAACTGGAACCTAAACCTTAACAGGATATAAACCGCCGATTCCGGTTCAGGTTCAGGGTTTGACCCGGTTTTGACCCGGTTCCGGTTCCGGTTTGAACCTTATATATACATTATACTTGATACGTTTTTTTCGAAATACGATAAGTTTTTCTGAATTTGGATAGAATGAATTATAATTTAGAAGTATTGTAATGCTAAGTAATTTTTTAAAATTTGTAAGATGCAAACCGTTTTAAAAGTTCATGAATATAATAGTTTCACTTTTATTAAGTGGTACTTTCACGTAAATTAATTTAATGTTAAATTCATTGGTACTTTTTTTTTTATTAAAACATTAGTAAATATTACAATATATTTTAAATGTTTTACAAGAATACAACAAACAATAAAATATATTACAATAAATTTTAAATGTTTTACAAGAATACAACAAACAATAAAATTTATTACAATAATTTTTATAATCTATACTACATTAATACATAGCCAGTCATTACTAACGATTGACCGCCGGTTTGAACCGCCGGTTCGAACCGCCGGTTCACCGGTTTCAATACACACAAACCTGAACCTTAACCTTTAAAATAAATAAACCGGCGGTTTAGGGCCGGTTCCGGTTCGGACCGGTTTTGACCGGTTTTGACCCGGTCCGGTCCGATCCGGTTTTCCGGTTCCGGTTCCGGTTTGGCCAAGTATACAGTCAGATTGTCGTCTTCTGTTCCAATTTGTACTCTACATTTCTTCCTATGGACCTTTTTTTATGAAAAGAAAAAACAGAGAATAAAAAATAACTGTGGTTTTGATAACCTTGGTATTTCTTAAACGACACTAAAATTAAAAAAATAAAATACATGGGATGAAATATTATAATTTTCGTAAATTCAGTTTTAAAAATGTTGAAATTCATTAACTAAAATTTGATGAATGACCAGAAAATATATAAGTTAAATTGTGGAACATCATTAGCCAGAGGCAAAGACTGAATCTGGTTAAAGAGTATTCCCCATGTCGCAATATATTCAACTATTGCAAGTGCGGAAGCGACAGCCTCGGTAACCTGAACTCGAGGTTCTTTACTTTGAATATAAGACTAGCAGGTGGCAGCTATATACAGTAACAACACTACTTAAATAGAGATGAACCCCAATAAGGTTTGTATGTAAGTTTTTCCACACCATTTCAATAATATCCACCACACAGCACAGGCTTTTTACAAGATACTGAAGCACGTAGCAATCTAGCACTATAGATTCATTATCCACCCAAATCCTTTTTGAAAGATGTCTTCCAAATTAGTGAGAACCAACTAGACCTTATCAAGACAAAGATCTCCGCTGCAAATGATTGCCAATAAATTGGCTACACACACATTGAATAAGCTCGAGAGACTTTTTCAAAAGATCCTGCAGTCTGCAGATATGGATCATTACGAAGTTGATGCGCTTTTTCCAAAACACTTTCAGCAAGGATAACTTTTTTACTAGCATAAGCTGATAAGGGGTCAGCTCTGTCTAATATTCTTACAAGCCAGATTGCACGCGAGAAATGCAACTAGCAGGACCTTGCATGAATGCTCTACTCTTGTCTATTCCCTTGAGGTTGAGGATGTCAACAAGGAACTTAATCAGCAAAACTTATGTCTCCAATAAAGAAATCAATTATCGACTCCAATGCCTATGACAGCTTCACAAGGTCTCTGGACTCGGGACTCGTGAGCTAGTTGGCATATTCATCAAAATTGTACTACATCTCTTGACCTAGCCGAGCCGTCTACCGTTCCGTAACAGTAGCAGTAAAAGGTATCGGCATATTCACCAAATGCAATTTATCAATAAAGTTTCTCTACTTCTGCACTGTCTCAAAATGTTTGAATCTTCGTTGCAATCTTGTACATGTCCCGGAGAAGCCGGCCTATTCCTCTAATACCATTTCTCATTGTAAATATCTGGTTCACCGATGTTAAACTTCTCCATGCTTTCAGCGAAATATCACTTCTTCTTTAGGGAGTGGCTCACGAGCCAGTTAAGATAGAATCCCCTTTGTAAATCCAGCTTGGAGAAGAAAGGCTTAAAATGGTAAATAAAGTGCAAATAAATAACCGAAGAAACTCAGAAAAACTCCCTTACTAAAAGAAACAATGCTCAGAGAGCTACAGAATGATAAAAGAAATAAGAGATAACATTCATCATCAAGCGGATATTTACAGGAAACGTGGGACGTAGCCACGTATTGCGAACCCGATACTTCGTTCCCGAATCGGGAACAAACGCGACTCGAAACATTGTGGAACGCGACCCGAAACGTTGACAATAACGACCTGTATTATCCAGTACTAATGTCTTTGTATAAACTATCTTTTAACATTTTGAACACCCCAAGTCCCAAGCTCAATTAAATGTATCATTTTCAGGCCCAATAACCTTATAAATCACAAAATATTAGCAAACTTATAATAATATATAAGTTACAATAATTTTGATGATAAATATTTATATTATTAATTGAGTTTTTAATTGGAAAAATCCATATTATAGAAGATTTTTTTATAAAAAGACCCATCGTACCCATGCGTTCCATCGTACCAATACGTTCCGTCATACCGGATTCACTAAAAGTGATGTTCCGCGTATCCGTTTCTGTACCCGGTTTCGAATCGAACCCCACCTTATGTGACTACCTCTACTCTCCACGTTCTTCTCTATTTAACCCAACATATAGCCACGTGTCCACATATGACTGGTAGGATAATAACAGAATGTGGGCTCTAGATCCAATGTTGATACTCCCCTCCAATGCTAAATGACATCGTTGGCTTACATTGACTTTTAATTAAAAAGTTTGACCTTCAGAATTATTTAAATAACCACTTCGTTACAAACCATTCCCCTTAAGATAATTCTTGTCCTCAAGAATTAAACTCTGGAAATTGCTCTTGGATTACTTCAGCATCCTCCCAACTAGCATCTTCAGGAACTGAGTGGCTCCATTGGATCAACCATTGCACTACAACTTGATTATGCTTCTTAACCATTCTTCTCTGCAAAATCTTGACAGGATATACCAAGAATTGTCCCTCTTGACCAATCTTAGAGAGTTTAGTAGAAACCCCATACTTAGAACCAATTTTCTTCTTCAACAAACTAATGTGAAAGACTGGGTGTACCATGCTATGCTCTAGCAGGTCCAGTTTATATGCAACAACTCCTACCCTAGTAATTACCTTAAACGGCCCAAAATACTTGTGTGACAGCTTTAGAAATCTCCTCACAGCTACTGATAGTTGCCTATATGGCTGAAGCTTTAAGTAAACTAAATCTCCAATCTGCAGTGTGGCCTCCTTCCTCTTAGCATCAACATATTGTTTGTATTTATTCTGAGCAGCTTGTATTGCTTCCTTGAGAAAACTGTTCATGGCCTCCCTTCTCAACTGGAAATCCTGAACTGATTCCACAGAAGTCCTATTGCCAGATGGAATGCAGAATTGTCTGGGTGCAACACCATAGAGGGCTTGATAGGGACTCATTTTAATTGCAGAATTATAAGTGCTGTTGTACCACCATTCAGCTAGAGATAGCCAACTGCTCCATTGCTTAGGTCTGTGACTTACCATTCCCCTGAAATATTGCTCAATGCATCTATTAAGTCTTTCTGTCTGACCATCTGTTTGAGGATGGTATGAAGTGCTCAACTGCAACTTTCCAGCTATTTGGAAGAGAGACTTCCAAAATTGGCTTGTGAATATCTTGTCTCTATCAGATGTGATGGTTTTAGGAAGACCATGGAGTCTGTAAATATTGTCCAAGAATAGTTGAGCAATGGTTGTAGCACTATAGGGTTGAGACAGTGGGATGAAATGCCCTACCTTGGTAAATCTGTCAATCACCACTAAGATGCAACTCTTATCACCAAGTTTAGGAAGACCCTCAATGAAGTCTAAGGATATATCTCCCCAAATCTGATTGGGAATTGGTAATGGTTGCAATAGTCCTCCAGAAAAAGTATTACCAGTCTTGATCCTTTGGCAAGTATAACAAGCCTCCACATAATCCACCACATCTTGCTTCATTCTAGGCCAATAGAAAAATTTAGATATCTTCTTAAAAGTGGCATTTTGTCCTGAATGACCCCCTATTGGGCTGTCATGAAATTCCCACAGAACCTTATCCTTCAATCCACCATTTGAGCCAACATAAATCCTACCATTCAGTTTGAGCAATCCTTTAGAGAACTGAAATTGAGCATAAGCAGTTGCCTTAGTGGCTATTCCTTCAATGATTTGTTGAACCTGACTATCACCTTCATAGCTTTGTACTACCTCATTGAGCCACCCTCCTTCCACTGTAGTGATTGCTAATATTTCAGAGTTAGTCTCTGCTGTAGGGAGTCTACTAAGGGCATCTGCCACTACATTTTCTTTCCCTTTCCTGTATTCAATCTCAAAGTCCAACCCCATTAGTTTGGCCAACCATTTTTGTTGGTCAGCTCTCCAATAGGTATTTTAAACTCTGATGGTCAGTTCTTATTATAAAATGGTTGCCCTGTAAGTAAGTGTGCCATTTCTGAGTGGCCATTACAATAACTAGTAGCTCCTTTTCATAGGTGGAGAGCTTTTGATGCCTTGGAGCCAAACCTTTACTGAGGTAAGCCAGAGGTTTTCCTTTTTGCATAAGAATTGCTCCTATTCCTTTATCACTGGCATCAGTTTCAATGGTGAAGGAAGTGTTGTAATCTGGCAAGGTTAGAATAGGGGCAGTAGACATAGCAGTTTTCAATTGACAGAAGGCTGCATCTGCATTGTCATCCCAATGAAACATTCCCTTTTTGAGCAAGTTAGTAAGAGGCCTACTGATAACCCCATACCCCCTTATGAACCTTCAACAGTAACCAGTTAGGCCCAGAAAACCTCTCAGCTACTTCAATGTGGTTGGAGTAGGCCATTCAAGCATAGCTTGAACCTTAGATGGGTTAGTAGAGACACACTCAGCTGAGATGATATGGTCCAAATACTCTACCTGCATCTGACCAAAAAGACATTTACTCTTCTTTGCAAATAACTGGTGCTTTTGCATCTGCTATAGAACCTGTTCTAAGTGTGCCAGATGATGCTCCAAGGTATCACTGTAAACAAGTATATCATCAAAGAACACTAATACACTCTTCCTCAGATGCTCTTCAAAAACCTCATTCATTAGAGCTTGAAAACTGGCAGGAGCATTAGTGTGCCCAAATGGCATCACTTTAAACTCATATAGTCCTTGATGAGTCCTAAAAGCAGTTTTATAAACATCTTCAGGGGCTACTCTAATCTGGTGATACCCTGCTCTAAGATCAAGTTTTGTAAACCAGCTGGCTCCCTTTAGTTCATCTAATAGTTCATCAATGAGGGGAACATGATACTTGTTTTTAATAGTAATTTTGTTGAGCTGTCTATAGTCAACACACATTCTCCAGGTGCCATCCTTCTTTTTTACTAAAATAATTGGAATTCCTCCTTAACCAAGGAATTCTAGAAAAACCAAAACTCTTAACCATCTCACTCCCCAAGGAATTCGACTTGGTACTAGGTGTCTTAATGGGGGTAACCATAGAAGGTCTACACGCTCTAGCTTCTTCTTGTTTTGCTAAGAAGACCGTATCCACCAAGGTTTGTGGTCGAAACATACGAACAGAATTCTAAATATTATCCTTCAACCCACTCAAGAAACTAGAGACCAAGTAATCCTCTGTGAAGCCCTTGTTCTTTTGAGCAACTTGAGCCCTTAGCTCCTCAAAACGATCTTCATAATCAGAAACAAACCCTGTCTATTTTAGTTTATTAAATAGGTCCTACACATCTTTATTCTCAGGATTTTTAAACCTGGCCACCACATCATTTTGAATCAGTTTCCAATTGAGATTACCCTTGCTGGTTTGGCAATATCTATACGAAGTACTAGCTCGACCCTCAAAATGCATACTAGCAATCTTAACCTTCTTGCTTTTGTCGATATTAATGAAATCAAAGTATTGTTCAGCCTTGATAACCCATCCCTTTGGGTCATTTCCTTCAAACTTAGGAAAGGTGAGTTTAGGTGTTGGATTAAAGTTGTAAGGTTGGGAACCATAGGAATGAGAAGGACTGTGGGGTGGGTAATTCTACTGGTTATTGAAGTTGGTATAGGTGAAGGGCAGGGTGGTATATAGTGTTGCATAGTGATTATAAGGAGGCACAAGCAATTTGTTACCAGTGAATGGCTGATTATGCCCAGATTGAGTGGAGTTAAAGATAGATGAGTGAGGTTGTGTGACCAATGGTTGGGTGACTGGTGGTGATTAGCCTACAGAGACAGTGCTATAGGTTGGGAGGGCATAATAAGAAGGTGTACTGATGTGTGGAACATGAAAATGGCCAGTAGTGTGTGGCATATATTGAAATCCATGTGGTGGTTGAATAGATATCTATGAGTGTGGTGCTGCAGATAAACCCAACGAAGAATACACAGGGGGTGTGAGAGGTGTTACCTGGGTGAAAACAGTAGAGGAATCGCTAAACTCAGATCTAATGATGGAATTGTGAGAGCTGTCTCCGTTGTTGGTAACCATACTATAAGGTTGCATCCCACCATCACTAACAGGGATGTTTGTATTCTCACTAACATGATGTGTCAATTGCAAGAGTAATTGTTTCAATTCCCCCAAAGTATTGTCTACTTTCTCCATTCGTACATCGATTTGCTCCATACGAGTGCCCATCTCCGAAAACTTCTGTTTATCCTCCCCTCGTATCTTAGCTATTTGTTCAGAAATCTCCCCCAATTTCAAGTCATGAGCCCCAACTCTTTCATCCAAACCCCTAAGACATGTACCGTCAGCCATGAACGAATCCAAGGATAGACAACTCTGATACCACTTATAATACTAATAGAAAATAATGGCTTAAAATGGTAAATAAAGTGCAAATAAATAACTGAAGAAACTCAGAAAAACTCCATTACTAAAAGAAACAATGCTCAGAGAGCTATAAAATGATAAAAGAAATAAGATAAAACATTCATCATCAAGCCTGCCTCTACTCTCCACGTTCTTCTCAATTTAACCCAACATACATCCACCTGTCCACATATGACTGGTAGGATAATAACAGAATGTGGGCTCTAGATCCAATGTTGATGCTCCCCTCCAATGCTAAACGACATCGTTGGCTTACATTGACTTTTAATTAAAAAGTTTGACCTTCAGAATTATTTAAATAACCATTTCGTTACACGTTTTAGGAAACAAAAAACAAGACATGAAAAAAGAAGGAATAGACTGAGCTACATTCTTCAAAAGAATTGTTTTACCAGCCCTAGAGATAGGTTTATCACCCCATTCTTGAATTCTTTTCCTAATTTGTCTTTCAGAAAACCAAATACCCTCTTCTTCGAATGGCCAATCAAAGAAGGTAACCCCAAATAGTTACTGGTACTAATATCGTTATGAACTCCCAACAAGTCTGAGAACTCTAAATGTTTATCAATCCTTACATTCGAGCTAAACAAGATACCTGACTTTTGAAAATTGATAGCCTGGCCTGATTGATCTGCATAGTAAGATAACAGAGATTTAACACATAAAACCTCCTCCTTATTAGCTTTTAAGAAGAGAAATCTATCGTCTGCAAAAAGGAGATGTGAAATCTCAGGAGCAGTTGGGCTGATACTACATCCACTAATCTGACCAATATATAGTTGCAACTACATCAAATTTATTCGAAAGACCTTTCACACAAAATAGAAACAAATAGGGAGAGAGAGGATCCCTGTAACAATCCCAGATCCGGGGTCGGGGATCCGGTCGTTACGGTCTCACATTCCATAAGTAGTACTTGAACTTGAATCAAAATAAATAAACTGCATGCTGTGACCCCACAATAATAACACATCACACAACTAGTTATAGTCCCAGAGCCGAAATTGGAATAAGTATCTAGTCATTGGATCCACAAGTTATAAGTTATTACAAACCCAAAATAATTACAGATTAAGCTTAATAGTTTCTTGTCGTTGTTTAACATAAGTGATAATTATCAATTAGTCCGATACACAAAAGTTTCCAGCCTAGCCTATTAGTTGCTCCTACCTCAGTAATGGCGGCTATGACATCAACGGGTAACCCTCTGACGGCTGACACCTGCTTGCGCCGAGTGCGCCTTGGTCGGGCCATCTGCTCTAGCTGTTGTTGTGATATAGATAAATAAAGCAAGGGTGAGCAATAGAGCCCACCAAATTAGTTTGTAACTGATCAACAATATATAATGCATAAAACGAACAAGGTACTAGTATCATGTAAAAGATGAAGTTACAAGGTGATTCAATATATAACTTCCATAAGAGTATCTGCTATGCAAAAGTATAATCCAGATATCAACATATATAATAAAAGGGGAAATTGTAAAATAGATATTGCAATGTCAGTTTGAACACTTTTCAAACCCCTGCCAACCTGATCAGAAGTCTCTTCGATACGTGTTGCAGGAAATACCCATCAACCTGATCGGAAGTCTCTTCGATACGTGTTGCAGAAAATATCGAAATTCGGATTATGAATTAATACTGGAGTATTCACCGTGCCAGTTGTCCCAACCTACGATGATCAGTCAAAGGTTGTACAACATAGATAGGGTTTTACTACCGGTAGAAGAAAGAACTGACGGATTTACTTGTGTACCGCCCTCTAGTAACTCCCTGGCCAACAGTTGGGCCTTGGGTTGGACCGGCGCTACTCGGCCTCTAACACGACTCCTAGTTCAAATAGAATCCATGACTCTGAAACGTAAAGTTCGTCCTCCATTCCCCAAGTATAATACTTGTTGATAGGACTCCACAAAGTAGTCTTATGTAATTGGAAAGGAAAATTCACCAATATTTCCCAAGCTGTTGCTTGTTAATGGATATGGACTTGTTTCATCAATCTTACCCCTCGAGTGTTGAGGAAGTAACAAATACTCATTTTGATGTATAGCAACCAAAGTTGCGAATGAAAATAATACTTTCAAAAGTTTATGACCGGGCAGTCAATCATAATAAATAACAGTCCCTCATGTAGGGTTCCCTATATTTCGGAAGTTTGAGCGAGCATTTAAATCTTCTTAAAAGATAGGTTTAAATGAAAAACAGAGTTTTGGAAACCTCCCCTTGATAAAAATAATCGTTATAAGGCTCAGAAATATTCCTTATAATTCTTGAAGGTCAAAGATGATATAAACCATTTTTAAAAACCAATTTAAAAGTAATTAATAAATGTTCAAGTAATATTTATTGAATCATAAATATTCACATATTATCTTTAGTCAAAATAATTGCTTATAACTAACCCTCGAGAGAATATATAAAATAATATTCACTAAATAAATCCTTAAGTGAATATTTCAAAATCTCATTAAATAAATAAACCTTTAAATGAATATTTAAAATACTATTAATTAAATAAATAATCCTTGAATGGATATTCAAAATAATATTTATTTAATAAATAATAAATGAATAATATTTATTCGATATTTTTATCAAAAAATAATCTCAAGAAATATGGAAATATCGACTCCCGGTCTATATTAAAGAATATGGATCATACGCCCTACACTAAGGGCCTTTGCAAAAACGCGTCTTATAACTAATATCTCATATCTAGCTTATAAGCCAATAATCAAATCATTGCTCAAGTATCACAATATATTTTCTCGAAAATAGTTATGCATGTTATGTACACATATAGCAGAAATCATATATAATCACAGCAACAGTTTGATAAAGGTTTGAAACTTGCCTGGAAGTCCTGTAGGGGTAGTGTGTCTCGGGTCGGTCCGGTGATCTATAAATACACAAGATATTCAAGATTAATCATTTAACGCTTTGAAAAGCTAAGTATGTACTTTACTTAAACTAAACACATTTTGAAGTTATCTCGCTATGCACATTCTAACGTAACTCCCATTGACACCGTTATGATCCGACACTTGCTCATTATCAAGGCATGTCATTATACTTACCATTGATAGGTACTTAAGTCGTACAAGTTCTAGGGTTGGTCTTTTACTTTGAAAGATTATACCTAAAGATTCATTGTCCATTTTCTAAGTGGTTTTTCAAAGTTATAACTAAGTGTACCTCAAAGGGGTTCCTTCGCACTTAACCTCGATTCGAACATTTTTATAAAATCGAAAAATGATCCTTTTGACATGAGGTCTTCTCTCATACCTTCCTTATGATCTCTAACATTTAATTATTAAGATTCATAACCAAATTTATCTTGTTAAGGGGTTCAATTGAAATTACGAACTCACACTTACGTTTCCGAACAACCTTTACTAAATCGACCATACCTCCTAAACCGTAAGTCCAATTGTTTCGATTCTTGCACCAAAACGATCTATGATTCGAGATCTATAAGGACAGGTCATATACTCATCAAGATCAGAAAAGTAACCCTACTTTTATGCACGGTTTTGAAGGGTTAAGGAAATTTCGGCATTACGACAGCTATAACTAGGATATTTCCAAAATTAAAATCCTCCAATAATCATAGTTTCCACTCTAAACCACACATACATGTTATTTAACATTGAACTAAGGCCAAACAATGCCTTTCCGTTCATATAATCCATTTTAACATTTATCAAAACCCAATCATATCTCTAAGATCTTATACATGCATATAATCATCAAAACTTCATAAAAATTCAAGATCCATAAAAGGGTTTCAAGTGTCATACCTTCCGTGGAGTGTCTAAGAGCATACTAAGCCTTATATTGTCCTTATATAACTGTTGTGGAATAAAAACTAGGTTATGAATTTGTATTTAATGCTAGGGTTCGTTAGCTTCGTGCTTTAATGGCTGTTCTTGCATTCGAGACTAATCGGTCCTCACAAGATGCCTACGTATCACTGTATTGCTAGAGAATCAAGCCAACGTAGTTCTGAGAATGAGGGGTCAGGCCCTTTATATAGGTTAAGAAGCCTTAGAATTATGGTAACATTCGGATACTTGGTGGGCAAGCCACCGCCTTGAGGAAGGTTCTAGACGCCTTCCTTGTAGGAGTCTGTTTCTTTATTAAATTGGATGCCTTGGAGGCTAAGTTTGGTAGGAGTATTATCTTTATTTAACTCTTATTTGCTGAGCTATTTATTACCTTCAATATTAATTACGAAATTAATATGAAAAATAGGGTTTCGGCCCATCCGGTGGGCCCCACGTTTTGACCATACTGGGCCTAATTAATGCCACATTAAATGTGTCTTTAGGGCTTACTTTTAGCCCATATCATTTGCCCCCCAACTTCTAGGAAAACTGATCAGGTTTTCCTTGAAGTTATAACGGCCTTATTCGAGACTCGGGTCAGGGTTTATTGTTCATACGCAAGTATTCTCAACAATACCGCCTTAATGTAAAGCATGGAGCGACCGACGCGTTTACGACGATGTTTGAACGACACTAATCGGTGTTAAACGGCACTAAACAGCGCTAAACAGCCTTAAATAACATTTAAATAGTGTTAAACGATGTTAAATGGCTTATATCAGCACTAACGGCGTTAATCGATGCTAAACAGTGCTAACAGGCACTAAACTTGTGCTTAAACGACACTAATCGGTGCTAATCGACACTAATCGGTGCTTAAATGATCGGCCAAAAGGAGACCCGGGACAGTTTCAGCCACCCCCTGGTCAGCTGGTCGGCTGCCAGGAGGTCCTGGTCGCCTGCCAGGTGCTCCTAGTCTGCTGCCAGGTGCTCCTGGTCGGCTGACAGGTGCTCTTGGTCGGCTGATTGGTTGACAGGGGCTCCGTGTTGACCCAAACGGCACTAATCGATGCTTAATCTATGTTAAACGACGTTAAATGGCATAAGACGGCACTACTCGGTGCTAATCGATGCTAAATGGCGCTAATCAGCCTTAAATGACGTTTAATCTATGTTGAACGATGTTAAATGGCATAAGACGGCACTACTCGATGCTAATCGATGCTAAACGGCGCTAATCAGCCTTAAACGACGTTTAATCTATGTTGAACGACGTTAAATGGCATAAGACGGCACTTACACGGTGCTAAGTTTTAGGAATGTTTGAAGGTCAACGTTCGTTCTGGAAAGTAAAAAAGCTTCACCAGAACCATCAACCGGGCCAACCAACTGACGGGGGGTTCCAGGAGGTCGGCCAGACCCCTTCTCGGGTAGCTGGTTGGCTGCCAGGAGGTCCTGGTCTCCTGCCAGGTGCTCCTGGTCGGCTGAGGCTGCCAAGAGGTCGGCCTGACCCCTTCCCGGGTAGCTGGTCGGCTGCCAGGAGGTCCTGGTCCCCTGCCAGGTGCTCCTGGTCGGCTGACAGGGGGTTGGCGGTCTTTCCTCGAGCGCCTTGTCATGCCTCTCGGAGCTTTTTCGCAATGTCTGAATTCTCGTTCTTGAATCATGACCTTGATTTTTGGTTGTTGAATACCACCTTTCGAAGCATAATTAGTCTTTTGATTAGCGAAGCTAATCCCTTGCAATCTATCTTCCTTAAACGTAATTAACTCTTAATGCTCAGTTAAACGTTCAAGCGTAGCCTGGCGCAACATACTCGCCTAAATGCTTATTTTCTTCAGAATCGTATAAATTTGTTACGATTCTTTCCATATATATCGGATGAATTTCATCTTTTTTCGCTCATAAACGATAGATGACCTGCAAACACGAACCGAGCTATCTGTCGACCTGTTGTTGCAGGTCATGACTTTCCTATAAAAGAGATGGAGTGGTCTTCATTTCATTTCACTGCCTCACTTCTTCACTTCTAAAATTTTCTCTAAAAGCTCTTCCATCTCTAAGGCTTCCAAGTTCTAGTTTCAAGTTCCAAGTTCGAGTTCAAGATGTCATACGGCAACCGCGCACCTGCCCCATCATTCTCTATGTCCGAGGCGATGTCCAAGAGGACCATGGCAAGAACTCTTCGAGGTAAAACTAGATTGCAACCTCCCTCATATATTGATCGTCGATTTCATTCTTTATTAGACTTGTTGAGTACTATGAGGGATGCATTCCCTAATAGTTCTGACTCGTACCATAGTCCGTGTAAGTTAAATGAGCATGATGTAGAGGAAATTAGAAAGACATATGGCTTACCGGACTCGGTCAAGGTCCGCCTTCCTGGCTTAGGTGACAGAACCTGTAATTTGCATCCTGAGAAGCTATGTGTTTTCAAGGGTGCCCTTAAAGCAGGTTTAAGATTTCCAATTGATCCATTCATTACCATGCTTCTAGCGGAGATCCAGGTTCATCCCTGCCAGCTATATCCTAATGCATGGCGTGCTATTCTTATTTTCATGTTAAGGTGCCGGGATCTAAATATCTACCCGACCACCACAATGTTCCGAAGCATATTCGCAATAAAGAATTCTCCTGACTCTAAAAAAGGATGGATCAGTATCCAACACAGAACCAATGTTCCTCATATTGTGAATGCCTTCTCCTTCCCAAATTCCCATCATTCTTGGGGAAATGAGTTCGTGATTCTGAAATGGAGTGGTGGCAACTGGGGCCATTTCTTTGTGTCGAAGTTCGGAAAAGTGAAAGACAGTTTGCACTTCGTGTGTGATCTCAGCCCAGAAGAGCTACTTGACCGAGATAGATTAATTGCAGATGATGGTCGAACTCATTATAAAGTTTTCTTGAATGAGAAGAGACTTATGGAAGTTGGCCTTATCTTACTTTCTATTGAGGGTAATTTTTTATTACACATTATGAACTCTGTTTGTTCTTATCCCAATATCTTTTCTGTTGCAATTTCAGCTGCTGAAGAAATAGACAGCCATCCCGAGAACGAGCCGAAAGTTACTAGAAGGATGATCAAGAAAGCCGAGGCGGCTGCTACACCCCCTGGCCAGAAAATTCCACAGTTCCTGTCGGGATGTTCTTCGAAAAGATCCCGGAATGATGACGGGAAAGTCAAATCCCCTTTCATCCCTAGTTGGGGTATTTGTGAAGAAGACTCTGTCTTGGGATGCCCGGAATCGGCCTTGGGTTGGTCTAAGTTTAGCATCACTCCCCCCGATCTATTGACAGTGACTGCCGGGGATAAAATCGACGAGGCGGAGACTCTAGGAGCCCAAGCCCTATATCAGGTTTCACACTCTCCATCTTAGATGTAATGTCTTCATATGACTTATCATTGTAAATATCTCACTAATTCTTTATTCCAGGCCAACGCCTACTTCCAGGCCAGCACTCGTCAAGGCCGAGCATATCGAGATGAAAACGTGGCCTTAAAAAGGGAAAAGGCAATATTTGACGAAAAATGTCAGGGCTTAGAGTCCAGGGCCATCCGTGCTGAAGCTGATGCACATTCTTTCCAGAGGCAATATGACTCCTTGTATAGGAAAAAGGCGGCTGACTACAAATTGGTGGTGAAAGCTTACCAGGAGTTTGAGGACTTTTTTCAGCTTATAGACAAGCATGATGACGAAATACGCCCGAGTATCATGTCTATCGGCTGTGACAAGGCTGTCAATGCTGTGAGCAAGAGGCATCCAACCACAGTTAATCCAATGGACTTCCCAAGCCCTTATGGTCATGTTGCTTCAGGCTCGGGTGTCAATACAGTGGCCCAAACATCGGGTTCTAGCTCTAGGGGAAGCCATCGTCGTCCTGGCTCTGGCTCAAGAGGGGGCACCCAAGCTGCTAGCCAAGACTCAAGCTCTTCGGGCTCTCGTGGAAAGAAGCCCATGCCAGCGAGGAGGGATGGGATGATTCGTCAGCAAATCCCGGGCAGGAGGAGGCTTCGAAATGAAGCAAGCCCTTCTTCTAGCTCCTTCGAAGAAGAAGAAGAAGAAGAAGGAGAATGAGGGGAAGAGAGGACTGGGGCACAGCCGACAGTAGTGGCAGCCGAAGATGATAGCGGCTCTGATGATGATTCGGACGAGGAGGGTTCTACCAAGGAAGAGAGTTCTGAAGAAGCTCCACAGGAGTAAGTGGCCTTGCATGGCCTTATTAGCCGCTTGTGGCAGTGTTTATTTTCATTCGGGGTCCTTCATGGACTTAGAATTTTATTTGATATGTCTGTAACTAAAACCTTGGCCCTTCAGGGCATCTTATCTATGCAGTTGTTTTCCTTTACTCGTAAGTTCTTTATTTTCGGTACTTGGTCTTTCTAGACTTACACTCAACAGGTGCTCGGTACGTAATTAAAATCACGGAATCATAGAATGGAAAACAAACTTGCATTAATAACTCAAAATGGGTTTAACCCTTACATAGATAGCAACTTTTCCAAATAGATAGATAAAAAGCTAAGTCTTTACAAGAATAGCTTAAACATAATAAACCTTCAGGTTCGCAGCGTGCCAAGTGCAAGGCACCTCGCTTCCATCCAAGGTTTCCAGCTTGTAGGATCCTCTTCCTATTATCTTCTTGAATCGATACGGCCCTTCCCAGTTAGGGGCTAGCTTTCCCTTTTGACCAACTCCAGAAGCCTTTATCTTCCTTAGAACCAGGTCGCCTTGTCGAAAGAACCTCTCCTTAACCCTTCGGTTGTATTGGAAGGATGCTCTCTTCTTATGCTCTGCATTCCGGGCATTTGCTTCATCCCTAACCTCATCAATTAGGCCTAGGCCAAGCCTCATGACTTCTTCAATAGTCTCTTGTTTGTATACCTCAATTCGAGGTGATGCATGCATAATTTTAAAGGGCACAACTGCCTCAGCTCCGTAAGCCAACAAAAACGGGGTTGCTCCAGTTGTCACCTTACAGGTGGTGCGATATGCCCAGAGTATAGGCAGTAACTCATCCACCCAAGTGTTCCTTGAGCGTTCAACCCTCTTTTTCAGTCCATCTAGGATAATTCGATTGGCAACCTCTGCTTGTCCATTTGCTTGCTGATGTGCTACTGAAGTGAAACGAAGCTCAATTGCATTTTCCTCGCAGTACTTCTTAAACTCTTGATTGTTGAACTGCGTTCCATTATCCGTCATAAGAGTTCGTGGGATTCCATATCTGTAAATGATGTTCTTCCAAAAGAACTGTGTAACTTGCTTGGTGGTTATCTTGGCTAGAGGTTTAGCCTCAATCCACTTGGTGAAGTAGTCGATGGCCACTATCAGAAACTTTCTTTGTGCAGATGCTACGGGAAAGGGACCAAGTATATCCATTCCCCACATTGCAAACAGAATAGGAGAGTTAATCGAGGTTAATATCTCGGGCGGCTGCCTTATAATCGGAGCGTGCTTCTGACATCTATCGCACCGCTTTACATAATTCTGTGCATCAACCAACATCTCTGGCCAATAGAATCCTAGTCGAGTGATCTTGTGAGCTAGGGCTCTGCCCCCCAAGTGTTGCCCACAGATCCCTTCATGAGCTTCCTCTAATGCTTCTTTTGCCTCTTTGGGTCTCAAACACCTCAAATATGGGATGACAAACAATCTCTTGTAAAGGATGCCTTCGATTAAGGCATATCTCAATGCTCTTACTAATAGCTTTCGCGCCTCCAAGGCACTGTCAGGGAGTCATCCGGTTTCTAGGTGAGCCTTGATAGGATCTATCCAGCAGCCTCCTATATCAATCGGTGCCACCAACTTAGAGTTGATGGTTGGGGCCTTCAAGACCTGGAAGTAGACACTCCCTGAATAATCCTCGATCTCAGAAGAAGCAAACTTAGACAGGGCATCAGCCTTAACGTTCTCTTCTCTAGGAATGTGCTCCACGTAGCACTCATCAAACTTAGTCATAACAGCTTTCACAACTCGCAAATACTTTGCCATAGTTTCATCCTTGGCCTCAACTCACCATTCACTTGTGATACTACTAGTCTTGAATCCCCACAAACTTTGAGATTCTTGACCTTCATAATTCTGGCCAAGCCCAATCCGGCTATCAAGGCTTCATACTCAGCTTCGTTGTTGGTTGTTGGAAAGTCCAACTTCAAATCATACTCAACTGTGAACCCATCGGGGCTTTGCAAGACTAAACCCGTACCACTAGATTTTGTTTTTGATGCTCCATCAAAATAGAGCACCCAATATTCCCTCTGATCAAGTACAAGCTCTTCATCTTTATCCTCTCTTCAGGGGCGGTCACTATCTCCCATGGTCAAAACATGGGGCCCAAAATCCTGATTAAATATTAATTTCGTAATTAATATTAGGGATAATAAACAGCTCAGCAAATAAGAGTTAAATAAGGATAATACTCCTACCAAACTTAGGCTCCAAGGCATCCAATTTAATAAGGAAACAGACTCCTACAAGGAAGGCGTCTAGAACCTTCCTCAAGGTGGTGGCTTGCCCACAAAGTATCCGAATCCTACCCCTCATTCTGTGCATCGTCCAACATCTCTGGCCAATAGAATCCTAGTCGAGTGATCTTGTGAGCTAGGGCTCTGCCCCCCAAGTGTTGCCCACAGATCCCTTCATGAACTTCCTCTAATGCTTCTTTTGCCTCTTGGGGTCTCAAACACCTCAAATATGGGATGACAAACGATCTCTTGTAAAGGATGCCTTCGATTAAGGCATATCTCAATGCTCTTACTGATAGCTTTCGTGCCTCCAAGGCATTGTCAGGGAGCCATCCGGTTTCTAGGTGAGCATTGATAGGATCTATCCAGCAACCTCCTATATCAATTGGTGCCACCAACTAGAGTTGATGGTTGGGGCCTTCAAGACCTGGAAGTAGACACTCCCTGAATAATCCTCGATCTCAGAAGAAGCAAACTTAGACAGGGCATCAGCCTTAACGTTCTCTTCTCTAGGAATGTGCTCCACGTAGCACTCATCAAACTTAGTCATAACAGCTTTCACAACTCGCAAATACTTTGCCATAGTTTCATCCTTGGCCTCAACTCACCATTCACTTGTGATACTACTAGTCTTGAATCCCCACAAACTTTGAGATTCTTGACCTTCATAATTCTGGCCAAGCCCAATCCGGCTATCAAGGCTTCATACTCAGCTTCGTTGTTGGTTGTTGGAAAGTCCAACTTCAAAGCATAGTCAACTGTGAACCCATCGGGGCTTTTCAAGACTAAACCCGCACCACTAGATTTTGTTTTTGATGCTCCATCAAAATAGAGCACCCAATATTCCCTCTGATCAAGTACAAGCTCTTCATCTTTATCCTCTCTTCAGGGGCGGTCACTATCTCCCATGGTCAAAACATGGGGCCCAAAATCCTGATTAAATATTAATTTCGTAATTAATATTAGGGATAATAAACAGCTCAGCAAATAAGAGTTAAATAAGGATAATACTCCTACCAAACTTAGGCTCCAAGGCATCCAATTTAATAAGGAAACAGACTCCTACAAGGAAGGCGTCTAGAACCTTCCTCAAGGTGGTGGCTTGCCCACAAAGTATCCGAATCCTACCCCTCATTCTGTGCATCGTCCAACATCTCTGGCCAATAGAATCCTAGTCGAGTGATCTTGTGAGCTAGGGCTCTGCCCCCCAAGTGTTGCCCACAGATCCCTTCATGAACTTCCTCTAATGCTTCTTTTGCCTCTTGGGGTCTCAAACACCTCAAATATGGGATGACAAACGATCTCTTGTAAAGGATGCCTTCGATTAAGGCATATCTCAATGCTCTTACTGATAGCTTTCGTGCCTCCAAGGCATTGTCAGGGAGCCATCCGGTTTCTAGGTGAGCATTGATAGGATCTATCCAGCAACCTCCTATATCAATTGGTGCCACCAACTAGAGTTGATGGTTGGGGCCTTCAAGACCTGGAAGTAGACACTCCCTGAATAATCCTCGATCTCAGAAGAAGCAAACTTAGACAGGGCATCAGCCTTAACGTTCTCTTCTCTAGGAATGTGCTCCACGTAGCACTCATCAAACTTAGTCATAACAGCTTTCACAACTCGCAAATACTTTGCCATAGTTTCATCCTTGGCCTCAACTCACCATTCACTTGTGATACTACTAGTCTTGAATCCCCACAAACTTTGAGATTCTTGACCTTCATAATTCTGGCCAAGCCCAATCCGGCTATCAAGGCTTCATACTCAGCTTCGTTGTTGGTTGTTGGAAAGTCCAACTTCAAATCATACTCAACTGTGAACCCATCGGGGCTTTGCAAGACTAAACCCGTACCACTAGATTTTGTTTTTGATGCTCCATCAAAATAGAGCACCCAATATTCCCTCTGATCAAGTACAAGCTCTTCATCTTTATCCTCTCTTCAGGGGCGGTCACTATCTCCCATGGTCAAAACATGGGGCCCAAAATCCTGATTAAATATTAATTTCGTAATTAATATTAGGGATAATAAACAGCTCAGCAAATAAGAGTTAAATAAGGATAATACTCCTACCAAACTTAGGCTCCAAGGCATCCAATTTAATAAGGAAACAGACTCCTACAAGGAAGGCGTCTAGAACCTTCCTCAAGGTGGTGGCTTGCCCACAAAGTATCCGAATCCTACCCCTCATTCTGTGCATCGTCCAACATCTCTGGCCAATAGAATCCTAGTCGAGTGATCTTGTGAGCTAGGGCTCTGCCCCCCAAGTGTTGCCCACAGATCCCTTCATGAACTTCCTCTAATGCTTCTTTTGCCTCTTGGGGTCTCAAACACCTCAAATATGGGATGACAAACGATCTCTTGTAAAGGATGCCTTCGATTAAGGCATATCTCAATGCTCTTACTGATAGCTTTCGTGCCTCCAAGGCATTGTCAGGGAGCCATCCGGTTTCTAGGTGAGCCTTGATAGGATCTATCCAGCAACCTCCTATATCAATTGGTGCCACCAACTTAGAGTTGATGGTTGGGGCCTTCAAGACCTGGAAGTAGACACTCCCTGAATAATCCTCGATCTCAGAAGAAGCAAACTTAGACAGGGCATCAGCCTTAACGTTCTCTTCTCTAGGAATGTGCTCCACGTAGCACTCATCAAACTTAGTCATAACAGCTTTCACAACTCGCAAATACTTTGCCATAGTTTCATCCTTGGCCTCAACTCACCATTCACTTGTGATACTACTAGTCTTGAATCCCCACAAACTTTGAGATTCTTGACCTTCATAATTCTGGCCAAGCCCAATCCGGCTATCAAGGCTTCATACTCAGCTTCGTTGTTGGTTGTTGGAAAGTCCAACTTCAAATCATACTCAATTGTGAACCCATCGGGGCTTTGCAAGACTAAACCCGTACCACTAGATTTTGTTTTTGATGCTCCATCAAAATAGAGCACCCAATATTCCCTCTGATCAAGTACAAGCTCTTCATCTTTATCCTCTCTTCAGGGGCGGTCACTATCTCCCACGGTCAAAACATGGGGCCCAAAATCCTGATTAAATATTAATTTCGTAATTAATATTAGGGATAATAAACAGCTCAGCAAATAAGAGTTAAATAAGGATAATACTCCTACCAAACTTAGGCTCCAAGGCATCCAATTTAATAAGGAAACAGACTCCTACAAGGAAGGCGTCTAGAACCTTCCTCAAGGTGGTGGCTTGCCCACAAAGTATCCGAATCCTACCCCTCATTCTGTGCATCGTCCAACATCTCTGGCCAATAGAATCCTAGTCGAGTGATCTTGTGAGCTAGGGCTCTGCCCCCCAAGTGTTGCCCACAGATCCCTTCATGAACTTCCTCTAATGCTTCTTTTGCCTCTTGGGGTCTCAAACACCTCAAATATGGGATGACAAACGATCTCTTGTAAAGGATGCCTTCGATTAAGGCATATCTCAATGCTCTTACTGATAGCTTTCGTGCCTCCAAGGCATTGTCAGGGAGCCATCCGGTTTCTAGGTGAGCCTTGATAGGATCTATCCAGCAACCTCCTATATCAATTGGTGCCACCAACTTAGAGTTGATGGTTGGGGCCTTCAAGACCTGGAAGTAGACACTCCCTGCATAATTCTCGATCTCAGAAGAAGCAAACTTAGACAGGGCATCAGCCTTAACGTTCTCTTCTCTAGGAATGTGCTCCACGTAGCACT
Source organism: Saposhnikovia divaricata (assembly GCA_036435485.1). NCBI lineage: Eukaryota > Viridiplantae > Streptophyta > Magnoliopsida > Apiales > Apiaceae > Saposhnikovia > Saposhnikovia divaricata. Next base: position 118,091,949 of record CM071598.1, on the reverse strand, counting down.
CATCAAACTGAGTCATAACAGCTTTCAGATCTCGCAAATACTTTGCCATAGTTTCATCCTTGGCTTCAAACTCACCATTCACTTGCGATACTACTAGTCTTGAATCCCCACAAACTTTGAGATTCTTGACCCTCATAATTCTGGCCAAGCCCAATCCGGCTATCAAGGCTTCATACTCAGTTTCGTTGTTGGTTGTTGGAAAGTCCAACTTCAAAGCATAGTCAACTGTGAACCCATCGGGGCTTTTCAAGACTAAACCCGCACCACTAGATTTTGTTTTTGATGCTCCATCAAAATAGAGCACCCAATATTCCCTCTGATCAAGTACAAGCTCTTCATCTTTATCCTCTCTTCAGGGGCGGTCACTATCTCCCATGGTCCAAACATGGGGCCCATTTATGGGGACCAAAATCCTGATTAAATATAATTTCGTAATTAATATTAGGGGTAATAAACAGCTCAACAAATAAGATTTATATAAGGATAACTCCTACAAAACTTAGCCTCCAAGGCATCCAATTTAATAAGGAAACAGACTCCTACAAGGAAGGTGTCTAAAACCTTCCTCAAGGCGGTGGCTTGCCCACCAAGTATCCGAATCCTACCCCTCATTCTGTGCATCGGCCAACATCTCTGGCCAATAGAATCCTAGTCGAGTGATCTTGTGAGCTAGGGCTCTGCCCCCCAAGTGTTGCCCACAGATCCCTTCATGAACTTCCTCTAATGCTTCTTTTGCCTCTTGGGGTCTCAAACACCTCAAATATGGGATGACAAACGATCTCTTGTAAAGGATGCCTTCGATTAAGGCATATCTCAATGCTCTTACTGATAGCTTTCGTGCCTCCAAGGCATTGTCAGGGAGCCATCCGGTTTCTAGGTGAGCCTTGATAGGATCTATCCAGCAACCTCCTATATCAATTGGTGCCACCAACTTAGAGTTGATGGTTGGGGCCTTCAAGACCTGGAAGTAGACACTCCCTGCATAATTCTCGATCTCAGAAGAAGCAAACTTAGACAGGGCATCAGCCTTAACGTTCTCTTCTCTAGGAATGTGCTCCACGTAGCACTCATCAAACTGAGTCATAACAGCTTTCAGATCTCGCAAATACTTTGCCATAGTTTCATCCTTGGCTTCAAACTCACCATTCACTTGCGATACTACTAGTCTTGAATCCCCACAAACTTTGAGATTCTTGACCCTCATAATTCTGGCCAAGCCCAATCCGGCTATCAAGGCTTCATACTCAGTTTCGTTGTTGGTTGTTGGAAAGTCCAACTTCAAAGCATAGTCAACTGTGAACCCGTCGGGGCTTTTCAAGACTAAACCCGCACCACTAGATTTTGTTTTTGATGCTCCATCAAAATAGAGCACCCAATATTCCCTCTGATCAAGTACAAGCTCTTCATCTTTATCCTCTCTTCAGGGGCGGTCACTATCTCCCATGGTCCAAACATGGGGCCCATTTATGGGGACCAAAATCCTGATTAAATATAATTTCGTAATTAATATTAGGGGTAATAAACAGCTCAACAAATAAGATTTAAATAAGGATAACTCCTACAAAACTTAGCCTCCAAGGCATCCAATTTAATAAGGAAACAGACTCCTACAAGGAAGGTGTCTAAAACCTTCCTCAAGGCGGTGGCTTGCCCACCAAGTATCCGAATCCTACCCCTCATTCTGTGCATCAGCCAACATCTCTGGCCAATAGAATCCTAGTCGAGTGATCTTGTGAGCTAGGGCTCTGCCCCCCAAGTGTTGCCCACAGATCCCTTCATGAACTTCCTCTAATGCTTCTTTTGCCTCTTGGGGTCTCAAACACCTCAAATATGGGATGACAAACGATCTCTTGTAAAGGATGCCTTCGATTAAGGCATATCTCAATGCTCTTACTGATAGCTTTCGTGCCTCCAAGGCATTGTCAGGGAGCCATCCGGTTTCTAGGTGAGCATTGATAGGATCTATCCAGCAGCCTCCTATATCAATTGGTGCTACCAACTTAGAGTTGATGGTTGGGGCCTTCAAGACCTGGAAGTAGACACTCCCTGAATAATCCTCGATCTCAGAAGAAGCAAACTTAGACAGGGCATCAGCCTTAACGTTCTCTTCTCTAGGAATGTGCTCCACGTAGCATTCATCAAACTTAGTCATAACAGCTTTCACAACTCGCAAATACTTTGCCATAGTTTCATCCTTGGCCTCAACTCACCATTCACTTGTGATACTACTAGTCTTGAATCCCCACAAACTTTGAGATTCTTGACCTTCATAATTCTGGCCAAGCCCAATCCGGCTATCAAGGCTTCATACTCAGCTTCGTTGTTGGTTGTTGGAAAGTCCAACTTCAAATCATACTCAACTGTGAACCCATCGGGGCTTTGCAAGACTAAACCCGTACCACTAGATTTTGTTTTTGATGCTCCATCAAAATAGAGCACCCAATATTCCCTCTGATCAAGTACAAGCTCTTCATCTTTATCCTCTCTTCAGGGGCGGTCACTATCTCCCATGGTCAAAACATGGGGCCCAAAATCCTGATTAAATATTAATTTCGTAATTAATATTAGGGATAATAAACAGCTCAGCAAATAAGAGTTAAATAAGGATAATACTCCTACCAAACTTAGGCTCCAAGGCATCCAATTTAATAAGGAAACAGACTCCTACAAGGAAGGCGTCTAGAACCTTCCTCAAGGTGGTGGCTTGCCCACAAAGTATCCGAATCCTACCCCTCATTCTGTGCATCGTCCAACATTTCTGGCCAATAGAATCCTAGTCGAGTGATCTTGTGAGCTAGGGCTCTGCCCCCCAAGTGTTGCCCACAGATCCCTTCATGAACTTCCTCTAATGCTTCTTTTGCCTCTTGGGGTCTCAAACACCTCAAATATGGGATGACAAACGATCTCTTGTAAAGGATGCCTTTGATTAAGGCATATCTCAATGCTCTTACTGATAGCTTTCGTGCCTCCAAGGCATTGTCAGGGAGCCATCCGGTTTCTAGGTGAGCCTTGATAGGATCTATCCAGCAACCTCCTATATCAATTGGTGCCACCAACTTAGAGTTGATGGTTGGGGCCTTCAAGACCTGGAAGTAGACACTCCCTGTATAATTCTAGATCTCAGAAGAAGCAAATTTAGACAGGGCCTCAGCCTTAACGTTCTCTTCTCTAGGAATGTGCTCCACGTAGCACTCATCAAACTGAGTCATAACAGCTTTCAGATCTCGCAAATACTTTGCCATAGTTTCATCCTTGGCTTCAAACTCACCATTCATTTGCGATACTACTAGTCTTGAATCCCCACAAACTTTGAGATTCTTGACCCTCATAATTCTGGCCAAGCCCAATCCGGCTATCAAGGCTTCATACTTAGTTTCGTTGTTGGTTGTTGGAAAGTCCAACTTCAAAGCATAGTCAACTGTGAACCCATCGGGGCTTTTCAAGACTAAACCCGCACCACTAGATTTTGTTTTTGATGCTCCATCAAAATAGAGCACCCAATATTCCCTCTGATCAAGTACAAGCTCTTCATCTTTATCTTCTCTTCAGGGGCGGTCACTATCTCCCACGGTCCAAACATGGGGCCCATTTATGGGGACCAAAATCCTGATTAAATATAATTTCGTAATTAATATTAGGGGTAATAAACAGTTCAGCAAATAAGATTTAAATAAGGATAACTCCTACAAAACTTAGCCTCCAAGGCATCCAATTTAATAAGGAAACAGACTCCTACAAGGAAGGTGTCTAAAACCTTCCTCAAGGCGGTGGCTTGCCCACCAAGTATCCGAATCCTACCCCTCATTCTGTGCATCGGCCAACATCTCTGGCCAATAGAATCCTAGTCGAGTGATCTTGTGAGCTAGGGCTCTGCCCCCCAAGTGTTGCCCACAGATCCCTTCATGAATTTCCTCTAATGCTTCTTTTGCCTCTTGGGGTCTCAAACACTTCAAATATGGGATGACAAACGATCTCTTGTAAAGGATGCCTTCGATTAAGGCATATCTCAATGCTCTTAATGATAGCTTTCGTGCCTCCAAGGTATTGTCAGGGAGCCATCCGGTTTCTAGGTGAGCATTGATAGGATCTATCCAGCAGCCTCCTATATCAATTGGTGCCACCAACTTAGAGTTGATGGTTGGGGCCTTCAAGACCTGGAAGTAGACATTCCCTGTATAATCCTCGATCTCAGAAGAAGCAAACTTAGACAGGGCATCAGCCTTAACGTTCTCTTCTCTAGGAATGTGCTCCACGTAGCACTCATCAAACTGAGTCATAACAGCTTTCACAACTCGCAAATACTTTGCCATAGTTTCATCCTTGGCCTCAAACTTACCATTCACTTGCGATACTACTAGTCTTGAATCCCCACAAACTTTGAGATTCTTGACCCTCATAATTCTGGCCAAGCCCAATCCGGCTATCAAGGCTTCATACTCAGCTTCGTTGTTGGTTGTTGGAAAGTCCAACTTCAAAGCATACTCAACTATGAACCCATCGGGGCTTTGCAAGACTAAACCCGCACCACTAGATTTTATTTTTGATGCTCCATCAAAATAGAGGACCCAATATTCCCTCTGATCAAGTACAAGCTCTTCATCTTTATCCTCTCTTCCAGGGGCGGTCACTATCTCCCATGGTCCAAACATGGGGCCCATTTATGGGGCCCAAAATGCTGATTAAATATAATTTCGTAATTAATATTAGGGGTAATAAACAGCTCAACAAATAAGAGTTAAATAAGGATAATACTCCTACCAAACTTAGCCTCCAAGGCATCCAATTTAATAAGGAAACATCCTCCTACAAGGAAGGCGTCTAGAACCTTCCTCAAGGCGGTGGCTTGCCCACCAAGTATCCGAATCCCACCCCTCATTCTGTGAATTGGCCAACATCTCTGGCCAATATAATCCTAGTCGAGTGATCTTGTAAGCTAGGGCTCTGCCCCCCAAGTGTTGCCCACAGATCCCTTCATGAACTTCCTCTAATGCTTCTTTTGCCTCTTGGGGTCTCAAACACCTCAAATATGGGATGACAAACGATCTCTTGTAAAGGATGCCTTCGATTAAGGCATATCTCAATGCTCTTACTGACAGCTTTCGTGCCTCCAAGGCATTGTCAGTGAGCCATCCGGATTCTAGGTGAACCTTGATAGGATCTATCCAGCAGCCTCCTATATCAATTGGTGCCACCAACTTAGAGTTGATGGTTGGGGCCTTCAAGACCTGGAAGTAGACACTCCCTGCATAATCCTCGATCTCAGAAGAAGCAAACTTAGACAAGGCATCAGCCTTAACGTTCTCTTCTCTAGGAATGTGCTCCACGTAGCACTCATCAAATTAAGTCATAACAGCTTTCACAACTCGCAAATACTTTGCCATAGTTTCATCCTTGGCCTCAAACTCACCATTCACTTGCGATACTACTAGTCTTGAATCCCCACAAACTTTAAGATTCTTGACCCTCATAATTCTGGCCAAGGCCAATCCTGTAACACCCCCAGATCCGGGGTCCGGGATCCGGTGGTTACGGTTTCCAATTCTGTCCACAACACTTGAACTTTCCTTAACATAAAATAAATTACGTCTCTATAACCCAACACAATAATATAAAACACACCCGTTATAGTCCCAGAGATGAAATCAGAGTAACACTCAAATTTTTATTAATCACATTATGAGTTCTTACAATCCAAAAGAATTTCAATATAAATACATACTCTTTGCCATCCATTTACATAAGGCATACTAGACCATATTCTTGGTACTGAAAGAATAAATATACCCTACCAATAGCTTCTTCTTCAGCTCTGGTAGTCTCATCGTCCTCGCCCGCGTCGAGTGCGCCTTGTGCGAGTCATCTGGTCTAGCTGTTGTTGTGATATAATAATAAAGCAAGGGTGAGCAATAGCCCACCAACAATAATATATGACTGAACGATAATGTTTAACAGTTCAAAAGTATCTTTCAAACCATATGCCATGCCTTTACGGAAATGATGCCAGTATAATATGAACGATGAAGTTACAAGGTAACTTAAAGTATTTGTTTGTAGAAATATCTGCTACATCAAAGTAAGCGAGATATTCTTATTGTTATTAAGAAGAGGAACTTGCAAGAAAAGGTTGCAATTCCAGTTATGACCCTTTTCCAACTCTGCCAACAGTAAACATGTTGCAGGAAATAAATAAATTTGGATGATGAACCAATGATGGAGTATTCACCGCGCCCGCTGTTCCAATCTTGATGATCAGTCGAGATCGTACAGCTCAATTTAGATTTACTACCGGTAGAAGGAAGAACTGACGGCTTTACTTGTCTACCGCCTTACTAGCTCTCCCCGGCCAACGGTTGGGCCAAAGGGGATGGACCGGCGCTACTCGGCCTCTTACACGACTCCTAGTTCAAATAGAGTTCATGATTCTGAATGTAACGTTCGTCCCCCTTTCCCCAAGTATAATACTTGTTGATAAGACTCTACAAGGTAGTCGTATCTAGTTGGAAAGGAAAATTCACCAATAACTTCCAAGCTGTGGCTTGGTATCGAATATCAACTTGTTCCAACAATCTTACCCCTCGAAAGATGAGAAGGTAAACAACGACTTAATAAGTCAACAGCACCCGAGTTGCGAGTGAAGAGAATACTCTATGACCGGGAAGTCGACAAGATAAATAACATCTTCCAAGTAAGGTTCCCTTATTATTAGAGAGGTAGACTCGAAGAAGAATGATGTCTGAGAACCTTTCTTGATATAAGATTAATAATAATATGACTCCGAAATATTTTCTGTAATAATCGAAGAAGATAAACCTTATCGAGGTTATTCTAAGTATGAAATAAATATTCAGAGAATATTTATTGAATTAAAATATTTTACAGAATATTTAGGAATATGAAAGAATATCTTTAATCAGAGTATTTCTCAAATAATCCTTGAAGAAATATCTAGAGAATATTTATTGCATAATTAAATATTCAAATGAATATTCAGAATAATATTCATTAATTAATAAGACCTGAAAAGAATATTAAAAATATTTAAAATAATATTCGATGATTAAATAGAACCCTGGATGAATATTCAAAATAATATTCATAATTTATTAGGAATTTAAATGTTTATTGAAAAAGTAATATTCGTTTAATGAATAATATTCTAAATGAATATCAAGTAATATTCATTTAGTAATCCAAGCTTTAAAGGAATATTCGAGATAAGACTCGATAAATAAATCAAGCTTCAGATGAATATTAGAATAATATTCATCAAGTAAGTAATATCTTAAATGAATATTCAAAAGTAATATTCATTTAATAAGGTAATATTCTAAATGGATATTCAAATAATATTCATTTAGTAGTCCAATCTTTAGAAGAATATTCGGAATAATAATCGATAACCTATTCGACTTTGAATGAATATTGAAAAATATTATTCGTCGAATGGTTACGTTCAAATAATTATTTGAAGTAAGGATCGTTAAAATAATTAGTCTCGAACGAATATTCAAATAATATTCGTCGCCCAAATAATAGAAAATATTTACTTAAATATTTTCCTCCGAGGTAATCTCGATATATCAAGGAATATTGACTCCCGGTCTATTTTTGATTAATAAGATGTATACGCCCTTCTATGAGGGTCTTACAATAATCGGCTTATAACTGATATATAACTATCTAGCTTATAAGCCAACAATAACATTCAGGGAACAAGTATATCACTTCAACTTGAAAGTAGGCATGCATGCAATGGCATATGTATATCAGCATATATATATATATATTTATTCAATCACAACAACAGCCTAAAAGAAGGGAATTGAAACTTGCCTGGTAGTCGAGTACCGTAAGGGGTAGTGGTAGCGGGTCCCGGTTCAGCTTGGTGATCTATAAATAGCCAAGGCATTCGGGATTAATCACTTAACATATTAAAAGTTAAGTTATACTTAATTCGAAACACGTTCTTGAGTTATCTCGTTATACCCCTTTTAGTGGATTACTTTTATCACTGATCCGACCCGACATCCGTTCGTTAATATGACATGTCATTGTACTTATACTTGGGACATACTTAAGTCATATGAGTTCTAAAGTCGATCGTTACGAACCAATACTATACTCCGAGTTTTATCGTCCGTTTTCTAAGTGTTTTACCGAAGTTATAAAAGAGTCGTCTTTTAGGGGTTCGTTCGCGTTTAACCTCGACTCGAACATTTTTAATAAATCGAAAAATGATCTTTTTGACATACGGTTTTCTTTCACGCCTTCCTTTTTACCTCTAGTATTTATTTACCAAGATTCGCCATGACGTTACATAGTTTACGAGGGTTCAATTACAGTTACGAACTTTCGTTTACGGATTCGAACTACTTTTAGTAATTTGGTCATAAATCCTAAACCGTAAGTCCGTTTCATGCGATCTTTATATCAAAACGAAGCTTGAAACATAATCTATCCTATCATGGCAGAAAATGAAGCTGTACAGTGAGTTATAGCTACTGTGATGCTCGGTGTTTAATAGTCTAACGAAAATTCGGCATTACGACGGCTATAAATCGAACGTTCTAAAATTCATAACAATCAATCCAAGCCACACCGGGCATACTATACATGGTTTTCATCTTAACCAGTCCAAGAAGGTTTCAATTAACCATCATAATCATCAAAACACTTAAATCATCACTACTAATTACATAATCATGCTTTTATGCATATAACAACACCATAATCTTAACTAATCTAAAACCATCAAGAACATATATAAAACTCAAAGTAAGATCTTGGGTTCTTAAGAATTATACCTTCCTTGGAGAGTGTACAAGCTATAATAACCCTTATATAGTCCTTGTATGGCTTTAACAAAGCTTAAATCATCCAAAGAAACCAAGAAATCAAAGTTAGTTTCTTGAAAACACTATTCACCCTCATCTTTGAGGATTTATTTGAAAATGGAAAACATGGAGTTTGAAGCTAAGATTTCTAGGAGATCATTTTTATGAAATATAGGACTCACCATAAAAATTTGGAGATCAAACAATGGTTGGAAGGTGGATTTTGAAATCTTAAAACTCCAAAATTCGAAGTGCCTTGGTTTTGGGGGAAAAACAGTGAACTTCTCGAATTTATTTACCCATCCAAACGATCTTCAAAAATTATGAAATTAAATCCCCAACTTCACCTTGATGTGTAGAAGCTCCATGAATTTTTTCATGATTTTTAGAAGAGTAGATCTAGGTGAAAAAAAATGGCAAAGACCCCTGCCCTGGAAAATGCAACTGCTGGAAAAATGGGGGAGAGGTGGTGTTTGCTTGGCTTTGATCTTGCTCTCATCTTATCTAAAGTGAATTATTGAATGTCTTTGGATAATATCTTGTCCATAAAGTAGCTTTAATAAAGTTCTAGGTCATGCATGATGTAATTAAATGGACAAGTGTTGGTTTGTTATGGTAAGATGATGACAAGAAGCTAAGTACTTGGTTATGTTTGCTAAGTACACTAGTTGCTCATGTAACTACTTAGTTACTTGTAGACCTGGCCATTAGTGCGGTCCGGGCCGGTCCGGGCCGGGCTTGCACCGGGCCGTGCCAAAAAAACACAACACTGAACCGACACTAAGAGTTATTCGGGCCGTGCCGAACCGGTTCCGAATCAGAAAATGTAAACCCGTGACCGGATTTGTGGGTTAGTGCGGGCCGTGCCGGTTATTCGTTTTTTTGAAAATTAATTTATTTCTTTATAGATCCGATTTACTAATAGATTTTAAAAATTAACTTTTAACTTTACTAATACATTTATAAAATTAACTTTTATATGAGTCAAGATTGATTATGACAAATTTTTTATATCGAATTCCAGCTCGAGATCTGCTAGGCAACACTAACTTTATTTTGAAAACAAAAATTCATAATTGATTTTGTGTTAAGAAACTCATGCAGTGAGTAGTGTAACAAATTAATACAAGTTCGTTCTTTGTTTTGGAAGGTTACAAATAAATAAATACTATTAAATTCGAGACTTTCCTCCCTCCAGCACGACTGGTATCAAAACTATTCCTTTGATTCATTATTTTAATATATATATGATAGCTACCACAAAATAATTTTATAATTTCTGGTCAAAACAATATACGATACCTTTTCAAGTTCGAATGTGCTAACTTTCCACCACATGCATATGCGGGCCGGTCCGGGCCGTGCGGGCCGGTTCAACCGGTTCGTACTGTCGCGGACCGGGCCGGTCCGGTCCCGGTTTTTTAATACTGAACCCGTATTCGGACCGGGTTTTTCAGCGGTTTAGTGCCGATTCGGGCCGGTTTAGGACGGGCCGAATATACACGAATAAAAAATCGGGCCGGTTCAGTGCGGGCCGGGCTGAACCGCCCTAATGGCCAGCTCTAGTTACTTGGTCTTATCTCCTTGTACATGCATGCATCTTGATCCTCTGTTTGTTCTTTGTCCGGTTATTGCTCAATTCGTTGCTCGTTCGAGGGACTAACTCATTCGTTTCTAGTTAGGGTTTTACCGAAAACCTTCTTAATATTTATACTACTATTCCTCATCTTTCTTAATACTTCTCGAATTTAAATTCCTTAAATCCCTTTTATAATTCCTTATGTCTTGCAGTGTCCAGGGAAATCTCGGAGAAAATAAAAGTGCTCTTTTTCTGAATCCGACAGCTTTTACATACACTTATTTTCTTCCCGGATCACTAATACGAATTCAGAAATCCGTTCCGAATACCGGGTATAACATTATTATAATAATATTCCAAATTCCACCAAAATCACTATTCATCACTTATTTTTATTTAATTCCTATAATTAGGAAAATGAACCTGGTTCACCCTCGAGTGTTCCTTAACCTTTTTACGGAACCGCTGGGCTTATAATAGATATTGATTTGGATGACATGAGGGTATCTATTTCTCTCTAGGGAATCTTATCTTAACTTTCTAGGAGATAGATTATTCTAATCTAAGTTATCACCCAATAGCATCCTTCAGGACATATAACCTTGGAATCTTTTATCATTCCATTCTTCATCCTTTAAAGCCAGTATTACATTGTAGTTGTAACCACTGTTCATTCTTACATCAATACATAATAAAAGTTTTAATTCTACCCAAAAATCTGGGTTCTTACAGTCTCCCCTCCTTAAAAGGATTCCGTCCCGGAATCAGGTAGAAGACAATTGGGTATTTGTTGGTTATTTCACTTTCCAATTCTCTGGTCGATCCTTACACACTCCAATCTTTCTAAAGCATCTCATACTGGTGTTACAATACACCCTTATCCGTTCTACCAATTCTTTGATACTTTCGCACCACACATCATCCGGTATACGCTCTTGTCCGTTCTTATACTATTAACCTTATTGGTACGTGCAGTGACTTCGGTATCACTAACGCGCTACGAAGTCCGGAGATAACCTCACTCGTAATTTTGCAATTCCTAATCGTTTTAATCTTCGCAATCTCGATGTATATATATTTAGGTGGAAAATTTTATCGAGAGATCACTGTGATCAATGAACATTTGTTATATTGCATAGTTAGTACAAAAGGGGGCCAGCCTTTAGTACTTGACAAGCAATTAAACAATTAATGGCATTCCACTTAGACTCCTATCACACAGACAGAGAGTCACGTAGTATTACCTCCCCTCCTTAAAGGGTTGTTCTTCTCAATTTAGAAGAAGATAAATAAGGGAGAAGAAAAGAACGAATTTCAAAGAATCATATATGAAAGTTTTCATGATTGTCAAAATATCATATTTAGAATTTACCTCTGAACTATAGAGGTTTATTAGAGAAGAGAAATAATCATATTCGTATCAAATTCCACTTTTTCGTAATCTCACATATCACATGTCCTTGTTGCTCTGTCCATCATTCGGTGGACCTATACTCTTGTTCGATATTAGTATCAACTACTTTTTGGAAAATCCTTCAACCTCTCAGGTTAAATCTTGGATTTCCCGCTTGACATTATTATTACTCACATTTCATGCCCCGACACTGGCTCTTTCATACTCATAATTCTAACACTATCAGGTTGTCATTCCGAGAGCTCATTAAGAAGAACCCATTCATCAATCCATTCATAACATTTCTTGCTTCACATTCAATTATTATTTCCCATTCTTTTCTTTATCAATCACATCCATCTTATCATCTAGTTCTCATTCACTTCTGTTATTGAACTCCACCGTCACCTTATTAGGGGAACGCGTGTTACCTTTATTCAATATACGTGGCACGTTTGTGGTCAAACTTTCCTTTGTTCAACCATCTAGATTTCACTTTCTCATTCCATGAGTCTTTTTTTATTACTCAATCAAACTATTCCATATTTCCTCGGATTTTCCAGTCTTAAAAAGGAGCCAATTTGTATGTCATTCATGCTCCTAATTCCAACTTTCCGTTTTGGCCAATACCCTTACCTTGCCAATTCCATACTCTTCTCGCTTCATTACTGGAGCTTCTCATGAGTCCGCATATCTGACTTTCTTATTAATCCTCGACTCTTCATTCATCTCAATCAGTTGCTTGTCTTCATTTCTACTATAATCATTCTATTTCTTGGTCTGAGCATTTATGCTTACTCCCCTATATTTAAAGTGTCGGCCACCTCGTTGGCCTTTCCTGATTATAATAATCAATGTTTTCTAGATCTATTCCAACTCAGGGTGGAAGCATTCTCCCTTAAATTCTGCTGAATGAGAGAAAGCATCTATCAGTCTTTTCCAAAAGTCATTGCTTCCACCTTTCTAGTGCGATCTTGACTACAGGTACTCCAAATCATACCTAGGATATTTCCTTACTTAAATCCCTTCTTGTTTTAGGATAATCTCAACCTTATTGGTTCAACCCATACTTCCTCAGGGTTTCATACATGCCTCATCTGGCATTATTGTTACGATGTCATACATTCCTTACCAAACTTCCATTTTTGAAGTTCGGAATATTACCCTTTTTCCTTGTAAGGTTTCGTAGGCCATCCTTATCATTCCTCCGGTATTTTCTGGGTACCGGGTATATCAGAATGTCATTGATCAATACTCTAATAATTCTATCTATGTTCTTTCCAGAACTCTTTTTAATAATCCTTACCGATCATTGTTGCCTTAGCAAGTCCAGCTCATAACATCTGAAGTCATAATGTCGTTATTAGGGTTAATGCCACCCCTTGTGCATTCCCCAGGGTTTGTCTTAATTTATGGATATCCTATCCTTAATTCAACTGCCAAGGAATTCTTGCATCTTATAATTGGCAATCAGATCATGTATCCTTAATAAAGGTCTCTTTTCAATCATTCTCATTTGATAATCGATCGGTGGTTTAATGCCACCCTCTTCTTTCAGATAGTTGTCAGCCTATTTGGCCTTCCAAAAAGGCAACGTATGCCAATCTCTTCTCTTACCGAACTTGTTAATGGTAGCAAGGATGTTCTGGAAGATATTGGTCGAGTTCAACGTGAATCTCTTAGTGCTTATCGTTCTTCGCAAAGGTACTTGCCTCAGACAAAATTCCTACAGCATACTGTTCAATTTCTGACCTTTTTCTATACCCTCTTCATATACCTTCATTGTTTACTTTCCTCCGTCATAATATATTCAGGGTATTCATGATACCCTAACATCATACATCTCAAGTCACTATACTTCCATTTTACTCGAAATCTTGAACAACCATATACACATGAGTCACTTTAGTACGGGTGACCCCATCCCAAAAAGGTCTAGTGAATTCCCAATCAAAACATGGGTTGTTCGGCAGAAGATTCAAACGATCTCATTAATGTTTCCTTTATATCAGAAGCCCTTGCAGTCGGTGCTTTCTTAGAAGCAACCCTGCTTTGTTTTTTCATTGCTGGTCTAGTCACTTTATAGTCCGTTGGGACTTGGCCTCAACTGGCCACACATAAAAATATATGATTTTAGGGGTTGGCTAATAGCATTACTTTTCTAGCAATTGCCGGCATAGTGCCTTCTTCTTTGATACCTTTCTACCTTTCCAAAACTTTACTCCATATAAGTCTTAATCGACTACTCGGCACCGTCTCCGGTCACCTTTCCTCCACTTTTATCTTTTCAACTATTATTATCAATCCTGCGTGCCACACAAGCTTACCATTCCTGGCATAACAGCCTCTTCATTTAAGTCAATCCTAGAATTTCTCAATCCGGCTGGTTTCTTACTTACATTTCCTATTTTCGTCCAATCTCACTTCATCATTTTATCACTACCGTCGATTGTAATGCTCAGGGTCCGTTTACTAACCCATTTTACAGCATCCTTACCCAAATCACAGGGTTTGCTCCAATTTTTTTTTTCTCTCTTCCATGACATTCTCTGATAATCAGAAAGACAAGGTTTGCCAAAATTCACCGAATTCCTTTCCAGACTCAGGGAAATTTTTTGATCAATCTACCCACCTACTGGTAACATTAAGGAGACCAGTTTCGAAACCTGAAGAATAGTTCTATGAACCTCCAAGCAGGTGGAATCATAAGCAGTCATAGTTAACGAAATAATCATCATCGGATTGGAAGTTTACCCACTGGAGAGGAATCAATTATATACATCCCTTAGAAGGGAATCAATAGTTTCAAACTGAAACCTGCCACAACGTCCTGATATTCAATACTACCAAATGTCGGTCTACCTAACCCTTTATGCGAAGCGTCATTGGAAGCACAAAGTCTCCTTTTTCCAATAAGCAATGCCAGCTCTTGGTCATTACCAATTTCACCTTTTAGCTCCAGGAAGATTTTCTCACATTTTTCTCTTTAACTGCTGATCGTATTACTTGATCTATTATAATTCCGTGTCGGAGTAAACTTAAGGTAACTACTATAATCCATTCAAAGAGAAGAAGGAATTTAATATTCCTCTGAATCACATGCATCTAACGTTTCTGGTTCATCATTTAACTGAGTTGAATTAACTCTATACTCAGTCTCTGGCAGTAGTCTCATTACGAGTTCATCTTGACTCACTGGTCTTATCTTCCGGTAGGTTCTGAGATCATTGTCTTGCTTACTACTTCCTTATATACTTTACCCAATCATGCTATCACTTCCCAATGTCTTTACTTTCTAAATGATTCATTCATAAAATGAACATTTTCCTTAATAAAACCACCTTATTAACCTCAATTTGGTTCCATAATTTACAACCTACGATACCTGCCTTCTCATGGCGAATTATTACTGACCATATTCATACTAATTCATTTATCAAATGATATGGCACTTACTGCCTCCTTCTCAACTATTCCTAGGGACTCTGCTCCTCGCCCTAAATTGATGTCTTTAATAATCATACACCCCTCTAGCTCTTTCTTTGTTAAGATGAAAATCTCTAAGGATTCTCATCTATTTCCGTATAAGATCTCAAGTAATTCTTCCAATCCTTCATTCTTGCTGGTACTACATCTGGTAGCCCGGCTATGAATTCAACATGCATCTTCAGATCTCTTAATAATATCTCGGTTCTTTATACTCACTTTTCTGAGCACCATATCTTAATCATCACAGTCATTCTGGCTGCGACCCTCATTACCCATGGGTAAGCTCCTCATCCTAACAGGATTTTCCTTATCTGCTGGAACCTCTTCCGGGTCTCCAGTAGGGTACTCCATCGAATTACCCGCTGATCTTCAGCATATAAAGCATCATCGCGCTGTTGCTCGTATGCCTCAAGGTCAGTCACCTTACTCGTCGATACGATATCGAGCTAAGTTACTATCATTATACTTACGAGTTCCCATAAGGGTTTTATATGTCATCACTACATTAAGTAGTCCGACTATGAACTTGGCAAGAGTTCTTATTATCTTATTGAATTTATTGTTTTAACGTCACCTCATCTCTGGGGTTTATAACGTACGCTCTGATACCACTTCTGTAACACCCCCAGATCCGGGGTCCGGGATCCGGTGGTTACGGTTTCCAATTCTGTCCACAACACTTGAACTTTCCTTAACATAAAATAAATTACGTCTCTATAACCCAACACAATAATATAAAACACACCCGTTATAGTCCCAGAGATGAAATCAGAGTAACACTCAAATTTTTATTAATCACATTATGAGTTCTTACAATCCAAAAGAATTTCAATATAAATACATACTCTTTGCCATCCATTTACATAAGGCATACTAGACCATATTCTTGGTACTGAAAGAATAAATATACCCTACCAATAGCTTCTTCTTCAGCTCTGGTAGTCTCATCGTCCTCGCCCGCGTCGAGTGCGCCTTGTGCGAGTCATCTGGTCTAGCTGTTGTTGTGATATAATAATAAAGCAAGGGTGAGCAATAGCCCACCAACAATAATATATGACTGAACGATAATGTATAACAGTTCAAAAGTATCTTTCAAACCATATGCCATGCCTTTACGGAAATGATGCCAGTATAATATGAACGATGAAGTTACAAGGTAACTTAAAGTATTTGTTTGTAGAAATATCTGCTACATCAAAGTAAGCGAGATATTCTTATTGTTATTAAGAAGAGGAACTTGCAAGAAAAGGTTGCAATTCCAGTTATGACCCTTTTCCAACTCTGCCAACAGTAAACATGTTGCAGGAAATAAATAAATTTGGATGATGAACCAATGATGGAGTATTCACCGCGCCCGCTGTTCCAATCTTGATGATCAGTCGAGATCGTACAGCTCAATTTAGATTTACTACCGGTAGAAGGAAGAACTGACGGCTTTACTTGTCTACCACCTTACTAGCTCTCCCCGGCCAACGGTTGGGCCAAAGGGGATGGACCGGCGCTACTCGGCCTCTTACACGACTCCTAGTTCAAATAGAGTTCATGATTCTGAATGTAACGTTCGTCCCCCTTTCCCCAAGTATAATACTTGTTGATAAGACTCTACAAGGTAGTCGTATCTAGTTGGAAAGGAAAATTCACCAATAACTTCCAAGCTGTGGCTTGGTATCGAATATCAACTTGTTCCAACAATCTTACCCCTCGAAAGATGAGAAGGTAAACAACGACTTAATAAGTCAACAGCACCCGAGTTGCGTGTGAAGAGAATACTCTATGACCGGGAAGTCGACAAGATAAATAACATCTTCCAAGTAAGGTTCCCTTATTATTAGAGAGGTAGACTCGAAGAAGAATGATGTCTGAGAACCTTTCTTGATATAAGATTAATAATAATATGACTCCGAAATATTTTCTGTAATAATCGAAGAAGATAAACCTTATCGAGGTTATTCTAAGTATGAAATAAATATTCAGAGAATATTTATTGAATTAAAATATTTTACAGAATATTTAGGAATATGAAAGAATATCTTTAATCAGAGTATTTCTCAAATAATCCTTGAAGAAATATCTAGAGAATATTTATTGCATAATTAAATATTCAAATGAATATTCAGAATAATATTCATTAATTAATAAGACCTGAAAAGAATATTAAAAATATTTAAAATAATATTCGATGATTAAATAGAACCCTGGATGAATATTCAAAATAATATTCATAATTTATTAGGAATTTAAATGTTTATTGAAAAAGTAATATTCGTTTAATGAATAATATTCTAAATGAATATCAAGTAATATTCATTTAGTAATCCAAGCTTTAAAGGAATATTCGAGATAAGACTCGATAAATAAATCAAGCTTCAGATGAATATTAGAATAATATTCATCAAGTAAGTAATATCTTAAATGAATATTCAAAAGTAATATTCATTTAATAAGGTAATATTCTAAATGGATATTCAAATAATATTCATTTAGTAGTCCAATCTTTAGAAGAATATTCGGAATAATAATCGATAACCTATTCGACTTTGAATGAATATTGAAAAATATTATTCGTCGAATGATTACGTTCAAATAATTATTTGAAGTAAGGATCGTTAAAATAATTAGTCTCGAACGAATATTCAAATAATATTCGTCGCCCAAATAATAGAAAATATTTACTTAAATATTTTCCTCCGAGGTAATCTCGATATATCAAGGAATATTGACTCCCGGTCTATTTTTGATTAATAAGATGTATACGCCCTTCTACGAGGGTCTTACAATAATCGGCTTATAACTGATATATAACTATCTAGCTTATAAGCCAACAATAACATTCAGGGAACAAGTATATCACTTCAACTTGAAAGTAGGCATGCATGCAATGGCATATGTATATCAGCATATATATATATATATATATATATATATTTATTCAATCACAACAACAGCCTAAAAGAAGGGAATTGAAACTTGCCTGGTAGTCGAGTACCGTAAGGGGTAGTGGTAGCGGGTCCCGGTTCAGCTTGGTGATCTATAAATAGCCAAGGCATTCGGGATTAATCACTTAACATATTAAAAGTTAAGTTATACTTAATTCGAAACACGTTCTTGAGTTATCTCGTTATACCCCTTTTAGTGGATTACTTTTATCACTGATCCGACCCGACATCCGTTCGTTAATACGACATGTCATTTTACTTATACTTGGGACATACTTAAGTCATATGAGTTCTAAAGTCGATCGTTACGAACCAATACTATACTCCGAGTTTTATCGTCCGTTTTCTAAGTGTTTTACCGAAGTTATAAAAGAGTCGTCTTTTAGGGGTTCGTTCGCGTTTAACCTCGACTCGAACATTTTTAATAAATCGAAAAATGATCTTTTTGACATACGGTTTTCTTTCACGCCTTCCTTTTTACCTCTAGTATTTATTTACCAAGATTCGCCATGACGTTACATAGTTTACGAGGGTTCAATTACAGTTACGAACTTTCGTTTACGGATTCGAACTACTTTTAGTAATTTGGTCATAAATCCTAAACCGTAAGTCCGTTTCATGCGATCTTTATATCAAAACGAAGCTTGAAACATAATCTATCCTATCATGGCAGAAAATGAAGCTGTACAGTGAGTTATAGCTACTGTGATGCTCGGTGTTTAATAGTCTAACGAAAATTCGGCATTACGACGGCTATAAATCGAACGTTCTAAAATTCATAACAATCAATCCAAGCCACACCGGGCATACTATACATGGTTTTCATCTTAACCAGTCCAAGAAGGTTTCAATTAACCATCATAATCATCAAAACACTTAAATCATCACTACTAATTACATAATCATGCTTTTATGCATATAACAACACCATAATCTTAACTAATCTAAAACCATCAAGAACATATATAAAACTCAAAGTAAGATCTTGGGTTCTTAAGAATTATACCTTCCTTGGAGAGTGTACAAGCTATAATAACCCTTATATAGTCCTTGTATGGCTTTAACAAAGCTTAAATCATCCAAAGAAACCAAGAAATCAAAGTTAGTTTCTTGAAAACACTATTCACCCTCATCTTTGAGGATTTATTTGAAAATGGAAAACATGGAGTTTGAAGCTAAGATTTCTAGGAGATCATTTTTATGAAATATAGGACTCACCATAAAAATTTGGAGATCAAACAATGGTTGGAAGGTGGATTTTGAAATCTTAAAACTCCAAAATTCGAAGTGCCTTGGTTTTGGGGGAAAAACAGTGAACTTCTCGAATTTATTTACCCATCCAAACGATCTTCAAAAATTATGAAATTAAATCCCCAACTTCACCTTGATGTGTAGAAGCTCCATGAATTTTTTCATGATTTTTAGAAGAGTAGATCTAGGTGAAAAAAAATGGCAAAGACCCCTGCCCTGGAAAATGCAACTGCTGGAAAAATGGGGGAGAGGTGGTGTTTGCTTGGCTTTGATCTTGCTCTCATCTTATCTAAAGTGAATTATTGAATGTCTTTGGATAATATCTTGTCCATAAAGTAGCTTTAATAAAGTTCTAGGTCATGCATGATGTAATTAAATGGACAAGTGTTGGTTTGTTATGGTAAGATGATGACAAGAAGCTAAGTACTTGGTTATGTTTGCTAAGTACACTAGTTGCTCATGTAACTACTTAGTTACTTGGTCTTATCTCCTTGTACATGCATGCATCTTGATCCTCTGTTTGTTCTTTGTCCGGTTATTGCTCAATTCGTTGCTCGTTCGAGGGACTAACTCATTCGTTTCTAGTTAGGGTTTTACCGAAAACCTTCTTAATATTTATACTACTATTCCTCATCTTTCTTAATACTTCTCGAATTTAAATTCCTTAAATCCCTTTTATAATTCCTTATGTCTTGCAGTGTCCAGGGAAATCTCGGAGAAAATAAAAGTGCTCTTTTTCTGAATCCGACAGCTTTTACATACACTTATTTTCTTCCCGGATCACTAATACGAATTCAGAAATCCGTTCCGAATACCGGGTATAACATTATTATAATAATATTCCAAATTCCACCAAAATCACTATTCATCACTTATTTTTATTTAATTCCTATAATTAGGAAAATGAACCTGGTTCACCCTCGAGTGTTCCTTAACCTTTTTATGGAACCGCTGGGCTTATAATAGATATTGATTTGGATGACATGAGGGTATCTATTTCTCTCTAGGGAATCTTATCTTAACTTTCTAGGAGATAGATTATTCTAATCTAAGTTATCACCCAATAGCATCCTTCAGGACATATAACCTTGGAATCTTTTATCCTTCCATTCTTCATCCTTTAAAGCCAGTATTACATTGTAGTTGTAACCACTGTTCATTCTTACATCAATACATAATAAAAGTTTTAATTCTACCCAAAAATCTGGGTTCCTACAAATCCGGCTATCAGGGCTTCATACTCAGCTTCGTTATTGGTTGTTGGAAAGTCCAACTTCAAAGCATACTCAACTGTGAACCCATCGGGGCTTTGCAAGACTAAACCCGCACCACTAGATTTTGTTTTTGATGCTCCATCAAAATAGAGCACCCAATATTCCCTCTGATCAAGTACAAGCTCTTCATATTTATCCTCTCTTCCAGGGGCGGTCACTTTCTCCTGCCCCCCGACTTCTTAGTTGCCTTTTGTACATTCAACCGAAGTCAGGCAATGCCTGAGCCTTGATGGCTGTTCGAGGCTTATACCCGATGTCAAATTCTCCAAGTTCTATTTCCCATTTAATCAATCTTCCACTGGCCTTCGAGCTATGCAATATGTTCCTCAACTGCTGGTCTGTCAGGACTTCAATCTTGTGTGCCTGGAAGTACAGTCGTAGCTTCCTCGAGGCTGTTATCAAGGCCAAAGCAAACTTCTCAATGGGAGAGTAATTCAACCCTGCCCCATGCAACACCTTGCTCACATAATAGACAGGTTTCTGAATGTTGTTCTCTTCACAAATGAGGACGGTACTCAGTGCTTGTTCGGATACTGCTAAATATAAGTAAAGAGTCTCCCCAGGGCTAGGCTTGGCCAACAACGGGGCTTCTGCCATGTATTTCTTCAATTGTTCAAAGGCCTCTTGGCTTTCAGGTGTCCACTCAAAATTTTTCACCTTCTTCAATGCTTGAAAGAAAGGTTATCACCAGACTTAGAGATGAATCTTCCTAAAGTTGCTACTCGGCCCGTCAACTTCTGCACATCTCTTATAGAGTGCGGCGGTTCCATATCTAAAATCCCCTTGATCTTGTCAGGGTTGGACTCTATGCCTCTCTTTGAAACCATCAAACCCAAAAATTTTCCAGATCCAACACCAAAAGCACACTTGGCTGGATTCAACATCATCTTGTGGTGCCTCAGCACTTCGAATGCCTCTATGAGGTGCTTAATGTGGTCTGCCTTCAATAGGCTCTTGACTAACATGTCATCAACATAGACCTCCATGGTTTTTCCAATCAGATGAGCGAATATCTTATTCACTAGTCGTTAATAAGTAGCGCCTGCATTCTTTAGGCCAAAAGCCATAACAAGATAGTAGAAAACACCAAAGTCAGTTATGAAAGATACCTTTACGATATCATCCTTGTGCATCTTAATCTGATTGTAGCCGCTGAACCCGTCCATGAAGCTCAACATCTCATGTCCAGCTGTGGCATCTATCAACATGTCTATCCTTGGCAGGGGAAAACAATCCTTCGGGCATGGATCATTCAAATCAGTGAAGTATATACACATCCTCCACTTACCATTTGCCTTCTTGACCATCACAGGGTTAGCCAACCATTTGGGGAACTGAATCTCTTCAATAAAGCCAGCCTCTAAGAGCTTGTCAACTTCTTTCTTAATGGCCTCTTGCCTTTCAGGAGCAAAATTCCTTTTCTTCTGTTTTATTGTCTTCCGTTCAGGATCAACATTCAACTTGTGAGTTATGAGTTGGGGATCAATCCCTGGCATATCAGCCGCTGTCCAAGCAAACACATCACTGTTCTCTTGCAAGAATGCTATCAACTTGCCCTTCAGGGGTTCCTTCAAAGAAGCTCCTATATAAGTTACTTTCTCAGGGTCGTCCTGTTGGGACAATCAGATCTTGGCACTGCGAATTTTGATACACTAAATTAACGAGTACGAATAGAAAAATCACCTTGTTAACGGTTGATTCCACGCTCTTCTATTGTATTCCCAAATTCCCTTGAGCGAAGTGTGGCCTTCGTCTTCTCAAGTTAACCTCTCTTCCTGCTCCTGGGTGGCTACCAATTTTTTTCGACCAGCCCCCAGCAAGAAGAGAATAGGAATATATATAGGCTACAATAGGGATCATGGATAATTAGGTTGGGCCTTCTAATTACATCTTGAGCCTAGCCCAATGTAATTAAATATTAATTCAATCCACTAAAGAATTAATATTTGCACTACCTTTCCTAATACCGTAATTTAATTAATTAATTCGGTTCCAATATTATTTGCTTATTAAATTCCCCATGTTTAAAATATCGCATGTCCATTAATTAAATAAATTACTGATAATTCATTTAATTAATATCTTTTATCCTTGATCATCCACTCAACCTTTATTTAATTATGCCGGAATAAATCCACCTGCAGGGTTTCACATAATTAAAACTTTTGAGCTTTCAAGGGGACATCATTAACCCGAATATTATCAGGACATGGATTCCTTCAATAAATAATATCCCACCATATATATTATTTCATCACCCAAAATATAATGAAATAAATCAAAAGAATTATTTCATATATAAATCAAAGCATGTAAATAATATATACGTGTCAATTATTATTTCCGGATTAAGAACCTAAGCATTAATAATAACATAGAATCTTAGTTCACCTTCTTAATCAGTATTAGGGAACAATTCTAAATTTGATCCTGTTCAATATACACAAAGTATACTAGTATTATTTATTAGTCAATATAAACTAATCTAAATAATACTACAGCCATTCCAGTGGATTGTCTAACTCCACCTGTGCTGTGAACCTTATTATATTATATAAACCATATTTAATAATCTAATATTCTGTATCCCATTTGATACTAGATTATTCACAATATATAATATTTAGACAACATGTAAACATTTAAATGATTCTCAATAAAATAGGCCAGAAATAAATGTATATACTTCAAATAAATATTTTCAGTATACACCAACAATCTCCCACTTATACTCAAAATATTCTATGAGTATATCAGTGTTTATTTAATCCACTATTACAAAAAACTATGTGTCCATCCATCTGACTCCTATCGCTTCCACATGCCTGTCAAAAACTTTGGCTGGCAGGCTCTTTGTGAAAGGATCTGCCCGGTTGTCTTCTGATGATATGTGAGCCACAACTATATCTCCTCGCTTTACGATTCCTCGTATGAGATGATACTTACGTTCAATATGTTTAGCTGCTTTGTGATCTCGCGGTTCCTTTGAATTTGCCACAGCACCAGTGTTATCACAATACACTGTCAAGCTCCTAGGCAAATTAGGTACCACATCCAAGTCCAAAAGGAAGTTCCTGAACCATACAGCCTCCTTTGCAGCCTCAGAGGCCGCCACGTACTCGGCTTCCATGGTAGAGTCTGCAATGCATATCTGCTTTACACTCCTCCATATAACGGCTCCACCTCCCAAAGTAAAAACATATCCCGAGGTAGATTTCCTCTTATCCCTATCTGATTGGAAATCTGAATCAGTATATCCCAAAGGAAATAGATCTGAGGCCTTGTAAATTAACATATACTCCTTAGTCCTTCTCAGGTACTTGAGTATAGTTTTTACTGCACTCCAATGTTCCTGACCTGGGTTCGACTGATATCTACTAACCATGCCTACAGCAAAGCAGATGTCAGGCCTCGTACATAACATAGCATACATTAAGCTTCCACATGCCGAAGCATAAGGAACTGCTTTCATGCTCTCTATATCCTTAGGTGTCGAAGGACACTGCTCCTTGGATAGAGGCACTCCATGCTTAAAAGGTAGAAAACCTTTCTTAGAGTTCTGCATGTTAAAACGAGCTAATACTTCATCAATGTAGGGCTCTTGAGATAAAGCCAACATCCTTTTCTTGCGATCCCTTATTACTTTGATCCCAAGGATGTATGCCGCTTCACCTAAGTCCTTCATTTCAAATTGTTTGAACAACCACGCCTTTATTGATGACAACATCTTAACATTGTTTCCAATGAGTAAAATGTCATCAACATACAGTACTAGAAAAACCACTGCATTACCCTCACTTCTCTTATACACACATGATTCGCTTGGACTTTGATCAAATCCATATGACTGGACTGCCTGATCAAAACGAATATTCCAGTCCCTAGAAGCTTGTTTTAGTCCATAAATAGACCTCTTAAGCTTATAAACAAGATGCTCTTGGCCTTCCTTAATGAACCCTTTTGGTTGTTGCATATAGATGGTTTCCTCAAGACTTCCATTAAGGAAAGCTGTCTTGACATCCATTTGCCAAATCTCATAATCGAGATGAGCTGCTATAGATAAAAGAATCCGGATCGACTTAAGCATAACAACCGGCGAAAAGGTTTCCTCATAATCAATCCCTTCTTTCTGAGTATACCCTTTCGCAACAAGTCGTGCTTTCCAGGCTTTCACCTTTTTGTCAGATCCTCTTTTCTTCTTGTAGATCCACATACATCCAATGGGTTTTACACCTTTGGGTGGTTCCACGAGCTCCCAAACTTGATTAGAATACATAGATTCCATCTCAGATTCCATTGCCTTTTGCCAAAGATCTGCATCTTTATCTAGAATTGCTTGTTCGTATGTCCTGGGATCTTCATCATGTTCACCAGAGACCAAGTCCGAGGACTCTCCCAAAAACATGAATCGATCAGGTTGTTGAACAACCCTCCCACTACGACGAAGCACCGATGTGGTATTAGTGACAGGTTGTGCATTTTCTTGTGGTTGATCTACTTGTACTATTGGCACTTGGGGATTATCTGTCTCTCCCACTAGTTCCTCTAAAACGATACTACTCACGGGTTTGTGTTTCATTATATAGTCTTCTTCTAAGAATCTAGCATTGGTGCTAACAATGATATCTCGATCCCTAGGACTATAAAATGAATAACCTTTCGTTCCCATGGGATAGCCTACAAACAACCTTACTTCTGTACGAGATTCTAACTTAGTCGCGTTCTTGTTCAGCACATGTGCTGGACAACCCCAAATCCGAATATGTCTTAGACTTGGTTTGCTACCAGTCCACAATTCTATTGGAGTCTTGGGAACCGACTTAGAAGGTACCAAGTTCAGAAGGTAAGCGGCTGTTTCTATAGCATATCCCCAAAACGACTTGGGTAAATCTGAATAACTCATCATCGATCTAACACTCTCTAAAAGAGTCTGATTCCTTCTCTCTGCTACACCATTCTGCTGAGGTGTGCCAGGTGCAGACAACTGGGATGCAATCCCATTTTCTGATAAATATTCCCTAAATTCTCCAAGCAAGTATTCGCCACCACGATCTGATCGTAGTGACTTGATACATTTTCCAAGATGTCGCTTCTCCGCACTTGCTTTGTACTCCTTGAATTTTTCAAAGCACTCAGACTTACGGCGCAACAAATAAATGTACCCATATCTAGAATAATCGTCAATGAAAGTGACAAAATACTCATAACCTCCTCTTGCTTGGATACTCATAGGTCCACATAAATCAGTATGAACCAATTCTAACACTTCTTTAGCTCTATTCCCCTTTGCTTTAAAAGGCCTATTAGTCATCTTCCCTTCCAAGCAAGATTCGCAAACTGGAAATGGCTCCACTGCCAACGAGCCTAATGGCCCATCTACTACCAGTCTTTGAATCCTCCTCAAGTTAATATGACCTAATCTTAGGTGCCAAAGATATGTTTGGTTCAATTCAGAAGGTTTCTTTCTTTTATTTGAGCTAGAAAGAATGTTATTAGTTTCCTTATGTTGCAGCATTGGTTGGATAGGATTAATAATATATAAATTGTCTTGCAATGTACTAGAACATATAAATCGTTTATTCATCATAATAGAAACATTACTATCCAAACAAACATTATAACCATCCATGGCAAGTTTAGAAACCGAAATTAAATTCCTTCTAAACGAAGGTACATAAAGACAATTGTTCAAAACCAAAATCCTATCATCGCCAAAAGACAATGTAATTATTCCAACTGCAACTACTACTACTTTCGTAGCATCTCCCATGAACACATATATCTCGCCATCTCTAAGCATTCTGGATTGCTGGAACCCCTGCATAGAGTTACAAACATGGTCAGTGGCTCCTGTATCTACACACCAAGTGCTCGTAGATATAGCCGCTTGAAAGGCATATGACTCAGCCTATTTGTAGTTCGAGGATCCTAATCCAATTAAACTAGATTGTAATAAGTAAATAATATTAACTGTCACAGGAATCTCACAAGATGATAACCGTCAGAAGAAAAATCAACAAGTCAATCTATAGTTTTGATGTTTTACACTGGAAGAAGATTCAGATATCTGATCAGGCCTCAAGGTAGCATTGAAACAAGTGGATTCATTTTCAAAGACAGAGATTTCTATTAGTGACAAGAAACAATTTTAGTGCCGAATGATTGATGAGAGTGAAGAGTATAAAAGACCACAGTGTTAAAAGTCAAGATGAAGAACAGAGATTGGAGTTAGTCGTTCATGAACCAGACAGTACATCGAACGTCAACATCATGCCAGTGTATGTTCCATATTATAATTACGTGGTTTTCAGCGGAGTATTGACTATTAAAGAATTTATATTAATTCTATTTTAATTGATTAAGTCAAGTAATTAAGTTAATAAATAAATTAATTCTATCAGAATTAATATATTTGTTAAAGTGATTATTAGATTAATTAAATAAGAATTAATATGGAAAAGAATTAATTAGTTAAATGATTTTTTATAAGTCATTTAATTAATTATAAGCTGAAAAATATGAATGATATAACTATCAAACTGATAGTTATACCGATAGTCATATTCAGTTAAATGGAGATAGTCATATTCAGTTAAATGGAGATAGTCATATTCAGTTAAATGGAGATAGTCATATTTCATTTAAATGGTAAGTTATACCGAATGTTATATTCATTTGGTAAGTCATACCGAATGTCATATTGGCTAGTTAAGTTATACCGAAAGTTATATTTAAGCTGGACAGTCATATCAGTTTAAATCAAGTAGTATGACTATGGCTGTGTATATATGGCAGAGGAATGCAGAAGATTAACAATCAGTCGAACCAAACACAAGAAATTCACACAGCAGCCTATTTCTCTCTCTCTCAAGCTCAAGAACACCTACAAGTTTAATTCTGTAAATTCAAGTTCATCTCAGTTGTAATATCCTATCCGTTGGAACTTGTTTACTTGTGATTCTTGTACTACTAGCGAATTAAGTTTCCTAGTTCACAAATTGATATCTTGATTTTATTAACTAAATTAGCAAAGTTCATGTTGAATTTTCTAATTAGTTATTAATCACTTGATAATCATTTGGACTGATTTTGTAACACCCCTCAAGTTAATATATTGTTATATTCAACTTGAAATTTGTGTTATATTATTCCGCACAAAAATATTCGTTTAAGGCAAAATTATTTAACGAATAAATTTTAAGAAAATGGTATAGATTGTATTCAACCCCCCCTTCTACAATCTTAACGGACCTAACAATTGGTATCAGAGCCTATTGATTGATACACAAATCAAGATCCTATTTTTACTCAATTAAAAATTAAGCTCGAATTTTTAACTCTCTTAAAAATTCATCATGTCTGCCAAAGGCAATGTCAAAATTCCTATCTTTAATAAAGATAATTATGATATGTGGAAAAACAAAATGGAGTTATTTCTTGATGTAGCAAACCCAAGTTTCTTGTGGGTTTTGGAAAATGGGCCAGCAATTCCCATGCAACATGATACTGAAACAGTTGTAAATGGAACTGTAACAGTCCCTGCCAGATCCTATCCAAAGGACATTAAGAACTATACCTCTGAAGATAAGGAGGCAGCTGGATTGGATAAAAATTTGAGACTCATTCTGTTGGATTCCCTAGATGCTGTAATGTATAGCCATGTGAGAAATTGTAAAACTGCTAAGCACATCTGGGAAACTATTGAGGTCATTAATGAAGGGACTGATGAAGTCAAGGAAAATAGACTGCAAATTCTAACTTCTGAATATGAACACTTTAGAGCTGGCCCTAATGAAGGCATTCAGGAAGTGTTCGAAAGGTATAACAAGATAATCAACAACTTGCAAGTTCATGGCAAGCATTATACTCAGAAGGAGATCAACATGAAGTTTTTACTAACTATGCCTACTCACTTGGAACATAGAATTACTGCCATCAGAGAATCTAGAGACTTGACTCAGGTTGCTCTTGAAAGGCTGTTTGGTGTTCTGAAAACATATGAATTAGAACAAGTACAGCAAAAGGAATTCTATGGCAAAGGCAGAATGGCAAATTCTTCTACAGCTTTGGTGGTTGAGGTTCCTAAGGATGTGGAAACTAAGGTAGTTCAACCTATCAGTTTCAACAAGGAACAAACTGAAGTAGAACTTGGCCAAACACCAGCTACTCAGGATGGTGGAGAATTTTATTCACTTGAAGAGCTGGATCAATTGGAAGATGAATCTATGGCAATGATGGTGAGACAATTTAGTAACTTCAGATTCAGAAGAAATCCAAAGTTCAGGTTTAAGTCAAATAACAGGTTTCAGAGAGGAGGTTCTTCATCCTCTAGTAACAGGGGAGGTTATAAAACTGGAACTGTTGACAGAAGCAAAATCTGTTGTTTCAATTGTAATGAGTTGGGACATTTTGCTACTGAGTGTCAGAAACCCAAGCAAGCACAGAAGAAAGATTATGTTTCTGAAAAGAAGAAAAGTGGAAGAGCTTATGTGGCTGCTGGTAAAAGCTGGGATGATACAGATAGCGAAGATGAAGAATATGGAAACTTTGCGTTGGTGGCAAATGCTGAATCTTCAACTTATTATACCACTCCGGTAATTTTTACTGATGCTCAGTTAATTGATAGTTTACGTCTTTCCTTGAATAATGCAGAAAGAGGGTACGAGAGAATAAGTCTTGTTAACACTAATCTTGAAAATCAAATGCTAGATTTAAAAAAAGTACAGGTTAATCAAGATAAGAATATAGAAGAAATAGCTCGACTTAACTGCAGAGAAATGGGTCTAGGAGAATACATGACAAAACAAGTTGATAAGATTGCTGAACAAGAAACCACCATTAGGGAACTTGAAACACAGGTTAGAGCGTGTTATAATTCTGTTAAAGTTTCTAAAGATTTCTTCAACAAACAAGCATTAGAACAAACTGTAGGAATAGGATTTGATTACAATCAAGCTGTTGGTTCTTTGAGTAATCATTCTCCTAATTCTATACCAGCTAAAGAAAGAGGTATACCACATATTCTCAAGAATGTTGAAAAACCAATGTTTACAAAATCTGATGCTGGTCAACCAGATATTAGTTCTATGGTTATACATGAAGAAATGAGAAATGAGGATGCTGCAAATGGCACAGTTCTTGCTGAGAATAAATGTGTTAAGAATAAAACTACTAAAAACTATAATACAAAGAATGTGTCATCCAAGAAAAATGTCACAGTATTTGTTAAGGCTAAATCAGTTGAGGACGTTAACACAACAAATATGTCACCAAAGAAAGATGTACCTAAAGTATCAGTCAAAGTTGTTGAATCAGCTAGTACTTCTAAGACTGGATTAGGTAGTAACAAGTCAAAGCAGAAAAATACCATGCCTACTATTAACTCTAATCATAAAGCATGTGGTATTATCAATTGTATGTCTTGTGCTTTTAACAATATGCGTGCTTATTTTAATGGTAATTATGCATGTGTTAAACAGAATGCTCCTCGACAGCACATGAACAGGAACAATAATGTTCGATCTATGACTGCTTTTCCTCCTCAAGTTAGGAGAGAGACATTTGTACCTAAGACTAAACAAAAGATTACCAAGAATGTCTACCAGGTCAAATGTCCAGTCAATGACACAAGTGTTACTGCTGCGAGAGAAACATGGATACCCAAGATTAAACAAAAGATTTTCAAATCTGTTTATAAGGTTAAATGTTTATTGGCTAAAGAGGTTAAACTTAAAAATGTTGTTTTGCCTGATAAAGGTCAATACTTTAAATACGGACCCAATCAAATTTGGGTCCCGAAGAAGGTTTAACTCATTTGTCATTGCAGGGTGTTGAACAGGTTGATCGGATAACCTGGATCTTGGACAGTGGATGTTCAAGGCATATGACTGGAGATAGAACCCTGCTGACAAATGTGGTGGAGAAGGCCGGCCCAGTAGTTACCTTTGGAGATAACAGCAAAGGTAGAACTGATGGATATGGCAGACTTGAAGCTGGAAATGTTATCATTGATGAAGTTTCTTTTGTGAAAGGACTTGAGCACAATTTGCTCAGTGTCAGTCAATTCTGTGATAAAGGTTATGAAGTTCATTTCAACAAGAAGAATTGTCTAATTTCACACAAGAGACATGAAAAGCCACAACTGACAGGAGTTAGAAAAGGCAATCTGTATGTAGCCAATATGAATTCAGGAAGCACTGAAGAAGTCACTTGCTTCTACACTAAAGCATCTAATGATGAGAGTTGGCTATGGCACAAGAAACTTTCTCATCTTAATTTCAAGACAATGAATTCTCTGGTCAAAAGAGAATTGGTGAGAGGTTTGCCTTCAATGGAATTCACTCAAGAAGGACTGTGTGATGCATGTCAAAAGGGCAAGCTAAAAAGGGCAAGTCACAGGAGTACTGATACATCTTCAATAACTGAACCATTACAATTACTTCATATGGATTTGTTTGGTCCAGTTAATGTGATGTCTATGTCAAGAAAGAGATATGCTCTAGTGATTGTTGATGATTTTTCAAAATACACATGGGTTCTGTTTTTGAATTCTAAAGATGAGACTCCACAACTGGTGATTGATCACATCAAGTTAATTGAGCGAGATTCTACGTATCCAGTGAGAGCCATAAGATCAGACAATGGAACTGAATTCAAGAATGCAGTTCTAAATGACTTTTGCACTGAGAAGGGTATAACCAGACAATATTCAGCTCCAAGAACTCCTCAGCAAAATGGGGTAGTAGAAAGAAAGAATAGAACCTTGATTGAAGCTGCACGTACTATGCTAAGTGAATCAAGGCTTCCATTGTACTTTTGGGCTGAAGCCGTCAATACTGCGTGCTATACCCAGAATCGAACTCTAATCAATAAAGATCAAATGAAGACACCCTATGAAATTATGGCTGATAAGAAACCTTCACTCAAATACTTTCATGTATTTGGGGCAAAGTGCTTTGTGCTTAAAGAAGGTGATGATCAAGGTGGTAAATTCGATACCAAAGCATTTGAAGCAATTTTTATTGGTTATTCAATGAGAGCATACAGGGTGTATGTGATTGATGAACAGAAGATGATGGAAAGTGTCAATGTAACATTCGATGACACTAAACTCCCTAGTATCCAAACTGAGAATCCATCTGAGAAGCTATCTTTCGATGACATGACAGATACAGATTCAGATGATGACAATGCACCTGAGATTTTTGCTGATGCTAATGACAACAATGATGATCAGGGTAATGGTGATGAAATCAATGATAGTAGTCAAAATTCCTCTGACTCTAATAATCAATCATCATCTAGTCAACCTGGCAACAACTCAGGGGGAGAAAATGAAGGGTCAACTGGTCACACACAACATCCCAATGAAGGTCAAGGAGAATCATCAAGATCCAATCTTCCCAGACAGACTGTTTGGAATAGAGCTCATCCTTTTGAGTTAATCATTGGTGATCCAGTTGTTGGTGTAAAGACTAGAAGAGCTCTTCAGAATCAATGCAATTATTCAGGGTTTCTATCTGAAATGGAACCTAAGAAAACTGAAGAAGCTCTTTCTGATCCTGATTGGGTGATTGCTATGCAAGATGAACTCAATCAATTTAAACAACAAGAAGTTTGGAAGCTGGTACCCAGACCTACAGACAGACCAGTAGTTGGCACAAGGTGGGTATTCAGAAACAAACTTGATGAAGATGGCACAGTGACGAGAAATAAAGTAAGACTGGTAGCAAAGGGTTACTCCCAATCTGAAGGCATTGACTATGATGAGACCTATGCTCCAGTGGCTAGACTTGAGGCCATAAGAATATTCTTGGCATTCGCAGCATTTTCAAACTTTAAAGTTTATCAAATGGATGTCAAGAGTGCTTTCTTGAATGGCAAGCTAGATGAAGAGGTTTATGTAGAATAGCCCCCTGGCTTTGAAGATCAGGATTTAATTGACTATGTCTACTTTCTTTTCAAGGCTGTCTATGGTCTTAAGCAAGCACCAAGGAAATGGTATGACACTCTCTCTGAATTTTTACTTGAAAATGATTTTGTTAGAGGTGTCATAGACAAAACTCTCTTTACAAAGAAACATAAGAATGATACAATAATAGTCCAAGTCTATGTGGACGATATAATATTTGGGTCTACTAATGATCTTTTGTGCAAGAAATTTGCGAAGTTAATGCAGGGTAGATTTGAAATGAGCATGATGGGTGAGTTGAAGTTCTTTCTTGGATTGCAAATAAGTCAAAGGACAGATGGAATATTTATCTGTCAATCCAAGTATGTCAAAGAGCTTCTCAAGAAGTATCAAATGGAGGACTCTTCTTCAGCAAAGACACCATCATCCACAGCTGTCAAATTTGGAGCATGTGAAAATTCTGTCAAGGTAGATATCACAAGCTACAGAGGTATGATAGGCTCATTACTTTATCTTACTGCGAGTAGACCTGATATTATGCATGCTACGTGTTTGTGTGCAAGGTTCTAATCGGATCCTAGAGATGTTCATCTCATTGCTGTTAAAAGAATTCTGAGATATCTTAAGGGTACGCCTAACCTAGGCATCTGGTACCCTAAAGATTATGGTTTTAATCTTGTTGGATATACAGATTCTGACTATGCAGGAAGTGTTGTGGATAGAAAAAGCACATCTGGGAGTTGTCAATTCCTAGGTGGTAGACTAGTTTCCTGGTACAGCAAGAAACAACAGACAGTTTCCAACTCAACGGCTGAAGCTGAATATATAGCTGCTGGAAGCTGTTGCGCACAGATTTTGTGGATCAGAAATCAGTTGAGAGACTATGGCTTTGTGCTTGATAAAATTCCAATTTTATGTGATAATACAAGTGCCATAGCAATCTCTAACAATCCTGTGCAGCACACAAGGACAAAGCATATTGACATCAGGTATCATTTTATTCGAGAGCATGTCATGAATGGTACCGTGGAGTTATTTTTTGTACCCACGGAAGAACAAACAGCAGATATTTTTACTAAGTCTCTTGACGAATCCACATTTACCAGAATTGTTGGTGAATTGGGTATGTTAAATAGTCCTAGTAATTAAACTGGTTAATATCTGAGGTTTGATCTTTAATAATTTACAAGTGATTATTGTGTTAATATTTCTTATTAAATCACTTGTATAATTATTTTATCAACTTATACCCTTGCTTATTTCATCTTAAAATCATTGTTATTATCTTCTGTACATATTTTTAATTACTTATTATATTTTTAGATTAATTCATTTTCTTTGAAAATATTTTTCTCGAATTTTACAAGCTGTAATTTATGAGAAATCTATTTTTCTTGAAAATGTTATTGTTTTTAATTCAGTTTGATTATTTTTGTTGTTTAAATAAATCATAGTTTCTTTTAGAATAATTTTCTATATGGAAATTGTTTTATTAGAAAATTTATAGATTTATTAACTCATCAGAAATAATTATGTAAATATGTAGTATAATTATTTAGTTTTATTTTATTTTATTTGATTTGTAATGTTTGTCCTTCTGTTATTAATGTTTGATTTCGTAAAAAGGACTACATATGATCGTTTTTATAATTTTTATTAGGTTTTATAATTTTAGTATAAATTAATTTGCTATTTTTTTTTGATTATGTAAATTATTAATGTATTTTTCTTGATTTAAATTCTGTTAATAATCTGTTGTTAGTTAGTTATATTAACAGATTTGTTAAAATATAACTATCGGTATAACAATCTTCTTGATTGTTATATTCGAATGTTTGATTAGTTATATTAGTGTTAAATAATGTAATATAACTTAGAAATAACTTAGATATAACTTTGTTTTTGTTTTTGTTTAAATATAACTGTTAAAATAGTTGATAGTTATATTGAGTGTTTTAAACAGTAATATAACTATCGGTATAACTAAGATTTGATTGTTATATTGAATGTTTATTCGGTAGTTATATTAGATATTAACAGCAATATAACTTACAGTGCCTAGGGTAGTCATATTACGTTTTATACGTAATATAACTATCGGTATGACTATCACCCGATAGTCATATCACAGTTATTTCATATATATTAGCTAAGTTATATTTTGATTGTCATATCATCTGTGGTTGTCATATTGACGTGTTAAGTCACTCAATTCTGTCGAACGAAATACACACAAATACACACAGAATTCGAACGAATTGCTGTCCAAATTCTGCCTCGAATCTTACTCAAAACACGTTTCTAAGGATCTTTCTTGATTACCCAGTCTATAATCTTCATAATCAAGGTTGATAATGTAAGATTTGATCGAGTTTTGAGTTTTTGAGATTGAAAAATTTCGAATTTTTGATCTAAAAATCCGAACAATTGGTTGTGATTTTGTAAAAACTAAAATTACATGTGTGTTTGTATTACAATCAAGATCCTTGTCTGAATTTTTCAGAATTTTTGATAGAGATTTTGATTTTTCGAATTTTTTAATTATTAATTAATTCTAATTTTGTAATTTAATTGGGTTAAATTGTTGAATTTTGCAGATTTACTAATTTTAATCCCTGATTTGCAATGGCTGGTGCTTATAATAATTTTGAACTTGTGAATCACAATTATATTGGATACTTTAATCCCGAGGATTGCCCAGTGGATCGGTTCAAGCCCTGGATAAAGTTTCTAAATGAGCAAAATCTCTGTAGTCACTCTATAACTGCAAATGTTCCAATGAAATTTGGTCCACTCAAATTAATGTGTACTACAGCTGTTTCAGATGAAAGATCGTTTTCATTCGATTTTAATGGCCAGACATATACAGTGGATGAATCTGTCTTCAATGCTGCTCTGGGATTTCCAACTGAAAGATTTGCTGAATTACCTTCAAATGATGAGTTGACTCAATTCTTCACAAATATCAACTATCATGGTCAACTGAATCTGAAACGACCACTCAAAAGCAATCTTGTTCAAGAATGGAATATCTTCTTCGAGATCATAGCAAAGGTGTTTGCTAATTCTACAAAGAGCAACAATACTGTCATCACATGTATGTTACAGTCAATTGGTTTCTCGATTGCTCACAATAGAAGAATCAATTTTGGCAGTTTGATATGGCCTATTCTGCTGAATCGATTGAAGAAGGCTACAAAGAACTTTGGAAAAGGTAAACTGGTTAAGTGTCATTATCCTCGATTCTTGACACTAATCTTTAATCATCTAATGCCTAAGATCAACCTGCTCCGTTTCCAAATGATCGAATTCAATGGTCTGGTAAACCAAACAAGAAGTTCTACACCAGGCTGGACACTTCTAAGGTCTTGTTGCATGTTCCTGTAGTCATAACACCTTATATGTCTACATACATACATTTGCCAAATGTCATGCCACAGCCAGATGCTGTGGTACCTTTAGTTCAACAAGCTCCACAGCCTGAAGCAGAACAAGTTCCAGTACCTCAACCAGATTCTGAACCCTTGAATGTTCTTGAACATCAACTTCCAGTGGATCAACACACTCAAAATGAAGATGATGTACATGTCAATGATCAGGTATTTGACTCAACTCCACTACAATCTCAATATCTTTCTGGTAGTCAAATGATTGTGAGAAGTGACCAAGGGGTTGTAGATCCACAACCTTTATCCCAGGTCAATGCACCAAACACTGATCCTAAATTCTCCAAACACTATCGTAGAAAGAAATTGTCATTCAAGAGAGCTATTCCCAGTAGTGATAGTGTGAGTGAAACAAGTTTGCCATCACAAAAGAAAAGTAAAACCATGTCAAAGGCAATCTTAAACCCATTCATTCCTTTAACCTCACCCCTGTTACTCACAATGGGGGAAGATATTTTTGCAAATGAAGCTGAAAATATTGTTATGCAAGTGGAGCAAGTTACAGTGCCTGCCATTGTTACGGCAGAAGAACCTTCACAGGTTGATCGGGATTTGCGAAATCCCATTGCACCACCACTGACCTTCCAAGAGGAGGCTAGGGTGATCTCCAGTGCAGGTACAATGGATGCAGCTAAGGATAATGAGAGGAGTGATGTGAGAATTACTTCAAATCTGAGTGAAACACCAGCACGTGAGGTGAGTGATACTCAGAGAGCTATTGAAATGAGAGCACACAATGACACATACACTTTATCTCTCATTACTCAACTCAATCAGATGAAAGAAAGTCTTGCTCAAGCTGAAGAGGATAAAAAAAACTTGAGGTTTGATATGGACAATATGAGAACTATCTTCAACAACAAAATCAATGCACTGAAACTCTCTCAACAACAAGCAGTTGAAGACTCTGGAGATGTCACAGTGGCTCAAGATCTTATTATCTCATCTATGGCTAATCAAATTGAAGATCTTCAGAACAACATAAATGAAAATCATTTAACCACTGAACATCGTCTCAGTCAGATTGAAAAACAAAGTGATGATCAAGCAAAGGGGTTAAGACATTTATATAATATCATCAGCAGAACTCACTCACTTACAGCAGAAGAGAAGAAATTCTTCGGAGGTAGTGATGAAAGTGACCCTGGAGCTGGAACAAGTCACAAGACTGTAGAGGATTCCTCAACTAAGGGGGAGAAATCTAGAGGGGGAGCAAGTGCAAGTGCAAGTAAAGAAAAATTTGAAGATAGGAGTGAAGGGAAGAAGACAACTCATCAAACAGCAAAAGAACAGGAAGATGATGATGTAGAAGGTTTTTACTATACAGGTGAACCTGATATTGATCTGTTTGCTGACTTACAGTTTCCTGATGTTGGTGAAGAATTTGAAGAACAAGATCTCAGTTTTTGGGATGATGAAGAGCAAATAATTCCTGATTCTGTTGAAACACAACAGATGAATTTTGAAGCAAACAAAGAACTCGAACAGAATGAAGCTAATCTGGCTATGAGAGAAGAAAGACTCAAGAAGACACTTGAACAGTTAGCTCATAATGAGAGACTTCAAAAGGCAGAACAGGAAGCACTTCAAAAGCAACATGCTCAGAAACTGGAAGCTAGGAAGATGTACATCAAGTACAAAAATGGTGATAAGTGGGAACGTGCTCAAAAGGTAATTGACTCACCACAAACTTCTGACTATGATGATCGTCGAATGATTGCTATCTTTGAAAGCTTTAAACAGAAGAACCCTATACATGATATGTATTTGAAAGCTTTAAAGAAAGAAATTGTGAGAATAACCACTGCATCTGATCCAAAGAATGGTGAGCTACTTATCTTTGTTGAATGTCATAAGCTCGGATCTCACAAAGTATCGCTTCAGTTCTTCTATGATAGATCTCTGTCAGAGCTTTGGGTGTTGAGACCAAAAGTAAGAACATCTTCTGAACTAGGCATACTGCTTCATGAAAAGTTTCAAGAGTTTGCTGAAAGAGCTGGTCCTGAAGTTATAAGTGACCCTCCACAAGTTAAAATTCTCAAGGGAGAAGTCATTCATACTGTTAATCTTCAGACAGATGAATTGTATACACATCTTGCCAGACACTTGGTATATGTTGAATATGCTCTTCGGAATCATGGTTTTGCATCACAGGAAAAGATTGAAGCTGCAAATCATATTCGATCCTATGCTCAGACCAACATGAAGAAGTACAAGCAGTATCAAGGTGAGTTAAGAAAGAAGCTTGGAATACCATTGGTTTATCCTACAGATGTGGCATCCAGAAGGGATTTACTTGTTGATTCAGAAATGATCAAGAATCTACCGGACATGGATGAACAAGAAGAAGGAGAAATCAATGAGAAAGAAAGTGGTAACTGAAGATTAGCTCTACAAGTTATGTCATTAGAGCTTTGATAGAACAAGATAGGATAATTATCTTATATGATCAGTCTAGAGGATCATCTATCTTGTATTTATCTTGTCTGTTTGAATCTGGACAATGTTAATATAAACCAGAACTTTTACATTATTTACTTAGCATTTAAAGTGTTTTCTTTTACTTGTTTAATTGGGATTAGTTGAAGAATCCTCTAGGTATTTGCTTGTTATTGTATAACAAACAAATAGGGGGAGATTGAAAGGCATATGACTCAGCCTATTTGTAGTTCGAGGATCCTAATCAAATTAAACTAGATTGTAATAAGTAAATAATATTAACTGTCACAGGAATCTCACAAGATGATAACCGTCAGAAGAAAAATCAACAAGTCAATCTATAGTTTTGATGTTTTACACTGGAAGAAGATTCAGATATCTGATCAGGCCTCAAGGTAGCATTGAAACAAGTGGATTCATTTTCAAAGACAGAGATTTCTATTAGTGACAAGAAACAATTTCAGTACCGAATGATTGATGAGAGTGAAGAGTATAAAAGACCACAGTGTTAAAAGTCACGATGAAGAACAGAGATTGGAGTTAGTCGTTCATGAACCAGACAGTACATCGAACGTCAACATCATGCCAGTGTATGTTCCTTATTATAATTACGTGGTTTTCAGCGGAGTATTGACTATTAAAGAATTTATATTAATTCTATTTTAATTGATTAAGTCAAGTAATTAAGTTAATAAATAAATTAATTCTATCAGAATTAATATATTTGTTAAAGTGATTATTAGATTAATTAAATAAGAATTAATATGGAAAAGAATTAATTAGTTAAATGATTTTTTATAAGTCATTTAATTAATTATAAGCTGAAAAATATGAATGATATAACTATCAAACTGATAGTTATACCGATAGTCATATTCAGTTAAATGGAGATAGTCATATTCAGTTAAATGGAGATAGTCATATTCAGTTAAATGGAGATAGTCATATTTCATTTAAATGGTAAGTTATACCGAATGTTATATTCATTTGGTAAGTCATACCGAATGTCATATTGGCTAGTTAAGTTATACCGAAAGTTATATTTAAGCTGGACAGTCATATTACATTGATTTGATAGTCATACCGATTGTCATATTAATGTAAAATGATTGTCATATCAGTTTAAATCAAGTAGTATGACTATGGCTGTGTATATAAGGCAGAGGAATGCAGAAGAATAACAATCAGTCGAACCAAACACAAGAAATTCACACAGCAGCCTATTTCTCTCTCTCTCAAGCTCAAGAACACCTACAAGTTTAATTCTGTAAATTCAAGTTCATCTTAGTTGTAATATCCTATCCGTTGGAACTTGTTTACTTGTGATTCTTGTACTACTAGCGAATTAAGTTTCCTAGTTCACAAATTGATATCTTGATTTTATTAACTAAATTAGCAAAGTTCATGTTGAATTTTCTAATTAGTTATTAATCACTTGATAATCATTTGGACTGATTTTGTAACACCCCTCAAGTTAATATATTGTTATATTCAACTTGAAATTTGTGTTATATTATTCCGCACAAAAATATTCGTTTAAGGCAAAATTATTTAACGAATAAATTTTAAGAAAATGGTATAGATTGTATTCAACCCCCCCTTCTACAATCTTAACGGACCTAACACCGCTATATATGTTTCTGTAACTAGAGAAAGAGACATACCAGTATTGTTTGTCTTCTTAGGAAGAGGACAATCCTGTTTCAAGTGACCTGACTGCTTGCACCTGAAGCACTTGCCCTTAGGCTTTTTCACACCACCTTGAACTCCCACTGCATTAGCAATCTTTCCAGCTTTCTGTGTCTGAGTCTTTTTCTTCTTCTTACCTTTCGGCTTAGATGTAGAAGCTTTCTCGGCCACATTCACTTGAACATTCTGCTTAAAGAGTCCTTCAGCTGCCTGAAGTTCTGTCAGAAGTTCCGCGAGACTATACATCCTTTTGTTCATGGTGTAATTCAAGCGGAACTGCTCAAAACTTTTGGGCAAGCTCATAAGGATGATATCGATCTGGGTTTCCCCATCAATATCAGCACCAAGGATCTCCATCTCATTCAGATGAGACATCATTCTGAGAACATGATCCCTTACAGGTGTTCCTTCAACCATCTGAGTGTTCATTAAAGCCTTCATTGCTACTTGCCTAGCAGCCCTATTCTGTTCTCCAAAAAGTTCCTTGAGATTAAAGAGCATATCTGAAGCAGTGGGCATAGCCTGATGCTGATGCTGCAAAACACCCGACATTGCTGCCAGAATGTAACATCGCGACATCTCATCAGCCTTAATCCACCGCTTATAATACTCCTTCTCACTTTCAGGAGCATCTTCAGCAGGCTGGTTTGGCTTGGGTTCATAAGTACAAAATTTGTACTCCTCAGCAGTCAACACTATGTCCAAATTACGTTTCCATTCAATATAGTTCGGTCCAGTAAGTTTGTTATCCTTAAGTATGGTGAATAGTGGATTAAAGCCCATAGTGATCTAATCCTGAGAATCATACATGTAACACATAATAAGATAGTTGCATAAATCTTAAATCCTATTGGTTTCCTCTAACAATTAATTAAAATTAATGCACTAATATTTAAACACCATAAGTATCTGGTACGCCACGATGGATGACATATATACCACTTAAATTCGTTTAAATATTACTTCGGTCCTATTACTAAATAATACGCCACGTTAGGGTGGACTATATATTATTTTTCATAGCTAAGTGTATACCATTATTAAATCTTAAATTAATAAAAAGACTGGATACCACCATTAAATATTTCAAATCAATAATCGATAATAAGATAATTCCCAGATCGGGGGGAGCATTGTCAAGAGGCATCACTTAAGACCCCTTTCTAGACAGAATCATCCTTTCTCTCAATATTGAAAATCTATATTCAATCAATGGTACCCTTCTAATTAATCGAATTCTATGAAACTTGGTACGCCACGATGGGTGGCATGTATACCTTTCAATATTCGTAATTAATTTAGGAAGTTTGTTCTAGTAATATCCATAACACTACCTGACACCATAAATCATACGTCACGATGGGTGGCATGTATATAATTTATATTCGTCTCGGTGTTAAATTACATACAAACAATAATGGAGACCATGGGATTTAATTCCTAATTAATTCCCTCACCCACTTAGAATTTTTTATTTAAAATTGATGAATTTTATCTAGCATGCATCGCCTTATGTTATTTAATCGAAGTCCACATGTTATAAAAATAACAAAACAAAGAACACATAACATAGCAGCATGCATCATAAAATTAAAGCAATAAATAAAATTAATGTCCATGTCGTCCTAATTATGTTAAACATGCAATTAAAATTACACACATAATTAACAACACACATAATAATTATTTAAAGCAATAATTAAAAAATTAAATAGCGGAATTAAAATTAAAAAATATAATTTAAATCCACTATTATGGCCCCTTGAAAAATAAATAAATTTCCAGCCCTTTATTTTGCTGGAAAAACATTTTTCTGCCAAAAACCTTGCTATTGCGCATTCACGGACTGCGTTACTGCCCTGGAACTGCTGTCACGCATGTGCGTCATGCGTTACAGCCTGTTACAGACCTGTCACGCATGTGCGTCATGCGTTACTGCCTGTTACAGACCTGTAACGCAGTCTGCACATGCGTTACAGGCTTCAGACCAGAATTTCTCACGCGCGCCTCTTCTTCTCTGCATCTGTTTGACTGTTTTCTGTTTCGTTCCAACAACAGTAAATTACCAAACCAACAGCCTTCAACCAGCTTCGCAGCGGAATAATTTTGATCTCCGTTTTGATTTCCGATCGCACATAATTGTTACAAATTACCCGGATCTTAATAAAATCCAACAAACAAATACAAAAAAATAGATCT
Organism: Saposhnikovia divaricata; assembly: GCA_036435485.1. Classification (NCBI taxonomy): domain Eukaryota; kingdom Viridiplantae; phylum Streptophyta; class Magnoliopsida; order Apiales; family Apiaceae; genus Saposhnikovia; species Saposhnikovia divaricata. Next base: position 118,049,509 of record CM071598.1, on the reverse strand, counting down.
AATACAAAACTAATTTTGTAAATCTATTCTAACACGATCAACCGTCGTGTTTTACAACCACGATAAACCACGTGGAAACCAAAAACAAAAAATTAACCACGATTAAACCACGTGGGATCCAAACACATAATTAAAATTACATGGCCATAATAGTGGATACTAAACAACCTGCAAAAGATTATTATCCAAGCACACCACTATACACATGCATATATAATTACGACATGGACATCGTATCAAAATTCGCAGAACCAATGAACCAGGCTCTTGATACCAATTGTTGGGACAATCAGATCTTGGCACTGCGAATTTTGATACACTAAATTAACGAGTACGAATAGAAAAATCACCTTGTTAACGGTTGATTCCACGCTCTTCTATTGTATTCCCAAATTCCCTTGAGCGAAGTGTGGCCTTCGTCTTCTCAAGTTAACCTCTCTTCTTGCTCCTGGGTGGCTACCAATTTTTTCCGACCAGCCCCCAGCAAGAAGAGAATAGAAATATATATAGGCTAAAATAGGGATCATGGATAATTAGGTTGGGCCTTCTAATTACATCTTGAGCCTAGCCCAATGTAATTAAATATTAATTCAATCCACTAAAGAATTAATATTTGCACTACCTTTCCTAATACCGTAATTTAATTAATTAATTCGGTTCCAATATTATTTGCTTATTAAATTCCCCATGTTTAAAATATCGCATGTCCATTAATTAAATAAATTACTGATAATTCATTTAATTAATATCTTTTATCCTTGATCATCCACTCAACCTTTATTTAATTATGCCGGAATAAATCCACCTGCAGGGTTTCACATAATTAAAACTTTTGAGCTTTCAATGGGACATCATTAACCCGAATATTATCAGGACATGGATTCCTTCAATAAATAATATCCCACCATATATATTATTTCATCACCCAAAATATAATGAAATAAATCAAAAGAATTATTTCATATATAAATCAAAGCATGTAAATAATATATACGTGTCAATTATTATTTCCGGATTAAGAACCTAAGCATTAATAATAACATAGAATCTTAGTTCACCTTCTTAATCACTATTAGGGAACAATTCTAAATTTGATCCTGTTCAATATACACAAAGTATACTAGTATTATTTATTAGTCAATATAAACTAATCTAAATAATACTACAGCCATTCCAGTGGATTGTCTAACTCCACCTGTGCTGTGAACCTTATTATATTATATAAACCGTATTTAATAATCTAATATTCTGTATCCCATTTGATACTAGATTATTCACAATATATAATATTTAGACAACATGTAAACATTTAAATGATTCTCAATAAAATAGGCCAGAAATAAATGTATATACTTCAAATAAATATTTTCAGTATACACCAACACGTCCAACTCTAGAGGAATAGGAACTAAGCCCTCTGGTGGCTTCCCTCGGTGTTCATCATCACCATGGACATCCATGTCTTCAATCGGAAGTACATGCCCCCTGATTTCATCAGCTCTTGATGCGGACACATAACAACTTCTTGCCATCTTCTGATCACCCTTTTGTTCTCCAACTCCATTCCTGGTCGGAAACTTAATCTTCATGTGATATGTAGAGGCAACAGCCTTGAATACATGAAGTCTAGTCCTTCCCAGGATTGCGTTATAAGTCGAGGATGCCTTGATCACAAGAAAATTCAGCATCTGAGTAGCCTCCTTAGGTTCTTGTCCAATTGTCATGGGTAACTGAATAGTCCCTTCAACCTTGGACTCAACCCCATTAGATCCGTAGATTGGCATGTTGGTCGGGGTCAACTGAGAGTCAGTGTACCCCATCTTCACAAACGCGTCATGAAACAAAATATCAACAGAAGCTCCATTATAAGAACCCAGATTTTGGATAGAATTAAAACTTTTTATTATCTAATGATGTAAGTATGAATGGTGGTTACAGCTACGATGTAATAGTTGATCTTCTGAATGAATGGAATGGAATTCGATTTAAATATCTATATGTCTTGAAGAATGCTAATGGTTGACAACTTAGATAAGAATAATCTATCTCCTAGGGGAATAAGATATGGAAATTCCAAGCAGGGGAATATTCTCATGTCATCCAGATCGATAACGATTAGTCTAGTGGTTCCGTGAAAGGGTAAAGGAACGCCCGAGAGAGAACAAGGACATTGTCATTAATATAAGGAATAAAAGAAGGAATAAAGAGGGAATAGTGTCTTTGGTGGAAATGAGAATATTATTAGACGATGCTATATAGAAGTAGTCGGAACGGATTTCTGAGTTCGTATTAGTGATCCAGGGGGAAAATAAGTGTATGTAAAAGCTATCGGATTCTGAAAAACCGCACTTTTATTTTCTCCGAGAATTCCCTGGACACTGATAGACTTAAGGATTTAACGAAGGGATTTAAGGAATTTAAATTCGAAAGTTAGAAAGAAGGATGGAGAATGATAGTATTAGTATTAAGAAGATTTTCGATAAAACCCTAATTAGAAATCCGTGAGATATTCTTACGAACGATCAATTGAAACGAGCAATAACCGGACAAAAGAGCAAGCAGAGATCAAGATGCATGCATGTACAAGGGAAAATATCTAGTAACCAATTAGTTACATAAGTAACTAGCATGCTTAGAGATTTAAACTAGTACTTAGCAAGCAACCACTTGGTTAGCCTTAACACCATCCAATCTTCAACACTTGTCCATCCATTTTCATCATTCCTTACATCATCACTTTAATAAAGCAAAACAAGATGAGATATTATCTAAACTTATCCACTTTATGCATTATTTGCAAGCAACCAAGCAAAGACAACTCCATTCTCTCAAAACTTCCTCCATTCGGCTTCTTGATAATTCAAGAACACAAATCCCACTTCCAACCATCATTTGATCTTGTAATTTTATGGTGAGTCCTATATTTCATAAAACTAATCTCGTAGAAATTTCAAGTCCAAATTCCATGGTTTCCATTTTCAAAGAAATCAAGAAAGATGAGGGTGAATAGTGTTTCTTATGAACCAACTTTGAATTTTCTTGTTTTTCATGGTTGATCTAGCAAGCCTAAGCACTCTTAAGGATATATCAAGGCTTAGTAAGGATACATCACTCTCTAAGGAAGGTAACAAGCTCAAAAACCCTTAGCATCATTTTTAGTTTTATGAGTTTTATGGGTAGTTAAGTGTTAGTATGCTATGTTATGCTTAGATCTATGTTATTAGTTGATTATGGTTGTTGTTCAGATTATGATCCATGAGATGGTTGAGATGAGATGTTGTTAGACTATTCATGATGTTATCATGTGTTAGAATTAATGGGGTATAGTGCTTGATTGATTCACGGTGATGTGAAAACTTTGGAAATCGTGTAAACATAGCCATCGTAATGCCGAATTTTCGTTAATCATTAAAAACCGTGCATCACAGTAGCTTGAACTCACTGTCCAGTTTCATATTTTTCCATGATAAGATAGATAATGTTCCAAGCTCCGTTTTGATATAAAGAACGTGTGAAATGGACTTACTAGAGGTAAAAAGGAAGGTGCGAGAGAAAACCTCATGTGAAACGGATCGTTTTTCGATTTTATAAAAATATTTGAATCAAGGTTAAATGCGAACGAACCCCTTAAAAGTATAATGTTAGATATAATTGATGTAATGTTTCAGTGTTTAAGTGTAACAGTGAAATATAAGAGTTTAACTGGAAGGAAGTCAGAGTTTAGTAAAGTCTGACTGACGGAAGATGGACAGAGTTTAGTAAAGTCTGTCTAGAAGCAGCGCGTACGAAGTCAACAAAAGATATTAGAAATCAATTGAAGATTGATATGGAAGCGAGATCTTTGGAGACTGGATAGCTATCAAAGAGATCGAGTTGACTTAGGAGACGTGTGACAATCTGTAATTGATATCATTGTATAGCTGATTATTAGGAATATCAATTAGCGATTGTATAGCAGCTGTATGTTTTATAAATACAGTTAGGTTAACCCTAGAAGGGTATCGTACATCGAACTATCTTTATTGTAACCTAGCAGCTCTTTGTGATAGTTTACATCACGAAGAAGGTTTTTAATACAAGAAGATTTAAAGTGCATAATCATCTTAATTGTTATTCTCTCATCTAATATTGATTATTAGTGTGTATTCGGCCTAACAAGTGGTATCAGAGCCATATCTGTTAAACATTACAGTTTAAACATTACAGTTTAAGATCCACACACACAGTAATCATCATGTCTGAAGTTCCACCTCCATCAGAGTATGAAAATGCTAAACCCACTGTTAGTCGATATGAGGCTATTAAGGTTCCTATTCTCAGGCCATCAGAATATCCCATCTGGAGGGTAAAGATGACCATGTTTCTGGAAGCTATAGATGTAGAATATCTTGACAGGATTTATGAAGGGCCACACTTGCCTACAAAGTTGGCTCCTGCTGTTACTGGTCAAGAGGCCAAAATGATTCCTAAGGAGAAGAAGGATATGACTCCTGAAGATCTTTCATCCATTGCTAAGGATGCAAAGGTGAAGCATTTACTTCACAGTGCTTTGGATAATGTTATGTGTAACAAGGTTATTGGCTTGACTACTGCAAAAGAAATTTGGGATGCTCTTGAGGTTAGATGTCAGGGAACTCCTGCTATCAAGAAGAATAGGAGAAACATACTCACTCAAGAGTATGAACATTTTGAGGCTAAACCTGAAGAGACCATGACACAAACATTTGACAGATTCTGTAAACTGTTGAATGATTTGTCATTGGTTGACAAAGAATATAATTTGGAAGATTCAAATCTAAAGTTTCTTCTGTCTCTACCTGAAAAGTGGGATGTGAAAACTACCACTATTAGAGACAATTATGACCTTGATGAGACCCAAATTGATGAAATTTATGGGTTGCTCAAAACTCATGAATTGGAAATGGAACAAAGAAGCAGGAGATTCAACAAAAAGGCTAAGTCTGTTGCTCTTAAGGTTGAAGAGAAGCCTATGAAGAAAGAATCATCCAGGAGAAAAGCAAAAGGAAAGGCACTAGCTGTACAGTCTAATAGTGAGTCACCAATGTCTGACAATGAATCAAACTCAGATGAATCATCTGATTCTGACGATGATGAAGAAGAGATAATGCAGATGGCTGCCTTGATGGTTAAGACGTTCAAGAAAATGGGCTTCAAGAATTTCAAGAAAGGAAAGAATTTCTCCAGGAATGTTTCCAATTCTGACAAGAAAAGCTTCAAGAAGTCTGATAAGAGAGATTCAAGGGGGAAGAAGGATAAGTCTGAAATTCAATGCTACAAGTGCAAGGAGATGGGTCACTATGCTCCTGAGTGCAAGAAGGGTAAAACTGGAAAGGTACTCATCACAAAAGGCAGAGATTGGGCAGACACTTCAGATTCAGATGAGGAAGTCAACTATGCTCTCATGGCTACTACTGAATCAGAAACTTCTGAAAATCAGGTACCTCTAACTACCTATGCTTATAATATTGATGACATTTCCCAATTAAGAATTTATCTTAAGTCATTGCATATAAGTTATAGGGATCAGACTTTAGAGAATGAGAGGATTAAATCTGAGAATTCTGAACTCAAAGAGAGAAATATAATTGTTGAAGAAAAGCTAAAAAATATGCAACAAGTTCAGAAAGAGAGAGATGATGCTGTTTCTATAGAACAGGATTTGCTTCAGAAATATAAACAACTAGAATCTGAGTTGGAGGAAGCAAATAAGAAAATTAGGACTTGGACTAATTCTGGAAAGGACACTCAACAGATTTTTCAAACGGACACTGTTGGTCTAGGTTATAATGAGGGAGATGAACTAAGATTTCAAAGTCAAGTTAAAATCAGACCTCATTTTGTACATGGAGCCAGTAAATTTTTGTCTGATAATGAAAAAGAAACTGTTAAGGTCAAACCAGTAAAAACTTGTGCTAAACAGGTTAATATTGGTTTGATGACAGATAAACAACTCAAACATAAACTGAAGGAGTTAAAATCTGTTAAGAAACAGGGAGTGTCAAATAAGAACAGAAATGGAAAAGTAGGCATCACTTCAGGAAATAAACCAATGCTTGCTAGTTATGCTCCAAGAAAGACATGTCATAACTGTGGTAGTACTAAGCATCTTGCAAATTTCTGCAAGAAAAACATAAATATAAATTCTTTACTTCCAAGTCTGAGGTAAAGAAGGATTTTGCTAGAACTAAGCCACAGACTTTATGCACACATTATGGAAGCACTTGGCATTGCGTTTATACTTGCAGAGAGTATCATTCTATCTATCATAATTACTATGAACTGAAACCCAATCTGAAATGGGTTAAAGTTAATACTGCAAGTGTAAACTCTGATACTGTTAGCTCAAACTCTGATAATGTTAATTCCGCTGCTAAAGCTAACAAAGTTAAGAATGTCAAAGGATCTAAGCAAGTCTGGATCCTTAAAACTAATTAAGTAACTACATTAACTCTGATTGAGCATGTGAAGCTTCTGGACAAAGGATCAAGTAACAAAGTCAGAATCATCAGAAGTGATAATGGAACTGAGTTCAGAAATGCAACAATGGAAGAGTTCTGAAAGAACAATGGAGTGAAGCAAGAATTTTCAGCACCTGGTACACCACAACAAAATGGTGTAGTTGAAAGGAAAAATAGAACCTTGATAGAAGCTGCCAGAACTATGCTTGATGAAGCAAAATTGCCAACTTATTTCTGGGCAGAAGCTGTTCAAACTGCTTGTTTTACTCAAAATGCTACACTGATCAATAAGCATGGAAAGACACCATATGAGATGGTGAAGAAAAAGAAGCCTAACCTGAAATACTTTCATATTTTCGGGTGCAAATGCTTTGTTTTGAAGACTCATCCTGAACAGTTGACCAAGTTTGAGCTAAAGGCAGATGAAGGAATTTTTGTTGGCTATCCACTGTCAACAAAGGCATTCAGAGTTTACAATTTGAGAACTAAAGTGATCATGGAATCTATACATGTGTCTTTTGATGACAAGAAAATAACTGGACTTGAAGACATAGATGAATATGATCAACTGAACTTTGAAAATGAAGATTTAAACTCTGTTGAAGTAAACTCTGATCAAACTATTCTGACAGACTCTGTTGAAACAGACTCTGAACCTCTACTGGTAAACACTGGAGAAACTTCTCAGCCACAACAAAGGGAAGAACCAGTTAAGGGGGAGCATGATCAAGATGAAGACTCAAACATTGATACTGAGTCAACTGAAAAATCTGGATCAAACTCTGATGATTCAAACTCTGAAAATTCAAATTCTGACTCTGGGCAGTCAAGTTCAGGGGGAGTCTCAGAAAATGAAGAAAGCCCACAACAAAATCAGGAGAGCATGGATCAAGGGGGAGGATCACATGCTGATAGAAGTCATTTGCCTTCTGCTAGGAAATGGACTAAATCACATACACCTGATTTGATAATTGGTGATCCAGATGCAAAAGTAAGAACAAGAAGTGCCATTGCAAGTGAATGTTTGTTTCATGCATTCTTGTCTAAGAATGAACCAAAGAAAGTGGAAGAAGCTCTGCAAGATGCTGACTGGATAACAGCAATGCAAGAAGAGTTGAATGAATTGGAAAGGAATGAAGTTTGGACCCTTGTACCAAGGCCAAAGAACAGATCTATTGTTGGTAGTAAATGGGTTTTCAGAAACAAGACTGACAGTGAAGGTGTTATCACAAGGAACAAGGCTAGACTGGTAGCAAAAGGCTATTCACAACATGAAGGAATAGACTATGATGAAACATTTGCTCCAGTTGCAAGATTGGAGGCAATCAGAATTTTTCTAGCATATGCCTCTCACAAGAAATTCAAAGTGTTCCAGATGGATGTGAAAAGTGCTTTTCTGAATGGGAAGCTTGAAGAAGAAGTGTTTGTTAAACAACCACCAGGATTTGTGGACCCAAAATATCCAGACCATGTCTACAGGCTGGATAAAGTACTCTATGGACTTAAGCAAGCACCAAGGGCATGGTATGAAACTCTGGCTCAATTTCTCTTAGAAAGTGGATTCAACAGAGGTACTATTGACAAAACTCTGTTTTATTTCAAATCTGGGAGTGACTTGCTTTTAGTTCAGATATATATTGATGACATTATCTTTGGGTCTACTAATGATAAACTCTGTAAGAAGTTTGCCAAGCTCATGCAGTCCAGATATCAAATGAGCATGATGGGAGAGCTTAGTTATTTTCTAGGCCTACAGGTGAGACAAACAGATGATGGCATCTTCATTAATCAAGCAAAATATACCAGAAATCTTCTCAAGAAATTTGGTATGCTTGAATGTTCATCTGCATCAACTCCCATGGCAACAACAACTAAATTGGACAAAGACACAGGAGTTTCAGTGGATATGACAAACTACAGGGGCATGATAGGATCTCTTCTTTACTTGACAGCTAATAGACCTGACATCATGTATGCAACCTGTCTTTGTGCAAGATTTCAGGCAGATCCTAGAGAGCCACATCTGACAGCTGTGAAAAGAATCTTCAAGTATCTCAAGGGCACCATATCATTAGGTCTGTGGTATCCCAGAGAATCAGATTTCAAGCTACTTCGGTATTCTGATGCAGACTTTGCAGGCTGCAAGATAGACATAAAGAGCACTAGTGGAAGTTGTCAATTTCTTGGTGACAGACTTGTCTCTTGGTACAGCAAGAAACAGAAATCAATTTCAACATCTACAGCTGAAGCAGAGTATATTGCAGCTGGTAGCTATTGTGCACAGATCTTGTGGATGACGAATCAATTACTGGATTATGGATTAAGGTACAGTAAGATTCCTATTTACTATGATAATCAAAGTGCTATTGCTATGACAGGTAATCCAGTACAGCATTCAATGACCAAGCACATCAGCATAAGGTACCATTTCATCAGAGAACATGTGGAAGAAGGGAATATTGAACTACATTTTGTGTCTACAGAACAACAGCTTGCAGATATCTTCACCAAACCATTGAGTGAAGCTACATTTACAAGACTGGTCAATGAACTAGGAATGGTCTCTGGTTTTGACTAGGAATGTTGGTTAGATTCAAATCTTACTTATGTAATGTGTTGCTCATATTTCCTTGATTTTTTAAGTGCTAAGTGAACTCTGTTGATTAAACTCTGTTATGCATACTCTGTTAACATGTTTTTCTTTAAACACTATCAAACTCTGTTAAATTCTGTCAGCATGCCTGTATGTCATACACTGTTAATAAGTTTGATAAACTCTGTGAATTCTGAGTTGATTATTGTCTGAATGAAAACACCAATGAAGAAATATGTATGAAGCATGATTCTCAGTAATTAATCATGAATCTTTCTCAGTTATTGTGATATAATCTTAGATTGTGCAGAAAGTTAACACAGCATGATACTGGTTCATATTTATAGCATCTCTTAGTTTATTTTGTCCTAAACTCTGAGTTTATAAATACTGTGTGCATTGCCTCTCATGAATAACTACTGATGTTGATGAACTCTAAACTCTGTTAGTTATACTCTAGTAGATTAAAATGCTTACTGCAATTCCCCCAAAGAAAATGTATATAGGTTGCTATACTCCTTTGAGATTATGTTGGTGATGAGGATGACCCAGGAACCTATTGGTATATAATATGGGCTAAAATTCTCTGATTTTTGGTGACTAGTCAAAGACTAGGATGACCCAGGAACTTATCAAAATGATAAGGGCTAAAATTTTTGAATTTTTGGTGACTGGCTCCAACCTCTAATTACTGGAATGAATAGAATAATATATATATATATATATATATATATATATATATATATATATATATTAGCAATAGAGGTGGTATAAAATAAATTAAATGTTACTGTATATAGATTGATTACTACATAGTTTAGCTTTCATCATACAGTCAGTGTTTACTATGAGAGTTTGTGCATCCAGTGTTTATTGATTTACTTTATGGATTTTATGAAAAATTAGATGCTCTAAAAATTGATTTGGTAAACTCTGCTACACACACACATATTTTCACAACTGTGCAATTTTTGAAAGGGTTTCGGTGATAAAGTTGGAGAATTGACAAACGCTGTTGATTTGTGGTTAGTACTCTAAGGTAAATTTTCATTTGGATAATTTGAAAATTTTGGAGTAAATAGTGCTTTTGACAACTGTTAATAAGTGTATTGTGTTAAAGTGTCTTGGAAATAGGAAAGAGAATACAGCGGTGATAATTGCTATTTTTACTGTGCGTGATTAACTGATCCACTGCATGTATGACACGTGTCCCACTCACTCATTATTGTGTCTCACTCACACATTAATCTAGGAACTGTTGAGTGTTTGAATACACAAACGATTGAGTTTTAATTTTTAATTACAACTCTAATTACTTTTGAGTACAAGTTTCATTTTTACTTTCACTCACTCACTTTTACATCTCACAATTCTCTCAGTTTTCACTTGCGCATTTTCGCAAACACTTTTCCTACATACACTTTTCATTGTGATTTCTTGCCCGTTTCTTGATTTAATGGCTTCTAAATCATTCACTATTCTTGGTCTACGTTTTGTCCCTAACAATTATGCAGCCCCACTCAATAATGAACATATTCCAGAAGCGTTTCATCTTATGCAGAATTTCTTAAGAGACTCAGAGATTGGACAAGCTCTGGTTGAACCTAGTACTCTCTCTTCATCTCAAATTGCCACTTTTTGGCGAAATTCAGTCTATGTGGATGGAGGAGAGAATGGGACTCCAAACATCATCTTCACTCATGATGAACAAGAGTTTGTGATTACTCCACAAACTGTTAGAGAAACAATGGGTTTTGATACACACACCTCTTATGCTTATGTTCGTGAACCTCAATTGAGACAAATGCTACAGGAGATAGGCTACATGGATTCTCTTGAAAAGCTTTGCAGTGTAAAGAGGCCTAATCTCAGGAAGGAATGGAATTTTTTCTTCGAGTGCATCACAAGAACATTCCAGAAGAAGGTCACTAACTGGGATGCTATTCCAATGGACAGTCTACAAATCGGGTATTCTCTACTTTATGGTAGTAATTTTGATTTTGGTAGATATGTTCAAATGAATCTAGGTGATAAACTGTCAGAGTCTACTACAGTTTATTTTGCTCGATTTTGTCAAATGCTATTCACTGCTTGTGTATCTGGTTTAGAGATTGTTGAAGCTGATGTGGTTCAGCCTTTTAGAGTCAACAAGAGAATATTCTATGATATGACTAATAAAGATGCTGGTAAAGAAAACCTACCTGTCTTTGTTCTGCCACTTGCTTTGCAGAATTTTCTCAACCAACCTCAAGACCAACCACAACCAGAACCACAACCTGAACCACTAAACACTGATCATACTCAAACGTTAAACACTGAACCACCTACATCACCTACCCACACTGTACTTACTTAACAACCTGCAACCTCAAACCAAACCTCTATCCCTGAACCACAACCTGCACCAACCCAAAATCCTCAATCTCCAATCACAAAACAATCTTCACACCCTCAACAACTAAACACTGAACCATCACAATCTCAACCACAACCACAGCCTAAAGCAAAAAGAGGCAGAGTAAAGCAATCAGCAGCAACTACTGAAAGACATGCTAGAGCTAAGAAGACAATAGAGAAACACACCAAAGCAAAACAGACATCTCCTGGAGCTGTTTATGCTAGAAGAAAGATTCAAAGAGCAAAAAGACCTAAATCACCCTCTGTGGTGGCAGAATCTAGTAAAGAGGATTCAGATGAAGTGCCTCTAGCTAAGAGGAGAAAACTAGTAATCTCTGATTCTGATGGTGAAAATGTTGAAGCTCCAGAGGTGGTTTCACAGCAAACACCTACTGTTGAGGCTGAAAAAGATATACCTGTAGAGGTTGATATGCCTGCAGAGGTTGAAATGCCTGCAAAGGATAAAATGCCTGCAGAGGATAAATTGCCTGCAGAAAAGGATAATAGAGATGGCTTTTCTCCAATGGATGATACTCTTGATTCATTCATGCCATTCTCTGATCCTATCTCACCTATTTTTGCTCAATCTGAAGCAACTGGTGCAGCTGATCAACCTACAGTTGTCATTTCTGAAACTGTAGCATCACATACAGAGTTAATCTCAGATGCTCACCAGACTGTTGAAGGAGGTGATGAGGTTGATCAAGCAACCAAGGCTACTTCTCAGCCTATGCCTGTTGATGACACAAATGCAAACTCTGTTGCTGAGCTTGAGCAACATGAAGAAAATCTTGACAAGGCTGTAGAAGAAATTGCAGAAACTATGGCTGACAATGCTAAAGCTGCAAGTGTTGAACTTGAAGGTGAAAGCAGTGCAAACTCTGATTCTTTTCTGAGTGCACCAGTACAAATTAATGCCAAGGTGCATGCCTATCCTATGTCTGGTCTTGAGGTTCCTACATGTCATGATCTTGAAAGAGAACACTTTAAAAGATCTGCTGCCAGATGGTATCAATCAGATTGCATTTTTCCAATTGGCAGGGCAGCAGACTTTGTGAAAAAGGCTGCAGATGAAATTAAAAATCCTGATATTGTTTCCTGTTTGAAAGCAACTGTTGTTCAGCTCAAAGTCCTTAATAAACGATTTGATGCCGCTGCAGAAGATATTAATTGTCTTCGACGAGATATTACTGAAATTGATTTCAAAAGGGAGAAGGAAGCTACTCTTAGAAATCAAACTTATTCAGCTAGATTGGCCAAGGTGGAAGAAAATCAAACTCTGATGGCTACCAAAATAGATTCCATTGCAAACTCTTTGGAGTTGCTAACCTCCATCCTGATTCCTGATGATGTCAAAAAGGGGGAGAAAGTTGCAAACACTGCTTGCAAACAATTTCAATCCTTGGAGAGGAAGGATGATGCTGCAGATGGAGGTGGATCTGATAGAACCAAAAGAGCAATTACAAGGTCTAGAGTAAACTCTGCTAAAGCAAACACTGCTGAAGGTCCACAGAATGATACAGAGTTAGCTGCAAATATGTTTCTTGAAGAGCATGAAAATGATGTCATTCTAGAAGATGTAAAGGCTGAAGAGCTAAGACTTAAAGTTGAACATGAGAAAAAGCTTAAGTCTGGGAAATTCAAGAAGAAAGATGAAAAGGCATCAAGGCCTGTTCTTAAAGGCATTAAGATCAATGAAAATGTCAATGCTGATCAGAGATTGTCTTATTCAAGAAAGCCAACAGCAGATGAGGCTAGATTAAAGCTAAAGAAAAAGTTTTTGAAGATGATAAGAATTTAAAGAAGTCAAGGCAAGTTACAACCTCTGTTTCTACACATGTTGTACAAACTACTCTTCCAATTCATGGTTTTGTGAGACCTACTATTCCTGATAATACTGAGAAAGTTCAAGGAGGTGATATTTTTCAAAGCAGAGCAATGATTGCTAAGCAACCTCATGATTTGGCTGGTTTAGGGTCAAACAGAGAAAGGACTTTGAATATTACTCCTAGAGATCATTCATCACTGGCTGCTCCAGGCAAGGGTGTCCTTCAAGTTAATTTGGACAAGCTGGAATCAGTACAGTTGATTCATCAAAGAAGTCTAAATAAAGACTTTCTGCTGTATTTCATGGAGGATGGGACTGTTTACAAAATTGGAGAGCATGATATTCATTTGAAAATGTATGAAGAACTGCAGTATGTCTTACATATTTTCAAGGTGAATAACAGTCCTACTTACCGAGCTGCAGAAGTGCTCAAATACCAGATGGAAAGATCAAAGATGATTTGTGGAATTAAAGACAAGTCTGAATATGTACCAAAGTACTTAGATTACAAAGGAAGAATGGTTGAAATGAAGAGAAACAGTGCTAAGCTGAGAACTGGTTTGGGTGTCACTATGCTTGAATTTAATTCAGAATCAGCAAAGTCATACTTTATCAGACTTGGAAATGAAATAAAGAAGAACAGCATCTATGATCTGAGATCAGCTATTTATCAGACAGATGGTACAGATTCTAAGCTTCGAGAGATCAAGCTAGAAATGGAAAGAGCACTTGAAGTTGCAGAAGAGAGATTGCTAACAGAGTACTTGAAGACAGCATGGGATGTTGAAAGGATTAAGTAATTTATGCTCTGTAAGTTTTTCATATTTTCTGTAATTTTGTTAAGTATCAGTTTAAACTCTGTTTAGTTGTTAAACACTGTATATGATTATTTGTTTTTGACATCATCAATTATCTATTAACTTGTGCATTTTTGCTAATGAACAAGTTGGGGGAGATTGTTAGATATAATTGATGTAATGTTTCAGTGTTTAAGTGTAACTGTGAAATATCAGAGTTTAACTGGAAGGAAGTCAGAGTTTAGTAAAGTCTGACTGACGGAAGCTGGACAGAGTTTAGTAAAGTCTGTCTAGAAGCAGCGCGTACGAAGTCAACAAAAGATATTAAGAATCAATTGAAGATTGATATGGAAGCGAGATCTTTGGAGACTGGATACCTATCAAAGAGATCGAGTTGACTTAGGAGACGTGTGACAATCTGTAATTGATATCATTGTATAGCTGATTATTAGGAATATCAATTAGCGATTGTATAGCAGCTGTATGTTTTATAAATACAGTTAGGTTAACCCTAGAAGGGTATCGTGCATCGAACTATCTTCATTGTAACCTAGCAGCTCTTTGTGATAGTTTACATCACGAAGAGGGTTTTTAATACCAGAAGATTTAAAGTGCATAATCATCTTAATTGTTATTCTCTCATCTAATATTGATTATTAGTGTGATTTCGGCCTAACATATAACTTTTGGTTATAACTTAGAAAACGAGCGATAAAAACTCGAGGTATAATCTTGGTTCGTAATCGACTGACTTTAGAACTTATACGACTTAAGTATATACTAAGCGTGAGTATGATGACATGTCTTAATGACGAACAAATGTCGGATCGTATCGGTAATAAAAAGAGTTACACTAAAAGGTGTATAACGAGATAATTCGAAAACATGTTTCGACTTAAGTTGATACTTAGCTTTTCAAAAAGTGTTAAGTGATTAATCTCAAATATTCTGACTATTTATAGATCGCCGAGCTGACCCGGGACACACTACCACTACCCCTACTCGTACTTGATTACCAGGCAAGTTTTAAATCCTTTTTAAAGGCTGTTGTTGTGAATAAATATATATGATTCGATTTTGCGTTACATATGCCATAACACGCATGCCTACTTTCAAGATATATTGTGATACCTGTTCCTTGAATTATTGTTGGCTTATAAGCTAGATATTGAATAATCAGTTATAAGCCGGTTGTTGATAAGTCCCTTAGAGAAGGGCATATATATCGTATTCATTGAATATAGACCGGGAGTCAGTACTTCTTGATACATCGTAATTACTTTCGAGGGAAATATTTAAGTAAATATTTTTCCATTATTTGGTTGACGAATATTATTTTGAATATTCGTCCGAGATCATTTAATTCACGATCATTACTTCAAATATTTATTTGAACGATACCTATTCAATGAATATTATTTTTCAATACTCATTCTAAGTCGACTCATTTATCGAATATTATTTCGAATATTCCTTTAACGCTTGGATTTATAAATGAATATTATTTTGCTATTCATTTAGAATATTATTCATTAAATGAATATTACTTTGTGAATATTCATTTAAGTTCCTATTTACTTAATGAATATTATTTTAAATATTCATCTGATGATCTATTTATTTATCGAATATTATTTTAATATTCCTTTCAAGTCTTATTACGTAAATGAATAGTATTTTGAATATTCATTTAAATATTTAATTATTCAATAGATATTTTCTCCTTATTCATTCGAGAAGTATTCTAAGAAATACTTCGATTTAAATATTCGTTCGTAGTTATAAGTCTTCTGCAACTATTTCTGATGCAATAAATATTCTTTGAATATTTATCCAATACTCTGAAATGACTTCAAATATTATCGTCGACCTTCGATTATTATAAAATTTCTTCGGAGTCGGATTATTATTAATATTATATCAAGAAAGCTTCTCAAAATGTCGTTCTTCCTTCGAATCTATCTTCCAAATAATAAGGGAACCTTACTTGAGAAATGTTATTTATCTTGTTGACTTCCCGGTCATAAGTCTTTCGAAAAGTATTCATTTCACTCGCAACTAGAATTGCTATCTATTGCATCTGTGTACCCTCTCATCATTCGAGGGGTAAGATTATTGGAACAAGATGGTATCCTCTAACAAGCAGCAGCTTGGGAGATATGATGTTGAATTTTCCTTTCCAACTAGATACGACTCTTTGTGGAGTCTTATCAACAAGTATTATACTTGGGGAAAGGGGGACGAACTTTGCGTTCAGAGTCATGAACTTCTTTTCGAACTTGGAGTCGTGTAAGAGGCCGAGTAGCGTCGGTCCATCCCATTGGCCCAACCGTTGGCCGGGGAGATCAAACAGGGCGGTAGACAAGTAAATCCGTCAGCTCTTCCTTCTACCGATAGTAAATCTAAATTGAGCTGTACAATCTGCGACTAATCATTGTAAGGATTGGAACAGCGAGCGCGGTGAATACTCCAGCATTAGTTCATCATTCAGATTCATTTATTTTCTGCAACATTATCATTGTTAGCAGTATCGGAGAAGTATTCTTAATTGGAATATATATGTTTTGAGTTACCTTGTAACTTCATCATTTACCTTATACTGGTATTATCTTCGCTAATGCATGGCATATGGTTACAATGATGTTTGAACTGCTGTATATATATATCATCACTGTTCAGTTATATTGGTGTTGGTGGGCTATTGCTCACCCTTGTTTATTTATTATGTCACAACAACAGCTAGGACAGATGGCTAGCTGCCATTGCTGAGGTATCATAGATAGATAGCTTTTGCTTCCAGCTTAACTATATGTATAAATAATGATAATCAACGGAAAAACTTTTAAACTTATGATGTTATCCTTTTTGGATTGTAATAACTTTTATTCGTAAACCCCTTTATGTGAGACTTATTTCAATTTCATCTCTGGGACTATAACTGTGTGTGTGAGTGGATATCATTGTGGGGTCACAGCATGCTACTTATTGATTTTGGACTCAAGTCAAGTATTATGTATAAAATATGAGACAGTAACGACCCGATCCCCGACCCCGGATCTAGGGGTGTTACATCCATTGTCTATCAAGACTCGCTTCACCTCCGAGTTTCCAATCACAAGGGTTATTACCAAAGGGTCGTCATGGGGGAACTTCACCCCTTCGAGGTCTGAATCATCAAATCCAATTATTATTTCAGTCCTATCACGTTTCGGGGCTTCTCCCACGATGTGTATCACTTCTCTGGCATACGCCTTTCGAGAGTTTCGAGTCGTACCGGCCGCTGTCGGGCCTCCCCAAATCATGTTAATAACTGGCCCTCGGGGCTATGGATTACGATCATGATCACGATCGTTATCCCTTCTCTCATTGTCTCTTCTATCATAGTCCCTTCTTTGGGTTCCACGATCATCACCCTTCGTGAACTTGCTCAGCTTTCCTTTTCGGATCAAGAACTCAATCTCATCCTTCAACTGCCTACAATTATCTGTATCATGCCTCACATCTCGGTGGAATCTATAGTATTGTTCCTTGATTCCCTTTGTGGGATCACCCCTAAGTGGCTTCGGCCATCGAAAATCTTTATCCTTCTCAATATCTAATAAGATCTGACTCCCAGGAGCGTTCAGCCTTGCATAATCAGAAAATATCGGTCCCAAACCTTTCTTTGGTGGTGACTCAGAGTCCATGCTAGTCCGGGGATACTTGTCCCTAGCGTCGTACTCTTGCTCTTGCTTTTGCTTCTTTTAGTCGTTGGAACCCTTGCCATTGCCTCCTGCGGCTTCCTTCTTCATGCTGTCCTCAGCCTTGATATACTTGTCGGCCCTTCGTTGGAGCTCGGCCATGTTTTCAGGAGGATGTTTTGCCAAAGACCTTTTAAAGAAGAGATCAGTGGTTCCGTGTTCCAGGGCTACCATGGCCACCTTATTTTCCAGATCAGTGATATTCAACGTCTCATTGGTGAATCGCTTGAGATAATCCCTTAGGTTCTCATTCTTCCATTGCACCACATATATGAGGGATGCAGAACTTTTTTCATGAACTCTCTCACTAATGAACTGGCTGATAAAGGTAGCGCTCAACTCCTTAAAAGAGCTAATCGAGTTTCAGGTAGGCGGCTATACCACCTTTAAGCCATGCCCGACAGGGTTTGAGGGAACGCCCTACACTTTAAGGCATCACTCGCAGGCTGCAGCAGCAGTGCGTTTGAGAATGTCCTGACATGGTTTACGGGGTCGCCCGTTCCATCATAAGCCTTAATTGTCGGCATCTTGAACTTCCTTGAGATGCGGGCATTCATCACCTCCTCAGTAAATGGAGGTGTAGGATCATCAGGATCCCCAAGTGGCATCAGATCCTTGGGGTTGCTTCTGGGGGTCTCCACCCTTGTTGATTTTTCAGTTGGGGCATTGGCCCTTCTTTGTCTCCATGAAGGCCTCTCCAAATTTATAATGGGAATCCTCCCTGTAATTTGAGGAGGTCGAATCAGACTTTGCCTTGCTTGCTCCCTAGCAATATCATCCTTCAGCCTTTGGATCTCAGCCTCATGAGCCTTAATCCTTTCTTCAGCCGTTTTTGGAGGTCCATCATGGATTCTTTGGGCCATCCTTCGAGGTTCTCTACTAGCACGTCGCCTCCTTGGGGCTTCGTCGCGATCATCATCGTCATCCTCAGATGTCGAATCATCAGTATAGGGGTCGGAGTAGTCATCATACTCTCGATCTCGGATCTGTAAGGCATGACCGCTTGGTCCAGGTTCCCTTTATCGAGGGGGATAATTAGGCAGCCCATACATCGGGTTGGTATTCAAGGGGAGACCGTAGTGTGGATTTGTATCCCCGGGGGTAACGTACGATTAAAGTTACCAAGAGGAGAAACCACCATCTGAAGAGGGTTAGCTTCTTGGTTTTGATGGACGACCACGGGTAGAGTTCCCTCAACATGAGGAATCGTCCCTGGGGGTTGAGAGACTAGAGGTTGAATGATCGCCCCTGTTGATGGGGGTAATTGCCCTTCTTCAGTAGTGATAAGCTGATCAGAAGTGGTAGGTGGAGCAGAGCTAAGGGGTATGGCCTCAGTCGAGGTTGATGTTGTTCTTCGTGTTTGAACCATGGTTGATGTTATTTTCCCACAAACGGTGCAAAATGTTGTGGAATAAAAACTAGGTTACGAATTTGTATTTAATGCTAGGGTTCGTGAGCTCCGTGCTTTAATGGCTGTTCTTGCGTTCGAGACTAATCGGTCCTCACAAGTTGCCTACGTATCTCTGTA